>CM060939.1:925073176-930073176 GCA_030765085.1 Allium cepa
TCAAATGGTTTGGATATTCAACGGTATATGAATTTCAAAGGCTTAACTTTACTGTCACTTTGTAAAGAAATAAGTTATATGGCTTTATGGAAATATTTCTTTATCTAAAGTTAAAACCATAATTTAGATATCACTCTTAAGCTCCAAAACCATTTCAATTTCCATATATATAAATCCATTGGAGTATTAATATTCAAAAACTAAAATTGGAATATATTCTTTCAACAAATTAAATGTTTTATTATTTAGTTTGAATATTCACATAAATCCTTAAACAACTCCAATTTCTAGTAATAAAACATATGTATTTTTCGATTCCAATTATATTAGAATATTTTTCCAATTCAAATTCATATTAGAATATTCATTTCAATTTATCTTGGGAAAAATCCAATTATAAATATCCTATCTTAAATTTCCAAACTTAACATTTAAACATATGATATAAATTTATCCAACTCCATTTTCTAAATTTCTTCCATTTTCAATAAAGAAATTTATATTCCTTTTAATTTCAAAATTTCAACTTCATAGGTATATAAATATGGAATAAAATATTTATACAATATAAATTTTAAGATTTATAAACCGTATTCCATCCAACCCATAGAAATTTCATTTAAAAATAGTTATATATAGACCGCGGTGCCTGTATATAATTTTCTATCCTATGGTCAAGTGATACGGATATTTATCATTTCAATCCGCAATTTAAAAATAAACTTTGCGGTTTTATCATTTCAAACCACAATCCCGAAAATGAAAAATGCATGCTAACTGGCAGTTAATGATATTCACATAAATCATCCATTCAACAACACATCCATCACCCAATTCCAACCATCAATCAATATCAATCACTATCAACCCATATCAATCAATAACAATATTAGTTCGATAATATGCAACGGGTAATAACTGTCAGTTTATTCAAATTAAATTTCAACTATTAATCTAACCATTTATATTTAGAGATAATTTATATAACTGTTAACTAGCATTTCATATGCAAACAAAATTCCTAACAGCAAATTTATACGCAATTAATCAATTTAATTAACAGCTAAATTCAATAAATGCAATTCAACAGATATGGGTGAAATAACATGCCAAAAGCTCATAAATAAATTTCTATTCATTTCTAAAATTTATTTAACAAACATAAAAGCTTCTAGTAATTGTGAGTGGGTTAAAACACTCACCTTTGGAATTTAAATCGAATTTAAATTCAATTTAAACTCAAAATTTTGACGGTCTCAGAATTTGTCCAAACCAGCGTCATTGGGTCTGGAATTTAATCACGATCCTAACGCAAAAAAAATCGTGTGAATCTGATATCGTATGTGAAAGTTATTAAATAAAACGTGATCGAAATTCAAATTTAAATTAAATAAAACAAAACCTTTTACCCCCGCCACGTCAGCACGAGAGGAAACGCGTTTCCCAGGGTTCGAACCCTAGCTGAAGCCGCCGCCTACACTCCCTTTCTTCCAATTATCCACGCGCCTACGGCCATCATCTCGACGATCAGAGGCCACCATCGTGCTCCTCTCCCAAAACCGCCCCTACACCCTAGATGCGGCCTCCTCCGGCACCCCTTAGCCCTACGCGGTCACATGGCTTCCCCAGCCAACCACGGCGAATCCCAGCGCCTTCGACCAAAAGCAACCGTACAGATGAACTCGTATCGACGACCTCTACCCACTGCAACTTCCCGATCGAACTATCGCTGAAGATCTACCGTTGAAACGAGCAACTATCTATGTACGGCCGGCACTGTTTCGAATATTTCTGAGCAAACCACAGATCCAATCGAGAAACAAATTATACCGGTAGATTAAGCGCTTCG
This sequence comes from Allium cepa, assembly GCA_030765085.1. Lineage (NCBI taxonomy): Eukaryota > Viridiplantae > Streptophyta > Magnoliopsida > Asparagales > Amaryllidaceae > Allium > Allium cepa. The sequence goes on from CM060939.1 coordinate 925,075,026, forward strand.
AGAAGATCAACCTATATTTTTCTCGAATTTTTCTGAGCACTTTAAATTTTTACTTTTGATTTGATTGTAATTGGATCTAAAATTATTGTCTGCCATTGAGGAGGAGAAAGGCTGAGATATACGTACGGCCAAATAAAAAAAAAATGAGGGAAATTAGGGTTTATAGCGATATATTTATAGCCTAAGTTGAAAAAGGCTGGAACGGATACGATAGATGTACGCGCTACACGATATATGGCCCGAAAAGCCCGATTCGACTCCGGAGCGAAATTGGGTAAACCCATATATCAAAATAGGCAATTTAAAATATTCTGAACGCGATGGAAGAAGTTTCACGTCCAAATTTGATCGTATGAAGAAGTTATGCTGAAAACAAGATTTCCAAATTGATTTCAAATTGATTCTTAATAAATTGATTTCAAGGCGTTTCGCGTCCGTACGATCAAACGACAAGTCCGATCGATACGAAACTTGAAACTCTATAATAATTTACCGATACAGATCCGATGAAACTGGTTTCGTCAAAATCCGAGTCCGTGACAAAAATGGCTATTTTTAATATTTATTAAATCAATCAAATAAATCATAAAATCAAATTTTACGTTTCAACTCTATTATTGGCCCAATTTCATTACTTAGATAGTTCAAACAATTCCAATTGATTTAACAAGCTTGGATGTGAATTAAAATTCATAAGTATATTAATTGTAGTTTTAATTTTCTGCACTTTCTTATTAATTGGGAATTACAAGTTTATTCTCACCAATTATCTAATCTTATACTTATATACTCTCATCTTAAATCAATTTAAATAAATAACTTGATTTCCATTTCAATTCATTTGATTGCAATTCCTTTTTACCATAGATTAAATTCCAAACTATAAATAAACTTTATCTCCATTCATTCGCCTTAATTTATATTAAGGCAATCCTAAATTAATATCTATTGCAATGATTTCAAATATCATTCCCTCATTTTCCTTAACTATTATTAATTCCAATTTTAATGAATTCAATATTATAGGTTTGATAAATCTATTAAATTCACTCAATTGTTTACAAATTCCATTTTATATTCAATAACGTAATATTTTACGTTTAATTCCATTCTATTTGTAGTAAATACCATTTGTTGATCTGAATACTCAAATTATAAATAAAATCTTGCTTTCTAAAGTTATGTCAACAATGGTCCAACTAAATTTGAATTAGTTTTATCTTTATTTTACGGAATTACTATTGCAATAAATCCAAATAAATGAAGAAGGTTTGATTCCTATATTACTTCTTTGGGTTTCAATTAACCCTTTTATGGTGAATATGAATTCCAACGTATAATTGAAAACTTCATTTCCATTTAATCTCACTATTTCATCCAATATCTACATATTCTAGCTAAATTTCAACTAACGTCTAAATTAGCTATTTCAATTTCCTTTAATTGCGATTTTCCTACCATAGTAATTAAATCCCATTAATCACATACATAATGTAGATGAATTACATTCCCAATTCACCAAATTCAATTAGTTATACTTTACAACATGTTTCCAATATATAGGTATTTTATACTAATAGTTATCATACTCAAAATTATACGCTTATAACTAATTCCTACATTTGCATAATTGTATTAAGTTAGAATGTTTATTGAGGTTTATGCATTTCTAAATTCTGTACTGATTCCACCCAATTATTACTCACAGAACGTTAAATTATTAAATGACCATTTATTATAATTTAATTCCCATAATTGAGTCAAATGCTTATTATTATATATTCTTCATTTTTACCATTCCTTCCCATTATAAATTCATTAACAAATTTACACATCTCTATCTTTCAATATAAAATAACCAAACTGATTACAAACACTGTTTCTATCAATTTTCATAAATTTGTTCAAAACTATACTTTTGTTTACATAAAATAAATTTTATGTTTCTATTAGACCCTTTTCCTTTTCACTACAGACATTAAATATTACTATCTATACTAATTGCACCTTTATACTAATGAATACCATTCAAGTTAACTAACATTCACAGATTCAACATTTATTTGTTTCTTTAAATTTTGCTTTGGATCAAGTTGTGACAATTTACATTATCCACATCTATTGCCATAAAATTTTATAGTTACACTAAATTGCAACCACTATACCAAATCTCTACCTTTATACTTAACCAAATTAGAAATTATATAAATTTGATTTATTAAATATTATAAATTTAGCGGGTCGTTACACTCTCCCCCACTCAAAACTTTTCGTCCCCGAAAAGGAAAAAAGAAGGGAGAAGGAAGAATAACAGTGCATTTTACTTCAAATATTAACTTATTTTTTTTTCTGGATTAATTTCCTTTGATGAAATACACTTGTTTTATAATTATTATATCCTTTAATACTTGAATTATTAAAGTTGGAGAACAAATTTCAACAAAATTCTAAGTCCAAATTTTACGGAAAATTTTGGCAGAGTCTCTTTTGTACGGAGGGACTTTGGAGAAAATATAATATCCAAATATACAAATATTTTACATATATATCAAAATAAAATATCCCACACGGGAAAATATATAAAATAGCGCTTTTAAACGAAATCCGAAAACGTACCTATTTGTCGGGCAATACGCTTTTATTTTTAAGGAACCAAAGCAGTAGCAGTGGCTTCCATCACCTGTATTTACTAATAAAATCTAAAAGGTTAAATATTTATTTTAAAATGGACTATTCAAGTGGATTCCATCATTCATATTAAATCAAATGCAACAACCATACATTTTTAACAAACAGCACACACCACAAACAAACAATCATTCAATCAAACAAACAATCAGTTGTTCGGGTTCAAATTCTGAAGTTGTAAGAATGAAGAATAACTATCAAGTGCATCCTTTACTCAACAGTCTTAGATGGAACAAAGATAGATTATCTATCCATCCAACAACTTCAAAATTTCTTACCTAACAACCATACATCCAACAAAACAATTCAAACCAAGCACCAAAATAGCTTATTATACATTTATTTCATAATTCAGTGGTTTGGTTTCTTTCTTTCATATATGGGAAAATTTCTTTATTTCTCACAGTTTCATTTTCCATTTATTAGAAAATTCATCATATTGGTATTTCCTTTTTATTTCTTAAGTCTATAAAATAAATTCTCATTAATAACAACAAATATTTTGAATATCTTCATTTCCTTACTCTTCACTTGTAAGATTTCTCCTTTACATTTTCTTACTAACATTGCAACTTTTATTATATGGTAAGTTATGTATGTTTAAGAATGCAAGTGAAAATTTACAAGTTTCTTCTCAATTCCTTTTTTTTATGTTTACGTTTTATTATATTTAATTACAGTAACCCTCTACTTACACTCAAATTTTTAACCTTAAAACCTCCATTTTTATAAATAAAGGATCTTATTATTTCATTATCTAGGGTTTACAGACATTTATTTATATTACCTACTTTTTATTATATTACTAGTAGCATTTTAAAACATACTTAAGTTTATAACCCTACACATCAATCTTTATTTATTAAAGAATTTCATTTTATTTACTTAAGTTAAAATCACCTATTAATAATACTCACCTTAAATTTGGGAAAAATTTCAATTATCACTTAAGTTTATACCAATAAATTCCTTCATTATTTCCAGTTTCTACTTGTACATATTTCACTTCTTATTAAACATTTCAACTTTTAATATTTGGTAAGTTATATATGTTTTAAAGAGTATACTTGAATTTTATACAAGTTTCTATTTACCTATGGTTAATTTAAATGTTTTAATAATAATTATTCCTTATTTCGTAGGTTACAAATTTCAAATTTCCTTTAATACCATGAATATCCTATCATAAAATCTCTTATTTCCTTCAAAGGGTGAAATTTATATATTAGCTACGTTCCAATTCACTACAGTAATTGGAACTATTAATTTATTCATTGTTCAATAAGTTTTACCTTTCTTATAAGTTACAATTTCGGCTTACCCATTAATTTATTTAATGCTTCCTTACCTTTTAATTAAACTTACATTTACAACTTTATAGCATCAAATTTTTATCAATAAAGATTTTCATTAATTCAATTCCTAAGGTTTACAACACTTATTTTCATTTTCTTATCTATTAATTATATTAAATTTTTACTTCATTTAAGGGTTCCAATTATTTATTTGCTAATCTTTCGTTTCACTACAATAATTGAAACAATTTATTAATTAATTAGTGGAAATTTAAGAAATAAGTACCGGGTTAAATTTCAACAGATCAAAATAATAGGTAAATAAGTTCTTACATCTCAATATCTCTAATTATAGTTAGAGCAATAAAAGAAAAAAAAAAAAAAAAAAAAAAAAAAAAAAAAAAAAAAAAAAAAAAAAAAATTTAGAAAATTTCAAAATAAATCTGCAGTAGAATTTACTACAGTGGCCTTGCCCCTTCGAACTCGAAAAATGAAAGTCGATGATGCGGCCGTCATCACCGAATTTATTTTCCAGCGACAGAGAGGAAAGTACAGAATTTAATTCTTTTCCAAAATCTTCTTTAAAACAATTCTTCCAATTTATACGAAATATTTATATAAGAAAATACTTATAAACCAAATCAATAAATTTCACAAATTCTTTGAAAGCAGATTTGGAAAAATCCCGGACTTAAGTTCTAAAATCTCCAATTTGATTTATCATAATTTCAACTTAGCTTCAATTATTATAAATATTTTTATTTCCTAACACCCAATCTATAGCAACCAAATATATATATCTTTATAAAAATATTTTTATATATAGAAAATATAATAGGCAAAATTATTTCATTCACCTATATTAAAAACAAATATTATGTCGGTCTGTCCTATTAAGTGTTTAGAAATCCCTATTGATGACATAGCGTCCCATGCATCAACCAGAATTTATAAATACAAAGCGGAACAGATTAACACAATATAAAAATCTTTTTATAACACTAACAAGTACGCTCTCTCATATATATACGCTCAGTGACTCCCATAGGATATCTCTACCCTATTAACAAAGAGTCAAACCCCACAAAGCCAAGGTTTATCGCTAAACCAAAGCTCTGATACCAAATGTAACATCCCGCCTTTTCGCACACTTTAAAACGACACACGTGCCAATTCAAAGCATACGCAAGGGCGGATTGTCATGGGGTAAATAAGAAAAACAGAGAAGAAATAAAACAAAATAGAATCTCACAGCGGAAGGATAAAATATAATAACAAATATACAGTTCATAAACAGTTTACAAAAGCTTGATTTTACTTATACAATGAATATCAGAGTTACACATACCTAATACAACAATGCAGCGGAAAAGAAAGAGTGTGTAGTGCAATACTATATATATAAAATAATACTGAATCTTCGTCTTCGTCCTCCAAAGCTAAAACCTGCTATCCTGAACCGCTAGGACTGACCCGAGCAAATTTGAAAAGACAAAAACACTCGAGTCAGACTAGAATATCTTATGTGAGTTAAATAAACAGAAATAAATATGAGTACAGTAACTCAAGAGATGCTCGGGATTTACATCTCCTAAGGATCCGTTAAACTATTTACTATGTAGTATATTGCGTTATTATAATAGTGTCTATTTATAAAATAAACTTACTTTTTAATAGCGTTAAGGGGTTACCCATATAGCCCTTAACACGTAATAGTCCCAGTAGTCCATCCAATATCATAGTCCCTCCTGATCGGGAAGCCACTAGAGGATACCACACGGGCTACGGGAGAAAACCAAACTCGTACAAGGCGCGATAGGGTAGGTGACACGGCACAACTAGGCAATGCCAGGGTAGATATACCAATTACGCTTCCGGGCCGATGGTAACGCGAAGCCGCAGCAACCGCCCACCTCGAAACAACTCCCCAAATCAAAAAAATAGAAGTGGCCACTGAATCAATCCAAAGTCATAGTATAATATCGAAGAGGAGTGTCCGATCAGAGGAATGACCTCATTAACCCGTCGATCGCTCCTGTTTTAGCCACCTTATGCCAACTCACGGGAGTCGGGTCCACGTATTTACCTTACAGGAATCGTCGCCACCAACCTACTTCATTCTGGAATCTCCACCGCGTACACGGTTAGTCAAAGTGGTTTTCGGTATCGACAGAGAGTATGTCCATATCCGATCCCGGTCTCTTTGCCAACCCATCGTTATTATAACACCGCGGTTATTTAAAAATAGTTTATACTTTTAAACCAGAATATAATCCATTTCAAAACCATAATATTACGATATCATTCCAAAACCCAAAACCATATTTTACCACTTATCCCAAATATAATTCCTTTCCAATAATAAAAGGCTTTAACTTCATAATATCTGAAAATCGAATATTTTCAAAGCATAATATTTTTGGAAATCCATAATTTCAAACCATAACTTTTAAAACTCAAATGGTTTGGATATTCAACGGTATATGAATTTCAAAGGCTTAACTTTACTGTCACTTTGTAAAGAAATAAGTTATATGGCTTTATGGAAATATTTCTTTATCTAAAGTTAAAACCATAATTTAGATATCACTCTTAAGCTCCAAAACCATTTCAATTTCCATATATATAAATCCATTGGAGTATTAATATTCAAAAACTAAAATTGGAATATATTCTTTCAACAAATTAAATGTTTTATTATTTAGTTTGAATATTCACATAAATCCTTAAACAACTCCAATTTCTAGTAATAAAACATATGTATTTTTCGATTCCAATTATATTAGAATATTTTTCCAATTCAAATTCATATTAGAATATTCATTTCAATTTATCTTGGGAAAAATCCAATTATAAATATCCTATCTTAAATTTCCAAACTTAACATTTAAACATATGATATAAATTTATCCAACTCCATTTTCTAAATTTCTTCCATTTTCAATAAAGAAATTTATATTCCTTTTAATTTCAAAATTTCAACTTCATAGGTATATAAATATGGAATAAAATATTTATACAATATAAATTTTAAGATTTATAAACCGTATTCCATCCAACCCATAGAAATTTCATTTAAAAATAGTTATATATAGACCGCGGTGCCTGTATATAATTTTCTATCCTATGGTCAAGTGATACGGATATTTATCATTTCAATCCGCAATTTAAAAATAAACTTTGCGGTTTTATCATTTCAAACCACAATCCCGAAAATGAAAAATGCATGCTAACTGGCAGTTAATGATATTCACATAAATCATCCATTCAACAACACATCCATCACCCAATTCCAACCATCAATCAATATCAATCACTATCAACCCATATCAATCAATAACAATATTAGTTCGATAATATGCAACGGGTAATAACTGTCAGTTTATTCAAATTAAATTTCAACTATTAATCTAACCATTTATATTTAGAGATAATTTATATAACTGTTAACTAGCATTTCATATGCAAACAAAATTCCTAACAGCAAATTTATACGCAATTAATCAATTTAATTAACAGCTAAATTCAATAAATGCAATTCAACAGATATGGGTGAAATAACATGCCAAAAGCTCATAAATAAATTTCTATTCATTTCTAAAATTTATTTAACAAACATAAAAGCTTCTAGTAATTGTGAGTGGGTTAAAACACTCACCTTTGGAATTTAAATCGAATTTAAATTCAATTTAAACTCAAAATTTTGACGGTCTCAGAATTTGTCCAAACCAGCGTCATTGGGTCTGGAATTTAATCACGATCCTAACGCAAAAAAAATCGTGTGAATCTGATATCGTATGTGAAAGTTATTAAATAAAACGTGATCGAAATTCAAATTTAAATTAAATAAAACAAAACCTTTTACCCCCGCCACGTCAGCACGAGAGGAAACGCGTTTCCCAGGGTTCGAACCCTAGCTGAAGCCGCCGCCTACACTCCCTTTCTTCCAATTATCCACGCGCCTACGGCCATCATCTCGACGATCAGAGGCCACCATCGTGCTCCTCTCCCAAAACCGCCCCTACACCCTAGATGCGGCCTCCTCCGGCACCCCTTAGCCCTACGCGGTCACATGGCTTCCCCAGCCAACCACGGCGAATCCCAGCGCCTTCGACCAAAAGCAACCGTACAGATGAACTCGTATCGACGACCTCTACCCACTGCAACTTCCCGATCGAACTATCGCTGAAGATCTACCGTTGAAACGAGCAACTATCTATGTACGGCCGGCACTGTTTCGAATATTTCTGAGCAAACCACAGATCCAATCGAGAAACAAATTATACCGGTAGATTAAGCGCTTCGAGAAGATCAACCTATATTTTTCTCGAATTTTTCTGAGCACTTTAAATTTTTACTTTTGATTTGATTGTAATTGGATCTAAAATTATTGTCTGCCATTGAGGAGGAGAAAGGCTGAGATATACGTACGGCCAAATAAAAAAAAAATGAGGGAAATTAGGGTTTATAGCGATATATTTATAGCCTAAGTTGAAAAAGGCTGGAACGGATACGATAGATGTACGCGCTACACGATATATGGCCCGAAAAGCCCGATTCGACTCCGGAGCGAAATTGGGTAAACCCATATATCAAAATAGGCAATTTAAAATATTCTGAACGCGATGGAAGAAGTTTCACGTCCAAATTTGATCGTATGAAGAAGTTATGCTGAAAACAAGATTTCCAAATTGATTTCAAATTGATTCTTAATAAATTGATTTCAAGGCGTTTCGCGTCCGTACGATCAAACGACAAGTCCGATCGATACGAAACTTGAAACTCTATAATAATTTACCGATACAGATCCGATGAAACTGGTTTCGTCAAAATCCGAGTCCGTGACAAAAATGGCTATTTTTAATATTTATTAAATCAATCAAATAAATCATAAAATCAAATTTTACGTTTCAACTCTATTATTGGCCCAATTTCATTACTTAGATAGTTCAAACAATTCCAATTGATTTAACAAGCTTGGATGTGAATTAAAATTCATAAGTATATTAATTGTAGTTTTAATTTTCTGCACTTTCTTATTAATTGGGAATTACAAGTTTATTCTCACCAATTATCTAATCTTATACTTATATACTCTCATCTTAAATCAATTTAAATAAATAACTTGATTTCCATTTCAATTCATTTGATTGCAATTCCTTTTTACCATAGATTAAATTCCAAACTATAAATAAACTTTATCTCCATTCATTCGCCTTAATTTATATTAAGGCAATCCTAAATTAATATCTATTGCAATGATTTCAAATATCATTCCCTCATTTTCCTTAACTATTATTAATTCCAATTTTAATGAATTCAATATTATAGGTTTGATAAATCTATTAAATTCACTCAATTGTTTACAAATTCCATTTTATATTCAATAACGTAATATTTTACGTTTAATTCCATTCTATTTGTAGTAAATACCATTTGTTGATCTGAATACTCAAATTATAAATAAAATCTTGCTTTCTAAAGTTATGTCAACAATGGTCCAACTAAATTTGAATTAGTTTTATCTTTATTTTACGGAATTACTATTGCAATAAATCCAAATAAATGAAGAAGGTTTGATTCCTATATTACTTCTTTGGGTTTCAATTAACCCTTTTATGGTGAATATGAATTCCAACGTATAATTGAAAACTTCATTTCCATTTAATCTCACTATTTCATCCAATATCTACATATTCTAGCTAAATTTCAACTAACGTCTAAATTAGCTATTTCAATTTCCTTTAATTGCGATTTTCCTACCATAGTAATTAAATCCCATTAATCACATACATAATGTAGATGAATTACATTCCCAATTCACCAAATTCAATTAGTTATACTTTACAACATGTTTCCAATATATAGGTATTTTATACTAATAGTTATCATACTCAAAATTATACGCTTATAACTAATTCCTACATTTGCATAATTGTATTAAGTTAGAATGTTTATTGAGGTTTATGCATTTCTAAATTCTGTACTGATTCCACCCAATTATTACTCACAGAACGTTAAATTATTAAATGACCATTTATTATAATTTAATTCCCATAATTGAGTCAAATGCTTATTATTATATATTCTTCATTTTTACCATTCCTTCCCATTATAAATTCATTAACAAATTTACACATCTCTATCTTTCAATATAAAATAACCAAACTGATTACAAACACTGTTTCTATCAATTTTCATAAATTTGTTCAAAACTATACTTTTGTTTACATAAAATAAATTTTATGTTTCTATTAGACCCTTTTCCTTTTCACTACAGACATTAAATATTACTATCTATACTAATTGCACCTTTATACTAATGAATACCATTCAAGTTAACTAACATTCACAGATTCAACATTTATTTGTTTCTTTAAATTTTGCTTTGGATCAAGTTGTGACAATTTACATTATCCACATCTATTGCCATAAAATTTTATAGTTACACTAAATTGCAACCACTATACCAAATCTCTACCTTTATACTTAACCAAATTAGAAATTATATAAATTTGATTTATTAAATATTATAAATTTAGCGGGTCGTTACAATTTATTTCTACTTACAAATTAATGCAATTATTACCTATTTCCATCTTTATCTCCAATTAACGTAAAATGTTATATTCAAATTCCATAAATTTCAGTAGATTTAAATTATCATATATATGAAGAACATTTACGTTATTATCCATTTATTACCTTAACTTATTCAACGTAACATTTAATTTATATTTAATGCAATGATTTCCAAATCAATTGAATTGAATCAAATATATATGTATCACTCATAATAACTTGTGGTCACAACTCTTGATCACCATTAATAAGTTTATTATTTACAATCCAATAATCGCGATTCTATATATATATACGAATAAACTAATTCAATATTTCCATTTCGTTTTCCTATCCTAAATTTATTACTAGTGTATTTACTCCATTCAAACAAGTTGGAATTCCATTTTTACTATACAATCATTTCCCTATTCACTTTTATTACTAACCCATCATCATTGCATTTATTGTCTTTTATTGTTTTAATCAATTTACCCCATATTCCCTTAAACTCATACTAACGAAACATTCAATTCTATTTATCTCATAAACTCCATTTCATAAATCTACCTGCAATTTCTACCTAGAAATAAGGTTACATTTCCGTTGAAAATACATTTACATCTTATGTTACTACATTAATAGTTAGTAACGTTTATATCATCAACCATCACTTATAAATAATTAGCGTTTCCTATTTATTTTGTTACATTCACTTATATTCATTTATGAATAAATTGGTATTCCCTTTAACCTATTAATTACTAACTTTAATTATTGCAATTTATTTATCTAACATAAATTTTGAATCTATTTCCAAATTTTCATATTTCAATTAATTAACACCTTACAATAGTTTACAAATAAAAGGGATTGTACTAATTACATTATTTATTTTCTTGCATTACTTTATTACCTCCGTTTATATTCAATTTCCGTAAATCAATATTTTATTCCATTGACAAATTCAATACTTGCAACAATTTCCACTGTTACTATTAATTGCAATATATAATTTAATTTGCAAATTTTAATTACCTTTGATACATCAAATTTCAATATTCTCTTTCATATAAATTAATAAGATTTTTATTTCTTTCTAAATTTTAAAATAAAATCCTATTAATTTAATTCATTTCAAACATCGAATTTACGCGGGTCGTTACAGTGAATATCTGAAATTTTCAACATTCGAGGGCAGGTCTCAAAAATCTATAAACATGAAGTGTCAAAATTTTCAAATCTCTTGCAAAATTAAATAGTCAAATTGTATAGGATTCAATTTCAAGATTCAAACTTTCAAGATGTAAGATTGAAGATTCAAAGTTTTTGAAATTCTAGTTTTAAGATATAAACATTTCAAGATTCTATATTAGGGATTTCATGATGAATATCAAAAAAACAATATGGTACGATATTCAAGATTGGAAAATTGAAAGATTCAAAATTTGAAAAATACGTAAGTAGAAATGTCGCAAATTTCGTGACTCGAACTTCTAAAAATTCAAAAATTTAATTTTTTTAAGATTTGTATATAAAAGGTTCAAAATCAGGATTTTTCAAAAACCAATGTTCACATTCGGAACATTTCAATATTCAAGACTCATGAGCTTAACTTTGAGTATCTCTTGATTTGAATTGCGGCAAATTTTAGATTTGTACGTTACCGAATTTAATTTCAGCATTCAAACATATCAAGATTGAATATTCAAAATTTTGAGGTGTCCAGATTTAAAGCACAAACTTTTTCGACATTTATGTTTGGGCCATTATGATGAATATCCTGGCTCAAAATAAACGGCGGAACTTTATATGATTTAAGATTCCAAATTCAACATCTCAATAATTAAGTATACTTTAGAAATTTCAATGTTTGAACTTTGAAAAGTTAAAAATTTCGAATTTTTGAAATTCAGAATTTTCAAAATTCAAAATTTTGAAGATTTGAGGTGTGAAATTTTCGATTTTACCATTCTCGCGATCTAGATTTTCAAATTGCAATATTCAAATATAATGTTCGACAAATATGAGGTTCATACTTCCAAAATTTAAAATTTAAACATTTGACGGTTTTAGTCCCAAAAAACTTTTCGCGAATCAAGAATCATTTTGAAGATTCGAACATTTGACGACTCAAGACTCGATTCCAAGGTCACATTTCCAACATAACAGATTCTTGATTCTTGTTTTAACAATCGAACATCCAACGTCACAGTTCCAAGATAACAGATTTCCAACATTGTGCTTTTTAAGATTCCTTCGTTTAGGATTCGAGATTTAATCATTTCGATTCAAAACCCGATTTTCAAGACAAATGGTTAGATCATTTCTAAAATAAGGATTCGATCTTCATGATTTTATTGTTTCGAACTTCTATTGATTGATATTCAAGATCTAAATTTCATGATATAAGTTTCTAGATCAAAATTCAAAATCCAATAAAAAAACTCAAGGTTTCCAAATTGATGTTCATGCTCCAAACATTTCAAAATTGCAATTTCGTGAGTCTAACATCGATAATTTCAAGAGTCGACTCGTGCAAATAACAGGATCAAACTTTATAGGATTCAATTTAAGATTATATAACATTTCAAGATTTAAGAGTGAGGATTCAAAATATAAAAATTGTACATTTACGTTATAAACCATTTAAAATTCTACATTAGGGCTATGTGAAGGATGCCCAAAGTATATGTTTCAAGTTTGAAGATTGGAACCTTTAAGGATTTAAAATTCCAGATTCCTTAAAATTTCAATATTTAAAAATGGATTTCGAGTAAGATCACACATTTCAGAATTCAAAATTCGAACATTTGGGGATTTTAGAGCCAAACTTTTCTAGAATCAAGAATCGTTTTCAAGATTCGAAATTTTTGCCTCTCGTGATAAGTACCCAAGATTCAAGATTTAAGCTTCCTTCCCTTCGTCATTCAAGTTTCGCGCATCTATGGTTTTCGTTTCATGATTCAAAAAATTTCAATATTGAAATTCTTTGTGAATACTCGAACTTTCAAATAATTACGATTAGAAATTACAACGAATCAAGGTTGAAATTTTAGGCTTCCAAAAATCTAAATCTGGGCTTTCCATTTTACAAGTCCAAGGATTTAATGTTTAGCGATCCAGCTTTACATGATTCAACATTCAAACAACTCAAAAATTTATGCACACGAGTTGGTCTATGAGTAGTTCAACAGTGAATATCTGAAATTTTCAACATTCGAGGGTAGATCTCAAAAATCTATTAACATGAAGCGTCAAAATTTTCAAATCTCTTGCAAAATTAAATCGTCAAATTGTATAGGATTCAATTTCGAGATTCAAACTTTCAAGATTTGAGATTGAAGATTCAAAGTTTTTTAAATTGTAGTTTTTGGAAGTCGGCATTTAAAGATTCTATATTAGGGATTCCGTGATGAATATCCAAAAAACAATATGGTACGATATTCAAGATTGGAAAATTGAAAAATTCAAAATTTGAAAAATACGTAAGTAGAAATTTCGCAAATTTCGTGATTCGAACTTCTAAAAATTCAAAAATTTAAATTTTTTAAGATTGGTATATAAAAGGTTCAAAATCAGGATTTTTCAAAAACCAATGTTCACATTCGGAACATTTCAATATTCAAGATTCATGAGGTTAACTTTGAGTATCTCTTGATTTGAATTTCGGCGAATTGTAGATCTGTACGTTACCGAATTTAATTTCAGCATTCAAACATATCAAGATTTAAGATTAAAAATTTTGAGGTGACCAGATTCAAAGCACAAACTTTTTCGACATTTATGTTTGAGCTATTATGATGAATATCCTGGCTCAAAATAAACGGCGGAACTTTATAGGATTTAAGATTGCAAATTCAACATCTCAATAATCAAATGTACTTTAGAAATTTCAATGTTTGAACTTTGAAAAGTTAAAAATTTAGAATTTTTGAAATTCAAAATTTTCAAAATTCAAAATTTTGAAGATTTGAGGTGTGAAATTTTCAATTTTACCATTCTTGCGATCTAGATTTTCAAATTGCAATATTCAAATATAATTTTCGACAAATATGAGGTTCATACTTCCAAAATATAAAATTTGAACATTTGACGGTTTTAGTCCCAAAAAAGTTTTCACGAATCTAGAATCATTCTGAAGATTCGAACATTCGACGAATCAAGACTCGATCTTCCAAGGTCACATTTTCAAGATAACAGATTCTTGATTCTTGTTTTAACAATCGAACATCCAACGTCACAGTTCCAGGATAACGGATTCCCAACATTGTGCTTTTTAAGATTCCTTCATTTAGGATTCGAGATTTAATCATTTCGATTCAAAACTCGATTTTCAAAACAAATGGTTGGATCATTTCTAAAATAAGGATTCGATCTTCTTAATTTTATTGTTTCGAACTTTTATTGATCGATATTTAAGATCTAAATTTCATGATATAAGTTTCTAGATCAAAATTCAAAATCCAATAAAAAACTCAGGGGTTTCCAAATTGATGTTCATGCTCCAAACATTTCAAAATTACAGATTAGTGAGTCTAACATCGATAATTTCAAGAGTCGACTCGTGCAAATAACAGGATCAAACTTTATAGGATTCAATTTAAGATTATATAACATTTCAAGATTTAAGACTGAGGATTCAAAATATAAAAATTGTACATTTACGTTATAAACCATTTAAAATTCTACATTAGGGCTATGTGAAGGATGCCCAAAGTATATGTTTCAAGATTGAAGATTGGAACCTTTAAGGATTTAAAATTTCAGATTCCTTAAAATTTCAATATTCAAAAATGGATTTCAAGTAAGTTCACACATTTCATAATTCAAAATTCGAACATTTGGGGACTTTAGAGCCAAACTTTTCTAGAATCAAGAATCGTTTTCAAGATTCTGTATTAGGGATTTGACGATGAATATCCAAAAAACAATATGGTACGATATTCAAGATTGGAAAATTGAAAGGTTCAAAATTTGAAAAATACGTAAGTAGAAATGTCGCAAATTTCATGATTCGAACTTCTAAAAATTCAAAAATTTAAATTTTTGAAGATTGGTATATAAAAGGTTCAAAATCAGGATTTTTCAAAAACCAATGTTCACATTCGGAACATTTCAATATTCAAGATTCATGAGGTTAACTTTGAGTATCTCTTGATTTGAATTTCGACGAATTGTAGATCTGTACGTTACCGAATTTAATTTCAGCATTCAAACATATCAAGATTTAAGATTAAAAATTTTGAGGTGACCAGATTCAAAGCACAAACTTTTTCGACATTTATGTTTGAGCTATTATGATGAATATCCTGGCTCAAAATAAACGGCGGAACTTTATAGGATTTAAGATTGCAAATTCAACATCTCAATAATCAAATGTACTTTAGAAATTTCAATGTTTGAACTTTGAAAAGTTAAAAATTTAGAATTTTTGAAATTCAAAATTTTCAAAATTCAAAATTTTGAAGATTTGAGGTGTGAAATTTTCAATTTTACCATTCTTGCGATCTAGATTTTCAAATTGCAATATTCAAATATAATTTTCGACAAATATGAGGTTCATACTTCCAAAATATAAAATTTGAACATTTGACGGTTTTAGTCCCAAAAAAGTTTTCACGAATCTAGAATCATTCTGAAGATTCGAACAATCGACGAATCAAGACTCGATCTTCCAAGGTCACATTTTCAAGATAACAGATTCTTGATTCTTGTTTTAACAATCGAACATCCAACGTCACAGTTCCAAGATAACGGATTCCCAACATTGTGCTTTTTAAGATTCCTTCATTTAGGATTCGAGATTTAATCATTTCGATTCAAAACTCGATTTTCAAAACAAATGGTTGGATCATTTCTAAAATAAGGATTCGATCTTCTTAATTTTATTGTTTCGAACTTTTATTGATCGATATTTAAGATCTAAATTTCATGATATAAGTTTCTAGATCAAAATTCAAAATCCAATAAAAAACTCAGGGGTTTCCAAATTGATGTTCATGCTCCAAACATTTCAAAATTACAGATTAGTGAGTCTAACATCGATAATTTCAAGAGTCGACTCGTGCAAATAACAGGATCAAACTTTATAGGATTCAATTTAAGATTATATAACATTTCAAGATTTAAGAGTGAGGATTCAAAATATAAAAATTGTACATTTACGTTATAAACCATTTAAAATTCTACATTAGGGCTATGTGAAGGATGCCCAAAGTATATGTTTCAAGATTGAAGATTGGAACCTTTAAGGATTTAAAATTTCAGATTCCTTAAAATTTCAATATTCAAAAATGGAGTTCAAGTAAGTTCACACATTTCATAATTCAAAATTCGAACATTTGGGGACTTTAGAGCCAAACTTTTCTAGAATCAAGAATCGTTTTCAAGATTCTGTATTAGGGATTTGACGATGAATATCCAAAAAACAATATGGTACGATATTCAAGATTGGAAAATTGAAAGGTTCAAAATTTGAAAAATACGTAAGTAGAAATGTCGCAAATTTCATGATTCGAACTTCTAAAAATTCAAAAATTTAAATTTTTGAAGATTGGTATATAAAAGGTTCAAAATCAGGATTTTTCAAAAACCAATGTTCACATTCGGAACATTTCAATATTCAAGATTCATGAGGTTAACTTTGAGTATCTCTTGATTTGAATTTCGACGAATTGTAGATCTGTACGTTACCGAATTTAATTTCAGCATTCAAACATATCAAGATTTAAGATTAAAAATTTTGAGGTGACCAGATTCAAAGCACAAACTTTTTCGACATTTATGTTTGAGCTATTATGATGAATATCCTGGCTCAAAATAAACGGCGGAACTTTATAGGATTTAAGATTGCAAATTCAACATCTCAATAATCAAATGTACTTTAGAAATTTCAATGTTTGAACTTTGAAAAGTTAAAAATTTAGAATTTTTGAAATTCAAAATTTTCAAAATTCAAAATTTTGAAGATTTGAGGTGTGAAATTTTCAATTTTACCATTCTTGCGATCTAGATTTTCAAATTGCAATATTCAAATATAATTTTCGACAAATATGAGGTTCATACTTCCAAAATATAAAATTTGAACATTTGACGGTTTTAGTCCCAAAAAAGTTTTCACGAATCTAGAATCATTCTGAAGATTCGAACATTCGACGAATCAAGACTCGATCTTCCAAGGTCACATTTTCAAGATAACAGATTCTTGATTCTTGTTTTAACAATCGAACATCCAACGTCACAGTTCCAAGATAACGGATTCCCAACATTGTGCTTTTTAAGATTCCTTCATTTAGGATTCGAGATTTAATCATTTCGATTCAAAACTCGATTTTCAAAACAAATGGTTGGATCATTTCTAAAATAAGGATTCGATCTTCTTAATTTTATTGTTTCGAACTTTTATTGATCGATATTTAAGATCTAAATTTCATGATATAAGTTTCTAGATCAAAATTCAAAATCCAATAAAAAACTCAGGGGTTTCCAAATTGATGTTCATGCTCCAAACATTTCAAAATTACAGATTCGTGAGTCTAACATCGATAATTTCAAGAGTCGACTCGTGCAAATAACAGGATCAAACTTTATAGGATTCAATTTAAGATTATATAACATTTCAAGATTTAAGAGTGAGGATTCAAAATATAAAAATTGTACATTTACGTTATAAACCATTTAAAATTCTACATTAGGGCTATGTGAAGGATGCCCAAAGTATATGTTTCAAGATTGAAGATTGGAACCTTTAAGGATTTAAAATTTCAGATTCCTTAAAATTTCAATATTCAAAAATGGATTTCAAGTAAGTTCACACATTTCATAATTCAAAATTCGAACATTTGGGGACTTTAGAGCCAAACTTTTCTAGAATCAAGAATCGTTTTCAAGATTCTGTATTAGGGATTTGACGATGAATATCCAAAAAACAATATGGTACGATATTCAAGATTGGAAAATTGAAAGGTTCAAAATTTGAAAAATACGTAAGTAGAAATGTCGCAAATTTCATGATTCGAACTTCTAAAAATTCAAAAATTTAAATTTTTGAAGATTGGTATATAAAAGGTTCAAAATCAGGATTTTTCAAAAACCAATGTTCACATTCGGAACATTTCAATATTCAAGATTCATGAGCTTAACTTTGAGTGTCTCCTGATTTAAATTTCGGCGAATTTTAGATTTGTACGTTACCGAATTTAATTTCAGCATTCAAACATATCAACATTAAAGATTCAAAATTTTGAGGTGTCCAGTTTCAAAGCACAAACTTTTCCGACATTTATGTTTGAGCTATTATGATGAATATCCTGGCTCAAAATAAACGGCGGAACTTTATAGGATTTAAGATTCCAAATTCAACATCTCTATAATCAAGTACACTTCAGAAATTTCAATGTTTGAACTTTGAAAAGTTAAAGATTTTGAATTTTTGAAATTCAGAATTTTCAAAATTCAAAATTTTGAAGATTTGAGGTGTGAAATTTTCAATTTTACCATTCTCGCGATCTAGATTTTCAATTGCAATATTCAAATATAATGTTCGACAAATATGAGGTTCATACTTCTAAAATTTAAAATTCGAAAATTTGACGGTTTTAGTCCCAAAAAACTTTTCGCGAATCAAGAATCATTTTGAAGATACGAACATTTGACGACTAAAGACTCGATTCCAAGGTCACATTTCCAACATAACAGATTCTTGATTCTTGTTTTAACAATCGAACATCCAACGTCACAGTTCCAAGATAACAGATTTCCAACATTGTGCTTTTTAAGATTCCTTAATTTAGGATTCGAGATTTAATCATTTCGATTCAAAACCCGATTTTCAAGACAAATGGTTGTATCATTTCTAAAATAAGGATTCGATCTTCTTAATTTTATTGTTTCGAACTTTTATTGATCGATATTCAAGATCTAAATTTAATGATGTAAGTTTCTCGATCAAAATTCAAAATCCAATAAAAACTCAGGGATTTCCAAATTGATGTTCATGTTCCAAACATTTCAAATTGCAGATTCGTGAGTCTAACATCGATAATTTCAAGAGTCGACTCACGCAAATAATAGGGTCAAACTTTATAGGATTCAATTTAAGATTATATAACATTTCAAGATTTAAGAGTGAGGATTCAAAATACAAAAATTGTACATTTACGTTATAAAACATTTAAAATTCTGCATTAGGGCTATGTGAAGGATGCCCAAAGTATATGTTTCAAGATTGAAGATTGGAACCTTTAACGATTTAAAATTCCAGATTCCTTAAAATTTCAATATTTAAAAATTGGATTTCGAGTAAGTTCACATATTTCATAATTCAAAATTCGAACATTTGGGGATTTTAGAGCCAAACTTTTCTAGAATCAAGAATCGTTTTCAAGATTCGGAATTTTTGCCTTTCATGATAAGTACCCAAGATTCAAGATTTAAGCTTCCTTCCTTTCATCATTCCAAATTCAATATCTCAATAATCAAGTATACTTTAGAAATTTCAATGTTTGAACTTTGAAAAGTTAAAAATTTGAATTTTTGAAATTCAAAATTTTCAAAATTCAAAATTCAAAATTTTGAAGATTTGAGGTGTGAAATTTTCAATTTTACCATTCTCGCGATCTAGATTTTCAAATTGCAATATTCAAATACAATGTTCGACTAATATGAGGTTCATACTTCCAAAATTTAAAATTTGAACAATTGACGGTTTTAGTCCCAAGAAACTTTTCACGAATCTAGAATCATTTTGAAGATTCGAACATTTGACGACTCAAGACTCGATCTTCCAAAGTCACATTTCGAAGATAACAGATTCTTGATTCTTGTTTTAACAATCGAACATCCAACGTCACAGTTCCAAGATAACAGATTCCCAACATTGTGCTTTTCAAGATTCCTTCATTTAGGATTCGAGATTTAATCATTTCGATTCAAACCTTGATTTTCAAGACAAATGGTTGGATCATTTCTAAAATAAGGATTCGATCTGCTTAATTTTATTGTTTCGAACTTTTATTGATCGATATTCAAGATCTAAATTTCATGATATAAGTTTCTAGATCAAAATTCAAAATCCAATAAAAAAACTCAGGGGTTTCCAAATTGATGTTCATGTTCCAAACATTTCAAAATTGCAGATTCGTGAGTCTAACATCGATAATTTCAAGAGTCGACTCGCGCAAATAACAGTGTCAAACTTTATAGGATTCAATTTAAGATTATATAACATTTCAAGGTTTAAGAGTGAGGACTCAAAATATAAAAATTGTACATTTACGTTATAAAACATTTAAAATTCTACATTAGGGCTTGAAGGATGCCCAAAGTATATGTTTCAAGATTGAAGATTGGAACCTTTAAGGATTTAAAATTCCAGATTCCTTAAAATTTAAATATTCAAAAATGGATTTCAAGTAAGTTCACACATTTCATAATTCAAAATTCGAACATTTAGGGATTTTAGAGCCAAACTTTTCTAGAATCAAGAATCGATTTCAAGATTCGAAATTTTTGCCTTTCATGATAAGTACCCAAGATTCAAGATTTAAGCTTCCTTCCTTTCGTTATTCCAAATTCAACATCTCAATAATCAAGTATACTTTAGAAATTTCAACGTTTGAACTTTGAAAAGTTAAAAATTTTGAATTTTTGAAATTCAGAATTTTCAAAATTCAAAATTCAAAATTCAAAATTTTGAAGATTTGGGGTGTGAAATTTTCAATTTTACCATTCTGGCGATCTAGATTTTCAAATTGCAATATTCAAATACAATGTACGACTAATATGAGGTTCATACTTCCAAAATTTAAAATTTGAACATTTGACAGTTTTAGTCCCAAAAAACTTTTCACAAATCTAGAATCATTTTGAAGATTCGAACATTTGACGACTCAAGACTCGATCTTCCAAGGACACATTTCCAAGATAATAGATTCTTGATTCTTGCTTTAACAATCGAACATCCAACGTCACAGTTCCAAGATAACAGATTCCCAACATTGTGCTTTTTAAGATTCCTTCATTTAGGATTCGAGATTTAATCATTTCGATTCAAAACCCGATTTTCAAGCCAAATGGTTGCATCATTTCTAAAATAAGGATTCGATCTTCTTACTTTTATTGTTTCGAACTTTTATTGATCGATATTCAAGATCTAAATTTCATGTTATAAGTTTCTCGATCAAAATTCAAAATCCAATAAAAACTCAGGAGTTTCCAAATTGATGTTCATGTTCCAAACATTTCAAAATTACAAATTCGTGAGTCTAACATCGATAATTTCAAGAGTCGACTCGCGCAAATAATAGGGTCAAACTTTAAAGGATTCAATTTAAGACTATATAACATTTCAAGATTTAAGAGTGAGGATTCAAAATACAAAAATTGTACATTTACGTTATAAAACATTTAAAATTCTGCATTAGGGCTATGTGAAGGATGCCCAAAGTATATGTTTCAAGATTGAAGATTGGAACCTTTAAGGATTTAAAATTCTAGATTCTTTAAAATTTCAATATTAAAAAATGGATTTCGAGTAAGTTCACACATTTCATAATTCAAAATTCGAACATTTGGGGATTTTAGAGCCAAACTTTTCCAGAATCAAGAATCGTTTTCAAGATTCGAAATTTTTGCCTTTCATGATAAGTACCCAAGATTCAAGATTTAAGCTTCCTTCCTTTCGTCATTCCAAATTCAACATCTCAATAATCAAGTATACTTTAGAAATTTCAATGTTTGAACTTTGAAAAGTTAAAAATTTGAATTTTTGAAATTCAGAATTTTCAAAATTCAAAATTCAAAATTTTGAAGATTTGAGGTGTGAAATTTTCAATTTTACCATTCTCGCGATCTAGGTTTTCAAATTGCAATATTCAAATACAATGTTCGACTAATATGAGGTTCATACTTCCAAAATTTAAAATTTGAACATTTGACGGTTTTAGTCCTAAAAAACTTTTCACGAATCTAGAATCATTTTGAAGATTCGAACATTTGACGACTCAAGATTCGATCTTCCAAAGTCACATTTCGAAGATAACAGATTCTTGATTCTTGTTTTAACAATCGAACATCCAACGTCACAGTTCCAAGATAACAGATTCCCAACATTGTGCTTTTCAAGATTCCTTCATATAGGATTCGAGATTTAATCATTTCGATTCAAACCCAGATTTTCAAGTCAAATGGTTGGATCATTTCTAAAATAAGGATTCGATCTTCTTAATTTTATTGTTTCGAAATTTTATTGATCGATATTCAAGATCTAAATTTCATGAGATAAGTTTCTAGATCAAAATTCAAAATCCAATGAAAAACCTCAGGGGTTTCCAAATTGATGTTCATGTTCCAAACATTTCAAAATTGCAGATTCGTGAGTCTAACATCGATAATTTCAAGAGTCGACTCGCACAAATAACAGTGTCAAACTTTATAGGATTCAATTTAAGATTATATAACATTTCAAGATTTAAGAGTGAGGACTCAAAATACAAAAATTGTACACTTACGTTATAAAACATTTAAAATTCCACATTAGGGCTAGAAGGATGCACAAAGTATATGTTTCAAGATTGAAGATTGGAACCTTTAAGGATTTAAAATTCCAGATTCCTTAAAATTTCAATATTCAAAAATGGATTTCGACTAAGTTCACACATTTCATAATTCAAAATTCGAACATTTGGGGATTTTAGAGCCATACTTTTCTAGAATCAAGAATCGATTTCAAGATTCGAAATTTTTGCCTTTCATGATAAGTACCCAAGATTCAAGATTCAAGCTTCCTTCCTTTCGTCATTCCAAATTGGGGTATTCAAATACAATGTATGACTAATATGAGGTTCATACTTCCAAAATTTAAAATTTGAACTTTTGACAGTTTTAGTCCCAAAAAACTTTTCACAAATCTAGAATCATTTTGAAGATTCGAACATTTGACGACTCAAGACTCGATCTTCCAAAGTCACATTTCGAAGATAACAGATTCTTGATTCTTGTTTTAACAATCGAACATCCAACGTCACAGTTCCAAGATAACAGATTCCCAACATTGTGCTTTTTAAGATTCCTTCATTTAGGATTCGAGATTTAATCATTTCGGTTCAAAACCCGATTTTCAAGACAAATGGTTGTACCATTTCTAAAATAAAGATTCGATCTTCTTAATTTTATTGTTTCGAACTTTTATTGATCGATATTCAAGATCTAAATTTCATGATATAAGTTTCTAGATCAAAATTCAAAATCCAATAAAAAAACTCAAGGTTTCCAAATTGATGTTCATGCTCCAAACATGTAACAGCCCGCAAATCCGTACCCTTTGAGTCAACACTATTCTACCTAAATCAACTCAAGTTGTACAGAAATACGAACCATTTGGGTTAAAGAAAAAGAGGTAGAAGAAGAAAATAGAAAACAATATCAGAATCTAACCATCGCAGCGGACTAAAATATAATAGAAAATAAATGATCTTTACTCAAAATCAAATATATCTGTTTATATATTACATCATCAGAGTACATCGATCAACGGCTCAACAACAACATACAAATGGATACACAGCAACTCAATCACAGCGGAATATATATAAAACAAGTACGAATATACGTATCGTCCTCCATCTCGTCTCCTGAGCTCCACAGCATCACATCCTGTATTCTATAATACTCGGTCTGACCCTAGCATTACAGTTAAATAACACCCGAGTCAGTCTGGAATACCAGCGTGAGAAAATCACATCCAATTGATTTTTAAAGTTTCAAAATTCCTTTGAAAACAAAAGCATCTCGTAAGACCACGCCACAAATAAACATGTCGGGTTTTTACCTTACGATAGCTAAAACAATTTTTATAGAAATCCTCTGATATTATAATAGGGTCTATATACAAATACTTATAAAATAGCCGAAATTGTTACATCTATTAAATTCCAGCTACTAGCCACAAAGTGGGTAATACAAACAAAACTCGTACAAGGCTCGTAGGGAGAATGGATTTCCAACTAATGACTAGGCACTGGGGTACCACCTGTCACAGTACGGGGCCTAGATCACCGTACCGAGGATTACTCCCTTCATCCCCTGCAACACAAGGTCGGAACCATTCCTTACTTAACAGTCCCGAACAAGATAAACCCCATGGTTGGCGCGGCCAACCACCCACTAAGCCGAAATATATAAAAATGGACATCTAGACAGGGGAAATATCTTGTCCTGCTTGGGCATGACCCACCTAACCTTGCTGCATATCCCCTGATTTTCAGTCATTCCCGGTTGATGAGGCTTGAGGCTAAGCGTTACCTTTTTAGAACGTTTCACTTAGAATGCCCATCGCCCTCCTGGCGATGTTCCGAAAGCATTCGTCCATACAAGTCCGTCCTAGGTTCGAACGGAACCGAAAGCACTATTCCTACTGCATCCATTTTGGAAATATCCTCAGGATTGGTAGCGACTAGCCCTTGCACTTCACTGCTCCATCTTCGAATCCAAAATCGTTTACACGAAACGTACAAACCGGATCGAAGTGGTTTTCGAGAAATAAATCTCGATCCCGGTCTCTTCGAAACGATCAGCGCATTTGGCCAATATTGATAGTCGGTTATTTAACTATCAATTAATATTCACAAACAACCATCAACCAATAAATAATTTTCCAAATTTTTTTATTAGTCTCAAAAATATCTTCACAAGATATATTTCTATTTTTAATCCTTTGAAAACAGTTTCAAAACCATCATTCTTTTCAGAATCAACTTTCCCAAATATTTTATATCTCCTCTGAAATCACCAAGCACAAAAATAGATTTTTAAAATAATTTAAAACACTTTATTTTGAAACATTTAAGTTAAAATTACTTTAATAATTTGTTAAAAATTCATACTATATGAATGTTTGAAATAAGGTTATAAAACTAGATTTCTACTTTTAAAACAAAATACTAAGTTACTTCTTAATAATTACTGCTAGAATAGATTAAAGAAAATACTTATTAAACTTTAAATAATAGAAATAATAAATTTTTCAAAACTTGCTTTCTTTAAAAACAGCTTTACAACATTTAATTTATATTTACAATTTTACCTTTTGAAACATGTACTTGACCATACAAAGAAAGTTCCAACTCAATCACTTAAATCAATTTCCCCGAAATTGATTTCCAATTTATTTTATTTGAATTAAGTTTCTTTAATTACTCAATTCATTTCAAAAATTCATTAGTTACGGACTTATTATTATTGTTGTTATTTTCCGTTTGATTTTAAAACTTTTAACTAAAATATACGAATGTCAGGCTTTTTCCCATTTCTTCTTTATTCCTTAAGTTAAATCTTAAATATTAAACAAATGTTTGTTTTTATTAAATAATATCATTGAAGTTTCAAACTTCATTAACCTTCTGCTTATTCAAAAATTCCTTTCCATATACAGAATTTTATTAATTAAAAAGTGATACAAATGAAAGTTATCACATTCTTCCTGCAGTTTCCAAAACTTTAAAAATTATAGGATTTGGATAAGAAACGCAAAAGTTATGCACAAAATACTAGCTCAGGTTTGCATAAAACAACAGGACAGCGAGTTTGCAAGAGGTTTTTCATTATTTTAGTCAACTAATTTCATAAAATGATACAAATAAAAGTTATAGGACTTTCCGTTAGATTTCCGGAATGACCAAGATCGTCGAATTTGGATTAACGGTTCAAAAGTTATGACCATTTTACTAAAAACATTAAACTTAGCCTGAACTTATGCATTTGCAGGATAGCGACCAACAATTTCAATTTTAGCATAGAAAACATCAAAATCAGGCAAAATGAATAAAACAAAATTTATATCTTAGTTCCTAATCTTTCCGGAACATTAAAAATTTCCGAATTCTGATAAGAATTGTAAAAGTTATGGATAAAACAATTCTAAGGTTTGAATTACACAACTTGTGTCATTTTGTCTCGGGACAGCGATAAACAATTACAATTTTGGCCAAGATAACGTCGAAATTTTGGAAAACTCAAAACATAAAAGTTTTAAAACAAAGTCTAAGCTTTCTGGGACATCTAAATTTATCGAAATCGGTTGAGAAACGAAGAAGTTATGGCCAATTTAGTTTCAGCCTTAAGCATAGAGCTAATATTGGTTTTGCTTTCGGTATTACAGTAGAAAGATCCAATTTTGACATAGCTAACTTTCAAATTACAGAAAAAACAAAACATAAAAGTTGTAGCACATGAAATATGCTTTCCAGAACATCCAAGAAATCGAAATTTCATTAAGTATTGAGAAAGTTATGGTTAAATTACTAAACTGCGTTTTCGATAGAACGGAGCCATTTTTACTTATAACTATCATTTCTTCAAGAATAACAAGAATACTAGAAATTTAAATAGGTTTTCTCACCTTAAACTTGTGTAGTTGACTTGACTCTTTTTCCTTAGCTTTCTCCAAGCTCTTTCACTTTATCTTACTTTTGTTTTTGCTTTGTGAAAGTATCCAAAAATAAGTGAACATTTCCACCCTTTATCTAGTAATTTTCAAGGCTAGTTTTGTAATTTTAGTTTTGGACACTTGTCTTCTTCTCTTTGCACAAGCTTTAGAATGTTGACACATGTCTACTTAGGTGTCTTAAGATGTTTCTACACATGGACACCTAATGGGGTTATTTGTCTACTTAGGTGTCTTAAGAGGTTTCTACACATGGATACATGTACTTCATTTTTTTATGCAAGCTTTATTTCATGACACATACCTTATTTGGTAATCATTTAAGGTGTTCTAGAAGTGTACACCTAAGTGATATATGTGTCATAATTCTATTTCATCTTAATATAGGCGTATGGTCTATATTATGCCACTTGTCTTCACCATGTTATGCCACTTATCCTATACTTATACATACTTATACCTTTTGTATTATTATAAATATAAATACAATAGAGATGGTGTATACAAGAAGCTTGACTAATTAAATTTTTATCAATTAAATTTTTAGCGTGTTTATATATCGTACACTTACACACTAATTCTAAAATTTGAAATCCGATAATAATTCAATATTACGGACCTAATGGAACTGGTTCATCGAATTCTGAGACTGTGCCTCGGAAGGTTATTTTTATATTCAATTTGAACGATTAAATTTCAAAACTGAGCAATTCAATGTTAGATTCCATTTTAGCACTTTTATTATATTCAATGTTATCAATATAAATTTATAAGCTTTCAAATTATATTTTTAACAGGTTTAAAATCTCAGGTTTCATATTTTATCCAATTCAAATTATTTAATTCAACAATCTAATTGTCAAATAAATTATGATATTCGTAATTTAAGTTGAGAATTAAACTTTAAATACTTAAAATCAATTAAATATTCCGATTTTAAATGCTCGAAAATTCCAGGTCGTCACAAAACATTTCAAAATTGCAGATTCGTGAGTCTAACATCGATAATTTCAAGAGTCGACTCGCGCAAATAATAGGGTCAAACTTTAAAGGATTCAATTTAAGATTATATAACATTTCAAGATTTAAGAGTGATGATTCAAAATACATAAATTGTACATTTGCGTTATAAAACATGTTAAATTCTGCATTAGGGCTATGTGAAGGATGCCCAAAGTATATGTTTCAAGATTGAAGATTGGAACCTTTAAGGATTTAAAATTCCAGATTCCTTAAAATTTCAATATTCAAAAATGGATTTCGAGTAAGTTCACACATTTCATAATTCAAAATTCGAACATTTGTGGATTTTAGTGCCAAACTTTTCTAGAATCAAGAATCGTTTTCAAGTTTCGAAATTTTTGCCTTTCATGATAAGTACCCAAGATTCAAGATTTAAGCTTCCTTCCTTTCGTCATTCAAGTTCGTGCATCTACGGTTTTTGTTTCATGATTCAAAAAATTTCAATATTGAAATTCTCAGTGAATACTCGAACTTTCAAATAATTACGATTAGAAATTACCACGAATGAAGGCTGAAATTTTAGGCTTCCAAAAAATCTAAATTTGGGCTTTCCATTTTACAAGTCCAAGGATTTAATGTTTAGAGACCCCGCTTTACATGATTCAACATTCGAACAACTCAATATTTTATGCACACGAGTCGGTCTATGAGTAGTTCAAGAGTGAATATCTGAAATTTTCAACATTCGAGGGCAGATCTCAAAAATCTATAATTATGAAGCGTCAAAATTTTCAAATCTCCTGCAAAATTAAATAGTCAAATTGTATAGGATTCAATTTCGAGATTCATGCTTTCAAGATTTAAGATTGAAGATTCAAAGTTTTTAAAATTCTAATTTTAGGATATAAACATTTCAAGATTCTATATTAGGGATTTCAGATGAATATCCAAAAAACAATATGGTACGATATTCAAGTTTGGAAATTTGAAAGATTTGAAATTTGAAAAATACATAAGTAGAAATGTCGCAAATTTCATGATTCGAACTTCTAAAAATTCAAAAATTTAAATTTTTTAATATTGGTATATAAAAGGTTCAAAATCAGGATTTTTCTAAAACCATTGTTCACATTCGGAACATTTCAATATTCAAGATTCATGAGCTTAACTTTGAGTCTCCTGATTTGAATTCCGACGAATTTTAGATTTGTACGTTACCGAATTTAATTTCAGTATTCAAACATATCAAGATTGAAGATTCAAAATTATGAGGTGTCCAGATTCAAAGCACAAACTTTTTCGACATTTATGTTTGAGCTATTATGATGAATATCCTGGCTCAAAATATACGGCGGAACTTTATAGGATTTAAGATTCCAAATTCAACATCTCAATAATCAAGTATACTTTAGAAATTTCAATGTTTGAACTTTGAAAAGTTAAAAATTTTGAATTTTTGAAATTCAGAATTTTCAAAATTCAAATTTGAAGATTTGAGGTGTGAAATTTTCAATTTTACCATTCTCGCGATCTAGATTTTCGAATTCCAATATTCAAATATAATGTTCGACTAATATGAGGTTCATACTTCCAAAATTTAAAATTTGAACATTTGACGGTTTTAGTCCCAAAAAACTTTTCACGAATCTAGAATCATTTTGAAGATTCGAACATTTGACCACTCAAGACTCGATCTTCCAAAGTCACATTTCCAAGATAACAGATTCTTGATTCTTGTTTTAACAATCGAACATCCAATGTCACAGTACCAAGATAACGGATTTCCAACATTGTGCTTTTTAAGATTCCTTCATTTAGGATTCGAGATTTAATCATTTCGATTCAAAACCCGATTTTCAAGACAAATGGTTGGATCATTTCTAAAATAAGGATTCGATCTTCTTAATTTTGTTGTTTCGAACTTTTATTGATCGATATTCAAGATCTAAATTTCTTCATATAAGTTTCTAGATTAAATTTCAAAATCCAATAAAAAAATCAGGGTTTTCCAAATTGATGTTCATGTTCCAAACATTTTAAAATTGCAAATTCGTGAGTCTAACATCGATAATTTCAAGAATCGACTCGTTCAAATAACAGGGTCAAACTTTATAGGATTCAATTTAAGATTATATAACATATCAAGATTTAAGAGGGAGGATTCAAAATATAAAAATTGTACATTTACGTTATAAAGCATTTAAAATTCTACATTAGGGCTATGTGAAGGATGCCCAAAGTATATGTTTCAAGATTGAAGATTGGAACCTTTAAGGATTTGAAATTCCAGATTCCTTAAAATTTCAATATTCAAAAGGTGATTTTAGGCTCAAGGAAAAAGTTACAGAAAAATTTAGTTTCAGGGACAGGAAGTTTGCTTTTTAGGCTGAAGGACACTTTTTTGTGTAAATCACAGAATGATAGTTGCAACTATCATTTTCTGTTTACACTAACAAATGTCCTTCAGACTAAAAAGCAAACTTGCTGTCCTTGATACTAAAAATTTTCGCAACTTCTTCTCTGCGCCTATTTTCCTGTATTCAAAAATGGATTTCCAGTAAATTCACACATTTCATAATTCAAAATTCAAACATTTGAGGATTTTAGAGCCAAACTTTTCCAGAATCAAGAATCGTTTTCAAGATTCGAAAGTTTTGCCTTTCATGATAAGTACCCAAAATTCAAGATTTAAGCTTCCTTCCTTTCGTCATTCAAGTTTCAAGCATCTACGGTTTACGTTTCATGATTCTAAAATTTTCAATATTGAAATTCTGAGTGAATAATTGAACTTTCAAATAATTACGATTAGAAATTACCACGAATCAAGGCTGAAATTTTAGGCTCCCAAAAATCTAAATTTGGGCTTTCCATTTTACAAGTCCAAGGATTTAATGTTTAGCGATCCCGCTTTACATGATTCAACATTCAAACAACTCAAAATTTTATACACACGAGTCGGTCTATGAGTAGTTCAAGTGTGAATATCTGAAATTTTCAACATTCGAGGGCAGATCTCAAAAATCTATAAACCTGAAGCGTCAAAATTTTCAAATCTCTTGCAAAATTAAATAGTCAAATTTCATAGGATTCAATTTCGAGATTCAAACTTTCAAGATTTAAGATTGAAGATTCATAGTTTTTGAAATTCAAGTTTTAGGATATAAACATTTCAAGATTCTATATTAGGGATTTCATGATGAATATCCAAAAAACAATATGGTATGATATTCAAGATTGGAAAATTGAAAGATTCAAAATTTGAAAAATACGTAAGTAGAAATGTCGCGAATTTCGTGATTCGAACTTCCAAAAATTCTAAAATTTAAATTTTTTAAGATTGGTATATAAAAGGTTCAAAATCAGGATTTTTCAAAAACCATTGTTCATATTCGGAACATTTCAATATTCAAGATTCATGAGCTTAACTTTGAGTATCTCCTGATTTGAATTTCAAAGAATTTTAGATTTGTATGTTACCGAATTTAATTTCAGCATTCAAACATATCAAGAATGAAGTTTCAAAATTTTGAGGTGACCAGATTCAAAGCACAAACTTTTTCGACATTTATGTCTATTATGATGAATATCCTGGCTCAAAATAAACGGCGGAACTTTATAGGATTTAAGATTCCAAATTCTACATCTCAGTAATCAAGTATACTTTAGAAATTTCAATGTTTGAACTTTGAAAAGTTAAAAAATTTGAATTTTTGAAATTCAGAATTTTCAAAATTCAAAATTCAAAATTCAAAATTTTGAAGATTTGAGGTGTGAAATTTTCAATTTTACCATTCTCGCGATCTAGATTTTCAAATAACAATATTCAAATATAATGTTCGACTAATATGAGGTTCATACTTCCAAAATTTAAAATTTGAACATTTGACGGTTTTAGTCCCAAAAAACTTTTCACGAATCTAGAATCATTTTGATGATTCGAACATTTGACGACTCAAGACTCGATCTTCCAAGGTACATTTCCAAGATAACAGATTCTTGATTCTTGTTTTAGAACATCCAACGTCACAGTTCTAAGATAACAGATTCCCATAATCATGCTTTTTAAGATTCCTTCATTTAGGATTCGAGATTTAATCATTTCGATTCAAAACCCGATTTTCAAGACAAATGGTTGGATCATTTCTAAAATAAGGATTCGATCTTCTTAATTTTATTTTTTCGAACTTTTATTGATCGATATTCAAGATCTAAATTTCATGATATAAGTTTCTAGATCAAAATTCAAAATCCAATAAAAAAACTAAGGGGTTTCCTAATTGATGTTCATGTTCCAAACATTTCAAAATTGCAGATTCGTGAGTCTATCATCGATAATTTCAAGAGTCGACTCGTGCAAATAACAGGGCCACACTTTGTAGGATTCAATTTAAGATTATATAACATTTCTAGATTTAAGAGGGAGGATTCAAAATATAAAAATTGTACATTTACGTTATAAACCATTTAAAATTCTACATTAGGGCTATGTGAAGGATGCCCAAAGTATATGTTTCAAGATTGAAGATTGGAACCTTTAAGGATTTAAAACTCCAGATTCCTTAAAATTTCAATATTCAAAAATGGATTTCGAATAAGTTCACACATTTCATAATTCAAAATTCGAACATTTGGTTATTTTAGAGCCAAACTTTCTAGAATCAAGAATCGTTTTCAAGGTTCGAAACTTTTGCCTTTCATGATAAGTACCCAAGATTCAAAATTTAAGCTTCCTTCCTTTCGTCATTCAAGTTTCGAGCATCTACGGTTTTCGTTTCACGATTCTAAAAATCTCAATATTGAAATTCTGAGTGAATACTCGAACTTTCAAATAATTACGATTAGAAATTACCACGAATCAAGGCTGAAATTTTAGGCTTCCAAAAATCTAAATTTAGGCTTTCCATTTTACAAGTCCAAGGATTTAATCTTTAGCGATCCCGCTTTACATAATTCAACATTCAAACAACTCAAAATTTTATACACACGAGTCGGTCTATGAGTAGTTCAAGAGCAAATGTAACAACCCTAATTTTCTAGCAATTTATTTCTTTTATTTATTTGAATCTTGAAATTTATTTTAAATTGATTAAATCATTTCGCAAAAGTCTAAACATAAACTGAAGTTTTGAAGTTTTTATATTTTGTTAAAAGACAACTCAATTCGCAATGTTAATAAAAATGAATTTTGTATATTTAAAATACAAAAAAATTTGTAAGCGAATTTAATTTAAGTAATAACTTTGTAAAATTCAGTGTTTTACAGACTGTTAAATTTCGCATTTAAAAAGGGCATGCATTGTAATGATATAAGTAACGTAAAAACGTATAAATTAAAAACGTTACTTTTGTATAAATTTTGGGTGTATTGTATTGCGTCGGTTTGGCATATTTTAAAATTCATACTGCAATATCTATATGGATTAATAAATCAGTTAGTAGATTTTTATAGCAAAACGTTACTTTTCCACCGCTTTCATTGGTTTTAAATTCAGCGCAAAAAAATTTCAAACCCACTCAGCTAAATTTGTGCCGTTCCTAAATGCACGAATAGAAATCATATAGGATCTCATGCCTATTTACATTCATCCTTTAATCTAGCTCATAATAAACGCACAAAATTTTCAAGTTCATATCCTTGCCATTTCTAAAATTTGAATCAAACAAATTGATTCGTGCAATATCAACCCGAGCGCCCCTGTTATAACGCGGAGCAAACATTTATTTCCTCTATTCCTGATTGTTGCCGTTTCTTCAATCAGGTGAATCAATCAAAATTTATCTCTTGCCTTTTTCTCTGCATTTTGTTTTGCAAACAAAATGAATTTCCTTGACCATAAAAGCACGTGCCTGATTTTGCATACACCATAATTTGGTTTCAACTCCTAGGCGATTAATGTTTTAAAGAAAGGAAAGAAATTTTAGATTAAGCATCAAATCTCATTTATTCCCTGCTCAAATCAAGTTAGCTCTGTTAACATTCAAAACGAAAAAAAAACTGGAAATAAATCACGAGATATCTTCATCTTCATATTCGTTTTCCCTGCATTGATTTGTTTCCAGTGCTATTCTTAAATTGCTCCCATGCCTTAAATATCAACTCGTTTCTTATATAAAGCCTTGCACGCAAAGAATTTTTTTTCCACAAACTCAGACTTGTTGCACACATAAAATCCAGGTATGGCCTCATAACCTTTTCCTTTTCTTTTGTTTCTCTTCTATTCCTTGATTCTCATTTGATATGCTCGGCCACTCCAACCCATTACCGCCTATCACTCCTCCATCCATAAGACACCATTCACTGCCTTTGCCTTACCCCAAGCCGTGATGACCAAACCAAGTTGCTGAGCCTAGATGTCTTAGTGGAACACGGTGCCTTGAGCTGTTGAGTGAAACATTTTCTTACTTTTAGTTTTAGTTGTGGTTTTGGGACGTAGGGCTGCATCATGATATATTTTATATGCCTTAGTGCATGCGTGCATGCCGTGCCTCTGGTAGCAGCGTGAGCAAGTGAGATTTTTGTGTAGTTGTGTAGAATTTTTTTTTTTTTTTCAAATAAGTATAGATATTTCGCCACCTGTAGCTCGACTCTTTGGCTTGTCTAAAATGTGCTCATAGGCCCAGGACGTGTTGAGTGTGTGCATATCAGAACAAATATAGGCTGGGTTATCCAAACTGTAGTGTGTAATTGCATGCCTAAGAATTTAAAATGTTGGCCTAAGTTAAAAGCTTCCGTGCCTTATATAAAAATAAAATAAAATAAAACAACCTGGAATACTTTGTAGCATAGGAGTTGCATTGGAGGAGGCAATTTCATCTGTGCATTGAAATTTTGGGACATGTTTATGATTCGCAATGCATGTTTCATAAAAAGCTAATAAATATAAGAAGGAAAAAAAAGCTTCAGTTGAAAAAAAAGGGAGAAGGGAAAGATAATAACAAAGTGCATGACAGGCACGTATCATAGACGAGGCAGAGACAAAACTATAGGCTGGGTAATATTGCTGAATAGGGGAGACCGTGTGATGAACAGGGGAAAGCATGGAGCCGGGTAAATACCTGACTGTGCTAGTAGAACTAAGGAACACTGTTCATTTAATAATAATAATAAAAAAAAATATAGAAGAGAAAAGAAGAGGATGGGAAAAGAATATGAGTACGAACAGTTAAGTATATGAGTGCATGAAAATATGGTTGCCGAGCCCAAGTGTGCGTGTCCAAACTGAAACCTAGGTTGAGTCGAGTTGGATAGTGGAGTAGTCGAGCAAAGTTGGTCCGATTTTCTTTTATACAAATCCCGTTCCAAATTTGTTTTATTTAATTATTTTTTTCCTGACTGTAAATTAAAGTCGCGTATTCGATATTTGGATCTTGTTATAGATTTGAATCTATGCGTGACATCCGGGGAAATTTGATCGTTACCCGCTGTGCGTTTCTTTCTCGGTGGATTTTCGTTTTGAATAGAAATTTTCTGTAGCATTCAGGTGAGTATTTCTCACCAGACAAACATACCTATATATCCGTGATTTATCAAAAGTGTATTTGTAAATTATTTATTAAATTTTATCCGCCTGTGATATAACGTATGATGTTAAACCCCATTTTAAATTGACACCTCATCAGTTGTTTATCTATTGTAATATTATTGCAGTTATACTATGTAATGCTTATTTACTGATTAAATCATCACTGTAAGTTCCCTGTAAATTTGAGATCGTTATAGGCTGAAATGATAGGCCTGAGCGATAATCATTTGATTATTTATTTAATTGTTTAATTATTTATTTGTTAACTTGGGATTGCGGGTTTGAAATGATAGAACCCGGGGTTTTGTAAATTGTGGATTGAAATGATATAAATCCGTATCACTTGACCTAGGCTAGAAAACTATATACAGACCCGTGGTTTATATAATATTTTTCTGAAATGTTTATAAGTATTTTAAATGGGAATTTATAATATTCTGGTTCAAATGTAAAGGATTTTTATAAAATTTATAATGATTTTTGAATAAGTCAAAATATTAAATAAATAAATGTTTAAGTAAAATTTTTGGAATATAACTTATTTTGGGAAATTCTGAAATTTTGTTAAAAGTGAGTTTTAGTTAAGGAAATAATTGATAATAAGTTATATTTGGGAATTTAAAATTTGATTGTTAAGTTAATAATTTATTACAGCACTTAAATGCTGTATTTTATAAATGAACTGTTTTGACTTACAGACTTTAGGTGGCATTTTATAAATGCTACGGAAACTGAATTTTCGGATTGTTTAAAATAAATGGAAATAATCTTTAGGGAAAAAGGCTTAAATTTTGGAATTTAATATGTAATTAATAAAAATATAAGGAATTGACTTTAAATGGTTTTAAATGGAAGAATTTAACTTTTAAATGAGAGTTGAAAGGCAAATTAATTCCTAAATCAATTGAATAGATTTAAATTGTATTTTATATTAAATAAAATGATTGATGTTTAAATATATGATGGTTGAAAGGATATTATGGTATTGAAATGTATTCGAAACTTATTTTGATTTTTAAAGGATAAATACCATTTCTAAAAGTTGTAACCATGGGTTATAATAACGTTTGGTTGTTAAAGAGACCGGGATCGGATATCTGGCATACTCTCTGTCGATACCGAAAACCACTTTAACAACCGTGTACGCGGTGGAGATTCCAGAATGAAGTAGGATGGTGGTGACGTTTCCTTTGAGGTAAATACGTGGACCCGACTCCCGTGAGTTGGCATAAGGTGGCTAAAACAGGAGCGATCGACGGATTAATGAGGTAGCACCTCTGATCGGACGCACTTCTTCGTATGCCATTCTATTACTTTTGTGATTGTTTTGGTGCGCACCTTTGATTTGGGAGTGTTGTTCGAGGTGGGCGGCAGCTGCGCGCTGCGCGTTTCCATCGGTCCGGAAGCGTAATTGGTATATCTACCCTAGCATTGCCTAGTTGTGCCGTGTCACCTACCCTAGCGCGCCTTATACGATTTTGGTTTTGTACCTTACCTATGGAGTGCCCTCTGACGACACCCATTACGGGGGAGATTACTGTACTGCATAGACTATGGGAATATATTATGTGTTAAGGGGGAAAATGTAAAGCCTTAACGCTATTTAAAAGTAAGTTTATGTTACTAATAGACACTATTATAATAGCGAAGTATTACTACACAGTAAATAGTTTAACGGATCCTTAGAGGATGGGCGGTCCCAGGCATCCTTTAAGTTACTTGCTCTATATTACAGTACACTTGAATTAGCTTACACTATATAAGTATGTATGTCCCGACTCGAGTGTTTATGTTTTATTTTACGCTCGGGTCAGCCTGAGTTGCAGTTTCAGCTTTCACCCTGGAGCTAGGACATTCTGTAGATCTTTCGAGCTGTCGGCAATCTTCAGTCTATATCTTATTTATGTAATCGAGACTTTGGCATATTGGATTGTTATTGATGTTTTAAACTGTATTGGGGATTTTAAAACTATGTAATTTCTAGTTGGTTGAGATTTTTTTTATAGTGGCTTCATGAACCACTAAGTATTTTAAATTCCGCTGCAAGTTTTCTGATATCTGTGTCTGTGATTCTGTGATTTGATTTCATTTGCTTCTAATTTATTTACAATCTATTGTTTTGAACTATTCAAGCTTGACATGTTTTATTTATTGTCGAATTTGAATGGTACAAAATCGTGGGTCGTTACAGTGAATATCTGAAATTTTCAACATTCGAGGGCAGATCTCAAAAATCTATAAACATGAAGCGTCAAAATTTTCAAATCTCCTGCAAAATTAAATAGTAAAATTTCATAGGATTCAATTTCGAGATTCAAACTTTCAAGATTTAAGATTGAAGATTCAAAGTTTTTGAAATTCAAGTTTTAGGATATAAACATTTCAAGATTCTATATTAGGGATTTCATGATGAATATCCAAAAAATAATATGGTATGATATTCAAGATTGGAAAATTGAAAGATTCAAAATTTGAAAAATACGTAAGTAGAAATGTCACGAATTTCGTGATTTGAACTTCTAAAAATTCTAAAATTTAAATTTTTTAAGATTGGTATATAATAGGTTCAAAATCAGGATTTTTCAAAAACCATTGTTCACATTCGGAACATTTCAATATTCAAGATTCATGAGCTTAACTTTGAGTATCTCCTGATTTGAATTTCGGCGAATTTTAGATTTGTACGTTACCGAATTTAGTTTCAGCATTCAAACATATCAATAATGAAGATTCAAAATTTTGAGGTGTCCAGATTCAAAGCACAAACTTTTTCGACATTTATGTTTGAGCTATTATGATGAATATCCTGGCTCAAAATAAACGGCGGAACTTTATAGGATTTAAGGTTCCAAATTCAACATCCTAATAATCAAGTATACTTTAGAAATTTCAATGTTTGAACTTTGAAAACTTCAAAATTTTGAATTTTTGAAATTCAGAATTTTCAAAATTCAAAATTCAAAATTCAAAATTTTGAAGATTTGAGGTATGAAATTTTCAATTTTACCATTCTCGCGATCTAGATTTTAAAATTGCAATATTCAAATATAATGTTCGACTAATATGAGGTTCATACTTCCAAAATTTAAAATTTGAACATTTGACGGTCTTAGTCCCAAAAAACTTTTCACGAATCTGGAATCATTTTGAAGATTCGAACATTTGACGACTCAAGACTCGATCTTCCAAGGTCACATTTCCAAGATAACAGATTCTTGATTCTTGTTTTAGAACATCCAACGTCACAGTTCTAAGATAACAGATTCCCAACATTGTGCTTTTTAAGATTCCTTCATTTAGGATTCGAGATTTAATCATTTCGATTCAAAACCCGATTTTCAAGACAAATGGTTGGATCACTTCTAAAATAAGGATTCGATCTTCTTAATTTTATTGATCGATATTCAAGATCTAAATTTCATGATATAAGTTTCTAGATCAAAATTCAAAATCCAATAAAAAAACTAAGGGGTTTCCTAATTGATGTTCATGTTCCAAACATTTCAAAATTGCAGATTCGTGAGTCTATCATCGATAATTTCAAGAGTCGACTCGTGCAAATAACAGGGCCAAACTTTATAGGATTCAATTTAAGATTATATATAACATTTCAAGATTTAAGAGGGAGGATTCAAAATATAAAAATTGTACATTTACGTTATAAACCATTTAAAATTCTACATTAGGGCTATGTGAAGGATGCCCAAAGTATATGTTTCAAGATTGAAGATTGGAACCTTTAAGGATCTAAAATTCCAGATTCCTTAAAATTTCAATATTCAAAAATGGATTTCG
The DNA here is from genome assembly GCA_030765085.1 of Allium cepa. Classification (NCBI taxonomy): domain Eukaryota; kingdom Viridiplantae; phylum Streptophyta; class Magnoliopsida; order Asparagales; family Amaryllidaceae; genus Allium; species Allium cepa. The sequence continues at coordinate 925,114,295 of CM060939.1, forward strand.
AGTAAGTTCACACATTTCATAATTCAAAATTCGAACATTTGGGGATTTTAGAGCCAAACTTTCTAGAATCAAGAATCGTTTTCAAGGTTCGAAACATTTGCCTTTCATGATAAGTACCCAAGATTCAAGATTTAAGCTTCCTTCCTTTCGTCATTCAAGTTTCGAGCATCTACGGTTTTCGTTTCACGATTCTAAAAATCTCAATATTGAAATTCTGAGTGAATACTCGAACTTTCAAATAATTACGAATAGAAATTATCACGAATCAAGGCTGAAATTTTAGGCTTCCAAAAATCTAAATTTGGGCTTTCCGTTTTACAAGTCGAAGGATTTAATGTTTAGCGATCCCGCTTTACATGATTCAACATTCAAACAACTCAAAATTTTATACACACGAGTCGGTCTATGAGTAGTTCAAGAGTGAATATCTGAAATTTTCAACATTCGAGGGCAGATCTCAAAAATCTATAAACATGAAGCGTCAAAATTTTCAAATCTCCTGCAAAATTGAATAGTCAAATTTCATAGGATTCAATTTCGAGATTCAAACTTTCAAGATTGAAGATTCAAAGTTTTTGAAATTCAAGTTTTAGGATATAAACATTTCAAGATTCTATATTAGGGATTTCAGGATGAATATCCAAAAAACAATATGGTATGATATTCAAGATTGGAAAATTGAAAGATTCAAAATTTGAAAAATACGTAAGTAGAAATGTCGCGAATTTCGTGATTCGAACTTCTAAAAATTCTAAATTTTAAATTTTTTAAGATTGGTATATAACAGGTTCAAAATCAGGATTTTTCAAAAACCATTGTTCACATTCGGAACATTTCAATATTCAAGATACATGAGCTTAACTTTGAGTATCTCCTGATTTGAATTTCGGCGAATTTTAGATTTGTACGTTACCGAATTTAGTTTCAGCATTCAAACATATAAATAATGAAGATTCAAAATTTTGAGGTGTCCAGATTCAAAGCACAAATTTTTTCGACATTTATGTTTGAGCTATTATGATGAATATCCTGGCTCAAAATAAACGGCGTAACTTTATAGGATTTAAGGTTCCAAATTCAACATCCTAATAATCAAGTATACTTTAGAAATTTCAATGTTTGAACTTTGAAAACTTAAAAATTTTGAATTTTTGAAATTCAGAATTTTCAAAATTCAAAATTCAAAATTCAAAATTTTGAAGATTTGAGGTGTGAAATTTTCAATTTTACCATTCTCGCGATCTAGATTTTCAAATTGCAATATTCAAATATAATGTTCGACTAATATGAGGTTCATACTTCCACAATTTAAAATTTGAACATTTGACGGTCTTAGTCCCAAAAAACTTTTCACGAATCTGGAATCATTTTGAAGATTCGAACATTTGACGACTCAAGACTCGATCTTCCAAGGTCACATTTCCAAGATAACAGATTCTTGATTCTTGTTTAACAATCGAACATCCAACGTCACAGTTCTAAGATAACAGATTCCTAACATTGTGCTTTTTAAGATTCCTTCATTTAGGATTCGAGATTTAATCATATCGAATCAAAACCCGATTTTCAAGACAAATGGTTGGAACATTTCTAAAATAAGGATTCGATCTTCTTAATTTTATTGTTTCGAACTTTTATTGATCGATATTCAAGATCTAAATTTCGTGATATAAGTTTCTAGATCAAAATTCAAAATCCAATAAAAACACTAAGGGGTTTCCTAATTGATGTTCATGTTCCAAACATTTCAAAATTGCAGATTCATGAGTCTATCATCGATAATTTCAAGAATCGACTCGTGCAAATAACAGGGCCAAACTTTATAGGATTCAATTTAAGATTATATATAAGATTTCAAGGTTTAAGAGGGTGGATTCAAAATATAAAAATTGTACATTTACGTTATAAACCATTTAAAATTCTACATTAGGGCTATGTGAAGGATGCCCAAAGTATATGTTTCAAGATTGAAGATTGGAACCTTTAAGCATTTAAAATTCCAGATTCCTTAAAATTTCAATATTAAAAAATGGATTTCGAGTAAGTTCACACATTTAATAATTAAAAATTCGAACATTTGGGGATTTTAGAGCCAAACTTTCTAGAATCAAGAATCGTTTTCAAGGTTCGAAACTTTTACCTTTCATGATAAGTACCCAAGATTCAAGATTTAAGCTTCCTTCCTTTCGTCATTCAAGTTTCGAGCATCTACGGTTTTCGTTTCACGATTCTAAAAATCTCAATATTGAAATTCTGAGTGAATACTCGAACTTTCAAATAATTACGATTAGAAATTATCACGAATTAAGGCTGAAATTTTAGGCTTCCAAAAATCTAAATTTGGGCTTTCCATTTTACAAGTCCAAGGATTTAATGATTAGCGATCCCGCTTTACATGATTCGACATTCAAACAACTCAAAATTTTATACACACGAGTCGGTCTATGAGTAGTTCAAGAGTGAATATCTGAAATTTTCAACATTCGAGGGCAGATCTCAAAAATCTATAAACATGAAGCGTCAAAATTTTCAAATCTCCTGCAAAATTAAATAGTCAAATTTCATAGGATTCAATTTCGAGATTCAAACTTTCAAGATTTAAGATTGAAGATTCAAAGTTTTTGAATTCAAGTTTTAGGATATAAACATTTCAAGATTCTATATTAGGGATTTCATGATGAATATCCAAAAAACAATATGGTATGATATTCAAGGTTGGAAAATTGAAAGATTCAAAATTTGAAAAATACGTAAGTAGAAATGTCGCGAATTTCGTGATTCGAACTTCTAAAAATTCTAAAATTAAAATTTTTTAAGATTGGTATATAATAGGTTCAAAATCAGGATTTTTCAAAAACCATTGTTCACATTCGGAACATTTCAATATTCAAGATTCATGAGCTTAACTTTGAGTATTTCCTGATTTGAATTTCGGCGAATTTTAGATTTGTACGTTACCGAATTTAGTTTCAGCATTCAAACATGTCAATAATGAAGATTCAAAATTTTGAGGTGTCCAGATTCATAGCACAAACTTTTTCGACATTTATGTTTGAGCTATTATAATGAATATCCTGGCTCAAAATAAACGGCGGAACTTTATAGGAATTAAGGTTCCAAATTCAACATCCTAATAATCAAGTATACTTTAGAAATTTCAATGTTTGAACTTTAAAAAGTTCAAAATTTTGAATTTTTGAAATTCAGAATTTTCAAAATTCAAAATTCAAACTTCAAAATTTTAAAGATTTGAGGTGTGAAATTTTCAATTTTACCATTCTCGCGATCTAGATTTTCAAATTGCAATATTCAAATATAATGTTCGACTAATATGAGGTTCATACTTCCAAAATTTAAAATTTGAATATTTGACGGTTTTAGTCCCAAAAAACTTTTCACGAATCTGGAATCATTTTGAAGATTCGAACATTTGACGACTCAAGACTCGATCTTCCAAGGTCACATTTCCAAGATAACAGATTCTTGATTCTTGTTTAACAATCGAACATCCAACGTCACAGTTCGAAGATAACAGATTCCCAACATTGTGCTTTTTAAGATTCCTTCATTTAGATTTCGAGATTTAATCATTTCGATTCAAAACCCGATTTTCAAGACAAATGGTTGGATCATTTCTAAAATAAGGATTCGATCCTCTTAATTTTATTGTTTCGAACTTTTATTGATCGATATTCAAGATCTAAATTTCATGATATAAGTTTCTAGATCAGAAATCAAAATCCAATAAAAAAAACTCAGGGGTTTCCAAATTGATGTTCATGTTCCAAACATTTCAAAATTGCAGATTCGTGAGTCTAACATCGATAATTTCAAGAGTCGACTCGTGCAAATAACAGGGTCAAACTTTATAGGATTCAATTTAAGATTATATAACATTTCAAGATTTAAGAGTGAGGATTCAAAATATAAAAATTGTACATTTACGTTATAAACCATTTAAAATTCTACATTAGGGCTATGTGAAGGATGCCCAAAGTATATGTTTCAAGGTTGTAGATTGGAACTTTTAAGAATTTAAAATTCCAGATTCCTTAAAATTTAAATATTGAAAAATGGATTTCGAGTAAGTTCACACATTTCTTAATTGAAAATTCGAACATTTGGGGATTTTAGAGACAAACTTTTCTAGAATCAAGAATCGTTTTCAAGATTCGAAATTTTTGCCCTTCATGATAAGAACCCAAGATTCAAGATTTAAGCTTCCTTTCTTTCGTCATTCAAGTTTCGAGCATCTACGGTTTTCGTTTCATTATTCAAAAAAATTCAATATTGAAATTCTTAGTGAATACTCGAACTTTCAAATAATAACGATTAGAAATTACCACGAATCAAGGCTGAAATTTTAGGCTTCCAAAAATCTAAATTTGGGCTTTCCATTTTCCAAGTCCAAGGATTTAATGTTTAGCGATCCCGCTTTACATGATTCAACATTCAAGAAACTCAAAATTTTATGCACACGAGTCAGTCTTTGAGTAGTTCAAGAGTGAATACTTGAAATTTTCAACATTCGAGGGCAGATCTCAAAAATCTATATACATGAAGCGTCAAAGTTTTCAAATCTCCTGCAAAATTAAATAGTCAAATTGTATAGGATTCAATTTCGAAATTTAAATTTCAATATTTAAGATTGTAGATTCAAAGTTTTTGAAATTCTAGTTTTAGGATATAAACATTTCAAGATTCTATATTAGGGATTTCATGATGAATATCCAAAAAACAATATGGTATGATATTCAAGATTGGAAAATTGAAAGATTCAAAATTTGAAAAATACGTAAGTACAAATGTCGCAAATTTCGTGATTTGAACTTCTAAAAATTCAAAATTTAAATTTTTTTAAGATTGGTATATAAAAGGTTCAAAATCAGGATTTTTCAAAAACCATTGTTCACATTCGGAACATTTCAATATTCAAGATTCATGAGCTTAACTTTGAGTATCTCCTGATTTGAATTTCGGCGAATTTTAGATTTGTACGTTACCGAATTTAGTTTCAGCATTCAAACATATCAAGATTGAAGTTTCAAAATTTTGAGGTGTTCAGATTCAAAGCACAAACTTTTTCGACATTTATGTTTGAGCTATTATGATGAATATCCTAGCTCAAAATAAACGGCGGAACTTTATAGGATTTAAGGTTCCAAATTCAACATCCTAATAATCAAGTATACTTTAGAAATTTCAATGTTTGAACTTTGAAAACTCAAAAATTTTGAATTTTTGAAATTCAGAATTTTCAAAATTCAAAATTCAAAATTCAAAATTTTGAAGATTTGAGGTGTGAAATTTTCAATTTTACCATTCTCGCGATCTAGATTTTCAAATTGCAATATTCAAATATAATGTTCGACTAATATGAGGTTCATATTTCCAAAATTTAAATTTTGAACATTTGACGGTCTTAGTCCCAAAAAACTTTTCACGAATCTGGAATCATTTTGAAGATTCAAACATTTGACGACTCAAGACTCGATCTTCCAAGGTCACATTTCCAAGATAACAGATTCTTGATTCTTGTTTAACAATCGAACATCCAACGTCACATTTCGAAGATAACAGATTCCCAACATTGTGCTTTTTAAGATTCCTTCATTTAGAATTCGAGATTTAATCATTTCGATTCAAAACCCGATTTTCAAGACAAATGGTTGAATCATTTCTAAAATAAGGATTCGATCTTCTTAATTTTATTGTTTTGAATTTTTATTGATCGATATTCAAGATCTAAATTTCATGATATAAGTTTCTAGATCAAAAATCAAAATCCAATAAAAAAAACTCAGGGGTTTCCAAATTGATGTTCATGTTCCAAACATTTCAAAATTGCAGATTCGTGAGTCTATCATCGATAATTTCAAGAGTCGACTCATGCAAATAACAGGGTCAAACTTCATAGGATTCAATTTAAGATTATATAACATTTCAAGATTTAAGAGTGAGGATTCAAAATATAAAAATTGTACATTTACGTTATAAACCATTTAAAATTCTACATTAGGGCTATGTGAAGAATGTCCAAAGTATATGTTTCAAGGTTGAAGATTGGAACTTTTAAGGATTTAAAATTCCAGATTCCTTAAAATTTCAATATTGAAAAATGGATTTCGAGTAAGTTCACACATTTCATAATTCAAAATTCGAACATTTGGGGATTTTAGAACCAAACTTTTCTAGAATCAAGAATCGTTTTCAAGATTCGAAATTTTTGCTCTTCATGATAAGTACCCAAGATTCAAGATTTAAGCTTCCTTCCTTTCGTCATTCAAGTTTCGAGCATATACGGTTTTCGTTTCATGATTCAAAAAATTTTAATATTGAAATTCTTAGTGAATACTCGAACTTTCAAATAATTACGATTAGAAATTACCACGAATCAAGGCTGAAATTTTAGGCTTCCAAAAATCTAAATTTGGGCATTCCATTTTATAAGTCCAAGGATTTAATGTTTCGCGATCCCGCTTAACATGATTCAACATTCAAACAACTCAAAATTTTAGGCACACGAGTCGGTCTATGAGTAGTTCAAGAGTGAATACCTGAAATTTTCAACATTCAAGGCAGATCTCAAAAATCTATAAACATGAAGCATCAAAATTTTCAAATCTCCTGCAAAATTAAATAGTCAAATTGTATAGGATTCAATTTCGAGATTCAAACTTTCAATATTTAAGATTGTAGATTCAAAGTTTTTGAAATTCTAGTTTTAGGATATAAACATTTCAAGATTCTATATTAGGGATTTCATGATGAATATCCAAAAAACAATATGGTATGATATTCAAGATTGGAAAATTGAAAGATTCAAAATTTGAAAAATACGTAAGTAGTAATGTCGCAAATTTCGTGATTAGAACTTCTAAAAATTCAAAATTTAATTTTTTTAAGATTGGTATATAAAAGGTTCAAAATCAGGATTTTTCAAAAACCATTGTTCACATTCGGAACATTTCAATATTCAAGATTCTTGAGCATAACTTTGAGTATCTCCTGATTTGAATTTCGGCGAATTTTAGATTTGTACGTTACCGAATTTAGTTTCAGCATTCAAACATATCAAGATTGAAGATTCAAAATTTTGAGGTGTTCAGATTCAAAGCACAAACTTTTTCGACATTTATGTTTGAGCTATTATGATGAATATCCTGGCTCAAAATAAACGGCGGAACTTTATAGGATTTAAGATTCCAAATTCAACATCTCAATAATCAAGTATACTTTAGAAATTTCAATGTTTGAACTTTGAAAACTTCAAAATTTTGAATTTTTGAAATTCGGAATTTTCAAAATTCAAAATTCAAAATTTTGAAGATTTGAAGTGTGAAATTTTCAGTTTTAATATTCTCGCGATCAAGATTTTCAAACTGCAATATTCAAATATAATGTTCGACTAATATGAGGTTCAGACTTCCAAAATTTAAAATTTGAACATTTGACGGTCTTAGTCCCAAAAAACTTTTCACGAATCTGGAATCATTTTGAAGATTCGAACATTTGACGACTCAAGACTCGATCTTCCAAGGTCACATTTCCAAGATAACAGATTCTTGATTCTCACAGTTCGAAGATAACAGATTCCCAGCATTGTGCTTTTTAAGATTCCTTCATTTAGGATTCGAGATTTAATCATTTCGATTCAAAACCCGATTTTCAAGACAAATGGTTGGATCATTTCTAAAATAAGGATTCGATCCTCTTAATTTTATTGTTTCGAACTTTTATTGATCGATATTCAAGATCTAAATTTCATGATATAAGTTTCCAGATCAAAAATCAAAATCCAATAAAAAAACTCAAGGATTTCCAAATTGATGTCCATGTTCCAAACATTTCAAAATTGCAGATTCGTGTGTCTAACATCGATAATTTCAAGAGTCGACTCGTGCAAATAACAGGGTCAAACTTTATAGGATTCAATTTAAGATTATATATCATTTCAAGATTTAAGAGTGAGGATTCAAAATATAAAAATTGTACATTTACGTTATAAACCATTTAAAATTCTACATTAGGGCTATGTGAAGGATACCCAAAGTATATATTTCAAGGTTGAAGATTTGAACCTTTAAGGATTTAAAATTCCAGATTCCTTAAAATTTCAATATTGAAAAAAGGATTTCGAGTAAGTTCACACATTCCATAATTCAAAATTCGAACATTTGGGGATTTTAGAGCCAAACTTTTCTAGAATCAAGAATCATTTTCAAGATTCGAAATTTTTGCCCTTCATGATAAGTACCCAAGATTCAAGATTTAAGCTTCCTTCCTTTCGTCATTCAAGTTTCGAGCATCTACGGTTTTCGTTTCACGATTCAAAAAATTTCAATATTAAAATTCTTAGTGAATACTCGAACTGTCAAATAATTACGATTAGAAACTACCACGAATCAAGGCTGAAATTTTAGGCTTCCAAAAATCTAAATTTGGGCTTTCCATTTTACAAGTCCAAGGATTTAATGTTTAGCGATCCCGCTTTACGTGATTCAACATTCAAACAACTCAAAATTTTATGCACACGAGTCGGTCAATGAGTAGTTCAAGAGTGAATACCTGAAATTTTCAACATTCGAGGGCAGATCTCAAAAATCTATAAAACATGAAGCGTCAAAATTTTCAAATCTCCTGCAAAATTAATTGGTCAAATTGTGTAGGATTCAATTTCGAGATTCAAACTTTCAATATTTAAGATTGTAGACTCAAAGTTTTTGAAATTCTAGTTTTAGGATATAAACATTTCAAGATTCTATATTAGGGATTTCATGATGAATATCCAAAAAACAATTTGGTATGATATTCAAGATTGGAAAATTGAAAGATTCAAAATTTGAAAAATACGTAAGTAGAAATGTCGCAAATTTCGTGATTCGAACTTCTAAAAATTCAAAATTTAAATTTTTTTTAAGATTGGTATATAAAAGGTTCAAAATCAGGATTTTTCAAAAACCATTGTTCATATTAAGAACATTTCAATATTCAAGATTCATGAGCTTAACTTTGAGTATCTCCTGATTTGAATTTCGGCGAATTTTAGATTTGTACGTTACCGAATTTAGTTTCAGCATTCAAACATATCAAGATTGAAGATTCAAAATTTTGAGGTGTCCAGATTCAAAGCACAAACTTTTTCGACATTTATGTTTGAGCTATTATGATGAATATCCTGGCTCAAAATAAATGGCGGAACTTTATAGGATTTAAGATTCCAAATTCGACAAATCAATAATCAAGTATACTTTAGAAATTTCAATGTTTGAACTTTGAAAAGTTCAAAATTTTGAATTTTTGAAATTTTGAATTTTCAAAATTCAAAATTTTGAAGGTTTGAGGTGTGAAATTTTCAATTTTACCATTCTCGCGATCTAGATTTTCAAATTGCAATATTCAAATATTATGTTCGACTAATATGAGGTACATACTTTCAAAATTTAAAATTTGAACATTTGATGGTTTTAGTCCCAAAAAACTTTTCACAAATCTAGAATCATTTTGAAGATTCGAACATTTAACGACTCAAGACTCGATCTTCCAAGGTCACATTTCCAAGATAACAGATTCTTGATTCTTGTTTAACAATCGAACATCCAACGTCACAGCTCCAAGATTTCAGATTCCCAACATTGTGCTTTTTAAGACTCCTTCATTTATGATTCGAGATTTAATTATTTCGATTCAAAACCCGAATTTCGAGGCAAATGGTTGGATCATTTCCAAAATAAGGATTCGATCCTCTTAATTTTATTGTTTCGAACTTTTATCGATCGATATTCAAGATCTAAATTTCATGATATAAGTTTCTAGATCAAAAATCAAAATCAAATTAAAAAAACTCAGGGGTTTCCAAATTGATGTTCATGTTCCAAACATTTCAAAATTGCAGATTCGTGAGTCTAACATCGATAATTTTAAGAGTCGACTCGTGCAAATAACAGGGTCAAACTTTGTAGGATTCAATTTAAGATTATATAACATTTCAAGATTTAAGAGTGAGGATTCAAAATATAAAAATTGTACATTTACGTTATAAACCATTTAAAATTCTACATTAGGGCTATGTGAAGGATGCCCAAAGTATATGTTTCAAGGTTGAAGATTGGAACCTTTAAGGATTTAAAATTCCAGATTCTTTAAAATTTCAATTTTCAAAAATGGATTTCGAGTAAGTTCACACATTTCATAATTCAAAATTCGAACATTTGGGGATTTTAGAGCCAAACTTTCTAGAAACAAGAATCGTTTTCAAGATTCGAAATTTTTGCCCTTCATGATAAGTACTCAAGATTCAAGATTTAAGCTTCCTTCCTTTCGTCATTCAAGTTTCGAGCATCTACGGTTTTCGTTTCATGATTCAAAAAATTTCAATATTGAAATTCTTAGTGAATACTCGAACTTTCAAATAATTACGATTAGAAATTACCACGAATCAAGGCTGAAATTTTAGGCTTCCAAAAATCTAAATTCGGGCTTTCCATTTTACAAGTCCAAGGATTTAATGTTTAGCGATCCCGCTTTACATGATTCAACATTCAGACAACTCAAAATTTTATGCACACGAGTCGGTCTATGAGTAGTTCAAGGGTGAATACCTGAAATTTTCAACATTCGAGGGCAGATCTCAAAAATCTATAAACATGAAGCGTCAAAATTTTCAAATCTCCTGCAAAATAAAATAGTCAAATCGTATAGGATTCAATTTCGAGATTCAAACTTTCAAGATTTAAGATTGTAGATTCAAAGTTTTTGAAATTCTAGTTTTAGGATATGAACATTTCAAGATTCTATATTAGGGATTTCATGATGAACATCCAAAAAGCAATATGGTACGATATTCAAGATTGTAAAATTGAAAGATTCAAAATTTGAAAAATACGTAAGTAGAAATATCGCAGATTTCGTGATTCGAACTTCTAAAAATGCAAAAATTTAAATTTTTTAAGATTGGCATATAAAAAGTTCAAAATCAGGATTTTTCAAAAACCATTGTTCACATACGGAACATTTCAATATTAAAGATTCATGAGCTTAACTTTGAGTATCTCCTGATTTGAATTTCGGCGAATTTTAGATTTGTACGTTACCGAATTTACTTTCAGCATTCAAACATATCAAGATTGAAGATTCAAAATTTTGAGGTGTCCAGATTCAGAGCACAAACTTTTTCGACATTTACGTTTGAGCTATTACGATGAATATCCTGGCTCAAAATCAATGGCGGAACTTTATAGGATTTAAGATTTCAAATTCAACATCTCAATAATCAAGTATACTTTAGAAATTTCAATGTTTGAACTTTGAAAATTTCAAAATTTAGAATTTTCAAAATTTAGAATTTTGAAGATTTGAGGTGCGAAATTTTCAATTTTACCATTCTCGCGATCTAGATTTTCAAACTGCAATATTCAAATATAATGTTCGACTAATATGAGGTTCATACTTTCAAAATTTAAAATTTGAACATTTGACGGTCTTAGTCCCAAAAAACTTTCCACGAATCTAGAATCATTTTGAGGATTCGAACATTTGACGACTCAAGACTCGATCTTCCAAGGTCACATTTCCAAGATAACAGATTCTTGATTCTTGTTTAACAATCGAACATCCAACGTCACAGCTCCAAGATTACAGATTCCCAACATTGTGCTTTTTAGGATTCCTTCATTTATGATTCGAGATTGAATCATTTCGATTCAAAACCCGATTTTCAGGGCAAATGGTTGGATCAATTCTAAAATAAGGATTCGATCCTCTTAACTTTATTGTTTCGAACTTTTATCGATCGATATTCAAGATCAAAATTTCAAGATATAAGTTTCTAGATCAAAAATCAAAATCCAATAAAAAAAACTCAGGGGTTTCAAAATTGATGTTCATGTTCCAAACATTTCAAAATTGCAGATTCGTGAGTCTAACTTCGATAATTTCAAGAGTCGACTCATGCAAATAATAGGGTCAAACTTTGTAGGATTCAATTTAAGATTATATAACATTTCAAGATTTAAGCGTGAGGATTCAAAATATAAAAATTGTACATTTACGTTATAAATCATTTAAAATTCTACATTAGGGCTGTGTGAAGGATGCCCAAAGTATATGTTTCAAGGTTGAAGATTGGAACCTTTAAGGATTTAAAATTCCAGATTCCTTAAAATTTCAATATTCAAAAAAGTATTTCGAGTAAGTTCACACATTTCATAATTCAAAATTTGAACATTTGGGGATTTTAGAGCCAAACTTTTCTAGAATCAAGAATTGTTTTCGAGATTCGAAATTTTTGCCCTTCATAATAACTACCCAAGATTCAAGATTTAAGCTTCCTTCCTTTCGTCATTCTAGTTTCGAGCATCTACGGTTTTCGTTTCATGATTCATAAAATTTCAATATTGAAATTCTTAGTGAATACTCGAACTTTCAAATAATTACGATTAGAAATTACCACGAATCCAGGCTGAAATTTTAGGCTTCCAAAAATCTAAATTTGTGCTTTCCATTTTACAAGTCCAAGGATTTAATGTTTAGCGATCCCGCTTTACATGATTCAACATTCAGACAACTCAAAATTTTATGCACACGAGTCGGTCTATGAGTAGTTCAAGGGTGAATACCTGAAATTTTCAACATTCGAGGGCAGATCTCAAAAATCTATGAACATGAAGCGTCAAAATTTTCAAATCTCCTGCAAAATTAAATAGTCAAATTGTATAGGATTCAATTTCGAGATTCAAACTTTCAAGATTTAAGATTGTAGATTCAAAGTTTTTGAAATTCTAGTTTTCTGATAAAAACATTTCAAGATTCTATATTAGGGATTTCACGATGAATATCCAAAAAACAATATGGTGCGATATTCAAGATTCGAATATTGAAAGATTCAAAATATGAAAAATACGTAAGTAGAAATGTCGTAAATTTCGTGATTCGAACTTCTAAAAATTCAAAAATTTAAATTTTTTAAGATTGGTATATAAAAGGTTCAAAATCAGGATTTTTCAAAAACAATTGTTCACATTCGAAACATTTCAATATTCCAGATTCATGAGCTTAACTTTGAGTATCTCCTTATTTGAATTTCGGCGAATTATAGATTTGTACGTTAACGAATTTAGTTTCAGCATTCAAACATATCAAGATTGAAGATTCAAAATTTTGAGGTGTCCAGATTCAAAGCACAAACTTTTTCGACATTTATGTTTGAGCTGTTAAGATGAATATCTTGGCTCAAAATAAACGGCGGAACTTTATAGGATTTAAGATTCCAAATTCGACAAATCAATAATCAAGTATACTTTAGAAATTTCAATGTTTGAACTTTGAAAAGTTCAAAATTTTGAATTTTTGAAATTTAGAATTTTCAAAATTCAAGATTTTGTAGATTTGAGGTGTGAAATTTTCAATTTTACCATTCTCGCTATCTAGATTTTCAAATTGCAATATTCAAATATAATGTTCGACTATTATGAGGTTCATACTTTCAAAATTAAAAATTTGAACATTTGACGGTTTTAGTCCCAAAAAACTTTTCACGAATCTAGAATCATTTTGAGGATTCGAACATTTGACGACTCAAGACTCTATCTTCCAAGGTCACATTTCCAAGATAACAGATTCTTGATTCTTGTTTAACAATCGAACATCCAACATCACAGCTCCAAGATTACAGATTCCCAACATTGTGCTTTTTAGGATTCCTTCATTTATGATTCGAGATTGAATCATTTCGATTCAAAACCCGATTTTCAGGGCAAATGGTTGGATCATTTCTAAAATAAGGATTCGATCCTCTTAACTTTATTGTTTCGAACTTTTATCGATCGATATTCAAGATCAAAATTTCATGATATAAGTTTCTAGATCAAAAATCAAAATCCAATAAAAAAAACTCAGGGGTTTCCGAATTGACGTTCATGTTTTAAACATTTCAAAATTGCAGATTCGTGAGTCTAACATCGATAATTTCAAGAGTCGACTCGTGCAAATAACAGGGTCAAACTTTGTAGGATTCAATTTAAAATTATATAACATTTCAAGATTTAAGCGTGAGGATTCAAAATATAAAAATTGTACATTTACGTTATAAACCATTTAAAATTCTACGTTAGGGCTATGTGAAGGATGCCCAAAGTATATGTTTCAAGGTTGAAGATTGGAACCTTTAAGGATTTAAAATTCCAGATTCCTTAAAATTTCAATATTCAAAAATGGATTTCGAGTAAGTTCACACATTTCATAATTCAAAATTCGAACATTTGGGGATTTTGGAGCCAAACTTTTCTAGAATCAAGAATCGTTTTCAAGATTCGAACTTTTTGCCCTTCATGATATGTACCCAAGATTCAAGATTTATGCTTCCTTCCTTTCGTCATTCAAGTTTCGAGCATCTACGGTTTTCGTTTCATGATTCAAAAAATTTCAATATTGAAATTCTTAGTGAATACTCGAACTTTCAAATAATTACGATTAGAAATTACCACGAATCAAGGCTGAAATTTTAGGCTTCCAAAAATCTAAATTCGGGCTTTCCATTTTACAAGTCCAAGGATTTAATGTTTAGCGATCCCGCTTTACATGATTCAACATTCAAACAACTCAAAATTTTATGCACACGAGTCGGTCTATGAGTAGTTCAAGAGTGAATACCTGAAATTTTCAACATTCGACGGCAGATCTCAAAAATCTATAAACATGAAGCGTCAAAATTTTCAAATATCCTGCAAAATTAAATAGTCAAATTGTATAGGATTCAATTTCGAGATTCAAACTTTCAAGATTTAAGATTGTAGATTCAAAGTTTTTGAAATTCTAGTCTTAGGATATAAACATTTCAGGATTCTATATTAGGGATTTCATGATGAATATCCAAAAAACAATATGGTACGATATTCAAGATTGTAAAATTGGAAGATTCAGAATTTGAAAAATACGTAAGTAGAAATGTCGCAAATTTCGTGATTCGAACTTCTAAAAATTGAAAAATTTAAATTTTTTAAGATTGGTATATGAAAAGTTCAAAATCAGGATTTTTCAAAAACCATTGTTCACATTCGGAACATTCCAATATTCAAGATTCATGAGCTTAACTTTGAGTATCTCCTGATTTGAATTTCGGCGAACTTTAGATTTGTACGTTACCGAATTTAGTTTCAGCATTCAAACATATCAAGATTGAAGATTCAAAATTTTGAGGTGTCCAGATTCAGAGCACAAACTTTTTCGACATTTACGTTTGAGCTATTACGATGAATATCCTGGCTCAAAAATAAATGGCGGAACTTTATAGGATTTAAGATTTTAAATTCAACATCTCAATAATCAAGTATACTTTAGAAATTTCAATGTTTGAACTTTGAAAATTTCAAAATTTTGAACTTTAGAATTTTCAAAATTCAAAATTTTGAAGATTTGAGATACGAAATTTTCAGTTTTACCATTCTCGCGATCTAGATTTTCAAATTGCAATATTCAAATATAATGTTCGACTAATATGAGGTTCATACATTCAAAATTTAAAATTTGAACATTTGACGGTCTTAGTCCCAAAAAACTTTTCACGAATCTAGAATCATTTTGAGGATTCGAACATTTGACGACTCAAGACTCGATCTTCCAAGGTCACATTTCCAAGATAACAGATTTTTGATTCTTGTTTAACAATCGAACATCCAACGTCACAGCTCCAAGATTACAGATTCCCAACATTGTGCTTTTTAAGATTCCTTCATTTATGATTCGAGATTCAATCATTTCGATTCAAAACCCCATTTTCAAGGCAAATGGTCGGATCATTTCTAAAATAAGGATTCGATCCTCTTAATTTTATTGTTTCGAACTTTTATCGATCGATATTCAAGATCTAAATTTCATTATATAAGTTTCTAGATCAAAAATCAAAATCCAATAAAAAAAACTCAGGGGTTTCAAAATTGATGTTCATGTTCCAAACATTTCAAAATTGCAGATTCGTGAGTCTAACTTCGATAATTTCAAGAGTCGACTCATGCAAATAACAGGGTCAAACTTTGTAGGATTCAATTTAAGATTATATAACATTTCAAGATTTAATCGTGAGAATTCAAAATATAAAAATTGTACATTTACGTTATAAACCATTTAAAATTCTACATTAGGGCTATGTGAAGGATGCCCAAAGTATATGTTTCAAGGTTGAAGATTGGAACCTTTAAGGATTTAAAATTCCAGATTCCTTAAAATTTCAATATTCAAAAATGGATTTCGAGTAAGTTCACACATTTCATAATTCAAAATTCGAACATTTGGGGATTTTAGAGCCAAACTTTTCTAGAATCAAGAATCGTTTTCAAGATTCGAACTTTTTGCCCTTCATGATAAGTACCCAAGATTCAAGATTTATGCTTCCTTCCTTTTGTCATTCAAGTTTCGAGCATCTACGGTTTTCGTTTCATGATTCTAAAAATTTCAATATTGAAATTCTTAGTGAATACTCGAACTTTCAAATAATTACGATTAGAAATTACCACGAATCAAGGCTGAAATTTTAGGCTTCCAAAAATCTAAATTCGGGCTTTCCATCTTACAAGTCCAAGGATTTAATGTTTAGCGATCCCGCTTTACATGATTCAACATTAAAACAACTCAAAATTTTATGCACACGAGTCGGTCTATGAGTAGTTCAAGAGTGAATACCTGAAATTTTCAACATTCGAGGGCCGATCTCAAAAATCTATTAACATGAAGCGTCAAAATTTTCAAATCTCCTGCAAAATTAAATAGTCAAATTGTATAGGATTCAATTTCGAGATTCAAACTTTCAAGATTTAAGATTGTAGATTCAAAGTTTTTGAAATTCTAGTTTTAGGATATAAACATTTCAGGATTCTATATTAGGGATTTCATGATGAATATCCAAAAAACAATATGGTACGATATTCAAGATTGTAAAATTGAAAGATTCAAAATTTGAAAAATACGTAAGTAGAAATGTCGCAAATTTCGTGATTCGAACTTCTAAAAATTGAAAATTTTAAATTTTTTAAGATTGGTATATGAAAAGTTCAAAATCAGGATTTTTCAAAAACCATTGTTCACATTCGGAACATTTCAATATTCAAGATTCATGAGCTTAACTTTGAGTATCTCCTGATTTGAATTTCGGCGGACTTTAGATTTGTACGTTACCGAATTTAGTTTCAGCATTCAAACATATCAAGATTGAAGATTCAAAATTTTGAGGCGTCCAGATTCAGAGCACAAACTTTTTCGACATTTACGTTTGAGCTATTACGATGAATATCCTGGCTCAAAATAAATGGCGGAACTTTATAGGATTTAAGATTTCAAATTCAACATCTCAATAATCAAGTATACTTTAGAAATTTCAATGTTTGAACTTTGAAAATTTCAAAATTTTGAATTTTAGAATTTTCAAAATTCAAAATTTTGAAGATTTGAGGTGCGAAATTTTCAATTTTACCATTCTCGCGATCTTGATTTTCAAATTGCAATATTCAAATATAATGTTCGACTAATATGAGGTTCATACTTTCAAAATTTAAAATTTGAACATTTGACGGTCTTAGTCCCGAAAAACTTTTCACGAATCTAGAATCATTTTGAGGATTCGAACATTTGACGACTCAAGACTCGATCTTCCAAGGTCACATTTCCAAGATAACAGATTCTTGATTCTTGTTTAACAATCGAACATCCAACGTCACAGCTCCAAGATTACAGATTCCCAACATTGTGCTTTTTAAGATTCCTTCATTTATGATTCGAGATTCAATCATTTCGATTCAAAACCCCATTTTCAAGGCAAATGGTCGGATCATTTCTAAAATAAGGATTCGATCCTCTTAATTTTATTGTTTCGAACTTTTATTGATCGATATTCGAGATCTAAATTTCATTATATAAGTTTCTAGATCAAAAATCAAAATCCAATAAAAAAAACTCAGGGGTTTCAAAATTGATGTTCATGTTCCAAACATTTCAAAATTGCAGATTCGTGAGTCTAACTTCGATAATTTCAAGAGTCGACTCATGCAAATAACAGGGTCAAACTTTGTAGGATTCAATTTAAGATTATATAACATTTCAAGATTTAAGCGTGAGGATTCAAAATATAAAAATTGTACATTTACGTTATAAACCATTTAAAATTCTACATTAGGGCTATGTGAAGGATGCCCAACGTATATGTTACAAGGTTGAAGATTGGAACCTTTAAGGATTTAAAATTCCAGATTCCTTAAAATTTCAATATTCAAAAATGGATTTCGAGTAAGTTCACACATTTCATAATTCAAAATTCGAACATTTGGGGATTTTAGAGCCAAACTTTTCTAGAATCAAGAATCGTTTTCAAGATTCGAACTTTCTGCCCTTCATGATAAGTACCCAAGATTCAAGATTTATGCTTCCTTCCTTTCGTCATTCAAGTTTCGAGCATCTACGGTTTTCATTTCATGATTCAAAATATTTCAATATTGAAATTCTTAGTGAATACTCGAACTTTCAAATAATTACGATTAGAAATTACCACGAATCAGGGCTGAAATTTTAGGCTTCCAAAAATCTAAATTCGGGCTTTCCATTTTACAAGTCCAAGGATTTAATGTTTAGCGATCCCGCTTTACATGATTCAACATTCAAACAACTCAAAATTTTATGCACACGAGTCGGTCTATGAGTAGTTCAAGAGTGGATACCTGAAATTTTCAACATTCGAGGGCAGATCTCAAAAATCTATAAACATGAAGCGTCAAAATTTTCAAATCTCCTGCAAAGTTAAATAGTCAAATTGTATAGGATTCAATTTCGAGATTCAAACTTTCAAGATTTAAGATTGTAGATTCAAAGTTTTTGAAATTCTAGTTTTAGGATATAAACATTTCAGGATTCTATATTAGGGATTTCATGATGAATATCCAAAAGCAATATGGTACGATATTCAAGATTGTAAAATTGAAAGATTCAAAATTTGAAAAATACGTAAGTAGAAATGTCGCAAATTTCGTGATTTGAACTTCTAAAAATTCAAAATTTTAAATTTTTTAAGATTGGTATATGAAAAGTTCAAAATCAGGATTTTTCAAAAACCATTGTTCACATTCGGAACATTTCAATATTCAAGATTCATGAGCTTAACTTTGAGTATCTCCTGATTTGAATTTCGGCGAACTTTAGATTTGTACGTTACCGAATTTAGTTTCAGCATTCAAACATATCAAGATTGAAGATTCAAAATTTTGAGGTGTCCAGATTCAGAGCACAAACTTTTTCGACATTTACGTTTGAGCTATTACGATGAATATCCTGGCTCAAAATAAATGGCGGAAATTTATAGGATTTAAGATTTCAAATTCAACATCTCAATAATCAAGTATACTTTAGAAATTTCAATGTTTGAACTTTGAAAATTTCAAAATTTAGAATTTTTGAAATTTAGAATTATCAAAATTCAAAATTTTGAAGATTTGAGGTGCGAAATTTTCAATTTTACCATTCTCGCGATCTAGATTTTCTAATTGCAATATTCAAATATAATGTTCGACTAATATGAGGTTCATACTTTCAAAATTTAAAATTTGAACATTTGACGGTCTTAGACCCAAAAAACTTTTCACGAATCTAGAATCATTTTGAGGATTCGAACATTTGACGACTCAAGACTCGATCTTCCAAGGTCACATTTCCAAGATAACAGATTCTTGATTCTTGTTTAACAATCGAACATCCAACGTCACAGCTCCAAAATTACAGATTCCCAACATTGTGCTTTTTAAGATTCCTTCATTTATGATTCGAGATTCAATCATTTCGATTCAAAACCCCATTTTCAAGGCAAATGGTCGGATCATTTCTAAAATAAGGATTCGATCCTCTTAATTTTATTGTTTCGAACTTTTATCGATCATATTCAAGATCTAAATTTCATTATATAAGTTTCTAGATCAAAAATCAAAATCCAATAAAAAAAACTCAGGGGTTTCAAAATTGATGTTCATGTTCCAAACATTTCAAAATTGCAGATTCGTGAGTCTAACTTCGATAATTTCAAGAGTCGACTCATGCAAATAACAGGGTCAAACTTTGTAGGATTCAATTTAAGATTATATAACATTTCAAGATTTAAGCGTGAGGATTCAAAATATAAAAATTGTACATTTACGTTATAAACCATTTAAAATTCTACATTAGGGCTATGTGAAGGATGCCCAAAGTATATGTTTCAAGGTTGAAGATTGGAACCTTTAAGGATTTAAAATTCCAGATTCCTTAAAATTTCAATATTCAAAAATGGATTTCGAGTAACTTCACACATTTCATAATTCAAAATTCGAACATTTGGGGATTTTAGAGCCAAACTTTTCTAGAATCAAGAATCGTTTTCAAGATTCGAACTTTTTGCCCTTCATGATAAGCACCCAAGATTCAAGATTTATGCTTCCTTCCTTTCGTCATTCAAGTTTCGAGCATCTACGGTTTTCATTTCATGATTCAAAATATTTCAATATTGAAATTCTTAGTGAATACTCGAACTTTCAAATAATTACGATTAGAAATTACCACGAATCAAGGCTGAAATTTTAGGCTTCCAAAAATCTAAATTCGGGCTTTCCATTTTACAAGTCCAAGGATATAATGTTTAGCGATCCCGCTTTACATGATTCAACATTCAAACAACTCAAAATTTTATGCACACGAGTTGGTCTATGAGTAGTTCAAGAGTGAATACCTGAAATTTTCAACATTCGAGGGCGGATCTCAAAAATCTATAAACATGAAGCGTCAAAATTTTCAAATCTCCTGCAAAATTAAATAGTCAAATTGTATAGGATTCAATTTCGAGATTCAAACCTTCAAGATTTAAGATTGTAGATTCAAAGTTTTTGAAATTCTAGTTTTAGGATATAAACATTTCAGGATTCTATATTAGGGATTTCATGATGAATATCCAAAAAACAATATGGTACGATATTCAAGATTGTAAAATTGAAAGATTCAAAATTTGAAAAATACGTAAGTAGAAATGTCGCAAATTTCGTGATTCGAACTTCTAAAAATTCAAAAATTTAAATTTTTTAAGATTGGTATATGAAAAGTTCAAAATCAGGATTTTTCAAAAACCATTGTTCACATTTGGAACATTTCAATATTCAAGATTCATGAGCTTAACTTTGAGTATCTCCTGATTTGAATTTCGGCGAACTTTAGATTTGTACGTTACCGAATTTAGTTTCAGCATTCAAACATATCAAGATTGAAGATTCAAAATTTTGATGTGTCCAGATTCAGAGCACAAACTTTTTCGACATTTACGTTTGAGCTATTACGATGAATATCCTGGCTCAAAATAAATGGCGGAACTTTATAGGATTTAAGATTTCAAATTCAACATCTCAATAATCAAGTATACTTTAGAAATTTCAATGTTTGAACTTTGAAAATTTTGAATTTTTGACATTTAGAATTTTCAAAATTCAAAATTTTGAAGATTTGAGGTGCGAAAATTTCAATTTTACCATTCTCGCGATCTAGATTTTCAAACTGCAATATTCAAATATAATGTTCGACTAATATGAGGTTCATACTTTCAAAATTTAAAATTTGAACATTTGACGGTCTTAGTCCCAAAAAACTTTTCACGAATCTAGAATCATTTTGAGGATTCGAACATTTGACGACTCAAGACTCGATCTTCCAAGGTCACATTTCCAAGATAACAGATTCTTGATTCTTGTTTAACAATCGAACATCCAACGTCACAGCTCCAAGATTACAGATTCCCAACATTGTGCTTTTTAAGATTCCTTCATTTATGATTCGAGATTCAATCATTTCGATTCAAAACCCCATTTTCAAGGCAAATGGTCGGATAATTTCTAAAATAAGGATTCGATCCTCTTAATTTTATTGTTTCGAACTTTTATCGATCGATATTCAAGATCTAAATTTCATTATATAAGTTTCTAGATCAAAAATCAAAATCCAATAAAAAAAACTCAGGGGTTTCAAAATTGATGTTCATGTTCCAAACATTTCAAAATTGCAGATTCGTGAGTCTAACTTGGATAATTTCAAGAGTCGACTCATGCAAATAACAGGGTCAAACTTTGTAGGATTCAATTTAAGATTATATAACATTTCAAGGTTTAAGCGTGAGGATTCAAAATATAAAAATTGTACATTTACGTTATAAACCATTTAAAATTCTACATTAGGGCTATGTGAAGGATTCCCAAAGTATATGTTTCAAGGTTGAAGATTGGAACCTTTAAGGATTTAAAATTTCAGATTCCTTTAAATTTCAATATTCAAAAATGGATTTCGAGTAAGTTCACACATTTCATAATTCAAAATTCGAACATTTGGGGATTTTAGAGCCAAACTTTTCTAGAATCAAGAATCGTTTTCAAGATTCGAACTTTTTGCCCTTCATGATAAGTACCCAAGATTCAAGATTTATGCTTCCTTCCTTTCGTCATTCAAGTTTCGAGCATCTACGTTTTTCGTTTCATGATTCAAAAAATTTCAATATTGAAATTCTTAGTGAATACTCGAACTTTCAAATAATTACGATTAGAAATTACCACGAATCAAGGCTGAAATTTTTGGATTCCAAAAATCTAAATTCGGGCTTTCCATTTTACAAGTCCAAGGATTTAATGTTTAGCGATCCCGCTTTACATGATTCAACATTCAAACAACTCAAAATTTTATGCACACGAGTCGGTCTATGAGTAGTTCAAGAGTGAATACCTGAAATATTCAACATTCGAGGCAGATCTCAAAAATCTACATGAAGCGTCAAAATTTTCAAATCTCCTGCAAAATTAAATAGTCAAATTGTATAGGATTCAATTTCGAGATTCAAACTTTCAAGATTTAAGATTGTAGGTTCAAAGTTTTTGAAATTCTAGTTTTAGGATATAAACATTTCAGGATTCTATATTAGGGATTTCATGATGAATATCCAAAAAACAATATGGTACGATATTCAAGATTGTAAAATTGAAAGATTCAAAATTTGAAAAATACGTAAGTAGAAATGTCGCAAATTTCGTGATTCGAACTTCTAAAAATTCAAAAATTTAAATTTTTTAAGATTGGTATATGAAAAGTTCAAAATCAGGATTTTTCAAAAACCATTGTTCACATTTGGAACATTTCAATATTCAAGATTCATGAGCTTAACTTTGAGTATCTCCTGATTTGAATTTCGGCGAACTTTAGATTTGTACGTTACCGAATTTAGTTTCAGCATTCAAACATATCAAGATTGAAGATTCAAAATTTTGATGTGTCCAGATTCAGAGCACAAACTTTTTCGACATTTACGTTTGAGCTATTACGATGAATATCCTGGCTCAAAATAAATGGCGGAACTTTATAGGATTTAAGATTTCAAATTCAACATCTCAATAATCAAGTATACTTTAGAAATTTCAATGTTTGAACTTTGAAAATTTTGAATTTTTGACATTTAGAATTTTCAAAATTCAAAATTTTGAAGATTTGAGGTGCGAAAATTTCAATTTTACCATTCTCGCGATCTAGATTTTCAAACTGCAATATTCAAATATAATGTTCGACTAATATGAGGTTCATACTTTCAAAATTTAAAATTTGAACATTTGACGGTCTTAGTCCCAAAAAACTTTTCACGAATCTAGAATCATTTTGAGGATTCGAACATTTGACGACTCAAGACTCGATCTTCCAAGGTCACATTTCCAAGATAACAGATTCTTGATTCTTGTTTAACAATCGAACATCCAACGTCACAGCTCCAAGATTACAGATTCCCAACATTGTGCTTTTTAAGATTCCTTCATTTATGATTCGAGATTCAATCATTTCGATTCAAAACCCCATTTTCAAGGCAAATGGTCGGATAATTTCTAAAATAAGGATTCGATCCTCTTAATTTTATTGTTTCGAACTTTTATCGATCGATATTCAAGATCTAAATTTCATTATATAAGTTTCTAGATCAAAAATCAAAATCCAATAAAAAAAACTCAGGGGTTTCAAAATTGATGTTCATGTTCCAAACATTTCAAAATTGCAGATTCGTGAGTCTAACTTGGATAATTTCAAGAGTCGACTCATGCAAATAACAGGGTCAAACTTTGTAGGATTCAATTTAAGATTATATAACATTTCAAGGTTTAAGCGTGAGGATTCAAAATATAAAAATTGTACATTTACGTTATAAACCATTTAAAATTCTACATTAGGGCTATGTGAAGGATTCCCAAAGTATATGTTTCAAGGTTGAAGATTGGAACCTTTAAGGATTTAAAATTTCAGATTCCTTTAAATTTCAATATTCAAAAATGGATTTCGAGTAAGTTCACACATTTCATAATTCAAAATTCGAACATTTGGGGATTTTAGAGCCAAACTTTTCTAGAATCAAGAATCGTTTTCAAGATTCGAACTTTTTGCCCTTCATGATAAGTACCCAAGATTCAAGATTTATGCTTCCTTCCTTTCGTCATTCAAGTTTCGAGCATCTACGTTTTTCGTTTCATGATTCAAAAAATTTCAATATTGAAATTCTTAGTGAATACTCGAACTTTCAAATAATTACGATTAGAAATTACCACGAATCAAGGCTGAAATTTTTGGATTCCAAAAATCTAAATTCGGGCTTTCCATTTTACAAGTCCAAGGATTTAATGTTTAGCGATCCCGCTTTACATGATTCAACATTCAAACAACTCAAAATTTTATGCACACGAGTCGGTCTATGAGTAGTTCAAGAGTGAATACCTGAAATATTCAACATTCGAGGCAGATCTCAAAAATCTACATGAAGCGTCAAAATTTTCAAATCTCCTGCAAAATTAAATAGTCAAATTGTATAGGATTCAATTTCGAGATTCAAACTTTCAAGATTTAAGATTGTAGGTTCAAAGTTTTTGAAATTCTAGTTTTAGGATATAAACATTTCAGGATTCTATATTAGGGATTTCATGATGAATATCCAAAAAACAATATGGTACGATATTCAAGATTGTAAAATTGAAAGATTCAAAATTTGAAAAATACGTAAGTAGAAATGTCGCAAATTTCGTGATTCGAACTTCTAAAAATTCAAAAATTTAAATTTTTTAAGATTGGTATATGAAAAGTTCAAAATCAGGATTTTTCAAAAACCATTGTTCACATTCGGAACATTTCAATATTCAAGATTCATGAGCTTAACTTTGAGTATCTCCTGATTTGAATTTCGGCGAACTTTAGATTTGTACGTTCCCGAATTTAGTTTCAGCATTCAAACATATCTAGATTGAAGATTCAAAATTTTGAGGTGTCCAGATTCAGAGCACAAACTTTTTCGACATTTACGTTTGAGCTATTACGATGAATATCCTGGCTCAAAATAAATGGCGGAACTTTATAGGATTTAAGATTTCAAATTCAACATCTCAATAATCAAGTATACTTTAGAAATTTCAATGTTTGAACTTTGAAAATTTTGAATTTTTGACATTTAGAATTTTCAAAATTCAAAATTTTGAAGATTTGAGGTGCGAAATTTTCATTTTTACCATTCTCGCGATCTAGATTTTCAAATTGCAATATTCAAATATAATGTTCGACTAATATGAGGTTCATACTTTCAAAATTTAAAATTTGAACATTTGACGTTCTTAGTCCCAAAAAACTTTTCACGAATCTGGAATCATTTTGAGGATTCGAACATTTGACGACTCAAGACTCGATCTTCCAAGGTCACATTTCCAAGATAACAGATTCTTGATTCTTGTTTAACAATCGAACATCCAACGTCACAGCTCCAAGATTACAGATTCCCAACATTGTGCTTTTTAAGATTCCTTCATTTATGATTCGAGATTCAATCATTTCGATTCAAAACCCCATTTTCAAGGCAAATGGTCGGATCATTTCTAAAATAAGGATTCGATCCTCTTAATTTTATTGTTTCGAACTTCTATCGATCGATATTCAAGATCTAAATTTCATTATATAAGTTTCTAGATCAAAAATCAAAATCCAATAAAAAAAACTCAGGGGTTTCAAAATTGATGTTCATGTTCCAAACATTTCAAAATTGCAGATTCGTGAGTCTAACTTCGATAATTTCAAGAGTCGACTCATGCAAATAACAGGGTCAAACTTTGTAGGATTCAATTTAAGATTATATAACATTTCAAGATTTAAGCGTGAGGATTCAAAATATAAAAATTGTACATTTACGTTATAAACCATTTAAATTCTACATTAGGGCTATGTGAAGGATGCCCAAAGTATATGTTTCAAGGTTGAAGATTGGAACCTTTAAGGATTTAAAATTCCAGATTCCTTAAAATTTCAATATTCAAAAATGGATTTCGAGTAAGTTCACACATTTCATAATTCAAAATTCGAACATTTGGGGATTTTAGAGCCAAACTTTTCTAGAATCAAGAATCGTTTTCAAGATTCGATCTTTTTGCCCTTCATGATAAGTACCCAAGATTCAAGATTTATGCTTCCTTACTTTCGTCATTCAAGTTTCGAGCATCTACGGTTTTCGTTTCATGATTCAAAAAATTTCA
Organism: Allium cepa; assembly: GCA_030765085.1. Classification (NCBI taxonomy): domain Eukaryota; kingdom Viridiplantae; phylum Streptophyta; class Magnoliopsida; order Asparagales; family Amaryllidaceae; genus Allium; species Allium cepa. Next base: position 925,140,859 of record CM060939.1, read on the forward strand.
ATATTGAAATTCTTAGTGAATACTCGAACTTTCAAATAATTACGATTAGAAATTACCACGAATCAAGGCTGAAATTTTAGGCTTCCAAAAATCTAAATTCGGGCTTTCCATTTTACAAGTCCAAGGATTTAATGTTTAGCGATCCCGCTTTACATGATTCAACATTCAAACAACTCAAAATTTTATGCACACGAGTCGGTCTATGAGTAGTTCAAGAGTGAATACCTGAAATTTTCAACATTCGAGGGCAGATCTCAAAAATCTATAAACATGAAGCCTCAAAATTTTAATATCCTGCAAAATTAAATAGTCAAATTGTATAGGATTCAATTTCGAGATTCAAACTTTCAAGATTTAAGATTGTAGATTCAAAGTTTTTGAAATTCTAGTTTTAGGATATAAACATTTCAGGATTCTATATTAGGGATTTCATGATGAATATCCAAAAAACAATATGGTACGATATTCAAGATTGTAAAATTGAAAGATTCAGAATTTGAAAAATACGTAAGTAGAAATGTCGCAAATTTCGTGATTCGAACTTCTAAAAATTCAAAAATTTAAATTTTTTAAGATTGGTATATGAAAAATTCAAAATCAGGATTTTTCAAAAACCATTGTTCACATTCGGAACATTTCAATATTCAAGATTCATGAGCTTAACTTTGAGTATCTCCTGATTTGAATTTCGGCGAACTTTAGATTTTTACGTTACCGAATTTAGTTTCAGCATTCAAACATATCAAGATTGAAGATTCAAAATTTTGAGGTGTCCAGATTCAAAGCACATCCTGGCTCAAAATAAACGGCTGAAATTGGATTTAAGATTCCAAATTCAACATCTCAAAATCAAGTATACTTTAGAAATTTCAATGTTTGAACTTTGGCAAGTTCAAAATTTTGAATTTCAGAATTTTCAAAATTCAAAATTCAAAATTCAAAATTTTGAAGATTTGAGGTGTGAAATTTTCAATTTTACCATTCTCGCGATCTAAATTTTAAAATTGCAATATTCAAATATAATGTTCGACTAATATGAGGTTCATACTTCCAAAATTTAAAATTTGAACATTTGACGGTTTTAGTCCCAAAAAACTTTTCACGAATCTGGAATCATTTTGAAGACTCGAACATTTGACGACTCATGACTCGATCTTCCAAGGTCACATTTCCAAGATAACAAATTCTTGATTCTTGATTAACAATCAAACATCCAACGTTACAGTTCCAAGATAACAGATTCCCAACATTATGCTTTTAAAGATTCCTTCATTTAGGATTCGAGATTTAATCATTTCGATTCAAAACCCATTTTCAATACAAATGGTTGGATCATTTCTAAAATAAGGATTCGATCCTCTTAATTTTATTGTTTCGAACTTTTATTGATCGATATTCAAGATCTAAATTTCATGATATAAGTTTCTAGATCAAAAATCAAAATCCAATAAGAAACCTCAGGGGTTTCCAAATTTATGTTCATGTTCCAAACATTTCAAAATTACAAATTCGCGAGTCTAACATCGATAATTTCAAGAGTCGACTCGTGCAAATAACAGGGTCAAACTTTATAGGATTCAATTTAAGATTATATAACATTTCAAGATTTAAGAGTGAGGATTCAAAATATAAAAATTGTACATTTACGTTATAAACCATTTAAAATTCTACATTAGGGCTATGTGAAGGATGCCCAAAGTATATGTTTCAAGGTTGAAGATTGGAACCTTTAAGGATTTAAAATTCCAGATTCCTTAAAATTTCAAAATTGAAAAATGGATTTCGAGTAAGTTCACACATTTCATAATTCAAAATTCGAACAATTGGGGATTTTAGAGCCAAACTTTTCTAGAATCAAGAATCGTTTTCAAGATTCAAACTTTTTGCCCTTCATGATAAGTACCCACGGTTCAAGATTTAAGCTTCCTTCCTTTAGTCATTCAAGTTTCGAGCATCTACGGTTTTCGTTTCATGATTCAAAAAATTTGAATATTGAAATTCTTAGTGAATACTCGAACTTTCAAATAATTACGATTAGAAATTACCACGAATCAAGGCTGAAATTTTAGGCTTCCAAAAATCTAAATTTGGGCCTTCCATTTTACAAGTCCAAGGATTTAATGTTTAGCGATCCCGCTTTACATGATTCAACATTCAAACAACTCAAAATTTAATGCACACGAGTCGGTCTATGAGTAGTTCAAGAGTGAATACCTGAAATTTTCAACATTCGAGGGCAGATCTCAAAAATGTATAAAACATAAAGCGTCAAAATTTTCAAATCTCCTGCAAAATTAAATAGTCAAATTGTATAGGATTCAATTTCGAGATTCAAATTTTCAAGATTTAAGATTGTAGATTCAAAGTTTTTGAAATTCTAGTTTTAGGATATAAACATTTCAAGATTCTATATTAGGGATTTCATGATGAATATCCAAAAAACAATATGGTACGATATTCGATATTGTAAAATTGAAAGATTCAAAATTTGAAAAATACGTAAGTAGAAATGTCGCAGATTTCGTGATTCGAACTTCTATAAATTCAAAATTTAAATTTTTTAAGATTGGTATATAAAAAGTTCAAAATCAGGATTTTTCAAAAACCATTGTTCACATTCGGAACATTTCAATATTCAAGATTCATGAGCTTAACTTTGAGTATCTCCTGATTTGAATTTCGACGAATTTTAGATTTGTACGTTACCAAATTTAGTTTCAGCATTCAAACATATCAAGATTGAAGATTCAAAATTTTGAGGTGTCCAGATTCAAAGCACAAAATTTTTCGACATTCATGTTTGAGCTATTATGATGAATATCCTGGCTCAAAATAAACGGCGGAACTTTATAGGATTTAGGATTCCAAATTCAACATCTCAATAATCAAGTATACTTTAGAAATTTCAATGTTTGAACTTTGAAAAGTTCAAAATTTTGAATTTTTGAAATTTAGAATATTCAAAATTCAAAATTTTGAAGATTTGAGGCGTGAAATTTTCAATTTTACCATTCTCGCGATCTAGATTTTCAAATTGCAATATTTGAATATAATGTTCGACTAATATGAGGTTCATACTTCCAAAATTTAAAATTTGAACATTTGACGGTCTTAGTCCCAAAAAACTTTTCACGAATCTAGAATCATTTTGAAGATTCGAACATTTGACGACTCAAGACTCGATCTTCCAAGATCACATTTCCAAGATAACAGATTCTTGATTCTCGTTTAATAATCGAACACCAACGTCACAGTTCCAAGATAAAAGATTCCCAACATTTTGCTTTTTAAGATTCCTTCATTTAGGATTCGAGATGTAACGACCCAATATTTTCAACCATTCGCATCCATTATAAGCGTATAGGTAGACACTCATGCCGGAATTGAATTGCTCAAAATACCACATTGTAAATAAAAATTTGGAAAATCTCAGAATATAGAGTAAATAAAATCACAGATCACAGACACAGAGTAATAATAATGCACCGGAAGTAAAAGAAATAGTAGTTCATGAAGCTACTATATAAAATATCAGAGTTACATACAATACATCAGAAGAAATAAAGTACAAAGGAAGTCTCACTACATAGAAGTCTACTAATACAAGAGCTGAACGGAACAACAGACTGCAAAAGATAAACTTGACAAGTAGATAATCTCCAGCGATTTCAATCTCCAGAAAGTGGAAATCCAAATCTGTGAATAACTCAGGCTGACCCGAGCGTAAATAAAAATACAAACACTCGAGTCAGGACATACATACTTATACAATGTAAACCAATTCAAGTGAACTGTAGTAAAAGTACAAGTAACTTAGAAGATGCTTGGGACCGCCCATCCTCTAAAGATTCGTTAAACTATTTACTATGAAGTATATTGCGTTATATATAGTAGTGTCTAATCAGTAAAGTATAATCGTATAGAAAATAGCGTTAAGGGGATGGTGAACCTTAACGCGGTCGGATTTTAAAACCAAAATCGTAGTGGGCTCGCTATAAGGAGATGACACGGCAGCGAGGCAATGCCAGGGTGGATACACCGTTTGCACTCCCGGGCCGGTGGTGACGGCAAGCCAGCAGCTTCCGCCCACCTCGAACAATACCCCCGAATCAAAGTGGCGCCACATATCGAATCAAAAAAGTAATAGAATGGTTTTCGATGGAGCATGCTCGATGAAAGGGTGCGACCCTTTGTGTAGCCGGTATAGCTCCTGTTTTAGTCATTTATGCCAACTCACGGGAGTTGAGTCCACGTAATATACCTCGAGAACTTCGCCACCATCCTACTTCATTCTGAAATCTCCACCGCGTACACAGTTGTTAAAGTGGTTTTCGGTATTGGCCGGCTATAAGACATTATCCGATCTCGGCTATAACGTCCGCCTTTTCGCACACATTAAACCGACACACATGACGATTCAAACCATACGGAAGGGCGGATTGTTATGGGATAAATAAGAAAAACAGAGAAGAAATAAAACAAAACATAATCTCACAGCGGAAGGATAAAATATAATAATCAAATATACAGTTCATGAAACTGTTTTACAAAATATTTTATTTTACTTGTACAATAAATATCAGAGTTACCCATACCAATACTATCAATGCAGCGGAATTAAATGGTGTAGTGAAATAATATAGTAGATACTAGTAATACAAATCTTTGTCTTCGTCCTCCAGAGCTAAATCCTCAAATCCTGAAACGCTCGGACTGACCCGAGCGAATTTGGAAAGACAAAAACACTCGAGTCAGAACTAAAAGATCTTATGTGAGTAAAATTTACAGAAATAAATATGAGTACAGTAACTCAAGAGATGCTCGGGATTTACATCTCCTAAGGGTTCGTTAAACTATTTACTATGTAGTATATTGCGCTATTATAATAATGTCTATTTATAAAATAAACTTACTTTTTAATAGCGTTAAGGGGTTACCCATATAGCCCTTAACACAGAATATATTCCCATAGTCTATACAGTACCGTAATCTCCCCCGTAATGGGCGTCGTCAGAGGGCACTCCATAGGTATGGTACAAAACAAAACTCGTAGTAAAGGCTCGGTATGGTAGATGACACGGCACAACTAGGCAATGCCAGGGTAGATATACCAATTGCTATCCGGGCTGGTGGAAACGCGCAGCGCGCAACTGCCGCCCACCTCGAACAAACTCCCCCAAAATCAAAAATAAAAGTGGCCACTGAATCAATCCAAAGTCAAAGTATAATATCGAAGAGGAGTGTCCGATCAGAGAAATGACCTCATTGGCCCGAGAATCGCTCCTGTTTTAGCCACCTTATGCCAACTCACGGGAGTCGGGTCCACGTATTTACCTTACAGGAAACGCCACCACCAATCTACTTCATTCTGGAATCTCCACCGCGTACACGGTTAGTTGAACAAGATTGCGTATTCTGAGAACTCCAACATATAATTTTTCTAGAATTTTTAGAGGAGTTTGAATTTTTGACTTTTATTTGGATTGAAACTGGATCTAGAAATTGTCTATTGCCATTGAAGAAGAAAAGAAGTTGAAGAAGAGACTATACAGAGGAATGAAGATGGAGGCTAGGGTTTCACCGCCTATTTATAGATAGATCGAAAAAGAATAGGTGTGCATGAATTTTAACGTGCAAACGGAGGTGGTCCCAAAAGATAAATAATATTAATTACACACGTTATGGATTTGGGAAATAAATAAATTCCTTATCATTTACATTTTATTTTAAACGTATTTACAAATGTAAATCTAGACGTTTCGTTTACGTTTCAAAATATATCCACAATTTTATTAATTTCCAAATTGATCTAAACAAATTTATATGTAAATTAAAAGCTGATAAGTCTATCCATTGCAGTGTTAATTTCTCCACTTCCTTATATTTAGAATGGAAACGTTCACTTTATTTCCTCATCATTCTTTTATTTTCCTTAAAATGCTTATTTGTTACTTGCAATTCATAATGTAAACATTCTTATATTCTAAAATGATCAACTTATACAATATTAAATCAATTCTTATATTTTCAAATAATGTACATTCATAATGAAAACATTCTTACATAAATTTTATTAATTGCACTTTGTTTCCTTTCCTTTTTCAATTGAAAGATTTTAATAAATTTATTTCCAATTAATTTTAATCTTCCACTTCAAAACAGACCCTAATTGATGAAATCAATTAAATAAATACGTGAACATTGTAATCCTTATTTATAGTCAAGCAAACATGTTTATAAAATTACAGTTTTCAACAAGAATTAAATTACATACTAAATAAATCTTTTTTTCTATTCAATTAAATAATCAAATGTTTATTCCATCTAAAAATTTTAAGTAGAAGGATTCCATGTTGGGTTCAAAATCTATTATTTTAATATTCTTGAATTTTAGTTTAATCTCTATAAACGAAATATTTAAACGTTAATTTCATTTATTTTGCAATACTTAATTAAACCAAAATATCGTTTTCTAAACTTAAATCTATGCTCCCATTGATTCATTCAATTTGCACTTATTATGTATTATTTTAACAACTCATTTATAACTTTGAATTTATTCCCCAAATTTCACATTTCTACCGTTATATACATTTGAATTCCATCCTATTTAATATTTCAAATATTACGCCATTATCATTAATGAAATAAATATATTGTTAATTATTGCAATTGATTTTCCGTTATACTTAATATACTAAATAGGTGGTAAATCTTAAATACTTGTTCTCATTAACGATTTATTTCTACTTACAAATTAATGCAATTATTACCTATTTCCATCTTTATCTCCAATTAACGTAAAATGTTATATTCAAATTCCATAAATTTCAATAGATTCAAATTATTATATCTATGAAGAACATTTACGTTATTATCCATTTATTACCTTAACTTATTCAACGTAACATTTTATTTATATTTAATGCAATGATTTCCAAATCAATTGAATTGAATTAAATATATATGTATCACTCATAATAACTTGTGGTCACAACTCTTGATCACCATTAATAAGTTTATTATTTACAATCCAATAATCGTCATTCTATATATATATACGAATTAACTAATTCAATATTTCCATTTCGTTTTCCTATCCTAAATTTATCACTAAGTGTATTTACTCCATTCCAACAAGTTGGAATTCCATTTTTACTATACAATCATTTCCCTATTCACTTTTATTACCAACCCATCATCATTGCATTTATTGTCTTTTATTGATTTAATCAATTTACCCCATATTCCCTTAAACTCATACTAACGAAACATTCAATTCTATTTATCTCATAAACTCCATTTCATAAATCTACCTGCAATTTCTACCTAGAAATAAGGTTACATTTCCATTGAAAATACATTTACATCTTACGTTACTACATTAATAGTTAGTAACGTTTATATCATCAAGCATCACTTATGAATAATTAGCGTTTCCTATTTATTTTGTTACATTCACTTATATTCATTTATGAATAAATTAGTATTCCCTTTAACCTATTAATTACTAACTTTAATTACTGCAATTCATTTATCTAACATAAATTTTGAATCTATTTCCAAATTTTCATATTTCAATTAATTAACACCTTACAATAGTTTACAAATAAAAGTGATTGTACTAATTACATTATTTATTTTCTTGCATTACTTTATTACCTCCGTTTATATTCAATTTCCGTAAATCAATATTTTATTCCATTGACAAATTCAATACTTGCAACAATTTCCACTATTACTATCAATTGCAATATATAATTTAATTTGCAAATTTTAATTACCTTTGATACATCAAATTTCAATATTTTCTTTCATATAAATTAATAAGATTTTTATTTCTTTCTAAATTTTAAAATAAAATCGTATTAATTTAATTCATTTCAAACATCGAATTTACGCGGGTCGATACACTCTCCCCCACTCAAAACTTTTCGTCTTCGAAAAGGAAAAGAAGGGAAAAAATTAAATACAATACATCTTATCCAAAATATTTAACTTATAAACAATTAAATTCACAAAATTAATCACTTTAAATAAGATATCCTATTTATAACTATTTAATCCTTTGTATTTAAATTATTAAAGTTTGGAAAAACATTTCCAAAATATTTCCAAGATACTGCATTTTCTTATATAATCCAAAGGGTTACAATTTATATAAAGTGAAATATTTAAGCGGTTTCAACCATTAATCAACCAATCAATACAACAACCATCAACTTTACAAACAGCATACATACACAAGACAAAGCAACCATATAATCCAAAAAACAAATAGTTGTTCGGGTTCAAAACTTGAAATTGTATGGAATGAAAATAACTATCAAGTGCATCCTTTACTCAACAGTCTTAGATGGAACAACGATAGATTATTTATTCATCCAACAACTTCAAATTCTCTTGCCCAACCAACCATAAGTCAAACAAAAACAATTCAAACCAACAACCAAATTAACTTACTATACGTTTATTTCATGCTTTAGTTGTTTAATTTCTTTTCTTTCATTTATTGAGTGATTCCTTCATTACTTACAATTTTCATTTTTCATTTATTACAATATTCATTATATTTGCATTCCGTTTTATTTACTTAAGTTTATAATCATCTATTTATAATACTTAAAATTTCCATTTTAACTTAAGTTTATACATTTAATTCTCATTTTGTAACAGCAAATTCATTGAATACCTTTATTACCTCAAGCTTCACTTATAAGATTTCCCCTTACATTTTCTTACTAACATTGCAACTTTTATTATATGGTAAGTTATATATATGCTTTAAGAATGTAAGTGAAAATTATACAAGTTTCTTCTCAATCCCTTTAATTAATTAATGGTTCAATAATTATATATTTTCGTTTTATAAATTACAATTTCAACTTACTTTTAATTTCATTCATTTATTTAATGCTTACATTTCTATTATATTTAATAATGGTAACAATTTAACTACACTAAATTTGCAACTTTATACATCAATTCTTATAAATAAAGAAGTTCATTAATTCATTTAATAATGTTTACAATCGTTTATTTACATTACTTATCTTCCTACTGTATTAAATTTTTACTTTAATTAAAGGTTCCAATTTCTACACTTAATTGAACTATTAATTAACTGGAACTTAAGTACCAAATACCGAGTTTAATTTTTAAATCATTTAAAATAATAGATAGATATCTATTCTTAACATATATATATATATATGTGTATATATATATATATATATGTATATGTATATATATATATATATCCAATTATAATTAAAACGATAAAAATTTCTTAAACAATTCTGCAGTAAATTTCTACAGTGGCCTTCCCACTTCGAAACTCGAAAATGAAAGTCGATGATGCGTGCACTCATCACCGAAATTATTTTCCAGCAATAGGGAGGAAAGTACAAAATTTATTTTTTCCAAAATCTTCTTTAAAACAATTTTTCCGAATTATATTGAAATATTTATATCAGAAAATACTTATAAATAATATTATTATATTCCAAAATTTATTCGAAAGAAATTTCAAAACTCCGGAACTTAAGTTCTAAATTTCCAAATTTCATCAATCTTATTTTCCAATCTAACTTATATTATTAATTATACACTTTATCACCTAACAACCAATCTATTGCAGCCAAATATATATATAGATTGAAAAATTTATTTTATATATAGAAAATATAATAGGAAAAATTATTTCATTCACCTATATTAAAACAGATATTATGTCGGTCTGTCCTATTTAGTGTTTAGAAACCCCTATTGATGTCACAGCGTCCCATGCATCAACCAGAATTTATAAATACAAAACGGAACAGATTAACACAATATTAAAACCTTTTTATAATACTAACAAGTACGCTCACTCATATATATACACTCAGCGACTCCCATAGGGTATTACTACCCTATTAACAAAGTGTCAAACCCCACAAAGCCAAGGTTTATCGCTAAACCAAAGCTCTGATACCAACTATAACGTCCGCCTTTTCGCACACTTTAAACCGACACACATGACGATTCAAACCATACGGAAGGGCGGATTGTTATGGGGTAAATAAGAAAAACAGAGAAGAAATAAAACAAAACAAAACTCACAGCGGAAGGATAAAATATAATAATCAAATATACAGTTCATGAAACTGTTTTACAAAATATTTTATTTTACTTGTACAATGAATATCAGAGTTACCCATACCAATACTATCAATGCAGCGGAACTAAATGGTGTAGTGAAATAATATAGTAGATACTAGTAATACAAATCTTTGCCTTCTCCTCCAGAGCTAAATCCTCAAATCCTGAAACGCTCGGACTGACCCGAACGAATTTGAAAAGACAAAAACACTCGAGTCAGAACTAAAAGATCTTATGTGAGTAAAATTTACAGAAATAAATATGAGTACAGTAACTCAAGAGATGCTCGGGATTTACATCTCCTAAGGGTCCGTTAAACTATTTACCATGTAGTATATATTGCGCTATTACAATAATGTCTATTTATAAAATAAACTTACTTTTTAATAGCGTTAAGGGGTTACCCGTATAGCCCTTAACACAGAATATATTCCCATAGTCTATACAGTATCGTAATCTCCCCCGTAATGGGCGTCGTCAGAGGGCACTCCATAGGTATGGTACAAAACAAAACTCGTAGTAAAGGCTCGGTATGGTAGGTGACACGGCACAACTAGGCAATGCCAAGGTAGATATACCAATTGCTATCCGGGCTGGTGGAAACGCGCAGCGCGCAGCTGCCAACCCACCTCGAACAAACTCCCCCAAAATCAAAAATAAAAGTGGCCACTGAATCAATCCAAAGTCAAAGTATAATATCGAAGAGGAGTGTCCGATCAGAGGAATGACCTCATTGGCCTGAGAATCGCTCCTGTTTTAGCCACCTTATGCCAACTCACGGGAGTCGGGTCCACGTATTTACCTTACAGGAAACGCCGCCACCAACCTACTTCATTCTGGAATCTCCACCGCGTACACGGTTAGTCAAAGTGGTTTTCGGTATCGACAGAGAGTATGTCCATATCCGATCCCGGTCTCTTTGCCAACCAATCGTTATTATAACACCGCGGTCATTTAAAATAGTTTATACTTTAAAACCAGAATAAAAATTCCATTTCAAAACTATGAATACGATATCATCTTAAAACCCAAAACAGTATGATATCATTTTATCCAAATATATTTCTTTTCCAAAATCATACTGCTTTAAAATTTAAAATATCTGGAAACCAAATATTTGACTTATACTTTCAAAGCATAATATTTTGAAATTCATATATTTTAAAACCATAACTTCTAAAACTTGAATGGTTTGGATATTCAACGGAATACGAAATAAATGGTTTAACTTTAAAGTTACTTTGTAAAGAAAATAATTTCCATGGATTTACAAATATATTTCCTTATTTAAAGTCTAAACCAAAATTTAAATACCACTTTCAAGTTCCAAAACCACTTCAATTTCTATATATATATATATATATATATATATATATATATATATATATATATATATATATATATATATATATATATATATATATATATCCATTTGGAGTATTAATATTTCAAAACTAAAGTTGGAATTTATTCCTTCAACCAAATTAAATGTTCTATTATTTAGTCTTGAATATTTACAAAAAAAAATCCATAAATAAAACTCCAATTTCTAGCAATTAAATATTTTCTTCAATTAAATTATACTAGAATATTCATTTTAAATTTATCTTGGAAAAATCCAGTTATAAATATCATCTCTTAAAATTTTCCAAACTTAAACATATAATATGAATTATCAAATTCCATTTCTCAATTTTTCCATTTTTATTTAATAGATTTATACACAGCTTAAATTCAAAAATTTTAACTTTATATGTATATATATAAAGGAATAACATTTATAAAATATCAAAATTAAAATTTTTTATAAAACGTATCCCATCCAAACCATAGAAATCAATTTAAATTAATTTATATATAGACCACGGCGCCTGTATAAAATTTTCTATCCTATGGTCAAGTGATACGGATATTTATCATTTCAATCCGCAATTTAAAAATAAAATTTTACGGTTGTATATCATTTCAAACCACAACCCCGAACGAAATGAAAATGCATGATGACTTGCAGTTTACACAATATAATTATAGCATTCATTCATCCAAATATCAATCATCAATCATCAATTGCAATCACCATCCAATTTTAAACAATCATTGATACATAGCATATGAATTATACAGGAATTAATAACAGATTATTAACCAACAGTTTATATTCCATAATAAATTTAATGACTGTTAACTAGCAGTTTATGTGCAAAAATAAATTCTACCTGTCAAATTTTATGCAATAAATAAACAAAATTAACAGTTAAGTTAAATAAATGCGATTTAACAGATATGCTGAATAAAACACGCCAACAGTCATAAATAAATTTCTACTCATATTTAAAATAAATTTAGCAAACATAAAAACTTTTAGAAGTTGTGAGTGGGTTAAAACACTAACGTTTTGAATTTAAATCGAATTTAAATCCGATTTAAACCCAAAAATTCGACGGTCTCCGAATTGGTCCAAACTAGTTTCAAACTGTCCGGAATTTAATTTCGATCCTAACAAAAAAAGTTTCGCGTGAATCCGAGGTCGTATGAAAAAGTTATGCGATTTAAACGATTTGAAAATCAAAATAAATTATAAAACAAAACAAACCTTAATTAAATATTCGCCACGTCACTATCGTCTTCCAAGCGCTTTGGCTACAGGAGCACGCGAATATGTTTCCAGACCGAACCCAGAACGGAAAACGAACACCAGCAGTAGATTGCGTATTCTGAGAACTCCAACATATAATTTTTCTAGAATTTTTAGAGGAGTTTGAATTTTTGACTTTTATTTGGATTGAAACTGGATCTAGAAATTCTCTGTAGCCATTGAAGAAGAGAAGAAGTTGAAGAAGAGACTATACAGAGGAATGAAGATGGAGGCTAGGGTCTCACCGCCTATTTATAGATAGATCGCAAAAGAATAGGTGTGCACGAACTTTAACGTGCAAACGGAGGTGGTCCCAAAAGATAAATAATATTAATTACACACGTTATGGATTTAGGAAATAAATAAATTCCTTATCATTTACATTTTATTTTAAACGTATTTACAAATGTAAATCTAGACGTTTCGTTTACGTTTCAAAATATATCCACAATTTTATTAATTTCCAAATTGATCTAAACAAATTTAAATGTAAATTAAAAGCTGATAAGTCTATCCATTGCAGTGTTAATTTCTCCACTTCCTTATATTTAGAATGGAAACGTTCACTTTATTTCCTCAACATTCTTTTATTTTCCTTAAAATGCTTATTTGTTACTTGAAATTCATAATGTAAACATTCTTATATTCTAAAATGATCAACTTATACAATATTAAATCAATTCTTATATTTCCAAATAATGTACATTCATAATGAAAACATTCTTACATAAATTTTATTAATTGCACTTTGTTTCCTTTCCTTTTTCAATTGAAAGATTTTAATAAATTTATTTCCAATTAATTTTAATCTTTCACTTCAAAACCGACCCTGATTGATGAAATCAATTAAATAAATACGTGAACATTGTAATCCTTATTTGTAGTCAAGCAAACATGTTTATAAAATTACAGTTTTCAACAAGCATTAAATTACATACTAAATAAATCTTTTTTTCTATTCAATTAAATAATCAAATGTTTATTCCATCTAAAAATTTTAAGTAGAAGGATTCCATGTTGGGTTCAAAATCTATTATTTTAATATCCTTGAATTTTAGTTTAATCTCTATAAACGAAATATTTAAACGTTAATTTCATTTATTTTGCAATACTTAATTAAACCAAAATATCGTTTTCTAAACTTAAATCTATGCTCCCATTGATTCATTCAATTTGCACTTATTATGTATTATTTTAACAACTCATTTATAACTTTGAATTTATTCCCCAAATTTCACATTTCTACCGTTATATACATTTGAATTCCATCCTATTTAATATTTCAAATATTACGCCATTATCATTAATGAAATAAATATATTGTTAATTATTGCAATTGATTTTCCGTTATAACTTAATATACTAAATAGGTGGTAAATCTTAAATACTTGTTCTCATTAACGATTTATTTCTACTTACAAATTAATGCAATTATTACCTATTTCCATCTTTATCTCCAATTAACGTAAAATGTTATATTCAAATTCCATAAATTTCAATAGATTCAAATTATCATATCTATGAAGAACATTTACGTTATTATCCATTTATTACCTTAACTTATTCAACGTAACATTTAATTTATATTTAATGCAATGATTTCCAAATCAATTGAATTGAATTAAATATATATGTATCACTCATAATAACTTGTGGTCACAACTCTTGATCACCATTATTAAGTTTATTATTTACAATCCAATAATCGTCATTCTATATATATATACACGAATTAACTAATTCAATATTTCCATTTCGTTTTCCTATCCTAAATTTATTACTAAGTGTATTTACCCCCATTCCAACAAGTTGGAATTCCATTTTTACTATACAATCATTTTCCCTATTCACTTTTATTACTAACCCATCATCATTGCGTTTATTGTCTTTTATTGATTTAATCAATTTACCCCATATTCTCTTAAACTCATACTAACGAAACATTCAATTCTATTTATCTCATAAACTCCATTTCATAAATCTACCTGCAATTTCTACCTAGAAATAAGGTTACATTTCCGTTGAAAATACATTTACATCTTACGTTACTACATTAATAGTTAGTAACGTTTATATCATCAACCATCACTTATGAATAATTAGCGTTTCCTATTTATTTTGTTACATTCACTTATATTCATTTATGAATAAATTAGTATTCCCTTTAACCTATTAATTACTAACTTTAATTATTGCAATTCATTTATCTAACATAAATTTTGAATCTATTTCCAAATTTTCATATTTCAATTAATTAACACCTTACAATAGTTTACAAATAAAAGGGATTACATTATTTATTTTCTTGCATTACTTTATTACCTCCGTTTATATTCAATTTCCGTAAATCAATATTTTATTCCATTGACAAATTCAATACTTGCAACAATTTCCACGATTACTATTAATTGCAATATATAATTTAATTTGCAAATTTTAATTACCTTTGATACATCAAATTTCAATATTTTCTTTCATATAAATTAATAAGATTTTTATTTCTTTCTAAATTTTAAAATAAAATCCTATTAATTTAATTCATTTCAAACATCGAATTTACGCGGGTCGTTACACCGGTCTCTTTAACAACGATCGTTATCATAACCCGTAGTTATAACTTTAAAAAATATATTTTATACTTCAAAATAAAATATCATTTCAACCCAAATCTTTATCAAAATAAAGATTAAATTATTTCCAATCCATTTCAATATATCATCATACCATATCTTCGATTCAAATATTTATCAAAATAAATATCAAGTCATTTCTAACCATTTTAATATATTAAATTATCATATCCTTTCAAAACTCCCTTTCAATTCATTTTAATATATCAAAATATCATAACCTTTCAAAACTTCGTTCAAAATATCTTATCTTTCAGCACTTCCTTTCAAATTATTTTAATATCAAAATGTCATATCTTTCAAAACTCCATTTTCAAATCAGTTTAATATATCAAAATATCATATCTTTTCAAACCACATTTCAATCATTTAATATATCAAAATATCAAAACCACATTCATTTCAAATCATTATTCATTTTATTCAATTTAAAATACCATTTCAATTAACATTTCAAAACAGTTTATATTCAAAAAAAAATCATTTAGTCATAAAAATGAAGTTATTATGTTCCATAATTAAATTATTAAATTTCCAAAATGTTCAACTTTCAAAATTCATTTATTCACTTAAGTTTATCAAAACAGTGAAAATTCACTTTTCATGGCATTTAGAAAACACTACGGAAAGAAACATTCAAAACAGTTCAATTTAACAAAAGACAACATTTTAAAATATTGTAATAAGGTTTGCTTAAATTTCAAATAAACTTAGTTAAATTCAAAAATTATAGCACTTACAAAAATTGCTATAATAGCTTTTAATTCAATTTAGCTTTTTAGTTCATTATCATCAACTACAGCATTACAAGTGCTGTAATATCATTTACATTGTAATTAATAGCATTCAAAAATGCAGTCAATTAACTTCAAATATTCAATATAATTTTTCAACCAATTATATTTTTTTTATTTAAAACATATTTAACTCATAAAATCATACGTTTTCACATTTATAAACATCATTTAATTTTCCTCAAGTTCATGATTTTATAAAGTTAAATTTCCATTCAAAAATCAAGATTTAATAATAATTCACTTATTAAATTGCAATGTAAAATTTTAAATTTCTTGCATTGAATTTCAATTTAACACTTAAGTTCAAATTCTCAAGTATAACTTAGTTTTATTTTTATTTGCTTAAATAAAAGTTCACTTTAAGTCAATTTCATAAATTTTCAATTTTAGTTATATTTCAAATTTTCAATATTCATTCATTTCACATTCAACTTTATTAAAAATCATTAATATAATATAAAATCACTTTAAATTAATTTAAATTCAAAATATCATAAATTTATCATATTTTCAAAGTTAATTTAAATTCCATTAAAAATTAAATCAAAATTTCCAAAATAACTTAAACTCATATTTTCTAACTTTTCCATAATTTATTTAACTTATAGATTTCCAGAAAATAAATAATACTTTACAAAAGTTATATTTTTATTAAATTTCAAATCAAATATTATAATAATTAAATTTCTAAAATATTTTAAAATTTTTAGAAAAACATATTTTAACTACGGGCCTGTATATAATTTTCTACGCTAGGTAAAGTGATACGGGTAATATATCATTTCAATCCGTAATTTACAAAGAAAAATCCGGGTTTTATCATTTCAAACCCGCAGTCCCAAGTAAATAAAATAAGTTGAAAATCGTTCAGGCCTATCATTTCAGCCCATAACAATTTCCCTTATTTTAAAGTCCGTTCGGGTATGTATCATTTGAACCCATAGTGATTCTAATCTAAAGGGAACTTGCAGTGTGATGAACAGATAAAATAAACAGAATAGCATGAAATAACGGCAACATATAATATAATAGGTGTAATAACAGGTGTGAACATCATATGATAATATAACTTATAATGTAAGCAGCTATAACATGATCATATAGTTCTACAGATTCACAGGGTGTCAACTTACTACTTTATAAGTACATAATGTCTGGTTAGAAATACTCACATTTTTATGCCGGAGATATCAATTAGAATGACACAATGGATCCAGTAGGCACGACCTTTGATTTGAGTGGAGAGAAATAGCTAAGATATCATCTTGTAAACAACCCCAAAACAAGACAATATAACTTATGAATATTCAACCAAAATATATTGAAATAAATTGAAATTGAAAGGCAACAAAGACAAGATAACTTGACCTTGCTACAACCATTCAAAAGCTCGACTAAGGGGTTCGTTTTCTTAGCCATGATGATGATATGAGTGTGGGAGAGACAAGGCTAATAGCCTTGCAAACATTCAAAACAAAACAAACAAATAACATAAGTTTTCAAACCCAAATTCAATAAAACAATGTTAGAATTAAATGCATAAAACAAAGCCAAAGTTTTTGCACTTGCTTTCTACCGCCTATGCTTCAGCTATAGATCTGAAATACATGTCCGGGGAGTGGGTTAGGATCAGGTCTTGGGCTCATATGGGTCAGCCATAGCTTGGAAGTAATGGTGCAAAGGTGGATGGACATAGGTGCAACAAAACAACAACTACAAGGCAAATTCATCACTTCTATGCTATAAATGGGTTCGGCCATAGGCTCTAGGGGCATGGCCAGTGGGTCCAGGTGGTGGTGGGTGATGTGGCAGAGGGTGGAGGTCAGGTCAGAGGTGGTGGTGGTGGTGGAAGTGGCGGCAAAAGGTGGATGAAGGTGATGGTAGCAAAACTAGGTCAGCTTGAGTGCATAGGTGATGGATTTGTGGATTTTGGTGGTGGTGTTTGCCTTGGCGTTGCTTGGTCTGCCATGGTGGTGATCTAGGGTGGATGATGATCAGAGAATAAAGTGGTGGAGGTTGGCCTAGATCTGGTTGAGGAGGAGTGGAGGCATGAAGTAGAGAACAAGTTGCAAAATCAAATGGAAAACTAGAAAACAAGAGAAGAGCAGAAGATTTTACCAAATTTTTGCAAGATGGAGGCCATGATTTTTTTTTAGGGTTGAGAAGCTTTGGTAATTCGTGAAAATGAAGAAAAGAAGTCAGCTGAAGATAGTATAAGGAACGGCCAAAATAATTGATGTATTGATTGAAAAATAAACGGTAAAAGAAACGGTGAAACGACTTTACGTTTCTTATCTTTTAAAACCTTCCATACTTCCTTTTCTTTTAAATCAAGTAGAACAAAATAAACTTCAGCAAGTACATCTAAAAACCGAAACAAATTGAAATAAAATAAAATTATATAATTAGATTTAAAGAAAATATAAAAAGAATTAAGAAAATTGCTTAAAAATTGAAAACATGGTTCAAAAATTACAATTAAAACATCAATGGCTTTGGAAAAATATCTACTTTATTTTAAAAATATTCTAAAGCAAAATTTTGAAACAAAATAATTTATTTATCATTTCTAAAATAAAATAAATAACTAAATTGGAGAAAAATAGAAAAGAACTAAAGAAAATGTTTAAAAATTGAAAATAGGGCATGGAAATTACAAGAAAAATACTACTAGCTCTAGAAAAATTCCTACCTCACTTCAAAAATATTAAAAGACAAAAACATACATAAAATAACATATCAATACATATTACAATAAAATATGACAATGAAATATAAAATTTATACTATTTAAAATAACAAAATTGCAGAATAAACAAATTACACTCAATATTGAAATATACATAATTTTCACAATTTACATCCGTTTCCAACGAAACAAAAAGCAGTGTTCTTAAAATTTTATGTACTTTCATAATAAAAGATAAAATTTAAATTTTCAAAGTTTTAAAAATTTAAATTAAAAGTCAAAGTTTGACTATTTTGACCAAAAATTCACTTTTTGGAAAATATTCTTTTTAATAATGCTTTGGAATGATTATTCATATCAAAACTAAAGTTTATCATTCAAAATAAATAAAATAAGTTTTTAAATCAAAAATTCAATTAAAATAACTAAAATATAAAAAAAAATCATAAAATACAGGATTGTTACACCCTCTCCCCCACTCAAAACTTTTCATCCCCGAAAAGAAATGAGGTACGGGAAAGCACAGAAAAAGATCGAGTAGGTTCACATATTTCATAATTCAAAATTCGAACATTTGGGGATTTTAGAGCCAAACTTTTCTAGAATCAAGAATCGTTATCAAGATTCGAAATTTTTGCCGTTCATGATAAGTACCCAAGGTTCAAGATTTAAGCTTCCTTCCTTTCGCCATTCAAGTTTCGAGCTTCTAAGGTTTTCGTTTCATGATTCAAAAAATTTCAATATTGAAATTCTTTGTGAATACTCGAAATTTCAAATAATTACGATTAGAAACTACCACGAACAAGGCTGAAATTTGAGGCTTCCAAAAATCTAAATTTGGGCTTTCCATTTTACAAGTCCAAGGACTTAATGTTTAGCGATCCCGCTTTACATGATTCGACATTCAAACAACTCAAAATTTTATGCACACGAGTCGGTCTATGAGTAGTTCAAGAGTGAATATCTGAAATTTTCAACATTCGAGGGCAGATCTCAAAAATCTATAAACATGAAGCGTCAAAATTTTCAAATCTCTTGCAAAATTAAATAGTCAAAGTGTATAGGATTCAATTTCGAGATTCAAACTTTCAAGATTTGAGATTGAAGATTCAAAGTTTTTGAAATTCTAGTTTCAGGATATAAACATTTCAAGATTCTATATTAGGGATTTCATGATGAATGTCCAAAAAACAATATGGTACAATATTCAAGATTGGAAAATTGAAGGATTCAAAATTTGAAAAATATGTAAGTAGAAATGTCGCAAATTTCGTGATTCGAACTTCTAAAAATTCAAAAATTTAAATTTTTAAGATTGGTATATAAAAGGTTCAAAATCAGGATTTTTCAAAAACCAATGTTCAGATTCGGAACATTTCAATATTCAAGATTCATGAGCTTGACTTCGAGTATCTTCTGATTTGAATTTTGGCGAATTTTAGGTTTGTACGTTACCGAATTTAATTTCAGCATTCAAACATATCAAGATTGAAGATTCAAAATTTTGAGGTGTCCAGATTCAAAGCACAAACTTTTTCGACATTTATGTTTGTGCTATTATGATTAATATCCTGGCTCAGAATAAACGGCGGAACTTTATAGGATTTAAGATTCCAAATTCGACATCTCAATAATCAAGTATACTTTAGAAATTTCAATGTTTGAACTTTGAAAAGTTAAAAATTTTGAATTTTTGAAATTCAGAATTTTCAAAATTCAAAATTTTGAAGATTTGAGGTGTGAAATTTTCAATTTTACCATTCTCGCGATCTAGATTTTCAAATTGCAATATTCAAATATAATGTTCGCAAATATGAGCTTAATACTTCCAAAATTTAAAATTTGGACATTTGACGGTTTTAGTCCCAAAAAATTTTTCACGAACCTAGAATCATTCTGAAGATTCGAACATTTTGACGACTCAAGACTCGATCTTCCAAGGTCACATTTCCAAGATAACAGATTCTTGATTCTTGTTTTAACAAGCGAACATCCAACGTCACAGTTCCAAGATAACAGATTCCCAACATTGTGCTTTTTAAGATTCCTACATACAGGATTCGAGATTTAATCATTTCGAGTCAAAACCCGATTTTCAAGACAAAATGGTTGGATCATTTCTAAAATAAGGATTTGATCTTCTTAATTTTATTATTTCGAACTTTTATTGATCGATATTCAAGATCTAAATTTCGTGATATAAGTTTCTAGATCAAAATTCAAAATCCAATAAAAAACCCTCAGGGGTTTCCAAATTGATGTTCATGTTCCAAACAGTTCAAAATTGCAGATTCGTGAGTCTAACATCGATAATTTCAAGAGTCGCCTCGTGCAAATAATAGGGTCAAACTTTATAGGATTCAATTTAAGATTATATAACATTTCAAGATTTAAGAGTGAGGATTAAAAATATAAGCATCATACATTTACGTTATAAACCATTTAAAATTCCACGTTAGGGCTGTGTGAAGGATGCCCAAAGTATATGTTTCAAGATTGAAGATTGGAACCTTTAAGGATTTGAAATTCCGGATTCCTTAAAATTTCAATATTCAAAAATGGATTTCGAGTAAGTTCACATATTTCATAATTCAAAATTCGAACATTTGGGGATTTTAGAGCCAAACTTTTCTAGAATAAAGAATCGTTTCAAGATGCGAAATTTTTGCCGTTCATGATAAGTACCCAAGGTTCAAGATTTAAGCTTCCTTCCTTTCGTCATTCAAGTTTCGAGCATCTAAGGTTTTCGTTTCATGATTCAAAAAATTTCAATATTGAAATTCTTTGTAAATACTCGAACTTTCAAATAATTACGATTAGAAACTACCACGAATCAAGGCTGAAATTTTAGGCATCCAAAAATCTGAATTTGGGCTTTCCATTTTACAAGTCCAAGAATTTAATGTTTAGTGATCTCGTTTTACATGATTCAACATTCAAACAACTCAAAATTTTATGCACACGAGTCGGTCTATGAGTAGTTCAAGAGTGAATATCTGAAATTTCAACATTCGAGGGCAGATCTCAAAAATCTATAAACATGAAGCGTCAAAATTTTCATATCTCTTGCAAAATTAAATAGTCAAATTGTATAGGATTCAATTTCGAGATTCAAACTTTCAAGATTTAAGATTGAAGATTCAAAGTTTTTGAAATTCTAGTTTTAGGATATAAATATTTCAAGATTCTATATTAGGGATTTCATGATGAATATCCAAAAAACAATATGGTACGATATTCAAGATTGGAAAATTGAAAGATTCAAAATTTGAAAAATACGTAAGTACAAATGTCGCAAATTTCGTGATTCGAACTTCTAAAAATTCAAAAATTTAAATTTTTTAAGATTGGTATATAAAAGGTTCAAAATCAGGATTTTTCGAAAACCAATGTTCACCTTCGGAACATTTCAATATTCAAGATTCATGAGCTTAACTTTGAGTATCTCCTGATTTGAATTTCAGCGAATTTTAGATTTGTACGTTACCGAATTTAATTTCAGCATTCAAACGTATCAAGATTGAAGATTCAAAATTTTGAGGTGTCCAGATTCAAAGCACTAAATTTTTTGACATTTATGTTCGAGCCATTATGATGAATATCCTGGCTTGGGACAAACGGCGAAACTTTATAGGATTTAAGATTCTAAATTCAGCATCTCAATAATCAAGTATATTTTAGAAATTTCAATGTTTGAACTTCGAAAAGTAAAAAATTTTGAATTTTTGAAATTCAGAATTTTCAAAATTCAAAATTTTGAAGATTTGAGGTGTGAAATTTTCAATATTACCATTCTCGCGATCTAGATTGTCAAATTGCAATATTCAAATGTAATGTTCAACAAATATGAGCTTAATACTTTCAAAATTTAAAATTTGAACATTTGACGGTTTTAGTCCCCAAAAGCTTTTCACGAATCTAGAATCATTCTGAAGATTCGAACATTTGACGACTCAAGACTCGATCTTCCAAGGTCACATTTCCAAGATAACAGATTCTTGATTCTTGTTTTAACTACCAAACATCCAACGTCACAGTTCCAAGATAACAGATTCCCAACATTGTGCTTTTTAAGATTCCTTCATTTAGGATTCGAAATTTAATCATTTCGATTCAAAACCCGATTTTCAAGACAAATGGTTGGATCATTTCTAAAATAAGGATTTTATCTTCTTAATTTTATTGTTTCGAACTTTTATTGATCGATATTCAGGATCTAAATTTCGTGATATAAGTTTCTAGATCAAAATTCAAAATCCAATAAAAAAACTCAGGGGTTTCCAAATTGATGTTCATGTTCCAAACATTTCAAAATTCCAGATTCGTTAGTCTAACATCGATAATTTCAAGAGTCACCTCGTGCAAATAACCGAGTCAAACTTTATAGGATTTAATTTTAGATTATATAACATTTCAAGATTTAAGAGTGAGGATTCAAAATATAAGAATTGTACATTTACGTTATAAACCATTTAAAATTCCACGTTATGGCTATGTGAAGGATGCCCAAAGTATATGTTTCAAGATTGAAGATTGGAACCTTTAAGGATTTGAAATTCCAGATTCCTTAAAATTTCAATATTCAAAAATGCATTTCGAGTAAGTTCACATATTTCATAATTCAAAATTCAAACATTTGGGGATTTTAGAGCCAAACTTTTCTAGAATCAAGAAACGTTTTCAAGATTCGAAAATTTTGCCGTTCATGATAAGTACCCATGGTTCAAGATTTAAGCTTCCTTCCTATCGTCATTCAAGTTTCGAGCATCTAAGGTTTTCGTTTCATGATTCAAAAAATTTCAATATTGAAATTCTTTGTGAATACTCGAACTTTCAAATAATTACGATTAGAAACTACCACGAATCAAGGCTGAAATTTTAGGCTTCCAAAAATCTAAATTTGGGCTTTCCATTTTACAATTCCAAGGATTTAATGTTTTGTGATCCCGCTTTACATGATTCAACATTCAAACAACTCAAAATTTTATGCACACGAGTCGGTCTATGAGTAGTTCAAGAGTGAATATCTGAAATTTTCAACATTCGAGGGCAGATCTCAAATATCTATAAACATGAAGCATCAAAATTTTCAAATCTCTTGCAAAATTAAATAGTCAAATTGTATAGGATTCAATTTGGAGATTCAAACTTTCAAGATTTAAGATTGAAGATTCAAAGTTTTTGAAATTCTAGTTTTAGGATATAAACATTTCAAGATTCTATATTAGGGATTTCATGATGAATATCCAAAAAAATAATATGGTACGATATTCAAGATTGGAATATTGAAAGATTCAAAATTTGAAAAATACGTAAGTAGAAATGTCGCAAATTTCGTGATTCGAACTTCTAAAAATTCAAAAATTTAAATTTTTTAAGATTGGTATATAAAAGTTTCAAATTCAGAATTTTTCAAAAACCGATGTTCACATTCGGAACATTTCAATATTCAAGATTCATGAGCTTAACTTTGAGTGTCTCCTGATTTGAATTTCGGTGAATTCTAGATTTGTACGTTACCGAATTTAATTTCAGCATTCAAACATATCAAGATTGAAGATTCAAAATTATGAGGTGTCCAGATTCAAAGCACAAACTTTTTCGACATTTATGTTTTAGCTATTATGATGAATATCCTGGCTCAGGATAAACGGCGGAAGCTTATAGGATTTAAGATTCCAAATTCAACATCTCAATAATCAAGTATGCTTTGGAAATTTCAATGTTTGAACTTCGAAAAGTTAAAAATGTTGAATTTTGGAAATTCAGAATTTCAAAATTCAAAATTCAAAATTCAAAATTTTGAAGATTTGAGGTGTGAAATTTCAATTTTACCATTCTCGCGATCTGGATTTTCAAATTGCAATATTCAAATATAATGTTCGACAAATATGAGCTTAATACTTCCAAAATTTGAACATTTGACGGTTTTAGTCCCAAAAAGTTTTCCCGAATCTAGAATCATTCTGAAGATTCGAACATTTGACAAGAATCGTTTTCTAGAATCAAGAATCGTTTTCAAGATTCGAAAATTTTGCCGTTCATGATAAGTACCCATGGTTCAAGATTTAAGCTTCCTTCCTATCGTCATTCAAGTTTCGAGCATCTAAGGTTTTCGTTTCATGATTCAAAAAATTTCAATATTGAAATTCTTTGTGAATACTCGAAATTTCAAATAATTACGATTAGAAATTACCACGAATCAAGGCTGAAATTTTAGGCTTCCAAAAATCTAAATTTAGGCTTTCCATTTTACAAGTCCAAGGATTTAATGTTTAGCGATCCCGCTTTACATGATTCAACATTCAAACAACTCAAAATTTTGTGCACATGAGTCGGTCTATGAGTAGTTCAAGAGTGAATATCTGAAATTTTCAACATTCGAGGGCAGATCTCAGAAATCTACAAACATAAAGCGTCAAAGTTTTCAAATCTCTTGCAAAATTAAATAGTCAAATTGTATAGGACACAATTTCGAGATTCAAACTTTCAAGATTTAAGATTGAAGATTCAAAGTTTTTGAAATTCTAGTTTTAGGATATAAACATTTCAAGATTCTATATTAGGGATTTCATGATGAATATCCAAAAAACCATAGAAAAATGCGTAAGTAGAAATGTCGCAAATTTCGTGATTCGAACTTCTAAAAATTCAAAAATTTAAATTTTTTAAGATTGGTATATAAAAGGTTCAAATTCAGGATTTTTCAAAAACCGATGTTCACATTCGGAACATTTCAATATTCAAGATTCATGAGCTTAACTTTGAGTGTCTCCTGATTTGAATTTCGGCGAATTCTAGATTTGTACGTTACCGAATTTAATTTCAGCATTCAAACATATCAAGATTGAAGATTCAAAATTTTGAGGTGTCCAGATTCAAAGCACAAACTTTTTCGACATTTATTTTTGAGCTATTATGATGAATATCCTGGCTCAGGATAAACGACGGAACTTTATAGGATTTAAGATTCCAAATTCAACATCTCAATAATCAACTATACTTTAGAAATTTCAATGTTTGAACTTTGAAAAGTTAAAAATTTTGAATTTTTGAAATTTAGAATTTTCAAAATTCAAAATTCAAAATTCAAAATTTTGAAGATTTGAGGTGTGAAAGTTTCAATTTTACCATTCTCGCGATCTAGATTTTCAAATTGCAATATTCAAATGTAATGTTCGACAAATATGATCTTAATACATCCAAAATTTAAAATTTGAACATTTGACGGTTTTAGTCCCAAAAAACTTTTCACGAATCTAGAATCATTCTGAAGATTCGAACATTTGACGACTCAAGACTCGATCTTCCAAGGTCACATTTTCAAGATAACAGATTCTTGATTCTTCTTTTAACAACCGAACATCCAACGTCACAGTTCCAAGATAACAGATTCCCAACATTGTGCTTTTTAAGTTTCCTACATTTAGGATTCGAGATTTAATCATTTCGATTCAAAACCCGATTTTCAAGACAAATGGTTGGATCATTTCTAAAATAAGGATTTGATCTTCTTAATTTTATTGTTTTGAACTTTTATTGATCGATATTCAAGATCTAAATTTCGTGATATAAGTTTCTAGATCAAATTTCAAAATCCAATAAAAAAACTCAGGTGTTCATGTTCCAAACATTTCAAAATTGCAGATTCGTGAGTCTAACATCGATAATTTCATGAGTCGCCTCGTGCAAATAACAGGGTCAAACTTTATAGGATTCAATTTTAGATTATATAACATTCCAAGATTTAAGAGAGAGGATTCAAAATATAAGAATTGTACATTTACGTTATAAACCATTTAAAATTCCACGTTAGGGCTATGTGAAGGATGCCCAAAGTATATGTTTCAAGATTGAAGATTGGAACCTTTTAGGATTTGAAATTCCAGATTCCTTAAAATTTCAATATTCAAAAATGGATTTCGAGTAAGTTCACATATTTCATAATTCAAAATTCAAACATTTGGGGATTTTAGAGCCAAACTTTTCTAGAATCAAGAATCGTTTTCAAGATTCGAAATTTTTGCCGTTCATGATAAGTACCCAAGGTTCAAGATTTAAGCTTCCTTCCTTTCGTCATTCAAGTTTCTAGCAGCTAAGGTTTTCGTTTCATGATTCATAAAATTTCAATATTGAAATTCTTTGTGAATACTCGAACTTTCAAATAATTACGATTAGAAATTACCACGAATCAAGGCTGAAATTTTAGGCTTACAAAAATCTAAATTTGGGCTTTCCATTTTACAAGTCCATGGATTTAATGTTTAGCGATCCCGCTTTACATGATTCAACATTCAAACAACTCAAAATTTTATGCACACGAGTCGGTCTATGAGTAGTTCAAGAGTGAATATCTGAAATTTTCAACATTCGAGGGCAGATCTCAAAAATCTATAAACATGAAGCGTCAAAATTTTCAAATCTCTTGCAAAATTAAATAGTCAAATTTTATAGGATTCAATTTCGAGATTCAAACTTTGAAGATCTAAGATTGAAGATTCAAAGTTTTTGAAATTCTAGTTTCAGGATATAAACATTTCAATATTCTATATTAGGGATTTCATGATGAATATCCAAAAAACAATATGGCACGATATTCAAGATTGGAAAATTGAGAGATTCAAAATTTGGAAGATACGTATGTACAAATGTCGCAAATTTCGTGATTCGAACTTCTAAAAATTCAAAAATTTAAATATTTTAAGATTGGTATATAAAAGGTTCAAAATCAGGATTTTTCAAAAACCAATGTTCACCTTCGGAACATTTCAATATTCAAGATTCATGACCTTTGAGTATCTCCTGATTTGAATTTCGGCGAATTTTAGATTTTTACGTTACCAAATTTAATTTCAGCATTCAAACATATCAAGATTGAAGATTCAAAATTTTGAGGTGTCCAGATTCAAAGCACAAACTTTTTTGGCATTTATGTTTGAGCTATTATGATGAATATCCTGGCTTAGGACAAACGGCGGAACTTTATAGGATTTATGATTCTAAATTCAACATCTCAATAATCAAGTATACTTTAGAAATTTCAATGTTTGAACATTGAAAAGTAAAAAAATTTGAATTTCTGAAATTCAGAATTTTCAAAATTCAAAATTCAAAATTTTGAAGATTTGAGGGGTGAAATTTTCAATTTTACCATTCTCGCGATCCAGATTGTCAAATTGCAATATTCAAATGTAATGTTCGACAAATATGAGCTTAATACTTCCAAAATTTAAAATTTGAACATTTGACGGTTTTAGTCCCCAAAAACTTTTCACGAATCTAGAATCATTCTGAAGATTCGAACATTTGACGACTCAAGACTCGATCTTCCAAGGTCACATTTCCAAGATAACATATTCTTGATTCTTGTTTTAACTACCGAACATCCAACGTCACAGTTCCAAGATAACAGATTCCCAACATTGATTCGAGATTTAATCATTTCGATTCAAAACCCGATTTTCAAGACAAATGGTTGGATCATTTCTAAAATAAGGATTTGATCTTCTTAATTTTATTGTTTCGAACTTTTATTGATCGATATTCAAGATCTAAATTTCGTGATAAACTAGATCAAAATTCAAAATCCAATTAAAAAACTCAGGGGTTTCCAAATTTGATGTTCATGTTCCAAACATTTCAAAATTGCAGATTCGGGAGTCTAACATCGATAATTTCAAGAGTCCCCTCGTGCAAATAACAGGGTCAAACTTTATAGGATTCAATTTAAGATTATATAACATTTCAAGATTTAAGAGTGAGGATACAAAATATAAGAATTGTACATTTACGTTATAAACCATTTAAAATTCCACGTTAGGGCTTTGTGAAGGATGCCCAAAATATATGTTTCAAGATTGAAGATTGGAACCTTTGAGGATTTGAAATTCGGGTTTGTGAAATGATCCAACCATTTGTCTTGAAAATCGGGTTTTGAATCGAAATGATTAAATCTCGAATCCTAAATGAAGGAATCTTAAAAAGCACAATGTTGGGAATCTGTTATCTTGGAACTATGGCGTTGGATGTTCGGTTGTTAAAACAAGAATCAAGAATCTGTTATCTTGGAAATGTGACCATGGAAGATCGAGTCTTGTGTCGTCAAATGTTCGAATCTTAAAAATGATTCTAGATTCGTGAAAAGATTTTTGGGACTAAAACCGTCAAATGTTCAAATTTTAAATTTTGGAAGTATGAACCTCATATTTGTCGAACGTTATATTTGAATATTGAAATTTGAAAATCTAGATCGCGAGAATGGTAAAA
This sequence comes from Allium cepa, assembly GCA_030765085.1. NCBI lineage: Eukaryota > Viridiplantae > Streptophyta > Magnoliopsida > Asparagales > Amaryllidaceae > Allium > Allium cepa. Next base: position 925,170,019 of record CM060939.1, read on the forward strand.
TTGAAATTTCATACCTCAAATCTTCAAAATTTTGAATTTTGAATTTTGAAAAATCTGAATTTCAAAAATTCAGTATTTTTAACTTTTCAAAGTTCAAACATTGAAATTTCTGAAGTATACTTGATTATTGAGATGTTGAATTTGGAATCTTAAATCCTATAAAGGTCCGCCGTTTATTTTGAGCCAGGATATTCATCATAATAGCTCAAACACAAATGTCGAAAAAGTTTGTGCTTTGAATCTGGACAACTTAAAATTTTGAATCTTCAATCTTGATATGTTTGAATGCTGAAATTAAATTCGGTAACGTACGAATCTAAAATTAGCCGAAATTCAAATCAGGAGATACTCAAAGTTAAGCTCATGAATCTTGAATATTGAAATGTTCCGAATGTGAACATCGGTTTTTGAAAAATCATGATTTTGAACCTTTTATATACTAATCGTAAAAAATTTAAAATTTTGAACTTTTTGAAGTTGGAATCACGAAATTTGCGACATTTCTACTTACGTATTTTTCAAATTTTGAGTCTTTCAATTTTCCAATCATGAATATCGTACCATATTGTTTTTTGGATATTCATCATGAAATCCCTAATATAGAATCTTGAAATGTTTATATCCTAAAACTAGAATTTCAAAAACTTTGAATCTTCAATCTTAAATCTTGAAAGTTTGAATCTCGAAATTGAATCCTATACAATTTGACTATTTAATTTTGCAAGAGATTTGAAAATTTTGATGCTTCATGTTTATAGATTTTTGAGATCTGCCCCCGAATGTTGAAAATTTCAGATATTCACTCTTGAACTACTCATAGACCTACTCGTGTGCATAAAATTTTGAGTTGTTTGAATGTTGAATCATGTAAAGCGGGATCGCTAAACATTAAATCCTTGGACTTGTAAAATGGATAGCCCAAATTTAGATTTTTGGAAGCCTAAAATTTCAGCCTTGATTCGTGGTAATTTCTAATCGTAATTATTTGGAAGTTCGAGTTTTCACAAAGAATTTCAATATTCAAATTTTTTGAATCATGAAACGAAAACCTTAGATGCTCGAAACCTGAATGACGAAAGGAAGGAAGCTTAAATCTTGAATCTTGCGTACTTATCATGAAAGGCAAAAATTTCGAATCTTGAAAACGATTCTTGATTCTAGAAAAGTTTGGCTCTAAAATCCCCAAATGTTCGAATTTTGAATTATGAAATGTGTGAACTTACTCGAAATCCATTTTTGAATATTGAAATTTTAAGGAATCTGGAATTTTAAATCCTTAAAGGTTCCAATCTTCAATCTTGAAACATATACTTTGGGCATCCTTCACATAGCCCTAATGTAGAATTTTAAATGGTTTATAACGTAAATGTACAATTCTTATATTTTGAATCCTCACTCTTAAATCTTGAAATGTTATATAATCTTAAATTGAATCCTATAAAGTTTGACCCTGTTATTTGCACAAGTCGACTCTTGAAATAACCGATGTTGGACTCACGAATTTGCAATTTTGAAATGTTTGGAACATGAACGTCAATTTGGAAACCTCTGAGTTCTTTTATTGGATTTTGAATTTTGATCTAGAAACTTATATCATCAAATTTAGATCTTGAATATCGATCAATAAAAGTTCGATACAATAAAATTAAGAAGATCGAATGCTTATTTTAGAAATGATCCAACCATTTGTCTTGAAAATCGGGTTTTGAATCGAAATGACTAAATCTCGAATCCTAAATGAAGGAATCTTAAAAAGCACAATGTTGGGAATCTGTTATCTTGGAACTATGGCGTTGGATGTTCGGTTGTTAAAACAAGAATCAAGAATCTGTTATCTTGGAAATGTGACCATGGAAGATCGAGTCTTGTGTCGTCAAATGTTCGAATCTTAAAAATGATTCTAGATTCGTGAAAAGATTTTTGGGACTAAAACCGTCAAATGTTCAAATTTTAAATTTTGGAAGTATGAACCTCATATTTGTCGAACGTTATATTTGAATATTGAAATTTGAAAATCTTGATCGCGAGAATCGTAAAATTGAAATTTCATACCTCAAATCTTCAAAATTTTGAATTTTGAATTTTGAATTTTGAAAAATCTGAATTTCAAAAATACAGTATTTTTAACTTTTCAAAGTTCAAACATTGAAATTTCTGAAGTATACTTGATTATTGAGATGTTGAATTTGGAATCTTAAATCCTATAAAGGTCCGCCGTTTATTTTGAGCCAGGATATTCATCATAATAGCTCAAACACAAATGTCGAAAAAGTTTGTGCTTTGAATCTGGACAGCTTAAAATTTTGAATCTTCAATCTTGATATGTTTGAATGCTGAAATTAAATTCGGTAACGTACGAATCTAAAATTAGCCGAAATTCAAATCAGGAGATACTCAAAGTTAAGCTCATGAATCTTGAATATTGAAATGTTCCGAATGTGAACATCGGTTTTTGAAAAATCATGATTTTGAACCTTTTATATACCAATCGTAAAAAATTTAAAATTTTGAACTTTTAGAAGTTGGAATCACGAAATTTGCGACATTTCTACTTACGTATTTTTCAAATTTTGAGTCTTTCAATTTTCCAATCATGAATATCGTACCATATTGTTTTTTGGATGTTCATCATGAAATCCCTAATATAGAATCTTGAAATGTTTATATCCTAAAACTAGAATTTCAAAAACTTTGAATCTTCAATCTTAAATCTTGAAAGTTTGAATCTCGAAATTGAATCCTATACAATTTGACTATTTAATTTTGCAAGAGATTTGAAAATTTTGATGCTTCATGTTTATAGATTTTTGAGATCTGCCCCCGAATGTTGAAAATTTCAGATATTCACTCTTGAACTACTCATAGACCTACTCGTGTGCATAAAATTTTGAGTTGTTTGAATGTTGAATCATGTAAAGCGGGATCGCTAAACATTAAATCCTTGGACTTGTAAAATGGAAAGCCCAAATTTAGATTTTTGGAAGCCTAAAATTTCAGCCTTGATTCGTGGTAATTTCTAATCGTAATTATTTGGAAGTTCGAGTTTTCACAAAGAATTTCAATATTCAAATTTTTTGAATCATGAAACGAAAACCTTAGATGCTCGAAACCTGAATGACGAAAGGAAGGAAGCTTAAATCTTGAATCTTGCGTACTTATCATGAAAGGCAAAAATTTCGAATCTTGAAAACGATTCTTGATTCTAGAAAAGTTTGGCTCTAAAATCCCCAAATGTTCGAATTTTGAATTATGAAATGTGTGAACTTACTCGAAATCCATTTTTGAATATTGAAATTTTAAGGAATCTGGAATTTTAAATCCTTAAAGGTTCCAATCTTCAATCTTGAAACATATACTTTGGGCATCCTTCACATAGCCCTAATGTAGAATTTTAAATGGTTTATAACGTAAATGTACAATTCTTATATTTTGAATCCTCACTCTTAAATCTTGAAATGTTATATAATCTTAAATTGAATCCTATAAAGTTTGACCCTGTTATTTGCACAAGTCGACTCTTGAAATAACCGATGTTGGACTCACGAATTTGCAATTTTGAAATGTTTGGAACATGAACGTCAATTTGGAAACCTCTGAGTTCTTTTATTGGATTTTGAATTTTGATCTAGAAACTTATATCATGAAATTTAGATCTTGAATATCGATCAATAAAAGTTCGATACAATAAAATTAGGAAGATCGAATGCTTATTTTAGAAATGATCCAACCATTTGTCTTGAAAATCGGGTTTTGAATCGAAATGATTAAATCTCGAATCCTAAATGAAGGAATCTTAAAAAGCACAATGTTGGGAATCTGTTATCTTGGAACTATGGCGTTGGATGTTCGGTTGTTAAAACAAGAATCAAGAATCTGTTATCTTGGAAATGTGACCATGGAAGATCGAGCCTTGTGTCGTCAAATGTTCGAATCTTAAAAATGATTCTAGATTCGTGAAAAGATTTTTGGGACTAAAACCGTCAAATGTTCAAATTTTAAATTTTGGAAGTATGAACCTCATATTTGTCGAACGTTATATTTGAATATTGAAATTTGAAAATCTAGATCGCGAGAATGGTAAAATTGAAATTTCATACCTCAAATCTTCAAAATTTTGAATTTTGAATTTTGAAACATCAGAATTTCAAAAATTCAGTATTTTTAACTTTTCAAAGTTCAAACATTGAAATTTCTGAAGTATACTTGATTATTGAGATGTTGAATTTGGAATCTTAAATCCTATAAAGGTCCGCCGTTTATTTTGAGCCAGGATATTCATCATAATAGCTCAAACACAAATGTCGAAAAAGTTTGTGCTTTGAACCTGGACAGCTTAAAATTTTGAATCTTCAATCTTGATATGTTTGAATGCTGAAATTAAATTCGGTAACGTACGAATCTAAAATTAGCCGAAATTCAAATCAGGAGATACTCAAAGTTAAGCTCATGAATCTTGAATATTGAAATGTTCCGAATGTGAACATCGGTTTTTGAAAAATCATGATTTTGAACCTTTTATATACCAATCGTAAAAAATTTAAAATTTTGAACTTTTAGAAGTTGGAATCACGAAATTTGCGACATTTCTACTTACGTATTTTTCAAATTTTGAGTCTTTCAATTTTCCAATCATGAATATCGTACCATATTGTTTTTTGGATATTCATCATGAAATCCCTAATATAGAATCTTGAAATGTTTATATCCTAAAACTAGAATTTCAAAAACTTTGAATCTTCAATCTTAAATCTTGAAAGTTTGAATCTCGAAATTGAATCCTATACAATTTGACTATTTAATTTTGCAAGAGATTTGAAAATTTTGATGCTTCATGTTTATAGATTTTTGAGATCCGCCCCCGAATGTTGAAAATTTCAGATATTCACTCTTGAACTACTCATAGACCTACTCGTGTGCATAAAATTTTGAGTTGTTTGAATGTTGAATCATGTAAAGCGGGATCGCTAAACATTAAATCCTTGGACTTGTAAAATGGAAAGCCCAAATTTAGATTTTTGGAAGCCTAAAATTTCAGCCTTGATTCGTGGTAATTTCTAATCGTAATTATTTGGAAGTTCGAGTTTTCACAAAGAATTTCAATATTCAAATTTTTTGAATCATGAAACGAAAACCTTAGACGCTCGAAACCTGAATGACGAAAGGAAGGAAGCTTAAATCTTGAATCTTGCGTACTTATCATGAAAGGCAAAAATTTCGAATCTTGAAAACGATTCTTGATTCTAGAAAAGTTTGGCTCTAAAATCCCCAAATGTTCGAATTTTGAATTATGAAATGTGTGAACTTACTCGAAATCCATTTTTGAATATTGAAATTTTAAGGAATCTGGAATTTTAAATCCTTAAAGGTTCCAATCTTCAATCTTGAAACATATACTTTGGGCATCCTTCACATAGCCCTAATGTAGAATTTTAAATGGTTTATAACGTAAATGTACAATTCTTATATTTTGAATCCTCACTCTTAAATCTTGAAATGTTATATAATCTTAAATTGAATCCTATAAAGTTTGACCCTGTTATTTGCACAAGTCGACTCTTGAAATAACCGATGTTGGACTCACGAATTTGCAATTTTGAAATGTTTGGAACATGAACGTCAATTTGGAAACCTCTGAGTTCTTTTATTGGATTTTGAATTTTGATCTAGAAACTTATATCATAAAATTTAGATCTTGAATATCGATCAATAAAAGTTCGATACAATAAAATTAGGAAGATCGAATGCTTATTTTAGAAATGATCCAACCATTTGTCTTGAAAATCGGGTTTTGAATCGAAATGATTAAATCTCGAATCCTAAATGAAGGAATCTTAAAAAGCACAATGTTGGGAATCTGTTATCTTGGAACTATGGCGTTGGATGTTCGGTTGTTAAAACAAGAATCAAGAATCTGTTATCTTGGAAATGTGACCATGGAAGATCGAGCCTTGTGTCGTCAAATGTTCGAATCTTAAAAATGATTCTAGATTCGTGAAAAGATTTTTGGGACTAAAACCGTCAAATGTTCAAATTTTAAATTTTGGAAGTATGAACCTCATATTTGTCGAACGTTATATTTGAATATTGAAATTTGAAAATCTAGATCGCGAGAATGGTAAAATTGAAATTTCATACCTCAAATCTTCAAAATTTTGAATTTTGAATTTTGAATTTTGAAACATCAGAATTTCAAAAATTCAGTATTTTTAACTTTTCAAAGTTCAAACATTGAAATTTCTGAAGTATACTTGATTATTGAGATGTTGAATTTGGAATCTTAAATCCTATAAAGGTCCGCCGTTTATTTTGAGCCAGGATATTCATCATAATAGCTCAAACACAAATGTCGAAAAAGTTTGTGCTTTGAACCTGGACAGCTTAAAATTTTGAATCTTCAATCTTGATATGTTTGAATGCTGAAATTAAATTCGGTAACGTACGAATCTAAAATTAGCCGAAATTCAAATCAGGAGATACTCAAAGTTAAGCTCATGAATCTTGAATATTGAAATGTTCCGAATGTGAACATCGGTTTTTGAAAAATCATGATTTTGAACCTTTTATATACCAATCGTAAAAAATTTAAAATTTTGAACTTTTAGAAGTTGGAATCACGAAATTTGCGACATTTCTACTTACGTATTTTTCAAATTTTGAGTCTTTCAATTTTCCAATCATGAATATCGTACCATATTGTTTTTTGGATATTCATCATGAAATCCCTAATATAGAATCTTGAAATGTTTATATCCTAAAACTAGAATTTCAAAAACTTTGAATCTTCAATCTTAAATCTTGAAAGTTTGAATCTCGAAATTGAATCCTATACAATTTGACTATTTAATTTTGCAAGAGATTTGAAAATTTTGATGCTTCATGTTTATAGATTTTTGAGATCCGCCCCCGAATGTTGAAAATTTCAGATATTCACTCTTGAACTACTCATAGACCTACTCGTGTGCATAAAATTTTGAGTTGTTTGAATGTTGAATCATGTAAAGCGGGATCGCTAAACATTAAATCCTTGGACTTGTAAAATGGAAAGCCCAAATTTAGATTTTTGGAAGCCTAAAATTTCAGCCTTGATTCGTGGTAATTTCTAATCGTAATTATTTGGAAGTTCGAGTTTTCACAAAGAATTTCAATATTCAAATTTTTTGAATCATGAAACGAAAACCTTAGATGCTCGAAACCTGAATGACGAAAGGAAGGAAGCTTAAATCTTGAATCTTGCGTACTTATCATGAAAGGCAAAAATTTCGAATCTTGAAAACGATTCTTGATTCTAGAAATGTTTGGCTCTAAAATCCCCAAATGTTCGAATTTTGAATTATGAAATGTGTGAACTTACTCGAAATCCATTTTTGAATATTGAAATTTTAAGGAATCTGGAATTTTAAATCCTTAAAGGTTCCAATCTTCAATCTTGAAACATATACTTTGGGCATCCTTCACATAGCCCTAATGTAGAATTTTAAATGGTTTATAACGTAAATGTACAATTCTTATATTTTGAAACCTCACTCTTAAATCTTGAAATGTTATATAATCTTAAATTGAATCCTATAAAGTTTGACCCTGTTATTTGCACAAGTGACTCTTGAAATAACCGATGTTGGACTCACGAATTTGCAATTTTGAAATGTTTGGAACATGAACGTCAATTTGGAAACCTCTGAGTTCTTTTATTGGATTTTGAATTTTGATCTAGAAACTTATATCATGAAATTTAGATCTTGAATATCGATCAATAAAAGTTCGATACAATAAAATTAAGAAGATCGAATGCTTATTTTAGAAATGATCCAACCATTTGTCTTGAAAATCGGGTTTTGAATCGAAATGATTAAATCTCGAATCCTAAATGAAGGAATCTTAAAAAGCACAATGTTGGGAATCTGTTATCTTGGAACTATGGCGTTGGATGTTCGGTTGTTAAAACAAGAATCAAGAATCTGTTATCTTGGAAATGTGACCATGGAAGATCGAGCCTTGTGTCGTCAAATGTTCGAATCTTAAAAATGATTCTAGATTCGTGAAAAGATTTTTGGGACTAAAACCGTCAAATGTTCAAATTTTAAATTTTGGAAGTATGAACCTCATATTTGTCGAACGTTATATTTGAATATTGAAATTTGAAAATCTAGATCGCGAGAATGGTAAAATTGAAATTTCATACCTCAAATCTTCAAAATTTTGAATTTTGAATTTTGAATTTTGAATTTTGAAACATCAGAATTTCAAAAATTCAGTATTTTTAACTTTTCAAAGTTCAAACATTGAAATTTCTGAAGTATACTTGATTATTGAGATGTTGAATTTGGAATCTTAAATCCTATAAAGGTCCGCCGTTTATTTTGAGCCAGGATATTCATCATAATAGCTCAAACACAAATGTCGAAAAAGTTTGTGCTTTGAACCTGGACAGCTTAAAATTTTGAATCTTCAATCTTGATATGTTTGAATGCTGAAATTAAATTCGGTAACGTACGAATCTAAAATTAGCCGAAATTCAAATCAGGAGATACTCAAAGTTAAGCTCATGAATCTTGAATATTGAAATGTTCCGAATGTGAACATCGGTTTTTGAAAAATCATGATTTTGAACCTTTTATATACCAATCGTAAAAAATTTAAAATTTTGAACCTTTTGAAGTTGGAATCACGAAATTTGCGACATTTCTACTTACGTATTTTTCAAATTTTGAGTCTTTCAATTTTCCAATCATGAATATCGTACCATATTGTTTTTTGGATATTCATCATGAAATCCCTAATATAGAATCTTGAAATGTTTATATCCTAAAACTAGAATTTCAAAAACTTTGAATCTTCAATCTTAAATCTTGAAAGTTTGAATCTCGAAATTGAATCCTATACAATTTGACTATTTAATTTTGCAAGAGATTTGAAAATTTTGATGCTTCATGTTTATAGATTTTTGAGATCTGCCCCCGAATGTTGAAAATTTCAGATATTCACTCTTGAACTACTCATAGACCTACTCGTGTGCATAAAATTTTGAGTTGTTTGAATGTTGAATCATGTAAAGCGGGATCGCTAAACATTAAATCCTTGGACTTGTAAAATGGAAAGCCCAAATTTAGATTTTTGGAAGCCTAAAATTTCAGCCTTGATTCGTGGTAATTTCTAATCGTAATTATTTGGAAGTTCGAGTTTTCACAAAGAATTTCAATATTCAAATTTTTTGAATCATGAAACGAAAACCTTAGATGCTCGAAACCTGAATGACGAAAGGAAGGAAGCTTAAATCTTGAATCTTGCGTACTTATCATGAAAGGCAAAAATTTCGAATCTTGAAAACGATTCTTGATTCTAGAAAAGTTTGGCTCTAAAATCCCCAAATGTTCGAATTTTGAATTATGAAATGTGTGAACTTACTCGAAATCCATTTTTGAATATTGAAATTTTAAGGAATCCGGAATTTTAAATCCTTAAGGGTTCCAATCTTCAATCTTGAAACATATACTTTGGGCATCCTTCACATAGCCCTAATGTAGAATTTTAAATGGTTTATAACGTAAATGTACAATTCTTGTATTTTGAATCCTCACTCTTAAATCTTGAAATGTTATATAATCTTAAATTGAATCCTATAAAGTTTGACCCTGTTATTTGCACAAGTCGACTCTTGAAATAACCGATGTTGGACTCACGAATTTGCAATTTTGAAATGTTTGGAACATGAACGTCAATTTGGAAACCTCTGAGTTCTTTTATTGGATTTTGAATTTTGATCTAGAAACTTATATCATGAAATTTAGATCTTGAATATCGATCAATAAAAGTTCGATACAATAAAATTAAGAAGATCGAATGCTTATTTTAGAAATGATCCAACCATTTGTCTTGAAAATCGGGTTTTGAATCGAAATGATTAAATCTCGAATCCTAAATGAAGGAATCTTAAAGAGCACAATGTTGGGAATCTGTTATCTTGGAACTATGGCGTTGGATGTTCGGTTGTTAAAACAAGAATCAAGAATCTGTTATCTTGGAAATGTGACCATGGAAGATCGAGTCTTGTGTCGTCAAATGTTCGAATCTTAAAAATGATTCTAGATTCGTGAAAAGATTTTTGGGACTAAAAACGTCAAATGTTCAAATTTTAAATTTTGAAAGTATGAACCTCATATTTGTCGAACGTTATATTTGAATATTGAAATTTGAAAATCTAGATCGCGAGAATGGTAAAATTGAAATTTCATACCTCAAATCTTCAAAATTTTGAATTTTGAAAAATCTGAATTTCAAAAATTCAGTATTTTTAACTTTTCAAAGTTCAAACATTGAAATTTCTGAAGTATACTTGATTATTGAGATGTTGAATTTGGAATCTTAAATCCTATAAAGGTCCGCCGTTTATTTTGAGCCAGGATATTCATCATAATAGCTCAAACATAAATGTCGAAAAAGTTTTTGCTTTGAATCTGGACAGCTTAAAATTTTGAATCTTCAATCTTGATATGTTTGAATGCTGAAATTAAATTCGGTAACGTACGAATCTAAAATTAGCCGAAATTCAAATCAGGAGATACTCAAAGTTAAGCTCATGAATCTTGAATATTGAAATGTTCCGAATGTGAACATCGGTTTTTGAAAAATCATGATTTTGAACCTTTTATATACCAATCGTAAAAAATTTAAAATTTTGAACTTTTAGAAGTTGGAATCACGAAATTTGCTACATTTCTACTTACGTATTTTTCAAATTTTGAGTCTTTCAATTTTCCAATCATGAATATCGTACCATATTGTTTTTTGGATATTCATCATGAAATCCCTAATATAGAATCTTGAAATGTTTATATCCTAAAACTAGAATTTCAAAACCTTTGAATCTTCAATCTTCAATCTTGAAAGTTTGAATCTCGAAATTGAATCCTATACAATTTGACTATTTAATTTTGCAAGAGATTTGAAAATTTTGACGCTTCATGTTTATAGATTTTTGAGATCTGCCCCCGAATGTTGAAAATTTCAGATATTCACTCTTGAACTACTCATAGACCTACTCGTGTGCATAAAATTTTGAGTTGTTTGAATGTTGAATCATGTAAAGCGGGATCGCTAAACATTAAATCCTTGGACTTGTAAAATGGAAAGCCCAAATTTAGATTTTTGGAAGCCTAAAATTTCAGCCTTGATTCGTGGTAATTTCTAATCGTAATTATTTGGAAGTTCGAGTTTTCACAAAGAATTTCAATATTCAAATTTTTTGAATCATGAAACGAAAACCTTAGATGCTCGAAACCTGAATGACGAAAGGAAGGAAGCTTAAATCTTGAATCTTGCGTACTTATCATGAAAGGCAAAAATTTCGAATCTTGAAAACGATTCTTGATTCTAGAAAAGTTTGGCTCTAAAATCCCCAAATGTTCGAATCTTGAATTATGAAATGTGTGAACTTACTCGAAATCCATTTTTGAATATTGAAATTTTAAGGAATCTGGAATTTTAAATCCTTAAAGGTTCCAATCTTCAATCTTGAAACATATACTTTGGGCATCCTTCACATAGCCCTAATGTAGAATTTTAAATGGTTTATAACGTAAATGTACAATTCTTATATTTTGAATCCTCACTCTTAAATCTTGAAATGTTATATAATCTTAAATTGAATCCTATAAAGTTTGACCCTGTTATTTGCACAAGTCGACTCTTGAAATAACCGATGTTGGACTCACGAATTTGCAATTTTGAAATGTTTGGAACATGAACGTCAATTTGGAAACCTCTGAGTTCTTTTATTGGATTTTGAATTTTGATCTAGAAACTTATATCATGAAATTTAGATCTTGAATATCGATCAATAAAAGTTCGATACAATAAAATTAAGAAGATCGAATGCTTATTTTAGAAATGATCCAACCATTTGTCTTGAAAATCGGGTTTTGAATCGAAATGATTAAATCTCGAATCCTAAATGAAGGAATCTTAAAAAGCACAATGTTGGGAATCTGTTATCTTGGAACTATGGCGTTGGATGTTCGGTTGTTAAAACAAGAATCAAGAATCTGTTATCTTGGAAATGTGACCATGGAAGATCGAGTCTTGTGTCGTCAAATGTTCGAATCTTAAAAATGATTCTAGATTCGTGAAAAGATTTTTGGGACTAAAACCGTCCAATGTTCAAATTTTAAATTTCGGAAGTATGAACCTCATATTTGTCGAACGTTATATTTGAATATTGAAATTTGAAAATCTAGATCGCGAGAATGGTAAAATTGAAATTTCATACCTCAAATCTTCAAAATTTTGAATTTTGAATTTTGAATTTTGAAAAATCTGAATTTCAAAAATTCAGTATTTTTAACTTTTCAAAGTTCAAACATTGAAATTTCTGAAGTATACTTGATTATTGAGATGTTGAATTTGGAATCTTAAATCCTATAAAGGTCCGCCGTTTATTTTGAGCCAGGATATTCATCATAATAGCTCAAACACAAATGTCGAAAAAGTTTGTGCTTTGAATCTGGACAGCTTAAAATTTTGAATCTTCAATCTTGATATGTTTGAATGCTGAAATTAAATTCGGTAACGTACGAATCTAAAATTAGCCGAAATTCAAATCAGGAGATACTCAAAGTTAAGCTCATGAATCTTGAATATTGAAATGTTCCGAATGTGAACATCGGTTTTTGAAAAATCATGATTTTGAACCTTTTATATACCAATCGTAAAAAATTTAAAATTTTGAACATTTAGAAGTTGGAATCACGAAATTTGCGACATTTCTACTTACGTATTTTTCAAATTTTGGGTCTTTCAATTTTCCAATCATGAATATCGTACCATATTGTTTTTTGGATATTCATCATGAAATCCCTAATATAGAATCTTGAAATGTTTATATCCTAAAACTAGAATTTCAAAAACTTTGAATCTTCAATCTTAAATCTTGAAAGTTTGAATCTCGAAATTGAATCCTATACAATTTGACTATTTAATTTTGCAAGAGATTTGAAAATTTTGATGCTTCATGTTTATAGATTTTTGAGATCTGCCCCCGAATGTTGAAAATTTCAGATATTCACTCTTGAACTACTCATAGACCTACTCGTGTGCATAAAATTTTGAGTTGTTTGAATGTTGAATCATGTAAAGCGGGATCGCTAAACATTAAATCCTTGGACTTGTAAAATGGAAAGCCCAAATTTAGATTTTTGGAAGCCTAAAATTTCAGCCTTGATTCGTGGTAATTTCTAATCGTAATTATTTGGAAGTTCGAGTTTTCACAAAGAATTTCAATATTCAAATTTTTTGAATCACGAAACGAAAACCTTAGATGCTCGAAACCTGAATGACGAAAGGAAGGAAGCTTAAATCTTGAATCTTGCGTACTTATCATGAAAGGCAAAAATTTCGAATCTTGAAAACGATTCTTGATTCTAGAAAAGTTTGGCTCTAAAATCCCCAAATGTTCGAATTTTGAATTATGAAATGTGTGAACTTACTCGAAATCCATTTTTGAATATTGAAATTTTAAGGAATCTGGAATTTTAAATCCTTAAAGGTTCCAATCTTCAATCTTGAAACATATACTTTGGGCATCCTTCACATAGCCCTAATGTAGAATTTTAAATGGTTTATAACGTAAATGTACAATTCTTATATTTTGAATCCTCACTCTTAAATCTTGAAATGTTATATAATCTTAAATTGAATCCTATAAAGTTTGACCCTGTTATTTGCACAAGTCGACTCTTGAAATAACCGATGTTGGACTCACGAATTTGCAATTTTGAAATGTTTGGAACATGAACGTCAATTTGGAAACCTCTGAGTTCTTTTATTGGATTTTGAATTTTGATCTAGAAACTTATATCATGAAATTTAGATCTTGAATATCGATCAATAAAAGTTCGATACAATAAAATTAAGAAGATCGAATGCTTATTTTAGAAATGATCCAACCATTTGTCTTGAAAATCGGGTTTTGAATCGAAATGATTAAATCTCGAATCCTAAATGAAGGAATCTTAAAAAGCACAATGTTGGGAATCTGTTATCTTGGAACTATGGCGTTGGATGTTCGGTTGTTAAAACAAGAATAAAGAATCTGTTATCTTGGAAATGTGACCATGGAAGATCGAGTCTTGTGTCGTCAAATGTTCGAATCTTAAAAATGATTCTAGATTCGTGAAAAGATTTTTGGGACTAAAACCGTCAAATGTTCAAATTTTAAATTTTGGAAGTATGAACCTCATATTTGTCGAACGTTATATTTGAATATTGAAATTTGAAAATCTAGATCGCGAGAATGGTAAAATTGAAATTTCATACCTCAAATCTTCAAAATTTTGAATTTTGAATTTTGAAAAGTCTGAATTTCAAAAATTCAGTATTTTTAATTTTTCAAAGTTCAAACATTGAAATTTCTGAAGTATACTTGATTATTGAGATGTTGAATTTGGAATCTTAAATCCTATAAAGGTCCGCCGTTTATTTTGAGCCAGGATATTCATCATAATAGCTCAAACACAAATGTCGAAAAAGTTTGTGCTTTGAATCTGGACAGCTTAAAATTTTGAATCTTCAATCTTGATATGTTTGAATGCTGAAATTAAATTCGGTAACGTAGAATCTAAAATTAGCCGAAATTCAAATCAGGAGATACTCAAAGTTAAGCTCATGAATCTTGAATATTGAAATGTTCCGAATGTGAACATCGGTTTTTGAAAAATCATGATTTTGAACCTTTTATATACCAATCGTAAAAAATTTAAAATTTTGAACTTTTAGAAGTTGGAATCACGAAATTTGCGACATTTCTACTTACGTATTTTTCAAATTTTGAGTCTTTCAATTTTCCAATCATGAATATCGTACCATATTGTTTTTTGGATATTCATCATGAAATCCCTAATATAGAATCTTGAAATGTTTATATCCTAAAACTAGAATTTCAAAAACTTTGAATCTTCAATCTTAAATCTTGAAAGTTTGAATCTCGAAATTGAATCCTATACAATTTGACTATTTAATTTTGCAAGAGATTTGAAAATTTTGATGCTTCATGTTTATAGATTTTTGAGATCTGCCCCCGAATGTTGAAAATTTCAGATATTCACTCTTGAACTACTCATAGACCTACTCGTGTGCATAAAATTTTGAGTTGTTTGAATGTTGAATCATGTAAAGCGGGATCGCTAAACATTAAATCCTTGGACTTGTAAAATGGAAAGCCCAAATTTAGATTTTTGGAAGCCTAAAATTTCAGCTTTGATTCGTGGTAATTTCTAATCGTAATTATTTGGAAGTTCGAGTTTTCACAAAGAATTTCAATATTCAAATTTTTTGAATCATGAAACGAAAACCTTAGATGCTCGAAACCTGAATGACGAAAGGAAGGAAGCTTAAATCTTGAATCTTGCGTACTTATCATGAAAGGCAAAAATTTCGAATCTTGAAAACAATTCTTGATTCTAGAAAAGTTTGGCTCTAAAATCCCCAAATGTTCGAATTTTGAATTATGAAATGTGTGAACTTACTCGAAATCCATTTTTGAATATTGAAATTTTAAGGAATCTGGAATTTTAAATCCTTAAAGGTTCCAATCTTCAATCTTGAAACATATACTTTGGGCATCCTTCACATAGCCCTAATGTAGAATTTTAAATGGTTTATAACGTAAATGTACAATTCTTATATTTTGAATCCTCACTCTTAAATCTTGAAATGTTATATAATCTTAAATTGAATCCTATAAAGTTTGACCCTGTTATTTGCACAAGTCGACTCTTGAAATAACCGATGTTGGACTCACGAATTTGCAATTTTGAAATGTTTGGAACATGAACGTCAATTTGGAAACCTCTGAGTTCTTTTATTGGATTTTGAATTTTGATCTAGAAACTTATATCATGAAATTTAGATCTTGAATATCGATCAATAAAAGTTCGATACAATAAAATTAAGAAGATCGAATGCTTATTTTAGAAATGATCCAACCATTTGTCTTGAAAATCGGGTTTTGAATCGAAATGATTAAATCTCGAATCCTAAATGAAGGAATCTTAAAAAGCACAATGTTGGGAATCTGTTATCTTGGAACTATGGCGTTGGATGTTCGGTTGTTAAAACAAGAATCAAGAATCTGTTATCCTGGAAATGTGACCATGGAAGATCGAGTCTTGTGTCGTCAAATGTTCGAATCTTAAAAATGATTCTAGATTCGTGAAAAGATTTTTGGGACTAAAACCGTCAAATGTTCAAATTTTAAATTTTGGAAGTATGAACCTCATATTTGTCGAACGTTATATTTGAATATTGAAATTTGAAAATCTAGACCGCGAGAATGGTAAAATTGAAATTTAATACCTCAAATCTTCAAAATTTTGAATTTTGAATTTTGAATTTTGAAAAATCTGAATTTCAAAAATTCAGTATTTTTAACTTTTCAAAGTTCAAACATTGAAATTTCTGAAGTATACTTGATTATTGAGATGTTGAATTTGGAATCTTAAATCCTATAAAGGTCCGCCGTTTATTTTGAGCCAGGATATTCATCATAATAGCTCAAACACAAATGTCGAAAAAGTTTGTGCTTTGAATCTGGACAGCTTAAAATTTTGAATCTTCAATCTTGATATGTTTGAATGCTGAAATTAAATTCGGTAACGTACGAATCTAAAATTAGCCGAAATTCAAATCAGGAGATACTCAAAGTTAAGCTCATGAATCTTGAATATTGAAATGTTCCGAATGTGAACATCGGTTTTTGAAAAATCATGATTTTGAACCTTTTATATACCAATCGTAAAAAATTTAAAATTTTGAACATTTAGAAGTTGGAATCACGAAATTTGCGACATTTCTACTTACGTATTTTTCAAATTTTGGGTCTTTCAATTTTCCAATCATGAATATCGTACCATATTGTTTTTTGGATATTCATCATGAAATCCCTAATATAGAATCTTGAAATGTTTATATCCTAAAACTAGAATTTCAAAAACTTTGAATCTTCAATCTTAAATCTTGAAAGTTTGAATCTCGAAATTGAATCCTATACAATTTGACTATTTAATTTTGCAAGAGATTTGAAAATTTTGATGCTTCATGTTTATAGATTTTTGAGATCTGCCCCCGAATGTTGAAAATTTCAGATATTCACTCTTGAACTACTCATAGACCTACTCGTGTGCATAAAATTTTGAGTTGTTTGAATGTTGAATCATGTAAAGCGGGATCGCTAAACATTAAATCCTTGGACTTGTAAAATGGAAAGCCCAAATTTAGATTTTTGGAAGCCTAAAATTTCAGCCTTGATTCGTGGTAATTTCTAATCGTAATTATTTGGAAGTTCGAGTTTTCACAAAGAATTTCAATATTCAAATTTTTTGAATCATGAAACGAAAACCTTAGATGCTCGAAACCTGAATGACGAAAGGAAGGAAGCTTAAATCTTGAATCTTGCGTACTTATCATGAAAGGCAAAAATTTCGAATCTTGAAAACGATTCTTGATTCTAGAAAAGTTTGGCTCTAAAATCCCCAAATGTTCGAATTTTGAATTATGAAATGTGTGAACTTACTCGAAATCCATTTTTGAATATTGAAATTTTAAGGAATCTGGAATTTTAAATCCTTAAAGGTTCCAATCTTCAATCTTGAAACATATACTTTGGGCATCCTTCACATAGCCCTAATGTAGAATTTTAAATGGTTTATAACGTAAATGTACAATTCTTATATTTTGAATCCTCACTCTTAAATCTTGAAATGTTATATAATCTTAATTTGAATCCTATAAAGTTTGACCCTGTTATTTGCACAAGTCGACTCTTGAAATAACCGATGTTGGACTCACGAATTTGCAATTTTGAAATGTTTGGAACATGAACGTCAATTTGGAAACCTCTGAGTTCTTTTATTGGATTTTGAATTTTGATCTAGAAACTTATATCATGAAATTTAGATCTTGAATATCGATCAATAAAAGTTCGATACAATAAAATTAAGAAGATCGAATGCTTATTTTAGAAATGATCCAACCATTTGTCTTGAAAATCGGGTTTTGAATCGAAATGATTAAATCTCGAATCCTAAATGAAGGAATCTTAAAAAGCACAATGTTGGGAATCTGTTATCTTGGAACTATGGCGTTGGATGTTCGGTTGTTAAAACAAGAATCAAGAATCTGTTATCTTGGAAATGTGACCATGAAGATCGAGTCTTGTGTCGTCAAATGTTCGAATCTTAAAAATGATTCTAGATTCGTGAAAAGATTTTTGGGACTAAAACCGTCAAATGTTCAAATTTTAAATTTTGGAAGTATGAACCTCATATTTGTCGAACGTTATATTTGAATATTGAAATTTGAAAATCTAGATCGCGAGAATGGTAAAATTGAAATTTCATACCTCAAATCTTCAAAATTTTGAATTTTGAATTTTGAATTTTGAAAAATCTGAATTTCAAAAATTCAGTATTTTTAACTTTTCAAAGTTCAAACATTGAAATTTCTGAAGTATACTTGATTATTGAGATGTTGAATTTGGAATCTTAAATCCTATAAAGGTCCGCCGTTTATTTTGAGCCAGGATATTCATCATAATAGCTCAAACACAAATGTCGAAAAAGTTTGTGCTTTGAATCTGGACAGCTTAAAATTTTGAATCTTCAATCTTGATATGTTTGAATGCTGAAATTAAATTCGGTAACGTACGAATCTAAAATTAGCCGAAAATCAAATCAGGAGATACTCAAAGTTAAGCTCATGAATCTTGAATATTGAAATGTTCCGAATGTGAACATCTGTTTTTGAAAAATCATGATTTTGAACCTTTTATATACCAATCGTAAAAAATTTAAAATTTTGAACTTTTAGAAGTTGGAATCACGAAATTTGCGACATTTCTACTTACGTATTTTTCAAATTTTGAGTCTTTCAATTTTCCAATCATGAATATCGTACCATATTGTTTTTTGGATGTTCATCATGAAATCCCTAATATAGAATCTTGAAATGTTTATATCCTAAAACTAGAATTTCAAAAACTTTGAATCTTCAATCTTAAATCTTGAAAGTTTGAATCTCGAAATTGAATCCTATACAATTTGACTATTTAATTTTGCAAGAGATTTGAAAATTTTGATGCTTCATGTTTATAGATTTTTGAGATCTGCCCCCGAATGTTGAAAATTTCAGATATTCACTCTTGAACTACTCATAGACCTACTCGTGTGCATAAAATTTTGAGTTGTTTGAATGTTGAATCATGTAAAGCGGGATCGCTAAACATTAAATCCTTGGACTTGTAAAATGGAAAGCCCAAATTTAGATTTTTGGAAGCCTAAAATTTCAGCCTTGATTCGTGGTAATTTCTAATCGTAATTATTTGGAAGTTCGAGTTTTCACAAAGAATTTCAATATTCAAATTTTTTGAATCATGAAACGAAAACCTTAGATGCTCGAAACCTGAATGACGAAAGGAAGGAAGCTTAAATCTTGAATCTTGCGTACTTATCATGAAAGGCAAAAATTTCGAATCTTGAAAACGATTCTTGATTCTAGAAAAGTTTGGCTCTAAAATCCCCAAATGTTCGAATTTTGAATTATGAAATGTGTGAACTTACTCGAAATCCATTTTTGAATATTGAAATTTTAAGGAATCTGGAATTTTAAATCCTTAAAGGTTCCAATCTTCAATCTTGAAACATATACTTTGGGCATCCTTCACATAGCCCTAATGTAGAATTTTAAATGGTTTATAACGTAAATGTACAATTCTTATATTTTGAATCCTCACTCTAAAATCTTGAAATGTTATATAATCTTAAATTGAATCCTATAAAGTTTGACCCTGTTATTTGCACAAGTCGACTCTTGAAATAACCGATGTTGGACTCACGAATTTGCAATTTTGAAATGTTTGGAACATGAACGTCAATTTGGAAACCTCTGAGTTCTTTTATTGGATTTTGAATTTTGATCTAGAAACTTATATCATGAAATTTAGATCTTGAATATCGATCAATAAAAGTTCGATAAAATAAAATTAAGAAGATCGAATGCTTATTTTAGAAATGATCCAACCATTTGTCTTGAAAATCGGGTTTTGAATCGAAATGATTAAATCTCGAATCCTAAATGAAGGAATCTTAAAAAGCACAATGTTGGGAATCTGTTATCTTGGAACTATGGCGTTGGATGTTCGGTTGTTAAAACAAGAATCAAGAATCTGTTATCTTGGAAATGTGACCATGGAAGATCGAGTCTTGTGTCGTCAAATGTTCGAATCTTAAAAATGATTCTAGATTCGTGAAAAGATTTTTGGGACTAAAACCGTCAAATGTTCAAATTTTAAATTTCGGAAGTATGAACCTCATATTTGTCGAACGTTATATTTGAATATTGAAATTTGAAAATCTAGATCGCGAGAATGGTAAAATTGAAATTTCATACCTCAAATCTTCAAAATTTTGAATTTTGAATTTTGAAAAATCTGAATTTCAAAAATTCAGTATTTTTAACTTTTCAAAGTTCAAACATTGAAATTTCTGAAGTATACTTGATTATTGAGATGTTGAATTTGGAATCTTAAATCCTATAAAGGTCCGCCGTTTATTTTGAGCCAGGATATTCATCATAATAGCTCAAACACAAATGTCGAAAAAGTTTGTGCTTTGAATCTGGACAGCTTAAAATTTTGAATCTTCAATCTTGATATGTTTGAATGCTGAAATTAAATTCGGTAACGTACGAATCTAAAATTAGCCGAAAATCAAATCAGGAGATACTCAAAGTTAAGCTCATGAATCTTGAATATTGAAATGTTCCGAATGTGAACATCTGTTTTTGAAAAATCATGATTTTGAACCTTTTATATACCAATCGTAAAAAATTTAAAATTTTGAACTTTTAGAAGTTGGAATCACGAAATTTGCGACATTTCTACTTACGTATTTTTCAAATTTTGAGTCTTTCAATTTTCCAATCATGAATATCGTACCATATTGTTTTTTGGATATTCATCATGAAATCCCTAATATAGAATCTTGAAATGTTTATATCCTAAAACTAGAATTTCAAAAACTTTGAATCTTCAATCTTAAATCTTGAAAGTTTGAATCTCGAAATTGAATCCTATACAATTTGACTATTTAATTTTGCAAGAGATTTGAAAATTTTGATGCTTCATGTTTATAGATTTTTGAGATCTGCCCCCGAATGTTGAAAATTTCAGATATTCACTCTTGAACTACTCATAGACCTACTCGTGTGCATAAAATTTTGAGTTGTTTGAATGTTGAATCATGTAAAGCGGGATCGCTAAACATTAAATCCTTGGACTTGTAAAATGGAAAGCCCAAATTTAGATTTTTGGAAGCCTAAAATTTCAGCCTCGATTCGTGGTAATTTCTAATCGTAATTATTTGGAAGTTCGAGTTTTCACAAAGAATTTCAATATTCAAATTTTTTGAATCATGAAACGAAAACCTTAGATGCTCGAAACCTGAATGACGAAAGGAAGGAAGCTTAAATCTTGAATCTTGCGTACTTATCATGAAAGGCAAAAATTTCGAATCTTGAAAACGATTCTTGATTCTAGAAAAGTTTGGCTCTAAAATCCCCAAATGTTCGAATTTTGAATTATGAAATGTGTGAACTTACTCGAAATCCATTTTTGAATATTGAAATTTTAAGGAATCTGGAATTTTAAATCCTTAAAGGTTCCAATCTTCAATCTTGAAACATATGCTTTGGGCATCCTTCACAAAGCCCTAATGTAGAATTTTAAATGGTTTATAACGTAAATGTACAATTCTTATATTTTGAATCCTCACTCTTAAATCTTGAAATGTTATATAATCTTAAATTGAATCCTATAAAGTTTGACCCTGTTATTTGCACAAGTCGACTCTTGAAATAACCGATGTTGGACTCACGAATTTGCAATTTTGAAATGTTTGGAACATGAACGTCAATTTGGAAACCTCTGAGTTCTTTTATTGGATTTTGAATTTTGATCTAGAAACTTATATCATGAAATTTAGATCTTGAATATCGATCAATAAAAGTTCGATACAATAAAATTAAGAAGATCGAATGCTTATTTTAGAAATGATCCAACCATTTGTCTTGAAAATCGGGTTTTGAATCGAAATGATTAAATCTCGAATCCTAAATGAAGGAATCTTAAAAAGCACAATGTTGGGAATCTGTTATCTTGGAACTATGGCGTTGGATGTTCGGTTGTTAAAACAAGAATCAAGAATCTGTTATCTTGGAAATGTGACCATGGAAGATCGAGTCTTGTGTCGTCAAATGTTCGAATCTTAAAAATGATTCTAGATTCGTGAAAAGATTTTTGGGACTAAAACCGTCAAATGTTCAAATTTTAAATTTTGGAAGTATGAACCTCATATTTGTCGAACGTTATATTTGAATATTGAAATTTGAAAATCTAGATCGCGAGAATGGTAAAATTGAAATTTCATACCTCAAATCTTCAAAATTTTGAATTTTGAAAAATCTGAATTTCAAAAATTCAGTATTTTTAACTTTTCAAAGTTCAAACATTGAAATTTCTGAAGTATACTTGATTATTGAGATGTTGAATTTGGAATCTTAAATCCTATAAAGGTCCGCCGTTTATTTTGAGCCAGGATATTCATCATAATAGCTCAAACACAAATGTCGAAAAAGTTTGTGCTTTGAATCTGGACAGCTTAAAATTTTGAATCTTCAATCTTGATATGTTTGAATGCTGAAATTAAATTCGGTAACGTACGAATCTAAAATTAGCCGAAATTCAAATCAGGAGATACTCAAAGTTAAGCTCATGAATCTTGAATATTGAAATGTTCCGAATGTGAACATCGGTTTTTGAAAAATCATGATTTTGAACCTTTTATATACCAATCGTAAAAAATTTAAAATTTTGAACTTTTAGAAGTTGGAATCACGAAATTTGCGACATTTCTACTTACGTATTTTTCAAATTTTGAGTCTTTCAATTTTCCAATCATGAATATCGTACCATATTGTTTTTTGGATATTCATCATGAAATCCCTAATATAGAATCTTGAAATGTTTATATCCTAAAACTAGAATTTCAAAAGCTTTGAATCTTCAATCTTAAATCTTGAAAGTTTGAATCTCGAAATTGAATCCTATACAATTTGACTATTTAATTTTGCAAGAGATTTGAAAATTTTGATGCTTCATGTTTATAGATTTTTGAGATCTGCCCCCGAATGTTGAAAATTTCAGATATTCACTCTTGAACTACTCATAGACCTACTCGTGTGCATAAAATTTTGAGTTGTTTGAATGTTGAATCATGTAAAGCGGGATCGCTAAACATTAAATCCTTGGACTTGTAAAATGGAAAGCCCAAATTTAGATTTTTGGAAGCCTAAAATTTCAGCCTTGATTCGTGGTAATTTCTAATCGTAATTATTTGGAAGTTCGAGTTTTCACAAAGAATTTCAATATTCAAATTTTTTGAATCATGAAACGAAAACCTTAGATGCTCGAAACCTGAATGACGAAAGGAAGGAAGCTTAAATCTTGAATCTTGCGTACTTATCATGAAAGGCAAAAATTTCGAATCTTGAAAACGATTCTTGATTCTAGAAAAGTTTGGCTCTAAAATCCCCAAATGTTCGAATTTTGAATTATGAAATGTGTGAACTTACTCGAAATCCATTTTTGAATATTGAAATTTTAAGGAATCTGGAATTTTAAATCCTTAAAGGTTCCAATCTTCAATCTTGAAACATATACTTTGGGCATCCTTCACATAGCCCTAATGTAGAATTTTAAATGGTTTATAACGTAAATGTACAATTCTTATATTTTGAATCCTCACTCTTAAATCTTGAAATGTTATATAATCTTAAATTGAATCCTATAAAGTTTGACCCTGTTATTTGCACAAGTCGACTCTTGAAATAACCGATGTTGGACTCACGAATTTGCAATTTTGAAATGTTTGGAACATGAACGTCAATTTGGAAACCTCTGAGTTCTTTTATTGGATTTTGAATTTTGATCTAGAAACTTATATCATGAAATTTAGATCTTGAATATCGATCAATAAAAGTTCGATACAATAAAATTAAGAAGATCGAATGCTTATTTTAGAAATGATCCAACCATTTGTCTTGAAAATCGGGTTTTGAATCGAAATGATTAAATCTCGAATCCTAAATGAAGGAATCTTAAAAAGCACAATGTTGGGAATCTGTTATCTTGGAACTATGGCGTTGGATGTTCGGTTGTTAAAACAAGAATCAAGAATCTGTTATCTTGGAAATGTGACCATGGAAGATCGAGTCTTGTGTCGTCAAATGTTCGAATCTTAAAAATGATTCTAGATTCGTGAAAAGATTTTTGGGACTAAAACCGCCAAATGTTCAAATTTTAAATTTTGGAAGTATGAACCTCATATTTGTCGAACGTTATATTTGAATATTGAAATTTGAAAATCTAGATCGCGAGAATGGTAAAATTGAAATTTCATACCTCAAATCTTCAAAATTTTGAATTTTGAATTTTGAAAAATCTGAATTTCAAAAATTCAGTATTTTTAACTTTTCAAAGTTCAAACATTGAAATTTCTGAAGTATACTTGATTATTGAGATGTTGAATTTGGAATCTTAGATCCTATAAAGGTCCGCCGTTTATTTTGAGCCAGGATATACATCATAATAGCTCAAACACAAATGTCGAAAAAGTTTGTGCTCTGAATCAGGACAGCTTAAAATTTTGAATCTTCAATCTTGATATGTTTGAATGCTGAAATTAAATTCGGTAACGTACGAATCTAAAATTAGCCGAAATTCAAATCAGGAGATACTCAAAGTTAAGCTCATGAATCTTGAATATTGAAATGTTTCGAATGTGAACATCGGTTTTTGAAAAATCATGATTTTGAAACTTTTATATACCAATCGTAAAAAAATTAAAATTTTGAACTTTTAGAAGTTGGAATCACGAAATTTGCGACATTTCTACTTACGTATTTTTCAAATTTTGAGTCTTTCAATTTTCCAATCATGAATATCGTACCATATTGTTTTTTGGATATTCATCATGAAATCCCTAATATAGAATCTTGAAATGTTTATATCCTAAAACTAGAATTTCAAAAGCTTTGAATCTTCAATCTTAAATCTTGAAAGTTTGAATCTCGAAATTGAATCCTATACAATTTGACTATTTAATTTTGCAAGAGATTTGAAAATTTTGATGCTTCATGTTTATAGATTTTTGAGATCTGCCCCCGAATGTTGAAAATTTCAGATATTCACTCTTGAACTACTCATAGACCTACTCGTGTGCATAAAATTATGAGTTGTTTGAATGTTGAATCATGTAAAGCGAGATCGCTAAACATTAAATCCTTGGACTTGTAAAATGGAAAGCCCAAATTTAGATTTTTGGAAGCCTAAAATTTCAGCCTTGATTCGTGGTAATTTCTAATCGTAATTATTTGGAAGTTCGAGTTTTCACAAAGAATTTCAATATTCAAATTTTTTGAATCATGAAACGAAAACCTTAGATGCTCGAAACCTGAATGACGAAAGGAAGGAAGCACAAATCTTGAATCTTGCGTACTTATCATGAAAGGCAAAAATTTCGAATCTTGAAAACGATTCTTGATTCTAGAAAAGTTTGGCTCTAAAATCCCCAAATGTTCGAATTTTGAATTATGAAATGTGTGAACTAACTCGAAATCCATTTTTGAATATTGAAATTTTAAGGAATCTGGAATTTTAAATCCTTAAAGGTTCCAATCTTCAATCTTGAAACATATACTTTGGGCATCCTTCACATAGCCCTAATGTAGAATTTTAAATGGTTTATAACGTAAATGTACAATTCTTATATTTTGAATCCTCACTCTTAAATCTTGAAATGTTATATAATCTTAAATTGAATCCTATAAAGTTTGACCCTGTTATTTGCACAAGTCGACTCTTGAAATAACCGATGTTGGACTCACGAATTTGCAATTTTGAAATGTTTGGAACATGAACGTCAATTTGGAAACCTCTGAGTTCTTTTATTGGATTTTGAATTTTGATCTAGAAACTTATATCATGAAATTTAGATCTTGAATATCGATCAATAAAAGTTCGATACAATAAAATTAAGAAGATCGAATGCTTATTTTAGAAATGATCCAACCATTTGTCTTGAAAATCGGGTTTTGAATCGAAATGATTAAATCTCGAATCCTAAATGAAGGAATTTTAAAAAGCACAATGTTGGGAATCTGTTATCTTGAACTATGGCGTTGGATGTTCGGTTGTTAAAACAAGAATCAAGAATCTGTTATCTTGGAAATGTGACCATGGAAGATCGAGTCTTGTGTCGTCAAATGTTCGAATCTTAAAAATGATTCTAGATTCGTGAAAAGTTTTTTGGGACTAAAACCGTCAAATGTTCAAATTTTAAATTTTGGAAGTATGAACCTCATATTTGTCGAACGTTATATTTGAATATTGAAATTTGAAAATCTAGATCGCGAGAATGGTAAAATTGAAATTTCATACCTCAAATCTTCAAAATTTTGAATTTTGAACAATCTGAATTTCAAAAATTCAGTATTTTTAACTTTTCAAAGTTCAAACATTGAAATTTCTGAAGTATTCTTGATTATTGAGATGTTGAATTTGGAATCTTAAACCTATAAAGGTCCGCCGTTTATTTTGAGCCAGGATATTCATCATAATAGCTCAAACATAAATGTCGAAAAAGTTTGTGCTTTGAATCTAGACAGCTTAAAATTTTGAATCTTCAATCTTGATATGTTTGAATGCTGAAATTAAATTCGGTAACGTACAAATCTAAAATTAGCCGAAATTCAAATCAGGAGATACTCAAAGTGAAGCTCATGAATCTTGAATATTAAAATGTTCCGAATGTGAACATCGGTTTTTGAAAAATCATGATTTTGAACCTTTTATATACCAATCGTAAAAAATTTAAAATTTTGAACTTTTAGAAGTTGGAATCACGAAATTTGCGACATTTCTACTTACGTATTTTTCAAATTTTGAGTCTTTCAATTTTCCAATCATGAATATCGTACCATATTGTTTTTTGGATATTCATCATGAAATCCCTAATATAGAATCTTGAAATGTTTATATCCTAAAACTAGAATTTCAAAAACTTTGAATCTTCAATCTTAAACTTGAAAGTTTGAATCTCGAAATTGAATCCTATACGATTTGACTACTTAATTTTGCAAGAGATTTGAAAATTTTGACGCTTCATGTTTATTGATTTTTGAGATCTGCCCTCGAATGTTGAAAATTTCAGATATTCACTCTTGAACTACTCATAGACCGACTCGTGTGCATAAAATTTTGAGTTGTTTGAATGTTGAATCATGTAAAGCGGGATCGCTAAACATTAAATCCTTGGACTTGTAAAATGGAAAGCCCAAATTTAGATTTTTGGAAGCCTAAAATTTCAGCCTTGATTCGTGGTAATTTCAAATCGTTATTATTTGAAAGTTCGAGTATTCACAAAGAATTTCATTATTGAAATTTTTTGAATCATGAAACGAAAACCTCATATGCTTGAAACTTGAATGACGAAAGGAAGGAAGCTTAAATCTTGGATCTTGGGTACTTATCATGAAATGCAAAAATTTCGAATCTTGAAAACGATTCTTGATTCTAGAAAAGTTTGGCTCTAAAATCCCCAAATGTTCGAATTTTGAATTATGAAATGTGTGAACTTACTCGAAATCCATTTTTGAATATTGAAATTTTAAGGAATCTGGAATTTTAAATCCTTAAAGGTTCCAATCTTCAATCTTGAAACATATACTTTGGGCATCCTTCACATAGCCCTAATATAGAATTTTAAATGGTTTATAATGTAAATGTGCAATTCTTATATTTTGAATCCTCGCTCTTAAATCTTGAAATGTTATATAATCTTAAATTGAATCCTATAAAGTTTGACACTGTTATTTGCACGAGTCGACTCTTGAAATTATCGATGTTAGACTCACGAATCTGCAATTTTGAAATGTTTAGAACATGAACGTTAATTTGGAAACCCCAGATTATTTTATTGGATTTTGGGTTTTGATCTAGAAACTTATATCATGAAATTTAGATCTTGAATATCGATTTATAAAAGTTCGAATAAAATTAAGAAGATCGAATCCTTATTTTAGAAATGATCCAACCATTTGTCTTGAAAATCGGGTTTTGAATCGAAATGATTAAATCTCGAATCCTAAATGAAGGAATCTTAAGAAGCACAATGTTGGGAATCTGTTATATTGGAACCGTGACGTTGGATGTTCTTTAGTTAAAACAAGAATCAAGAATCTGTTATCTTGGAAATGTGACCTTGGAAGATCGAGACTTCAGTCGTCAAATGTTCGAATCTTCAGAATTATTCTAGATTCGTGAAAAGTTTTTTGGGACTAAAACCGTCAAATGTTCAAATTTTAAATTTAGGAAGTATGAACCTCATATTTGTCGACAATTATATTTGAATATTGCAATTTGAAAATCTATGTCGCGAGAATGGTAAAATTTAAAATTTCACACCTCAAATCTTCAAGGATATTCATCATAATAACTCAAACATAAATGTCGAAAAAGTTTGTGCTTCGAATCTGCACACCTCAAAATTTTGAATCTTCAATCTTGATATGTTTGAATGCTGAAATTAAATTCGGTAACGTACAAATCTAAAATTCGCCGAAATTCAAATCAGGAGATACTCAAAGTTAAGCTCATGAATCTTGAATATTGAAATGTTCCGAATGTGAACATTGGTTTCTAAAAAATCCTGATTTTGAACCTTTTATATACCAATCTTAAAAAATTTAAATATTTGAACTTTTAGAAGTTCGAATCGCAAAATTTGCAATATTTCTACTTACGTATTTTTCAAATTTTGAATCTTTCAATTTTCCAGTCTTGAATATCGTACCATATTGTTTTTTGGATATTCATCATGAAATCCCTAATATAGAATCTTGAAATGTTTATATCCTAAAACTAGAATTTCAAAAACTTTGAATCTTCAATCTTAAATCTTGAAAGTTTGAATCTCGAAATTGAATCCTATACAATTTGACTATTTAATTTTGCAAGAGATTTGAAAATTTTGATGCTTCATGTTTATAGATTTTTGTGATCTGCCCCCGAATGTTGAAAATTTCAGATATTCACTCTTGAACTACTCATAGACCTACTCGTGTGCATAAAATTTTGAGTTGTTTGAATGTTGAATCATGTAAAGCGGGATCGCTAAACATTAAATCCTTGGACTTGTAAAATGGAAAGCCCAAATTTAGATTTTTGGAAGCCTAAAATTTCAGCCTTGATTCGTGGTAATTTCTAATCGTAATTATTTGGAAGTTCGAGTTTTCACAAAGAATTTCAATATTCAAATTTTTTGAATCATGAAACGAAAACCTTAGATGCTCGAAACCTGAATGACGAAAGGAAGGAAGCTTAAATCTTGAATCTTGCGTACTTATCATGAAAGGCAAAAATTTCGAATCTTGAAAACGATTCTTGATTCTAGAAAAGTTTGGCTCTAAAATCCCCAAATGTTCGAATTTTGAATTATGAAATGTGTGAACTTACTCGAAATCCATTTTTGAATATTGAAATTTTAAGGAATCTGGAATTTTAAATCCTTAAAGGTTCCAATCTTCAATCTTGAAACATATACTTTGGGCATCCTTCACATAGCCCTAATGTAGAATTTTAAATGGTTTATAACATAGATGTACAATTCTTATATTTTGAATCCTCACTCTTAAATCTTGAAATGTTATATAATCTTAAATTGAATCCTATAAAGTTTGACCCTGTTATTTGCACAAGTCGACTCTTGAAATAACCGATGTTGGACTCACGAATCTGCTATTTTGAAATGTTTGGAACATGAACGTCAATTTGGAAACCCCTGAGTTTTTTTATTGGATTTTGAATTTTGATCTAGAAACTTATATCATGAAATTTAGATCTTGATTATCGATCATGTAACGACCCAGGATTTTGAACAATTTAAATTTGAAAATATCTAATTAATTTTAAATATTTGAATAATGGTTTGGATTGAATTTTCAATATAGCTTTGAATTTGACGATTAAATTCTAAAATTTAATCTATTGAAGTTGAATAAAAATTTGAATCTTCAATTTTAAGCTGATTAAAAATATTTCAAAGGCACAATCTATATGGATAATAGTGAAGATAATAGAAGCTTCAGAATTGAATTTGAAAGTGAATTGCTCAGTTTTGAAATTATATCGTTTAAATCGTTATTTAAAAATAGCCATCCGAGGCACAGTCTCGGAATTCGACGAAACCAGTTCCATTGGATCCGTAATAGTTAATTATTATCGGATTTCAATTTTCATAGCAATCGGAGTTGTCGTTTGACCGTGGCAGCTCGAAACGCATCGAATTGTTTTTAATATTAATTTAGCGAGTTAAAATAGCCATTTTTCAAACGGTCTCGGATTTCGACGAAACTACTTTCATCGGATCCGTAATGTGATATTATTGTAAGATTTCAAATTTCAAGTCAATCGGTTTTATCGTTTGTCCGGGGCAAGCTAAAACGCCTAGAAAATCGTTTAAATCGATTTAATTCAAATTGATCGTTTAATTCCATATCTCGCACAGATGATCGAATTAGCTTCCGAAACCTATTCCATTGTGTCCGGAACGCGGGATAAACTCTAGAAACGTCAGTTACCGCGCGTAAATCGGAGTTCGAAAAATCCGAAGTGAATAGTGTCCGTTAGTTTTCTATAAAAAGGACCATCCTCTTCATTCATTAGAGAAACCCTAAATTTTTGTTCGTGGCCGCCGCCATTGAAACCGAAGGCCGAAAATCTCCCACTTTCTCCCTCTCTTTTCTTCTAATCCACAAATCGAATTGAAAAACTTTCAACTAACAAATTGAAGAGGGCAGTGAGATCTATCATATCTACGGTCAAGATCGTTTAATTCAAGATGGATTGGTGGCTATAGGGGTTTGAGCGCGACCGGTTCGTGCACGCAAATCGAGGAGGAGGTGGAGCCGAGCTCAGCCCTTCTCTAGCCGGTGGTAGAGGGTGCGAAGGCGGTCCTTGTGGTGGTTCTTGATCAAAGCAAAAGCGAGTGTGGTGGCCGAAAGCACAAACCCTATTTGTGAAGCATTGGGTTTCTTTGCGTTCGATGTTACCTGGAGGGACGGCGGCTTTGGGAAGAAAAAGGAACTCGCGGCCCAGATTTCATCCAGCTTAAAGAACGGTGATGATGAAGATTGGTTTAAATAAAAGAAAATTAATTGTATTTAATTGTGTATTAACTTCAAAATGTCATAATTTTTCGATGCGAGGTCGAAAAAATTCAAAACGAAGTGCGTTGGAATCGTATTCGCGAAGGCTACGCGATGCAACCAGTTTGGAGTCGATTGGAGCTCGTTTGAATTTCGGGTAAAATTAAACGTTCGTTTAATTTTATTCGAAACGAACGCTGAAATCAGAAAGAAAATCAAGGTGAGAACTTCTCACTCAAAAGGGTATTTAAAATTTTAAATAGTTGTATTTAAAATTTGTTGATTGATTGATTGATTGATTGTTTGCTTGATTGTGATAGTAGATATAGTAGGATATACTATATATAGCAATATATATATCTTGGCATATGTATATATTGCAATTGATTGATTTCCCGCATTGTATAGCGGATGAGTCCCTATTGCGCCGTTAGTAAGCGGATAATAATTTATAAAATCCCATATACCGCGATATTCCACCTCGAAGTGGAATGGGTATTGTGCTAACATCTTTGGATGCAGGGAAACAGGTTGGAGGGATCCAACTGGATTCCTCACAAATATTTATATGATTGTAGATATTGTGTGATTATTGATTATCATACTGATATATGATATTTGTGCCATGATTGACTATTGAATGCTGTTGCATCATCGGATCCATTTTTAAAGTTAAAAATAACGATTTTGAATTGAAAAGGATTTTAAAGTGATTTTTCAAAGTATATGTTTTTATTTAAAATTTGGAATGTATTCATTTTAAAATAAATTCAAATTTCAATTTTTAAAGTTATAGAATTCAGGATTTTTGTAAAATATAACCAAAATGTTATTTTTGAGATAAGTAGTTAATAAATTTATGAAATGGTTTTAATTGTAATTTTGAATAACTATTATAAAGGATGAATATTAAAGATTTTATAAATTGATATTTATAAATAAAAATATTGGAAGTATAAACGAGTTTATTATGTGTTAAAATGAAGTATGAAATGGATCATTGAAAATTATAGATTTGTAAATTGTGAAAGTTATAAAATGAATAGATATTGAAAATAAAAGATTCATGAGTCATTAACTTATAAAATGGATTTTGGGCATTTAAATGAGATATTTATAGAAATTGTAAATAAAGGAATTTTTTTTTTATAAGTTGAAATTGTCATGGAATATAAAAGAATCTTATAAGCAATAAGATTTGGAATTTGTGAAGCTTAAAAAGAACGATTTGGCAAATGAATGAATGAATTATAAGTACTTAACTTATAATATGTACTGTTGGTATAAAATTGAGTTATATAATTTGAATTGGATTGATAAAGGAAATTTATAAATCGAAGTTTATAAATAGAAATAGAATTTATAAACATTGTTTATAAATTCGTAATCAATTGAATTTGATCAATTGAATATAAAAGTTTATTAAAGGAGTTATATTCACGTTTTTGAACAGTGAATATATCGTTAAATAAAATGGATATATTTTGGGAAAGGAATGTTTTAAATGGAATTTAAAACGATTTAAAGGTGCTTTAAAATGCATTAAGTATCGAATACCTAGATTTCAACATTCATTGTTGAAATAGACGTTTTCGAGAAATAGAAGGAAAGGAAGTCGTAGATTTCAACATTCATTGTTGAAATAGACGTTTTCGAGAAATAGAAGGAAAGGAAGTCGTAGATTTCAACATTCATTGTTGAAATAGACGTTTTCGAGAAAATAAGGAAATAATGGACTATAACACTGTTGTTATAGTAAATGATTTCCGAAAGGAAATATTTTTGTATAGTATTGGGATTTATATATCTATTTAATTTCGAATCCCTATACTAGTGATTTTGGGTTGTCGTAACGATGTTTTACGCAACATTCGTTTTGACCCAAATAAATGTGAACAAAAGAACGTTTTCCTTAAACAAATGAAATATATACTTAACTATGGTTTAAGTATACCGAATATTTTCAAATTGTGAAAATAAATAATATTTGTGAATCACTTACTTTTAAATAAGTATGGAATTGTTTTTCCAATATGAAATGGAACGTTTTTTAAGAATTTATCTTTTGAAGATAAATTGGAATTGAATATTTGAAATCTATTGAAAAATGTAGATCAGTAGATATTTTGAAATATAAATTCACTATGGAATTTATAAGTGGAAAGGGAAAATTGGTTTTCAAAATAAACGTTGTTTATTTTTGAAGTGTGGAAAATTTTATATCTTGTGAAGATGAGTTTGGGAAAATAAATAATTTGAGAAATTATTTGGAATCTGGTGATGTTGCGCATCTTTATTGATAGTTAAATAACCGACTATCAATATTTACCTTTAAATAGGTATTTGTTGTGATTGTTTGAATTGGATGCCACACTTATTTTTAAATAAGCGCTCACTATTCGGGTTAACCGGGAAAGGACCATGGGGTCGTATAACCCACTCCGAATATGTGATACGTCGTTATGAATTGCATTTGAAGACCGGTGTTGAAGACCGGATATTTGTGAAAACGGATGGATTACCGTCGAGTTACCCTGCATCGGCTGATCTCCGATATAGAGGTTTTATCACCCTTAGTGACGGGTTGTTCGGACGTGATTAGTGAATATCCGGATTGCAAGGGCTTCTTTGGAAGTGCCTTCGGTTCTGTTCGATCCCGGAACGGACTTGTATGGATTGTATATCCGACGTTACAATTTGAGATGTAAAGTTGGTTTCTATCAAATATATTTCTGTTGGTGGCGGAGAATTTATTCTCTTAGCTTAACACCCTTCTTTGAGACGTACGAGCTCAGAGGTTATATAGTTGATGGTTACTAGTGATACATTCCCAAATTGGTAATGTGGCATACTGAGTGATGCTGTGAAATGATCATTGGTTGATCGTTTGTGATAGGATCATTTGTTTGATCGTCTATCTTGATGATCATTGCTTTGATCATTTGTTTACCCAAAGCACAGCTTTTGTTTAAAAGCGTGGCTTTGTGGATGAGACTTCATCGAGCCTCACACCCCGGAAATGGTCAAAACAGGAAAGATGCGGCAAGGTTATTAGGGGGTAGCGCCCCTTTAGTGTATGTCATTCCTTCTGGATAGAGGTGGTATAATGGTATGGAGCCCAGATACTTAACCTATGTGGTTACTGCAAATTTATTACTTTGTGGTTGTTGAAAATCGAGAATCCTCGGATATAGATCGGTTACGATCGGGGAATGACATATTCGTGTCAGTAGTTACCCAGTTAGGGGTAACCCGGCCTTGTGTTGGCAGAGATCCGGTTAGGTTCTCGGGACGTCATTCCAGAGGCGTTTCCATGTGGCAATGGGAAGTTCCTTGGCCTGACCGTTTGTTGGAAATCCAAAGAAACAATACGAGCCTTGTACGGTTTTAGTTGTATTACCTGCTATGGAATGTGGCGATAACCTGCTATTGAACATAGTAGCTATAGTAGGCATACGATAATGGTCGTATGTTGGCTAAGATTTATATTCTACTTTCGAAATGATTTTTCTACACTATGCACTAGCAATAATATCAAATGCTTCTTTTTTAATGCGTATCAAGCATCTTTGACTATCATAAGGAGAAATCTCCTCTGATTCTGCGTTTGCATTGTGTATTTGTGCGGGAGGCCTTATGGTAGTCTCATTTTCTAAAAAGCATTGCGAATTTATTTAAAAATTATCCTATTCTTTGTTTTAAAGATAAATAACTATTTTAAGTTCTCACACCAGTCTCATGACTGACCTAGAGTTTATTGTTCCCTTCCTAAACTATGGGTGCCCACCAATTTCCACACGGGTAGTCTAGAGTTAGGTTATCAGGTCATTCTGGATTCAGGTGTTGCTACAGATATCTGGAGGCGAGCGGGATGGCGTAGCATATTATCTATTGTATATAGTATTTCTTTTCCGCTGTTTATTCTTTTGTTTTAATGATTATTCATTTATCTATTATATGTTGTTCCGCTGCGATTGTGAGATTCCGATATTGTCTGTTGTTCTTTCCTGTTCTGGTATTTGTTATTCTGATTCTATCTTTCTCTCTCTTCTTCTACCTCTTTCTTCTTTCTTAAACCCTCATGGTTCGATTTTCCGGCCTTCGATTAGGAGGCATTTGATACAGTGGACGTATTAATTTCGATTTTCGGAAGTCGAAGAATCGGGTCATGACAGATCAATAAAAGTTCGAAACAATAAAATTAAGAAGATCGAATCCTTATTTCAACCATTTGTCTTGAAAATCGGGTTTTGAATCAAAATGGTTAAATCTCGAATCCTAAATGAAGG
The DNA here is from genome assembly GCA_030765085.1 of Allium cepa. Lineage (NCBI taxonomy): Eukaryota > Viridiplantae > Streptophyta > Magnoliopsida > Asparagales > Amaryllidaceae > Allium > Allium cepa. The sequence goes on from CM060939.1 coordinate 925,205,613, forward strand.
AATCTTAAAAAGCGCAATGTTGGGAATCTGTTATCTTGGAACTTTGGCGTTGGATGTTCGGTTGTTAAAACAAGAATAAAGAATCTGTTATCTTGGAAATGTGACCTTGGAAGATCGAGTCTTGAGTCGTCAAATGTTCGAATCTTCAAAATGATTCTAGATTCGTGAAAAGTTTTTTGGGACTAAAACCGTCAAATGTTCAAATTTTAAATTTTGGAAGTATGAACCTCATATTTGTCGAACATTATATTGAATATTACAATTTGAAAATCTAGATCGCAAGAATGGTAAAATTGAAAATTTCACACCTCAAATCTTCAAAATTTTGAATTTTGAATTTTGAATTTTGAATCTCGAATTTTGAATTTTGAATTTTGAAAATTCTGAATTTCAAAAATTCAAAATTTTTAATTTTTCAAAGTTCATACATTAAAATTTCTAAAGTATACATGATTATTGAGATGTTGAATTTGGAATCTTAAATCGTATAAAGTTCCGCCGTTTATTTTGAGCCAGGATATTCATCATAATAGCTCAAACAAATAATATCGAAAAAGTTTGTGCTTTGAATCTGGACTGCTCAAAATTTTGAATCTTCAATCTTGATATGTTTGAATGCTGAAATTAAATTCGGTAACGTACAAATCTAAAATTCGCCGAAATTCAAGTCAGGAGATACTCAAAGTAAAGCTAATGAATCTTGAATATTGAAATGTTCCGAATGTGAACATTGGTTTTTGAATAATCCTGATTTTGAACCTTTTATATACCAATCTTAAAAAATTTAAAATTTTCAACTTTTAAAAATTCGAATCACGAAATTTGCGACATTCTGCTTGCGTATTTTTCAAATTTTGAATCTTTCAATTTTCCAATCTTCAAATATCGTATCATATTGTTTTTTGGATATTCATCATGAAATCCCTAACATAGAATCTTGTTTATATCCTAAAACTAGAATTTCAAAAACTTTAAATCTTCAATCTTAAATCTTGAAAGTTTGGATCTCGAAATTGAATCCTATACAATTTGAGTATTTAATTTTGCAAGAGATTTGAAAATTTTGACGCTTCATGTTTATAGATTTTTGAGATCTGCCCCCCGAATGTTGAAAATTTCAGATATTCACTCTTGAACTACTCATAGACCTACTCGTGTGCATAAAATTTTGAGTTGTTTGAATGTTGAAACATGTAAAGCGGGATCGCTAAACATTAAATCCTTTGACTTGTAAAATGGAAAGCCCAAATTTAGATTTTTGGAAGCCTAAAATTTCAGCCTTGATTCGTGGTAATTTCTAATCGTAATTATTTGGAAGTTCGGGTATTCTGAATCATGAAACGAAAAACTTTGATGCTCGAAACTTGAATGACGAAAGGAAGGAAGCTTAAATCTTGAATCTTGGGTACTTATCATGAAAGGCAAAAATTCCGAATCTTGAAAACGATTCTTGATTATAGAAAAGTTTGGCTCTAAAATCCCCAAATGTTTGAATTTTGAATTATGAAATGTGTGAACTTACTCGAAATCCATTTTTGAATATTGAAATTTTAAGGAATCTGGAATTTTAACTCCTTAAAGGTTCCAATCTTCAATCTTGAAACATATACTTTGGGCATCCTTCACATAGCCCTAATGTAGAATTTTGAATGGTTTGTAACGTAAATGTACAATTCTTATATTTTGAATCCTCACTCTAAAATCTTGAAATGTTATTTAATCTTAAATTGAATCCTATAAAGTTTGACCCTGTTATTTGCACGAGTCGACTCTTGAAATAATCGATGTTAGACTCACGAATCTGCAATTTTGAAATGTTTGGAACATGAACGTCAATTTGGAAACCCCTGAGTTTTTTTATTCGATTTTGAATTTTGATCTAGAAACTTATATCATGAAATTTAGATCTTGAATATCGATCAATAAAAGTTTGAAACAATGAAATTTAGAAGATCGAATCCTTATTTTAGAAATGATTCAACCATTTGTCTTGAAAATCGGGTTTTGAATCGAAATGATTAAACCTCGAATCCAAAATGAAGGAATCTTAAAAAGCACAATGTTGGGAATCTATTATCTTGGAACTGTGGCGTTGGATGTTCGGTTGTTAAAACAAGAATAAAGAATCTGTTATCTTGGAAATGTGACCTTGGAAGAACGAGTCTTGAGTCGTCAAATGTTCGAATCTCCAAAATGATTCTAGATTCGTGAGAAGTTTTTTGGGACTAAAAACCATCAAATGTTCAAATTTTAACTTTTGGAAGTATGAACCTCATATTTATCCAACATTATATTTGAATATTGCAATTTGAAAATCTAGATCGCGAGAATGGTAAAATTGAGAATTTCAAAACTAAAATCTTCAAAATTTTGAATTTTGAAAATTTTGAATTTCAAAAATTCAAAATTTTTAACTTTTCGAAGTTCAAACATTGAAATTTCTAAAGTATACTTGATTATTGAGATGTTGAATTTGGAATCTTAAATCCTATAAAGTTCCGCCGTTGATTTTGAGCCAGGATATTCATCATAATAGCTCAAACATAGATGTCGAAAAAGTCTGTGCTTTGAATCTGGACAGCTCAAAATTTTGAATCTTCAATCTTGATATGTTTGAATGCTGAAATTAAATTCGGTAACGTACAAATCTAAAATTCACCGAAATTCAAATCAGGAGATACTCAAAGTTAAGCTCATGAACCTTGAATATTGAAATGTTCCGAATGTGAACGTTGGTTTTTGAAAAATCCTGATTTTGAACCTTTTATATACCAACCTTAAAAAATTTAAATTTTTGAATTTTTAGAAATTCGAATCACGAAATTTGCGACATTTCTACTTTCGTATTTTTCAAATTTTGAATCTTTCAATTTTCCAATCTTGAAATATCGTACCATATTGTTTTTTGGATATTCATCATGAAATCCCTAATATAGAATCTTGAAATGTTTATATCCTAAAACTAGAATTTCAAAAACTTTGAATCTTCAATCTTAAATCTTGAAAGTTTGAATCTCGAAATTGAATCCTATACAATTTGACTATTTAATTTTGCAAGAGATTTGAAAATTTTGACGCTTCATGTTTATAGATTTTTGAGATCTGCCCCCGAATGTTGAAAATTTCAGATATTCACTCTTGAACTACTCATAGACCTACTCGTGTGCATAAAATTTTGAGTTGTTTGAATGTTGAATCATGTAAAGCGGGATCGCTAAACATTAAATCCTTGGACTTGTAAAATACAAAGCCCAAATTTAGATTTTTGGAAGCCTAAAATTTCAGCCTTGATTCGTGGTAATTTCTAACCGTAATTACTTGAAAGTTCGAGTATTCACCGAGAATTTCAATATTGAAATTTTTTGAATCATGAAACGAAAACCGTAGATGCTCGAAACTTGAATGACGAAAGGGAGGAAGCTTAAATCTTGAATCTTGGGTACTTATCATGAAAGGCAAAAATTTTGAATCTTGAAAACGATTCTTGATTCTAGCAAAGTTTGGCTCTAAAATCCCCAAATGTTCGAATTTTAAATTATGAAATGTGTGAACTTACTCGAAATCCATTTTTGAATATTGAAATTTTAAGGAATCTGGAATTTTAAATCCTTAAGGTTCCAATCTTCAATCTTGAAACTTATACTTTGGGCATCCTTCACATAGCCCTAACGTGGAATTTTAAACGGTTTATAACGTAAATGTACAATTTTTATATTTTGAATCCTCACTCTTAAATCTTGAAATGTTATATAATCTTAAATTGAATCCTATAAAGTTTGACCCTGTTATTTGCATGAGGCGACTCTTGAAATTATCGATGTTCGACTCACGAATCTGCAATTTTGAAATGTTTGGAACATGAACGTCAATTTGGAAACCCCTGAGTTTTTTTATTGGATTTTGAATTTTGATCTAGAAACTTATATCATGAAATTTAGATCTTGAATATCGATCAATAAAATTTCGAAACAATAAAATTAAGAAGATCGAATCCTTATTTTAGAAATGATCCAACCATTTGTCTTGAAAATCGGGTTTTCAATCGAAATGATCAAAATCACGAATCCTAAATGAAGGAATCTGAAAAAGCACAATGTTGGGAATCTGTCATCTTGGAACTGTGGCGTTGGATGTTCGGTTGTTAAAACAAGAATGAAGAATCTGTTATCTTGGAGGAAGATCGAGACTTGAGTCGTCAAATGTTCGAATCTTCAGAATGATTCTAGATTCGTGAAAAGTTTTTTGGGAATAAAACCGTCAAATGTTCAAATTTTAAATTTTTGAAGTATGAACCTCATATTCGTCGAACATTATATTTGAATATTGCAATTTGAAAATCTATGTCGCGAGAATGGTAAAATTGAAAATTTCACACGTCAAATCTTCAAAATTTTGAATTTTGAATTATGAATTTTGAAAATTCTGAATTTCAAAAATTCAAAATTTTTAACTTTTCAAAGTTCAAACCTTGAAATTTCTAAAGTATACTTGATTATTGAGATGTTGAATTTGGAATCTTAAATCCTATAAAGTTTCGCCATTTATTTTGAGCTAGGATATTCATCATAATAGCTCAAACATAAATGTCGTAAAATTTTGTGCTTTGAATCTGGACACCTCAAAATTTAGAATCTTCAACCTTGATATGTTTGAATGCTGAAATCAAATTTTGTAACGTACAAAACTAAAATTCGCCGAAATTCAAATAAGGATATACTCAAAGTTAAGCTCATGAACCATGAATATTGAAATGTTCCGAATGTGAATGTTGGTTTTTGAAAAATCCTGATTTTGAACCTTTTATATACCAATCTTAAAAAATTTAAATTTTTGAATTTTTAGAAATTCGAATCACGAAATTTGCGACATTTCTACTTACGTATTTTTCAAATTTCGAATCTTTCAATTTTCCAATCTTGAGTATCGTACCATATTGTTTTTTGGACATTCATCATGAAAACCTAATATAGAACCCTGAAATGTTTATATCCTAAAACAAGAATTTCAAAAACTTTGAATCTTCAATCTTAAATCTTGAAAGTTTGAATCTTGAAATTGAATCCTATACAATTTTACTATTTAATTTTGCAAGAGATTTGAAAATTTTGACGCTTCATGTGTATAGATTTTTGAAATCTGCCCTCGAATGTTGAAAATTTCAGATATTCACTCTTGAACCACTCATAGACCGACTCATGTGCATAAAATTTTGAGTTGTTTGAATGTTGAATCATGTAAAGCGGGATAGCTAAACATTAAATCCTTGGACTTGTAAAATGGAAATCCCAAATTTAGATTTTTGGAAGCCTAAATTTTCAGCCTTTATTCGTGGTAATTTCTAATCGTAATTATTTGAAAGTTTGAGTATTCACTAAGAATTTCAATATTGAAATTTTTTGAATCATGAAACAAAAACCGTAGATGCTCGAAACTTGAATGACGAAAGGAAGGAAGCTTAAATCTTGAATCTTAGGTACTTATCATGAAAGGCAAAAATTTCGAATCTTGAAAACGATTCTTGATTCTGGAAGGTTCCTATCTTCAATCTTGAAACATATACTTTGGGCATCCTTCACATAGCCCTAATGTAGAATTTTAAATGGTTTATAACGTAAATGTAAAATTTTTATATTTTGAATCCTCACTCTTAAATCTTGGAATGCTATATAATCTTAAATTGAATCCTATAAAGTTTGACCATGTTATTTGCACGAGTCGACTCTTGAAATAACCGATGTTAGACTCACGAATCTTCAATTTTGAAATGTTTGGAACATGAACATCAATTTGGAAACCCCTGAGCTTTTTTATTGGATTTTGAATTTTGATCTAGAAATTTATATCATGAAATTTAGATCTTTAATATTGATCAATAAAAGTTCGAAACAATAAAATTAAGAAGATCGAATCCTTATTTTAGAAATGATCCAACCATTTGTCTTGAAATTCGGGTTTTGAATCGAAATGATTAAATCTCGAATCCTAAATGAAGAAATCTTAAAAAGCACAATGTTGGAAATCTATTATCCTGGAACTGTGACGTTGGATCTTCGATTGTTAAAACAAGAATCAAGAATCTGTTATCTTGGACATGTGACCTTGGAAGATCGAGTATTGAGTCGTCAAATGTTCGAATCTTCAGAATAATTCTAGATTCGTGAAATGTTTTTTAGGACTAAAACCGTCAAATGTTCAAATTTTAAATTTTGGATGTATGAACCTCATATTTGTCGAACATTATATTTGAATGTTGCAATTTTAAAATCTATATCGCGAGAATGGTAAAATTGAAAATTTCACACCTCAAATCTTCAAAATTTTGAATTTTGAATTTTGAAGTTTGAAAATTATGAATTTCAAAAACTCAAAATTTTTAACTTTTCAAAGTTCAAACAATGAAATTTCTAAAGTATACTTGATTATTGAGATGGTGGATTTGGAATCATAAATCCTATAAAGTTCCGCCGTTTATTTTGAGCCAGGATATTCATCATAATAGCTCAAACATAAATGTCGAAAAAGTTTGTGCTTTGAATCTGGACACCTCAAAATTTCGAATCTTCAATCTTGATATGTTTGAATGCTGAAATTAAATTCGGTAATGTACAAATCTAAAATTCGCCGAAATTCAAATCAGGAGATACTCAAAGTTAAGCTCATGAATCTTGAATATTGAAATGTTCCGAATGTGAACATTGGCTTTTGAAAAATCCTGATTTAAAACCTTTTCTATACCAATCTTAAAAAATTTAAATTTTTGAATTTTTAGAAGTTCGAATCACGAAATTTGCGACATTTCTACTTACGTATTTTTCAAATTTCGAATATTTCTATTTTCCAATCTTGAATATCGTACCATATTGTTTTTTGGACATTCATCATGAAATCCCTAATATAGAATCCTGAAATGTTTATATCCTAAAACAAGAATTTCAAAAACTTTGAATCTTCAATCTTAATTCTTGAAAGTTTGAATCTTGAAATTGAATCCTATACAATTTGACTATTTAATTTTGCAAGAGATTTGAAAATTTTGACGCTTCATGTTTATAGATTTTTGAAATCTGCCCTCGAATGTTAAAAATTTCAGATATTCACTCTTGAACTAATCATAGACCGACTCATGTGCATAAAATTTTGAGGTTTTTGAATGTTGAATCATGTAAAGCGGGATCGCTAAACATTAAATCGTTGGACTTGTAAAATGGAAAGCCCAAATTTAGATTTTTGGAAGCCTAAATTTTCAGCCTTGATACGTGGTGATTTCTAATCGTAATTATTTTAAAGTTCGAGTATTCACTAAGAATTTCAATATTGAAATTTTTTGAATCATGAAAAAAAAACCGTAGATGCTCGAAACTTGAATGACGAAAGGAAGGAAGCTTAAATCTTGAATCTTCGGTACTTATCATGAAAGGCAAAAATTTCGATTCTTGAAAACGATTCTTGATTCTAGAAGGTTCCTATCTTCAATCTTGAAACATATACTTTGGGCATCCTTCACATAGCCCTAATGTAGAATTTTAAATGGTTTATAACGTAAATGTACAATTCTTATATTTTGAATCCTCACTCTTAAATCTTGAAATGTTATATAATCTTAAATTGAATCCTATAATGTTTGACCCTGTTATTTGCATGAGTCGACTCTTGAAATAACCGATGTTAGACTCACGAATCTTCAATTTTGAAATGTTTGGAACATGAACGTCAATTTGGAAACCCCTGAGTTTTTTTATTGGATTTTGAATTTTGATCTAGAAACTTATATCATGAAATTTAGATCTTTAATATCGATCAATAAAAGTTCGAAACAATAAAATTAAGAAGATCGAATCCTTATTTTAGAAATGATCCAACCATTTGTCTTGAAAATCGGGTTTTGAATCGAAATGATTAAATCTCGAATCCAAAATGAAGGAATCTTAAAAAGCACAATGTTGGGAATCTGTTATCTTGGAACTGTGACGTTGGATGTTCGATTGTTAAAACAAGATTCAAGAATCTGTTATCTTGGAAATGTGACCTTGGAAGATCGAGTCTTGAGTCGTCAAATGTTCGAACCTTCAGAATGATTCTAGATTCGTGAAAAGTTTTTTGGGACCAAAACCGTCAAATGTTCAAATTTTAAATTTTGGAAGTATGAACCTCATATTTGTCGAACACTATATTTGAATATTGCAATTTGAAAATCTAGATCGCGAGAATGGTAAAATTGAAAATTTCACACCTCAAATCTTCAAAATTTTGATTTTTGAATTTTGAAAATTCTAAATTTCTAAATTTCACAATTTTTAACTTTTCAAAGTTCAAACATTGAAATTTCTAAAGTATACTTGATTATTGAGATGTTGAATTTGGATTCTTAAATCCTATAAAGCTCCGCCGTTTATTTTGAGCCAGAATATTCATCATAATAGCTCAAGCATAAATGTCGAAAAAGTTTGTGCTTTGAATTTGGACACCTCAAAATTTTCAATCTTCAATCTTGATATGTTTGAATGCTGAAATTAAATTCGGTAACGTACAAATAAAAAATTCGTCGAAATTCAAATCAGGAGATACTCAAAGTTAAGCTCATGAATCTTGAATATTGAAATGTTCCAAATGTGAACATTGGTTTTTGAAAAATCCTGATTTTGAACCTTTTATATACCAATCTTTAAAAACTTAAATTTTTGAAGTTCGAATCACGAAATTTGCGACATTTCTACTTACGTATTTTTCAAATTTTGAATCTTTCAATTTTCCAATCTTGAATATCGTACCATATTATTTTTTGGATATTCATCATGAAATCCCTAATATAGAATCTTGAAATGTTTATATCCTAAAACAAGAATTTCAAAAACTTTGAATCTTCAATCTTAAATCTTGAAAGTTTGAATCCGGAATTGAATCCTACACAAACTGACTATTTAATTTTGCGAGAGATATGAAATTTTTTATGCCTCATGTTTATAGATTTTGGAAATCTGCCCTCGAATGTTGAAAATTTCAGATATTCACTCTTGAACTACTCATAGACCGACTCGTGTGCATAAAATTTTGAGTTGTTTGAATGTTGAATCGTGTAAAGCGGGATCGCTAAACATTAAATCCTTGGACTTGTAAAATGGAAAGCCCAAATTTAGATTTTTGGAAGCCTAAAATTTCAGCCTTGATTCGTGGTAATTTCTAATCGTAATTATTTGAAAGTTCGAGTATTCACAAAGAATTTCAATATTGAAATTTTTTGAATCATGAAACGAAAAATGTAGATGCTCGAAACTTGAATGACGAAAGGAAGGAAGCTTAAATTTTGAATCTTGGGTACTTATCATGAACGACAAAAATTTCGAATCTCGAAAACGATTCTTGATTCTAGAAAAGTTTGGCTCTAAAATCCCCAAATGTTCGAACTTTGAATTATGAAATGTGTGAAGTTACTCGAAACCCATTTTTGAATATTGAACTTTTAAGGAATCTGGAATTTTAAATCCTTAAAGGTTACAATCTTCAATCTTGAAACATATACTTTGGGCATCCTTCACATAGCCCTAATGTAGAATTTTAAATGGTTTATAATGTAAATGTACAATTTTTATATTTTGAATCCTCACTCTTAAATCTTGAAATGTTATATAATCTTAAATTGGATCCTATAAAGTCTGACCCTTTTATTTGCACGAGTCGACTCGTGAAATTATCGATGTTAGACTCACGAATCTGCAATTTTGAAATGTTTGGAACATGAACATCAATTTGGAAACCCCTGAGTTTTTTTATTGGATTTTGAATTTTGATCTAGAAACTTATATCATGAAATTTAGATCTTGAATATCGATCAATAAAAGTTCGAAATAATAAAATTAAGAAGATCGAATCCTTATTTTAGAAATGATCCAACCATTTGTCTTGAAATTCGGTTTTTGAATCAAAATGATTAAATCTCGAATCCTAAATGAAGGAATCTTAAAAAGCACAATGTTGGAAATCTATTATCTTGGAACTGTGACGTTGGATGTTCGATTGTTAAAACAAGAATCAAGAATCTGTTATCTTGGAAATGTGACCTTGGAAGATCGAGTATTGTGTCGTCAAATGTTCGAATCTTCAGAATGATTCTAGATTCGTGAAAAGTTTTTTGGGACTAAAACTGTCAAATGTTAAAATTTTAAATTCTGGAAGTATGAACATCATATTTGTCGAACATTATATTTGAATACTGCAATTTGAAAATCCATATCGCGAGAATGGTAAAATTGAAAATTTCACACCTCAAATCTTCAAAATTTTGAATTTTGAATTTTAAAAATTCTGAATTTCAAAAATTCAAAATTTTTAACTTTTCAAAGTTCAAACATTGAAATTTCTAAAGTATACTTGATTATTGAGATGTTGAATTTGGAATCTTAAATCCTATAAAGTTCCGCCGTTTATTCTGTGCCAGGATATTCATCATAATAGCTCAAACATAAATGTCGAAAAAGTTTGTGCTTTGAATCTGGACACCTCAAAATTTTGAATCTTCAATCTTGATATGTTTGAATGCTGAACTTAAATTCGGTAACGTACAAATCTAAAATTCGCCGAATTTCAAATCAGGAGATAGTCAAAGTTAAGCTCATGAATCTTGAATATTGAAATGTTCCGAATGTGAACATTGGTTTTTGAAAAATCCTGATTTTGAACCTTTTATATACCAATCTTAAAAAATTTAAATTTTTGAATTTTTAGAAGTTCGAATCACGAAATTTGCGACATTTCTACTTACGTATTTCTCAAATTTTGAATCTTTCAATTTTCCAATCTTGAATATCATATCATATTGTTTTTTGGATATTCATCATGAAATCTCTAATATGGAATCTTGAAATGTTTATATCCTAAAACTAGAATTTCAAAAACTTTGAATCTTCAATCTTAAATCTTGAAAGTTTGAATCTTGAAAGTGAATCCTATACAATTTGACTATTTAATTTTGCAAGAGATTTGAAAATTTTGACTCTTCATGTGGATTTTTGGGATCTGCCCTCGAACATTGAATCTTCAATCTTGATATGTTTGAATGCTGAAATTAAATTCAGTAACGTACAAATCTAAAATTCGACGAAATTCAAATCAGGAGATGCTCAAAGTTAAGCTCATGAATCTGGAATATTGAAATGTTCCGAATGTGAACATTGGTTTTTGAAAAATCCTGATTTTGAACCTTTTATATACCAGTCTTAAAAAATTTAAATTTTTGAATTTTTAGAAGTTCGAATCACGAAATTTACGACATTACCACTTACGTATTTTTCAAATTTTGAATCTTTCAATTTTCCAATCTTGAATATCGTACCATATTGTTTTTTGGATATTCAACATGAAATCCCTAATATAGAATCATGAAATGTTTATATCGTAAAACAACAATTTCAAAAACTTTGAATCTTCAATCTTAATTCTTGAACGTTTGAATCTCGAAATTGAATCCTATGCAAATTGACAATATAATTTTGCAAGAGATTGGAAAATTTTGACGCTTCATGTTTATAGATTTTTGAGATCTGCCTTCAAATGTTCAAAATTTCAGATATTCACTCCTGAACTACTCATAGACCGACTCGTGTGCATAAAATTTTGAGTTGTTTGAATGTTGAATCATGTAAAGCGGTACCGCTAAACATTAAATCCTTGGACTTGTAAAATGGAAAGCCCAAATTTAGATTTTTGGAAGCCTAAAATTTCAGCCTTGATTCGTGGTAATTTCTAATCGTAATTATTTGAAAGTTCGAGTATTCACAAAGAATTTTAATATTGAAATTTTTTGAATCATGAAACGAAAAACGTAGATGCTCGAAACTTGAATGACGAAAGGAAGGAAGCTTAAATCTTGAATCTTGGGTGCTTATCATGAACGACAAAAATTTCGAATCTTGGAAACGATTCTTGATTCTAGAAAAGTTTTGCTCTAAAATCCCCAAATGTTCGAATTTTGAATTATGAAATTTGTGAACATACTCGAAACCCATTTTTGAATATTGATATTTTAAGGAATCTGGAATTTTAAATCCTTAAAGGTTCCAATCTTCAATCTTGAAACATATACTTTGGGCATCCTTCACATAGCCCTAATGTAGAATTTTATGGTTTATAACGTAAATGAACAATTTTTATATTTTGAATCCTCACTCTTAAATCTTGAATTGTTATATAATCTTAAATTGAATCCTATAAAGTTTGACCCCGTTATTTGCAAGAGTCGACTTTTGAAATTATCGACGTTAGATTCACGAATCTGCAATTTTGAAATGTTTGGAACATGAACATCAATTTGGAAACCCCTGAGTTTTTTTAACGGATTTCGAATTTTGATCTCGAAACTTATATCATGAAATTTATCCTATAAAGTTCCGCCATTTATTTTGAGCGAGGATATTCATCATAATAGCTCAAACATAAATGTCGAAAAAGTTTGTGCTTTGAATCTGGACACCTCAAAATTTTGAATCTTCAATCTTGATATGTTTGAATGCCGAAATTAAATTCGGTAACGTACAAATCTAAAATTCGCCGAATTTCAAATCAGGAGATACTCAAAGTTAAGCTCATGAATCTTGAATATTGAAATGTTCCGAATGTGAACATTGGTTTTTGAAAAATCCTAATTTGAACCTTTTATATACCAATCTTAAAAAAAATTAAATTTTTGAATTTTTAGAAGTTCGAATCACGAAATTTGCGACATTTCTACTTACGTTTTTTTTCAAATTTTGAATATTTCTATTTTCCAATCTTGAATATCGTACCATATTGTTTTTTGGACATTCATCATGAAATCCATAAGATGGAATCCTGAAATGTTTATATCCTAAAACAAGAATTTCAAAAACTTTGAATCTTCAATCTTAATTCTTGAAAGTTTGAATCTTGAAATTGAATCCTATACAATTTGACTATTTAATTTTGCAAGAGATTTGAAAATTTTGACGCTTCATGTTTATAGATTTTTGAAATCTGCCCTCGAATGTTGAAAATTTCAGATATTCACTCTTGAACTAATCGTAGACCGACTCATGTGCATAAAATTTTGAGGTTTTTGAATGTTGAATCATGTAAAGCGGGATCGCTAAACATTAAATCCTTGGACTTGTAAAATGGAAAGCCCAAATTTAGATTTTTGGAAGCCTAAATTTTCAGCCTTGATTCGTGGTTATTTCTAATCGTAATTATTTTAAAGTTCGAGTATTCACTAAGAATTTCAATATTGAAATTTTTTGAATCATGAAACAAAAACCGTAGATGCTCGAAACTTGAATGACGAAAGGAAGGAAGCTTAAATCTTGAATCTTCGGTACTTATCATGAAAGGCAAAAATTTCGAATCTTGAAAACGATTCTTGATTCTAGAAGGTTCCTATCTTCAATCTTGAAACATATACTTTGGGCATCCTTCACATAGCCCTAATGTAGAATTTTAAATGGTTTATAACGTAAATGTACAATTTTTATATTTTGAATCCTCACTCTTAAGTCTTGAAATGTTATATAATCTTAAATTGAATCCTATAATGTTTGACCCTGTTATTTGCATGAGTCGACTCTTGAAATAACCGATGTTAGACTCACGAATCTTCAATTTTGAAATGTTTGGAATATGAACGTCAATTTGGAAACCCCTGAGTTTTTTTATTGGATTTTGAATTTTGATCTAGAAACTTATATCATGAAATTTAGATCTTTAATAACGATCAATAAAAGTTCGAAACAATAAAATTAAGAAGATCGAATCCTTATTTTAGAAATGATCCAACCATTTGTCTTGAAAATCGGGTTTTGAATCGAAATGATTAAATCTCGAATCCAAAATGAAGGAATCTTAAAAAGCACAATGTTGGGAATCTGTTATCTTGGAACTGTGACGTTGGATGTTCGATTGTTAAAACAAGATTCAAGAATCTGTTATCTTGGAAATGTGACCTTGGAAGATCGAGTCTTGAGTCGTCAAATGTTCGAACCTTCAGAATGATTCTAGATTCGTGAAAAGTTTTTTGGGACCAAAACCGTCAAATGTTCAAATTTTAAATTTTGGAAGTATGAACCACATATTTGTCGAACATTATATTTGAATATTGCAATTTGAAAATCTAGATCGCGAGAATGGTAAAATTGAAAATTTCACACCTCAAATCTTCAAAATTTTGAATTTTGAATTTTGAAAATTCTAAATTTCTAAAATTCACAATTTTTAACTTTTCAAAGTTCAAACATTGAAATTTCTAAAGTATACTTGATTATTGAGATGTTGAATTTGGATTCTTAAATCCTATAAAGCTCCGCCGTTTATTTTGAGCCAGAATATTCATCATAATAGCTCAAACATAAATGTCGAAAAAGTTTGTGCTTTGAATTTGGACACCTCAAAATTTTCAATCTTCAATCTTGATATGTTTGAATGCTGAAATTAAATTCGGTAACGTACAAATCAAAAATTCGTTGAAATTCAAATCAGGAGATACTCAAAGTTAAGCTCATGAATCTTGAATATTGAAATGTTCCGAATGTGAACATTGGTTTTTGAAAAATCCTGATTTTGAACCTTTTATATACCAATCTTTAAAAATTTAAATTTTTGAAGTTCGAATCACGAAATTTGCGACATTTCTACTTACGTATTTTTCAAATTTTGAATCTTTCAATTTTCCAATCTTGAATATCGTACCATATAATTTTTTGGATATTCATCATGAAATCCCTAATATAGAATCTTGAAATGTTTATATCCTAAAACAAGAATTTCAAAAACTTTGAATCTTCAATCTTAAATCTTGAAAGTTTGAATCCGGAATTGAATCCTACACAAACTTACTATTTAATTTTGCGAGAGATATGAAAATTTTGATGCTTCATGTTTATAGATTTTGGAGATCTGCCCTCGAATTTTGAAAATTTCAGATATTCACTCTTGAACTACTCATAGACCGACTCGTGTGCATAAAATTTTGAGTTGTTTGAATGTTGAATCGTGTAAAGCGGGATCGCTAAACATTAAATCCTTGGACTTGTAAAATGGAAAGCCCAAATTTAGATTTTTGGAAGCCTAAAATTTCAGCCTTGATTCGTGGTAATTTCTAATCGTAATTATTTGAAATTTCGAGTATTCACAAAGAATTTCAATATTGAAATTTTTTGAATCATGAAACGAAAAATGTAGATGCTCGAAACTTGAATGACGAAAGGAAGGAAGCTTAAATTTTGAATCTTGGGTACTTATCATGAACAACAAAAATTTCGAATCTTGAAAACGATTCTTGATTCTAGAAAAGTTTGGCTCTAAAATCCCCAAATGTTCGAACTTTGAATTATGAAATGTGTGAAGTTACTCGAAACCCATTTTTGAATATTGAACTTTTAAGGAATCTGGAATTTTAAATCCTTAACGGTTACAATCTTCAATCTTGAAACATATACTTTGGGCATCCTTCACATAGCCCTAATGTAGAATTTTAAATGGTTTATAATGTAAATGTACAATTTTTATATTTTGAATCCTCACTCTTAAATCTTGAAATGTTATATAATCTTAAATTGGATCCTATAAAGTTTGACCCTTTTATTTGCACGAGTCGACTCGTGAAATTATCGATGTTAGACTCACGAATCTGCAATTTTGAAATGTTTCGAACATGAACATCAATTTGGAAACCCCTGAGTTTTTTTATTGGATTTTGAATTTCGATCTAGAAACTTATATCATGAAATTTAGATCTTGAATATCGATCAATAAAAGTTCGAAATAATAAAATTAAGAAGATCGAATCCTTATTTTAGAAATGATCCAACCATTTGTCTTGAAATCCGGTTTTTGAATCAAAATGATTAAATCTCGAATCCTAAATGAAGGAATCTTAAAAAGCACAATGTTGGAAATCTATTATCTTCGAACTGTGACGTTGGATGTTCGATTGTTAAAACAAGAATCAAGAATCTGTTATCTTGGAAATGTGACCTTGGAAGATCGAGTATTGTGTCGTCAAATGTTCGAATCTTCAGAATGATTCTAGATTCGTGAAAAGTTTTTTGGGACTAAAACTGTCAAATGTTAAAATTTTAAATTCTGGAAGTATGAACCTCATATTTGTCGAACATTATATTTGAATATTGCAATTTGAAAATCTATATCGCGAGAATGGTAAAATTGAAAATTTCACACCTCAAAACTTCAAAATTTTGAATTTTGAATTTTGAATTTTAAAAATTCTGAATTTCAAAAATTCAAAATTTTTAACTTTTCAAAGTTCAAACATTGAAATTTCTAAAGTATACATGATTATTGAGATGTTGAATTTGGAATCTTAAATCCTATAAAGTTCCGCCGTTTATTCTGAGCCAGGATATTCATCATAATAGCTCAAACATAAATGTCGAAAAAGTTTGTGCTTTGAATCTGGACACCTCAAAATTTTGAATCTTCAATCTTGATATGTTTGAATGCTGAAATTAAATTCAGTAACGTACAAATCTTAAATTCGACGAATTTCAAATCAGGAGATGCTCAAAGTTAAGCTCATGAATCTGGAATATTGAAATGTTCCGAATGTGAACATTGGTTTTTGAAAAATCCTGATTTTGAACCTTTTATATACCAGTCTTAAAAAAATTTAAATTTTTGAATTTTTAGAAGTTCGAATCACGAAATTTACGACATTACCACTTACGTATTTTTCAAATTTTGAATCTTTCAATTTTCCAATCTAGAATATCGTACCATATTGTTTTTTGGATATTCAACATGAAATCCCTAATATAGAATCATGAAATGTTTATATCCTAAAACAAGAATTTCAAAAACTTTGAATCTTCAATCTTATTTCTTGAACGTTTGAATCTCGAAATTGAATCCTATGCAAATTGACAATATAATTTTGCAAGAGATTGGAAAATTTTGACGCTTCATGTTTATAGATTTTTGAGATCTGCCTTCGAATGTTCAAAATTTCAGATATTCACTCCTGAACTACTCATAGACCGACTCGTGTGCATAAAATTTTGAGTTGTTTGAATGTTGAATCATGTAAAGCGGGACCGCTAAACATTAAATCCTTGGACTTGTAAAATGGAAAGCCCAAATTTAGATTTTTGGAAGCCTAAAATTTCAGCCTTGATTCGTGGTAATTTCTAATCGTAATTATTTGAAAGTTCGAGTATTCACAAAGAATTTCAATATTGAAATTTTTTGAATCATGAAACGAAAAACGTAGATGCTCGAAACTTGAATGACGAAAGGAAGGAAGCTTAAATCTTGAATCTTGGGTGCTTATCATGAACGGCAAAAATTTCGAATCTTGGAAACGATTCTTGATTCTAGAAAAGTTTTGCTCTAAAATCCCCAAATGTTCGAATTTTGAATTATGAAATGTGTGAACTTACTCGAAACCCATTTTTGAATATTGATATTTTAAGGAATCTGGAATTTTAAATCCTTAAAGGTTCCAATCTTCAATCTTGAAACATATACTTTGGGCATCCTTCACATAGCCCTAATGTAGAATTTTATGGTTTATAACGTAAGTGTACAATTTTTATATTTTGAATCCTCACTCTTAAATCTTGAATTGTTATATAATCTTAAATTGAATCCTATAAAGTTTGACCCTGTTATTTGCAAGAGTCGACTTTTGAAATTATCGACGTTAGATTCACGAATCTGCAATTTTGAAATGTTTGGAACATGAACATCAATTTGGAAACCCCTGAGTTTTTTTAACGGATTTCGAATTTTGATCTCGAAACTTATATCATGAAATTTATCCTATAAAGTTCCGCCATTTATTTTGAGCCAGGATATTCATCATAATAGCTCAAACATAAATGTCGAAAAAGTTTGTGCTTTGAATCTGGACACCTCAAAATTTTGAATCTTCAATCTTGATATGTTTGGATGCTGAAATTAAATTCGGTTACGTACAAATCTAAAATTCGCCGAATTTCAAATCAGGAGATACTCAAAGTTAAGCTCATGAATCTTGAATATTGAAATGTTCCGAATGTGAACATTGGTTTTTGAAAAATCCTGATTTTGAACCTTTTATATACCAATCTTAAAAAAAATTAAATTTTTGAATTTTTACAAGTTCGAATCACGAAATTTGCGACATTTCTACTTACGTTTTTTTTTCAAATTTTGAATATTTCTATTTTCCAATCTTTAATATCGTACCATATTGTTTTTTGGACATTCATCATGAAATCCATAAGATGGAATCCTGAAATGTTTATATCCTAAAACAAGAATTTCAAAAACTTTGAATCTTCAATCTTAATTCTTGAAAGTTTGAATCTTGAAATTGAATCCTATACAATTTGACTATTTAATTTTGCAAGAGATTTGAAAATTTTGACGCTTCATGTTTATAGATTTTTGAAATCAGCCCTCGAATGTTGAAAATTTCAGATATTCACTCTTGAACTAATCATAGACCGACTCATGTGCATAAAATTTTGAGGTTTTTGAATGTTGAATCATGTAAAGCGGGATCGCTAAACATTAAATCCTTGGACTTGTAAAATGGAAAGCCCAAATTTAGATTTTTGGAAGCCTAAATTTTCAGCCTTGATTCGTGGTGATTTCTAATCGTAATTATTTGAAAGTTCGAGTATTCACTAAGAATTTCAATATTGAAATTTTTTGAATCATGAAACAAAAACCGTAGATGCTCGAAACTTGAATGACGAAAGGAAGGAAGCTTAAATCTTGAATCTTCGGTACTTATCATGAAAGGCAAAAATTTCGAATCTTGAAAACGATTCTTGATTCCAGAAGGTTCCTATCTTCAATCTTGAAACATATACTTTGGGCATCCTTCACATAGCCCTAATGTAGAATTTTAAATGGTTTATAACGTAAATGTACAATTTTTATATTTTGAATCCTCACTCTTAAGTCTTGAAATGTTATATAATCTTAAATTGAATCCTATAATGTTTGACCCTGTTATTTGCATGAGTCGACTCTTGAAATAACCGATGTTAGACTCACGAATCTTCAATTTTGAAATGTTTGGAACATGAACGTCAATTTGGAAACCCCTGAGTTTTTTTATTGGATTTTGAATTTTGATCTAGAAACTTATATCATGAAATTTAGATCTTTAATAACGATCAATAAAAGTTCGAAACAATAAAATTAAGAAGATCGAATCCTTATTTTAGAAATGATCCAACCATTTGTCTTGAAAATCGGGTTTTGAATCGAAATGATTAAATCTCGAATCCAAAATGAAGGAATCTTAAAAAGCACAATGTTGGGAATCTGTTATCTTGGAACTGTGACGTTGGATGTTCGATTGTTAAAACAAGATTCAAGAATCTGTTATCTTGGAAATGTGACCTTGGAAAATCGAGTCTTGAGTCGTCAAATGTTCGAACCTTCAGAATGATTCTAGATTCGTGAAAAGTTTTTTGGGACCAAAACCGTCAAATGTTCAAATTTTAAATTTTGGAAGTATGAACCTCATATTTGTCGAACATTATATTTGAATATTGCAATTTGAAAATCTAGATCGCGAGAATGGTAAAATTGAAAATTTCACACCTCAAATCTTCAAAATTTTGAATTTTGAATTTTGAAAATTCTAAATTTCTAAAATTCACAATTTTTAACTTTTCAAAGTTCAAACATTGAAATTTCTAAAGTATACTTGATTATTGAGATGTTGAATTTGGATTCTTAAATCCTATAAAGTTCCGCCGTTTATTTTGAGCCAGAATATTCATCATAATAGCTCAAACATAAATGTCGAAAAAGTTTGTGCTTTGAATTTGGACACCTCAAAATTTTCAATCTTCAATCTTGATATGTTTGAATGCTGAAATTAAATTCGGTAACGTACAAATCAAAAATTCGCCGAAATTCAAATCAGGAGATACTCAAAGTTAAGCTCATGAATCTTGAATATTGAAATGTTCCGAATGTGAACATTGGTTTTTGAAAAATCCTGATTTTGAACCTTTTATATACCAATCTTTAAAAATTTAAATTTTTGAAGTTCGAATCACGAAATTTGCGACATTTCTACTTACGTATTTTTCAAATTTTGAATCTTTCAATTTTCCAATCTTGAATATCGTACCATATTATTTTTTGGATATTCATCAAGAAATCCCTAATATAGAATCTTGAAATGTTTGTATCCTAAAACAAGAATTTCAAAAACTTTGAATCTTCAATCTTAAATCTTGAAAGTTTGAATCCGGAATTGAATCCTACACAAACTGACTATTTAATTTTGCGAGAGATGTGAAAATTTTGATGCTTCATGTTTATAGATTTTGGAGATCTGCCCTCGAATGTTGAAAATTTCAGATATTCACTCTTGAACTACTCATAGACCGACTCGTGTGCATAAAATTTTGAGTTGTTTGAATGTTGAATCATGTAAAGCGGGATCGCTAAACATTAAATCCTTGGACTTGTAAAATGGAAAGCCCAAATTTAGATTTTTGGAAGCCTAAAATTTCAGCCTTGATTCGTGGTAATTTCTAATCGTAATTATTTGAAATTTCGAGTATTCACAAAGAATTTCAATATTGAAATTTTTTGAATCATGAAACGAAAAATGTAGATGCTCGAAACTTGAATGACGAAAGGAAGGAAGCTTAAATTTTGAATTTTGGGTACTTATCATGAACGACAAAAATTTCGAATCTTGAAAACGATTCTTGATTCTAGAAAAGTTTGGCTCTAAAATCCCCAAATGTTCGAACTTTGAATTATGAAATGTGTGAAGTTACTCGAAACCCATTTTTGAATATTGAACTTTTAAGGAATCTGGAATTTTAAATCCTTAAAGGTTACAATCTTCAATCTTGAAACATATACTTTGGGCATCCTTCACATAGCCCTAATGTAGAATTTTAAATGGTTTATAATGTAAATGTACAATTTTTATATTTTGAATCCTCACTCTTAAATCTTGAAATGTTATATAATCTTAAATTGGATCTTATAAAGTTTGACCTTTTTATTTGCACGAGTCGACTCGTGAAATTATCGATGTTAGACTCACGAATCTGCAATTTTGAAATGTTTGGAACATGAACATCAATTTGGAAACCCCTGAGTTTTTTTATTGGATTTTGAATTTTGATCTAGAAACTTATATCATGAAATTTAGATCTTGAATATCGATCAATAAAAGTTCGAAATAATAAAATTAAGAAGATCGAATCCTTATTTTAGAAACGATCCAACCATTTGTCTTGAAATCCGGTTTTTGAATCAAAATGATTAAATCTCGAATCCTAAATGAAGGAATCTTAAAAAGCACAATGTTGGAAATCTATTATCTTGGAACTGTGACGTTGGATGTTCGATTGTTAAAACAAGAATCAAGAATCTGTTATCTTGGAAATGTGACCTTGGAAGATCGAGTATTGTGTCGTCAAATGTTCGAATCTTCAGAATGATTCTAGATTCGTGAAAAGTTTTTTGGGACTAAAACTGTCAAATGTTAAAATTTTAAATTCTGGAAGTATGAACCTCATATTTGTCGAACATTATATTTGAATATTGCAATTTGAAAATCTATATCGCGAGAATGGTAAAATTGAAAATTTCACACCTCAAAACTTCAAAATTTTGAATTTTGAATTTTGAATTTTAAAAATTCTGAATTTCAAAAATTCAAAATTTTTAACTTTTCAAAGTTCAAACATTGAAATTTTTAAAGTATACTTGATTATTGAGATGTTGAATTTGGAATCTTAAATCCTATAAAGTTCCGCCATTTATTCTGAGCCAGGATATTCATCATAATAGCTCAAACATAAATGTCGAAAAAGTTTGTGCTTTGAATCTGGACACCTCAAAATTTTGAATCTTCAATCTTGATATGTTTGAATGCTGAAATTAAATTCAGTAACGTACAAATCTAAAATTCGACGAAATTCAAATCAGGAGATGCTCAAAGTTAAGCTCATGAATCTGGAATATTGAAATGTTCCGAATGTGAACATTGGTTTTTGAAAAATCCTGATTTTGAACCTTTTATATACCAATCTTAAAAAATTTAAATTTTTGAATTTTTAGAAGTTCGAATCACGAAATTTACGACATTACCACTTACGTATTTTTCAAATTTTGAATCTTTCAATTTTCCAATCTTGAATATCGTACCATATTGTTTTTTGGATATTCATCATGAAATCCCTAATATAGAATCATGAAATGTTTATATCCTAAAGCAAGAATTTCAAAAACTTTGAATCTTCAATCTTAATTCTTGAACGTTTGAATCTCGAAATTGAATCCTATGCAAAATGACAATTTAATTTTGCAAGAGATTGGAAAATTTTGACGCTTCGTGTTTATAGATTTTTTAGATCTGCCCTCGAATGTTGAAAATTTCAGATATTCACTCCTGAACTACTCATAGACCGACTCGTGTGCATAAAATTTTGAGTTGTTTGAATGTTGAATCATGTAAAGCTGGACCGCTAAACATTAAATCCTTGGACTTGTAAAATGGAAAGCCCAAATTTAGATTTTTGGAAGCCTAAAATTTCAGCCTTGATTCGTGGTAATTTCTAATCGTAATTATTTGAAAGTTCGAGTATTCACAAAGAATTTCAATATTGAAATTTTTTGAATCATGAAACAAAAAACGTAGATGCTCGAAACTTGAATGAAAGGAAGGAAGCTTAAATCTTGAATCTTGGGTGCTTATCATGAACGGCAAAAATTTCGAATCTTGGAAACGATTCTTGATTTTAGAAAAGTTTTGCTCTAAAATCCCCAAATGTTCGAATTTTGAATTATGAAATGTGTGAACTTACTCGAAACCCATTTTTGAATATTGAAATTTTAAGGAATCTGGAATTTTAAATCCTTAAAGGTTCCAATCTTCAATCTTGAAACATATACTTTGGGCATCCTTCACATAGCCCTAATGTAGAATTTTATGGTTTATAACGTAAATGTACAATTTTTATATTTTGAATCCTCACTCTTAAATGTTGAATTGTTATATAATCTTAAATTGAATCCTATAAAGTTTGACCCTGTTATTTGCAAGAGTCGACTTTTGAAATTATCGACGTTAGATTCACGAATCTGCAATTTTGAAATGTTTGGAACATGAACATCAATTTGGAAACCCCTGAGTTTTTTTAACGGATTTCGAATTTTGATCTTGAAACTTATATCATGAAATTTATCCTATAAAGTTTCGCCATTTATTTTGAGCCAGGATATTCATCATAATAGCTCAAACATAAATGTCGAAAAAGTTTGTGCTTTGAATCTGGACACCTCAAAATTTTGAATCTTCAATCTTGATATGTTTGAATGCTGAAATTAAATTCGGTAACGTACAAATCTAAAATTCGCCGAATTTCAAATCAGGAGATACTCAAATTAAGCTCATGAATCTTGAATATTGAAATGTTTCGAATGTGAACATTGGTTTTTGAAAAATCCTGATTTTGAACCTTTTATATACCAATCTTAAAAAAAATTAAATTTTTGAATTTTTAGAAGTTCGAATCACGAAATTTGCGACATTTCTACTTACGTTTTTTTTTCAAATTTTGAATCTTTCAATTTTCCAATCTTGAATATCATACCATATTGTTTTTTGGATATTCATCATGAAATCCATAAGATGGAATCTTGAAATGTTTATATCCTAAAACTAGAATTTCAGAAACTTTGAATCTTTAATCTTAAATCTTGAAAGTTTGAATCTCGAAATTGAATCCTATACAATTTGACTACTTAATTTTGCTAGAGATTTGAAAATTTTGACTCTTCATGTTTATAAATTTTTGAGATCTGCCCTCGAATGTTGAAAATTTCAGATATTCACTCTTGAACTACTCATAGACCGACTCGTGTGCATAAAATTTTGAGTTGTTTGAATGTTGAATCATGTAAAGCGGGATCGCTAAACATTAAATCCTTGGACTTGTAAAATGGAAAGCCCAAATTTAGATTTTTGGAAGCCTAAAATTTCAGCCTTGATTCGTCGTGATTTTTAATCGTAATTATTTGAAAGTTCGAGCATTCACAAAGAATTTCAATATTGAAATTTTTTGAATCATGAAACGAAAACCGTAGATGCTCGAAACTTGAATGACGAAAGGAAGGAAGCTTAAATCTTGAATCTTGGGTACATATCATGAACGGCAAAAATTTCGAATCTTGAAAACGATTCTTGATTCTAGAAAATTTTGGCTCTAAAATCCCCAAATGTTCGAATTTTGAATTATGAAATGTGTGAACTTACTCGAAATCCATTTTTGAATATTGAAATTTTAAGGAATCTGGAATTTTAAATCCTTAAAGGTTCCAATCTTCAATCTAGAAACATATACTTTGGGCATCCTTCACATAGCCTTAATGTAGAATTTTAAATGGTTTATAACGTAAATGTACAATTCTTATATTTTGAATCCTCACTCTTAAATCTTGAAATGTCATATAATCTTAAATTGAATCCTATAAAGTTTGAACCTGTTTGCACGAGGCGACTCTTGAAATTATCGATGTTAGACTCACGAATCTGCAATTTTGAAATGTTTGGAACATGAACATCAATTAGGAAACCCCTGAGTTTTTTTGTTGGATTTTGAATTTTGATCAAGACACTTATATCACGAAATTTAGATCTTGAATATCGTTCAATAAAAGTTCGAAACAATAAAATTAAGAAGATCGAATCCTTATTTTAGAAATGATCCAACCATTTGTCTTGAAAATCGGGTTTTGAATCGAAATGATTAAATCTCGAATCCTAAATGAAGGAATCTTAAAAGCACAATGTTGGGAATCTGTTATCTTGGAACTGTGACGTTGGATGTTCGGTTGTTAAAATCAAGAATCTGTTATCTTGGAAATGTGACCTTGGAAGATCGAGTCTTGAGTCGTCAAATGTTCGAATCTTTAGAATGACTCTAGATTCGTGAAAAGTTTTTTGGGACTAAAACCGTCAAATATTCAAATTTTAAATTTTGGAAGTATGAAGCTCATATTTGTCGAACATTATATTTGAAAATTGCAATTTGAAAATCTAGATCGCGAGAATGGTAATATTGAAAATTTCACACCTCAAATCTTCAAAATTTTGAATTTTGAATTTTGAAAATTCTGAATTTCAAAAATTCAACATATTTAACTTTTCAAAGTTCAAACATTGAAAATTTTAAAGTATACTTGATTATTGAGATGTTCAATTTGGATTCTTAAATCCTATAAAGTTCCGTCGTTTATTTTGAGCCAGGATATTCATCAAAATAGCTCAAACATAAATGTCGAAAAAGTTGGTGCTTTGAATCTGGACGCCTCAAAATTTTAAATCTTCAATCTTGATATGTTTGAATGCTGAAATTAATTCGGTAACGCACAAATCTAAAATTCGCCGAAATTCAAATCAGGAGATACTCAAAGTTAAGCTCATGAATCTTGAATATTGAAATGTTCCGAATGTGAACATTGGTTTTTGAAAAATCCTGATTTTGAACGTTTTATATACCAATCTTTAAAAAATTAAATTTTTGAATTTTTAGAAGTTCGAGTCATGAAATTTGCGACATTTTTACTTGTGTATTTTTCAAATTTTGAATCTTTCAATTTTCCAATCTTGAATATCGTACCATATTGTTTTTTGGATATTCATCATGAAATCCCTAATATGGAATCTTGAACTGTTTATATCCTAAAACTAGAATTTCAAAAACTTTGAATCTTCAATCTTAAATCATGAAAGTTTGAATCTCGAAATTGAATCCTATACAATTTGACTGTTTAATTTTGCAAGAGATTTGAAAATTTTGTCGCTTCATGTTTATAGATTTTTGAGATCTGCCCTCGAATGTTGAAAATTTCAGATATTCACTCTCGAACTACTCATAGACCGACTCGTGTGCATAAAATTTTGAGTTGTTTGAATGTTGAATCATGTAAAGCGGGATCGTAAACATTAAATCTTTTGACTTGTAAAATGGAAAGCCCAAATTTAGATTTCTGGAAGCGTAAAATTTTAGCCTTGATTCGTGGTAGTTTCTAATCGTAATTATTTGACAGTTCGAATATTCACAAAGAATTTCAATATTGAATTTTTTTGAATCATGAAACGAAAACCGTAGATGCTCGAAACTTGAATGACGAAAGGAAGGAGGCTTAAATCTTGAATCTTGGGTACTTATCATGAAAGGCAAAAATTTCAAATCTTGAAAACGATTCTTGATTCTAGAAGAGTTTGGCTCTAAAATCCCCAAATGTTCGAATTTTGAATTATGAAATGTGTGAACTTACTCGAAATCCATTTTTGAATATTGAAATTTTAAGGAATCTGAAATTTTAAATCCTTAAAGGTTCCAATCTTCAATCTGGAAACATATACTTTGGGCGTCCTTCACATAGCCCTAATGTAGAATTTTAAATTGTTTATCACGTAAATATACAATTCTTATATTTTGAATCCTCCTTCTTAAATCTTGAAATGTTATATAATCTTAAATTGAATCCTATAAAGTTTGACCCTGTTATTTGCACGAGTCGACTCTTGAAATTATCGATGTTAGACTCACGAATCTGTAATTTTGAAATGTTTGGAACATGAACATCAATTTGGAAACCCCTGAGTTTTTTTATTGGATTTTGAATTTTGATCTAGAAACTTATATCATGAAATTTAGATCTTGGAACTGTGACGTTGGATGTTTGGTTGTTAAAACAAGAATCAAATCTGTTATCTTGAAAATGTGACCTTGGAAGATCGAGTCTTGAGTCGTCAAATGTTCGAATCTTCAAAATGATTCAAGATTCGTGAAAAGTTTTTTGGGACTAAAACCGTCAAATGTTCAAATTTTAAATTTTGGAAGTATGAACCTCATATTTTTGAACATTATATTTGAATATAGCAATTTGAAAATCTAGATGCGAGAATGGTAAAATTGAAAATCTCACACCTCAAATCTTCAAAATTTTGAATTCTGAATTTCAAAAATTCAAATTTTTTAACTTTTCAAAGTTCAAACATTGAAATTTCTAAAGTATACTTGATTATTGAAATGTTGAATTTGGAATCTTAAATCCTATAAAGTTCCGCCGTTTATTTTGAGCCAGGATATTCATCATAATAGCTCAAACATAAATGTCGAAAAAGTTTGTGCTTTGAATCTGGTCACCTCATAATTTTGAATCTTCAATCTTGATATGTTTGAATGCTGAAATTAAATTCGGTAACGTACAAATCAAAAATTCGCCGAAATTCAAATCAAGAGATACTCAAAGTTAAGCTCATGAATCTTGAATATTGAAATGTTCCGAATGTGATCATTGGTTTTTGAAAAATCCTGATTTTGAAACATTTATATACCAATCTTAAAAAATTTAAATTTTTGAATTTTTAAAAGTTCGAATCACGAAATTTGCGACATTTCTACCTACGTATTTTTCAAATTTTGAATCTTTCAATTTTCCAATCTTGAATATCGTACCATATTGTTTTTTGGATATTCATCATGAAATCCCTAATATGGAATCTTGAAATGTTTATATCCTAGAACTAGAATTTCAAAAACTTTGAATCTTTAATCTTAAATCTTAAAAGTTTGAATCTCGAAATTGAATCCTATACAATTTGACTGTTCAATTTTGCAAGAGATTTGAAAATTTTGACGCTTCATGTTTATAAATTTTTGAGATCTGCCCTCGAATGTTGAAAATTTCAGATATTCACTCTTGAACTACTCATAGACCGACTCGTGTGCAAAAAATTTTGAGTTGTTTGAATGTTGAATCATGTAAAGCGGGATCGCTAAACATTAAATCCTTTGACTTGTAAAATGGAAAGCCCAAATTTAGATTTTTGGAAGCCTAAAATTTCAGCCTTGATTCGTGGTAGTTTCTAATCGTAATTATTTGAAATTTCGCGCATTCACAAAGAATTTCAATATTGAAATTTTTTGAATCGTGAAACGAAAACCGTAGATGCTCGAAACTTGAATGACGAAAGGAAGGAAGCCTAAATCTTGAATCTTGGGTACATATCATTAACGGCAAAAATTTCGAATCTTGAAAACGTTTCTTGATTCTAGAAAATTTTGGCTCCAAAATCCCCAAATGTTCGAATTTTGAATTATGAAATGTGCGAACTTACTCGAAATCCATTTTTGAATATTGAAATTTTAAGGAATCTGGAATTTTAAATCCTTAAAGGCTCTAATCTTCAATCTTGAAACATATACTTTGGGCATCCTTCACATAGCCCTAATGTAGAATTTTAAATGGTTTATAACGTAAATGTACAATTCTTATATTTTGAATCCTCACTCTTAAATCTTGAAATGTTATATAATCTTAAATTGAATCCTATAAAGTTCGACCATGTTATATGCACGAGGCGACTCTTGAAATTATCGATGTTAGACTCACGAATCTGCAATTTTGAAATGTTTGGAACATGAACATCAATTTGGAAACCCCTGAGTTTTTTTTATTCGATTTTGAATTTTGATCTAGAAACTTATATCACGAAATTTAGATCTTGAATATCGATCAATAAAATTAAGAAGATCGAATCCTTATTTTGGAAATGATTCAACCATTTGTCTTGAAAATCGGGTTTTGAATCGAAATGATTAAATCCCGAATCCTAAATGAAGGAATCTTAAAAAGCACAATGTTGGGAATCTGTTATCTTGGAACTGTGACGTTGGATGTTTGGTTGTTAAAACAAGAATCAAGAATCTGTTATCTTGGAAATGTGACCTTGGAAGATCGAGTCTTGAGTCGTCAAATGTTCGATTCTTCAGAAAGATTCTAGATTCGTGAAAAGTTTTTTGGGACTAAAACCGTCAAATGTTCAAATTTTAAATTTTGGAAGTACGAAGCTCATATTTGTCGAACATTATATTTGAATATTGCAATTTGAAAATCTAGATCGCGAGAATGGTAAAATTGAAAATTTCACACCTAAAATCTTCAAAATTTGGAATTTTGAAAATTCGAATTTCAAAAATTCAAAATATTTAATTTTTCAAAGTTCAAACATTGAAATTTCTAAAGTATACTTGATCATTGAGATGTTCAATTTGGAATCTTAAGTCCTATAAAGTTCTGCCGTTTATTTTGAGCCAGGATATTCATCATAATAGCTCAAACATAAATGTCGAAAAAGTTTGTGCTTTGAATTTGGACGCCTCAAAATTTTGAATCTTCAATCTCTATATGTTTGAATGCTGAAATTAATTCGGTGACGTACAAATCTAAAATTCGTCGAAATTCAAATCAGGAGATACTCGAAGTTAAGCTCTTGAATCTTGAATATTGAGATGTTCCGAATGTGAACATTGGTTTTTGAAAAATCCTGATTTTGAACCTTTTATATACCAATCTTAAAAAATATAAATTTTGGAATTTTTGGAAGTTCGAGTCACGAAATTTGCGACATTTCTACTTACGTATTTTCCAAGTTTTGAATCTTTCAATTTTCCAATCTTGAATATCGTGCCATATTGTTTTTTGGATATTCATCATGAAATCCCTAATATGGAATCTTGAAATGTTTATATCCTAAAACTAGAATTTCAAAAACTTTGAATCTTCAATCTTGAAAGTTTGAATCTCGAAATTGAATCCTATACAATTTGACTATTTAATTTTGCAAGAGATTTGAAAATTTTGATGCTTCATGTTTATAGATTTTTGAGATCTGCCCTCGAATGTTGAAAATTTCAGATATTCACTCTCGAACTACTCATATACCGACTCGTGTGCATAACATTTTGAGTTGTTTGAATGTTAGATGTAAAGCGCGATCGCTAAACATTAAATCCTTTGACTTGTAAAATGGAAAGCCCAAATTTAGATTTTTTGAAGCCTAAAATTTCAGCCTTGATTCGTGGTAGTTTCTAATCGTAATTATTTGAAAGTTCGAGTATTCACAAAGAATTTCAATATTGAAATTTTTTGAATCATGAAACGAAAACCATAGATGCTCGAAACTTGAATGACGAAAGGAAGGAAGCTTAAATCTTGAATCTTGGGTACTTATCATGAAGAGTAAAAATTTCGAATCTTGAAAACGATTCTTGATTCTAGAAAAGTTTGGCTCTAAAATCCCCAAATGTTCGAATTTTGAATTATGAAATGTGTGAACTTACTTGCATTTTTGAATATTGAAATTTTAAGGAATCTGGAATTTTAATTCCCTAAAGGTTCCAATCTTCAATCTTGAAACATATACTTTGGGCATCCTTCACATAGCCCTAATGTAGAATTTTAAATTGTTTATCACGTAAATGTACAATTGTTATATTTTGAATCCTCCTACTTAAATCTTGAAATGTTATATAATCTTAAATTGAATCCTATAAAGTTTGACCCTGATATTTGCACGAGTCGAATCTTAAATTATCGATGTTAGACTCACGAATCTGCAATTTTGAAATGTTTGGAACATGAGCATCAATTTGGAAACCCCTGACTTTTTTTATTGGATTTTGAATTTTGATCAAGAAACTTATATCATGAAATTTAGATCTTGAATATCGATCAATAAAAGTTCGGAACAATAAAATTAAGAAGATCGAATCCTTATTATAGAAATGATCCAACCATTTGTCTTGAAAATCGGGTTTTGAATCGAAATGATTAAATCTCGAATCCTAAACGAAGGAATCTTAAAAAGCGCAATGTTGGGAATCTGTTATCTTGGAACTGTGACGTTGGAAGTTTGGTTGTTAAAACAAGAATCAAGAATATGTTATCTTGGAAATGTGACCTTGGAAGATCGAGTCTTGAGTCGTCAAATGTTCGAATCTTCAAAATGATTCTAGATTCGTGAAAAGTTTTTTGAGACTAAAACCGTCAAATGTTCAAATTTTTAATTTTGGAAGTATGACCCTCATATTTGCCGAACATTATATTTGAATATTGCAATTTGAAAATCTAGATCGCGAGAATGGTAAAATTGAAAATTTCACACCTCAAATCTTCAAAATTTTGAATTTTGAATTTTGAAAATTCTGAATTTCAAAAATTCAAATTTTTAACTTTTCAAAATTCAAACGTTGAAATTTGTATAGTATACATGATTATTGAGATGTTGAATTTGGAATCTTAAATCCTATAAAGTTCTGCCGTTTATTTTGAGCCAGGATATTCATCATAATAGCTCAATCATAAATGTCGAAAAAGTTTGTACTTTGAATCTGGACACCTCAAAATTTTGAATCTTCAATCTTGATATGTTTGAATGCTGAAATTAAATTCGGTTACGTACAAATCTAAAATTCGCCGAAATTCAAATCAGGAGATACTCAAAGTTAAGCTCATGAATCTTGAATATTGAAATGTTTCGAATGTGAAGATTGGTTTTTGAAAAATCCTGATTTTGAAACTTTTATATACCAATCTTAAAAAATTAAATTTTTAGAAGTTCGAATCACGAAATTTGCGACATATCTACTTACGTATTTTTCAAATTTTGAATCTTTCAATTTTCCAATCTTGAATATCGTACCATATTGTTTTTTGGATATTCATCATGAAATCCCTAATATAGAATCTTGAAATGTTTATATCCTAAAACTAGAATTTCAAAAACTTTGAATCTTCAATCTTAAATCTTGAAAGTTTGAATCTCAAAATTGAATCCTATACAATTTGACTATTTAATTTTGTAAGAGATTTGAAAATTTTGACGCTTCATGTTTATAGATTTTTGAGATCTGCCCTCGAATGTTGAAAATTTCGGATATTCACTCTTGAACTACTCATAGACCGAGTCGTGTTCATAAAATTTTGAGTTGTTTGAATGTTGAATCATGTAAAGCGGGATCGCTAAACATTAAAACCTTGGACTTGTAAAATGGAAAGCCCAAATTTAGATTTTTGGAAGCCTAAAATTCCAGCCTTGATTTGTGGTAGTTTCTAATCGTAATTATTTGAAAGTTCGAGCATTCACAAAGAATTTCAATATTGAAATTTTTGAATCATGGAACGAAAACCGTAGATGCTCGAAACTTGAATGACGAAAGGAAGGAAGCTTAAATCTTGAATCTTGGGTACATATCATGAACGACAAAAATTTCGAATCTTGAAAACGATTCTTGATTCTAGAAAATTTTGGCTCTAAAATCCCCAAACGTTCGAATTTTGAATTATGAAATGTGTGAACTTACTCGAAATCCATTTTTGAATATTGAAATTTTAAGGAATATGGAATTTTAAATCCTTAAAGGTTCCAATCTTCAATCTTGAAACATATACTTTGGGCATCCTTCACATAGCCCTAATGTAGAATTTTAAATGGTTTATAACGTAAATGTACAATTCTTATATTTTGAATCCTCACTCTTAAATCTTGAAATGTTATATAATCTTAAATTGAATCCTATAAAGTTTGACCCTGTTATTTGCACGAGGCGACTCTTGAAATTATCGATGTTAGACTCACGAATCTGCAGTTTTGAAATGTTTGGAACATGAACATCAATTTGGAAACACCTTAGTTTTTTTATTGGATTTTGAATTTTGATCTAGAAACTTATATCACGAAATTTAGATGTTCAATATCGATCAATAAAAGTTCGAAACAATAAAATTAAGAAGATCGAATCCTTAATTTTAGAAATGATCCAACCATTTGTCTTTAAAATCGGGTTTTGAATCGAAATGATTAAATCTCGAATCCTAAATGAAGGAATCTTAGAAAGCACAATGTTGGGAATCTGTTGTCTTGGAACTGTGACGTTGGGTGTTCGGTTGTTTAAACAAGAATCAAGAATCTGTTATCTTAGAAATGTGACCTTGGAAGATCGAGTCTTGAGTCGTCAAATGTTCGAATCTTCAGAATGATCATAGATTCGTGAAAAGTTTTTTGGGACTAAAACCGTCAAATGTTCAAATTTTAAATTTTGGAAGTATGAAGCTCATATTTGTCGAACATTATATTTGAATATTGCAATTTGAAAATCTACATCGCGAGAATGGTAAAATTGAAAATTTCACACCTCAAATCTTCAAAATTTTGAATTTTGAATTTTGAAAATTTTGAATTTCAAAAATTCAAAATATTTAACTTTTCAAAGTTCAAACATTGAAATTTCTAAAGTATACTTGATAATTGAGATGTTCAATTTGGAATCTTAAATCCTATAAAGTTCCGCCGTTTATTTTGAGCCAGGATATTCATCACAATAGCTCAAACATAAATGTCGAAAAAGTTTGTGCTTTGATTCTAGACACCTCAAAATTTTGAATCTTCAATCTTGATATGTTTGAATGCTGAAATTAAATTCGGTAACGTACAAATCTAAAATTCGCCGAAATTCAAATCAGGAGATTCTCAAAGTTAAGTTCATGAATCTTGAATATTGAAATGTTCCGAATGTGAACATTGGTTTTTGAAAAATCCTGATTTTGAACCTTTTATATACCAATCTTAAAAAATTTAAATTTTTGAATTTTTAAAAGTTCGCATCACGAAATTTGCGACATTTCTACTTACGTATTTTTCAAATTTTGAATCTTTCAATTTTCCAATCTTGAATATCGTACCATATTGCTTTTTGGATATTCATCATGAAATCCCTAATATAGAATCTTGAAATGTTTATATCATAAAACTAGAATTTCAAAAACTTTGAATTTTCAATCTTAAATCTTGAAAGTTTCAATCTCGAAATTGAATCCTATACAATTTGACTATTTAATTTTGCAAGAGATTTGAAAATTTTAACGCTTCATGTTTATAGATTTTTGAGATCTGCCCTCGAATGTTGAAAATTTCAGATATTCACTCTTGAAAGACCGACTCGTGTGCATAAAATTTTGAGTTGTTTGAATGTTGAATCATGTAAAGCGGGATCGCTAAACATTAGATCCTTGGACTTGTAAAATGGAAAGCCCAAATTTAGATTTTTGGAAGCCTAAAATTTCAGCCTTGTTCGTGGTAGTTTCTAATCGTAATTATTTGAAAGTTCGAGTATTCACAAAGAATTTCAATATTGAAATTTTTTGAATCATGAAACGAAAACCGTAGATGCTCGAAACTTGAATGACGAAAGGAAGGAAGCTTAAATCTTGAATCTTGGGTACTTATCATGAACGGCAAAAATTTCGAATCTTGAAAACGATTCTTGATTTAGAAAAGTTTGGCTCTAAAATCACCAAATGTTTGAATTTTGAATTATGAAATGTGTGAACTTACTCGAAATCTATTTTTGAATATTGAAATTTTAAGGAATCTGGAATTTTAAATCCTTAAAGGTTCCAATCTTCAATCTTGAAATATATACTCTGGGCATCCTTCACATAGCCCTAATGTAGAATTTTAAATGGTTTATAACGTAAATGTACAATTCTTATATTTTGAATCCTCGCTCTTAAATTTTGAAACGTTATATAATCTTAAATTGAATCTTATAAAGTTTGACCCTGTTATTTGCACGAGTCGACTCTTGAAATTATCGATGTTAGACTCACGAATCTGCAGTTTTGAAATGTTTGGAACATGAACATCAATTTGGAAATCATGAAACGAAAACCGTAGATGCTCGAAACTTGAATGACGAAAGGAAGGAAGCTTAAATCTTGAATCTTGGGTACTTATCATAAACGGCAAAAATTTCGAATCTTGAAAACGATTCTTGATTTAGAAATTTTGGCTCTAAAATCACCAAATGTTTGAATTTTGAATTATGAAATGTGTGAACTTACTCGAAATCTATTTTTGAATATTGAAATTTTAAGGAATCTGGAATTTTAAATCCTTACAGGTTCCAATCTTCAATCTTGAAATATATACTCTGGGCATCCTTCACATAGCCCTAATGTAAAATTTTAAATGGTTAATAACCTACTTATATTTTGAATCCTCGCTCTTAAATCTTGAAATGTTATATAATCTTAAATTGAATCCTGTAAAATTTGACCCTGTTATTTGCACGAGTCGACTCTTGAAATTATCAATGTCAGACTCACGAATCTGCAGTTTTGAAATGGTTGGTACATGAACATCAATTTGGAAACCCCTGATTTTTTTTTATTGGATTTTGAATTTTGATCTAGAAACTTATATCATGAAATTTAGATCTTGAATATCGATCAATAAAAGTTTGAAACAACAAAATTAAGAAGATCGAATCCTTATTTTAGAAATGATCCAACCATTTGTCTTGAAAATTGGGTTTTGAATCGGAATGTTTAAATCTCGAATCCTAAATGAAGGAATCTTAAAAAGCACAATGTTGGGAATCTGTTATCTTGGAACTGTGACGTTGGATGTTCGGTAGTTAAAACAAGAATCAAGAATCTGTTATCTTCGAAATGTGACCATGGAAGATCGAGACTTGTGTTGTCAAATGTTCGAATCTTCATAATGATTCTAGATTAGTTTTTTGGGACTTAAACCGTCAAATGTTCAAATTTTATATTTTGGAAGTACGAACCTCATAATTGTCGAACATTATATTTGTATATTTCAATTTGAAAATCTAGATCGTGAGAATGGTAAAATTGAAAATTTCACACCTCAAATCTAGATCGCGAGATTTTGACCATTAAAATTGAATTTTGAATTATGAAAATTCGGAATTTCAAAAATGCAAATTTTTTAACTTTTCAAAGTTCAAACATTGAAATTTCTAAAGTATACTTGATTATTGAGATGTTGAATTTGGAATCTTAAATCCTATAATGTTCCGCCGTTTATTCTGAGCCAGGATATTCATCATAATAGCTCAAACATAAATGTTGAAAAAGTTTGTGCTTTGAATCTGGACACCTCAAAATTTTGAATCTTCAATCTGGATATGTTTGAATGCTGAAATTAAATTCGTAACGTACAAATCTAAAATTCGCCGAAATTCAAATCAGGAGACACTCAAAGTTAAGCTCATGAATCTTGAATATTGAAATGTTCCGAATGTGAACATTGGTTTTTGAAAAATCCTGATTTTGAACCTTTTATATACCAATCTTAAAAAATTTAAATTTTTGAATTTTTAGAAGTTCGAATCACGAAATTTGCGACATTTCTACTTACGTATTTTTCAAATTTTGAATCTTTCAATTTTCCAATCTTGAATATCGTACCATATTGTTTTTTGGATATTCATCATGAAATCCCTAATATAGAATCTTGAAATGTTTATATCCTAAAACTAGAATTTCAAAAACATTGAATCTTCAATCTTAAATCTTGAAAGTTTGAATCTCGAAATTGAATCCTATACAATTTGACTATTTAATTTTGCAAGAGATTTGAAAATTTTGATGCTTCATGTTTATAGATTTTTGAGATGTGCCCTCGAATGTTGAAAATTTCAGATATTCACTCTTGAACTACCCAAAGACCAACTCGTGTGCATAAAATTTTGAGTTGTTTGAATGTTGAATCATGTAAAGCGGGATCGCTAAACATTAAATCCTTGGACTTGTAAAATGGAAAGCCCAAATTTAGATTTTTGGAAGCCTAAAATTTCAGCCTTGATTCGTGTTAATTTCTAATCATAATTATTTGGAAGTTCGAGTATTCACAAAGAATTTCATTATTGAAATTTTTTGAATCATGAAACGAAAACCTCATTTGCTTGAAACTTGAATGACGAAAGGAAGGAAGCTTAAATCTTGAATCTTGGGTACTTATCATGAAAGGCAAAAATTACGAATCTTGAAAACGATTCTTGATTCTAGAAAAGTTTGGCTCTAAAATCCCCAAATGTTCGAATTTTGAATTATGAAATATGTGAACTTACTCGAAATTGAATATTGAAATTTTAAGGAATCTGGAATTTTAAATCCTTAAAGGTTCCAATCTTCAATCTGAAACATATACTTTGGGCATCCTTCACATAGCCATAATGTAGAATTTTAAATGGTTTATGACGTAAATGTACAATTCTTATATTTTGAATCCTCGCTCTTAAATCTTGAAATGTTATATAATCTTAAATTGAATCCTATAAAGTTTGACCCTGTCATTTGCATGAGCCGACTCTTGAAATTATCGATGTTAGACTCACGAATCTGCAATTTTGAAATGTTTGGAACATGAACATCAATTTGGAAACCCCTGAGTTTTTTTATTGGATTTTGAATTTTGATCTAGAAACTTATATCATGAAATTTAGATCTTGAATATCGATCAATAAAAGTTCGAAACAATAAAATTAAGAAGATTGAATCCTTATTTTAGAAAAGATCCAACATTTGTCTTGAAACTCGGGTTTTGAATCGAGATGATTAAATCTCGAATCCTAAATGAAGGAATCTTAAAAAGCACAATGTTGGGAATCTGTGACGTTGGATGTTCGGTTGTTAAAACAAGAATCAAGAATCTGTTATCTTGGAAATGTGACCTCGGAAGATCTAGTCTTGAGTCGTCAAATGTTCGAATCTTCAGAATGATTCTAGATTCATGAAAAGTTTTTCGGGTCTAAAACCATCAATTGTTCAAATTTTAAATTTTGGAAGTATGAACCTCATATTTGTCGAACATTATATTTGAATATTGCAATTTGAAAATCTCGATCGCGAGAATGGTAAAATTGAAAATTTCACACCTCAAATCTTCAAAATTTTGAATTTTGAATTTTGAAAACTCTGAATTTCTAAAATTCACAATTTTTAACTTTTCAAAGTTCAAACATTGAAATTTCTAAAGTATACTTGATTATTGAGATGTTGAATTTGGAATCTTAAATCCTATAAAGTTCCACCGTTTATTTTGAGCCAGTATATTCATCATAATAGCTCAAACATAAATGTCGAAAAAGTTTGTGCTTTGAATCTGGACACTTCAAAATTTTGAATCTTCAATCTTGATATTTTGAATGCTGAAACTAAATTCGGTAACGTACAAATCTAAAATTCGCCAAAATTCAAATTAGGAGATACTCAAAGTTAAGCTTAGGAATCTTGAATATTGAAATGTTCCGAATGTGAACATTGGTTTTTGAAAAATCCTGATTTTGAACCTTTTATATACCGATCTTAAAAAATTTAAATTTTTGAAATTTTAGAAGTTCGAATCACGAAATTTGCGACGTTTCTACTTACGTATTTTTCAAATTTTGAATCTTTCAATTTTCCAATCTTGAATATCGTACCATATTGTTTTTTGGATATTCATCATGAAATCCCTAATATAGAATCTTAAAATGTTTGTATCCTAAAACTAGAATTTCAAAAACTTTCAATCTTCAATCTTAAATCTTGAAAGTTTGAATCTCGAAATTGAATCCTATACAATTTGACTATTTAATTTTGCAAGAGATTTGAAAATTTTGACGCTTCATGTTTATAGATTTTTGAGATCTGCCCTCGAATGTTGAAAATTTCAGATATTCACTCTTGAACCGTTCATAGACCGACTCGTGTGCATAAAATTTTGAGTTTTTGAATGTTGAATCATGTAAAGCGGGATCGCTAAACATTAAATCCTTGGACTTGTAAAATGGAATGCCCAAATTTAGATTTTTGGAAGCCTAAAGTTTCAGCCTTGATTCGTGGTAAATTCTAGTCGTAATTATTTGAAAGTTCGAGTATTCACAAAGAATTTCAATGCTGAAATTTTTTGAATCATGAAACGAAAACCTTAGATGCTCGAAACTTGAATGACGAAAGGAAGGAAGCTTAAATCTTGAATCTAGGGTACTTATCATGAAAGGCAAAAATTTCGAATCCTGAAAACGATTCTTGATTCTAGAAAAGTTTGGCTCTAAAACCCCAAATGTTCGGATTTTGAATTATGAAATGTTGAACTTACTCGAATTCCATATTTGAATATTGAAATTTTAAGTAATCTGGAATTTTAAATCCTTAAAGGTTCCAATCTTCAATCTTGAAACATATACTTTGGGCATCCTTCACATAGCCCTAATGTAGAATTTTAAATGGTTTGTAACGTAAATGTACAATTCTTATATTTTGAATCCTCACTCTTAAATCTTGAAATGTTATATAATCTTAAATTGAATCCTATAAAGTTTGACCCTGTTATTTGCACGAGTCGACTCTTGAAATTATCGATGTTAGACTCACGAATCTGCAATTTTGAAATGTTTGGAACCTGAACATCAATTTGGAAACCCCTGATATTTTCTATTGGATTTTGAGTTTTGATCTAGAAACTTATATCATGAAATTTAGATCTTGAATATCGATCAATAGAAGTTCGAAACAATAAAATTAAGAAGATCGAATCCTTGTTTTAGAAATGATCCAACCATTTGTCTTGAAAATCAGGTTTTGAATCGAAATGATTAAATCTCGAATCCTAAATGAAGGAATCTTAAGAAGCACAATGTTGAGAATCTGTTATATTGGAAATGTGACGTTCGATGTTCAGTTGTTAAAACAAAAATCAAGAATCTATTATCTTGGAAATGTGACCTCGGAAGATTGAGTCATAAGTCGTCAAATGTTCGAATCTTCATAATGATTCTAGATTCGTGAAAAGTTTTTTGGGACTAAAACCGTCAAATATTCAAATTTTAAATTTTGGAAGTATGAACCTCATATTTGTCGAACATTATATTTGAATATTGCAATTTTAAAATCTAGATCGCGAGAATGGTAGAATTGAAAATTTCACACCTCAAATCTTCAAAATTTGGATTTTGAATTTTGAATTTTGAAAATTCTGAATTTCAAAATTTCAAAATATTTAGGCCCCGTTTGGGTTGACGTTTTTAGTTTTGTGTTTTCGTCTATACAAAAGCGCATCCGTTGTACGTATCGTTGAAAAACAAACAATTTTGAAAAATGGAATTAACATGTAGAATATAAAACAAGTTTATTTTGTTTTTTGTGTTTCGAGGGATAACAAAAGCAAGGAGAACAATCTAACTTCTTCGCTGTCCGTTGGTCATCGCAACGGCTAAGAATTATAAATCTTCTTCTCGTATTGCTTGCTATTTCTTAGTGCAGTTTGAAAACACAAAACTCAAAATACAAAATGAATTTCAAAGTTCAAACATTGAAATTTCTAAAGTATACTTGATTATTGAGATGTTGAATTTGGAATCTTAAATCCTATAAAGTTCCGCCGTTTATTTTGAGCCAGGATATTCATCATAATAGCTCAAACATAAATGTCGAAAAAGTTTGTGCTTTGAATCTGGACAACTCAAAATTTTGAATCTTCAATCTTGATATGTTTGAATGCTGAAATTAAATTCGGTAACGTACAAATCTAAAATTCGCCGAAATTCAAATCAGGAGATACTCAAAGTTAAACTCATGAATCTTGAATATTGAAATGTTCCGAATGTGAACATTGGTTTTTGAAAAATCCTGATATTGAACCTTTTATATACCAATCTTAAAAAATTTAAATTTTTGAACTTTTGGAAGTTCGAATCACGAAATTGGCGACATTTCTACTTACGTATTTTTCAAATTTCGAATCTTTCAATTTTCCAATCTTGAATATAGTACCATATTGTTTTTTGGATATTCATCATGAAATCTCTAATGTAGAATCTTGAAATGTATATATCCTAAAACTAAAATTTCAAAAACTTTGAATCTTCAATCTTAAATCTTGAAAGTTTGAATCTCGAAATTAAATCCTATACAATTTGACTATTTAATTTTACAAGAGATTTGAAAATTTTGACGCTTCATGTTTATAGATTTTTGAGATCTCCCCTCGAATGTTGAAAATTTCAGATATTCACTCTTGAACTACACATAGACCGACTCGTGTGCATATAATTTTGAGTTGTTTGAATGTTGAATCGTGTAAAGCGGGATCGCTAAACATTAAATCCATGGACCTGTAAAATGGAAAGCCCAAATTTAGATTTTTAGAAGCCTAAAATTTCAGCCATGATTCGTGGTAATTTCTAATCGTAATTATTTGAAAGTTCGGGTATTCACTAAGAATTTCAATATTGAAATTTTTTGAATCATGAAACGAAAACCGTAGATGCTCGAAACTTGAATGACGAAAGGAAGGAAGCTTAAATCTTGAATCTTGGGTACTTATCAAGAAAGGCAAAAATTTCGAATCTTTAAAACGATTCTTGATTCTAGAAGTGTTTGGCTCTAAATTCCCCAAATGTTCGAATTTTGAATTATGAAATGTGTGAACTGACTCGAAATCCATTTTTGAATATTGAAATTTTAAGGAATCTGGAAATTTAAATCCTTAAATGTTCCAATCTTCAATCTTGAAACAAATACTTTGGGCATCATTCACATAGCCCTAACGTGGAATTTTAAATGGTTTATAACGTAAATGTACAATTTTTATATTTTGATTCCTCACTCTTAAATCTTGAAATGTTATATAATCTTAAGTTGAATCCTATAAAGTTTGACCCTGTTATTTGCACGAGTCGACTCTTGAAATTATCGATGTTAGACTCACGAATCTGTAATTTTGAAATGTTTGGAACATGAACATCAATTTGGAAACCCTTGAGTTTTTTTATTGGATTTTTAATTTTGATATAGAAATATATCATGAAATTTAGATCTTGAATATCGATCAATAAAAGTTCAAAACAATAAAATTAAGAAGATCGAATCCTTATTTTAGAAATGATCCAACCATTTGTCTTGAAAATCGGGTTTCGAATCGAAATGATTAAATCTCGAATCCTATATGAAGGAATCTTAAAAAGCACAATGTTGGGAATCTGTTATCTTGGAACTGTAGCATTGGATGTTCGATTGTTAAAACAAGAATCAAGAATCTGTTATCTTGGAAATGTGACCTTGGAAGATCGAGTCTTGAATCCTCAAACGTTCGAATCTTCGAAATGGATCAAGATTCGTGAAAAGTTTTTTGGGACTAAAACCGTCAAATGTTCAAATTTTAAATTTGGGATGTCTGAACCTCATATTTGTCAAACATAATATTTGAATATTGCAATTTGAAAATCTAGATCGAGAGAATGGTAAAATTGAAAATTTCACTCCTCAAATCTTCGAAATTTTGAATTTTGAATTTTGAAAATTCTGAATTTCAAAAATTATGAATTTCAAAAATTCAAAATTTAACTTTTCGAAGTTCAAACATTGAAATTTCTACAGTATACTTGATTATTGAGATGTTTAATTTGGAACCTTAAATCCTATAAAGTTCCGCCGTTTATTTTGAGCCAGGATATTCATCATAATAGTTCAAACATAAATGTCGAAAAAGTTTGTGCTTTGAATCTGGACACCTCAAAATTTTGAATCTTCAACCTTGATATCTTTGAATGCTGAAATTAAATTCGGTAACGTACAAAAATTCGTCGAAATTCAAATCAGGAGATACTCAAAGTTAAGCTGATGAATCTTGAATATTGAAATGTTCCGAATGTGAACATTGGTTTTTGAAAAATCCTGATTTGAATCTTGAATATTGAAATGTTCCGAATGTGAACATCGGTTGTTGAAAAATCCTGATTTGGAACCTTTTATATACCAATCTTGAAAAATTTAAATTTTTGAACTTTTAGAAGTTGGAATCACGAAATTTGCGACATTTCTACTTGCGTATTTTACAAATTTTGAGTCTTTCAATTTTCCAATCATGAATATCGTACCATATTGTTTTATGGATATTCATCATGAAATCCCTAATATAGAACCTTGAGATGTTTATATCCTAAAACTCGAATTTCAAAAACTTTGAATCTTCAATCTTAAATCTTGAAAGTTTGATTCTCAAAATTGAATCCTATACAATTTGACTATTTAATTTTGCAAGAGA
This sequence comes from Allium cepa, assembly GCA_030765085.1. NCBI lineage: Eukaryota > Viridiplantae > Streptophyta > Magnoliopsida > Asparagales > Amaryllidaceae > Allium > Allium cepa. Next base: position 925,248,304 of record CM060939.1, read on the forward strand.
TTCAAAAATTTTGACGCTTCATGTTTATAGATTTTTGAGATCTGCCCTCGAACGTTGAAAATTTCAGATATTCACTCTTGAACAACTCATAGACCGACTCGTGTGCATAAAATTTTGAGTTGTTTGAATGTTGAATCATGTAAAGCGGGATCGCTAAACATTAAATCCTTGGACTTGTAAAATGGAAAGCCCAAATTTAGAATTTTGGAAGCCTAAAATTACAGCCTTGATTCGTGGTAATTTCTAATCGTTATTATTTGAAAGTGCGAGTATTCAAAAAGAATTTCATTATCGAAATTTTTTGAATCATGAAACGAAAACCTTAGATGCTCGAAACTTGAATGACGAAAGGAAGGAAGCTTAAATCTTGAATCTTGGGTACTTATCATGAACGGCAAAAATTTAGAATCTTGAAAACGATTCTTGATTCTAGAAAAGTTTGGCTCTAAAATCCCCAAATGTTCGAATTTTGAATTATGAAATGTGTGAACTTACTCGAAATCCATTTTTGAATATTGAAATTTTAAGGAATCTGGAATTTTAAATTCTTAAAGGTTCCAATCTTCAATCTTGAAACATATACTTTGGGCATCCTTCACATAGCCCTAATGTAGAATTTTAAATGGTTTATAACGTAAATGTACAATTCTTATATTTTGAATCCTCACGCTTAAATCTTGAAATGTTATATAATTTTAAATTGAATCCTACAAAGTTTCACCCTGTTATTTACACGAGTCGACTCTTGAAATAATCGATGTTAGACTCACGAATCTGCAATTTTGAAATGTTTGGAACATGAACGTCAATTTGGAAACCCCTGAGTTTTTTTATTGGATTTTGAATTTCGATCTAGAAACTTATATCATAAAATTTAGATCTTGAATATCGATCAATAAAAGTTCGAAACAATAAAATTAAGAAGATCGAATCCTTATTTTAGAAATGATCCAACCATTTGTCTTGAAAATGGGGTTTTGAATCGAAATTATTAAATCTCGAATCCTAAATGAAGGAATCTTAAAAAGCACAATGTTGGGAATCTGTTATCTTGGAACCGTGACGTTGGATGTTCGGTTGTTAAAACAAGAATCAAGAATCTGTTATCTTGGAAATGTGACCTTGGAAGATCGAGTCTTGAGTCGTCAAATGTTCGAATCTTCAGAATGATTCAAGGTTCGTGAAAAGTTTTTTGGGGCTAAAACCGTCAAATGTTCAAATTTTTAATTTTGGAAGTATGAACCTCATATTTGTCGAACATTATATTTGAATATTGCAATTTGAAAATCTAGATCGCGAGAATGGTATAATTGAAAATTTCACACCTCAAATCTTCAAAATTTTGAATTTTGAATTTTGAAAATTCTGAATTTCAAAAATTCAAAATTTTTAACTTTTCAAAGTTCAAACATTGAAATTTCTAAAGTATACTTGATTATTGAGATGTTGAATTTGGAATCTTGAATCCTATATAGTTCCGCCGTTTATTTTGACCCAGGATATTCATCATAATACCTCAAACATAAATGTCGAAAAAGTTTGTCCTTTGAATCTGGACGCCTCAAAATTTTGAATCTTCAATCTTGATATGTTTGAATGCTGAAATTAAATTCGGTAACTTACAAATCTAAAATTCGCCGAAATTCAAATCAGGAGATACTCAAAGTTAAGCTCATGAATCTTGAATATTGAAATGTTCCGAATGTGGACATTGGTTTTTGAAAAATCCTGATTTTGAAACTTTTATATACCAATTTTAAAAAATTTAAATTTTTGAATTTTTAGAAATTCGAATCACGAAATTTGCGACATTTCTACTTACGTATTATTCAAATTTTGAATCTTTCGATTTTCCGATCTTGAATATCGTGCCATATTGTAAAATGGAATCTTGAAATATTTCTATCCCAAACTAGAATTTCAAAAACTTTGAATCTTCAATCTTAAATCTTGAAAGTTTGAATCTCGAAATTGAATCCTATACAATTTGAATATTTAATTTTGCAAGAGATTTGAAAATTTTAAAGCTTCATGTTTGTAGATTTTTGAGATCTGCCATCGAATGTTGAAAATTTCAGATATTCACTCTCGAACTACTCATAGACCGACTCGTGTGCATAAAATTTTGAGTTGTTTGAATGTTGAATCATGTAAAGCGGGATCGCTAAACATTAAATCCTTGGACTTGTAAAATGGAAAGCCCAAATTTAGATTTTTGGAAGCCTAAAATTTTAGCCTTGATTCGTGGTAATTTCTAATCGTAATTATTTGAAAGTTCGAGTATTCATTAAGAATTTCAATATCGAAATTTATTGAATCATGTAACGAAAACCGTAGATGCTCGATCCTTGAATGACGAAAGGAAGAAAGCTTAAATCTTGAATCTTGGGTACTTATCATGAAAGGCAAAAATTTCGAATCTTGAAAACGATTCTTGATTTAGAAAAGTTTGGCTCTAAAATCCCCAAATGTTTGAATTTTGAATTATGAAATGTGTGAACTTACTCGAAATCTATTTTTGAATATTGAAATTTTAAGGAATCTGGAATTTTAAATCCTTAAAGGTTCCAATCTTCAATCTTGAAAATATACTCTGGGCATCCTTCACATAGCCCTAATGTAGAATTTTAAATGGTTTATAACGTAAATGTACAATTCTTATATTTTGAATCCTCGCTCTTAAATCTTGAAATGTTATATAATCTTAAATTGAATCCTATAAAGTTTGACCCTGTTATTTCCACGAGTCGACTCTTGAAATTATGGATGTTAGACTCATGAATCTGCAGTTTTGAAATGTTTGGAACATGCACATCAATTTGGAAAACCCTGATTTTTTTATTGGATTTTGAATTCTGATCTAGAAGCTTATATCCTGAAATTTAGATCTTGAATATCGATCAATAAAAGTTCGAAACAATAAAATTAAGAAGATTGAATCCTTATTTTAGAAATGATCCAAGCATTTGTCTTGAAAATCGGGTTTTGAATCCAAATGATTAAATCTCGAATCCTAAATGAAGGAATCTTAAAAAGCACAATGTTGGGAATCTGTTATCTTGGAACCGTGACGTTGGATGTTCGGTTGTTAAAACAAGAATCAAGAATCTGTTATCTTGGAAATGTGACCTTGGAAGATCGAGTCTTCAGTCGTCAAATGTTCGAATCTTCAAAATGATTCAAGGTTCGTGAAAAGTTTTTTGGGACTAAAACCGTCAAATGTTCAAATTTTAAATTTTGGAAGTATGAACCTCATATTTGTCGAACATTATATTTGAATATTGCAATTTGAAAATCTAGATCGCGAGAATGGTAAAATTGAAAATTTCACACCTCAAATCTTCAAAATTTTGAATTTTGAATTATGAAAATTCTGAATTTCAAAAATTCGAATTTTTAACTTTTCAAAGTTCAAACATTGAAATTTCTAAAGTATACTTGATTAATGAGATGTTGAATTTGGAATCTTAAATCCTATAAAGTTCCGCCGTTTATTTTGAGCCAGGATATTCATCATAATAGCTCAAACATAAATGTCGAAAAAGTTTGTCCTTTGAATCTGGACACCTCAAATTTTGAATCTTCAATCTTTTTATGTTTGAATGCTGAAATTAAATTCGGTGACGTACAAATCTAAAATTCGCCGAAATTCAAATCAGGAGATACTCAAAGTTAAGCTCATGAATCTTGAATATTGAAATGTTCCGAATGTGGACATTGGTTTATCATGAAAGGCAAAAATTTCGAATCTTGAAAACGATTCTTGATTCTAGAAAAGTTTGGCTCTAAAATCCCCAAATGTTCGAATTTTGAATCATGAAATATGAGAACTTACTCGAAATCCATTTTTGAATATTGAAATTTTAAGGAATCTGGAATTTTAAATCCTTAAAGGTTCCAAAAATTTATGGGTTCAGTGCGAAAATTGTTATGGATTAAATTAGAAAAAAAAATTTATATCAAAAATGAATATTTGTGAGTAGTGTGGATATCATTTGAAAATGAGCAGTTTAGATAGAATCGAACTTTTGATTGACCCGGGCACTTGGGATCCTATGGACGAAGATATGGTCTCCATGGACCCCATTGAATTTCATTCAGAGGAGGAACCTTATAAAGATCGTATTAATTCTTATCAACAAAGAACAGGTTTAACCGAAGCTGTTCAAACAGGCATAGGTCAATTAAATGGTATTCCCATAGCAATTGGGGTTATGGATTTTCAATTTTTGGGGGGTAGTATGGGATCTTCAGTCTTGAAACATATACTTTGGGCATCCTTCACATAGCCCTAATGTAGAATTTTAAATGGTTTATAACGTAAATGTACAATTCTTATATTTTGAATCCTCACTCTTAAATCTTGAAATGTTATATAATCTTAAATTGAATCCTATAAAGTTTGACCCTGTTATTTGCACGAGTCGACTCTTGAAATTATCGATGTTAGACTCATGATTCTGCAATTTTGAAATGTTCGTAACATGAACATCAATTTGGAAACCCCTGAGAATTTTATTGGATTTTCAATTTTGATCTAGAAACTTATATCCTGAAATTTAGATCTTGAATATCGATCAATAAAAGTTCGAAACAATAAAATTAAGAAGATCGAATCCTTATTTTAGAAATGATCCAACCATTTGTCTTGAAAATCGGGTTTTGAATCGAAATGATTAAATCTCAAATCCTAAATGAAGGAATCTTAAAAAGCACATTGTTGGGAATCTGTTGTCTTGGAACCGTGACGTTGGATGTTCGGTTGTTAAAACAAGAATCAAGAATCTGTTATCTTGGAAATGTGACCTTGGAAGATCGAGTCTTGCGTCGTCAAATGTTCGAATCTTCAAAATGATTCAAGATTCGTGAAAAGTTTTTTGGGACTAAGACCGTCAAATGTTCAAATTTTAAATTTTGGAAGTATGAACCTCATATTTGTCGAACATTATATTTGAATATTGCAATTTGAAAATCTAGATCGCGAGAATGGTAAAATTGAAAATTTCACACCTCAAATCTTCAAAATTTTGAAAATTCTAAAGTTCAAAAATTCGAAATTTTTTACTTTTCAAAGTTCAAACCTTGAAATTTCTAAAGTATATTTGATTATTGAGATGTTGAATTTGGAATCTTAAATCCTATAAAGTTCCGCCGTTTATTTTGAGCCAGGATATTCATTAAATAGTCCAAACATAAATGTCGAAAAAGTTTGTCCTTTGAATCTGGACACCTCAAAATTTTGAATCTTCAATCTTGATATGTTTGAATGCTGAAATTAAATTCGGTGACGGACAAATCTAAAATTCGCCGAAATTCAAATCAGGAGATACTCAAAGTTAAGCTCATGAATCTTGAATATTGAAATGTTCCGAATGTGGACATTAGTTTTTGAAAAATCCTGATTTTGAACCTTTATACCTACCAATCTTAAAAAATTTAAATTTTTGAATTTTTAGAAATTCGAATCCCAAAATTTGCGACATTTCTACTTACGTATTTTTCAAATTTTGAATCTTCAATTTTCCAATCTTGAACATCGTACCATATTGTTTTTTGGATATTCATCATGAAATCCCAAATATGGAATCTTGAAATGTTTTTATCCTAAAACTAGAATTTCAAAAACTTTGAATCTTCAATCTTAAATCTTGAAAGTTTGAATCTCCAAATTGAATCCTATACAATTTGGCTATTTAATTTTGCAAGAGATTTGAAAATTTTGACGCTTCACGTTTATGGATTTTTGAGATCTGCCCTCGAATCTTCACGTTTATAGACCGACTCGTGTGCATAAAATTTTGAGTTGTTTGAATGTTGAATAATGTAAAGCGGGATCGCTAAACATAAAATCCTTGGACTTGTAAAATGGAAAGCCAAAATTTAGATTTTTGGATGGCTAAAATTTCAGCCTTGATTCGTTGTAATTTCTGGTAACAACCCGGTATTTTGTAATCTTTAATTATCGTCAAAATGACGAATTAATCCGTTTGATTACTGTTATTGGAATTAAAGTCAATTTGATATTCTCTTTAGGTTGTAAAATTCTCTAATAAAAATTTTGTTAAATGTTGTTTGGGTTTTTAAAATGGGGGGAAATTCTTTTGATAATTTGTTTAGTTGAGTAGGCTTTAGAAATTTTAATGGTGGCCCGATAAAAAACTTTGCCGTGGCAATTTTCTAAAGAAAGTAACCCGTTTCCCCAATTCGTTTTCCCTCTTTCGAAAACCAAGGTCGAACGAAAGAAATAATGGTGGCCACGAATTTTCCTTCGTTCGTTCGTCTTGGCTTCATTCTGGTTTAACTTCAATCATCGTCGAAACTAGGGCTTCACGATTCTTCGAATCGCGACCGATTAAAGGTGAGACTTTCTCACGTCTAATTCACTCAAAATATGAGATTTCGTTCGTTTTTGTTTTCGTGGTCATCTTTGTTTCGATATTGGGTTATTGACTGTGTAAATTCGTATATGTGGTGATTTTGGCTTCACTTGATTTGGTAGGTTCGATTTCTTTGTTGGCTTCGACTTCGACTTCGTCGACTTTTATCTGATGGTTTGTGGGTTCGATTTCGTTGTTCGAAGTTCTGTCTCGTTCCGATTTTGTTTAGTTGGGCGGTGTTCGAATTCATATATTTCGTGATTTTTTATGGGTTCCACAGTTTGGGTTGTGAATTTCTGGTGACTTCGGTCACTAGATGTTTTTGCTTTGGTCACTTTGCAGTGTCATTGCTTATGTATTCATGTATGTATATACATTATTTGATATGTATATATGTGCATTCGAATTCGCACTGCTTGCTCTTGAATTTATTGAGCTCGGTTGTTGTTCCTTGTGGCATTGTTTAAGGCTGGAAGTCCACTTTCGTTTTTCTTGTTCACTGAACTGTTAGCCTATGAACTGATATTCGGTGGTTCCACTGATCCATTTTTGTTGAACTCTTTTGCACTGTACTTGATGGAATTTGGTCCGATTACTTCTCTGTGCTCAGTATCACAGGATGTTGATTTCTTTTGTGATTTCAATCACTGTCTTGCGATGTTGTTTAATTTTTTATTGTATATACATATGTGTATTTTCCAGATTTTTAATAACTCTGAGCTGCCTTTTGCTCAGGTGTTCATGTATATATGCAGTCACGTATGTATATACATCATCTGATATGTATATACGTTGTTGGGATCATTTTATTGATAGGCTTGTTCTTATTTTTGTGCGTCTTCATATATGTGCATACATACTATGGTACGTGTGCATGCATATGTTCTTGAGTCTACTCTTGTGGTTTCACTGAGCTTGACTTTGAGTGCTGTTATTCTTTACTTAATGGGTGCGATGCACTTTGGTTTCATGATGTACCCTTGCAATTGTTTTCAATTTCTTCGAGAACAGTTTTAACTGCAAGTGTAATTGCAGTCTTGTTTTGTTGGGCCTTTGGCTCAGCTTTGAAGTATCTCTTTGGTGCACTATGCCTTAGCCTTGCTTGTGCATTGTGCCATACATCTGTTACATCCAAATGTCACTGTATCACTTTTGATATAGTTGGCATTTCAGTTGTACATGCTGTTTTCATTTGGTTGTATATGCAGTCTTTAGTGACGTGCCACTATTGTGTACTGTGCCTTGGTTTTTGGGTATTGCTGTGTTTGATTCTGTTTAATGCAGCATACGGCTGCTGTTTTGTTCTCTGGTTCTGGCTCCTGTAGTCTTGACTTGGAGTACTTACGTGTGCGTGCACATATATCTGGTATATGTGCTTTGTGCATTTCTATTGTACTTCTTTTACTTGTTTGGGCTGGATTGAGTTCTGGTTCATATATAATCTAATTTCATTTGGGTTGTTATCACACTTGAGTTGAACCCGATTTCGGGGTTTAACCTTGTGTTCATTTGTGACTTTCACTGAGCTTTTGTGTATTTCGTGCGATAGTGGCGAGGCAGTACACGCGTGCGTGTACTGCAGCCCTATCAGATTTGACAGATTTTAATTGAAGTTTCGATGTTGAATTGTTTCGTGGGTTCAATCCCATATTTTGAAGTGGTAACGATTGGATTTGCTGTTTTGTAGATTAACACTGTTTAGTGTTATATCTGCCGTTATCCGGTGAACCGAGAAGTTGGGTATACGAGATTTCTGTGACTGTCGTCTATTTGATATTTGATTATTATTGCTTCTGTGCATTAATAACTGAGTTTGAATTAGACTGACCCGTGTATTATTTTCTTTTGAATTTAATACTCGGGTCAGACCCGAGTTATTTCAGGTTGTAGATTTCCTGCTTTGAGATGCTGTTAGAGCTACGAAGACTTTTCAAATCTTTTGAAGTGGATTCATCTATTTTTGTAGCAGTCAATGTAGTCGTTGTAGGATGATATGTACTCATGTATACTAGTCGATAATGTACTTGTTTATATAACTTACAGAGTCGACTGTTGTAGTTGTATCATATGTATTGTGTCAAATGTATTGTAACTGGCATCAGTTATATATATATATATATATATATATATATATATATATATATATATATATATATATATATATATATATGAGACTTTCTGTTATATCTGTGTTTTGCACTTATTTATCTGTGTTATTATTATATATATTTTCCTAAACTATTATGAACCATCGTAGTTCATTTTATACCAGAATTGGGTATGTCGACGGTAGTAAACAAATACCAGAATTGGGTATGTTTCAAGAATGAAGATTGGAACCTTTAAGGATTTAAAATTCCAGATTGCTTAAAATTTCAATATTCAAAAATGGATTTCGAGTGAGTTCACACATTTCATAATTCAAAATTCGAACATTTGGGGATTTTAGAGCCAAACTTTTCTAGAATCAAGAATCGTTTTCAGGATTCGAAATTTTTGCCTTTCATGATAAGTACCCAAGATTCAAGATTTAAGCTTCCTTCCTTTCGTCATTCAAGGTTCGAGCATCTACGGTTTTCGTTACATGATTCAATAAATTTCGATATTGAAATTCTTAATGAATACTCGAACTTTCAAATAATTACGATTAGAAATTACCACGAATCAAGGCTAAAATTTTAGGCTTCCAAAAATCTAAATTTGGGCTTTCCATTTTACAAGTCCAAGGATTTAATGTTTAGCGATCCCGCTTTACATGATTCAACATTCAAACAGCTCAAAATTTTATGCACACGAGTCGGTCTATGAGTAGTTCAAGAGTGAATATCTGAAATTTTCAACATTCGATGGCAGATCTCAAAAATCTATAAACATGAAGCTTCAAAATTTTCAAATCTCTTGCAAAATTAAATATTCAAATTGCATAGGATTCAATTTCGAGATTCAAACTTTCAAGATTTAAGATTGAAGATTCAAAGTTTTTGAAATTCTAGTTTGGCATATAAACATTTCAAGATTCTATATTAGGGATTTCAAGATGTATAGTATTCAAGATTGGAAAATTGAAAGATTCAAATTTGAAAAATACGTAAGTAGAAATGTCGCAAATTTCGTGATTCGTACTTCTAAAAATTCAAAAATTTAAAATTTTTAAGTTTTGTATATAAAAGGTTCAAAATCAGGATTTTTCAAAAACCAATGTTCACATTCGGAACATTTCAATATTCAAGATTCATGAGCTTAACTTTGAGTACCTCCTGATTTGAATTTCGGCGAATTTTAGATTGGTACGTTACCGAATTTAATTCAGCATTCAAACATATCGAGATTGAAGATTCAAAATTTTAAGGTGTCCTGATTCAAAGCACGAACTTTTTCGACATTTATGTTTGAGCTATTATGATGAATATCCTGGCTCAAAATACACGGCGGAACTTTATAGGATTTAAGATTCCAAATTCAGCATCTCAATTATCAAGTATACTTTAGAAATTTCAATGTTTGAACTTTGAAAAGTTAAAAATTTTGAATTTTTGAAATTCAGAATTTTCAAAATTCAAAGTTCAAAATTCAAAATTTTGAAGATTTGAGGCGTGAAATTTTCAATTTTACCATTCTCGCGATCTAGATTTTCAAATTGCAATATTCAAATATAATGTTCGACTAATATGAAGTTCAAACTTCCAAAATTTAAAATTTGAACATTTGACGGTTTTAGTCCCAAAAAACTTTTCACGAATCTAGAATCATTTTGAAGATTCGAACATTTGACGACTCAAGACTCGATCTTCCAAGGTCACATTTCCAAGATAACAAATTCTTGATTCTTGTTTTAACAATCGAACATCCAACATCACAGTTCCAAGATAACATATTCCCAACATTGTGCTTTTTAAGATTCCTTCATTTAGGATTCGAAGTTTAATCATTTCGATTCAAAATCCGATTTTCAAGACAAATGGTTGGATCATTTCTAAAATAATTATGTATTCATGTATATTATTCACGATAATGTACTTGTATATGTAACTTCCAGTGTCGATGGTTGTAGTTGTATCATATGTATTGTATCACATGTATTGTAACTGACATCAGTTATATATTTATAAGAGACATTTTATTATCTGTGTTCCGTATTTGGCTGATCTGTGTTATTATATATATATTGTCCTAAACTATTATGAACCATCGTAGTTCGTTTTATATTGGAATTGGATATGTCGATGGAAGTAAATAAATCAAAGATGAAAAATAAAAATATATACCACTCCTATCACCAATACTAGTGTAAGGCTAACTACGGATGGCCGCTCCTATCCAGCCTTATTCTTCGTAATAACATACAATATTTCTTTTAATACTCTTTGTTATTGTGGGCATAGAGGTGGGGCGCCACAGTTGGTATCAGAGCTTGGGGTTTATGGACGTAATATAAAACATAACTTAGATGGAATATATGTTACAACTATTTGTTGATGTTTTAGTTGTGCTATAAGTCAAAACTAAAGTTTTGAAATTTTGATGAAATTTTTAAATATCTTTATTTAAAAATAAAAGTGAATTGTGTTTAATGATTAAGTAATTTGTGTTTTGTTCATCAGATGCGTAGCGGAAACAGTGAGATTGTCTTCGCTGAGTACAGTTGATAATCTATGTAACAGTGTTGTTACATAGATGTGTTTATTTTGATTTCTTTGAAAATTTCGAATCCGATTTGAGGATTCGAAGCGATGCAGTTATGTGATTTTGTTGAGATTTTGTTGTTTTGAATTATCTTCATTGAAGATATATTCGACTGATTTCTTTGTTCATTTTGTAGTTTACGTGCAAATTTAAGTTGCACGTTATTGCATTAATTTTACGTTGAACCGGTGTTTGATTTTCAACATATTTTGTTGCCGTTGTTTTTATATAACCGAGTTTTTACATCGGTGCGATGTTTTGAAGCGCGGTGTTTTGCTGACCTTTTTAATGAAAGGAAATTCATTGGTGTCATGTTTTGATGCGAATTATTTTGATGAGATTTTGACGTTTAAATATTACTGTCGCTTTGACTTCAGTAACCGTCAAATTTAAAGTGGATTTTTAAGCGGTTATCCCGCAACGCTGATTTTGAGATTCGTTTTTAGGGTATTTTGAGAAGTGCAACTTCCTTGTCGAAGTTGCTACTGAAGTTACTGTATTATTCACGTGTTTTAAAAATTGTTTTCAAAATTTTTACAGTTTACGCTTTCAAAAGAATGAGAAAGCGATTTAAACGTTCAGCAAAATCGAGGACTATGACCCATTTCTTTTACTGATTCGCTTAATTCCGGACTTGTCCGTTTGAGAATGTAAATTATTACTTTTATAAAATAAATGAAATTGTTTTCAGAAGTTTTGCAGTTTGCGCATTCAAAAGAATGAGGAAGCGATTTAAAAGTTTCAACAAAATCGAGTACTATGACCCCTTTCTTTTACTGAATCGCTTAATTCCGGACTTGTCCGTTTGAGAATGTGAAATGTTATTTTTGGAATACACAATTTTGCACATTGAAGGAAACGATGAAGAGAATCAAACGATTTGGTAAAACACGTGGTATGGGACATATGCGTTTGCTATTCCGGTTAATTCCGGATTCGTTAATTGAGTTTGATGATTTTGATGATTTTGTGTGCTTTCGAGCCACTACGTTGGACCTTCGGGTCATATGTTGGGCCTTCGGGTCATATGTTGGGCCTTCGGGTCATATGTTGGACCTTCGGGTCAAATACCAGTACTAGACCTTTGGGTCATATGTTGGACCTTCGGGTCATATGTTGGGCGCCAAAATTATGTTGGCAGTACTTGGTCTTGGTAGGCTTCGGCCATATGTTGATGCACGTGCAGCGTAGCTTAGGCTCGCCATCTGATGGGATCGATCCAACGTTTTATGTTGATTTTCTAGCCATCTTAATTGATTTCTAGATATTTGTTGTTTCCAATTATCTGCAGATAATTGGATATTTTGTTGATATGAGTTCTGACTATCGTTTTTGATAATTAGATATTTGATGTTTCTGATTATCGTCTTTGATAATTGGATGATTGCTGATTTAAGATTTCTGATTATCGTTTTTGATAGTCGGATATTTGTTGAATTGAGAATTCATATTATCGTTTTTGATAATTAGATATTTGATGTTTCTAATTATCTTTGTTGATAATTAGATATTTGTTGATTCTAATTGTCGTTTTTGATAATTAGATATTTGTTGATTGGGATTTCTGATTATCGTTTTTGATAATTAGATATTTGTTGATTTGAGATTTCTGATTATCGTCTTCGATAATTAGATATTTATTTATTTGAGATTTCTGATTATTGTTTTTGTTAATTAGATATTTGTTGATTTGAGATTTCTGATTATGGTTTTCGATAATTAGATATTTGTTGATTTGAGATTTCTGATTATCGTTTTTGATTATTAGATATTTGTTGGTTTGATGATTTCTGGTTATCGTTTTTGATGCTTAGATATTTATTGATTTGAGATTTCTGCTTATCGGTTTTGATCATTAGATATTTGTTGATTTGATGATTTCTGCTTACTGTTTTTGATAATTAGATATTTGTTGGTATGATGATTTCTAATTATCGTTTTTGATAATTAGATATTTGTTGCTTTGGGATTTCTGATTATCGTTTTTCATAATCGGATATTTGTTGATTTGAGTTTTATTATTATCGTTTTTGACAATCCGATATTTGTTGATTTGAGAATTCTTATTATCGTTTTTGACAATCCGATATTTGTTGATTTGAGAATTCTGATTATCGTTTTTGATAATTAGATATTTGATGTTTCTAATTATCTTTGTTGATAATTAGATATTTGTTGATTCTGATTATCGTTTTTGATAATTCGATATTTGTTGATTTGGATTTTTGATTATCGTTTTTGATAATTAGTATTTGTTGATTTGAGATTTCTGATTATCGTTTTTGATAATTAGATATTTGTTGGTTTGATGATTTCTGATTATCATTTTTGATAATTAGATATTTGGTGGTTTGATGATTTTTTGTTATCGTTTTTGATAATTATATATTTGTTGGTTTGATGATTTCTGATTATCGTTTTTGATAATTAGATATTTGTTGTTTTGAGACTTCTGATTATCGCTTTTGATAATTAGATATTTGGTGCTTTGATGATTTCTGATTATCGTTTTTGATAATGAGATATTTGTTGGTTTGATTCTGATTATCGTTTTTGAAAATTAGTTATTTGTTGATTTGAGAATTCTGATTATCTTTTTTGATAATCGGATATTTGTTGATTTGAGATTTTTTATTATCGTTTTTGATAATTGGATATTTGTTGATTTGAGATTTCTGATTATTGTTTTTGATAATCGGATATTTGTTGATTTGAGATTTCTGATTGTCGTTTTTGATAATTCGATATTTGACGTTTCTGATTATCTTTTTTGATAATTGGATATTTGTTGATATGAGTTCTAATTATCTTTGTTGATAATTAGATATTTGTTGTTTCTGATTATCGTTTTTGATAATTAGATACTTGTTAATTTGAGACTTCTTATTATCGTTTTTGATAATCGGATATTTGTTGATTTGAGATTTCTGATTATCGTTATTGATAATCGGATATTTGTTGATTTGAGAATTCTGATTATCGTTTTTGATAATTAGATATTTGATGTTTCGAATTATCGTTTTCGATAATTAGATATTTGATGTTTCTAATTATCTATGTTGATAATTAGATATTTGCTGATTCTGATTATCGTTTTTGATGATTAGATATTTGTTGATTGGGATTTCTAATTATCGTTTTTGATAATTAGATATTTGTTGATTTGAGATTTCTGATTATCGTTTTGGATAATTAGATATTTGTTGATTGGGAATTCTGATTATCGTTTTCGATAATTAGATATTTGTTGATTTGAGATTTCTGATTATCGTTTTTGATGATTAGATATTTGTTGGTTTGATGATTTCTGGTTATCGTTTTTGATGATTAGATATTTGTTGTTTTGAGATTTCTGCTTATCGTTTTTGATCATTAGATATTTGTTGGTTTGATGATTTCTGATTATCGTTTTTGATCATTAGATATTTGTTGATTTGGGATTTCTGATTATCGTTTTTGATAATTAGATATTTACTGATTTGAGACTTCTGATTATCATTTTTGATAGTCGGATATTTGTTGATTTGAGAATTATGATTATCGTTTTTGATAATCGGATATTTGTTGATTGGAGATTTCTGATTATCGTTTTTGATAATTGATATTTGTTGTTTCTAATTATCTTTGTTGATAATTAGAAGTTTGTTGATTCTGATTATCGTTTTTGATAATTCGATATTTGTTGATTGGAATTTTTTATTATCATTTTTGATAATTAAATTTTTGTTGATTTGAGATTTCTGATTATCGTTTTTTATAATTAGATATTTGTTGATTTGATAATTTCTGATTATCGTTTTTGATAATTAGATATTTGGTGGGTTGATGATTTCTGGTTATCGTTTTTGATAATTAGATATTTGTTGGTTTGATGAATTCTGCTTATCGTTTTGATAATATTTGTTGCTTTGAGACTTCTGCTATCGTTTTTGATAATTAGATATTTGGTGTTTTGATTATTTCTGATTATCGTTTTTGATAATGAGATATTTGTTGGTTTGATGATTTCTGATTATCGTTTTTGATAATCGGATATTTGTTGCTTTGAGATTTCTGATTAACGTTTTTGATAATCGGATATTTGTTGATTTGAGATTTCTGATTATCGTTTTTGATAATTAGATATTTGATGATTTGAGATTTCTGATTATCGTTTTTGATAATTTGATATTTGTTGGTTTGATGAGTTCTGATTATCGTTTTTAAAAATTAGATATTTGTTGCTTTGAGACTTCTGATTATCGTTTTTGATAATTAGATATTCGGTGTTTTGAGACTTCTGAATATCGTTTTTGATAATGAGATATTTGTTGGTTTGATGATTTCTGATTATCGTTTTTGAAAATTAGATATTTGTTGTTTGAGAATTGTGATTATCGTTTTTGATACTCGGATATTTGTTGATTTGAGATTTCTGATTATCGTTTTTGATAATCGGATATTTGTTGATTGGGATTCCTGATTATCGTTTTTGATAATTAGATATTTGTTGATTTGAGATTTCTGATTATCATTTTTGATAATTAGATATTTGTTGATTTGAGATTTTTGATTATCGTTTTTGATGATTAGATATTTGTTGGTTTGATGATTTCTATTTATCGTTTTTGATGATTAGATATTTGTTGGTTTGATGATTTCTGCTTATCGTTTTTGATCATTAGATATTTGTTGTTTGATGATTTTTGCTTACCGTTTTTGATCATTAGATATTTGTTGATTTGATGATTTCTGCTTACCGTTTTTTATCATTAGATATTTGTTGGTTTGATGATTTCTGATTATCGCTTTTGATCATTAGATATTTGTTGATTTGGGAGTTCTAATGATTTGAGACTTCAGATTATCGTTTTTGATAATCGGATATTTGTTGATTTGAGAATTCTTATTATCGTTTTTGATAATCGGATATTTATTGATTTGAGATTTCTGATTATCGTTTTTGATAATTAGATATTTGATGTTTCTAATTCAACTGTAACATCCCGCCTTTTCGCACACTTTAAACCGACACACATTACGATTCAAACCATACATACGGAAGGGCGGATTGTTATAAGGTAAATAAGAAAAACAGAGAAGACATAAAACAAAACAGAATCTCACCGCAGAAGGATAAAATATAATAATCAAATATACAGTTCATGATTAGATATTTGCTGATTCTGATTATCGTTTTTGATGATTAGATATTTGTTGATTGGGATTTCTGATTATCGTTTTTGATAATTAGATATTTGTTGATTTGAGATTTCTGATTATCGTTTTTAATAATTAGATATTTGTTGATTGGGAATTCTGATTATCGTTTTTGATAATTAGATATTTGTTGATTTGAGATTTCTGATTATGCTTTTCGATAATTAGATATTTGTTGATTTGAGATTTCTGATTATCGTTTTTGATGATTAGATATTTGTTGGTTTGATGATTTCTGGTTATCGTTTTTGATGATTAGATATTTGTTGTTTTGAGATTTCTGCTTATCGTTTTTGATCATTAGATATTTGTTGGTTTGATGATTTCTGATTATCCTTTTTGATCATTAGATATTTGTTGATTCGGGATTTCTGATTATCGTTTTTGATAATTAGATATTTACTGATTTGTGACTTCTGATTATCATTTTTGATAATCGGATATTTGTTGATTTGAGAATTATGATTATCGTTTTTGATAATCGGATATTTGTTGATTGGAGATTTCTGATTATCGTTTTTGATAATTGAATATTTGTTGTTTCTATTTATCTTTGTTGATAATTAGATATTTGTTGATTCTGATTATCGTTTTTGATAATTCGATATTTGTTGATTGGAATTTCTGATTATCGTTTTTGATAATTAGATTTTTGTTGATTTGAGATTTCTGGTTTTCGTTTTTGATAATTAGATATTTGTTGATTTGATAATTTCTGATTATCGTTTTTGATAATTAGATATTTGGTGGTTTGATGATTTCTGGTTATCGTTTTTGACAATTAGATATTTGTTGGTTTGAGATTTCTGATTATCGTTTTTGATAATTTGATATTTGTTGGTTTGATGAGTTCTGATTATCGTTTTTAAAAATTAGATATTTGTTGCTTTGAGACTTCTGATTATCGTTTTTGATAATTAGATATTCGGTGTTTTGAGACTTCTGAATATCGTTTTTGATAATGAGATATTTGTTGGTTTGATGATTTCTGATTATCGTTTTTGAAAATTAGATATTTGTTGGTTTGAGAATTGTGATTATCGTTTTTGATAATCGGATATTTGTTGATTTGAGATTTCTGATTATCGTTTTTGATAATCGGATATTTGTTGATTTGAGATTTCTGATTATCGTTTTTCATAATCGGATATTTGTTGATTTGAGATTTCTGATTATCGTTTTGGATAATCGGATATTTGTGGATTTGAAATTTTTGATTGTCGTTTTTGATAATTAGATATTTGATGTTTCTGATTATCTTTTTTTATAATTGGATATTTGTGTATATGAGTTCTAATATCTTTGCTGATAATTAGATATTTGTTGTTTCTGATTATCGTTTTTGATAATTAGATACTTGTTGATTTAAGACTTCTGATTATCGTTTTTGATAATTAGATATTTGATGTTTCTAATTATCTTTGTTGATAATTAGATATTTGTTGATTCTGATTATCGTTTTTGATAATTAGATATTTGTTGATTGGGATTTCTGATTATTGTTTTTGATAATTAGATATTTGTTGATTCGAGATTTCTAATTATCGTTTTTGATAATTAGATATTTGTTGATTGGGATTTCTGATTATCGTTTTTGATAATTAGATATTTGTTGATTTGAGATTTCTGATTATCGTTTTTGATAATTAGATATTTGTTGATTTGAGATTTCTGATTATCGTTTTTGATAATTAGATATTTGTTGATTTGAGATTTCTGATTATCGTTTTTGATTATTAGATATTTGTTGATTTGAGATTTTTGATTATCGTTTTTGATGATTAGATATTTGTTGGTTTGATGATTAGATATTTGTTGGTTTGATGATTTCTATTTATCGTTTTTGATGATTAGATATTTGTTGGTTTGATGATTTCTTCTTATCGTTTTTGATCATTAGATATTTGTTGTTTGATGATTTTTGCTTACCGTTTTTTATCATTACATATTTGTTGATTTGATGATTTCTGCTTACCGTTTTTTATCATTAGATATTTGTTGGTTTGATGATTTCTGATTATCGCTTTTGATCATTAGATATTTGTTGATTTGGGAGTTCTAATGGTTTGAGACTTCAGGTTATCGTTTTTGATAATCGGATATTTGTTGATTTGAGAATTCTTATTATCGTTTTTGATAATCGGATATTTGTTGATTTGAGATTTCTGATTATCGTTTTTGATAATTAGATATTTGATGTTTCTAATTCAACTGTAACATCCCGCCTTTTCGCACACTTTAAACCGACACACATGACGATTCAAACCGTACATACGGAAGGGCGGATTGTTATGGGGTAAATAAGAAAAACAGAGAAGAAATAAAACAAAACAGAATCTCACTGCGGAAGGATAAAATATAATAATCAAATATACAGTTCATGAAACTGTTTTACAAAATATTTTATTTTACTTGTACAATGAATATCAGAGTTACCCATACCAATACTATCAATTCTTATAAATAAAGAAGTTCATTAATTCATTTAATAATGTTTACGATCGTTTATTTACATTACTTATCTTCCTATTGTATTAAATTTTTACTTTAATTAAAGGTTCCAATTTCTACACTTAATTGAACTATTAATTAACTGGAACTTAAGAACCAAATACCGGGTTTAGTTTTTAAATCATTTAAAATAATAGATAGATATCTATTTTTAACACACATATATATATATATATATATATATATATATATATATATATATATATATATATATATATATATATATATATATATCCAATTATAATTAAAACGATAAAAATTTCTTAAACAATTCTGCAGTAAATTTCTACAGGTCGAAAATGAAAGTCGATGATGCGTGCACTCATCACCGAAATTATTTTCCAGCAACAGGGAGGAAAGTACAAAACTTATTTTTTCCGAAATCTTCTTTAAAACAATTTTTCCGAATTATATTGAAATATTTATATCAGAAAATATTATAAATAATATTATTATATTCCAAAATTTATTCGAAAGAAATTTCAAAACCCCGGAACTTAAGTTCTAAATTTCCAAATTTCGTCAATCTTATTTTCCAATCTAACTTATATTATTAATTATACACTTTATCACCTAACAACCAATCTATTGTAGCCAAATATAGATATAGATTGAAAAATTAATTTTATATATAGAAATATAATAGGAAAAATTATTTCATTCACCTATATTAAAACAGATATTATGTCGGTTTGTCCTATTTAGTGTTTAGAAACCCCTATTGATGTCACAGCGTCCCATGCATCAACCAGAATTTATAAATACAAAACGGAACAGATTAACACAATATTAAAACCTTTTTATAACACTAACAAGTACGCTCTCTCATATATATACACTCAGTGACTCCCATAGGGTATTACTACCCTATTAACAAAGAGTCAAACCCCACAAAGCCAAGGTTTATCGCTAAACCAAAGCCGGATCTCTGCCAACACAACGCCGGGTTACCCCTAACTGGGTAACTACTGACACGAATATGTCATCCCCCGATCGTAACCGATCTATCCGAGGATCTCCGATTTCCAACAACCACAAACTTGCAGCAACAACATAGGTTAAATATCTGAGCTTCATACCATGATACCACCTCTATCCAGAAGGAATGACATACACTAAAGGGGCGCTACCCACTAATAACCTTGCCGCATCCTTCCTATTTTGACCATTTTCGGGGTGTGAGGTCCGACGAAGTCTCGTCCACAAAGCCACGCTTTATACAAAAGATGTGCTTTGGGTCAACAAATTATCAAAGTAATGATCACAAAGATAAACGATCAAACAAATGATCATATCACAAATGATCAATCAATGATCATTTCACTGCAACACTCAGCATGCCACACTACCAAATTGTTAGTATATCACTAATAACCTTCAACTATATAACCTCTAAGCTCGTATGTCTCAGAGAAGGGTGTTAAGCTAAGAGAATAAATTCTCCGCCACCAACAGAAATATATTTGAAAGAAATCAGCTTTATATCTCAATTTGTAATGTCAGACATACAATCCATACAAGTCTGTTCCGGGCTCGAACAGAACCGAAGGCACTTACAAAGAAGTCCTTGCATTCCGGATAATTTCTAATCACGTCCGGACTTCCCGTCACTAAGGGTGATAAAACCTCTATATCGGAGATCAGCCGATGCAGAGTAACTCAACGGTAATCCTTCTGTTTTCAAAAATATCCGGTCCTCAACACCGGTCATCAAATGCAATTCATTACGACGTATCACATATTCGGAATGGGTTATATGACCCCAAGGTCCTTTCCCGGCTAACCCGAATAGTGAGCGCTTATTCAAAAATAAGTGTGGCATTCAAATTCAAACAATCACAACAAATACCTATTTAAAGGTAAATATTGATAGTCGGATTTTTTAACTATCAATAGGCGTGTTCAACATCACCAGATTCCAAATAATTTTCTAAATTATTTACTTTCCAAAATATCTTTACTAGATATAAAATTTCCCACACTTCAACATTTGAAAACTAATTTTCAAATCACTTTTCACCTTTACCACTTTTGAAAACAAATTTCAAACATTTTCTTTACGCGGAATTTCTTTCATGTCAACATGGTTCATTTAAACCAATTAAATAAATCCTTAACGATTTACTTTATATTTACGTTCCAAATCCGTAAATTAATTCCCACACTTCAAAAATAAATCAACGTTTATTTTTAAACCAATTTCCCTTTTCATTCATAAATTCCATAGTGAATTTACAATTCCAAAATATTTATGAATATATGATTCCCAAATCGATTTCCAATATTCATTTTCAATTTGTCTTCAAAAAGATAAATTCTTAGAACGTTTTATTTCACATTGGAAAAACATTTCCGTACTTATTTATTAATAAGTAATTCACAAATCCATTTATTTTCAACACTTGGAAAATATTCAATATACTTAAACCGAAATTAAGTATATATTTCATTCTTTAAGGAAATCATTCTCTTAAACATATTTATTTGGGCCAAAACGAATGTTGCGTAAAACATCGTTACGACAACCCAAAATCACTAGTATAGGGATTTGAAATTAAAATAGATATATAATCCCAATACTAAACAAAACATTTCCTTTCGGAAATCATTTACTATAACAACAGTGTTATAGTCCACCATTTCCTTCTATTTCTCGAAAACGTCTATTTCAACAATGAATGTTGAAATCTATGGTTTCGAATCTTAACACATTTTAAAAAAACATCGTTAGATCGTTTTAATTTTATTTAAAACATCACATCCAAAACATTTTCTTTAACATATTATTCACTATACAAAAACGTGAATATACTTTGTTAACCAATTTCATCTTTTCTATGCATTTTATTTTAAAGGATTATTCACTATCTAAAACGTGAATATAACTCCATTAATAAGTCACAACAATTTACTTATATCAAAATAAACCGTTTGCGAATTTATAAAACAATGTTTATAAATTCTATTTCTATTTATTTTATATCAACTCCTTTTATAAATCTCCTTTATTAACCTATTTCAATTTATAACTCAATTATAAACCAAAAGTCCATAATTTAAATTTAATACTTATAATTTATTTGTTTGCAAAATCGTCCCTTTAACTTTCCAAATTATAAATCTTATAACTATAGGATTCAATTATTTACCCATATCTATTCTTCAAATAACTTTACAAATTTTATAAACCTACTGCTTATAAAATTCCATTTATAACTTCACCGTTTATAATCCTATAAATTTTCATTCATTTATGAAATTCATTTACAATTCATTCTAACACTTATAAAAACTCGTTTTATAATTCAAATATTTTAATTTATAAATATCAATTTATAAATCTCTTATATAAATCAATTTATACTATTATTTTAAAACATCTTTAAACTCCTTTATAATTTCACCATTTTGATTTATAAAATAATCAAATTTCATAAATCCTATGTTTAAACTTTTTATAATAAATTCAAAAATCCTGATTTAAACTATTTTATAAAATCATTAACCCCATATTTTCAAAAATCAACTTTTAACTATATTTCTCAAAAATCAAAATTTTATAACGTTAAAATTATACGTTTATTTATATAAAACGAATCAGTTCCAAAATTATTTTATAAAACGTATACTTTCAAAAATCACTTTAAAAATCCTTTTAAAATTCCAAAATTTGGCCCAATGATGCTACACACCAAATAGTCAATCATGACAACAACGACATCATATATCGATATGAAAATCAATCAAATATCAAAATATCTGAAATCAAATAAATACTGTTGAGGAATCCAGTTGGATCCCTCCAACCTGTATCCCCGCATCCAAAGATGTTCAAAAATGGAACTAGTTTCGTCCAATTCTGAGACTGTTCAAAAATTGGCTATTTTACAGTCGATAATTAAATATTAAAATATTCAATTTTCACAAATTTACTCTTAATTCAATTTTAAAAGTTCTAAAATATCGTTCTAACTACAATATGATAAAATAAAATTTTACAAATCATTTTTAATCATATTCAACCCGATTTCCAATTATTTCTGGAATTTCAATTATTAAATTATCGATTTAATTGTCAAATTAAATCCAATATTCGATAAATAAATTATTCGACTTAAAAATTTCACTTATTAATACTTAAAATAAATTAAATATTCAAATTTTAATCAATATAAATTCTGGGTCGTTACATCAGGAGATACTCAAAGTTAAGCTCATGAATCTTGAATATTGAAATCTTCCGAATGTGAACAATGGTTTTTGAAAAATCCTGATTTTGAACCTTTTATATACCAATCTTAAAAATTTAAATTTTTGAATTTTCAGAAGTTCGAATCACGAAATTTGCGACATTTCTACTTAGGTATTTTTCAACAACTAGGAATCTTCAATCTTAAATCTTGAAAGTTTGAATCTCGAAATTGAATCCTATACAATCTGACTATTTAATGTTGCAGGAGATTTGAAAATTTTGACGCTTAATGTTTATAGATTTTTGAGATCTACCCTCGAATGTTGAAAATTTCATATATTCACTCTTGAACTACTCATAGACCGACTCGTGTGCATAAATTTTTGAGTTGTTTGAATGTTGAATCATGTAAAGCGGGATCGCTAAACATTAAATCCTTGGACTTGTAAAATGGAAAGCCCAAATTTAGATTTTTGGAAGCCTAAAATTTCAGCCTTGATTCGTGGTAATTTCTAAATGTAATTATTTGAAAGTTCGAGTATTCACTAAGAATTTCAGTATTGAAATTTTTTGAATCATGAAACGAAAACCGTAGGTGCTCGAAACTTGAATGACGAAAGGAAGGAAGCTTAAATCTTGAATCTTGGGTACTTATCATGAAAGGAAAAAATTTTGAATCTTGAAAACGATTCTTGATTCTGGAAAAGTTTGGCTCTAAAATCCCCAAATGTTCGAATTTTGAATTATGAAATGTGTGAACTTACTCGAAATCCATTTTTGAATATTGAAATTTTAGGGAATCTGGAATTTTAAATCCTTAAAGGTTCCAATCTTCATTCTTGAAACATATACTTTGGGCATCCTTCACATAGCCATATTGTAGAATTTTAAATGGTTTATAACGTAAATGTACAATTTTTATATTTTGAATCCTCACTCTTAAATCTTGAAATGTTATATAATCTTAAATTGAATCCCATAAAGTTTGACCCTGTTATTTGCACGAGTCGACTCTTGAAATTATCGATGTTAGAATCACGAATCTGCAATTTTGAAATGTTTGGAACATGAACATCAATTTGGAAACCCCAGAGTTTTTTATTGGATTTTGAATTTTGATTTAGAAACTTATATCATGAAATTCAGATCTTGAATATCGATCAATAAAAGTTCGAAACAATAAAATTAAGAAGATCAAATCCTTATTTTAGAAATGATCCAACCATTTGTCTTGAAAATCGGGTTTTGACTCGAAATGATTAAATCTCCAATCCTAAATGAAGGAATCTTAAAAAGCACAATGTTGGGAATCTGTCATCTTGGAACTGTGGCGTTGGATGTTCGGTTGTTAAAACAAGAATCAAGAATCTGTTATCTTGGAAATGTGACCTTGGAAGATCGAGTCTTGAGTCGTCAAATGTTCGAATCTTCAAAATGATTCTAGATTCGTGAAAAGTTTTTTGGGTCTAAAACCGCCAAATTTTCAAATTTTAAATTTTGGAAGTATGAACCTCATATTTGTCGAAAATTATATTTGAATATTGCAATTTGAAAATCTAGATCGCGAGAAAGGTAAAATTGAAAATTTCACACCTCAAATCTTCACAACTTTGAATTTTGAATTTTGAAAATTCTGAATTTCAAAAATTCAAAATTTTTAACTTTTCAAAGTTTAAACATTGAAATTTCTAAAGTATACTTGATTATTGAGATGTTGAATTTGGAATCTTAAATCCTATAAAGTTCCGCCGTTTATTTTGAGCCAGGATATTCATCATAATAGCTCAAACATAAATGTCGAAAAAGTTTGTGCTTTGAATCTGGACACCTCAAAATTTTGAATCTTCAATCTTGATATGTTTGAATGCGGAAATTAAATTCGGTAACGTACAAATCTAAAATTCGCCGAAATTCAAATTAGGAGATACTCAAAGTTAAGCTCATGTCCTGAACTATTATGAGACTTTTGATTACCTGTGTTCCGCACTTAGCTTGTCTGTGTTATTATTATATTAATTGTCCTGAACTATTATGAACCATCGTGGTTCGTTTTATATTGGAATTGGGTATGTCGATGGGAGTAAATAAATAAGAGATGAGAAATAAAAATATATACCACTTCTATCGAGGTAACCAATACTAGTGTAAGGCCTAACAACGGATGGCCGCTCCTATCCAGCCTTATTCTTCGTGATAACAGACAGTATTTCCTTTAATACTCTTTGTTATTGCGAGCATAGAGGTGGGGCGTCACATAATAGCTCAAAAATAAATGTCGAAAAAGTTTGTGCTTTGAATCTGGGCACCTCAAAATTTTGAATCTTCAATCTTGATATGTTTGAATGCTGAAATTAAATTCGGTAACGTACAAACCTAAAATTCGACAAAACTCAAATCAGGAGATACTCAAAGTTAAGCTCATGAATCTTGAATATTAAAATGTTCCGAATGTGAAAATTGGTTTTTGAAAAATCCTGATTTTGAACCTTTTATATACCAATCTTAAAAAATTTAAATTTTTGACTTTTTAGAAGTTCGAATCATGAAATTTGTGACATTTCTACTTACGTATTTTTTTTCAAATTTTGAATCTTTCAATTTTCCAATCTTGAATATCGTACCATATTGCCCTTTGGATATTCATCATGAAATCTCTAATATAGAATCTTGAAATGTTTATATCCTAAAACTAGAATTTCAAAAACTTTGAGTCTTCAATCTTAAATCTTGAAAGTTTCAATCTCGAAATTGAATCCTATACAATTTGACTATTTAATTTTGCAAGAGATTTGAAAATTTTGACGCTTCATGTTTATAGATTTTTGACATCTGCCCTCGAATGTTGAAAATTTCAGATATTCACTCTTGAACTACTCATAGACCAACTCGTGTGCATAAAATTTTGAGTTGTTTGAATTTTGAATCATATTAAGCGGGATCGCTAAACATTAAATCCTTGGACTTGTAAAATGGAAAGCCTAAATTTAGATTTTTGGAAGCCTAAAATTTCAGCCTTGATTCGTGGTAATTACTAATCGTAATTATTTGAAAGTTCGAGTATTCACAAAGAATTTCAATATTGAAATTTTTTGAATCATCTCTCACGAATAATATCAAACCGAAACTTGAATGACGAAAGGAAGGAAGCTTAAATCTTGAATCTTGGGTACTTATCATGAAAGGCAAAAATTTCGAATCTTGAAAACGATTCTTGATTCTAGAAAAGTTTGGCTCTAAAATCACCAAATATTCGAATTTTGAATTATGAAATGTGTGAACTTACTCGAAATCCATTTTTGAATATTGAAATTTTAAGGAATCTAGAATTTTAAATCCTTAAAGGTTCCAATCATCAATCTTGAAACATATACTTTGGGCATCCTTCACATAGCCCTAATGTAGAATTTTAAATGGTTTATAATGTAAATGTACAATTCTTATATTTTGAATCCTCGCTTTTAAATCTTGAAATGTTATATAATCTTAAATTGAATCCTATAAAGTTTGACCCTATTATTTGCACGAGTCGACTCTTGAAATTATCAATGTTAGACTCACGAATCTGCAATTTTGAAATGTTTGGAACATGAACATCAATTTGGAAACTCCTGATTTTTTATTGGGTTTTGAGTTTTGATCTAGAAACTTATATCATGAAATTTAGATCTTGAATATCGATCAATAAAAGTTCGAAACAATAAAATTAAGAAGATCGAATCCTTATTTTAGAAATGATCCAACCATTTGTCTTGAAAATCGGGTTTTGAATCGAAATGATTAAATCTCGAATCCTAAATGAAGGAATCTTAAAAAGCACAATGTTGGGAATCTGTTATCTTGGGACTGTGACGTTGGATGTTCGATTGTTAAAACAAGAATCAAGAATCTTTTATCTTGGAAATGTGACCTTGGAAGATCGAGTCTTGAGTCGTCAAATGTTTGAATCTTCATAATGATTCTAGTTTCGTGAAAAAAAATTTGGGAGTAAAACCGCCAAATGTTCAAATTTTAAATTTTGGAAGTATGAACGTCATATTAGTCGAACATTAATTGAACATTGCAATTTGCAAATCTAGATCGCGAGAATGGTAAAATTGAAAATTTCACGCCTCAAATCTTCAAAATTTTCAATTTGAATTTGGAAATTTCTGAATTTCAAAAATTCAAAATTTTTAACTTTTCAAAGTTCAAACATTGAAATTTCTAAAGTATACTTGATTATTGAGATGTTGAATTTAGAATCTTAAATCCTATAAAGTTCCGCCGTTTATTTTAAGCTAGGATATCATCATAATAGCTCGAACATAAATGTTGAAAAAGTTTGTGCTTTGAATCTGGACACCTCAAAATTTTGAATCTTCAATCTTGATATGTTTGAATGTTGAAATTAAATTCGGTAACATAAATCTAAAATTCGCCGAAATTCAAATCAGGAGATACTCAATGATAAGCTCATGAATCTTGAATATTGAAATGTTCCGAATGTGAACATTGGTTTTTGAAAAATCCTGATATTGAACCTTTTATATACCAATCTAAAAAAATTTAAATTTTTAAACTTTTAGAAAAGTTCGAATCACGAAATTTTCGACATTTCTACTTACGTATTTTCCAAATTTTGAATCTTTCAATTTTCTAATCTTGAATATCGTACCATATTGTTTTTTGGATATTCATCATGAAATCCCTAATATAGAATCTTGAAATGTTTATATCCTAAAACTAGAATTTCAAAAACTTTGAACTTCAATCTTAAATCTTGAAAGTTTGAATCTCGAAATTGAATCCTATACAATTTAACTATTTAATTTTGTAAGAGATTTGAAAATTTTGACGCTTCATGTTTGTATATTTTTGAGATCTGCCCTCGAATGTTGAAAATTTCAGATATTCACTCTTGAACCACTCATAGACCGACTCGTGTGCATAAAATTTTGAGTTGTTTGAATGTTGAATCATGTAAAGCAGGATCGCTAAACATTAAATCCTTGGACTTGTAAAATGGAAAGCCCAAATTTAGATTTTTGGAAGCCTAAAATTTCAGCCTTGATTAGTGGTAATTTCTATTCGTAATTATTTGAAAGTTCGAGTATTCGCAAAGAATTTCAATATTGAAAATTTTTGAATCATGAAACGAAAACCGTAGATGCTCGAAACATGAATGACGAAAGGAAGGAAGCTTAAATCTTGAATCTTGGGTACTTATCATGAATGGCAAAAATTTCGAATCATGAAAACGATTCTTGATTCTAGAAAAGTTTGGCTCTAAAATCCCCAAATGTTCGAATTTTGAATTATGAAATGTGTGAACTTATTCGAAATCCCTTTTTGAATATTGAAATTTTAAGGAATCTGGAATTTTAAATCCTTAAAGGTTCCAATCTTCAATCTTGAAACATATACTTTGGGAATCCTTCACATAGCCCTAATGTAGAATTTTAAATGGTTTATAATGTAAATGTACAATTCTTATATTTTGAATCCTCGCTCTTAAATCTTGAAATGTTATATAATCTTAAATTGAATCCTATAAAATTTGACACTGTTATTTGCACGAGTCGACTCTTGAAATTATCGATGTTAGACTCACGAATCTGAAATTTTGAAATGTTTGGAACATGAACGTTAATTTGGAAACCCCTGATTATTTTATTGGATTTTGAGTTTTGATCTAGAAACTTATATCATGAAATTTAGATCTTGAATATCGATCAATAAAAGTTCGAATAAAATAAAGAACATCGAATCCTTATTTTAGAAATGATCCAACCATTTGTCTTGAAAATCGGGTTTTGAATTGAAATGATTAAATCTCGAATCCTAAATGAAGGAATCTTAACAAGCACAATGTTGGGAATCTGTTATATTGGAACCGTGACGTTGGATGTTCTTTTGTTAAAACAAGAATCAAGAATCTGTTATCTTGGAAATGTGACCTCGGAAGATCGAGACTTGAGTCGTCAAATGTTCGAATCTTCAGACTGATTCTAGTTTCGTGAAAAGTTTTTTGGGACTAAAACCGTCAAATGTTCAAATTTTAAATTTTGGAAGTATGAACCTCATATTCGTCGAACATTATATTTGAATATAACAATTTGAAAATCTATGTCGCGAGAATGGTAAAATTTAAAATTTCACACCTCAAATCTTCAAAATTCTGAATTTTGAAAATTGTGAATTTCAAAAATTCAAAATTTTGATTATTGAGATGTTGAATTTGGAATCTTAAATCCTATAAAGTTCCATCGTTTATTTTTAGCCAGGATATTCATCATAATAGCTCAAACATAAATGTCGAAAAAGTTTGTGCTTTGAATCTGCACACCTCAAAATTTTGAATCTTCAATCTTGATATGTTTGAATGCTGAAATTAAATTCGGTAACGTACAAATCTAAAATTCGCCGAAATTCAAATCAGGAGATACTCAAAGTTAAGCTCATGAATCTTGAATATTGAAATGTTCCGAATGTGAACATTTGTTTTTGAAAAATCCTGATTTTGAACCTTTTATATACCATCTTAAAAAATTTAAATATTTGAACTTTTAGAAGTTCGAATCACGAAATTTGCGACATTTCTACTTACGTATTTTTCAAATTTTGAATCTTTCAATTTTCCAATCTTGAATATCGTGCCATATTGTTTTTTGGATATTCATCATGAAATCCCTAATATAGAATCTTGAAATGTTTATATCCTAAAACTAGAATTTCAAAAACTTTGAATCTTCAATCTTAAATCTTGAAAGTTTGAATCTCGAAATTGAATCCTATACAATTTGACTATTTAATTTTGCAAGAGATTTGAAAATTTTGCGCTTCATGTTTATAGATTTTTGAGATCTGCCCCCGAATGTTGAAAATTTCAGATATTCACTCTTGAACTACTCATAGATCTGCTCGTGTGCATAAAATTTTGAGTTGTTTGAATGTTGAATCATGTAAAGCGGGATCGCTAAACATTAAATCCTTGGAGTTGTAAAATGGAAAGCCCAAATTAAGATTTTTGGAAGCCTAAAATTTCAGCCTTGATTCGTGGTAATTTCTAATCGTAATAATTTGGAAGTTCGAGTATTCACAAAGAATTTCAATATTCAAATTTTTTGAATCATGAAACGAAAACCTTAGATGCTCGAAACCTGAATGACGAAAGGAAGGAAGCTTAAATCTTGAATCTTGCGTACTTATCATGAAGGGCAAAAATTTTGAATCTTGAAAACGATTCTTGATTCTAGAAAAGTTTGGCTCTAAAATCCCCAAATGTTCGAATTTTGAATTATGAAATGTGTGAACTTACTCGAAATCCATTTTTGAATATTGAAATTTTAAGGAATCTGGAATTTTAAATCCTTAAAGGTTCCAATCTTCAATCTTGAAACATATACTTTGGGCATCCTTCACATAGCCCTAATGTAGAATTTTAAATGGTTTATAACGTAAATGTACAATTCTTATATTTTGAATCCTCACTCTTAAATCTTGAAATGTTATATAATCTTAAATTGAATCCTATAAAGTTTGACCCTGTTATTTGCACAAGTCGACTCTTGCAATAACCGATGTTGGACTCACGAATCTGCAATTTTGAAATGTTTGGAACATGAACGTCAATTTGGAAACCTCTGAGTTCTTTTATTGGATTTTGAATTTTGATCTAGAAACTTATATCATGAAATTTAGATCTTGAATATCGATCAATAAAAGTTCGATACAATAAAATTAAGAAGATCGAATGCTTATTTTAGAAATGATCCAACCATTTGTCTTGAAAATCGGGTTTTGAATCGAAATGATTAAATCTCGAATCCTAAATGAAGGAATCTTAAAAAGCACAATGTTGGGAATCTGTTATCTTGGAACTATGGCGTTGGATGTTCGGTTGTTAAAACAAGAATCAAGAATCTGTTATCTTGGAAATGTGACCATGGAAGATCGAGTCTTGTGTCGTCAAATGTTCGAATCTTAAAAATGATTCTAGATTCGTGAAAAGTTTTTTGGGATTAAAACCGTCAAATGTTCAAATTTTAAATTTTGGAAGTATGAACCTCATATTTGTCGAACGTTATATTTGAATATTGAAATTTGAAAATCTAGATCGCAAGAATGGTAGAATTGAAATTTCACACCTCAAATCTTCAAAATTTTGAATTTTGAATTTTGAATTTTGAAAAATCTGAATTTCAAAAATTCAATATTTTTAACTTTTCAAAGTTCAAACATTGAAATTTCTGAAGTATACTTGATTATTGAGATGTTGAATTTGGAATCTTAAATCCTATAAAGGTCCGCCGTTTATTTTGAGCCCGGATATTCATCATAATAGCTTAAACATAAATGTCGAAAAAGTTTGTGCTTTGAATCTGGACAGCTTAAAATTTTGAATCTTCAATCTTGATATGTTTGAATGCTGAAATTAAATTCGGTAACGTACAAATCTAAAATTAGCCGAAATTCAAATCAGGAGATACTCAAAGTTAAGCTCACGAATCTTGAATATTGAAATGTTCCGAATGTGAACATCGGTTTTTGAAAAATCATGATTTGGAACCTTTTATATACCAATCATAAAAAATTTAAAATTTTGAACTTTTAGAAGTTGGAATCACGAAATTTGCGACATTTATACTTACGTATTTTTCAAATTTTGAGTCTTTCAATTTTCCAATGATGAATATCGTACCATATTGTTTTTTGGATATTCATCATGAAATCCCTAATATAGAATCTTGAAATGTTTATATCGTAAAACTAGAATTTCAAAAACTTTGAATCTTCAATCTTAAATCTTGAAAGTTTGAATCTCGAAATTGAATCCTATACAATTTGACTACTTAATTTTGCAAGAGATTTGAAAATTTTGACGCTTCATGTTTATAGATTTTTGAGATCTGCCCTCGAATGTTGAAAATTTCAGATATTCACTCTTGAACTACTCATAGACCGACTCGTGTGCATAAAATTTTGAGTTGTTTGAATGTTGAATCATGTAAAGCGGGATCGCTAAATATTAAATCCTTGGACTTGTAAAATGGAAAGCCCAAATTTAGATTTTTGGAATCCTAAATTTCAACCTCGATTCGTGGTAATTTCTAATCGTTATTATTTGAAAGTTCGAGTATTCACAAAGAATTTCATTATTGAAATTTTTTGAATCATGAAACGAAAACCTCATATGCTTGAAACTTGAATGACGAAAGGAAGGAAGCTTAAATCTTGGATCTTGGGTACTTATCATGAAAGGCAAAAATTTCGAATCTTGAAAACGATTCTTGATTCTAGAAAAGTTTGGCTCTAAAATCCCCAAATGTTCGAATTTTGAATTATGAAATGTGTGAACTTACTCGAAATCCATTTTTGAATATTGAAATTTTAAGGAATCTGGAATTTTAAATCCTTAAAGGTTCCAATCTTCAATCTTGAAACATATACTTTGGGCATCCTTCACATAGCCCTAATATTGAATTTTAAATGGTTTATAATGTAAATGTGCAATTCTTATATTTTGAATCCTCGCTCTTAAATCTTGAAATGTTATATAATCTTAAATTGAATCCTATAAAGTTTGACACTGTTATTTGCACGAGTCGACTCTTGAAATTATCGATGTTAGACTTACGAATCTGCAATTTTGAAATGTTTAGAACATGAACGTTAATTTGGAAACCCCTGATTATTTTATTGGATTTTGAGTTTAGATCTAGAAACTTATATCATGAAATTTAGATCTTGAATATCGATTTATAAAAGTTCGAATAAAATTAAGAAGATCGAATCCTTATTTTAGAAATGATCCAACCATTTGTCTTGAAAATCGGGTTTTGAATCGAAATGATTAAATCTCGAATCCTAAATGAAGGAATCTTAAGAAGCATAATGTTGGGAATCTGTTATATTGGAACCGTGACGTTGGATGTTCTTTTGTTAAAACAAGAATCAAGAATCTGTTATCTTGGAAATGTGACCTCGGAAGATCGAGACTTGAGTCGTCAAATGTTCGAATCTTCAGAATGATTCTAGATTCGTGAAAAGTTTTTTGGGACTAAAACCGTCAAATGTTCAAATTTTAATGTTAGGAAGTATGAACCTCGTATTTGTCGAAAATTATATTTGAATATTGCAATTTGAAAATCTATGTCGCGAGAATGGTAAAATTTAAAATTTCACCCCTCAAATCTTCAAAATTCTGAATTTTGAAAATTGTGAATTTCAAAAATTCAAAATTTTGATTATTGAGATGTTGAATTTGGAATCTTAAATCCTATAGAGTTCCACCGTTTATTTTTAGCCAGGATATTCATCATAATAGTTCAAACATAAATGTCGAAAAAGTTTGTGCTTTGAATCTGCACACCTCAAAATTTTGAATCTTCAATCTTGATATGTTTTAATGCTGAAGTTAAATTCGGTAACGTACAAATCTAAAATTCGCCGAAATTCAAATCAGGAGATACTCAAAGTTAAGCTCATGAATCTTGAATATTGAAATGTTCCGAATTTGAACATTGGTTTTTGAAAAATCCTGATTTTGAACCTTTTATATACCAATCTTAAAAAATTTAAATATTTGAACTTTTAGAATTTCGAATCACGAAATTTGCGATATTTCTACTTACGTATTTTTCAAATTTTGAATCTTTCAATTTTCCAATCTTGAATATCGTACCATATTGTTTTTTGGATATTCATCCTGAAATCCCTAATATAGAATCTTGAAATGTTTATATCCTAAAACTAGAATTTCAAAAACTTTGAATCTTCAATCTTAAATCTTGAAAGTTTGAATCTCGAAATTGAATCCTATGCAATTTGACTATTTAATTTTGCAAGAGATTTGAAAATTTTGATGCTTCATGTTTATAGATTTTTGAGATCTGCCCCCAAATGTTGAAAATTTCAAACATTCACTCTTGAACTACTCATAGACCTACTCGTGTGCATATAATTTTGAGTTGTTTGAATGTTGAATCATGTAAAGCGGGATCGCTAAACATTAAATCCTTGGACTTGTAAAATGGAAAGCCCAAATTTAGATTTTTGGAAGCCTAAAATTTCAGCCTTGATTCGTTGTAATTTCTAATCGTAATTATTTGGAAGTTCGAGTTTTCACAAAGAATTTCAATATTCAAATTTTTTGAATCATGGAACGAAAACCTTAGATGCTCGAAACCTGAATGACGAAAGGAAGGAAGCTTAAATCTTGAATCTTGCGTACTTATCATGAAAGGGAAAAATTTCGAATCTTGAAAACGATTCTTGATTCCAGAAAAGTTTGGCTCTAAAATCCCCAAATGTTCGAATTTTGAATTATGAAATGTGTGAACTTACTCGAAATCCATTTTTGAATATTGAAATTTTAAGGAATCTGGAATTTTAAATCCTTAAAGGTTCCAATCTTCAATCTTGAAACATATACTTTGGGCATCCTTCACATAGCCCTAATGTAGAATTTTAAATGGTTTATAACGTAAATGTACAATTCTTATATTTTGAATCCTCACTCTCAAATCTTGAAATGTTATATAATCTTAAATTGAATCCTATAAAGTTTGACCCTGTTATTTGCACGAGTCGACTCTTGAAATAACCGATGTTGGACTTACGAATCTGCAATTTTGAAATGTTTGGAACATGAACGTCAATTTGGAAACCCCTGAGTTTTTTTATTGGATTTTGAATTTTGATCTAGAAACTTATATCATGAAATTTAGATCTTGAATATCGATCATGTAACGACCCAGGATTTTGAACAATTTAAATTTGAAAATATTTAATTAATTTTAAATATTTGAATAATGGTTTGGATTGAATTTTCAATATAGCTTTGAATTTGACGATTAAATTCTAAAATTTAATCTATTGAAGTTGAATAAAAATTTGAATCTTCAATTTTAAGCCGGTTAAAAATATTTCAAAGGAAAAATCTACATGGATAATACTGAAGATAATAGAAGCTTCAGAATTGAATTTGAAAGTGAATTGCTCAGTTTTGAAACTATATCGTTTAAATCGTTATTTAAAAATAGCCATCCGAGGCATAGTCTCGGAATTCGACGAAACCAGTTCCATTGGATCCGAAATAGTTAATTATTATCGGATTTCAATTTTCATAGCAATCGGAGTTGTCGTTTGACCGTGGCAGCTCGAAACGCATCGAATTGTTTTTAATATTAATTTAGCGAGTTAAAATAGCCATTTTTCAAACGGTCTCGGATTTTGACGAAACTAGTTTCATCGGATCCGTAATGTGATATTATTGTAAGATTTCAAATTTCAAGTCAATCGGTTTTATCGTTTGTCCGGGGCAAGCTAAAACGTCTAGAAAATCGTTTAAATCGATTTAATTAAAATTGATCGTTTAATTCCATATCTCGCACAGATGATCGAATTAGCTTCCGAAACCTGATCCATTGTGTCCGGAACGCGGGATAAACCCTAGAAACGTTAGTTACCGCGCGTAAATCGGAGTTCGAAAAATCCGAAGTGAATAGTGTCCGTCAGTTTTCTATAAAAAGGACCATCCTCTTCATTCATTAGAGAAACCCTAAATTTTTGTTCGTGGCCGCCACCATTGAAACCGAAGGCCGAAAATCTCCCACTTTCTCCCTCTCTTTTCTTCTAATCCACAAATCGAATTGAAAAACTTTCAACTAACAAATTGAAGAGGGCAGTGAGATCTATCATATCTACGGTCAAGATCGTTTAATTCAAGATGGATTGGTGGCTATTGGGGTTTGAGCGCGACCGGTTCGTGCACGCAAATCGAGGAGGAGGTGGAGCCGAGCTCAGCACTTCTCTGGCCGGTGGTAGAGGGTGCAAAGGCGGTCCTTGTGGTGGTTCTTGATCAGAGCAAAAGCGAGTGTGGTGGCCGAAAGCATAAACCCTAGTTGTGAAGCATTGGGTTTCTTTGCGTTCGATGTTACCTGGAGGGACGGCGGCTTTGGGAAGAAAAAGGAACTCGCGGCCCAGATTTCATCCAGCTTAAAGAACGGTGATGATGAAGATTGGTTTAAATAAAAGAAAATTAATTGTATTTAATTATGTATTAACTTCAAAATGTCATAACTTTGCGATGCGAGGTCAAAAAAATTCAAAACGAAGTGCGTTGGAATCGTATTCGCGAAGGCTACGCGATGCAACCAGTTTGGAGTCGATTGGAGCTCGTTTGAATTTCGGGTAAAATTAAACGTTCGTTTAATTTTATTCGAAACGAACGCTGAAATCAGAAAGAAAATCAAGGTGAGAACTTCTCACTCAAAAGGGTATTTAAAATTTTAAATAGTTGTATTTAAAATTTGTTGATTGATTGATTGATTGATTGTTTGCTTGATTGTGATAGTAGATATAGTAGGATATGCTATATATATATATATATATATATATATATATATATATATATATATATATATATATATATATATATATATTGGCATATGTATATATTGCAATTGATTGATTTCCCGCATTGTATAGCGGATGAGACCCTATTGCGCCGTTAGTAAGCGGATAATAATTTATAAAATCCCATATACCGCGATATTCCACCTCGAAGTGGAATGGGTATTGTGCTAACATCTTTGGATGCAGGGAAACAGGTTGGAGGGATCCAACTGGATTCCTCACAAATATTTATATGATTATAAATATTGTGTGATTATTGATTATCATACTGATATATGATATTTGTGCCATGATTATAAATATTGGATGCTGTTGCATCATTGGATCCATTTTTAAAGTTAAAAATAACGATTTTGAATTGAAAAGGATTTTAAAAGTGATTTTTCAAAGTACATGTTTTTATTTAAAATTTGGAATGTATTCATTTTAAAATAAATTCAAATTTCAATTTTTAAAGTTATAGAATTCAGGATTTTTGTAAAATATAACCAAAATGTTATTTTTGAGATAAGTAGTTAATAAATTTATGAAATGGTTTTAATTGGAATTTCGAATAACTATTATAAAGGATGAATATAAAAGATTTTATAAATTGATATTTATAAATAAAAATATTGGAAGTATAAACGAGTTTATTATGTGTTAAAATGAAGTATGAAATGGATCATTGAAAATTATAGATTTGTAAATTGTGAAAGTTATAAAATGAATAGATATTGAAAATAAAAGATTCATGAGTCATTAACTTATAAAATGGATTTTGGGTATTTAAATGAGATATTTATAGAAATTGTAAATAAAGGAATTTTTTTTTATAAGTTGAAATTGTCATGGAATATAAAAGAATCTTATAAGCAATAAGATTTGGAATTTGTGAAGCTTAAAAAGAACGATTTGGCAAATGAATGAATGAATTATAAGTACTTAACTTATAATATGGACTGTTGGTATAAAATTGAGTTATATAATTTGCATTGAATTGATAAAGGAAATTTATAAATCGAAGCTTATAAATAGAAATAAAATTTATAAACATTGTTTATAAATTCGTAATCAATTGAATTTGATCAATTGAATATAAAAGTTTATTAAAGGAGTTATATTCACGTTTTTGAACAGTGAATATATCGTTAAATAAAATGGATATATTTTGGGAAAGCAATGTTTTAAATGGAATTTAAAACGATTTAAAGGTGCTTTAAAATGCATTAAGTATCGAATACCTGGATTTCAACATTCATTGTTGAAATAAACGTTTTCGAGAAATAGAAGGAAAGGAAGTCGTAGATTTCAACATTCATTGTTGAAATAGACGTTTTCGAGAAATAGAAGGAAAGAAAGTCGTAGATTTCAACATTCATTGTTGAAATAGACGTTTTCGAGAAAATAAGGAAATAATGGACTATAACACAGTTGTTATAGTAAATGATTTCCGAAAGGAAATATTTTTGTATAGTATTGGGATTTATATATCTATTTAATTTCGAATCCCTATACTAGTGATTTTGGGTTGTCGTAACGATGTCTTACGCAACATTCGTTTTGACCCAAATAAATGTGAACAAAAGAACGTTTTCCTTAAACAAATGAAATATATACTTAACTATGGTTTAAGTATACCGAATATTTTCAAATTGTGAAAATAAATAATATTTGTGAATCACTTACTTTGAAATAAGTATGGAATTGTTTTTCCAATATGAAATGGAACGTTTTTTAAGAATTTATCTTTTTGAAGATAAATTGGAATTGAATATTTGAAATCTATTGAAAAATGTAGATCAGTAGATATTTTGAAATATAAATTCACTACGGAATTTATAAGTGGAAAGGGAAAATTGGTTTTCAAAATAAACGTTGTTTATTTTTGAAGTGTGGAAAATTTTATATCTTGTAAAGATGAGTTTGGGAAAATAAATAATTTGAGAAATTATTTGGAATCTGGTGATGTTGCGCATCTTTATTGATAGTTAATAACCGACTATCAATATTTACCTTTAAATAGGTATTTGTTGTGATTGTTTGAATTGAATGCCACACTTATTTTTAAATAAGCGCTCACTATTCGGGTTAACCGGGGAAGGACCATGGGGTCGTATAACCCACTCCGAATATGTGATACGTCGTTATGAATTGCATTTGAAGACCGGTGTTGAAGACCGGATATTTGTGAAAACGGATGGATTACCGTCGAGTTACTCTGCATCGGCTGATCTCCGATATAGAGGTTTTATCACCCTTAGTGACGGGTTGTCCGGACGTGATTAGTGAATATCCGGATTACAAGGGCTTCTTTGGAAGTGCCTTCGGTTCTGTTCGATCCCGGAACGGACTTGTATGGATTGTATGTCTGACGTTACAATTTGAGATGTAAGGCTGGTTTCTATCAAATATATTTCTGTTGGTGGCGGAGAATTTATTCTCTTAGCTTAACATCCTTCTCTGAGACGTACGAGCTCAGAGGTTATATAGTTGATGGTTACTAGTGATACATTCCCGAATTGGTAACGTGGCATACTAAGTGATGCTGTGAAATGATCATTGGTTGATCGTTTGTGATAGGATCATTTGTTTGATCGTCTATCTTGATGATCATTGCTTTGATCATTTGTTGACCCAAAGCACAGCTTTTGTTTAAAAGCGTGGCTTTGTGGACGAGACTTCATCGAGCCTCACACCCCGGAAATGGTCAAAACAGGAAAGATGCGGCAAGGTTATTAGGGGGTAGCGCCCCTTTAGTGTATGTCATTCCTTCTGGATAGAGGTGGTATAATGGTATGGAGCCCAGATACTTAACCTATGTGGTTACTGCAAATTTATTACTTTGTGGTTGTTGGAAATCGAGGATCCTCGGATATAGATCGGTTACGATCGGGGAATGACATATTCGTGTCAGTAGTTACCCAGTTAGGGGTAACCCGGCCTTGTGTTGGCAGAGATCCGGTTAGGTTCTCGAGACGTCATTCCAGAGGCGTTTCCATGTGGCAATGGGACGTTCCTTGGCCTGACCATATGTTGGAAATCTAAAGAAACAATACGAGCCTTGTACGGTTTTAGTTGTATTACCTGCTATGGAATGTGGCGATAACCTGCTATTGAACATAGTAGCTATAGTAGGCATACGATAATGGTCGTATGTTGGCTAAGATTTATATTCTACTTTCGAAATGATTTTTCTACACTATGCACTAGCAATAATATCAAATGCATCTTTTTTAATGCGTATCAAGCATCTTTGACTATCATAAGGAGAAATCTCCTCCGATTCTGCGTTTGCATTGTGTGTGTGTGCGGGAGGCCTTATGGTAGTCTCATTTTCTAAAAAGCATTGCGAATTTATTTAAAAATTATCCTATTCTTTGTTTTAAAGATAAATAACTATTATAAGTTCTCACACCAGTCTCATGACTGACCTGGAGTTTATTGTTCCCTTCCTAAACTCTGGGTGCCCACCAATTTCCACACGGGCAGTCTAGAGTTAGGTTATCAGGTCATTCTGGATTCAGGTGTCGCTACAGATATCTGGAGGCGAGCGGGATTGCGTACCATATTATCTATTGTATATAGTATTTCTTTTCCGCTGTTTGTTCTTTTGTTTTAATGATTATTCATTTATCTATTATATGTTGTTCCGCTGCGATTGTGAGATTCCGATATTGTCTGTTGTTCTTTCCTGTTCTGGTATTTATTGTTCTGATTCTATCTTTCTCTCTCTTCTTCTACCTCTTTCTTCTTTCTTAAACCCTCATGGTTCGATTTTCCGGCCTTCGATAAGACGGCATTTGATACAGTGGACGTATTAATGTCGATTTTCGGAAGTCGAAGAATCGGGTCTTGACAGATCAATAAAAGTTCGAAACAATAAAATTAAGAAGATCGAATCCTTATTTCATCCATTTGTCTTGAAAATCGGGTTTTGAATCGAAATGGTTAAATCTCGAATCCTAAATGAAGGAATCTTAAAAAGCGCAATGTTGGGAATCTGTTATCTTGGAACTTTGGCGTTGGATGTTCGGTTGTTAAAACAAGAATAAAGAATCTGTTATCTTGGAAATGTGACCTTGGAAGATCGAGTCTTGAGTCGTCAAATGTTCAAATCATCAAAATGATTCTAGATTCGTGAAAAGTTTTTTGGGACTAAAACCGTCAAATGTTCAAATTTTAAATTTTGGAAGTATGAACCTCATATTTGTCGAACATTATATTTGAATATTGCAATTTGAAAATCTAGATCGCAAAAATGGTAAAATTGAAAATTTCACACCTCAAATCTTCAAAATTTTGAATTTTGAATGTTGAATTTTGAAAATTCCGAATTTCAAAAATTCAAAATTTTTAATTTTTCAAAGTTCATACATTAAAATTTCTAAAGTATACATGATTATTGAGATGTTGAATTTGGAATCTTAAATCGTATAAAGTTCCGCCGTTTATTTTGAGCCCGGATATTCATCATAATAGCTCAAACATAAATGTCGAAAAAGTTTGTGCTTTGAATCTGGACACCTCAAAATTTTGAATCTTCAATCTAGATATGTTTGAATGCTGAAATTAAATTCGGTAACGTACAAATCTAAAATTCGCCGAAATTCAAGTCAGGAGATACTCAAAGTTAAGCTCATGAATCTTGAATATTGAAATGTTCCGAATGTGAACATTGGTTTTTGAATAATCCTGATTTTGAACCTTTTATATACCAATCTTAAAAAATTTAAAATTTTCAACTTTTAAAAATTCGAATCACAAAATTTGCGACATTTCTACTTACGTATTTTTCAAATTTTGAATCTTTCAATTTTCCAATATTCAAATATCGTACCATATTGTTTTTTGGATATTCATCATGAAATCCCTAACATAGAATCTGAAATGTTTATATCCTAAAACTAGAATTTCAAAAACTTTAAATCTTCAATCTTAAATCTTGAAAGTTTGGATCTCGAAATTGAATCCTATACAATTTGACTATTTAATTTTGCCAGAGATTTGAAAATTTTGACGCTTCATGTTTATAGATTTTTGAGATCTGCCCGCCGAATATTGAAAATTTCAGATATTCACTCTTGAACTACTCATAGACCTACTCGTGTGCATAAAATTTTGAGTTGTTTGAATGTTGAAACATGTAAAGCGGGATCGCTAAACATTAAATCCTTTGACTTGTAAAATGGAAAGCCCAAATTTAGATTTTTGGAAGCCTAAAATTTCAGCCTTGATTCGTGGTAATTTCTAATCGTAATTATTTGGAAGTTCGAGTATTCACAAAAAATTTCATTATTGAAATTTTTTGAATCATGAAAAGAAAAACTTTGATGCTCGAAACTTGAATGACGAAAGGAAGGAAGCTTAAATCTTGAATCTTGGGTACTTATCATGAAAGGCAAAAATTCCGAATCTTGAAAACGAT
This sequence comes from Allium cepa, assembly GCA_030765085.1. Classification (NCBI taxonomy): domain Eukaryota; kingdom Viridiplantae; phylum Streptophyta; class Magnoliopsida; order Asparagales; family Amaryllidaceae; genus Allium; species Allium cepa. The sequence continues at coordinate 925,290,071 of CM060939.1, forward strand.
TCTTGATTCTAGAAAAGTTTGGCTCTAAAATCCCCAAATGTTTGAATTTTGAATTTTGAAATGTGTGAACTTACTCGAAATCCATTTTTGAATGTTGAAATTTTAAGGAATCTGGAATTTTAACTCCTTAAAGGTTCCAATCTTCAACCTTGAAACATATACTTTGGGCATCCTTCACAAAGCCCTAATGTAGAATTTTGAATGGTTTGTAACGTAAATGTACAATTCTTATATTTTGAATCCTCACTCTAAAATCTTGAAATGTTATTTAATCTTAAATTGAATCCTATAAAGTTTGACCCTGTTATTTGCACGAGTCGACTCTTGAAATAATCGATGTTAGACTCACGAATCTGCAATTTTGAAATGTTTGGAACATGAACGTCAATTTGGAAACCCCTTAGTTTTTTTATTCGATTTTGAATTTTGATCTAGAAACTTATATCATGAAATTTAGATCTTGAATATCGATCAATAAAAGTTCGAAACAATGAAATTTAGAAGATCGAATCCTTATTTTAGAAATGATTCAACCATTTGTCTTGAAAATCGGGTTTTGAATCGAAATGATTAAACCTTGAATCCAAAATGAAGGAATCTTAAAAAGCACAATGTTGGGAATCTATTATCTTGGAACTGTGGCGTTGGATGTTCGGTTGTTAAAACAAGAATAAAGAATCTGTTATCTTGGAAATGTGAACTTGGAAGAACGAGTCTTGAGTCGTCAAATGTTCGAATCTTCAAAATGATTCTAGATTCGTGAGAAGTTTTTTGGGACTAAAACCATCAAATGTTCAAATTTTAACTTTTGGAAGTATGAACCTCATATTTATCGAACATTATATTTGAATATTGCAATTTGAAAATCTAGATCGCGAGAATGGTAAAATTGAGAACTTCAAAACTAAAATCTTCAAAATCTTGAATTTTGAAAATTCTGAATTTCAAAAATTCAAAATTTTTAACTTTTCGAAGTTCAAACATTGAAATTTCTAAAGTATACTTGATTATTGAGATGCTGAATTTGGAATCTTAAATCCTATAAAGTTCCGCCGTTGATTTTGAGCCAGGATATTCATCATAATAGCTCAAACATAGATGTCGAAAAAGTCTGTGCTTTGAATCTGGACAGCTCAAAATTTTGAATCTTCAATCTTGATATATTTGAATGCCGAAATTAAATTCGGTAACGTACAAATCTAAAATTCACCGAAATTCAAATCAGGAGATACTCAAAGTTAAGCTCATGAACCTTGAATATTGAAATGTTCCGAATGTGAACGTTGGTTTATGAAAAATCCTGATTTTGAACCTTTTATATACCAACCTTAAAAAATTTAAATTTTTGAATTTTTAGAAATTCGAATCACGAAATTTGCGACATTTCTACTTTCGTATTTTTCAAATTTTGAATCTTTCAATTTTCCAATCTTGAAATATCGTACCATATTGTTTTTTGGATATTCATCATGAAATCCCTAATATAGAATCTTGAAATGTTTATATCCTAAAACTAGAATTTCAAAAACTTTGAATCTTCAATTTTAAATCTTGAAAGTTTGAATCTCGAAATTGAATCCTATACAATTTGACTATTTAATTTTGCAAGAGATTTGAAAATTTTGACGCTTCATGTTTATAGATTTTTGAGATATGCCCCCGAATGTTGAAAATTTCAGATATTCACTCTTGAACTACTCCTAGACCTACTCGTGTGCATAAAATTTTGAGTTGTTTGAATGTTGAATCATGTAAAGCGGGATCGCTAAACACTAAATCCTTGGACTTGTAAAATGGAAAGCCCAAATTTAGATTTTTGGAAGCCAAAAATTTCAGCCTTGATTCGTGGTAATTTCTAATCGTAATTATTTGAAAGTTCGAGTATTCACCGAGAATTTCAATATTGAAATTTTTTGAATTATGAAACGAAAACCGTAGATGCTCGAAACTTGAATGACGAAAGGGAGGAAGCTTAAATCTTGAATCTTGGGTACTTATCATGAACGGCAAAAATTTCGAATCTTGAAAACGATTCTTGATTCTAGCAAAGTTTGGCTCTAAAATCCCCAAATGTTCGAATTTTAAATTATGAAATGTGTGAACTTACTCGAAATCCATTTTTGAATATTGAAATTTTAAGTAATCTGGAATTTTAAATCCTTAAAGGTTCCAATCTTCAATCTTGAAACATATACTTTGGGCATCCTTCACACAGCCCTAACGTGGAATTTTAAACGGTTTATAACGTAAATGTACAATTTTTATATTTTGAATCCTCACTCTTAAATCCTGAAATGTTATATAATCTTAAATTGAATCCTATAAAGTTTGACCCTGTTATTTGCATGAGGTGACTCTTGAAATTATCGATGTTAGACTCACGAATCTGCAATTTTGAAATGTTTGGAACATGAACGTCAATTTGGAAACCCCTGATTTTTTTATTGGATTTTGAATTTTGATCTAGAAACTTATATCATGAAATTTAGATCTTGAATATCGATCAATAAAATTTCGAAACAACAAAATTAAGAAGAACGAATCCTTATTTTAGAAATGATCCAACCATTTGTCTTGAAAATCGGGTTTTCAATCGAAATGATTAAATCTCGAATCCTAAATGAAGGAATCTGAAAAAGCACAATGTTGGGAATCTGTCATCTTGGAACTGTGGCGTTGGATGTTCGATTGTTAAAACAAGAATCAAGAATCTGTTATCTTGGAGGACGATCGAGACTTGAGTCGTTAAATGTTCGAATCTTCAGAATGATTCTAGATTCGTGAAAAGTTTTTTGGGACTAAAACCGTCAAATGTTCAAATTTTAAATTTTGGAAGTATGAACCTCATATTCGTCGAACATTATATTTGAATATTGCAATTTGAAAATCTATGCCGCAAGAATGGTAAAATTGAAAATTTCACACGTCAAATCTTCAAAATTTTGAATTTTGAATTATGAATTTTGAAAATTCTGAATTTCAAAAATTCAAAATTTTTAACTTTTCAAAGTTCAAACCATGAAATTTCTAAAGTATACTTGATTATTAAGATGTTGAATTTGGAATCTTAAATCCTATAAAGTTCCGCCGTTGATTTTGAATCTGGACGCCTCAAAATTTAGAATCTTCAACCTTGATATGTTTGAATGCTGAAATCAAATTTTGTAACGTACAAAACTAAAATTCGCCGAAATTCAAATCAGGAGATACTCAAAGTTAAGCTCATGAACCATGAATATTGAAATGTTCCGAATGTGAACGTTGGTTTTTGAAAAATCCTGATTTTGAACCTTTTATATACCAATCTTAAAAAATTTAAATTTTTGAATTTTTAGAAATTCGAATCACGAAATTTGCGACATTTCTACTTACGTATTTTTCAAATTTCGAATCTTTCAATTTTCCAATCTTGAGTATCGTACCATATTGTTTTTTGGACATTCATCGTGAAATCCCTAATATAGAATCCTGAAATGTTTATATCCTAAAACAAGAATTTCAAAAACTTTGAATCTTCGATCTTAAATCTTGAAAGTTTGAATCTTGAAATTGAATCCTATACAATTTGACTATTTAATTTTGCAAGAGATTTGAAAATTTTGACGCTTTATGTGTATAGATTTTTGAAATCTGCCCTCGAATGTTGAAAATTTCAGATATTCACTCTTGAACTACTCACAGACAAAATTTTGAGTTGTTTGAATGTTGAATCATGTAAAGCGGGATAGCTAAACATTAAATACTTGGACTTGTAAAATGGAAAGCCCAAATTTAGATTTTTGGAAGCCTAAATTTTCAGCCTTGATTCGTGGTAATTTCTAATCGTAATTATTTGAAAGTTCGAGTATTCACTAAAAATTTCAATATTGAAATTTTTTGAATCATGAAACAAAAACCGTAGATGCTCGAAACTTGAATGACGAAAGGAAGGAAGCTTAAATCTTGAATCTTAGGTACTTATCATGAAAGGCAAAAAATTCGAATCTTGAAAACGATTCTTGATTCTAATAGGTTCCTATCTTCAATCTTGAAACATATACTTTGGGCATCCTTCACATAGCCCTAATGTAGAATTTTAAATGGTTTATAACGTAATTGTACAATTTTTATATTTTGAATCCTCACTCTTAAATCTTGGAATGTTATATAATCTTAAATTGAATCCTATAAAGTTTGACCCTGTTATTTGCACGATTCTACTCTTGAAATAACCGATGTTAGACTCACGAATCTTCAATTTTGAAATGTTTGGAACATGAACATCAATTTGGAAACCACTGAGCTTTTTTATTGGATTTTGAATTTTGATCTAGAAATTTATATCATGAAATTTAGATCTTTAATATTGATCAATAAAAGTTCGAAACAATAAAATTAAGAAGATCGAATCCTTATTTTAGAAATGATGCAACCATTTGTCTTGAAAATCGGGTTTTGAATCGAAATGATTAAATCTCGAATCCTAAATGAAGAAATCTTAAAAAGCACAATGTTGGAAGTCTATTATCCTGGAACTGTGACGTTGGATCTTCGATTGTTAAAACAAGAATCAAGAATCTGTTATCTTGGAAATGTGACCTTGGAAGATCGAGTATTGAGTCGTCAAATGTTCGAATCTTCAGAATAATTCTAGATTCGTGAAAAGTTTTTTGGGACTAAAACCGTCAAATGTTCAAATTTTAAATTTTGGATGTATGAACCTCATATTTGTCGAACATTATATTTGAATGTTGCAATTTTAAAATCTATATCGCGAGAATGGTAAAATTGAAAATTTCACACCTCAAGTCTTCAAAATTTTGAATTTTGAATTTTGAAGTTTGAAAATTAAGAATTTCAAAAACTCAAAATTTTTAACTTTTCAAAGTTCAAACAATGAAATTTCTAAAGTATACTTGATTATTGAGATGGTGGATTTGGAATCATAAATCCTATAAAGTTCCGCCGTTTATTTTGAGCCAGGATATTCATCATAATAGCTCAAACATAAATGTCGAAAAAGTTTGTGCTTTGAATCTGGACATCTCAAAATTTTGAATCTTCAATCTTGATATGTTTGAATGCTGAAATTAAATTCGGTAATGTACAAATCTAAAATTCGTCGAAATTCAAATCAGGAGATACTCAAAGTTAAGCTCATGAATCTTGAATATTGAAATGTTCCGAATGTGAACATTGGCTTTTGAAAAATCCTGATTTAAAATCTTTTCTATACCAAGCTTAAAAAATTTAAATTTTTGAATTTTTAGAAGTCCGAATCACGAAATTTGCGACATTTCTACTTACGTATTTTTCAAATTTCGAATATTTCTATTTTCCAATGTTGAATATCGTACCAATTGTTTTTTGGACATTCATCATGAAATCCCTAATATAGAATCCTGAAATGTTTATATCCTAAAACAAGAATTTCAAAAACTTTGAATCTTCATTCTTAATTCTTGAAAGTTTGAATCTTGAAATTGAATCCTATACAATTTGACTATTTAATTTTGCAAGAGATTTGAAAATTTTGACGCTTCATGTTTATAGATTTTTGAAATCTGCCCTCGAATGTTGAAAATTTCAAATATTCACTCTTGAACTAATCATAGACCGACTCATGTGCATAAAATTTTGAGGTTTCTGAATGTTGAATCATGTAAAGCAGGATCGCTAAACATTAAATCCTTGGACTTGTAAAATGGAAAGCCCAAATTTAGATTTTTGGAAGCCTAAATTTTCAGCCTTGATTCGTGGTAATTTCTAATCGTAATTATTTGAAAGTTCGAGTATTCACTAAGAATTTCAATATTGAAATTTTATGAATCATGAAACAAAAACCGTAGATGCTCGAAACTTGAATGACGAAAGGAAGGAAGCTTAAATCTTGAATCTTCGGTACTTATCATGAAAGGCAAAAATTTCGAATCTTGAAAACGATTCTTGATTCTAGAAGGTTCCTATCTTCAATCTTGAAACATATACTTTGGGCATCCTCCACATAGCCCTAATGTAGAATTTTAAATGGTTTATAACGTAAATGTACAATTCTTATATTTTGAATCCTCACTCTTAAGTCTTGAAATGTTATATAATCTTAAATTGAATCCTATAATGTTTGACCCTGTTATTTGCACGAGTCGACTCTTGAAATAACCGATGTTAGACTCACGAATCTTCAATTTTGAAATGTTTGGAACATGAACGTCAATTTGGAAACCCCTGAGTTTTTTTTATTGGATTTTGAATTTTGATCTAGAAACTTATATCATGAAATTTAGATCTTTAATATCGATCAATAAAAGTTCGAAACAATAAAATTAAGAAGATCGAATCCTTATTTTAGAAATGATCCAACCATTTGTCTTGAAAATCGGGTTTTGAATCGAAATGATTAAATCTCGAATCCAAAATGAAGGAATCTTAAAAAGCACAATGTTGGGAATCTGTTATCTTGGAACTGTGACGTTGGATGATCGGTTGTTAAAACAAGATTCAAGAATCTGTTATCTTGGAAATGTGATCTTGGAAGATCGAGTCTTGAGTCGTCAAATGTTCGAACGTTCAGAATGATTCTAGATTCGTGAAAAGTTTTTTGGGACCAAAACCGTCAAATGTTCAAATTTTAAATTTTGGAAGTATGAACCTCATATTTGTCGAACATTATATTTGAATATTGCAATTTGAAAATCTAGATCGCGAGAATGGTAAAATTGAAAATTTCACACCTCAAATCTTCAAAATTTTCAATTTTGAAAGTTCTAAATTTCTAAAATTCACAATTTTTAACTTTTCAAAGTTCAAACATTGAAATTTCTAAAGTATACTTGATTATTGAGATGTTGAATTTGGATTCTTAAATCCTATAAAGTTCCGCCGTTTATTTGAGCCAGAATATTCATCATAATAGCTCAAACATAAATGTCAAAAAAGTTTGTGCTTTGAATTTGGACACCTCAAAATTTTCAATCTTCAATCTTGATATGTTTGAATGCTGAAATTAAATTCGGTAACGTACAAATCAAAAATTCGCCGAAATTCAAATCAGGAGATACTCAAAGTTAAGCTAAGCTCATGAATCTTGAATATTGAAATGTTCCGAATGTGAACATTGGTTTTTGAAAAATCCTGATTTTGAACCTTTTATATACCAATCTTTAAAAATTTAAATTTTTGAAGTTCGAATCACGAAATTTGCGACATTTCTACTTACGTATTTTTCAAGTTTTGAATCTTTCAATTTTCCAATCTTGAATATCGTACCATATTATTTTTTGGATATTCATCATGAAATCCCTAATATAGTATCTTGAAATGTTTATATCCTGAAACAAGAATTTCAAAAACTTTGAATCTTCAATCTTAAATCTTGAAAGTTCGAATCCCGGAATTGAATCATACACAAACTGACTATTTAATTTTGCGAGAGATATGAAAATTTTGATGCTTCATGTTTATAGATTTTGGAGATCTGCACTCGAATGTTGAAAATTTCAGATATTCACTCTTGAACTACTCATAGACCGACTCGTGTGCATAAAATTTTGAGTTGTTTGAATGTTGAATCATGTAAAGCGGGATCGCTAAACATTAAATCCTTGGACTTGTAAAATGGAAAGCCCAAATTTAGATTTTTGGAAGCCTAAAATTTCAGCCTTGATTCGTGGTAATTTCTAATCGTAATTATTTGAAATTTCGAGTATTCACAAAGAATTTCAATATTGAAATTTTTTGAATCATGAAACGAAAAATGTAGATGCTCGAAACTTGAATGACGAAAGGAAGGAAGCTTAAATTTTGAATCTTGGGTACTTATCATGAACGACAAAAATTTCGAATCTTGAAAACGATTCTTGATTCTAGAAAAGTTTGGCTCTAAAATCCCCAAATGTTCGAACTTTGAATTATGAAATGTGTGAAGTTACTCGAAACCCATTTTTGAATATTGAACTTTTAAGGAATCTGGAATTTTAAATCCTTAAAGGTTACAATCTTCAATCTTGAAACATATACTTTGGGCATCCTTCACATAGCCCTAATGTAGAATTTTAGATGGTTTATAATGTAAATGTACAATTTTTATATTTTGAATCCTCACTCTTAAATCTTGAAATGTTATATAATCTTAAATTGGATCCTATAAAGTTTGACCCTGTTATTTGCACAAGTCGACTCTTGAAATTATCGATGTTAGACTCACGAATCTGCAATTTTGAAATGTTTGGAACATGAACATCAATTTGGAAACCCCTGAGTTTTTTTATTGGATTTTGAATTTTGAATTTTGATCTAGAAACTTATATCATGAAATTTAGATCTTGAATATCGATCAATAAAAGTTCGAAACAATAAAATTAAGAAGTTCGAATCCTTATTTTAGAAATGATCCAACCATTTGTCTTCAAAATCGGTTCTAGAATCAAAATGATTAAATCTCGAATCCTAAATGAAGGAATATTAAAAAGCACAATGTTGGAAATCTATTATCTTGGAACTGTGACGTTGGATGTTCGATTGTTAAAACAAGAATCAAGAATCTGTTATGTTGGAAACGTTACCTTGGAAGATCGAGTATTGTGTCGTCAAATGTTCGAATCTTCAGAATGATTCTAGATTCGTGAAAAGTTTTTTGGGACTAAAACTGTCAAATGTTCAAATTTTAAATTCTGGAAGTATGAACCTCATATTTGTCGAACATTATATTTGAATATTGCAATTTGAAAATCTATATCGCGAGAATGGTAAAATTGAAAATTTCACACTTCAAAACTTCAAAATTTTGAATTTTGAATTTTAAAAATTCTGAATTTCAAAAATTCAAATTTTTTTATATTTTCAAAGTTCAAACATTGAAATTTCTAAAGTATACTTGATTATTGAGATGTTGAATTTGGAATCTTAAATCCTATAAAGTTCCGCCGTTTATTCTGAGCCAGGATATTCATCATAATAGCTCAAACATAAATGTCGAAAAAGTTTGTGCTTTGAATCTGGACACCTCAAAATTTTGAATCTTCAATCTTGATATGTTTGAATGCTGAAATTAAATTCAGTAACGTACAAATCTAAAATTCGACGAAATTCAAATCAGGAGATGCTAAAAGTTAAGCTCATGAATCTGGAATATTGAAATGTTCCGAATGTGAACATTGGTTTTTGAAAAATCCTGATTTTGAACCTTTTATATACCAATCTTAAAAAATTTAAATTTTTGAATTTTTAGAAGTTCGAATCACGAAATTTACGACATTACCACTTACGTATTTTTCAAATTTTGAATCTTTCACTTTTCCAATCTTGAATATCGTACCATATTGTTTTTTGGATATTCATCATGAAATCCCTAATATAGAATCATGAAATGTTTATATCCTAAAACAAGAATTTCAAAAACTTTGAATCTTCAATCTTAATTCTTGAACGTTCGAATCTCGAAATTGAATCCTGTGCAAATTGACAATTTAATTTTGCAAGAGATTTGAAAATTTTGACGCTTCATGTTTATAGATTTTTGGGATCTGCCCTCGAATGTTGAAAATTTCAGATATTCACTCCTGAACTACTCATAGACCGACTCGTGTGCATAAAATTTTGAGTTGTTTGAATGTTGAATCATGTAAAGCGGGATCGCTAAACATTAAATCCTTGGACTTGTAAAATGGAAAGCCCAAATTTAGTTTTTTGGAAGCCTAAAATTTCAGCCTTGATTCGTGGTGATTTTTAATCGTAATTATTTGAAAGTTCGAGCATTCACAAAGAATTTCAATATTGAAATTTTTTGAATCATGAAACGAAAACCGTAGATGCTCGAAACTTGAATGACGAAAGGAAGGATGCTTAAATCTTAAATCTTGGGTACATATCATGAACGGCAAAAATTTCGAATCTTGAAAACGATTCTTGATTCTAGAAAATTTTGGCTCTAAAATCCCCAAATGTTCGAATTTTGAATTATGAAATGTGTGAACTTACTCGAAATCCATTTTTGAATATTGAAATTTTAAGGAATCTGGAATTTTAAATCCTTAATGGTTCCAATCTTCAATCTAGAAACATATACTTTGGGCATCCTTCACATAGCCTTAATGTAGAATTTTAAATGGTTTATAACGTAAATGTACAATTCTTATATATTGAATCCTCACTCTTAAATCTTGAAATGTCATATAATCTTAAATTGAATCCTATAAAGTTTGAACCTGTTATTTGCACGAGGCGACTCTTGAAATTATCGATGTTAGACTCACGAATCTGCAATTTTGAAATGTTTGGAACATGAGCATCAATTTGGAAACCCCTGAATTTTTTTGTTGGATTTTGAATTTTGATCTAGAAACTTATATCACGAAATTTAGATCTTGAATATCGTTCAATAAAAGTTCGAAACAATAAAATTAAGAGGATCGAATCCTTATTTTAGAAATGATCCAACCATTTGTCTTGAAAATCGGGTTTTGAATCGAAATGATTAAATCTCGAATCCTAAATGAAGGAATCTTAAAAGCACAATGTTGGGAATCTGTTATCTTGGAACTGTGACGTTGGATGTTCGGTTGTTAAAATCAAGAATCTGTTATCTTGGAAATGTGACCTTGGAAGATCGAGTCTTGAGTCGTCAAATGTTCGAATCTTTAGAATGACTCTAGATTCGTGAAAAGTTTTTTGGGACTAAAACTGTCAAATATTCAAATTTTAAATTTTGGAAGTATGAAGCTCATATTTGTCGAACATTATATTTGAAAATTGCAATTTGAAAATCTAGATCGCGAGAATGGTAAAATTGAAAATTTCACACCTCAAATCTTCAAAATTTTGAATTTTGAATTTTGAAAATTCTGAATTTCAAAAATTAAAAAATATTTTACTTTTCAAAGTTCAAACATTGAAATTTTTAAAGTATACTTGATTATTGAGATGTTCAATTTGGAATCTTAAATCCTATAAAGTTCCGTCTTTTATTTTGAGCCAGGATATTCATCAAAATAGCTCAAACATAAATGTCGAAAAAGTTTGTGCTTTGAATCTGGACACCTCAAAATTTTAAATCTTCAATCTTGATATATTTGAATGCTGAAATTAATTCGGTAACGCACAAATCTAAAAGGGGTTTTTAGACTCAAGGAAAAAGTTGGAGAAATTTTTTGTTTTAGGGACAAGAAGTTTGCTTTTTAGGGTGAAGGACACTTTTTAGTGTAAATCCCAGAATGATAGTTGTAACTATCATTTTCAGTTTACAGTAAAAAGTGTCCTTCAAATTAAAAAGTAAACTTGTTGTCCCTGAAACTAAATATTTTTATAACTTCTTCCTTGTGCTTATTTTCCTGAATCTAAAATTCGCCGAAATTCAAATCAGGAGATACTCAAAGTTAAGCTCATGAATCTTGAATATTGAAATGTTCCGAATGTGAACATTGGTTTTTGAAAAATCCTGATTTTGAACCTTTTATATACCAATCTTAAAAAATTAAAATTTTTGAATTTTTAGAAGTTCGAGTCACGAAATTTGCGACATTTTTACTTGCGTATTTTTCAAATTTTGAATCTTTCAATTTTCCAATCTTGAATATCGTGCCATATTGTTTTTTGGATATTCATCATGAAATCCCTAATATGGAATCTTGAACTGTTTATATCCTAAAACTAGAATTTCAAAAACTTTGAGTCTTCAATCTTAAATCATGAAAGTTAGAATCTCGAAATTGTATCCTATACAATTTGACTGTTTAATTTTGCAAGAGATTTGAAAATTTTGTCGCTTCATGTTTATAGATTTTTGAGATCTGCCCTCGAATGTTGAAAATTTCAGATATTCACTCTCGAACTACTCATAGACCGACTCGTGTGCATAAAATTTTGAGTTGTTTGAATGTTGAATCATGTAAAGCGGGTTCGTAAACATTAAATCTTTTGACTTGTAAAATGGAAAACCCAAATTTAGATTTCTGGAAGCGTAAAATTTTAGCCTTGATTCGTGGTTGTTTCTAATCGTAATTATTAGACAGTTCGAATATTCACAAAGAATTTCAATATTGAAATTTTTGAATCATGAAACGAAAACTGTAGATGCTCGAAACTTGAATGACGAAAGGAAGGAGGCTTAAATCTTGAATCTTGGGTACTTATCATGAAAGGCAAAAATTTCGAATCTTGAAAACGATTCTTGATTCTAGAACAGTTTGGCTCTAAAATCCCCAAATGTTTGAATTTTGAATTATGAAATGTGTGAACTTACTCGAAATCCATTTTTGAATATTGAAATTTTAAGGAATCTGAAATTTTAAATCCTTAAAGGTTCCAATCTTCAATCTAGAAACATATACTTTGGGCATCCTTCACATAGCCCAAATGTAGAATTTTAAATTGTTTATCACGTAAATATACAATTCTTATATTTTGAATCCTCCTTCTTAAATCTTGAAATGTTATATAATCTTAAATTGAATCCTATAAAGTTTGACCCTGTTATTTGCACGAGTCGACTCTTGAAATTATCGATGTTAGACTCACGAATCTGCAATTTTGAAATGTTTGGAACATGAACATCAATTTGGAAACCCCTGAGTTTTTTTATTGGATTTTGAATTTTGATCTAGAAACTTATATCATGAAATTTAGATCTTGAGTATCGATCAATAAATGTTCAAAACAATAAAATTAAGAAGATCGAATCCTTATTTTAGAAATGATCCAACCATTTGTCTTGAAAATCGAGTTTTGAATCGAAATCATTAAATCTCGAATACTAAATGAAGGAATCTTAAAAAGCGCAATGTTGGGAATCTGTTATCTTGGAACTGTGACGTTGGATGTTTGGTTGTTAAAACAAGAATCAAATCTGTTATCTTGGAAATGTGACCTTGGAAGATCGAGTCTTGAGTCGTCAAATGTTCGAATCTTCAAAATGATTCTAGATTCATGAAAAGTTTTTTGGGACTAAAACCGTCAAATGTTCAAATTTTAAATTTTGGAAGTATGAACCTCATATTTTTCGAACATTATATTTGAATATTGCAATTTGAAAATCTAGATGCGAGAATGGTATAATTGAAAATCTCACACCTCAAATCTTCAAAATTTTGAATTCTGAATTTCGAAAATTCAAATTTTTAACTTTTCAAAGTTCAAACGTTGAAATTTCTAAAGTATACATGATTATTGAGATGTTGAATTTGGAACCTTTAAGGAATTAAAAGTTCCGCCGTTTATTTTGAGCCAGGATATTCATCATAATAGCTCAATCATAAATGTCGAAAAAGTTTGTGCTTTGAATCTGGACACTTCAAAATTTTGAATCTTCAATCTTGATATGTTTGAATGCTGAAATTAAATTCGGTAACGTACAAATCTAAAATTCGCCGAAATTCAAATCAGGAGATACTCAAAGTTAAGCTCATGATCTTGAATATTGAAATGTTCCGAATGTGAAGATTGGTTTTTGAAAAATCCTGATTTTGAACCTTTTATAAACCAATCTTAAAAAATTAAATTTTTAGAAGTTCGAATCACGAAATTTGCGACATATCTACTTACGTATTTTTCAAATTTTGAATCTTTCAATTTTCCAATCTTGAAATATCGTACCATATTGTTTTTTGGATATTCATCATGAAATCCCTAATATAGAATCCTGAAATGTTTATATCCTAAAACTAGAATTTCAAAAACTTTGAATCTTCAATCTTAAATCTTGAAAGTTTGAATCTCGAAATTGAATCCTATACAATTTGACTATTTAATTTTGTAAGAGATTTGAAAATTTTGACGCTTCATGTTTATAGATTTTTGAGATCTGCCCTCGAATGTTGAAAATTTCGGATATTCACTCTTGAACTACTCATAGACCGAGTCGTGTGCATAAAATTTTGAGTTGTTTGAATGTTGAATCATGTAAAGTGGGATCGCTAAACATTAAAACCTTGGACTTGTAAAATGGAAAGCCCAAATTTAGATTTTAGGAAGCCTAAAATTCCAGCCTTGATTCGTGGTAGTTTCTAATCGTAATTATTTGAAAGTTCGAGCATTCACAAAGAATTTCAATATTGAAATTTCTGAATCATGGAACGAAAACCGTAGATGCTCGAAACTTGAATGACGAAAGGAAGGAAGCTTAAATCTTGAATCTTGGGTACATATCATGAACAGCAAAAATTTCGAATCTTGAAAACGATTCTTGATTCTAGAAAATTTTGGCTCTAAAATCCCCAAATGTTCGAATTTTGAATTATGAAATGTGTGAACTTACTCGAAATCCATTTTTGAATATTGAAATTTTAAGGAATCTGGAATTTTAAATCCTTAAAGGTTCCAATCTTCAATCTTGAAACATATACTTTGGGCATCCTTCACATAGCCCTAATGTAGAATTTTAAATGGTTTATAACGTAAATGTACAATTCTTATATTTTGAATCCTCACTCTTAAATCTTGAAATGTTATATAATCTTAAATTGAATCCTATAAAGTTTGACCCCGTAATTTGCACGAGGCGACTCTTGAAATTATCGATGTTCGACTCACGAATCTGCAGTTTTGAAATGTTTGGAACATGAACATCAATTTGGAAACCCCTGAGTTTTTTTATTGGATTTTGAATTTTGATCTATCACGAGATTTAGATCTTCAATATCGATCAATAAAAGTTCGAAACAATAAAATTAAGAAGATCGAATCCTTAATTTTAGAAATGATCCAACCATTTGTCTTTAAAATCGGGTTTTGAATCGAATTGATTAAATCTCGAATCCTAAATGAAGGAATCTTAAAAAGCACGATGTTGGGAATCTGTTGTCTTGGAACTGTGACGTTGGGTGTTCGGTTGTTAAAACAAGAATCAAGAATCTGTTATCTTGGAAATGTGACCTTGGAAGATCGAGTCTTGAGTCGTCAAATGTTCGAATCTTCAGAATGATCCAAGATTCGTGAAAAGTTTTTTGGGACTAAAACCGTCAATGTTCAAATTTTAAATTTTGGAAGTATGAAGCTCATATTTGTCGAACATTATATTTGAATATTGCAATTTGGAAATCTAGATCGCGAGAAAGGTAAAATTGAAAATTTCACACCTCAAATCTTCAAAATTTTGAATTTTGAATTTTGAAAATTTTGAATTTCAAAAATTCAAAATATTTAACTTTTCAAAGTTCAAACATTGAAATTTCTAAAGTATACTTGATTATTGAAATGTTCAATTTGGAATCTTAAATCCTATAAAGTTCCGCCGTTTATTTTGAGCCAGGATATTCATCACAATAGCTCAAACATAAATGTCGAAAAAGTTTGTGCTTTGATTCTAGACACCTCAAAATTTTGAATCTTCAATCTTGATATGTTTGAATGCTGAAATTAAATTCGGTAACGTACGAATCTAAAATTCGCCGAAATTCAAATCAGGAGATTCTCAAAGTTAAGTTCATGAATCTTGAATATTGAAATGTTCCGAATGTGAACATTGGTTTTTGAAAAATCCTGATTTTGAACCTTTTATATACCAATCTTAAAAAATTTAAATTTTTGAATTTTTAGAAGTTCGCATCACGAAATTTGCGACATTTCTACTTACGTATTTTTCAAATTTTGAATCTTTCAATTTTCCAATCTTGAATATCGTACCATACTGTTTTTTGGATATTCATCATGAAATCCCTAATATAGAATCTTGAAATGTTTATATCCTAAAACTAGAATTTCAAAAACTTTGAATCTTCAATCTTAAATCTTGAAAGTTTCAATCTCGAAATTGAATCCTATACAATTTGACTATTTAATTTTGCAAGAGATTTGAAAATTTTGACGCTTCATGTTTATAGATTTTTGAGATCTGCCCTCGAATGTTGAAAATTTCAGATATTCACTCTTGAACTACTCATAGACCGACTCGTATGCATAAAATTTTGAGTTGTTTGAATGTTGAATCATGTAAAGCGGGATCGCTAAACATTAAATCATTGGACTTGTAAAATGGAAAGCCCAAATTTAGATTTTTGGAAGCCTAAAATTTCAGCCTCGATTCGTGGTAGTTTCTAATCGTAATTATTTGAAAGTTCGAGTATTCACAAAGAATTTCAGTATTGAAATTTTTTGAATCATGAAACGAAAACCGTAGATGCTCGAAACTTGAATGACGAAAGGAAGGAAGCTTAAATCTTGAATCTTGGGTACTTATCATGAACGGCAAAAATTTCGAATCTTGAAAACGATTCTTGATTTTAGAAAAGTTTGGCTCTAAAATCACCAAATGTTTGAATTTTGAATTATGAAATGTGTGAACTTACTCGAAATCTATTTTTGAATGTTGAAATTTTAAGGAATCTGGAATTTTAAATCCTTACAGGTTCCAATCTTCAATCTTGAAGTATATACTCTGGGCATCCTTCACATAGCCCTAATGTAAAATTTTAAATGGTTAATAACCTACTTATATTTTGAATCCTCGCTCTTAAATCTTGAAATGTTATATAATCTTAAATTGAATCCTGTAAAATTTGACCCTGTTATTTGCACGAGTCGACTCTTGAAATTATCAATGTTAGGCTCACGAATCTGCAGTTTTGAAATGTTTGGTACATGAACATCAATTTGGAAACCCCTGATTTTTTTTATTGGATTTTGAATTTTGATCTAGAAACTTATATCGTGAAATTTAGATCTTGAATATCGATCAATAAAAGTTCGAAACAACAAAATTAAGAAGATCGAATCCTTATTTTAGAAATGATCCAACCATTTGTCTTGAAAATTGGGTTTTGAATCGAAATGTTTAAATCTCGAATCCTAAATGAAGGAATCTTAAAAAGCACAATGTTGGGAATCTGTTATCTTGGAACTGTGACGTTGGATGTTCGGTTGTTAAAACAAGAATCAAGAATCTGTTATCTTCGAAATGTGACCATGGAAGATCGAGACTTGTGTCGTCAAATGTTCGAATCTTCATAATGATTCTAGATTCGTGAATAGTTTTTTGGGACTTAAACCGTCAAATGTTCAAATTTTATATTTTGGAAGTGTGAACCTCATAATTGTCGAACATTATATTTGAATATTTCAATTTGAAAATCTAGATCGCGAGAATGGTAAAATTGAAAATTTCACACCTCAAATCTAGATCGCGAGATTTTGACCATTAAAATTGAATTTTGAATTTTGAAAATTCCTAATTTCAAAAATGCAAATTTTTTAACTTTTCAAAGTTCAAACATTGAAATTTCTAAAGTATACTTGATTATTGAGATGTTGAATTTGGAATCTTAAATCCTATAATGTTCCGCCGTTTATTCTGAGCCAGGATATTCATCATAATAGCTCAAACATAAATGTTGAAAAAGTTTGTGCTTTGAATCTGGACACCTCAAAATTTTGAATCTTCAATCTTGATATGTTTGAATGCTGAAATTAAATTGGTAACGTACAAATCTAAAATTCGCCGAAATTTAAATCAGGAGACACTCAAAGTTAAGCTCATGAATCTTGAATATTGAAATGTTCCGAATGTGAACATTGGTTTTTGAAAAATCCTGATTTTGAACCTTTTATATACCAATCTTAAAAAATTTAAATTTTTGAATTTTTAGAAGTTCGAATCACGAAATTTGCGACATTTCTACTTACGTATTTTTCAAATTTTGAATCTTTCAATTTTCCAATCTTGAATATCGTACCATATTGTTTTTTGGATATTCATCATGAAATCCCTAATATAGAATCTTGAAATGTTTATATCCTAAAACTAGAATTTCAAAAACATTGAATCTTCAATCTTAAATCTTGAAAGTTTGAATCTCGAAATTGAATCCTATACAATTTGACTATTTAATTTTGCAAGAGATTTGAAAATTTTGATGCTTCATGTTTATCGATTTTTGAAATGTGCCCTCGAATGTTGAAAATTTCAGATATTCACTCTTGAACAACTCAAAGACCGACTCGTGTGCATAAAATTTTGAGTTGTTTGAATGTTGAATCATGTAAAGCGGGATCGCTAAACATTAAATCCTTGGACTTGTAAAATGGAAAGCCCAAATTTAGATTTTTGGAAGCCTAAAATTTCAGCCTTGATTCGTGGTAATTTCTAATCATAATTATTTGGAAGTTCGAGTATTCACGAAGAATTTCATTATTGAAATTTTTTGAATCATGAAGCGAAAACCGTAGATGCTCGAAACTTGAATGACGAAAGGAAGGAAGCTTAAATCTTGAACCTTCGGTACTTATCATGAACGGCAAAAATTTCGAATCTTGAAAACGATTCTTGATTCTAGAAAAGTTTGGTTCTAAAATCCCCAAATGTTCGATTTTTGAATTATGAAATGTGTGAACTTACTCGAAATCCATTTTTGAATATTGAAATTTTAAGGAATCTGGAATTTCAAATCCTTAAAGGTTCCAATCTTCAATCTTGAAACATATACTTTGGGCATCCTTCACATAGCCATAATGTAGAATTTTAAATGGTTTATAACGTAAATGTACAATTCTTATATTTTGAATCCTCGCTCTTAAATCTTGAAATGTTATATAATCTTAAATTGAATCCTATAAAGTTTGAGCCTGTCATTTGCACGAGTCGACTCTTGAAATTATCGATGTTAGACACACGAATCTGCAATTTTGAAATGTTTGGAACATGAACATCAATTTGGAAACCCTTGAGTTTTTTTATTGGATTTTGAATTTTGATCTAGAAACTTATATCATGAAATTTTGATCTTGAATATCGATCAATAAAAGTTCGAAACAATAAAATTAAGAAGATTGAATCCTTATTTTAGAAAAGATCCAACATTTGTCTTGAAAATCGGGTTTTGAATCGAAATGATTAAATCTCGAATCCTAAATGAAGGAATCTTAAAAAGCACAATGTTGGGAATCTGTGACGTTGGATGTTCGGTTGTTAAAACAAGAATCAAGAATCTGTTGTCTTGGAAATGTGACCTCGGAAGATCGAGTCTTGAGTCGTCAAATGTTCGAATCTTCAGAATGATTCTAGATTCATGAAAAGTTTTTCGGGTCTAAAACCGTCAAATGTTCAAATTTTAAATTTTGGAAGTATGAACCTCATATTTGTCGAACATTATATTTGAATATTGCAATTTGAAAATCTAGATCGAGAGAATGGTAAAATTGAAAATTTCACACCTCAAATCTTCAAAATTTTGAATTTTGAAAACTCTGAATTTCTAAAATTCACAATTTTTAACTTTTCAAAGTTCAAACATTGAAATTTCTAAAGTATACTTGATTATTGAGATGTTGAATTTGGAATCTTAAATCCTATAAAGTTCCACCGTTTATTTTGAGCCAGTATATTCATCATAATAGCTCAAACATAAATGTCGAAAAAGTTTGTGCTTTGAATCAGGACACCTCAAAATTTTGAATCTTCAATCTTGATATTTTGAATGCTGAAACTAAATTCGGTAACGTACAAATCTAAAATTCGCCGAAATTCAAATCAGGAGATACTCAAAGTTAAGCTTAGGAATCTTGAATATTGAAATGTTCCGAATGTGAACATTGGTTTTTGAAAAATCCTGATTTTGAACCTTTTATATACCAATCTTAAAAAATTTAAATTTTTGAAATTTTAGAAGTTCGAATCACGAAATTTGCGACGTTTCTACTTACGTATTTTTCAAATTTTGAATCTTTCAATTTTCCAATCTTGAATATCGTACCATATTGTTTTTTGGATATTCATCATGAAATCCCTAATATAGAATCTTGAAATGTTTGTATCCTAAAACTAGAATTTCAAAAACTTTGAATCTTCAATCTTAAATCTTGAAAGTTTGAATCTCGAAATTGAATCCTATACAATTTGACTATTTAATTTTGCAAGAGATTTGAAAATTTTGACGCTTCATGTTTATAGATTTTTGAGATCTGCCCTCGAATGTTGAAAATTTCAGATATTCACTCTTGAACCGTTCATAGACCGACTCGTGTGCATAAAATTTTGAGTTTTTGAACGTTGAATCATGTAAAGCGGGATCGCTAAACATTAAATCCTTGGACTTGTAAAATGGAATGCCTAAATTTAGATTTTTGGAAGCCTAAAGTTTCAGCCTTGATTCGTGGTAATTTCTAGTCGTAATTATTTGAAAGTTCGAGTATTCACAAAGAATTTCAATGCTGAAATTTTTTGATTCATGAAACGAAAACCGTAGATGCTCGAAACTTGAATGACGAAAGGAAGGAAGCTTAAATCTTGAATCTAGGGTACTTATCATGAAAGGCAAAAATTTCGAATCCTGAAAACGATTCTTGGTTCAAGAAAAGTTTGGCTCTAAAATCCCCAAATGTTTGGATTTTGAATTATGAAATGTTGAACTTACTCGAATTCCATTTTTGAATATTGAAATTTTAAGTAATCTGGAATTTTAAATCCTTAAAGGTTCCAATCTTCAATCTTGAAACATATACATTGGGCATCCTTCACATAGCCCTAATGTAGAATTTTAAATGGTTTGTAACGTAAATGTACAATTCTTATATTTTGAATCCTCACTCTTAAATCTTGAAATGTTATATAATCTTAAATTGAATCCTATAAAGTTTGACCCTGTTATTTGCACGAGTCGACTCTTGAAATTATCGATGTTAGACTCACGAATCTGCAATTTTGAAATGTTTGGAACCTGAACATCAATTTGGAAACCCTTGATATTTTCTATTGGATTTTGAGTTTTGATCTAGAAACTTATATCATGAAATTTAGATCTTGAATATCGATCAATAGAAGTTCGAAACAATAAAATTAAGAAGATCGAATCCTTGTTTTAGAAATGATCCAACCATTTGTCTTGAAAATCAGGTTTTGAATCGAAATGATTAAATCTCGAATCCTAAATGAAGGAATCTTAAGAAGCACAATGTGGAGAATCTGTTATATTGGAACTGTGACGTTGGATGTTCAGTTGTTAAAACAAGAATCAAGAATCTACTATCTTGGAAATGTGACCTCGGAAGATTGAGTCATGAGTCGTCAAATGTTCGAATCTTCATAATGATTCTTGATTATTAAGATGTTGAATTTGGAATCTTAAATCCTATAAAGTTCCGCCGTTGATTTTGAATCTGGACACCTCAAAATTTAGAATCTTCAACCTTGATATGTTTGAATGCTGAAATCAAATTTTGTAACGTACAAAACTAAAATTCGCCGAAATTCAAATCAGGAGATACTCAAAGTTAAGCTCATGAACCATGAATATTGAAATGTTCCGAATGTGAACGTTGGTTTTTGAAAAATCCTGATTTTGAACCTTTTATATACCAATCTTAAAAAATTTAAATTTTTGAATTTTTAGAAATTCGAATCACGAAATTTGCGACATTTCTACTTACGTATTTTTCAAATTTCGAATCTTTCAATTTTCCAATCTTGAGTATCGTACCATATTGTTTTTTGGACATTCATCGTGAAATCCCTAATATAGAATCCTGAAATGTTTATATCCTAAAACAAGAATTTCAAAAACTTTGAATCTTCGATCTTAAATCTTGAAAGTTTGAATCTTGAAATTGAATCCTATACAATTTGACTATTTAATTTTGCAAGAGATTTGAAAATTTTGACGCTTTATGTGTATAGATTTTTGAAATCTGCCCTCGAATGTTGAAAATTTCAGATATTCACTCTTGAACTACTCACAGACAAAATTTTGAGTTGTTTGAATGTTGAATCATGTAAAGCGGGATAGCTAAACATTAAATACTTGGACTTGTAAAATGGAAAGCCCAAATTTAGATTTTTGGAAGCCTAAATTTTCAGCCTTGATTCGTGGTAATTTCTAATCGTAATTATTTGAAAGTTCGAGTATTCACTAAAAATTTCAATATTGAAATTTTTTGAATCATGAAACAAAAACCGTAGATGCTCGAAACTTGAATGACGAAAGGAAGGAAGCTTAAATCTTGAATCTTAGGTACTTATCATGAAAGGCAAAAAATTCGAATCTTGAAAACGATTCTTGATTCTAATAGGTTCCTATCTTCAATCTTGAAACATACACTTTGGGCATCCTTCACATAGCCCTAATGTAGAATTTTAAATGGTTTATAACGTAATTGTACAATTTTTATATTTTGAATCCTCACTCTTAAATCTTGGAATGTTATATAATCTTAAATTGAATCCTATAAAGTTTGACCCTGTTATTTGCACGATTCTACTCTTGAAATAACCGATGTTAGACTCACGAATCTTCAATTTTGAAATGTTTGGAACATGAACATCAATTTGGAAACCACTGAGCTTTTTTATTGGATTTTGAATTTTGATCTAGAAATTTATATCATGAAATTTAGATCTTTAATATTGATCAATAAAAGTTCGAAACAATAAAATTAAGAAGATCGAATCCTTATTTTAGAAATGATGCAACCATTTGTCTTGAAAATCGGGTTTTGAATCGAAATGATTAAATCTCGAATCCTAAATGAAGAAATCTTAAAAAGCACAATGTTGGAAGTCTATTATCCTGGAACTGTGACGTTGGATCTTCGATTGTTAAAACAAGAATCAAGAATCTGTTATCTTGGAAATGTGACCTTGGAAGATCGAGTATTGAGTCGTCAAATGTTCGAATCTTCAGAATAATTCTAGATTCGTGAAAAGTTTTTTGGGACTAAAACCGTCAAATGTTCAAATTTTAAATTTTGGATGTATGAACCTCATATTTGTCGAACATTATATTTGAATGTTGCAATTTTAAAATCTATATCGCGAGAATGGTAAAATTGAAAATTTCACACCTCAAGTCTTCAAAATTTTGAATTTTGAATTTTGAAGTTTGAAAATTAAGAATTTCAAAAACTCAAAATTTTTAACTTTTCAAAGTTCAAACAATGAAATTTCTAAAGTATACTTGATTATTGAGATGGTGGATTTGGAATCATAAATCCTATAAAGTTCCGCCGTTTATTTTGAGCCAGGATATTCATCATAATAGCTCAAACATAAATGTCGAAAAAGTTTGTGCTTTGAATCTGGACATCTCAAAATTTTGAATCTTCAATCTTGATATGTTTGAATGCTGAAATTAAATTCGGTAATGTACAAATCTAAAATTCGTCGAAATTCAAATCAGGAGATACTCAAAGTTAAGCTCATGAATCTTGAATATTGAAATGTTCCGAATGTGAACATTGGCTTTTGAAAAATCCTGATTTAAAATCTTTTCTATACCAAGCTTAAAAAATTTAAATTTTTGAATTTTTAGAAGTCCGAATCACGAAATTTGCGACATTTCTACTTACGTATTTTTCAAATTTCGAATATTTCTATTTTCCAATGTTGAATATCGTACCAATTGTTTTTTGGACATTCATCATGAAATCCCTAATATAGAATCCTGAAATGTTTATATCCTAAAACAAGAATTTCAAAAACTTTGAATCTTCATTCTTAATTCTTGAAAGTTTGAATCTTGAAATTGAATCCTATACAATTTGACTATTTAATTTTGCAAGAGATTTGAAAATTTTGACGCTTCATGTTTATAGATTTTTGAAATCTGCCCTCGAATGTTGAAAATTTCAAATATTCACTCTTGAACTAATCATAGACCGACTCATGTGCATAAAATTTTGAGGTTTCTGAATGTTGAATCATGTAAAGCAGGATCGCTAAACATTAAATCCTTGGACTTGTAAAATGGAAAGCCCAAATTTAGATTTTTGGAAGCCTAAATTTTCAGCCTTGATTCGTGGTAATTTCTAATCGTAATTATTTGAAAGTTCGAGTATTCACTAAGAATTTCAATATTGAAATTTTATGAATCATGAAACAAAAACCGTAGATGCTCGAAACTTGAATGACGAAAGGAAGGAAGCTTAAATCTTGAATCTTCGGTACTTATCATGAAAGGCAAAAATTTCGAATCTTGAAAACGATTCTTGATTCTAGAAGGTTCCTATCTTCAATCTTGAAACATATACTTTGGGCATCCTCCACATAGCCCTAATGTAGAATTTTAAATGGTTTATAACGTAAATGTACAATTCTTATATTTTGAATCCTCACTCTTAAGTCTTGAAATGTTATATAATCTTAAATTGAATCCTATAATGTTTGACCCTGTTATTTGCACGAGTCGACTCTTGAAATAACCGATGTTAGACTCACGAATCTTCAATTTTGAAATGTTTGGAACATGAACGTCAATTTGGAAACTCCTGAGTTTTTTTTATTGGATTTTGAATTTTGATCTAGAAACTTATATCATGAAATTTAGATCTTTAATATCGATCAATAAAAGTTCGAAACAATAAAATTAAGAAGATCGAATCCTTATTTTAGAAATGATCCAACCATTTGTCTTGAAAATCGGGTTTTGAATCGAAATGATTAAATCTCGAATCCAAAATGAAGGAATCTTAAAAAGCACAATGTTGGGAATCTGTTATCTTGGAACTGTGACGTTGGATGATCGGTTGTTAAAACAAGATTCAAGAATCTGTTATCTTGGAAATGTGATCTTGGAAGATCGAGTCTTGAGTCGTCAAATGTTCGAACGTTCAGAATGATTCTAGATTCGTGAAAAGTTTTTTGGGACCAAAACCGTCAAATGTTCAAATTTTAAATTTTGGAAGTATGAACCTCATATTTGTCGAACATTATATTTGAATATTGCAATTTGAAAATCTAGATCGCGAGAATGGTAAAATTGAAAATTTCACACCTCAAATCTTCAAAATTTTCAATTTTGAAAGTTCTAAATTTCTAAAATTCACAATTTTTAACTTTTCAAAGTTCAAACATTGAAATTTCTAAAGTATACTTGATTATTGAGATGTTGAATTTGGATTCTTAAATCCTATAAAGTTCCGCCGTTTATTTGAGCCAGAATATTCATCATAATAGCTCAAACATAAATGTCAAAAAAGTTTGTGCTTTGAATTTGGACACCTCAAAATTTTCAATCTTCAATCTTGATATGTTTGAATGCTGAAATTAAATTCGGTAACGTACAAATCAAAAATTCGCCGAAATTCAAATCAGGAGATACTCAAAGTTAAGCTAAGCTCATGAATCTTGAATATTGAAATGTTCCGAATGTGAACATTGGTTTTTGAAAAATCCTGATTTTGAACCTTTTATATACCAATCTTTAAAAATTTAAATTTTTGAAGTTCGAATCACGAAATTTGCGACATTTCTACTTACGTATTTTTCAAGTTTTGAATCTTTCAATTTTCCAATCTTGAATATCGTACCATATTATTTTTTGGATATTCATCATGAAATCCCTAATATAGTATCTTGAAATGTTTATATCCTGAAACAAGAATTTCAAAAACTTTGAATCTTCAATCTTAAATCTTGAAAGTTCGAATCCCGGAATTGAATCATACACAAACTGACTATTTAATTTTGCGAGAGATATGAAAATTTTGATGCTTCATGTTTATAGATTTTGGAGATCTGCACTCGAATGTTGAAAATTTCAGATATTCACTCTTGAACTACTCATAGACCGACTCGTGTGCATAAAATTTTGAGTTGTTTGAATGTTGAATCATGTAAAGCGGGATCGCTAAACATTAAATCCTTGGACTTGTAAAATGGAAAGCCCAAATTTAGATTTTTGGAAGCCTAAAATTTCAGCCTTGATTCGTGGTAATTTCTAATCGTAATTATTTGAAATTTCGAGTATTCACAAAGAATTTCAATATTGAAATTTTTTGAATCATGAAACGAAAAATGTAGATGCTCGAAACTTGAATGACGAAAGGAAGGAAGCTTAAATTTTGAATCTTGGGTACTTATCATGAACGACAAAAATTTCGAATCTTGAAAACGATTCTTGATTCTAGAAAAGTTTGGCTCTAAAATCCCCAAATGTTCGAACTTTGAATTATGAAATGTGTGAAGTTACTCGAAACCCATTTTTGAATATTGAACTTTTAAGGAATCTGGAATTTTAAATCCTTAAAGGTTACAATCTTCAATCTTGAAACATATACTTTGGGCATCCTTCACATAGCCCTAATGTAGAATTTTAGATGGTTTATAATGTAAATGTACAATTTTTATATTTTGAATCCTCACTCTTAAATCTTGAAATGTTATATAATCTTAAATTGGATCCTATAAAGTTTGACCCTGTTATTTGCACAAGTCGACTCTTGAAATTATCGATGTTAGACTCACGAATCTGCAATTTTGAAATGTTTGGAACATGAACATCAATTTGGAAACCCCTGAGTTTTTTTATTGGATTTTGAATTTTGAATTTTGATCTAGAAACTTATATCATGAAATTTAGATCTTGAATATCGATCAATAAAAGTTCGAAACAATAAAATTAAGAAGTTCGAATCCTTATTTTAGAAATGATCCAACCATTTGTCTTCAAAATCGGTTCTAGAATCAAAATGATTAAATCTCGAATCCTAAATGAAGGAATATTAAAAAGCACAATGTTGGAAATCTATTATCTTGGAACTGTGACGTTGGATGTTCGATTGTTAAAACAAGAATCAAGAATCTGTTATGTTGGAAACGTTACCTTGGAAGATCGAGTATTGTGTCGTCAAATGTTCGAATCTTCAGAATGATTCTAGATTCGTGAAAAGTTTTTTGGGACTAAAACTGTCAAATGTTCAAATTTTAAATTCTGGAAGTATGAACCTCATATTTGTCGAACATTATATTTGAATATTGCAATTTGAAAATCTATATCGCGAGAATGGTAAAATTGAAAATTTCACACTTCAAAACTTCAAAATTTTGAATTTTGAATTTTAAAAATTCTGAATTTCAAAAATTCAAATTTTTTTATATTTTCAAAGTTCAAACATTGAAATTTCTAAAGTATACTTGATTATTGAGATGTTGAATTTGGAATCTTAAATCCTATAAAGTTCCGCCGTTTATTCTGAGCCAGGATATTCATCATAATAGCTCAAACATAAATGTCGAAAAAGTTTGTGCTTTGAATCTGGACACCTCAAAATTTTGAATCTTCAATCTTGATATGTTTGAATGCTGAAATTAAATTCAGTAACGTACAAATCTAAAATTCGACGAAATTCAAATCAGGAGATGCTAAAAGTTAAGCTCATGAATCTGGAATATTGAAATGTTCCGAATGTGAACATTGGTTTTTGAAAAATCCTGATTTTGAACCTTTTATATACCAATCTTAAAAAATTTAAATTTTTGAATTTTTAGAAGTTCGAATCACGAAATTTACGACATTACCACTTACGTATTTTTCAAATTTTGAATCTTTCACTTTTCCAATCTTGAATATCGTACCATATTGTTTTTTGGATATTCATCATGAAATCCCTAATATAGAATCATGAAATGTTTATATCCTAAAACAAGAATTTCAAAAACTTTGAATCTTCAATCTTAATTCTTGAACGTTCGAATCTCGAAATTGAATCCTGTGCAAATTGACAATTTAATTTTGCAAGAGATTTGAAAATTTTGACGCTTCATGTTTATAGATTTTTGGGATCTGCCCTCGAATGTTGAAAATTTCAGATATTCACTCCTGAACTACTCATAGACCGACTCGTGTGCATAAAATTTTGAGTTGTTTGAATGTTGAATCATGTAAAGCGGGATCGCTAAACATTAAATCCTTGGACTTGTAAAATGGAAAGCCCAAATTTAGTTTTTTGGAAGCCTAAAATTTCAGCCTTGATTCGTGGTGATTTTTAATCGTAATTATTTGAAAGTTCGAGCATTCACAAAGAATTTCAATATTGAAATTTTTTGAATCATGAAACGAAAACCGTAGATGCTCGAAACTTGAATGACGAAAGGAAGGATGCTTAAATCTTAAATCTTGGGTACATATCATGAACGGCAAAAATTTCGAATCTTGAAAACGATTCTTGATTCTAGAGAATTTTGGCTCTAAAATCCCCAAATGTTCGAATTTTGAATTATGAAATGTGTGAACTTACTCGAAATCCATTTTTGAATATTGAAATTTTAAGGAATCTGGAATTTTAAATCCTTAATGGTTCCAATCTTCAATCTAGAAACATATACTTTGGGCATCCTTCACATAGCCTTAATGTAGAATTTTAAATGGTTTATAACGTAAATGTACAATTCTTATATATTGAATCCTCACTCTTAAATCTTGAAATGTCATATAATCTTAAATTGAATCCTATAAAGTTTGAACCTGTTATTTGCACGAGGCGACTCTTGAAATTATCGATGTTAGACTCACGAATCTGCAATTTTGAAATGTTTGGAACATGAGCATCAATTTGGAAACCCCTGAATTTTTTTGTTGGATTTTGAATTTTGATCTAGAAACTTATATCACGAAATTTAGATCTTGAATATCGTTCAATAAAAGTTCGAAACAATAAAATTAAGAGGATCGAATCCTTATTTTAGAAATGATCCAACCATTTGTCTTGAAAATCGGGTTTTGAATCGAAATGATTAAATCTCGAATCCTAAATGAAGGAATCTTAAAAGCACAATGTTGGGAATCTGTTATCTTGGAACTGTGACGTTGGATGTTCGGTTGTTAAAATCAAGAATCTGTTATCTTGGAAATGTGACCTTGGAAGATCGAGTCTTGAGTCGTCAAATGTTCGAATCTTTAGAATGACTCTAGATTCGTGAAAAGTTTTTTGGGACTAAAACTGTCAAATATTCAAATTTTAAATTTTGGAAGTATGAAGCTCATATTTGTCGAACATTATATTTGAAAATTGCAATTTGAAAATCTAGATCGCGAGAATGGTAAAATTGAAAATTTCACACCTCAAATCTTCAAAATTTTGAATTTTGAATTTTGAAAATTCTGAATTTCAAAAATTAAAAAATATTTTACTTTTCAAAGTTCAAACATTGAAATTTTTAAAGTATACTTGATTATTGAGATGTTCAATTTGGAATCTTAAATCCTATAAAGTTCCGTCTTTTATTTTGAGCCAGGATATTCATCAAAATAGCTCAAACATAAATGTCGAAAAAGTTTGTGCTTTGAATCTGGACACCTCAAAATTTTAAATCTTCAATCTTGATATATTTGAATGCTGAAATTAATTCGGTAACGCACAAATCTAAAAGGGGTTTTTAGACTCAAGGAAAAAGTTGGAGAAATTTTTTGTTTTAGGGACAAGAAGTTTGCTTTTTAGGGTGAAGGACACTTTTTAGTGTAAATCCCAGAATGATAGTTGTAACTATCATTTTCAGTTTACAGTAAAAAGTGTCCTTCAAATTAAAAAGTAAACTTGTTGTCCCTGAAACTAAATATTTTTATAACTTCTTCCTTGTGCTTATTTTCCTGAATCTAAAATTCGCCGAAATTCAAATCAGGAGATACTCAAAGTTAAGCTCATGAATCTTGAATATTGAAATGTTCCGAATGTGAACATTGGTTTTTGAAAAATCCTGATTTTGAACCTTTTATATACCAATCTTAAAAAATTAAAATTTTTGAATTTTTAGAAGTTCGAGTCACGAAATTTGCGACATTTTTACTTGCGTATTTTTCAAATTTTGAATCTTTCAATTTTCCAATCTTGAATATCGTGCCATATTGTTTTTTGGATATTCATCATGAAATCCCTAATATGGAATCTTGAACTGTTTATATCCTAAAACTAGAATTTCAAAAACTTTGAGTCTTCAATCTTAAATCATGAAAGTTAGAATCTCGAAATTGTATCCTATACAATTTGACTGTTTAATTTTGCAAGAGATTTGAAAATTTTGTCGCTTCATGTTTATAGATTTTTGAGATCTGCCCTCGAATGTTGAAAATTTCAGATATTCACTCTCGAACTACTCATAGACCGACTCGTGTGCATAAAATTTTGAGTTGTTTGAATGTTGAATCATGTAAAGCGGGTTCGTAAACATTAAATCTTTTGACTTGTAAAATGGAAAACCCAAATTTAGATTTCTGGAAGCGTAAAATTTTAGCCTTGATTCGTGGTTGTTTCTAATCGTAATTATTAGACAGTTCGAATATTCACAAAGAATTTCAATATTGAAATTTTTGAATCATGAAACGAAAACTGTAGATGCTCGAAACTTGAATGACGAAAGGAAGGAGGCTTAAATCTTGAATCTTGGGTACTTATCATGAAAGGCAAAAATTTCGAATCTTGAAAACGATTCTTGATTCTAGAACAGTTTGGCTCTAAAATCCCCAAATGTTTGAATTTTGAATTATGAAATGTGTGAACTTACTCGAAATCCATTTTTGAATATTGAAATTTTAAGGAATCTGAAATTTTAAATCCTTAAAGGTTCCAATCTTCAATCTAGAAACATATACTTTGGGCATCCTTCACATAGCCCAAATGTAGAATTTTAAATTGTTTATCACGTAAATATACAATTCTTATATTTTGAATCCTCCTTCTTAAATCTTGAAATGTTATATAATCTTAAATTGAATCCTATAAAGTTTGACCCTGTTATTTGCACGAGTCGACTCTTGAAATTATCGATGTTAGACTCACGAATCTGCAATTTTGAAATGTTTGGAACATGAACATCAATTTGGAAACCCCTGAGTTTTTTTATTGGATTTTGAATTTTGATCTAGAAACTTATATCATGAAATTTAGATCTTGAGTATCGATCAATAAATGTTCAAAACAATAAAATTAAGAAGATCGAATCCTTATTTTAGAAATGATCCAACCATTTGTCTTGAAAATCGAGTTTTGAATCGAAATCATTAAATCTCGAATACTAAATGAAGGAATCTTAAAAAGCGCAATGTTGGGAATCTGTTATCTTGGAACTGTGACGTTGGATGTTTGGTTGTTAAAACAAGAATCAAATCTGTTATCTTGGAAATGTGACCTTGGAAGATCGAGTCTTGAGTCGTCAAATGTTCGAATCTTCAAAATGATTCTAGATTCATGAAAAGTTTTTTGGGACTAAAACCGTCAAATGTTCAAATTTTAAATTTTGGAAGTATGAACCTCATATTTTTCGAACATTATATTTGAATATTGCAATTTGAAAATCTAGATGCGAGAATGGTATAATTGAAAATCTCACACCTCAAATCTTCAAAATTTTGAATTCTGAATTTCGAAAATTCAAATTTTTAACTTTTCAAAGTTCAAACGTTGAAATTTCTGAAGTATACATGATTATTGAGATGTTGAATTTGGAACCTTTAAGGAATTAAAAGTTCCGCCGTTTATTTTGAGCCAGGATATTCATCATAATAGCTCAATCATAAATGTCGAAAAAGTTTGTGCTTTGAATCTGGACACTTCAAAATTTTGAATCTTCAATCTTGATATGTTTGAATGCTGAAATTAAATTCGGTAACGTACAAATCTAAAATTCGCCGAAATTCAAATCAGGAGATACTCAAAGTTAAGCTCATGATCTTGAATATTGAAATGTTCCGAATGTGAAGATTGGTTTTTGAAAAATCCTGATTTTGAACCTTTTATAAACCAATCTTAAAAAATTAAATTTTTAGAAGTTCGAATCACGAAATTTGCGACATATCTACTTACGTATTTTTCAAATTTTGAATCTTTCAATTTTCCAATCTTGAAATATCGTACCATATTGTTTTTTGGATATTCATCATGAAATCCCTAATATAGAATCCTGAAATGTTTATATCCTAAAACTAGAATTTCAAAAACTTTGAATCTTCAATCTTAAATCTTGAAAGTTTGAATCTCGAAATTGAATCCTATACAATTTGACTATTTAATTTTGTAAGAGATTTGAAAATTTTGACGCTTCATGTTTATAGATTTTTGAGATCTGCCCTCGAATGTTGAAAATTTCGGATATTCACTCTTGAACTACTCATAGACCGAGTCGTGTGCATAAAATTTTGAGTTGTTTGAATGTTGAATCATGTAAAGTGGGATCGCTAAACATTAAAACCTTGGACTTGTAAAATGGAAAGCCCAAATTTAGATTTTAGGAAGCCTAAAATTCCAGCCTTGATTCGTGGTAGTTTCTAATCGTAATTATTTGAAAGTTCGAGCATTCACAAAGAATTTCAATATTGAAATTTTTGAATCATGGAACGAAAACCGTAGATGCTCGAAACTTGAATGACGAAAGGAAGGAAGCTTAAATCTTGAATCTTGGGTACATATCATGAACAGCAAAAATTTCGAATCTTGAAAACGATTCTTGATTCTAGAAAATTTTGGCTCTAAAATCCCCAAATGTTCGAATTTTGAATTATGAAATGTGTGAACTTACTCGAAATCCATTTTTGAATATTGAAATTTTAAGGAATCTGGAATTTTAAATCCTTAAAGGTTCCAATCTTCAATCTTGAAACATATACTTTGGGCATCCTTCACATAGCCCTAATGTAGAATTTTAAATGGTTTATAACGTAAATGTACAATTCTTATATTTTGAATCCTCACTCTTAAATCTTGAAATGTTATATAATCTTAAATTGAATCCTATAAAGTTTGACCCCGTAATTTGCACGAGGCGACTCTTGAAATTATCGATGTTCGACTCACGAATCTGCAGTTTTGAAATGTTTGGAACATGAACATCAATTTGGAAACCCCTGAGTTTTTTTATTGGATTTTGAATTTTGATCTATCACGAGATTTAGATCTTCAATATCGATCAATAAAAGTTCGAAACAATAAAATTAAGAAGATCGAATCCTTAATTTTAGAAATGATCCAACCATTTGTCTTTAAAATCGGGTTTTGAATCGAATTGATTAAATCTCGAATCCTAAATGAAGGAATCTTAAAAAGCACGATGTTGGGAATCTGTTGTCTTGGAACTGTGACGTTGGGTGTTCGGTTGTTAAAACAAGAATCAAGAATCTGTTATCTTGGAAATGTGACCTTGGAAGATCGAGTCTTGAGTCGTCAAATGTTCGAATCTTCAGAATGATCCAAGATTCGTGAAAAGTTTTTTGGGACTAAAACCGTCAATGTTCAAATTTTAAATTTTGGAAGTATGAAGCTCATATTTGTCGAACATTATATTTGAATATTGCAATTTGGAAATCTAGATCGCGAGAAAGGTAAAATTGAAAATTTCACACCTCAAATCTTCAAAATTTTGAATTTTGAATTTTGAAAATTTTGAATTTCAAAAATTCAAAATATTTAACTTTTCAAAGTTCAAACATTGAA
This sequence comes from Allium cepa, assembly GCA_030765085.1. Lineage (NCBI taxonomy): Eukaryota > Viridiplantae > Streptophyta > Magnoliopsida > Asparagales > Amaryllidaceae > Allium > Allium cepa. The sequence continues at coordinate 925,323,158 of CM060939.1, forward strand.
ATTTCTAAAGTATACTTGATTATTGAAATGTTCAATTTGGAATCTTAAATCCTATAAAGTTCCGCCGTTTATTTTGAGCCAGGATATTCATCACAATAGCTCAAACATAAATGTCGAAAAAGTTTGTGCTTTGATTCTAGACACCTCAAAATTTTGAATCTTCAATCTTGATATGTTTGAATGCTGAAATTAAATTCGGTAACGTACGAATCTAAAATTCGCCGAAATTCAAATCAGGAGATTCTCAAAGTTAAGTTCATGAATCTTGAATATTGAAATGTTCCGAATGTGAACATTGGTTTTTGAAAAATCCTGATTTTGAACCTTTTATATACCAATCTTAAAAAATTTAAATTTTTGAATTTTTAGAAGTTCGCATCACGAAATTTGCGACATTTCTACTTACGTATTTTTCAAATTTTGAATCTTTCAATTTTCCAATCTTGAATATCGTACCATACTGTTTTTTGGATATTCATCATGAAATCCCTAATATAGAATCTTGAAATGTTTATATCCTAGAACTAGAATTTCAAAAACTTTGAATCTTCAATCTTAAATCTTGAAAGTTTCAATCTCGAAATTGAATCCTATACAATTTGACTATTTAATTTTGCAAGAGATTTGAAAATTTTGACGCTTCATGTTTATAGATTTTTGAGATCTGCCCTCGAATGTTGAAAATTTCAGATATTCACTCTTGAACTACTCATAGACCGACTCGTATGCATAAAATTTTGAGTTGTTTGAATGTTGAATCATGTAAAGCGGGATCGCTAAACATTAAATCCTTGGACTTGTAAAATGGAAAGCCCAAATTTAGATTTTTGGAAGCCTAAAATTTCAGCCTCGATTCGTGGTAGTTTCTAATCGTAATTATTTGAAAGTTCGAGTATTCACAAAGAATTTCAGTATTGAAATTTTTTGAATCATGAAACGAAAACCGTAGATGCTCGAAACTTGAATGACGAAAGGAAGGAAGCTTAAATCTTGAATCTTGGGTACTTATCATGAACGGCAAAAATTTCGAATCTTGAAAACGATTCTTGATTTAGAAAAGTTTGGCTCTAAAATCACCAAATGTTTGAATTTTGAATTATGAAATGTGTGAACTTACTCGAAATCTATTTTTGAATGTTGAAATTTTAAGGAATCTGGAATTTTAAATCCTTACAGGTTCCAATCTTCAATCTTGAAGTATATACTCTGGGCATCCTTCACATAGCCCTAATGTAAAATTTTAAATGGTTAATAACCTACTTATATTTTGAATCCTCGCTCTTAAATCTTGAAATGTTATATAATCTTAAATTGAATCCTGTAAAATTTGACCCTGTTATTTGCACGAGTCGACTCTTGAAATTATCAATGTTAGGCTCACGAATCTGCAGTTTTGAAATGTTTGGTACATGAACATCAATTTGGAAACCCCTGATTTTTTTTATTGGATTTTGAATTTTGATCTAGAAACTTATATCGTGAAATTTAGATCTTGAATATCGATCAATAAAAGTTCGAAACAACAAAATTAAGAAGATCGAATCCTTATTTTAGAAATGATCCAACCATTTGTCTTGAAAATTGGGTTTTGAATCGAAATGTTTAAATCTCGAATCCTAAATGAAGGAATCTTAAAAAGCACAATGTTGGGAATCTGTTATCTTGGAACTGTGACGTTGGATGTTCGGTTGTTAAAACAAGAATCAAGAATCTGTTATCTTCGAAATGTGACCATGGAAGATCGAGACTTGTGTCGTCAAATGTTCGAATCTTCATAATGATTCTAGATTCGTGAATAGTTTTTTGGGACTTAAACCGTCAAATGTTCAAATTTTATATTTTGGAAGTGTGAACCTCATAATTGTCGAACATTATATTTGAATATTTCAATTTGAAAATCTAGATCGCGAGAATGGTAAAATTGAAAATTTCACACCTCAAATCTAGATCGCGAGATTTTGACCATTAAAATTGAATTTTGAATTTTGAAAATTCCTAATTTCAAAAATGCAAATTTTTTAACTTTTCAAAGTTCAAACATTGAAATTTCTAAAGTATACTTGATTATTGAGATGTTGAATTTGGAATCTTAAATCCTATAATGTTCCGCCGTTTATTCTGAGCCAGGATATTCATCATAATAGCTCAAACATAAATGTTGAAAAAGTTTGTGCTTTGAATCTGGACACCTCAAAATTTTGAATCTTCAATCTTGATATGTTTGAATGCTGAAATTAAATTGGTAACGTACAAATCTAAAATTCGCCGAAATTCAAATCAGGAGACACTCAAAGTTAAGCTCATGAATCTTGAATATTGAAATGTTCCGAATGTGAACACTGGTTTTTGAAAAATCCTGATTTTGAACCTTTTATATACCAATCTTAAAAAATTTAAATTTTTGAATTTTTAGAAGTTCGAATCACGAAATTTGCGACATTTCTACTTACGTATTTTTCAAATTTTGAATCTTTCAATTTTCCAATCTTGAATATCGTACCATATTGTTTTTTGGATATTCATCATGAAATCCCTAATATAGAATCTTGAAATGTTTATATCCTAAAACTAGAATTTCAAAAACATTGAATCTTCAATCTTAAATCTTGAAAGTTTCAATCTCGAAATTGAATCCTATACAATTTGACTATTTAATTTTGCAAGAGATTTGAAAATTTTGATGCTTCATGTTTATCGATTTTTGAAATGTGCCCTCGAATGTTGAAAATTTCAGATATTCACTCTTGAACAACTCAAAGACCGACTCGTGTGCATAAAATTTTGAGTTGTTTGAATGTTGAATCATGTAAAGCGGGATCGCTAAACATTAAATCCTTGGACTTGTAAAATGGAAAGCCCAAATTTAGATTTTTGGAAGCCTAAAATTTCAGCCTTGATTCGTGGTAATTTCTAATCATAATTATTTGGAAGTTCGAGTATTCACAAAGAATTTCATTATTGAAATTTTTTGAATCATGAAGCGAAAACCGTAGATGCTCGAAACTTGAATGACGAAAGGAAGGAAGCTTAAATCTTGAACCTTCGGTACTTATCATGAACGGCAAAAATTTCGAATCTTGAAAACGATTCTTGATTCTAGAAAAGTTTGGTTCTAAAATCCCCAAATGTTCGATTTTTGAATTATGAAATGTGTGAACTTACTCGAAATCCATTTTTGAATATTGAAATTTTAAGGAATCTGGAATTTCAAATCCTTAAAGGTTCCAATCTTCAATCTTGAAACATATACTTTGGGCATCCTTCACATAGCCATAATGTAGAATTTTAAATGGTTTATAACGTAAATGTACAATTCTTATATTTTGAATCCTCGCTCTTAAATCTTGAAATGTTATATAATCTTAAATTGAATCCTATAAAGTTTGAGCCTGTCATTTGCACGAGTCGACTCTTGAAATTATCGATGTTAGACACACGAATCTGCAATTTTGAAATGTTTGGAACATGAACATCAATTTGGAAACCCTTGAGTTTTTTTATTGGATTTTGAATTTTGATCTAGAAACTTATATCATGAAATTTTGATCTTGAATATCGATCAATAAAAGTTCGAAACAATAAAATTAAGAAGATTGAATCCTTATTTTAGAAAAGATCCAACATTTGTCTTGAAAATCGGGTTTTGAATCGAAATGATTAAATCTCGAATCCTAAATGAAGGAATCTTAAAAAGCACAATGTTGGGAATCTGTGACGTTGGATGTTCGGTTGTTAAAACAAGAATCAAGAATCTGTTGTCTTGGAAATGTGACCTCGGAAGATCGAGTCTTGAGTCGTCAAATGTTCGAATCTTCAGAATGATTCTAGATTCATGAAAAGTTTTTCGGGTCTAAAACCGTCAAATGTTCAAATTTTAAATTTTGGAAGTATGAACCTCATATTTGTCGAACATTATATTTGAATATTGCAATTTGAAAATCTAGATCGAGAGAATGGTAAAATTGAAAATTTCACACCTCAAATCTTCAAAATTTTGAATTTTGAAAACTCTGAATTTCTAAAATTCACAATTTTTAACTTTTCAAAGTTCAAACATTGAAATTTCTAAAGTATACTTGATTATTGAGATGTTGAATTTGGAATCTTAAATCCTATAAAGTTCCACCGTTTATTTTGAGCCAGTATATTCATCATAATAGCTCAAACATAAATGTCGAAAAAGTTTGTGCTTTGAATCAGGACACCTCAAAATTTTGAATCTTCAATCTTGATATTTTGAATGCTGAAACTAAATTCGGTAACGTACAAATCTAAAATTCGCCGAAATTCAAATCAGGAGATACTCAAAGTTAAGCTTAGGAATCTTGAATATTGAAATGTTCCGAATGTGAACATTGGTTTTTGAAAAATCCTGATTTTGAACCTTTTATATACCAATCTTAAAAAATTTAAATTTTTGAAATTTTAGAAGTTCGAATCACGAAATTTGCGACGTTTCTACTTACGTATTTTTCAAATTTTGAATCTTTCAATTTTCCAATCTTGAATATCGTACCATATTGTTTTTTGGATATTCATCATGAAATCCCTAATATAGAATCTTGAAATGTTTGTATCCTAAAACTAGAATTTCAAAAACTTTGAATCTTCAATCTTAAATCTTGAAAGTTTGAATCTCGAAATTGAATCCTATACAATTTGACTATTTAATTTTGCAAGAGATTTGAAAATTTTGACGCTTCATGTTTATAGATTTTTGAGATCTGCCCTCGAATGTTGAAAATTTCAGATATTCACTCTTGAACCGTTCATAGACCGACTCGTGTGCATAAAATTTTGAGTTTTTGAACGTTGAATCATGTAAAGCGGGATCGCTAAACATTAAATCCTTGGACTTGTAAAATGGAATGCCTAAATTTAGATTTTTGGAAGCCTAAAGTTTCAGCCTTGATTCGTGGTAATTTCTAGTCGTAATTATTTGAAAGTTCGAGTATTCACAAAGAATTTCAATGCTGAAATTTTTTGATTCATGAAACGAAAACCGTAGATGCTCGAAACTTGAATGACGAAAGGAAGGAAGCTTAAATCTTGAATCTAGGGTACTTATCATGAAAGGCAAAAATTTCGAATCCTGAAAACGATTCTTGGTTCAAGAAAAGTTTGGCTCTAAAATCCCCAAATGTTTGGATTTTGAATTATGAAATGTTGAACTTACTCGAATTCCATTTTTGAATATTGAAATTTTAAGTAATCTGGAATTTTAAATCCTTAAAGGTTCCAATCTTCAATCTTGAAACATATACATTGGGCATCCTTCACATAGCCCTAATGTAGAATTTTAAATGGTTTGTAACGTAAATGTACAATTCTTATATTTTGAATCCTCACTCTTAAATCTTGAAATGTTATATAATCTTAAATTGAATCCTATAAAGTTTGACCCTGTTATTTGCACGAGTCGACTCTTGAAATTATCGATGTTAGACTCACGAATCTGCAATTTTGAAATGTTTGGAACCTGAACATCAATTTGGAAACCCTTGATATTTTCTATTGGATTTTGAGTTTTGATCTAGAAACTTATATCATGAAATTTAGATCTTGAATATCGATCAATAGAAGTTCGAAACAATAAAATTAAGAAGATCGAATCCTTGTTTTAGAAATGATCCAACCATTTGTCTTGAAAATCAGGTTTTGAATCGAAATGATTAAATCTCGAATCCTAAATGAAGGAATCTTAAGAAGCACAATGTGGAGAATCTGTTATATTGGAACTGTGACGTTGGATGTTCAGTTGTTAAAACAAGAATCAAGAATCTACTATCTTGGAAATGTGACCTCGGAAGATTGAGTCATGAGTCGTCAAATGTTCGAATCTTCATAATGATTCTTGATTATTAAGATGTTGAATTTGGAATCTTAAATCCTATAAAGTTCCGCCGTTGATTTTGAATCTGGACACCTCAAAATTTAGAATCTTCAACCTTGATATGTTTGAATGCTGAAATCAAATTTTGTAACGTACAAAACTAAAATTCGCCGAAATTCAAATCAGGAGATACTCAAAGTTAAGCTCATGAACCATGAATATTGAAATGTTCCGAATGTGAACGTTGGTTTTTGAAAAATCCTGATTTTGAACCTTTTATATACCAATCTTAAAAAATTTAAATTTTTGAATTTTTAGAAATTCGAATCACGAAATTTGCGACATTTCTACTTACGTATTTTTCAAATTTCGAATCTTTCAATTTTCCAATCTTGAGTATCGTACCATATTGTTTTTTGGACATTCATCGTGAAATCCCTAATATAGAATCCTGAAATGTTTATATCCTAAAACAAGAATTTCAAAAACTTTGAATCTTCGATCTTAAATCTTGAAAGTTTGAATCTTGAAATTGAATCCTATACAATTTGACTATTTAATTTTGCAAGAGATTTGAAAATTTTGACGCTTTATGTGTATAGATTTTTGAAATCTGCCCTCGAATGTTGAAAATTTCAAATATTCACTCTTGAACTACTCACAGACAAAATTTTGAGTTGTTTGAATGTTGAATCATGTAAAGCGGGATAGCTAAACATTAAATACTTGGACTTGTAAAATGGAAAGCCCAAATTTAGATTTTTGGAAGCCTAAATTTTCAGCCTTGATTCGTGGTAATTTCTAATCGTAATTATTTGAAAGTTCGAGTATTCACTAAAAATTTCAATATTGAAATTTTTTGAATCATGAAACAAAAACCGTAGATGCTCGAAACTTGAATGACGAAAGGAAGGAAGCTTAAATCTTGAATCTTAGGTACTTATCATGAAAGGCAAAAAATTCGAATCTTGAAAACGATTCTTGATTCTAATAGGTTCCTATCTTCAATCTTGAAACATATACTTTGGGCATCCTTCACATAGCCCTAATGTAGAATTTTAAATGGTTTATAACGTAATTGTACAATTTTTATATTTTGAATCCTCACTCTTAAATCTTGGAATGTTATATAATCTTAAATTGAATCCTATAAAGTTTGACCCTGTTATTTGCACGATTCTACTCTTGAAATAACCGATGTTAGACTCACGAATCTTCAATTTTGAAATGTTTGGAACATGAACATCAATTTGGAAACCACTGAGCTTTTTTATTGGATTTTGAATTTTGATCTAGAAATTTATATCATGAAATTTAGATCTTTAATATTGATCAATAAAAGTTCGAAACAATAAAATTAAGAAGATCGAATCCTTATTTTAGAAATGATGCAACCATTTGTCTTGAAAATCGGGTTTTGAATCGAAATGATTAAATCTCGAATCCTAAATGAAGAAATCTTAAAAAGCACAATGTTGGAAGTCTATTATCCTGGAACTGTGACGTTGGATCTTCGATTGTTAAAACAAGAATCAAGAATCTGTTATCTTGGAAATGTGACCTTGGAAGATCGAGTATTGAGTCGTCAAATGTTCGAATCTTCAGAATAATTCTAGATTCGTGAAAAGTTTTTTGGGACTAAAACCGTCAAATGTTCAAATTTTAAATTTTGGATGTATGAACCTCATATTTGTCGAACATTATATTTGAATGTTGCAATTTTAAAATCTATATCGCGAGAATGGTAAAATTGAAAATTTCACACCTCAAGTCTTCAAAATTTTGAATTTTGAATTTTGAAGTTTGAAAATTAAGAATTTCAAAAACTCAAAATTTTTAACTTTTCAAAGTTCAAACAATGAAATTTCTAAAGTATACTTGATTATTGAGATGGTGGATTTGGAATCATAAATCCTATAAAGTTCCGCCGTTTATTTTGAGCCAGGATATTCATCATAATAGCTCAAACATAAATGTCGAAAAAGTTTGTGCTTTGAATCTGGACATCTCAAAATTTTGAATCTTCAATCTTGATATGTTTGAATGCTGAAATTAAATTCGGTAATGTACAAATCTAAAATTCGTCGAAATTCAAATCAGGAGATACTCAAAGTTAAGCTCATGAATCTTGAATATTGAAATGTTCCGAATGTGAACATTGGCTTTTGAAAAATCCTGATTTAAAATCTTTTCTATACCAAGCTTAAAAAATTTAAATTTTTGAATTTTTAGAAGTCCGAATCACGAAATTTGCGACATTTCTACTTACGTATTTTTCAAATTTCGAATATTTCTATTTTCCAATGTTGAATATCGTACCAATTGTTTTTTGGACATTCATCATGAAATCCCTAATATAGAATCCTGAAATGTTTATATCCTAAAACAAGAATTTCAAAAACTTTGAATCTTCATTCTTAATTCTTGAAAGTTTGAATCTTGAAATTGAATCCTATACAATTTGACTATTTAATTTTGCAAGAGATTTGAAAATTTTGACGCTTCATGTTTATAGATTTTTGAAATCTGCCCTCGAATGTTGAAAATTTCAAATATTCACTCTTGAACTAATCATAGACCGACTCATGTGCATAAAATTTTGAGGTTTCTGAATGTTGAATCATGTAAAGCAGGATCGCTAAACATTAAATCCTTGGACTTGTAAAATGGAAAGCCCAAATTTAGATTTTTGGAAGCCTAAATTTTCAGCCTTGATTCGTGGTAATTTCTAATCGTAATTATTTGAAAATTCGAGTATTCACTAAGAATTTCAATATTGAAATTTTATGAATCATGAAACAAAAACCGTAGATGCTCGAAACTTGAATGACGAAAGGAAGGAAGCTTAAATCTTGAATCTTCGGTACTTATCATGAAAGGCAAAAATTTCGAATCTTGAAAACGATTCTTGATTCTAGAAGGTTCCTATCTTCAATCTTGAAACATATACTTTGGGCATCCTCCACATAGCCCTAATGTAGAATTTTAAATGGTTTATAACGTAAATGTACAATTCTTATATTTTGAATCCTCACTCTTAAGTCTTGAAATGTTATATAATCTTAAATTGAATCCTATAATGTTTGACCCTGTTATTTGCACGAGTCGACTCTTGAAATAACCGATGTTAGACTCACGAATCTTCAATTTTGAAATGTTTGGAACATGAACGTCAATTTGGAAACCCCTGAGTTTTTTTTATTGGATTTTGAATTTTGATCTAGAAACTTATATCATGAAATTTAGATCTTTAATATCGATCAATAAAAGTTCGAAACAATAAAATTAAGAAGATCGAATCCTTATTTTAGAAATGATCCAACCATTTGTCTTGAAAATCGGGTTTTGAATCGAAATGATTAAATCTCGAATCCAAAGTGAAGGAATCTTAAAAAGCACAATGTTGGGAATCTGTTATCTTGGAACTGTGACGTTGGATGATCGGTTGTTAAAACAAGATTCAAGAATCTGTTATCTTGGAAATGTGATCTTGGAAGATCGAGTCTTGAGTCGTCAAATGTTCGAACGTTCAGAATGATTCTAGATTCGTGAAAAGTTTTTTGGGACCAAAACCGTCAAATGTTCAAATTTTAAATTTTGGAAGTATGAACCTCATATTTGTCGAACATTATATTTGAATATTGCAATTTGAAAATCTAGATCGCGAGAATGGTAAAATTGAAAATTTCACACCTCAAATCTTCAAAATTTTCAATTTTGAAAGTTCTAAATTTCTAAAATTCACAATTTTTAACTTTTCAAAGTTCAAACATTGAAATTTCTAAAGTATACTTGATTATTGAGATGTTGAATTTGGATTCTTAAATCCTATAAAGTTCCGCCGTTTATTTGAGCCAGAATATTCATCATAATAGCTCAAACATAAATGTCAAAAAAGTTTGTGCTTTGAATTTGGACACCTCAAAATTTTCAATCTTCAATCTTGATATGTTTGAATGCTGAAATTAAATTCGGTAACGTACAAATCAAAAATTCGCCGAAATTCAAATCAGGAGATACTCAAAGTTAAGCTAAGCTCATGAATCTTGAATATTGAAATGTTCCGAATGTGAACATTGGTTTTTGAAAAATCCTGATTTTGAACCTTTTATATACCAATCTTTAAAAATTTAAATTTTTGAAGTTCGAATCACGAAATTTGCGACATTTCTACTTACGTATTTTTCAAGTTTTGAATCTTTCAATTTTCCAATCTTGAATATCGTACCATATTATTTTTTGGATATTCATCATGAAATCCCTAATATAGTATCTTGAAATGTTTATATCCTGAAACAAGAATTTCAAAAACTTTGAATCTTCAATCTTAAATCTTGAAAGTTCGAATCCCGGAATTGAATCATACACAAACTGACTATTTAATTTTGCGAGAGATATGAAAATTTTGATGCTTCATGTTTATAGATTTTGGAGATCTGCACTCGAATGTTGAAAATTTCAGATATTCACTCTTGAACTACTCATAGACCGACTCGTGTGCATAAAATTTTGAGTTGTTTGAATGTTGAATCATGTAAAGCGGGATCGCTAAACATTAAATCCTTGGACTTGTAAAATGGAAAGCCCAAATTTAGATTTTTGGAAGCCTAAAATTTCAGCCTTGATTCGTGGTAATTTCTAATCGTAATTATTTGAAATTTCGAGTATTCACAAAGAATTTCAATATTGAAATTTTTTGAATCATGAAACGAAAAATGTAGATGCTCGAAACTTGAATGACGAAAGGAAGGAAGCTTAAATTTTGAATCTTGGGTACTTATCATGAACGACAAAAATTTCGAATCTTGAAAACGATTCTTGATTCTAGAAAAGTTTGGCTCTAAAATCCCCAAATGTTCGAACTTTGAATTATGAAATGTGTGAAGTTACTCGAAACCCATTTTTGAATATTGAACTTTTAAGGAATCTGGAATTTTAAATCCTTAAAGGTTACAATCTTCAATCTTGAAACATATACTTTGGGCATCCTTCACATAGCCCTAATGTAGAATTTTAGATGGTTTATAATGTAAATGTACAATTTTTATATTTTGAATCCTCACTCTTAAATCTTGAAATGTTATATAATCTTAAATTGGATCCTATAAAGTTTGACCCTGTTATTTGCACAAGTCGACTCTTGAAATTATCGATGTTAGACTCACGAATCTGCAATTTTGAAATGTTTGGAACATGAACATCAATTTGGAAACCCCTGAGTTTTTTTATTGGATTTTGAATTTTGAATTTTGATCTAGAAACTTATATCATGAAATTTAGATCTTGAATATCGATCAATAAAAGTTCGAAACAATAAAATTAAGAAGTTCGAATCCTTATTTTAGAAATGATCCAACCATTTGTCTTCAAAATCGGTTCTAGAATCAAAATGATTAAATCTCGAATCCTAAATGAAGGAATATTAAAAAGCACAATGTTGGAAATCTATTATCTTGGAACTGTGACGTTGGATGTTCGATTGTTAAAACAAGAATCAAGAATCTGTTATGTTGGAAACGTTACCTTGGAAGATCGAGTATTGTGTCGTCAAATGTTCGAATCTTCAGAATGATTCTAGATTCGTGAAAAGTTTTTTGGGACTAAAACTGTCAAATGTTCAAATTTTAAATTCTGGAAGTATGAACCTCATATTTGTCGAACATTATATTTGAATATTGCAATTTGAAAATCTATATCGCGAGAATGGTAAAATTGAAAATTTCACACTTCAAAACTTCAAAATTTTGAATTTTGAATTTTAAAAATTCTGAATTTCAAAAATTCAAATTTTTTTATATTTTCAAAGTTCAAACATTGAAATTTCTAAAGTATACTTGATTATTGAGATGTTGAATTTGGAATCTTAAATCCTATAAAGTTCCGCCGTTTATTCTGAGCCAGGATATTCATCATAATAGCTCAAACATAAATGTCGAAAAAGTTTGTGCTTTGAATCTGGACACCTCAAAATTTTGAATCTTCAATCTTGATATGTTTGAATGCTGAAATTAAATTCAGTAACGTACAAATCTAAAATTCGACGAAATTCAAATCAGGAGATGCTAAAAGTTAAGCTCATGAATCTGGAATATTGAAATGTTCCGAATGTGAACATTGGTTTTTGAAAAATCCTGATTTTGAACCTTTTATATACCAATCTTAAAAAATTTAAATTTTTGAATTTTTAGAAGTTCGAATCACGAAATTTACGACATTACCACTTACGTATTTTTCAAATTTTGAATCTTTCACTTTTCCAATCTTGAATATCGTACCATATTGTTTTTTGGATATTCATCATGAAATCCCTAATATAGAATCATGAAATGTTTATATCCTAAAACAAGAATTTCAAAAACTTTGAATCTTCAATCTTAATTCTTGAACGTTCGAATCTCGAAATTGAATCCTGTGCAAATTGACAATTTAATTTTGCAAGAGATTTGAAAATTTTGACGCTTCATGTTTATAGATTTTTGGGATCTGCCCTCGAATGTTGAAAATTTCAGATATTCACTCCTGAACTACTCATAGACCGACTCGTGTGCATAAAATTTTGAGTTGTTTGAATGTTGAATCATGTAAAGCGGGATCGCTAAACATTAAATCCTTGGACTTGTAAAATGGAAAGCCCAAATTTAGTTTTTTGGAAGCCTAAAATTTCAGCCTTGATTCGTGGTGATTTTTAATCGTAATTATTTGAAAGTTCGAGCATTCACAAAGAATTTCAATATTGAAATTTTTTGAATCATGAAACGAAAACCGTAGATGCTCGAAACTTGAATGACGAAAGGAAGGATGCTTAAATCTTAAATCTTGGGTACATATCATGAACGGCAAAAATTTCGAATCTTGAAAACGATTCTTGATTCTAGAAAATTTTGGCTCTAAAATCCCCAAATGTTCGAATTTTGAATTATGAAATGTGTGAACTTACTCGAAATCCATATTTGAATATTGAAATTTTAAGGAATCTGGAATTTTAAATCCTTAATGGTTCCAATCTTCAATCTAGAAACATATACTTTGGGCATCCTTCACATAGCCTTAATGTAGAATTTTAAATGGTTTATAACGTAAATGTACAATTCTTATATATTGAATCCTCACTCTTAAATCTTGAAATGTCATATAATCTTAAATTGAATCCTATAAAGTTTGAACCTGTTATTTGCACGAGGCGACTCTTGAAATTATCGATGTTAGACTCACGAATCTGCAATTTTGAAATGTTTGGAACATGAGCATCAATTTGGAAACCCCTGAATTTTTTTGTTGGATTTTGAATTTTGATCTAGAAACTTATATCACGAAATTTAGATCTTGAATATCGTTCAATAAAAGTTCGAAACAATAAAATTAAGAGGATCGAATCCTTATTTTAGAAATGATCCAACCATTTGTCTTGAAAATCGGGTTTTGAATCGAAATGATTAAATCTCGAATCCTAAATGAAGGAATCTTAAAAGCACAATGTTGGGAATCTGTTATCTTGGAACTGTGACGTTGGATGTTCGGTTGTTAAAATCAAGAATCTGTTATCTTGGAAATGTGACCTTGGAAGATCGAGTCTTGAGTCGTCAAATGTTCGAATCTTTAGAATGACTCTAGATTCGTGAAAAGTTTTTTGGGACTAAAACTGTCAAATATTCAAATTTTAAATTTTGGAAGTATGAAGCTCATATTTGTCGAACATTATATTTGAAAATTGCAATTTGAAAATCTAGATCGCGAGAATGGTAAAATTGAAAATTTCACACCTCAAATCTTCAAAATTTTGAATTTTGAATTTTGAAAATTCTGAATTTCAAAAATTAAAAAATATTTTACTTTTCAAAGTTCAAACATTGAAATTTTTAAAGTATACTTGATTATTGAGATGTTCAATTTGGAATCTTAAATCCTATAAAGTTCCGTCTTTTATTTTGAGCCAGGATATTCATCAAAATAGCTCAAACATAAATGTCGAAAAAGTTTGTGCTTTGAATCTGGACACCTCAAAATTTTAAATCTTCAATCTTGATATATTTGAATGCTGAAATTAATTCGGTAACGCACAAATCTAAAAGGGGTTTTTAGACTCAAGGAAAAAGTTGGAGAAATTTTTTGTTTTAGGGACAAGAAGTTTGCTTTTTAGGGTGAAGGACACTTTTTAGTGTAAATCCCAGAATGATAGTTGTAACTATCATTTTCAGTTTACAGTAAAAAGTGTCCTTCAAATTAAAAAGTAAACTTGTTGTCCCTGAAACTAAATATTTTTATAACTTCTTCCTTGTGCTTATTTTCCTGAATCTAAAATTCGCCGAAATTCAAATCAGGAGATACTCAAAGTTAAGCTCATGAATCTTGAATATTGAAATGTTCCGAATGTGAACATTGGTTTTTGAAAAATCCTGATTTTGAACCTTTTATATACCAATCTTAAAAAATTAAAATTTTTGAATTTTTAGAAGTTCGAGTCACGAAATTTGCGACATTTTTACTTGCGTATTTTTCAAATTTTGAATCTTTCAATTTTCCAATCTTGAATATCGTGCCATATTGTTTTTTGGATATTCATCATGAAATCCCTAATATGGAATCTTGAACTGTTTATATCCTAAAACTAGAATTTCAAAAACTTTGAGTCTTCAATCTTAAATCATGAAAGTTAGAATCTCGAAATTGTATCCTATACAATTTGACTGTTTAATTTTGCAAGAGATTTGAAAATTTTGTCGCTTCATGTTTATAGATTTTTGAGATCTGCCCTCGAATGTTGAAAATTTCAGATATTCACTCTCGAACTACTCATAGACCGACTCGTGTGCATAAAATTTTGAGTTGTTTGAATGTTGAATCATGTAAAGCGGGTTCGTAAACATTAAATCTTTTGACTTGTAAAATGGAAAACCCAAATTTAGATTTCTGGAAGCGTAAAATTTTAGCCTTGATTCGTGGTTGTTTCTAATCGTAATTATTAGACAGTTCGAATATTCACAAAGAATTTCAATATTGAAATTTTTGAATCATGAAACGAAAACTGTAGATGCTCGAAACTTGAATGACGAAAGGAAGGAGGCTTAAATCTTGAATCTTGGGTACTTATCATGAAAGGCAAAAATTTCGAATCTTGAAAACGATTCTTGATTCTAGAACAGTTTGGCTCTAAAATCCCCAAATGTTTGAATTTTGAATTATGAAATGTGTGAACTTACTCGAAATCCATTTTTGAATATTGAAATTTTAAGGAATCTGAAATTTTAAATCCTTAAAGGTTCCAATCTTCAATCTAGAAACATATACTTTGGGCATCCTTCACATAGCCCAAATGTAGAATTTTAAATTGTTTATCACGTAAATATACAATTCTTATATTTTGAATCCTCCTTCTTAAATCTTGAAATGTTATATAATCTTAAATTGAATCCTATAAAGTTTGACCCTGTTATTTGCACGAGTCGACTCTTGAAATTATCGATGTTAGACTCACGAATCTGCAATTTTGAAATGTTTGGAACATGAACATCAATTTGGAAACCCCTGAGTTTTTTTATTGGATTTTGAATTTTGATCTAGAAACTTATATCATGAAATTTAGATCTTGAGTATCGATCAATAAATGTTCAAAACAATAAAATTAAGAAGATCGAATCCTTATTTTAGAAATGATCCAACCATTTGTCTTGAAAATCGAGTTTTGAATCGAAATCATTAAATCTCGAATACTAAATGAAGGAATCTTAAAAAGCGCAATGTTGGGAATCTGTTATCTTGGAACTGTGACGTTGGATGTTTGGTTGTTAAAACAAGAATCAAATCTGTTATCTTGGAAATGTGACCTTGGAAGATCGAGTCTTGAGTCGTCAAATGTTCGAATCTTCAAAATGATTCTAGATTCATGAAAAGTTTTTTGGGACTAAAACCGTCAAATGTTCAAATTTTAAATTTTGGAAGTATGAACCTCATATTTTTCGAACATTATATTTGAATATTGCAATTTGAAAATCTAGATGCGAGAATGGTATAATTGAAAATCTCACACCTCAAATCTTCAAAATTTTGAATTCTGAATTTCGAAAATTCAAATTTTTAACTTTTCAAAGTTCAAACGTTGAAATTTCTGAAGTATACATGATTATTGAGATGTTGAATTTGGAACCTTTAAGGAATTAAAAGTTCCGCCGTTTATTTTGAGCCAGGATATTCATCATAATAGCTCAATCATAAATGTCGAAAAAGTTTGTGCTTTGAATCTGGACACTTCAAAATTTTG
This sequence comes from Allium cepa, assembly GCA_030765085.1. Taxonomy (NCBI): domain Eukaryota; kingdom Viridiplantae; phylum Streptophyta; class Magnoliopsida; order Asparagales; family Amaryllidaceae; genus Allium; species Allium cepa. Next base: position 925,339,246 of record CM060939.1, read on the forward strand.
AATCTTCAATCTTGATATGTTTGAATGCTGAAATTAAATTCGGTAACGTACAAATCTAAAATTCGCCGAAATTCAAATCAGGAGATACTCAAAGTTAAGCTCATGATCTTGAATATTGAAATGTTCCGAATGTGAAGATTGGTTTTTGAAAAATCCTGATTTTGAACCTTTTATAAACCAATCTTAAAAAATTAAATTTTTAGAAGTTCGAATCACGAAATTTGCGACATATCTACTTACGTATTTTTCAAATTTTGAATCTTTCAATTTTCCAATCTTGAAATATCGTACCATATTGTTTTTTGGATATTCATCATGAAATCCCTAATATAGAATCCTGAAATGTTTATATCCTAAAACTAGAATTTCAAAAACTTTGAATCTTCAATCTTAAATCTTGAAAGTTTGAATCTCGAAATTGAATCCTATACAATTTGACTATTTAATTTTGTAAGAGATTTGAAAATTTTGACGCTTCATGTTTATAGATTTTTGAGATCTGCCCTCGAATGTTGAAAATTTCGGATATTCACTCTTGAACTACTCATAGACCGAGTCGTGTGCATAAAATTTTGAGTTGTTTGAATGTTGAATCATGTAAAGTGGGATCGCTAAACATTAAAACCTTGGACTTGTAAAATGGAAAGCCCAAATTTAGATTTTAGGAAGCCTAAAATTCCAGCCTTGATTCGTGGTAGTTTCTAATCGTAATTATTTGAAAGTTCGAGCATTCACAAAGAATTTCAATATTGAAATTTTTGAATCATGGAACGAAAACCGTAGATGCTCGAAACTTGAATGACGAAAGGAAGGAAGCTTAAATCTTGAATCTTGGGTACATATCATGAACAGCAAAAATTTCGAATCTTGAAAACGATTCTTGATTCTAGAAAATTTTGGCTCTAAAATCCCCAAATGTTCGAATTTTGAATTATGAAATGTGTGAACTTACTCGAAATCCATTTTTGAATATTGAAATTTTAAGGAATCTGGAATTTTAAATCCTTAAAGGTTCCAATCTTCAATCTTGAAACATATACTTTGGGCATCCTTCACATAGCCCTAATGTAGAATTTTAAATGGTTTATAACGTAAATGTACAATTCTTATATTTTGAATCCTCACTCTTAAATCTTGAAATGTTATATAATCTTAAATTGAATCCTATAAAGTTTGACCCCGTAATTTGCACGAGGCGACTCTTGAAATTATCGATGTTCGACTCACGAATCTGCAGTTTTGAAATGTTTGGAACATGAACATCAATTTGGAAACCCCTGAGTTTTTTTATTGGATTTTGAATTTTGATCTATCACGAGATTTAGATCTTCAATATCGATCAATAAAAGTTCGAAACAATAAAATTAAGAAGATCGAATCCTTAATTTTAGAAATGATCCAACCATTTGTCTTTAAAATCGGGTTTTGAATCGAATTGATTAAATCTCGAATCCTAAATGAAGGAATCTTAAAAAGCACGATGTTGGGAATCTGTTGTCTTGGAACTGTGACGTTGGGTGTTCGGTTGTTAAAACAAGAATCAAGAATCTGTTATCTTGGAAATGTGACCTTGGAAGATCGAGTCTTGAGTCGTCAAATGTTCGAATCTTCAGAATGATCCAAGATTCGTGAAAAGTTTTTTGGGACTAAAACCGTCAATGTTCAAATTTTAAATTTTGGAAGTATGAAGCTCATATTTGTCGAACATTATATTTGAATATTGCAATTTGGAAATCTAGATCGCGAGAAAGGTAAAATTGAAAATTTCACACCTCAAATCTTCAAAATTTTGAATTTTGAATTTTGAAAATTTTGAATTTCAAAAATTCAAAATATTTAACTTTTCAAAGTTCAAACATTGAAATTTCTAAAGTATACTTGATTATTGAAATGTTCAATTTGGAATCTTAAATCCTATAAAGTTCCGCCGTTTATTTTGAGCCAGGATATTCATCACAATAGCTCAAACATAAATGTCGAAAAAGTTTGTGCTTTGATTCTAGACACCTCAAAATTTTGAATCTTCAATCTTGATATGTTTGAATGCTGAAATTAAATTCGGTAACGTACGAATCTAAAATTCGCCGAAATTCAAATCAGGAGATTCTCAAAGTTAAGTTCATGAATCTTGAATATTGAAATGTTCCGAATGTGAACATTGGTTTTTGAAAAATCCTGATTTTGAACCTTTTATATACCAATCTTAAAAAATTTAAATTTTTGAATTTTTAGAAGTTCGCATCACGAAATTTGCGACATTTCTACTTACGTATTTTTCAAATTTTGAATCTTTCAATTTTCCAATCTTGAATATCGTACCATACTGTTTTTTGGATATTCATCATGAAATCCCTAATATAGAATCTTGAAATGTTTATATCCTAAAACTAGAATTTCAAAAACTTTGAATCTTCAATCTTAAATCTTGAAAGTTTCAATCTCGAAATTGAATCCTATACAATTTGACTATTTAATTTTGCAAGAGATTTGAAAATTTTGACGCTTCATGTTTATAGATTTTTGAGATCTGCCCTCGAATGTTGAAAATTTCAGATATTCACTCTTGAACTACTCATAGACCGACTCGTATGCATAAAATTTTGAGTTGTTTGAATGTTGAATCATGTAAAGCGGGATCGCTAAACATTAAATCCTTGGACTTGTAAAATGGAAAGCCCAAATTTAGATTTTTGGAAGCCTAAAATTTCAGCCTCGATTCGTGGTAGTTTCTAATCGTAATTATTTGAAAGTTCGAGTATTCACAAAGAATTTCAGTATTGAAATTTTTTGAATCATGAAACGAAAACCGTAGATGCTCGAAACTTGAATGACGAAAGGAAGGAAGCTTAAATCTTGAATCTTGGGTACTTATCATGAACGGCAAAAATTTCGAATCTTGAAAACGATTCTTGATTTAGAAAAGTTTGGCTCTAAAATCACCAAATGTTTGAATTTTGAATTATGAAATGTGTGAACTTACTCGAAATCTATTTTTGAATGTTGAAATTTTAAGGAATCTGGAATTTTAAATCCTTACAGGTTCCAATCTTCAATCTTGAAGTATATACTCTGGGCATCCTTCACATAGCCCTAATGTAAAATTTTAAATGGTTAATAACCTACTTATATTTTGAATCCTCGCTCTTAAATCTTGAAATGTTATATAATCTTAAATTGAATCCTGTAAAATTTGACCCTGTTATTTGCACGAGTCGACTCTTGAAATTATCAATGTTAGGCTCACGAATCTGCAGTTTTGAAATGTTTGGTACATGAACATCAATTTGGAAACCCCTGATTTTTTTTATTGGATTTTGAATTTTGATCTAGAAACTTATATCGTGAAATTTAGATCTTGAATATCGATCAATAAAAGTTCGAAACAACAAAATTAAGAAGATCGAATCCTTATTTTAGAAATGATCCAACCATTTGTCTTGAAAATTGGGTTTTGAATCGAAATGTTTAAATCTCGAATCCTAAATGAAGGAATCTTAAAAAGCACAATGTTGGGAATCTGTTATCTTGGAACTGTGACGTTGGATGTTCGGTTGTTAAAACAAGAATCAAGAATCTGTTATCTTCGAAATGTGACCATGGAAGATCGAGACTTGTGTCGTCAAATGTTCGAATCTTCATAATGATTCTAGATTCGTGAATAGTTTTTTGGGACTTAAACCGTCAAATGTTCAAATTTTATATTTTGGAAGTGTGAACCTCATAATTGTCGAACATTATATTTGAATATTTCAATTTGAAAATCTAGATCGCGAGAATGGTAAAATTGAAAATTTCACACCTCAAATCTAGATCGCGAGATTTTGACCATTAAAATTGAATTTTGAATTTTGAAAATTCCTAATTTCAAAAATGCAAATTTTTTAACTTTTCAAAGTTCAAACATTGAAATTTCTAAAGTATACTTGATTATTGAGATGTTGAATTTGGAATCTTAAATCCTATAATGTTCCGCCGTTTATTCTGAGCCAGGATATTCATCATAATAGCTCAAACATAAATGTTGAAAAAGTTTGTGCTTTGAATCTGGACACCTCAAAATTTTGAATCTTCAATCTTGATATGTTTGAATGCTGAAATTAAATTGGTAACGTACAAATCTAAAATTCGCCGAAATTCAAATCAGGAGACACTCAAAGTTAAGCTCATGAATCTTGAATATTGAAATGTTCCGAATGTGAACACTGGTTTTTGAAAAATCCTGATTTTGAACCTTTTATATACCAATCTTAAAAAATTTAAATTTTTGAATTTTTAGAAGTTCGAATCACGAAATTTGCGACATTTCTACTTACGTATTTTTCAAATTTTGAATCTTTCAATTTTCCAATCTTGAATATCGTACCATATTGTTTTTTGGATATTCATCATGAAATCCCTAATATAGAATCTTGAAATGTTTATATCCTAAAACTAGAATTTCAAAAACATTGAATCTTCAATCTTAAATCTTGAAAGTTTCAATCTCGAAATTGAATCCTATACAATTTGACTATTTAATTTTGCAAGAGATTTGAAAATTTTGACGCTTCATGTTTATAGATTTTTGAGATCTGCCCTCGAATGTTGAAAATTTCAGATATTCACTCTCGAACTACTCATAGACCGACTCGTGTGCATAAAATTTTGAGTTGTTTGAATGTTGAATCATGTAAAGCGGGATCGCTAAACATTAAATCCTTGGACTTGTAAAATGGAAAGCCCAAATTTAGATTTTTGGAAGCCTAAAATTTCAGCCTTGATTCGTGGTAATTTCTAATCATAATTATTTGGAAGTTCGAGTATTCACAAAGAATTTCATTATTGAAATTTTTTGAATCATGAAGCGAAAACCGTAGATGCTCGAAACTTGAATGACGAAAGGAAGGAAGCTTAAATCTTGAACCTTCGGTACTTATCATGAACGGCAAAAATTTCGAATCTTGAAAACGATTCTTGATTCTAGAAAAGTTTGGTTCTAAAATCCCCAAATGTTCGATTTTTGAATTATGAAATGTGTGAACTTACTCGAAATCCATTTTTGAATATTGAAATTTTAAGGAATCTGGAATTTCAAATCCTTAAAGGTTCCAATCTTCAATCTTGAAACATATACTTTGGGCATCCTTCACATAGCCATAATGTAGAATTTTAAATGGTTTATAACGTAAATGTACAATTCTTATATTTTGAATCCTCGCTCTTAAATCTTGAAATGTTATATAATCTTAAATTGAATCCTATAAAGTTTGAGCCTGTCATTTGCACGAGTCGACTCTTGAAATTATCGATGTTAGACACACGAATCTGCAATTTTGAAATGTTTGGAACATGAACATCAATTTGGAAACCCTTGAGTTTTTTTATTGGATTTTGAATTTTGATCTAGAAACTTATATCATGAAATTTTGATCTTGAATATCGATCAATAAAAGTTCGAAACAATAAAATTAAGAAGATTGAATCCTTATTTTAGAAAAGATCCAACATTTGTCTTGAAAATCGGGTTTTGAATCGAAATGATTAAATCTCGAATCCTAAATGAAGGAATCTTAAAAAGCACAATGTTGGGAATCTGTGACGTTGAATGTTCGGTTGTTAAAACAAGAATCAAGAATCTGTTGTCTTGGAAATGTGACCTCGGAAGATCGAGTCTTGAGTCGTCAAATGTTCGAATCTTCAGAATGATTCTAGATTCATGAAAAGTTTTTCGGGTCTAAAACCGTCAAATGTTCAAATTTTAAATTTTGGAAGTATGAACCTCATATTTGTCGAACATTATATTTGAATATTGCAATTTGAAAATCTAGATCGAGAGAATGGTAAAATTGAAAATTTCACACCTCAAATCTTCAAAATTTTGAATTTTGAAAACTCTGAATTTCTAAAATTCACAATTTTTAACTTTTCAAAGTTCAAACATTGAAATTTCTAAAGTATACTTGATTATTGAGATGTTGAATTTGGAATCTTAAATCCTATAAAGTTCCACCGTTTATTTTGAGCCAGTATATTCATCATAATAGCTCAAACATAAATGTCGAAAAAGTTTGTGCTTTGAATCAGGACACCTCAAAATTTTGAATCTTCAATCTTGATATTTTGAATGCTGAAACTAAATTCGGTAACGTACAAATCTAAAATTCGCCGAAATTCAAATCAGGAGATACTCAAAGTTAAGCTTAGGAATCTTGAATATTGAAATGTTCCGAATGTGAACATTGGTTTTTGAAAAATCCTGATTTTGAACCTTTTATATACCAATCTTAAAAAATTTAAATTTTTGAAATTTTAGAAGTTCGAATCACGAAATTTGCGACGTTTCTACTTACGTATTTTTCAAATTTTGAATCTTTCAATTTTCCAATCTTGAATATCGTACCATATTGTTTTTTGGATATTCATCATGAAATCCCTAATATAGAATCTTGAAATGTTTGTATCCTAAAACTAGAATTTCAAAAACTTTGAATCTTCAATCTTAAATCTTGAAAGTTTGAATCTCGAAATTGAATCCTATACAATTTGACTATTTAATTTTGCAAGAGATTTGAAAATTTTGACGCTTCATGTTTATAGATTTTTGAGATCTGCCCTCGAATGTTGAAAATTTCAGATATTCACTCTTGAACCGTTCATAGACCGACTCGTGTGCATAAAATTTTGAGTTTTTGAACGTTGAATCATGTAAAGCGGGATCGCTAAACATTAAATCCTTGGACTTGTAAAATGGAATGCCTAAATTTAGATTTTTGGAAGCCTAAAGTTTCAGCCTTGATTCGTGGTAATTTCTAGTCGTAATTATTTGAAAGTTCGAGTATTCACAAAGAATTTCAATGCTGAAATTTTTTGATTCATGAAACGAAAACCGTAGATGCTCGAAACTTGAATGACGAAAGGAAGGAAGCTTAAATCTTGAATCTAGGGTACTTATCATGAAAGGCAAAAATTTCGAATCCTGAAAACGATTCTTGGTTCAAGAAAAGTTTGGCTCTAAAATCCCCAAATGTTTGGATTTTGAATTATGAAATGTTGAACTTACTCGAATTCCATTTTTGAATATTGAAATTTTAAGTAATCTGGAATTTTAAATCCTTAAAGGTTCCAATCTTCAATCTTGAAACATATACATTGGGCATCCTTCACATAGCCCTAATGTAGAATTTTAAATGGTTTGTAACGTAAATGTACAATTCTTATATTTTGAATCCTCACTCTTAAATCTTGAAATGTTATATAATCTTAAATTGAATCCTATAAAGTTTGACCCTGTTATTTGCACGAGTCGACTCTTGAAATTATCGATGTTAGACTCACGAATCTGCAATTTTGAAATGTTTGGAACCTGAACATCAATTTGGAAACCCTTGATATTTTCTATTGGATTTTGAGTTTTGATCTAGAAACTTATATCATGAAATTTAGATCTTGAATATCGATCAATAGAAGTTCGAAACAATAAAATTAAGAAGATCGAATCCTTGTTTTAGAAATGATCCAACCATTTGTCTTGAAAATCAGGTTTTGAATCGAAATGATTAAATCTCGAATCCTAAATGAAGGAATCTTAAGAAGCACAATGTGGAGAATCTGTTATATTGGAACTGTGACGTTGGATGTTCAGTTGTTAAAACAAGAATCAAGAATCTACTATCTTGGAAATGTGACCTCGGAAGATTGAGTCATGAGTCGTCAAATGTTCGAATCTTCATAATGATTCTAGATTCGTGAAAAGTTTTTTGGGACTAAAACCGTCAAATATTCAAATTTTAAATTTTGGAAGTATGAACCTCATATTTGTCGAACATTATATTTGAATATTGCAATTTGAAAATCTAGATCGCGAGAATGGTAAAATTGAAAATTTCACACCTCAAATCTTCAAAATTTGGATTTTGAATTTTGAATTTTGAAAATTCTGAATTTCAAAATTTCAAAATATTTAGGCCCCGTTTGGCTTGTCGTTTTTAATTTTGTGTTTTCGTCTATACAAAAGCACATCCGTTGTACGTATCGTTGAAAAACAAACAATTTTGACAAATGGAATTAACATGTAGAATATAAAACAAGTTTATTTTGTTTTTCGTGTTTCGAGAGATAACAAAAGCAAGGAGAACAATCTAACTCCTTCGTTGTCTGTTGGTCATCGCAACGGCTAAGAATTATAAATCTTCTTCTCGTATTGCTTGCTATTTCTTAGTGCAGTTTGAAAACACAAAACTCAAAATACAAAATGAAACCAAACGGGCCCAACTTTTCAAAGTTCAAACATTGAAATTTCTAAAGTATACTTGATTATTGGGATGTTGAATTTGGAATCTTAAATCCTATAAAGTTCCGCCGTTTATTTTGAGCCAGGATATTCATCATAATAGCTCAAACATAAATGTCGAAAAAGTTTGTGCTTTGAATCTGGACACCTCAAATTTTGAATCTTCAATCTTGATATGTTTGAATGCTGAAATTAAATTCGGTAACGTACAAATCTAAAATTCGCCGAAATTCAAATCAGGAGATACTCAAAGTTAAGCTCATGAATCTTGAATATTGAAATGTTCCGAATGTGAACATTGGTTTTTGAAAAATCCTGACATTGAACCTTTTATATACCAATCTTAAAAAATTTAAATTTTTGAATTTTTGGAAGTTCGAATCACGAAATTGGCGACATTTCTACTTACGTATTTTTCAAATTTTGAATCTTTCAATTTTCCAATCTTGAATATCGTACCATATTGTTTTTTGGATATTCATCATGAAATCCCTAATATAGAATCTTGAAATGTATATATCCTAAAACTAAATTTTCAAAAACTTTGAATCTTCAATCTTAAATCTTGAATGTTTGAATCTCGAAATTAAATCCTATACAATTTGACTATTTAATTTTACAAAAGATTTGAAAATTTTGACGCTTCATGTTTATAGATTTTTGAGATCTGCCCTCGAATGTTGAAAATTTTAGATATTCACTCTTGAACTACACATAGACCGACTCGTGTGCATAAAATTTTGAGTTGTTTGAAAGTTGAATCATGTAAAGCGGGATCGCTAAACATTAAATCCATGGACCTGTAAAATGGAAAGCCCAAATTTAGATTTTTAGAAGCTTAAAATATCAGCCATGACTCGTGGTATTTTCTAATCGTAATTATTTGAAAGTTCGGGTATTCACTAAGAATTTCAATATTGAAATTTTTTGAATCATGAAACGAAAACCGTAGATGCTCGAAACTCGAATGACGAAAGGAAGGAAGCTTAAATCTTGAATCTTGGGTACTTATCAAGAAAGGCAAAAATTTCGAATCTTGAAAACGATTCTTGATTCTAGAAGAGTTTGGCTCTAAAATCCCCAAATGTTCGAATTTTGAATTATGAAATGTGTGAACTGACTCGAAATCCATTTTTGAATATTGAAATTTTAAGGAATCTGGAAATTTAAATCCTTAAAGGTTCCAATCTTCAATCTTGAAACATATACTTTGGGCATCCTTCACATAGCCCTAACGTCGAATTTTAAATGGTTTATAACGTAATGTACAATTTTTATATTTTGATTCCTCACTCTTAAATCTTGAAATGTCATATAATCTTAAGTTGAATCCTATAAAGTTTGACCCTGTTATTTGCACGAGTCGACTCTTGAAATTATCGATGTTAGACTCACGAATCTGTAATTTTGAAATGTTTGGAACATGAACATCAATTTGGAAACCCTTGAGTTTTTTATTGGATTTTGAATTTTGATCTAGAAATATATCATGAAATTTAGATCTTGAATATCGATCAATAAAAGTTCAAAACAATAAAATTAAGAAGATCGAATCCTTATTTTCGAAATGATCCAACCATTTGTCTTGAAAATCGGGTTTCGAATCGAAATGATTAAATCTCGAATCCTATATGAAGGAATCTTAAAAAGCACAATGTTGGGAATCTGTTATCTTGGAACTGTGACATTGGATGTTCGATAGTTAAAACAAGAATCAAGAATCTGTTATCTTGGAAATGTGACCTTGGAAGATCGAGTCTTGAATCCTCAAACGTTCGAATCTTCGAAATGGATCAAGATTCGTGAAAAGTTTTTTGGGACTAAAACCGTCAAATGTTCAAATTTTAAATTTGGGATGTGTGAACCTCATATTTGTCGAACATAATATTTGAATATTGCAATTTTAAAATCTAGATCGAGAGAATGGTAAAATTGAAAATTTCACTCCTCAAATCTTCAAAATTTTGAATTTTGAATTTTGAAAATTTTGAATTTCAAAAATTCAAAATTTAACTTTTCGAAGTTCAAACATTGAAATTTCTACAGTATACTTGATTATTGAGATGTTTAATTTGGAATCTTAAATCCTATAAAGTTCCGCCGTTTATTTTGAGCCAGGATATTCATCATAATAGCTCAAACATAAATGTCGAAAAAGTTTGTGCTTTGAATCTGGACACCTCAAAATTTTGAATCTTCAACCTTGATATGTTTGAATGCTGAAATTAAATTCGGTAACGTACAAAAATTCGCCGAAATTCAAATCAGGAGATACTCAAAGTTAAGCTGATGAATCTTGAATATTGAAATGTTCCGAATGTGAACATTGGTTTTCGAAAAATCCTGATTTGAATCTTGTATATTGAAATGTTCCGAATGTGAACATCGGTTGTTGAAAAATCCTGATTTGGAACCTTTTATATACCAATCTTAAAAAATTTAAATTTTTGAAATTTTAGAAGTTGGAATCACGAAATTTGCGACATTTCTACTTGCGTATTTTACAAATTTTGAGTCTTTCAATTTTCTAATCATGAATATCGTACCATATTGTTTTTTGGATATTCATCATGAAATCCCTAATATAGAATCTTGAGATGTTTATATTCTGAAACTCGAAGTTCAAAAACTTTGAATCTTCAATCTTAAATCTTGAAAGTTTGATTCTCAAAATTGAATCCTATACAATTTGACAATTTAATTTTGCAAGAGATTTAAAAATTTTGATGCTTCATGTCTATAGATTTTTGAGATTTGCCCTCGAATGTTGAAAATTTCAGATATTCACTCTTGAACAACTCATAGACCGACTCGTGTGAATAAAATTTTGAGTTGTTTGAATGTTGAATCATGTAAAGCGGGATCGCTAAACATTAAATCCTTGGACTTGTAAAATGGAAAGCCCAAATTTAGATTTTTGGAAGCCTAAAATTACAGCCTTGATTCGTGGTAATTTCTAATCGTTATTATTTGGAAGTTCGAGTATTCAAAAAGAATTTCATTATTGAAATTTTTTGAATCATGAAACGAAAACCTTAGATGCTCGAAACTTGAATGACGAAAGGACGGAAGCTTAAATCTTGAATCTTGGGTACTTATCATGAAAGGCAAAAATTTAGAATCTTGAAAACGATTCTTGATTCTAGAAATGTTTGGCTCTAAAATCCCCAAATGTTTGAATTTTGAATTATGAAATGTGTGAACTTACTCGAAATCCATTTTTGAATATTGAAATTTTAAGGAATCTGGAATTTTAAATCCTTAAAGGTTCCAATCTTCAATCTTGAAACATATACTTTGGGCATCCTTCACATAGCCCTAATGTAGAATTTTAAATGGTTTATAACGTAAATGTACAATTCTTATATTTTGAATCCTCACGCTTAAATCTTGAAATGTTATATAATTTTAAATTGAATCCTATAAAGTTTCACCCTGTTATTTACACGAGTCGACTCTTGAAATAATCGATGTTAGACTCACGAATTTGCAATTTTGAAATGTTTGGAACATGAACGTCAATTTGGAAACCCTTGAGTTTTTTTATTGGATTTTGAATTTCGATCTAGAAACTTATATCATGAAATTTAGATCTTGAATATCGATCAATAAAAGTTCGAAACAATAAAATTAAGAAGATCGGATCCTTATTTTAGAAATGATCCAACCATTTGTCTTGAAAATCGGGTTTTGAATCGAAATGATTAAATCTCGAATCCTAAATGAAGGAATCTTAAAAAGCACAATGTTGGGAATTTATTATCTTGAAACTGTGGCGTTGGATGTTCGGTTGTTAAAACAAGAATAAAGAATCTGTTATCTTGGAAATGTGACCTTGGAAGATCGAGTCTGGAGTCGTCAAATGTTCGAATCTTTAAAATGATTCTAGATTCGTGAAACGTTTTTTGGGACTAAAACCGTCAAATGTTCAAATTTTAAATTTTGGAAGTATGAACCTCATATTTGTCGAACATTATATTTGAATATTGCAATTTGAAAATCTAGATCGCGAGAATGGTAAAATTGAAAATTTCACACCTCAAATCTTCAAAATTTTGAATTTTGAAAACTCTGAATTTCAGAAATTCAAAATTTTTAACTTTTCAAAGTTCAAACATTGAAATTTCTAAAGTATACTTGATTATTGAGATGTTGAATTTGGAATCTTAAATCCTATAAAGTTCCACCGTTTATTTTGAACCAGGATATTCATCATAATAGCTCAAACATAAATGTCGAAAAAGTTTGTGCTTTGAATCTGGACACCTCAAAATTTTGAATTTTCAATCTTGATATGTTTGAATGCTGAAGTTGAATTCGGTAACGTACAAATCTAAAATTCGCCGAAATTCAAATCAAGAGATACTCAAAGTTAAGCTCATGAATATTGAATATTGAAATGTTCCGAATGTGAACATTGGTTTTTGAAAAATCCTGATTTTGAACCGTTTATATATCAATCTTAAAAAATTCAAAATTTTTAAACTTTTAGAAATTCGAATCACGAAATTTGCGACATTTCTACTTACGTATTTTTCAAATTTTGAATCTTTCAATTTTCAAATCTTAAAATATCGTACCATATTGTTTCTTGGATATTCATCATGAAATCCCAAATACAGAATCTTGAAATGTTTATATCCTAAAACTAGAATTTCAAAAACTTTGAATCTTCAATCTTAAATCTTGAAAGTTTGAATCTCGAAATTGAATCCTATACAATTTGACTATTTAATTTTGCAAGAGATTTGAAAATTTTGACGCTTCATGTTTATATATTTTTGACATCTTCCCCCGAATGTTGAAAATTTCAGGTATACACTCTTGAACTACTCATAGACCTACTCGTGTGCATAAAATTTTGAGTTTTTTGAATGTTGAATCATGTAAAGCAGGATCGCAAAACATTAAATCCTTAGACTTGTAAAATGGAAAGCCCAAATTTAGATTTTTGGAACCCTAAAATTTCAGCCTTGATTCGTGGTAATTTCTAATCGTAATTATTTGAAAGTTCGAGTATTCACAAAGAATTTCAATATTGAAATTTTTTGAATCATGAAACGAAAACCTTAGATGCTCGAAACTTGAATGACGAAAGGAAGGAAGCTTAAATCTTGAATCTTGGGTGCTTATCATGAAAGGCAGAAATTTAGAATCTTGAAAACGATTCTTAATTCTAGAAAAGTTTGGCTCTAAAATCCCCAAATGTTCGAATTTTGAATTATGAAATGTGTGAACTTACTCGAAATTCATTTTTCATTATTGAAATTTTAAGGAATCTGGAATTTTAAATCCTTAAAGGTTCCAATCTTCAATCTTGAAACATATACTTTGGGCATCCTTCACATAGCCCTAATGTAGAATTTTAAATGGTTTATAACGTAAATGTACAATTCTTATATTTTGAATCCTCGCCCTTAAATCTTGAAATGTTATATAATCTTAAATTAAATCCTACAAAGTTTGACCCAGTTATTTGCACGAGTCGACTCATGGAATTATCGATGTTAGACTCACGAATCTGCAATTTTGAAATGTTTGGAACATGAACGTCAATTTGGAAACACCTGAGTTTTTTTTATAGGATTTTGAATTTTGATCTAGAAATTTATATCATGAAATTTAGATCTTGAATATCGATCAATAAAAGTTTGAAACAATAAAATTAAGAAGATCGAATCCATTATTTTAGAAATGATCCAACCATTTGTCTTGAAAATCGGGTTTTGAATCGAGATGGTTAAATCTCGAATCCTAAATGAAGGAATCTTAAAAAGCGCAATGTTGGGAATCTGTTATCTTGGAACGGTGGCGTTGGATTTTCGATTGCTAAAACAAGAATAAAGAATCTGTTATCTTGGAAATGTGACCTTGGAAGATCGAGTCTTGAGTCGTCATGAGTCGTCAAATGTTCGAATCTTCCAAATGATTCTAGATTCGTGAGAAGTTTTTTGGGACTAAAACCATCAAATGTTCAAATTTTAAATTTTGAAGTATGAACCTCATATTTATCGAACATTTCGAATTTTGAATGGTAAAATTTCACACCTCAAATCTTCAAAATTTTGAATTTTGAATTTTGAAAATTCTGAATTTCAAAAATTCAAAATTTTTAACTTTTTGAAGTTCGAACATTGAAATATCGAAAGTATACTTGATTATTGAAATGTTGAATTTGGAATCTTAAATCCTATAAAGTTCCACCGTTTATTTTGAGCCAGGATATTCATCATAATAGCTCAAACATAAATGTCGAAAAAGTTTGTGCTTTGAGTCTGGACACCTCAAAATTTTGAATCTTCAATCTTGATATGTTTGAATGCTGAAATTAAATTCGGTGATATGCAAATCTAAAATTCGCCGAAATTCAAATCAGGAGATACTCAAAGTTAAGCTCATGAATCTTGAATATTGAAATGTTCCGAATGTGAACATTGGTTTTTGGAAAATCTTGATTTTGAACCGTTTATATACCAATCTTAAAAAATTTAAATTTTTTAACTTTTAGAGATTCGAATCACGAAATTTGCGACATTTCTACTTACGTATTTTTTAAATTTTGAATCTTTCAATTTTCCAATCTTGAAATATCGTACCATATTGTTTTTTGGATATTCATCATGAAATCCCTAATATAGAATCCTGAAATGTTTATAGCCTAAAACTAGAATTTCAAAAACTTTGAATCTTCAATCTTAAATCTTGAAAGTTTGAATCTCGAAATTGAATCCTATACAATTTGATTATTTAATTTTGCAAGAGATTTGAAAATTTTGATGCTTCATGTTTATAGATTTTTGAGATCTGCCCCCGAATGTTGAAAATTTCGGATATTCACTCTTGAACTACTCAGAGACCTACTCGTGTGCATAAAATTTTGAGTTGTTTGAATTTTGAATCATGTAAAGCGGGATCGCTAAACATTAAATCCTTGGACTTGTAAAATGGAAAGCCCAAATTTAGATTATCGGAAGCCTAAAATTTCAGCCTTGATTCGTGGTAATTTCTAGTCGTAATTATTTGGAAGTTCGAGTATTCACAAAGAATTTCAATATTGAAATTTTTGGAATCATGAAACGAAAACCTTAAAAGCTCGAAACTTGAATGACGAAAGGAAGGAAGCTTAAATCTTGAATCTTGGGTACTTATCATGAAAGGCAGAAATTTAGAATCTTGAAAACGATTCTTGATTCTAGAAAAGTTTGGCTCTAAAATCCCCAAATGTTCGAATTTTGAATTATGAAATGTGTGAACTTACTCGAAATCCATTTTTGAATATTGAAATTTTTAGGAATCTGGAATTTTAAATCCTTAAAGGTTCCAATCTTCAATCTTGAAACATATACTTTGGGCATCCTTCACATAGCCCTAACGCAGAATTTTAAATGGTTTATAACGTAAATGTACAATTCTTATATTTTGAATCCTCACTCTTAAATCTTGAAATGTTATATAATCTTAAATTGAATCCTATAAAGTTTCACCCTGTTATTTGCACGAGCCGACTCTTGAAATAATCAATGTTAGACTCACGAATCTGCAATTTTGAAATGTTTGGAACATGAACGTCAATTTGGAAACCCCTGATTTTTTTTTATTGGATTTTGAATTTTGATCTAGAAATATATCATGAAATTTAGATCTTGAATATCGATCAATAAAAGTTCGGAACAATAAAATTAAGAAGATCGAATCCGTATTTTAGAAATGATCCAACCATTTGTCTTGAAAATCGGGTTTTGAATCGAAATGATTAAATCTCGAATCCTAAATGAAGGAATCTTAAAAAGCACAATGTTGGGAATCTATTATCTTGGAACCGTGGCGTTGGATGTTCGGTTGTTAAAACAAGAATAAAGAATCTGTTATCTTGGAAATGTGACCTTGGAAGATCGAGTCTTGAGTCGTCAAATGTTCGAATCTTCAAAATGATTCTAGATTCGTGAGAAGTTTTTTGGGACAAAAACCGTCAAATGTTCAAATTTTAAATTTTGAAGTATGAACCTCATATTTATCGAACATTATATTTGAATATTGCAATTTGAAAATCTAGATCGCGAGAATGGTAAAATTGAAAATTTCAAACCTCAAATCTTCAAAATTTTGAATTTTGAAAATTCTAAATTTCAAAAATTCAAAATTTTTAAGTTTTCGAAGTTCAAACATTGAAATTTCTAAAGTATACTTGATTATTGAGATGTTGAATTTGGAATCTTAAATCTTATAAAGTTCCACTGTTTATTTTGAGCCAGGATCATCATAATAGCTCAAATATAAATGTCGAAAATGTTTGTGCTTTGAATCTGGACAGCTCAAAATTTTGAATCTTCAATCTTGATATGTTTGAATGCTGAAATTAAATTCGGTAACGTACAAATCTAAAATTCGCCGAAATTCAAATCAGGAGATACTCAAAGTTAAGCTCATGAATCGTAAATATTGAAATGTTTCGAATGTGAACATTGGTTTTTGAAAAATCCTGATTTTGAACCTTTTATATACCAATCTTAAAAAACTTTAAATTTTTGAATTTTAAGGAATTCGAATCACGAAATTTGCGACATTTCTACTTACATATTTTTCAAATTTTGAATCTTTCAATTTTCCAATCTTGAAATATCGTACCATATTGTTTTTTGGATATTCATCATGAAATCCCTAATATAGAATCCTGAAATGTTTATATCCTAAAACTAGAATTTCAAAAACTTTGAATCTTCAATCTTAAATCTTGAAAGTTTGAATCTCGAAATTGAATCCTATACAATTTGACTATTTAATTTTGTAAGAGATCTGAAAATTTTGATGCTTCATGTTTATAGATTTTTGAGATATGCCCCCGAATGTTGAAAATTTCAGATATTCACTCTTGAACTACTCAAAGACCGACTCGTGTGCATAAAATTTTGAGTTGTTTGAATGTTGAATCATGTAAAGCGGGATCGCTAAACATTAAATCCTTGGACTTGTAAAATGGAAAGCCCAAATTTAGATTTTTGGAAGCCTAAAATTTCAGCCTTGATTCGTGGTAATTTCTAGTCGTAATTATTTGAAAGTTCGAGTATTCACTAAGAATTTCAATATTGAAAATTTTTGAATCATGAAAAGAAAACCGTAGATGCTCGAAACTTGAATGACGAAAGGGAGGAAGCTTAAATCTTGAATCTTGGGTACTTATCATGAAAGGCAAAAATTTCGAATCTTGAAAACGATTCTTGATTCTAGCAAAGTTTGGCTCTAAAATCCCCAAATGTTCGAATTTCGAATTATGAAATGTGTGAACTTACTCGAAATCCATTTTTGAATATTGAAATTTTAAGGAATCTGGAATTTTAAATCCTTAAAGGTTCCAATCTTCAATCTTGAAACATATACTTTGGGCATCCTTCGCATAGCCCTAACGTGGAATTTTAAACGGTTTATAACGTAAATGTACAATTTTTATATTTTGAATCCTCACTCTTAAATCTTGAAATGTTATATAATCTTAAATTGAATCCTATAAAGTTTGACCCTGTTATTTGCACGAGGCGACTCTTGAATTTATCGATGTTAGACTTACAAATCTGCAATTTTGAAATGTTTGGAATATGAATGTCAATTTGGAAAACCCTGAGTTTTTTTATTGGATTTTGAATTTTGATCTAGAAACTTATATCATGAAATTTAGATCTTGAATATCGATCAATAAAAGTTCGAGACAATAAAATTAAGAAGATTGAATCCTTATTTTAGAAATGATCCAACCATTTGTCTTGAAAATCGGGTTTTGAATCGAAATGATTAAATCTCGAATCCTAAATGAAGGAATATTAAAAAGCAAAATGTTGGGAATCTGTCATCTTGAAACTGTGGCGTTGGATGTTCGGTTGTTAAAACAAGAATCAAGAATCTGTTATCTTGGAGGAAGATCGAGTCTTGAGTCGTCAAATGTTCGAATCTTCAAAATGATTCTAGATTCGTGAAATGTTTTTTGGGACTAAAACCGTCAAATGTTCAAATTTTAAATTTTGGAAGTATGAACCTCATATTTGTCGAACATTGTATTTGAATATTGCAATTTGAAAATATAGATCGCGAGAATGGTAAAATTGAAAATTTCACACGTCAATTCTTCAAAATTTTGAATTTTGAATTTTGAAAATTCTGAATTTCAAAAATTCAAAATTTTTAACTTTTCAAAGTTCAAACATTGAAATTTCCAAAGTATACTTGATTATTGAGATGTTGAATTTGGAATCTTAAATCCTATAAAGTTCCGCCGTTTATTTTTAGTCAGGATATTCATCATAATAGCTCAAACATAAATGTCGAAAATGTTTGTGCTTTGAATCTGGACACCTCCAAAATTTTGAATCTTCAATCTTGTTATGTTTGAATGCTGAAATTAAATTCGGTAACGTACAAATCTAAAATTCGCCGAAATTCGAATCAGGAGATACTCAAAGTTAAGCTCATGAACCTTGAATATTGAAATGTTCCGAATGTGAATGTTGGTTTTTGAAAAATCCTGATTTTGAACCTTTTTTATATACCAATCTTAGAACATTTAAATTTTTGAATTTTTAGAAATTCGAATCACGAAATTTGCGACATTTCTACTTACGTATTTTTCAAATTTTTAATCTTTCAATTTTCCAATCTTGATATATCGTACCATATTGTTTTTTGGATATTCATCATGAAATCCCTAATATAGAATCTTGAAATGTTTATATCCTAAATCTAGAACTTCAAAAACTTTGAATCTTCAATCTTAAATCTTGAAAGTTTGAATCTCGTAAATGAATCCTATACAATTTGACTATTTAATTTTGCAAGAGATTTGAAAATTTTGACGCTTCATGTTTATAGATTTTTAAGATATGCCCCCGAATGTTGAAAATTTCAGATATTCACTCTTGAACTACTCATAGACCTACTCGTGTGCATAAAATTTTGAGTTGTTTGAATGTTGAATCATGTAAAGCGGGATCGCCAAACATTAAATCCTTGGACTTGTAAAATAGAAAGCCCAAATTTAGATTTTTAGAAGCCTAAAATTTCAGCCTTGATTTGTGGAAATTTCTAATCGTAATTATTTGAAAGTTCGACTATTCACTAAGAATTTCAATATTGAAATTTGTTGAATCATGAAACGAAAACCGTAATGCTCGAAACTTGAATGACGAAAGGAAGAAAGCTTAAATCTTGAATCTTGGGTACTTATCATGAAAGGCAAAAATTTCGAACCTTGAAAACGATTCTTGATTCTAGCAAAGTTTGGCTCTAAAATCCCCAAATGTTCCAATTTTGAATTATGAAGTGTGTGAACTTACTCGAAATCCATTTTTGAATATTGAAATTTTAAGGAATCTGGAATTTTAAATCCTTAAAGGTTCCAATCTTCAATCTTGAAACATATACTTTGGGCATCCTTCACATAGCCCTAACGTGGAATTTTAAACGGTTTATAATGTAAATGTACAATTTTTATATTTTGAATCCTCACTCTTAAATCTTGAAATGTTATATAATCTTAAATTGAATCCTATAAAGTTTGACGCTGTTATTTGCACGAGGCGAATCTTGAAATTATCGATGTTAGACTCACGAATCTGCAATTTTGAAATATTTGGAACATGAACGTCAATTTGGAAACCCTTGAGTTTTTTTTATTGGGTTCTGAATTTTGATCTAGAAAATTATATCATGAAATTTAGATCTTGAATATCGATCAATAAAAGTTCGGGACAATAAAATTAAGAAGATCGAATCCTTATTTTAGAAATGATCCAACCATTTGTCTTGAAATTCGGGTTTTGAATAGAAATGATTAAATCTCGAATCCTAAATGGAGAAATCTTAAAAAGCACAATGTTGGAAATCTGTCATCTTGGAACTGTGGCGTTGGATGTTCGGTTGTTAAAACAAGAATCAAGAATCTGTTATCTTGGAGGAAGATCGAGTCTTGAGTCGTCAAATGTTCGAATCTTCAAAATGATTCTAGATTCGTGAAAAGTTTTTTGGGACTAAAACCGTCAAATGTTCAATTTTTAAATTTTGGAAGTATGAACCTAATATTTGTCGAACATTATATTTGAATATTGCAATTTGAAAATCTAGATCGCGAGAATGGTAAAATTGAAAATTTCACACGTCAAATCTTCAAAATTTTGAATTTTGAATTCTGAATTTTGAAAATTCTGAATTTCAAAAATTCAAAATTTTTAACCTTTCAAAGTTCAAACATTGAAATTTCTAAAGTATACTTGATTATTGAGATGTTGAATTTGGAATCTTAAATCCTATGAAGTTCCGCCGTTTATTTTGAGCTAGGATATTCATCATAATAGCTCAAACATAAATGTCGAAAAATTTTGTGCTTGAATCTGGACACCTCAAAATTTTGAATCTTCAATCTTGATATGTTTGAATGCTGAAATCAAATTCGGTAACGTACGAAACTAAAATTCGCCGAAATTCAAATCAGGAGATACTCAAAGTTAAGCTCATGAACCTTGAATATTGAAATGTTCCGAATGTGAATGTTGGTTTTTGAAAAATCCTGATTTTGAACCTTTTATATACCAATCTTAAAAAATTTGAATTTTTGAATTTTTAGAAATTCGAATCACGAAATTTGCGACATTTCTACTTACGTATTTTTCAAATTTTGAATCTTTCTATTTTCCAATCTTGAAATATCGTACCATATTGTTTTATGGATATTCATCATGAAATCCCTAATATAGAATCTTGAAATGTTCATATCCTAAAACTAGAATTTCAAAAACTTTGAATCTTCAATCTTAAATTTTGAATGTTTGAATCTAGAAATTGAATCCTATACAATTTGACTATCTAATTTTGCAAGAGATTTGAAAATTTTGACGCTTCATGTTTATAGATTTTTGAGATCTGCCCTCGAATGTTGAAAATTTCAGATATTCACTCTTGAACTACTCATAGACCTACTCGTATCCGTAAAATTTTGAGTTGTTTGAAAGTTGAATCATGTAAAGCGGGATCGCTAAACATTAAATCCTTGGACTTGTAAAATGGAAGGCCCAAATTTGGATTTTTGGAAGCCTAAAATTTCAGCCTTGATTCGTGGTAATTTCTAACCGTAATTATTTGAAAGAACGAGTATTCACTAAGAATTTCAATATTGAAATTTTTTGAATCACGAAACGAAAACCGTAGACGCTCGAAACTTGAATGACGAACGTGGAACTTTAAACGGTTTATAATGTAAATGTACAATTTTTATATTTTGAATCCTCACTCTTAAATCTTGAAATGTATCCTATAAAGTTTGAACCTGTTATTTGCACGAGGCGACTCTTGAAATTATCGATGTTAGACTCACGAATCTGCAATTTTGAAATGTTTGGAACATGAACGTCAATTTGGAAACCCCTGAGTTTTTTTATTGGATTTTGAATTTTGATCTAGAAACTTATATCATGAAATTTAGATCTTGAATATCGATCAATAAAAGTTCGAAACAATAAAATTAAGAAGAACGAATCCTTATTTTAGAAATGATCCAACCATTTGTCTTGAAAATCGAGTTTTGAATCGAAATGATTAAATCTCGAATCCTAAATGAAGGAATCTTAAAAAGCACAATGTCGGGAATCTGTCATCTTGGAACTGTGGCGTTGGATGTTCGGTTGTTAAAACAAGAATCAAGAATCTGTTATCTTGGAAATGTGACCTTGGAAGATCGAGTCTTGAGTTGTCAAATGTTCGAATCTTCAAAATGATTCTAGATTCGTGAAAAGGTTTTTGGGACTAAAACCGTCAAATGTTCAAATTTTTAAATTTTGGAAGTATGAACCTCATATTTGTCGAACATTATATTTGAATATTGCAATTTGAAGATCTAGATCGCGAGAATGGTAACATTGAAAATTTCACACGTCAAATCTTCAAAATTTTGAATTTTGAATTTTGAATTTTGAAAATTCTGAATTTCAAAAATTCAAAATTTTTAACTTATCACAGTTCAAACATTGAAATTTCTAAAGTATACTTGATTATTGAGATGTTGAATTTGGAATCTTAAATCCTATAAAGTTCCGCCGTTTATTTTGAGCCAGGATATTCATCATAATAGCTCAAACATAAATGTCGAAAAAGTTTGTGCTAGAATCTGGACACCTCAAAATTTTGAATCTTCAATCTTGATATGTTTGAATGTTGAAATCAAATTCGGTAACGTACAAAACTAAAATTCGCCGAAATTCAAATCAGGAGATACTCAAAGCTAAGCTCATGAACCTTGAATATTGAAATGTTCCGAATGTGAATGTTGGTTTTTGAAAAATCCTGATTTTGGACCTTTTATATACCAATCTTAAAAAATTTGAATTTTTGAATTTTTAGAAATTCGAATCACGAAATTTGCGACATTTCAACTTACGTATTTTTCAAATTTTGAATCTTTCAATTTTCCAATCTTGAAATATCGTACCATATTGTTTTATGGATATTCATCATGAAATCCCTAATATAGAATCTTGAAATGTTCATATCCTAAAACTAAAATTTCAAAAACTTTGAATCTTCAATCTTAAATTTTGAAAGTTTGAATCTCGAAATTGAATCCTATACAATTTGACTATTTAATTTTGCAAGAGATTTGAAAATTTTGACGCTTCATGTTTATAGATTTTTGAGACCTGCCCCCGAATGTTGAAAATTTCAGATATTCGCTCTTGAACTACTCATAGACCTACTCGTATGCATAAAATTTGAGTTGTTTGAATGTTGAATCATGTAAAGCGGGATCGCTAAACATTAAATCCTTGGACTTGTAAAATGGAAAGCCCAAATGGATTTTGGGAAGCCTAAAATTTCAAACTTGATTCGTGGTAATTTCATATCGTAATTATTTGAAAGTTCGATTATTCACTAAGAATTTCAATATTGAAATTTTTTGAATCATGAAACGAAAACCGTAGATGCTCGAAACTTGAATGACGAAAGGGTGGAAGCTTAAATCTTGAATCTTGGGTACTTATCATGAAAGGCAAAAATTTCGAATCTTGAAAACGATTCTTGATTCTAGCAAAGTTTGGATCTAAAATCCCAAAATGTTCGAATTTTGAATTATGAAATGTGTGAACTTACTCGAAATCCATTTTTGAATATTGAAATTTTAAGGAATCTGGAATTTTAAATCCTTAAAGGTTCCAATCTTCAATCTTGAAACATTTACTTTGGGCATCCTTCACATAGCCCTAACGTGTAACTTTAAACGGTTTATAACGTAAATGTACAATTTTTATATTTTGAATCCTCACTCTTAAATCTTGAAATGTTATATGCAATTTTGAAATGTTTGGAACATGAACATCAATTTGGAAACCCTTGAGTTTTTTTGTTGGATTTTGAATTTTGATCTAGAAACTTATATCATGAAATTTAGATCTTGAATATCGATCAATAAAAGTTCGAAACAATAAAATTAAGAAGATCGAATCCTTATTTTAGAAATGATCCAACCATTTGTCTTGAAAATCGGGTTTTGAATCGAAATGATTAAATCTTGAATCCTAAATGAAGGAATCTTAAAAAGCACAATGTTGGGAATCTGTTATCTTGAAAATGTGACGTTGGATGTTCGATTTTTAAAACCAGAATCAAGAATCTGTTATCTTGGAAATGTGACTTTGGAAGATCGAGTCTTGAGTCGTCAAATGTTCGAATCTTCAAAATGATTCTAGACTAATGAAAAGTTTTTTGGGACTAAAACCGTCAAATGTTCAAATTTTAAATTTTGGAAGTATGAACCTCATATTTGTCGAACATTATATTTGAATATTGCAATTTGAAAATCTAGATCGCGAGAATGCTAAAACTGAAAATATCACACTTCAAATCTTCAAAATTTTGAATTTCAAAAATTAAATTTTTTTTAACCTTTCAAAGTTCAAACAATGAAATTTCTAAAGTATACTTGATTATTGAGATGTTGAATTTGGAATCTTAAATCCTATAAAGTTCCGCCGTTTATTTTGAGCCACGATATTCATCATAATAGCTCAAACATAAATGTCGAAAATGTTTGTGCTTTGAATCTGGACAACTCAAAATTTTGAATCTTCAATCTAGATATGTTTGAATGCTGAAATTAAGTTCGGTAACGTACAAATCTAAAATTCGCCGAAATTCAAATCAGGAGATAATCAAAGTTAAGCTCATGAATCTTGAATATTGAAATGTTCCGAATGTGAACAATGGTTTTTGAAAAATCCTAATTTTGAACCTTTTACATACCAATCTTAAAAAATTAAATTTTTTGAAATTTTGGAAGTTCGAATTACGAAATTTGCGACATTTCTACTTACGTAATATTCAAATTTTGAATCTTTCAATTTTCCAATCTTGAATATCGTGCCATATTGTTTTTTGGATATTCATCATGAAATCCCTAATATAGAATCTTGAAATGTTTTATCCTAAAACTAGAATTTCAAAAACTTTGAATCTTCAATCTTAAATCTTGAAAGTTTAATCTCGAAATTGAATCCTATACAATTTGACTATTTAATTTTGTAAGAGATTTGAAAATTTTGACGCTTCATGTTTATAGATTTTTGAGATCTGCCCCCGAATGTTGAAAATTTCAGATATTCACTCTTGCACGACTCATAGACCGACTCGTGTGCATAAAATTTTGAGTAGTTTGAATGTTGAATCATGTAAAGCGGGATCGCTAAACATTAAATCCTTGGACTTGTAAAATGGAAAGCCCAAATTTGGATTTTTGGAAGCCTAAAATTTCAGCCTTGATTCGTGGTAATTTCTAATCGTAATATTTGAAAGTTCGAGTATTGATTAAGAATTTCAATATTGAATTTTTTTGAATTATGAAACGAAAACCGTAGATGCTCGAAACTTGAATGACGAAAGGAAGGAATCTTAAATGTCGAATCTTGGGTACTTATCATAAAAGGCAAAAATTTCGAATCTTGAAAACGTTTCTTGATTTTAGAAAAGTTTGGCTCTAAAATCCCCAAATGTTCGAATTTTGAATTATGAAATGTGTGAACTTACTCGAAATATATTTTTGAATATTGAAATTTTAAGGAATCTGGAATTTTAATTCCTTAAAGGTTCCAATCTTCAATCTTGAAACATATACTTTGGGCATCCTTCGCATAGCCCTAACGTGGAATTTTAAACGGTTTATAACGTAAATGTACAATTTTTATATTTTGAATCCTCACTCTTAAATCTTGAAATGTTATATAATCTTAAATTGAATCCTATAAAGTTTGACCCTGTTATTTGCACGAGTCGACTCTTGAAATTATCGATGTTAGACTCACGAATGTGTAATTTTGAAATGTTTGGAACATGAACATCAATTTGGAAACCCTTGAGTTTTTTATTGGATTTTGAATTTTGATCTAGAAACTTATATTATGAAATTTAGATCTTGAATATCGATCAATAAAAGTTCGAAACAATAAAATTAAGAAGATCGAATCCTTATTTTAGAAATGATCCAACCATTTGTCTTGAAAATCAGGTTTTGAATCGAAATGATTAAATCTCGAATCCTAAATGAAGGAATCTTAAAAAGCACAATGTTGGGAATTTGTTATCTTGGAACTGTGACGTTGGATGTTCGTTTGTTAAAACAAGAATCAAGAATCTGTTATCTTGGAAATGTGACCTTTGAAGATCGAGTCTCGAATCGGATTGGTATGCAAAAGGAGACTCGATCTTCAAAGGTCACATTTCCAAGATAACAGATTCTTGATTCTTGTTTTAACAAACGAACATCCAACGTCACAGTTCCAAGATAACAGATTCCCAACATTGTGCTTTTTAAGATTCCTTCATTTAGGATTCGAGATTTAATCATTTCGATTCAAAACCTGATTTTCAAGACAAATGGTTGGATCATTTCTAAAATAAGGATTCGATCTTCTTAATTTTATTGTTTCGAACTTTTATTGATCGATATTCAAGATCTAAATTTCATAATATAAGTTTCTAGATCAAAATTCAAAATCCAATAAAAAACTCAAGGGTTTCCAAATTGATGTTCATGTTCCAAACATTTCAAAATTACACATTCGTGAGTCTAACATCGATAATTTCAAGAGTCGACTCGTGCAAATAACAGGGTCAAACTTTATAGGATTCAATTTAAGATTATATAACATTTCAAGATTTAAGAGTGAGGATTCAAAATATAAAAATTGTACATTTACGTTATAAACCATTTAAAATTCCACGTTAGGGCTATGTGAAGGATGCCCAAAGTATATGTTTCAAGATTGAAGATTGGAACCTTTTAATGATTTTAGAACCAAACTTTTATAGATTCAAGAATCGTTTTCAAGATTCGAAATTTTTGCCTTTCATGATAAGTACCCAAGATTCAAGATTTAAGCTTCCTTCCTTTCGTCATTCAAGTTTGGAGCATCTACGGTTTCGTTTCATGATTCAAAAAATTTCTATATTGAAATTCTTAGTGAATACTCGAACTTTCAAATAATTACGATTAGAAATTACCATGAATCGAGGCTGAAATTTTAGGCTTCCAAAAATCTAAATTTGGGCTTTCCATTTTACAAGTCCAAGGATGTAATGTTTAGTGATCCCGCTTTACATGATTCAACATTCAAACAACTCAAAATTTTATGCACACGAGTCGGTCTATGAGTAGTTCAAGAGTGAATATCTGAAATTTTCAACATTCGAGGGCAGATCTCAAAAATCTACAAACAAAGCGTCAAAATTTTCAAATCTCTTGCAAAATTAAATAGTCAAATTGTATAGGATTCAATTTCGAGATTCAAACTTTTAAGATCTAAGATTGAAGATTCAAAGCTTTTGAAATTCTAGTTTTAGGATATAAACATTTCAAGATTCTATATTAGGGATTTCATGATGAATATCCAAAAAAACAATATGGCACGATATTCAAGATTGGAAAATTGAAAGATTCAAAATTTGAAAAATACGTAAGTAGAAATGTCGCAAATTTCGTGATTCGAACTTCTAAAAATTCAAAAAGGTAAATTTTTTAAGATTGGTATATAAGAGGTTCAAAATCAGGATTTTTCAAAAACCAAAGTTCACATTCGGAACATTTCAATATTCAAGATTCATGAGCTTAACTTTGAGTATCTCCTGATTTGAATTTCGGCGAATTTTAGACTTGTACGTTACCGAATTTAATTTCAGCGTTCAAACATATCAAGGTTGAAGATTCAAAATTTTGAGGTGTCCAGATTCAAAGCACAAACTTTTTCGACATTTATGTATGAGCTATTATGATGAATATCCTGGCTCAAAATAAACGGCGGAACTTTATAGGATTTAAGATTCCAAATTCAACATCTCAATAATCAAGTATACTTTAGAAATTTCAATGTTTGAACTTTGAAAGGTTAAATTTTGAATTTTTGAAATTCAGAATTTTCATAATTCAAAATTCAAAATTTTGAAGATTTGAGGTGTGAAATTTTCAATTTTACCATTCTCGCGATCTAGATTTTCAAATTGCAATATTCAAATATAACGTTTGACAAATATGAGGTTCACACATCCCAAATTTAAAATTTGAACATTTGACGGTTTTAGTCCAAAAAAACTTTTCACGAATCTTGATCCATTTCGAAGATTCGAACATTTGACGATTCAAGACTCGATCTTCCGAGATCACATTTCCAAGATAACAGATTCTTGATTCTTGTTTTAACAATCAAACATCCAACGTCACAGTTCCAAGATAACAGATTCCCAACATTGTGCTTTTTAAGATTCCTTCATATAGGATTCGAGATTTAATCATTTCAATTCGAAACCCGATTTTCAAGACAAATGGTTGGATCATTTCTAAAATAAGGATTCGATCTTCTTAATTTTATTGTTTCGAACTTTTATTGATCGATATTCAAGATCTAAATTTCATGATATAAGTTTCTAGATCAAAATTCAGAATCCAATAAAAAAACTCAAGGGTTTCCAAATTGATGTTCATGTTTCAAACATTTCAAAATTACAGATTCGTGAATCTAACATCGATAATTTCAAGAGTCGACTCGTGCAAATAACAGGGTCAAACTTTATAGGATTCAATTTAAGATTATATAACATTTCAAGATTTAAGAGTGAGGATTCAAAATATAAAAATTGTACATTTACGTTATAAACCATTTAAAATTCCACGTTAGGGCTATGTGAAGGATGCCCAAAGTATATGTTTCTAGATTGAAGATCGGAACCTTTAAGGATTTTAGAACCAAACTTTTATAGAATCAAGAATCGTTTTCAAGATTCGAGATTTTTGCCTTTCATGATAAGTACCAAGATTCAAGATTTAAGCTTCCTTCCTTTCGTCATTCAAGTTTGGAGCATCTACGATTTCGTTTCATGATTCAAAAAATTTCAATATTGAAATTCTTAGTGAATACTCGAACTTTCAAATAATTACGATTAGAAATTACCACGAATCAAGGCTGAAATTTTAGGCTTCCAAGAATCTAAATTTGGGTTTTCCATTTTACAAGTCCAAGGATTTAATGTTTAGTAATCCCGCTTTACATGATTCAACATTCAAACAACTCAAAATTTTATGCACACGAGTCGGTCGAGATAGCTAATACTTGTGTAAGGTCTAATTACGGATGGCCGCTCCTATCCAGCCTTATTCTTCGTAATAACAGACAGTATTTCCTTTAATACTCTTTGTTATTGTGAGCATAGAGGTGGGGCGTCACAGTTGGTATCAGAACTTGGGGTTTATGGACATAATATAAAACATAACTTAGATGGAACATGTGTTACAACTATTCATCGATGTTTTCATTGTGCCTTGAGTTAAAACTAAAGTTTTGAAATTATGATGGAATATTTAAATATCTTTGTTTAAAAATAAAAGTGAAATTGTGTTTTGATGATTGATTGATTTGTGTTCTGTTTATCAGAGTGCGCAGCGGAAACAGTGAGACTGTCTTCGCTGAGTACGGTTGATAACCCTTTTGATTTAAAAATCAAAATATGAAATTGAAATAAATTTCATTGTGTTGTTACATAGATATGTTTATTTTGATTTCTTTAAAAATTTCGAATCCGATTTGAGGATCCGAAGCGATGCAGTTATGTGATTTTGTTGAGATTTTGTTGTTTTGAATTATCTTCATTGAAGATATATTCGACTGATTTCTTTGCTCATTTTGTAGTATACGTGAAAATTTAAGTTGCACGTTACTGCATTGATTTTACGTTGAACCGGTGTTTGGTTTTAAACGTATTTTGTTGCCGTTATTTTTATAACGTGATTATTACATCGGTGCTAAATTTTTGAAGCACAGTGTTTTGTTGACCTTTTTAATGAATGGAAATTCACTGGTGTTATATTTTGATGCGAATTATTTTGATGAGATTTTGACGTTTAAAAATTACTGTCGCTTTGGCTTTAGTAACCGTCAAATTTTAAAGTGGATTTTCAAGCGGTTATCCCGCAATGCTGATTTTGTTGTCCGTTTTTACGGTATTTTGAGAAGTGCAATTTCCTTGTCGAAGTTGCTACTGACGTTGCTGTTTTAATCACGTGTTTTTAAAATTGTTTCAAAATAAAATTATTTTCGAAATTTTTACAGTTTACGCTTTCAAAAGAATGAGAAAGCGATTTAAACGTTTCAGCAAAATCTAGGACTATGACTCCTTTCTTCTACTGATTCGCTTAATTCCGGACTTGTTCGTTTGAGAATGTAAATTATTACTTTTATAAAATAAATGAAATTGGTTTCAGAAGTTTTGCAGTTTGCGCTTTCAAAAGAATGAGGAAGCGATTTAAACGTTTCAGCAAAATCGAGGACTATGACCCCTTTATTCAACCGATTCGCTTAATTTCAGACTTGTCCGTTTGAGAATGTGAAATGTTATTTTTGGAATACACCATTTTGCACTTTCAAGGAAACGATGAAGAGAATTAAACGATTTAGTAAAACTCGTGGTTATGGGACATATGCGTTGCTAGTTTGGTTAATTCCGGACTCGTTAATTGAAATAATTGCTGTTTTGATGATTTTGATGATTTACGTGTGCTTTCGAGCCACTATATTGGACCTTCGAGTCATATGTTGGACCTTCGGGTCAATACCAGTACTAGACCTTCGGGTCATTTGTTGGACCTCCGAGTCATTTGTTGGGCGCCAAAATTATGTTGATAGTACTTGGTAGGCTTCGGCCATATGTTGTTGCCCGTGCGGCGTAGCTTAAAAACTCGCCATCTGATGGGATCGATCCAACCTTTTATGTTGATTTTCTAGATTACCTTAATTGATTTCTAGATATTTGATGTTTCCAATTATCTGCAGGTAATTGGATATTTGTTGATATGAGTTATAATTATCTTTGTTGATAATTAGATATTTGTTGATTCTGATTATCGTTTTTGATAATTGGATATTTGTTGATTCTGATTATCGTTTTTGATAATTGGATATTTGTTGATTCTGATTATCGTTTTTGATAATTGGATATTTGTTGCTTTGAGATTTCTGGTTATCGTTTTTGATAACTGGATATTTGTTGATTTGAGATTTCTGGTTATCGTTTTTGGTAACTGGATATTTGTTGATTTGAGATTTCTCCTTATCGTTTTTGATAAGTGGATATTTGTGGATTTAAGATTTCTGGTTATCGTTTTTGATAATTGGATATTTGTTGATTTGAGATTTCTGGTTATCGTTTTTGATAATTGGATATTTGTTGATTTGAGATTTCACCTTATCGTTTTTGATAATTGGATATTTGTTGATTTGAGATTTCTGCTTATCGTTTTTGATAATTGGATATTTGTTGATTTGAGATTTCTGCTTATCGTTTTTGATAATTGAATATTTGTTGATTTGAGATTTCTGCTTATCGTTTTTGATAATTGGATATTTGTTGATTTGAGATTTCTGGTTAGCGTTTTTGATAATTGGATATTTGTTGATTTGAGATTTCTGATTACCGTTTTTGATAATTAGATATTTGTTGATTTGAGATCTCTGGTTATCGTTTTTGATAATTGGATATTTGTTGATTTGAGATTTCTGATTATCGTTTTTGAGAATTGGATATTTGTTGATTTGAGATTTCTGATTATTGTTTTTGAGAATTGGATATTTGTTGATTTGAGATTTCTGGTTATCATTTTGGTGATTGGATAATTGTTGTTTTCAAATTATCTGGTTGATAACTAAATGTTTGCGATTTGTGATTTGGTGTTTTCTAATTGTCTTTTTTGATAATTAGGTTTTGCTGTTTTCTAATTATCGTATCGATAATTAGATATCGCTGTTTTGTGATTTCTGTATTCTAATTATCTAATTGATAATTAAATATTGCTGATAATCGTAATTATTCAGTTTTGTTGTTTTCTGATTGTCTTCTGATATTAGATTTTGTTGAAAATTTGTGAATTCCTTTATGAAATTAAAAGATTTCTTTGGCATTTGTGTTCTTGGTCTTTATTTTTCTAGCTTAACCAGTTTATGTTAGAAAAATAATTGGTATTGACGACTTTAATTATGAAAATTGCGGTGACGCAATTTTTTATAAGGAGAGGAGTCTGTAACAAACCGGGATTTCGCATTAATTAATTTTCGTCATTAAACGATTAATCTGTTGGTTAATTGCTGTTTGGATTTTTTAAAACCGGGTTGTGATTCTTTAATAATTAATTGGAATTTTATTGGGTTGAAATTCTTTTGATAATTTGATTAAGGGTAAGCGGGCTTTAAAATTGAATTGGTGGCCCACATTTCTTTTTGGTTTTTGGGCTGTGATAATTATCAAAAAGCATAGGCCGTTCCCCTTTTATTTCATTATACATTTCGAAAACCCTAGAACGAAATACGGAAAAAATATGGCGGCCTCTTCCTCTTTGTGCAAAAACTAGGGTTCGAGCAAAAATTGAAGGTGCCGACCGATTTCGATCATCGATCGTTGGCTTCGTGCTCATCTAAGCGAGGTGTGTGATTTCTATTACTCTCATCTAATTCAATTTCATATATATGTAATTTTGTGATTTGCACGGCTTTGAAATTCTTTGATACTCTGATTTTGTTCAAGTTTGGGATTTTCGTTGTTTGATTAATTGATGCTCACGGTTTTAACTTCTCTGTTTAAACTTTATTTTGACTCCGTGAATTTCTCCTGTGACATCATTGATATCGGCACCCGACATTGTCGAACTATGCACTGACTTGTTAATGACTTCTACTTCAATTTTGAGATTATCTGCTATTGACTTTCGCTTTTGGGACTTTGTCATGATATCGTGATAATGGATGGCTTCAGCATTACCGTCGTCTAGTTTGATTTTGGTCACTTAACTTGGTTGCTTCATCATGTATATTGTGACATGATACTTGACTGTTGTACTGGTGGTTTCGTGGCACTTCTTACTGTCATGTTTGGGTTTTCGGCACGGTTTGATTTTGTGGTACGGTATCACTTGGTGTTGTAGTTTCACGGTTGCATTTATGTGTACATCATCTGTTGCTGTTGCATATGTTTGTTTCCCGATCTGTTATCCGGTGACATGGTTACATTGATTCCATGTTGCCTTTTGTTTTTGGTCTGGACACGTGTGACGCAAGCAGTCTTCAATTTTGCCAAATTACACTGTTAGGTTCATAGTCTTTTATGGTTGTGTGTTGTGGTGCCGTATTTTGGTGCTCTCACCTTCATACTGCTGTGTTCATGTAGTCGTATCGTTTTGTTGAGGATGCTTGAGATTCTGTTGTACTTGGTATCGTGATAAGGTGTTTCACTGTTTGACATTGCTTTGCATCCTTCGGGTTGTTTGTACCACTCTTGTTTATGAAAGTTGGTCATACTACATATATATGCAGTTCGCAGTTTGACTTTGTATACTTGGCCTTTGATCAAAACTGCATATATGTAGCTGTCTGTTGCATCACTGTATATGCGCTTGAATTTGATATTTTTCGAAGCTTGTTCTGTCCAGTTTTATTTGAACTTATTGTATTTGTATATCACTTCATATGGTTTTGCATATAGTTCTGGCCTTTGTATATTTGTTGCACTGCTTCTTTGTTTTATATATTGGTGACTGGTCTTTGCTTATGAGTTCATCGTGGTCTGCTATTTGATGTAGAGGCCAGTTGTAGTTTTATATTGATCTTGCAGCTTTGTGTATTATGTAGTCAAGTTTGCTTTGGTGTGTGTTGCCATATTTTTGTTGTAACTATACTTGTCTTTCCTGTCCACTACTTGACTTTGTGGGCCGGTTCATTCATTTACAGCCTGCGACATTTGTTCCATTGGTGCATGTATCTGTACTCGTGATGCATTGCATTGGATTGGATTTGTGTCGATTGTAGCTTCGAGTTGCTACAACTTCATCATAGTTGTTTGGACCATTTGAAGCAGTATTGTTTTGTTTCATGTATTTTGGTTATAGCCAGTGCACACTGTCTGGATTTTCTAATTTGACTACGACTTGGCTTTGGTTTTCTTCAAGTAAACAGACCTTGTTGGATTTCTTGGTGTTACGGTTAGCTTTGTTTTGTCCTTGAAGCTGTGTTGGGTCATGATAGTAGTGACTTGACCTTTGCATTTTGTTATTGATTGGGTTTTGCAGTTTCCACTTGCTGGTAATATTTGAAGTAGAGACGACCTCATCAATGTAGTGGCGAGGCAGTGCACGCGAGCGTGTACTGCAGCCACACCGTATTGATTTTATTTGTAAGGACCCGATTCTTCGACTTTCGAAAACCGCATCAATACGTTCACTGTATCAACTGCCAAGCACTCGAATGCCGGAAAACCGAACGCTTAGGGTTTTAAAGAAGAAGAAAGAGGTAGAAGAAGAGAGAAAAGATAGAACAGAAAGAAAACAACAGAACAACATCAGAATCTCACAATCGCAGCGGAACAACATATAATAGATAAATGAATAATCTTTAAAACAATGAACTATATCAGTTATTACATTACATCATATTACATTACATTTCATCATCATGGTGTACAACAACAAACAACAACAAACAGCGGAAAAGAAATACTATATACTAGTGAATACGCCATGCCATCCATCTTGCCTCCAGCAACTCCTGAATTCCAGAATATCCTGAAAACCATAACTCTTGACTGCCCATGTGGAAATTGGTGGGCACCCAGAGTTTAGGAAGGAAATCAATAAACTCCGAGTCAGTCATGTGACTGGTGTGAGAACTCAAAACAGTTTATTTATCTTTAAAATCAAAATAGAGGAATATTTTTAAAGTCAATTCGCAATGCTTTTAAAAATGAGACTACCATAAGGCCTCCCGCACACACACACATGCAAACGCAGAATCGGAGGAGATTTCTCCATATGATAGTCAAAGATGCTTGATACGCATTAAAAAGAACATTTGATATTATTACTAGTGCATAGTGTAGGAAAAATTCATTTCAAAAATAAAGATATAAATCTTAGCCAACATACGACCATTATCGTATGCCTACTATATAGCTACCATCCAAACAGTGGGGCGCCACCATAAGTAAGTGGCAGGTTCTACAACTAATACCGTAAAAGATCGTATTGTTTCTTTGGATTTCCAACAAATGGTCAGGCCAAGGAACTTCCCATTGCCACATGAGAACGCCTCTGAAAGGACGTCCCCGAGAACCAAACCGGATCTCTGCCAACACAAGGCCGGGTTACCCTTAACTGGGTAACTACTGACACGAGTATGTCATCCCCCGGTCCTTTAGGACTTTTACCCGAGCGCTCGATAACCAACATCACAAAATGATAAATAAAGTGTTTCAACATGAGTAAGTATCTGGGCTCCATACCATGGTACCACCCCTTTCCAGAAGGAAATGCACATACCCTAAGGGGCGCTACCCCCAATAACCTTGCCGCATCTTTCCTGTTTCGAACATTTCGGGGTGTGAGGTTCGACGAAGTCTCGTCCACAAAGCCACGCTTAGGGTCAACGAATGATCAAAGAATGATCACAAAGATAAGTGATCAAACAAATGATCATATCACAAATGATCAAACAATGATCATTTCACAGCAACACTCAGCATGTCACATTACCAAATTGGGAATATATCGCTGATAACCATCAACTACATAACCTCTGAGCTCGTACGTCTCAGAGAAGGGTGTTAAGTTAAGAGAATAAATTCTCCGCCACCAACAGAAATATATTTGAAAGAAATCAGCTTTATATCTCAATTTGTAATGTCAGACATACAATCAATACAAGTCTGTTCCGGGATCGAACAGAACCAAAGGCACTTACAAAGAATTTCATAAATCTTGAAAATTTCGAATCTGGAAAACGATTCTTGATTCTTGAAAATTTGGCTCTATAATCCCCAAATGTTCGAATTTTGAATTATGAAATTTGTGAACTTTGCAATGCTTGAAATCCAATTTTGAATATTAAAATATTAAGGAATCTGGAATTTTAAATCCTTTACAAAGCCCAAGTGTAGAATTTTAAATGGTTATTGTAAATGTACAACTTTTAAACTTTGAATCTTCACTCTTAAATCTTGAAATGTTATCTAATCTTGAATTGAATCCTATAAAGTTTGACACTTTTATTTGCAGGAGTCGACTCTTGAAATTATCGAAGTTAGACTCACGAATTTGGAATTTCGAAATGTTTGGAACGTGAACATCAATTTGGAAACTCCAGAGTTTTTTTTTAGATTTTGAATTTTGATCCAGAAACTTATATCATGAAATTTAGAACTTGAATATCGAACAATAAAAGGTCGAAACATTAATATTGAGAAGATCGAATCCTTATTTTAGAATTGATCCATCCATTTGTCTTGAATATCGGGTTTCGAATTGAAATGATTAAATCACTATATTAAATGTGACGTCGGATGTTCGATTGTTGAAATAGTAATCAAGAATCAGTTATCTTGCAAATGTGACCTTGGAAGATCAATTCTTGAATCGTCAAATGTTCGAATCTTGAAAACGATTCTAGACTCGTGAAAAGTTTTTGGGACTTAAATCGTGAAATGTTCGAATTTTTAATTCTGAAAGTATGAACCTTGTATTACTCTAACTTTATATTTGAATATTGCAATTTTAAAATCTAGAACCCGAGAATGGTAACATTGAAAATTTCACACCTCAAATCTTCAAAATTTTGAATTTCGAAAATTCAGAATTTTAAAAATCCAAAATTTTTAACTCTTAAAAAATCAAACAGTGAAATTTGTAAAGTTTGAACATGCTTGATTATTAAGATGTTGAGTTTGGAATCTTAAATCCTATAAAGTTCCGCCTTTTATTTTGAGCCAGGATATTCATCATAAAAGCTCTAACATAAATGTCGAAAAAGTTTGTGCTTTGAATCTAGACAACTGAAAATTTTGAATCTTCAATCTTGATATGTTTGAATGCTGAAATTAAAATCTTGAAAAGTTTATATGCTGAAACTAGAATTTTAAAAAGTTGAATCTTCAGTCTTAAATCTAGAAAGCTTGAATCTCGAAATTGAATCCTATACGATTTGACTATTTAATTTTGCAAGAGATCTTGAAAATTTTGACACTTCATGTTTGTAGATTTTTGAGATCTGCCCTCGAATTTTGAAAATTTCAGATATTCGCTCTTGGACTATTCATAGACTCACCCGTGTGAATAAAATTTTGAGATGCTTGATTGTTGAATCATGTAAAGCGGGATCGCTAAACATTAAATCCTTGGACATGTAAAGAGGAAAGATCAATTTAGATTTCTGGAAGCCTAAAATTTCAGCCTTGATTCGTGGTAATTTCTAATCGTAATTATTTGAAAGTTCGGGTATTCACTAAGAATTTCAATATTGAAATTTTTTGAATCATGAAATGAAAACCGTAGAAGCTCGAAACTTGAATGATGAAAGGAAGGAAGCTTGGGTACTTATCATGAAAATAAACAATTTCGAATCTTGAAAACGGTTCTTGATTCTTCAAAATACTAAAATCCCCAAATGTTCGTATAACGTCCCGCCTTTTCACACGCTTTAAATCGACACATGTGCCAATTCAAAACATACGGAAGGGCGGATTGTTACGGTACTACAGTATAGACTATGGGAATCTCCACCGCGTACATTGTTAAAGTGGTTTTCGGAGTTAGCAGAGAGTATGACAACTTCCGATCCCGGTCTCTTTATCAACCAAACGTTATTATAACACCGCGGTCTTTAAAATAGTTTGTACTTTAAAACCGGAAAATAATTATCATTTCAAAACCCATAAATACGATATCGTTTCCATTTTCAAAACAACTGATTTTGATATTATTTTCATAAAACTCATATCAATAATATATTTTTTTATTTCAAATATATTTCTTTTCCAAAATCATACTGCTTTAAAATTTATAATATCTGGAAACCAAACATTTGAATTATAACTTTTAAAACATAATACTTCGAAATTCATAGCTTTGAAACCATAACTTCAAAAACTTGAATGGTTTGGATATTCAAACAGTATATAGAATAAAATAGTTTGAATTTAAATTTTCTTTATAAAATAAATAATTTCCGCGACTTACAAATTATTTCATTAAAGATTAAGTCAAAATCCATAAACCTTAAAATCGCTTTCTGTTTCAATATATTTCAAACTTTGAATATTAAAAAGAAATTGGAACTAAGGTTGGAAATTTCTATTCAACAACTTAAAGTCATATTTATTTAGTTTGAAATATTTCCATAATAAATCCGAAATCATTTAAATAAAACTCAAATTACTTTTAACTAAAAATTTCCTTCAATTTATTTATGCTAGAAATATTCATTTAATTCATCTTGAATAAAATTTCAGTTATAAATATCATACTTTTAAAAATTTTAAGTTAATAAATTCTACATTAACTTATGATGTTAAATTCTTAATTAAACTCGATTCCAAATCAATTTTTCAATTTAACTCCTAATATTAATTGATTCAAATCGTTTAAAACTCTATATATTCTCAATATCCTAACATGTACCTAGCCATATAATATAAAATAATCAAACTCCATTATTCATCTTATTTATTTTATTTAACAAATTTATACACAGCTTAAATTCAATAATTTAACTATATATGTACATAAATATAAGATTTTATATAAGATCAAAAATTAATATTTATTAAACCGTATCCTATCCAAAGCCAAAAAATTCTTTCAAAAATAATTTTATATATATACCGCGGTGCCTGTATATAATTTTCTATCTTATGGTCAAGTGATACGGATATTTATCATTTCAATCCGCGATTTAATAATAAAATGCGGTTGTATATCATTTCAAACCGCAATCCCGAATGAAATGAAATGCATAACAACTTGCAGTCAATATAAATAAACATCCATCCATCGATCAAAATCATCCATCCATCTATTACAATCATCATCCAAATTCAACAATACATCAAATATGACATGTGATACTAACAGGTATCAACTATTAGTTTATATTCAAAAATAAATTATAACTGTTTACTGGCAGTTTTAATGCAATGAATAAATTAATTAATAATTAACTGGCAGTTTAAAAATGCAGCAATGAATTAAATAACGGGTAAATTAAATAAATGCAATTTAACTGAGAAAATGATGAAATATATGCCAAACAGCTATAAATGAAATTTTAAACACGTCATAAATCAATTTAACCAACATAAGAAAACTTAGAAGTTGTGAGTGGGTTCAAACACTCACCTTTTGAATTTAAATTGAATTCAAATCCAATTTAAATCTAAAAATTTGACCGTCTCAGAATTCATCCAAACCAGCGTCATCAAGTCCGGATTTCAATAAGATCCTAACAAAAGAAACCGCGCGTAAATCGAAGTTCGTATGTAGAAGTTATAGCGATAATTGCGAGTTAAAATCAAAAACAAGAGAACACATTTACATATCTAAGTGCCACGTCATACTCTTTCATCATCTTGCACGCGGCTATAGGAAGAAAATGCAAGTAACATAACACGTGAAACCCAATAACACGTTCAACCGAAACACCCTTTGACCGTGAAATTCGACCGCCTTCGACCATCGTTCGTCGTGCCACCACCTCCATTCAACTCGCCTTCGACTCATGCACCACCGCCCTGAAGGCCGCCATGCCCGGTTCCCCCATGCAATGCCATCGCCTCCTTCAACGTTGGTGATTTCGAACCCAAATTCGCAAATTCAGATCACCTCAGGTCGAATTGGATGACTCGACCGCCGCCAACAGACTCCTGACAACACCCTCCTCAAAACCCAGAAACCGATTTCCCGATTGACGCTCCAGTCAAAAACGCCCAATTCAATTTTGACCGGGATTTCTGGTCAAACGTTGAATGAAAATGGAAAACGAATTGCAGATTCAGGTTGCGCTCGTCGAGGGCTTCGATATATATTTTTTTTGAAATTTTTAGAGGAGTTTGAATTTTCATTTTGTTTTTGAATTGGAATTGGATCTAGGATTTGCAGACATTGGGAAGAGGAGGAACCGAGGAAATGAACACACAAACAAAATGAGAATAGATGGAGGCTAGGGTCTATAACTGGGTTTATAAAGGTAGGTTAGAAATTTGAATAGATGGATCGGGTTGGATATACGTGCTAACGCTAACGTGGCCCAAAAAGCCCGTTTTAACCCCGAGACGAAATTGGGACAACCCATATATCAAAATAGGTGTTTTAAAGTATTTTGAATGTAATGGAAAAAGTTACAGGTTCAAATTGCATCGTATGACGAAGTTATGCTAAATTCAAAATTTTCACATTGATTTCAATTGCATAAATTTCAAAGCATTTCAAGTCCGTACGATCAAACGACAA
The DNA here is from genome assembly GCA_030765085.1 of Allium cepa. Taxonomy (NCBI): domain Eukaryota; kingdom Viridiplantae; phylum Streptophyta; class Magnoliopsida; order Asparagales; family Amaryllidaceae; genus Allium; species Allium cepa. The sequence continues at coordinate 925,379,337 of CM060939.1, forward strand.
GTCCGATCGCTACGAAACTTGAAACACTATTATAATTCACCGTTACGGATCCGATGAAACTAGTTTCGTCAAAATCCGAGTCAGTGGCCAAAATGGCTATTTTTTTCCATTAATTAAATAAATTAAAAATTCATTAATTAAATCACATTTTCAATTTCACTTCCAAAATTTACAAAGCTTATCAGTTATGTTTTCTTAAACAATCTCAGTGATTTAAACCAATTTAGATGTCAATTAATTGGTGATTCAGTCATAATTTCAACGTATCAAATTTCGTTATATTTATCAATTATAAATTATGTCACGATCCGACTTTCTACTCCCAGAAAATCGCATCATGAATTAAGAAAGAAAGGGATAGAAGAAGAAAAGAAAGAAGAGAAAGAAGAAACAACACAAGAATCTCAACAGCGGAACGAATAAATTATATTAATAACATAAGTATTTACATAATATACAATACCAATCAGAGATACACAGCATACACATCACATATACTAGACAGTTATAAACACCTGTCTAGTATTTACAACTCAATACAACAATACAGAGAACACACAGCGGAATACTAATATCTAATGCAGAAGCCTCCTGCTCCATTGCACCTCCATAATTCGTCAAAGCTAACCAGAATGCTAACCTGAATCCCTTGACTACTCATAAAAATTTGAGTACCCAAGAGTTTATGAAAAACAAAAATAAACTCCGGGTCAAACATGGGTCTGGTGTGAGTAACAGGTTAAAGTTGCTTAACTTTCAAAAACCTTTTGAAAAGAAAGGTATCACGTAAGACTTCCCACACATAAACATGAAAAGGTTTTTACCTTACGCTAACCAAAACATTTGATAGGAAATCCGATGATATTATAATAGTGTCTAGGGTTTTCAAATAAATAAGAAATAGCCGAAATTGTTACATGATTAAATTCCAGCTACTAGCCACAAAAGTGGGTAATACAATCAAAACCGTTGGCACTTATTGGATTTTGGATTCCATACAATGGCAGGGCTACTGGGGTACCGTCCGTCACAGTACGTGGCCTAGATCACCGTACCGAGGAGTACTTCCACTCCCCTGCAACACAAAGCCGGACCCATTCCTTACTGAATAGTTCCGAACAAGACAACCCCGACGGTTGGAGCTCAAAACCGTCCACACAGCCGAAATATAAAGGGACCTCTAGACAGGGATCAATCTTGCTCTCCAGTGGGTGCGACCCACGAAGCCTTGCTGCACCTCCCCTGTTTTAGCCATTCTCGGTTGATGAGGCTTGAGGTTACGATTACCTTTATAGGACATATCATCTTAGAATGCTCATCGTCCGCCTGACGATGTTCTGAAAGCATTCAATCCATACAAGTTCGTTCCGGGTTCGAACGAAACTGAAGGTATGATCTCGTTACACTCATTTTGGAATCACCCTCAGAGTCGTTAACTCTGGAGTTTCGAAACTTTGAACCAAAGGCACTTACAAAGAATTGCAAGATCCAGGCTTTTCAACCATCGACAGCGGTCACAACCGGCAGGCTTTTCAACCATCCCATCCCCACCGTGGCTACAACTGGTATCCCAAACTTGCTTTTACGGCCAGCCTCTCGACTGTCTCAGCTTACGCCTAACCAACCCCGTAAAGAGGACGTGTGGGGGCAAGAGTCTCCCGTTCGCCACCTAACCGCGAAGCGAGAACCCCCCCATCACATAGCCCTAAGCTAAGCAAGACTGGTGTGAGAACTTAAAATAGTTTATTTATCTTTAAAATCAAAATAGAGGAATATTTTTAAAGTCAATTCGCAATGCTTTTAAAAATGAGACTACCATAAGGCCTCCCGCACACACACACATGCAAACGCAGAGTCGAAGGAGATTTCTCCTTATGATAATCAAAGGTGCTTGATACGCATTAAAAAGAACATTTGATATTATTACTAGTGCATAGTGTAGGAAAAATTCATTTCGAAAATAAAGATATAAATCTTAGCCAACGTACGACTATTATCGCATGCCTACTATAGCTACCATCCAAACAGTGGGGCGCCACCATAAGTAAATGGCAAGTTCTACAACTAATACCGTAAAAGATCGTATTGTTTCTTTGGATTTCCAACAAATGGTCAGGCCAAGGAACTTCCCATTGCCACATGAGAACGCCTCTGGAAGGACGTCTCCGAGAACCAAACCGGATCTCTGCCAACACAAGGCCGGGTTACCCCTAACTGGGTAATTACTGACACGAGTGTGCCATCCCTCGGTCCTTTAGGACCTTTATCCGAGCGCTCGATAACCAACATCACACAATGATAAATAAGTGTTTCAACATGAGTAAGTATCTGGGCTCCATACCATGATACCACCCCTTTCCAGAAGGAAATGCACATACCCTAAGGGGCGCTACCCCCAATAACCTTGCCGCATCTTTCCTGTTTCGACCATTTCGGGGTGTGAGGTTCGACGAAGTCTCATCCACAAAGCCACGCTTTGGTACAAAGCCATGCTTTGGGTCAACAAATGATCAAAAAGATAAGTGATCAAACAAATGATCATATCACAAATGATCAAACAATGATCATTTCACAGCAACACTCAGCATGTCACATTACCAAATTGGGAATATATACCATCAACTACATAACCTCTGAGCTCGTACGTCTCAGAGAAGGGTGTTAAGTTAAGAGAATAAATTCTCCGCCATCAATAGAAATATATTAGAAAAAAATCAACATTATATCTCAATTTGTAATGTCAGACATACAATCAATACAAGTCTGTTCCGGGATCGAACAGAACCGAAGGCACTTACAAAGAAGTCCTTGCAATCCGGATATTCACTAATCACATCCGGACTTCTCATCACATATGGAATTTCGATACCGGGGCCATTCGGTGCAGAAACATTCGACGGTAATCCTTCCGTTTTCACAAATATACGGTCTTCAACACCGGTCTTCGAATGCAATTCATAATGACGTAATCACATACTCGGAATGGGTTATACGACCCCAAGGTCCTTTTCCAGTTAACCCGAATAGGGAGCGCTTATTCAAAAATAAGTGTGGTATTCAAATTCAAACAAATCACAACAAATACCCATTCAAAGGTAAATATTGATAGTCGGTTATTGAACTACCAATGGATATGCACAACATCACCAGATTCCAAATAATTTTCTCAAATTATTTATTTTCCAAAAATATCTTTACTAGATATATAATTTTCACACTTCAACCATTTGAAAAACAATTTTCAAATCACTTTTCATCTTTACCACTTTTGAAAACAAATTTCAAACATTTTCCTTACGAGGAAATACTTTCATTTCAACATGGTTCATTTAAACCAATTAAATAAATCCTTAACGATTTACTTTATATTTACGTTCCAAATTCGTAAAAAATTTTCCACACTTCAAAAATAAATCAATATTTATTTTTAAACAAATTCCCCTTTTCTTTTATAAATTCCATAGTGAATTTATATTCCAAAATATTTATGAATATCCAATTTCAATTATTCATTTTCAATTTATCTTCAAAAGGATAATTTCTCAAAACATTTCGTTTCACATTGGAAAACATTTCCATACTCATTTATTAATAAGTAATTCACAAATCTATTTATTTTCTATACTTGGAAAATATTCAATATACTTAAATCGAAATTAAATATATATTTCATTCTTTAAGGAAATCATTCTCTTAAACATATTTATTTGGGCCAAAACGAATGTTAAGTAAAACATCGTTACAACGTCCCAAAATCACTAGTATAGGGATTCGAAATTTAGATAGATATATAAATCCCAATACTATACAAAACATTTCCTTTTAGAAATCATTTACTATAACAACAGTGTTATAGTCCACCATTTCCTTTTATTTCTCGAAAACGTCTATTTCAACAATGAATGTTGAAATTTATGGTTTCGAATCTTAACACATTTTTAAAAACATCGTTTGATCGTTTTAATTCTATTTAAAACATCACATCCAAAACAATTTCTTTAACATATTATTCACTGTTCAAAAACGTGAATATACTTCGTTAACCAATTTCATCATTTCTATACATTTTATCTTAAAGGATTATTCACTGTCTAAAACGTGAATAGAACTCCTTTAATATGCTATAGAAATTTACTTATCAAAATAAGTCGTTTTGAGGATTTATAAAACAATGTTTATAATTTCCATTTCTATTTATTTTGTAACAACTTCCTTTTATAAACCTCCTTTATTAACCTATTCAATTTATAACTCAATTATAAACCAAAAGTCCATAATTTAAGTTAAATACTTATAATTTATTTGTTTGCCAAAATCGTTTCTTTAACTTTCCAATTATAAATCTTATAACTTATAAGATTCATTTATTTACCCAAATCTATTCTTCAAATAACTTTACAAATTTTATAAACCTACTGCTTATAAAATTCCATTTATAACTTCACCGTTTATAATTCTATGAATTTCATTCATTTATGAAGTTCATCTACACTTCATTCTAACACTTATAAAAACTCATTTTAAAATTCAAATATTTTAATTTATAAATATCAATTTATAAATCTCTTATATAAATCTATTTATACTATTATTTTAAAACATCTTTAAACTCCTTTATAATTTCATCATTTTGATTTATAAAATAATCAAATTCTATAAATCTATGTTTTAACTTTTTATAATAAATTCAAAAATCCAATTTAAAATATTTCATAAAATCGTCAACCCCATATTTTCCAAAAATCAACTTTTAACTATATTTCTCAAAATCATAATTTTTATAACATTAAAATTATAACGTTTATTTATTTTAAAATGAATCAATTCTAAAAATATTTTATAAACGTATACTTTCAAAAAATCAATTTTAAAATCCTTTTAAAATTCCAAAATTTGGCCCAGTGATGCTACACACCAAATAGTCAATCACGACAACAACGACATTATATATCTGTATATGATAATCAACGAATATCAAAATATCCATAATCAAATAAATACTGTTGAGGAATCCAGTTGGATCCCTCCAACCTGTTTCCCTGCATCCACAAATGTTAGCGCAATACCAATTCTGTTCCAGTACGGAATTATCGCGGTATATGGGATTTAAAATATTATACGCTTAGTAGGCGGCGCAATAGGGTCTCATCCGCTATATACTGCGGGAAATCAATTCCAAGTACATAAATAATACCAATTTCACTGCACTGTGAAATATTCGCGGTATATGTTTTTAATAAATAACCTCCGCTTACTAACGGCGCATAATGTCTATTCTAACAATCAATAGATAACAATCATCATTCAAACATACATTCAAGAATTTTAAATCTAACTATTTAAAAATAAAAATCGAAACCGATTCGATTGAGCGAGAAGTTCTCATCTTGATTTCAATTTCGTTTTCAGCTTTTATTTCGAATAAAATCAAACGGACGTTTAATTTTACCCGAAATTTTCGCTAACTCCAAATGACTCCAATCCATTCCATAGCGTAGTGCTCGTCCATAAGAACCCAACGCAACTTGTTTCGTGCATTTTCGACCTCGTATGAAAAAGATATGAATTTGAGAAGTTACACGATTTATAAAAACTAAATTTACAACTTCTTTTTTTTTATAATTAACCTAAATCAATCAAGGCCGCTCATTTCTGCTTGGAGGCATCAGGACCGCACATACTTCATCTTCCCCCATCGTTCATTCGAACGCAGGAACCCAACACGGCCGCCGTTTAGGGTTTTGTAACCGCTCCACCTACGCCCACTTCCATGCCGATCAACGACTTCCATGCGAATGCCCATCTCCCCCTCAACCTTCGGCTGCCACCTTGCAAAGCTCGGCCCCCCTATGGCTTAGAAAACTGTGCTCGACCGTGCTGCCTTCAAACTTCAATTGCCATCAATTCGCTTCGCCTACAACGATCTCCACCGTTGATCTTGTAGTACTCACTGCCCTCTACCAATCTCTAGTTGAAAGATTTGGATGAAAGTCGATGGATGAGGAGATAAACGAGGGGGAAGTTGATAGTTTTTCGGCCATTGATTACTTAGAGGCCGGCGGCTGTAACTAATTGACCTAGGGTTTGATATTTTTGCAAAAAATGAATATTAAGGGGGGTTTTATAGAAAATTTTACGCGACACTATTCATCCCGGATTTTCCGAACTCCAAACGAAGCATGCCGGTTGGCGTTCCTAAGGTTTACCCCGCGTTCCGAACATAATGGAACTTGTTTCGGGAGCTAATTCGGTCATCTGTGCGAGTTATGGTAATAAACGTTCGATTTAAAATTAAATCGGTAAATCAAATTTCTAGGCGTTTTAGCCTGCACCGGACAAACGGTAAATCCGATTGACACGAAATTTGAAACCATACAATAATTTCACATTACGGATCCGATGAAACTGGTTTCGTCGAAATCGGAGACTTTTTAAAAAATGGCTAATTTCACCAGTCGATTAAATATTAAAATATTCAATTTTCACAAATAAACTCTTAATTCGATTTTAAAAGTTCTATAACATCATTATAACTCCAATATGATAAAATAAAATTTTACAAATCATTTTCAATCATATTTAACTCAAATTTCAATTATTTCTGTAATTTAACATATTAAATTATCGATTAAATTATCCAATGAAATCCAATTATTCAAAATAAAATTTATTCGACTTATAAATTCCACTTATTAATATTTAAAATTAATTAAATATCAAATTTTAATTAACAGAAATTATGGGTCGTTACATTATTGGTATTTCTTTTGCTTTTGATTTATTGATCTTTTGTGTATTTCAGATGCTGTAGTGGCAAGACGGTACACGCGCACTGCAGCCCTACCCGAATTGAAGTTTTAATTGTTATTTCAGTTGTTTGAATTGTTTCGTGCGCCCAATTCAATATTTTGAATCGTATTTTGATTTGGTTTAATTTGATGATTTTGTTAATATCTAATTATCCTTTCGATAATTAGATTATGAGTTTCTAATTAATTATTTAATAATTAGATTTTGTCGTTAATTGCCGTTTAGGCGATTTTGTTGTTTTCTAAATTATTTTCATTGATAACTCTTTTATTTATCTTCGTTGATAATTTGAGTTTATTGGTTTGTTATTTAACACTATTACGTGTTATATCTACCGTTATCCGATTTTCTTATTTAAGAATTGGATAGGTGAATTTATTTTTACTGTCGTCTGATTGTTATTTAATTATTATTGCTTCCGTGCTTTAATAACTGAGTTTGAATTAGATTGACCCGTGTATTATTTTCTTTTGAATTTAATACTCGGGTCAGACTGAGTTATTACAGGTTGTAGATATCTTGCTTTGGATTGCTGCTTGGGCTATGAAGTCTTTTCATATCTTTCGGAGTAGTCGTCGTCATTTTATAGTAGTCAGTGTATTTGTATGGGATGATATATATTCATGTATATTATTCACGATAATGTACTTGTATATGTAACTTCCAGAGTCGACAGTTATAGTTGTATCATATGTACTGTATCACATGTATTGTAACTGACATCAGTTATATATATATTAGACTTTTGTTATCCGTGTTCTGCATTAGTTTATCTGTGTTATTATTATATATATATATTGTCCTAAACTATTATGAACCATCGTAGTTCGTTTTATACTGGAATTGGGTATGTCGATGGGAGTAAATAAATAAGAGATGAAAGGATAAAAATATACACCACTCCTATCGAGATAACTAATATTAGTGTAAGGTCTAACTACGGATGGTCGCTCCTATCCTGGCTTATTCTTTCGTAATAACAGACATTATTTCCTTTAATACTCTTTGTTATTGTGAGCATAGAGGTGGGGTGTCACAATAAATAAATGCATAATCACAACAAAATTAAATTTAACAAACATAAGAAATTTTAGAAGTTGTGAGTATGTTAAAACACTCACCTTTTGAATTTAAATTGAATTCAAATCCAATTTAAACCCAAACCTGAATAGTCTCCAAATCCGTCCAAACAAGTGCCAAATGTCCGGAATTCCAATACGAACCTAGCAGAGAAAACCGCACGTAAATTGGATATCATATGTGAAAGTTACATCGATTTGAACATTTGGAAACAAAATTAAATAAAGTAGAACACCTATCTTCCTTGGCCACGTCATCTCCTTTACCTAGAAAACCCAAATCGCCTTCTTCAGTACGCACGCAACCTGATGCCGTTCAAACCCACGCAATGCGCTTCCCTGGAACGCCGCAACCACACAGGAGCCACCCCCCTTTCGCGACGCCGACCATCTCTAGGCGAACGACCCCAAAACCCCTAATTTCGAAACACTAATCACCGATTTGACGACGATCTAACCATTACCTTCACGAACAAACTATGCCGATGTGATCCCCTCTGTCCACTCTAGAATATCCAGAATTTGTTTGACGATCGGACTGGTTTGATTCCGACGTGATGAACGGCCGAAAATTGTTCTTCGATGTCTGCACAAATAGTGGGTCGAATCGAAAAACGAGTTGCAGATCTGAGTTACGCTCTTCGAGAGCTTCGAATCCATATAAAATTTGATAGTATTTGAGGAGATTGAATTTTCATTTGATTTTTGAATTGCAATTGAAATTAGGGTTTGCAAACATTAGGAAGAGGATGAGCTGAGGAATTGTAAGCACAGACAAATGAGAATAGAGGTAGGCTAGGCTTTATAACCGGTTATTTATAGACAAGGTTGGAAAAGAATAGATGGATCAGATTGATAAACGCGCTGAACGATATATGGCCCGAAAAGCCGGTTTCGACTCCGAAATGAAATTGGGTCAACCCATATATCAAAAAAGATGTTTTAAAATATTAAATGAAGTGGAAAAGGTTTCAGTTTCAAATTGCATCGTATGAAGAAGTTATGCTAAAATCAATATTTTTCAAATTGATTTCAATTGATTTTAATTCATTTATTTGAAGACGTTCGAGCCCGTACGATCAAACGACAAGCCCAATCGCTACGAAACTTGAAATCCTATAATTCTTCACCGTTACGAATCCGATGAAACTGGTTTCGTCGAAATCCGAGTCAGTGGCCAAAATGGCTATTTTTATATTAATTAAATAAAAAAATCAATCAATTAAATCAAAATTTTAATTTCACTTCTATAATTTACAATTTTATCACTTTTATATGTCTCAAACATTTACAATGATTTAAACAAATTTAAATGTCAATTTAGAGAAGATTAATTTATAAATTTTAATATAAATCCTCAATTTCTTTAAATTCTAAATTCTAAATAAAATTTCCAATAATTCTATTAAATTCACTTTTCATTCTATTATTTAATTCATTGTTATCTAAATTATGCAATTTACAATTGTTCACGATTGTTTACATTTATTTTGTTAGATTTCATCTATATTTCCATTTATGCAATATTTTAAATATTAAATTTTCATTTAATTGCAAATAAATCATACTATCGTAATTTAAATTCAAATAAATAAATAAATGTTGATTCTCATTCTTATTATTCAACAATCATTATCCTATAAACATATTTGACATTTGTTTACGCTTCATTACCCTGATACTTCTATATACATCTTAGATTTGTAAATGTGAAATCTTTTCTAAAATACATATTAATTAAGGTTTTAAAACTAATTAATAAAATTTCCTTAGTCCAATACTTTTTACCAGTTAAATTTACATTCACACTTCCGTTATTATTTTAACAATTATTACAGTAACTTATCAACAACAACAAACATTATGATTATTTATCTAAAATTGATTGTATAAATTTTCCATTTATTACGTATTATTGTATCAATTGATATAATTTTAAATCTATTTCCCAAATCTACTACTTTCAATCAAATAAAACTTCACAATTGTTTAAGTTAATTGGGATCACTACACTTACTATTTATCAACTTGTTTTACCTTATTACCTAAATTTACGTTCAGTTATTATTGAGCAATATTATTTCATTTAGTTCAATGATTACACTTGTTTTACTTATATTCTCGTTATTGTAATCCTTATCTGTTCATTAAAAATTAATTTCAGTTCCAATTAAATCAACAAATTCAACATGCAACTTATAATTGTTTACAAGCCAACGTTACGGTAAAGTTTCTCATACTTCAACCAATAGCCATATTATGAATAGAATTAACATAAATTTCAAATATTTTCTTAATTTACATTAACATAATAATTAATTACCTTTAATGAATTTTATTCCCCAATTTATTGAATGCAATCAATTAGACCTTACATACTTCAATATTCCCACTTTCATCTTAATTCTAATTTACTATAGTATCAAACTTCAATTTCTTGCAATAACCCATTTATTATAAATTTGCATACCAATTAATTAGTTTCAAATAGACAGATTCAATTCAACCTTTTTATTAAGTCTACATTAATCAATACCATCTTTCATTGGTTAATTCAAAGCCTACTTTTAACTACTAAATTCCATTCTATATCCAAGTGCAACAATTTACACTATTTCATTATTTTGCGATTCCACTTCAATTTGACAATACATAGTTTAATAAACATTGCTACGCTTAATTCTTAACATTTACTTCATTATAAATTATAAATTTTTTATTTCTTTTTAAATTTAATCCCAAAATCTTATTAAAATGACAAATTTAATTTTCAAAATTTATGGGTCGTTACACTCTCCCCCATTCCAAACTTTTCGTCCCCGAAAAGGATAAAGAAGGGAAAAGAAGAATTAAGAAAATAATATATCCTATTTAAACCATTAAATCTATAAAAATTATTTTACAAAATCAATTAATTTAAATAAAATATATCAATTTATCACCCTTATATCATTTTATATTCAAGTAAATAAAGTTTGGAAAAACTATTTCAATTTATATCAATTTATCACCCTTATTTCTTTTTAAATTTAATCCCAAAATCTTATTAAAATGACAAATTTAATTATCGAAATTTACAGGTCGTTACATCAAAATTCAAAATTTTGAAGATTTGAGGTGTGAAATTTTCAATTTTACCATTCTTGCGATCTAGAGTTTAAAATTGCAATATTCAAATATAGTGTTTGAGTAATATGAGGTTCATACTTACAAAAATTGAACGTTTGAACATTTGACGATTTTAGTCCCAAAAAACTTTTCACGAATCTAGAATTATTTTCAAGATCCGAACATTTGACGACTCAAGACTGGATCTTCCAAGGTCACATTTCCAAGATAACAGATTCTTGATTCTCGTTTCAACAATCAAACATCCAACGTCATAGTTCCAAGATAACAGATTCCGAACATTGTGCTTTTTAAGATTCCTTCATTTAAGATTCAAGATTTAATTATTTCAATTCAGAACCCGATATTCAAGACAAATAATTGGATCATTTCTAAAATAAGGATTCGATCTTCTCAATTTTTATGTTTTAAACTTTTATTGATCAATATTCAAGTTCTAAATTTCATGATATAAGTTTCTAGATCAAAATTCAAAATCCAATACACTCAGGAGTTTCCAGATTGATGTTCACGTTCCAAACATTTCAAAAGTCCAGATTCGTGAGTCTACTTCGATAATTTCAGAAGTCGACTCATGCAAATAAAAGGGTCAAACTTTGTAGGATTCAATTCAAGATTGTATAACATTTCAAGATTTAAGAGTGAGGATTCGAAACATAAAAATTGTGCATTTACGATATAAACCATTTAAAATTCTACATCGAAACATAAAAATTGGCAATTCTTTGTAAGTGCTTTAAAGTTTCGAAATTTTATTGATCGAATTCAAGTTATAAATTTCATGATATAAATTTCTAGATCAAAATTCAAAATCCAATATATAACTCAGGAGTTTCCAAATTGAAGTTCACATTCCAAACGTTTCAAAATTCCAGATTCATGAGTCTAACTTCGATAATTTCAAGAGTCGACTCATGCAAATAAAAGAGTCAGCATTCAAACACATGAAGATTGAAAATTCAAAGTTTTCCGGTGCCTAGACTCAAAGCGCAAACTTTTTCGACATTTATGTTAGAGCTTTTATGATGAATATCCTGGCTCAAAATAATACGCGGAACTTTATAGGATTTATGATTCCAAATTCAACATCGCAATAATCAAGTATCTTCAAACTTTACAAATTTCACAGTTTCAACTATTAAAAGTTAAAAATTTTTAAATTTTTAAAATTCAAAATTTTGAAAATTCAAAATTCAAAATTTTACAGATTTGAGGTGTGAAATTTTAACTGCTACCACCCTTGCGATCTAGATTTTAAAATTGCAATATACAAATACAAAGTTCGAGTAATACGGGGTTCATACTTTCAGAATTCAAAATTCGATCTTCTCAATATTAATGTTTCAAACTCTTATTGATCGATATTCAAGTTCTAAATTTCATGATATTTATTTTGTGATTGAAAATCTGTATTTGAAATCGATATAGTTTTAAATGGTTTATTTAAAAACTGAAATAAATTGAAATAAGTTTGATTGAAATTTGATTAGATTCGAATTTTTGGAATTCGAGTTGATTTGGAATCGATTTGTGAAGTTTGAGGAAAATTATTTTATATTTTACTTGTTAAATTATTTCAACATAAACTATTTTAATATAAATCGTTTTTAATATAAATTATTTTTAATATAAACTATTTTAATATACAAATTATTTTAATATAAACTATGTTAACTTATAACTCTTTTATATAAACTATTTTACTTTATAAACTATTTTATTATATGTACTATTTTAATATCTAACTGCTTAAGTGGTGGAAGTTATGATTTCAAACTTATGGGTTTTCAAAGAATTATAATTTCAAAGTGTTTTGGTTTCGAAAGTGTTGTAATTTTGAAAACGCTACAATTTGGAAATAGATATATTTGAAATGAAAATTTGTATTGTACCGATATGGTTTTGAAATGGAAATGATATTTTGGTTTTGCGGTATAAATTATTTTGAATTGACCATGGTGTTATAATGACGTTTGTTGTTAATGGCATACATTTCTACATAGTAAATAGTTCCACGGATCCTTAGAGGATGGGCATCCTAAATATCCTTTAAGTTTCTTGTATTTCAGTTGACATTTCACTTGAGTTGGATTTATTGGTATAAGAATGTTAATCCTGACTCGAGCGTTTTGAATTTTCTTTACGCTCGGGTCAGACCGAGATATGCAACATTTAAGACTCACCTTTGAAGTTTGGAGCTTCACTTGGAGATCCAACTATCGACTCAACTTTCAGCCTTTCCAGTTGATTTGCTCATAAATGTCATCTGTTGGTATTCGAGACTTAATCATATTTGAAATATCTGTTGTATTTTATTTCAAACTCTGCTGTTTATATAGTAGCTTCATGAGCTACTATTTATCTATTCTGCTGCATTATTATTATATTACTCTGTGTTTATGATTCTATGATTGATTTTTTTACTGTATATGCCGAGTTCTTCCAAATATAAATTAACAATCTGATATTTTGAGCAATTCAAGTCCAGCATGTGCGGATGCGAATGGTTGAAAATGCAAGGTCGTTACATATACAATCTTGAATTGAATCCTATAAAGTTTGACTCTTTTATTTGCACGATCGACTCTAGAAATTATCGAAGTTAGACTCACGAATTTGGAATTTTGAAATGTTTGGAAGGTGAACATCAATTTGGAAACTCCTTAGTCCTTTACTGGATTTTGAATTTTGACCTAGAAAGCTGTATCATGAAATTTAGAACTTGAATAGTTCGAAACATTAAAATTGAGAAGATCGAATCATTATTTTAGTAATGATCTAACGTTTTTTCTTGAATATCAGGTTTTGAATCGAAATGATTAAATCTCGAATCTCAAATGAAGGAATCTTAAAAAGCACAATGTCCGAAATCTGTTATCTTGGAACTGTGACGTTGGATGTTCGATTGTTGAAATAAGAATCAAGAATCTGTTATCTTGGAAATGTGACCTTAGAAGTTCGAGTCCTGAATCGTAAAATGTTCGAAATGTGAAAACGTTTCTATATTCGTGAAAAGTTTTTGGGACTAAAATCGTCAAATGTTTGAATTTTAAATTCTGAAAGTATGAACCTCGTATTACTCAAACATTATATTCGAATATTGCAATTTTAAAATCTAGATCGAGAATGGTAACACTGAAATTTCACACCTCAAATCTTCAAAATTTTGAAAATTCTGAATTTCAAAAATTCAAATTTTTTAATTTTTGATAGTTCAAACCGTGAAATTTGTAAAGTTTGGACATACTTGATTATTGAGATGTTGAATTTGGAATCTTAAATCCTATAAAATTCCGCCTTTTATTTTGAGCCCGAATATTCATCATAAAAGCTCAAACATAAATGTCAAAAATGTTTGAATGCTGAAATAAAATTCGGTAAAGTACAAATCTAAAATTCACCGAAATTCAAATCAGGAGATACTCAAAGTTAAACATATGAATCTTGAATACTGAAATGTTCAGAATGTGAACATTGGTTTTTGAAAAGTGAATATTAGGCTCAGGTTTCTAATATGTTTCAAAATACACATAAACCCCAGTAAAAAAAAGTATGTATAGTTCGAATCTTGAAAACAATTCTAGGTTCGTGAGAAGTTTTTCGGACTATAAATCATCAAATATTCGAATTTTGAATTCTTAAAGTATGAACCTCGTATTCCTCGAACATTATATTTGAATATTGCAATTTTAAAATGTAGATCGCGAGAATTGTAACATTGAAAATTTCACACCTCAAATCTTCAAAATTTTGAATTTTGAATTTTGAAAATACTGAATTTCAAAAATTCAAAATTTTTTACCTTTAAAAGTTCAAATCGTGAAATTTGTAAAGTTTGGACCTATTGGATTATTGAGATCTTGAACTTGGAATCTTAAATCCAATAAAGTTCCGCTTTTTTTGGAGCCAGGATATTCATCATAAAAGCTCTAACATAAATGTCGAAAAAGTTTGTGTTTTGAATCTAGATACCTGAAAATTTGAATCTTCAATCTTGATATGTTTGAACGCTGAAATTAAATTCAGTAACGTACAAATCTAAAATTCGCCGAAACTCA
The DNA here is from genome assembly GCA_030765085.1 of Allium cepa. Lineage (NCBI taxonomy): Eukaryota > Viridiplantae > Streptophyta > Magnoliopsida > Asparagales > Amaryllidaceae > Allium > Allium cepa. The sequence goes on from CM060939.1 coordinate 925,394,413, forward strand.
AATCAAGAGATACTCAAAGTTAAACATAAGAATCTTGAGTATTGAAATGTTCAGAATGCATACATTGTTTTTGAAAACTCCTGATTTTGAATCTTTTATGCAACTATCTTAAAAAATTTAAAATTTTGAAGTAGTTCGAATCACGAAATATGTGACGTTTTTACTGACGTATTATAGAAATTTTGAATCTTTCATTTTTCTAATCTTGAATTTTGTGCCATATAGTATTTTGGATATTCATCATGAAATCCCTAATAAAGAATCTTGAAATGTTTATATACTGAAACTAGAATTTTAAAAAGTTTGTATCTTCAATCTTATATCTTGAAAGTTTGAATCTCGAAATTGAATCCTATACTATTTGACTATTTAATTTTGAAAGAGATCATGAAAATTTTGATGCTTCATGTTTGTATATTTTTTAAATCTGCTCTCGAATGTTGAAAATTTCAGATATTCACCCTTGAACTACACATAGACCGACTCGTGTGCATGAAATTTTGAGTTGTTTGAATGTTGAATCATGAAAAGCGGGATCGCTGGACATTAAATCCTTGGACTTGTAAAATGGAAAACCCAAATTTAGATTTCTGAAAGCCTAAAATTTCAGCCTTGACTCGTGTCGTAATTATTTGAAAGTTCAAGTATTCACTAAGAATTTCAATATGGAAAATTTTTGAATCATGAAACAAAAACCGTAGAAGCACGAAACTTGAATGACGAAAGGAAGGAGGCTTAAATCTTGAATCCTGGGTACTTATCATGAATAGCAAAAATTTCGAATCTTGAAAACGATTCTTGATTCTAGAAAAGTTTGGCTCTAAAATCCCCAAATGTTCGAATTTTGAATTATGAAATGTGTGAACTTTGTAATACTCAAAATCCATTTTTGATTATTGTAGTTTTAAGGAATCAAGAATTTTAAATCCTTAAAGGTTAAACATATACTTTGGGCATCCTTCACAAAGCCCTAATTTAGCGTTTAAATTGTTTATGTTGTAAATGTACAATTTTTATATTTTGAATCTTCACTCTTAAATTTTAAAATGTTATATAATCTCCAATTGAACCCTATAAAGTTTGAGTCATTTATTTGCACGAGTCGACTCTTGAAATTATCGAAGTTAGATTCACGAATCTGGAATTTTGAAATGTTCGGAACGTGAACATCAATTTGGAAACTACCTAGTTTTTTATTGGTTTTTTGAATTTTGATCAAGAAACTAATATCATGAAATTTAAACTTGAATATCGATCAATAAAAGTTCGAAGCATTAAAATTGAGAAGATCGAATCCTTATTTTAGAAATGATCCAACCATTTGTCTTAAATATCGGGTTTTGAATCGAGATAATTAAATCTCGAATCTTAAATGAAGGAATCTTAAAAAGCACAATGTCCGGCATCTGTTATCTTGGAACTGTGAAGTTGGATGTTCGATTGTTGAAACAAGAATTGAGAACTATTATCTTGGAAATGTGATCTTGGAAGTTCGAGTCTTGAATCGTCAAATGTTCGTATCTTGAATACGATTCTAGATTCGTGAGATGTTTTTCAGACTAAAATCGCCAAATGTTCGAATTTTAAAATTTTAAAGTATGAACCTCGTATTCCTCGAACATTATATTTGAATATAGCAATGTTAAAATCTTAATCGCGAGAATAATAACATTGAAAATTTCACACCTCAAACCTTTAAAAGTTCAAACCGTGAAATTTGTAAAGTTTGGACCTAGTTGATTATTGAGATCTTGAATTTGAAATCTTAAATCCTATAAAGTTCCGCTTTTTATTTTGAGCCAGGATATTCATCATAAAAGCCCTAACATAAATGTCGAAAATGTTTGTGCTTTGAATCTAGACACTTGAAAATTTTGAATTTCAATCTTGATATGTTTGAACGCTGAAATTAAATTCTATAATGTGCAAATCTAAAATTCGCCAAACCTTAAATCAGGAAATACTCAAAGTTAAAATATACAATCTTGAATATTGAAATGCTCAGAATGTGAACACCGGTTTTTCAAAACTCCTTATTTTGAATCTTTTATGTAACAATCTTAAAAAAATTTAAATTTTTGAATTTTTAGAAGTTCGAATCACGAACTATGTGACGTTTTTACTTACGTATTATTGAAATTTTGAATCTTTCAATTTTCTAATCTTGAATTTCGCACCATATAGTTTTTCGAATATTCATCATGAAATTCCTAATATAGAATCTTGAAATGTTTATATCCTGAAACTAGAATTTCAAAAAGATTGAATCTTCAATCTTAAATCTTGAAAGTTTGAATCTCAAAATTGAATCCTATACAGTCTGACTATTTAAATTTGCAAGAGATCTTGAAAATTTTGAAGCTTCATGTTTGTACATTTTTTAGGTCTGCCCTCGAATATTGAAAATTTTAGATATTCACTCTTGAACTACTCATAGACCGACCCGTGTGCATAAAATTTTGAGTTGTTTGAATGTTGAATCATGTAAAGCGGGATCGCTAAACATAAATCCTTGGACTTGTAAAATGGAAAGCCCAAATTATGATTTTTGGAAGCCTAAAATTTCAGCCTTGATTCGTGGTAATTTCTAATCGTAATTATTTTGAAAGTTCGAGTATTCACTAAAAATTTCAATATTGAATTTTTTTGAATCATGAAACGAAAACCATAGAAGCACGAAACTTGACTAACGAAAGGAAAGAATCTCAAATCTTGAATCTTGGGTGGTATATCATGAAAAGCAAAAACTTCGAATCTTGAAAACGATTCTTGATCCTAGAAAAGTGTAACGACGCACAAATTTTGATAACTAAATTGGTTAAACTTAAAGGATTTTGTAATTAAATTTAGGAAGAAATATTTCTTTTTATAATTCATACTGAAATAAATGTAGAAATGAAATGCAACATTTGAAATCAAAGCTAAGTATTAAAAATAAAAAAATGAAATTACGATGCATTGAAGTAACGGGAATTGTTATTCTAGGCTAAGAAATTTAATATAAGAAAACAATTAGAAATATTGTATTAACCAATGCAATGATATAATTAGTGATAATTTAATGAATCCAATATTATAGTAACCGATGAAGTAATACGTAAATAATGGAAAATTTATACAATCAATGTAAATAAGTAATTTTAATGACTGTTGTAGATAATAAACGTTACCTTAATTTTAATGACCGCCTTTTCAATTCACTTGGGTCAGTCCGAGCGTTTCAGGATTTGAAAACTTTATTTTTGAAGGACGAAGACGAAGATTTCATTTTTATTATTATATTAGATTGTTCCACTACAACCTGTATTCCGCTGCATCGATTTTTATTCGTTGGTAGCAATTCTGATATATATTGTATAAGTAAAATTAAATATATTGTAAACAGCTTCATGAACTGTATATTAGATTATTATATTTTATCCTTCCGCTGTGAGATTTTATATTTTATTTTTTTCATGTTTTTCTTATTTACCCCATAACAATCCGCCCTTCCATATGGTTTGAATTGGCACGTGCGTCGACTTGAAGCGTACGAAAAGGCGGGATGTTACATATGGTATCAGAGCTTTGGTTTAACGATAAACCTTAGCTTTGTGGGGTCTGACTCTATACTAATAGGGTATTACTACCCTATGATGGGTCGCTGAGTGTATATATATGAGAGAGCGTATTTGTTAGTGTTATAAAAAGGTTTTAAAATTGTGTTAATTTTCTCCGTTTCGTATTAATAAATTCTTGTTGATGCATGGGACGCTATGACATCAATAGGGGTTTCTAAACATTTAATAGGACAGACCGACATAATATTTGTTTTGAATATAGGTGAATGAAATAATTTTACCCATTATATTTTCTATATATATAAAATAAATTTTATAAAGGATATATATTGGTTGCAATATGTTGGTTGTTAGGAAATGAAATTTATAAATAATAGGTGAAATAAGAAGGAAAATAAAATAAATGAAATTGGAAATTTAGAACTGAAGTTCCGGGGTTTTGAAAATTTCTTTTGAATGATGTTGAAATATAATAATAATATTATTAGAAGTATTTTCTGATATAAATATTTTAATTAAATGTGAAAGAATTGTTTAAAAGAAACTTTGAAAAGAAATAAATTTTGTACTCCCCTCTTTGTCGCTGGAAAATAATTTCGGTGATGAGTGCACGCATCATCGATGTTCATTTTCGAGTTTCGAAGTGGGAAGGCCATTGTAGTAGTTACTACAGATTTATTTTAATGAACAAAAATAAATTTTAAAAACTGTTTTAAATATAATTGGATATATAATTTGCAAGCATATGTTTATCTGGTATTTTATATGATTTTTAATAAAAACCCGGTATTTAATTCTTAAGTTTCTGATAATTAATAGTTCAAGTATAGTAGTGAAACGGAATGAAACTAGTAGATAATTGGAGCCTTTAATTAAAATAAGAATTTTAATGCTAGATTATGAATGAAATTAAAGATAATTTGAAACTGTAACCTATGAAATAAAGGATATAATTATTGAACATTAAATTAATTAAAAGAAATAAAATAAACTTGTATAATGGTCAATTTCATTATACAACTTACCGACTATAAAAAGTTAAATGTTAAAAGAAAATGTAATAGGACATTATGCAAGTAAAACTTAGAGTAGTGAAAGTATTCAATGAAGTCCTTAATAAAAAAGAATTGACTATATTTTGTGATAACTTAAGTTATAATTGAAATTTTACTAACTAAATATAATTAAAGGTAAGTATTATAAATAGATGATTATAAACTTAAGTAAATAAAATGGAAATGCTAAGAAATTGAATGGGAAATGAAAACTACTAATTAATTATAATAGAAAGATAAGTAATATAAATAAAAGATTATAAACTTAAGAACATGAAATTAAGCAGTAATAAATGAATGTAATATAATAAAAGAAAATTTCATGTTATGAATAAGTGAAATGAGATTTTGTTAGAAATGAATAAAAATAAAATTAATCTATTGTTTGGAATTGTGTTGTTTTGGTTATGGTGGTTTGGGCAAAGATACTTTAAATGTGTTTGGAAGGTATGAATAATCTATTTAGTTTCACCTCATACTGTTGAGTGAAGGGTACGCTTAGTAGTTTATTACTCTTTCCGTACAATTTAAAGTTTTTGATCCCGAATAACTAATTGTTTTGTTTGATATGAATGATTGATTTTATGGTTGTATGCCTTGTTGCAAGTGTTTGATGTTGTATTGATTTGGTTGTTGATGGTTGAAACCACTTTAAATATTTCATCTTATATAATTGTTAACCTTTTTGGATTATATAAGTGAAATTCAGGGTAGGGAAGCAATTACTATACTGCTTTTGGTTCCATAAAATAATCGTTAATTTCCCGACAAATAGGTACGTTTTCGGATTATGGTTTATAGCGTTATTATTTTATTTTCCCGTGTTGGGATATATATATATATATTATATTGGAAAATATTTGTTGTATATTGTTATATTTATATTATATTTTTCCCCAAGCCTCTCCGTACAAAGGAGATTCTGCCAAAATTTTCCGTAAAATTTTGGACTTAGAAAATATTTTGAAATGTTTTCCAAACTTTATTAATTTGAGTATAAAAAGATTTCATGGTTATATATTGGTATATTGTATTTAAAATAATTAATTTTGTAAGTTTGTTCGTATAAAGTTAATATTTTTGAATAAGATATATTACTTCCTTGATTCTTTCAATTTCCCTTCTTTTTCCTTCTTGGGGACGAAAAGTTTTGAGTGGGGGAGAGTGTAACGACCCGCAAATTTTGATAACTAAATTAGTTAAATTTAAAGGATTTTGTAATTAAATTTAGGAAGAAATATTTTTTTTTATAAATCATACTGAAATAAATGTAGAAATGAAATGCAACATTTGAAATTAAAGCTAAGTATTAAAAATAAAAAAATGAAATTACGATGCATTGAAGTAATGGGAATTGTTATTCTAGGCTAAGAAATTTAATATAAGAAAACAAATGGGAATATTGTATTAACTAATGCAGTGATATAATTAGTGATAATTTAATGAATCCAATATTATAGTAACCGATGAAGTAATACGTAATTAATGGAAAATTTATACAATCAATGTTGATAAGTAATTTCAATGACTGTTGTAGATAATAAACGTTACCTTAATGGTAATTAGTAAAATAACGGGAGTGAGAATCGTAAATTAAAGTAACAATTGATGTAATAAAGAATGGAGCCAAGGTAAATTAATTTATTTGATTTAAAATCTAAATTAATGGGTGAAATTGACAAATTTCAATGTAATTGAATTATAGTAGTTATTACACAATAAGTGGAAATAAAATTGTTAATACAAATAAAGGGGAATGTAAATGGAATATTACGTAATAAGTGCAATTTGATAGGAATCAATGTTAGTATAAATTTATGAAATCACTACGAACCAATGAATGTATTAAAGCTGTAAAGGTCATAATTGATTGCATTAAATAAATTGGGAATTCAATTTCATTAAAGGTAATTAAATATTATCTTAATGTAAAATTTAGATAATTTTTTGAAACTAATATTAACTCCTTTCAGAATATGACAATTGGTGTAACATTTGGCTTGTAAACATATATTATAAATTACCTGTAGAATTTGAAATAAATGATAATAAAATAAATGAATGTTACACTCATGGAAAATGGAATAAGATGTTTGGGAGTTGGCAAAATTTGAGTATAGTAGAAGTAATAAAGGGTTAATTAGGTTATAGAGTAGTAATGAACTTAAAAAAAGGGGATTGGAATGGAAACATACCAATTTATTTAAATTTATTGCAAATGGACTTTTCGAAGCAAATGGAATTTTATACGACGACGCTTAGAACTAAGAGGAATTTGGGAAACATTAAGGGTAATAGTTATGAATCAAATATAATTATACCATAGGATGAAATTGATCGAATAATAATTGGTTAGATAAAAAGGATTGAAGTAAATCAAGTTAATTTATTTGGAATTTTTTTAATTAATTGAGTTTATTGTGAATGAAATTAATTACTACGTATTTGAAATTTAAGATGGAATGTGAAAATAATTAATGGAATAGATTTTGAGTCCAAATAAATGCCATCTATTTGACAATAAGATATGAGATAGTTACTAATTGATTTAATTAAATGGAATGCTTGGGAATTTTATTTATAAATGCTAAATTAAATAAAGTGAGAGTAAGATAGAAATTTGGTAAATTGATTAACTTTGAATGGACATCTAAGTTTGTTAAAATAGTGTGAACAATTTGGAAATATAGAAATGATAAAAAATTTCAAATTTCAAATTTTAGAATTTAAATTTGAAATTTGATTTAATTAATTAATTATTAATTTATTTAATTAATGGAAAAATAGCCGTTTTGGCCACTGACTCTGATTTCGACGAAACCAGTTTCATCGGATCCGTAACGGTGAATTATTATAGGGTTTCAAGTTTCGTAGCGATCGGACTTGTCGTTTGATCGTACAGACGTGAAACGCCTTGAAATCGATAAATTGAAATCAATTTGAAAAATATTGATTTTAGCATAACTTCTTCATACGATACAATTTGAACCTGAAACCTTTTCCATTGTGTTTAAATTATTTTAAAACATCTATTTTGATAATGGGTTAACCCAATTTCATTCCGGAGTCGAAATGTACTTTTTGGGCCATTTTGGCGTTAGCGCGTTTATCTCTTTTATCCATCTATTCTATTTTCAATTCTGCCTATAAATATTCTGCTATAAACCCTAGCCTACCTAATTCTCATTTGTCTGTACGTACATCTCAACACTCTCCTCCTCAATGGCAAACGAACTCTAGATCCAAACACAATACCAAACTAAATCAAAAGCTAAAATTCAAAGTCCTAAGAAAAATCTAAAAAAAATATATTGAAGCTCTCAATGAGTGTAATCTTATAGTTGAATTCGTTTTTCAATCCGATTCACCGTTTACCCAGAAATCGCGAATCACTTCCGGCCGTTCGTAGCTTGGGTTTCCTATTTAATGGCGAATCGACCACCATCCGTCGATCAGGTTGTATGAGAGCGTAGAGGAGGTCGAGACTTGTTGATTCATTCACCGATACGGATCCGATAAAACTGGTTTCGTCGAAATCCGAGTCCGTGGCCAAAATGGCTATTTTTAATATTCATTAAATAAATTAAATAAATTATAAAAATCCAAATTTTATATTAAATTCTAAATTTGGCCAAATTTTATATCTTATATGATTCGTAATCAATTGAAAAGATTTAACAGGCTTAGCTGTGAATTAAAAGTTGACAGTATATTAATTGCAATGTTAATTCCTACACTTTCTTATATTTAAGAATTTTATAAATTATATTCTCAAAACCCATACTTTAGATTTTTAAATCTTTATATTCTCAACTTTCACCTAAAATAAAGATGCCATAAACATTAGTTCCTGATTCACATCATTATTCTTTAAGTCTAATTTAAATCTCAATAACGTAGTATTTAACGTTAGAATCCATTTTATTATGCATAAATTCCAAATTTTACTGACCCAAATTTTCTTCTTTTCATTCCATATCAATTGTCAATCCTATAAGAAAAATTAACATTAGGTTCATACTTATTACAAATAACTCCAATTTCTTCCAAATAATAATTACATAACTATTAAATATTAAATCCATTTAATTGCAATAAATTCAATTGATTGCAATTAATTTCCAAATAAATTTGGATCTTTATTTGGTTATACAAAAAAAATCCGTTATCACTTACCTAACAAAGTTATGATTACTTAAGATCTCATTGCATCCACATTTTCACATTTTCATTTCCTGGTTTCTTTACTTTATTCTACATAAATTATTATAAATGGGATTTTTCTTGGTTACATCTTATTTGTATTTAACATTACTCATTCACCAATTTATTTCACTTTAACTGCGGTAAATTGGCGGATAAATTGAATTTGATTCCCAAAATTTAAATAAACAAGCAATAAGAATAGGTAACACACAATAGTCGTTACGCTAAATTCTAGTCACCTAAATAAGCTTTTATTACTTTACAAAATGGAATAACTTTTAAACTCATAAATGTAATACCAAAACCGTTATAAATCCAATAAATTTCCAAATCGAAGTTTGTACACATTTTACACAACTATTATGATTTCTCACAGAACGTTGAATTTATTAAATGACCATTTATTTAAAATTTAATTCCCTTAATTGAATCAAATGCTTATAATTTTTACATTCTTACCATTCCTTCCCATTATAAATTCATTAACGGATTTACAAATCTCTATCTTCCAAATATTAAATAACCAAACTGATTACAACCACTGTTCTTATCAAATTTTCATAAATTTGTTCAAATCTATACTCTTTTTCCATATAAATAAATTTTATGTTACTACTAGATTTTTTTATCCACTACAGCCATTAAATTTTTACTATCTACACTTATTACATCTTTGTATTAATGAATCCCATTCAAGTTAATATTTATATTAATATTCACAAATTCAACATTTATATGTTTCTTAAAATTAACTTTCAATCAAATGTGCCAATTTACATTTCATTTCTATTCAATATATATTCATTTTATTCCGTTCATTCGGGTACTGCATTGAAATATATTTATTCTCTAATACTAACGTTATTATCATTAAATTATGATTGGATTCCAAGTTTTTATTCAATACCTTGAACAATAACTTACATATTAACCAAGTCCTTCTTCTACTTAATTCAAATTGGATTATGTTCCAATTCCTATAACCTAGGTCTTGAGTCACCATTTACATAATTAAATTTATCGTTTATTTCAATCTTCGTTTATAATTTAAAGTTCTACTAACTAAATTACAAAACTTATGAACTTTAACAAATTTAATCCACCAATTAAATTTTTCTGATGTTTATATATTGCAATTCAATTCAGTTATTATTTCATTAATACCATTTTAATCAACTAATTATGACTTATAACCACAACACAAATCTTCGTTATTCTACCTATTGCCATATAACATTTCAATTGTTAAATCTTTAATCTCAGTTACTATATCCAACTCCTACATTTATTATAAATTAGATTAAAAATTATATTAAGTTAATCCATTTAATATTATCAAATTTAACGTGTCGTTACAATCTCGAAATTGAATCCTATACAATTTGACTATTTAATTTTGTAAGAGATTTGAAAATTTTGACGCTTCATTTTTACAGATTTTTGAGATATGCCCTCGAATGTTGAAAATTTCAGATATTCACTCTTGAACTACTCATATACCGACTCGTGTGCATAAAATTTTGAGTTGTTTGAATGTTAAATCCTTGGACTTTTAAAATGGAAAGCCCAAATTTAGATTTTTGGAAGCCTAAAATTCCAGCCTTGATTCGTGGTAATTTCTAATCGTAATTATTTGAAAGTTCGAGTATTCACTAAGAATTTCAATATTGAAATTTTTTGAATCATGAAACGAAAACCGTAGATGCTCGAAACTTGAATGACGAAAGGAAGGAAGCTTAAATCTTGTATCTTGGGTACTTATCATGAAAGGCAAAAATATCGAATCTGGAAAACGATTCTTGATTCTAGAAAAGTTTGGTCTAAAATCCCCAAATGTTCGAATTTTGAACTATGAAATGTGTGAACGAAATCCATTTTTGAATATTGAAATTTTAAGGAATCTGGAATTTTAAATCCATAAAGGTTCCAATATTCAATCTTGAAACATATACTCTGGGCATCCTTCACATATCCCTAATGTGGAATTTTAAATGGTTTATAACGTAAATGTACAATTTTCATATTTTGAATCCTCACTCTTAAATCTCGAAATGTTATATAATCTTAAATTGAATCCTATAAAGTTTGACCCTGTTATTTGCACGAGTCGACTCTTGAAATTATCGATGTTAGACTCACAAATCTGCAATTTTGAAATGTTTGGAACATGAGCATCAGTTTGGAAACCCCTGAGCTTTTTATTGGATTTTGAATTTTGATCTAGAAACTTATATCATGAAATTTAGATCTTGAATATCGATCAATAAAAGTTCGAAACAATAAAATTAAGAAGATCGAATCCTTATTTTAGAAATGATCCAACCATTTGTCTTGAAAATCGGGTTTTGAATCGAAATGATTAAATCTCGAATCCTAAATGAAGGAATCTTAAAAAGCACAATGTTGGGAATCTGTTATCTTGGAACTGTGACGTTGGATGTTCGATTGTTAAAACAAGAATCAAGAATATGTTATCTTGGAAATGTGTCCTTGGAAGATCGAGTCTTGAGTCGTCAAATGTTCGAATCTTCAAAATGATTCTAGATTCGTGAAAAGATTTTTGGGACTAAAACCGTCAAATGTTCAAATTTTAAATTTTTGAAGTATGAGCCTCATATTAGTCGAACATTATATTTGAATATTGCAATTTGAAAATCTAGATCGCGAGAATGGTAATATTGAAAATTTCACACCTCAAATCTTCAAAATTTTGAATTTTGAAGTTTGAAAATTCTAAATTTCAAAAATTCAAAATTTTCAACTTTTCAAAGTTCAGACATTGAAATTTCTAAGGTATACTTGATTATTGAGATGTTGAATTTGGAATCTTAAATCCTATAAAGTTCCGCCGTTTATTTTGAGCCAGGATATTCATCATAATTGCTCAAACATAAATGTCGAAAAAATTTGTGCTTTGAATCTCGACACCTCAAAATTTTGAATCTTCAATCTTGATATGTTTGAATGCTGAAATTAAATTCGGTAACGTACAAATCTAAAATTCGCCGAAATTCAAATCAGGAGATACTCAAAGTTAAGCTCATGAATCTTGAATATTGAAATGGTCCGAATGTGAACAATGGTTTTTGAAAAATCCTGATTTTGAACCTTTTATATACCAATCTTAAAAAATTTAAAATTTTGAATTTTTAGAAGTTCGAATCACGAATTTGTGACATTTCTACTTACGTATTTGTCAATTTTTAAATCTTTCAATTTTCCAATCTTGAATATCCTACCATATTATTTTCGGATATTCATCATGAAATCCCAAGTACAGAATCTTGAAACGTTTATATCCTAAAACTAGAATTTCAAAAACTTTGAATCCTCAATCTTAAATCTTGAAAGTTTGAATCTCGAAATTGAATCCTATACAATTTGACTATGTGTAGGAGATTTGAAAATTTTGACGCTTCATGTTTTATAGATTTTTGAGATCTGCCCTCGAATGTTGACAATTTCAGATATTCACTCTTGAACTACACATAGACCGACTCGTGTGCATAAAATTTTGAGTTGTTTGAATGTTGAATCATGTAAAGCGAGATCGCTAAACATTAAATCCTTGGACTTGTAAACTGGAAAGCCCAAATTTAGATTTTTGGAAGCCTAAAATTTCCGCCTAGATTCGTGGTAATTTCTAATCGTAATTATTTGAAAGTTCAAGTATTCGCTAAGAATTTCAATATTGAAATTTTTTGAATCATGAAAGGAAAACCGTAGATGCTCGAAACTTGAATGATGAAAGGAAGGAAGCTTAAATCTTGAATCTTGGATACTTATCATGAAAGGCAAAAATTTCGAATCTTGAAAACGATTCTTGATTCTAGAAAAGTTTATCTCTAAAATCCCCAAATGTTCGAATTTTGAATTATGAAATGTGTGAACTAACTCGAAATCCATTTTTGAATATTGATATTTTAAGGAATCTGGAACTTTAAATCCTAAAAGGTTCCAATCTTTGATCTTGGAACATATACTTTGGGCATCCTTCGCATAGCCCGTAGAATTTTAAATGGTTTATAACGCAAATGTACAATTTTTATATTTTGAATCCTCACTCTTAGATCTGGAAATGTTATTTAATCTTAAATTGAATCCTATAAAGTTTGACCCTGTTATTTGCACGAGTCGACTCTTGAAATTATCGATGTTAGACTCACGAATCTGCAATTTTTAAATGTTTGGAACATGAACATCAATTTGGAAACCCCTGAGTTTTTTTTATTGGATTTTGAATTTTGATCTTGAAACTTATATCATGCAATTTAGATCTTGAATATCGATCAATAAAAGTTCGAAACAATAAAATTAAGAAGATTGAATTCTTATTTTAGAATGATCCAACCATTTGTCTTGAAAATCGGGTTTTGAATCGAAATGATTAAATCTCGAATCCTAAATGAAGGAATCTTAGAAAGCACAATGTTGAGAATCTGTTATCTTGGAACTGTGACGTTGGATGTTCGATTGTTAAAACAAGAATCAAGAAACTGTTATCTTGGAAATGTGACCTTGGAAGATCGAGTCTTGAGTCGTCAAATGTTCGAATCTTCAAAATGATTCTAGATTCGTGAAAAGTTTTTTGGGACTAAAACCGTCAAATGTTCAAATTTTAAATTTTGGAAGTATGAACCTCATATTAGTCGAACATTATATTTGAATATTGCAATTTGAAATCTAGATCGCGAGAATGGTAAAATTGAAAATTTCACACCTCAAATCTTCAAAATTTTGAATTTTGAATTTAGAAAATTCTGAATTTCAAAAATTCAAAAATTTTAGGTTTTCAAAGTTCAAACATTGAAATTTCTAAGGTATACTTGATTATTGAGGATGTTGAATTTGGAATCTTAAATCCTATAAAGTTCCGCCGTTTATTTTGAGCCAGGATATTCATCATAATAGCTCAAACATAAATGTCGAAAAAGCTTGTGCTTTGAATCTGGACGCCTCAAAATTTTGAATCTTCAATCTTGATATGTATGAATGCTGAAACTAAATTCGGTAACGTACAAATCTAAAATTCGCCGAAATTCAAATCAGGAGATACTCAAAGTTAAGCTCATGAATGTTGAATATTGAAATGTTCCGAATGTGAACAATGGTTTTTGAAAAATCCTGATTTTGAACCTTTTATATACTAACCTTAAAAAATTTAAATTTTTCAATTTTTAGAAGTTCGAATCACGAAATTTGCGACATTTCTACCTACGTATTTTTCAAATTTTGAATCTTTCAATTTTCCAATCTTGAATATCGTACCATATTGTTTTTTGGATATTCATCATGAAATCCCTAATATAGAATCTTGAAATGTTTATATCCTAAAACTAGAATTTCAAAAACTTTGAATATCAATCTTAAATCTTGAAAGTTTGAATCTCGAAATTGAGTCCTATACAATTTTACTATTTAATTTTGCAGGAGATTTGAAAATTTTGACGCTTCATGTATATAGATTTTTGAGATCTGCCCTCGAATGTTGAAAATTTCAGATATTCACTCTTCGAACTACTCATAGACCGACTCGTGTGCATAAAATTTTGAGTTGTTTGAATGTTGAATCATGTAAAGCAGGATCCCTAAACATTAAATCCTTGGACTTGTAAAATGGAAAGCCCAAATTTGGATTTTTGGAAGCCTAAAATTTCAGCCTTGATTCGTGGTAATTTCTAATCGCAATTATTTGAAAGTTCGTGTATTCACTAAGAATTTCAATATTGAAATTTTTTGAATCATGAAACGAAAACCGTAGATGCTCGAAACTTGAATGACAAAAGGAAGGAAGCTTAAATCTTGAATCTTGGGTACTTATCATGAAAGGCAAAAATTTCGAATCTTGAAAACGATTCTTGATTCTAGAAAAGTTTATCTCTAAAATCCCCAAATGTTCGAATTTTGAATTATGAAATGTGTGAACTTACTCGAAATCCATTTTTGAATATTGAAATTTTTAGGAATCTGGAATTTTAAATCCTTAAAGGTTCCAATCTTCAATCTTGAAACATATACTTTGGGCATCATTCACATAGCCCTAATGTAGAATTTTAAATGGTTTATAACGTAAATGTACAATTTTTATATTTTGAATCCTCACTCTTAGATCTTGAAATGTTATGTAATCTTAAATTGAATCCTATAAAGTTTGACCCTGTTATTTGCACGAGTCGACTCTTGAAATTATCGATGTTAGACTCACGAATCTGCAATATTGAAATGTTTTGAACATGAACATCAATTTGGAAACCCCTGAGTTTTTTTTATTGGATTTTGAATTTTGATCTAGAAACTCATATCATGAAATTTAGATCTTGAATATCGATCAATAAAAGTTTAAGAAGATCGGATCCTTATTTTAGAAATGATCCAGCCATTTGTCTTGAAAATCGGGTTTTGAATCGAAATGATTAAATCTCGAATCCTAAATGAAGGAATCTTAAAAAACACAATATTGGGAATCTGTTATCTTGGAACTGCGACGTTGGATGTTCGATTGTTAAAACAAGAATCAAGAATCTGTTATCTTGGAAATGTGACCTTGGAAGATCGAGTCTTGAGTCGTCGAATGTTCGAATCTTCAAAATGATTCTAGATTCGTGAAAAGTTTTTTGGGACTAAAACCGTCATATGTTCAAATTTTAAATTTTGGAAGTATGAACCTCATATTAGTCGAACATTATATTTGAATATTGCAATTTGAAAATCTAGATCGCGAGAATGGTAATATTGAAAATTTCACACCTCAAATCTTCAAAATTTTGAATTTTGAATTTTGAAAATTTTGAATTTCAAAAATTCAATTTTTTTAATTTTTTCAAAGTTCAAACATCGAAATTTCTTAGGTATACTTGATTATTGAGATGTTGAATTTGGAATCTTAAATCCTATAAAGTTCCGCCGTTTATTATGAGCCAGGATATTCATCATAACAGCTCAAACATAAATGTCGAAAAAGTTTGTGCTTTGAATCTGGACACCTCCAAATTTTGAATCTTCAATCTTGATATGTTTGAAAGCTGAAATTAAATTCGGTAATGTACAAATCCAAAATTCGCCGAAATTCAAATCAGAAGATACTCAAAGTTAAGCTCATGAATCTTGAATATTGAAATGTTCCGAATGTGAACAACGGTTTTTGAAAAATCCTGATTTTGAAACTTCTATATACCAATCTTAAAAAATTTAAACTTTTGTGTGACGTGTGACGACCCGAAAAATTTTAACAATTTTTAATTGATTCTATAACGTATTTAATTGAATATTTGTGAAATCTTATAATAATTGAGTTTTTCAATAAAATGTTTATATATTTAGAATACGTATATTTAAATATAGCAGATTGTAAATTTTCAAATAATTTTATGGAAGTTTATTTAATTGAGAAAATGTGCTGTCCAATTCAAGCTATTAATTGCTTTAATTGATTTCTGAATCAGTGCGTAACGGTTTCTTTTTACTACCGTTAAAGATTTCTATTGCTTAATACTTTTCCAATTCAGGTAGACTTTTCCATTCGTAACCATTAATAAATTTGAGATCATCGACCTTGCTTTTATTATTCCTTGTTGTTTCGTGCACTGACTTTACTTTTCCCACTACCCATAATTTTCTCTATACGTTTCTTTTGCAATTGAAGCGTATATTTATATTTACGGTGGTGCGTTTATTCTGGTCTCCCTTTATTTTTGTTTTTAACGCTCGAAAGAATCTCAAATCATCAAGCTAGTAGCATCCGTTCCTTCCCTCGCTTTCATAAGGCCTATAATATATAAACAACTTGCTTATAGATCTGAACACAACTTTGTCATCAAATTTAATGTGCCTTCCTCTCCCTATTATTTCGGTTCCAACCTTCCTACTAAATGGCTTTAATAAATTTTGGCTAAATCATAGCTACGGACTTTTCAAATTTCTTTCATTTTATATTTATTTCCAATTCCTTCATTTGCTTCAAAATTTTTGAACGTGCCTAATCATCTCAGCATGTATATATAATGTAAACCTGCCTTTCCTTAGAAAGCTATTGCTCACAAAATTTCCTGATTTGTTTCCGTTTATCCATTTTTATATCCTTGACTTTCAAAACTCATTTTTTGTTGTACAAACAAATAAAAATTTATTGCTTTAAGTGTATAGCTAAATCAACTATTGACCATTACAATTACTTTTATTCTTATATTCATTTCAATTTATTACTTAATAACGTTTTGATAAATCAATGGACAGCTTTACGTTTCTTTTGCTTTTGAAAACTTTATATTTATAGTGTACGTTTCTTTTGCATTTCAAAAATTTGAAACATGCTGCCCCATTTAAGCCATTAATTGTTTTAATTCTTTTTCTTAATCGACATATAACCGTTGCTTTTTATTATTCCTGGATTTTACATCCATACTTTAATCTCTGCTGTTTCATTTATTTCATTTGAAATCTAAATTTATTTACCATTCATTTATACGCCTCTTTCTCTTCCTCTTTTTACGTTATTTCCCTGCTTGCAAGATCTGTTGCCATTCCCGTATTTATTTCTTTCCTTTTTGAAATTTAAAACGTATACGTTTTACATTTATTTATTTCTAAGCCATCCATTGCCTTTCCTTTAAATCAATCCATTCTCTTCTTATTTGTTTTAATTTATTTCCTCTTTTCACCAACACTCAATCTTTATACATATTTGTTTTAATTCATTTTCTCTATTCATGTGCATTCAATCTTTATACATATTTGTTTTAATTTATTTTCTCTTTTCACCAGCATCCAATGTTTATATACATATTTGTTTCATTTTATTTCCTCTGTTCACCGGCATTTAATCTTTATATATTTGTTTTAATTTATTTCCTCTTTCTTTTTTTTTTCTCCTTAAATTATAGGAATAAATTCCTAATTTTCCTCTAGCCATTACTATCTTTATTTCTTGCCACTTTAAACAAAATTTCTTTCCACTCTATCAATGTGAGGCTTCTCTTATAAATACAAATCACTCGTACATACCCTACTCCATATCAATAGATCTTCATCTCCTCTCTTGCGTGTGAAGCTTCTTCTGTAGGTAAATGGCTGCACTAATTTTTTTTTCTTCTTATTTCTTTTCTTTTTCTTCTTCTTTTTCCTCCTTTTCTTTTGTTTTCTTATTGTTTATATTGCTTTTGCTTTTCCTTTATTTTAAGCATAACATGCTTCAAGTATATATTTTACATTATAAGTATGTTTATGTAGTGCAGCGCAAGTATACATTAAATATAAAGTTATAAACATTTGCATTTGTTCTATGGTTAGTTTTATATGAGTATTTATTGAAATTTGTTTAGTATGACTGTTGAATATACATTGGGTTATTTCATACTGTTTATATATAATGTAAGATGTTTAGCAGTCTGCATATATGTTACAGCATGTAAGATTTTTATATAAAAAAAAAAGGTGTTAATTTTATATTGTATTGCTTATAAAATGGTGTTAATTTTATAATATATATATTGTGGGACAGTATACATTTATAAACATATTAATATACAGTAAGTTATAAAACATAAGTTTGATATATAGGTAGAGTTTGCATGGGTTTAAATTTCCTTCTGTTGTTTAAAATATAGTTGTAGAGTTATAAAATTTTGGGGAGAATATATAGTATAATATATTTTAAGTTAGTTTGTGTGTCTGTCCAGAGATGAATTATTATACAAATACAGTTTCATAAGATCTAAGATTTGTTGTTTTAAAATGTAAGTTTATACTAGTGATTATATGGGTTAAAATTTGACATTGATATTTTTAAGATGATAAAGAAAGTTTAATGTAAGTGTTAACATGTAAGAAATGCCTGAAGCCTGTTTTAATATTAAAGAAAGTACTGGAATTTAAATTGTTAAATTAAGTTGGAGCTGTGCTCTCGCCCTTCTCTTTCTTATAAATATTTTGCAAAAGGTAAATTTATATCAAGTATAAGGTGTGTAGTGTTTCAACAAATTAAGAAAAGTCGATATTGGTCTTAACAATAATAATGTGGAATGTTGACTTAAACATATGGTTATAAAAAATTTATGTTAATATTGGTTTTAAACATAGTTTTGCAGTTTTCTATTATTTGCGTTTGTTTGAAAACGTATGTATGTATATGTAATTTTAATGCGTTTCAAAACTAATATTGGTTAAGAGAGTAGTATAATAGAATAATATTTGTATTTCATTTCGGTCTACATAAAGCAGTTTCTGATCTATTTTCATCGATCTCTATTTATCAGTTGTCCATCGTATTTGTGCCAATCTTGCTTCGCTTTGAAAATTTTGTTTGGATTTCTTCGATGTCTAGATCGTGATCCAGCGTAGCTCAATTCTTTGTCCAATCTATCTAGCCTCGAAAGGTGAGCAATCACTCACGATTAACATTCTTTTATTCATTAAATTTGATTTCAATTGAAACGACAATTGAAATATGCTGCTGTAGTTATTTAAATTTGTTATATATGCTATTATCTGTAACTGTTCACCTGCGGGATATGACACCATATCCTGTTGTTTATATTATATTGTTATTGATGATATATGCTTGTTATTTTATTGTATTATCTGTTATCACTCTGCAAGTTCCCTGTAGTTTAGAAATCACTATGGGTTGAAATGATACATACCCGAACGGACTTTAGAATAGGAGAAAATCGTTATGGGTTGAAATGATAAACCCAAGCGATTTTCATTTAATTGAATTTGGGATTACGGGTTGAAATGATATCCGCCCGTATATATTTAGTGTACAGATTGAAATGATAAATATCCGTAGCACTAGACTATATGATAGGAAATATATACAGACACAGTTGGTCCATATAAATATTCTGAAAATAATTTTTATAATTTTGGAAAAAAATATATGGTTTAAATAATATTGATTCTTAAGATATTATATAAATGGAAATTTTATATATAGATTTAGTCGTAATAATTGATTTAAATTAGATTAATTTAATACGGATAATATGGTTGAGTATTTATGTTAATCTATATTTCAAATAGATTTTCTTGTAATAAATTGAATAATTAAGATTGAGAGATAAATTTTGGTTTATTAAAAATAGTATTTAAATGAGGATTTATTTAATTAAATCAATTTGAAATTTTTGAATGGGAAATTTAAAGGTATGATTTTATAACTGGATTTTTGATTTATGTGATTTAATGAATATTTCACGTTTAAATAAATTAAAGAAAATATTGAGTAAAATGTAATTTAAGGTTACTTAAATGATATTGTATCTAATGAGGGAGTATTTCAAGACTAAATAATAATGAGGTTAAATCGAGATCTATAGGAAACTGTTAAATTGAACATTTAAATACTAAAGCTTTGAACTATATTGGAATTTAAATGGTTTATTTTGAGATTCGGATCTGTATTTGAAATCAATATAGTTGAATTTGTTATTTAGAAACTAAATTGAATTAAAATGAAAATTTAGGTTGAACTAAATTTGAATTTATTATTTAGAAAACTAAATTGAATAAATATTTAGTTTGAAACGTTGAATACTTAAATTCTTGAAATATATTGAAATAATAAAGGGGTATTTTGTGATTACAAATCCGAATTTGAGATCGATAAAATTGAAGTGGTTATTTTTGGAATTGAGTTGAATTAAAATTGAAAATACTTTACTGTATAAATTATTTAATATATGTAAATACTATTTTGGGAAATATAGAGATATTTGAAGTGAAATGATATTTGGTTTTGAAGTATAAATTAAGCTGAAATGACCACGGTGTATAGTGTATATTTTTACCTTGTAGATAGTTCCATGGACCCTTAGAGAATGGTTATCCCAAACATCCTTAAAGTTACTTGTATTTCAGTTGATATTTCATTTGAGTTGGATTTATTGATATAAGAATGTTAATCCTGACTCGAGTGTTTTGTGTTTTGCTTTACGCTCGGGTCAGACTGAGTGATACAGCATTTGAGACTCACCTTCGAAGTTGGAGCTTTGCTTGAAGATCCAGCTATCTATTCCTTCATTCATCCAGTTGATTGGTTCAGAGAAGTCATCTGTTGCATTGGAGACTTCACTTCATTTGAACCATTCGGTTGTATTTTATTTCTAACTCTGAGGTATATAGTAGCTTCATAAACTACTATTCTTTATCTATTCCGCCGCATTATATTACTCTGTGATCTGTGATTGATTTATTTACTGTATATTTTAAGTTTTGCCAAATTTTAATTAACAATATGGTATTTTGAATTATTCAAGTCGGATATGTATGGTTTTATTGTCGATTTGAATGGTCCAAAATAGCGGGCCGTTACAGTTGGTATCAGAGCTTTGGCTCAAGGCAAAACCTAGCATATATGGTAAATTCATTTACAGAATCACTTTCGTTCGAGTTGAATCCCATCTTTTTGACTTGATTTCCTTTGAATTTTGGAATGTCCCTCGGTTACGAAATTCATTCTTGTCTCTCCCTATTTATATTCATTTGATTCTGAAGTATCCCATAACTCCACCGAATGTTTTGTAAAGGGGGTGAAAACACCTTTACAATTGGCATCGATTCACCGAAGATTTTTGTATCCTCGGTTTACGATGCTGCTATATCTTGATATGCCGAATTCCATCTCTGGCAATCGAATGTCGATTTGTTTTAGAATTCCGCATCGATCATATCCCTAAAGTCACGGTTGACCCGGTTAAGGTCTCCCGCGATTTATAGAAGTATATCCATCTTCTATTTTGTAATTTAATTATCTCATCTTTGATCGAGTCTATCTTCGAATCAGAATTCTATTGATTGGAGTTCCTCTAATTCAAATCTCTATCTTTGTTTTGAAATCCATTCTTAAAATTATTCTTTGAAAATCGAGTATATTTGCATTTTTGAAATTGTTTTATATATCGAAATTATTATTTTGATAATTATGATTTTATTCTATATAAAAAGTGAAAATGTTTTCGATAAGGATTATATACCTATATATAAAACGAATAAGAAATGTTATTCTATATATAAAAGTTTTGAAAGGATTGGAAATTTCGAAAATTTATAAGAAAGTGATTCATATAAAAATGATTTATAACTGAAGGGTTAAATTTGAAATTTGAGAATTGAATTCCGGTATTTTGAAATTGGTTTTAAGATTTTGGGAAAATATATAAAAATAATATGATTTAAAAGTATTTTTCCAAATAAGAAATGTTTCAAATGAGTTCAAATGAATTCCAATAATTTTGAAGAAATTTCAAAGAAGTTTTCAAGAAAATAGAAATCCAGAACTCACTTATGTCGCTGGAAAATAATTTCGGTGATGAATGCACGCATCATCGACATTGATTTTCGAGTTTCAGAGTGGGGGAGTGGCCACTTTAATAGCTTCGCTATGCAAGTGATTTTGTAAAACCGTTTTTGATTTCAAATTCTGAAGTATAATTTGATATTTTAGAAAGATATAAGTAAATATTTGAAACAATTTAAAATGAGACCGGTGTTCAGTCCTCGAGTTTCGGATTTAATAATTGGTTTATTGATTTATTGTTGATTTTCAACTGTTGAATTGAAAATTTGATTTCCCTAACTATTTTTGTAACGATCTCGAATTTCAATTTATTTTAAATTGATAATTAAATTTATTTTTGATTTAAAATTGTGACATTAATTGGTGATTATATAAAATATCAGTTAAATTATGAATTTTTGAAAAATGCATTTAAATTTAATTTGAATTGGGATTTAAAAATATTGTAAAGTAAAATAAAATGCAAACAAATGTACTACAATAATAATAAATTTATATTGACATACAACAAGACAACCAAAGATACACATAAGCAAGAAAATAAGTAAACAAGATAATTTAAACAAGCAACCAAATATAAATATAAGTATGTTCAGACAAAGGCAAAAGAGAATACATAAGACAAGTATGCAACATAAGCTAAACTAATACAAAATAACACAAACAAAAGTATTACAGTACAAAGTAAATAAATAAACAAAACCAAGTATATAAACAAAAATAACAATCAAAACAAAGTAAAAAGCAAACATGCAAATATATATATAAGTAAACCATATTTAACAAACTCCAACAGCAAATTTAATATAGAACTACATTCAAATTATAAAGCAAAGTAATACAACATGGAATACAAACTAAAGATATATGTATTTATACATCAAACTAATATGCTTGTAAACAAATAAGGTAAACCAGGTTTATACATATAGGAGTAAGACCTGTAGATAAGTATGCAGGCAAGTGAAAATATAAACAAACTAATATTTAACTTTATATCTATGTACACATAGAACAAGTGTATGTAAACTTGTACATGATAATTGAAGCAGTCACCAACATATCATCTCTCAGTCGAACTAATGAAAGTATAGGCAAGTATAATAAGTATGTAAAAGCAAAGCAAGAAACAAAAGAACATATAAACAAGTACAAATAAGAAAACAAAAAGGATCAGGGCATTAAACGCCATATTCTCTTGCATGCAAAAGAAGATACTATCAGCCGAGTTTAAATAAGCATAGGCATTTAATGGATATCACTTCAGCCCCCAAAAACATCTGCTAGTCAAGATAAGCAAAGAAAAAAAATATCTCTGATGGTTGTACCAATTATAATCAACCTGTAGACTTGCTTCCTATATATCAATATCACCTTCCTCATTCCATTTCGTTCAGCAAGATTGAATATTACAGGGAGATAAACATCATTATATCTAATAAACTTAAACAAGTTCAATTTGTTCAACAAAGAAAAAAGGAAATAAAAAAAAAGTAAGAGAAGTTCAGCTTGCAATCTTCACAACTTGTTTCAAGAAAAGTGGAAGCTCTGATCATTTTCTGGAATCCACTGTGAGTAACATCATTTAAAACCTAAGTATATGAATCTGGATTTTATGGTTTAAATTCTGAAATAAGTGAGTTTTGTTTGTATTTATGTTTCTGTACATAGATGTATTGTTTTGTGGAAACTTTATCTACCTGTTCTCCCCTGTTTTGAGTTACAGAGTAAATAGTTTTTTTAAAAATTTAAAACTATCTTTATCAAACCATTATAAAGCTTGAAATTTTCCAACAAACAATATGTCTAAACTTAAATCAGGATTTTCAAATCTGTTTTAAAAAAAAAAACATAATAGTAAACTATACTCTGGAATCAAGCTGTACAGGCAAACAAGAAATATTTTGTTGAATTTGATTTTTGTAAAATGCAAATTCAAGTTTACAACTTGAATCCTTACTTTAAGATAAGATTTTTAAAACCAAAATGGGAATTTTTAGTTGTGTATGCTTTGAGCAGTTCATAAATGAGCTGGATACACTTTTTGATCAAATTCTGGTAATCAAAGAAATATTGAATGTTGAATTTATGTTTGAAGCTTGCTTGGCCTTCAATGATTTTAGGAAAAATGTTCAAAAAAATTTTTATTGCAAACAACGATCGAACAAGGCAACATTAGGGTTTAAGGCATGTGAAACTTACGTCGAAGCATTGGGGTTCGTTCTCACTCCTTGTTGCATCGAGCGTGGTCGGACTTGGAGAGGATACGCTTGGGACGTGGACGAAGGGCTGGACGGTGGGGCGGCGATGCTGCTGGTCGGAGGCGCGGCGACGAGACACTTTTCTGGTCGCTGTTTGGGTCGCGGTGGCTTGAGCTATGTTCGAATTTGATTGAGGGCATGTTTGGGTTTTTGGGTCAATCTGGGTCGAAGGTGTGACCGATCGTGGCTTGTTGGAGCTAGTGGAGATCGTCAGAAGTTGGTCGAGGTCCGGTGCACGTGCACGATCAAACGTGTGCACGCGTATGAAGGATGAACAGAGGAAGAAGAAGTGTTGCCTGAGTATTGGTTTGCCTGGGAAGTAACTCACCTGATGTTGAAACTTTAAAAACTTAACAGAAAGAAAAAAGAAGAAGAGAGAAGTGCACGCGAGATGGCTTCTACCTGGGAAAATAGTTTGGTTCAGAGCTTAAAAATAGAAGCCTGATTTGTTTGGAAAGTTGAAAACTAAACTAAACATTAAATCAAGTTTTTTTTAAATCTGGTTCAAAAGCAAATGTTTTGAATTTCTTTAAGCCTGAGATTAAGAAGTTAAGTGGTTTTTGGAAAACTTTGTTAAAATTGGGATTTACTCATTTTAACCCTTAAGTTTAAAATGAAATATGTAAAATAAAATTTGAAACAAATTGTTTAAACTTGCTTTGTGATGATAATTAAAACATTAGATGGAAAATGTTTTAAATTTGAATTAGTAAAGATGAAATGATATGCACTCATTAAATTAGTTCAAGTGAATAATTGATTTAATTATTTAATCAAGAAATTAAGATTTGAGTTAAATTAATTAAGGTCAAAATTAAATTGTAATTAAGAATAATAAATTGGGGATTAATTATTAATTAAGTTAAATTAACTTGCAAATAAGATTCATTTATTTTAATAAGAATTGTCTTTTAAACAAATGATTAAAGTTAATTAATCCAGTGATCAAGATATAATTACAATTAAGGTAATAAAAAGTTGAATTACTTATAAAGGTAATAAATTACTTAAAGAGAGTTATTTAATGAAATTAATTAAGGTTAAATGACTATGTAATTAACTTAAGGTTAATCTATTTAATTTATAGGTTAAGAATAATTTAATTTATTAAAGTATTTGGTAAATTAATTTATATCAAATGATTTGGAATTAATAAATCTGAATTGTATAATAAATTCATAAGTAATCAATTTACTAGGACATAAATTGAATTGATTAGGATTAAACAATTAATTAATCCTACTTACAAATGTTTATTGAATGCTTATGAATGATTGTATTGTATGAGATGCCTTGAATTGATTATCCTATCTGATTTGTGATATTTTGTTCTATAGATTGAACTGTGTATATTTATTGCATCTGTATATTATCTGTGAATCTGTGAATGGACGATGAGCGTTATAGTTTATATCGCTTATCAACTATATTTCTGTGTTTTTAATCTGTGATGATTGAATGATGTTGCACTATTGTGTTAAACCCCTGGACCACACTTATACACATACAAATATGGATTTCACGAGGAAATCGATTAAGTCACAGATTTTTGAAAATAGTTTTAAATTTGAATTTTTAAATTCAAATGGTTTGAAAATGAGATTGGGTTTAAAGTGAAAAGCTTTTGAAAATGGAATTTCAAAGATGAAATTTATTTTTAATAACTTGATAAAGTTTGAAATTTAAATAATTTGATTTAAATTTAAATTCCAAAGTGTGAAACTGAATACTATGATTTAAAACTAGGGATTAAAAATGTTATACCAGTTATATATGGGTTGAATCATTTTAAAATGTATTAATTTGGGAATATGAATATGAATTAAAACTTTAACTCAGGTAAATATAATTGGATTTTTCTGAAAACGAAAACTGTTTGTTTTCAAATAATAAAAGCTTTCACATAAGTAATGAACTTCCAATTTGTGTTAAAAAGACTTCTAGTTTAAAATGAAAATGATTTCCAAGTTATAGAAACAGTTTGAAAGCTATAAGTTAAATCTTTGATTTAAAGATTTAACGAGTTAATCCTATCGAATGAAATTGTTTTGGAAATTTATGAATTGATCTTTGTGAAATAAATCTTTTTGTTTAAAGATTTGAAATGGTAATTGATTTAAACCATTTGAAAGAAAGGTTTGGGTTTTAAGTTGTGGCTTAATTGAAATCCCAATATCCATATGTTTTTAAATATTGCGCTCACTATTCGGTTTAGCCGGTAGAGGACCTTTGTGTCATATATCCCATTCCGAATATGTGGTACGTCGATATGGATAGCATTTGAAGACCGGCGATGAAGACCGGATATTTTCGAAAACGTAAGGACAACTCGTCGAATGTCTTTGCATCGACTGGTCCCCGGTATAGAGACTCCACTTGTGATGGGAAGTCCGAACGTAATTAGTGAATATCCGGATTTCAAGGGCTTCTTTGGAAGTGCCTTCGGTTCTGTTCGAACCCAGAACAGACTTGTATGGATTGTGTGTCTGACATTATGATTTGAGATATAAAGCAGATTTCTTTCAAATACATTTCTGTTGGTGGCGAAAAATTTATTCTTTTAGCTTAACACCCTTCTCTGAGACATACGAGCTTAGAGGTTATGTAGTTGAAGGTTATCAGCAATATATTCCCAATTTGGTAATGTGACATGCTAAGTGTTGCTGTGAAATGATCATTGTTTGATCATTTGTGATATGATCATTTGTTTGATCATTTATCTTTGTGATCATTACTTTGATCATTTGTTGACCCAAAGCATGACTTTGAAACAAAGCGTGGCTTTGTGGACGTGACTTCGTCGAACCTCACACCCCGGAATGGTCAAAACAGGAAAGATGCGGTAAGGTTATTAGGGGGTAGCGCCCCTTTAGGGTACGTACATCTCCTTCTGGATAGAAGTGGTATCATGGTATGGAGCCCAGATACCTACTTATGTGGACATCACAAACCTATATATGTCTTGTTTTGTGATTTGATGTTGGGGCCCCGGTTAAAGGTTGTTACAACCGGGAGGTGGCATACTCGTGTCAGTAGTTACCCAGTTAGGGGTAACCCAGCCTTGTGTTGGCAGAGATCCGGTTAGGTTCTCGGGATGTCCATCCAGAGGCGTTTTCATGTGGCAATGGAAAGTTCCTTGGCCTGACCATTTGTTGGAAATCCAAAGAAACAATACGAGCCTTGTACGGTATTAGTTGTAGAACCTGCCATCTAATATGGTAGCTATAGCGGGCATAATATAATGGTACCTATGCTGGCTAAGATTTATATTCTACTTTCGAAATTGTTTTCTACACTATGCACTTATAATAATAATATCAAAGAAATTTTCTGCGTATTAAGCATGTTTGACTATCATAAGAAGAAATCTCCTCCAAGTCTGCGTTTGCATTGTGTGTGTGGTGGGAGGTCTTATGGTAGTTTCATTTTCAAAAAGCATTGCGAATTAACTTTAAAATCTTTTGTTGATTGTTTTAAAAGATAAACTGTTTTTATTGCTCACACCAGTCCCATGACTGATCCGGAGTTTATTGTTCCTTTCCTAAACTTTGGGTGCTCAAAATTTTCTACACGAGCAGTCCGGAGTTGGGTTTTTCAGATAGTTAGATATAGTGGATTATGTGGAGTTAGTTCAGTCTTTGGTTCGAACCTGTCTTGCTTATCTTTGTGCATCGTTATGGGGAGTTTGAGCTATTGCTGGATTGGTTCTTGGAGATGGAGTTTCAGATTTGGAGTTCTTCGGTGAAGACTATCTTAGAGTTATTTGTTCCGCTGCTAGCATTATCTATATTTCTTTTCCGCTGCTATTTTATTGTATCTCTAATGTATATTGATATTCATTGTATTACTCTGTTGTATCAGTGTTGTATATCAATGTATTATTCTTTTATTCCGCTGTGTTGTTTACTTAATTGGGTTATAAGCTCCGGCGAATCGGATTTGAACGATCGAATCTACGGCATTCGAATACGATTTAAAGTATGGATGTCAATTCTCGAGCGGGCAAAATTCGTTTTCGTTACATTTGGTATCAGAGCTAAGGTTGAAACTTTAGCTCAGGAGTATAACACATTAAGTAGCTCATTAAAGATAGGGTGAAGTATCCCTAGAATGAGTATATCCCTAAGATATCCGTTTGACCGCCTTAGTAATTCTCTTACTATCCACTGATAGTAAGTATGAGTGCAAGAAGAGAACGAGATAGGGGACAGTAAATACGACTATAAATGGTCAATAACCTGCAACAGTGGTAACAACTTTCTTATCAATTTCCTTTGATTCGTTTCCAAATCCTTTTGATTTCTTCGTGATAGCTCCAGAAAGAAGTTTCGGTGTGATGATGGCCCTACGTATCGTTGTAAGAAATTTTTACTTCGTATCTTCATTGGTTTTTGATTTTAAATCTTAATGAATATGAATTGGAAATTTGAAACTGAAATTTGAAATAAATTGGAAATTTAAATTGATTTAGCTTGATTAATAGAATATGAAGGCTAAATTGAATTGAATCGATAAAACGATTTCGTTTAAAACTAAATTTGAAATTCTATTGTAATTTCTTATATCTATTGTTGATATTCTGATTTGGTAAGCCAAATGCAGAATAGATATCTAGTTTGACATGGAGAATTGTTCTTCTATCTTTCGTCTATCTTTGTTCTCTCTCTTTGGCGAATTTCGAGGATGAAATTCTTTTTAAGGGGGGAAGTCTGTAACGATCTCGAATTTCAATTTATTTTAAATTGATAATTAAATTTATTTTTGATTTAAAATTGTGAAATTAATTGGTGATTATATAAAATATCAGTTAAATTATGAATTTCTGAAAAGTGCATTTAAATTTAATTTGAATTGGGATTTAAAAATATTGTAAAGTAAAATAAAATGCAAACAAATGTACTAC
This sequence comes from Allium cepa, assembly GCA_030765085.1. Classification (NCBI taxonomy): domain Eukaryota; kingdom Viridiplantae; phylum Streptophyta; class Magnoliopsida; order Asparagales; family Amaryllidaceae; genus Allium; species Allium cepa. The sequence continues at coordinate 925,423,692 of CM060939.1, forward strand.
AATAAATTTATATTGACATACAACAAGACAACCAAAGATACACATAAGCAAGAAAATAAGTAAACAAGATAATTTAAACAAGCAACCAAATATAAATATAAGTATGTTCAGACAAAGGCAAAAGAGAATACATAAGACAAGTATGCAACATAAGCTAAACTAATACAAAATAACACAAACAAAAGTATTACAGTACAAAGTAAATAAATAAACAAAACCAAGTATATAAACAAAAATAACAATCAAAACAAAGTAAAAAGCAAACATGCAAATATATATATAAGTAAACCATATTTAACAAACTCCAACAGCAAATTTAATATAGAACTACATTCAAATTATAAAGCAAAGTAATACAACATGGAATACAAACTAAAGATATATGTATTTATACATCAAACTAATATGCTTGTAAACAAATAAGGCAAACCAGGTTTATACAAATAGGAGTAAGACCTGTAGATGAGTATGCAGGCAAGTGAAAATATAAACAAACTAATATTTAACTTTATATCTATGTACACATAGAACAAGTGTATGTAAACTTGTACATGATAATTGAAGCAGTCACCAACATATCATCTCTCAGTCGAACTAATGAAAGTATAGGCAAATATAATAAGTATGTAAAAGCAAAGCAAGAAACAAAAGAACATATAAACAAGTACAAATAAGAAAACAAAAAGGACCAGGGCATTAAATGCCATATTCTCTTGCATGCAAAAGAAGATACTATCAGCCGAGTTTAAATAAGCATAGGCATTTAATGGATATCACTTCAGCCCCCAAAAACATCTGCTAGTCAAGATAAGCAAAGAAAAAAATATCTCTGATCGTTGTACCAATTATAATCAACCTGTAGACTTGCTTCCTATATATCAATATCACCTTCCTCATTCCATTTCGTTCAGCAAGATTGAATATTACAGGGAGATAAACATCATTATATCTAATAAACTTAAACAAGTTCAATTTGTTCAACAAAGAAAAAAGAAAATAAAAAAAAAAGTAAGAGAAGTTCAGCTTGCAATCTTCACAGCTTGTTTCAAGAAAAGTGGAAGCTCTGATCATTTTCTGGAATCCACTGCGAGTAACATCATTTAAAACCTAAGTATATGAATCTAGATTTTATGGTTTAAATTCTGAAATAAGTGAGTTTTGTTTGTATTTATGTTTCTGTACATAGATGTATTGTTTTGTGGAAACTTTATCTACCTGTTCTCCTCTGTTTTGAGTTACAGAGTAAATAGTTTTTTTAAAAATTTAAAACTATCTTTATCAAACCATTATAAAGCTTGAAATTTTCCAACAAACAATATGTCTAAACTTAAATCAGGATTTTTAAATCTGTTTTAAAAAAAAACATAATAGTAAACTATACTCTGGAATCAAGCTGTACATGCAAACAAGAAATATTTTGTTGAATTTGATTTTTGTAAAATGCAAATTCAAGTTTACAACTTGAATCCTTACTATAAGATAAGATTTTTAAAACCAAAATGGGAATTTTTAGTTGTGTATGCTTTGAGCGGTTCATAAATGAACTGGATACACTTTTTGATCAAATTCTGGTAATCAAAGAAATATTGAATGTTGAATTTGTGTTTGAAGCTTGCCTGGCCGTCAATGATTTTAGGAAAAATGTTCAAAAAAATTTCTATTGCAAACAACGATTGAACGAGGCAACATTAGGGTTTAAGGCCTGTGAAACTTACGTCGAAGCATTGGGTTCGTTCTCACTCCTTGTTGCAACGAGCGTGGTCGGACTTGGAGAGGATACGCTTGGGACGTGGACGAAGGGCTGGACGGTGGGGCGGCGATGCTGCTGGTCGGAGGCGCGGCGACGAGACACTTTTCTGGTCGCTGTTTGGGTCGCGGTGGCTCGAGCTATGCTCGAATTTGATTGAGGGCATGTTTGGGTTTTTGGGTCGATCTGGGTCGAAGGTGTGACCGATCGTGGCTTGCTGGAGCTAGTGGAGATCGTCAGAAGTTGGTCGAGGTCCGGTGCACGTGCACGATCAAACGTGTGCACGCGTATGAAGGATGAACAGAGGAAGAAGAAGTGTTGCCTGAGTATTGGTTTGCCTGGGAAGTAACTCACCTGATGTTGAAACTTTAAAAACTTAACAGAAAGAAAAAATAAGAAGAGAGAAGTGCACACGAGATGGCTTCTACCTGGGAAAATAGTTTGGTTCAGAGCTTAAAACTAGAAGCCTGATTTGTTTGGAAAGTTGAAAACTAAATTAAACATTAAATCAAGTTTTTTTTTAAATCTGGTTCAAAAGCAAATGTTTTGAATTTCTTTAAGCCAGAGATTAAAAAGTTAAGTGGTTTTTGGAAAACTTTGTTAAAATTGGGATTTACTCATTTTAACCCTTAAGTTTAAAATGAAATATGTAAAATAAAATTTGAAACAAATTGTTTAAACTTGCTTTGTGATGATAATTAAAACATTAGATGGAAAATGTTTTAAATTTGAATTAGTAAAGATGAAATGATATGCACTCATTAAATTAGTTCAAGTGAATAATTGATTTAATTATTTAATCAAGAAATTACGATTTGAGTTAAATTAATTAAGGTCAAAATTAAATTGTAATTAATAATAATAAATTGAGGATTAATTATTAATTAAGTTAAATTAACTTGCAAATAAGATTCATTTATTTTAATAAGAATTGTCTTTTAAACAAATGGTTAAAGTTAATTAATCCAGTGATCAAGTTATAATTACAATTAATGTAATAAAAAGTTGACTTACTTATAAAGGTAATAAATTACTTAAAGAGAGTTATTTAATGAAATTAATTAAGGTTAAATGACTATGTAATTAACTTAAGGTTAATCTATTTAATTTATAGATTAAGAATAATTTAATTTATTAAAGTATTTGGTAAATTAATTTATATCAAATGATTTGGAATTAATAAATCTGAATTGAATAATAAATTCATAAGTAATCAATTTACTAGGAAATAAATTGAATTGATTAGGATTAAACAATTAATTAATCCTGCTTACAAATGTTTATTGAATGCTTATGAATGATTGTATTGTATGAGATGCCTTGAATTGATTATCCTATCTGATTTGTGATATTTTGTTCTATAGATTGAACTGTGTATATTTATTGCATCTGTATATTATCTGTGAATCTGTGAATGGACGATGAGCGTTATAGTTTATATCGCTTATCAACTATATTTCTGTGTTTTTAATCTGTGATGATTGAATGATGTTGCACTATTGTGTTAAACCCCTGGACCACACTTATACGCACACAAATATGGATTTCACGAGGAAATCGATTAAGTCACAGATTTTTGAAAATAGTTTTAAATTTGAAATTTTAAATTCAAATGGTTTGAAAATGAGATTGGGTTTAAAGTGAAAAGCTTTTGAAAATGGAATTTCAAAGATGAAATTTATTTTTAATAACTTGATAAAGTTTGAAATTTAAATAATTTGATTTAAATTTAAATTCCTAAGTGTGAAACTGAATACTATGATTTAAAACTAGGGATTAAAAATGTTATACCAGTTATATATGGGTTGAATCATTTTAAAATGTATTAATTTGGGAATATGAATATGAATTAAGAACTTTAACTCAGGTAAATATAATTGGATTTTTCTGAAAACGAAAACTGGTTGTTTTCAAATAATAAAAGCTTTGACATAAGTAATGAACTTCCAATTTGTGTTAAAAAGACTTCTAGTTTAAAATGAAAATTATTTCCAAGTTATAGAAACAGTTTGAAAGCTATAAGTTAAATCTTTGATTTAAAGATTTAACGAGTTAATCCTATCGAAATGAAATTGTTTTGGAAATTTATTAATTGATCTTTGTGAAATAAATCTTTTTGTTTAAACATTTGAAATGGTAATTGATTTAAACCATTTGAAAGAAAGGTTTGGGTTTTAAGTTGTGGCTTAATTGAAATCCCAATATCCATATGTTTTTAAATATTGCGCTCACTATTCGGTTTAGCCGGGTGGGGACCTTTGTGTCATATATCCCATTCCGAATATGTGGTACGTCGATATGGATAGCATTTGAAGACCGGTGATGAAGACGGGATATTTTCGAAAACGTAAGGACAACTCGTCGAATGTCTTTGCATCGACTGGTCCCCGGTATAGAGACTCCACATGTGATGGGAAGTCCGAACGTAATTAGTGAATATCCGGATTTCAAGGGCTTCTTTGGAAGTGCCTTCGGTTCTGTTCAAACCCGGAACAGACTTGTATGGATTGTGTGTCTGACATTACAATTTGAGATATAAAGCAGATTTCTTTCAAATACATTTCTGTTGGTGGCGAAGAATTTATTCTTTTAGCTTCACACCCTTCTCTGAGACATACGAGCTCAGAGGTTATGTAGTTGAAGGTTATCAGCAATATATTCCCAATTTGGTAATGCGACATGCTAAGTGTTGCTGTGAAATGATCATTGTTTGATCATTTGTGATATGATCATTTGTTTGATCATTTATCTTTGTGATCATTACTTCGATCATTTGTTGACCTAAAGCATGGCTTTGAAACAAAGCGTGGCTTTGTGGACGTGACTTCGTCGAACCTCACACCCCAGAATGGTCAAAACAGGAAAGATGCGGTAATGTTATTAGGGGGTAGCGCCCCTTTAGGGTATGTACATCTCCTTCTGGATGGAAGTGGTATCATGGTATGGATCCCAGATACTTACTTATGTGGACATCACAAACCTATATATGTCTTGTTTTGTGATTTGATGTTGGGGCCCCGGTTAAAGGTTGTTACAACCGGAAGGTGGCATACTCGTGTCAGTAGTTACCCAGTTAGGGGTAAACCGGCCTTGTGTTGGCAGAGATCCGGTTAGGTTCTCGGGACGTCCATCTAGAGGCGTTTCCATGTGGCAATGGGAAGTTCCTTGGCCTGACCATTTGTTGGAAATCCAAAGAAACAATACTAGCCTTGTACGGTATTAGTTGTAAAACCTGCCATCTAATATGGTAGCTATAGCGGGCATAATATAATGGTACCTATGCTGGCTAAGATTTATATTCTACTTTCGAAATTGTTTTCTACACTATGCACTTATAATAATAAGATCAAAGAAATTTTCTGCGTATTAAGCATGTTTGACTATCATAAGAAGAAATCTCCTCCAAGTCTGCGTTTGCATTGTGTGTGTGGTGGGAGGTCTTATGGTAGTTTCATTTTCAAAAAGCGTTGCGAATTAACTTTAAAATCTTTTGTTGATTGTTTTAAAAGATAAACTGTTTTTGTTGCTCACACCAGTCCCATGACTGATCCGGAGTTTATTGTTCCTTTCCTAAACTCTGAGTGCTCAAAATTTTCTACACGAGCAGTCCAGAGTTGGGTTTTTCAAATAGTTAGATATAGTGGATTATGTGGAGTTAGTTCAGTCTTTGGTTCGCACCTGTCTTGCTTATCTTTGTGCATCGTTATGGGGAGTTCGAGCTATTGCTGGATTGGTTCTTGGAGATGGAGTTTCAGATTTGGAGTTCTTCGGTGAAGACAATCTTAGAGTTATTTGTTCCGCTGCTAGCATTTTCGATATTTCTTTTCCGCTGCTATTTTATTGTATCTCTGATGTATATTGATATTCATTGTATCACTCTGTTGTATCCGTGTTGTATATCAATGTATTATTCTTTTATTCCGCTGTGTTGTTTACTTAATTGGGTTATAAGCTCCGGCGAATTGGATTTGAACGATCGAATCTACGGCATTCGAATACGATTTAAAGTATGGATGTCGATTCTCGAGCGGGCAAAATTCGTTTTCGTTACAATTTTGAATGTTCGAACATTTCCAAATCGAGATTAAATTTTCAAAGCTAAGAAATTTCGAGGAGTATAAAATGTTTGATAAAGAATATAAATTTAGTTTTGAAATGTTTTGAAAAAAAATATGGTTTTGAATAATGGTTTTTAGAAAGGCAAATTGGATATTTCAAATAGAAATAGATAGCTTAAAAGTTTTAAAGGTATACTTATAAATTTGGAAACTATTTTTAGTATAATTGATTTTGAGAAAATATTTGGTTTTGAAATTTAATTGAAATTAAAACCAGTACTTATATGGTGATTTTGGAAATGAATTTGTTTGACTGGAATTATTTTAATTTGGAAACTGGGATTATTTTCTAAACCTATTATTATGGGAACTTTGAAATTGAGATATTTAATTTGGAAGAAAATTTGGTGAAATCATATATGATTTTGAAACTGATATTGAAATGATTTGAAATTTGAGAACCTTATATTATTAAGCACTTGATTTGGGAGTGGTCGAACCTATATAAAATGGATTGTATAAGTATGAAGTTGATTTGAAATCTATTGATTTGAAAGGTACTCGATTTGGAAAGAGATTTCATATAATCGAAGTCTATATAAGTATGATTTGATCTACTATTGATTTGAAAAGTATTCGATTTGGGAAAAATGAAATCCTATATATATGGACTTTATATAAGTACGATATTTGAAAGTGATTTGAAAAGGTACTATATGATATATATTTTCGAAGTAAAGATATGGAAAGTGCCTTCTGCTTGATATCCGCTTTGTGGCCACATCGTGGATTCATTCTATCGATATTATTCTCTCTGATTTTTGGTTTTTCGGATGTAATACTCGAGTGTTCCCACCGTGGCGTAACCCATGGTTTTTTTTTCTCTCGTGAATGCATAGTGCAATTGCCTGGCTGAGTCTTGCCTAGGGGTACGGATTGTTTCCTGGGGGATTCAGGCGTAACCATTGTGTATCCTGCAATCTATGTAGGTCGTGAATAGTAGCGCAAGTGCCTGGCTGAGTCTTGCCTAGGGGTACGGATAGTTTCCTGGGGGATCCAGGCGTAACCATTGTGTACCCTGCACTCTACTAGTCATCATGGCGTAACTCGCAGGGCTGAGAAAGCTTACGGATATGGATTGTTTCCTGGGGGACCATGGCGTAACCATTGTGTATCTGCGAACCATGATCGGACAAAGGTTTTGGTTTGGTTGATTTGTTTGGATTGTACTTTCCATATCTGTTTTTAAAAGGTTTTTCAAATATTTTCACTGGGTGTTGAAATAGGTCTACTAAGTACTTGAAGAACTCTAGCTTCGCGCCTGATCAACGCATGGCCAGGGTCTGTAAGAACGAGGATAAACTTGTTAAAACATCGAGTTATAAAAGTATTTTCGAAAGAAAAATTGGTTTCGATATAAAAGTATTTTATTTATAAAGGTATTTTATTATAAAAGTATTTTCAACAAAGAAATTTTGTATTAATATTTGAAATTTAAATTCTTATGGTTTGAAATAAATTATTCGTGCCCGATTCTATTCTTTTCAATCTACCTCATCTGCTCAGCTTTATTTTTGACCTATATTCCGTTTTCGGAATCTACCTTGCTTTCCTTTTTGAATAAATCTTTTAAATATTGCTTATTTGTATACTACATTGTTTTATATAAAATTTTAGTGTTATAAATATTTTTGAAGTTATAAATTAAATAAAACATCTTTAAAGAAAATGATTATTAATTTATTGATAATATTTGAAAGGTATCTTGAGATAAATTAAAATTTTCATAAATTTTGGATTTAATATTTTCAATAGTCTTTGTAAATAGAAGTAATAATGTAAATAATTGTTTGCAAAGGAGTTTGGGAAGTATTAAATATTAAAGAAAATTTAATTTCAAATGAAGTTTTCAAATAAATATTTTAAATAAAATTTATATAGTTTTAAAATTTATTGTTTATCTTGGCTTTCAATCTATTGTTTTCTGTTGTTTTATTCTCCTACCTCCTTCCTTTTCGGGGACGAAAAGTTTTGAGTGGGGGGGAGTGTAACGACCCGGAAAATTTTAACAATTTTTAATTGATTCTATAACGTATTTAATTGAATATTTGTGAAATCTTATAATAATTGAATTTTTAAATAAAATGTTTATATATTTAGAATACGTATATTTAAATATAGCAGATTGTAAATTTTCAAATAATTTTATGGAAGTTTATTTAATTGAGAAAACGTGCTGTCCAATTCAAGCTATTAATTGCTTTAATTGATTTCTGAATCAGTGCGTCACGGTTTCTTTTTACTACCGTTAAAGATTTCTATTGCTTAATACTTTTTCAATTCAGGTAGACTTTTCCATTCGTAACCATTAATAAATTTGAGATCATCGACCTTGCTTTTATTATTCCTTGTAGTTTCGTGCACTAACTTTACTTTTCCCACTACCCATAATTTTCTTTATACGTTTCTTTTGCAATTGAAGCGTATATTTATATTTATGGTGGTGCGTTTATTCTGGTCTCCCTTTATTTTTGTTTTTAACGCTCGAAAGAATCTCAAATCATCAAGCTAGTAGCATCCGTTCCTTCCCTCCCTTTCATAAGGCCTATAATATATAAACAACTTGCTTATAGATTTGAACATAACTTTGTCATCAAATTTAATGTGCCTTCCTCTCCCTATTATTTCGGTTCCAACCTTCCTAGTAAATGGCTTTAATAAATTTTGGCTAAATCATAGCTACGGACTTTTCAAATTTCTTTCATTTTATATTTATTTCCAATTCCTTCATTTGCTTCAAAATTTTTGAACGTGCCTAATCATCTCAGCATGTATATATATAATGTAAGCCTACCTTTACTTAGAAAGCTATTGCTCACAAAATTTCCTGATTTCTTTCCTTTTATCCATTTTTATATCCTTGACTTTCAAAACTCATTTTGTGTTGTACAAACAAACAAAAATTTATTGCTTTAAGTGTATAGCTAAATCAACTATTGACCATTACAATTACTTTTATTCTTATATTCATTTCAATTTATTACTTAATAACGTTTTGATGAATCAATGGACAGCTTTACGTTTCTTTTGCTTTTGAAAACTTTATATTTATAGTGTACGTTTCTTTTGCATTTCAAAAATTTGAAACACGCTGCCCCATTTAAGCCATTAATTATTTTTCTTAATCGACATATAACCGTTGCTTTTTATTATTCCTGGATTTACATCCATACTTTAATCTCCGCTGTTCCATTTATTTCATTTGAAATCTAAATTTATTGACCATTCATTTATACGCCTCTTTCTCTTCCTCTTTTTACGTTATTTCCCTGCTTGCAAGATCTGTTGCCATTCCCGTATTTATTTCTTTCCTTTTTGAAATTTAAAACGTATACGTTTTACATTTATTTATTTCTAAACCATCCATTGCCTTTCCTTTAAATCAATCCATTCTCTTCTTATTTGTTTTAATTTATTTCCTCTTTTCACCAACACTCAATCTTTATACATATTTGTTTTAATTCATTTTCTCTATTCATGTGCATTCAATCTTTATATATATTTGTTTTAATTTATTTTCTCTTTTCACCAGTATTCAATGTTTATATACATATTTGTTTCATTTTATTTCCTCTGTTCGCCAGCATTTAATCTTTATATATTTGTTTTAATTTATTTCCTCTTTCTTTTTTTTTCTCCTTAAATTATAAGAATAAATTCCTAAATTTCCTCTAGCCATTACTATCTTTATTTCTTGCCACTTTAAACAAAATTTCTTTCCACTCTATCAATGTGAGGCTTCTCTTATAAATACAAATCACTCGTACATACCCTACTCCATATCAATAGATCTTCATCTCCTCTCTTGCGTGTGAAGCTTCTTCTGTAGGTAAATGGCTGCACTAATTTTTTTTTTCTTCTTATTTCTTTTCCTTTTCTTCTTCTTTTTCCTCCTTTTCTTTTGTTTTCTTATTGTTTATATTGCTTTTGCTTTTCCTTTATTTTAAGCATAACATGCTTCAAGTATATATTTTACATTATAGGTATGTTTATATAGTGCAGCGCAAGTATACATTAAATATAAAGTTATAAACATTTGCAATTGTTCTATGGTTAGCTTTATATGAGTATTTATTGAAATTTGTTTAGTATGACTTTTGAATATACATTGGGTTATTTCATACTGTTTATGTATAATATAAGATGTTTAGCAGTCTGCATATATGTTACAGCATGTAAGATTTTTATAAAAAAAAAGAAAGGTGTTAATTTTATATTGTATTGTTTATAAAAAGGTGTTGATTTTATAATATATATATTGTGGGACAGTATACATTTATAAACATATTAATATACAGTAAGTTATAAAACATAAGTTTGATATATAGGTAGAGTTTGCATGGGTTTAAATTTCCTTCTGTTGTTTAAAATATAGTTGTAGAGTTATAAAATTTTGGGGAGAATATATAGTATAATATATTTTAAGTTAGTTTGTGTGTCTGTTCAGAGATGAATTATTATACAAATACAGTTTTATAAGATCTAAGATTTGTTGTTTTAAAATGTAAGTCTATACTAGTGATTATATGGGTTAAAATTTGACATTGATATTTTTAAGATGATAAAGAAAGTTTAATGTAAGTGTTAACATGTAAGAAATGCCTGAAGCCTGTTTTAATATTAAAGAAAGTACTGGAATTTAAATTGTTAAATTAAGTTGGAGTTGTGCTCTCGCCCTTCTCTTTCTTATAAATATTTTGCAGAAGGTAAATTTATATCAAGTATAAGGTGTGTAGTGTTTCAACAAATTAAGAAAAGTCGATATTGGTCTTAACAATAATAATGTGGAATGTTGACTTAAATGTTGATTTAAATATGGTTATAAAAAATTTATGTTAATATTGGTTTTAAACATAGTTTTGCAGTTTTCTATTATTTGCGTTTGTTTGAAAACGTATGTATGCATATGTAATTTTAATGCGTTTCAAAACTAATATTGGTTAAGAGAGTAGTATAATAGAATAATATTTGTATTTCATTTCGGTCTACATAAAGCAGTTTCTGATCTATTTTCATCGATCTCTATTTATCAGTTGTCCATCGTATTCGTGCCAATCTTGCTTCGCTTTGAAAATTTTGTTTGGATTTGTTCGATGTCTAGATCGTGATCCAACGTAGCTCAATTCTTTGTCCAATCTATCTAGCCTCGAAAGGTGAGCAATCACTCACGATTAACATTCTTTTATTCATTAAATTTGATTTCAATTGAAACGACAATTGAAATATGCTGCTGTAGTTATTTAAATTTGTTATATATGCTATTATCTGTAACTGTTCACCTGCGGGATATGACACCATATCCTGTTGTTTATATTATATTGTTATTGATGATATATGCTTGTTATTTTATTGTATTATCTGTTACCACTCTGCAAGTTTCCTGTAGTTTAGAAATCACTATGGGTTGAAATGATACATACCCGAACGGACTTTATAATAGGAGAAAATCGTTATGGGTTGAAATGATAAACCCAAGCGATTTTCATTTAATTGAATTTGGGATTACGGGTTGAAATGATATCCGCCCGTATATATTTAGTGTACGGATTGAAATGATAAATATCCGTAGCACTAGACTATATGATAGGAAATATACACAGACACCGTTGGTCCATATAAATATTCTGAAAATAATTTTTATAATTTTGGAAAAAAATATATGGTTTAAATAATATTGATTCTTAAGATATTATATAAATGGAAATTTTATATATAGATTTAGTCGTAATATTTGATTTAAATCAGATTGATTTTATACGGATAATATGGTTGAGTATTTATGTAAATCTATATTTCAAATAGATTTTCTTGTAATAAATTGAATAATTAAGATTGAGAGATAAATTTTGGTTTATTAAAAATAGTATTTAAATGAGGATTTATTTAATTAAATCAATTTGAAATTTTTGAATGAGAAATTTAAAGGTATGATTTTATAAATGGATTTTTGATTTATGTGATTTAATGAATATTTCACGTTTAAATAAATTAAAGAAAATATTGAGTAAAATGTAATTTAAGGTTACTTAAATGATATTGTATCTAATGAGGGAGTATTTCAAGACTAAATAATAATGAGGTTAAATCGAGATCTATAGGAGACTGTTAAATTGAACATTTAAATACTAAAGCTTTGAACTATATTGGAATTTAAATGGTTTATTTTGAGATTCGGATCTGTATTTGAAATCAATATAGTTGAATTTGTTATTTAGAAACTAAATTGAATTAAAATGAAAATTTAGGTTGAACTAAATTTGAATTTATTATTTAGAAAACTAAATTGAATAAAAATTTAGTTTGAAACGTTGAATACTTAAAGTCTTGAAATATATTGAAATAATAAAGGGGTATTTTGTGATTACAAATCCGAATTTGAGATCGATAAAATTGAAGTGGTTATTTTTGGAATTTAGTTGAATTAAAATAGAAAATACTTTACTATATAAATTATTTAATATATGTAAATACTACTTTGGGAAATATAGAGATATTTGAAGTGAAATGATGTTTGGTTTTGAAGTATAAATAAGCTGAAATGACCACGGTGTATAGTGTATATTTCTACCTTGTAGCTAGTTCCATGGATCCTTAGAGGATGGTTATCCCAAACATCCTTTAAGTTACTTGTATTTCAGTTGATATTTCATTTGAGTTGGATTTATTGATATAAGAATGTTAATCCCGACTCGAGTGTTTTGTGTTTTGCTTTACGCTCGGGTCAGACTGAGTGATACAGCATTTGAGACTCACCTTTGAAGTTGGAGCTTTGCTTGAAGATCCAGCTATCTATTCCTTCATTCATCCAGTTGATTGGTTCAGAGAAGTCATCTGTTGCATTGGAGACTTCACTGCATTTGAACTATTCGGTTGTATTTTATTTCTAACTCTGAGGTATATAGTATCTTCATAAACTACTAATCTTTATCTATTCCGCTGCATTATATTACTCTGTGATCTGTGATTGATTTATTTACTGTATATTTTAAGTTTTGCCAAATTTTAATTAACAATATGGTATTTTGAATTATTCAAGTCGGACATGTATGGTTTTATTGTCGATTTGAATGGTCCAAAATAGCGGGCCGTTACATGACGCCCCACCTCTATGCTCGCAATAACAAAGAGTATTAAAAGAAATACTGTCTGTTATCACGAAGAATTAGGCTGGATAGGAGCGGCCATCCGTAGTTAGGCCTTACACTAGTATTAGTTACCTCGATAGGAGTGGTATATATTTTTATCTTTCATCTCATATTTATTTACTCCCATCGACATACCCAATTCTAGTATAAAACGAACTACGATGGTTCATAATAGTTTAGGACAATATATATAATCATAACAAAGATAATGTAAATGCGGGACACAGATATAATAGAAAGTCTCATATATATATATATATAACTGATGTCAGTTACAATACATGTGATACAGTACATATGATACAACTACAACTGTCGACTCTGAAAGTTACATATACAAGTACATTATCGTAAATAATATACAGGAATATACAACATCCTATACTAAGACAACGACTACTTTAAAAAAATATGAAAAGACTTCATAGCTCTAAGTAAGATATCAACAACCTGTAAATACTCGGTCTGACCTGAGTATTACATTCAAAAGAAAATAATACACGGGTCAGTCTAATTCAAACTCAGTTATTAGTGCACAGAAGCAATAATAATTAAATAATGAATAGACGACAGTCACAATAAATCTCGTCTATCCGATCCTTAAATAAAGAAATCGGATAACGATAAATATAACACGTAACAGTGTTAAACAACAAATCAGCAAATTAAACCAAATCAGAATACAATTCAGAATATTGAATTGAATAAACAAAACAGTTCAAACCATTGAAATATCAATTAAAATATTAATTCGGGTAAGGCTGCAGTACACGCACGCGTGCACTGCCTCGCCACTACAGCATATGGAATATGCAAAAGATCAAATAATCAAAACAAGATAGAATATCATAAAAGCCATACCGTGTGGCTGTAGTTCACGCTTGCGTGCACTGCCTTGCCACTACAGTGACGATGTACCCAATGAATACCGTGTGGCTGCAGTTCACGCTTGCGTGCACTGCCTTGCCACTACAGTGACGATGTGCCCAATGAATACCGTGTGGCTGCAGTTCACGCTTGCGTGCACTGCCTTACCACTACAGTGATGATGTACCCAAAGAATATTCACAAACAAACTCAAGATCAAACCCGAGTCATCGGATTCAACTCAAGTGTAATTCGAAAATCAATCCAAATGCACATGGCAGTGACATGATGAAACATAACAAACAAATAAAGGCAGTGGTACTAACATGAAGACACAGAATAAGGTGACAGCAACAGAGATATGGCCAAAATCATTAACCAAATGCAGAGGTCAAGCTAATGTAACATGAACTCGAGTTCAAGATAATCTATCCCAAATGCACTGCACAACTAAATGCAAATTATATCTAACAGTGACAATGCCAATGCAAGAAGATCAAGTGAGGTGTTCAGTGCAACCTGGAATGAAAGAACATGTATGCTGTGTATTAAACTTGCAAAATAAGGTTGCAGTGAATCTACACTAATGGTCCAGTCCAAAACACAGTACATGACAATGTACGAAGTTCAACAGCAACTACAACACAAAATGCATCAAGAGACAGAATGGTACAAGTACAAGCTCCATTTATTCGAACATCTCATGTACCAATACAACCAGAACTGTTTAGAAAAGTGAACAAAACTGCAAAAGCCACCAAGTGAAGGACATGATCAGTGAACATCAAGTGATAACATGCACATGTATACAACTTAAAGTATGAATGACTAGAATAATCATCATATAAAACTGCATGAACAAGAGTGGAAACGGCAGCAAATCGAAGCACTAATCAAATTGTCAAACCCAGTGTACAGCCACCTCAAAAGCTACATGAAGTCAATGCAGACAAATGAACCATTGCCACGATAAATATTCAGTGTAATGAGGACTACAAGGAGATGAACCAATATACTATGCAGTGGGTAATGCAGGTACAACATCGAGGAACACAACTTCACATGACTGCATAGTACAAAAGTGGTCAATGAAGTCAAAGACTACATGAAATAGGTAGGCAAGCTGTCTCAAATGGTCAAGGCAGCAAACATTGATGAAATATATCACTTATGAGCAAGACAGGGAACTAGTGCAACTGTATGACATATACATAAAGACATAAATGAAAATATCACTTATGAACAAAACAGGGAACTAGTGCAAACTGTATGACATATACAGGTAGACATAAATGAAAATATCACTTATGAACAAAACAGGGAACTAGTGCAAACTGTATGACATATACAGGTAGACATAAATGAAAATATCACTTATGAACAAAACATGGAACTAGTGCAAACTGTATGACATATACAGGTAGACATAAATGAAAATATCACTTATGAACAAAACATAGCAGGTGATCCAACAAGAGAACAAAGTTAACAAAGACCAGACAATAGTGAAGTACGACATCACTAAAAAATGCAAGCTCAAGTAATCAAGTATAGCCAATAACAGCGGCTACCACAAAATGACCGAAACACAATTGCCTGAGACTACATAGCTGAAAGGCCAAAACCCAAGCCAACATGAAACGGTTCAACAGCCCCAAAATCAACTCCATGCAGAAAGTATCAACAACGAACAAAATTCAAATCGAAGCCGAATCAACATCAATCAAAATCAAGTTGAAGCCAAAGGTCATGAAAACAAACAAGCAAACGAATTCGAACAGTTTGAATAAGATGTGAGTAATACAAATTACTCACCTTTGCCACGGATGGAGCCATTGAAGGCGAGACCGAAGCGATCGAAGAGACAAATGAAGCTAAGCCCTAGCTTGGACAGAGGAACGAACGAGGGGACGAGCCGCCATTAATATTCTCGTTCGTAAGTTTTTGGGGTTAGGTTTCGAATGAATCAAAGGAGAAGGGGGATTGGGTCGAACAAAATAAGAAAGGGAGCAGTTATCCAAGTAACACGACTCCAAAATAATACAGAGACGTGGGCCAAAATAAATTTTAAAGCCCACATAGTCGCTTGACAATTTAATACAAAGGATTTCAACCCGTTATAAAAACTCCATCATCAATTAGCTAGCGACAATAATTATTTAATGACGATAATAAATTTTCACAAAAGCTCGGGTTGTTACATTTTGAATTTTTAGAAGTCCGAATCACGAAATTTCCGACATTTCTACTTGCGTATTTTTCAAATTTTGAATCTCTCAATTTTCCAATCTTGAATATTGCGCCATATTGTTTTTTGGATATTCATCGTCAAATCCCTAATACAGAATCTTGAAATGTTTATATCCTAAAACTAGAATTTCAAAAACTTTGAATCTTCAATCTTAAACCTTGAAAGTTTGAATCTCGAAATTGAATCCTATACAATTTGACTATTTAATTTTGCAGGAGATTTGAAAATTTTGACGCTTCATGTTTTATAGATTTTTGAGATCTGCCCTCGAATGTTGAAAATTTCAGATATTCACTCTGGAACTACTCATAGACCGACTCGTGCGCATAAAATTTTGAGTTGTTTGAATGTTGAATCATGTAAAGCGGGATCGCTAAACATTAAATCCTTGGACTTGTAAAATGGAAAGCCCAATTTAGATTTTCGGAAGCCTAAAATTTCAGCCTTGATTCGTGGTAATTTCTAATCGTAATTATTTGAAAGTTCGAGTATTCGCTAAGAATTTCAATATTGAAATTTTTTGAATCATGAAACGAAAACCGTAGATGCTCGAAACTTGAATGACGAAAGGAAGGAAGCTTAAATCTTGAATCTTGGGTACTTATCATGAAAGGCAAAATTTCGAATCTTGAAAACGATGATTCTTGATTCTAGAAAATTTGGCTCTAAAATCCCCAAATGTTCGAATTTTGAACTATGAAATGTGTGAACTTACTCGAAATCCATTTTTGAATATTGAAACATTAAGGAATCGGGAATTTTAAATCCTTAAAGGTTCCAATCTTCAATCTTGAAACATATACTTTGGGCATCCTTCACATAGCCCTAATGTAGAATTTTAAATGGTTTATAACGTAAATGTACAATTTTTGTATTTTGAATCCTCACTCTTAGACCTTGAAATGTTATGTAATCTTAAATTGAATCCTATAAAGTTTGACCATGTTATTTGCACGAGTCGACTCTTGAAATTATCGATGTTAGACTCACGAATCTGCAATTTTGAAATGTTTTGAACATGAACATCAATTTGGAAACCCCTGAGTTTTTTTTATTGGATTTTGAATTTTGATCTAGAAACTCAGATCATGAAATTTAGATCTTGAATATCGATCAATAAAAGTTCGAAACAATAAAATTAAGAAGATCGAATCCTTATTTTAGAATGATCCAACCATTTGTCTTGAAAATCGGGTTTTGAATCGAAATGATTAAATCTCGAATCCTAAATGAAGGAATCTTAAAAAGCACAATGTTGGGAATCTGTCATCTTGGAACTGTGACGTTGGATGTTCGATTGTTAAAACAAGAACCAAGAATCTATTATCTTGGAAATGTGAACTTGGAAGATCGAGTCTTGAGTCGTCAAATGTCCGAATCTTCAAAATGATTCTAGATTCGTGAAAAGTTTTTTGGGACTAAAACCGTCAAATGTTCAAATTTTAAATTTTGGAAGTATGAACCTCATATTAGTCGAACATTATATTTGAATATTGCAATTTGAAAATCTAGATCGCGAGAATGGTAATATTGAAAATTTCACACCTCAAATCTTCAAAATTTTGAATTTTGAAAATTCTTAATTTCAAAAATTCAAAATTTTTAATTTTTCAAAGTTCTAACATTGAAATTCTAAGGTATACTTGGTTATTGAGATGTTAAATTTGGAATCTTAAATCCTATAAAGTTCCGCCGTTTATTTTGAGCCAGGATATTCATCATAATAGCTCAAACATAAATGCCGAAAAAGATTGTGCTTTGAATCTGGACACCTCAAAAGTTTGAATCTTCAATCTTGATATGTTTGAATGCTGAAATTAAATTCGGTAACGTACAAATCTAAAATTCGCCCGAAATTCAAATCAGAAGATACTCAAAGTTAAGCTCATGAATCTTGAATATTGAAATGTTCCGAATCTGAACAATGGTTTTTGAAAAATCCTGATTTTGAAACTTTTATATACCAATCTTAAAAAATATAAACTTTTGAATTTTTAGAAGTTCGAATCACGAAATTTCCGACATTTCTACTTGCGTATTTTTCAAATTTTGAATCTTTCAATTTTCCAATCTTGAATATCGTACCATATTGTTTTTTGGATATTAATCATGAAATCCCTTATATAGAATCTTGAAATGTTTATATCCTAAAACTAGAATTTCAAAAACTTTGAATCTTCAATCTTAAACCTTGAAAGTTTGAATCTCGAAATTGAATCCTGTATAATTTGACTATTTAATTTTGCAAGAGATTTGAAAATTTTGACACTTCATGTTTATAGATTTTTCAGATCTGCCCCCGAATGTTGAAAATTTCAGATATTCACTCTTGAACTACTCACAGACCGACTCATGTGCATAAAATTTTGAGTTGTTTGAATGTTGAATCATGTAAAGCGGGATCGCTAAACATTAAATCCTTGGACTTGTAAAATGGAAAGCCCAAATTTAGATTTTTGGAAGCCTTGATTCGTGGTAATTTCTAATCATAATTATTTGAAAGTTCGAGTATTCACAAAGAATTTCAATATTGAAATTTTTTGAATCATGAAACGAAAACCTTAGATGCTCGAAACCTGAATGACGAAAGGAAGGAAGCTTAAATCTTGAATCTTGGGTACTTATCATGAAAGGCAAAAATTTCGAATCTTGAAAACGATTCTTGATTCTAGAAAAGTTTGGCTCTAAAATCCACAAATGTTCGAATTTTGAATTATGAAATGTGTGTATTTACTCGAAATCCATTTTTGAATATTGAAATTTTAAGGAATCTGGAATTTTAAATCCTTAAAGGTTCCAATCTTCAATCTTGAAATATATACTTTGGGCATCCTTCACATAGTCCTAATGTAGAATTTTAAATGGTTTATAACGTAAATGTACAATTCTTATATTTTGAATCCTCACTCTCACATCTTGAAATGTTATATAATCTTAAATTGAATCCAATAAAGTTTGACCCTGTTATTTGCGCGAGTCGACTCTTGAAATAATCGATGTTAGACTCACGAATCTGCAATTTTGAAATGTTTGGAACATGAACGTCAATTTGGAAACCCCTGAGTTTTTTTATTGGATTTTGAATTTTGATCTAGAAATTATATCATGAAATTTAGATCTTGAATATCGATCAATAAAAGTTCGAAACAATAAAATTAAGAAGATCGAATCTTTATTTTAGAAATGATCCAACCATTTGTCTTGAAAATTGGGTTTTGAATCGAAATGATTAAATCTCGAATCCTAAATGAATGAATCTTAAATGCACAATGTTGGGAATCTGTTATCTTGGAACTGCGGCGTTGGATGTTCGGTTGTTAAAACAAGAATAAAGAATCCGTTATCTTGGAAATGTGACCTTGGAGGATCGAGTCTTGAGTCGTCAAATGTTCGAATCTTCAAAATGATTCTAGATTCGCGAAAAGTTTTTTCGGACTAAACCGTCAGATGTTCAAATTTTAAATTTTGGAAGTACGAACCTCATATTTGTCGAACATTATATTTGAATATTGCAATTTGAAAATCTAGATCGCGTGAATGGTAAAATTGAAAATTTCACACCTCAAATCTTCAAAATTTTGAATTTTGAATTTTGAGTTTTGAAAATTCTGAATTTGAAAAATTCAAAATTTTTAACTTTTCAAAGTTCAAACATTGAAATTTCTAAAGTATACTTGATTATTGAGATGTTGAATTTGGAATCTTAAATCCTATAAAGTTCCGCCGTTTATTTTGAGTCAGGATATTCATCATAATAGCTCAAACATAAATGTCGAAAAAGCTTGTGCTTTGAATCTGGACACCTGAAAATTTTGAATCTTCAATCTTGATATGTTTGAATGCTGAAATTAAATTCGCTAACGTAAAAATCTAAAATTCGCCGAAATTCAAATCAGGAGATGCTCAAAGTTAAGCTCATGAATCTTGAATATTGAAATGTTCTGAATGTGAACATTGGTTTTTGTAAAATCCTGATTTTGAACCTTTTATATACCAATCTTAAAAAATTTAAATTTTTTAATTTTTAGAAGTTCGAATCATGAAATTTGCGACATTTCTACTTGCGTATTTTTCAAATTTTGAATCGTTCAATTTTCCAATCTTGAATATCGTACCATATCGTTTTTTGGACATTCATCATGAAATCCGTAATATAGAATCCTGAAACGTTTAAATCCTAAAACTAGAATTTCAAAAACGCTGAATCTTCAATCTTAAATCTTGAAAGTTTGAATCTCGAAATTGAATCCTTTACAATTTGACTATTTAATTTTGCAAGAGATTTGAATATTTTTTTGAATTTGTTCAGGAGGGAAACCGGCCGGAGCCGTAAAACCCTCCCTAGTGCGCTTACCCAGTCCGCGGGCACCCGAAGGCTGATCTTAGCATACGCACATGGTAAGCCCTTAAATGGGCAACCTGGGAATCGAACCTGCGACCTGCTTACCAGGTGGCAAGTGTCTCAACCACTAGGCCACATTTGCGGACAGAGATTTGAAAATTTTGACGCTTCATGTATATAGATTTTTCAGATCTTCCCCCGAATGTTGAAAATTTCAGATATTCACTCTTGAACTACTCATAGACCGACTCGTGTGCATAAAATTTTGAGTTGTTTGAATGTTGAATCATGTGAAGCAGGACCGCTAAACATTTAATCCTTGGACTTGTAAAAGGGAAAGCCCAAATTTAGATTTTTGGAAGCCTAGAATTTCAGCCTTGATTCGTGGTAATTTCTAATCGTAATTATTTGAAAGTTCGAGTATTCACAAAGAATTTCAATATTGAAATTTTTTGAATCATGAAATGAAAACCTTAGATGCTCGAAACTTGAATGACGAAAGGAAGGAAGCTTAAATCTTGAAGCTTGGGTACTTATCATGAAAGGCAAAAATTTCGAATCTTGAAAACGATTCTTGATTCTAGAAAAGTTTGGCTCTAAAATCCCCAAATGTTCGAATTTTGAATTATGAAATGTGTGAACTTACTCGAAATCCATTTTTGAATATTGAAATTTTAAGGAATCTGGAATTTTAAATCCTTAAAGGTTCCAATCTTCAATCTTGAAACATATACTTTGGGCATCCTTCACATAGCCCTAATGTAGAATTTTAAATGGTTTATAACGTAAATGTACAATTCTTATATTTTGAATCCTCACTCTTAAATCTTGAAATGTTATATAATCTTAAATTGAATCCTATAAAGTTTGACCCTATTATTTGCACGAGTCGACTCTTGAAATAATCGATGTTAGACTCACGAATCTGCAATTTTGAAATATTTGGAACATGAACTTCAATTTGGAAACCCCAGAGTTTTTTTATTGGATTTTGAATTTTGATCTAGAAACATATATCATGAAATTTAGATCTTGAATATCGATCAATAAAAGTTTGAAACAATAAAATTAAGAAGATCGAATCCTTATTTTAGAAATGATCCAACCATTTGTCTTGAAAATCGGGTTTTGAATCGAAATGATTAAATCTTGAATCCTAAATGAAGGAATCTTAAAAAGTACCATGTTGGGAATCTGTTATCTTGGAACTGTGGCGTTGGATGTTCAGTTGTTAAAACAAGAATCAAGAATCTGTTATCTTGGAAATGTGACCTTGGAAGATCGAGTCTTGAGTCGCCAAATGTTCGAATCTTCAAAATGATTCTAGATTCTTGAAAAGTTTTTTGGGACTAAAACCGTCAAATCTTCAAATTTTAAATTTTGGAAGTATGAATGTGACGCCCCACCTCTTTGCTCACAATAACAAAGGTTATTATAAGGAATAACGTCTGCTATTGCGAAGAATAAGGCTTGTTAGAAGCGACCATCCGTAAGTTATGCCTTAGATAAGTATTGAATACATCGATAGGAGTTGTATAAATTACTCCCAAAGATATATATTCAATCCAAATCTAAAACGAAAGTACAGTGGCTAAAGAAAAATTCAGAACAACTCATAATAACAACAACACTGATAGTATAATCACATTAGAACAGAAATATTAGCTATATAGCGGAAGACAAGTCTGGAATACATGCTACAAACATCACTAGTTCACATGAACCAAATGTACATATACATATACATCAACATACATAAGATAGGAGTCAATAAACCAAAAGTACTCCTCGAGGATTAGACAATAGATCGTGCGAATCCCAAAAGCTGAAGCTGCTACGGAATAAAAGATAGAGATCACCCTGAATGTAACGATCCCGGATTTTAATTTAGTTTAAATTGATAATTAAATTAATTTTTGATTTAAAAATTGTGTAATAATCGGTAATTTATACCAAATGTTAGTAAATTTTAATAATCGAGAATAAATTTGAATATTTGAAATTAAATACATAAGTTAAGTTGATAACAACAACTAAAACAACATGTTAAATAGAACTTTATTTACATTCTCAAGTATGCAGGCAAAAACAAAACCAAAGGAAATACAATCAGCCTCCATAAATGTGTAAACAAGTGGAAATATAAGTACAAGCAAATAAAAGATAAAAATATATGTATGTAGAAGCAAATCTGCATGTTCAAGTATTAAAACAAAACAGGAGACAGAAAAAAATATGTTCAAATCTAGACACAGCAAATAAGGTAAGTGCGAACACAAGAAATAAACACGGTACAAAATGTGGTCAAGCATGTATACTTACAAACTGATAAAACAAGACAAAGTAAAATAAAAAAATAAAAAAAGATACAAGTACGCAGGCAAAAAAAAACAGTGTAAGCAAGCATGGGAACGAAGTACTGATGCATTTACTGCTTGAATCTTTAGCATGCCATAATGTATCTTCAGCCACCTCAATGTTATCATATCAACCTGTACAAAGTTAGTACATCACACAGTAAAACACTTTTCTTTATATCAACCTCCCACCTCAGTTCTTTCATCAAAAAAACTAAGAAAAGAAAACTGAAGCTTACCATCTTTTAAACTCAAACAATAATTCAACTGAAAACAATAGCAAGCTCTAACTTGATCAAAGATTGAAGTCTGGAGCATTCAAAGCTGGAAGTCTGGAGAGCAAAACATCAAACTGTGTTCATTTCAAATCCAGGAAGAAACTCTCTATTAATTAATTCAATGTGAGTAAACAAGATTTTACTTTAAATAAATAAAAAGAAAGTTTAAGTTAATTAAAATAGTTCATATGCCTTAACAGTATAGCTTGTGTATGCTTTATCTTTGGATATGATTCTATGTATATGTATATATCACTATGCATATTTTCTTCTCTGTTATGGATAAGTATTGATTTATATCCAAACTTAAGTTTGTTTTTAACTAAATCCTTTGTAAAGTTTTTTTTAATATTAAACAAGATGTTAAAACATCAAACAAGATTTTAGAAGCAGATTAAAACATGATTAGTACATATTACTGCAGGAAACATGGTTTACAGGTAATCAGGTGGAAAAAGTGATGAAATTGATTGTTATAAAAAGTTGATTCAAGATCATAACTGGAATCCCTACTGAAATTTACGATTTTTAAAACAGAAATGAAGAATTTTAGATTAGTGTTTAAAGAGCAATTTGCATTTGAATAAAAATTGAATTTTTACCAATTTCTTATAAGTGAATCAATTTAAATTGCTGAAACTTGAGTTGAAGCAAGCATAACCAATCATGATGTTAGGAAAAATGTAAATTAATTTTTCTACTGCGTGAATTGGGAGTTTGAGTTCGAATTAGGGTTTTATTCTCGAAATTTATATGGTCTGGAAACATGCGTACACCATCTCTGATGCATCGAGTTCGAGGATTTTCAGGGAGATGATGGCTTGGGCGTTGACACGTTCGTGACCGGAGGGGGGAATTTTCTGGTGATCCAAATCGTTCAGGCGAGCAAGTTTTTGGGTTGGAGGGTTGTTCGTGATCGCTCGAGCTATGCTCGATTTCGATTGTGGGCTTGTTCGAGTTTGTAGACGATCGGGGTTTGATGTTGAGGGGATACTCGATGGGTAGGAGGCATCGAGGTTGATCGGAGGGGCGCCGCGGTGATGTGCACGTACACGTCGTGTTGGGTATCAGTAAGCTACTGATTGAAGACTCAGTTCAAACTCGAGAAGATTTCACGTTTTGGGTTTGGGGTGAAACTCGCGTACGCAAGTATATCTGGGCTATTATAGTTCAGGTACCTAAAAAAAAAAAAAGGAAAGAAGATAGGATCAGGTAGAAGAAGTTGCGTGAAGACCAAGGTAGAGTCTCGGGGTAATACGTGAAGTACTCGAGGATCCACTCGAGTTTTATAGGGGAAGGCCCTGGTTTTCTTTTAACTACAGTAGTGTATTTTAATAATTAAGCTAAGTGAATGATTTCCATCAGGGTTAAGTACTGTAAAACTTAATATGTGGTTAATCGTTTAAGTTAAAACTTAGTTCAGGTTTTTAATTACTTTGGTAAATGCTTAACCACGTTTTTAACACTTAGTTAATATTTTAATAAATTTAAGTCAAGTGTAAAGTTAATTAACACTTAAGTTGTGGTTAATAATAATTTGATTTCCAAAGTTTAAAGAGGGCTTTTAAATGATACCGAAGTTAAAAAAAATTCAAATTTATCAATTCTAGGAATAATTCAGAATAATTACTTGATAACTGTAAAAAAAAATAAAGATTGATAAATTAATGCTTAAGTGGTTAATAAATTTGTAATTAACTACTTAAGTTAATAAATGAATGTTTAATAATTAATAAATGATTAATCTAGTAGTTAGCAGTCAATAAATGGGTAATTAAGTTATATTAATTTAAAATTACGGTTATTAATTAATAAGTAATTAAAGAATGATTTATTTAATTTATAAATAAATAATTTGATTAATTTATAATTAGGAATGATTAATAATGAATTAATCTAAGATAATTTCTTAAGAAAGTGATTAAAGAAATGTTATTAGTTAATAAAAATAATTAACTAAAGATTACTAAGTATTAATTAAGGTGATTAATTTTTAAAGATTTAATTAGATTATTTAATTTAGATAGTCAATTATAAATTGTTTAAATGAAATTACTTCATGAAAGTAATTAAGGATTAATCACTTATAGTGATTAATTTTGGATATTTTTATTTAGTACAGTTAATTAATTATATAATTGGTTCAAAAGTTAATTTAATTAATATGATTGATTAAGAATAATTTAATTAATTAAAGTGTTTGATAAATTAATTTATATCAAATGATTTGGAATTGACAAATCAGAATTGGAAAATAAATTCATAAGTAATTAATTTAATTGAAGATAAATTGAATTAATTAGGATTAAACAATCCTGTTTATAAATGATTATTGAATGCTTGACCTTACTTATGAATGATTGTATTGAATGATTTGCCTTGAATTGATTGTCTTACCTGATCTGTGACATTTTGTTCTGTGAATTGAGCTGTGTATTTATTCATTTATTGATGATACATCTCTATATTATCTGTAAATCTGTGAATGAGCGATAAGCGCCACAGTTATATCGCTTATCGACTATATTTCTGTGTTTTAATCTGTGATGGTTGAATGATGTTGCACTATTGTGTTAGACCCCTGGACGACACCATACGCACACAATTATGGATTTCACGAGGAAATCAGTTAAGTCGCAGATTTTTGGAAATAGTTTTGATTTTGAATTTTTAAATTCAAATGTTTTGGAAATGGAATCGGAATAAAAGTGAAAAGCTTTTAAAATGGAATTTCAAGTTAAAATTTATTTTAATTAAGTTTTGAAATTTAAATAATTTGATTTAGATTTGAATTCAAAATTAGGAATTGAATTCTATGATTTGAAATTAGGGATTAAAGATGTTAAGTTAGTTTGAAACCGTATTTAAAGCATTGTTTTGGGAATTCGAATTAAGTCAAAGATTGTAACTTGTATAAACGAAATAGAGTTTTTCCTAAATAAAGCTATTGTTTCTAAATGATAAAAAGCTTTGGTTTCAAATCTTATTGAAAGGGATTTCAAGTTTAAACTAAAATAATTTTCCAAGTTATAGATAAATATTTGGGAATGAATTTTGAAAATAAATATTTGGGAACAATTTAAAAGCTAGGAGGCAAATCTTTGATTTAAAGATTTAATGAATTAATTTGTTTTGAAACGGAATTGTTTTGAAATCCAAAAAAGAATACTTGTGAAAGTAGGTGAATTTATGAAATAAATCTTTTTTTTAAAAGATTTGAAATGGTAATTGGTTTAAACCATTTGAAAGTAAGTTTTGAATTATTAAGTTGTGATTTAATTGAAATCCCATATCCATATATTTTAATTATTTCGCTCACTATTTCGGTATAGCCAGGAAAGGACCTTTGTGTCGTATAACCCATTTCGAATATGTGATTCATCGTTATGGATAGCATTTAAAGACCGGTGTTGAAGACCGGGTATTTGCGAGTGCGATAGGATGACCTATCGATTGTCTCTGCACTGAGTCGCGCCGGTATAGAGACTCCCTAAGTGATGGGAAATCCGATCGGGATTGTGAATACCCGGATTGCAAGGGCTTCTTCGGAAGTGCCTTCGGTTCTGTTCTAATCCAGAACAGACTTGTATAGATTGTACGTCTGACATTACATTTTGAGATATAAAGCAGATTTCTTTCAAATACATTTCTGTTGGTGGCGGAGAATTTATTCTCTTAGCTTAACACCCTTCTCTGAGACGTATGAGCTCAGAGGTTATGTAGTTGAAGGTTATCAGCGATATATTCTCAATTTGGTAATGTGACATGCTAAGTGTTGCTGTGTAATGATCATTGTTTGATCATTTGTGATATGATCATTTATTTGATCATTTATCTTTGTGATCATTACTTTGATCATTTGTTGACCCAAAGCATGGCTTTGTACCAAAGCGTGGCTTTGTGGACGAGACTTCGTCGGACCTCACACCCCGGAAATGATCAAAACAGGAAGGATGCGGCAAGGTTATTAGGGGGTAGCGCCCCTTTAGTGTATGTCATTTCTTCTGCATAGAGGTGGTATCATGGTATGGAGGCCAGATACTTAACCTATGTTGTTGCTGCAAATTTATTGCTTTATGGTTGTTGGAATCGAGGATCCTCGTATATAGATCGGTTACGATCGAGGGATGACATATTCGTGTCAGTAGTTAACCAGTATGGGGTATCCCGGCCTTGTGTTGGCAGAGACCCGGTTTGGTTCTCGGGAACGTCCTTCCAGAGGCGTTCTCATATGGCAATGGGAAGTTCCTTGACCTGACCATTTGTTGGAAATCCAATTCCCAATACGAAACCATGTACGGTTTTAGTTGTAGAACCTGCCATTTACTTATGGTGGTCACCACTGTTTAGATGGTAGCTATAGTAGGCATAGTTCGAAATGTCTATGCTGGCTAAGATTAATATTCTACTTTTGAAATGTTTTCCT
The DNA here is from genome assembly GCA_030765085.1 of Allium cepa. NCBI lineage: Eukaryota > Viridiplantae > Streptophyta > Magnoliopsida > Asparagales > Amaryllidaceae > Allium > Allium cepa. The sequence goes on from CM060939.1 coordinate 925,451,223, forward strand.
CACTATGCACTTGTAATAATATCAAAGAATTTCTTTTCTCGTACCATGCATATTTAACTATCGTAAGAAGAAATCTCCTCCAATTCTGCGTTTGCATTGTGTGTGTGGCGGGAGGTCTTATGGTAGTTTCATTTTTAAAAGCATTGCGAATTGATTTTAAAATCTTTTGTTGATTGTTTTAAAAGATAAACTTTTTTTATTGCTCACACCAGTCTCATGACTGATCCGGAGTTTATTGTTTTTTCCTAAACTTTGGGTGCTCAAAATTTTTCTACACGAGCAGTTTAGAGTTGGGTTTTTCAGATAGTCAGATGTAGTGGATTATTTGCAGTTAGTTCAGTCTTTGGATTATACTGCACTTGCTTATCTATGTGCATCGTTTTTGGGAGTTCGAGCTAGTGTTGGATTGGTTCTTGGAAATGGAGTTGCAGTTTTTGGAGTTCTTCCTTGAAGACTATCTTAGAGTTATTTGTTCTGCTTCTAGTGTTATCTATTTTCTTTCCGCTGCTATTTTTATTGTATAATATCTCTGATGTATATTTATATCTATTGGATCATCTGTTGTATCAGATATTGTATCAAAGCTGTTTATCAATGTATTATTCTTTTATTCCGCTGTGTTATTACTTAATGTTGTTATAAGCTCCGGTGAATCGGATTTGAACGGTCGAATCTATGACATTCGAATACGATATAAAGTATGAATGTCGATTTTCGAGCGCGAAAAATCCGAGTCGTTACATGTGGTATCAGAGCTAAGGTAAAACTTTAGGTCAGGAGTATAACACATTAAGTAGCTCATTAGAGATAGAGTGAAGTATCCCTAGAATGAGTATCCCTAATATATCCGTTTGAATGCCTCAGTAAATTCTCTTACTATCCCCTGATAGTGCGTATGAGTGCAAGAAGAGGACGTGATAAGGGGACGGGGGGATACGACTATAAATGGTCAATACCTTGCAACAGTGGAAACAATCTTTCTCTATCAAATTTTCTTTGATTCGTTTCTAAATTCTTTTGATTTCTTAGTGACAATTACAAGAAGAAGTTCCGGTGTGATGATGGCTCTACGAATCGTTGTAGGAAATTCTTATTTCGTATCTTCATCGGTTTCTTATCAATTTTTGATTTAAACTTTAATGAATTTGAAATTAGAGATTGAAAATTTTAAATAAATTGAGTTAAATTGGTTAATAGAATATGAAGGCTAAATTGAATTGTATCAATAAAACGATTTTGGTTAAAACCAAATTTGAAATTCTATTGTAATTTCTCGTGAATACCAAAGTCCGAAGAGGGACAAATTGGTATGCATTTTCAGATATTCCGACTTGGATTTGGAATTCATATCTTATGTTTGAGGAATTATAGGAGATCGAATCTATCTATCTATCTCTGTGTTGTTTTCGTGCCTGCGAATTTCGAGGACGAAATTCTTTTAAGTGAGGAAGTCTGTAACGATCCCGGATTTTAATTTAGTTTAAATTGATAATTAAATTAATTTTTGATTTAAAAATTGTGTAATAATCTGTAATTTATACCAAATGTTAGTAAATTTTAATAATCGAGAATAAATTTGAATATTTGAAAATAAATACATAAGTTAAGTTGATAACAACAACTAAAACAACATGTTAAATAGAACTTTATTTACATTCTCAAGTATGCAGGCAAAAACAAAACCAAAGGAAATACAATCAGCCTCCATAAATGTGTAAACAAGTGGAAATATAAGTACAAGCAAATAAAAGATAAAAATATAAGTATGTAGAAGCAAATCTGCATGTTCAAGTATTAAAACAAAACAGGAGACAGAAAAAAATATGTTCAAATCTAGACACAGCAAATAAGATAAGTGCGAACACAAGAAATAACCAAGGTACAAAATGTGGTCAAGCATGTATACTTACAAACTGATAAAACAAGACAAAGTAAAAATAAAGAAACAAAGATACAAGTACGCAGGCAAGAAAAAAAGTGTAGGCAAGCATGGGAACGAAGTACTGATGCATTTACTGCTTGAATCATTAGCATGCCACAATGTATCTTCAGCCACCTCAATGTTATCATATCAACCTGTACAAAGTTAGTACATCACACAGTAAAACACTTTTCTTTATATCAACCTCCCACCTCAGTTCTTTCATCAAAAAAACTAAGAAAAGAAAACTGAAGCTTACCATCTTTAAAACTCAAACAATAATTCATCTGAAAACAATAGCAAGCTCTAACTTGATCAAAGATTGAAGTCTGGAGCATTAAAATTTGGAAGTCTGGAGAGCAAAACATCAAACTGTGTCCATTTCAAATCCAGGAAGAAACTCTCTGTTAATTAATTCAATGTGAGTAAACAAGATTTATTTTAAATTAAAAAAAAAGGAAATTTTAGTTAATTAAAATAGTTCATATGCCTTAACAGTATAGCTTGTGTATGCTTTATCTTTTTGGATATGATTCTATGTATATGTATATATCACTATGCATATTTTCTTCTCTGTTACGGATAAGTATTGATTTATATCCAAACTTAAGTTTGTTTTTAACTAAATCCTTTGTAAAGCTTTTATTTTTATTTTATTAAACAAGATGTTAAAACATCAAACAAGATTTTTGAAGCAGATTAAAACATGATTAGTAAATATTACTGCAGGAAACATGGTTTACAGGTAATTAAGTGGAAAAAGTGATAAATTTGATCGTTATAAAAAGTTGATTCAAGATCATAACTGGAATCCCTACTGAAATTTATGATTTTTAAAACAGAAATGAAGAATTTTAGATTAGTGTTTGAAGAGCAATTTGCATCTGAATAAAAATTGAATTTTTACCAATTTCTTATAAGTGAATCAATTTAAATTGCTGAAACTTGAGTTGAAGCAAGCATAACCAATCATGATGTTGGGAAAAAAGTAAATTAATTTTTCTATTGCGTGAATTGGGAGTTTGAGTTCGAAATAGGGTTTTATTCTCGAAATTTATATGGTCTGGAAACATGATGCGTACACCATCTCTGATGCATCGAGTTCGAGGATTTTCAGGGAGATGATGGCTTGGGGGTTGACACCTTCGTGACCGGAGGGGGTAATTTTCTGGTGATCCAAATCGTTCAGGCGAGCAAGTTTTTGGGATGGAGGGTTGTTCGCGATCGCTCGAGCTATGCTCGATTTCGATTGTGGGCTTGTTCGAGTTTGTAGACGATCGGGGTTTGATGTCGAGGGGATACTCGATGGGTAGGAGGCGTCGAGGTTGATCGGAGGGGCGCCGCGGTGATGTGCACGTACACGTCGTGTTGGGTATCAGTAAGCTACTGATTGAAGGCTCAGTTCAAACTCGAGAAGATTTCGCGTTTTGGGTTTGGGGTCAAACTCGCGTACGCAAGTATATCTGGGCTATTATAGTTCAGGTTCCTAAAAAAAAAAACAAAGGGAAGAAGATAGGATCAGGTAGAAGAAGTTGCGTGAAGACCAGGGGAGAGTCTCAGGGTAATACGTGAAGTACTCGAGGAACCACTCGAGTTTTATAGGGGAAGGCCCTGGTTTCCTTTTAACTGCAGTAGTGTATTTTCATAATTAAGCTAAGTGAATGATTTCCATCAGGGTTAAGTACTGTAAAACTTAATATGTGGTTAATCGTTTAAGTTAAAACTTAATTCAGGTTTTTAATTACTTTGGTAAATGCTTAACCACGTTTTTAACACTTAGTTAATATTTTAATAAATTTAAGTCAAGTGTAAAGTTAATTAACAATTAAGTTGTGGTTAATAATAATTTGATTTCCAAAGTTTAAAGAGGGCTTTTAAATGATACCGAAGTTAAAAAATAATAAAAAAAAAAATTCAAATTTATCATTTCTAGGAATAATTCAGAATAATTATTTGATAACTGTAAAAAAAAAAAGATTTATAAATTAATGCTTAAGTGGTTAATAAATTTGTAATTAACTACTTAAGTTAATAAATGAATGTTTAATAATTAATAAATGATTAATCAAGTAATTAGCAGTCAATAAATGGGTAATTAAGTTATATTAATTTAAAATTACGGTTATTAATTAATAAGTAATTAAAGAATGATTTATTTAATTTATAAATAAATAATTTGATTAATTTATAATTAGGAATGATTAATAATGAATTAATCTAAGATAATTTCTTAAGAAAGCGATTAAAGAAATGTTATTAGTTAATAAAAAATAATTAACTAAAGATTATTAAGTATTAATTAAGGTGATAAATTTTAAAGAATTAATTAGATTAATTAATTTAGATAATCAATTATAAATTGTTTAAGTGAAATTACTTCATGAAAGTATTTAAGGATTAATCACTTATAGTGATTAATTTTGGATATTTTTATTTAGTACAGTTAATTAATTATATAATTGGTTCAAAAGTTAATTTAATTAATATGATTGATTAAAAATAATTTAATTAATTAAAGTGCTTGATAAATTAATTTATATCAAATGATTTGGAATTAATAAATCAGAATTGGATAATAAATTCATAAGTAATTAATTTAATTGAAGATAAATTGAATTAATTAGGATTAAACAACCCTGTTTATAAATGATTATTGAATGCTTGACCTTACTTATGAATGATTGTATTGAATGATTTGCCTTGATTGATTGTCTCACCTAATCTGTGACATTTTGTTCTGTGAATTGAGTTGTGTATTTATTCATTTATTGATGATACATCTGTATATTATCTGTAAATCTGTGAATGAGCAATAAGCGTCATAGTTATATCGCTTATCGACTATATTTCTGTGTTTTAATCTGTGATGGTTGAATGATGTTGCGCTATTGTCTCAAACCCCTGGACCACACCATACACACACAATTATGGATTTCACGAGAAAATCAGTTAAGTCGCAGATTTTTGAAAACAGTTTTGACTTTGAATTTTTAAATTCAAATGTTTTGAAAATGGAATCGGAATAAAAGTGAAAAGCTTTTAAAATGGAATTTCAAGTTAAAATTTATTTTAATTAAGTTTTGAAATTTAAATAATTTGATTTAGATTTGAATTCAAAATTAGGAATTGAATTCTATGATTTGAAATTAGGGATTAAAGATGTTAAGTTAGTTTGAAACAGTATTTAAAGCATTGTTTTGGGAATTCGAATTAAGTCAAAGATTGTAACTTGTATAAATGAAATAGAGTTTTTCCTAAATAAAGCTATTGTTTCTAAACGATAAAAAGATTTGGTTTCAAATCTTATTGAAAGGGATTTCAAGTTTAAACTAAAATAGTTTTCCAAGTTATAGATAAATATTTGGGAACGAATTTTGAAAATAAATATTTGGGAACAATTTAAAAGCTAGGAGACAAATCTTTGATTTAAAGATTTAATGAATTAATTTTTTTGAAACAAAATTGTTTTGAAATCTGGAAAAGAATACTTGTGAAAGTAGGTGAACTTTATGAAATAAATCTTTTGTTTAAAAGATTTGAAATGGTAATTGGTTTAAACCATTTGAAAGTAAGTTTTGAATTATTAAGTTGTGACTTAATTGAAATCCCATATCCATATATTTTAATTACTGCGCTCACTATTCGGTTTAGCCGGGAAAGGACCTTTGTGTCGTATAACCCATTCCGAATATGTGATTCGTCGTTATGGATAGCATTTGAAGACCGGTGTTGAAGACCGGGTATTTGCGAAAGCGATAGGATGGCCTATCGATTGTCTCTACACTGAGTCGCGCCGGTATAGAGACTCCCTAAGTGATGGGAAATCCGATCGGGATTGTGAATACCCGGATTGCAATGGCTTCTTCGGAAGTGCCTTCGGTTCTGTTCTAATCCAGAACAGACTTGTATAGATTGTACGTCTGACATTACATTTTGAGATATAAAGCAGATTTCTTTCAAATACATTTCTGTTGGTGGCGGAGAATTTATTCTCTTAGCTTAACACCCTTCTCTGAGACGTACGAGCTCAGAGGTTATGTAGTTGAAGGTTATCAGCGATATATTCTCAATTTGGTAATGTGACGTGCTAAGTGTTGCGGTGTAATGATCATTGTTTGATCATTTGTGATATGATCATTTATTTGATCATTTATCTTTGTGATCATTACTTTGATCATTTGTTGACCCAAAGCATGGCTTTGTACCAAAGCGTGGCTTTGTGGACGAGACTTCGTCGGACCTCACACCCCGGAAATGATCAAAACAGGAAGGATGCGGCAAGGTTATTAGGGGGTAGCGCCCCTTTAGTGTATGTCAATCCTTCTGGATAGAGGTGGTATCATGGTATGGAGCCCAGATACTTAACCTATGTTGTTGCTGCAAATTTATTGCTTTGTGGTTGTTGGAATCGAGGATCCTCGTATATAGATCGGTTACGATCGGGGGACGACATATTCGTGTCAGTAGTTACCCAGTTAGGGGTAACCCGGCCTTGTGTTGGCAGAGATCCGGTTTGGTTCTCGGGAACGTCCTTCCAGAGGCGTTCTCATGTGGCAATGGGAAGTTCCTTAGCCTGACCATTTGTTGGAAATCCAATTCCCAATACGAAACCCTGTACGGTTTTAGTTGTAGAACCTGCCATTTACTTATGGTGTTCACCACTGTTTAGATGGTAGCTATAGTAGGCATAGTTCGAAATGTCTATGCTGGCTAAGATTAATATTCTACTTTTGAAATGTTTTCCTCACTATGCACTTGTAATAATATCAAAGAATTTCTTTTCTCGTACCAAGCATATTTAACTATCATAAGAAGAAATCTCCTCCAATTCTGCGTTTGCATTGTGTGTGTGGCGGGAGGTTTTATGGTAGTTTCATTTTTAAAAGCATTGCGAATTGATTTTAAAATCTTTTGTTGATTATTTTAAAAGATAAACTGTTTTTGTTGCTCACACCAGTCCCATGACTGATCCGGAGTTTATTGTTTTTTCCTAAACTCTGCGTGCTCAAAATTTTTCTACACGAGCAGTTTAGAGTTGGGGTTTTCAGATAGTCGGATGTAGTGGATTATTTGGAGTTAGTTCAGTCTTTGGATTATACTGCACTTGCTTATCTATGTGCATCGTTTTTGGGAGTTCGAGCTAGTGTTGGATTGGTTCTTGGAAATGGAGTTGCAGTTTTTGGAGTTCTTCCTTGAAGACTATCTTAGAGTTATTTGTTCTGCTTCTTGTGTTATCTATTTTCTTTCCGCTGCTATTTTTATTGTATAATATCTCTGATGTATATTGATATCTATTGGATCATCTGTTGTATCAGATATTGTATTAACGCAATATATCAATGTATTATTCTTTTATTCCGTTGTCTTATTTACTTAATGTTGTTATAAGCTCCGGCGAATCGGATTTGAACGGTCGAATCTATGACATTCGAATACGATATGAAGTATGGATGTCGATTTTCGAGCGCGAAAAATCCGAGTCGTTACACTGAAATAACTCGGTCTGACCCGAGTATTATTTAAAAGAAAATAATAAACGGATCAGTCTAATTTATTCTCACAAATAAGTGAATGATAAACAACGCTTTAATAAATAATTATAGTGTGGAATGAGACTATACAACGTAAATAATCGGCATAGTTTAAATGAAGAAATCTCAATTTAAACTCCATCAAAATCAGTTTTCAAATTCACAATTGAATTCAAAGCAGAAATTCACAAAATCTAGAAATCAAAATAGATAACTAGAAAAACCAGCATAAAAGTGAATCGATCTCAGCAGATGGCGAGTTTTAGCCACGCCGCACGTGCATCTCAGGTGGCCGAAGCCTACCAAGTACTATAAATTTTGGCGCCCATCAGATGACCCGAAGGTCCGCAGAGTGACCCGAAGTTCTAGTACCGGTAATTGACCTGAAGGTCCATCAGATGACCCGAAGGTCTAACAAATGACCCAAAGGTCCAGCAGAGTGGCTCGAAAGCCAAATAAAATCATCAAAACAGCAAATATTTCAATTAACGAGTCCGGAACTAACCGAAATAGTAAAAGTGTGGTTCCATACTCCGCACTTTTGCTAAACCGTATAATTCTCTTCATCGTTTCCTTGAAAGTGCAAAATTGTGTATTTTATATAAATAACATTTTACGTTCTCAAACGGACAAATTCGGAATTAAGCGAATCAGTAAAAGTAAGGGTTCATTGTCCTCAATTTTGCGGAAGCGTTTAAATCGCTTTCTCATTCTTTTGAAAGTGCAAACTATAAATTTTTTGGAAACAATTTTATTTTAAAACGATTTTTAAAACGCGTGATTAAAACAACAACAACTATAGCAATTTCGACGAGGAAATTGCGCTTCACAAAACACCGTAAAAACGGATATCAAATCAGAGTTGCGGGATAACCGATTAAAAATTCACTTTAAAATTGACGGTTGCCGAAATCAAAACAACGGTAATTTTTATTTATTAAAAATATCATCAAAACAACACGCTTCAAAAATATACTACCAGCGTAAAAATTTCCGTTATAAAATAATGCGTAAAATACGTTTTAAAACGTAACACCGGTTCAACGCAAATTAAATAGTGGACTGCACCACTATATTTTCATCAAAATATTACACTGCCTCAATATACGCGTGCACACTCGAATAAAATAGGCGATTTAAAATGCTTGAACAAATGCACTTGTACTACAACTTTTTATACAAACAATGCATTAAAGAAAATTTTACCTGGCGATACGACTATAATTAGCACGTAAATCATTCTGGGCATTTATGCAACACCCTTGAACCAAAATAACATTTACACGTATAAACTACCATCTGGCTATGCAGGGCACGTAAGAAACAAAAGTATAGTCACTTGAAACAATTTAAAATGGGAAGAAAGTAAGATGTCCTATACACAAAGGAAAAGTAAGATGGCCTGACAATTACCTATACACGCATGCAACCGATGTTTTAATAAATATAATTTGGCATCTTCAATATGCATGCAAATAACATGTGTACTCAAAATGATGTGTGCTACGGATTCTCAGGTGAAAATAATATATGCAGCTGATTTCAAGTGCAAATAATGCATGCACTAGACACGACCAGGGTATGAATTCACGCATTAAACAGCTAGTACGCACGCATACTATGTAAACTCCTATATACGAAAAAGATGGGAAACCTGGGTAATATAAACAAGTGTACACACGAATAATATTTACACACGTTTGATGAGGTTAACTAGTTATTTGTAACGACCAATACACGTTTTTTGAGACACACTCGTCACTTCAACACGAAATGAAACAATATAATAGAGAAAATAACCTAGAACACATTTCACGCGCACGTGCTACTTTATGCATAAATGAAATGCAAGCCTGGATATCATTCGTATACTTTATGCGTTGATGCAAAAATGAATTGTATAAAGAAAAAGGAATTTCTCAAACCCGGTACACAAATATACGTTAATACCTTTGTACTTATTTTTGAATGATACCACTTTAAACAAAGAAAATGGGATAACAAAAATATCCTATTGCACAGTAGTGCAACAAAATTTTATCGGTTGTACCAAGCAAGTATAAAATCAGATAATTTTCTGGGCAATACACCCTTTCACGCATGTTATATAAAGTTTTGGAAATATACTAGAACAAAATGATTCCAAGCTTCACAGGTTTGCATGCGAAAGTGAAATGCGAAATATACTAGAACAAAATAATTCCAGGCTTCACTTGTTTGCATGCGAAAGTGAAATGCATGCAACCAATAAAATCAACACAAATTAGAAGTGTGAGGTTTTTACACTCACCCCAAAATTGCTTCAAAGTTGCAAGCAAGCAAGAATTGTGGAAGCTGCCATTAATGCGTTATTGCTCTTCAGTAAAGTTTATTTTTGAAAAATGAAAAACTGATAACAGAGGGATGAAGGGTACAATGCATTTACTATGAATACGTGCCATCTGAAACATTGTATACGGCCACACCTTCAGTAAATGCAAACGTGCATTTGTAATTATGGTGCACGGCCTTACTTTATGGCAAGTGACAGCAATAAAATGACTATTTTAGCATGAATACTTTATGGTACATGGTCATACCTGAAGGTGGAGTTCTTGTCTATTTTAGCATTCCATTTTAAGTTCTAACATGAATGACGCAAGAGTCTTTATGATTTTCAATGTCCAGTGACATACTTAATAATGAATTGGAAGTTTACATATACACACTTTGCTTTTTTTTTTTACATATATTGGCAGCAAATGCTAAATGAAAAATGAAAAATGAAAAATGTGTTGAAGTTTCACTTTGCATTTTAGACCATTGTTGTAATAGAGAAATGTTGTTTTATAAAAATGTCAAATTGGCTTATGGCAAGTAGAAATTTATTTTAACATTTTTCTTTCCAAATTTAAATGAAAATTTTCTATTTAATATTTTTACTCCGACCGCAACACAAAAATCACGTTCGATAAAGAATTTTAGAATATTTATTACGACGGTAATAAAATCACGGTCTTACAGACTCGCTCGCTTATAAAAATTGTGTCCCCGCAATTTTCATACTAGAAGCAGTCAATAACGTAAATAATTCATCACAACAAAAATTCAAAATAGAAAAGATGGAAAAGAATGCTCACCCCCACCCGAAGAGGAGAGAAAACCGAGATAAGAACACTCGATGAATTCTCTGGTTTCCCAAGTGCAATCCTTGGAGTTTGCGGACCATTGAATCTTCACGAGCGGAACTTCTTTGTTCCGAAGGTATTTCACCTCCGTAGCAAGCACACGAATAGGATTTTGCACAATAGACAAGTCAGGTGATATCACAAGATCTTGCAGCATATGGGGATCAATAATAGAATTCAAATCTCGAAGGCATCGACGAAGCTGGGATACATGAAATACGTCATGAATTCCGGAAAACTGAATAGGTAGCGATACACGATAAGCAACAAGACTAATGCGTTCCGTAATAGGAAACGATCCAATATATCGTGGAGCCAATTTCTCAGAGCTACTAAAACACACCACATCCTTCATCGGGGAAACACGAATAAATCCAAGATTATCAACAGAAAATTCCAAAGGTTTCCTACGATGATCGACATTAAATTTCTGCCTATTCTGAGCCTATTTCATTCTCTGTCTGATAATATCAATCCTCTCAGAAGAATTACGAATATAATCGGGGCTGAGAACTAACTTTTCCCCTTTATTCCAACCAATAAGATGGTGATCGGCACGGTCTTCCGTAAAGAGCTTCGAAAGGAGCCATACCGACACTGGATTGAAAACTGTTGTTATAAGAGAATTCAACAAGAGATAGGCGGTCCTTCTAACTACCACCAAAGTCAAGAAGCAGTCCGATTGGACTTGATAGGAATAAAATGGGTTGATTTGGTCAATCGGTCAACAATCACCCAAACACTAGAATGGCCCGACCTCAAACGAGGTAGACCATCAATGAAGTCTATAGAAATTTGATCTCATTTTCATAATGGAATCTCAAGAGGATGCAAAAGGCCACTAGGACGATGGTGTTCAGTTATAATAGGTTGACAAGTCCTACAGCGACTCATCGAACTCACAACATCACGCTTCATACCCTCCCAAAGGTATAAGCGTTTCATATCAGCATACATCATACTACTACCCGGATGGATAGTATACTTGGATGATTATAATCCTTAAGAATGTTATTCCTAAGATTAGGAACATTAGGCACGATCAACCTTCCCTTCTTCCGAATACAACCATGGACATCAATATCGAAATCCTTTAGATCATCACTTCAGGATTCTGATTTACAACTCTGAATAAGATAAGCAAGATCTGGATCTTGCTTTCGAGCATCAGCAACACGATCCAGCAAACTAGGACGAGCTTCCATGCTAAATAAAAGCACGGGAGAATCAGAAACTGAAGGACAGTCTCTAATATCACAAAGAGATAAGGCTTTCAAAATTACTATTTTCTTTTTGAAACCATTTTTTTAGGTCAATCTATTGTGTCAAATTGTCTCATCAAAGCGTTTAGGAGATTCCTATCGATAACGTTGATCAAGCGCATCGACCAGAATTCTTAAAGCACTCAATGGGCAATATAATCACAAAATCATCTTCTATATGATAAACACAAATCCAATTATACTTGTAAATAAAGCTTACGAAAAATATTTGCAAAATTTTAAATTTGCTGTTTTCATCCAAAATCAATAAATACTCAAACGGAGTCATCGAGATAATTGTAGAATACTCGATTCACAAAATGGATGAAATAAGCTGGGCAAACTGAATGGCGTAATAAGTCATTCATAAAAATCATAACAATTGCGGAATGAGGTAAGTGGAATGCTAACTTCCGCAACTCATCGCCAAATGAAAACCGGTAGCAAGATCGAGTAGGGAGAAGCGCTAGAACGAATAAATCGTTTGGCTTCCAATTCAGATAATTGTTGCTTGAGCTCCTTATTTTTCTTAGTAGACATCCTCGTGGGAGCACGACTGACAAGACGAGCACCAGAGATAAGATCATTACGGAACTCAATTGCCCGCTTTGGCGGCAATCTCAAAATAGGCTTGGAGACATCAGAAAAACCACAAACAACTGGAATCTTTAGCTATAATAGCATCCGATTTGAAGGAAGAAATGAAAGAATTCGGAGCATGTTCAAAATATAAAGTTCTTTCGGGACATAGGATTGAACTTCGTAACGGACGAGCCAATCCATACCCAAAGTCATATCAAAACCAAGATGATTCATATTATGCAAATTCGCATGAAAGATGAAACGACAAAGAATAATTTCAACATCAACACATAACAACCCAAGAGTAGCGGATCCACCAATAGGATTTACGATCCTCAAAGGGTCTCAAAGAGTAATAACATCCAAATGAATAATATCAACAAGCCCCTTTGACACGAATGAATGCGATGCACCTGTATCGAAAAGAAATCTAACAGAACGGGCATGAAATAAAATAAAACCTTCCAAAACAGAAGGAGTAATACCTTTGGGCTGAGAAGAAACACCAGAAGCTTTAGCAACATTAAGCTTCCCAGATTTGACACCCCTAGAAGCAGTAGGGCAATCCGAAATCCAATGACCCTCTTTCTTGCAATAGCGGCAAATGCGAGGCCTAGGACAATTACGGTGAAGATGATCCAGAGATCCACAATTATAGCATGCCCTCTGAACAGAAGGGGCACTACTAGGCTGAGAACTAGAGGTAGTTTGCTTCTTGTTCTTCTGATTAGAAGAATTAGGCTTATGAAATGGAAACCTCTTCTTGTTGGGGTTCTTAGAAACCTCAGCATCATCACAACTCTCACGTTCCTTTTCAACAGCTTCAAGACAAAGAGCTGAATCAACAAGCTCCTCAAAAGAGAGCTTTAGCTGAAGTAAAAGAACTTTCTTCAAACCATCAACAAAACGAAGATTCTTCTTACGCGTAGTGTTAATGAACTCAACTCCGTATTTGGACAAGGCTCGAAAGATGCAACATAATCAGAAACATATGAGTTTCCTTGCTTCAACTCAAGGAAACTGCGTACAAGATTTGCTTTTTTCGATTCAGGAATGAACTTAAGTTCGAATCGTCCCTTAAACTGAACCCAAGAGAGAGCGGACTCATCAACTTCCGAAATAAAGAGCTCATACCAATCAAGCGCACGCTCTTGCAACATACAAGATGCCACAAGAACGCGATGATGATCCGAAAGATCCATCCGAGAAAATATACGCTCACAAGTGCGCAACCAAGTCTGAATTTCATAACACTTTCTGATCCCTTAAAAGGCTGACCTCCAAGGTGGGAATAGTAACTACACATGCGGGTGAAGGCAGACTTCTGAGTAGGAGCTGCGGGAGTAGCAACAGGAGATTGAGTACCCCGAAATAGCTCCATAAACTGATCAGCTGACAATAGACACCGTCCGGATGAGAGCCACTAGACGGGTCTGCAGAAGAACGCTTCCCTCTACCTCTTCCTGCCATAGGCTGAGAGACAAGAGAATATAAAGATTAGTTAAAACAATACACGATTGATAAGAAATTTAACAAATGGAATACTACGAAATATATAATTTTATTCCTAGACGTACTCCACATGTTAAAGTGGAAAGAATAGATTAGAAAGGCACGAATAAAACCTTCAAATAGTTGTAACATATGTTCCATTCTGTTTCTGATCTGTGTTTATTATAATATGTTCTAAACTTCAGCTCTGATACCAAGCTGTGACGCCCCACCTCTATGCTCACAATAACAAAGGTTATTATAAGGAATAACGTCCGCTATTGCGAAGAATAAGGCTTGTTAGAAGCGACCATCCGTAAGTTATGCCTTAGACGAGTATTGAATACATCGATAGGAGTTGTATAAATTACTCCCAAAGATATATATTCAATCCAAATCGAAAACGAAACTACAGTGGCTAAAGAAAATCCAGAACAAGTCATAATAACAACAACACTGATAGTATAATCACATCAGAACAGAAATATCAGGTATATAGCGGAAGACAAGTCTAGAATACATGCTACAAACATCACTAGTTCACATGAACCAAATGTACATATACATATACGTCAACATACATAAGATAGGAATCAATAAACCAAAAGTACTCCTCGAGGACTAGACAAAAGATGACGCGAATCCCAAAAGTTGAAGCTGCTACGGAATCAAAGATAGAGATCACCCTGAAATAACTCGGTCTGACCCGAGTATTATTTAAAAGCAAATAATAAACGGATCAGTCTAATTTATTCTCAGAAATAAGCGAATGATAAACAACACTTAAATAAATAAATATAGTCTGGAATGAGACTATACAACATAAATAATCGGCATAGTTTAAATGAAGAAATCTCAATTTAAACTCCATCAAAATCAGTTTTCAAATTCACAATTGAATTCAAAGCAGAAATTCACAAAATCTAGAAATCAAAATAGATAACTAGAAAATCAACACTCGCAAAATCTAGCAATCAAAATAAGATAACTAGAAAAACCAGTATAAAAGTGGATCGATCCCAGCAGATGGCGAGTTTTAGCTACGCCGCACGTGCATCTCAGATGGCCGAAGCCTACCAAGTCTATAAATTTTGGCGCCCATCAGATGACCCGAAGGTCCACAGAGTGACCCGAAGGTCTAGTGCTGGTAATTGACCCGAAGGTCCATCAGATGACCCGAAGGTCCAACATATGACCCGAAGGTCCAGCAGAGTGGCTCGAAAGCCAAATAAAATCATCAAAACAGCAAATATTTCAATTAACGAGTCCGGAATTAACCGAAATAGTAAAAGTGTGGTTCCATATTCCGTACTTTTGCTAAACCCTTTAATTCTTTTCATCGTTTCCTTGAAAGTGCAAAATTGTGTATTTTATATAAATAACATTTTACGTTCTCAAACGGACAAATCCGAAAATAAGAGAATCAGTAAAAATAAGGGTTCATACTCCTCAATTTTGCTGAAGCGTTTAAATCGCTTCCTCATTCTTCTGAAAGCGCAAACTGTAAATTTTTTGGAAACAATTTTATTTTAAAACGATTTTTAAAACGCGTGATTAAAACAACAACAACTATAGCAATTTCGACGAGGAAATTGCGCTTCACAAAACACCGTAAAAACGGATATCAAATCAGCGGTGCGGGATAACCGCTTAAAAATTCACTTTAAAATTGACGGTTACTGAAATCAAAACAACGGTAATTTTTATTTGTTAAAAATATCATCAAAACAACACGTTTCAAAAATATACTACCAGCGTCAAAATTTCCGTTATAAAATAACGGCGTAAAATACGTTTTAAAACGTAACACCGGTTCAACGCAAATTAAATAGTGGACTGCACCACTATATTTTCATCAAAATATTACACTGCCTTAATATACGCGTGCACACTCGAATAAAATAGGTGATTTAAAATGCTTGAACAAATGCACTTGTACTACAGCATTTTATACAAACAACGCATTAAAGAAAATTTTACCTGGTGATACTACTATATTTAGCACGCAAATTATTCTGGGCATTTATGCAACACCCTTGAACCAAAATAAAATTTACATGTATAAACTACCATCTGGCTATGCATGGCACGTAAGAAACAAAAGTATAGTCACTTGAAACAATTTAAAATGGGAAGAAAGTAAGATGTCCTATACACAAAGGAAAAGTAAGATGGCCTGACAATTACCTATACACGTATGCAACCAATGTTTTAATAAATATAATTTGGCATCTTCAATATGCATGCAAATAACATGTGTACTCAAAATAATGTGTGCTACGGATTCTAAGGTGAAAATAATATATGCAGCTGATTTCAGGTGCAAATAATGCATGCACTAGACACGACCAGGGTATGAATTCATGCATTAAACAGCTAGTACGCACGCATACTATGTAAACTCCTATATACGAAAAAGATGGGAAACCTGGGTAATATAAACAAGTGTACACACGAATAATATTTACACACGTTTGATGAGGTTAACTAGTTATTTGTAATGACCAATACACGTTTTGTGAGACACACTCGTCACTTCAACACGAAATGAAACAATATAAAAGAGAAAATAACCTAGAACACATTTCACGCGCACGTGCTACTTTATGCATAAATGAAATGCAAGCCTGGATAACATTCGTATACTTTATGCGTTGATGCAAAAATGAATTGTACAAAGAAAAAGGAATTTCTCAAACCCGGTACACAAATATACGTTAATACCTTTGTACTTATTTTTGAATGATACCACTTTAAACAAAGAAAATGGGATAACAAAAATATCCTATTGCACAGCAGTGCAACAAAATTTTATCGGTTGTACCAAGCAAGTATAAAATCAGATAATTTTCTGCAATACACCGTTTCACGCGTGTTATATAAAGTTTTGGAAATATACTAGAACAAAATGATTCCAGGCTTCACAGATTTGCATGCGAAAGTGAAATGCGAAGTATACTAGAACAAAATAATTCCAGGCTTCACTGGTTTGCATGTGAAAGTGAAATGCATGCAACCAATAAAATCAACACAAATTAGAAGTGTGAGGTTTTTACACTCACCCCAAAATTGCTTCAAAGTTGCAAGCAAGCAAGAATTGTGGAAGCTGCCATTAATGCGTTATTGCTCTTCAGTAAAGTTTATTTTTGAAAAATGAAAAACTGATGACAGAGGGATGAAGGGTACAATGCATTTACTATGAAGACGTGCTATCTGAAACATTGTATACGGCCACACCTTCATTAAATGCAAACGTGCATTTGTAATTATGGTGCACGGCCATACTTTATGGCAAGTGACAGCAATAAAATGACTATTTTAGCATGAATACTTTATGGTACATGGTCATACCTGGGAGTTCTTGTCTATTTTAGCGTTCCATTTTTTCTAACATGAATGACGCAAGAGTCTTTATGATTTTCAATGTCCAGTGACATACTTAATAATGAATTGGAGATTTATATATACACAATTCGCTTTTTTTTTAACATATATTGGCAGCAAATGCTAAATGTAAAATGAAAAATGTGTTGAAGTTTCACTTTGCATTTTGGACCATTGTTGTAATAGAAAAATGTTGTTTTATAAAAATGTCAAATTGGCTTAAGGCAAGTAGAAATTTATTTTAACATTTTTCTTTCCAAATTTAAATGAATATTTTCTATTTAATATTTTTACTCCGACTTTAACGCAAAAATCACGTTCGATAAAGAATTTTAGAATATTTATTACGACGGTAATAAAATCACGGTCGTTACAATGAACCTCATATTTGACGAACATTATATTTGAATATTGCAATTTGAAAATCTAGATCGCGAGAATGGTAAAATTGAAAATTTCACACCTCAAATCATCAAAATTTTGAATTTTGAAAATTTTGAATTTCAAAAATTCAAACATTTTAACTTTTCAAAGTTCAAACATTGAAATTTCTAAGGTATACTTGATTATTGAGATGTTGAATTTGGAATCTTAAATCGTATAAAGTTCTGCCGTTTATTTTGAGCCAGGATATTCATCATAATAGCTCAAACATAAATGTTGAAAAAGTTTGTGCTTTGAATCTGGACACCTCAAAATTTTGAATTTTCAATCTTGATATGTTTGAATGCTGAAATTAAATTCGGTAACGTGCAAATCTAAAATTCGCCGAAATTCAAATCAGGAGATACTCAAAGTTAAGCTCATGAATCTTGAATATTGAAATGTTCCGAATGTGAACGTTGGTTTTTGAAAAATCCTGATTTTGAACCTTTTATATACCAATCTTAAAAAATTTAAATTTTTGAATTTTTAGAAATTCGATTCACGAAATTTGCGACATTACTACTTACGTATTTTTCAAATTTTGAATCTTTCGATTTTCCAATCATGAATATCGTACCATATTGTTTTTTGGATATCCATCATGAAATCCCTAATATAGAATCTTGAAATGTTTATATCCTAAAACTAGAATTTCAAAAACTTTGAATCTTCAATCTTAAATCTTGAAAGGTTGAATGTCGAAATTGAATCCTATACACTTTGACTATTTAATTTTGCAAGAGATTCGAAAATTTTGACGCTTCATGTTTATAGATTTTTGAGATCTGCCCTCGAATGTTGAAAATTTCAGATATTCACTCTTGAACTACTCATAGACTGAATCGTGTGCATAAAATTTTCAGTTGTTTGAATTTTGAATCATGTAAAGCGGGATCGCTAAACATTAAATCCTTGGACTTGTAAAATGGAAAGCCCAAATTTTCAGCCTTGTTTCGTTGTAATTTCCAATCGTAATTATTTGGAAATCTTAAAAAGCACAATGTTGGGAATCTGCTATCTTGGAACTGTGATGTTGGATGTTCGATTGTTAAAACAAGAATCAAGAATCTGCTATCTTGGAAATGTGACCTGGGAAGATCGAGTCTTGAGTCGTCAAATGTTCGAAACTTCAAAACGATTCTAGATTCGTGAAAAGTTTTTTGGGACTAAAACCGTCAAATGTTCAAATTTTAAATTTTGGAAGTATGAACCTCATATTTGTCGAACATTATATTTGAATATTGCAATTTGAAAATCTAGATCGCGAGAATGGTAAAATTGAAAATTTCACACCTCAAATCTTCAAAATTTTGAATTCTGAATTTTGAAAATTCTGAATTCAAAATTCAAAATTTTTAACTTTTCAAAGTTCAAACATTGAAATTTCTAAAGTATACTTGATTATTGAGATGTTGAATTTGGAATCTTAAAACCTACATAGTTCCGCAGTTTATTTTTAGCCAGGATATTCATCATAATATTTTTGAATATTGAAATTTTAAGGAATCTGGAATTTTAAATCCTTAAAGGTTCCACTCTTCAATCTTAAAACATATACTTTGGGTATCCTTCACATAGGCCTAATGTAGAATTTTAAATGGTTTATAACGTAAATGTACAATTTTTGTATTTTGAATCCTCACTCTTAAATCTTGAAATGTTATATAACCTTAAATTGAATCCTATAAAGTTTGACCTGTTATTTGCACGAGTCGACTCTTGAAATTATCGATGTTAGACTCACGAATCTGCAATTTTGAAATGTTTGGAACATGAACATCAATTTGGAAACCCCTGAGTTTTTTTATTGGATTTTGAATTTTGATCTAGAAACTTATATCATGAAATTTAGATCTTGAATATCAATCAATAAAAGTTCGAAACAATAAAATTAAGATGATCGAATCCTTATTTTAGAAATGATCCAACCATTTGTTTGGAAAATCGGGTTTTGAATCGAAATGATTAAATCTCGAATCCTAAATGATGGAATCTTAAAAAGCACAATGTTGGGAATCTGTCATCTTGGAACTGTGACGTTGGATGTTAGATTGTTAAAACAAGAATCAAGAATCTGTTATCTTGGAAATGTGACCTTGGAAGATCGAGTCTTGAGTCGTCAAATGTTCGAATCTTCAGAATGATTCTAGATTCGTGAAAAGTTTTTTGGGACTAAAACCGTCAAATGTTCAAATTTTAAATTTTGGAAGTATGAACCTCATATTTGTCGAACATTATATTTGAATATTGCAATTTGAATATCTAGATCGCGAGAATGGTAAAATTGAAAATTTCACACCTCAAATCTTCAAAATTTTGAATTTTGAATTTTGAATTTTGAAAATTCTGAATTTCAAAAATTCAAAATTTTTAACTTTTCAAAGTTCAAACATTGAAATTTCTGAAGTATACTTGATTATTGAGATGTTGAATTTGGAATCTTAAATCCTATAAAGTTCCGCCGTTTATTTTGAGCCAGGATATTCATCATAATAGCTCAAACATAAATGTCGAAAAAGCTTGTGCTTTGAATCTGGACACCTCAAAATTTTGAATCTTCAATCTTGATATGTTTGAATGCTGAAATTAAATTCGCTAACGTAAAAATCTAAAATTCGCCGAAATTCAAATCAGGAGATACTCAAAGTTAAGCTCATGAATCTTGAATATTGAAATGTTCTGAATGTGAACATTGGTTTTTGAAAAATCCCGATTTTGAACCTTTTATATACCAATCTTAAAAAATTTAAATTTTTTAATTTTCAGAAGTTCGAATCACGAAATTTGCGACATTTCTACTTGCGTATTTTTCAAATTTTGAATCTTTCAATTTTCCAATCTTGAATATCGTACCATATCGTTTTTTGGACATTCATCATGAGATCCCTAATATAGAATCCTGAAACGTTTAAATCCTAAAACTAGAATTTCAAAAACATTGAATCTTCAATCTTAAATCTTGAAAGTTTGAATCTCGAAATTGAATCCTATACAATTTGACTATTTAATTTTGCAAGAGATTTGAAAATTTTGATGCTTCATGTTCATAGATTTTTGAGATCTGCCCTCGAATGTTGAAAATTTCAGATATTCACTCTTGCACTACTCATAGACCGACTCGTGTGCATAAAATTTTGAGTTGTTTGAATGCTGAATCATGTAAAGTGGGATCCCTAAACATTAAATCCTTGGACCTGTAAAATGGAAAGCCCAAATTTAGATTTTTGGAAGCCTAAAATTTCAGCCTTGATTCGTGGTAATTTCTAATCATAATTATTTGAAAGTTCGAGTATTCACTAAGAATTTCAATATTGAAATTTTTTGAATCACGAAACGAAAACCGTAGACGCTCGAAACTTGAATGACGAAAGGAAGGAAGCTTAAATCTTGAATCTTCGGTACTTATCATGTAAGGCAAAAATTTCGAATCTTGAAAACGATTCTTGATTCTTGGCTCTAAAATCACCAAATGTTCAAATTTTTTATTATGAAATGTGTGAACTTACTCGAATTCCATTTTTGAATATTGAAATTTTAAGGAATCTGGAATTTTAAATCCTTAAAGGTTACAATCTTCAATCTTGAAACATATACTTTGGGCATCCTTCACATAGCCCTAATGTAGAATTTTAAATGGTTTATAACGTCAATGTACAATTTTTATATTTTGAATCCTCACTCTTAAATCTTGAAATGTTATATAAACTTAAATTGAATCCTATAAAGTTTGACCCTGTTATTTGCACGAGTCGACTCTTGAAATTATCGATGTTAGACTCACGAATCTGCAATTTTGAAATGTTTGGAACATGAACATCAATTTGGAAACATCTAAGTTTTTTTATTGAATTTTGAATTTTGACCTAGAAACTTATATCATGAAATTTTGATCTTGAATATCGATCAATAAAAGTTCGAAACAATAAAATTAAGAAGATGGAATCCTTATTTAGAAATGATCCAACCATTTGTCTTGAAAATCGGGTTTTGAATCGAAATGATTAAATCTCGAATCCTAAATAAGGGAATCTTAAAAAGCACAATGTTGGGAATCTGTTATCTTGGAACTGTGACGTTGGATGTTCGGTTGTTAAAACAAGAATAAAGAATCTGTTGTCTTGGAAATGTGACCTTGGAAGATCGAGTCTTGAGTCGTCAAATGTTCGAATCTTCAGAATGATTCTAGATTCGTGAAAAGTTTTTTGGAACTAAAACCGTCAAATGTTCAAATTTTAAATTTTGGAAGTATGAACCTCATATTTGTCGAACATTATATTTGAATATTGCAATTTGAAAATATAGATCGCGAGAATGGTAAAATTGAAAACTTCACACCTCAAATCTTCAAAAATTTGAATTTTGAATTTTGAAAATTCTGAATTTCAAAAATTCACAATTTTTAACTTTTCAAAGTTCAAACATTGAAATTTCTAAAGTATACTTGGTTATTGAGATGTTGAATTTGGAATCTTAAATCCTATAAAGTTCCGCCGTTTATTTTGAGCAAGGATATTCATCATAATAGCTCAAACATAAACGTCGAAAAAGTTTGTGCTTTGAATCTGGACACCACAAAATTTTCAATCTTCAATCTTGATATGTTTGAATGCTGAAATTAAATTCGGTAACGTAATCTAAAATTCGCCGAAATTCAAATCAGGAGATACTCAAAGTTAAGGTCATGAATCTTGAATATTGAAATGTTCCGAATGTGAACATTGGTTTTTGAAAAATCCTGATTTTGAACCTTTTATATACCAATCTTAAAAAATTAAAATTTTTGAATTCTTAGAAGTTCGAATCACGAAATTTGCGACATTTCTACTTACGTATTTTTCAAATTTTGAATCTTTCAAATTTCCAATCTTGAATATCGTACCATATTGTTTTTTGGATATTCATCATGAAAATCCCTAATATAGAATCTTGAAATGTTTGTATCCTAAAACTAGAATTTCAAAAACTTTGAATCTTCGATTGAAAGTTTGAAGCTCGAAATTGAATCCTATACAATTTGACTATTTAATTTTGCAAGAGATTTGAAAATTTTGGCGCTTCATGTTTATAGATTTTTGAGATCTGCCCTCGAATGTTGAAAATTTTGACGCTTCATGTTTATAGATTTTTGAGATCTGCCCTCGAATGTTGAAAATTTCAGATATTTACTCTTGAACTACTCATAGACCGACTCGTGTGCATAAAATTTTGAGTTGTTTGAATGTTGAACGATGTAAAGCGGGATCGCTAAGCATTAAATCCGTGGACTTGTAAAATGGAAAGCCTAATTTTAGATTTTTGGAAGCCTGAAATTTCAGCCTTGATTCGTGGTAATTTCTAATCGTAATTATTTGAAAGTTCGAGTATTCACTAAGAATTTCAATATTGAAATTTTTTGAATCATGGAACGAAAACCGTAGATGCTCGAAACTTGAATGACGAAAGGAAGGAAGGTTAAATCTTGAATCTTGGGTACTTATCATGAAAGCAAAAATTTCGAATCTTGAAAACGATTCTTGAATTATGAAAAGTTTGGCTCTAAAATCCCCAAATGTTCGAACTTTGAATTATGAACTGTGTGAACTTACTCGAAATCCATTTTTGAATATTGAAATTTTAAGGAATCTGGAATTTTAAATCCTTAAAGGTTCCAATCTTCAATCTTGAAACATATACTTTGGGCATCCTTCACATAGCCCTAATGTACAATTTTAAATGGTTCATAACGTAAATGTACAATTTTTATATTTTGAATCCTCACTCTTAAATCTTGAAATGTTATATAATCTTAAATTGAATCCTATAAAGTTTGGCCCTGTTATTTGCACAAGTCGACTCTTGAAATTATCGATGTTAGACTCACGAATCTGAAATTTTGAAATGTTTGGAACATGAACATCAATTTAGAAACTCTTGAGTTTTTTATTGGATTTTGAATGTTGATCTAGATACTTATATCATGAAATTTAGATCTTGAATATCGATCAATAAAAGTTCGAAACAATAAAATTAAGAAGATCGAATCCTTATTTTAGAAATTATCCAAACATTTGTCTTGAAAATGGGGTTTTGAATCGAAATGATTCAATCTCGAATCCTAAATGAAGGAATCTTAAAAAGCACAATGTTGGGATCTGTTATCTTGGAACTGTGACGTTGGATATTCGATTGTTAACACAATAATCAAGAATATGTTATCTTGGAAATGTGACCTGGGAAGATCGAGTCTTGAGTCGTCAAATGTTCGAAACTTCAAAACGATTCTAGATTCGTGAAAAGTTTTTTGGGACTAAAACCGTCAAATGTTCAAATTTTAAATTTTGGAAGTATGAACCTCATATTAGTCGAACATTATATTTGAATATTGCAATTTGAAAATCTAGATCGCGAGAATGGTAATATTGAAAATTTCACACCTCAAATCTTCAAAATTTTGAATTTTCAAAATTCTTAATTTCAAAAATTCAAAATTTTTAATTTTTCAAAGTTCTAACATTGAAATTCTAAGGTATACTTGATTATTGAGATGTTGAATTTTGAATCTTAAAACCTATATAGTTCCGCCGTTTATTTTGAGCCAGGATATTCATCATAATAGCTCAAACATAAATGTCGAAAAAGTTTGTGCTTTGAATCTGGACACCTCAAAATTTTGAATCTTCAATCTTGATATGTTTGAATGCCGAAATTAAATTCGGTAACGTACAAATCTAAAATTCGCCGAAATTCAAATCAGGAGATACTCAAAATTAAGCTCATGAATCTTGAATATTGAAATGTTCCAAATGTGAACATTGGTTTTTGAAAAATCTTGATTTTGAACCTTTTATATAACAATCTTAAAAAACTTAAATTTTTGAATTTTTAGAAGTTCGAATCACGAAATTTGCGACATTTCTACTTACGTATTTTTCAAATTTTGAAACTTTCAATTTTCCAATATTGAATATCATACTATATTGTTTTTTGGATATTCATCATGAAATCCCTAATATAGAATCCTGAAATGTTTATATCCTAAAACTAGAATTTCAAAAACTTTGAATCTTCAACCTTAAATCTTGAAAGTTTGAATCTCGAAATTGAATCCTATAAAATTTGAATATTTAATTTTGTAAGAGAATTGAAAATTTTGGCGCTTCATGTTTATAGATTTTTGAGACCTGCCCTCGAATGTTGAAAATTTCAGATATTCACTCTTGAACTACTCATAGACCGACTCGTGTGCATAAAATTTTGAGTTGTTTGAATGTTGAATCATGTAAAGCGGGACCGCTAAACATTAAATCCTTGGACTTGTAAAATGGAAAGCCCAAATTTAGATTTTTGGAAGCCTAAGATTTTTGGAAACCCCTGAGTTTCTTTTATTGGATTTTGAATTTTGATCTAGAAACTTATATCACGAAATTTAGATCTTGAATATCGATCAATAAAAGTTCGAAACAATAAAATTAAGAAGATCGAATCCTTATTTTTGAAATGATCCAACCATTTGCCTTGAAAATCGGGTTTTGAATCAAAATGATTAAATCTCGAATCCTAAATGAAGGAATCTTAAAAAGCACAATGCTGGGAATCTGTTATCTTGGAACTGTGATGTTGGATGTTCGGTTGTTAAAACAAGAATCAAGAATCTGTTATCTTGGAAATGTGACCTTGGAAGATCGAGCCTTGAGTCGTCAAATGTTCGAATCTTCAGAATGATTCTAGATTCGTGAAAAGTTTTTTGGGACTAAAACCGTCAAATGTTCAAATTTTAAATTTTGGAAGTATGAAGATCATATTTGTCGAACATTATATTTGAATATTGCAATTTGAAAATCGAGATCGCGAGAATGGTAAAATTGAATATTTCACACCTCAAATCTTCTAAATTTTGAATTTTGAATTTTGAAAATTCTGAATTTCAAAAATTCAAAATATTTAACTTTTCAAAGTACAAACATTGAAATTTCTAAAGTATACTTGATTATTTAGATGTTCAATTTGGAATTTTAAATCCTATAAAGTTCCGCCGTTTATTTTGAGCCAGGATATTCATCATAATAGCTCAAATATAAATGTCGAAAAAGTTTGTGCTTTGAATCTGGACACCTCAAAATTTTGAATCTTCAATCTTGATATGTTTGAATGCTAAAATTAAATTCGGTAACGTACAAATCTAAAATTCGCCGAAATCCAAATCAGGAGATACTCAAAGTTAAGCTCATGAATCTTGAATATTGAAATGTTCCGAATGTGAACATTGGTTTTTAAAAAAATCCTGATTTTGAACCTTTTATATACCAATCTTAAAAAATTTAAATTTTTGGATTTTTAGAAGTTCGAGTCACGAAATTTGCGACATTTCTACTTACGTATTTTTCAAATTTTGAATCTTTCAATTTTCCAATCTTGAATATCGTTCCATATTGTTTTTTGGATATTCATCATGAAATCCCTAATATGGAATCTTGAAATGTTTATATCCTAAAACTAGAATTTCAAAAATTTTGAATCTTCAATCTTAAATCTTGAAAGTTTGAATCTCGAAATTGAATCCTATACAATTTGACTATTTAATTTTGCAAGAGATTTGAAAATTTTGACGCTACATGTTTATAGATTTTGGAGATCTGCCCTCGAATGTTGAAAATTTCAGATATTCACTCTTGAACTACTCATAGGCTGTCTCGTGTGCATAAAATTTTGAGTTGTTTGAATGTTGAATCATGTAAAGCGGGATCGCTAAACATTAAATCCTTGGAGTTGTAAAATGGAAAGCCCAAATTTAGATTTTTGGAAGCCTAAAATTTCAGCCTTGACTCGTGGTAGTTTCTAATCATAATTATTTGAAAGTTCGAGTATTCACAAAGAATTTCAATATTGAAATTTTTGAATCGTGAAACGAAAACCGTAGATACTCGAAACTTGAATGACGAAAGGAAGGAAGCTTAAATCTTTAATCTTGGGTACTTATCATGAAAGGCAAAAATTTCGAATCTTGAAGACGATTCTTGATTCTAGAAAAGTTTGGCTCTAAAATCCCCAAATTTAGATTTTTGGAAGCCGAAAATTTCAGCCATGATTCGTGGTAATTTCTAATCGTAATTATTTGAAAGTTCGAGTATTCACAAAGAATTTCAATATCGAAATTTTTTGAATCATGAAACGAAAAACGTAGATGCTCGAAACTTGAATGATGAAAGGAAGCAAGCTTAAATCCTGAATCTTGGGTACTTATCATGAACGGCAAAAAATTCGAATCTTGAAAACGATTCTTGATTCTAGAAAAGTTTGGCTCTAAAATCCCCAAACGTTCGAATTTTGAATTATGAAATGTGTGAACTTACTCGAAACCCATTTTGAATATTAAAATTTTATGGAATCTGGAATTTTAAATCCTTAAAGTTTCCAATCTTCAATCTTGAAACATAAACTTTGGGCATCCATCACATAGCCCTAATGTAGATTTTTAAATGGTTAATAACGTAAACATACAATTTTTATATTTCGAATCCTCACTCTTAAATCTTGAAATGTTATATAATCTTAAATTGAATCCCATAAAGTTTGACACTGTTACTTGCACGAGTCGACTCTTGAAATTATCGATGTTAGACTCATGTATCTGCAATTTTGAAATGTTTGGAACATGAACATCAATTTGGAAACCCCTGAGTTTTTTTATTGGATTTTGAATTTTGATCTAGAAACTTATATCATGAAATTTATCCTATAAAGTTCCGCCGTTTATTTTGAGCCAGGATATTCATCATAATAGCCCAAACATAAATGTCGAAAAAGTTTATGCTTTGAACCTGGACACCTCAAAATTTTGAATCTTCAATGTTGATATGTTTGAATGCTGAAATTAAATTCGGTAACGTACAAATGTAAAATTCGCCGAAATTCAAATCAGGAGATACTCAAAGTTAAGCTCATGAATCTTGAATATTGAAATGTTCCGAATGTGAACATTGGTTTTTGAAAAATCCTGATTTTGAACCTTTTATATACCAATCTTAGAAAATTTAAAATTTTGAAATTTTTGAAGTTCGAATAACGAAATTTGCGACATTTCTACTTACGTATTTTTCAAATTTTGAATCTTTCAATTTTCCAATTTGAATATCGTACCATATTGTTTTTTGAATATTCATCATGAAATCCCTAATATAGAATCTTGAAATGTTTATATCCTAAAACTAGAATTTCAAAAACTTTGAATCTTCCATCTTAAATCTTGAAAGTTTGAATCTCGAAATTGAATCCTATACAATTTGACTATTTAATTTAGCAAGCAAGAGATATGAAAATTTTGACGCTTCATGTTTATAGATTTTTGAGATCTGCCCTTGAATGTTGAAAATTTCAGATATTCACTCTTGAACTACTCGTAGACGGACTCGTGTGCATAAGATTTTGTGTTGTTTGAATGTTGAATCACGTAAAGCGGGATCGCTAAACATTAAATCCTTGGACTTGTAAAATGGAAAGCCCAAATTTAGATTTTTGGAAGCCTAAAATTTCAGCCTTGATTTGTGGTAATTTCTAATCGTAATTATCTGAAAGTTCGAGTATTCACAAAGAATTTCAATATTGAAATTTTTTGAATCATGAAACGAAAACCGTAGATGCTCGAAACTTGAATGACGAAAGGAAGGAAGCTTAAATCTTGAACCTTGGGTACTTATCATGAACGGAAAAAAATTCGAATCTTGAAAATGATTCTTGATTCTAGAAAAGTTTGGCTCTAAAATCCCCAAATGTTCGAATTTTGAATTATGAAATGTGTGAATTTACTCGAAATCCATTTTTGAATATTGAAATTTTAAGGAATCTGGAATTTTAAAACCTTAAAGGTTCCAATCTTCAATCTTGAAACATATACTTTGGGCATCCTTCACATAGCCCTAACGTAGAATTTTAAATGGTTTATAACGTAAATGTACAATTCGTATATTTTGAATCCTCGCTCTTAAATCTTGAAATGTTATATAATCTTAAATTGAATCCTATAAAGTTTGACCTTGTTATTTGCACGAGCCGACTCTTGAAATTATCGATGTTAGACTCACGAATCTGAAATTTTGAAATGTTTGGAATGCGGGATCGCTAAACATTAAATCCTTGGACTTGTAAAATGGAAGGCCCAAATTTAGAATTCTGGAAGCCTAAATTTCAGCCTTGATTCGTGGTAATTTCTAATCGTAATTACTTCAACGTTCGAGTATTCACTAAGAATTTCAATATTGAAATTTTTTGAATCATGAAACGAAAACCGTATAAGCTCGAAACTTGAATGACGAAAGGAAGGAAGCTTAAATCTTGAATCTTGGGTACTTATCATGAAAGGAAAAAATTTCGAATCTTGAAAACGATTCTCGATTCTATAAAAGTTTGGCTCTAAAATCCCCAAATGTTCGAATTTTGAATTATGTATGAACTTGTAATACTCGAAATCCATTTTTGAATATTGAAATTTTAATGAATCTGGAATTTTAAATTCTGAAAGGTTCCAATCTTCAATCATGAAACATACGCTTTGGGCATCCTTCACCTAGCCCTAATGTAGAATTTTAAATGGTTTATATCGTAAATGTACAATTTTTATATTTGAATCCTCACTCTTAAATCTTGAAATGTTATGTAATCTTGAATTGAATCTTGTAAAGTTTGGCCCTTTTGTTTGCACGAGTCGACTCTTGAAATTATCGAAGTTAGACTCACGAATCTGGAATTTTGAAATGTTTGGAACGTGAACATCAATTTGGAAACTCCTTAGTTTTTTTATTCGATTTTGAATTTTGATCTAAAATCTTTTATCATGAAATTTAGAATTTGAATATCGATCAATAAAAGTTCGAAACATTAAAATTGAGAAGATCGAATGCTTAGTTTAGAAATGATCCAACCATTTGTCTTGAATATCGGGTTTCGGATCGAAATGATTAAATCTCGAGTCTTAGATGAAGGAATAATCTTAGTAAGCATAATGTCCGCAATCTGTTATCTTGGAACTGTGACGTTGGATGTTCGATAGTTGAAACAAGAATCTGTTATCTTGGAAATATGACCTTGGAGGTTCGAGTCTTGAGTCGTCAAATGTTCGAATCTTGAAAACATTTCAAGATCCGTGAAAAGTTTTTGGGAATAAAATCGTCAAATGTTCGAATTTTAAATTCCGAAAGTATGAACCTCGTATTACTCGAACCTTATATTTGAATATTGCAATTTTAAAATCTAGACAGCGAGAATGGTAAAATTGAAAATTTCACACCTCAGATCTTCAAAATTTTGAATTTTCAAAATTTTAAAATTCTAAATTTCAAAAATTCAAAATTTTTAACTTTTCAAAGTTCAAACCGAGAAATTTGTAAAGTTTGGACATACTTGATTATTGAGATGTTGAATTTGGAATCTTAAATCCAATAAATTTCAGCCTTTTATTTTGAGCCAGGATATTCATCATAATAGCTCAAACATAAATGTCGAAAAAGTTTGTGCTTTGAATTTGGACACCTGAAAATTTCGAATCTTCAATCTTGATATGTATGAATGCTGAAATTAAATTCGATAACGTACAAATCCAAAATTCGTCGAAATTGAAATCAGAAGATACACAAAGTTAAACGCATGAATCTTGAATATTGAAATGTTCCGAATGTCAACATTGGTTTTCGAAATACCTGATTTTGAAACTTTTACGTTGCAACCTTAAAAAAAATTAAATTTTTGAATTTTTAGAAGTTCGAATCACGAAATTTGCGAATTTTCTACTTACATATTTTTCAAATTTTGAACCTTTCAATTTTTTAATCTTGAATATCGTACAATATAGTTTTTTGGATATTCATCATGAAATCCCTAATTTAGAATCTTGAGATGTTTATATCCTGAAACTAGAATTTCAAAAGCTTTGAATCTTCAATCTTAAAGCTTGAAACTTCGAATCTCGAAATTGTATCCTACACAATTTGACTATTCAATTTTGGAAGACATCTGAAAATTTTGACGCTTCATGTTTGTAGATTTTGAGATCTGCCCTCAAATATTGAAAATTTCATATATTCACTCTTGAACTACTCATATACCGACTCGTGTGCATAAAATTATGTGTTGTTTGAATGTTGAATCTTGTAAAGCAGGATCGCTAAACATTAAATCCTTGGACTTGTAAAATGTAAGGCCAAAATTTAGATGGAAGCCTAAAATTTCAGCCTTGATTTGTGGTAATTTCTAATCGTAATTATTTGAAAGTTCGAGTATTCACTAAGAATTGCAGTCTTGAAAATTTTTGAATCATGAAACGAAAACCGTAGAAGCTCGAAACTTGAATGACGAAAGGAAGGAAACTTAAATCTTGAGTCTTGGGTACTTATCAATTTGGAGACTATCGAAATGCTAAATAATCTTGAAACTTGAAATGTTATATAATCTTCAATTGAATCCTATAAAGTTTGGCCCTTTTATTTGCACGAGTCGACTCTTGAAATTTTCAAAGTTAGACTCACGAATCTGGAATTTTGAAATGTTTGGAACATAAACATCAATTTGTAAATTCCTGAGTTTTTTATTGGATGTAGAATTTTGGTCTAGAAACTTATATCATGAAATTTAGAACTTGAATATCGACGAACAAAAGTTCGAAACATTAAAATTGAGAAGATCGAATCCTTATTTTAGAAATGATCCAACCATTTGTCTTGAATATCGTGTTTTGAATCAAAGTGATTAAATCACGAATCTTAAACGACGGAATCTTAAAAAGTATAATGTCCTGAATCTGTTATCTTGGAACTGTGATGTTGGATGTTCGATTCTATACGCAAGAATAAAGAATCTGTTATCTTGGAAATGTGACCTTGGAAGTTCAAGTCTTGAGTCGTCAAATGTTCGAATCTTGAAAACGATTCTAGATCCGTGAAAAGTTTTTGGACTAAAATCATCAAATGTTCGAATTTTAAATTCTGAAAGTATGAACCTCGTATTACTCGAACATTATATTTGAAAAGCAATTTTAAAATCTTGATCGCGAGACTGGTAAAATTGAAAATTTCACACCTCATATCTTCAAAATTTTGAATTTCAAAAATTCAAAAATTTTAACTTTTCATAGTTCAAACCGTGAAATTTGTAAAGTTTGGACATACTCGATTATTGAGATGTTGAATTTGGAATCTTAAATCCTATAAAGTTATTTCGAGCCAGGATATTCATCACAATAGCTCAAACATAAATGTCGAAAAAGTTTGTGCTTTGAATTTGGACACCTGAAAATTTTGAATCTTCGATCTTGATATGTTCGAATTCTGAAATTAAATTTGGTAACGTACAAACCTAAAATTCGCCGAAATTCAACTCAGGAGATACTCAAAGTTAAGATC
Organism: Allium cepa; assembly: GCA_030765085.1. Classification (NCBI taxonomy): domain Eukaryota; kingdom Viridiplantae; phylum Streptophyta; class Magnoliopsida; order Asparagales; family Amaryllidaceae; genus Allium; species Allium cepa. The sequence goes on from CM060939.1 coordinate 925,483,353, forward strand.
ATGAATCTTTAATATTGAAATGTAACGAATGCGAACATTGGTTTTTGAAAAATCCTGATATTGAACCTTTTATGCACCAATCTTAAAAAATTTAAAATTTTGAATTTCTAGAAGTTCGAATCGCGAAATTTGCGATGTTTCTACTTACGCGTTTTTCAAAAAATTTTGAAACCTTCAGTTTTCCAATCTTGAATATCGTACCATATAGTTTTTTGGATATTCATCAAGAAATCCCTAATACAGAGTCTTGAAATGTTTATATCCTTAAAATAGAATTTCAAAAACTTTGAATCTTCAATCTTAAATCTTGAAAGTTTGAATCTCGAAATTGAATCCTATACAATTTGACAATTTAATTTTACAAGAGATCTGAAAATTTTGACGCTTCATGTTTGTAGATTTTTGAGATTTGCCGTCGAATGTTGACAATTTCAGATATTCACTCTTGAACTACTCATAGACCGACTCGTTTGCATAAAATTTTGAGTCGTTTGAATGTTGAATCATGTAACGCGGGATCGCTAAACATTAAATCTTTATATGTTTGAATGCGGAAATTAAATTCGATAACGTACAAATCCAGAATTCGTCGAAATTGAAATCAGGAGATACACAAAGTTAAACGCATGAATCTTGAAATGTTCCGAATGTGAACATTGGTTTTCGAAATTCCTGATTTTGAACCTTTTACGTTGCAATCTTAAAAAAATTAAAATTTTGAATTTTTAGAAGTTCGAATCACGAAATGTGCGACGTTTCTACTTACGTATTTTTCAAATTTTGAACCTTTCAATTTTCCAATCTTGAATATCGTACCCTATTTTTTTTTTGGATATTCATCATGAAATCCCAAATATAGAATCTCGAAATGTTTATATCCTGAAACTAGAATTTCAAAAAGTTTGAATCTTCAATCTTAAATCTTGAAACTTCGAATCTCGAAATTGACTCCTACACAATTTGACTATTCAATTTTGGAAGGGATTTGAAAATTTTGATGCTTCATGTTTGAAGATTTTTGAGATATGCCCTCAAATGTTAAAAATTTCATATATTCACTCTTGAACTACTCATAGACCGACTCGTGTGCATAAAAGTTTGTGTTGTTTGAATGTTGAATCATGTAAAGCAGGATCGCTAAACATTAAATCCATTGACTTGTAAAATGTAAGGCCAAAATTTAGATTTTTGGATGCCTAAAATTTCAGCCTTGATTTGTGGTAATTTCTAATCGTAATTATTTGAAAGTTCGAGTATTCACTAAGAATTGCAGTCTTGAAATTTTTTGATCATGAAACGAAAACCGTAGAAGCTCGAAACTTGAATGATGAAAGGAAGGAAACTTAAATCTTGATTCTTGGGTACTTATCAATTTGTAAACTATCGAAATGTTAAATAATCTTGAAACTTGAAATGTTATATAATCTTCAATTGAGTCCTCTAAAGTTTGACCCTTTTATTTGCACGAGTCGACTCTTGAAATTTTCAAAGTTAGACTCACGAATCTGGAATTTTGAAATGTTTGGAACGTGAACATCAATTTGGAAATTCCTGAGTTTTTTATTGGATTTAGAATTTTGATCTAGAAACTTATATCATGAAATTTAGAACTTGAATATCGATCAACAAAAGTACGAAACTTTAAATTTGAGAAGGTCGAATCCTTATTTTAGAAATGATCCAATCATTTGTTTTGAATATCGGGTTTTGAATCGAAATGATTAAATCACGAATCTTAAACGAAGGAATCTTAAAAAGTATAATGTCCTGAATCTGTTATCTTGCAACTGTGATGTTGGATGTTCGATTGTTTAAGCAAGAATCAACAATCAGTTATCTTGGAAATGTGATCTTGGAAGTTCAAGTCTTGAGTCGTCAAATGTTCGAATCTTGAAAACGATTCTAGATCCGTGGAAAGTTTTTGGACTAAAATCATCAGAAGTTCGAATTTTAAATTCTGAAAGTATGAACCTCGTATTACTCGAACATTATATTTGAAAAGCAATTTTAAAATCAGATCTTCAAAATTTTGAATTTCAAAAATTCAAAAATTTTAACTTTTCAAAGTTCAAACTGTGAAATTTGTAAAGTTTGGACATACTTGATTATTGAGATGTTGAATTTGGAATCTTAAATCCTATAAAGGTATTTCGAGCCAGGATATTCATCATAATAGCTCAAACATAAATGTCGAAAAAGTTTGTGCTTTGAATTTGGACACCTGAAAATTTTGAATCTTCAATCTTGATATGTTCGAATTCTGAAATTAAATTCGGTAATGTACAAACCTAAAATTCGCCGAAATTCAACTCAGGAGATACTCAAAGTTAAGCTCATGAATCTTTAATATTGAAATGTAACGAATGCGAACACTGGTTTCTGAAAAATCCTGATTTTGAACCTTTTATGCACCAATCTTAAAAAATTGAAAATTTTGAATTTCTAGAAGTTCGAATCACGAAATTTGCGATGTTTCTACTTACGCGTTTTTTCAAATTTTGAATCTTTCAGTTTTCCAATCTTAAATATCGTACCATATAGTTTTTTGGATATTCATCAAGAAATCCCTATTATAGAGTTTTGAAATGTTTATATCCTAAAACTAGAATTTCAAAAACTTTGAATCTTCAATCTTAAATCTTGAAAGTTTGAATCTCGAAATTGAATCCTATACAATTTGACTATTTAATTTAACAAGAGATCTGAAAATTTTGACGCTTCATGTTTGTAGATTTTTGAGATTTGTCGTCGAATGTTGACAATTTCAGATATTCACTCTTGAACTACTCATAGACCGACTCGTGTGCATAAAATTTTGAGTTGTTTGAATGTTGAATCATGTAATGCGGGATCACTAAACATTAAATCCTTGGACTTGTAAAACGGAAGGCCCAAATTTAGAATTTTGGAAGCTTAAATTCCAGCCTTGATTCGTGGAAATTTCTAATCGTAATTACTTCAAAGTTCGAGTATTCACTAAGAATTTCAATATTGAAATTTTTTAAATCATGAAACCAAAACCGTAGAAGCTCGAAACTTGAATGACGAAAGGAAGGAAGATTAAATCTTGAATCTTGGGTACGTATCATGAAAGGGAAAATTTACGAATCTTGAAAACGATTCTCGATTCTATAAAAGTTTGGCTCTAAAATCCCCAAATGTTCGAATTTTGAATTATGAAATGTATGAACTTGTAATACTCGAAATCCATTATTGAATATTGAAATTTTAACGAATCTGGAATTTTAAATTCTGAAAGGTTCCAATCTTCAATCATGAAACATACGCTTTGGGCATCCTTCACCAAGCCCTAATGTAGAATTTTAAATGGTTTATATCGTAAATGTACAATTTTTATATTTTGAATCCTCACTCTTAAATCTTGAAATGTTAAATAATCTTGAATTGAATCTTGTAAAGTTTGGCCCTTTTTTTTGCACGAGTCGACTCTTGAAATTATCGAAGTTAGACTCACGAATCTGGAATTTTGAAATGTTTGGAACGTGAACATCAATTTGGAAACTCCTGAGTTTTTTTATTCGATTTTGAATTTTGATCTAAAAACTTATATCATGAAATTTAGAATTTGAATATCGATCAATAAAATTTCGAAACATTATAATTGAGAAGATCGAATTCTTACTTTAGAAATGATCCAACCATTTGTCTTGAATATCGGGTTTCGGATCGAAATGATTAAAACTCAAGTCTTAGATGAAGGAATCTTAATAAGCATAATGTCCGCAATCTGTTATCTTGGAACTGTGACGTTGGATGTTCGATAGTTGAAACAAGAATCTGTTATCTTGGAAATGTGACCTTGGAAGTTCGAGTCTTGAGTCGTCAAATGTTCGAATCTTGAAAACATTTCTAGATCCTTGAAAAGTTTTTGGGTGTAAAATCGTCAAATGTTCGAATTTTAAATTCTGAAAGTATGAACCTCGTATTACTCGAACCTTATATTTGAATATTGCAATTTTTAAATCTAGATAGCGAGAATGGTAAAATTGAAAATTTCACACCTCAAATCTTCAAAATTTTGAATTTTCAATTTTTAATATTCTGAATTTCAAAAATTCAAAATTTTTAACTTTTCAAAGTTCAAACCGTGAAATTTGTAAAGTTTGGACATACTTGATTATTGAGATGTTGAATTTGGAATCTTAAATCCTATAAAGTTCAGCCTTTTATTTTGAGCCAGGATATTCATCATAATAGCTCGAACATAAATGTCGAAAAAGTTTGTGCTTTGAATTCGGACACCTGAAAATTTTGAATCTTCAACCTTGATATGTTTGAATGCTGAAATTAAATTCGATGACGTACAAATCCAAAATTCGTCGAAATTGAAATCAGGAGATACACAAAGTTAAACGCATGAATCTTGAATGTTGAAACGTTCCGAATGTGAACATTGGTTTTCGAAATTCCTGATTTTGAACCTTTTACATTGCAATCTTAAAAAAATTAAATTTTTGAATTTTTAGAAGTTCGAATCACCAAATGCGCGACGTTTCTACTTACGTATTTTTCAAATTTTGAACCTTTCAATTTTCCAATCTTGAATATCGTACCATATTTTTTTTTGGATATTCATCATGAAATCCCTAATATAGAATCTTGAAATGTTTATATCCTGAAACTAGAATTTCAAAAAGTTTGAATCTTCAATCTTAAATCTTGAAACTTCGAATCTCGAAATTGAATCCTACACAATTTGACTATTCAATTTTGGAAGTGATCTGAAAATTTTGACGCTTCATGTTTGTAGATTTTTGAGATCTGCCCTCAAATGTTGAAAATTTAATATATTCACTCTTGAACTACTCACAGACCGACTCGTGTGCATAAAAGTTTGTGTTGTTTGAATGTTGAATCATGTAAAGCAGGATCGCTAAATATTATATCCTTGGCCTTTTAAAATGGAAGGCCAAGATTTCGATTTTTGGAAGCCTGAAATTTCAGCCTTGATTTGTCGTAATTTCTAATCGTAATTGTTTGAAAGTTCGAGTATTCACTAAGAATTGCAGTCTTGAAATTTTTTGAATCATGAAACGAAAACCGTAGAAGCTCGAAACTTGAATGATGAAAGGAAGGAAACATAAATCTTGATTCTTGGGTACTTATCAATTTGGAAACTATCGAAATGTTAAATAATCTTGAAACTTGAAATGTTATATAATCTTCAATTGAATCCTATAAAGTTTGACCCTTTTATTTGCACGAGTCGACTCTTGAAATTTTCAAAGTTAGACTAACGAATCTGGAATTTTGAAATGTTTGGAACGTGAACATCAATTTGGAAATTCCTGAGTTTTTTATTGGATTTAGAATTTTGGTTTAGAAACTTATATCATGAAATTTAGAACTTGAATATCGATCAACAAAAGTTCGAAACATTAAAATTGAGAAGGTCGAATCCTTATTTTAGAAATGATCCGGCCATTTGTCTTGAATATCGGGTTTTGAATCGAAATGATTAAATCACGAATCTTAAACGAAGGAATCTTAAAAAGTATAATGCCCTGAATCTGTTATCTTGGAACTGTGATGGTGGATGTTCGATCGTTTAAGCAAGAATCAAGAATCTGTTATCTTGGAAATGTGATCTTCAAAGTTCAAGCCTTGAGTCGTCAAATGTTCGAATTCTAGATCCGTGAAAAGTTTTTGGACTAAAATCATCAGATGTTCGAATTTTAAATTCTGAAAGTATGAACCTCGTATTACTTGAACATTATATTTGAAAAGCATTTTAAAATCAGATCTTCAAAATTTTGAATTTCAAAAATTCAAAAATTTTAACTTTTCAAAGTTCAAACCGTGAAATTTGTAAAGTTTGGACATACTTGATTATTGAGATGTTGAATTTGGAATCTTAAATCCTATAAAGTTATTTCGAGCCAGGATATTCATCATAATAGCTCAAACATCAATGTCGAAAAAGTTTGTGCTTTGAATTTGGACACCTGAAAATTTTTAATCTTCGATCTTGATATGTTCGAATTCTGAAATTAAATTCGGTAACGTATAAACCTAAAATTCGCCGAAATTCAACTCAGGAGATACTCAAAGTTAAGATAATGAATCTTTAATATTGAAATGTAACGAATGCGAACATTGGTTTTTGAAAAATACTGATATTGAACCTTTTATGCACCAATCTTAAAAAATTGAAAATTTTGAATTTCTAGAAGTTCGAATCGCGAAATTTGCGATGTTTCTACTTACGCGTTTTTCAAATTTTGAAACCTTTAGTTTTCCAATCTTGAATATCGTACCATATAGTTTTTTGGATATTCATCAAGAAATCCCTAATACAGAGTCTTGAAATGTTTATATCCTTAAAATAGAATTTCAAAAACTTTGAATCTTCAATCTTAAATCTTGAAAGTTTGAATCTCGAAATTGAATCCTATACAATATGACTATTTAATTTTACAAGAGATCTGAAAATTTTGACGCTTCGTGTTTGTAGATTTTTGAGATTTGCCGTCGAATGTTGACAATTTCAGATATTCACTCTTGAACTACTCATAGACCGACTCGTTTCCATAAAATTTTGAGTCGTTTGAATGTTGAATCATGTAACGCGGGATCGCTAAACATTAAATGCTTGGACTTGTAAAATGGAAGGCCCAAATTTAGAATTCTGGAAGCCTAAATTCCAGCCTTGATTCGTGGTAATTTCTAATCGTAATTACTTCAAAGTTCGAGTATTCACTAAGAATTTCAATATTGAAATTTTTTGAATCATGAAACCAAAACCGTAGAAGCTCGAAACTTGAATGACGAAAGGAAGGAAGATTAAATCTTGAATCTTGGGTACGTATCATGAAAGGGAAAATTTTCGAATCTTGAAAACGATTCTCGATTCTATAAAAGTTTGGCTCTAAAATCCCCAAATGTTCGAATTTTGAATTATGAAATGTATGAACTTGTAATACTCGAAATCCATTATTGAATATTGAAATTTTAACGAATCTGGAATTTTAAATTCTGAAAGGTTCCAATCTTCAATCATGAAACATACGCTTTGGGCATCCTTCACCAAGCCCTAATGTAGAATTTTAAATGGTTTATATCGTAAATGTACAATTTTTATATTTTGAATCCTCACTCTTAAATCTTGAAATGTTAAATAATCTTGAATTGAATCTTGTAAAGTTTGGCCCTTTTTTTTGCACGAGTCGACTCTTGAAATTATCGAAGTTAGACTCACGAATCTGGAATTTTGAAATGTTTGGAACGTGAACATCAATTTGGAAACTCCTGAGTTTTTTTATTCGATTTTGAATTTTGATCTAAAAACTTATATCATGAAATTTAGAATTTGAATATCGATCAATAAAATTTCGAAACATTATAATTGAGAAGATCGAATTCTTACTTTAGAAATGATCCAACCATTTGTCTTGAATATCGGGTTTCGGATCGAAATGATTAAATCTCAAGTCTTAGATGAAGGAATCTTAATAAGCATAATGTCCGCAATCTGTTATCTTGGAACTGTGACGTTGGATGTTCGATAGTTGAAACAAGAATCTGTTATCTTGGAAATGTGACCTTGGAAGTTCGAGTCTTGAGTCGTCAAATGTTCGAATCTTGAAAACATTTCTAGATCCTTGAAAAGTTTTTGGGTGTAAAATCGTCAAATGTTCGAATTTTAAATTCTGAAAGTATGAACCTCGTATTACTCGAACCTTATATTTGAATATTGCAATTTTTAAATCTAGATAGCGAGAATGGTAAAATTGAAAATTTCACACCTCAAATCTTCAAAATTTTGAATTTTCAATTTTTAATATTCTGAATTTCAAAAATTCAAAATTTTTAATTTTTCAAAGTTCAAACCGTGAAATTTGTAAAGTTTGGACATACTTGATTATTGAGATGTTGAATTTGGAATCTTAAATCCTATAAAGTTCAGCCTTTTATTTTGAGACAGGATATTCATCATAATAGCTCGAACATAAATGTCGAAAAAGTTTGTGCTTTGAATTCGGACACCTGAAAATTTTGAATCTTCAACCTTGATATGTTTGAATGCTGAAATTAAATTCGATGACGTACAAATCCAAAATTCGTCGAAATTGAAATCAGGAGAAACACAAAGTTAAACGCATGAATCTTGAATATTGAAACGTTCCGAATGTGGACATTGGTTTTCGAAATTCCTGATTTTGAACCTTTTACATTGCAATCTTAAAAAAATTAAATTTTTGAATTTTTAGAAGTTCGAATCACCAAATGCGCGACGTTTCTACTTACGTATTTTTCAAATTTTGAACCTTTCAATTTTCCAATCTTGAATATCGTACCATATTTTTTTTTGGATATTCATCATGAAATCCCTAATATAGAATCTTGAAATGTTTATATCCTGAAACTAGAATTTCAAAAAGTTTGAATCTTCAATCTTAAATCTTGAAACTTCGAATCTCGAAATTGAATCCTACACAATTTGACTATTCAATTTTGGAAGTGATCTGAAAATTTTGACGCTTCATGTTTGTAGATTTTTGAGATCTGCCCTCAAATGTTGAAAATTTCATATATTCACTCTTGAACTACTCGTAGATCGACTCGTGTGCACAAAATTTTGAGTTGTTTGAATGTTGAATCATGTAAAGCAGGATCGCTAAACATTAAATCCATGGACTTGTAAAATGTAAGGCCAAAATTTAGATTTTTGAAAGCCGAAAATTTCAGCCTTGATTTTTGGTAATTTCTAATCGTACTTATTTGAAAGTTCGAGTATTCACTAAGAACTGCAGTCTTGAAATTTTTTGAATCATGAAACGAAAACCGTATAAGCTCGAAACCTGAATGACAAAAGGAAGGAAACTTAAATCTTGAGTCTTGGGTACTTATCAATTTGGAGACTATCGAAATGTTAAATAATCTTGAAACTTGAAATGTTATATAATCTTCAATTGAATCCTATAAATTTTGACCCTTTTATTTGCACGAGTCGACTCTTGAAATTTTCAAAGTTAGACTCACGAATCTGGAATTTTGAAATGTTTGGAACGTGAACATCAATTTGGAAATTCCTGAGTTTTTTATTGGATTTAGAATTTTGATCTAGAAACTTATATCATGAAATTTAGAACTTGAATATCGATCAACAAATGTTCGAAACATTAAAATTGAGAAGGTCGAATCCATATTTTAGAAATGATCCAACCATTTGTCTTGATTATCGGGTTTTGAATCGAAATGATTAAATCACGATTCTTAAACGAAGGAATCTTAAAAAGTATAATGTCCAGAATCTGTTATCTTGGAACTGTGATGTTGGATGTTCGATTGTTTAAGCAAGAATCAAGAATCTGTTATCTTGGAAATGTGATCTTGGAAGTTCAAGTCTTGAGTCGTCAAATGTTCGAATCTTGAAAACGATTCTAGATCCGTGAAAAGTTTTTGGACTAAAATCATCAGATGTTCGAATTTTAAATTCTGAAAGTATGAACCTCGTATTACTTGAACACTATATTTGAAAAGCAATTTTAAAATCAGATCTTCAAAATTTTGAATTTCAAAAATTCAAAAATTTTAACTTTTCAAAGTTCAAACAGTGAAATTTGTAAAGTTTGGACATACTTGATTATTGAGATGTTGAATTTGGAATCTTAAATCCTATAAAGTTATTTCGAGCCAGGATATTCATCATAATAGCTCAAACATAAATGTCGAAAAAGTTTGTGCTATGAATTTGGACACCTGAAAATTTTGAATCTTCAATCTTGATATGTTCGAATTCTGAAATTAAATTCGGTAACGTATAAACCTAAAATTCGCCGAAATTCAACTCAGGAGATACTCAAAGTTAAGCTCATGAATCTTTAATATTGAAATGTTCCGAATGCGAACATTGCTTTTTGAAAAATCCTGATTTTGAACCTTTTATGCACCAATCTTAAAAAATTTTAATTTTTGAATTTCTAGAAGTTCGAATCACGAAATTTGCGAAGTTTCTACTGACGCGTTTTTCAAATTTCAAACCTTTCAGTTTTCCAATCTTGAATATCGTACCATAAAGTTTTTTGGATGTTCATCAAGAAATCCCTAATATAGAGTCTTGAAATGTTTATATCCTAAAACTAGAATTTCAAAAACTTCAATCTTAAATCTTGAAAGTTTGAATCTCGAAATTGAATCCTATACAATTTGACTATTTAATTTTACAAGAGATCTGAAAATTTTGACGCTTTATGTTTGTAGATTTTAGAGATTTGCCGTCGAATGTTGACAATTTCAGATATTCACTCTTGAACTACTCATAGACCGACTCGTGTGCATAAAATTTTGAGTTGTTTGAATGTTGAATCATGTAATGCGGGATCGCTAAATATTAAATCCTTGGACTTGTAAAATGGAAGGCCCAAATTTAGAATTCTGGAAGCCTAAATTTCAGCCTTGATTCGTGGTAATTTCTAATCGTAATTACTTCAAAGTTCGAGTATTCACTAAGAATTTCAATATTGAAATTTTTTGAATCATGAAACGAAAATCGTAGAAGCTCGAAACTTGAATGACGAAAAGGAAGGAAGCTTAAATCTTGAATCTTGGGTACTTATCATGAAAGGTAAAAATTTCAAATCTTGAAAACGATTCTCGATTCTATAAAAGTTTGGCTCTAAAATCCCCAAATGTTCGAATTTGAATTATGAAATGTATGAACTTGTAATACTCGAAATCCAATTTTGAATATTGAAATTTTAATGGATCTGAAATTTTAAATTCTGAAAGGTTCCAATCTTCAATCATGAAACATACGCTTTGGGCATCCTTCACCATGCCCTAATGTAGAATTTTAAATGGTTTATATCGTAAATGTACAATTTTTATATTTTGAATCCTCACTCTTAAATCTTATATAATCTTGAATTGAATCTTGTAAAGTTTGGCCCTTTTGTTTGCACGAGTCGACTCTTGAAATTATCGAAGTTAGACTCACGAATCTGGAATTTTGAAATGTTTGGAACGTGAACATCAATTTGGAAACTCCTGAATTTTTTTATTCGATTTTGAATTTTGATCTAAAAACTTATATCATGAAATTTAGAATTTGAATATCGATCGATAAAAGTTCGAAACATTAAAATTGAGAAGATCGAATGCTTATTTTAGAAATGATCCAACCATTTGTCTTGAATATCGGGTTTCGGATCGAAATGATTAAATCTCGAGTCTTTGACGAAGGAATCTTAATAAGCATAATGTCCGCAATCCGTTATCTTGGAACTGTGACGTTGGATGTTCGATAGTTGAAACAAGAATCTGTTATCTTGGAAATGTGACCTTGGAAGTTCGAGTCTTGAGTCGTCAAATTTTCGAATCTGGAAAATATTTCTAGATGCGTGAAATGTTTTAGGGAATAAAATCGTCAAAGTTCGAATTTTAAATTCTGAAAGTATGGACCTCGTATTACTCGAACCTTATATTTGAATATTGCAATTTTAAAATCTAGATAGCGAGAATGGTAAATTGAAAATTTCACACCTCAAATCTTCAAAATTTTGAATTTTGAATTTTTAAAATTCTGAATTTCAAAAATTCAAAATTTTTAACTTTTCAAAGTTCAAACCGTGAAATTTGTAAAGTTTGGACATACTTGATTATTGAGATGTTGAATTTGGAATCTTAAATCCTATAAAGTTCAACCTTTTATTTTGAGCCAGGATATTCGTCATAATAGCTCGAACATAAATGTCGAAATTGAAATCAGGAGATACACAAAGTTAAATGCATGAATCTTGAATATTGAAATGTTCCGAATGTGAACATTGGTTTTCGAAATTCCTGATTTTGAACCTTTTACGTTGCAATCTTAAAAAAAAAAATGCATTTTTAGAAGTTCGAATCACGAAATGTGCGACGTTTCTACTTACGTATTTTTCAAATTTTGAACCTTTCAATTTTCCAAACTTGAATATCGTACCATATAGTTTTTTGGATATTCATCATGAAATCCCTAATATAGAATCTTGACATGTTTATATCCTGAAACTAGAATTTAAAAAACTTTGAATCTTCAACCTTAAAGCTTGAAACTTCGAATCTCGAAATTGAATCCTACACAATTTGACTATTCAATTTTGGAAGAGATCTGAAAATTTTGACGCTTCATGTTTGTAGATTTTTGAGAACTGCCCTCAAATGTTGAAAATTTCATATATTCACTCTTGAACTACTCATAGACTGACTCGTGTGCATAAAATTTTGTGTTGTTTGAATGTTGAATCATGTAAAGCAGGATCGCTAAACATTAAATCCATGGACTTGTAAAATGTATGGCCAAAATTTAGATTTTTGGAAGCCTAAAATTTCAGCCTTGATTTATGGTAATTTCTAATCGTACTTATTTGAAAGTTCGTGTATTCACTAAGAATTGCAGTCTTGAAATTTTTTGAATTATGAAACGAAAACCGTAGAAGCTCGAAACTTGAATGACGAAAGGAAGGAAACTTAAATCTTGAGTCTTGGGTACTTATCAATTTGGAGACTATCGAAATGTTAAATAATCTTGAAACTTGAAATGTTATATAATCTTCAATTGAATCCTATAAAGTTTGACCCTTTTATTTGTACGAGTCGACTCCTGAAATTTTCAAAGTTAGACTCACGAATCTGGAATTTTGAAATGTTTGGAACGTGAACATCAATTTGGAAATTCCTGAGTTTTTTATTGGATTTAGAATTTTGATCTAGAAACTTATATCATGAAATTTAGAACTTGAATATAGATCAACAAAAGTTCGAAACATTAAAATTGAGAAGGTCGAATCCTTATTTTAGAAATGATCCAACCATTTGTCTTGAATATCGGGTTTTGAATCGAAATGATTAAATCACGAATCTTAGACGAAGGAATCTTAAAAAGTATAATGTCTTGAATCTATTATCTTGGAACTGTGATGTTGGAAGTTCGATTGTTTAAGCAAGAATCAAGAATCTGTTATCTTGGAAATGTGATCTTGGAAGTTCAAGTCTTGAGTCGTCAAATGATCGAATCTTGAAAACGATTCTAGATCCGTGAAAAGTTTTTGGACTAAAATCATCAGATGTTCGAATTTTAAATTCTGAAAGTATGAACCTCGTATTACTCGAACATTATATTTGAAAAGCAATTTAAAAATCAGATCTTCAAAATTTTGAATTTCAAAAATTCAAAAATTTTAACTTTTCAAAGTTCAAGCTGTGAAATTTGTAAAGTTTGGACATACTTGATTATTGAGATGTTGAATTTGGAATCTTAAATCCTATAAAGTTATTTCGAGCCAGGATATTCATCATAATAGCTAAACATAAATGTTGAAAAAGTTTGTGCTTTGAATTTGGACACCTGAAAATTTGGAATCTTCAATCTTGATATGTTCGAATTCTGAAACTAAATTCGGTAACGTACAAACCTAAAATTCGCCGAAATTCAACTCAGGAGATACTCAAAGTTAAGCTCGTGAATCTTTAATATTGAAATGTAACGAATGCGAACAATGGTTTTTGAAAAATCCTGATTTTGAACCTTTTATGCACCAATCATAAAAAAATTAAAATTTTAAATTTCTAGAAGTTCGAATCACGAAATTTGCGATGTTTCTACTTACGCGTTTTTCAAATTTTGAGTCTTTCAGTTTTCCAATCTTGAATATCGTACCATATAGTTTTTTGGATATTCATCAAGAAATCCCTATTATAGAGTCTTGAAATGTTTATATCCCAAAACTAGAATTTCAAAAACTTTGAATCTTCAATCTTAAATCTTGAAACTTCGAATCTCGATATTGAATCCTACACAATTTGACTATTCAATTTTGGAAGAGATCTGAAAATTTTGACGCTTCATGTTTGTAGATTTTTGAGATCTGCCCTCAATTGTTGAAAATTTCATATATTCACTCTTGAACTACTCATAGACCGACTCGTGTGCATAAAATTTTGTGTTGTTTGAATGTTGAATCATGTAAAGAAGGATCGCTAAACATTAAATCCATGGACTTGTAAAATGTAAGGCCAAAATTTAGATTTTTGGAAGCCTAAAATTTCAGCCTTGATTTGTGGTAATTTCTAATCGTAATTATTTGAAAGTTTGAGTATTCACTAAGAATCGCAGTCTTGATATTTTTTGAATCATGAAATGAAAACCGTAGAAGCTCGAAACTTGACTGAGGAAAGGAAGGAAACTTAAATCTTGAGTCTTGGGTACTTATCAATTTGGAGACTATCCAAATGTTAAATAATCTTGAAACTTGAAATGTTATATAATCTTCAATTGAATCCTATAAAGTTTGACCCTTTTGTTTGCACGAGTCGACTCTTGAAATTTTCAAAGATTGACTCACGAATCTGGAATTTTGAAATGTTTGGAACGTGAACATCAATTTGGAAATTCCTGAGTTTTTTATTGGATTTAGAATTTTGATCTAGACACTTAAATCATGAAATTTAGAACTTGAATATCGATCAACAAAAGCACGAAACATTAAAATTGAGAAGATCGAATCCTTATTTTAGAAATGATCCAACCATTTGTCTTGAATATCGGGTTTTGAATCGAAATGATTAAATCACGATTCTTAAACGAAGGAATCTTAAAAAGTATAATGTCCTAAATCTGTTATCTTGGAACTGTGAAGTTGGATGTTCGATTGTTTAAGCAAGAATCAAGAATCTGTTATCTTGGAAATGTGACCTTGGAAGTTCAAGTCTTGAGTCGTCAAATGTTCGAATCTTGAAAACGATTCTAGATCCGTGAAAAGTTTTTGGACTAAAATCATCAGATGTTCGAATTTCAAATTCTGAAAGTATGAACCTCGTATTACTTGAATCTTCAGTCTTGATATGTTCGAATCCTGAAATTAAATTCGGTAACGTACAAACCTAAAATTCGCCAAAATTCAATTCAGGAGATACTCAAAGTTAAGCTCGTGAATCTTTAGTATTGAAATGTAACGAATGCGAACATTGGTTTTTGAAAAATCCTGATTTTGAACCTTTTATGCATCAATCTTAAAAAATTTAAATTTTTGAATTTCTAGAAGTTCGAATCACGAAATTTGCGAAGCTTCTACTTACGCGTTTTTCAAATTTTGAATCTTTCAGTTTTCCAATCTTGAATATCGTACCATATAGTTTTTTGGATATTCATTAAGAAATCCCTAATAAAGAGTCTTGAAATGTTTATATCCTAAAACTAGAATTTCAAAAACTTTGAATCTTCAATCTTAAATCTTGAAATTTTGAATCTTGAAATTGAATCCTATACAATTTGACTATTTAATTTAACAAGAGATCTGAAAATTTTGACGCTTCATGTTTGTAGATTTTTGAGATTTGCCGTCGAATGTTGACAATTTCAGATATTCGCTCTTGAACTAGTAATAGACCGATTCGTGTGCATAAAATTTTGAGTTATTTGAATGTTGAATCATGTAATGCGGGATCGCTAAACATTAAATCCTTGGACTTGTAAAATGGAAGGCCCAAATTTAGAATTCTGGAAGCCTAAATTTCAGCCTTGATTCGTGGTAGTTTCTAATCGTAATTACTTCAAAGTTCGAGTATTCACTAAGAATTTCAATATTGAAATTTTTTAAATCATGAAACGAAAAACGTAGAAGCTCGAAACTTGAATAACGAAAGGAAGGAAGCTTAAATCTTGAATCTTGGGTACTTATCATGAAAGGGAAAAATTTCGAATCTTGAAAACGATTCTCGATTCTATAAAAGTTTGGCTCTAAAATCCCCAAATGTTCGAATTTTGAATTATGAAATGTATGAACTTGTAATACTCGAAATCCATTTTTGAATATTGAAATTTTAACGAATCTGGAATTTTTAATTCTGAAAGGTTCCAATCTTCAATCATGAAACATACGCTTTGGGCATCCTTCACCAAGCCATAATGTAGAATTTTAAATGGTTTATTTCGTAAATGTACAATTTTTATATTTTGAATCCTCACTCTTAAATCTTGAAATGTTATATAATCTTGAATTGAATCTTGTAAAGTTTGGCCCTTTTGTTTGCACAAGTCGACTTTTGAAATTATCGAAGTTAGACTCACGAATCTGGAATTTTGAAATGTTTGGAACGTGAACATCCATTTGGAAACTGATGAGTTTTAATATTCGATTTTGAATTTTGATTTAAAACTTATATCATGGAATTTAGAATTTGAATATCGATCAATAAAAGTTCGAAACATTAAAATTGAGAAGATCGAATGCTTATTTTAGAAATGATCCAACCATTTGTCTTGAATATCGGGTTTCGGATCGAAATGATTAAATCTCGAGTCTTAGATGAAGGAATCTTATTAAGCATAATGTCCGCAATCTGTTATTTTGAAACTGTGACGTTGGATGTTCGATAGTTGAAACAAGAATCTGTTATCTTGGAAATGTGACCTTGGAAGTTCGAGTCTTGAGTCGTCAAATGTTCGAATCTTGAAAACATTTCTAGATCCGTGAAAAGTTTTTGGGAATAAAATCGTCAAATGTTCGAATTTTAAATTCTGAAAGTATGAACCTCGTATTTATTACTCGAACCTTATATTTGAATATTGTAATTTTAAAATCTAGATAGCGAGAATGGTAAAATTGAAAATTTCATACCTCAAATCTTCAAAATTTTGAATTTTGAATTTTTAAAATTCTGAATTTCAAAAATTCAAAATTTTTAACTTTTCAAAGTTCAAACCGTGAAATTTGTAAAGTTTGGACATACTTGATTATTGAGATGTTGAATTTGGAATCTTAAATCCTATAAAGTTCAGCCTTTTATTTTGATGCAGGGATATTCATCATAATAGCTCGAACATAAATGTCGAAAAAGTTTGTGCTTTGAATCTGGACACATGAAAATTTTGAATCTTCAATCTTGATAAATTTGAATGTTGAAATTAAATTCGATAACGTACAAATCCAAAATTCGTCGAAATTGAAATCAGGAGATACACAAAGTTAAACGCATGAATCTTGAATATTGAAATGTTCGGAATGTGAAGATTGGTTTTCGAAATTCCTAATTTTGAACCTTTTACGTTGCAATCTTTAAAAAATTAAATTTTTGAATTTTTAGAAGTTCGAATCACGAAATGCGCAACGTTTCTGCTTACGTATTTTTCAAATTTTGAACCTTTCAATTTTCCAATCTTGAATATCGTACCATATAGTTTTTTGGATATTCATCATGAAATCCCTAATATAGAATCTTGAAATGTTTATATCCTGAAACTAGAATTTCAAAAACTTTGAATCTTAAATCTTGAAACTTCGAATCTCGAAATTGAATCCTACACAATTTGACCATTCAATTTTGGAAGAGATCTGAAAATTTGTACGCTTCATGTTTGTAGATTTTTGAGATCTGCCCTCAAATGTTGAAAATTTCATATGTTCACTCTTCAACTACTCATAGATCGACTCGTGTGCATAAAATTTTGTGTTGTTTGAATGTTGAATCATGTAAAGCCGGATCGCCAGACATTAAATCCATGGACTTGTAAATTGTAAGGCCAAAATTTAGATTTTTTGAAGCCTAAAATTTCAGCCTTGATTTGTGGTAATTTCTAATCGTAATTATTTGAAAGTTCGAGTATTCACTAAGAATCGCAGTCTTGATATTTTCTGAATCATGAAGCAAAAACCGTAGAAGCTCGAAACTTGACTGACGAAAGGAAGGAATCTTAAATCTTGAGTCTTGGGTACTTATCAATTTGGAAACTATCCAAATGTTAAATAATCTTGAAACTTGAAATGTTATATAATCTTCAGTTGAATCCTATAAAGTTTGACCCTTTTATTTGCACGAGTCGACTCTTGAAATTTTCAAAGATAGACTCACGAATCTGGAATTTTGAAATGTTTGGAACGTGAACATCAATTTGGAAATTCCTGAGTTTTTTATTGGATTTAGAATTTTGATCTAGACACTTATATCATGAAATATAGAACTTGAATATCGATCAACAAAAGTACGAAACATTAAAATTGAGAAGGTCGAATCCTTATTTTAGAAATGATCCGACCATTTGTCTTGAATATCGGGTTTTGAATCGAAATGATTAAATCACGATTCTTAAACGAAGGAATCTTAAAAAGTATAATGTCCTGAATCTGTTATCTTGGAACTGTGATGTTGGATGTTCGATTGTTTAAGCAAGAATCAAGAATCTGTTATCTTGGAAATGTGACCTTGGAAGTTCAAGTCTTGAGTCGTCAAATGTCGAATCCTGAAAACGATTCTAGATCCGTGAAAAGTTTTTGGACTAAAATCATCAGATGTTCGAATTTTAAATTCTGAAAGTATGAACCTCGTATTACTCGAACATTAAATTTGAAAAGCAATTTTAAAATCTTGATCGCGAGACTGGTAAAATTGAAAATTTCACACCTCGGATCTTCAAAATTTTGAATTTCAAAAATTCAAAAATTTTAACTTTTCAAAGTTCAAACCGTGAAATTTGTAATGTTTGGACATACTTGATTATTGAGATGTTGAATTTGGAATCTTAAATCCTATAAAGTTATTTCGAGCCAGGATATTCATCATAATAGCTCAAACATAAATGTCGAAAAAGTTTGTGCTTTGAATTTGGACACCTGAAAATTTTGAATCTTCAATCTTGATATGTTCGAATTCTGAAATTAAATTCGGTAACGTACAAACCTAAAATTGGCCGAAATTCAACTCAGGAGATACTCAAAGTTAAGCTCATGAATCTTTAATATTGAAATGTAACGAATGCGAACATTGGTTTTTGAAAAATCCTGATTTTGAACCTTTTATGCACCAATCTTAAAAAATTTAATTTTTTGAATTTCTAGAAGTTCGAATCACGAAATTTGCGAAGTTTCTATTTACGCGTTTTTCAAATTTTGAATCTTTCAGTTTTCCAATCTTGAATATCGTACCATAAAGTTTTTTGGATATTCATCAAGAAATCCCTAATATAGAGTCTTGAAATGTTTATATCCTAAAAATAGAATTTCAAAAACTTTGAATCTTCAATCTTAAATCTTGAAAGTTTGAATCTCCAAATTGAATCCTATACAATTAGACTATTTAATTTTACAAGAGATCTGAAAATTTTGACGCTTTATGTTTGTAGATTTTAGAGATTTGCCGTCGAATGTCGGCAATTTCAGATATTCACTCTTGAACTACTCATAGACCGACTCGTGTGCATAAAATTTTGAGTTGTTTGAATGTTGAATCAGTAATGCGGGATCGCTAAACATTAAATCCATGGAATTGTAAAATGGAAGGCCCAAATTTAGAATTCTGGAAGCCTAAATTTCAGCCTTGATTCGTGGTAATTTCTAATCGTAATTACTTCAAAGTTCGAGTATTCACTAAGAATTTCAATATTGAAATTTTTTGAATCATGAAACGAAAATCGTAGAAGCTCGAAACTTGAATGACGAAAAGGAAGGAAGCTTAAATCTTGAATCTTGGGTACTTATCATGAAAGGTAAAAATTTCAAATCTTGAAAACGATTCTCGATTCTATAAAAGTTTGGCTCTAAAATCCCCAAATGTTCGAATTTGAATTATGAAATGTATGAACTTGTAATACTCGAAATCCAATTTTGAATATTGAAATTTTAATGGATATGAAATTTTAAATTCTGAAAGGTTCCAATCTTCAATCATGAAACATACGCTTTGGGCATCCTTCACCAAGCCCTAATGTAGAATTTTAAATGGTTTATATCGTAAATGTACAATTTTTATATTTTGAATCTTCACTCTTAAATCTTATATAATCTTGAATTGAATCTTGTAAAGTTTGGCCCTTTTGTTTGCACGAGTCGACTCTTGAAATTATCGAAGTTAGACTCACGAATCTGGAATTTTGAAATGTTTGGAACGTGAACATCAATTTGGAAACTCCTGAATTTTTTTATTCGATTTTGAATTTTGATCTAAAAACTTATATCATGAAATTTAGAATTTGAATATCGATCGATAAAAGTTCGAAACATTAAAATTGAGAAGATCAAATGCTTATTTTAGAAATGATCCAACCATTTGTCTTGAATATCGGGTTTCGGATCGAAATGATTACATCTCGAGTCTTTGACGAAGGAATCTTAATAAGCATAATGTCCGCAATCCGTTATCTTGGAACTGTGACGTTGGATGTTCGATAGTTGAAACAAGAATCTGTTATCTTGGAAATGTGACCTTGGAAGTTCGAGTCTTGAGTCGTCAAATTTTCGAATCTGGAAAATATTTCTAGATGCGTGAAATGTTTTAGGGAATAAAATCGTCAAAGTTCGAATTTTAAATTCTGAAAGTATGGACCTCGTATTACTCGAACCTTATATTTGAATATTGCAATTTTAAAATCTAGATAGCGAGAATGGTAAATTGAAAATTTCACAACTCAAATCTTCAAAATTTTGAATTTTGAATTTTTAAAATTCTGAATTTCAAAAATTCAAAATTTTTAACTTTTCAAAGTTCAAACCGTGAAATTTGTAAAGTTTGGACATACTTGATTATTGAGATGTTGAATTTGGAATCTTAAATCCTATAAAGTTCAACCTTTTATTTTGAGCCAGGATATTCGTCATAATAGCTCGAACATAAATGTCGAAATTGAAATCAGGAGATACACAAAGTTAAATGCATGAATCTTGAATATTGAAATGTTCCGAATGTGAACATTGGTTTTCGAAATTCCTGATTTTGAACCTTTTACGTTGCAATCTTAAAAAAAAAATGCATTTTTAGAAGTTCGAATCACGAAATGTGCGACGTTTCTACTTACGTATTTTTCAAATTTTGAACCTTTCAATTTTCCAAACTTGAATATCGTACCATATAGTTTTTTGGATATTCATCATGAAATCCCTAATATAGAATCTTGAAATGTTTATATCCTGAAACTGGAATTTAAAAAACTTTGAATCTTCAACCTTAAAGCTTGAAACTTCGAATCTCGAAATTGAATCCTACGCAATTTGACTATTCAATTTTGGAAGAGATCTGAAAATTTTGACGCTTCATGTTTGTAGATTTTTGAGAACTGCCCTCAAATGTTGAAAATTTCATATATTCACTCTTGAACTACTCATAGACTGACTCGTGTGCATAAAATTTTGTGTTGTTTGAATGTTGAATCATGTAAAGCAGGATCGCTAAACATTAAATCCATGGACTTGTAAAATGTATGGCCAAAATTTAGATTTTTGGAAGCCTAAAATTTCAGCCTTGATTTATGGTAATTTCTAATCGTACTTATTTGAAAGTTCGTGTATTCACTAAGAATTGCAGTCTTGAAATTTTTTGAATTATGAAACGAAAACCGTAGAAGCTCGAAACTTGAATGACGAAAGGAAGGAAACTTAAATCTTGAGTCTTGGGTACTTATCAATTTGGAGACTATCGAAATGTTAAATAATCTTGAAACTTGAAATGTTATATAATCTTCAATTGAATCCTATAAAGTTTGACCCTTTTATTTGTACGAGTCGACTCCTGAAATTTTCAAAGTTAGACTCACGAATCTGGAATTTTGAAATGTTTGGAACGTGAACATCAATTTGGAAATTCCTGAGTTTTTTATTGGATTTAGAATTTTGATCTAGAAACTTATATCATGAAATTTAGAACTTGAATATAGATCAACAAAAGTTGGAAACATTAAAATTGAGAAGGTCGAATCCTTATTTTAGAAATGATCCAACCATTTGTCTTGAATATCGGGTTTTGAATCGAAATGATTAAATCACGAATCTTAGACGAAGGAATCTTAAAAAGTATAATGTCTTGAATCTATTATCTTGGAACTGTGATGTTGGAAGTTCGATTGTTTAAGCAAGAATCAAGAATCTGTTATCTTGGAAATGTGATCTTGAAAGTTCAAGTCTTGAGTCGTCAAATGATCGAATCTTGAAAACGATTCTAGATCCGTGAAAAGTTTTTGGACTAAAATCATCAGATGTTCGAATTTTAAATTCTGAAAGTATGAACCTCGTATTACTCGAACATTATATTTGAAAAGCAATTTAAAAATCAGATCTTCAAAATTTTGAATTTCAAAAATTCAAAAATTTTAACTTTTCAAAGTTCAAGCTGTGAAATTTGTAAAGTTTGGACATACTTGATTATTGAGATGTTGAATTTGGAATCTTAAATCCTATAAAGTTATTTCGAGCCAGGATATTCATCATAATAGCTAAACATAAATGTTGAAAAAGTTTGTGCTTTGAATTTGGACACCTGAAAATTTGGAATCTTCAATCTTGATATGTTCGAATTCTGAAACTAAATTCGGTAACGTACAAACCTAAAATTCGCCGAAATTCAACTCAGGAGATACTCAAAGTTAAGCTCGTGAATCTTTAATATTGAAATGTAACGAATGCGAACAATGGTTTTTGAAAAATCCTGATTTTGAACCTTTTATGCACCAATCATAAAAAAATTAAAATTTTAAATTTCTAGAAGTTCGAATCACGAAATTTGCGATGTTTCTACTTACGCGTTTTTCAAATTTTGAGTCTTTCAGTTTTCCAATCTTGAATATCGTACCATATAGTTTTTTGAATATTCATCAAGAAATCCCTATTATAGAGTCTTGAAATGTTTATATCCCAAAACTAGAATTTCAAAAACTTTGAATCTTCAATCTTAAATCTTGAAACTTCGAATCTCGATATTGAATCCTACACAATTTGACTATTCAATTTTGGAAGAGATCTGAAAATTTTGACGCTTCATGTTTGTAGATTTTTGAGATTTGCCCTCAATTGTTGAAAATTTCATATATTCACTCTTGAACTACTCATAGACCGACTCGTGTGCATAAAATTTTGTGTTGTTTGAATGTTGAATCATGTAAAGAAGGATCGCTAAACATTAAATCCATGGACTTGTAAAATGTAAGGCCAAAATTTAGATTTTTGGAAGCCTAAAATTTCAGCCTTGATTTGTGGTAATTTCTAATCGTAATTATTTGAAAGTTTGAGTATTCACTAAGAATCGCAGTCTTGATATTGTTTGAATCATGAAACGAAAACCGTAGAAGCTCGAAACTTGACTGACGAAAGGAAGGAAACTTAAATCTTGAGTCTTGGGTACTTATCAATTTGGAGACTATCCAAATGTTAAATAATCTTGAAACTTGAAATGTTATATAATCTTCAATTGAATCCTATAAAGTTTGACCCTTTTGTTTGCACGAGTCGACTCTTGAAATTTTCAAAGACTGACTCACGAATCTGGAATTTTGAAATGTTTGGAACGTGAACATCAATTTGGAAATTCCTGAGTTTTTTATTGGATTTAGAATTTTGATCTAGACACTTAAATCATGAAATTTAGAACTTGAATATCGATCAACAAAAGCACGAAACATTAAAATTGAGAAGATCGAATCCTTATTTTAGAAATGATCCAACCATTTGTCTTGAATATCGGGTTTTGAATCGAAATGATTAAATCACGATTCTTAAACGAAGGAATCTTAAAAAGTATAATGTCCTAAATCTGTTACCTTGGAACTGTGAAGTTGGATGTTCGATTGTTTAAGCAAGAATCAAGAATCTGTTATCTTGGAAATGTGACCTTGGAAGTTCAAGTCTTGAGTCGTCAAATGTTCGAATCTTGAAAACGATTCTAGATCCGTGAAAAGTTTTTGGACTAAAATCATCAGATGTTCGAATTTCAAATTCTGAAAGTATGAACCTCGTATTACTTGAATCTTCAGTCTTGATATGTTCGAATTCTGAAATTAAATTCGGTAACGTACAAACCTAAAATTCGCCAAAATTCAATTCAGGAGATACTCAAAGTTAAGCTCGTGAATCTTTAGTATTGAAATGTAACGAATGCGAACATTGGTTTTTGAAAAATCCTGATTTTGAACCTTTTATGCATCAATCTTAAAAAATTTAAATTTTTGAATTTCTAGAAGTTCGAATCACGAAATTTGCGAAGCTTCTACTTACGCGTTTTTCAAATTTTGAATCTTTCAGTTTTCCAATCTTGAATATCGTACCATATAGTTTTTTGGATATTCATCAAGAAATCCCTAATAAAGAGTCTTGAAATGTTTATATCCTAAAACTAGAATTTCAAAAACTTTGAATCTTCAATCTTAAATCTTGAAATTTTGAATCTTGAAATTGAATCCTATACAATTTGACTATTTAATTTAACAAGACATCTGAAAATTTTGACGCTTCATGTTTGTAGATTTTTGAGATTTGCCGTCGAATGTTGACAATTTCAGATATTCGCTCTTGAACTAGTAATAGACCGATTCGTGTGCATAAAATTTTGAGTTATTTGAATGTTGAATCATGTAATGCGGGATCGCTAAACATTAAATCCTTGGACTTGTAAAATGGAAGGCCCAAATTTAGAATTCTGGAAGCCTAAATTTCAGCCTTGATTCGTGGTAGTTTCTAATCGTAATTACTTCAAAGTTCGAGTATTCACTAAGAATTTCAATATTGAAATTTTTTAAATCATGAAACGAAAAACGTAGAAGCTCGAAACTTGAATAACGAAAGGAAGGAAGCTTAAATCTTGAATCTTGGGTACTTATCATGAAAGGGAAAAATTTCGAATCTTGAAAACGATTCTCGATTCTATAAAAGTTTGGCTCTAAAATCCCCAAATGTTCGAATTTTGAATTATGAAATGTATGAACTTGTAATACTCGAAATCCATTTTTGAATATTGAAATTTTAACGAATCTGGAATTTTTAATTCTGAAAGGTTCCAATCTTCAATCATGAAACATACGCTTTGGGCATCCTTCACCAAGCCATAATGTAGAATTTTAAATGGTTTATTTCGTAAATGTACAATTTTTATATTTTGAATCCTCACTCTTAAATCTTGAAATGTTATATAATCTTGAATTGAATCTTGTAAAGTTTGGCCCTTTTGTTTGCACAAGTCGACTTTTGAAATTATCGAAGTTAGACTCACGAATCTGGAATTTTGAAATGTTTGGAACGTGAACATCCATTTGGAAACTGATGAGTTTTAATATTCGATTTTGAATTTTGATCTAAAAACTTATATCATGGAATTTAGAATTTGAATATCGATCAATAAAAGTTCGAAACATTAAAATTGAGAAGATCGAATGCTTATTTTAGAAATGATCCAACCATTTGTCTTGAATATCGGGTTTCGGATCGAAATGATTAAATCTCGAGTCTTAGATGAAAGAATCTTATTAAGCATAATGTCCGCAATCTGTTATTTTGGAACTGTGACGTTGGATGTTCGATAGTTGAAACAAGAATCTGTTATCTTGGAAATGTGACCTTGGAAGTTCGAGTCTTGAGTCGTCAAATGTTCGAATCTTGAAAACAATTCTAGATCCGTGAAAAGTTTTTGGGAATAAAATCGTCAAATGTTCGAATTTTAAATTCTGAAAGTATGAACCTCGTATTTATTACTCGAACCTTATATTTGAATATTGCAATTTTAACTTCTAGATAGCGAGAATGGTAAAATTGATAATTTCATACCTCAAATCTTCAAAATTTTGAATTTCGAATTTTTAAAATTCTGAATTTCAAAAATTCAAAATTTTTAACTTTTCAAAGTTCAAACCGTGAAATTTGTAAAGTTTGGACATACTTGATTATTGAGATGTTGAATTTGGAATCTTAAATCCTATAAAGTTCAGCCTTTTATTTTGATGCAGGGATATTCATCATAATAGCTCGAACATAAATGTCGAAAAAGTTTGTGCTTTGAATCTGGACACATGAAAATTTTGAATCTTCAATCTTGATATGTTTGAATGTTGAAATTAAATTCGATAACGTACAAATCCAAAATTCGTCGAAATTGAAATCAGGAGATACACAAAGTTAAACGCATGAATCTTGAATATTGAAATGTTCGGAATGTGAAGATTGGTTTTCGAAATTCCTAATTTTGAACCTTTTACGTTGCAATCTTAAAAAAATTAAATTTTTGAATTTTTAGAAGTTCGAATCACGAAATGCGCAACGTTTCTGCTTACGTATTTTTCAAATTTTGAACCTTTCAATTTTCCAATCTTGAATATCGTACCATATAGTTTCTTGGATATTCATCATGAAATCCCTAATATAGAATCTTGAAATGTTTATATCCTGAAACTAGAATTTCAAAAACTTTGAATCTTAAATCTTGAAACTTCGAATCTCGAAATTGAATCCTACACAATTTGACCATTCAATTTTGGAACAGATCTGAAAATTTGTACGCTTCATGTTTGTAGATTTTTGAGATCTGCCCTCAAATGTTGAAAATTTCATATGTTCAATCTTCAACTACTCATAGATCGACTCGTGTGCATAAAATTTTGTGTTGTTTGAATGTTGAATCATGTAAAGCCGGATCGCCAGACATTAAATCCATGGACTTGTAAATTGTAAGGCCATAATTTAGATTTTTTGAAGCCTAAAATTTCAGCCTTGATTTGTGGTAATTTCTAATCGTAATTATTTGAAAGTTCGAGTATTCACTAAGAATCGCAGTCTTGATATTTTCTGAATCATGAAGCAAAAACCGTAGAAGCTCGAAACTTGACTGACGAAAGGAAGGAATCTTAAATCTTGAGTCTTGGGTACTTATCAATTTGGAAACTATCCAAATGTTAAATAATCTTGAAACTTGAAATGTTATATAATCTTCAGTTGAATCCTATAAAGTTTGACCCTTTTATTTGCACGAGTCGACTCTTGAAATTTTCAAAGATAGACTCACGAATCTGGAATTTTGAAATGTTTGGAACGTGAACATCAATTTGGAAATTCCTGAGTTTTTTATTGGATTTAGAATTTTGATCTAGACACTTATATCATGAAATTTAGAACTTGAATATCGATCAACAAAAGTACGAAACATTAAAATTGAGAAGGTCGAATCCTTATTTTAGAAATGATCCGACCATTTGTCTTGAATATCGGGTTTTGAATCGAAATGATTAAATCACGATTCTTAAACGAAGGAATCTTAAAAAGTATAATGTAACGACCCGCCTTTTTGGACAGTTTAAACCGACGATCAAATACACATGTCGATTCCAAACCATTAAAAGGGCAGATAGTTATTGGGGGTAATTAAGAAAAGAAAAGGAAGGGAAATAAAGGAAATGAAACAACACAGAATCTCACAGCGGAAGGCTAAAGTATAATAATAAAATAACAGTTCATGAAGCTGTTAATTAAATGAATACATTTGAAATGAATACATTTGATTATTATTATACAACATTTATCAGAGTTACATACACAGCAAATATCATACAACAATGCAGCGAAATGGAATGAATATAATAGTAGTAGATAATATACCAAATCTTCGTCTCCGTCCTCCAAGGAAATGATCTTCAACCTAAACTGAAAACTCAGGTCTGACCCGAGCGTAATGAAAAGACAAAACACCCGAGTCTGGACTAAATATCCTCATGAAAGTTAAATCAATCGTAAATAAATATGAGTGTAACGGCGTCGGAGATGTTTACGGGGTTTGACATCTCCTATCCAGTGTCAACGTGCGTGCAATAACTCAAGAGATGTTACGGGATTTTCCATCTCTCAAGGATCCGTGAAACTATATACTATGTAGTAATATACGCTAAGTAGATAATGCCTATCAGTAATATAAAATATCAAAATAGCGTTAAGGCGTTACCATAATCCCCCTTAACACATTTTTATATTCCCAAAAGCATATACAAGACCGTAGTTTCCCCAAAACCGGAAGTCACCAGAGGGCAATCCATATACTCAAGGTACAAATCAAAACGTAGTGGTCGCGAATAGGATAATCAGTATGACAAGGTACATGAGGCAATACCAACTAGGATACTAGTAGTTGCGTGATCCGGACTGATGTTGGGCATAGCCAGCAGCTACCCCAACACCGCGAAACAACACTCCCAAATCAAGGGGTGCACCCAAATCGCATCACAAATGTAATAGAAATGGTATCGAAGAAGTGTGTCCGCTAGAGGTGGCGAACCTCAATGGCCCGGCGCGGCTCCTGTTTTAGTCATGTCAGGGGTCATCCAATAATCGTTCTCTTTCTTCAGTCAATGCGTTCACCAAACCATCCACTTCATTCTGGATCAACACTCCGCGTATAATAGTTATTAAAGTGGTTTTCGGTATCGACAGAGAGTATGTCCATATCCGATCCCGGTCTCTTTAATAACTACGTATTATTACACCGTTGGCTATTTTACATTTCAAATCGATTCATAAATGATATCAAAATATCATATTCGCTTCATAAATCAAATCCATTTCAAATATCGTCGTATCTTTCAAAATACAAGGTTCCTTTTCAAAAATCATTTTTCGCATCAATATCTCGTTTCGATTTCAAAATCATTTTGAATTTCAATTTAGGTTGCAACTTCATTTAACTCAATTCGTATTTAAATTCAAGATTTCAATATAAACACTTCACCTTATTGACCAGCTTAGAATTTTAGAAAATAGATTTTAAGTAGTTTAAATAATTAAAATAGTTAAAATACTTTAAAATCTTAGAACGGATTTGAAATAGATAAATTAGTTTAAAATAATTTAAATCGGGTTAAGTAGATTTAAAATAGATTAAAACAGTTCAAGTATCCAAAATAGTTTATATAACCGAGTAATTTGGAAAACAAAATAAAACAGCTTCAAAACCAATCCATTTCAATTTATAACTTCCCAATTCAAATCAATTTCAATTTCCATTCTACCGATTCAATTTCGATTTCAATTCAAAACAACTTCACTTTAACTTCAAATCAATTCAACTCTACATTCACCTCCAACTTATTCAATTTTAATTTTTATCGATTTGGAGCTTGATTTCAAAATATCCATTTATAACACTTAACAAATTTTCCATCAATATTCAAGTTTAAATCCAAATTTCAAATATGGTTCAATTCCAAGCTCGATTTCAAAATATCATTTTTATATCACTTTTACTTAGTAATATTCAAAGCTCGAATTAAGGTTAAATCTTTAAACAAATCAATTTCGAAATTCAATCATATCCTGATTTTAAATTCCAAAGTCTCCACTTAATTTTTTTTCCATTTCTTTAACCAAAATTAATTTCAACATTCCAAACTCAAATTTTCGATAATTCGATTCCTATAAATTGATTTCTATTTATAACTTTTAATCAAAACATTTAAACAAATTTCAAATCGACGATTTTTAAAATTATTAATTTAGCCAATTCGGTGTCCGTATATAATTTTCTATCCTATGGCCAAGTAATTATTTATTTCAATTAAATGTCAGGGATGAGTATACATTACTTAAATTAAATCACAGTATCATATGTATGCATAACAGGTTATATATAAGCAATAAACATCCAAACATTTAAATATCAACCAATAACATCCATCGAAATAAATCATCCAATAGACAATACAATCCATGGCAATTTCATAGTTATCAAGGTCAGGTAATGTAATCGCAATTCAATTTCAATTTCAATTTAACTGTCAATTTAATTTTTCAACGGTTAATTCAAATAACAAGCTATACGACAATTAAATTCATATCAAACAATGACAAATAACATTCATATCACTTCATAATGTCAATTTAACTAGCATAAAGATATTTAGTACGTTGTGAGCGTTATAAAACACTCACCTTGATTTTCCGATTTTAAATCAAATCGAACGACGTTCGATTTAACTCAAAATTTCCTCTAGCTCAAAATGATTCCAATCCAGTTGCAATGCGAAGAGCTCGTCGATACGATTCCAACGCAAAAAGTTTCGTCGAATTCCGACCTCGTATGACAAAGTTATGATGGTTTAAAGTTAACACGAATTTTTATATAAATTAATTACAGCTTAATTAAATTTTTAAAACCCACCCAATCATCACCGTTGATTTCCTGCATAGCAGATCTGGGCCGCACCCCTCTTCTTCCTCACGTTCACGTTACTTGCTCCAGGAACACACGCAACTAAGAACCCATCCAAGCCAAACTAGGGCTACAAATCGCGCCCACCACGAGCGTCCAGAAGTCGATCAGGAAGCGCCATCACGAAGCCTATCACCAGAGCCACCAACGCCTGGAGCAGCTCGAAGCTCGGCCCCTCATCTCGCCTCGAAAAACGTGAAAAACGCAGCAGCTTTGAACGTGATTTCCCGTTGATCCGTGGCTCCGTTTTCGATCATCTCCGTATGGATTTGAAGCTTTCATCGTGCTCTACAACTTTGTAGTTGAGAGTTTTTGCTAATTGTTGATGGATTGAGAGGAAAATGAGGAGAAAGTTTCGAAATTTTCAGGCCATTGAAATGAAAGTGGCGGCTGGTCAAAAGAGTTAGGGTTTGGAGCAAATGAAAGAGGATGGGTCCTTTTATAGAAAATTGCAAAAACACTATTCACCGAAAAAATTTCGAACTCCAAACGAAGCGTGCCGGCAGGCGTTCCTAAGGTTTACCCCACGTTTCGAACGCAATGGAACGTGTTTCGGAAGCTAATTCGATCGTATGTGTGAGTTACGGCAATAAACAATCAATTTTAAATTAAACCGATTAAACGAATTTCTATGCGTTTTGGCTTGCCCCGGACAAACGGTAAATCCGTTTGAATTGAAATTTGAAACCTTACAATAATATCACATTACGGATCCAATGAAACTAGTTTCGTCGAAATCCGAGAACGTTTGAAAAATGACTATTTTAACTCGCCAAATTAATATTAAAACAATTTCAACGCGTTTCGAGCTGCCACGGTCAAACGACAACTCCGATTGCTACGAAAATTGAAATCCGATAATAACTAACTATTACGGATCCAATGGAACTTGTTTCGTCCAATTCTGAGACTGTTCAAAAATTGGCTATTTTTCAGGCGATAATTAAATATTAAAATATTCAATTTTCACAAATAAATTTTAAATTCAGTTTTAAAAGTTCTATAACATCACTATAACTCCAATATGATAAAATAAAATTTTACAAATCATTTTTAATCATATTAAACCCGTTATTTTATTTATCCAATAAATTCCAAATATTTAATTTAGACAATTTCGCTTATCCAATAATTCATTATCTTTTGAAATATTGAAATTGAACTTAT
The DNA here is from genome assembly GCA_030765085.1 of Allium cepa. Lineage (NCBI taxonomy): Eukaryota > Viridiplantae > Streptophyta > Magnoliopsida > Asparagales > Amaryllidaceae > Allium > Allium cepa. Next base: position 925,514,451 of record CM060939.1, read on the forward strand.
AAGATTCAACTTTTAAAACCATTTCAAAATTTAGAACACTATTTTCATTTTACAGTTATTCAATTATTCAATAAGTTTTAAATATTTAATTTAAACAATTACGTGTTCAATATTCAATATTTGATTTCAAATAGATTTTACTTATCAATCAATTACTCTATCATACCCAATGAATTCAACATTTAATATCCTATTCAACTATTGATTGCAAAGTCATTCACTAAGTAGCTTTTTTTTATTACTTGGATAATTATTGCAATTCATTCCAGTTATTATTATTCCAAATGAATTACAAATTTTTTTTCTAACATTAAATCACGAAATCTTATTAAATTAGCTAATTTAATTATCGAAAATTTACGGGTCGTTACACTCTCCCCCACTCAAAACTTTTCGTCCCCGAAAAGGAAAAAGAAGGGAAAAAGAACTAAGTATAGAATTCAACATTTGATATATTTTTATTCAAAATTATCCACTTATAAAACAATGAAATTCCATTCATAAAGTCATAACTACGCTTCCACTAAGTTACTCCAAACGGCTTCCTAACATTAAAAGTTAGTAATCAAAACAAGTTATAAAAAAAATTTAAAAGTTGAAAAATTTTCTAACACCCGGATTTATGGAAAAATTCGGCAGAGTCTCCTTTGCGCGGCTCGATCGGAAAAAATATAATAGCATATATATCACAAATATACATCTCATCTCAATGATGAGGCATCCCATATGTGGGGAAACAACATATAAATATCACCCATATCATATAAAACCGTAAGCGTACCTTTTATTTAGCATTTATTAGCATTTTACTTACATTATGCGTTTAGCGTAGAAGCGAGCTCCACAACAAAGCGCAACCCCTTTGCTACCTACTAAAATGCTCAATAACTAAGTTAGAACCATGCATATAAAGATAGATCGATATATTTAGCCTACACAACATATATATAACATATTTAGCTTCAAAACTGAGATTTCAATTTCTGGACAGCAAACAAATCTTAGCTTTAGGTCACCTAAACAGTAAAATTTGACAACAGAATCTAAACAAAAGTTGTTGCATTCATTTCAGGTTTTCCGGAATGTCCAAAATCATCGAATTCGGATCATCCGTTCAAAAGTTATGGCCGTTTTACTTAGGGGATACGCTTCAGCCTGGGCAGTGTTTGCGCAGGTCCGCGACGTTCACCCACATTTCCGACCTTCTAAACGATATCAAAACACAAAACACTTAAAACAAAAGTTTTAGCTTAAGTTCTAAGCTTTCCAGAAAGTGCAAGATCATCAAAATCCGATAAACCTGTCAAAAGATATGGCGAAAATACTAAGGTTGTATGCTTCAGATTTTTCTTATTTTTTTTTTTTTTTTTTTTTTTTTTTTACACAGGACAGCGAGTAACATTCAAGTTTTTAACCTAGTAGACAAAGGAATTTCTCAAGACACTCTAAATAAAAGTTGTGCTATACTTTCTAAGCTTTTCGGAAAGTCCAAAATCGTCGAATTCCGTTCAGCCATTTAAAAGTTATGGTTGTTTTCATTTCAGCATGTATTGGACCATTTTGGATTTTTTTTTTCTTCCAAAATTTTGCTTTTATTATTTCAAAGTACAAACCATCAAAACATCAAATTTTCTAAAGAACAATCATAAACACAAAGCTATTTATTTTCTTATTCATCCACACAATAGGTTTACATTCAATTTGTTTCCGATTTATTCAAGTTTGTTTCATTCACATTTTAAATTCAAGTCAATTTGCTTCAATTTAAATTGAATTCAATTATATTTAATTTCACTTTGCTTCAAATTTGAATTTAATTATTTTACAATTTTTTTCCGTTTATTCAATTCCATTAACGCTAATGAATTCTACTTAATCAATTATCATCCATCTAACAGCCAATGCATATCAAACATTAACATCCATCCAAAATCTACACTAAATCAATTATACAATTTCAAGTCAACTTTAATTTCATACACTTCCAAGTTTATTGACATTTAACTATATTCAAATTTAATTAGTTTCCATTTACCAATTTTATATTTCATTAATTTTAAATTTTATATATTCACTTAGATATATCATTCATTTTACAGCTTAAATTTCTTTTATATTTACAACTATCAATAGATCTTCACATTTTATTTTTCACTCTCACACTGGTATATTATTACTCTACTTATCCTTATTAGCATTTTAAACCCTTTAAGTATTTGTAAGTTATAGTTATGCAAATAGAATGTAGTTAAACAACATACAACTTCTTTTCATTTAAAGTTGAATTTTCAATTTATCAATTCTTAAGTCATTACTTAAATTTCACTATAATTTAATTTCACATTTACATTCACATATAGTATTTCCATTTTATATTAACATAATTGTGAATCACCTTTAAAGGTTAATTTAAATTCCAATTATTTACTAACAATTTTATTTATATTTGCAAACCATTGATTAAATGCATATTCCATTATTCAAACCTATACTTGTATATTATCCAATTAACAATTCATATAACATTTTTGAACTTCTTAAATATTTTGGTAAGTTATATCTATGCTATAGAATGAATTTTAATACTACGCGAGTTTTACAGTTTCACTTTTATTTTAAGTTCATAATTTCCTAATTCTAAGGATTTCTACCTCACTTGATATTTTCACTTAGCTCTTAGGTTCATTTCTCATTTCACAATTCAGAAGTTCCTTAATGGTTCAAGTCTAAATTCATTTCAATCCTTTAAAAAAAAAATCATTAATTATTAAAGGACTTAAGAATTCCAATCCCGGTTTCATTTCAAATCAAGTTTTGAAATAATATATACTTATATAATTTATATAACAAATCATACTATAGAGAGTACAAAATAAAATAAAATTTGAATCAAAACAAAGTTTAGACAAGCTATTAAGTGGTCTCCCCCACTCGGACTCTCGAAAATAAACGCCGATGATGCGTGCACTCATCACCGAAATCATTTTCTAGCGTCAAGAGAAGGGAATATAACACTTATCATAAAAAAAAATCCTTCGAAAACAATTTCAACTCAATTATACTATCATATAATACTCATATTTTGTTTTTCAAATTCTTGTAAGTCAATTTCAAACACCGGAATTTAAATTCCCAAATCCAAGTTAAAATTCATTTATATTCATTATCAATTGTGTCTACAAGATTTCATTTTCCTAAATCCATTGTTATTTAATCAATTGTTGTAAATATTGACTGATCAAACAATAACGATAATAATCTAATATTATCATCTCCTAACAATCAATTCAATCAAAATGAATAAATATTCAAATAATTCTTTATATAAAATATATTCCAAAACGATATTGTGTTGGTTTGTCCTATTCGAGTGTTTAGAAATTCCTATCGACGCCTTGGCATCCCAAGTATCAACCAGAATTCATAAATACTCAACGGAACAAATTAACACAATATAAAACCATTTTATATCAAATAACAAGTACGCTCTCTCATATACACTCAACTCATTCATATAGTTTACCTCTATTTCAATGAGTTATTCCCCACTAGAGCCAAGGTTTATCGCTAAACCAAAGCTCTGATACCAACTGTAACGACCCGCCTTTTTGGACATTTTAAACCGACGATCAAATACACATGTCGATTCCAAACCATTAAAAGGGCAGATAGTTATTGGGGGTAATTAAGAAAAGAAAAGGAAGGGAAATAAAGGAAATGAAACAACACAGAATCTCACAGCGGAAGGCTAAAGTATAATAATAAAATAACAGTTCATGAAGCTGTTAATTAAATGAATACATTTGAAATGAATACATTTGATTATTATTATACAACATTTATCAGAGTTACATACACAGCAAATATCATACAACAATGCAGCGAAATGGAATGAATATAATAGTAGTAGATAATATACCAAATCTTCGTCTCCGTCCTCCAAGGAAATGATCTTCAACCTAAACTGAAAACTCAGGTCTGACCCGAGCGTAATGAAAAGACAAAACACCCGAGTCTGGACTAAATATCCTCATGAAAGTTAAATCAATCGTAAATAAATATGAGTGTAACGGCGTCGGAGATGTTTACGGGGTTTGACATCTCCTATCCAGTGTCAACGTGCGTGCAATAACTCAAGAGATGTTACGGGATTTTCCATCTCTCAAGGATCCGTGAAACTATATACTATGTAGTAATATACGCTAAGTAGATAATGCCTATCAGTAATATAAAATATCAAAATAGCGTTAAGGCGTTACCATAATCCCCCTTAACACATTTTTATATTCCCAAAAGCATATACAAGACCGTAGTTTCCCCAAAACCGGAAGTCACCAGAGGGCAATCCATATACTCAAGGTACAAATCAAAACGTAGTGGTCGCGAATAGGATAATCAGTATGACAAGGTACATGAGGCAATACCAACTAGGATACTAGTAGTTGCGTGATCCGGACTGATGTTGGGCATAGCCAGCAGCTACCCCAACACCGCGAAACAACACTCCCAAATCAAGGGGTGCACCCAAATCGCATCACAAATGTAATAGAAATGGTATCGAAGAAGTGTGTCCGCTAGAGGTGGCGAACCTCAATGGCCCGGCGCGGCTCCTGTTTTAGTCATGTCAGGGGTCATCCAATAATCGTTCTCTTTCTTCAGTCAATGCGTTCACCAAACCATCCACTTCATTCTGGATCAACACTCCGCGTATAATAGTTATTAAAGTGGTTTTCGGTATCGACAGAGAGTATGTCCATATCCGATCCCGGTCTCTTTAATAACTACGTATTATTACACCGTTGGCTATTTTACATTTCAAATCGATTCATAAATGATATCAAAATATCATATTCGCTTCATAAATCAAATCCATTTCAAATATCGTCGTATCTTTCAAAATACAAGGTTCCTTTTCAAAAATCATTTTTCGCATCAATATCTCGTTTCGATTTCAAAATCATTTTGAATTTCAATTTAGGTTGCAACTTCATTTAACTCAATTCGTATTTAAATTCAAGATTTCAATATAAACACTTCACCTTATTGACCAGCTTAGAATTTTAGAAAATAGATTTTAAGTAGTTTAAATAATTAAAATAGTTAAAATACTTTAAAATCTTAGAACGGATTTGAAATAGATAAATTAGTTTAAAATAATTTAAATCGGGTTAAGTAGATTTAAAATAGATTAAAACAGTTCAAGTATCCAAAATAGTTTATATAACCGAGTAATTTGGAAAACAAAATAAAACAGCTTCAAAACCAATCCATTTCAATTTATAACTTCCCAATTCAAATCAATTTCAATTTCCATTCTACCGATTCAATTTCGATTTCAATTCAAAACAACTTCACTTTAACTTCAAATCAATTCAACTCTACATTCACCTCCAACTTATTCAATTTTAATTTTTATCGATTTGGAGCTTGATTTCAAAATATCCATTTATAACACTTAACAAATTTTCCATCAATATTCAAGTTTAAATCCAAATTTCAAATATGGTTCAATTCCAAGCTCGATTTCAAAATATCATTTTTATATCACTTTTACTTAGTAATATTCAAAGCTCGAATTAAGGTTAAATCTTTAAACAAATCAATTTCGAAATTCAATCATATCCTGATTTTAAATTCCAAAGTCTCCACTTAATTTTTTTTCCATTTCTTTAACCAAAATTAATTTCAACATTCCAAACTCAAATTTTCGATAATTCGATTCCTATAAATTGATTTCTATTTATAACTTTTAATCAAAACATTTAAACAAATTTCAAATCGACGATTTTTAAAATTATTAATTTCGCCAATTCGGTGTCCGTATATAATTTTCTATCCTATGGCCAAGTAATTATTTATTTCAATTAAATGTCAGGGATGAGTATACATTACTTAAATTAAATCACAGTATCATATGTATGCATAACAGGTTATATATAAGCAATAAACATCCAAACATTTAAATATCAACCAATAACATCCATCGAAATAAATCATCCAATAGACAATACAATCCATGGCAATTTCATAGTTATCAAGGTCAGGTAATGTAATCGCAATTCAATTTCAATTTCAATTTCAATTTAACTGTCAATTTAATTTTTCAACGGTTAATTCAAATAACAAGCTATACGACAATTAAATTCATATCAAACAATGACAAATAACATTCATATCACTTCATAATGTCAATTTAACTAGCATAAAGATATTTAGTACGTTGTGAGCGTTATAAAACACTCACCTTGATTTTCCGATTTTAAATCAAATCGAACGACGTTCGATTTAACTCAAAATTTCCTCTAGCTCAAAATGATTCCAATCCAGTTGCAATGCGAAGAGCTCGTCGATATGATTCCAACGCAAAAAGTTTCGTCGAATTCCGACCTCGTATGACAAAGTTATGATGGTTTAAAGTTAACACGAATTTTTATATAAATTAATTACAGCTTAATTAAATTTTTAAAACCCACCCAATCATCACCGTTGATTTCCTGCATAGCAGATCTGGGCCGCACCCCTCTTCTTCCTCACGTTCACGTTACTTGCTCCAGGAACACACGCAACTAAGAACCCATCCAAGCCAAACTAGGGCTACAAATCGCGGCCACCACGAGCGTCCAGAAGTCGATCAGGAAGCGCCATCACGAAGCCTATCACCAGAGCCACCAACGCCTGGAGCAGCTCGAAGCTCGGCCCCTCATCTCGCCTCGAAAAACGTGAAAAACGCAGCAGCTTTGAACGTGATTTCCCGTTGATCCGTGGCTCCGTTTTCGATCATCTCCGTATGGATTTGAAGCTTTCATTGTGCTCTACAACTTTGTAGTTGAGAGTTTTTGCTAATTGTTGATGGATTGAGAGGAAAATGAGGAGAAAGTTTCGAAATTTTCAGGCCATTGAAATGAAAGTGGCGGCTGGTCAAAAGAGTTAGGGTTTGGAGCAAATGAAAGAGGATGGGTCCTTTTATAGAAAATTGCAAAAACACTATTCACCGAAAAATTTTCGAACTCCAAACGAAGCGTGCCGGCAGGCGTTCCTAAGGTTTACCCCACGTTTCGAACGCAATGGAACGTGTTTCGGAAGCTAATTCGATCGTATGTGTGAGTTACGGCAATAAACAATCAATTTTAAATTAAACCGATTAAACGAATTTCTATGCGTTTTGGCTTGCCCCGGACAAACCGTAAATCCGTTTGAATTGAAATTTGAAACCTTACAATAATATCACATTACGGATCCAATGAAACTAGTTTCGTCGAAATCCGAGAACGTTTGAAAAATGACTATTTTAACTCGCCAAATTAATATTAAAACAATTTCAACGCGTTTCGAGCTGCCACGGTCAAACGACAACTCCGATTGCTACGAAAATTGAAATCCGATAATAACTAACTATTACGGATCCAATGGAACTTGTTTCGTCCAATTCTGAGACTGTTCAAAAATTGGCTATTTTTCAGGCGATAATTAAATATTAAAATATTCAATTTTCACAAATAAATTTTAAATTCAGTTTTAAAAGTTCTATAACATCACTATAACTCCAATATGATAAAATAAAATTTTACAAATCATTTTTAATCATATTAAACCCGTTATTTTATTTATCCAATAAATTCCAAATATTTAATTTAGACAATTTCGCTTATCCAATAATTCATTATCTTTTGAAATATTGAAATTGAACTTATAAGATTCAACTATTAAAACCATTTCAAAATTTAGAACACTATTTTCATTTTACAGTTATTCAATTATTCAATAAGTTTTAAATATTTAATTTAAACAATTACGTGTTCAATATTCAATATTTGATTACTCTATCATACCCAATGAATTCAACATTTAATATCCTATTCAACTATTGATTGCAAAGTCATTCACTAAGTAGCTTTTTTTTATTACTTGGATAATTATTGCAATTCATTCCAGTTATTATTATTCCAAATGAATTACAAATTTTTTTTCTAACATTAAATCACGAAATCTTATTAAATTAGCTATTTTAATTATCGAAAATTTACGGGTCGTTACATATAATGTCCTGAATCTGTTATCTTGGAACTGTGATGTTGGATGTTCGATTGTTTAAGCAAGAATCAAGAATCTGTTATCTTGGAAATGTGACCTTGGAAGTTCAAGTCTTGAGTCGTCAAATGTCGAATCCTGAAAACGATTCTAGATCCGTGAAAAGTTTTTGGACTAAAATCATCAGATGTTCGAATTTTAAATTCTGAAAGTATGAACCTCGTATTACTCGAACATTAAATTTGAAAAGCAATTTTAAAATCTTGATCGCGAGACTAGTAAAATTGAAAATTTCACACCTCGGATCTTCAAAATTTTGAATTTCAAAAATTCAAAAATTTTAACTTTTCAAAGTTCAAACCGTGAAATTTGTAATGTTTGGACATACTTGATTATTGAGATGTTGAATTTGGAATCTTAAATCCTATAAAGTTATTTCGAGCCAGGATATTCATCATAATAGCTCAAACATAAATGTCGAAAAAGTTTGTGCTTTGAATTTGGACACCTGAAAATTTTGAATCTTCAATCTTGATATGTTCGAATTCTGAAATTAAATTCGGTAACGTACAAACCTAAAATTCGCCGAAATTCAACTCAGGAGATACTCAAAGTTAAGCTCATGAATCTTTAATATTGAAATGTAACGAATGCGAACATTGGTTTTTGAAAAATCCTGATTTTGAACCTTTTATGCACCAATCTTAAAAAATTTAAATTTTTGAATTTCTAGAAGTTCGAATCACGAAATTTGCGAAGTTTCTATTTACGCGTTTTTCAAATTTTGAATCTTTCAGTTTTCCAATCTTGAATATCGTACCATAAAGTTTTTTGGATATTCATCAAGAAATCCCTAATATAGAGTCTTGAAATGTTTATATCCTAAAAATAGAATTTCAAAAACTTTGAATCTTCAATCTTAAATCTTGAAAGTTTGAATCTACAAATTGAATCCTATACAATTAGACTATTTAATTTTACAAGAGATCTGAAAATTTTGACGCTTTATGTTTGTAGATTTTAGAGATTTGCCGTCGAATGTCGGCAATTTCAGATATTCACTCTTGAACTACTCATAGACCGACTCGTGTGCATAAAATTTTGAGTTGTTTGAATGTTGAATCAGTAATGCGGGATCGCTAAACATTAAATCCATGGACTTGTAAAATGGAAGGCCCGAATTTAGAATTCTGGAAGCCTAAATTTCAGCCTTGATTCGTGGTAGTTTCTAATCGTAATTACTTCAAAGTTCGACTATTCACTAAGAATTTCAATATTGAAATTTTTTGAATCATGAAACGTAAACCGTAGAAGCTCGAAACTTGAATAACGAAAGGAAGGAAGCTTAAATCTTGAATCTTGGGTACCTATCATGAAAGGGAAAAATTTCGAATCTTGAAAACGATTCTCGATTCTATAAAAGTTTGGCTCTAAAATCCCCAAATGTTCGAATTTTGAATTATGAAATGTATGAACTTTTAATACTCGAAATCCATTTTTGAATATTGAAATATTAACGAATCTGGAATTTTTAATTCTGAAAGGTTCCAATCTTCAATCATGAAACATACGCTTTGGGCATCCTTCACCAAGCCCTAATGTTGAATTTTAAATGGTTTATATCGTTAATGTACAATTTTTTTATTTTGAATCCTCACCCTTAAATCTTGAAATGTTATATAATCTTGAATTGAATCTTGTAAAGTATGGCCCTTTTGTTTGCACGAGTCGACTCTTGAAATTATCGAAGTTAGACTCACGAATCTGGAATTTTGAAATGTTTGGAACGTTAACATCCATTTGGAAGCTGATGAGTTTTAATATTCGATTTTGAATTTTGATCTAAAAACTTACATCATGGAATTTAGAATTTGAATATCGATCAATAAAAGTTCGAAACATTAAAATTGAGAAGATCGAATGCTTATTTTAGAAATGATCCTACCATTTGTCTTGAATATCGGGTTTCGGATCGAAATGATTAAATCTCGAGTCTTAGATGAAGGAATCTTAATAAGCATAATGTCCGCAATCTGTTATCTTGGAACTGTGACGTTGGATGTTCGATAGTTGAAACAAGAATCTGTTACCTTGGAAATGTGACCTTGGAAGTTCGAATCTTGAAAACATTTCTAGACCCGTGAAAAGTTTTTGGGAATAAAATCGTCAAATGTTCGAATTTTAAATTCTGAAAGTATGAACCTCGTATTTATTACTCGAACCTTATATTTGAATATTGCAATTTTAAAATCTAGATAGCGAGAATGGTAAAATTGAAAATTTCACACATCAAATCTTCAAAATTTTGAATTTTGAATTTTTAAAATTTTGAATTTCAAAAATTCAAAATTTTTAACTTTTCAAAGTTCAAACCATGAAATTTGTAAAGTTTGGACATACTTGATTATTGAGATGTTGAATTTGGAATCTTAAATCTTATAAAGTTCAGCCTTTTATTTTGAGGCAGGATATTCATCATAATAGCTCGAACATAAATGTCGAAAAAGTTTGTGCTTTGAATCTGGACACATGAAAATTTTGAATCTTCAATCTTGATATGTTTGAATGCTGAAATTAAATTCGATAACGTACCAATCCAAAATTCGTCGAAATTGAAATCAGGAGATACACAAAGTTAAACGCATGAATCTTGAATATTGAAATGTTCGGAATGTGAACATTGGTTTTCGAAATTCCTAATTTTGAACCTTTTACGTTGCAATCTTAAAAAAATTAAATTTTTGAATTTTTACAAGTTCGAATCACGAAATGTGCGACGTTTCTACTTACGTATTTTTCAAATTTTGAACCTTTCAATTTTCCAATCTTGAATATCGTACCAGATAGTTTTTTGGATATTCATCGTGAAATCCCTAATATAGAATCTTGAAAAGTTTATATCCTGAAACTAGAATTTCAAAAACTTTGAATCTTAAATCTTGAAACTTCGAATCTCGAAATTGAATCCTACACAATTTGACTATTCAATTTTGGAAGAGATCTGAAAATTTTGACGCTTCATGTTTGTAGATTTTTGAGATCTGCCCTCAAATGTTGAAAATTTCATATATTCACACTTGAACTACTCATAGACCGACTCGTGTGCATAAAATTTTGTGTTGTTTGAATGTTGAATCATGTAAAGCAAGATCGCTAGACATTAAATCCATGGACTTGTAAAATGTAAGGCCAAAATTTAGACTTTTGGAAGCCTAAAATTTCAGCCTTGATTTGTGGTAATTTCTAATCGTAATTATTTGAAAGTTCGAGTATTCACTAAGAATCGCAGTCTTGATATTGTTTGAATCATGAAACGAAAACCGTAGAAGCTCGACACTTGACTGACGAAAGGAAGAAAACTTAAATCTTGAGTCTTGGGTACTTATCAATTTGGAGACTATCCAAATGTTAAATAATCTTGAAACTTGAAATGTTATATAATCTTCAATTGAATCCTATAAAGTTTGACCCTTTTATTTGCACGAGTCGACTCTTGAAATTTTCAAAGATAGACTCACGAATCTGGAATTTTGAAATGTTTCGAACGTGAACATCAATTTGGAAATTCTTGAGTTTTTTATTGGATTTAGAATTTTGATCTAGACACTTATATCATGAAATTTAGAACTTGAATATCGATCAACAAAAGTTCGAAACATTAAAATTGAGAAGGTCGAATCCTTATTTTAGAAATGATCCAACCATTTGTCTTGAATATCGGGTTTTGAATCGAAATGATTAAATCACGATTCTTAAACGAAGGAATCTTAAAAAGTATAACGTCCTGAATCTGTTATCTTGGAACTGTGATGTTCGATGTTCGATTGTTTAAGCAAGAATCAAGAATCTGTTATCTTGGAAATGTGAACTTGGAAGTTCAAGTCTTGAGTCGTCAAATGTTCGAATCTTGAAAACGATTCTAGATCCGTGAAAAGTTTTGGACTAAAATCATCAGATGTTCGAATTTTAAATTCTGAAAGTATGAACCTCATATTACTCGAACATTAAATTTGAAAAGCAATTTTAAAATCTTGATCGCGGCACTGGTAAAATTGAAAATTTCAAACCTCAGATCTTCAAAATTTTGAATTTCAAAAATTCAAAATTTTGACTTTTCAAAGTTCAAACCGTGAAATTTATAAAGTTTGGACATACTTGATTAATGAGATGTTGAATTTGGAATCTTAAATCCTATAAAGTTATTTCGAGCCAGGATATTCATCATAATAGCTCAAACATAAATGTCGAAAAAGTTTGTGCTTTGAATTTGGACACCTGAAAATTTTGAATCTTCCATCTTGATATGTTCGAATTCTGAAATTAAATTCGGTAACGTACAAACCTAAAATTCGCCGAAATTCAACTCAGGAGATACTCAAAGTTAAGCTCATGAATCTTTAATATTGAAATGTAACGAATGCGAACATTGGTTTTTGAAAAATCCTGATTTTGAACCTTTTATGCACCAATCTTAAAAAATTTAAAATTTTGAATTTCTAGAAGTTTGAATCATGAAATATGCGAAGTTTCTATCAGTTTTCCAATCTTGAATATCGTACCATAAAGTTTTTTGGATATTCATCAAGAAATCCCTAATATAGAGTCTTGAAATGTTTATATCCTAAAACTAGAATTTCAAAAACTTTGAATCTTCAATCTTAAATCTTGAAAGTTTGAATCTCCAAATTGAATCCTATACAATTTGACTATTTAATTTTACAAGAGATCTGAAAATTTTGACGCTTTATGTTTGTAGATTTTAGAGATTTGCCGTCGAATGTCGGCAATTTCAGATATTCACTCTTGAACTACTCATAGACCGACTCGTGTGCATAAAATTTTGAGTTGTTTGAATGTTGAATCAGTAATGCGGGATCGCTAAACATTAAATCCATGGACTTGTAAAATGGAAGGCCCAAATTTAGAATTCTGGAAGCCTAAATTTCAGCCTTGATTCGTGGTAGTTTCTAATCGTAATTACTTCAAAGTTCGAGTATTCACTAAGAATTTCAATATTGAAATTTTTTGAATAATGAAACGAAAACCGTAGAAGCTCGAAACTTGAATAACGAAAGGAAGGAAGCTTAAATCTTGAATCTTGGGTACCTATCATGAAAGGGAAAAATTTCGAATCTTGAAAACGATTCTCGATTCTATAAAAGTTTGGCTCTAAAATCCCCAAATGTTCGAAATTTGAATTATGAAATGTATGAACTTGTAATACTCGAAATCCATTTTTGAACATTGAAATATTAACGAATCTGGAATTTTTAATTCTGAAAGGTTCCAATCTTCAATCATGAAACATACGCTTTGGGCATCCTTCACCAAGCCCTAATGTTGAATTTTAAATGGTTTATATCGTTAATGTACAATTTTTTTATTTTGAATCCTCACCCTTAAATCTTGAAATGTTATATAATCTTGAATTGAATCTTGTAAAGTTTGGCCCTTTTGTTTGCACGAGTCGACTCTTGAAATTATCGAAGTTAGACTCACGAATCTGGAATTTTGAAATGTTTGGAACGTTAACATCCATTTGGAAGCTGATGAGTTTTGATATTCGATTTTGAATTTTGATCTAAAAACTTAACATCATGGAATTTAGAATTTGAATATCGATCAATAAAAGTTCGAAACATTAAAATTGAGAAGATCGAATGCTTATTTTAGAAATGATCCTACCATTTGTCTTGAATATCGGGTTTCGGATGGAAATGATTAAATCTCGAGTCTTAGATGAAGGAATCTTAATAAGCATAATGTCCGCAATCTGTTATCTTGGAACTGTGACGTTGGATGTTCGATAGTTGAAACAAGAATCTGTTACCTTGGAAATGTGACCTTGGAAGTTCGAATCTTGAAAACATTTCTAGACCCGTGAAAAGTTTTTGGGAATAAAATCGTCAAATGTTCGAATTTTAAATTCTGAAAGTATGAACCTCGTATTTATTACTCGAACCTTATATTTGAATATTGCAATTTTAAAATCTAGATAGCGAGAATGGTAAAATTGAAAATTTCACACATCAAATCTTCAAAATTTTGAATTTTGAATTTTTAAAATTTTGAATTTCAAAAATTCAAAATTTTTAACTTTTCAAAGTTCAAACCATGAAATTTGTAAAGTTTGGACATACTTGATTATTGAGATGTTGAATTTGGAATCTTAAATCCTATAAAGTTCAGCCTTTTATTTTGAGGCAGGATATTCATCATAATAGCTCGAACATAAATGTCGAAAAAGTTTGTGCTTTGAATCTGGACACATGAAAATTTTGAATCTTCAATCTTGATATGTTTGAATGCTGAAATTAAATTCGATAACGTAGCAATCCAAAATTCGTCGAAATTGAAATCAGGAGATACACTAAGTTAAACGCATGAATCTTGAATATTGAAATGTTCGGAATGTGAACATTGGTTTTCGAAATTCCTAATTTTGAACCTTTTACGTTGCAATCTTAAAAAAATTAAAATTTTGAATTTTTAGAAGTTCGAATCACGAAATGTGCGACGTTTCTACTTACGTATTTCTCAAATTTTGAACCTTTCAATTTTCCAATCTTGAATATCGTACCATATAGTTTTTTGGATATTCATCATGAAATCCCTAATATAGAATCTTGAAATGTTTATATCCTGAAATTAGAATTTCAAAAACTTTGAGTCTTAAATCTTGAAACTTCAAATCTTGAAATTGAATCCTACACAATTTGACTATTCAATTTTGGAAGAGATCTGAAAATTTTGACGCTTCATGTTTGTAGATTTTTGAGATCTGCCCTCAAATGTTGAAAATTTCATATATTCACTCTTGAACTACTCATAGACCGACTCGTGTTTATTAAATTTTGTGTTGTTTGAATGTTGAATCATGTAAAGCAGGATCGCTAGACATGAAATCCATGGACTTGTAAAATGTAATGCCAAAATTTAGATTTTTGGAAGCCTAAAATTTCAGCCTTGATTTGTGGTAATTTCTAATCGTAATTATTTGAAAGTTCGAGTATTCACTAAGAATCGCGGTCTTGATATTTTTTGAATCATGAAACGAAAACCGTAGAAGCTCGACACTTGACTGACGAAAGGAAGAAAACTTAAATCTTGAGTCTTGGGTACTTATCAATTTGGAGACTATCCAAATGTTAAATAATCTTGAAACTTGAAATGTTATATAATCTTCAATTGAATCCTATAAAGTTTGACCCTTTAATTTGCACGAGTCGACTCTTGAAATTTTCAAAGATAGACTCACGAATCTGGAAATTTGAAATGTTTGGAACGTGAACATCAATTTGGAAATTCTTGAGTTTTTTATTGGATTTAGAATTTTGATCTATACACTTATATCATGAAATTTAGAACTTGAATATCGATCAACACAAGTTCGAAACATTAAAATTGAGAAGGTCGAATCCTTGTTTTAGAAATGATCCAACCATTTGTCTTGAATATCGGGTTTTAAATCGAAATGATTAAATCACGATTCTTAAACGAAGGAATCTTAAAGTATAATGTCCTGAATCTGTTATCTTGGAACTGTGATGTTGGATGTTCGATTGTTTAAGCAAGAATCAAGAATCTGTTATCTTGGAAATGTGACCTTGGAAGTTCAAGTCTTGAGTCGTCAAATGCTCGAATCTTGAAAATGATTCTAGATCCGTGAAAAGTTTTTGGACTAAAATCATCAGATGTTCGAATTTTAAATTCTGAAAGTATGAACCACGTATTACTCGAACATTAAATTTGAAAAGCAATTTTAAAATCTTGATCGCGAGACTGGTAAAATTGAAAATTTCACACCTCAGATCTTCAAAATTTTGAATTTCAAAAATTCAAAAATTTTAACTTTTCAAAGTTCAAACCGTGAAATTTATAAAGTTTGGACATACTTGATTATTGAGATGTTGAATTTGGAATGTTAAATCCTATAAAGTTATTTCGAGCCAGGATATTCATCATAATAGCTCAAACATAAATGTCGAAAAAGTTTGTGCTTTGAATTTGGACACCTGAAAATTTTGAATCTTCAATCTTGATATGTTCGAATTCTGAAATTAAATTCGGTAACGTACAAACCTAAAATTCGCCGAAATTCAACTCAGGAGATACTCAAACTTAAGCTCATGAATCTTTAATATTGAAATGTAACGAATGCGAACATTGCTTTTTGAAAAATCCTGATTTTGAACCTTTTATGCACCAATCTTAAAAAATTTAAATTTTTGAATTTCTAGAAGTTCGAATCACGAAGTTTGCGAAGTTTCTACTGACGCTTTTTTCAAATTTTGAACCTTTCAGTTTTCCAATCTTGAATATCGTACCATAAAGTTTTTTGGATGTTCATCAAGAAATCCCTAATATAGAGTCTTGAAATGTTTATATCCTAAAACTAGAATTTCAAAAACTTTGCATCTTCAATCTTAAATCTTGAAAGTTTGAATCTCCAAATGGAATCCTATACAATTTGACTATTTAATTTTACAAGAGATCTGAAAATTTTGACGCTTTATGTTTGTAGATTTTTGAGATTTGCCGTCGAATGTCGATAATTTCAGATATTCACTCTTGAACTACTCATAGACCGACTGTATGCATAAAATTTTGAGTTGTTTGAATGTTGAATCAGTAATGCGGGATCGCTAAACATTAAATCCTTGGACTTGTAAAATGGAAGGCCCAAATTTAGAATTCTGAAAGCCTAAATTTCAGCCTTGATTTGTGGTAGTTTCTAATCGTAATTACTTCAAAGTTCGAGTATTCACTAAGAATTTCAATATTGAAATTTTTTGAATCATGAAACGAAAATCGTAGAAGCTCGAAACTTGAATAACGAAAGGAAGGAAGCTTAAATCTTGAATCTTGGTTACCTATCATGAAAGGAAAAAATTTCGAATCTTGAAAACAATTCTCGATTCTATAAAAGTTTGGCTCTAAAATCCCCAAATGTTCGAATTTTGAATTATGAAATGTATGAACTTGTAATACTCGAAATCCATTTTTGAACATTGAAATTTTAACGAAACTGGAATTTTTAATTCTGAAAGGTTCCAATCTTCAATCATGAAACATACGCTTTGGGCATCCTTCACCAAGCCCTAATGTAGAATTTTAAATGGTTTATATCGTAAATGTACAATTTTTTTATTTTGAATCCTCACTCTTAAATCTTGAAATGTTATATAATCTTGAATTGAATCTTGTAAAGTTTGGCCCTTTTGTTTACACGAGTCGACTCTTGAAATTATCGAAGTTAGACTCACGAATCTGGAATTTTGAAATGTTTCGAACGTGAACATCCATTTGGAAACTCATGAGTTTTAATATACGATTTTGAATTTTGATCTAAAAACTTATATCATGGAATTTAGAATTTGAATATCGATCGATAAAAGTTCGAAACATTAAAATTGAGAAGATCGAATGCTTATTTTAGAAATGATCCAACCATTTGTCTTGAATATCGGGTTTCGGATCGAAATGATTAAATCTCGAGTCTTTGATGAAGGAATCTTAATAAGCATAATGTCCGCAATCTGTTATCTTGGAACTCTGACGTTGGATGTTTGATAGTTGAAACAAGAATCTGTTATCTTGGAAATTTGACCTTGGAAGTTCGAGTCTTGAGTCGTCAAATGTTCGAATCTTGAAAACATTTCTAGATCCGTGAAAAGTTTTTGGGAATAAAATCGTCAAATGTTCGAATTTTAAATTCTGAAAGTATGAACCTCGTATTTATTACTCGAACCTTATATTTGAATATTGCAATTTTAAAATCTAGACAGCGAGAATGGTAAAATTGAAAATTTCACACCTCAAATCTTCAAAATTTTGAATTTTGAATTTTTAAAATTTTGAATTTCAAAAATTCAAAATTTTTAACTTTTCAAAGTTCAAACCATGAAATTTGTAAAGTTTGGACATACTTGATTATTGAGATGTTGAATTTGGAATCTTAAATCCTATAAAGTTCAGCCTTTTATTTTGAGGCAGGATATTCATCATAATAGCTTGAACATAAATGTCGAAAAAGTTTGTGCTTTGAATCTGGACACATGAAAATTTTGAATCTTCAATCTTGATATGTTTGAATGCTGAAATTAAATTCGATAACGTACCAATCCAAAATTCGTCGAAATTGAAATCAGGAGATACACAAAGTTAATTGCATGAATCTTGAATATTGAAATGTTCAGAATGTGAACATTGGTTTTCGAAATTCCTAATTTTGAACCTTTTACGTTGCAATCTTAAGAAAATTAAATTTTTGAATTTTTTAGAAGTTCGAATCACGAAATGTGCGACGTTTCTACTTACGTGTTTTTCAAATTTTGAACCTTTCAATTTTCCGATCTTGAATATCGTACCATATAGTTTTTTGGATATTCATCATGAAATCCCTAATATAGAATCTTGAAATGTTTATATCCTGAAACTAGAATTTCAAAAACTTTGTGTAACGACCCGCGTAAATTCGATGTTTGAAATAAATTAAATTAATAGGATTTTATTTTAAAATTTAGAAAGAAATAAAAATCTTATTAATTTATATGAAATAAAATATTGAAATTTGATGTATCAAAGGTAATTAAAATTTGCAAATTAAATTATATATTGCAATTAATAGTAATAGTGGAAATTGTTGCAAGTATTGAATTTGTCAATGGAATAAAATATTGATTTACGGAAAATGAATATAAACGGAGGTAATAAAGTAATGCAAGAAAATAAATAATGTAATTAGTACAATCCCTTTTATTTGTAAACTATTGTAAGGTGTTAATTAATTGAAATATGAAAATTTAGAAATAGATTCAAAATTTATGTTAGATAAATGAATTGCAATAATTAAAGTTAGTAATTAATAGGTTAAAGGAATACCAATTTATTCATAAATGAATATAAGTGAATGTAACAAAATAAATAGGAAACGCTAATTATTCATAAGTGATGGTTGATGATATAAACGTTACTAACTATTAATGTAGTAACGTAAGATGTAAATGTATTTTCAACGGAAATGTAACCTTATTTCTAGGTAGAAATTGCAGGTAGATTTATGAAATGGAGTTTATGAGATAAATAGAATTGAATGTTTCGTTAGTATGAGTTTAAGGGAATATGGGGTAAATTGATTAAATCAATAAAAGACAATAAATGCAATGATGATGGGTTAGTAATAAAAGTGAATAGGGAAATGATTGTATAGTAAAAATGGAATTCCAACTTGTTGGAATGGAGTAAATACACTTAGTAATAAATTTAGGATAGGAAAACGAAATGGAAATATTGAATTAGTTAATTTGTATATATATATATATATATATATATATATATATATATATATATATAATGGCGATTATTGGATTGTAAATAATAAACTTATTAATGGTGATCAAGAGTTGTGACCACAAGTTATTATGAGTGATACATATATATTTAATTCAATCCAATTGATTTGGACATCATTGCATTAAATATAAATTAAATGTTACGTTGAATAAGTTAAGGTAATAAATGGATAATAACGTAAATGTTCTTCATAGATATGATAATTTGAATCTATTGAAATTTATGGAATTTGAATATAACATTTTACGTTAATTGGAGATAAAGATGGAAATAGGTAATAATTGCATTAATTTGTAAGTAGAAATAAATCGTTAATGAGAACAAGTATTTAAGATTTACCACCTATTTAGTATATTAAGTTATAACGAAAAATCAATTGCAATAATTAGCAATATATTTATTTCATTAATGATAATGACGTAATATTTGAAATATTAAATAGGATGGAATTCAAATGTATATGACGATAGAAATGTGAAATTTGGGGAATAGATTCAAAGTTATAAATGAGTTGTTAAAATAATACATAATAAGTGCAAATTGAATGAATCAATGGGAGCATAGATTTAAGTTTAGAAAACGATATTTTGGTTTAATTAAGTATTGCAAAATAAATGAAATTAACGTTTAAATATTTCGTTTATAGAGATTAAACTAAAATTCAAGGATATTAAAATAATAGATTTTGAACCCAACATGGAATCCTTCCACTTAAAACTTTTAGATGGAATAAACATTTGATTATTTAATTGAATAGAGAAAAAGATTTATTTAGTATGTAATTTAATGCTTGTTGAAAACTGTAATTTTATAAACATGTTTGCTTGACTATAAATAAGGATTACAATGTTCACGTGTTTATTTAATTGATTTCATCAATTAGGACCTGTTTTGAAGTGGAAGATTAAAATTAATTGGAAATAAATTTATTAAAATCTTTCAATTGAAAAAGGAAAAGAAACAAAGTGCAATTAATAAAATTTATGTAAGAATGTTTTCATTATGAATGTACATTATTTGGAAATATAAGAATTGATTTAATATTGTATAAGTTGATCATTTTAGAATATAAGAATGTTTACATTATGAATTGCAAGTAACAAATAAGCATTTTAAGGAAAATAAAAGAATGTTGAGGAAATAAAGTGAACGTTTCCATTCTAAATATAAAGGAAGTGGAGAAATTAACACTGCAATGGATAGACTTATCAACTTTTAATTTACATCTAAATTTGTTTAGATCAATTTGGAAATTAATAAAATTGTGGATATATTTAGAAACGTAAACGAAACGTCTAGATTTACATTTGTAAATACGTTTCAAATAAAATGTAAATGATAAAGAATTTATTTATTTCCTAAATCCATAACGTGTGTAATTAATATTATTTATCTTTTGGCACCACCTCTGTTTGCACGTTAAAATTCGTGCACACCTATTCTTTTGCGATCTATCTATAAAGGCGGTGAAACCCTAGCCTCCATCTTCATTCCTCTGTATAGTCTCTTCTTCAACTTCTTCTCTTCTTCCGTGGCAACAGACAATTTCTAGATCCAGTTTCAATCCAAATAAAAGTCAAAATTCAAACTCTTCTAAAAATTCCAGAAAAATTATATGTTGGAGTTCTCAGAATACGCAATCTACTGGTGGTGTTCGTTTTCCGTTTTGGGTTCGGTCTGGAAACATATTCGCATGCTCCTGTAGCCAAAGCGCGTGGAAGACGATAGTGACGTGGCGAGTATTTAATTAAGGTTTGTTTTGTTTTATAATTTATTTTGATTTTCAAATCGTTTAAATCGCATAACTTTTTCATACGACCTCGGATTCACGCGAAATTTTTTTTGTTAGGATCGTAATTAAATTCCAGACAGTTTGGAACTAGTTTGGACCAATTCGGAGACCGTCGATTTTTGGGTTTAAATCGGATTTAAATTCGATTTAAATTCAAAAGGTGAGTTTTTTAACCCACTCACAACTTCTAAAAGTTTTTATGTTTGTTAAATTTATTTTAGATATGAGTAGAGATTTATTTATGACTGTTTGGCATGTTTTATTCATCATATCTGTTAAATCGCATTTATTTAATATAACTGTTCATTAAATTTTATTACTGCATATAGATTGACAGTTATAGTTATTTATTTGCAGATAAACTGTTAGTTTAATAGTTGTTAAATTTATTTTTGAATATAACTGCCAGTTATTAACTGTTATATATTATCGGATATATATTGACATTGTTTTGTTATTGGATGATGATTGTGATTTGGATGATGGATGATGATGGATGAATGGATGTTTTATTTTATATCATTAAACTACAAGTTATCATGCATTTTTCGTTCCATTCGGGATTGTGGTTTGAAATGATATACAACCGCAAATTTTATTTTTAATTTGCAAATTGAAATGATAAACATCCGTATCACTTGACCATAGGATAGAAAATTATATACAGGCACCGTGGTCTATATATAAAATATTTTAAAGTGATTTCTATGGTTTGGATGGGATACAGTTATAAAAAATTTTAAGTTTTGATATTTTATAAATATTATTCTTCTACATATATACATATGAAGTTAAAAATTTTGAATTTAGGCTGTGTATAAATCTGTTAAATAAAAATGGAAAAATTGAGAAAATGGAATTTGATAATTTATATGTTTAAGTTTGGAAATTTTTAAGGTATGATATTTATAACTGGATTTTTCCAAGATAAATTTAAAATGAATATTCTAGTATAATTTAATTGAAGAAAATATTTAATTGCTAGAAATTGGAGTTTTATTTATGGATTTTTATGTAAATATTCAAGACTAAATAATAGAACATTTAATTTGGTTGAAGGAATAAATTCCAACTTTAGTTTTGAAATATTAATACTCCAAATGGATATATATATATATATATATATATATATATATATATATATATATATATATATATATATATATATATATATATATACACGCGTTTTATTTTACTATTGATAGCTTACGGTATATATGGTATAAGTTTGGCAGCCTTCTATTAATATACGTATTTTTATATGTTTTATATATTTGGTTATAACAGTTTCAACTATAATAAAATATGTTATTTTATTAGCTTTCATATGTTAGATATATAAAATATAGTATTTCAATTTTCGTTACTGTTTTGGTATATATATTATATAAAATTGGTGGGTACAAGTTTGATAGGTCAATTTATAATATATATATTTTTATGATTGTTTTAGTATTTTAGAGTCTACCGTACTATATTTTATTTTATTTTCAACAATTTACATAAGTTATATTTAAATGTAGGTATATATATATAAATTTTCTATGGTAGTTTTACAGTATAAGTTATATCAATATTTTATAATTTCAACAGTATATGCTTTCAAAAGTTTATTTCATGTCAGCCTTAAGGTTGTTTGCACTGGCTGATATACGTTGGATGTGTATTTTGATTTCAAGTATAGTCATATGTATAGTCATATACAAATTGGTAGAGGAAATGTTATATAGTATATATATGGTTATATTAATATAGTCGGTCTGCACACCTATGTATATATATTAACCGAGGTATGCATATTTTGTTGCATATTTTATAAACTGTGTCTGCATATGTTGGCTAGTTGTATATAAGCTCACTTATCCTATTTATCTTCCTTGATCCAATTCTGATTTGAATTCGTCTATTCCTATTATCAGCTTTGATCATTGAAACGTGTCCATCTAGCTTTGTTTTGGATTCGGATCTGGATTTCATAACTCGCTTCTTTTTCTCTGGCCTCGAAAGGTGAGAAATCACTCACGATTAACTTCTATTATTTACTAAATTTGATTTCAATTGAGACAACAATTGAAATATGAGGTTGTAGTTATTTAAATTGTTATATATGTTATTATCTGTAACTATTCACTTATGGGATATGACACCATATCCTATTGTTTGTATATTTATTTTGATGATATATGCCTGTTGTTATTATTGTTTACATATCTGTTATCACTCTGCAAGTTCCCTGTTAGTATAGAAATCACTAGGGTTGAAATGATACATACCCGAACAGACTTTAGAATAGGAGAAAATCGTTATGGGTTGAAATGATAAACCCAAGCGATTTTCATTTAATTGAATTGGGATTACGGGTTGAAATGCTATCCACCCGTATACATTTAGTGTACGGAATGAAATGATAAATATCCGTAACACTTGACCATATGATAAGAAATATATACAGACATCGTTGGTCCATATATATAAATATTTTGAAATTTAATTCATTGTTTTGGAAAGAAATACATGGTCTTATTAAATGTTAATCCTTAAATTTTTTTATATATAAAGGGTAATGATATATAGATTTAATAATATTTAATTTAGTCAAAATTTGATTTAATACATAAATTATGATAAATATTTATGTAAGTTTTATTCCAAAAAGTATTCTGCAATTTACTAAGATTGGAAGGTAAATGTGGGTTTATCTAAATGGTATCTAAATAAGGATTTATTCAATTAAATCAATTTGAAATTATTGAATGGGAAATTTAAGGGTATGATTTTGTAACTGGATTTTTATTTAAGTGATTTAATGAATATTTCAAGTTTAGATAAATTAAAGAAAATATTGAGTAAAATGTACTTTAAGGTTACTTAAATGATATTGTATCTAATGAGGGATTAATTTAAGACTGGATAATAATGAGGTTAAATCGAGATCTATATGGAACTATTAAATTGAACATTTAATTAAATATTAAAGCTTTGAACTATATTGGGATTTAAATGGTTTATTTTGAGATTCGGATATGTATTTGAAATCAGTACAGTTGAATTTATTATTTAGAAACTAAATTGATTAAAAAGTTAGTTTGAAACGTTGAATACTTAAAGTTTTGAAATATATTGAATATAAAGGGTATTTTGTGATTTCAAATCCGAATTTGAGATCGATAAAATTGAAGTGGTTATTTTAGAAATTGAGTTGATTTTAAATTAATAAATTGAAATTGAAATAGATTTAAACGGGATGGTCGGGTTGATGTTAAACGATTTGTTAAGTTGAGGGAATTGAAATTACTTTACTGTACAAATTATTTAATATATAAAAATACTATTTGGGAAGTATAGAGATATTTGAAGTGAAAATGATATTTGGTTTTGAAGTATAAATTAAGTTGAAAAGACTACAGTGTTATAGTGTATATTTCTATCTTTTAGATAGTTCCATGGACCCTTAGAGGATGGTTATCCCAAACATCCTCTAAGTTAATTATATTTCAGTTGATATTTCACTTGAGTTAGATTATAAATATAAGAATGTTAATCCTGACTCGAGTGTTTTGTGTTTTGCTTTACGCTCGGGTCAGACTGAGAGATACAGCATTTGAGACTCACCTTCGAAGTTGGAGCTTTGCTTGAAGATCCAGCTATCTATCCCTTCAGTCATCCAGTTGATTGGTTCAGAGAAGCCATTTGTTGCATTGGAGACTTCATGGCATTTGAACAATTCGGTTGTATTTTATTTCTAACTCTGAGGTATATAGTAGCTTCATGAACTACTATTCTTTATCTATTCCGCTGCATTGTATTACTCTGTGTAAGTGATCTATGATTGATTTATTTACTGTATATTTTAAGTTTTGCCAAATTTTATTAACAATTCGGTATTTTGAATTATTCAAGTCGGACATGTACGGTTTTATTGTCGATTTGAATGGTCCAAAATAGCGGGCTGTTACAAGAATTATCCTCGAATAAATTTTATTTGAAATTTTAATTAATTTGGAGTTTTAAAAGGTATGATCTTTATAACTTGATTTTGGTTTAGAGGACTTAAATGAATATCAAGCCGATTTAAATTAATATTATCTAGTTAAATAAATTGAGAGAATATCCTGCTATTTGAAGTTTAAAGGTTTTACTTAAATGATATTTGATTTATTAAGTAAACATTTCAAATCTAAATAATAGCAACTGAATTTGATATATATGAAATTATCAAAGAATAAGTTTTGAAATGGTCGAAGAATTAAAGTTTTGAAATATATGGAAATTGAAATGGTTTATTTGGGAATTTAAACCTATATTTGGAATTTATTTGTGAAATTTAAAAAGCTATTTTGTTATGCAAAGCGGTTTAATACTTAAACCATTTAAGTATTAGAAATTTGGTTTCAAAGCTATGATTGAAAACCTTTTAAAACCCCCAAAACTTAAGATATATATATTTTGAAAATATTATGATTTGGCAAAAGGGATATTTATAAAATAAAAATGATATCATATTGATTTGGGGTTTTGAAAATATAAATGATATCATATTTATATGGTTTCGAAAGGGATATTATATTCTGGTTTTAAAGTATAAATTATTTTGAAATAACCGCGGTGTTATAATAACGATTGGTTGTTGAAGAGACCGGGATCGGAAGCTGTCATACTCTCTGCCAACGACGAAAACCACTTTAACAGCCGTGTACGCGGTGGAGATTTTAGAATGAAGTAGGATGGTGGCGACGTTTCCTTTGAAGTAAAAACGTGGACCGGACTCCCGTGAGTTGACATAAGGTGGCTAAAACAGGAGCGATTCTCGGGCCAAGGGGTAGCACCCTTTATCGGACACATCTCTTCGATACTATACTCTGACTTTGGATTTATTCGTTGGCCACCTTTATTTATTTTTATTTTTGGGGCTGTTTGTTCAAGGTGGATGGTAGCTGCGGCTATGCGTGACCACCATCCCGGATAGCAATTGGTATATCTACCCTGGCATTGCCTAGTTGTGCCATGTCACCTACCCTAGCACGCCTTATACGATTTTGGTTTTTTACCATACCTATGGAGTGTCCTCTGAAGACGCCCAGTGCGGGGGAGATTACGGTACTGTATAGACTATGAGAATATATAAACGTGTTATGGTGGAAAATGTAAAGCCTTAACGCTATTTAAAAGTAAGTTTATTTTATAATTAGACACTGTTATAATAGCGAAATATACTACATAGTAAATAGTTTAACGGATCCTTAAGAGATGTAAATCCCGAGCATCTGTTGATTTAACTTACATAAAATCTTTTAGTTCTGACTCGAGTGTTTTGTCTTTTCAATTCGCTCGGGTCAGTCCGAGCGTTTCACAATTTGAAGACTTTATTTCCGGAGGACGAAGAGAAGATTTCATTTTTTTATTATATTAGATTGTTCCACTACACCCTGTGTTCAGCTGCATCGATTTTTATTCGTCGGTATGTGCAAGTCTGATATATATTGTATAAGTAAAATTAAATATTTTGTAAACAGCTTCATGAACTGTATATTTGATTATTATATTTTATCCTTCCGTTGTGAGATTCAATTTTATTTTATTTCTTTCTTGTTTTTCTTATTTACCCCATAGCAATCCGCCCTTCCGTTTGTTTGAATTGGCATGTGTGTCGACTTGAAGGATGCGAAAAGGCGGGATGTTACATCTGGTATAAAAGAAGTTTAAAAAATAAAAGTTCAATTTTATTTACATATAATACGGTTAAGTATTTATTTGAATTTATTGATAGTGTTTATAATGTCTTAAATAAAATAAATGTTGGATGATAAATATGAATTTGCGGTGAAATAAGGTATTTAAGAATTATCCTCGAACAAAATTTATTTGGAATTTTAATTAATTTGGGGTTTTAAAAGGTATGATCTTTAATAACTTGATTTTGGTTTAGAGGACTTAAATGAATATCAAGCCGATCTAAATGAATATTATCAAGTTAATTAAATTGAGAGAATAATAGCAATTGAAATTATTTGTTATCTGAAGTTTAAAGGTTTTACTATAATGATATTTGATTTATTAGGTAAACATTTCAAATCTAAATAATAGCAATTGAATTTGATATATATAAATTATCAAAGAAAAGTTTTGGAATGGTGGAATAATTAAAGTTTTGAAATATATGGAAATTGAAATGGTTTATTTGGGAATTTAAACCTATATTTGGAATTTATTTGCGAAATTTAAAAAGCTATTTTGTTATGCAAAGCGGTTTAATACTTAAACAATTTAAGTATTAGAAATTTGGTTTCAAAGCTATGGGGTTTAAGATATATATATATATTTGAAAATATTATGATTTGGGTAAAGGGATATTTACAAAATAAAAATGATATCATGTTGATTTGGGGTTTTAAAAATATAAATGATATCATATTTATATGGTTTTGAAAGGGATATTATATTCTGGTTTTAAAGTATATATTATTTTGAAATAACCGCGGTGTTATAATAACGACTGGTTGTTGAAGAGACCGGGATCGAAAGTTGCCATACTCTCTGCCAACGCCGAAAACCACTTTAACAACCGTGTATGCGGTGGAGATTGCAGAATGAAGTAGGATGGTGGCAACGTTTCCTTTGAGGTATAAACGTGGACCCGACTCCCATGAGTTGGCATAAGGTGGCTAAAACAGGAGCGATTCTCGGGCCAAGGGGGCAGCACCCTTTATCGGACACATCTCTTCGATACTATACTCCGACTTTGGATTTATTCGGTGGCCACCTTTATTTTTTATTTATTTTTGGGGGTGTTTGTTCGAGGTGGGCGGTAGTTGCGGCGATGCGTTACCACCAGCCCGGATAGCAATTGCTATATCTAGCCTGGCATTGCCTAGTTGTGCCGTGTCACCTACCCTAGCGCGCCTTATACGATTTTGGTTTTGTACCATACCTCCTTTGACGACGCCTAGTACGGGAGAGATTACGGTACTGTATAAACTATGAGAATATATAAATGTGTTAAGGTGAAAAATGTAAAGCCTTAACGCTATTTAAAAGTATGTTTATTTTAAAACTACACACTATTATAATAGCGAAATATACTACATAGTAAACAATTTAACGGATCCTTAAGAGATGTAAATCCCGAGCATCTCTTGAGTTACTGCACTCATATTTATTTCTGTTGATTTAACTTACATAAGATCTTTTAGTTCTGACTCGAGTGTTTTGTCTTTTCAATTCGCTCGAGTCAGTCCGAGCGTTTCAGGATTTGAAGACTTTATTTCTGGAGGATGAAGACGAAGATTTCAATTTTATTATTATATTATAATGTTCCATTACACCCTGTATTCCGCTGCATCGATTTTTATTCGTTGGTATGTGCAACTCTTATATATCTTGTATAAGTAAAATTAAATATTTTGTAAACAGTTTCATGAACTGTATATTTCATTATTATATTTTATCCTTCGGCTGTGTGATTATATTTTGTTTTATTTCTTTCTTGTTTTTCTTATTTACCCCATAAAAATCAGCCCTTTCATATGGTTTGAATTGGCACGTGTGTCGACTTGAAGCGTGCGAAAAGACGGGATGTTGCAAAAAATTTGGCTCCAAAATCCCCAAATGTTCGAATTTTGGATTATGAAATGTGTGAACTTTGTAATACTCGAAATCCATTTTTGAATATTGAAATTTTAAGGAATCGAGAATTTTAAATCCTTAAAGGTTCCAATCATCAATATTGAAACATATACTATGGGAATCCTTCACAAAGCCCTAATGTAGCATTTTAAATGGTTTATATCGTAAATGCACAATTTTTATATTTTGAATCTTCACTCTTAAATCTTGAAATGTTATAAAATTTTGAATTGAATCATATAAAGTTCGACTTTTTTATTTGCGCGAGTCGATTCTTGAAATTATCGAAGTTAGACTCACGAATTTGGAATTTTGAAATGTTTGGAACATGAACATCTATTTGGAAACTCCTGAGTTTTTTGTTGGATTTTGAATTTTGATCTAGAAACTTATATGATGAAATTTAGAATTTGAATATCGATCAATAAAAGTTCGAAACATTAAAATTGAGAAGATCGAATCCTTATTTTGGAAATGATCCAACCATTTGTCTTGAATATCGGGTTTTGAGTCGAAATGATTAAATCTCGAATTTTAAATGATGAAATCTTAAAAAGCACAATGTTTGGCATCTATTATCTTGGAACTGTGAAGTTGGATGCTCGAGTGTTGAAACAAGAATCAAGAATCTGTTATCTTTGAAATGTGACGTTGGGAGTTCGAGTTTTGAATCGTCAAATGTTCGAATCTTCAAAACGATTCTAGATTCGTGTAAAGTTTTTGGGACAAAAATCGTCAAATGTTCGAATTTTAAATTCTAAAAGTATGAATCTCGTATTCTTCGAACATTATATTTGAAAATTGCAATTTTAAAAACTAGATCGCGAGAATGGTAACATTGAAAATTTCACAGCTCAATCTTCAATATTTTGAATTTTGAAAATTCTGAATTTCAAAAATTCAAAATGTTTAACCTTTAAAATTTCAAACCGTGAAATTTGTAAAGTTTGGACATACTTGATTATTGAGATGTTGAATTTGGAAACTTAAATCCTATAAAGTTCCGCTTTTTATTTTGAGCCAGGATATTCATCATAAAAGCTCTAACATAAATGTCAAAAAGTTTGTGCATTGAATCTAGACATCTGAAAAATATGAATCTTCAAACTTGATATGTTCGAACGCTGAAACTAAATTCAGTAACATAGAAATCTAAAATTCGCCGAAATTTAAATCAAGAGATACTCAAAGTTAAACACATGAATCCTAATTATTGAAATGTTCAGAATGTGAACATTGGTTTTTGAAAACTCCTGATGTTCAATCTTTTATGCACCAATCTTAAAAGAATTAAATTTTTGAATTTTCAGAAGTTCGAATCACGAATTTTTTGACGTTTCTACTTACATATTATTGAAATTTTGAATCTTTCAATTTTCTAATCTTGAATTTCGTACCATATAGTTTTTTGGATATTCATCATGAAATCCCTAATAAAGAATCTTCAAATATTTAAATCCTGAAACTAGAATTTTAAAAAGTTTGAATCTTAAATCATAAATCTTGAAAGTTTGAATCTCGACATTGAATCCTATACGATTTGACTATTTATTTTTGCAAGAGATCTTGAAAATTTTGACGCTTCATGTTTGTTGATTTTTGAGATCTGCCATCGAATGTTGAAAATTTCAGATATTCGCTCTTGAACTATTCATAGACCGACTTGTGTGCAAAACGTTTTGAGTTGTTTGAATGTTGAATCATGTAAAGCGGGTGCAACGCCCTGCGCTTTTGTACGCTTTAAGTCGACACACGTGCCAATTCAAACAATACGGAAGGACGGATTGTTATGGCGTAAATAAGAAAAAGCAGAGAAAGAAAAAAAATAGAATCTTGCAGCGGAACGATAAAATATAATAATCAAATATACAGTTCATGAAGCTATTTTACAAAACATTTGATTTTATTTATGCAATACATACCAGAGTATACATACTAGAGAATAATAATTGATGCAGCAGAATTAAATGGTGTTGTGGAATAATATAGTAGATAATAGTACTACAAATCTTCGTCTTCGTCCTCCAGAATAAAATCTTCAAATCTTGAAACGCTCGAACTGACCCGAGCGAATTGAAAAGGCAAAACACTCGAGTCAGAACTAAAAGATCTTATGTGAGTTAAATCAACAGAAATAAATATGAGTGTAACGGCGTCAGAGATGTTTACGGGATTTGACATCTCCAATCCAGTGTCGAACGTGAGTGTAGTAACTTAAGAGATGCTCGGGATTCACATCTCCTAATATACATCACAGAACAGTAAATCATCATATACACAATACAGATACATAACAGAGTTTACAAAATAATACATGTCAAGTGGTATAGCAAACCACAATATACAGACGAGTCAAAAGAATACATATACCAGAGTTACAATAAAAAGGACTACACAAAAAGCTTTAACAAAAAGGAACAAGCTGAAGAGTCCATGCGGAAGCAAAATAGGCTAAGTCTAACAGCACCTAACCTGAAACATCTCGGTCTGACCCGAGTATAAAATACACGGGTCAGTCTAGCTAAACAAATCAGATAGATAAACTGAACAACAATAAACCTGCAAGGTTACAAAGTATAACAAATCTCTAAAGGAGGTAACACAATCATCTAACAAAAGATGAATCATATGATAACAAGCCTCATATCATCGGTAACATATAGAAACAAAGGATATAAATATCCCAAATCAAGCCAAAAAGGCAAATAACAAATATCAATATGGTATACAAGTTCCGCAAGGTAAGCGCTACGCATCATGCGGCTCATAATGACCAACATCGAAGGGCGATACCTAGGAAATATACATATGAATGAAACATCAGAAATTTGCTCGAGCTCAGTACTGTACAAACAAGGATCCATAAGCCCGAAGACTCCAAACCCAATATCACCCATGCGGCTCATAACGACCAACATCGGAAGCGATACTAAAGGGCAACCCAATATCACCCATGCGGCTCATAACGACCAATATCGAAAGCGATACTAAAGGGCAACAAACCCGAAGGCACATACCCGAAGGCACACACCCGAAGGCACATACCCGAAGGCAACAAACCGTAGTTGTGAAGGTCAAAGACCCAGTACTGGACACCACTAACTGGCGGAATGTGTCATAACTCTCAAAAAGAAATTCGAAAAGTGGTAACGTGAGTCGCATAACCACTCGTTCGCACTAACGGTTTACTATCCGTTAGTTAATTTCACACTCAAAGCAGTACAAAGTCTACCTCATATCATCGGTAAACCAAACCCGAAGGTTAATACGATCAATTGAATAGGTCGGGAATTAATCGGAAGGATAAACGCACTGATTCATGGTCCGTGTTTTGCCAAACCATTTAATCACCCTTCCACTTCGCTCAAAGTGCGAAACAGTGTGTGTTTTAAATAGAATTTATAAATTGGAGAAACGAGCTTTTAAATGTGATTCGAGAGATTATTTTATAAAAACCCGTGGATGAAGTCAATAATAAGTTATCAAAGTCAAAGATGCAATAACAACTACTAAAAAGCAACTTGAATCGATAAAATTTGAAAAACTAATCAAAATATGCAAAAATAGGCAAAACAGGCAAAACAGGAGCAGGTCGGTCGACCGGACCCCTTGGGTCGGTTGACCGGGCTAGAAACAGAGAAGTGCTCGGGGCATCGGTCGGTCGACCGGACCTCTAGGTCGGTCGGCTGGAGTAAAAATTCCTGCACTTCCAAAACAGAGCAGGGAAGTGCCCAGGTAGCAGGTCGGTCGACCGGACCCTGAATTCGGTCGGCCGAACCTGATGATTTGCACTTCCTGCCCTATTTTCAATGAAATGCAAATTCTTCCCAAATCCAAAACAATGGCACATGCATACTTGTTAGGAATTTATACCCAACACCCATGAAATCAAGAGAAGTAGATGTGAGTTCAAAACTCACCTTTAACCCAAAACAAAGAAGAAGGAGCTCAATAACAGGGAGAAGACCAACCAAACTCTACTTCAATTCAACAAGCTTCAATCTAAGATCAAAACAAGTATTTCCTAAGTTAGGTTTAGAAAATTTTCTGAAATCTAAGAAGAAAGAGTTGGAGAAGATGAAGAGGAGGCCTACCTATCCTTCTCTTTGAATTTCAAGCAAGAATTTGGAGTTTGCAAATGGAATTAGGGCTTGGAGTTTCTAATTCTTCTTCCTTTCCCCCATTTTCAGTTTTCTTAAGTTAAAGGAATGAAATGAGAATGAATGGATGAAGAGTTAATGAGCTAGAGGGTTAAGAGGAGATTGGGGCTGAACCCAAACTCAAGCCCAAGTAGAAAAAGGGTCAAAATTTCACAAACTCCAAACATATCAAAGATTATACTCAAAAAAATCGCAAACGCCATTTTGGAACCAATGGAGGTAGTTTCGAGCTCCAATTCGGCCGTTTAGAAAAGGTAGCATTTCGGACCCAAATCCGACTAACGACGCCATATTTAAATAAAACATTTAAATATAAAATCGTTAAATATGCGGGTTGTTACAGATCTCCCCTCCTTACAAAATTACGTCCCCGCAATTCCTAGAGATGTTATTTGTAACAACTACATACATACAACATTCAAAGAAAAAGGAAATAAGCTTGAGATGAAAAGACATACTCACAGTTCACAAGCTAAGATAGAAAACCCGGATAAGATCGCTCAATAAACTCTCTGGTTTCCCAAGTACAGTCATTGGGATTCGCGGACCATTGAACTTTAACGAGCGGTACGTCCTTGTTCCGAAGGTTTCGCACGTTCGTGCCAAGTACGCGAATAGGTTGCTGTACAATGATAAGTCCGGTGAGATCTCAAGCTCTTGCAAATTAGGAGAAGTAATGACAGAATCCGACTCCCGAAGACACTTCCGAAGCTGCGAGACGTGAAACACGTCATGAATGCCAGATAGATGAGCAGGAAGTGAAACTCTATAAGCCACAGGGCCAATACGTTCAGTAATAGAAAATGGTCTTATAAAGCGAGGAGCCAATTTCCCAGTCATACTGAAACGTATAACCCCCTTCAAAGGAGAAACACGAATAAAAACAAGATCACCAATCGAGAACTCGAGAGGTTTCCTACAGCTATCCGCGTAGGATTTCTGGCGACTCTGTGCCTCTTTCATTCTCAAACGGATAAGATCAATCTTCTCAGAAGAATCATGAACAAAATCTGGACCGAGAATAAGCTTCTCTCCAGATTCCAACCAACAAGAAGGTGATCGACATGGCCTTCCGTATAAGGCTTCGAAAGAAGCCATACCGATACTAGACTGAAAATTATTATTGTAGGAGAACTCTACAAGAGGTAGATGATCCTCCCAACTACCACCGAAATCGAAAATACAAATACGGAGAAGATCTTCCAAGATACGATTCACCCGTTCAGTCTGTCCGTCAGACTGCGGATGATAAGTTGTACTAAAATTAAGCTTCGCTCCCAAAGCTTGCTGAAGACTCTTCCAAAAAAGACTCGTGAATAAAGGATCACGATCACTCACAATAGAATTAGGAACACCGTGAAGTCTCACGATTTCCTTAACATACAACTTAGCCAAAAGCGAAGCAGTCCTATTAGACTCAATAGGGACAAAATGAGCAGACTTGGTGAAGCG
Organism: Allium cepa; assembly: GCA_030765085.1. Classification (NCBI taxonomy): domain Eukaryota; kingdom Viridiplantae; phylum Streptophyta; class Magnoliopsida; order Asparagales; family Amaryllidaceae; genus Allium; species Allium cepa. The sequence continues at coordinate 925,548,861 of CM060939.1, forward strand.
ATCAACAATAACCCAAATACTAGAATGACCTGATCTCGAACGAGGTAGGCCGTCAATAAAATCTATAGAACTCTGATCATATTTCCACAATGGAATCTCAAGAGGCTGAAGAAGACTAGAAAGACGTTGATGTTTAGCCTTAAAACGCTGACAAGTTATGCAATTACTCATATAATTCGCCACATCGCGCTTCATGCCTTCCAATAATAAAGACGATGCATATCGGCATACATCTTACTACTACCAGGATGAATGGTATACTTAGAACGGTGACAGTCATCAAGAATGTCATGCCAAAGTGCAAAATTAGAAGGCACAAAAAGATGGTTCTTCTTACGAAGACACCCATGAGAATCAATGCTGAAATCCCGCAACGCCTCATCACAGGATCCAGACTCACAAAGCTGAATAAGATGCAACAAATCAGGATCATGTCGTTGGGCATCGGCAATACGATCCAATAAAATAGGTCGAGCTCCCAAACTAAATAATAGAATAGGAGTATCAGAAGATGAACCTCGCTCACGAATTTCACAAAAAGATAGAGTCTCTAGAATATTCCATTCGGCAAGCATCATAGAAATAACAGCCGAATGTTTGCGACTAAGCGCATCTGCAACACGATTACCCTTACCAGGGGTATATTGAATATCAAAGTCATAGGAGGCAAGAAACTCGAGCCAACATTGTTGTCTCATATTGAGTTCCTTCTGAGTGAACAAATACTTCAAAGATTTATGATCGGTATAGAGTATGAAGCGCTCGCCCAATAAATAGTGTCGCCAAATCTTCAAGACGAAGACAATGGCGGCAAGCTCAAGATCATGAGTGGCATAGCGAACTTCATTCGGACGCAGTTGCCTAGAAGTATAAGCAACTACCCGATCCTTCTGCATAAGAACAGCACCGAGACCACTACCACAAGCATCGGTGTAGACAACAAGATCATGATTCCCCTCGGGAACCACTAAAATAGGAGCATTAGTGAGAAGTTCCTTCAATGTCAGAAAGGAAGCTTCACACTTGTCGAACCAATCAAAACGAATGCCTTTCCGAGTAAGGCAAGTGAGAGGAAGCACAACACGGGAAAAATCCTTAATGAACCGACGGTAATAACCCGCCAATCCAAGGAAACTACGAATCTCATGCACATTCTCAGGCCTCTTCCAATTTTGGATGGCTTCGAACTTTGAGGGATCGACAGAAATGCCATCGGAAGATACAACATGACCTAAGAACTTAACCTTATTCTCCCAAAAGTGGCACTTGGAGAATTTGGCTCTAAGCTGATGACGACGAAGAGTACTCAAGACAATTCTCAAGTGATTAGCATGCTCGGCTTCAGACTTAGAATAAATAAGGATATCATCAATGAAGACAAGGACGAACTTATCGAGATATTCCCGGAATACCCGATTCATGAGATCAACAAAGAAAGCAGGAGCGTTCGTCAAACTGAACGGCATAACGAGCCACTCAAAAGAACTATAACGAGTGCGGAAAGCGGTAAGAGGTATGCTATCCTCCGCGACTCGCAACTGATGAAAACTTGTGGCAAGGTCAAGCTGAGAAAAAACCTTCGCACCACTCAATAGATCGAACATATCATCGATCCTAGGCAATGGATACCTATTCCTGATGGTTAACTCGTTAAGCTTGCGATAGTCAATGCAAAGCCTAAGAGTTCCATCGGACTTCTTCACGAAGACGACCGCGGATCCCCACGGAGAAAAACTGGACTGAATCAACTGCTTGGACTCAAGCTCTAAAAGCTGCTTCTTGAGATCCTCATTTTCCTTTGTAGACATCCTCATAGGAGGACGACTAACTGGCTGCGCGCCTGTAATGAGATCAATGCGGAACTCAATTGCCCTCTTGGGTGGCAAACCCGATACAGGCTCAAAAACATCAGAAAAGTCACAAGCAATAGAATATAAAGCCATTTTGGAATTATCCACATCCCGAAGAATAAGAGATAGCTGAGTAGGCGAATCCGGATGTCGAAAATATATAATTCTCTCCCAGACATCATATCTCACTAGCCAGTCCATACCCAAAATCATATCAAATCTCAGACAAGAAATAACGTGCAGATTCGCACGAAAAGAAAAGCCACATAAAACAATCTCAATATCATCACAAAGCATACTAAGGGTCGCGGATCCCCCAATAGGATTCGCAATCCTCAATGAAGTAACCAAACAAGAAACATCCAAAGATAAATCATCAACGAGGTTTTTCGATACGAAAGAATGTGAAGCACCCGTATCGAAAAGAACTCGAATACTATGATCATGAAATAAAATAGAACCCTCCAAAATAGATGGAGATATACCTTTGGGTTGAGAAAGACCTTCAGAAGCCTTAGCAGCATAAAGTCTGCTAGACTTGGCACCAGCCGGAACAGAAGGGCAAGCTGAAACATGATGACCTTCCTTCTTGCAATAGCGGCAGAAGAGAGGCTTAGGACAAGCTCGAATAATATGATCAGGAGAACCACAATTGAAACACTTTCGAACGAAAGGTGTTCCAGAAGGCTGAGGCTGAGAACTAGAACCACCAGTCTTCTTCTTCTTAGAAGGAAAAGACCTGGACTTCTGAATTGGAAACGGCCTCTTGTTGGGGTTCTTGGAAACCTCAACATCAACATCACTATCACACTCCTTCTCGACGGTCTCGAGATGAAGCGCAGAATCAACCAACTCCTCAAAAGAAAGCTTAAGCTGGAGCAATAAAGACTTCTTAAGATATTTCTTAAGGCCAGAGACAAACTTCAAATTCTTCTTATAAGAAGTGCTAATGAATTCAAGACCATACTTAGATAAAGTCTCGAATGATGCAACATACTCAGAAACAGAAGATTTCCCTTGCTTCAACTCAAGGAAGCGACGGGTCAATAAAACTTTTTCAAATTCAGGAACGAACTTGAGTTCAAATCGCTCCCGAAACTGAGTCCAAGAAAGAGTAGACTCATCAATCTCGGCTACAAGAAGCTCATACCAATCAAGAGCACGCTCTTGTAATAAGCTAGAAGTTACAAGAACTCTATCATGGTCAGAAAGATCCATGCAAGAGAAGATACGCTCGCACGTGCGAAACCATGTTTGGACTTCAAAAACGGATTCAGAGCCCTTAAACGGCTTTCCTCCAAGATGAGCAAAATCACTGCACTGGCGTGCAAAGGCAGACTTGCGAGGTGGAGACACGCGAGGAGGAACTGGAGGCTGAGTGCTCCTAAACAATTCCATAAACTGATCAGCAGACATATAAACGCCATCCGGATGTGAGCCACTGGATTGCCCAGCATTCGAACGTCGTCCTCTGCCTCTTCCAACCATACGCTGAAAGTAAGATAAGAATAAGATTAATCACAAGGTAGATACGTCAATACGGAATACTACAGAATAAAATGCATTCCTAGACGTATTCCCAAATTCTATCTAACCTTGATGGAATAGAGAGACACAATGATTCAAAGATTTGTATCACTTATACACTTTGATGTACCGTAATATGTGCATCTATTCTGTGTTTATCATATTTTGTCCTGAACTCAGCTCTGATACCACGCTGTGACGCCCCACCTCTATACCCACGCTAGCCAAGGACACTACAAAGTAATGCCGTCAACTAACACGGAGAATAAGGCTGGTTGGGAGCGACCATCTATAGCCTTGCTCTAACTATCTATTGAATACATCGACAATAAACATACCAAGCAGGTCGACATACCCAATGAATACTTAAAACAAAATCATAGGTGGTTGAAGGATCTATCAGAACAGAATATGACAACTCAAATGTAATATACATCACAGAATGGTAAATCATCATATACACATATACAGATACATAACAGAGTTTACAAAATAATATATATCAAGTGGTATAGCAAACCACAATATACAGACGAGTCAAAAGAATACATATACCAGAGTTACAATAAAAAGGACCACACAAAAAGCTTTAACAAAAAGGAACAAGCTGAATAGTCCATGCGGAAGCAAAATAGGCTAAGTCCAAAAGCACCTAACTTGAAACATCTCGGTCTGACCCGAGTATAAAATACACGGGTCAGTCTAGCTAAACAAATCAGTTAGATAAACTGAACAACAATAAACCTGCAAGGTTACAAAGTATAACAAATCTCTAAAGGAGATAACACAATCATCTAACAAAAGATGGATCATATGATAACAAGCCTCATATCATCGGCAACATATAGAAACAAAGGATACAAATATCCCAAATCAAGCCAAAAAGGCAAATAACAAATACCAATATGGTATACAAGTTCCGCAAGGTAAATGCTACGCATCATGCAGCTCATAATGACCAACACCGAAGGGCGATACCTAGGAAATATACATATGAATGAAACATCAGAAAATTGCTCGAGCTCAGTACTGTACAAACAAGGATCCATGAGCCCGAAGATTCCAAACCCAATAATACCCATGCGGCTCATAACGACCAACATCGGAAGCGATACTAAAGGGCAACCCGATATCACCCATGCGGCTCATAACGACTAACATCGGAAGCGATACTAAAGGGCAACAAACCCGAAGGCACAAACCCGAAGGCACATACCCGAAGGCAACAAACCGTAGTGGTGAAGGTCAGAGACCCAGTACTGGACACCACTAACTGGCGGAATGTGACATAACTCTCAAAAAGGAATCCGAAAAGTGGTAACGTGAGTCCCATAACCATTCGTTCGCACTAAACGGTTTACTATCCGTTAGTTAATTTCACACTCAAAACAGTACAAAGTCTACCTCATATCATCGGTAAACCAAACCCGAAGATTAAAACTATCAATTGAATAGGTCGGGAATTAATCGGAAGGATAAACACACAGATTCATGGTCCGTGTTTTGCCTAACCATTTAATCACCCTTCCACTTCGAGCGAAGTGCGAAACAGTGTGTGTTTTAAATAGAATTTATTAATTGGAGAAACGAGCTTTTAAATGTGATTCGAGAGATTATTTTATAAAAACCCGTGGATGAAGTCAAGAATAAGTTATCAAAGTCAAAAATGCAATAACAACTACTAAAAAGCAACTTGAATCGATAAAATTTGAAAAACTAATCAAAATATGCAAAAATAGGCAAAACAGGCAAAACAAGAGCAGGTCGGTCGGCCGGACCCGCGGGTCGGTTGACCGGGCCAGAAACAGAGAAGTGCTCGGGGCATCAGGTCGGTCGACCGGAGCCAAAATTCCTGCACTTCCAAAACAGAGGCAGGGAAGTGCCCAGGTAGCAGGTCGGTCGACCGGACCCTGAGTTCGGTCGGCCAAACCTGATGATGTGCACTTCCTGCCCTATTTTCAATGAAATGCAAATTCTTTCCAAATCCAAAACAATGGCACATGCATACTTGTTAGGAATTCATACCCAACACCCATGAAATCAAGAGAAGTAGATGTGAGTTCAAAACTCACCTTTGACCCAAAACAAAGAAGAAGGAGCTCAGTAACAAGGAGAAGACCAACCAAACTCTACTTCAACTCAACAAGCTTCAATCTAAGATCAAAACAAGTATTTCCTAAGTTAGGTTTACGAAATTTTCTAAAATCTAAGAAGAAAGAGTTGGAGAAGATGAAGAGGAGGCCTACCTATCCTTCTCTTTGAATTTCAAGCAAGAATTTGGAGTTTGCAAATGGAATTAGGGCTTGGAGTTTCTAATTCTTTTTCCTTTCCTCCATTTTCAGTTTTCTTAAGTTAAAGGAATGAAATGAGGATGAATGGATGAAGAGTTAATGAGCTAGAGGGTTAAGAGGATATTGGGGCTGAACCCAAACTCAAGCCCAAGTAGAAAAAGGGTCAAAATTTCACAAATTCCAAACATATCAAAGATTATACTCAAAAAGATCGCAAATGCCATTTTGGAACCAATGGAGGTAGTTTCGAGCTCCAATTCGGCCGTTTGCAAAAAGTAGCATTTCAGACCCAAATCTGACTAACGACGCCATATTTAAATAAAACATTTAAATATAAAATCGTTAAATATGCGGGTTGCTACAGAACCCCTGGGCCGGTCGACCGACCTGCTACTAAAAGTGCATAGCGCTTCTCTATCACAGGTTCGGTCGACCAACTACAGAGCTCAGTCGACCGACCTGCTTCTCGAGAATTTTTCCAGAAACAGGGTCCGGTCGACCGAGCTCTGTAGCCGGTCGACCGACATGTTGCTGTTTTTCCTATTTCGCCTATTTTGCGTGGTTTCCAAATTTAAATCGATTCGTGATGATCCTATTTGTTGTTATCATTTATTATCGAGGTCGCTCGATCCCATCCTCTCTTAGGCCTTCACTAGGTCGTACCGTTTTGGACGGGGCGCTGCCCCTTGGACCCCCGCGACCTGACCGGGCTGAGTTGACCATTCTTCGAGACAAACTATCTTCGGCTTCTCGGTCGATTTTATGAATTTTTGAATATCTATTTCGATGGATTCTTTATCGGTTTCTTTGGATTTTATTCACATCTTCGAATGTGAATTTTTATGATTGATTGTTTCTACAATCGCTTCTATGATTTGTCACTTTAAAATATAAAGGTTTTCTATACTAGTAGTAAATATCAAAACTCTTTCTTCAAATGATTTCAACACTATTTTACAACAAAGCTCGTTTTCTCAAATCGATTTCCAATCTATTAGTATATACAAACGTTTACCTCATTCGTATGAGAAATCTAATTAAACGACATAGTAAAACAAGTGGTATGAAACGCTTGCGTTTACTTCGTCGATTAATTCTTGAACTTGTTCGATTGAAACTCTTGTGACAATTTTCTCGTGAAGATCTACAGTTTGTTCGTAAATATTTAAGTTAAGCAAGTGGTTATGGGACATGAAGCTAAACTCATATATTTACTAACTTAGTGTGATCGACACTTCTTGATGATCGATGATGATCATTTTATGGTTTAGACTAGCAATGTGTGATGTCTCTTTGTCCATGTGGAGGTCCCTACCTCAATTCATTGAGCTTCGTCTCATTTCTTTGTGGGCTGGCATCCCATGTACTTTTGATGTGCTTTTGATTCATTGGATGTACCGTTTGCACTACATCAATGTCTTTGCTTCTTGATTCATTGGATGTGCCGTTTGCACTACATCAATGTCTTTGCTTCTTGATTCATTGGATGTACCGTTTGCACTACATCAATGTCTTTGCTTTTGATTCATTGGATGTACCGTTTGCACTACATCAATGTCTTTGCTTTTTGATTCGTTGGATGTACCGTTTGCACTACATCAATGTCTTGGCCATCCTTTTCTTATGATTTTTGGATTTCTAATTGTGTTGATTTCTGGAATTTATGTTTCACCATCTTTTTCGACTGGCATTGATAGGTATGTCATTTATTGTGGCTTGGTGAAGCAAATAAAGAATATGATATTCTTTTTGGTGCTATGAGATCCTTGAGATATTTGTATGATTTTCCTTTGTTGATTTTTCTATGTATACTTGTCGTAGTATGACATTTTTGGTTATCATACGTTTCTACTACATCTCTTCTTATATCCCATTTTATCTGATAATTATAGCTAGACTGATCCGTTTATTATTTTCAACTTAAATAATACTCGGGTCAGACAAAGATTTTACAGGTACTTCTGCTTACCACCTTATCGGACCATCATATGATCTTTTGGCTAATTACTTTAGTTGGTATTTTTTGTTGTATGCATTTGAGAAATAGACTCCTTGATGTATACATATTCTTTTGTCTAGCACTTGTAGCTATTCTTTTGTGATGTTGTGGATCTTATTTGACCACTACTCTGATATACACTTTTAGGTGTAATATTCATATCTATTTCCGCCTTTGTGATATGAATTGCCTATGACTGGTTTGTGTTATGTTTATTTCTATATTTGTTTCCGAATATTTTTTATAGCCACTGTGTAGTAGCCTTGAGTTTGCGTCGGTATGTCGGATTCCCCTTAAGATGAAATGCACGTTATATTTTATCTGGCATATCGGTGCTCGCACAAAGCAATTACACGGATGGTCGCTCCTCAACAGCCTTATTCTCCATGCTAGTTGACAGCATTACTCCGTAATGTTCTTGGCTAGCGTGGGTATAGAGGTGGGGCATCACAGTAATACAAATCTTTGTCTTCGTCCTCCAGAATAAATTCTTTAAATCCTGAAATGCTCGGACTGACCAGAGCGAATTGAAAAGACAAAACACTCGAGTCAGAAATAAAATATCTTATGTAAGTTAAATCAATGGTAAAATATGAGTGTAATAGCGTCAGAGATGTTTACGGGATTTGACATCTCTGATCCAGTGTCTAAAGTGAGTGCAGTAACTAAAGAGATGCTCGAGATTTACATCTCCTAATGATCCGTTAAACTATTTAATATGTAGTAATATTTCGCTATTATAATAATAATGTCTATTAGTAAAATATATTTACTTTTTTCATAGCGTTAAGGGGTTACTCATATTGCCCTTAACACGTAATAGTCCCGGTAGTCCATCCAATATATCATGGTCCCTCCTGATCGGGAAGCCACCAGAGGATACCACACGGGCAACGGGAGAAAACCAAACCCGTACAAGGCGCGACAGGGTAGGTGACAAGGAACAACTAGGCAATGCCAAGATAGATATACCAATTACGCTTCCGGGCCGGTGGTATCGCGTAGCGCACAGCTACCGCGCACCTCGAGCCACACCCCCAAATCAAAGAAATCAAAAGTGGCCACCGAATAAATCCAAAAGTCAAAGTATAATATCGAAGGGATGTGTCCGACCAATGGTGCTACCTCATTAGCCCGTCGATCACTCCTGCTTTAGCCACCTTATGCCAACTCACGGGAGTCGGGTCCACGTATTTACCTCAAAGGAAACGCCGCCACCATCCTACTTCATTCTGAAATCTCCACTGCGTACACGGTTGTTAAAGTGATTTTCGGTTTTGACAGAGAGTATGACAACTTCCGATTCCGGTCTCTTCAACAACCAAACGTTATCATAACACCGCGGTCATTTCAGAATAATTTATACTTCAAACCAGAATATAATATCCATTTCAAACAATATAATTACGATATCATTTCCCCTTTTAAAACCAAATCAATATAATATCATTTTCAAATATATCCTTTTCTAAAACCATAACATTTTCAAAGTTATAATATTTCAAACCAAACGCTTGAAATATAGCCTTCCAAAACTTAAAAATTCAAATTTCATAACAATGAAATATAACTACACCATTAAATGGGTTAAATATTAAATTACTTTATAAAATAAAATAGCTTCTTTAATTTCACAAATGAACTCCAAACACCGATTTGGACCTCCAAATAAAGCATTTCAAATTCAATATATTTCAAAGCTAAAATATTTAATATTTCAAAACTAAATTTTATAATTCATCTTTAATAATAGTTGTAATACCTTTGGTGTCACACTTTTTTGGTATCAACGTAAACTACCAAAAATGCCCCTATACAAATATTATTTAATATTACTGTTGCTTAAAAATAGGATCTAACAGTTAACTTTTTTTAACAATTCAAAACGTTCTTTTCATATTATCACTTAAAAATAGCATCTTACGAATAAAAAAATTTCAAAGTCGTTTTTTACTAATTAATAACAGAAATAAATTTTTAAACCAATATAAAATTAAATTCATTCTTTAGGAATTAACAATAGAAATAAAAATTCAAACTAACTGCATATCATTTCAACGCAAAATTTTTTTTTTTTTTCGAATGAGTTAAGCATATACAATTTATAAAAAAACAATTCATGCATGGAGGGTGATCCATCATCACGCGCGAAGCGCGTGCCGTAATGCTCGTATTTATATACCAATTTCACTTTTTCTATTATTTAGTTTTGAAATATTTGCTTGCTAAATCCAATATCCTTTAAATAAAACTTCAATTTTCAATAACGAAATATTCCTCATTTTATTCACTCAAATCACCTTAAAACCATATTCTTTTAAAATCTCAGTTTCAATAAGTTCCAAAAGGATTCTTATTAAATATAATTCTTTAATTAAATAAAATCTTCAATCAATTTCAAAATATCTTCTCGACCTTGATTTATAAAAATCAATATAAACTCTATACAAAAATATACTTTAAGTAAGTACTTAACCATATTATATTTTAATAAAATCCAACTTTATTATTTAACTTATTTATACTTTAAACAAATCTTATTCACAACTTAAACCCAAGAATTTAACTAAATATAAAATACATTGATACAATATCCAAATCCATACCACATAAACGTATATTTTTTACAAACCATAGAAAATCATTTCAAAATATTTTTATATATAGACCGCGGTGCTTGTATATAATTTTCTATCCTATGGTCAAGTGATACGGATATTTATCATTTCAATCCGTAATTTAAAATAAAATTACGGTCATATATCACTTCAAACCGCAATCCCGAATGAAATAAAATGCATAACAACTTGCAGTTTAAAATATATAATACAACATCCATTCATCCATCAACAGATCACACATCCATCACAATCATCATCTAAAACAATCAATCAATACCAATAGATAACTGATAATATATATAAGAGGAATTTAACTGGCAATAACAGAGATGATGATTAAAAATATACGATAAAGTCATAAATAAATGCATAATCACAACGTATGCGAAAGTCTCAGAGATGATGGTTAAAACAATCACCTTTTGAATTTAAATCCAATTTAAACCCAAAAATTGGACAGTCTCAGAATCCGTCCAAACCTGCGCCAAAATGTCCAGAATTACAATACGAACCTAGTGGAGAAAAGCGCGCGTGAAACAGACCTAGTATGCGAAAGTTATTATCGTTGGAACGATCAACAATATAAATTAAAATAATTAAAATAATTTAATACAGAAGACGTCACCATCTTCCTTCTACAGACACGAAACCCTAGACGCTCGATCAAAAGAAACACGCCGCCGCCTTGTCTATTTCCTCCACGTCGCGGCCACTCCCCAGCAACCGCCAACTCGGCCACCGTTCCTCCCAAGGCCGCGACCCCCCTCAAGGCTACAACTTCCACGCGACGCCGAATGACCAAGCCCCGCTGCCGAAAGAATATTCGAGCCCCGTTCGCTATTTTCCCGTCGCGTCAGGCCAAACGAACTCCCTCGGTCACCATCCCTTTGCTCCATGCGACCATCTCCATGAAACCCCGCAATCAATTTCGCCGATTGACGCCGAAATCAAAACCCTAATTTCGGCTTTGACTGCAATTTCCGGTTGACTCGAAAAACAATTGTAACGACCGTGATTTTATTACCGTCGTAATAAATATTTTTAAAATCTGTAACGAACGTGATTTTTAAATTTCTGTCGTAGTGAATATTTTAAATGGGAATTTTTAAATCAAAATTTGTTGAAAATATAATGTGGTAAAGTCAGTAAACAAAAATTGTAGACTTTTGTTACCTACGTGTGCATTACCCCTGAAATCATTTGCATGATATATAAACTTGCTCACGTTCTCGTAGTGGAGTTAATGCGTGAAAAGAAATATAAAACAAAGTGAACACTTTGACTATATCTCTTATTATCAAAATGCTAATGTCAGTAGACATCTTGTATGCCGTGTAAAATATTTCAAAATACACTTTTGAATTAAATGCTATGTGTACCTGAAAGATGGCCATCATCCATTGTATTGACTTATGTAGAAAATAACTTTTTTTTTCCTCTGCAAACTTTTCTTCTCTTCAAGCACAGCTCTGAAAAGTCATTAATGGCAGCAGCTCCAATATAGGAATCTCCTGTTCAAGCTGTATTTGAAACAAAGTAAAGTGAGTAATGCTCACACCTGTAATTTATGTCATCCAGTCCCTGCCTTTGTTGCGAAATAGGGCTTTCTCTTGATTTTCGAATTCTCTTTTGTTATGATTTTCACATCTTTGCTTCCTGCTTTTGCACCACAACTTCACACTGTATTTTATCTTTGCATGCTATAGTAAAAATTCGAGCTCTGTACTCCCGAAGTCTTTGCATGCCTTGTTAGTTTGGTTAACTTGCTTTGAACACCTGGATTTCATGTGTTGTAAATTGCGTGAAATGATAATGGCCAAGTTATTTTATCAACAATTTATATATACAATGTTTTACGTTGTATATAAACCTGGTTATAATAAACTAGAACATGTTGGGAAAGTTTTGTGAAATTATATGTATATCAAAACCTGTGCGCAAAGTTAAAACATAGCCAAGTCACCTCCAAGCACGCATATCAGATGTGCGTGTAAACAATGCATATAGTATTCAATGCATATAGTTGTACAATGCATATAGTTATTCAATGCATATCAGATAAGTGAGTTATTCAATAAAGATATTACCAGAGATTCAATGCATATGTGCGGTCCTTGATGCATGCCTAAACATTATTTTATGAGTCAGTGTTGTTTAAAACGTGTGCATGCACGTATCTGTTTCAATGTATTGTGTGTACCTTTGCTTGAGCAACATTTCATGAACAACCTTTTGCGTTCTATGCCCAGACTCATTTTAGGTATTAAACGCTTGCATTAAAAAAAATTTATAGAGAGGCCTAGTCACATTTTGCTTTACACGTGTAGTGAAGTATTGGATGTGTTGCTACAGTTAGGATGTATTGACAATATCCAATATATTTTTGAACGTGTGAGAATAGAGTGAGACCAGAATGCGCGTGAGTTCAACATATATGTGAGTTCAATATTTTGAATATGTTAATGCGAATTATCAACATTTTCCAATCTCAACATATACATGAGTTCAATTGATTCCCGTGAAACAATATTGGTTTTGATGAAGAATTGGCTATCGTTATTTTTATAATGAATTTTACACCGGTAAAATATTTGGATGCTAATTATTTTGATGAAATTTTGACGTATATATATTGTGGTCATTTTGACTTCAGTAACCGTCAATTTTAAAGTGAATTTTCATGCGGTTATTCTACGACACTGATTTGGTATCCGTTTTTACGGTGTTTTGTGTAGTGCAATTTTCTCGTCGAAATTGCTATAGTTGTTACTATTTTAATCACGTGTTTTAAAAATCATTTTAAATTGAAATTGTTTCCAAAAATTTTACAGTTTGCGCTTTCAAAACAATGAGGAAGCGATTTAAATGCTTCAGCAAAATTGAGGACTATGAACCCTTATTTTTACTGATTCGCTTAATTCCAGACCGGTCCGTTTGAGAACGTGAAATGTATTTTTATAAAATACATAATTTTGCACTTTCAAGGAAACGATGAAGAGATTTAAACGATTTAGCAAAAGTGCGGAGTATGGAACCACACTTTCACTATTTCGGTTCACTCTGGACTCATTAATTGAAATATTTGCTGTTTGATGATTTTGTGTGCTTTCGAGCCACTATGTTGGAGCTTCTGGTCATATGTTGGACTTACGGGTCAAATACCAGTACTAGACCTTCGGGTCATATGTTGGACCTTCGGGTTAATACTTGGGCGCCAAAATTGTGTTGACAGTACGTGGTAGGCTTCGGCCATATGTTGATGAACGTGCGACGTATTTAAAACTCGCCATTTGTTGGGATCGATCCACTTTTATGTTGATTTTTCTAGTTATCTATTTTTGATTTCTAGATTTTGTGAATTGCTGTTTTGAGTTCAATCGTGAATTTGAAAGTTGATTTTGATGGAGTTTGATGTGATTTCTTCATTTAACTATGTTGATTTCTTATGTTGAATAGTCTCATCAGAGATTATTATTATTTTGATTGATGTTGTTTATGATGCACTCACATTTAGGAATAAATTAGATTGATCCGTTTATTATTTTCTTTTAAATAATACTCGGGTCAGACCGAGTTATTTCAGGATAGTCGCTATCTCTGATTCTGTAGCAGCTTCAGCTTTTGAGATTCGCATCTTCTTTTATCTAGCATTCGAGGAGTACTTTTGGTTATTTGATTCTCGTCTTATGTATGTTGGTGTATATGTATATGTACATTTGGTTGTTGTGAACTATCTATTGTTTTAGCATGCATTCCAGACTTGTCTTCCGCTATATATCTGATATTTTGTTCTGCTGCGACTATATTTTCAGTGTTGTTGATATTATGAGTTGTTCTGGATTTTTCTTTAGCCATTGTAGTTTCGTTTTAGATTTGGATTGAATTTATATCTTTGGGAGTAATTTTCACAACTCCTATGGATGTAATCAATACTCGTCTAAGGCATAACTTACGGATAGTCGCTTCTAACAAGCCTTATTCTTCACAATAGCAGACGTTATTCCTTATAATAACCTTTGTTATTGTGAGCATAGAGGTGGGGCGTCACAGCTTGGTATCAGAGCTGAAATTCAGAACAAATTATAATATACACAGAACAGAAACAGAATGGAACATGTGTTAAAACTATTCGGGAGTTTATTCGTGCCTTTCTAATCTATTCTATCCACTTTAGCATGTGGAGTACGTCTAGGAATAAATTTAATATTCCGTAGTATTCCATTTGTTAAATTTCTTATCAATTGTGTATTGTTTTAACTGATCTTTACCTTCTCTTGCCTCTCAGCCTATGGCTGGAAGAGGTAGAGGAAGTGATCTTCTGCAGTCCCGTCTAGTGGTTCTCATCCGGACGGTGTCTATATGTAAGCTGATCAGTTTATGGAGCCATTTCGGGGTACTCAGCCTCCTGTTGCTACTCATGCAGCTCCTGCTCAGAAGTCTGCCTTCGCCCGCATGTGTAGTGACTATTCCCACCTTGGAGATCAGCATTTCAAGGGATCGGAAAGTGTTATGGAGGTTCAGACTTGGTTGCGCACTTGTGAGCGCATATTTTCTCGGATGGATCTTTCAGATCATCATCGCGTTCTCGTGACATCTTGTATGTTGCAAGAGCGTGCGCTTGATTGGTATGAGCTTTTTATTTCGGAAGTTGATGAGTCCACTCTCTCATGGATTCGGTTTAAGGAACGATTCGAACTTAAGTTCGTTCCTGAATCGGAAAAAGCTAATCTTGCTCGTAGTTTCTGTAAAGACCCGTAAATCCGTACTCCTTGAATAGACACTAATCTCCAGTGATTAACTCAAGACGAACAGAAATACGAACCCTTAGGGTTTTAAGAAGAAGAAAGAGGTAGAAGAAGAAAGAAAAAGATAGAACAGAACAATATCAGAATCTCACAATTCGCAGCGGAACAACATATAATAGATAAATGAATAATCATTAAAACAAAAGAATTGTATATTTTATACATTACATCATTACATTCATTATCAGAGTTTACAACAACAAACAGCGGAAAATAAATACTATACTTAGTAATATGCTACGCCATCTAGCTTGCCTCCACCAACTCCTGAATTCCAGAATATCCTGATAACCTGACCCTAGACTGCCCGTGTGGAAATTGGTGGGCACCCAGAGTTTAGGAAGGAAAACAATAAACTCCAAGTCAGTCATGTGACTGGTGTGAGAACTAAAACAGTTTATTTTTTTTTAAACAAAGTAGAGGATAATTTTAAAATAGATTCGCAATGCTTTTAAAAATGAGACTACCATAAGGCCTCCCGCACACACACATAATGCAAACGCAGAATCGGAGGAGATTTCTCCTTATGATAGTCAAAGATGCTTGATACGCATTAAAAGAAACATTTGATATTATTACTAGTGCATAGTGTAGGAAAAATTATTTCGAAAGTAAAGATATAAAATCTTAGCCAACATACGACCATTATCGTATGCCTACTATAGCTACCATGTTCAATAGCAGGTTACCGCCACATTGCATGGCAGGTTATACAACTAAAACCGTACAATATCGCATTGTTTCTTTGGATTTCCAACAAATGGTCAGGCCAAGGAACTTCCCATCGCTACATGGAAACGCCTCTGGAATGACGTCCCGAGAACCAAACCGGATCTCTGCCAACACAAGGCCGGGTTACCCCTAACTGGGTAACTACTGACACGAATATGTCATCCATCGATCGTAACCGATCTATATCCGAGGATCTTCGATTTCCAACAACCACAAAGCAATAAATTAGCAGCAACAACATAGGTTAAGTATCTGGGCTCCATACCATGATACCACCTCTATCCAGAAGAAATGACATACACTAAAGGGCGCTACCCCTAATAACCTTGCTGCATCCTTTCTGTTTTGACCATTTTCGGGGTGTGAGGTCCGACGAAGTCTCGTCCACAAAGCCACGCTTTATACAAAAGCTGTGCTTTTAATTCACAAATGCTCAACAGCACTTCGTATGCCACATTACCAATTTGGGAATGTATCACTAGTAACCATCAACTATATAACCTCTAAGGGTGTTAAGCTAAGAGAAAAATTCTCCGCCACCAACGGTAATATATTTGATAGAAACCGGCTTTACATCTTAAGTTGTAACGTCGGACACACATCCATACAAGTCCGTTTCGGGATCGAACGGAACCGAAGGCACTTACAAAGAAGTCCTTGCAATCCGGATATTCACTAATCACGACCGGACTTCCCATCACAAAGGGTAATAAATTTCTATATCGGGGATCAGCCGATGCAGAAACATTCGACGGTAATCCTTCCGTTTTCACAAATACCCGGTCTTTAACACCGGTCATCAATGCTACCTATTACGACGTATCACATATTCGGAATGGGTTATACGACCCCAAGGTCCTTTCCCGGCTAACCCGAATAGTGAGCGCTTATTTTTTAAAAAATAAGTGTAGCATTCAAATTCAAGCAATCACAACAAATACCTATTTAAAAGTAAATATTGATAGTCGGTTATTTAACTATCAATAGGTATGCACAACATCACCAGATTCCAAATAATTTTCCAAATTATTTATTTTCCAAAAATATCTTTACAAGATATATATAATTCCCCTACTTCAAAAATAAATCGATATTGATTTTTAAACCAATTTTTCCAATTTCATTTATAAATTCCATATTGAATTTACATTACCAAAATATCTGTGAATATACTATTTCCAAATAGATTTCAAATATTCACTTTCAATTTATCTTTAAAAAGATAATTCTCAAACGTTCATTTCATATTGGAAAACATTTCCCTACTTATTTAATAATAAGTATTTCACAAATCTATTTATTTTCAACATTTGGAAATATTCAATATACTTAAATTAATATTAAGCATATATTTCATTTCTTAAGGAAAACATTCTATTAAACCCATTATTTGGGTCAAAAACGAATGTTGCGTAAAACATCGTTACGACGACCCAAAATCACTAGTATAGGGATTCAAATTTAAATAGATATATAAATCCCAATACTGTACAAAATATTTCCTTTCGGAAACCATTTACTACAACAACAGTGTTATAGTCCACCATTTTCTTATTTCTCGAAAACGTCTATTTCAACAATGAATGTTGAAATCTATGTATTCGATTTAAAATACATTTTAAAGCATCGTTAAAACGATGAACTTCATTTTATAATATTCATTTTCCCATGCATATCCATTTTATTTGATAATATATTCACTGTCCAAAATCGTGAATATACTTCCTTAACAATTTCAATTTATCAAAGTCCATGGATTTCGAATTTATAAACAATGTCTATAAATTCCATTTCTATTTATAAGTTTCGATTTATAAATCTCCTTTATTAATCCAATTCAATTTATATAACTCAATTATATACCAAAAGTCCCTATTATAAGTTAAATGCTTATAATTCATTTACTTACAAAAATCGTTCTTTTAAAACTTCCCAAATTATAAATCTTATAACTTATAAGCTTTATTTATTTACCCAAATCAATTCTTTTAATAACTTTACAAAATTTATAAATCTTACTACTTGTAAAATTCCATTTATAACTTCACCACTTATGATTCTATAAATTTCATTCACTTATGAAATTCATTTACACTTCATTCCAACACTTATAAAAACTCATTTTTTTATAATTCCAATATTTTAATTTATAAATATCCATTTTATAAATCTTTTATATAAATCGTTTATTATAATTCAGAATTCCCAATTTAAACCATTTTATAAATTTATCAACTATTTATTTCAAAAATCATGCTTTGGTTATATTTTCACAAAAATCCTAATTTTTTTATATAACATAAAAATTTATAACGTTTTAATTATTTAAAATGAATCAATTCGAAAATTTAATAAACGTATAATTTCGAAAATCACTTTAAAAATCCCTTAAAAATCAAAATCGTTATTTTTAAACTTCAAAAATGGATTCGATGATGCAACACACCAAATAATCAATCACGGCATCCAAACATCATATATCATCATATGATAATTAACAAATATCACACTATATGTAAATAAATAAATACGGTTGGGGAATCTAGTTGGATCCCTCCAACCTGTTTCCCTGCATCCACAGATGTTAGCACAATACCAATCCCGTTTCAAGACGGAATATCGCGGTATATGGGATTTATAAAATATTATCCGCTTAATAGGCGGCGCAATAGGGTCTCATCCGCTATACAATGCGGGAAATCAACAACTCCAATATATACATATGCCAATATATATACATATATATATATATATATATATATATATATATATATATATATATATATATATATTGCTATATATACTACTGTATATACTATCACAATCAAGCAAACAATCAATCCATCGACAAATTTTAAATCTAATTATTTAAAATTTAAATAAACCCTTTTGAGTGAGAAGTTCTCACCTTTGCTTTTAATTTTGCAGTCCATTTCCAACTCATTTCCATTTCCGGCTTGTTTTCTCGATTTTAAACCTTGTATAAATAATTTATACAATTCATTAATATTCAACACAAATCGAACTATTCAATTTGCCATTTTAAAATTTTAATTCAATCAATATTTCAATTTTAAGTTAATGATTTTTATTTTAACCTAAAATTTTAAAATTCGAACTAATTCCTTTTAAATAAATCTATCCAACCAAGATTTTATTTTAAATTAATATCTTTATTTTAAATCAATTTCTTTAGTAACTAGAAGTAACTAAATTGGTTAACTAAATAAGTTAACCACTATAATTTATTGTAAAAACTAATTATTCAATTCAACCCAAAAATTAAATTTTAACTAGTTTCTTTTCAACAAAATATTTTCTTTTGAAACCATAGATGCATACTCATAAAAATACTATATGGGTTTTGATTTTATATAACTACTTACATTTAAAATTCCTATATATATACGCATATATATTTTCAAAAAATTTCCTAGATAAATTTTTTCTCATTTACCTATATAAAATTAAATTAATATAGGCATGCAGATGTATATATTTCTTTTTTTCTTTCTTTTTCCCCTAGATATATCTATATTCATAAATTCCCTTTCTTTTTTTATTTTTTTTATTTTTCTATTTATACCTTACTGCTATATAAAAATTTCTTCTCTGTAAATATAAACTTTACTGTAAAAATTTCAAATCCTCTATACATCTATATTTATATTAAAACAAAATCAACTCACTGTAATGAACATTTCTAAACTGCTCAATTACCTTCACTGGCGAGTTCGAATCGAACGTGCCCTAATCTAGACATCGACTTCAGCCATCACCTAGCTGTCGCAGTCGACCACCAGCCCATCACCACTCGTCGCCATTCGCGTGCGCTCGAGCTTAGAACCAGGCGGCTCGGCTTCGCCCAATACCCACGCGACTTCGAATCGCCGCATCCACCATCGCGCGCCGCCGTGCCCTCCTGCGAACACCTCGCGATGCTGCCGCCATTTCGATTTCGAATAGAAATCGTTCGACCCCCCTCTCGATTTGATGTCGCGGCCATTGTTTTGTACAAGAGAGAGAGAGACGCGATTTACTTTTTTTTTGATTTTTTATTTTTCTTTCTTGAACAAAGCTGAATTGGAAATCGCGGCCACCATTGATTTAAATTTGAGAAAAAAGGTCTCGGCTATTCTTTTTTTTTTTGAACGAGGAGAAGACGAGATTTTGAATGAAGACAGTGGCCATTTTTTTCTCTGAGTTTGAAAGGAAGCAGGTTGAATTAAAAAGAGGAGACAACGTACGTGACTAACAGAGAGAACGTGTTTTCCTGATTTAGTCGTGTTGCTAGGCGCGATTTTAGGCATGATTGTAGGAACGAAAGTAACTGATGTGACCAATTTAAATTTAAATTTAAATCGAATTCGTTTGAAAATTCCAATGCGTTTATGCGTCGTACGCTCACATGGCAACACCGAAAAATACGAAATTTGAAATCCGGTAATAATTCAATATTACGGACCCAATGGAACTGGTTTCGTCGAATTCCGAGACTGTGCCTCGGAAGGCTATTTTTTAAATATCGATTCAAACGATATATTTTCAAAACTGAACGAATCCCTTTCAAATTAAATTCTGAAGCTTCTATTATCTTCGGTATTATCAATATGGATTTTACAAGCCTTTGAAATATTTTTAGTCAACTTAAAATTGAAGATTCAAATATTTATCCAACTCTCAATAGATTAAATTTTATAATTTAACCACTAAATTCATAGTTATATTGAGAATTCAAACTAAACCATCATTTAAATATTTAAAATTAATTAAATATTTTCAATTTAAATTGTTCAAAATTCTGGGTCGTTACAATCTTCCCTGCTTAAAAGAATTTCGTCCCGAAATTACAAGTTAGGAAAAACGATTCTTAACCCATTCACTATTTTTCCAAAACTAAACAGTTTTATCAACTTACTAACCTAAATCTTTTTATTAGAGATTCATTATCATTCCAATTTCAATTATAAGTTTCAAACAATATTGTTTACTTCACAATTCGAATTTAGATTCAAATTCAAATTTCAACTTTCAATTTTTTTTCTCAAATTTTTTCTAACACTCTAAATTTTCGAAAAATTTCGTCAGCGTCTCCTTTGCGCGGCTAGCTCGGTACGACTACAAAATGGCACCACGGCCCCTCAGATTCAAAAATAAAACAAAACGCCAAGCGGCCGGAGAAGAGAAGCATCAAATTTCATACTGAAATTGAAATACTGACCTTTTTGTCGAGCAATTCAATTTTATCTCAATTCCATTTCTTTTAATACACCTGTATATCCTGCTAGCCATAATATCCAATTCCAACATTCAAATCATTTTACCAATTCCATTACAAAATTTTCAATATATGCTCCTTATACATTTTTACTTCACTATTGAAGTTACGTATCCATTTTCATCCAATTATTGCTTTTCAATTTCATTTGAATTCAATTTATCTTCTATTCTGAATATTGAATTTTATCTTTTAACTTTCATTTACAATTGATTCATCTCACTATTTTTAATTAGTTTCATTTACTAATTCATTTCAATTCCCAATTTGAAATCGTTTGTCGTTAACTAAAATTTTCAACAATTTTCAAAAAAAATTCTAACTCCCAAAATTTACGGAAAATTTTGGTAGAGTCTCCTTTGTACGGAGGAGCTTTTGCAATTTGACAAAAGATATAAATATATATACATCGACCCACACGGTCGGAAAAACAAAAAAAACAGTTCGTATTTCATATTTTTATTGCGTAGGCGTACCTTATTAGCATTTTTAAGCAAAGCTGTTTATTTTTAACATCTGTGCAACCCAAAATACAGCCAAACGGCTTCCAAAACCTGCACTTTCTTAGTTTAAACACGTTAGTGACAAATATAAAAAATCTATTAACATTTCATTCATTTTCAATAACAAATATATAGATTTCATTAACAATACATATGGTTTCAATTCATCTTTAGTCGCTTACGACCAATTCACATGCCATTTCCATTAAATCAAGTGGTTTACAACTCATTTTCTTCATTCTATTCATTTCTAAGCAAAACGAATTCATACCATTTTAATTGACTCAAAAATCAATTTAATTGATTCAAAAATCAATTTTTTATTTGCTTTCATTAACTCATATAATTTTATACAATTTCGTTTGTGTCAAACGACAATTATTTCTATGCAAATTTAATGATATTCACTTAATAGAATACCCATTCAAGTTTATAACTAGTTAAATTGATGTCAATTTATTTTAATTCCACTTCATTTGCAATTAATTCACAAGATTTTTTTTCTCTTAAGTCGAGTATTTATTCAATATTTACTTAAGCTATTTCACTTCAAACTCAAGTTTATCTTTTATTTTATTTTTATTTTTTTCCTTATAAACTATTTCCAATTCATTTTCTTTGATTGGTTTTCATTTATCAAATCTATTCCATTAATGAATTTTATTTCAAATATTTTCCTGGAATTCTATTTCCAATTATAAATTACCTTTACCATTTATATTCACAATTTTATTCATATATGAGTTCATTTCTTATACTTTCAATTCATATTTATAAATTTCATTTGTTAAATGAATTTATTTTCAAATCTTTGGTTATACCATTTTATTTCTTATTTAATTCCATATAACAATGATAATAATTCAATATTATCACTTCCAAACATCTGAACATCCATATACTATAATAATTCATAGAAAATCATTTCTTTTCTATACAAAAATAGTTTTGGGCAAAATTATCTCATTTACCCGATTCAAAACAATACTGTGTCGGTTTATCTTGTTTAAGAGTTTAGAAACTCCTATCAACATAGTTAGCTAGACTACACCGACCAGAATCTATAAACAATCAACCGATAAGTAAACACAATACAAAACAATTTCATATTCACTAACAAATACGCGCTCATATCTATTATTACACTTAAACTCATTCTAGAGTACTACTGACTCTATCTCTAATGAGTAACACCCAACAGAGCCATGGTTGTCGCTTAACCATATGCTCTGATACCAAATGTAAAGACCCGTAAATCCGTACTCCTTGAATAGACACTAATCTCCAGTGATTAACTCAAGATGAACGGAAATACGAACCCTTAGGGTTTTAAGAAGAAGAAAGAGGTAGAAGAAAAAAGAAAAGGATAGAAAACAGAACGATATCAGAATCTCACAATTCGCAGCGAAACAACATATAATAGATAAATGAATAATCATTAAAACAAAAGAATAGTATATTTTATACATTACATCACATTACATTCATTATCAGAGTTTACAACAACAAATAGCGGAAAAGAAATACTATACTTAGCAATATGCTACGCCATCTAGCTTGCCTCCAGCAACTCCTGAATTCCAGAATATCCTGATAACCTGACCCTAAACTGCCCGTGTGGAAATTGGTGGGCACCCAGAGTTTAGGAAGGAAAATAATAAACTCCGAGTTAAGTATCTGGGCTCCATACCATGATAACACCTCTATCCAGAAGGAATGACATACACTAAAGGGCGCTACCCCTAATAACCTTGCTGCATCCTTTCTGTTTTGACCATTTTCGGGGTGTGAGGTCCGACGAAGTCTCGTCCACAAAGCCACGCTTTATACAAAAGCTGTGCTTTTAATTCACAAATGCTCAACAACACTTCGTATGCCACATTACCAATTTGGGAATGCATCACTAGTAACCATCAACTATATAACCTCTAAGGGTGTTAAGCTAAGAGAATAAATTCTCCGCCACCAACGGTAATATATTTGATAGAAACCGGCTTTACACCTCAAATTGTAACGTCAGACACACATCCATACAAGCCCGTTCCGGGATCGAACGGAACCGAATCACTTACAAAGGAGTCCTTGCGATCCGGATATTCACTGTAACAACCCTGTATTTTGTGATTTTTTTTAATTATTTTAATTGAATTTTTGATTTAAAAACTTATTTTATTTATTTTGAATGATAAACTTTAGTTTTGATATGAATTATCATTCCAAAGCATGACTAAAAAGTATATTTTCCAAAAAGTGAATTTTTGGTCAAAATAGTCAAATTTGAATTTTATTTTAAAATTTTAGAAGTTTTAAATTTTAAATTTTTTCTTTTATTTTGAAAGTACATAAAATTTTAGGAACGCTGCTTTTTGTTTCGTTGGAAACGGATTTAAATTGTGAAAGTTATGAATATTTCAATATTGAGTGCAATTCGTTTATTCTGCAATTTTGTTATTTTAAACAGTATAAATTTTATTTTTCTTTGTCATATTTTATTGTAATATGTATTGATATGCTATTTTATGTACGTTTTTGTCTTTTAATATTTTTGAAGTGAGGTAGGAATTTTTCTAGAGCTAGTAGTATTTTTCTTGTAATTTCCATGCCCTGTTTTCAATTTTTAAACATTTTCTTTAGTTCTTTTCTATTTTTCTCCAATTTAATTATTTATTTTATTTTAGAAATGATAAATAAATTATTTTATTTCAAAATTTTTCTTTAGAATATTTTTAAAATGAAGTAGATATTTTTCCAAAGCCATTGATGTTTTAATTGTAATTTTTGAACCCTGTTTTCAATTTTTAAGCAATTTCCTTAATTCTTTTTATATTTTCTTTAAATTTAATTATATATTTTTATTTTATTTCACTTTGTTTCGGTTTTTAGATGTACTTGCTGAAGTTTATTTTGTTTTACTTGATTTAAAAGAAAAGAAAGTATGGAAGGTTTCAAAAGCTAAGAAACGTAAAGTCGTTTCACCGTTTCTTTTTCAATCAATACATCTTTTATTTTGGCCGTTCTTTTCCTCATTTTTTTCAGCTGCCTTCCTCATCTTTTTCATGCAACAAAGCTTTTGAACCCTAAAAAAAAATTCATGGCCTCCATCTTGCAAAAATTTGGTAAAATCTTCTTCTCTTCTCTTGTTTTCTAATTTTTCTATGTGATTTTGCAACTTGTTCTCAACTTCATGGCTCCACTCCTCCTCAACCAGATCAAGGCCAACCTCCACCACTTTATTCTCTGATCATCATCCACCCTAGATCACCACCATGGCAGGCCAACCAACCCCAAGGCAAGCACCACCACCAAAATCCACAAATCCATCACCTATGCACTCAAGCTGACCTAGTTTTGGTACCATCACCTTCATCCACCTTTTGCCGCCACTTCCACCACCACCACCACCTCTGACCTGACCTCCGCCCATTGCCACATCACCCACCACCACCTGGACCCACTGGCTATGCCCCTAGAGCCTATGGCCGAACCCATTTATAGCATAGAAGTGATGAATTTGCCTTGTAGTTGTTGTTTTGTTGCACCCTATGTTCATCCACCTTTGCACCATTACTTCCAAGCTATGGCTGACCCATATGAGCCCAAGACCCGATCCTAACCCACTCCTTAGATATGTATTTCAGATCTATAGCTGAAGCATAGGCGGTAGAAAGCAAGAGCAAAAACTTTGGCTTTGTTTTATGCATTTAATTCTAACATTGTTTTATTGAATTTGGGTTTGAAAACCTATGTTATTTGTTTGTTTTGTTTGAATGTTTGCAAGGCTATTAGCCTTTTCTCTCCCACACTCATACCATCATCATGGCTGAGAAAACGAACCCCTTAGTCGAGCTTTTGAATGGTTGTAGCAAGGTCAAGTTATCTTGTCTTTGTTGCGTTTCAATTTCAATTTTAATTTTCAATATATTTTGGTTGAATATTCATACGTTATATTGTCTTGTTTTGGGGTTGTTTACAAGATGATATCTTGGCTATTTCTCTCCACTCAAACCAAAGGTCGTGCCTTCTGGATCCATTGTGTCATTCTAATTGATATCTCCAGCAAAAAAAAAGTGAGTATTTCTCACTAGACATTATGTACTTATATAAGTAGTAAATTGACACCCTGTGAATCTGTAGAACTATATTAACATGTTATAACTGCCTATATTATTATCATATGATATTCACACCTGTTATTACACCTATTATATCATATGTTACTGTTATTTCATGTTATTCTGTATATTTTATCAGTTTATCACACTGCAAGTTCCCTGTAAATTAGAAATCACTATGGTTTGAAATGATACATACCCGAACGGACTTTAGAATAAGGGAAAATTGTTTTGGGCTGAAATGATAGGCCTGAATGATTTTCAGTTTATTTCATTTACTTGGGACTGCGGGTTTGAAATGATAAAACCCGGATTTTCTTTGTAAATTACGGGTTGAAATGATATATTATCCGTATCACTTTACCTAGCGTAGAAAATTATATACAGACCCGTAGTTAATATATGTTTTCTAAAAAATTTAAAATCATTTTAGAAATGTAAATATTAAAATATTTTGATTTAAATCTAATTAAAAAGGATTTTTGTAAAATATTATTGATTTTCTGAATAATTGTAAGTAAAATGAATTAATGAAAAGTTAGAAAATATTGAACGTAAGTTATTTTGGAAAATTTGATTTAATTATAATTGGAAATTAAGTTGAATATGAAATTATGATAAATTTATGATAATTTGAATTTAAATGAATTCAAAGTGATTTTATATCATATTAATGATTTTTAATAAAGTTGAAATGAAATGAATGAATACTTTAAGTTGAAATTTTGAAATATAACTAAATTGGAAATTTATGAAATTAACTTAAAAGCGAACTTTTAGTTAAGTAAATAAAAATAAAACGAAGTTATATTTGAGAATTTGAACTTAAGTGTTAAGTTGAAATTTAATGCAATGAATTTAAAATTGAACATTGCAATTTAATAAGTGAATTATTAGTAAATCTTGATTTTTGAATGGAAATTTAACTTTATAAAATCATGAACCTGAGGAAAATTAAATGATGTTTATAAATGTGAAAATGTATGATTTTATGAGTTAAAAATGTTTTAAATAAAAAAAATATAATTGGTTGAGAAATTATATTGAATATTTGAAGTTAATTGACTGCATTTTTGAAATGCTATTAATTACAATGTAAATGATATTACAGCATTTGTAAATGCTGTAGTTGATGATAATGAATTAAAAAGCTAAATTGAATCAAAAGCTATTATAGCAATTTTTGTAAGTGCTATAATTTTTGAATTTAACTAAGTTTATTTGAAATTTAAGAAAACCCTATTACAACATTTTAAAATGTTGTCTTTTGTTAAACTGAACTGTTTTGAATGTATCTTTCCGTAGCGTTTTCTAAATGCCACGAAAAGTGAATTTTCACTGTTTTGATAAACTTAAGTGAATAAATGAACTTTGGAAGTTGAAAATTTTGGAAATTTAATAATTTAATTATTGAACATAATAACTTCATTTTAATGATTAAAAATTATTATTTTGAATATAAACTGTTTTAAAATGTGAATTGAAATGGTATTTTAAATTGAATAAAATGAATAATGATTTGAAATGAATGTGGTTTTGAAAAGAGATGATATTTCATATATTAAATGATTGAAATGTGGTTTTGAAAAGATATGATATTTTGACATATTAAAATGATTTGAAAATGGAGTTTTGAAGGATATGACATTTTGATATTAAAATAATTTGAAAGGAAGTGCTGAAAGTTAAGATATTTTGAACGAAGTTTTGAAAGGTTATGATATTTTGATATATTAAAATGATTTTAAAGGAAGTTTTGAAAGGATATGATAATTTAATATATTGAAATGGTTAGAAATGACTTGATATTTATTTTGATAAATATTTGAATCGAAAGATATGGTATGATGATATATTGAAATGGTTTGGAAATAATTTAATCTTTATTTTGATAAAGATTTGGGTTGAAATGATATTTTATTTTGAAGTACAAAATATTTTTTTAAAGTTATAACTACGGGTTATAATAACGATTGGTTGTTAAAGAGACCGGGATCGAATATTGTCTTATAGCCGGCCAATACCGAAAACCACTTTAACAACTGTGTACGCGGTGGAGATTCCAGAATGAAGTAGGATGGTGGCGACGTTCTCGAGGTATATTACGTGGACCCAACTCCCGTGAGTTGGCATAAATGACTAAAACAGGAGCTATACCGGGCTACACAAAGGGTCGCACCCTTTCATCGAGCATGCTCCATCGGAAACCATTCTATTACTTTTGTGATTGGATATGTGGCGCCACTTTGATTCAGGGGTACTGTTCGAGGTGGGCGGAAGCTGCTGGCTTGCCGTCACCACCGGTCGGGGAGTGCAAACGGTGTATCCACCCTGGCATTGCCTTGCGTGCCGTGTCATCTCCTTATATCGAGCCCACTACGATTTTTGTTTTAAAGATCCGACCGCGTTAAGGTTCACCATCCCCTTAACGCTATTTTCTATATGATTATACTTTACTGATTAGACAAAACTGTATATAGCGTATATTACTACATAGTAAATAGTCTAACGGATCGTTAGAGAATGAGCGGTCCCAAGCATCTTCTAAGTTACTTGTACCTTTGCTACAGTTCACTTGAGTTGGTTTACATTGTATAAGTATGTATGTCCTTAATCGAGTGTTTGTATTCTTTTATTTACGCTCGGGTCAACCTAAGTTATTCACAGATTTGGATTTTCACTTTCTGGAGATTGGAATCGCTGGAGATTATCTACTTTTCAAGTTTCATCTTTTCAGTTCGGTTGTTCTATTCAGCTTGTACTTGGTTATCATATTTAAACTTCTGTTGTACTTTATTTCTTCTATCGTATCTTATGTAACTCCGATATATTTATATAGTAGCTTCATGAACTACTATCTCTTTTACTTCCGCTGCATTATTATTACTCTGTGTCTGTGATCTGTGATTTTTATTTACTGTATATTCTGAGATTTGCCAAATTTTTATTTAAAACGCGGTATTTTGAGCAATTCAATTCCGGCATGAGTATCTACCTATACACTTATAATGGATGCGAATGGTTGAAAATATCGGGTCGTTACATTTGGTATCAGAGCTTTGGTAGCTCTAGGCAAAACTCAGCATATAGAGTGAATGTATTTACAAAATCACTTTCATTCGAGTTTGAATCTCTCCCTTTTGACTCGATTCTTTTGAATTTTGGAACGTTCCCTACGGTTCCAAAATCCATTCGTATCCCTTGCCATTCATCTTCTTTTGACTCTGGAGTATTCTGTAACTCCGCGTCGAATGACCTTTTTAGTGAGTCGGCGGTCACGCCATTTTCAAATTGAATTGAAAACGGGGGAAAACTCCTTTACAATTAGCATCGATTCACCAGAGATTTATATCTATCCTTGGTTTAGATGCTAATATCTTTTGTTATCCCAAACTCTAACTCTTGAGATCAATGTAGATTTACCCTAGAGAAAATCCACATCGATCTTATTATTTAAGTCATGGTTGACCCGGTTAAGGTTGTCCGCGATTTATTTAAGCTTACCCACCTCCCTACTCTGTTATTAAATCATCTTGTCTTTTGTTTTCAATCTATTCTTCCAAACATTTTGAATTATACTTGTATATCTATGTTTTGTTTTATATATTGTGTTGTTTGAGTTGTTGATGTTGAGTTGGGTTTCTAATCAATTCGTCTGATCAATGCTATAGATAGGATTTCTAAAACACATTGACAGAACAAACTGACACAATATGTTTTAAAATTTGGTTAGTGAAATAAATTTTGATATATAAGTAAATTTATGGAACTTAATAAACTGATTTAAAATTGATTATTTGAAATGATAAATTAAAATGATAATACTTAATTTATCATTTATTGTTCTATAAATGAATTTATAGATAGTTGTTTATAAATTGATTTGGGAACTGAAATGAATTTAGAACAAGAAATCTGGGAATTTAATTTCCGATTGTTTCAAACCTTGTGTTTAAGTTTTAAAGTATATTATTTAAAGTATTTTCGAATAATAATATGTTTCCAAAGGATTTTAAAGTTTAAAAATTAGTGCTCTTCTCTTTGTCGCTGGGAAATAATTTCGGTGATGACTGCAGCATCATCGACGTTCATTTTCGAGTTTTGAAGTGAAGAGACTGTTCTGTAGTCTTGCTACAGCTTTGTTTTGGGAATTTAATTGATTTGAATTTATAAAATATGACTTGATTTATAGATATATGATTTAAAATTGATTTGACATATTATGTATATATAATTACTTATCTTCAAATGGTTTGAAGGTTATCGGAAATTTATTTCTTAAATTTTAGTTTGAAGAATAATTTCAATTATAAAAAAAAAATCAAATTTTTTGAATAAATGATTTAAGCTTGAAATGATTGAATTGGAAAGTTTTATTTGTATAATACAATTGCATTCAATATAACTTACCTTAATTTTTCAAAAGTTAACAATGTAATTGGATAATACACAATATAAAAGATTTTATAAATAAAATTTGAGTGGTTATAATAAATGTTATACACTTAATTTGTAATTATAAAATAATTAACAGAGGTAAATATAATAAAGGGTAATTGAATAACTTACAATAAAATAACGTTAAAGGAACTGAGAATAAAAGAAAGCAGTTATAATAAGTAAGTATATTTAACATAAGCGATAAATATATTGAGCGGAATAAATTTAATTTTAATTAGGAATAAGGAAGAATAAAATTTATTAAGTACATTGTGAGTGTAATAAATGATTATTTTTCAAACCCATGGTTTTAAAAATTGTTAATTTTAGATGATTGGATAATAAAATAATAAAATTTGAGATAGTTAACGATTTATTTAACTTATAAAAAAAAATTAAGTTGAAATTTCCATGCTTTCAAATTTATTTCCTTATTTTGTTTTTCAAATTATCTTTTGTTGTCCTTATTATTCTTATCTTCCTATAGACTGGTATAGGCATCTTTCTATAATCTTTCTGTTTAGAAATCTTTCTATAATCTTTGATAAATATGCACCTTGTTAAACTTACCTATCACAATAGTTATCGTGTATAATTTCCTTCTCCTTGTCATCTTGTCCTAACCTTGTATCACTCTATCTTTTTTTGTGCTTTCACACACCTCATTCCTTTTCGGGGACGAAAAGTTTTGAGTAGGGGAGAGTGTAACAACCCTGTATTTTGTGATTTTTTTAATTATTTTAATTGAATTTTTGATTTAAAAACTTATTTTATTTATTTTGAATGATAAACTTTAGTTTTGATATGAATTATCATTCCAAAGCATGACTCAAAATTTTTTTTTTTCAAAAAGTGAATTTTTGGTCAAAATAGTCAAACTTTGAAATTTATTTTAAAATTTTAAAAGTTTGAAAGTTTAAATTTTTTCTTTTATTTTGAAAGTACATAAAATTTTAGGAATACTGCATTTTGTTTCGTTGAAAACGGATTTAAATTGTGAAAGTTATGTATATTTCAATATTGAGTGCAATTCGTTCATTCTGCAATTTTGTTATTTTAAATAGTATAAATTTTATTTTTCTTTGTCATATTTTATTGTAATATGTATTGATATGTTATTTATGAATGTTTTTGTTTTTTAATATTTTTGAAGTGAGGTAGGAATTTTTCTAGAGCTAGTAGTATTTTTCTTGTAATTTCCATGCCCTGTTTTCAATTTTTAAACATTTTCTTTAGTTCTTTTTATTTTTCTCCAATTTAATTATTTATTTTATTTTAGAAATGATAAATAAATTATTTTATTTCAAAAAATTTCTTTAGAATATTTTTAAAATGAAGTAGATATTTTTCCAAAGCCATTGATGTTTTAATTGTAATTTTTGAACCCTGTTTGCAATTTTTAAGCAATTTCCTTAATTCTTTTTATATTTTCTTTGAATTTAATTATATATTTTTATTTTATTTCACTTTGTTTCGGTTTTTAGATATACTTGCTGAAGTTTATTTTGTTTTACTTGATTTAAAAGAAAAGGAAGCATGGAAGGTTTCAAAAGCTAAGAAACGTAAAGTCGTTTCACCGTTTCTTTTTCAATCAATACATCTTTTATTTTGGCCGTTCTTTTCCTCATTTTTTTCAGCTGCCTTCCTCATGTTTTTCACGCAACAAAGCTTCTGAACCCTAAAAAAAAATTCATGGCCTCCATCTTGCAAAAATTTGGTAAAATCTTCTTCTCTTCTCTTATTTTCTAGTTTTTCTATTTGATTTTGCAACTTGTTCTCAACTTCATGGCTCCACTCCTCCTCAATCAGATCTAGGCCAACCTCCACCACTTTATTCTCTGATCATCATCACCCTAGATCACCACCATGGCAGGTCAAGCAACCCCAAGGCAAGCGCCACCACCAAAATCCACAGATCCATCACCTATGCACTTAAGCTGACCTAGTTTTGGTACCATCACCTTCATCCACCTTTTGCCGCCACTTCCACCACCACCTCTGACCTGACCTCCACCCTCTGCCACATCACCCACCACCACCTGGACCCACTGGCCATGCTCCTAGAGCCTATGGCCGAACCCATTTATAGCATAGAAATGATGAATTTGCCTTGTAGTTGTTGTTTCGTTGCACCTATGTCCATCCACATTAGCACCATTACTTCCAAGCTATGACTGACCCATATGAGCCCAAGACCTGATCCTAACCCACTCCTTAGACGTGTATTTCTGATCTATAGCTGAAGCATAGGCGGTAGAAAGCAAATGCAAAATCTTTGGCTTTGTTTTATGCATTTAATTCTAACATTGCTTTATTGAATTTGGGTTTGAAAATCTATGTTATTTGTTTGTTTTGGTTGAATGTTTGCAAGGCTATTAGCCTTGTCTCTCCCACACTCATATCATCATCATGGCTGAGAAAACGAACCCCTTAGTCGAGCTTTTGAATGGTTGTAGCATGGTCAAGTTATCTTGTCTTTGTTGCCTTTCAATTTCAATTTTCAATATATTTTGATTGAATATTCATAAGTTATATTGTCTTGTTTTGGGGTTGTTTACAAGATGATATCTAGGCTATTTCTCTCCACTCAAATCAAAGGTCGTGTCTTCTGGATCCGTTGTGTCATTCTAATTGATATCTCCAGCAAAAAAAAAGTGAGTATTTCTCACCAGACATTATGTACTTATATAAGTAGTAAATTGACACCCTGTGAATCTGTAGAACTATATTAACATGTTATAACTGCTTATATTATTATCATATGATGTTCACACCTGTTATTACACCTATTATATCATATGTTACTGTTATTTCATGTTATTCTGTATATTTTATCAGTTTATCACACTGCAAGTTCCCTGTAAATTAGAAATCACTATGGGTTGAAATGATACATACCCGAACAGACTTTAGAATAAGGGAAAATTGTTATGGATTGAAATGATAGGCCTGAATGATTTTCAGTTTATTTCATTTACTTGGGACTGCGGGTTTGAAATGATAAAACCCGGATTTTCTTTGTAAATTACGGGTTGAAATGATATATTACACGTATCACTTTACCTAGCGTAAAAAATTATATACAGACCCGTAGTTAATATATGTTTTCTAAAAAATTTAAAATCATTTTAGAAATGTAAATATTAAAATATTTTGATTTAAATCTAATTAAAAAGGATTTTTGTCAAATATTATTGATTTTCTGAATAATTGTAAATAAAATGAATTAATGAAAAGTTAGAAAAATTGAACGTAAGTTATTTTGGTTAATTTGATTTAATTATAATTGGAAATTAAGTTGAATATGAAATTATGATAAATTTATGATAATTTGAATTTAAATGAATTCAAAGTGATTTTATATCATATTAATGATTTTTAATAAAGTTGAAATGAAATGAATGGATACTTTAAGTTGAAATTTTGAAATATAACTAAATTGGAAATTTATGAAATTAACTTAAAAGCGAACTTTTAGTTAAGTAAATAAAAATAAAACTAAGTTATATTTGAGAATTTGAACTTAAGTGTTAAGTTGAAATTTAATGCAATGAATTTAAAATTGAACATTGCAATTTATAAGTGAATTATTATTAAATCTTGATTTTTGAATGGAAATTTAACTTTATAAAATCATGAACCTGAGGAAAATTAAATGATGTTTATAAATGTGAAAATGTATGATTTTATGAGTTAAAAATGTTTTAAATAAAAAAATATAATTGGTTGAGAAATTATATTGAATATTTGAAGTTAATTGATTGCATTTTTGAAATGCTATTAATTACAATGTAAATGATATTACAGCATTTGTAAATGCTGTAGTTGATGATAATGAATTAAAAAGCTAAATTGAATCAAAAGCTATTATAGCAATTTTTGTAAGTGCTATAATTTTTGAATTTAACTAAGTTTATTTGAAATTTAAGAAAACCCTATTACAACATTTTAAAATGTTGTCTTTTGTTAAACTGAACTGTTTTGAATGTATCTTTCCGTAGCGTTTTCTAAATGCCACGAAAAGTGAATTTTCACTGTTTTGATAAACTTAAGTGAATAAATGAACTTTGGAAGTTGAAAATTTTGGAAATTTAATAATTTAATTGTTGAACATAATAACTTCATTTTAATGATTAAAAATGATTTTTTTGAATATAAACTGTTTTGAAATGTGAATTGAAATGGTATTTTAAATTGAATAAAATGAATAATGATTTGAAATGAATGTGGTTTTGAAAAGAGATGATATTTTGATATATTAAATGATTGAAATGTGGTTTTGAAAAGATATGATATTTTGATATATTAAGATGATTTGAAAATGGAGTTTTGAAGGATATGACATTTTGATATTAAAATAATTTGAAAGGAAGTGCTGAAAGTTAAAATATTTTGAACGAATTTTGAAAGGTTATGATATTTTGATATATTAAAAAGATTTGAAAGGAAGTTTTGAAAGGATATGATAATTTAATATATTGAAATGGTTAGAAATGACATGATATTTATTTTGATAAATATTTGAATCGAAAGATATGGTATGATGATATATTGAAATGGTTTGGAAATAATTTAATCTTTTTTTTGATAAAAATTTGGGTTGAAATGATATTTTATTTTGAAGTACAAAATATTCTTTTAAAGTTATAACTACGGGTTATAATAACGATTGGTTGTTAAAGAGACCGGGATTGGATATTGGCTTATAGCCGGCCAATACCGAAAACCACTTTAACAACTGTGTACGCGGTGGAGATTCCAGAATGAAGTAGGATGGTGGCGACGTTCTCGAGGTATATTACGTGGACCCAACTCCCGTGAGTTGGCATAAATGACTAAAACAGGAGCTATACTGGGCTACACAAAGGGTCGCACCCTTTCATCGAGCATGCTCCAACGGAAACCATTCTATTACTTTTGTGATTCGATATGTGGCGCCACTTTGATTCGGGGGTATTGTTCGAGGTGGGCGGAAGCTGCTGGCTTGCCGTCACCACCGGTCCGGGAGTGCAAACGGTGTATCCACCCTGGCATTGCCTCGCGTGCCGTGTCATCTCCTTATATCGAGCCCACTACGATTTTGGTTTTAAAGATCCGACCGCGTTAAGGTTCACCATCCCCTTAACGCTATTTTCTATATGATTATACTTTACTGATTAGACAAAACTGTATATAGCGTATATTACTACATAGTAAATAGTCTAACGGATCGTTAGAGGATGAGCGGTCCCAAGCATCTTCTAAGTTACTTGTACCTTTGCTACAGTTCACTTGAGTTGGTTTACATTGTATAAGTATGTATGTCCTTAATCGAGTGTTTGTATTCTTTTATTTACGCTTGGGTCAACCTAAGTTATTCACAGATTTGGATTTCCACTTTCTGGAGATTGGAATCGCTGGAGATTATCTACTTTTCAAGTTTCATCTTTTCAGTTCGGTTGTTCTATTCAGCTTGTACTTGGTTATCATATTTAAACTTCTGTTGTACTTTATTTCTTCTATCGTATCTTATGTAACTCTGATATATTTACATAGTAGCTTCATGAACTACTATCTCTTTTACTTCCGCTGCATTATTATTACTCTGTGTCTGTAATCTGTGATTTTTATTTACTGTATATTCTGATATTTGCCAAATTTTTATTTACAATGCGGTGTTTTGAGCAATTCAATTCCAGCATGAGTGTCTACCTATACACTTATAATGGAGGCGAATGGTTGAAAATATCGGGTCGTTACATTCACTAATCACGACCGGACTTCCCATCACAAAGGGTAATAAATTTCTATATCGGGGATCAGCCGATGCTGAAACATTCGACGGTAATCCTTCCGTTTTCACAAATATCCGGTCTTCAACACCGGTCATCAATGCTACCTATTACGACGTATCACATATTCGGAATGGGTTATACGACCCCAAGGTCCTTTCCCGGCTAACCCGAATAGTGAGCACTTATTTTTAAAAAAATAAGCGTAGCATTCAAATTCAAGCAATCACAACAAATACCTATTTAAAGGTAAATATTGATAGTCGGTTATTTAACTATCAATAGGTATGCACAACATCACCAGATTCCAAATAATTTTCCAAATTATTTATTTTTCAAAAATATCTTTACAAGATATATATATAATTCCCCTACTTCAAAAATAAATCGATATTTATTTTTAAACCAATTTTCCCAATTTCATTTATAAATTCCATATTGAATTTACATTTCCAAAATATCTGTGAATATACGATTTCCAAATCGATTTCAAATATTCACTTTCAATTTATCTTTAAAAAGATAATTCTCAAACGTTCATTTCATATTGGAAAACATTTCCCTACTTATTTAATAATAAATATTTCACAAATCTACTTATTTTCAACATTTTGAAATATTCAATATACTTAAATTAATATTAAGTATATATTTCATTTCTTAAGGAAAACATTCTATTAAACCCATTATTTGGGTCAAAAACGAATGTTGCGTAAAACATCGTTACGACGACCCAAAATCACAAGTATAGGGACTCGAAATTTAAATAGATATATAAATCCCAATACTGTACAAAATATTTCCTTTCGGAAACCATTTACTATAACAACAGTGTTATAGTCCACCATTTCCTTATTTCTCGAAAACGTCTATTTCAACAATGAATGTTGAAATCTATGTATTCGATTTATAATACATTTTAAAACATCGTTAAAATGATGAACTTCATTTTATAATATTCATTTTCCCAAGCATATCCATTTTATTTGATAATATATTCATTGTCCAAAATCGTGAATATACTTCCTTAACCAATTTCAATTTTCAATTTATCAAATTCCATGGATTTCGAATTTATAAACAATGTCTATAAATTCCATTTCTATTTATAAGCTTCGATTTATAAATCTCTTTTATTAATCCAATTCAATTTATATAACTCAATTATATACCAAAAGTCCATATATTATAAGTTAAATGCTTATAATTCATTTATTTACAAAAATCGTTCTTTTAAAACTTCCCAAATTATAAATCTTATAACTTATAAGCTTTATTTATTTACCCAAATCAATTCTTTTAATAACTTTACAAAATTTATAAATCTTACTACTTGTAAAATTCCATTTATAACTTCACCACTTATAATTCTATAAATTTCATTCACTTATGAAATTCATTTACACTTCATTCCAACACTTATAAAAACTCATTTTTTTTATAATTCCAATATTTTAATTTATAAATATCCATTTTATAAATCTTTTATATAAATCGTTTATTATAATTCAAAATTCCCAATTTAAACCATTTTATAAATTTATCAACTATTTATTTCAAAAATCATGCTTTGGTTATATTTTCACAAAAATCCTAATTTTTTTTATAACATAAAAATTTATAACGTTTTAATTATTTAAAATGAATCAATTCGAAAATTTAATAAACGTATAATTTCGAAAATCACTTTAAAAATCCCTTAAAAATCAAAACGTTATTTTTAAACTTCAAAAATGGATCGGATGAAGCAACACACCAAATAATCAATCACGGCATCCAAACATCATATATCATCATATGATAATCAACAAATATCACACTATATGTAAATAAATAAATACGGTTGAGAAATCCAGTTGGATCCCTCCAACCTGTTTCCCTGCATCCACAGATTTTAGCACAATACCAATCCCGTTTCAAGACGGAATATGCGGTATATGAGATTTATAAAATATTATCCGCTTAATAGGTGGCGCAATAGGGTCTCATTCGCTATACAATGCGGGAAATCGACAACTCCAATATATACATATGCCAATATGTATATATTGCTATATATACTAGTATATATACTATCACAATCAAGCAAACAATCAATCCATCGACAAATTTTAAATCTAACTATTTAAAATTTAAATAAACCCTTTTGAGTGAGAAGTTCTCACCTTTGCTTTTAATTTTGCAGTCCATTTCCAACTCATTTCCATTTCCGACTTGTTTTCTCGATTTTAAACCTTGTATAAATAATTTATACAATTCATTAATATTCAACACAAATCGAACTATTCAATTTTCCATTTTAAAATTTTAATTCAATCAATATTTCAATTTAGTTAATGATTTTTATTTTAAACTAAAATTTTAAAATTCGAACTAATTCCTTTTAAATAAATCTATCCAACCAAGATTTTATTTTAAATTAATATCTTTATTTTAAATCAGTTTCTTTAGTAACTAGAAGTAACTAAATTGGTTAACTAAATAAGTTAACCACTATAATTTATTGTAAAAACTAATTATTCAATTCTACCCAAAAATTAAATTTTAACTAGTTTCTTTTCAACAAAATATTTTCTTTTGAAACCATAGATGCATACTCATAAAAATACTATATGGGTTTTGATTTTATATAACTACTTACATTTAAAATTCCTATATATATATATATGCATATATATTTTCAAAATTTTTCCTAGATTCATTTACCTATACAAAATTAAATTAATATAGGCATGCAGATGTATATATTTCTTTTTTTCTTTCTTTTTCCCCTAGATATATCTATATTCATAAATTCCTTTTCTTTTTTTTTATTTTTTTTTATTTTTCTATTTATACCTTACTGCTATATAAAATTTTCTTCTCTGTAAATATAAACTTTACTGTAAAAATTTCAAATCCTATACATCTATATTTGTATTAAAACAAAATCAACTCACTGTAATGAACATTTCTAAACTGCTCAATTACCTTCACTGGCGAGTTCGAATCGAACAAGCCCTAATCGCGACTTCGACTTCAGCCATCACCTAGCTATCGCAGTCGACCACCAGCCCATCACCACTCGTCGCCATTCGCGTGCGCTCGAGCTTGGAACCTGGCAGCTCGGCTTCGCCCAATACCCACGCGACTTCGAATCGCCGCATCCACCATCGCGCGCCGCGGTGCCCTCCTGCGAACACCTCTCGATTTGATGTCGCGGCCATTGTTTTGTACGAGAGAGAGAGAGACGCGATTTACTTTTTTTTTCGATTTTTTATTTTTCTTTCTTGAACAAAGCTGAATTGGAAATCGCGACCACCATTGATTTAAATTTGAGAAAAAAGGTCTCGGCTATTCTTTTTTTTTTGAGCGAGGAGAAGACGAGATTTTGAATGAAGACAGTGGCCATTTTTTTCTCTGAGTTTGAAAGGAAGCAGGTTGAATTAAAAAGAGGAGACAACGTACGTGATTAACAGAGAGAACGTGTTTGCCTGATTTAGCCGTGATGATAGGCGCGATTTTAGGCATGATTTTAGGAACGAAAAGTAACTGATGTGACCAATTTAAATTTAAATTTAAATCGAATTCGTTTTAAAATTTCAACCCGTTTATGCATCGTACGCTCACATGGCAACTCCGAGAAATACGAAATTTGAAATCCGGTAATAATTCAATATTACGGACCCAATGGAACTGGTTTCGTCGAATTCGAGACTGTGCCTCAGAGGGCTATTTTTTAAATATCGATTTAAACGATATATTTTCAAAACTGAACAAATCCCTTTCAAATTAAATTCTGAAGCTTCTATTATCTTCAGTATTATCAATATGGATTTTATAAGCCTTTGAAATATTTTTAATCAGCTTAAAATTGGAGATTCAAATATTTATTCAACTCTCAATAGATTAAATTTTATAATTTAATCGCTAAATTCATAGTTATATTGAGAATTCTAACTAAACCATCATTCAAATATTTAAAATTAATTAAATATTTTCAATTTAAATTGTTCAAAATTCTGGGTCGTTACAGTTTCCTTGAGTTGAAGAAAGGAAAGTCCTCTGTTTCCGATTATGTTGCATCTTTCGAGGCCTTGTCCAGGTACGGAGTTGAGTTCATTAACACTTCGCGTAAGAAGAATCTTCGTTTTGTTGATGGTTTGAAGAAGTATTTGAAGAAGGTTCTTTTGCTTCAGCTTAAGCTCTCTTTTGAGGAGCTTGTTGATTCGGCTCTTTGTCTTGAAGCTGTTGAGAAGGAACGTGATAGTGGTGATGATGTTGAGGTTTCTAAAAACCCCAACAAGAAGAGGTTTTCTTATCATAAGCCAAATTCTAATCAGAAGAAAAAGAAGCAGGCAACCTCCAGTTCTCAGCCTAGTAGTGCACCTTCTGTTCAAAGGGCGTGCTATAATTGTGGTTCTTTGGATCATCTTCTTCGCAATTGTACTAAGCCTCGCATTTGTTGTTATTGTAAGAAAGAAGGTCATTGGGTTTTTGATTGTCCTATTGCTCCTAAGGGTTTCAAACCGGGGAAGCTTAATGTTGTTAAAGCTTCGGGTGATTCTTCTCAGCCCAAAGGTACTAATTCTGTTTTGGAAGGTTTTATTTTATTTCATGGTCGTTTTATTAGAGTTCTTTTCGATACGGGTGCATCGCATTCATTCGTGTCGAATGAGCTTGTTGATATTATTCATTTGTATGTTGTTACTCTTTGCGACCCTTTGAGGATCGTAAATCCTATTGGTGGATCCGCTACTCTTGGCTTGTTGTGTGTTGATGTTGAGATTATTCTTTGTGGTTTCTCCTTTCATGCGAATTTGCATGTTATGGATCATCTTGATTTTGATATGATATTAGGTATGGATTGGCTCGTCCGTTATGAAGTTCAAATCCTATGTCCCGAAAGAACTTTATATCTCAAGCATCCCGATGCTAGCGAACGATTATCTATTATATTTCGAAGCAAGGATCATACTTCAAATGCTTTTATACATTCCCTCGAATCTGAGGATGACATAGATAATATTCCTGTTGTTTGTGATTTTTCTGATGTTTTTGAGCCTATTTCTAGATTGCCGCCGAAAAGGGCAATAGAGTTCCGTATAGATCTTATCTCCGGTGCACATCCTGTCAGTCGTCCTCCCACGAGGATGTCTGCTAAGGAAAATGAGGTACTCAAGCAACAATTATCTAAGTTGGAAGCCAAGCATTTTATCCGTTCTAGCTCATCTCCTTAGGGCGCCGCCGTTGTCTTCGTTAAGAAGCCAGATGGTACTCTTAGGCTTTGCATTGATTATCGCAAGCTTAACGAGCTCACTATCAAAAATAGGTATCCATTACCTAGGATCGATGACATGTTCGATCAATTAAGTGGCGCTAAACTATTCTCCCAACTCGATCTTGCTACCGGTTTTCATCAATTACGAGTGGTGGAAGATAGCATTCCTCTTACCGCATTCCGTACTCGTTATGGTTCTTACGAATGACTTGTT
This sequence comes from Allium cepa, assembly GCA_030765085.1. Lineage (NCBI taxonomy): Eukaryota > Viridiplantae > Streptophyta > Magnoliopsida > Asparagales > Amaryllidaceae > Allium > Allium cepa. Next base: position 925,590,264 of record CM060939.1, read on the forward strand.
ATGTCGTTCGGTTTGACAAACGCTCCGGCGTATTTTGTAGATCTTATAAATCGGATATTCCGGGAATATCTCGATAAGTTCGTCTTGATTTTCATTGATGATATTCTCATTTATTCCAAATCTAAAGCCGATAATATTCAGCATTTGGAGATTGTTTTGAGCACTCTTCGTCAGCATCAGCTTTATGCCAAATTCTCCAAGTGTCACTTCTAGGAGAATAGCATGAAATTTGTCAGTCACATCGTTTCTTCCGATGGTATTTTTGTCGATCCTTCCAATATCGAATCTATTCAGAATTGGAAGAGGCCCGAGAACGTTACAGAGATCAGTAGTTTCTTGGATTGGCGGGTTATTATCGCCGGTTTATTAAGGACTTTTCTCGTATTGCTTTACCGCTTACCACTATTACGAGAAAAGCTGTTCCTTTTTTTTGGCCCGATAAGTGTGAGAATTCTTTCTTGAAGTTAAAAGACCTCCTTACTCATGCTCCTATCTTAGTGGTTCCCGAAGGGAATCGTGATCTCATTGTTTATACCGATGCCAGCGGTTTTGGGCTCAGTGCTGTTTTTATGCAAAAGGATAGAGTAGTTGCCTATGCTTCTAGACAACTAAAGCCTAACGAGATTCCTTATGCTACCCATGATTTGGAGTTAGCCGCCATAGTCTTTGCTCTAAAGATTTGACGACATTATTTATTGGGCGAGCGTTTTATTCTCTTCACTGATCACAAATCTCCAAAGTATTTATTTACTCAGAAAGAGCTCAATGTGAGGCAACAGCGTTGGCTCGAATTTTTGCTTCATATGATTTCGATATTCTGTATACCCCTGGTAAGGATAATCGAGTTGCTGATGCGCTTGGTCGCAAGCAGCAGGTTGTTGTTTCCATGATGCTAGTAGAGTGGAATATTTTGGAAGCTTTATCTTTTTGTGATATTAGAGACCGTCCTTAAGTTTCTGATTCCCCCGTGCTTTTATTTAGCATGGAAGCTCGTCCTAGTTTATTGGATCGTATTGCCGATGCCCAGGAACATGATCCACATATTACTTTTCTTACTCAGAGTTGTAAATCGGAATCCCGAAGTGATAACCAAAAGGATTTCGATATTGATATTCATGGTTGTATTCGGAAGAAGGGTAGATTGATCGTGCCTGATATTTCTAATCTTAGAAATGACATTTTTGAGGACTGTCATCATTTGAAGTATACTATCCATCCGGTTAGTAGTAAGATGTATGCTGATATGAAATGCTTATACTATTGCGAGGGTATGAAGCGTGATATTGCAAGTTATGTAAGTCGTTGCATGACTTGTCAACTTGTTAAAGCAGAACACCAGCGTCCCAGTGGTCTTTTGCAGCCTCTTGAGATTCCATTATGGAAATGGGATCGGATTTCCATGGACTTCATTGATGATCTACCTCGTTCGAGGTCGGGCCATACTAGTATTTGGGTGATTGTTGACAGATTGACTAAATCAGCCCATTTTATTCCTATCAAGTCCAATCGGACTGCTCCTTTGTTGGCTAAGCTGTTTATTAAGGAAGTAGTTCGACTTCATGGAGTGCCTAGTTCTATTGGTAGTGACAGAGATCCGCTTTTCACTAGTGGTTTCTGGAAGAGCCTTCAGGAAGCTTTGGGCACTAAGCTCAATCTCCGTACAGCTTATCATCTACAGTCTGACAGTCGGACTGAAAGGGTGAATCAGGTTTTAGAGGATCTCCTTCGAGCTTGCATTCTTGATTTTGGTGGTAGTTGGGAAGACCACTTACCTCTTGTTGAATTTTCATATAACAACAGTTTTCAATCTAGTATCGGTATGGCTCCATTCGAATCTTTCTACGGAAGACCGTGTCGATCACCATCTTGTTGGTTGGAGTCAGGGGAAAAGTTAGTTCTCGGCCCCGATTATATTCGTGATTCTTCTGAGAGGATTGATATTATCAGGCAGAGAATGAAGGAGGCTCAGAATAGGGAGAAATCTTATGCCGATCACCGTAGGAAGCCTTTGGAATTTTATGTTGGCGATCTTCTATTTATTCGTGTTTCCCCGATAAAGGGTGTGGTGCGTTTTAGTAGATCCGGAAAATTGGCTCCTCGTTATATTGGACCGTTTCCTATTACGGAACGCATTGGCCCTATTGCTTATCGTGTATCGCTACCTATTCAGTTTTCGGGAAGTCACGACGTATTTCATATATCTCAGCTTCATCGATGTCTTCGAGATTCAGATATTATTATCGATCCTCCTATGTTGCAAGACCTTATGATCTCACCCGACTTGTCTATTATACAAAATCCTATTCGTGTGCTAGCTACGGAGGTGAAACGCCTTCAGAACAAAGAAGTTCCGCTCGTCAAGATTCAATGGTCCGCAAACCCCAAGGATTGCACTTGAGAAACCAAAGAATTCATCGAGCGTTCTTATCCCGGTTTTCTCTCCTTCTCGGGTTGGGGTGAGCATATTCATCTTTTCTATTTTGAATCTTTGTTGTGATGAATTATTTAAGTTATTGACTGCTTCTAGTATGAAAATTGCAGGGACGCAATTTTTATAAGGAGGGGAGTCTGTAACGACTGTGATTTCATTACCGTCGTAATAAGTATTTTTAAAATCTGTAACGAGCGTGATTTTTAAATTTCTGTCGAAGTGAATATTTTAAATAGGAATTTTTAAATCAAAATTTGTTGAAAATATAATGTGGTAAAGTCAGTAAACAAAAATTGTAGACTTTTGTTACTTGCGTGTGCATTGCCCCTGAAATCATTTGCATGATATATAAACTTGCTCACGTTCTGGTAGTGGAGTTAATGCGTGAAAAGAAATATTAAACAAAGTGAACACTTTGACTATATCTCTTATTATCAAAATGCTAATTAGTAGCCATCTTGTATGCCGTGTAAAATATTTCAAAATACACTTTTGAATTAAATGCTATGTGTACGTGAAAGATGGTCATCATCCATTGTATTGACTTATGCAGAGAATAACATTTTTTTTCCTCTGCAAATTTTTCTTCTCTTCAAGCACAGCTCTGAGAAGTCATTAATAGCAGCAGCTCCAATATAGGAATCCCCTGTTCAAGCTGTATTCGAAACAAAGTAGAGTGAGTAATGCTCACACCTCTAATTTATGTCATCCAGTCCCTGCCTTTGTTGCGAAACAGGGCTTTCTCTTGATTTTTGAATTCTCTTTTGTTATGATTTTCACATCTTTTCAAAATACACTTTTGAATTAAATGCTATGTGTACCTGAAAGATGGCCATCATCCATTGTATTGACTTATGCAGAGAATAACATTTTTTTTCCTCTGCAAACTTTTCTTCTCTTCAAGCACAGCTCTGAGAAGTCATTAATAGCAGCAGCTCCAATATAGGAATCCCCTGTTCAAGCTGTATTCGAAACAAAGTAGAGTGAGTAATGCTCACACCTCTAATTTATGTCATCCAGTCCCTGCCTTTGTTGTGAAACAGGGCTTTCTCTTGATTTTCGAATTCTCTTTTGTTATGATTTTCACATCTTTGCTTCTTGCTTTTGCACCACAACTTCACACTGTATTTTACCTTTGCATGCTAAAGTAAAAATTAGAGCTCTGTACTCCTGAAGTCTTTGCATGCCTTGTTAGTTTGGTTAACTTGCTTTGAACACCTGGATTTCATGTGTTGTAAATTGCGTGAAATGATAATGGCTAGGTTATTTTATCAACAATTTATATATACAATGTTTTACTTGTATATAAACCTGCTTATAATAAACTAGAACATGTTGGGAAAGTTTTGTGAAATTATATGTATATAAAAACCTGTCCGCAAAGTTAAAACATAGCCAAGTCACCTCCAAACACGCATATCAGATATGCGTGTAAACATTGCATATAGTATTCAATGCATATACAATGCATATAGTTATTCAATGCATATCAGATACGTGAGTTATTCAAATGCATATGTGCGGTCCTTGATGCATGCCTAAACAATATTTTATGAGTCAGTGTTGTTTAAAACGTGTGCATGCACGTATCTGTTTCAATGTATTGTGTATACCTTTGCTTGAGCAACATTTCATGAACAACCTTTTGCGTTCTATGCCCAGACTCATTTTCAGGTATTAAAAGCTTGCATGGAAAAAAAAATTAGAGAGGCCTAGTCACATTTTGCTTTACACGTGTAGTGAAGTATTGGATGTGTTGCTACAGTTAGGATGTACTGACAATATCCAATATATTTTTGAACGTGTGAGAAAAGAGGGAGACCAGAATGCACGTGAGTTCAACATATATGTGAGTTCAATACTTTGAATATGTTAATGCCAATTATCAACATTTTCCAATCTCAATATATACATGAGTTCAATTGATTCCCGTGAAACAGTATTGGTTTTAATGAAGAACTGGGTATCGTTATTTTTATAACGAATTTTACACTGGTAAAATATTTGGATGCTAATTATTTTGATGAAATTTTGACATATATATTGCGGTCATTTTGACTTCAGTAACCGTCAATTTTAAAGTGAATTTTCAAGCGGTTATTCCGCGATACCGATTTGGTATCCCTTTTTACGGTGTTTTGTTTAGTGCAATTTCCTCGTCGAAATTGCTATAGTTGTTACTATTTTAATTCTCGTGTTTTAAAAATCGTTTTAAATTGAAATTGTTTCCAAAAAATTTACAGTTTGCGCTTTCAAAAGGATAAGGAAGCGATTTAAACGCTTTCGCAAAATTGAGGCTATGAACCATTACTTTTACTGATTCGTTTAATTCCGGACTGGTCCGTTTGAGAACGTGAAATGTATTTTTATAAAATACATAATTTTGTACTTTCAAGGAAATGATGAAGAGATTTAAACGATTTAGCAAAAGCGCGGAGTATGAAACCACACTTTTACTATTTCGGTTAACTCCGGACTCGTTAATTGAAATATTTGCTATTTGATGATTTTGATGATTTTGTGTGCTTTCGAGCCACTATGTTGGACCTTCGGGTCATATGTTGGACCTTCGGGTCAAATACCAGTACTAGACCTTCGGGTCATATGTTGGGTGCCAAAATTATGTTGACAGTACTTGGTAGGCTTCGGCCATATGTTGATGCGCGTGCGGCGTAGCTAAAACTCGCCATTTGTTGGGATCGATCCACTTTTATGTTGATTTTTCTAGTTATCTATTTTTTATTTCTAGATTTTGTGAATTGCCGTTTTGAATTCAATTGTGAATTTGAAAGTTGATTTTGATGGAGTTTGATGTGATTTCTTCATTTAACTATGTTGATTTCTTATGTTGAATAGTCTCATTAGAGATTATTATTACTTCGATTGATGTTGTTTATGATGCACTCACATTTAAGAATAAATTAGACTGATCCGTTTATTATTTTCTTTTAAATAATACTCGGGTCAGACCGAGTTATTTCAGGATAGTTGCTATCTCTGATTCTGTAGCAGCTTCAGCTTTTGGGATTCGCATCTTCTTTTGTCTAGCCTTCGAGGAGTACTTTTGGATATTTGATTCGTCTTATGTATGTTGATGTATATGTATATGTACATTTGGTTGTTGTGAACTATCTATTGTTGTAGCATGTATTCCAGACTTGTCTTCCGCTATATATCTGATATTTCTGTTCTGCTGCGATTATATTATCATCGTTTTTTATATTATGAGTTGTTGTTCTGGATTTTTCTTTAGCCACTGTAGTTTCGCTTTAGATTTGGATTGAATTTATATCTTTGGGAGTAATTTTCACAACTCCTATCGATGCAATCAATACTCGTCTAAGGCATAACTTACGGATGGTCGCTTCTAACAAGCCTTATTCTTCGCAATAGCAGACGTTATTCCTTATAACAACCTTTGTTATTGTGAGCATAGAGGTGGGGCGTCACAACAATTGCAAAAATAGAAACTACGCGTAGATTCGTAACGATGAGATCTTCGATATATATTTTTTTCAAAATTTTCTGAGGAATTTTAATTTTTGGATTTGAATTTGATTTGTGTTTGGATCTAGAATTTTGTTTGTCTGCACTGAGGAGGAGAGATAGTTGAATCGTACGTACAGACAAATGAGAAATAGAAGTAGGCTATGGTTTATAATAAGGTATTTATAGACAAGGTTGAAAAAGAATAGATGAATCAGATTGGTATACGTGTTGAACGATGAATGGCCCGAAAAACCCGTTCTAACTCCGGAATGAAATTGGGTCAACCCGTATATCAAAATAGAAGTTTTAAAATATTTTAAACGTAATGGAAAAGATTTCAAGTCCAAATTCCATCGTATGAAGAAGTTATGCTAAAATCAATATTTTTCAAATTGATTCCAATTGATTTCAATTTAATTTATTTCAACACATTTCAAGTCCGTACGATCAAACAACAAGCCCGGTCGCTGCGAAACTTGAAATCCTACAATAATTCACCGCTACGGATCCGATGAAACTGGTTTCGTCAAAATCTGAGTCAGTGGCCAAAATGGCTATTTTCCGGTTAATTAAATAAATTAATATTAAATAAATTAAATCACTATTTAAATTCAAATTCTATAATTCATAAATTTTATCATCTTGTATTACTTACTAATTTATAATTCTTTAAAATCAATTCCCATCTCGATTTAAAGTAAATTAATTCACCAATTATAGTATTTATTTCACTTACTCAAAATAATCCCTTTATTATAAATTGAATCCAATTAATTTTAATAAATTCCAATTAAACTGATTAGATTCAATTCCAACCCTTTAGTTTAGTCTATTATTACTTTGAAACGCAGTTAACACTTGTCTCATATTTCATTCCATTTATATATTCAAATTTCCAGCTTCCCTTTGTATTAATTATTATTTCCAAATATATTGAGGTTGTCAAATATATACATTTGTTAAAATTAGAACCTCAATTAATTCATCCAATAGGTTTCATTCCTTTATAAAAACTTAGGAATAAATTATGCATTTCCATTGCTTTATTACATTTACACTTTACAATTACAGTTCTTACCCACATTAATGAGCATTTATTTTTATTTAAATGTAACTGTTTTCCAATTAATTTGGTGGAATAGATATATTCTGGTAATTTATGATGATTGTTACCATAGCCTTAAAATTTTGCTTAGGCTTATCATTTCAATTATTTATTATAATTACTTACATCCTACGAATTTATTCTATTACATAAATCATACATTAATTTATATATTCATACAATACTTACCTTTATTTACTTATAATAAAATATCATTCCCAAATTTAACAGTTACAACAAATTAATAGGACAATTAAATAGTAACTTATGACCGTTACTATTACTTTGATTCACATTAATTACCATTAATATTCTGTATAAAATTTATTTACTTGGACTCATGCTTTTTATTACAGCAATTACTACCTTAATTATTAAAATTACGTTTTCTTTTTAATTTACATTCACACTTTCCATTATTATATTAATTATCATTAAGTACATTTGATTTTCTTTATTTGTAATTGGTAAATTAACTAGTAACAACCATTTGTCAGCATTATACCCTTTATAATACTTGCATGCTCATTCTTCCTAACCAATCACCATCTATTATATTATTTCACACATTAATTCAATAATTATATTTGCTTCCTCATATCCCATTTATAACCAAGTCATAACATTTAAATTATTTTATTAACTAGAATTTCATTCAAGTTCATTAATTAATAACTTGCATTAACATTATTGCCTAAATTTAAATTCAGTTACTATTACTCAATACATTATTGCATTCGTTAAATAAATGCTTACTTTAAATTACTTATTTTAAATTTTATATCCAAGTGCAACAATGAACACTGTTTCTTTATTGGGATTTCACTCCAATTTTCAACAATTAGTTTTAATAACCATTGCTACAATTCATTCTTAACATTTACTTCAATATACATAAAAAAGTTTTAATTCCTTTCTAAATTTAATTACGAAAATCTAATTAAATTAACCAATTTTATTTTTCAAAATTTATGGGTCGTTACAGAAATGATCCAACCATTTGTCTTGAATAGTGGGTTTTGAATCGAAATGATTAAATCTCGAATCTTAAATGAAGGAATCTTAAAAAGTACAATGTTCGGAATCTGTTACCTTGGAACCGTGAAGTTGGATGTTCGATTGTTGAACAAGAATCAAGAATCTGTTATTTTGGAAATGTGACCTTGGAAGTTCGAATCTTGAATCAGCAAATGTTCGAATCTTGAAAAGGATTCAAGATTCGTGAAAAGTTTTTGGGACTAAAATCGTCAAATGTTCGAATTTTAAATTATGAAAGTATGTACCTCGTATTCGTAGAACATTATATTTGAATATTGCAATTTTAAAATCTAGATCGCGAGAATGGTAACAATGAAAAATTTCACACCTCAAAAATTCAAAAGTTTGAATTATGAATTTTGAAAATTCTGAATTTCAAAATTTCAAAAATTTTAACCTTTAAAAGTTCAAACCGTGAAATTTGTAAAGTTTGGACATATTTGAATATTGAGATGTTGAATTTGGAATCTTAAATCTATAAAGTTCTGCTTTTTATTATGAGCCAGGATATTCATTATAAAAGCTCTAACATAAATGTCGAAAAAGTTTGTGCTTTGAATCGAGACACCTGAAAAATTTGAATCTTCAATCTTGATATGTTTGAACGCTGATATTAAAGTCGATAACGTACAAATTTAAAACTCGTCGAAATTCAAATCAGGAGATACTCAAAGTTAAACACATGAATCTTGAATATTGAAATGTTAAGAATGTGAACATTAGTTTTCCAAAACTTCTGATTTTGAATCTTTTATATACCAATCTTACAAAAATTAAATTTTTGAGATTTTAGAAGTTCGAATCACGTAAATAGTGACGTTTCTACATAAGTATTATTGAAAATTTTAATTTTTAATTTTCTAATAATGAATTTCGTAACACATAGTTTTTGGATATTCATCATGAAATCCCGAATATTGAACCTTGAAATGTTTGTATCCTGAAACTTGAATTTCAAAAAGTTTGAATCTTCAATCTTAAATCTTGAAAGTTTGAATCTCGAAATTGTATCCTATACAATTTGACTATTTAATTTTGCATGAGATCTTGAAAATTTTGACGCTCCATGTTTGTAGATTTTTGAGATTTACCCTCGAATATTGAAAAATTCAGATATTCACTCTTGAACTATTCATAGACCGACTCGTGTGTATAAAATTTTGAGTTTTTTGAACGTTGAATCATGTAAAGCGAGATCACTAAACATTAAATCCTTGGACTTGTGAAATAGAAAGCACAAATTTACATTTCTGGAAGCCTAAAATTTCAGCCTTGATTCGTGGTAATTTCTAATTGTAATTATTTGAAAGTTCGAGTATTTGCTAAGAATTTCAAAATTGAAATTTTTTAATTTCAATATTGAAAATTTTTGAATCATGAAACAAAACTGTGGAAGCTCGAAATTTGAATGACGAAAGTAAGGAAGCTTAAATCCAGAATCTTGGGTACTTATCATGAAAAGAAAAAATTTTGAATCTTGAAAACGATTCTTGATTCGGGAAAAGTTTGGCTCTAAAATCAACGAATGTTTGAATTTTGAATTATGAAATGTGTGAATTTTATAATACTCGAAATCCATTTTTGAATATTGAAATTTTAAGGAATCCATAATTTTAAATCCTTAAAGATTCCAATGTTCAATCTTGAAACATATACTTTGGGCATCCTTCACAAAGCTCTACGGTATCATTTTAAATGGTTTATATCGTAAATGTACAATTTTTATTTCTTGAATCTTCACTCTTAAATCTTGAAATGTTATATAATCTTGAATTGAATCCTATAAAGTTTGACTATTTTATTTGCACGAGTCGACACTTGAAATTATCCAAGTTAGACACACAAATCTGGAATTTTGAAATATTTGGAACGTGAACATCAATTTGGAAACTCCTGAGTTTCTTATTGGATTTTGAATTTTGATCTACAAATTTATATCATGAAATTTAGAACTTGAAAATCGAACAATAAAAGTTCGAAACATTAATATTGAGAAGGTCGAATCCTTATTTTAGAAATGATCTAACCATTTGTCTTGAATAACGAGTTTTGAATCAAAATGATTAAATTTCGAATGTTAAATGAAGGAATCTTAAAAAGCACAATTTCCGGAATCTGTTATCTTATAACTGTGAAGTTGGATGTTCGATTCTTAAAAGAAGAATCAAGAATCTGTTATCTTGGAAATGTGGCTTTAGAAGTTCGAATCTTGAATTATCAAATGTTCGAATCTTGAAAACGATTCCAGATTCGTGAAAAGTTTTTGGGACTAAAATCGTCAAATGTTCGAATTTCTGAAAGTATGAACCTCGTATTCCTCGAACATTATATTTGAATATTGCAATTTTAAAATCTAGATCGTGAGAATGGAAAAATTGAAATTTCACACCTCAAATCTTCAAAATTTTGAATTTTGAATTTTGAATTTTGAATTTCAAAAATTCAAAATTTCTAACCTTTAAAAGTTCAATCTTGAAATTTGTAAAGTTTGGACATACTTGATTATTATGATGTTGAATTTGGAATCTTAAATCCTATAAAGTTCCGCTTTTTATTTTGAGCCAGAATATTCATCATAAAAGCTCTAACATAAATGTCGAAAAAGTTTGTGCTTTGAATCTAGACATCTGAAAATTTTGAGTCTTCAATCTCGATATGTTTGTACGCTGAAATTAAATTCGGTAACGTACAAATCTAAAATTCGCAAAAATTCAAATCAGGAGGTACTCAAAGTTAAACACATGAATCTTGAATATTGAAATGTTCAGAATGTGAACATTTGTAACGACTCACTATTTTGGACCATTCAAATCGACAATAAAACCACACATGTCTGACTTGAATAATTCGAAAACAATAGATTGTTATATAATTTTGGAGCAAATAAAACCAATCACAGACACAGATAAATAAGAATAACTCGCAGCGGAAATAAAAATAACAGTAGTAGTTCATGAAGCTACCACAAAGACAGTCTCATAGGCAGTCTCAAAACAGGTACAAAATACCATATTTTGAAAAGTAAATACAACATAAATCCCAATACATAAATGTTCACTAGTACATAACCTAAATAAAGAATACTGAATGGAAATAGATAACAACTAGATAGATTGTCTCCAGCAGATCCTAGCTCCAGAAGGTGAAATCCAAAGCTGATACTCAGGCTGACCCGAGCGTAAAGTCAAACACAAAACACTCGAGTTAGGACATACATACTTATACAATGTAAACCAACTCGAGTGAACTGTAATAAAATGTGCAAGTAACTTAAAGGACGCTTGGGACCGCTCATCCTTTAAGGATCCCTTAAACTATTTACTATGTAGTAATATACGCTAATATAATAGTGTCTAAAGTAAAGTAAACATACTTCAAAATAGCATTAAGGCTTTACATTTTCCACCTTAACACATACATAGTCCCAGTAGTATATACAGTATCATAGTCCCTGCTGATCGGTAAGCCACTCGAGGATACTCCATAGGTTACGACACAAAACCAAAATCGTACAAGGCGCGCCAGGGTAGGTGACACAGCACAACTAGGCAATGCCAGGGTATATATATACCAATTGCACTTCCGGACCGGTGGCAACGCGTAGCAGTTACTACCGCCTACCTCGAGCCACACTCTCAAAATCAAAGGTGCGCATCAATCAATCACAAAGTAATAGAATGACATACGAGGAAGTGTGTCCGATAAGAAGAGCGATCGCATTAGCCCGTCGATTGGTCTTATTTTAGCCTCCTTATGCCAACTCACGGGAGTCGGGTCCACGTACATACCTCAATAGAACGTCGCCACCATCCTACTTCATTTTGGAATCTCCACCGCGTACATGCTTGTTAAAGTAGTTTTCGGTATCGACAGAGAGTATGCACATATCTGATCCCGCTCTCTTTAACAACCAACCGTTATTATAACCCGTGGTTATAAATTTCAAAAATGATTTATATTCCAAATCAAAATAATTCATTTAAACCATTTAAATATGAAGTCCTTATCCTTTCAAATCAAATATTAAATTTCCAGAATTGTAGCATTTTCTAAGTTCATTCGTTCAATTATAAAAATTTCAAAACATTGTTTTTTTCAGAAAAAGCAGCGCTTATAAAGTGCTACGGTAGATATGCTAGTATTCCAAAAAAAGTTCAATTTCAGAAACTGCAGCACTTTAAAAATGCTACTGTAGGTATATTGATATACTCAAAATAGTTCAATTTAAGAAACTGCAGCACTTTAAAAATGATGTTCTAGATATTAGTATATACAAAATAGCTCAATTTCAGAAACTGCAGCACTTTAAAAATGCTACTGTAGGTATATTGTTATATTCAAAACAGTTCAATTTCAGAAACTGCAGCACTTTAAAAATGATGTTGTAGATATTAGTATATACAAAATAGCTTAATTTCAGAAACTGCAGCACTTTAAAAATGCTACTGTAGGTATATTGCTATATTCAAAATAGTTCAATTTCAGAAACTGTAGCACTTTAAAAATGTTATTGTAGATATTAGTATATTCAAAATAGTTCAATTTCAGAAAGTGTAGCACTTTAAAATGCTATTGTAATAGTTCAATTTCAGAAACTGCAGCACTATAAGATTTTCATTTCTTCCTACATTTATGTGACGATACGGATTTTTCGCGCTCGAAATCGACATCCATACTTTACATCGTACTCGAATGCCACAGATTCGAGCGTTCAAATCCGAGTCGTCGGAGCTTATAACAACATTAAGTAAACTACACAGCGGAATAAAAAGAATAATACATTGATATACATCATTGATACAATATCTGGTACAACAGAGTGATACAATGAATACCAATATACATCAGAGATATGATACAAGAAAAATAGCAGCGGAAAAAGAAAATAGATAACACCAGCAGCGGAACAATAACTCAAAAATAGTCTTCAACGAAGAACTCCAAAACTGAAACTCCATCTGCAAGAACCAATCCAGAAATAGCTCGAACTCCCAATAATGATGCACAAGATAAGCAAGTGCAGTCTGATCCAAAGACTGAACTAACTCTAGATAATTCACTAAAACTGACTATCTGAAAAACCCAACTCTAAACTGCACGTGTGGAAAAATTTTGAGCATCCAGAGTTTAGAAAAGAAACAATAAACTCTAGATCAGTCATGGGACTGGTGTGAGCAACAAAAACAGTTTATCTTTAAAAAAACAAGCAACCAAATATTTTAAAATCAATTCGCAATGCTTTTTAGAAATGAGACTACCATAAGGCCTCTCGCACACACACACAACGCAAACGCAGAATCGGAGGAGATTTCTCCTTATGATAGTCAAAGATGCTTGATACGCATTAAGAAGAAATATTTGATATTATTACTAGTGCATAGTGTAGGAAAAATCATTTCAAAAGTAAATATATAAATCTTGGCCAACATACGACCATTATCGTATGCCTACTATAGCTACCATGTTCAATAGCAGGTTACCGCCACATTGCATGGTAGGTTATACAACTAAAACCGTACAAGCCTCGTATTAGATGAATGGATTTCCAACAAATGGTCAGGCCAAGGAACTTCCTATTGCCACATGGGAACGCCTCTGGCGGGACGCCCCAAGAACCAAACCGGATCTCTGCCAAACAAGGCCGGCTACCCCCCTTCCCGGGGAATATACAAAACCTCATATATGCCACCCCCGGTCCTCTGGGACCTTTAAACGAGAGCTCTCTAACCAACAACATCACACAGTAAATAATATAGTGTGTCCACATGAGTAAGTATCTGGGCTCTATACCATGATACTACCCTTTTCCAAAAGGAAAGGTCATACCCTAGCAAGCTACCCTTGAAACCTTGCCGCACAATTCCTGTTTCGACCATTACCGGTTTGTGAGGCTCGACGAAGTCTCATCCACAAAGCTACGCTTTTTTACCAAAGCCACACTTTGATCAACAAATGATCAGCAACACTCAACATGCCACATTACCAAGTTGGGAATATATCGCTGATAACCCTCAACTACATAACCTCTAAAGGTGTTAAGCTAAGAGAATAAATTCTCCGCCACCAACGGAAATGTATTTGAAAGATATCTGCTCTATATCTCAAAATGTAATGTCAGACATACAATCCATACAAGTCTGTTCTAGATTTAGAACAGAACCGAAGGCACTTCCAAAGAAGCCCTTGCAAATCCGGATAATCCCTAATCATGTACGGATTTCCCATCACATATGGAGTCTCTATACCGGAGACCAGTCGATGCAAAGACATTCAACGAGTTGTCCTTTCGTTTTCGAAAATATCCGATCTTCACCACCGGTCTTCAATTGCTATCCATAACGACGTATCACATATTCGAAATGGGATATATGACACAAGGTCCTCTCCCGGTTAAACCGAATAAATGAGCATAATATTTAAAACATATGGATATTGGATTTCAATTAAGTCACAACTTATTACCCAAAACTTTCTTTAAATGGTTAAACAAATTACCATTTCAAATCTTTAAACAAAAGATTTTAATTCACAAAGTTCACCCAATTTCACAAAGATTCATTCACGGATTTCAAAACAATTTCCATTTAATTAGATTAACTCATTAAATCTTTAAATCAAAGATTTAACCTATAGCTTTCAAACCGTTTTTATAACTTGGAAAAGTCATCTCATTTTTAACTTGAAATCCCTTTAAAACAAATCGGAAGTTTATTTATTATGTGAAAGCTTTTATTATTTGAAAACAAACAGTTTTCGTTTCAGAAAGATCCAAATTTATTTTCACGAGTTAAAGCCTTTGAATTTAAATTCAAATTCCCAAAACAGTACCTTTAAAATAGTTTAACACATATAAATTGGTATAACATCTTTAGTCCCAAGTTCCAGATCATATAATTCAATTTCAAATATTGAATTCAAATTTAAATCAAAATATTTAAATTTCAAAACTCAATCAAGTTATTCAAAATAAATGTCATCTTTGAAATTCCATTTCAACAGCTTTTCACTTTAAACCCAATCTATTTCCAAAACATTTGAATTTAAATATTCAATTGTTTAAATCATTTCGAAATCTGTGACTTAATCGATTTCCTCGTGAAATCCATATTGGTGTGTGTATAAGTGTGGTCCAGGGGTTTAACACAATAGTGCAACATCATTCAATCATCACAGATCAAACACAGAAAAATAGTTGATAAGTGATATAACTATAACGTTTATCGCTCATTCACAGATTCACGGATAATATACAAATGTATCATCAATAAATGAATAAATTATATACAGCTCAATCCACAGAACAAAATATCACAGATCAGATAGGACAATCAATTCAAGGCATCTCATACAATACAATCATTCATAAGTAAGGTCAAGTATTCAATAGTCATTTATAAGTAGGATTAATTAATCGTTTAATCCTAATCAATTCAATTTATTTCCAAGTAAATTTATTATTTATGAATTAATTATTTAATAATAACTTATTAATTATAAATCATTTGATACAAAATTTATTTATCAAACACTTTAATAAATTAAACTATTCTTAATTAATCATATTAATTAAATCAACCTAATTACATAATTAATTAACTTTAATAAATCAAAATATCCAAAATTAATTACAATAAGTGATTAATCCTTAATTACTCTTATTAAGTAATTACATTTAAAACAATTTATAATTGATTATCTAAATTAATTAATCTAATTAATTATCAAAATTAATCACATTAATTTAATTACTTAATATCTCTAGTTAATTTATCTTCATTAACTAATAACATTTCATTAATTACTTTCTTAAGAAATTATCTTAGATTAATTATTATTAATCATCCCTAATTATAAATAAATCTAAATTATAAATTTAAAATCAAATAAATCATTCTTTAATTACCATATTAATTAAATTAACCTTTTAAACCAATTTCATAATTAATCATTCTAATTAACTTAATAATTTATGAATTTCAAATCAATATGTTTCATTAACTATAAAGATAATTTATTCTTATTAATGATTTTATTTATTACTTTCTTATGTTTGAAAATATTAATTTTAAATTTACTTTTAAGATTTCATGTTAAAGTAATATTAATCATCTGAAAGAAATTCAAAAGAGTTTAAACTCAATCATTTATTTCCAAAACATTTTATAGAATATACTTGAACGTTTTTAAAGTTTAAACAGAAACAGGTTTTGAAACCTGTACCACATCTTATACCCGAGCCCCTTCATGATTTCCCCTAGCTAGACCCTCACAAACTCGAGCTCTGCTTCGAGTTTTCCCACATCTTTACCCGAGTACCCCAAAATTTCGATCCAAAAATTTTCCAAGTGTTTTTACTTCGCATTAAAATCTAGCTTCGAGTCACACACTTAATCGCTTCGAGCTTCTTCCCGAGACACACACGAAAACACCAGCTCCAACTTAAAATAAAACGCCCAGATCCAACAAACGTGCTCGTGCACGTGTACAGCAACGCCGATCTCTGGCGAACTCCCCTCCGCCCTCTGACAAGTCAGCATCCACCCTGACAACCCACCACGATCGTTGATTCAAGTCCAACACCCGGAAATCAAAATCAAGGGCAAATTCAAAAACCTGGAACAAAAGAAACATCACCAACCCCAAAACCTGTCACGGCGTCGTTCTATCCACCACGATCGTCAGAAAACCCAAAACTTCGGCCATCTATTCGGCGTCACCCCCTCTACCATCACCCCAAACCTCATCGCACTCGATCAATCCCGCAAGCCGCAGTGATCGATTTAACCTAGCCTAGTTAAACTAGGGTTCTGTACTTCAAATGCTTGCCGCCTTCACCATGACCGACTGCACCTCGTCACCATATTTTTCCTCGAATCCCCGTACGTCCCTCTGACACCAACCAAAACTTTAACCTCTACAAATCAGTGAATCCCCGTGGATCACTAAAACTATGAAATTCATACAAACCCAAAATGCTCTTTTATCTTTGATCTAAAAATTGTGATTTTTGCTTTAAAAATCATGTTATAGGATGCGAATTCAAGTTACAAACATGAACTTGTAAATTAAGAAACCTGAATTTTTGACAAATTTATGTTTTACTCAGTATCTTGGTTTTCCAGAAATATTAACTAGTTGTTTTAACTTAAATATAATTTTAAATTAAAGCTTAAGGTAAAACAATCAAGTTTTGTTTAAATTATGAATCCGGATTTTTCCTGGATCAAGAGGAAATAATTTTTAAATGATAACCTGAGTTTAAAATTTTATTTTATTTTTTTGAACAGAGGTCTTCTACAGGTTATACAAACATGCATTCATCATACTTCAGCAGTTCAACAATATAAATATCCAAATATGCTTCACACTACAAGATGGAACACAGCAATGATATGAACCAAAGTTATACTTTAAAAGGATTTAAAGGTGAAGTTACTCACTTGTTTTTCAGGAAAGAACAGAGTTTGCTTTTATTTTGAAACAGGCTTGAACTTCCAGTTGAAACCATCACTTGATTCTCTGGCTGCCTTGATTCATTTGTGTTGTTGTTTAAGGTTGAGATGATATTACTTCATTCATTTTTTTTCTTTTCTTTCAGTTATAATGGACGAATTGGAATGAAGTTGGTTGATATATATAAAAGAAAAGTGTACAGAGTGATATCTTCGTTTATACAATAAGCATGGCTGAGATGTTTGTATTAAATGCATGATGTATGTTGCATCAATTACTTTATGTACATGAACATTTATTTACTCTTTTTTTTCTTCTTTCCCTGTTTCCTTTGTTACTGATGAAGAAATTTTGTTTCGGCTGAGATAATCTTGTACATGCTGAGAAGATGTATTTTGTACTTGAGTATTAAATGCAAGAGTCCTATTTGTTTACAAGTCTATACTATTTAATTATTATGTAGTATGTTCAGTTTTTTTTTGATTCAGCCCTCTTGCATTGCTTCTAATTTGTTTACAACAAATCCACTTTTGTTTTATTGTTTCCTTGTTTAAATTGTTTTATTTGCCTTGTCTTAACTTTGCATCAATCTTACAGGCATATACATATATTTGTTTGTGTTGCTTTGTATTGACTTGTTCTTGCCTGGTTTGTTTATATTTCTTTATTTGTTTCTAAGATGTTTGTATTTATTATGTTTGTTGTCTTGTATCCCTTTATACAAATTTATTCTAACATCAAATTTAATCATATCAAAATCCAAGTTAAATTTAAACTAATATTTTATATTGATTTCCAATTAATTCCCAAATAAAAATCAAAAATTTATATTAAAATTTATATTAATTACCAATTACTTCACAATTTTTATTCAGAAATGAAATCAATTATCAATTCATACTCAATTTAAATTCGGGATCGTTACAATTTAATTACAAAATCTTATAAATTTAACCAATTTTAATTATCGAAATTTACAGGTCGTTACACTCTCCCCCACCCAAAACTTTTCGTCCCCAAAAAGGAAAAGAAGGGAAAAGAAGAATTAAATAAACAATATATCTTATTTAAAATATTAAATATATAACAAATCAATTTAAATAAAATAAACTAATTTAAATCATTAAATCTTTTATATTCAAATTAATAAAGTTTGGAAACATTTACAAAAATATTCTAAGTTCAAAATTTTCGGCAAATTTCAGCAGAGTCGCCTTTGTACGGAGAGGCTCGGGAGAAAATATAATATCAAATATAACAATATATAACATATATTTTCCAAAATAATATATATCCCAACACGGAAACACAATATAATAAAGCTATAAACCGTAATACGAAAACGTACCTATTTGTCGGGCAGTTAACGCTTATTTTATGGAACCAAAAGCAGTAGCAATTACTTCCATAACCTGCATTTCACTTATACAATCTAAAAGAGTTAATAATTATATAAAATGAAATATTTAAAGTTGCTTCAACCAAAACAACCAAATCAAGCCAAACAACAATCACTTGCAATCACAACATACAACCACCATATGAAGCCAAATAAAATCAACCATCCATAGCAAACAAACAAAATAGTTCTTCAGGTTAAAAAAAACTTAAATTGTACAGAATGAAAAATAAACGATTAAGCGCACCATTTAATCAACAGTCTTGGATGAAATTAAATAGATTATTCCTGTATCCAAACAATTTTAAAGTATCCTTGCGCAAACAACCATAAACCAAACAAACAACGATATCAAACAACTGATTAAGTTTATTCTTATTAACTCCGTACATTTTCATTTATTGCTTACAATTATTCATTTATAAATGTTATGTCAGTTTCTTCTTTTTATTGCATTATATTTATTCATTCCTTCATTATTGCATAACTTCATTTATTATCGTTCGTTTATTTATATTATTATGCTTAATCCAATTTCTTAGCATCTCAATTGTTTACTTAAGTTTATAACCATTTATTTATAATACTTTCCTTTCTATTATATTTTATTAGAAGCAATTTCAGTTATACCTAAGTTTATACCACTAGAACAACAAATCCTTATTTATTTAAGAATTTCATCAAATACCTTCATTATTTCCAATTTACTAGTATAATATCCTATTACATAAGCATTAGAACTTTTCAATATTTGGTAAGTTGTATATATGCTAGAGAATGCAATTGAAAATTATAAAAGTTTATCTCATTTCTTTCAATTAATTCATTGTTCCCAAATTTTATCTTTTGTCTTATAAGTTACAATTTCAACTTTCCTTTATTTCCTTTATAACTTAGCACTAAATCTCTTATTTCATTTAGAGGTTTCAATCATTAGTTAAATTCAATTTCACTACACTAATAGGAACTATCAATTAACGGAAACTTAAGAATTAAATATCGGGTTTTATCTAAATTATTTAAACATAATAGATAAATGCATATATACTTACAACTTATATATCCAGTTATATTTAAACAATATAAAATTTATATTTGTTTATCAAAATAAATTCACAGTAAAACTACCACAGAGAGGGGAGTTCAAAACTTATTTCTTACCGAAACTTCTTTTTAAAACATTTCTTTCAAATTATATTGAAATACTTATATTAGAAAATACTTCTAATAATATTATTCTTATATTCCAAAATCATTCAAAAGAAATTTTCAAAACCCCGGAACTTATGTTCTAAATTTCCAATTTTCATTTATTTAATTTTCAATCTTATTTCAACTATTATTTATAAATTTCATTACCTAACAACCAATATATTGCAACCAAATATATATCATTTATAAAAATTTATTTTATATATATAGAAAATATAATAGGCAAAATTATTTCATTCACCTATATCAAAACAAATATTGTGTCGGTCGGTCCTATTAAGTGTTTAGAAATCCCTATTGATGTCATAGCGTTTCATGCACCAACAAAAATTTGTAAATGCAAAACGGAACAAATTAACATTATATTAAAACCTTTTTATAACACTAACAAATACGCTCTCTCATATATACGCTCAACGACTCATCATAGGGTATTACTACCCTATTAATAAAGAGTCAAACCCCACAAAGTTAAGATTTATCGCTAAACCTCGCTCTGATACCTGATGTAACGTCCCGCCTTTTAGCACGGTTTAAATCGATGATAAACCACACACGTCAGACTTAAACCTACAGAAGGGCGGATTGTTATGGAGTAAATAAGAATAAGCAGAGAAAGAAAAAAACAAAATTGAATCTTGCAGCGGAACGATAAAATATAATAATCAAACAAATAGTTCATGAAGCTGTTTTACAAAAACATTTGATTATACTTATACAATGCATATCAGAGTTACACATACCAGAGAATAATCAATAACAATGCAGCAGAATAAAATGGTGTAGTGGAATATAATTCATCACTTTTCGCGTTTAATTTAAATTCCATTAAATGCAGAAATTATAAATTGAATTACCCATAATTCCATTTAATTGACTTTCCATTCTGTAACAATCAGGGGTTTTGTAAAAATTAATTATCGTCAAATGACGATTAGATTGGTTTGCTAATTGCTGTTGGAGTTTTTTTTAATCAAGTTGAAAATTCTTTTGAATATTTGTCAAGTGATTAGGCGGGATTTAAAAATAAAATTGGGCTCATGTTTTTATTCTGGGCGTTGTGTTTTATCAAGGCAAAGACCCGATCCTCTCCATTGTTTTTCGTTCGAAACCCTAAACCAAAAGGAAAAAAAAGAAGCGAACGAAAATAATGGCGGTTAGGGCTTTTGGCTTCGCCTCGATTTCTTGAGTGCTCGGCTTCGACTTGGAACCGTTCGATCTGGGGATTGTTCTTCGTGTTTGCTTGCAATCGATTGTTATGCTCGTCGAATCAAAGGTGAGTGATTTTCTTCACTCGCATCTAATTTGAATCTCGTTATTCATGAATTTCGTTGTTTGCTTTCTTGGCTACTACTACTACGAATTTTAGTGATTTCTGACTTTGGTTTGAAGTCGTTGGTTTGAATTCTCTGTCATTTTCGATGTTAACTTCGAACAAAAATTTGTCTTTGGCCAAGAATGCTACGCGATGCTAGCATCCTTGTGCTTCATGTTATTCGGTCTTGGCTTTATTAAAACTTGTACCTTGATTTTCATTTGCTTTGTTGGCTTCGGCCTTCCTTTCTCTGATGAACTGCGGTTATGTTGGTTTCGTAACCGCCACGGCTTGCTTCGCATTAACTTTGGTCACTTGATTTTGTATATGTGATTCCCAGATTTTGTAGTATCTTCGGCTCTGACATGGTGCTTTCACCTTCGTCTGTTGTTCCATGCTTTTGTGATATGTTTGCTTCGATCTGTTCATAGCCTTAGAGGCTATATTCTGGTTCATTGGGCTTTGATTTTGATGTGAACCTGTTACCTACTTGGTTTGGTTTCTTCTTGACTTCGGCTTTGGCTACTTTGTTGCTCTGTAGCATATGCCAATATGCTGTGTGTCACTGCATTTATACATACAGTTTAGTTGTAATTGAGTTAAAGTGCTGTTTCACGGCCATTGATGCTTGAGTCTTCATTTGAAATCTCCTTTGGCTTTGTTCGAACTACCATGTCACATGTTTATGCTGGTGTTGTTTCTTTGATATATATATACGTATACATGCATTCTGTATTGTATTACTTGCTGTCCGGAGTTTAAATGTTTGAAAGGCTTACAAACTTGGAGCCTTTGTAAACTCTGGTTTATCACTTGCTGTGCAAGGTGAACCTGTATCTTGAACTTGGTTTGTATTTCTTTGTGCATACTACTGGTTTGATGTGCACCGCGCCTTGAGCGTGTTTGTATCTGAGTTTTTTTGTTGCAGTCTTGCCCTTGTGATCTTGTGGTGGCTGCAGTTTCTTTTGCATGCAGTCTTGCCCTTGTTGGTTTGCATTGCATTGATGCATTTGGATTTGTTTTTCGAATTCACTTGAGTTGAATCTGGTATTTTGGGTTTGACCTTGTGTTCGTTTGTGAATTTCCATTGTGTACATGCGTGCACATTGTCCCATGTCATTCTGCTTTGACCATTGAGGTGGCATTGATATTTGAATGTCCATTTGTTTTTGATTCGTTGATCTTTTGTGTATTATTTCATGCTGTAGTGGCGAGGCAGTGCACGCGTGCGTGTGCTGCAACCCTACTCGAATTGACGTTTTTATTGATATTTCTTTTGCATTTGATTCACTGAGCTTTTGTGAAATTCATCACTGTAGTGGCGAGGCAGTGCATGCAAGCGTGCATTGCAGCCCTATCAGATTTGAAGTTTTAAATTGATATTTCAATTGTTTGAATTGTTTTGCGTGTTCAATTCAATATTTTGAAATTATATTTTGATTTGGTTTACTTTAATGATTTTGTTGGTATCTAATTATCTTTTTGATAATTAGATTATGAGTTTCTAATTATTTATTTAATAATTAGATTTTGTTTCTAATTGTCGTTTAGGCAATTCGGTTGTTTTCTAAATTATCTTCATTGATAACCCTTTTATTTATCTTCGTTGATAATTTGAATTTGTTGGTTTGTTGTTTAATCCTGTTACGTGTTATATTTACCTTTATCTGATTTCCTTATTTAAGGATTGGATAGCTGAATTTTTTTTGACTGTCGTCTAATTGTTATTTAATTATTATTGCTTCCGTGCATTAATAACTGAGTTTAAATTAGACTGACCCGTGTATTATTTTCTTTTGAATTTAATACTCGGGTCAGACCGAGTTATTACAGGTTGTAGATATCTTGCTTTGGTTTGCTGCTTGAGCTATAAAGTCCCTTCATATCTTCTGGAGTAGTCGTTGTCATTTTTAGTAGTCAGTGTATCTGATCTAGGATGTTATGTATTCATGTATATTATTCACGATAATGTACTCCTATATGTAGCTTCCAGTGTCGACAGCTGTAGTTGTATGTATTGTACCACATGTATTGTAACAGACTTTAGTTATATATATATGAGATTTTATATTATATGTGTTCCACATTTAGCTTATTTGTGTTATTATTATATATATTGCCCTAAACTATTATGAACCATCGTAGTTCGTTTTATACTGGAATTGGGTATGTCGATGGGAGTAAATAAATAAGAGATGAAAAATAAAAATACATACCACTCCTATCGAGGTAACCAATACTAGTGTAAGGCCCAACTACGGATGGCCGCTCCTATCCAGCCTTATTCTTTGTAATAACATACAGTATTTCTTTTAATACTCTTTGTTATTGTGAGCATAGAGGTGGGGCGTCACAGTTGGTATCAAAGTTTGGGGTTTATGGAAATAATATAAAACATAACTTAGATGGAACATGTGTTACAACTATTTGTTGATGTTTTATTTGTGCCTTGAGTCAAAACTAAAGTTTCGAAATTATGATGAGGTTTTCAAATATCCTTATTTAAAAATAAAAGTGAAATTGTGTTTTGATGATTGAGAAATTTGTGTTTTGTTTATCAGAGTGCGCAGCGGAAACAGCGAGACTGTCTTCGCTGAGTACAGCTGATAACTCTTTTGGATTTAAAAATCAAAAATATGGAAATGAAATAAATTTCATTTGTTGTTCACATAGATGTGTTTATTTTGATTTCTTTGGAAATTTCGAATCTGATTGAGGACCCGAAGCAATTGCAGTTATGTGATTTTGTTGAGATTTTTGCTGTTTTGAATTCTCTTCGTTGAAGATATATTTGAATGATTTCTTTGTTCATTTTGTAGTATACGTGCAAATTCAAGTTGCACGTTACTGCATTAATTTTACGTTGAACCGGTGTTTGGTTTTCAACGTATTTTGTTGCCGTTATTTTTTTATAACGGGGTTTTTACATCGGTGCTAAGTTTTTGAAGCGCGGTGTTTTGTTGACCTTTTTAATGAATGGAAATTCACTGGTGTTATGTTTTGATGCGAATTATTTTGATGAGATTTTGACGTATAAATATTACTGTCACTTTGACTTCAGTAACGTCAAATTTAAAGTATATTTTCAAGCGGTCATCCCGCAATGCTGATTTTGTTGTCCATTTTTATGGTATTTTGAGTAGTGCAATTTCCTTGTTGAAGTTGCTACTGATGTTGCTGTTTTAATCACGTGTTTTAAAAGTTGTTTCAAAATAAAAGTTGTTTTCAAAATTTTTTACAGTTACGCTTTCAAAAGAATGAGGAAGCGATTTAAACGTTTCAGCAAAATCGAGGACTATGACCCCTTTCTTTTACTGATTCGCTTAATTTCGGACTCGTCCGTTTGAGAATGTAAATTATTACTTTTATAAAATAAATGAAATTGATTTCAGAAGTTTTGTTGTTTGCGCTTTCAAAAGAATGAGGAAGCGATTTAAACGTTTCAGCAAAATCGAGGACTATGACCCCTTTCTTTTACTGATTCGCTTAATTCCGGACTTGTCCGTTTGAGAATATGAAATGTTATTTTTGGAATACACAATTTTGCACTTTCAACGAAACGATGAAGAGAATCAAACGATTTAGTAAAACACGTGGTATGGGACATGTGCGTTTGCTATTTCGGTTAATTCCGAACTCGTTAATTGAAACATCTGCTGTTTGATGATTTTGATGATTTTGTGTGCTTTCGAGCCACTATGTTGGGCCTTCGGGTCATATGTTGGACCTTCGGGTCATATGTTGGACCTTCGGGTCAAATACCAGTACTAGACCTTCGGGTCATATGTTGGACCTTCGGGTCATTTGTTGGGGGCCAAAATTATGTTGACAGTACTTAGCAGGCTTCGGCCATATGTTGATGCACGTGCGGCGTAGCTTAGACTCACCGTATGATGGGATCGATCCATATTTTATGTTGATTTTCTAGATTATCTTAATTGATTTCTAGATATGTGTTGTTTCCAATTATCTGTAGGTAATTGGATATTTGTTGATATGAGTTCTAATTATCTTTGTTGATAATTAGATATTTGATGTTTCTTATTATCGTTTTTGATAATTGGATATTTGTTGATATGAGTTCTAATTATCTTTGTTGATAATTAGATATTTGTTGTTTCTGATTATCGTTTTTGATAATTAGATATTTGTTGATTTGAGATTTCTGATTATCGTTTCTGATAATTAGATATTTGTTGATTTGAGATTTCTGATTATCGTTTCTGATAATTAGATAGTTGTTGATTTGAGATTTCTGATTATCTTTTGTGATAATTAGATACTTGTTGATTTGAGATTTCTGATTATCGTTTCTGATAATTGGATATTTTTTGATTTGAGATTTCTGATTATCGTTTCTGATAATTAGATATTTGTTGATTTGAGATTTCTGATTATCATTTCTGATAATTAGATACTTGTTGATTTGAGATTTCTAAGTATCGTTTTTGATAATTATATATTTGTTGATTTGAGATTTCTGAATATCGTTTCTGATAATTACATATTTATTGATTTGAAATTTCTAATTATCGTTTTTGATAATCGGATATTTGTTGTTTCTGGTTATCATTTTTGATAATTGGATATTTGTTGATTCTGATTATCGTTTTGATAATTAGATATTTGTTGATATGAGATTTTTGATTATAGTTTTTGACAATTAGATATTTGTTGATTTGAGATTTCTGCTTATCGTTTTTGATAATTAGATATTTGTTGATTTGAGATTTTTGATTATCGTTTCTGATAAATAGATATTTGTTGATTTGAGATTTCTGCTCATCGTTTTTTATAATTAGAAATTTGTTGATTTGAGATTTCTGGTTATCGCTTCTGATAATTAGATATTTGTTGATTTGAGATTTCTGATTATCGTTTTTGATAATTAGATATTTGTTGATTTTAGATTTCTGGTTATCGTTTTTTATAATTAGATATTTGTTGATTTGAGATTCCTGATTATCGTTTTTGATAATTTGATATTTGTTGATTTGAGATTTCTGCTTATCGTTTTTGATAATTAGATATTTGTTGATTTGAGTTTTCTGTTTATCTTTTTGATAATTGAATATTTGTTGATTTGAGATTTCTGATTATCGTTTTGGATAATCGGATATTTGTTGTTTCCAGTTATCGTTTTTGATAATTGGATATTTCTGATCATTTGTCCAAATAAAAATAAACAATGTATGAAAATTTGATTTGGATAAAAAGTGTAACTTTAATAGAAATTCTAAATTTTATAATTCTAAAGGCAAATTTTTCAATCTTGAACTGTATACAATTGTGTAACATTTGTTTCACTTTTGTTTTGGTCAGATTTGTTGTATACTTTTTTTTTAAAAAAAAGTTAGTAATAATTAGTGTGAAACGGGAAATAAACATTACATTTCTTTTACATATGTTTACATCTGTTTCTTAACTTTATATTTAACAATCAATTGGATGAAGCTAAATCAAATGTTATTAATTATGGTACAATAGCGATTAAATTTTGGTTTAAAGTGATGGTTTATTTTCCTAATAGAACCGTTAGTATTTTAAATTTATTTAATAAGAGAAACAAAATAATTTGTACGTTACTTTGGGCATATATTTAATTGTTGCTCTTGCCTTTTCGTTATCTATTTGATTTTTTTTTCTTGCGTTAACAATGCAAAGTTTTCAGCCGTATATTCTCTTCTGAGAATCCAAAATCTTACTCAAATCTTGACTTAAATCATTTCCGTGTGTGAATTATTTCTTTCCCTCTTGCCTCCCATACGTTTCCACCTATTGGATAGAATTGAATGCCTTAATTGCCTCTACCGTTTAAGCATTTTCTCTTGCCTGCCCTCTACATAAATTAGTGAGCAAATGTTAATATATATTTCACGTTCAAAAGTTCCATACCATAAATTATTCATTTTGCTTCCATCAAAATTTGCGTAAGCATCTTCTGAAGGTATGAACCGGCGCATGCTTTTCCTTTCATTTTTTTTTCTCTTTTTTTTTCTTTTTTTTTTCTTTCTTTCTTCTTTTCACTCTTGTTTTATTTCATTTGTTCTCCTTTCATTGTTTTGCTTTGGGTTGTTGATACAAAATCATATCTTGGCTATCTTTCAACTCAAATCAAAAGTCGTGAAATTGTGCTTGTCGTGCCTTTGGAGTCGTGCTTGTATGTTGTTTTGGTGTCTAACTTTGAAAAAGGTGAGTCTTTCTCACTCTGACATATATACTTATGAAAAGTGGATTGATGACAAGTGTTTAGTAATGTAAAATGTTTATGCAAGTTAATGATTATCATATGATATGCTATGCCGTGTTATTACCACGTTATTACCATGTTAAAACTGTTAATTTTCACCTGACATCTGATATATGACTGTATATTGTGATATTGACATTGTTTATATTATTTCTGTATATGATCACACTGCAAGTTCCCTGTTAGGATAAAAATCATTATGGGCTGAAATGATAGGCCTGAGTTATTTTATTTATTTATTTAAACTTGGAATTGCGGGTTTGAAATGATAGAACCCGGATTTTTACCTTTTAAACTGCGGATTGAAATGATACATATCTGTATCACTTGACCTAGGTTAGAAAACTATATACAGACCCGTGGTTATTCTATAAAGTGCTTTGAATATTTTAAGTATTTTAAAAATATAAAATTATGAAATTTGATTTAAATAGATTTTGAAAGGTTTTAAAATAAATAAATTATGATTTTTCTATGTGTTAAAATGTAATTTATGAATGGATTAACTTGATTTTGAAATATAACTTATGTTTGAAATTTGGAATTTTGACTAAAAATGATATTTAAGTTACATGAATAAAATGGACTTTAATTTTATTTGGAAAATGGTAAATATGATAAATTGATTTATATTTGAATTTAAGTGATTTATTAAAGAATTATTGATTTTCTATAAATTTAAGTGGTTGAATAAATGACTGTTGAAAATGAAATTTTAAATTATAACTTGACTTGAAAATGTGAAATTTGAGTTTTAACTAAAGATGTAAAATTAATTAAATAAACTGGAAGTTTAGTTAAATTTGTGAAATGGTAATATAAATCTGAAATGTTAAGTTTTAATTAATGAAAGTAACGTATAGGTTTTAATTAATGAAAGAAACGTATAGGTTTTAACTTATGAAAGAAACGTATAGGTTTTAATTTATGAAAGAAACATATAGGTTTTACTTAATGAAAGAACGTATGGTGTTCTAATTAATGATAGGAACATGTAAATTCCTAATTAATGAAAGAATGGTATAAGTTTTAATTAATGAAAGAAACGTATAAGTTTTTAATTAATGAAAGAAACGTGTAAAGTCCTAATTAATGAGAGAACATGAAAGTTTTAATTAATGCAAGAACATGTAAAGTTTTAATTAAGAAAGAAACATGTAAAGTTTAAGTAGTGTGGTATTGATTTAATTAATAAATGTTCATTGTAATAGGAATATAAAATTTAAAACGTACATTTGACACGTAGATTTTAATCAATGTAATGGTGTATTTTAAATTGATTAAAATGATAAATGTTACTTACTGTAATAATAAAATGTAAGTTGATAACGTACATTTGATAAGCAAGTTTTAATTTATGTGAATGACATACTTTAAATGATTTAAATAATAAAGTTTCTTTATTGTAATAATAATGTAAGTTAATAAGGTGCTTTTAACTTAACATAAGAATTTCGGTTTAAATTGTATATTACAGTAAGAAAGTTTATTTAATTATAAGGCTATGATAAATTGACATGTTAAAATTTTAAGCTTATCAATACTTTGATTATATACAATGTAAAGTAGTACATTCCAAAAATGCTATGATTCCTTAAGGTAACATTTCCAAAATGCTATGATAATTTAAAGGAATATTTCAAGTTTAATAAATTTAAAGAAATATTCAATGATTTGAAAATTTGGGTTTTATTTGAGTGATATAATATTGAATTATTTTTGAAATGGAAATGATACAATTGCGATATTGTTTTGAAATGAGTATGATATTTTGGTCTTGAAAGTATAAATTATTTGAAATAAATATCCATGGGTTATAATAACGATTGGTTGTTAAAGAGACCGGGATCGGATATTGTCTTATAGCTGGCCAATACCGAAAACCACTTTAACAACTGTGTACGCGGTGTAGATTCCAGAATGAAGTAGGATGGTGGCGACGTTCTCGAGGTATGTTACGTGGACCCAACTCCCGTGAGTTGGCATATATGACTAAAACAGGAGCTATACCGGGCTACACAAAGGGTCGCACCCTTTCATCGAGCATGCTCCATCGGAAACTATTCTATTACTTTTGTGATTCGATTCGGTGGCGCCACTTTGATTCGGGGGTATTGTTCGAGGTGGACGGAAGCTGCTGGCTTGCCGTCACCACCGGTTCGGGAGTGCAAACGGTGTATCCACCCTGGCATTGCCTCGCGTGCCGTGTCATATCCTTATATCGAGCCCACTACAATTTTGGTTTTAAAGATCCGACCGCATTAAGGTTCACCATCCCCTTAACGCTATTTTCTATATGATTATACTTCACCGATTAGACACTATCGTATATAGCGTATATTACTACATAGTAAATAGTTTAACGGATCCTTAGAGGATGGGCGGTCCCAAGCATCCTTTAAGTTACTGATGCATTTTGTTACTGATCACTTGAGTTGATTTACAGTTTATAAGTATTTATGTCCTGACTCGAGGGTTTTGTGTTTTGCTTTACGCTCGGGTCAGATTGAGTGAGTTAGCATTCCAGATTCACTTTCGGCGTTGGAGCTTTCTTGAAGATCCAGCCACCTATTTTGTTTCAGTATCCAGTGGTTCAGTGATGTATCTGATTTGTACCTGATGTATCCTGTTACTCTTCTGTTGTATCTTACTTCACTCCGATGTATCTCATATTTATATAGCAGCTTCATGAACTACTATCTCTTTTTCTTCCGCTGCATTTTTTTTATACTCTGTGTCTGTGTTCTGTGATTTTTATTTACTGTATATCCTGAGATTTGCCAAATTTTTATTTACAACGCGGTATTTTGAGCAATTCAATTCCGGCATGAGTGTCTACCTATACACTTATAATGGATGCGAATGGTTGAAAATACCAGGTCGTTACACCATTTGTCTTGAAAATCGGGTTTTGCATCGAAATGATTAAATCTCAAATCCTAAATGAAGGTATCTTAAAAAGCACAATGTTGGGAATCTGCTATCTTGGAACTGTGACGTTGGATGTTCGATTGTTAAAACAAGAATCAAGAATCTGTTATCTTGGAAATGTGACCTTGGAATCGAGTCTTGAGTCGTCAAATGTTCGAATCTTCAAAATTATTCTAGATTCGTGAAAAGTTTTTCGGGACTAAAACCGTCAAATGTTCAAATTTTAAATTTTGGAAGCACGAACGTCATATTTGTCGAACATTATATTTGAATATTGCAATTTGAAAATCTAGATCGCGAGAATGGTAAAATTGAAAATTTCACACCTCAAATCTTCCTAATTTTGAATTTTGAATTTTGAAAATTCTGAATTTCAAAAATTCAAAATTTTTAACTTTTCAAAGTTCAAACATTGAAATTTCCAAAGTATACTTGATTATTGAGATGTTGAATTTGGAATCTTAAATCCTATAAAGTTCCGCCGTTTATTTTGAGCCAGGATATTCATCATAATAGCTCAAACATAAATGTCGAAAAAGTTTGTGCTTTGAATCTGGACACCTCAAAATTTTGAATCTTCAATCTTGATATGTTTGAGTGCTGAAATTAAATTCGGTAATGTACAAATCAAAAATTCGCCGAAATTCAAAGTTAAGCTCATGAATCTTGAATATTGAAATCTTTCGAATGTGAACATTGGATTTTGAAAAATCCTGATTTTGAACCTTTTATATACCAATCTTAACAAATTTAAATTTTTGAATTTTTAGAAGTTCGAATCACGAAATTTGCGACATTTCTACTTACGTATTTTTCCAATTTTTAATCTTTCAATTTTCCAATCTTGAATATCGTACCATATTGTTTTTTGGATATTCATCGTGAAATCCCTAATATAGAGTCTTGAAATGTTTATATCCTAAAACTAGAATTTCAAAAACTTTGAATCTTCAATCTTAAATCTTGAAAGTTTGAATTTCGAAATTGAATCCTATACGATTTGACTATTTAATTTTGCGAGAGATTTGAAAATTTTGACGCTTCATGTTTATAGATTTTTGAGATCTGCCCTCGAATGTTGAAAATTTCAGATATTCTCTCTTGAACTACTCATAGACCGACTCGTGTGCATACAATTTTGAGTTGTTTGAATGTTGAATCATGTAAAGCGGGATCGTAAATATTAAATCTTTTGACTTGTAAAATGGAAAGCCCAAATTTAGATTTTTGGAAGCGTAAAATTTCAGCCTTGATTCGTGGTAATTTCTATTCGTAATTATTTGAAAGTTCGAGTATTCACTAAGAATTTAGTTACTGAAATTTTTTGAATCATGAATCGAAAACCGTAGATGCTCGAAACTTGAATGACGAAAGGAAGGAAGCTTAAATCTTGAATCTTGGGAACTTATCATGAAAGGCAAAAATTTCGAATCTTGAAAACAATTCTTGATTCTAGAAAAGTTTGGCTCTAAAATCCCCAAATGTTCGAACTTTGAATTATGAAATGTGTGAACTTACTCGAAACCTATTTTTGAATATTGAAATTTTAAGGAATCTGGAATTTTAAATCCTTAAACGTTCCAATCTTCAATCTTGAAACATATACTTTGGGCATCCTTCACACAACCCTAATGTAGAATTTTAAATGGTTTATAACGTAAATGTGCAATTTTATATTTTGAATCCTCACTCTTAAATCTTGAAATGTTTTATAATCTTAAATTGAATCCTATAAAGTTTGACCCTGTTATTTGCATGAGTCGATTCTTGAAATTATCGATGTTAGACTCACGAATCTGCAATTTTGAAATGTTTTGAACATGAACATTAATTTGGAAACCCCTGAGTTTTTTTTATTGGATTTTGTATTTGATATAGAAACTTATATCATGAAATTTAGATCTTGAAAATCGATCAATAAAAGTTCGAAACAATAAAATTAAGAAGATCGAATCCTTATTTTAGAAATGATCCAACCATTTGTCTTGAAAATCGAGTTTTGAATCGAAATGATTAAATCTCGAATCCTAAATGAAGGAATCTTAAAAGCACAATGTTGAATCTGCTATCTGGGAACTGTGACGTTGGATGTTCGATTGTTAAAACAAGAATCAAGAATCTGTTATCTTGGAAACGTGACGTTGGAACCGAGTCTTGAGTCATCAAATGTTCGAATTTTCAAAATGATTCTAGATTCGTAAAAAGTTTTTTGGGACTAAAACCGTCAAATGTTCAAATTTTAAATTTTGGAAGTATGAACCTCATATTTGTCAAACATTATATTTGAATATTGCAATTTGAAAATCTAGATCGCGAGAATGGTAAAATTGAAAATTTCACACCTCAAATCTTCAAAATTTTGAATTTTGAATTTTGAAAATTCTGAATTTCAAAAATTCAAAATTTTTAACTTTTCAAAGTTCAAACATTGAAATTTCTAAAGTATACTTGATTATTGAGATGTTGAATTTGGAATCTTAAATCCTATAAAGTTCCGCCGTTTATTTTGAGCCAGGATATTCATCATAATAGCTCAAACATAAATGTCGAAAAAGTTTGTGCTTTGAATCTGGACACCTCAAAATTTTGAATCTTCAATCTTGATATGTTTGAATGCTGAAATTAAATTCGGTAACGCACAAATCTAAAATTCGCCGAAATTCAAATCTGGAGTTACTCAAAGTTAAGCTCATAAATCTTGAATATTGAAATGTTCCGAATGTGAACATTGGTATTTGAAAAATCCTGATTTTGAACCTTTTGTATACCAATCTTAACAAATTTGAATTTTTGAATTTTTAGAAGTTCGAATCACGAAATTTGCGACATTTCTACTTACGTATTTTTCAAATTTTGAATCTTTCAATTTTCCAATCTTGAATATCGTACCATATTGTTTTTTGGATATTCATCATGAAATCCCTAATATAGGGTCTTGAAATGTTTATATCCTAAAACTAGAATTTCAAAAACTTTGAATCTTCGATCTTAAAACTTGAAAGTTTGAATCTCGAAATTGAATCCTATACAATTTGACTATTTAATTTTGCAAGAGATTTGAAAATTTTGACGCTTCATGTTTATAGATTTTTGAGATCCGTCCTCGAGTGCTGAAAATATCAGATATTCACTCTTGAACTACTCATAGACCGACTCGTGTGCATAAAATTTTGAGTTGTTTGATTGTTGAATCATGTAAAGCGGGATCGCTAAACATTAAATCTTTGGACTTGTAAAATGAAAAGCCCAAATTTAAAAATTTTGGAAGCCTAAAATTTCAGCCTTGATTCGTGGTAATTTCTAATCGTAATTATTTGAAAGTTTGAGTATTCACTAAGAATTTCAATATTGAATTTTTTTGAATCATGAAACGAAAACCGTAGATGCTCGAAACTTGAATGGCGAAAGGAAGGAAGGTTAAATCTTGAATCTTGGGCACTTATCATGAAAGGCAAAAATTTCGAATCTTGAAAACGATTCTTGATTCTTGAAAAGTTTGGCTCTAAAATCCTCAAATGTTCGAATTTTGAATTATGGAATGTGTGAACTTACTCGAAATCCATTTTTGAATATTGAAATTTTAAGGAATCTGGAACTTTAAATCCTTACAGGTTCCAATCTTCAATCTTGAAATATATACTTCGGGCATCCTTCACATAGCCCTAATGTAGAATTTTAAATGGTTTATAACGTAAATGTACAATTTTTATATTTTGAATCCTCACTCTTAAATCTTGAAATGTAATATAATCTTAAATTGAATCCTATAAAGTTTGACTCTGTTATTTGCACGAGTCGACTCTTGAAATTATCGATGTTAGACTCACGAATCTGCAATTTTGAAATGTTTTGGAACATGAACATCAATTTGGTAACCACTGAGTTTTGTTATTGGATTTGGAATTTTGATCTAGAAACTTATATCATGAAATTTAGATCTTGAATATCGATCAATAAAAGTTCGAAACAATAAAATTAAGAAGATCGAATCCTTATTTTAGAAATGATCCAACCATTTGTCTTCAAAATCAGGTTTTGAATCGAATTGATTAAATCTCGAATCCTAAATGAAGGTATCTTAAAAAGCACAATGTTGGGAATCTGCTGTAACGCCCCGGAAATTTTCGACTTTCGAAAATTCAATATCGATACTCACTTTATCGACTGCCGAAAAATCGAAGGCCAAAAACCCGAAATGTTATGGTTTAAGAAAAGGAAAGACAAAGAAAAAGAGAGAAAAAAGATAAAAAATAAGGAGGAGAGAAAAGAAAATATAAATTTTTAAAATAGAAGAAAAAGAGAATAGAGAACATAGAACAGAACAGAAAACAACAGAACAATAACAGAATCTCACAATTCGCAGCGGAACAATATATAATAATAAATGAATAATCTTTAAACAAAGAACTATATTAGTTATTACATTTTATACATTACATTTCATTACATCATATCATCAGAGTGTACAACAATATACAACAAATAGTGCAGCGGAAAAGAAATACTATATAACTAGTAATACGCCATGTCATCCAGCTTGCCTCCAGCAATTCCAGAATATCCTGATAAACCTTAACTCTTGACTGCCCGTGTGGAAATTGGTGGGCACCCAGAGTTTAGGAAGGAAAACAATAAACTCCAAGTCAGTCATGTGACTGGTGTGAGAACTCAAAACAGTTTATTTATCTTTAGAATCAAAAATAGAGGAATACTTTTAAAGTCAATTCGCAATGCTTTTTAAAATGAGACTACCATAAGGCCTCCCGCACACACACATGCAAACGCAGAATCGAAGGAGATTTCTCCTTATGATAGTCAAAGATGCTTGATACGCATTTAAAAGAACAGTTTATATTATTACTAGTGCATAGTGTAGGAAAAATTCATTTCGAAAGTAGAATATAAATCTTAGCCAGCATAGACATTTCGAACTATGCCTACTATAGCTAACTATGTTCAATAGCAGGTTACCGCCACATTCCATAGCAGGTTATACAACTAATACCGTACAAGTCTCGTATTGTTTCTTTGGATTTCCAACGAATGATCAGGCCAAGGAACTTCCCATTGCCACATGAGAATGCCTCTGGATGGACATCCCCGAGAACCAAACCGGATCTCTACCAACACAAGGCCGGGCTACCCCTAACTAAGTAACAACTGACCGAATATGCCATCCCCCGGTCCTTTGGGACCTTTCAACCGAGCGCTCGCAATCAATTCACACAATCATAACAAAGTGTTTTCAACATGAGTAAGTATCTGGGCTCCATACCATGATACCACCCTTTTCAAGAAGGAAATGCACACATCCTAAAGGGCGCTACCCCTCATAACCTTGCCGCATCTTTCCTGTTTTGACCATTCACGGGGTGTGAGGCTCGACGAAGTCACGTCCACAAAAACATACTTTATACAAAAGCCATGCTTTGGGTCAACAAATGATCATAGAAATGATCACCAGGATAGACGATCAAATAAACGATCCTATCACAAATAATCAACACAATGATCATTTCACAGCAACACTCAGCATGTCACATTACCAAATTGGGAATATATCGCTGATAACATTCAACTACATAACCTCTGAGCTCGTACGTCTCAGAGAAGGGTGTTAAGCTAAAAGAATAAATTCTCCGCCACCAACGGAAATATATTTGAAAGAAATCGGCTTTATATCTCAATTTGTACTGTCCGACATACAATCCATACAAGTCTGTTCCGGGATCGAACAAAACCGAAGGCACTTACAAAGAAGTCCTTGCAATCCGGATATTCACAATCCTGATCGGATTTCCCATCACATATGGAGAACTCTATACCGTAGCTACTCGGTGCAGAGTCAATCGACAGGTCATCCTATCGCTCTCGCAAATACCGGGTCTTCAACACCGATCTTCAATGCAATTCACAACGACGTATCACATATTCGGAATGGGTTATACGACCCCATGGTCCTTTCCCGGTTAACCTGAATAGTGAGCGCTTATTCAAAAATAAGTGTGGCATTCACATTCAACCAAATCATATCAAATACCCATTCAAAGGGAAATATTGATAGTCGGTTATTGAACTATCAATGGATATGCACACATCACTAGTTTCCAAATAATTTTCCAAATTATTTATTTTCCAAAATATCTTTACTAGGTATATAATTTTCACACTTCAAAAATAAATCAATATTTATTTTTTTAAACAAATTTCACTTCCTTTATAAATTCCATAGTGAATTTATGTTTCACAATATCCATGCATATACGATTTCAATTATTCATTTCAATTTATCTTCAAAAAGATAAATTCTCAAAGTATTCACTTTTTATTGGAAAACATTTCCATACTTATTTATTCATGAGAAATTCACAAATTTTATTTATTTTCAACACTTGGAAAATATTCAATATACTTAAATCGAGATTAAGTATATATTTCATTCTTTAAGGAAATCATTCTCTTAAACATATTTATTGGGCCAAAACGAATGTTGCGTAAAACATCGTTACAACGTCCCAAAATCACTAGTATAGGGATTCGAATTTAAGATAGATATATATATCCCAATACTAAACAAAACATTTCCTTTCGGAAATCATTTACTATAACGACAGTGTTATAGTCCACCATTTCCTTCTATTTCTCGAAAACGTCTATTTCAACAATAAATGTTGAAATCTATGGTTTCGAATCTTAATGCTTTTAAAACATCGTTAGGTCGTTTTAATTCTGTTTAAAATATCACATTTTAAACATTTTCTTTAACATATTATTCGCTATTTAAAAACGTGAATATACTACGTTAACAAATTTCATCCTTTTATTCATTTTATTTTAAAGGATTATTCACAGTCGAAAATGTGAATATAACTCCATTAATAGGTTTCAACAATTTACTTATCAAAATAAGTCATTGCGAATTTATAAAACAAGTTTATAAATTCCTTTTCTATTTATTTTATAACAACTTCCTTTATAAATCTCCTTTATTAACCTATTCGATTTATAACTCAATTATAAAACAAAGGTTCATATTATAAGTTAAATACTTAGAATCTATTTGTTTGCACAATCGTTCCTTTGAACTTCATAATTATAAATCTTATAACTTATAAGATTCAATTATTCATCCAAATATATTCTTTAATAATTTCAAAAAATTTATAAATCTTACTATTTATAAATTTCATTTATAACTTCACCATTTATAATTTTATAAATTCCATTCATTTACAAAATTCATTTTCACTTCATTCAACACTTATAAAAACTCGTTTTATAATTCCAACGTTTTAATTTATAAATATCCATTTATAAATCTCTTATATAAATTAATTTATATTATTATTTCAAAACGTCTTTAATCTCCTTTATAATTTTACCATTTTGATTTATAAAATAATTAAATTTTATAAATCCTATATTTAAACTTTTCACAATAAATTCTAAAATCCCGATTAAACTATTTTATAAAATCAATAGCATCATATTCTCAAAAATCAGTTTTTAACTATATTTCTCAAAAATCATAATTTTTATAACATTAAAAATTATACGTTTATTTATTTTAAAATGAATCAATTCCAAAAATATTTTATAACGTATACTTTCAAAAAAATCCCTTTGAAATCATTTTAAAATTTCAAATTTGGTCCAATGATGCTACACACCAAATAGTCAATCACGACAACAACGATATCATATATCGATATGATAATCCATCAAATATCAAAATATCTGAAATCAAATAAATACTGTTGAGGAATCCAGTTGGATCCCTCCAACCTGTTTTCCTGCATCCACAAACATTAGCACAATACCAATTTCGCTCCAGTACGAAATTATCGCGGTATATGGGATTTAAAATATTATCCGCTTAATAACGGCGCAATAGGGTCTCATCCGCTAAACAAATAAATGCGAGAAATCAATAACTCCAATATATACATATGCCAATATATATATATTGCTATTATATATAATACCAATTTCACTGTTTATGAAATATTCGCGGTATATGTTTTTAATAAATAACATCCGCTTACTAACGGCGCATAATGTCTATTTTAACAATCAATAGATAACAATCATCATTCAAACATGCATTCAAATATTTTAAATCTAACTATTTAAAATAAAATCGAAACTGATTCGATTGAGTGAGAAGTTCTCACCTTGGTTTCAATTTCGTTTTAGCGATTTATTTCGAATAAAATTAAACAGACGTTTAATTTTACCCAAAATTCTCACTAACTCCAAAAGACTCCAATCCAATTTCATCGCGTAGTGCTCGTCCATACGATTCCAACGCAAATGGTTTCGCGCGTTTTCGACCTCGTATGAAAAAGATATGAATTTTTGAAGTTACACGATTTTTATATAACATAAATTACAACATTAATTTTAATTTTTAACCTATGCTACATCTTAGCCGTCCATCCACTTCAGATCCTTCATCATGCAATCACCACCGCACCTTGCTTTCTTCCTCATCACGTTCAAACTACAGAACGTTAACAATACAAGCCGAACCCATTATCAAATACTAGGGTTAATAAATGCCGCCTCCACGTTCACTTGCAACTCGATCAGATTGCTCCACTTTGAAGCCCTCACCCACGTCCATGCTCGGCCTGAATATCCCCAAGCTCGGTCCCCTCCCTTATCTCGAATTGCGTGCGGAAGTGCTGCCGAACGCGGCCTCCTATCTCCCAAAATACAGCTCCAATCTCAATCGTGACCGTTGATCTTAAAGATCTCATCGAGCTCTTCAATCTTCTAGTTGGAAGATTCTTGAATCGTTGAGTGGATTGGAAGATAAATGGGGAAGAGCAATGGTGATTTTCGGCCTTAGAATTCTGGGTGGCGGCTACGTGAATGAAACTAGGGTTTTATTTTTTATTTCTTTTATTTTTTTAGAATGGTGGCTATTTATAAGAAAATATCGAACACTATTCATCCCGGAAATTCCGAACTCCGATTTACGCGCCGTAACCAGCGTTTCTAGGGTTTACCCCGCATTCCGGACACAATGGAACAGGTTTCGAAAGCTAATTCAGACATCTGTGCGAGTTATGGCTATAAACGCTCAATTTAAATTAAACCGATTTAAATCGATTTCTAGGCGTTTTAATTCGTACCGGACAAACGGTAAATCCAATTGACACGAAATTTGAAACCTTACAATAATATCACATTACGGATCCGATGAAACTAGTTTCGTCGAAATCCGAGACTTTTTGAAAAATGGCTATTTTAACTCGCCAAATTAAAATTAAAAATAATTCGATGCGTTTCGAGCTGCCACGATCAAACGATAGCTCCGATTGACACGAAATTTGAAGTCCGGTAATAACTAACTATTACGGATCCAATGGAACTGGTTTCGTTCAATTCTGAGACTGTTCAAAAATTGACTATTTTCACTAGTCGATTTTAATATTAAAATATTCAATTTTCACAAATTAACTTTTAATTCGATTTTAAAAGTTCTAAAATATCATTCTAACTCCCATATGATAAAACAAAATTTTACAAATCATTTTCAATCATATTTAACTCAATTTTCAATTATTTGCATAATTTAACATATTAAATTATCGATTTAATTATTCAATAAAATCCAATAATTCAAATTAAAATTTATTCGACTTATAAATTCACTTATTAATATTTAAAATTAATTAAATATTCAAATTTTAATTTCTATAAATTCTGGGTCGTTACATCTGCTATCTTGGAACTGTGACGTTGGATGTTCGATTGTTAAAACAAGAATGAAGAATCTGTTATCTTGGAAATGTGACCTTGGAATCGAGTCGTGAGTCGTCGAATGTTCGAATCTTCAAAACGATTCTAGATTCGTGAAAAGTTTTTTGAGACTAAAATCGTCAAATGTTCAAATTCTAAATTTTGGAAGTATGAACTTCAAATTTGTTGAACATTATATTTGAATATTGCAATTTGAAAATCTAGATTGCGAGATTGGTGAAATTGAAAATTTCACACCTCAAATCTTCAAAATTTTGAATATGAATTTTGAATTTTGAAAATTCAAAATTTTAAACTTTTCAAAGTTCAAACATTGAAATTTCTAAAGTATACTTGATTATTGAGATGTTGAATTTGGAATCTTAAATCCTATAAAGTTCCGCCGTTTATTTTGAGCCAGGATATTCATCATAATAGCTCAAACATAAATGTAGAAAAAGTTTGTGCTTTGAATCAGGACACCTCAAAATTTTGAATCTTCAATCTTGATATGTTTGAATGCTGAAATTAAATTCGGTTATGCACAAATCTAAAATTCGCCGAAATTCAAATCAGGAGATATCAAAGTTAAGCTCATGAATCTTGAATATTGAAATGTTCCGAATGTGAACATTGGTTTTTGAAAAATCCTGATTTTGAACCTTTTTATATACCAATCTTAAAAAATTTAAATTTTTGAATTTTTAGAAGTTCGAATCACGAAATTTGCAACATTTCTACTTACGCATTTTTCAAATTTTGAATCTCTCAATTTTCCAATCTTGAATATCGTACCATATTGTTTTTTGGATATTCATCATGAAATCCCTAATATAGAATCTTGAAATGTTTATATCCTAAAACTAGAATTTCAAAAACTTTGAATCTTCAATCTTGAATCTTGAAAGTTTGAATCTCGAAATTGAATCCTATACAATTTGACAATTAATTTTGCATGAGATTTGAAAATTTTGACGCTTCATGTTTATAGATTTTTGAGATCTGCCCTCTAATGTTGAAGATTTCAGATATTCACTCTTGAACTACTCATAGACCGACTCGTGTGCACAAAATTTTGAGTTGTTTGAATGTTGAATCATGTAAAGCGGGATCGCTAAACATTAAATCCTTGGACTTGTAAAATGGAAAGCCCAAATTTGGATTTTTGGAAGCCTAAAATTTCAGCCTTGATTCGTGGTAATTTCTAATCGTAATTATTTGAAAGTTCGAGTATTCACTAAGAATTTCAATATTGAGATTTTTTGAATCATGAAACGAAAACCGTAGATGCTCGAAACTTGAATGACGAAAGGAAGGAAGCTTAAATCTTGAATCTTGGGTACTTATCATGAAAGACAAAAATTTCGAATCTTGAAAACGATTCTTGATTCTGGAAAAGTTTGGCTCTAAAATCCCCAAATGTTCGTATTTTGAATTACGAAATGTGTGAACTTACTCGAAATCCATGTTTGAATATTGAAATTTTAAGGAATCTGGAATTTTAAATCCTTAAAGGTTCCATCCAATCTTCAATCTTGAAACATATACTTCGTGCATCCTTCACATAGCCCTAATGTAGAATTTTAAATGGTTTATAACGTAAATGTACAATTTTTATATTTTGAATCCTCACTCTTAATTCTTGAAATGTTATATAATCTTAAATTGAATCCTATAAAGTTTGGCCCTGTTATTTGCACG
Source organism: Allium cepa (assembly GCA_030765085.1). Lineage (NCBI taxonomy): Eukaryota > Viridiplantae > Streptophyta > Magnoliopsida > Asparagales > Amaryllidaceae > Allium > Allium cepa. Next base: position 925,632,338 of record CM060939.1, read on the forward strand.
AGTCGACTCTTGAAATTATCGATGTTAGACTCACGAATCCGCAATTTTGAAATGTTTGGAACATGAACATCAATTTGGAAACCCCTGAGTTTTTTTATTCGACTTTGAATTTTGATCTGGAAACTTATGTCATGAAATTTAGATCTTGAATATCGACCAATAAAAGTTCGAAACAATAAAATTAAGAAGATCGAATCCTTATTTTAGAAATGATCCGACCATTTGTCTTGAAAATCGGGTTTTGAATCGAAATGATTAAATCTCGAATCCTAAAACAAGGAATCTTAAAAAGCACAATGTTGGGAATCTGTTATCTTGGAACTGTGACGTTGGATGTTCGATTGTTAAAACAAGAATCAAGAATCTGTTACCTTGGACATGTGACCTTGGAATATCGAGTCTTGAGTCGTCAAATGTTCGAATCTTCAAAATGATTCTAGATTCGTGAAAAGTTTTTTGGGACTAAAACCGTCAAATGTTCAAATTTTAAATTTTGGAAGTATGAACCTCATATTTGTGGAACATTATAGTTGAATATTGCAATTTGAAAATCTAGATCGCGAGAATGGTAAAATTGAAAATTTTACACCTCAAATCTTCAAAATTTGAATTTTGAATTTTGGAAATTTTGAATTTCAAAAATTCAGAATTTTTAACTTTTCAAAGTTCAAACATTGAAATTTCTAAAGTATACTTGATTATTGAGATGTTGAATTTGGAATCTTAAATCCTATAAAGCTCCGCCGTTTATTTTGAGCCAGGATATTCATCATAATAGCTCAAACATAAATGTCGAAAAAGTTTGTGCTTTGAATCTGGACACCTCAAAATTTTGAATCTTCAATCTTGATATGTTTGAATGCTGAAATTAAATTCGGTAACGTACAAATCTAAAATTCGCCGAGATTCAAATAAGGAGACACTCAAAGTTAAGCTCATGAATCTTGAATATTGAAATGTTCCGAATGCGAACATTGGTTTTTGAAAAATCCTGATTTTGAACCTTTTATATGCCAATCTTAATAAATTTAAATTTTTGAATTTTTAGAAGTTCGAATCACGAAATTTGCGACATTTCTACTGACGTATTTTTCAAATTTTGAATCTCTCTATTTTCCAATCTTGAATATCTTACCATATTGTTTTTTGGATATTCATCATGAAATCCCTAATATACAATCTTGAAATGTTTATATCCTAAAACTAGAATTTCAAAAACTTTGAATCTTCAATCTTAAATCTTGAAAGTTTGAATCTCGAAATTGAATCCTATACAATTTGACTACTAAATTTTGCATGAGATTTGAAAATTTTGACGCTTCATGTTTATAGATTTTTGAGATCCGCCCTCGAATGTTGAAGATTTCAGATATTCACTCTTGAACTACTCATAGACCAACTCGCGTGCATAAAATTTCGAGTTGTTTGAATGTTGAATCATGTAAAGCGGGATCGCCAAACATTAAATCCTTGGACTTGTAAAATGGAAAGCCCAAATTTAGATTTTTGGAAGCCTAAAATTTCAGCCTTGATTCGTGGTAATTACTAATCGTAATTATTTGAAAGTTCGAGTATTCACTAAGAATTTCAATATTGAAATTTTTTGAATCATGAAACAAAAACCGTAGATGCTCGAAACTTGCATGACGAAAGAAAGGATGCTTAAATCTTGAATCTTGGGTACTTATCATGAAAGGCAAAAATTTCGAATCTTGAAAACGATTCTTGATTCTAGAAAAGTGTGGCTCCAAAATCCCCAAATGTTCGAATTTTGAATTACGAAATGTGTGAACTTACCGAAATCCATTTTTGAATATTGAAATTTTAAGGAATCTGGAATTTTAAATCCTTAAAGGTTCCATCCAATCTTCAATCTTGAAACAAATACTTTGGGCATCCTTCACATAGCCCTAATGTAGAATTTTGAATGGTTTATAACGTAATGTACAATTTTTATATTTTGAATCCGCGCTCTTAAATCTTGAAATGTTATATAATCTTAAATTGAATCCTATAAAGTTTGACCCTGTTATTTGCACGAGTCGACTCTTGAAATTATCGATGTTAGACTCGCGAATCTGCAATTTTGAAATGTTTGGAACATGAACATCAATTTGGAAACCCCTGAGTTTTTTTATTGGATTTTGAATTTTGATCTAGAAACTTATATCATGAAATTTAGATCTTGAATATCGGTCAATAAAAGTTCGAAACAATAAAATTAAGAAGATCGAATCCTTATTTTAGAAATGATCCAACCATTTGTCTTGAAAATCAGTTTTGAATCGAAATGATTAAATCTCGAATCCTAAATGAAGGAATCTTAAAAAGCACAATATTGGGAATCTGTTATCTTGGAACTGTGACGTTGGAAGCTCGATTGTTAAAACAAGAATCAAGAATCTGTTATCTTGGAAATGTGACCTTGGAAGATCGAGTCTTGAGTCGTCAAATGTTCGAATCTTCAAAATGATTCTAGGTTCGTGAAAAGTTTTTTGGGACTAAAACCGTCAAATGTTCCAATTTTAAATTTTGGAAGTATGACCTCATATTTGTCGAACATTATATTTGAATATTGCAATTTGAAAATCTAGATCGCGAGAATGGTAAAATTGAAAATTTCACACCTCAAATCTTCAAATTTTTGAATTTTGAATTTCAAAAATTCCAAATATTTAACTTTTCAAAGTTCAAACATTGAAATTTCTAAAGTATACTTGATTATTGAGATGTTGAATTTGGAATCTTAAATCCTATAAAGTTCCGCCGTTTATTTTGAGCCAGGATATTCATCATAATAGCTCAAACATAAATGTCGAAAAAGTTTGTGCTTTGAATCTGGACACCTCAAAATTTTGAATCTTCAATCTTGATATGTTTGAATGCTGAAATTAAATTCGGTAACGTACGAATCTAAAATTCGCCAAAATTCAAATCAGGAGATACTCAAAGTTAAGCTCATGAATCATGAATATTGAAATGTTCCGAATGTGAACATTGGTTTTTGAAAAATCCTGATTTTGAACCTTATATATACCAATCTTAAAAAATTTGAATTTTTGAATTTTTAGAAGTTCGAGTCACAAAATTTGCGACATTTCCACTTACGTATTTTTCAAATTTTGAATCTTTCAATTTTCCAAATTTGAATATAGTACCATATTGTTTTTTGGATATTCATCATGAAATCCCTAATATAGAATATTGAAATGTTTATATCCTAAAACAAGAATTTCAAAAGCTTTGAATCTTCAATCTTAAATCTTGAAAGTTTGAATCTCGAAATTGAATCCTATACAATTTGACTATTTAATTTTGCAAGAGATTTGAAAATTTTGACGCTTCTTGTTTATAGATTTTTGAGATCTGCCCTCGAATGTTGAAAATTTCAGATATTCACTCTTGAACTACTCATAGACCGACTCGTGTGCATAAAATTTTGATTTGTTTGAATGTTGAATCATGTAAAGCGGGATCGCTAAACATTAAATCCTTGGACTTGTAAAATGGAAAGCCCAAATTTAGATTTTTGGAAGCCTAAAATTTCAACATTGATTCGTGGTAATTTCTAGTCGTAATTATTTGAAAGTTCGAGTACTCACTAAGAACTTCAATATTGAATTTTTTTTGAATCATCAAACGAAAACCATAGATGCTCGAAACTTGAATGAAGAAAGGAAGGAAATTCAAACTTGAGATAATTGAAGTTCAAAGTTTTATTTGTATAATACTAAATTGCATTTCAATATAACCTACGTTGATTTTCAGAAGTTAACAATGTAAATTGGATAATATACAATATAAAAAGATTTTATAAATAAAATTTGAGTGGTTATAATAAATGTTATACACTTAAATTCTAGTTGTAAAAAGATTAATAGAGGTAAATAGAATAAAAGGGTAATAGAATAATTTACAATACAAAATGATGTTAAAGGAACTAAGATTAAATTTAAGCAGTTGTAATAAGTGTAAACATATTTAACATAGATGATAAAAATATATTGAGAGAAATAAATTTAATTATAATTAGGAATAAAGAAGAAATTAATTTATTGAACTCATTTTTGAGTATACCAAATGATTTTCAAACTTATGATTTTAGAAATTTTTATTTTAAGAAAATTGGAAGATGAAGTAATGAAATTTGAAATAGTTAAATTTAACTTAAGTGAAATTAAATAGATGAAATCAATTATTAATTTAAAATTTAATTTGTATGGTTTAGATTAATGATTCTATTTTGAGTTTCAATTTAGTTTTCTTTCAGATTGTTTCTATTTCCCTACCTTCTTCCTTTTCGAGGACGAAAAGTTTTGAGTGGGGGAGAGTGTAACGACCCATAAATTTTTAATAATTAAAATTGCTAAGTTGATAAAATTTTGGTAATTTAATATGAAGAAAAATAAACTTTGTAATAAAATAAGGAAGGAATGTTAAAGTGGAAATGCGTATTTTATTCGTAAGGTAATATAAAAGAATGAAGCTTATCTGAATGAATTTATTTGAGGATTCAATCATAACAAATGTACACATTTAACAAATTCAATATAATCAAGAACAACTGTTAATACAAAGGAAAGAAATTAATTAAATCCATCAGGTCATTGCTTTATTTCTTGTATTTTTCTACATGGCTCTTTATATCTTGCTTTAGCCATAAAAACTATTTTCCTAGCCATGTATTTCTCTTTTGCAAACCATGTACAAGAAGATTTATTTCTCATTTCAAAAATCCTCATTTTCATTTGCATTTAAGAATAAAAGATATATACGTTTCTTTCTCCTTAACTTATGTCTTTTCTGTTTCTTAGCATTTACTCTCACTTTGCTTGCCATCCAAACCATCTATGTATCAGCCCAACAATTTTAATAAATGTTTTATTTATTAAATTTAGATAATTTTGTTATTTCAAATATAAATTTTGGTGTGGATTAGAATTCCACACATGAATTAATAGAATATTTTTCGAAAATGTGAATTTTGTTAATATGGTCAAACTTTGACTTTTAAATTTGAAAATTTAAAAGTTTAAAAAAAATTGAATTTTATCTTTTATTTTTAAAGTAAATAAAATTTTAAGAATACCGCTTTTCATTTCGTTGAAATCTGATTTATAATGTGAAAGTTATGCCTTTTTAACTATTGTGTGTAATTTGCTGTATTTAAAAAAATTGTTTACTTTAAATTATATAAATAATATTTTATTTGGTCATGTAATGTTCAAATTTATGTTTTCAGGGGTAAAATAACTTGATTTGTATATATTTTGGTTCTAAAACATTTTTAAAAGTGTAATTGACATTTTCCAGTGTCAGTTGTATTTTGTTTACAATTTCTAATTTCCAACTCAACTAATTTAAGAAATTCTTTATTTATTTTTATATTTTTCTTAAGAACTTATTTCATTCTCATTCTCACTTTATTTTGTTTCTCAAAGATTTATTTTAAACCATTTTTAATAAGAGTTGTAATATCCCAAAGTTAAGTGGATTATGTTTGCAATTTTCTTAAGCTAGTTTCAATAAATTAAGCTATTTTTTTATTTATCTTTCTATTTTTCTTAAAATATAATTATTTATTTTCTTTTTCACTTTGTTTCAGTTTGTTTTATTTTATTCACTGATTTTATCTGTTTGAAGGTGTGGTAGAAATTTTTCCAAGCTAGTGGTATTGTGCGTAAATTTTTAAGCCTTGTTTCAATTTAGTAAACTATTTCTTTAATTCTTTTCCCTTTTTTTTCTTGAAATCATTGCCCGAAATTTTAATAAATATAGGCAATTTCTGTAATTTGGATTTTGGTTAAGCTTGACCCTAATTGAAATTTCAAATTCTAAGTACTAAGTTCAAATCTTTCATATAAAGTATATATATGTACAATATTTATTTCGCGATTGTTTTATTTATTATGGTTATATATTTTTAAATTGGGGAATAAATATGTAAAAGGGGAATAAAATTTTACGTTTCTTTATACGGATATACATCAGTTTCTTAGTTAAATGATAAATAAATCAAATAAATGTAAGCAAATCAAATTTTGAATTAAGTAATAAATAGTGTATAAATAAGCTATAAAAATTTCACGTTTTAAATTTTGTACGTTTATATCCGTTATTGTTGATTTGTTGGATGCTAAAAGGTAAGTTATTTTTCTGATTTATTTTTAGCATATGTACTGAATAAATAAGAAACGTATAAATTTTTAATACGTTACTTTTGTTAAATGTTGGGCGTACGTTTTGTTTATTTATTGCATCTATAGTACGTACTTCTAAATTGCTTACCTTCGCTAAAGAAAAATCAATCAGTAGACGTGCAATTTCTAAGTGGGAAAGAAATAAATCCCTAGCCGTTTCAATTTCATTAAAGATTGCTTTAAAATTTACGGGTAAACTTTCCTCACTTTCCTTTGCTTCCTCTGTTTATATGAACGAAATCCAATTATTTTCCTAACGTTCAAATTTCATTTTTCGCTGCCGTTCAAAATTTACTTATTGCATTGTCATTCGCGTGTAACTTCCTATTTACCTCTTGTATATATATGGAATAAAATCTTCCAGTTGCTTCAGACGTTTCAAAAATCAATTTATTCCTTGCTATTTTTCCTTTCACCTCAATCAACGCGTGGTCCCACTGTAAATTTTATAATGAGTCTTTCTCTGTTGAATACTAAAACATGTTCAAAAATATCCTTTTGTTTCATTGTATAATAGGAATAATTTCTTCCTTGGCTGTTCAAAAGTGCGTGGCCATTTTATAAATAGAATTAAATCCTTGCTCAATTCGCATGCCATTATTTACGCCTTCCCACTTTATCTGCTTCAGGTAATGGCTGCAAAAATTTTCTTCCTTCTTTTATTTATTTTCTTTCTTTTTCCTTTTCTTGTTTTTCTTTTGTCTATTGTTTTCCTACACCAAGTACTCGACCCTCCACCATCTTTGAGTTTTAACCCCAGCCTAAATTTTCCAATCTCCCGCTGCTTGCGTGTTTCAGGCTATAAACAAATAAAAATTATATATTAATGCATGCGCCACATGTGCATAATTAAATCTCAGCCTATATATCTCAGCATCCCTCTGCGTACGTGCGCCACATATGGTAAATAGATGAGACTTGAGGTGTGGGTTAAATCGTGTGCTGAAGGGACCAAGTTATTGGTTAATCATATCATTTTATTCAATCTAGATTTTTTGTTGCTTTATATAAAATTTGATATGATCGTTTTTAAATTCGCATAATTAGTTATATTCGTTTTGTTTCAAGATATGAATCTGATCGTCGCCTCCACTAAAATTTGATCGTGCCTTCTATACGTTTTTCTAGAGTGGATATCATTTTATGGAATCTAATTTTCAGCGTCGTAGAGATGAGTATTCACGCCTGACAAACATACTTATACATCTGTAAATTAATAACAAGTGAAATTTTAGAATGAATAATCTTATTTTACTTACCTGTGATATAAAATTTATGATGTTAGAACCCTGCTATAAAATTATCACATCACCCGTTATATTATCTGCTGTTATATTTTATGCTGTTTTACCGTTTATTTATTACTGATTATCAATGCAAGTCCCCTGTAGGGTAGAATCATTTTGGGCTGAAATGATATGCCCGAACGTTATTTAGTTATTTAATTATTCTATTTATTTAATTACTTGGGATTGCGGGTTTGAAATGATAGAACCCGAGTATTTCTTTGTAAATTACGGATTGAAATGATATATTATCCGTATCACTTGACCTAGGTTAGAAAATATTATACAGACCCGTGGTTATTATATATATTTTCTGGAAATATTAAATATTTTTAAATTAGTATATTATAATATTTTGTTAAAATCGGATTAAAAATGATTTTATAAAGTATAGTGGTTTTGTACAAGTCAAATATGTAAATAAATGAATGGTTAAGTTGGAATTTGAAGCATAAGTTTATTTTGTAAATTTTGACTTTTGTAAAATAAAATGGAATTCAAGTTAAGATATAAGATATGATAATTTGGTATAAATTTGAATATAAAGTGAATTAATAAAGGGTTAAGATTTTCTACGAATTAAATGGTTAAATAAGTGAATACTTAAAAATGGAAGTTGAAGTATAACTAAATTTAGAAATGTGAAGTTGGTTTTAGAATAAAAGGTAAGTTAAGAAATAAATTGGAAATTAAGTTTAGTTTTGAAATGGTAATTAAACTTAATTGTCAAGTAAATTTTTATAGAATATTGTGCACTTGATTTTAAAAAGTAAAGCATAGAGAATTTTGATATTTATTTGCTAAACTTACTTTATAAAAATCATGAATTGTTGAGTATTTAAATAACTATTTCAAAGTGGAAAATATGATTTTAAGTTAAATTGGTTTAAATTAAGGTTTAATCATTGCTGAAATTATATTAAAGTCTGAAATTTAGTTTATTTAAATCTGTTGTGAAGGATATTACCGCACTATGCAAGTACTGTAGTTGATGCAAATGAACTAAGGCTAAACCTTTGGGATTTATATTGGATTTTGTAAGAATAATAACTTCACTTTTAAATAGTTTAAAATGAAGTATTTCGATTGAAATATAAACTATTTTGGAATTTTATAACCACGGGTAATAATAACGTTGGTTGTTAAAGAGACCGGGATCGGGTATAGGCATACTCTCTGTCGATACCGAAACCACTTTGACAACCGTATACGCGGTGGAGATTCCAGAATGAAGTAGGGTGGTGGCGACGTTCTATTGAAGTATGTACGTGGACCCGACTCCCGTGAGTTGGCATAAGGTGGCTAAAACAGGAGCGACTGACGGACTAATGAGGTAGCACCTTTGATCGGACGCACTTCTTCCTATGCCACTCTATTACTTCACGATTGTTTGATGCGCACCTTTACTTTTAGGAGTGTTGTTCGAGGTGGACGGTAGTAGCAGCTATGCGTTACTACCGGTCTGGAAGCATAATTGGTATATCTACCCTGACATTGTCTAGTTGTGCCGTGTCACCTACCCTAGCGTGCTCTGTACGAGTTTGATTTGTGTCGTACCTATGGAGTATCCTCTAGTAGTCTCCCGATCAGGGGGTATTACGGTACTATATAAACTATTGGCACTATTACGTGTTAAGGAGAATATTGGGTCACTCCTTAACGCTATTTAAAAGTAAGTTTATTTTAATATAGACACTAATATAATAGAGAAATTATTACTACATAGTAAATAATTTAGCGGATCCTCAGAGGATGGGCGGTCCCAAGCATCCTTTAAGTTACTTGCTTTATATTACAATTCACTTCAATTAGCTTACACTGTATAAGTATGTATGTCTTGACTCGAGTGTTTATGTTTATTTTACGCTCGGGTCAGCCTGAGTACCAGTTCGGACTTCAAATTTCTAGAGCTAGGACTGCTGGAGATCATCATATCGAGCTGCTGTCTATTTTGCATTCAGTCTTTTATCTTAGCATATGTAATTCGAGACAAAAGGTTTGGGATTTTCTGTGGTTATTTCAAACTATTTTGGTTTTTTAGACTATGTAAATTTGTACCTATTTTGAGACTTTGTGATAGTGGCTTCATGAACCACTAAGTTATTTCAAATTCCGCTGTGAGTATTCTGATCTCTGTGTCTGTGATTCTGTGATTATTTATTTGCTGTATATTCTGAGATTTGCCAAATTTTATTTACAACGCGGTATTTTGAATAATTCAAGTCCAACATGTGCGGATGCGAATGGTTGAAAATACTTGGTCGTTACAGAAATACATGGTATGGAGGCAATTGCTGTTGCCTTTGGTTCATAACTTAAGCATTGTTTGCCCAACAAATAGGTGCGTTCTCAGATTACGGTTTATAGCGTTACTATATTGTTTTTCCCATGGGGGGATATATTATTTTGTAAGGTATATGTTATATATTGTTACATTTGATATTATATTTTCTCCCGAGCCTCTCTGTACAAAGGAGACTCTGCCGAAATTTTCCGTAAATTTTGGACTTAGGAATTTTTTTGAAAAATGTTTTTCAAACTTTATTAATTTGAGTATAAAAAGATTTAATGGTTATAAATTGGTATATTTTATTTAAAGTAATTAATAATATAATTGTTTATAAAGTTAATATTTGGATCAGATGCATTGTTTACTTAATTCTTTCTCTCCTTCTTCTTCCTTTTCGGGGACGAAAAGTTTTGAGTGGGGGAGAGTGTAACGACCCATAGATTTTCAATAATTAAATTTGGTTAAATTAATAAGATTTTTGAAATTAAATTTGGAAAGAAATAAAAAATTTATAATTTATATTGAAGTAAATATTAAGTATGAACTGTGGCAATGGTTATTAAAACTAATTTATGACAATTTAAGTGAAATCACAATAATAATGAAATAGCGTAAATCGTTGCACTGGGGTATAAAATTTAGAATAAGTAAAAAGTTGTAAGGGTGGTGTAAATAAAAGAATTTGTATATAATTTATAGTAACTGAATGAATTCCGTATTATGTGGGTAATTATAATAATTGGTTGAAGCAGGATAAACTTAAGTGTAACCTTTGCTTGTAAACAATTACTATAAGTTACATGTTTAATTAGTTGATGGAATTGAAAACAAATTTTAATAAAATAAATAAATGTTACATTTATGGGGAATGCAAATTTGAGTATAGTAAAGTAACGAAAGGTTAAACAAAGGTTAACTAGATTATATAGTAGTAATGAACTTAATAAAAGGATAGGAATTGAAACAAACCAATTTATTGAAATTTAATCTATAATAAATGGAAATTTTGTAACAAATGAAATTCAATACTACGATGATTAGAACTAAGAAAAATCGTGCAATATTAAAGGTAATAAGTTTTATGCAAGTTGGTAAATAACTAATTTAGGGCAATACCAATTATTGGAAACAAATTGTAAAGTTAAAATTGATTGAAATTTGTAAATTGGGAATGAACTCAAAGTTATATAAATTGATGTAGTAATACGTAGCAAAGGGTAATTGAATAAAAATCAATGTTTAGTAAGAAATTATTATATTTGTTAAGTGATAATAAAGTAGGAATGGGGTTAAATTAGGCAAATGGTAATAATTATTAATTGTTTACCCATTTATTTAATCTATTAAATTAAATCTAAATCTATTGCAATTAATCGTAATTAATTACAAGTTAATATGAATTTAGCTGATAACTATAAACCATTAGGGCAATTGGATATATAGTAGCGAGTTATCTATAAGATTATAGTTGATTTAATAAAAGGAGTGAGAATCAAGATTTATTAACTTGAATTTAATAATTGGATTAATTACAATTAAATGAAATTTAATATTTAATTTTTGCGTTAATTGAAATTAACATGAAATTTGAGAATAATAATGTAATAAACCATGAACCATTGTTAATTTCATCCGTTGGATAAAAATGAATTGAATAATAAGAATGAAAAGTAAATTCAATGGGATTATTGAGAATTTAAATTATAATTTGTGAACATAATGAAATTGAAAATTTAACACTGAAATTGATAAATTAATCAATTCTAGATTGACATTTGAATTTGGTTAAATTAGTGTAAATGATTAAGAAAGTTAAAATTGGCGAAATTTGTTAATTATAGAGTTGAAATTGAAAAGTGATTTAATAAATTTATTTTTTATTTGTTTAATTAACTAGGAAATAGCCATTTTGGCCACTGACTCGAATTTCGACGAAACCAGTTTCATCGGATCCGTAATGGTGAATTATTGTAGGATTTCAAGTTTCGTAGCGATCAGACTTGTCGTTTGATCGTATGGACGCGAAACGTATTGAAATCAATGAAACTGAAATCAATTGAAATCAATTTGAAATAAATTAATTTTTGCATAACTTCTTCATACGATGGAATTTGGACATGAAACCTGTAACAACCCGATATTTTCAACCATTCGCATCCATTATAAGTGTATAGGCAGACACTCATGCCAGAATTGAATTACTAAAAATACCGCGTTGTAAATAAAAATTTGGCAAACCTCAGAATATACAGTAAATAAAAATCACAGATCCCAGATCACAGACACAGAGTATTTAAAATGCAGCGGAAGTAGAAGAAATAGTAGTTCATGAAGTTACTATATAAAAATGTCAGAGTTAAATAAAATACAACAGAAGAAAATAAAGTACAACAGAAGTCTCAAGATGACAACGAGTACAAGCTGAATAGAACAACAGAACTGGAATAGATAAAACTAGATAAGCAGATATCTCCAACGATTCCAATCTCCAGAAAGCGGAATCCAAATTTGTGAGTACCTCAGGCTGACCCGAGCGTAAATAAAAATACAAACACTTGAGTCAGGACATACATACTTATACAATGTAAACCAACTCAAGTGAACTGTAGTAAAGGTACAAGTAACTTAGAAGATGCTTGGGACCGTTCATCCTCTAAGGATCTGTTAAACTATTTACTATGTAGTAATATACGCTATATACAGTAGTGTCTAATCAGTAAAGTATAATCATATAGAAAATAGCGTTAAGGGGATGGTGAACCTTAACGCGGTCGGATCTTTAAAATTAAAATCGTATTGGGCTCGATGTAAGGATATGACATGGCACGCGAGGCAATGCCCGGGTGGATACACCGTTTGCACTCTCGGACCGGTGGTGACGGCAAGCCAACAGCTTCCGCCCACCTCGAACAATACCCCCGAATCAAAGTGGCGCCCCACATATCGAATCACAAAAGTAATATAATGGTTTCCGATGGAGCATGCTCGATGAAAGGGTGCGACCCTTTGTGTAGCCCGGTATAGCTCCTGTTTTAGTCATTTATGCCAACTCACGGGAGTTGGGTCCACGTAATATACCTCGAGAACGTCGCCACCATCCTACTTCATTCTGAAATCTCCACCGCGTACACAGTTGTTAAAGTGGTTTTCGTATTGGCCGGCTATAAGACAATATCCGATCCCGGTCTCTTTAACAACCAATCGTTATTATAACCCGTAGTTATAACTTTAAAACAATATTATATACTTCAAAATAAAATATCATTTCGACCCAAATCTTTATCAAATTAAAGATTAAATCATTTCCAAACCATTTCAATATATCATCATACCATATCTTTCAATTCAAATATGTATCAAAATAAATATCAAGTCATTCTAACCATTTCAATATATTAAATTATTATATCCTTTCAAAATTTCCTTTCAAATCATTTTAATATATCAAAATATCATAATCTTTCAAAGCTTCATTTCCAAATATCATATCTTTCAGAACTTCTTTTCAAATCATTTTAATATCAAAATATCATATCTTTCAAAACTCCATTTTTCAAATCATTTAATATCAAAATATCATATCTTTCAAAACTTCGTTTCAAATCATTTTAATATATCAAAATATCATATCTTTTCGAAACCACATTTCAATCATTTTGAATACCCCTTTAACTTATGATGTTGCATATAAACTGCCAGTAACTACCTGTTATTTATTATCTGTTCTATATTAATGTTATGGTTCGAATTGGATGACGATTGTGATAATGTTTGATGATTGATATTGGATGAATGGTCGTTTTATTTATATTGTTATAAAATGCAAGTGTTATCTATTTTTATTTCATTTGGGATTGCGGTTTGAAATGATATATAACCGTATTTTTATTTTAAATTACGGATTGAAATGATAAATATCCGTATCACTTGACCATAGGATAGAAAATTATATACAGACACGTCGGTCTATATATATATATATATATATATATATATATATATATATATATATATATATATATATATATATATATATATATATATAAGTATTTTGAAAATGATTTCTATGGTTTTGGATAGGATTATATTGTAACGACCCTGACTCGACCTTCGAAAATCGGCACTGAATACGACACTCGTATTCAAATGCCGCAGATCCAAACGTCGAATCTGGTTCGCCGGAGCTTATAACACCATTAAGTAAAACAATACAGCGGAAGAGAAAGAATAGCATATATCAATATACAACATTGATACAATATCAGATACAATATGATACAACTGATGATACAATGAATATCAATATACATCAGAGATATGATACAAGATAATAGCAGCGGAAAAGAAAAGATAACACAACAACGGAACAACTCTAATATGGTCTTCAAGAAAGAAATCCATCTTCAAAGCACCAATCCAGAAATAGCTCGAACTCCCAATAATGATGCACAAAACTAAGCAAGAGCAGTCCCGATCCAAAGACGGAACTAGCTCCAGATAATCTACTAAACCCGACTATCTGAAAAACCCAACTCTAGACTGCCCGTGTGGGAAAATAGTGGGTACCCAGAGTTTAGGAAAGGAACAATAAACTCCAGGTCAGTCATGGGACTGGTATGAGCAAACAAAAACAGTTGGTCTTTAAAACAGACAACAAGATAATTTAAAATAAATCCGCAATGCTTTTTGGAAAATGAAACTACCATAAGGCCTCCCGCCACACACACAATGCAAACGCAGAATTGGAGAAGATTTCTCATTATGATAGTCAAATATGCTTGATACGAGAAAATTTCTTTGATATTATAATTAGTGCATAGTGTAGAAAACCATTTCGAAAGTACAATATAAATCCTAGCCAGCATAGACATTCCGAACTATGCCTACTATAGCTACCATCTAAACAGGGGTGACCACCATAAGTAAATGGCAGGTAATACAACTAAAACCGTACAAGGCACGTATTGGACGAATGGATTTCCAACAAATGGTCAGGCTAAGAAACTTCCTACTGCCACATGGGATCGCCTCTGGCGGGACGTCCCGAGAACTAACGTTACGGTTAGATCTCTGCCAACACAAGGCCGGGTTACCTCTGTAACTAGGTAACTACTACACGAATATGCCATCCCCCGGTCCTTTGGGACCTTTATCGAGGCGCCTCAAAGCAACAACCACACAGTAAATGAGATTGGAGCAACCACATGAGTAAATATCTGGGCTCCATACCATGATACCACCCTTTACCAGAAGGGAATGACACACCCTAAAGGGAGCGACCCTCATAACCTTGCCGCATCTTTCCTGTTTCGACCATTTCCGGGGTGTGAGGTCCTGATGCAGTCTCGTCCACAAAGCTACGCTTTGGCACAAAGCCATGCTTTGGGTCAACAGATGACCAAAGCAATGATCACAAAGATAAATGATCAAACAAATGATCATATCACAAATGATCAACCAATGATCATCACACAACAGCACTCAGCATGCCACATTACCAAATTGGAAATATATCACTGATAAATATCAACTACATAACATCTGAGCTCGCACGTCTCAAAGAAGGGTGTTAAGCTAAGAGAATAAATTCTCCGCCACCAAGCAGAAATGTATTTGATAGAGATCAGTTTAATATCTCAAAGTGTAATGTCGGACATACAACCATACAAGTCTGTTCCGGGTTCGAACAGAACCGAAGGCACTTCCGAAGAAGCCCTTGCAAATTCGGGTATCCACAATACCGATCGGACTTCCCATCACTAAGGGAGAACTCTATACCGGAGCAACTCAGTGCAGAGTCAATCGACAGGTTATCCTAACGTTCTCGAAGACACCCGGTCTTCAACACCGATCTTCAAATGCGATCCATAACGACGTATCACTATTCAGAATGGGTTATATGACACAAGGTCCTCTCCCGGCTAAACCGAATAGTGAGCGCGATATTTAAAAATATATGGATATGGGATTTCAGTTAAGTCACGACTTATAAAATCCAAAACTTTCTTTCAATGGTTAAACAAATTTACCATTACCAATCTTTAAATAAAAAGATTCATTTCACAAAGTTCACCTAGATTCACAAAGATCTATTTATAGATCTCCAAAAATAATCTCCATTTCAATTGGATTAACTCATATAAATCTTTAAATTTAAGATTTACTTATAGCTTTCAAACCGTTCCAAAGATTTATTCATAACTTGGAGAACTATTTTCCTTTTAGACTTGAAATCCTTTTAACACCAATTGGACGTTCATATCTTATGTGAAAGCTTTTTTTTTTTTTTTGAAAACAAATAGTTTTCGTATCAGAAAAAATCCAATTATATCTATACAAGTTAAAATTTTGGTTAAATTTAAAGTCCCAAAAACAACACCTTTAAAATGGTTTAAAACTCATATAAGCCCATTTATAAGTTGAGTAACCTTTTTAACCCATAGTTTCCAAACCATAGAATTCAATCCCAAATATTGAATTCAAATTTAAATCAAATTATTTAAATTTCAAAACTCAATCAAGTTATTTAAAATAACTTTTCCAAAAGCTTCAATTCAAATTCCAAAACTATTTTGGATTCAAAAATACAATTTTTTTTAAACTATTTCAAAAATCTGTGACTTAACCCATTCCCACGTGTAATCCATATTTGTGTGTGTATAAGTGTGGTCCAGGGGTCCAACACAATAGTGCACAACATCATCATCACATATTCAACCATATCGATAAGCGGTATACCCCATAACGCTTATCTATATTCACAGATTCATAGATAAAGTAAACTATCAATCACAAAGATTCACTAATACAATTTGATGTGGGTTTCGGATAACCAAATGGAATCCGACTCCCTATCGCATCGAAATTTAAATGTCGTTCTATGGATCAAGGGGTTGCATATTCATATAACATTATATACATCACAAATATAGCAGCTCAGTACAAAGCATCACATAGCATCACATCACATATCAAATATGTCAATCTATCACACAACATTCAAAAACCATCAAACAACTTTGATTAAGGTGGATAAGTCGTGTGGTTTTAAATTTATTACTCACATAATTATTCAAATTAGTAATCTTTTTATCCATGATAAACTATCATTAATTTCCATTGATTTAGTCTTAATTAATCATTTCTTAATTAATCATCTTAATTAATTAACCCTTAATTGTAATTAATTAAATCTTATTCCTTAATTAGTTGCTTTAAATAATAAACCTTAATTATTGATTAATTGAATCTTAATTATAATTAATTATCCTTTAATTAATTTTTCTTAATTTAATTACCCTAATTAATTAACCACATTAATTAATTGTGCTTTATAGTAATTCACCCTTAATATTTGATTAATCAATCTTTGATCTTAAATTTATCTACTCTTAATTACTTTTACCTAGTAGTTATTATTTTAATTTGAATCATTCATTACTTGATTTAATTAACTTGAATTATTAATCAATTTCTTTAATTACTTTAAGTACTTTCATTAGTTAATTATTTAAAATTTCATCAATTAGAAGGTAGCCATTTATCTCTTTTTTTTCTTTTTATCGTTTGATTCTTATTTAATAAACCTTGGGAAATAGACCGTCATCAATAAATTTATCAACTTAAGATCTTTAAGTTAGATTATAGATTATAAAACTATCTCGCTCCCCCAATCATCCACTTAATTTCAAAAATTAAGTTTATAAACTTCAAACCCCAAAGTTATATCATTTATTGTGAATAAATTTGAAAATAAATTATTTTTAATCCTTGAAGTAATTTCAATTTAAACAAACACTGATTTAGTTAGGAAAACAAAAGGTGTTTTAATAACCTATTTGCGAATTTTAAACTGATTTTGTAACAGGTTTCTTTACATAAAAAAAAACGTTAAACATGCTAAATGACCCGAGATTCCTCTGGATTTCCCCGAAGCCAACTTCGGTTGAACCCACACCCTTCTTCCCTTCGAGTCACTAATGCTACCCACTCGAGACCCACACGAGTGCCCCCCTTTCTTCTCCAACCACCACATTTCCAGATGCACATCGCGCGTGCATGTGCACATCTCCCCCAACGAACGTTGATCGACGCAGTTGCCCTCGACAAGTCGGCGGTAGGCCCTACAAACGCCACGGCCACCCAGGTTTCCAATTCCGATCAAAATACAAAATCGAGCAGCGAGATCTATTCACTGGAGTTGGTAAGATCGGCAAGATGCCTCGCACCGATGATCTCGCCCATCGTTGACCAAGATGCTTCAACCATAGTTGCTCCGGTAGCTCACGAGTCCTTCCCCCCACGTGCGATACCGTCCGGCACCGTTCTGATGACGCGGCAATCCATTTCCTGACGTCAACTAGAACATGGCTTAAACCCTAGTTTAACTCAAACCTCTGTAACGACCCGGTGTTTTCAACCATTCGCATCCGCACATGTCGGACTTGAATTGTTCAAAATACCGCGTCGTAAATAAATTTTTGGCAAATCTCAGAATATGCAGTAAATAAATCACAGAATCACAGACACAGAAACAGAATACTCGCAGCGGAATTTAAAAATACTTAGTGGTTCATGAAGCCACTGTAAATAGTCTCAACAAATTACAAAGTCTTCCATCCCAAATATAGTTTAAATCATCAAATAGAAAGTCCAACAAAAATCCCAAAGTCTTGATTTCATAAATAAGATAACGGACAGAAAGAAGCCAGCAACTTGAAAGGATCTACAGAATTCCTAGCTCCGGGATGATGACTGAACTGCAACTCAGGCTGACCCGAGCGTAAAATAAAACATAAACACTCGAGTCAGGACATACATACTTATATAGTGTAAGCTAATTCAAGTGTACTGTAATATAAGGCAAGTAACTTAAAGGATGCTTGGGACCGCCCATCCTCTAAGGATCCGTTAAACTATTTACTATGTAGTAATACATCGCTATTATAATAGTGTCTATTTGTAAAATAAACTTAGTTTTAAATAGCGTTAAGGGGTTACCCATATAGCACTTAACACATAATATATTCGCATAGTCTATACAGTACCGTAATCTCCCCCGTAATGGGCGTCGTCAAAGGGCACTCCATAGGTATGGTACAAAACCAAAATCGTATAAGGCGCGCTAGGGTAGGTGACACGGCACAACTAGGCAATGCCAGAGTAGATATACCAATTACGCTTCCGGACCGATGGAAACGCGTAGCGCGCAGTTACCGCCCACCTCGAACAACACTCCCAAATCAAAGGTGCGCACCAAAACAATCACAAAAGTAATAGAATGGCATACGAAGAAGTGCGTCCGATTAGAAGTGCTACCTCATTAATCCGTCAATCGCTCCTGTTTTAGCCACCTTATGCCAACTCACGGGAGTCGGGTCCACGTATTTACCTTAAAGGAAACGTCACCACCATCCTACTTCATTCTGGAATCTCCACCGCGTACACGGTCGTCAAAGTGGTTTTCGGTATCGACAGAGAGTATGCCAGACATCCGATCCCGGTCTCTTTAACAACCAAGCGTTATTATAACCCGTGGTTCCAGCTTTTAAAACGGTATTTATACTTTGAAGTCAAAATAAATTTCAAATACCTTCAAAATCAAATATTGTTTGTAAACATTGGTCATTTTATAAAATACCATTTAAATCTATTCAATTTAATTAGAAATTTATTTGCCTTTTTCTCCCTTTTTAAAATTAAATTCTTCCATTTAAAACCATTCAAAGTCAATTCCTTATTTTTATTAATTACATATTAACTTTCAAAATTTAAACCCATTTCCCCAAAGATTATTTCCATAAATTTATTTTTAAATAATTAAAATCCCAGTTTCTTTAGCACTTATGAAATGCTACCTAAAGTCTATAGGTTAAAACAGTTCGTTTATAAAAGACAGCATTTAAGTGCTTTAATAGACTATTAACTTAACCATCAAGTTTTAAATATCCAAAATAAAACTTAATATCAATTATTTTACTTAACTAAAATCTCACTTTTAACAAAAATTCATAATTTTCCAAAATAAGATATACTCCATAAACATTCATTTATTTAACATTTGACTCATTCAAAAATCATTATAAATAAATAAATAAAAAATAAAATCTTTCAAATACATTTAAACCAGAAAATTATAAACTTTCTATTTAAAAATATTTTTTTAAAACATTTCATAAAAATATTTATAAACCACGGGTCTGTATATAGTTTCCTATCCTAGGTCAAGTGATACAGATATATATCATTTCAATCCGCAATTTACAAAACCCCGGGTTCTATCATTTCAAACCCGCAATCCCAAGTTAAATTTTTAAAATTAAACAATTAAATAAATAAATGAATAAATAATTATCGTACAGGCCTATCATTTCAGCCTATAACGATCTCAATTTACAGGGAACTTGTAGTGATGATTTAACAGTAAATAAGCATTAAATAATATAACTGCAACTATATTACAACAGATAAAAAACTGATGAGGTGTCAATTTAAAATGGGGTTTAACATCATACGTTATATTACAGACAGATGACATTTAATAAATAATTTACAAATACACTTGCGATAATTCACATATATATAGGTATGTTTGTCTGGTGAGAAATACTCACCTTAAACTGCAGATAATCAGATTCAAACAATTTTACCACTTGATAAAGGATCTTACAAATGGCACGATTAGGTTTTCGCGGATGCCACGCCTTGATTCAAATCTAAAATAAGATCCAAATACCAAATACGCGACTTTTAAAATTACGGTCAAAGCAAAATTTTCGAACAACTGGAACGAATAGAATAAAAGAAATTTTGGTTCAGCTTTTGCTCGACTACCTCACCCCACATCCCGACCCCAACTTCATAGGCTTGGCAATACTATTTATTATTATTATACATTTTATTATTATTATTATTATTATTTTTCCACTGGCATACCCTAACTTATCTAGTTTTGAAAAATATGTATTTACACAAACTTGCGTCTCTGCCTAAACTATTCTTCAATGCAAACTCTCTCTGTTTCTTAATTACAACACGTCTCTGCCACTTCAATTTAAAAACATTGTCGAATTCAGAAACATTAAAATTTAAATTTTTAACCATTCTTAATTTTAAAAATCATATTCCTACTTCAGAAACATGTTCATTTGGATACCATTTATCTTATGATTAAATAAAATAAATTTTATAAATAAAATATCCAAATTTACTATGAATCATTTGTAAGTTAGAATTTTCCAATTTTACTTAACTTGTATATATATTTTTTTCCAAATAACTTTACACTTAATTTAAAAATACCCACTTCCTAAATAAAACTAAATTCTCATTTATTTACTTAACTTAACAATTTTATTTAAAACCCAATTTCAAATTTTCAAGTTAAGTCATAAATTGAAATTTCACCCTTCCATTTGAAAACAACATTTTCAATTATTTACTTACAAAACACATTCGTTCCATAATTTTTTTTTTCCTTTTATAGTTAATATGCACTAAATTTTCTTCACAACTTTATTCATTTAGACATCAATTCAACTATGATTCAAGTTAAATAAAAGTTATTCCAAAATGTTCCATTTCAATCGTCTTTCATTTTATCAATTTAAAGTACATTATTTATTATACCAAACATATCCATTTTCGGAAATAACTTTTATTAAAATTTCTAGGTTAGATTTCAACTCCATATTAAATCAAATTTAATTATTATGTCATTTATCGTAAATAAAATCTTTAAATTCACTTTAAAACCAATTATTAATTTACAAAAATTTAACTTAAAAAAAACAAAACACCTTTAAAATTTTAAAGCCTTAAGTCAAATTTTTAGTTGAATTACATAAATTTTATTTCAAAAATACTTAATAATTTTTAGAAAAATATTATAATATATTAACCATGGGCTTGTTCGGGATATAAGCTCGGTTATGAAAACTTAGAAGGACGTGACGTGGTGGAGAAGTAGCCGAGCAAGGCAAAAGGGAAACAGAGAACAACAAGAAGAAGAAAGTAAAACTGGAAGAAGAAAAGAAAAAGACAAAGAAAAAAACCATTACCTGATTTGAAGCTCTGTACGCAAGAAGGAGATAATACAAGCTATAGGAGATGCAAAGGTATTTGGAATAGCTGGTATATATAAATGAGCTTCAGGTTTTAAAGTGGTCACGGCAGGGGAAAAATTTATAAAGTGGCAACATATCCTGATTGAGAAGCAATAAATTTCGTATTAAAACAAAGGAAGGCAGAGAGATTTATTTCCAGTTTCTTCATGTTTGAACGTTACACGAAAATTGTGATAAATGCATGCGTGATTAAAGTGGATAACAGTAAGCAATTATAATTTGCTTTGCACTGAATAGGCAACGAAATAATGTTTACAGAAATTGCTTGATCAGTTACCAGATTGGTTGCAAGATTTCTTTTTGTTGAATGGATAAGACTGCGTGATTTATGTTTCCCCTTGATAAAGGATATTGGCAAGAACAAACTTGCAGAGAGATATATATAGTAGGCAGGTTTGAAATTATATTGTAGACCAGAAAACGTAAGAGATAAATTGATAAAGGAAACGAATATAAGGAGGCAAGTGATAAAAGATTGTGATTTCTTTCCAGTTTCTTTAGCTTGAACGGATAAGTCTGCGTGAATTTATACTGCCAATTTATGAAAATTTGATTTCAACATTTGATACCATTTAATAGTGGCGTTTGATTTTGAATGCAGACCATCAAGATGATATTTAGGCAAGAGATTTGATTGTAGATTGAAGAAACGGCATCACGTTTTTTTTTGTTTTTTTTATATATATTTATTTGAAATAGATAGGCAAATAAGATTTGCGTGATTATAGGAACCAGAGAGATATAATGGGTATGCGAGAATTTGAAAAGATAGGCAAGGTTAAATTTCAACTAAATAGTCAGAACATACAAGGCAACACTAAAATATGTTTTAAAGTTATATGGAAAAAGTAACATTTGCTATAAACTACTGACTGATATTTTAATTCATATAGATGTTGAAATATGATTTTTAAAATACGCCAAACTGACGCAATACAAAACACCCAAGATTTATATAAAAATAACGTTTTAAATTTATACGTTTATTACGTTACTTATACCATAAATTTTACGCGTCCTTTAAACGCGAAATCCAACAGTTCATTAATAGACTAAATTCTTCAAAATTATTACTTAACAAACTTAATTGGTTTTCACATATTATATATATATATATATATATATATATATATATATATATATATATATATATATATATATATATATATATATACAAAATTCCTTTTATTAAAATTCAAATGGAGTTGTCTTTTAACAAAATTAACCGTTTCACAACTTTAAATTTCCATATTTAGTATTTTAAGGAAATGATTTAAATCAAATTATATATGTATATAAATTGGGAAGTAAATTTTACTGGAAAGAGAAAAATAACGGATTAAAATTCTATATGTTTTCTCATATATAATCTTATATATATATATACATACACACACACGGTATTTATTCCCTAAATTTAGGCGCCCTTTTTAACGCGTAATTACCCAGTTCATTTATACACTAAAAAAATTCAAAATTCTGACCATGATGAGACTCGAACTCGTGACCTGTCATGAATAGCCCAGATGTCTTAACCACCTAAGCTATTAATGTTTTCTTAATTAAAACTTGATTTTGCCAGAAATTAAGTTATTTACCATCTTCGACAAAACCCCAAATTTCCAAATTAAAGTTAATTCTTAACCATGTCAAAATTTCAGAGATCTTATTATTTAATTAAAAATTTGGTCAATTGTTTATTTTTTATTTTTAGTCACTTTAAATAAACCCCAAAGTTTTTTTTTTTAAAATACAAGTGAAAAATACTTGTTAAAAAATTGGGCTGTTACACAAACTATGGTGAATAAAAAAGTCCTCTTGTATTTTTCCAGTCATCTCCCTCCTTCCCGCTATCTTCACAAACAATCGCGACGAACAATTATACCCCGATCGCCATGAATCGAACAAAACCCAAAATTTAGTCAACTTATCATATCTCGTGATTTATATAGTTAAAAATCATGATATTTATTTCAAAATCTCAGTTTTCATATTCGAATCCTATGATATCAACAAAACTTAAAATTTTAATATTCGATTTTTCTGTTTGAAAATACCCAATGCTGTAATTTCCAGTTTCCAGAATATTTATCCAATAATTTCACTTGTGATCATTTTTAAAATTTGTATTTTACCAAAACCAACAGATTTCTTTTAAATATCATAGGTTAAAAGAAATCAGAGGAAGAGGATTTGGGTTTTGAACTTGATTATGATTTGGGATTTGGTTACATTTTTCTTTTTTTTTTACTCTGTAACTTACAGAGGTGATATCAGACATACACACAACAATATTCACATATATATATCCAGTTCATACCTAAACAAACATGCAAGCATCACATCATAGATTCAAGAATTACATCATGCATCAGATTCATCAACCAATTGTTTTAAACTTGTAATTTTTGTTGTTTTCAGGGTATAGGATGTTCACACAGGTTTAAAAACTGGGTTTCTCTGACCTTTTGAACTGGCATCATTCATATATAGACATGCAACCATAATCCACAGCAACACCAAAGAACACCACATGAAGATCATAAATATATATCAACTTAAAGAGTTTCGAAAAGTGGTCTGCTCACAAACAAAAATATACAAATTCAGGGAGGAGATTTGCTCACCATATTTTCCAGAAAACAGAAATGTTTTCCTGATAGTTTTCAAAGATAGATGAAGGCCTGCCCCTTTTTTTTTTCCTTTCCTTAAATCTTAGAATTTTGATCTGTAAATTGTAAATACAGATTTCTATTTACTCTTTGTTGTACTTAACTTATCAAATACAAACAATTTTAATTACTTACAGTATGAATCTTTGCTATACACAGAGAAGCTTTTTTTTTTTTCTGCAGTTGAAATCCAGAATTTACTTAGCATATAACTTGACTTGTTCCTGCAACTTAGATTGATAAAATTGCTTAAATCTCTTTGCTTTAATACTGATTACAAGATTAAATCCAAATTTTTTTAAAAGGAATTTCACTTGCCTTTACTTATTTGAGAGAATTTGCACTGTCTCTGCCCACAAAAAAAAATGCAGCACTGTATCTTTTATAGATCTGCAAATTACTTTGAATTTGTGTTCAAACTTGTTTTCAAAACTATAATTTTACTATAACAAAAATTATAGAGTTTACCTGAGAGCTGAAAGCATAAGTTACAGCTTGATTATTCAAGAAAATTTCCAGATTTCTGAAGTTGCTTGATTTCTTTTGGTTTTAAACTTGTGAATGTAAATTGTTTTCACTTCTGCTATGATCGGGAAATCTTGTTTGTTTGCTGAAACATTTGATTTCCAGTAACCTTGAACTTGCATGTTTACTGAGTTGCTTCTTTGTTTTTGAATTTAAACTTGCTGGATACAAATTTGAACTGAAGCTTTTGAAAACTGCTTCTTTTTTTCTGGTTTTATCATTTCTTTCTTTCCATCTTTATTTGCTTTCTTGGGTGTCGAAGTTTTAAAAAGCTAAATCTTTGATTACTGATTGTTTCCAGATTTCTGAAAGCTATTATAATTACATGTGGGGAAATGGAAAGGTTTTCTTGTAATTTTTTTATTTAATTATTTTATTTACTTAATGATGTCTTCATGCCATTTGTAACCAAAGATATCATAACTCTAGATTTTGTTAACTCCTTTACTCTATCCCCCATGTGATGTTTGCTTCCTTATGTATGTGTTTACATCTAAATTTTTAAAGACAAAAGAATGTTTTTTTTTTTTTTTATATCACATTTATTTTATAAATAAATTTACCTTTTATTCATTAGCATATACATATATACAATGTTGAAAGAAAATTGTGTTTTAACCAATATTCATATATATACACATTTTGTTTTATTAATTTTAAAGAAAGAAATGATTTTAACTAATTATGTTTTTAATAAATAAACACATATAATATAGTATTTATTTCTAAACAATTGTCCTAAAATCATTTGTATCCAATTCAAAATACAACTTTTAAATCCAACTAATTTGATAAAAATATTAATTATTGAATCTTCAATTAAAAGTTCCATTTTAAAATACATACTTTTTTATTAATCTCTAAGCCTTTAAATTCTATTTACAATATATTTTAATCTTAGAATCCCTACATCTCAAGTCAATTCAATTTTTTATTTACTTGTAATCAAATTTCTATTTAAAATCTAAAATTTTAAGTTTATTCTGAAAATCTCTAATTAATTCACAAATAATCCCACAATTAAATTTTGAAATTAAATTAATTATTGAATTGTTTTCGGCTAATATTCCAGGAATGTTACATATATGGTTTAATAAAAATGGATTTTTGATATTATATAAAAATATTTTATATATAGTTAAATTCATGTAATTAAGCTATGTATAAATATGTTTAATGATAATAAGTTTAATAATGGAGTTTAATTTAATTTAAATAAAATATAGTTAAGTATTTAAATCATACTTTAATATAAAGGTTATAGTGATTTAAATAAATTAAGATAGGAAGGTAAATTGAAAATTTATTTAAAATTAAGCTTATTTAAAAATTAAACTCCATAAGTTGATGTAAAATTTATTAAACTTGAAATTTTTAAAAGGTATGATATTATAACTGGATTTTTATTCAAGGTAAATTAAATGAATATTTCTAGTATAAATAAATTGAAGGAAATGTTTAGTTATTGGTAATTTGAGTTTTATTTAAATGATTATGGATTTATTATGCAAATATTTTAAAATTAAATAATATAGGACACTGAATTGTTGAATAGTAATTTCCAATCTTAGTTTTGAAATTGTTTAATACTCAAAGTTTGAAATATATTGAAATTGAAGTGGTTTATTGAAACTGAAAGTGAATTGAAAATTTATGGATTTAGATTTAATTTAAAGTGAATAAAATTGTAAAGTCGTGGAAATTATTTTATTTTATAAAGTAATTTTAAATTCAAACTATTTTATTTCATATACTGTTTGAATATACAAACCATTTAAGTTTTGAAAGTTATGGTTTAAAAGCTATGAAATTCGAAGTACTATGTTTTGAAAAGTTATATTTCAAATGTTTGGTTTCGAAGTATATAAATTTGGAAGTGCTTTGATTTTGGAAAGAATATATTTGATATAAAAATGATATTATAATGATTTGGGTTTTATAAAAATTTGATATCATATTGATTTGGGTTTTTAAAACGGAAATGATATCGTATTTACATGATTTTGAAATGGATATTATATTTTGGTTTTGAAGTATAATTATTTTAAAATGACCGCGGTGTTATAATAACGTTTGGTTGTCAAAGAGATCAGGATCGGAAGTTGTCATACTCTCTGCCAACTCCGAAAACCACTTTAACAACCGTGTACGCGGTGGAGATTCCAGAATGAAGTAGGATGGCGGCGGCGTTTCCTTTGAAGTAAATACGTGGACCTGACACCCGTGAGTTGGCATAAGGTGGCTTAAACAGGAGCAATCAACTGGATAATGAGGTCATTCCTCTGATCGGACACACTCCTTCGATATTATTTTCTGACTTTGAGATTTATTCAGTGGCCACTTTTGATTCTTTTGATTTGGGGGTGTGGCTCGAGGTGGGCGGTAATAGTTGCTACGCGTTACCACTGGCCCGAAAGTTTAATTGGTATATCTACCCTAGCATTGCCTAGTTGTGCCGTGTCACCTAACCTATCGCGCGTTGTACGAGTTTGGTTTTCTCCCGTAGCCCGTGTGGCATCCTTTGGTGGCTTCCTGATCAGGAGGGACCATGATATTGGATGGACTACTGGGATTATTACGTGTTAAGGGCTATATGGGTAACCTCCCAATGCTATTTAAAAAGTACATATATTTTACTATTAGACATTATTATAATAGCGAAATATTACTACACAGTAAATAGTTTAACGGATCCTTAGGAGATGTGAATCCCGAGCATCTCTTAAGTTACTGCACTCATATTTATTTCTATTGATTCAACAAACATAAGATATTTTCGTTCTGACTCGAGTGTTTTGTCTTTTCAATTCGCTCGGGTCAGCCTGAGCATTTCAGGATTTGAGTGCGGTATAATATTAGTATAATATTAGTATGGGATTTTGAAAATTGCATTCGAAAGATTTTGGAATAAAATATTAGTATTATTTGGAAGTATTTTCTGGTACAAATATTCAATATGATTTGAAAGAAATGTTTTAATGAATTTTTTTACAAAGGGAATAAGTTCTGTACTCCCCTCTCCGTCACTGAAAAATAAATTTCCAGATTATTAATAAAATTTCAAAAACAATTAAAATTCAATTTTTAACCATTTTAACTTAGAAAAATCATATTTTTCCACTTCAAAAATATTCATTTGAATACCCCTTTAACTTATGATTTTATAAAGTAAAATTTTATATATTAATTTAAAAATCTCAATGTTTCACTTATTAAGGTCAATATACACTTTCCCAACTTTCATTTACTTTACACATTAACTTAATTTGCTATTTCATAAATTAAATTAAATTTCCATTTTATTTTCTTAACTTAACCTTTATTTTTAAACCAAACTTCATATTTCCAAGTCAAGTTATATTTCAAATTACACTTTTAACCATCCATTTATTTAACATTTTAAACTAATTACATAAATTCAAAATACACTATAAGTTGCTTAACTTTATTTTACAAGTAACTTGATATTTTCTTTTACTTTATATTTATCCAATTCATACATCAATTATATTAATTACCAAGTTACTTTTATAATTCCATTTTTACTTAAATTCCCATTATTAAGTTAAATCAACCTTTCACACTACAATGCAAACCATCTATTAACTTATACCATTTAACTTTTTAGAAAATCACTGCTTAACCATTTAAAATCCAATATAAGTCAAATTTCTTTTTTTTTTCTTTCTTTCATTTACAATACATGAAATTTATAAGAAATCATATTTGAAATCAACCTCGGGTTCGGATAAAAATTCACACCTAAATCAAATGATACGGAAATTATCATTTAAATCTGTAATTAGTAAAATTTTCGGGTTTTGATTATTTCAAACCCGCAATCCCCAGACATATATAAATAAATAAAAATCATTCAGGCCTATCATTTCAGCCCATAACGATTTTTCCTTATTCTAAAGTCTGTTCGGGTATGTACCATTTCAACACATAGTGATTCTATTCTACATGGAACTTGCATTATGAGAAACAGAAAAAAATAAACAATATAACAGAATAGAATATAACAGATGACGTGACAAGTTAATAACAGGGTTTAACATCATATAAATGATATCACAGGAAGGTATAACACAATATAAAAGTTTCTACACATTCACTTGGTGTCACTTCACAATTATATAGGCATATATGTCATGTGTGAGTTACTCATCTCTTTAAAGCCGGAGTTCGCAAACAACACATACAAAAGAGAATCTGGAAAGCACGATAGCACAATTTGATTCAAGTGGGAAGAGAGCCAAGATGTATATCTTGTATATAACAATAAAACAAGACCATACATAAATATAAATACAATGCCAAAATTATTGAAACAAATCGAAATAGAGATAAACAAAGACATCACCAAGTTTCAACAAGTTTTGCTTGCTCTTGACTCAACATGTGCTCGGCCTTAAGGCTAAATTGGTTCAGCCACGACATGCTTCAGGTGGTAATGGTCAAGTTTGGACTGAAAATAGCAAGGCTTGGTCAAGGATAGGAAGGGTTTGGAAGTTAGAAAGTGTGGAAGGTCAAAAGGCAAGGCTGAAAGGGTTTTGGCTCAACTTGGGCTCGGTCAAGGGCATATTTCGGCTCAGCCAGATGCTGCTACAGGTCAGGTCAGAGGATAATGGTGTTCAAAGGTGGTGCCCGATGGTGGCGGCGGCTAAGGAGGTGGCCGTGGCAAGCAATGAAGGCGGTGTTGCATATAGGGCTCGGTTAGCATGGTTTTGTGGAGTTTTCCATAGTTTTTGTGAAGTTTTGTTCAAGGGAAGGCCATGGCACTTTCAGGTCAGAGGAGTATGGTGGTCAGGCCATGGATTGGTGGGGAAAAAGTGGTGGTGGTTGGTGGAGGCGATGGTGAAGGGGTTAGGCCGAGAACCATATGTGAAGATCAAGCAAAATCAAGTGAAAAACAAGGCAAAACAAAGAAGAAAAGTTGAGAAAAGAGAAAGAAGCCACTACCTTTCTTTTCAGATATGAAAATGGCATGTATGATGAATAAGAAAGAGATGTTTTCTTTCACGTAATATACAAAATACACGGCTAGGGATCAAGGAAATAAACGACAATATATGGAGGAGTTATGGTACGAATTAATGGATGGAAAGATAAAGAGGCAATAAATCAAACGTACGCATGCCTTTAATTAAAAATATGTAACGTATTTGATTTGTTTTCCATCTATTTAATAAAATATATGCCAAAGAAATAATTCAATAAATAACTGTTTATATAAACATTATATAAATAAATAAGAAAACGGTTATAGAAACGTATAAATTAATTGCTATTTACATCTTTTTATGTTACTTGATTTACAAAGTATATATCCAAATTAAATGAAACAAAAACGGAAAATGTTGTAAATATATACATAACATGTAATGTTACATACATATACACACAATTATAACATGATATATCAACCAATAATACTACTTATATTAATTAAAATAAACATTTAAAGGTATGCCTTTTAGAACAATAATGTGTATGTATGTGTGTGTGTGTGTGTGTGTGTGTGTTTGTGTGTGTATACATAATTATATATATATATATATATATATATATATATATATATATATGAGATTTCTTTCCAAGAAATAAATAGGGATCGAGATACTTATCCATTTAATTACTAAATGAATGTATAAATAAGAAAAATAAGGCAGAGATAGATATTATGAAGAATACATAAATGGTTTTAGGAAAAGTAGGAAATAAATAAAGAAAATACTTTATTTAATGGAAACTAGAATTAAAGATTGAAAACAATATACAATCAACATTTGAACATTATAACGATACTTTAAAAATGTTTTAAAAATAAAATATATGCAAAACATATCATGTTACACAAATTAAAACATGCTTTTACAAACAAAAATATTATTTATATAAATTAAAATAAACAAATTTGTTAAATAAAACAATTTACACACAATATTGTAAAAAACATAACTTTAACAATATTAATCCGATTTCAACGAAATGAAAAGCAGTATTCTTGAAATTAAATCTAGGTTCATAATAAAATTCAAAAATTCAAATTTAAAATTTAAAAGTCAAAATTTGACTATTTTGACCAGAAATCCTCTTTTTTGTAAATATTCCATTTATTCAGGTTTGGAATTATAATTCACACAAAAATCAAAATTTATAATTAAAATAACAAAGCTTATTCGTTTTAAATAAATAAAATAAAGTTTTTAAATCAGGAAATTAAAATAATTAAAATATACAATTAAAGTAATTACAAAAAAACAGGGTTGTTACATTCTCCCCCACTCAAATCTTTTCGTCCTCGAAAAGGAATGAGGTACGGGAAAGTATAGAAAAAAATAGAATGAAATAGGACTAAGAAAGATGACAAGAAGATTAAAATTATACCTAATAACTGTTGTTATAGGTAGTTTAACAAAGTGGAGAATAGGAATAGCTAGAAGGGAAAATAGGTGGATAGGAATATCTAGGAAGGAAAATAGGTTGAAAGATAAGGATGAACCATTATTTTAAAGCTATATAAATTTCTATTGTTTGGAAGGGTAAAATAAATGATCAAAATAACCTTTATATAATACTTTATCAAAATATTTTTATAACTCGATGTCTTAACAAGTTTATCCTCGTTCCCGTAGACTCTGGTAGTGCGTTGATCAGGCGCAAAGCTAGAATTTTCCATGTACTTAGTAGACTTGTTTCCACACCCAGTGATAATACTTGAAAAACTTTTAAAAACAGATATGGAAAGTACAATCCAAACAAAACAACCAAAGCAAAACCTTTGTCTAACCATGGTTCGCAGATATACACAATGGTTACGCCTGGATCCCTCAGGAAACAATCCATATCCGTAAGCTTTCTCAGCCCTGCGAGTTGCGCCATGATGACTAGTAGACTACAGGATACACAATGATTATGCCTGTATCCCCCAGGAAACAACCCGTACCCTTAGGCCTTCTCAGCCAGGCGGATTTCACTACTAATGCGTCTTACATAGTTCAAAGGATACACAATGATTACGCCTGGATCCCCCAGAAAACAATCTGTACCCTTAGGCCAACTCAGCCAGGTGAATTGCGCTATGCAGCCGCGCTCAGAAGAAAAACCATGGAGATCGCCATGGTGGGTGTAACGTATCGATTTTATCGGGATCCGAAGGTCGGCATTCTTACGTCCACTGTATCAAATGCCGCATAATCGAATGCCGGAAAACCGAATTGTTAGGGTTAAAAAGAAGAGGTGGAAGAAAACGATAGAAGTAACAAAACAGAACAGAAACAATATCAGAATCTCACATATCGCAGCGGTACAACATATAATAGATAAATGAATAATCTTTAGATTAAAGAACTATACCGGTTATTACATTACATTATCATCAGAGTGTACAACAACAATATACAACAACAAAACAATGGACAGTTATACAAACATGTCCTTGCAAGTGAATTCTACAACGGAAAAGATAATATCATATACAAGTAATACGCCTCGCCATCCAGCTCGCCACTTGAGCTTCATAGCACTTCTGAATCCAGAATAACCTGATAACCTGACTCTAGGCTGCCCGTGTGGAAAATTATGGGCACCCATAGTTTAGGAAGAGAACAATAAACTCCAGGTCAGTCATGGGACTGGCGTGAGAACTCAAAACAGTTATTTATCTTTAAAACAACAACAACAACAAGGGAAGTGAAAAATATCCGCAATGCTTTTGGAAAATGAAACTACCACAAGGCCTCCCCGCACACACACAAGTCAAACGCAAAATCGGAGGAGATTTCTCCTTATGATAGTCAAAGATGCTTACTACGCAAAACAAATCATTTTGATATTATTATTAGTGTAGTTTAGAAAGCATTTCGAAAATAGAATATAAATCTTAGCCAACATACGACCATTATCGTATGCCTACTATAGCTACCATGTTCAATAATATGTTACCGCCACATTCCATGACAGATTATACAACTAAAACCGTCCAAGGTTAGAATTGTTTCTTTGGATTTCCTACAAATGGTCAGGCTAAGGAACTTCCTACTGCCACATGGGATCGCCTCTGGCGGGACGTCCCGAGAACCTAACCGGATCTCTGCCCAACACATGGTCGGGTTAACTTTGTAACTAGGTAACTACTTCTCGAGTATGCTACTCCCCGGCCCTTTGGGACATTTATCCGAGAGCCCTCTATCACCAAGCAACAACCACACAGAAAATGAGATTGGAGCAACCACATAGGTTAAGCATCAGGGCTCCATACCTGACACCACCCTTTTCCAGAAGGAAATGACATACCCTAAAGGGAGCGACCCTCATAACCTTGCCGCATATTCCTGTTTTGACCATTTCCGGGGTGTGAAGTCCGACAAAGTCTCGTCCACAAAGCTACGCTTTTTCACAAAGCCACGCTTTGATCAACAAATGATCAATAAATAATCATCACACAGCAACACTCAACATGCCACATTACCAAATTGGGAATATTGCTGATAACCTTCAACTACAAAACCTCTGAGCTCGTACGTCTCAGAGAAGGGTGTTAACCTAAGAGAATAAATTCTCCGCCACCAACAGAGATGTATTTGAAAGAAATCTGCTTTATATCTCAAAATGTAATGTCAGACACGTAACCATACAAGTCTGTTCTGGGTTCGAACAGAACCGAAGGCACTTCTAAAGAAGCCCTTGCAATCCGGGTATTCACAATACCGATCGAATTTCCCATCACAAAGGAAATCTCCATACCGTAGCTAACGGTGCAGAGACAATCGATAGGTCATCCTATCGTTTTCACAGATACCCGGTCTTCACCAACGGTCTTCAATGCTATCCATTACGTCGTATCACTATTCGGAATGGATAATCCGAATAACGAGCGCAATAATTTAAAAATAATTGTAGCATTCAATTTCAACCAATTCACAACAAATAGCCATTTAAGAGTCAATATTGATAGTCGGTTATTTAACTATCAATCAATATTCACAACATAACCTAATTCCAAATAATCTTCCCAAATTATTATTTTTCAAAATATCTTTATAAGATATATTTTCCACACTTCAACCATTTGAAAACAAATTTCAAATCATTTTTAACCTTTCAATCTTTGAAAACAAATTTCAAATCAATTTCCTTAAACGGAAAACACTTGCAAGTAGTTATTCATTTTCACTGGAAATCTGCCGAGTTCAAATACTTTAAAAATAACTTATATTACTTATCCAAAATATATTTGGAAAACTCTTTGGAATAAAACTATTTTTTCTTTAAACACTTTGCTTAAAATATTAATTATAAAAATATTATACCCATATATTACATATAACTTAAACCCAACTAATTTTTCAAAATAAAATTAGTAATAAATAGAGTATAACTATTTAAGTAACTATTTTCTAAAACAATTACTGATTAAATCTTAGAAATAATCATTTCTATAAACAATTTATTAAATCTTTACTTAAAGGATTTAAAATAATTTAAGAGGTAAATTTCTTCAAAGTATCCTTTTCAAAACCAATACTAGAATTTTATATATATGAATAATATTTTTTTTTCAAAGCTATTCAGAAGTTTTATTCAGCTTTCCAGGGAGGATACACTTTCATTTCAAAATGGTTCATTCAAACAAATTAAATAAATTCTTACCGATTTATTAAATTTACGTTCCAAATCCGTAAATTTATTTCCCCATTTTTAAAAATAAATCAATGTTTATTTTTAAAACAAATTTCCCTTACAAATTTCCATTGTGAATTTACATTTCCAAATATTCACTTTTTATACGATTTTTCAAATCGATTTCAATTATTCACTTTCAATTTATCTTTAAAAGATATAATCTCAAAACATTCACTTCATATTGGAAAACATTTCCATACTTATTTAATAATAAGTAATTCACCAATCTATTTATTTTCAATATTTGGAAAATATTCAATATACTTAAAGCACAATTAAGTACATATTTTATTCTTTAAGGAAAACATCCACTTAAAGCCATTTATTTGAGTCAAAACGAATGTTGCGTAAAACATCATTACGAAAGCCCAAAATCACTAGTATAGGGATTCGAAATTAAGATAGATATATAAACCCCAAAACTATACAAAACTTTTCCTTGCGGAAATCATTTACTATAACAACAGTGTTATAGTCCACCATTCCCTTTTTTTCTCGAAAACGTCTATTTCAACAATGAATGTTGAAATCTATGGTTTCGATTCTTAATACATTTAAAAAACATTTTTAAATCGTTTTAATTCGATTTAAAATATCACTTCCCCACAACATTCCTTTAATATATTATTCACTGTCGAAAATCGTGAATATTATTCCTAACCAAATTCTTTATTATTACAACATTTAATTCAAAGCATAATTCGCTGTCCAATACTTTTGAATAAATTTTCAACCTTTGAATAATATTATCGAAAATCTATATTTTTACCATATTTTGGAATTTTATTCAATAAGATATAAACTTTATCATTTTAAAAAATTCCTTCCTTCAAATTTATACGATTCTCAAAAATAAATTTAATTATAAAGTTTCAACTTAAATTTCGAAAATTCACATATTACTTATTTTCGGTATCTAACGATACCAATTTACATTCGGCTAAAATTTAGCCTTTAATGATTTCAATCACAAAGATAATCACGTAGATTATAAATAGATCAACACACAACATTGAAACAATTCCAAATGTTTGAGGAATCCAGTCGGATCCCTCCAACCTGTTTCCCTGCATCAAAAGATGTTAGCACAATATCAATTCCGCTTCAAGACGGAATATCGCGGTATATGGGATTTATAAAATACCATCCGCTATTATGCGGCGCGGTAGGGTCTCATCCGCTATATAATGCGGGAAGTCAACTCCAAGTACATGTATAATACCAATTCCATATCAAGTTGGAATTATCGCGGTATATGTGTTTAATAAATAACATCCGCTTAATATACAGCGTATAGGGTCTATTTCAATACAACAGAAAATAACTATCATTCAATCACACAATCAACCAATTTTAAATCTAACTATTTAAAATTTAAATCGAAACAATTCGATTGAGTGAGAAGTTCTCACCTTGAGTTTCCGATAATAGTTGTAGCGTTTTGTTTCGAATAAAATTAAACGTGCGTTTAATTTTATCCGAAATTATCACTAGCTCCAAACAACTCCAAACCAATCCATTGCGTAGTGCTCGACAAAACAATTGCAACGCAATTCGTTTCGTAAT
Organism: Allium cepa; assembly: GCA_030765085.1. Lineage (NCBI taxonomy): Eukaryota > Viridiplantae > Streptophyta > Magnoliopsida > Asparagales > Amaryllidaceae > Allium > Allium cepa. Next base: position 925,668,692 of record CM060939.1, read on the forward strand.
TTTCCGACCTCGTATCAAAAAGTTATGTTATTTCAAAGTTTACCGAATTATTATATAACTAATTTACAAATTTTAAACCCTACTGCAAATCTCAGCCGTCCATCTTCCCAGATCAAATCGTGGTCGCGCTTTTTTTTTCCATCTCCCTCCTTCACATTTTTTGCTCCCAGGTTGTTGAACGCAACCGAACCCATTTGCACGCACTAAACCCTAAAATTTCGTAACCAATACGAGCATCATCACGTTGATCAGAGACCTCCATCTTGTAGCCCATCTTTAGAGCTACCTACAGCCGAAGACCCATTGAACTCGATCGCCTCCTTAGCAAAAAAATCGAGAACGAACGCGACGACTTCTCGTACGAATTGCCGACTATCCACGCTTCTAAAATCGATCTTAACCGTTGAAGTTATAGACCTCGATATGATCTTCTTTTTTGTAGTTGAGAGTTTTTGATGATTGCTAGTGGATTGGAAGAGATTGAGGGAAGAAGATGGGAGTTTTTCGGCCATTAAAATTGAAACTGGCAGCTACTGTAAATTAGGGTTTGGGTTTTGAGTTGTGTTGCAATTTGTGAAAATGGAGGGCCTTTTATAGAAATTTTCCAAAATACTATTCATCCGGAATTTTCCGAACTCCAAATCTAGCACGGTGACTGGCGTTTCTAAGGTTTACCCTACGTTCCGGACATAATGAAATAGGTATCGAGAGCCAATTCGATCATCTGTGCGAGTTACGGCAATAAACGATCAAATTTAAATTAAATCGGTTTAAACCAATTTCTATGCGTTTTGGCTTGCCCCGGACAAACCGTAAAGCTGATTGACACGAAATTTGAAATCTTACTATAATATAACATTATGGATCCGATGAAACTGGTTTCGTCGAAATCCGAGACTGTTTGAAAAAGGACTATTTTAACTCGTCGATTAAATATTAAAATATTCAATTTTCACAAATTAACTTTTAATTCAATTTTAAAAGTTCACAAACATTTTTCTAACTTCAATATGATTTAATATAACTTTATAAATCATTTTTAATCACATTAAACCAAAATTCCAAATTTTCTGTAATTTCAAATATTAATTATCGATTTAATTATCCAATTAAATCTAAATATTCGAAAAATAAATTATTCTACTTACAAGTTTTACTTGTTGATATTTAAAATCAATCAAATATCTGAATTTCAAATGACAGAAATCTGGGTCGTTACAGTGGGACACTCGAGTATCACATTCGAAAAACAAAAAATCAGAGAGAATAATATCGATAGAATGAATCCACAGTGTGGCCACAAAGCGGATATCAAGCAGAAGGCACTTTCCATATCTTTACTTCGAAAATATATATCATATAGTACCTATTCAAATCACTTTCAAATATCATACTTATATAAGTCCATTGTATGTAGGATTTCCTTTTCAAATCGAATACTTTCCAAATCGATAGCATATCAAATCACACTTATATAGGCTTTGATTATATAAGATTTCTCTTTCCAAATTGAGTACCTTTCAAATCAATAGTTTTCAAATCAACTTCATACTTATACAAATCCATTTTATATAACTTTGACAACTCCCAAATCAAGTGCTTAATAATACAAGGTTCTCAATTTCAAATCATTTCAATATTAATTCAGTTTCAAAATCATACATGATTTCACCAAATTTTCTTCCAAATTAAATATCTCAATTTCAATGTTTTCAAAATAATAGGTTTAGACAATAATCGCAGTTTCCAAATTAACATAATTTAAGTCAAACAAATTCATTTCCAAAATCATCATATAAATACTGGGCTTTACGTTCCAATCTATTTTCAAAACCAAATATTTCTCAAAATCAGTTACACCCAAAAATGGTTTCCAAATTTATAACTATCCCTTTAAAACCTTTAAACTATTTATTTCTATTCAAAAGATCCAATTTTCCTTTTGCAAATTATTTACTTAAGAAAAGTTTCAAATTTATTTAAGTCATACTCTTCATACTTTACACATACAAAACTAAACTTATATACTTTATCAATTATTTTATACTTTTCAAAATTACTTAGCTTGGAAAAGTTAACCTTGATTTGGAAGTGTTCGAACCTTCAAAATAGTTGGTGAAATCAAATTTCAAACCCAAGAGTTGGAAATCAGCAACAATCAACATATCAGTTTTTGTAAATAGAGTTATACTAAATCAAATCCGAAATTCGAGGACTGAACATCGGGATCACTTCAAATCATTTCAAATATATATACATATATCTTTCGAAAATCAAATCATCCTTCGGAATTTTGAAATCAAAATTGGTTTCACAAAAAAAATCACTTGCATAACAAAGCTACTAAAGAGACCTCTGCCCCACTCTGAAACTCGAAAATCAATGTCGATGATGCATGCACTCATCACCGAAATTATTTTCCAACGACATAAATGGGTTCTGGACTTCTATTTCTTAAAACTTCCTTGAAATTTCTTTGAGGTCATTGATACTCATTTGAAGTCATTTCAAACATTTTTTATCTGGAAAATACTTTCAAATCATATTATCATATATTTCAAAACAATTTTCAAAATACCGGAGTTCAATCTCTCAAATCTCAAATTCAAAACCCTTCAGTTATAAATCATTTTATACAAATCATATTTCTTATAAAATCTTCAAGATTTCAAATTCTACTTTTTAAAGGTTATATAATCCTTATCGAAAACATTTCACTTTTATATGAAAATGCTGTCATCCTTATCAAAATAATAATTTCGATGTATACACAATTTCAAAATACAACCAAACACAAATTTCCAAGGGATGATCCAAGGATGGATTTCAAAACAAATAGAGATTCAAATTTAGAGGAACCCTAATCAAATAGAATTATGTTTCGAAGATAAACTCGAACGAAGGTGAGATAATTTAATTACCAAATAGAAGATGGATAAGCCTAAATAAATCGCAAGCGACCTTAACTGGGTCAACTGTGACTTCAGGAATATAATCAATGCGGAAATCTAAGGCAAATCGACATTCGATCGCCGGAGATAGAATCCAGGTATAGGAGAAGGTAGATAGCATCGTGAACCGAGGATACAGAAATCTCCGGTGAATCAATGCTAATTGTATAGGAGTTTCACCCCTTTACAGATCGTTCAAAAATTTGCGGAATCACGGATCTTTATCGAGGTCATTCCAAAGTGTAGTTATGGAATGCCCAAAATCAAAAGGATAAAAATAGGGAAGACAAGACTGGATTTCAGAATAAGTGGGAGTGTTCCAAAATTCAAGGAATCCTAATCGACAAGAATCCCACCCAAAGAGATTACTAACAAGGTGGATACAGAAGGGATGAAGTTTAGAAACTCTTAATTTCAAAATAAGAAAATTTATACCAATATAAACTTTGAAAATCCTTTAAAAATCATTTGAAAATCATTTTATACTTCGAAAATACGTTCTCTCACAAGGAAATGATTCTGAGATTGATTTCACTCATTCTATGGTATTTCTATCTTATCTCTAATGAGTTTTTGCTCCTCAGGCTAAGGTTTGTCAAAAACCAAAGCTCTGATACCAAATGCAACGACCCACTATTTTGGACCATTCAAATCGATAATAATCCACACATATCAAACTTGAATAATTCAAAATAACAGATTGTAATAAAATCTAGAGCAAATAAAATCATTCACAGAATCACAGACACAGAAATATCAGAATACTCGCAGCGGAAATAAAATACCATAGTAGTTCATGAAGCTACCATATACATACTCTCAAAACATATACAAAATCTTATAGTAAAATAGATACAATAGAAGTCAGGATACATAAACATCAATACAGAGACACATACCGAATAGGAACTAACTGGAAGAAGTAGAGGAATAGATAGACAGATAAGCTCCAGCAGAACTCTAGCCCCAAAAGGCGAATCCAAAGCTGTGATTCTCAGGCAAATCCGAGCGTAAAGGAAAACACAAAACACTCGAGTCAGGACATACATACTTATACAATGTAAACCAACTCAAGTGAACTGTAATAGCAATGCGCAATAACTTAGAGTATGCTTGGGATCGCCAATCCTTTAAGGATCCTGTAAACCATCAATTAAGCAGAAATAAACATTATCACAGAAATACCCATATTTAAGAAATTAATGCAAATAGCGGTGTTAATGTGCCTTGGGTGGCGCGGAGCTGTAGTAATCGCTCACTTCTAGCCACACTCTCAAATTCAAGGTGTGTATCAAACAATCACAAGGAAATCACTTTGCACACAAAGAAGTGTACCCATGGTTATAAATTTCAAAATAGCATTTTATACTTCAAAAATAAAATATCATTTCAAATACAAATCTTAATCAATATAAGGATGAAATCATTTCCAAAGCATTTCAAAATATCATATTCTTTCAAATCTCATTATCAAATCATTATTTGAATTCAAATTTAAACACCTTTTAAATTCAAGTATAACATTCATTTACTATTTTAAATACCATTTCGAATTACATTTCTAAAATGGTTTGTATTATAAAAAAAATCATTTAAACCATTTACAAGTGAAGTTATTATACTTTCAAATAAAATATTCAATTCCCAAAATTTTAGATATTTCAGAGTTCATTTATTCAGGAAAAAAAACTATAAACATTGAAATTTCAGCCCTACAAATAAACTTCAATTTAAACCATTTTTAACTTATAAAATTTCATATTTTCCACTTTAAAAATGGTCACTTAAATACCCTTGAACTTATGATTTTTATAAAGTCAATTTCACAAATAAATATCAAAATTTCAATAATTCACTTATCACATTCAAGTGTACAATTTTCCTATTCTTTGCATTTTAACAATTTATTTAACACTTAAATTTTTATACTACCATTTCATAAATTAAACTTAATTTCCATTTTATTTAATTTACTTAAGCTTCCAATTTAAACAAATCACAAATTTCCAAATTAAGTTATATTCCAAATTTCCATTTAACTATCCATTTATTTAACATTTTAACTTTCAAACCAATTCAATTTTTCTCACCTTTACTTATCAATTCATTTTAACTTTCAAATTCATTTTTTGGATACCATTTAACCTATAATTTTAATAATACTTTCAAATTCAAATTTATTTTAACTTTCAAATTTATTTTAACTTTACTTTACAATAACTTGATGTTTTCTTTTACTTTAAATTTATCCAATTCATACCTCAATTATATTAATTACCAAGTTGAGCTTATAATTCCATTTTTACTTAAATTCTCATTATTAAGTTAAAACAAACTTTCACACTACAACTCAAACCATCTATTGACTTATAACATTTAACTTTCGCTGCTTTACCATTTTAAATCCAATATAAATCAAATTTCATATTTTTTCCTTTCATTTACAATACATGAAATTTATAGGAAATCATATTTTGAAATCAACCGCGGGTCCGGAAAATATTTCACACCTAAATCAAGTTATACGGAAAATATCTTTTAAATCTTTAATCAGTAAAATTTTTGGGTTTTTGATTATTTCAACCCGCAATCCCAAGTCAAAAAAAAATCACCCAAGCTTATCATTTCAGCCCGTAATAATTTTTCCCTATTCTAAAGTCCATTCGAGTATGTACCATTTCAACTCATAGTGATTCTATTCTATAGGGAACTTGCAGTGTGAGAAACAGAAATAAATAAACAATATAACAGAATAGAATATAACAGATGATGTGACAAGTTAGTAATAGGGTTTAACACCATATAAATGATATCACGGGCAGGTATAACATAATATAAAAGTTTATACACATTCACTTGGTGTCACTTCACAATTATATAGGCATATATGTCATGTGTGAATTACTCACCTCTTTAAAGCTGGAGTTCGCAAACAACACACACAAAAGAGAATCCGGTAAGCACGATAGCACGATTCGATTCAAGTGGGAAGAGAGCCAAGATGTATATCTTGTATATATAATAAAACAAGACCATACATAAATATAAATACAATACCTAAATTATTGAAACAAATTGAAATAGAGATAAACAAAGACATCACCAAGTTGCAAACAAGTTTTTCTTGCTCTTGACTCAACATGTGCTCGGCCTTAAGGCTAAATTGGTTCAGCCATGACATGTTTCAGGTGGTAAAGGATCAGGTTTGGACTGAAAATAACAAGGCTTGGTCAAGAATAGGAAGGGTTTGGAAGTTACAAAGTGTGGAAGGTCAAAAGGCAAGGCTAGAAAGGGTTTTGTTTCAACTAGGGCTTGGTCAAAGGCATATTTGGGCTCAGCCTGACGCTGCTACAGGTCAGGTTAGAGGTTAGTAATGGTGTTCAGAGGTGGTGCTTGATGGTGATGGTGGCTAAGGAGGTGGCCGTGGCAAACAATGAAGGTTGTGTTGCATATAGGGCTCGGTTAACATGGTTTTGTGGAGTTTTTCATAGTTTTTGTGAAGTTTTGTTCAAAGGGAGGCCATGGCACTTTCAGGTCAGAGGAGTATGGTGGTTCCGTGGATTAGGTGGGGAAGAAGTGGCTGTGGTCGGTGGAGGGCAATGGCCGAGCAAAAGCATGATGGATCCAAGGCAAAAATCAAGGAAAAAATCAATAAAAGTGAAAAGAAAAGGTGAAAAAAGAAAGAAGGCAATACCTAATTTTTTTCAGATCTGACTTGCATGAAAATGAAGTGGAAAAGATGTTTTTCTCAGAAATATGATGGAGGCGGCTAGGTTTTTGTATGTACGGCTAAATTGTGGATAGGTTAGAGAATAAAAAGGCTAGGAAATTAAAAGGCACAATTTAAGGAAGAAAAATCTTGTATACATTTTTCTTTGTTTGCACACAAATGAAAAGAGGAGTTGAGAGACTTTGTGCGTGATTGGAAAAAAAAAAAAATCAAGGCTAAAATTTTGGAGAAGTTAGGGTAGAAAATTAAGGGATGGAAAGATAAAAGGGGTAATAAATCAAAACGTAAAGCATGTCTTTAATTAAAAATAGGTAACGTAACTTTAATTTAACTTGTTTCCCATCTATTTAAAATAAATATGCCAAAGGAATATTTCAATAAATACCTACCATTTATATAAACACTATATAAATAAATAAGAAAACGGTTATAGAAACGTATAAATTAATTGCTATTTACATCATTGTATGCTACTAAACTTACAAAGCATATATCCAAATTAAATGAAACGAGAACGGACAAATGTTGTAAACATATACATAACATGTAATGTTACACATATATTCACAATTATAACATGATATATCAACCAAAAATATTACTTATTTTAATTAAAATAAACATTTACAGGTATGCCTTTTAAAACAATAACGTGTGTGTGTGCGTGCGTGTGTGTGTGTGTGTGTATATATATATATTTGAGATTTCTTTACAAGAAATAAATAGGGATCTAAATATTTATCCGTTTAATTACTAAATGAATGTATAAATAAGAACAATAAGGTAGAGATAGATATTATGAAGAATAAATAAATGGTTTTAGAAAAAGTATTAAATAAATAAATAAAATACTTTATTTAATGGAAACTAGAATTAAAGATTGAATATAAAATCAACATTTGAACATTATAACTATACTTTAAAAATGTTTTAAAAATAAGATATATGCAAAACATATCATGTTACACAAATTAGAATATGATTTTACAAACAAAAATATTATTTATATATATTAATATAAACAAATTTGTTAAATAAAACAATTTACACACAATATTGTAAAAAGCATAACTTTCACAATATTAATCCGATTTCAACGAAACGAAAAGCAGTATTCTTGAAATTAAATCTATTTTCATAATAAAACATAAAATTAAAAAATTCAAATATTTAAATTTTAAATTTAAAAGTCAAAGTTTGACCATTTTGACCAAAAATCCACTTTTTTGGAAATATTCCATTTATTCAGGTTTGGAATTATAATTCACACAAAAATCAAAATTTATATTTAAAATAACAAAATTTATTCATTTTAAATAAATAAAATTAAGTTTTTAAATTAGGAAATTAAAATAATTGAAATATACAATTAAAGTAATTACAAAAAATAGGGTTGTTACGCTAAGATAAGCTTGTGTAATATTCAATTACATTCTAAAAGACATATATAACTTACCAAAAGGTTAAAAGTTGAAATGTTAAATAGAAATATGTGATAGAATATTATACAAGTAAAACTTAAGTTATGAAAGTGTTCAATAGAATTATGTATATAAATGAAGAATTAAGTGTAAGAATATTATAAACTTAAGTTAATAATTTGAGGTGCTACTAATAAAATTTAGTAAAAAGGTGAATACTGTACGTGAATGATTATAAACCTAAGTAATGTCTGTAGCCATTTATAATAAAAAATGAATGGTAAAAGTGGATACTCTATTTAGTAAATGATTATAACTTTAGAAATGCTAAAATGATATAATATTCAATTATGCTATATATATGTAGGAAATATTATATGAATTAATGAAAATAAATAGTAAACAATGATATAGAAATAGATTAAATGTTCAATAATACTATATATGAAAGAAATAAATGTGAAAAAGAAATAATCTATTAATGGTGAATTAAATTTGTAAAGAGACTTGCGTAATATTTAAGAAATAATTATGGATGGTCCAAATGATTGAAATGAAATAACTTATGTAAGTAATTGGATGTAAAGTAATGAAAAAATAGCATTGTATGAACGAAACTAATTAACAATAAATAACGTGAAAGAAGATTAATAATAATAAACTTAAATGATATTCGATTTTTTTTTTTTGGCTTATGGGATGATTGGCAAAAGAATACTTCTAACTGTATAAAGGTGTATAAATAATCTAATTAAGTTTTATCGAAGACTGTTGAGTGTATGGTATACTTAGTAGTTTATTTATCATTTTATACGATTAAAAGTTCTAAACTCGAACAAACTGTTTGTTTTGATTACTATGGTTGGATGGTTGATTACCTTGATTTCATGCGATGATTGTATCGTTTTGTTGTCAGTGACTATTGTTATGTTGTGTTGATTTGTTTGTTATAAATTGAAACAACTTAAATATTTATCTTTTTACGTAATTATTAACTTCTTTGCATTATATACGTGAAATACAGGTTTATGGAAGCAATAACTTCTGCTTTTAATTTCATAAATAAGCGTTGTTTGCTTGACAAAAAATAGGTACGTTTACGGATTACGGTTTTCCAGCGTTATTATATTATTTTCCCATGGTTTGGCATATGTTGTTTTGAAATATGATATACATATATATATATGGTTATTATTGATATTATTATTTCTTCTGGACCTCTCCATACACAAGAGACTCTACCGAAATCTACCTTGAATTTTGGACTTAGAAAATTTTGTGAAAGTGGAAATGTTTTTCAAACTTTTATTAAACTTGAATATGAAAGGATTTAATTATTTATAAATTGATATTTTTTTAAATTATTTAATTATGTAAATAAATTGTTTATAAATTAAATACTTTGAATTAAATATATTAGTTTCTTAATTCCTTCTTTCCCATTTCGAAGACGAAAAGTTTTGAGTGGGGGAGAATGTAACGACCCGTAATTTTCAATAATTAAAATATTTATTAAATAAGATTTCGGTATTTAATATTGGAAGAAATTAAATATGTATGGTTTATTAATGAGAAAATATAACTAGAATTAAATGTAATAATGTTAATCTAAGGTAATTGCTAACTATTTTAATGAAATCCCATTAATTGAAATGATTGTAAGGTTATAGTTGGGTATATATTGTAAGTAAGGAAATAAATTAAATATTTTATTAAATAGTGCGGTAATATGTAATTAATTGTAAGTGAGTTTCATTTGTGCAGTGTAGGGAGTTATAACATTTGTTTGTAGATAATAAACTTATAAATGTGATTAAATTAAGTAAAAGGTAACAATTGAAATTTATCACCTATTTATTTAATACATTGAAATTAAATTGGGGGAGTCCATTGCAATTAATCTACTTAATTATTACGGTTTATATGAATTAAAAATGGTAACTGTAGAATATTCATGTAATAAATGGTAAACCAATGTTTATTATACCCATTAGATGATAGTTGATTGAATAATGAGATGAAAATCAGGATAAATGAATTTATTGGATTTTAAATTATAATCAATGGACTTATTTCAATTGAAATTTGAACGCTATATTTAGTGCAATAATTAATATTGAATTTGACTTGGGAAATTGGTTTTAAAAAGATTGCTAATTTTCGTCTAATATAAAAGTGGTTAGTTATTTTTTAATTTGGAAAGTGGTATAATTAAATTAATAATAATTTGTTTAACAAACGTGAAAATTGCCATTTTGGCTACTGTCTCGGATTCCGAAGAAACCAGTTTCATCGGATCCATAATAGTAATTATTGTACGATTTCAAGTTTCGTAGCGATCGGGCTTGTCATTTAATCATGCGAGCTCGAAACGCGTAGAAATTGATTAATAGAATTTAAATGAATATAATTTAAGTCTGAAATCTAACTTCTTCATACGATAGAATTAGGACTTGAAACCTGTTCCATTGCATGTAAAAATAATGAAAACATCAATTTTGATATATGGAATGACTTACTTTCATTTCGGAGATGGAACGGCCTTTACGGGTCGTTATTGTCGTTCGAACGAATTCGATATGTTAATTCATCTTATCAGGCCTAGTCCATATAAATAGATTTTGTTCTAACCCTAGCAGCCTTTTTATTTCTCATTTCTATACGTATCTGTCTATTCCATCTATCGGCTTCTTCTTCTTTCCAATGGTTGTAGATACAAACCTAATTCAATTTCAGAAATCAAACACCTCAAAACCCTAGCTCTGGATGAGCACAATCCACTGGGCAATTCGTTTTTGCAATCAATTCACCGTTTGTCCAAAAATCAGTGATTTTTTCTCTGCCGCCCATAGGCCATGGCCTCGTTTAACGGTGGAACTTTGACGATGGCTCAATCAAAGGGCATGGGCACGTAGAGGGCGACGAGGAGGTTCGACCATACGGGGTACTTCATGTCAAAAGGCCACGAATTCGCCACGAACGGCATTCTATTAAGCGATGGTCGTATGCAAACGGAGTTGGTTCCAGGAGGCGTGGAGGCTGCGCGACCTAGGGGAAGGGCGCCTCGTGACGGGGGTCATGGCCAGTTGATCGGATTGGGGTGAATTGGTGTAAGGCGGCGGCGATTTTTGAATGTAGTAGGCGTCGGCTGTAGCGTCGAGGTCACGTACGTTTGTTCTGGAGGAAGATTAGGGTTCTGAAAGTACTCTATAAGCTGACATGGTTGTGACGTGTAAGCATTGTTTTCGTTTGTTTATTTAATATTATTTTAATTTCCAGTCTTCTAATATACATAACTTTCGCATACGAGGTAGGATTTATGCGTGGTTTGTTTCTCTACAATCGTATCAAAAATTTGGACATTTTTGAGCTTGTTTGGATGAATTCTAAGACTGTTGAATTTTGGGCCTAAATATGGATTTCAAATCGATTTGAAATCAAAGGTGAGTGTTTTAACACACTCACAACTACTAAATTGTCTTATGTCAGTTAAATTAAATTTATGATGTGATTAGAAATTGATTGGTTGATATTTGATATATTTAAATTGTCATTCCAGTTAAATATGAATTTTCTTGTATTTAATCGTCATTTAATTTAATATTTAAATTTTATTTTCAATTGAATACCTGTTGGTGATAATCGGTTAATTAATGTATTTATTGGTTGATCCTATGGTAATTGTGATGGATGTTTTATTTTTGATACTGAATGACTGGATGTTATATTTATATTGTTATAACACAGCAGGTTCGCTTAGTTTATTGTTAGAAAGTCCCTATGGGTTGAAATGATACATAGTCGAACAATGTATAGATTCGTTATGAAATAATAAAATCGAGCGATTTTATGGTTTTGAATTTTATTCGGGATTGTGGGTTGAAATGATATATATCTGTAAATATAAAATATTTGCGAATTGAAATGACAAATATCCGTATCACTTGACCGTAGGTAGAAAATTATATATGGACATCGGATTGTTTATATTAAATGACTATTAAAAACCTTAAATTTTTGAATCCAAATAAATGCAAGTTTGAAATAAATTTTGATTTATAAAACTGAATTATATTAGATAATACAAGCTTTAAATTTTTGGAAAGGAAATTGTTTAAATTAATTGTTAAAAAATTTAAATTTAAATTTTAAAGTTGAGTTTTGAATTATAAATGAAATTTACCGAAATTGAGTTATTGTAAAAGTTGAATATTTAAACTTTGAAATCTATTAAATTTGATGCGGTTTGAATTTATAGTTCAAACATGGATTGGGAATCTGCATTGAAAGGTAAGAATTGAGTTTTGTTGATTTGGAATCTGGATATGGTGCAGATTTGTTGAAATGAAAGGAACGGTTTAATTTGAAATTACTTTCAAATTAGTTATTTTAATATGAACCGTTTAAAAATATTTTATTTTAAATTTAGATTTTTTTAAAACCATTTTATATTAAACTATATCAAACCTATTTTTAATTAGTTTATACCATTTAAACGATTTTAATCTATTTAAACTAATTTAATCAATTTAGACTATTTTAATCTATTTTAAACTATTTTAATATATTTTAAACTATTCAACCCATTTAAAACTATTTTAAACTATTTTCTAAATCGTAGACTGTGCAAGGCTGAATTGTTTATATTTAAATCCTTGATTTAAAAGCGAATATGGTTAAATAATGTATGACTTAAGTTGGAATTTGAAATGATATTTTCTAGTGAAATGACATATTTTGAATAAATATGATGATTTGAAATGAGAGTTTAACCTTGTAACAACCCTAGATTTTTCATATATTTTAATATTTGACTTTATTTTATTTTGAAATTATTTTTAGACTTGTTTTATTTCAAACATTTCACATTTTTAAATATAAGTGTTGATTATTATGTGATTATAATTTCGAACGGGTATAAATTGGATATTTTACTGAAAGATGAATTTCTGTTCAAACTGGTCAAACTTTGACTTATAAATTTCAAATTTAAATATTTAAACTCCTAAATTTTATCTTTTATTATGGAAATAGATTTAACAACTTGAATATTGCTTTTTGTTTCGTTGAAAACGGACTTAAACTGTGAAATTATGCACATTTAAATTTTGAGTATAATTTGTTTTATTTTGCAATTTTGTCTATTTTAGATTATATAAATCATATTTTCTTTATTATATTTTATTTGTGTTAATAAGTTATTTTATGTATATTTTTGTCTTTTAATATTTTTAAAGTGATAATATAACTTTTCCAAAATTTATTGCATATATTTTCTATTTTTAAAGGCTAGTTTCCCTTTTTTTGCTATTTTCTTCATTTAAATTATATTTAATTAAATTTTTTTTTTGTATGCATGCATTTTATTTTTGTGTCTTTATCTTTATTTATAAATATTTTTCAAGTACACAAAATTTTTCCAAAGTTCATTTCATTTATTTTCAAATTTTCTAGCCTAGTTTACATTTTCTTTGCTATTTTCTTAATTTAATTATATAATTAATATTTATTTATTTGTTTTTATTTATTTACTAAATTTTCGTGTTTTTATCTGAATTTATACTTATTTTTCAGTTATTTAAAATTGCAAAAGAAATGGTGGAATTTTGAAGAGTTTTGCGACCTTTGACTTGCTTAAGGCTTTTTGTCTTCTTGTCTTTTCACATTTCAACCATCACCTTTTCATTATTTGCTGCCATAACTCATTCCCTTCAGCCGACCACTTCTCCACTTCATTTTTCATGAATTTTTTTCTTCTCAAACTCTAAAAAATTCGGCCATCTCCTTTGTGAAAAGCTTTGGTAAATTTTCAATTCTTTTTCTCATTTTCTTCTCGTTTCTTATGATTTTGTGCACTTGCCTTCACCTTTGTAGCTCAGCCCTAGCTCCTCCATCACCTTGGCCCCCTCCACCACCAACACATCAGGTTGCCACCACTTCCAGCCCTCTGCCCAAGACTGACCATGCACCAATAGTTGATCAAACTCCACCAAAACTTGCACAAACTCCACTTGAATTGCCATAGCCAATCACCTATGCTATCACCACTTCTCTCGTCCACCTAGGCTGACCAAACACCACCTCCACCAGCCAAATTCCGACCTGGAATACCTCTGCACACCACTACCTGACCCCACCTGAAATAGCCATGCCCCCTTGGCCTTGGTCGAGCCATAAGATGCTTTGAAATCTATGCTTTTGCCTTTGAACATTAGATCTTGCTTCACAAAAATTTGCACCAATTTCTCTAGGTTAGGCCGACCCCTATAGGTCCATTACCAGACCCTAGAACATGCCGTAGTCGTGTATTTTCCAGCCATGGCTGAGTCTATGCGAGATGGAGGCAAGTGCAATTGGTTTGGATTTGATTTGTGCTTGTATATATAAGTTATTTAAATATATGTGAAGTGTTTATTCATGTATATTGTATTGTTTTGTTTAAATGTTTCAAGGGGTATAGCCTTGGCTCCCCCACTCTCAGATCATTGTAGCGTTGTCGTGCCTTCGTAGTGTCAGTATTGTTGTTTTGGTAGCGATCTCCAGCTTTGAACAGGTGAGTAAATCTCACCAGACTAATATGTACTTGTATAGTGATAAACTGATATCACCTGAATCTGTAAATGCATATCATCCTGTTATAACAGCTATATTATATTCATATGAAGTTCACACCTATATTTACACTTGTTACACCATATGTTACTGTTATTTCATGCTATTCTGTTATTTTCATCAGTTTATCACGCTACAAGTTCCCTGTAGACTAGAATTACTATGGGTTGAAATGATACATACCCGAACGGACTTTAGAATAGGAGAAAATCGTTATGGGCTGAAATGATAGGCCTGAATAATTTTCAGTTATTTTCTTTTACTTGGGATTGCTGGTTTGAAATGATCAAACCCGGGTTTTCTTTGTAAATTACGGGTTGAAATGATATATTACCCGTATCACTTCATCTAGGCTAGAAAATGAAATACAGACCCGTTGTTAAAATATGTTTTTCTAAAAATTTTAAATTATTTTAGAAATGTAAATATTATAATATTTTGATTTAAATTTGATTAAAAATGATTTTTGTAAAGCATTATTGATTTTCTGAAAATTTATAAGTGAAATAAATAAATGGTAAAGTTAGAAAATCTGAAATGTAAGTTATTTTGGAAATTAGAATTTGGTGATAAATGGAATTTAAATTAAATATGAAAATATGATAAATTTATGATATTTTGAATTAAATGAATTTAAAATGATTTTATAATATATTAATGATTTTTGAATAAAGTTAAAATGTGAAATGAAGGAATATTTAGGTTGAAATTTGGAAATATAACTAAAATTGGAAATTTGTGAATTTGGCTTAAAAGTGAATTTTTAAGTTAAGTAAATGAAAATGAAATTAAGTTATATTTGAAAATTTTAAACTTGAATGTTGAGTTAAATTTAATTTAATGAATTTAAAATTTAATGTTGGAATTTAATAAGTGAATTATTATTAAATCTTGATTTTTGAATGGAGATTTAACTTTATAAAATCATGAATATAAGGATATTTGAATGACTGTTTTAAAAGTGAAATTATACGATTTTGTCAGCTAAAAATAATTTAAATAAAAATAAGATTGTTTGTGAAATTATATTGAATACTTGAAGTTAATTTACTGCATTTCTGAAATGCTATTAATTCTAATGTAAATGATAATACAGCATTTGTAAATGTTGTAGTTGATAATAATGAACCAAGTGGCTAAGTTTAATTAAAGGTTATTATAGCATTTTTGTAAATACTATAATTGTTGAATTTAACTAAGTTTTATTTGAAACTAATGTAACCCTATTACAGCATTTTTAAATGTTATCTTTTGTTAAATTGAACTGTTTTGAATGTAACTTTCCGTAGCAATTTCTAAATGCTGGAAAGTTGAATTTTCATCTGTTTTAATAAATTAAGTGAATAAATGAATTTTGAAAGACTAAAATTTTGGAAATTTAATAATTTAATTATTAAATATAATAACTTCATTTTATGATTTAAAATGAGGTAATTTGTTTCGAAATATAAACTATTTTGAAATGTGTTTTGTAATGGTATTTAAATTAAATAAAAATGAATGTGGTTTGGAAGATATGATATTTTGAATGATATTGAATTTTGAAATTATATTTGATTTTGAAGTATAAAATACCATTTTGAAATTTTAACCACGGGATGTAATTAATTTATAGTTTAATTGATTCTTAAAGGATGGGCGATCCCAAGCATCCTTTAAATTATTGTGCATTTTTACTACAGTTCACTTGAGTTGGTTTACATTATATAAGTATATATTTCCTGACTTGAGTGTTTTGTGTTTTACTTTACGCTCGGGTCAGCCTGAGTATTTACAGCTTAGCTTTGGATTTCTTTTCTTGAGCTAGGAATTGCTGAAGATTCTGCTTGTCTAGTTATCTATCCCTTCAGTTTCAGTTGTTCTATTTCAGCTTTGGTATTGATAAACTGCTATGTAATTGAGATTTCTATTGTATATGTTTTTTAGACTGATATTATGTATTATGTTTCGAGAGTTTGTTATAGTAGCTTCATGAACTACTATGGTATTTTAATTTCCGCTGCGAGTTATTCTGATATTTCTGTGTCTGTGATTCTATGATTGTATTTCATTTGCTTCAAATTTATTTACAATGCGGTATTTCGAGCAATTCAAGTCCGACATGTGCGGCTGTGAATGGCTGAAAATATCGGGCTGTTACAGTTGGTATCAGAGCTTTGGTTTTAGGCAAACCTTAGCCTGCGGAGCAAAAACTCATTAGAGATAGGGTAGAAATACCCTAGAATGAGTGAAATCAATCTCAGAATCCTTTCTTTATGAGAGAATGTATTTTCGAAGTGTAAAATGATTTCCTAATGATTTTTAAAGGATTTTCAAAGATTATTTTGGTATAAAAATTTTCTTATTTTGGAACTAAGATTTTCTGAACTTCATTACTTCTGTATCCACCTTGTTAGAAATCTCTTGGTTAGGATTCTTATCGATTAGGATTCCTTGAACCGTGGAACACTCCCACTTGCTCTGAAATCCAGTCTTGCCTTCCCTATTTTACCCTTTTGATTTTGGGCAATCCGTAACCCCACTTTGGAATGACCTCTCTAAAGGGTGGTGATTCCGTAAATCTTTTAATGATTTGTAAAGGGTGAAACTCCTTTACAATTGACATTGATTCACGGGAGATTTATGTATCCTCGGATGTCGATGCTATCTATCTTCTGCTCTACCCGAATTCTATCTCTGGCGAACGAAGGTCGATTTGCCTTAGATTTTCGTGTTGATTATATTCCTAAAGTCTTGGTTGACTGGTTAAGGTCGCCCGCGATTTATATAGGTTTATCTATCCTCTATTTGGTAATTAATTTATCTCATCTTCGTTTGAGTTTATCTTCGAACTAGATTTCTATTTGATTAGAGTTCCTCTAATTTTGAATCTTTGTCGTTTGAAATCCTTCCTTGAATCATCCTTTGGAAATTTGTGTTTGGTTGTATTTTGAAATTGTGCATACATCGAAATTATTAAGGATGACCATATTTTGTATATAAAAAGTGAAATGTTTCCGATAAGGATTATATACCTTTTAAAATGAAAATTGGAAGCTTTGAAAGGATATGAAATTTTGAAATTTATAAGAAACGTGATTTATACAAAAATGATTTACTACTGAAGGGTTTTGAATTTGAATTTCGAGGAATCGAATTCCGGTGTTTTGAAATCGGTTTTAAGATTTCGGAAAATATATAATAATAATATGATTTAAAGATATATTTTTTCAAATAAGAAATGTTTCAAATGTATTCGAATGAATTTCAATGATTTTGAAGGAATTTCAAAGAAGTTTTTCAAAGTTAATTGAAGTCCAGAACTCACTTATGTCGTTGGAAAATAATTTCGGTGATGAATGCATGCATCATCGACATTGATTTTCAAGTTTCTGAGTGAGGGAGAGGCCACTCTAGTAGCTTTGCTATGCGAGTGATTTTGTGAAACCAATTTTGATTTCAGATTTCGAAGTATGGTTTGATATTCGAAAGATAGATCTGTATATATATATTTGAAAAGATTTAAATTAAGCCGGTGTTCAGTCCTCGAGTTTCAGATTTTGAAACCTAACTTTTGAAATTGATTTACTGATTTAGTGTTGATTTCCAACTCTTGGATTGAAAATATGATTTCTTCGACTATTTTAAGATTCGAGCACTTCCAAATCAAGGTTAATTTTTCAACGCTAAATTTTTTTGAAAGGTATAAGGCATTTGATAAAGAATATAAGTTTAGTTTGTATGTTTCAAGTATGAAATCATATGATTTTTATAAGTTGAAACTGTTTTGTTAAGTAAATAAATAAGACTATTTTGAATTATACTAATATGAAATTTAGTTTTGAAATGTTTTGCATAAAAATTAGTCTTCAAATGTTTGAGAAAAATTTGATTTTAAATGTTTTAACTTAGTAACATCTTTATAAAACTATTTATTTAACAAGTTGGAATAGATACATAAGTTGTACGTATGTTGTTTTATTCGCATATTTAATTTGATCTAAGTTTGAGTACACAAGTTCGAGGTGAATTACACCATTTCGTATTAGGATTTTTCATTTGATTCTTGATGGCGAGTATTTGATATGGATTTTGGGCTTGATTCTATAATTCTCTATCATAGTATATAGCTATGCAAGGAGACTGATGGCTTCTAGTCAAGAAACCATATCGAAGTCCGCATTAGGGAAGTCGAATGGACCATACTAGTTTGAAAGCGAACTTGTGTGATCGAGCGAGCGATCGAATGTAATGTTGCGAAATGATGACATCTGTACATCTTATATCCTAATATCATTGGAATACTTGACGCTGAAATTGAAAGTTGTTGGGTGGGATATCTTTGTAATTTAATTGGAATTTTTCTTTTATGAAAAACACTATCAAATTTAAAACCATTTTTCAAAACTATTTTTCTTTTTCTTAAACTAACTGTTTTATTCTATTTTTCATAAAAACTATTTTATATGCAAAACTATTCTTAATTAAAAATCTTTTAGTAAGCAAAGATGTTCAATCCCATATGGCTTTTCATGCAGCGAAATTTATTTTTTTGAAAATTTTGATCCTTATATAAGATAAACTTTACGTAAGTATAAAATGATTTTGAAAACCATTGATTTTGATAAATCAATATTTGAAGCTTGTATTAGTATGAAAGGATATTTGGTTTACTTGTAATTTGAGTTTATTTAAAAATAATGGATTATGAAATATATATTTCAACACTAAGTAATAATGAAGTAAAATTTGAGATATATGAAATTATGAAATTTAGTTTTGAAATATGGCATATTTAAGCCTTGAAATATATTTAAGATTTAATAGTTTATTTTGTAAATCAAATCTATATTTGAAATTGATAATATTTGAAATGGTTTTGTTGGAAAACTAAATTGAAACTGATGGTTTGAATTGAATTAAAATTGGAAATTTTAGATTTTGGTTTAATTGAAAAAAAATTTGAAATGTAAAGAATTAAGGGCATGTTTTATGATTTCAAATGTATGATTTCAAAATGTTATGATTTTCAAAGTGAAATGATTTCAAGTATTTGGTTTCGAAAGATTTATAACTTTGAAAGTATTATGATTTTTGAAGTGAATATATGTTTGAAATGGAAATGAACTTGTTTGACCTAAATTTTGTTGATTTGGAAATTTGGATTATTTTCTAAATCTATTGTTTGAGAAACTTTGAAACTAAATTTATGTAATTTGGAAGAAATGATTTGGTGAAATCATATACGATTATGAAACTGAAACATTATTGAAACGAATTAAAATTGAGAACCTTGATTATTTAAATACTTTGATTTGGGAGTTATCGAACTTATATCAAATTGGTTTGTATAAGTATGCAGTAGATTTGAAAACTATTGATTTGAAAACTGTTGATTTGAAAAGGTACCCAATTTTGAAAAGTGAAATCTTATATAATCGAAATCTATATAAGTGTGATTTGATATAAGTATTGTTTTGAAAAGTATTTGATTTGAAATGAAATCTTATATATAATGGACTTTATATAGGTATGATATTTGGAAGTGATTTTGAAAGGTACTATATGATACATATTTTTGAAGTAAAGATATGGAAAGTGCCTTCTGCTTGATATCCGCTTTGTGGCCACACTGTGGATTCATTCTATCGATATTATTCTCTCTCTTTGATTTGGGTTTTCCGGATATGATACTCGAGTGTCCATTGAATTCCATGGCGATCTCCATGGTCTTATGATCGCGACTGCATAGCGCAACTGCCTGGCTGAGCTGGCCTAGGGGTACGGATTGTTTCCTGGGGGATCCAGGCGTAACCATTGTGTATCCTGCACTCTATATAGGTCGCATTAGTAGCGCAAATGCTTGGCTGAGCTGGCCTGGGGGTACGGATTGTTTTCTCGGGATCCAAGCATAACCATTGTGCATCCTGCATTCTACTCGTCATCATGGCGTAACTCGCAGGGCTGAGAAAGCTTACGGATACGGATTGTTTCCTAGGGGATCCAGGCGTAACCATTGTGTATCTGCGATCTATGGTTAGACAACTGTTTTGGTTTGGTTGATTTGTTTGGATTGTACTTTCCATATCTGTTTTTAAAAGTGTTTTCATTATTTTCACTGGGTGTTGAAACAAGTCTACTAAGTACTTGGAGAATTCTAGCTTTGCGCCTGATCAACGCATAGCCAGAGTCTGCAGGAACGAAAGTAAACTTGTTAAGACATCGAGTTATAAAAGTATTTTGATAAAAGCATCTTGATAAAGTACTGTATAAAGAATATTTTGATTGGTGATTTTCCCTTCTAAAAATTTAAAATGTTTTAAATATTGTTTACCTTGAACCAGATTTGAATCAAATGACTATTCATCATATTATAAAATGTTATGAAATTTTAATTGAAATGTATAATGGTTTAAATAATGGTTCACCTTTGTCTTCCTACATGCTTCCTTTCCTAGCTACCTTTTCCCTACCTTCTTTCGAGGATGTCTTCCAACCAATTTTTCTTTCTTGTTGTTTCTCCGCTTCCTTCCTTTTCGAGGACGAAAAGATTTGAGTGGGGGAGAGTGTAACAACCCTAGATTTTTCATATATTTTAATATTTGACTTTATTTTATTTTGAAATTATTTTTAAACTTGTTTTATTTCAAGCATGTCACATTTTTAAATATAAGTGTTGATTATTATGTGAATTATAATTTCAAACAGGTATAAATTGGATATTTTACTAAAAGATGAATTTCTGTTCAAACTGGTCAAACTTTGACTTTTAAATTTCAAATTTAAATACTTAAACACCTAAATTTTTATCTTTTATTATGGAAATAGATTTAACAACTTGAATACTGCTTTTTGTTTCGTTGAAAACGGACTTAAACTGTGAATGTTATGCACATTTCAATTTTGAGTATAATTTGTTTTATTTTGCAATTTTGTCTATTTTAGATTATATAAATCATATTTTCTTTGTTATATTTTATTTTAATATGTGTTAATATGTTATTTTATGTATATTTTTGTCTTTTAATATTTTTAAAGTGATAATATAATTTTTCCAAAATTTATTGCATATATTTTCTATTTTTAAAGGCTAGTTTCCATTTTTTTTGCTATTTTCTTCATTTAAATTATATTTAATTAAAATTTATTTATTTATTTTTATGCATGCATTTTATTTTTGTGCCTTTATCTTTATTTATAAATATTTTTCAAGTACACAAAATTTTTCCAAAGTTCATTTCATTTATTTTCAAATTTTCTAGCCTAGTTTACATTTTCTTTGCTATTTTCTTAATTTAATTATATAATTAATATTTATTTATTTATTTTTGTTTATTTCCTAAATTTTCGTGTTTTTATCTGAATTTATACTTATTTTTCAGTTATTTAAAATTGCAAAAGAAATGGTGGAAATTTGAAGAGTATTGCGACCTTTGATTTGCTTAACGCTTTTTGTCTTCTTGTCTTTTCACATTTCAACCTTCACCTTTTCATTATTTGCTGCCATAACTCATTCCCTTCCGCCGACCACTTCTCCGCTTCATTTTTCACGAATTTTTTTCTTCGCAAACTCTAAAAAATTCGGCCATCTCCTTTGTGAAAAGCTTTGGTAAATTTTCAATTCTTTTTCTCTTTTTCTTCTCGTTTCTTATGATTTTGTGCACTTGCCTTCACCTTTGTAGCTCAGCCCTAGCTCCTCCATTACCTTGGCCCCCTCCACTACCACCACATCAGGTTGCCACCACTTCCAGCCCTCTGTCCAAGACTGGCCATGCACCAATAGTTGATCAAACTCCACCAAAACTTGCACAAACTCCACTTGAATTGCCATAGCCAAATCACCTATGCAAACACCACCTCCACCCTTCCACCTAGGCTGACCAAACACCACCTCCACCAGCCAAATTCCGACCTGGAACACCTCTGCACACCACTACCTGACCCCACCTGAAATAGCCATGCCCCCTTGGCCTTGGTCGAGCCATAAGATGCTTTGAAATCTATGCTTTTGCCTTTGAACATTAGATCTTGCTTCACAAATATTTGCACCAATTTCACTAGGTTAAGCCGACCCCTATAGGTCCATAACCAGACCCTAGAACATGCCATAGTCGTGTATTTTCCAGCCATGGCTGAGTCTATGGGAGATGGAGGCAAGTGCAATTGGTTTGGATTTGATTTGTGCTTGTATATATAAGTTATTTAAATATATGTGAAGTGTTTATTCATGTATATTGTATTGTTTTGTTTAAATGTTTCAAGGGGTATAGCCTTGGCTCCCCCACTCTCGGATCATTGCAGTGTTGTCGTGCCTTCGTAGTGTTAGTATTGTTGTTTTGGTAGCGATCTCCAGCTTTGAACAGGTGAGTAAATCTCACCGGACTAATATGTACTTATATAGTGATAAACTGACATCACCTGAATCTGTAAATGCATATCATCATATTATAACTGCTATATTATATTCATTTGAAGTTCACACCTATATTTACACTTGTTATACCACATGTAACTGTTATTTCATGCTATTCTGTTATTTTCATCAGTTTATCACGCTACAAGTTCCCTGTAGACTAGAATCACTATGGGTTGAAATGATACATACCCGAACGGACTTTAGAATAGGAGAAAATCGTTATGGGCTGAAATGATAGGCCTGAATGATTTTCAATTATTTTCTTTTACTTGGGATTGCTGGTTTGAAATGATCAAACCCGGGTTTTCTTTGTAAATTACGGGTTGAAATGATATATTACCCGTATCACTTCATCTAGGCTAGAAAATGAAATACAGACCCGTTGTTAAAATATGTTTTTCTAAAAAATTTAAATTATTTTAGAAATGTAAATATTATAATATTTTGATTTAAATTTGATTAAAAATGATTTTTGTAAAGCATTATTGATTTTCTGAAAATTTATAAGTGAAATAAATAAATGGTAAAGTTAGAAAATCTGAAATGTAAGTTATTTTGGAAATTAGAATTTGGTGATAAATGGAATTTAAATTAAATATGAAAATATGATAAATTTATGATATTTTGAATTAAATGAATTTAAAATGATTTTATAATATATTAATGATTTTTGAATAAAGTTAAAATGTGAAATGAAGGAATATTTAGGTTGAAATTTGGAAATATAACTAAAATTGGAAATTTGTGAATTTGGCCTAAAAGTGAATTTTAAGTTAAGTAAATGAAAATGAAATTAAGTTATATTTGAAAATTTTAAACTTAAATGTTAAGTTAAATTTAATTTAATGAATTTAAAATTTAATGTTGGAATTTAATAAGTGAATTATTATTAAATCTTGATTTTTTAATGGAGATTTAACTTTATAAAATCATGAATATAAGGGTATTTGAATGACTGTTTTAAAAGTGAAATTATATGATTTTATAAGCTAAAAATGATTTAATAAAATATGATTGTTTGTGAAATTATATTTAATACTTGAAGTTAATTTACTGCATTTCTGAAATGCTATTAATTCTAATGTAAATGATAATACAGCATTTGTAAATGTTGTGTTGATAATAATGAACCAAGTGGCTAAGTTTAATTAAAGGTTATTATAGCATTTTTGCAAATGCTATAATTGTTGAATTTAACTAAGTTTTATTTGAAACTAATGTAA
The DNA here is from genome assembly GCA_030765085.1 of Allium cepa. Taxonomy (NCBI): domain Eukaryota; kingdom Viridiplantae; phylum Streptophyta; class Magnoliopsida; order Asparagales; family Amaryllidaceae; genus Allium; species Allium cepa. The sequence continues at coordinate 925,693,024 of CM060939.1, forward strand.
CCCTATTACAGCATTTTTAAATGCTATCTTTTGTTAAATTGAACTGTTTTGAATGTAACTTTCCGTAGCAATTTCTAAATGCTGCGAGAGGTTAATTTTCATCTGTTTTAATAAATTAAGTGAATAAATGAATTTTGAAAGACTAAAATTTTGGAAATTTAATAATTTAGTTATTAAATATAATAACTTCATTTTATGATTTAAAATGAGGTAATTTGTTTCGAAATATAAACTATTTTGAAATGTGTTTTGTAATGGTATTTAAATTAAATAAAAATGAATGTGGTTTGGAAGATATGATATTTTGAATGATATTGAATTTTGAAATTATATTTGATTTTGAAGTATAAAATACCATTTTGAAATTTTAACCACGGGATGTAATTAATTTATAGTTTAACTGATTCTTAAAGGATAGGCGATCCCAAGCATCCTTTAAGTTATTGTGCATTTCTACTACAGTTCACTTGAGTTGGTTTACATTATATATGTATATATTGTCCTGACTCGAGTGTTTTGTGTTTTACTTTACGATCGGGTCAGCCCGAGTATTTATAGCTTAGCTTTGGATTTCTTTTCTGTAGCTAGGAATTGCTGGAGATCTGCTTGTCTAGTTATCTATCCCTTCAGTTTCAGTTGTTTTATTTCAGCTTTGGTATTGATAAACTGCTATGTAATTGAGATTTCTATTGTATATGTTTTTCAGACTGATATTATGTATTATGTTTTGAGAGTTTGTTATAGTAGCTTCATGAACTACTATGGTATTTTAATTTCCGCTGCGAGTTATTCTGATATTTCTGTGTCTGTGATTCTGTGATTGTATTTCATTTGCTCCAAATTTATTTACAATGCGGTATTTCGAGCAATTCAAGTCCGACATGTGCGGCTGTGAATGGCTGAAAATATCGGGTTGTTACAAACCTATTTGGCAATATGATTTCAAATGTGAATATGGTTTCGAAAGTGAATATGATTTTTTGATATCAATTATGAAGTGATTTTGGAAATGTAAAAGAACCATCCGGTGAAAAATAAGTGTTTGTTTGTTAAAGAAAGCAGGATCGGATATTGTCATACTCTCTGTCAATACCGAAAACCACTTTAATAACTGTACACGTGGTGGAGATTCCAGAATGAAGTAGGATGGTTTGGCGAACGATTTTTTATGCGGTATTAACGTAGCGCTGACTCCCATGAGTCAGCTTGATGTGGCTAAAACAGGTGCCATGCCGAGCCAAGTGAGATCACACATCCGTTCGGACACATTTCTTTGATGCCATATTACTTTGTGATTGATTTGGTGGTCGCCCCTCAATTTTGATTATGAGAATGTGTTCCGAGGTGGGCGGTAGTAGCTGCTGTGCGTTACCACCAGTCCAGATCCGTAAAACGGTTGTATCCTACTTGGGCATTGCCTCGCATGCCTTATCGTGCCTTCTACGAATTTGATTTGTATCGTACCTATGGAGTGCCCTCTAATAGCCCTCCAGTTTATAGAGGAATTACAGTACATCTCTTAATTTATTGCACCCACGTTAGACATTGGATAGGAAATGTCAAACCCCGTAAACATCTCTGACGATGTTGCACTCATATTTATTTTTGTTGATTTTACTTACATAAGTTCTTTTAATTCTGACTTGAGTGTTTTGTCTTTTCAGTACGCTCGGGTCAGTCGGAGCTTTTCAGTGTATCGAAGACTGCTTTTCTGGAGGACGAAGACGGAGATTTATATGCTATTAATATTTATCACATTTATCCCACTGCATTATGTTGTTCCGCTGCATTATTCATTTATTCATGTTGTATGTAACTCGGATCTGTATTGTAAAAGTGTAATCAAATGTTATTTGTAAAACAGTTTCATGAACTGTGTATTTGATTATTATATTTTGCCATTCTGTTTTCCCTTTCAAGAAACTAATTTTCTGTCTCTCTTCTTCTTCCCTAATGTTTAGATTAACCCAAATCCCATCAAAATCAAATCAAGAAATTGAGGTTTCTACGTTGAAGTGAGAAGCAAGGACGAATGTTTAGAAGCCACTAGAGGTATTAGGACGGCGAATTGAAGGAAGTTCTATCACTGAACAGTGCAGAAAAGTGAGGACAAAGGCTTGGAATCGAGAGAAATCAATCAGAGTGAATGTGTCTCCCAATATTCTTTATTTGCTCTCTTGATTTCATGATTTATAATGGTTAAATTCATTAATTAAATGAGTATTCGATATTAGGCTCTATGGTTTCTGGAAACCTTCCTAACATGTATAATGAATTATTTTTCAGTAGTTGAATGAGTCAAGGGAGGGAGATATGTAATGTATATGAAAAGTCTATATATACGTGAAAATGAGGCACAAAATTAGGAAATCATTGTGAAATAAATGATGGATAAATTAAGTTAAACTTGTATATACAAATTGCTAGGATGAAATGTGATGTTTACAGACCAAAACATAATTTTTGAGAAATTTTAAATTATTTGTGTCATTTAATATGAGAATATTCCATTCTTGAATAGAAACAGTCCAAAAATACAAATTTTATGCTTCTAGCCATTTAAATATGTGCAATTGGTGTGAAACTATTTTCCAAGATTTTAAATGATGTTATAAGGTCCAAAAGGCATTTTTACGTAATTTTATTCAATTTTTATGAATTTACATATATAAATTTTATACAATGTGAAAAGCAGCTCAAATTTGTATATTAATGGTTTAATGCACATAATCATATCGAAATGGCATGAAATTGATTTCTAAAGTTAAAGTATTTGTTTATATGAATTTAGAAATTTATCTTGGATTCATAGAGATTTATTAATATTTATGATTTATTTAGTGCAAAGTACGCAAAATATTAATAACATGTATATATGATTATATATAAGTTCAATACACAAAATATACGGTTTAAAAATTATGATTTGATTTTCGTAGATTAAATATACATGTTTCAGTAAGAAATGTATTTTTATTTAGAATTTATAGATAAGAATTAATACCATGTATTTTTATATCAAAGTTAAAGAAATTATAATTTAAAATGAGTAAATATGGTCAAAACTTATGGAGAAAATAGTATGATATGTTATGGATGTGTATTACATAAGTATGAGATTAAAAGCTAAGAAATCACAAGAACACAGAAATAAAAATATACAGTATTATTGAAAATACGCACGCGCACACACACACACACACACACACACACACACATAGATATATATATTGTAACAACCCGATATATTCAGCCATGTGTATCCATTGTAAGTGCATAGGTAGACACACACGCCGGACTTGAATTGCTCAAAATACCGCGTTGTAAATAAATTTGAATCAAATGAAATACAATCACAGAATTACAGACATAGAAATATCAGAATAACTCGCAGCGAAAGTTAAAATACCATAGTAGTTCATGAAGCTACTATAACCAACTCTCAAAACATAATACATAATATCAGTCTCGAAAAAACATATACAGTAGAAATCACAAATACATAGCAGTTTATAAATACCAGAGCTGAAATAGAACAACTGAAATTGAAAGTGAACAGATAACTAGACAAGCAGAATCTCCAGCGATTCCTAGCTCCAGAAAGAAATCCAAAGCTAAGCTGTAAATACTCAGGCTGACCCAAGGGTAAAGTAAAACACAAAACACTCGAGTCAGGACATATATACTTATATAATGTAAACCAACTCAAGTGAACTGTAGTAGAAATGCACAATAACTTAAAAGATGCTTAGGATCGTCCATCCTTTAAGAATCGGTTAAACTATAAATTAAATACATCTCGTGGTTAAAATTTCAAAATGGTATTTTATACTTCAAAATCAAATATCATTTCAAAATTCAATATCATTCAAAATCCATTTCAAAATATCTAAATATCATATCTTCCAAACCACATTCATTTTTATTTAATTTAAATACCATTACAAAACACATTTCAAAATAGTTTACATTTCGTAACAAATTACTTCATTTTAAATCATAAAATGAAGTTATTATATTTAATAATTAAATTATTAAATTTTCAAAATTTTTAGTTTTTCAAAATTCATTTATTCACTTAATTTATTAAAACAGATGAAAATTCAACGTTTGCAGCATTTAGAAATTGCTATAGAAAGTTACATTCAAAACAGTTCAATTTAACAAAAGATAGCATTTAAAAATGATGTAATAGGGTTACATTAGTTTCAAATAAAACTTAGTTAAATTCAACAATTATAACATTTGCAAAAATGCTATAATAGCCTTTAATTAAACTTAGCCATTTGGTTCATTATTATTAACTACAGCATTTACAAATGCTGTATTATCATTTACAATAGAATTAATAGCATTTCAGAAATGTAGTTAATTAACTTCAAATATTCGGTATAATTTCACAAACAATTATATTTTTATTTAAATCATTTTTAACTTATAAAATCATATAATTTCACTTTTAAAACAGTCATTCAAATACCCTTATATTCATGATTTTATAAAGTTAAATCTCCATTCAAAAATCAAAATTTAATAATAATTCACTTATTAAATTCCAGCATTAAATTTTAAATTCAATTAATTAAATTTAACTTAACACTTAAGTTTAAGATTTTCAAATATAACTTAATTTCATTTTTATTTACTTAACTTAAATTCACTTTTAAGCCAAATTCACAAATTTCCAATTTTAGTTATATTTCAAAATTTCAACTTAAATATTCATTCATTTCACATTTTAACTTTATTCTAAAGTCATTAATATATTATAAAATCATTTTAAATTCATTTAATTCAAAATATCATAAATTTATCATATTTTCATATTTAATTTAAATTCCATTTATCACCAAATTATAATTTCCAAAATAACTAACATTTCAGATTTTCTAACTTTACCATTTATTTATTTCACTTATAAATTTTCAGAAAATCAATAATGCTTTACAGAAATCATTTTTAATCAAATTTAAATCAAAATATTATAATATTTACATTTCTAAAACATTTTAAAAAATTTAGAAAAACATATTTTAACAACGGGTCTGTATTTCATTTTCTAGCCTAGGTAAAGTGATACGGGTAATATATCATTTCAACCCGTAATTTACAAAGAAAACCCGGGTTTGATCATTTCAAACCCGCAATCCCAAGTAAAAGAAAATAACTGAAAATCATTCAGGCCTATCATTTCAGCCCATAATGGTTTTCTCCTATTCTAAAGTCCGTTCGGGTATATATCATTTCAACCCATAGCGATTCTAATCTACAGGGAACTTGCAATGGTGATAATTGATATAAATAACATAATAGTATAATATAATAGTAACATATGATATAACAGGTGCAATAACAGGTGTAAACATCATATGATCATAATATAGCAGTTACAACAGGATGAAATACATTTACAGATTCAAGTGGTGTCGGTTTATCAGTTATATAGGTACAGATTGTCTTGTGGGAATAACTCACCCGTTTCAAGCTGGAGATAACACGACAAAGCATCCAAACGAATATCCAGAAGGCACGATAACTGTAACAACCCTGAATTCTGTGATTTATTTTAATTGTTTATTTTGATTATTTTGTTTGAAATTTTGATTTAAGAGTTTTATTTTATTTATTAAAATGAATAAGTTATGTTATTTTAAATATAAATGTTGATTTTTATGTGAATTATAGTTTCAAACTTGTATAAATTGAATATTTTACTTAAAAGTGAATTTCTGTTCAAACTGGTCAAACTTTGACTTTTAAACATCAAAATTAAATTATTCTAGATCTTAAGTTTTATCTTTTATTATGAAAATAGATGTAATAACTTGAACACTGCTTTTCATTTCGTTGAAAACGGAGTTAAACAGTAAAAGTTATGTATATTTCAATATTGAGTGCAATTTGTTTATTCTGTAATTTTGTTATTTTAAATTGTATAAATTATATTTTCTTTGTCATATTTTATTTTAATATGTATTAATATGTTATTTTAGGTATATTTTGTCTTTTAATATTTTTAAAGTGAGGTAGGAATTTTTCTAGAGTTAGTAGTATTTTTCTTATAATTTCCATGCCCTGTTTTCAATTTTTAAACATTTTCTTTTGTTCTTTTTCTATTTTTCTCCAATCTAATTATTTATTTTATTTTTAAAATGATAAATAAATTATTTTATTTCAAATTTTCACTTCATAATATTTTTAAAAGGAAGTGGATATTTTTCCAAGACCAGTAGTGATTTATTTATAATTTCTGGACACTGTTTTGTATTTTTAAGTAATTTCTTTCATTCTTTTTGTATTTTCTTTAAAATTATTTTTTTATTTTTTTATATTTTCACTTGCTTTCGGTTTTTAAAAGTATTTGCTGATTTATTTTTGTTTTTATTTGATCTTTAGAGAACGGAAATGCGTTTCATTTCTAGATGTTTCATTGTCCAAAAACGTTTCAAATGCCATAACCATCTCATTTATTCATTTTGGCTGCCCATTTTCAGTTTTATAGCCGTGACTTTCTCCTATATCTCACTCAAGAAAGCATTCTTTCATTTTATTAATGGCTTCAAACATTTTGGGTAATGTCTTCCTCTTATTTTCTTCCTTTTCTTTCTATTTGCTTATGTATTTTTGCCTTGTTCTCTCCACTCTTTTGCTCGGCCTCCACTCCATAGCCATGGCCGCCACCTCCTACACCTCTTCTCTGTCATCATCACCACCTACTCCTCTGATCTAAAACATGGCCGAACCCACCATGATGCTAAAATCCAAAAAAAATACAACCTATGCCTTGAAAACATGCTAGTTTGAGCCTTGTTGCTTCACCACCTTTTTTTCCACCACCACCACCACCTCTAGCCGCCGCCACCGCCTCTGACCAGACCACCACACACCACTACAACATCTATCCCGATCTGAACTTGAATGGCCAACCCAAACCCCTACATGGTCGAGCCTTTTGTTGACCAAAAACCCACCTATTTAAGCCTCTTCATATTCATGCGTAGTAACTCCTCCACCACTTCAATACCTTGTAGCCATGATGTAACGTCCCGCCTTTTCGAACGTTTTAAATCGACACACGTGCCAATTCAAATCATACGGAAGGGCGGATTGTTATGGGGTAAATAAGAAAAAACGAGAAAGAATAAAACAAAACAGAATCTCACAGCGGAAGGATAAAATATAATAATAAATATACAGTTCATAAACTGTTTACAAACATTTGATTCTTCTTTATACAATAAATATCAGAGTTCACATACCAATAATATTAATACAGCGGAATACAGTGTAGTGGAACCATATAATATATAATAATAATAGAAATGAAATCTTCGTCTTCTTCCTCCAGAAAAATCTTCAAATCCTAGAACGCTCGGACTGACCCGCGCGAATTTGAAAAGACAAAAACACTCGAGTCAGAACTAAAAGATCTTATGTGAGTTAAATTAACAGAAATAAATATGAGTGCAGTAACTCAAAAGATGCTCGGGATTTACATCTCCTAAGGATCCGTTAAACTATTTACTATGTAGTATATTGCGCTATTATAATAGTGTCTAATTGTAAAATAAACTTACTTTTTCTTAGCATTAAGGGGTTACCCATATAGCCCTTAACACGTAATAGTCCCAGTAGTCCATCCAATATCATAGTCCCTCCTGATCGGGAAGCCACCAGAGGATACCACACGGGCTACGGGAGAAAACCAAACTCGTACAATGCGCGATAGGGTAGGTGACACGGCACAACTAGGCAATGCCAGGGTAGATATACCAATTGCTATCCGGGCTGATGGAAACGCGTAGCCGCAGCTACCGCCCACCTCGAAACAAACTCCCCCAAAAATCAAAGTAAAAGTGGCCACTGAATCAATCCAAAGTCAAAGTATAATATCAAAGAGGAGTGTCCGATCAGAGGAATGACCTCATTGGCCCGAGAATCGCTCATGTTTTAGCCACCTTATGCCAACTCACGGGAGTCGGGTCCACGTATTTACCTTGCAGGAAACGCCTCCACCAACCTACTTCATTCTGGAATCTCCACCGCGTACACGGTTGTTAAAGTGGTTTTCGGAGTTGGCAGAGAGTATGACAACTTCCGATCCCGGTCTCTTCAACAACCAAACAATATTATAACACCGCGGTCCTTTAAAATAATTTATACTTTTAAAACCAGAATATAATATCCATTTCAAAACCATATAAATATGATATCATTTCCTTTTAAAACCCAAAACAATATGATATCATCTTTATTTTCCAATATATTCTTTCCAAAAATCATAGTGGTTTCAAAGTAAAATATTTAGGAATCAAAACTCTTGAATATAATATTTCCAAATTATACTACCTTGGAAACCATAACTTTGAAACAAATTCCATCTCTCAAATGGTTAAATATTAAATTACTTTTTACAACAAAATAGCTTCTTTACATTTCACAAATCAATTCCAAATATCGATTTAAACCTCCAAATACCATTTTAAATTTTTACGTTTCAAAACTTTAAATATTACACCATTTCAAAAACAAACTCATTTGACCATCCCATATTTATCAAATTCAATTACTTCATTTTTAGACTTGAAATGTTTACTTAATGAATTCAATATACTTTAAGTAAAACTTATAACTTCACATAATTGGATAATCTTTCAATTTATTAAACTTGATATATTCATTTAACTCAACCTGATATTCATTCAAATCACTTTACATAAAAATCAAGTTACAAAAATCATATCCTTTAAAAATTCTAACTTTTCATTTAGTTTCAATTTAACTTAATATTCGTCTTCCAACCTTACTCTTTTTTTTAAGTCATTAAAACTCCAGAAATTTAATTTTAAATAAATTCTTAATCGTATTTGATCTCGAAAATCAAACTTTATTTTATACTTCAAATCAAATTTATTCAAAGCTTAAAAACCGAAAATTTACTATATATATATATATATATATATATATATATATATAACCAAATCAATATCCCATAAACCATATATATATATATATATATATATATATATATAGCTTTACAAAACCATAGTAAAACATTTCCAAAAATAATTTTATATATCTACCGCGGTGCCTGTATAAAATTTTCTACCCTATGGTCAAGTGATACAGATGTTTAACATTTCAATCCGTAATTTAAAATAAAAATGCGGTTGTATATCATTTCAAACCGCAAATCCCGAATGAGTGAAATGCACGATAACTTGCAATTTATACGATATAAAATACAACATTCATTCATCTAGATATCAATCATCAACCATTTTATTACAATCATCATCCAATTTAAACAATATCAATATAGAGCATATAAATTATACAGGTAATAAATAATATGTATTAACTAACAGTTTATATAAATTTAACTACTGTTAAACTAGCAGTTTATGTGCAAAATAAATGTAAATTTAACTGGCAGTTAATGCGAAATAAAAATAAATATAACTATGACAGGCAGTTAATATGCAAATAAATAAATTCTAATTGTCAAATTATATGCAATAAATAAATAAATCAAATAAATGCGACGTAACTGAGATGACGAATAAATCATGCCAAACAGTTTTAAATAAATTTCTACTCATATCAAAATTAATTTAACAAACACAAGAAATTCTAGAAATTGTGAGTGCGTTAAAACACTCACCTTTTGAATTTAAATCGAATTTAAATTCGATTTAAACCCAAAAATTCGACGGTCTCCAAATCTATCCAAACTAGCGTCAAAAGATCTGGAATTTAATTACGATCGTAACAAAAAAAATCACGCGTGAAACGGAGTTCGTATGTGAAAGTTATCATAATTAAACGATTTGCAATAGAAATTAAAAATAAACAAAACAAAAATAAAATACCGTGCCACATCCACTCTTCCCTCGCGTATGCTTCTTCTTGATTGCTAGCTTTGTTCCGTAATTTTTCTTTTATTTCGATTTACTTTAATTTTCCTCCTTATTATATGAATGTATGTATTTTTAAAAGGTTGGAAGAAAAAAAAAAGGAAAAAAAAAGAAGAAGATTAGAATGGAGGCTGTGGTTTCATTTGCGTCATATCTTATTTATAAGGTTAGAATTAGGTTTAGGATCAAAGATATTTGAAAAGAGAGGCCGCTATTAATTAGAAATAAATGAAATGACGTTTCAGAAAAAATGTAGTTGGAAAATGAATGGAAAGAAATAAAGTAAATATGAACAAACTTGGTTTTGAAATATAGTAAATATGAACAGCCTTTTTAAAAGTAGTGGGTATTAAAAAGAGGCAATTATTAATTAGAAAGAGAATGAATGGACTAACTCTATACTGTAAACAAACTTTTAGAATTCAAATTTCAAAACAATTGTTTACTGAATAAATTTTGTTAACCCTAAACACACCAAAATTACTTCATTAACTCAAGTAATATTCGAATTTCTATGCATTTGGGTTTTTGTCTATGCATAATATTTTTTGATACTTACCTTAAAAATGAAAACATTTGATTTGTTTTTCCCAAAATGATCTCTTATTACCATTGAAACACCCTTTTTGTTTACCATAGAACGCGCGTTTTTTTTATTAAATCTATTAATTGAAATCACTGTTTTCTTTCCTTTTAATTGAAATATATGAACTACATTAATTGCAATCACTTACAAGGTTAAATTTTAAAACAGACAACTAAAATGCATAAAAAAATAGAAAAATTGTTTATATACAATAGTAATAAATAGATTATTTTCCTATTCTTGTAATCAGTCTGTAAGCTAAACACGGTTCGAATAAACATATATTTCTTTCTATAAAATCAATCTTTCTATTTTTTATTTAAATTAAATTAAACCTACATTCACAGATGAAACATTCATTTTATTGATGTAAATGTTTTTTTTTCATTGAATCAAACTTTCCATATATTTCACAAAACATAAGCTGCTTTTAATTGCACCTATTACAATTAGTATTCTCTCTCCTATTAATTGAAAATTTTCAATTACATTAATTTCCATTGATTAAGTTTCAAAATGGGCTAAATGAATGAAATGATAAGTAGAACAATTACTTCCTATTAGCGTAATATTTAGATGTTAAATTTTCATTTATTTCAACTAAACCTATTATCATACATTACTTCAATATACTGGCAAGCTTACTTTTGCACCCTTTCATTTACCCAACTGCCATTTTATAAATAAACTTAATAGTAGATTCATACTCTATTACATAAATGCATACCCCTTTTATCTAAATTAAAATTTTCGTAACTTCAAACATTTGATCCATTTAATTCCAATTACTCCTTTCATTAAATTTTAGATTCAAATCAATTTATAAAGCTTTACCTCCATTCTTTATATACTCGAACCATCATTTAATGAAGAATTTATTTACGTTATTCCGCATTATTACCTAAATTTATTTAAACGTACCATTTATTTCAATGATTTACGAATTAAATTGAATGACTGAATATAAATATAACTCATAATAATTGTTGTATAACTCTCAATCCCACATTTATAAGTATCCTTATCCGTTATATCTATTAATTAAATAAATTCCATTTTTAAGTCCGTTTAAATTTATTACTAAGTACCCATTTACTTTTCCCATCAATTTGAATTCCATTCAATTTATATAACAATCACTTTCCCATTCACACCTTAATATCAACCCACAATTATTGAAATTCATTATCTTATTTTGATTTTATATAATTACCATTAACTTTACATTCAGTTATTATTCAACGCATATTTATTCATCAATCAAATTCAATATTTACTTTTCTTTCCTTTTATTTGATAAATAACCTAGTATACATTTACATACATTCATTTCATCCCATTCATTTATGGGTATTGCATTAAAATTTAGTTTATTAGCTAATACCAACATTATTACCATTCATTACAATTAGATTCCAATTTTTTATTCAATACCCTGAATGAATAACATATATATTAATCAAATCGTTGCATTTGTTTTTCTCATATTCCATTAAATATATGCACACATACAAATTAAGATTCTAAATCCAATTAGTTATTCCTTTTACATCAACCATCACTTATGAATAATTATCGTTTCCTATTTATTTTTTTACATTCACTTATATTCACTTTATGAGTAAACTGGTATTCCCTTTAACCCATTAATTACTAACTTTAGTTATTGCAATTTATCATCCAACATACAAATTTAATCTATTGTCAAATTTTCCATTTCAATTAATTAACACCTTACAATAGTTAATAAAAAGGGATTGTACTAAATAAAAATTTATTTTCATTGATGAATTCAATACTTGCCTTTATTTACTTATTTCTAACCTTATATCCAATTGCAACAATTTCCACTATTACAATTAATTGCAATATATAATTCAATCTGTAAATTTTAATTTCCCTTGGTACATCTAATTACAATATTCTCTTTCCTAAAAATAGGTAAGATTTCTGTTTCTTCCTAAATTTAAATTAGAAATCCTATTAAATAAACAAATTAAATTATCAAATTTACGAGTCGTTACACTCTCCCCCACTCAAAACTTTTCGTCCCCGAAAAGGAACAGAAGGAAAAAGAAGAATTAAACAACACTACATCTTATTCAAAATATTTAACTCATAACCAATAATTTACTAAATTTATTTCCTTAAATAAAATATACCCGTTTTATAATCATTATATCTTTTCACTTAAATTACTAAAGTTTGGTAAACATTTCAAAATATTCTAAGTCCAAATTTTACGAAAAATTTTGGCAGAGTCTCCTTGGTATGGAGAGGCTCGGAAGAAATAAAAATATAACAATATACACAAATATTTTCCAAAATAAAATATATCCCTACACGGGAAAATATATAAAATAGCGCTATAAACCGTAATCCGAAACGTACCTATTTGTCGGTTACGCTTAATTTATGGAACCAAAAGCAGTAGCAATTGCTTCCATATCCTGCATTTCACTTATAAAATCTAAAGGGTTAACAATTTACATAAAGTGAAATATTTAAGTGGATTTCAATCACTAACAACAAATCAATACAACAACCATCAATTTCAACGAACAGCATACATAACAAATACAAAACAACCATACAATCATACAACAAATAATTGTTCGGGTTCAAAACCTTTAAATTGTACGGAATGAATAATAAACCATCAAGTGCATCATTTACTCAACAGTCTTAGATTAAACCCAATGGATTATTCATCCATCCCAACAAAGTTAAAGTTTCCTCACCCAACAACCACAATCAAACAATAACAATTCCAATCAACAAATCAAATTAACTTATTATAAATTTTATTTCATACATCAGTTGTTTGATTATCTTTTTATTTATACAGTGATTCATCGTTTTAATTTACTCATTAAATGTTTGCTTCATTTATTTTTACTTATTACTTACAATTACTCAATTTCATTAACTCAGGTCATGCTAGTTCTTTTTATCTCATTATAATTATTTATTCATTTATTGCATGCCCTCGTTTAATTTGTTAGCATTTCCATTTTATTTACTTAAGTTGATATTCATCTATTTGAATTACTTACCTTTAATTTTATTCACTTATAGTAAGATTTTAATCGTAACTTAAGTTGATAACATTAAATTCTCATTTATAATAGCAAAGTCATTGAATTCTACACTACCTACTTTTACTTGTACAATTTTCATCACATTTCCTATTAAACATTTCAACTTCTAATATTTGGTAAGTTATATATGTTTTTTAAAGAATGTACTTGAAAGTTATACAAGTTTTCTTATTACCAATGATTAATTTAAAATTTAATAATAATATTCTTTATTTCGTAGGTTATAATTTCAAATTCCATTTAATACCATTTATATTAAATATCTTATTTCCTTTAGAGGTTTTAATTTATTAATTACCTACGTTTCAATTCACTACAATAATTGAAACAATTAACTAATGGAAATCTCAGAATTTAATACCGGGTTAAATTTCAAATTATTTTAAAATAATAGATAAATATATTCTTACAACTTATATATCTCTAATTATATTTAAAACAATTCAAAATTTATATATTTTTCAAAATGAATCTGCAGTAAAACTACTACAGTGGCATTTTCCCTTCGAAACTCGAAAATGAAAGTCGATGATGCGACCGTCATCACCGAAATTATTTTCTGTTGATTCATAAGTTTTGATTCATGACACAAGCTTCAAAGAATGTACGACAACTAAGGCTACAAAAAGAGAATACCACACTACAAAGGAGACAAGATTACAATTAAGAGTTTAGTATGTATATTTCCTATATTGAGTCTTAGAATATTGTTAAAATCATTCCTCAAGTAGTCACACACACACACACAAATGTTGTACTTTTAAAATTATACACATAAAAGAATTCACTGTGCAAATAACATCAGGTCGGGCGACCGACCTGTACCCTCGGTTGACCGACCCTGTGTTATATGCACAGATACACTCTGTTTTATATACGTTTTCAAACTCAGCTGACCGGCCCAGGTTTTACGGTCGACCGACCTGACAATAACGGCTACTTTCTGAAGAGATGCGATCATTTCATGAAGAGTAATGTCCTCTATTTCAAGAGATAGGGGCACAACTTTTGATTGAAACTCTTCATGAAAGATTGTAACTCTTCTACAACTATATAAACATCTTCAAATCACTTCTACAACCACCGATTCTTGTTTATAATTCTGAAATCTATTCTCTAACTATTCTCTGCAATTCAAAGCATTCATACTCATTTAATGTCACTAGAATCCTTGTGTTTAATTCATATACTCCGATTCTACGTGATTATCTTCCTTCTAAATCTTCACACACATTAATACTCTTGAGGATTTGATTATAGGAAGTTGTACTATCAAAAGACAATCTGTGTTACTCAGAACACATTCGTCGAACTATTTGTATTAGAGTTGAAGTCCTCTTCGGCTGTTGAGGCGGAAAATTCCTGTTCGGCTGCTCAGGTGTCGTATACCTATTCCTCCGGATTAAGTGAGGGGTTTTTAGTTTAAATCCAGAGGATAGTCTGGGACTGGACGTAGAACGGGAAGTTCGAACCAGTATAAAAATTCCTGGTGTGCTTACTTTAATTTTTATTTTACTGCTATTATCAGTTTCCGCATTTATATATCATATTACACGATCCTTAGTACTACACGTACACTTTCATTTGGTATCAGAGCGGGTCATCCTATAACCGTCACAAAGTTATTTGATAATTATTTCTAGTAATATGGCAACGACACAAACTAACGATTTTGGCACTAACACTAATACTAATTTCACAGAGGGTCAATCAACTTCACGACCTCCATTTTTTAATGGTATAAATTATAATTATTGGTCAACTAGAATGAGAATCTATATACAATCTAGTGGATTTGTTATCTGGAATATTATACAAAGAGAGTACATAATTCCTACTGGAGAATACTCAACTTGGAGTAACACACAAAAACTAGATGCTACATCAAATGCAAAGGCTATGAATATTTTATTTTGTGCATTAGATAGAAATGAATTCAATAGAGTTAGCATGTGCACTTCAGGTTATGAAATTTGGAGAACATTTAAGATAACACATGAAGGTACAAACAAAGTTAAATTAAGCAAAATCTCTATGTTGAAAAATCAATTTGAAAATTTCAAAATGAGGCCAAATGAATCTATAATGACATGTACTCTAGATTTCAGGATATTTGTCATGCTTTATTATCACTAGAACAAAAGTTTACTGATTTTGATGTTGTTACAAAAACCTTGAACTCTTTAACGGACGAATGGGAAAGAAAAGTCTTAGCCATTGAAGAAACAAGTGATTTGTCAACATTAAAACCAGAAGAATTGATAGGTAATCTAATGTCCTACGAAATAAATTTGCAGGCAAAAAGAAATGGAGCACAAGAAAAGAAAA
This sequence comes from Allium cepa, assembly GCA_030765085.1. NCBI lineage: Eukaryota > Viridiplantae > Streptophyta > Magnoliopsida > Asparagales > Amaryllidaceae > Allium > Allium cepa. The sequence continues at coordinate 925,708,956 of CM060939.1, forward strand.
ATGTGGCTTTTCAAGCAGAAAAAGACGATCCCGACTCAGATAATGAAGATATGGCGACGATCGCTAAAAATTTCAAAAAGTTTTTGAAATTCAACAGAAACAAATTCAAGGGAAACAAAAATAACTCCAACAACAATTCTAATAGCAGCAAACCATCATCTTCAGCAATGGAATCTTATGAATGTCACAAGAAAGGTCACATGAAGAAAGATTGTCCAGAACATAAAAAGAGCAATTTTAAGAAGGAAAAAACAAAACAAAGAGCTTTTTCTGTCACTTGGGATGACACTGACTCATCATCATCTTCAGAGAGTGAGAGTGATAATGAACAAGCAAATGTGTGCTTCATGGCTTCGTCAGACGATGTAAGTGATTTTACCTTTGAAGATTTAATTGAAATAAATTCTGAATTAGTAAATGTAGCAAAGCAACTTAAAAAGAAAAATAAGGAGTTGCAAAGAAAGTTAGATAGAACAGTCTTAGAAGTAGATATGCTGAAAGATGAGAAGAAAATATTAGAAGAAGAACTTGAAAATTCTCAACAGTCAAATTCTAATTTATCATCTCAAAATTCATCAATATCTGAAGAACTAGAAATTCAAAAGTATAAAAATGATGATTTACTTTTCAAAAATAATAGTTTAAACTCTAAGATTAAGGATTTAGAGTTAGAAAAATCTAGTCTTAAAATAAAATTTGATGATATATCTAAAAATGTATCTAATTTTAATAAAGGGAGAGAAAATTTATCCAGGATTATTGAAAATTTTCAACCTGCTTCAAATAAGAAGGGATTAGGTTATGTTAAGAATTCAAAAACTCACAATGATAAAAGTGGTTTAGGATATAATAAAACCGATCGTAGAAATAGCACTAGATATGCTTTCATAAAAATGATAGTGCTAGTACTAAATTTCGAGTAAAGCCTAAATTCAATTTTTATAGAAATTCAAATACTACTATGACCTATAATGTTGATAATTTCTTTAGAAGTACAAAATCATTAACATGAAATATGAATAAAAATTATCTAAGTATATGGGTTCCTGTTAATTGGGAAAATAGAGAAAAATACATTCATGATTATTTTGATATGGTAGTTAATAATGAAAATTATATTTATAAAGGTTCAACCACACCCAAATGGGTATGGTTTCCTAAAATTTAGGAAATTATAAGAAGCCTGGGTATCGCATGCTTTAAATGTTAATTTTTCTGATACCTTACATTATAAGTAGTAGTTATTTTGTTTTATATTGTTCTATGTTAACACTTATGTGAAATATAATTTATATCATCAGTTAAACTCTCCTTTTTGTCGATGACAAAGGGGGAGAAATATATAAAAGCTAACAAGTTTTTGCAGAAAAGTCGCCATATATTCAGGGGGAGAATTACAATATATACTACCACGTCACATAAGTATTGTCATCAATCAAAAAGGGGAAGAATGTTGATTCATAAGTTTTGATTCATGACACAAGCTTCAAAGAATGTACGACAACTAAGGCGACAAAAAGAGAATACCACACTACAAAGGAGACAAGACTACAATTAAGAGTTTAGTATGTATATTTCCTATATTGAGTCTTAGAATATTGTTAAAATCATTCCTCAAGTAGTCACACACACACACAAATGTTGTACTTTTAAAATTATACACATAAAAGAATTCACTGTGCAAATAACATCAGGTCGGCCGACCGACCTCTACCCTCGGTTGACCGACCCTGTGTTATATGCACAGATACACTCTGTTTTATATACGTTTTCAAACTCAGCTGACCGGCCCAGGTTTTACGGTCGACCGACCTGACAATAACGGCTACTTTCTGAAGAGATGCGATCATTTCATGAAGAGTAATGTCCTCTATTTCAAGAGATACGGACACAACTTTTGATTGAAACTCTTCATGAAAGATTAAGACTCTTCTACAACTATATAAACATCTTCAAATCACTTCTACAACCACCGATTCTTGTTTATAATTCTGAAATCTATTCTCTAACTATTCTCTGCAATTCAAAGCATTCATACTCATTTAATGTCACTAGAATCCTTGTGTTTAATTCATATACTCCGATTCTACGTGATTATCTTCCTTCTAAATCTTCACACACATACATACTCTTGAGGATTTGATTATAGGAAGTTGTACTATCAAAAGACAATCCGTGTTACTCAGAATACATTCGTCAAACTATATGTATTAGGGTTGAAGTCCTCTTCGGCTGTTGAGGCGGAAAATTCCTGTTCGGCTGCTCAGGTGTCGTATACCTATTCCTCCGGGTTAAGTGAGGGGTTTTTAGTTTAAATCCAGAGGATAGTCTGGGACTGGACGTAGAACGGGAAGTTCGAACCAGTATAAAAATTCCTGGTGTGCTTACTTTAATTTTTATTTTACTGCTATTATCAGTTTCCGCCTTTATATATCATATTACACGATCCTTAGTACTACACGTACACTTTACTTTCATTTTCCAGTGACAGTGAGGAAAGTACAAAACTTATTTTCTCCAAAATCTTCTTTAAAACAATTTTTCCTAAATTATATTAAATGTTTATATCAGAAAGTACTTATAAACAATATTATTATGTTCCAAAATTTATTTAAAAGAAATTTCAAAACCCCGGAACTTAAGTTCTAAATTTCCAAATTTCATTTATTTTATTTTTCAATCTTATTTCTATTATTATTTATACACTTTATTACCTAACAACAATCTATTGCAGCCAAATATAAATATCTTTTGAAAAAATTATTTTATATATAGAAAATATAATAGGCAAAATTATTTCATTCACCTATATAAAACAAATATTATGTCGGTCCGTCCTATTAAGTATTTAGAAATCCCTATTGATGTCATAACGTCCCATGCATCAACCAAAATTTATAAATGCAAAACGGAACAGATTGACACAATATAAAAACCTTTTTATAACACTAACAAATACGCTCTCTCATATATATACACTCAGCGACTCCCATAGGGTATTACTACCCTATTAGTAAAGAGTCAAACCCCACAAAGCTAAGGTTTATCGCTAAACAAAAGCTCTGATACCAGATGTAACGTCCCGCCTTTTCGCACGCTTTAAATCGACACACGTGCCAATTCAAACCATACGGAAGGGCGGATTGTTATGGGGTAAGTAAGAAAAAACGAGAAAGAATAAAACAAAACAGAATCTCACAGCGGAAGGATAAAATATAATAATAAATATACGGTTCATAAACTGTTTACAAACATTTGATTCTTCTTTATACAATAAATATCAGAGTTCACATACCAATAATATTAATGCAGCGGAATACAGCGTAGTGGAACCATATAATATATAATAATAATAGAAATGAAATCTTCGTCTTCTTCCTCCAGAAAAATCTTCAAATCCTAGACCGCTCGGACTGACCCGCGCGAATTTGAAAAGACAAAAACACTCGAGTCAGAACTAAAAGATCTTATGTGAGTTAAATTAACAGAAATAAATATGAGTGCAGTAACTCAAAAGATGCTCGGGATTTACATCTCTTAAGGATCCGTTAAACTATTTACTATGTAGTATATTGCGCTATTATAATAGTGTCTAATTGTAAAATAAACTTACTTTTTCTTAGCATTAAGGGGTTACCCATATAGCCCTTAACACGTAATAGTCCCAGTAGTCCATCCAATATCATAGTCCCTCCTGATCGGGAAGCCACCAGAGGATACCACACGGGCTACGGGAGAAAACCAAACTCGTACAAGGCGCGTAGGGTAGGTGACACGACACAACTAGGCAATGCCAGGGTAGATATACCAATTGCTATCCGGGCTGATGGAAACGCGTAGCCGCAGCTACCGCCCACCTCGAAACAAACTCCCCCAAAATCAAAGTAAAAGTGGCCACTGAATCAATCCAAAGTCAAAGTATAATATCGAAGAGGAGTGTCCGATCAGAGGAATGACCTCATTGGCCCGAGAATCGCTCATGTTTTAGCCACCTTATGCCAACTCACGGGAGTCGGGTCCACGTATTTACCTTGCAGGAAACGCCTCCACCAACCTACTTCATTCTGGAATCTCCACCGCGTACACGGTTGTTAAAGTGGTTTTCGGAGTTGGCAGAGAGTATGACAACTTCCGATCCCGGTCTCTTCAACAACCAAACGTTATTATAACACCGCGGTCCTTTAAAATAATTTATACTTTTAAAACCAGAATATAATATCCATTTCAAAACCATATAAATATGATATTAATTCCTTTTAAAACCCAAAACAATATGATATCATCCTTATTTTCCAATATATTCTTTCCAAAAATCATAGTGGTTTCAAAGTAAAATATTTACAAATCAAAACTCTTGAATATAATATTTCCAAATTGAAAACCATAACTTTGAAACAAATTCCATCTCTCAAATGGTTAAATATTAAATTACTTTTATAAGACAAAATAGCTTCTTTACATTTCACAAATCAATTCCAAATATCGATTTAAACTTCCAAATACCATTTTAAATTTTTACGTTTCAAAGCTTTAAATATTACACCATTTCAAAAACAAACTCGTTTGACCATCCCATATATATCAAATTCAATTACTTCATTTTAAGACTTGAAATGTTTACTTAATGAATTCAATATACTTTAAGTAAAACTTATAACTTCACATAATTGGATAATCTTTCAATTTATTAAACTTGATATATTCATTTAAATCAACCTGATATTCATTCAAATCACTTTACATAAAAATCAAGTTACAAAAATCATATCCTTTAAAAATTCTAACTTTTCATTTAGTTTCAATTTAACTTAATATTCATCTTCCAACCTTACTCTCTTTTTTTAAGTCATTAAAACTCCAGAAATTTAATTTTAAATAAATTCTTAATCGTATTTGATCTCGAAAATCAAACTTTATTTTATACTTCAAATCAAATTTATACAAAGCTTAAAAACCGAAAATTTACTATGTGTGTGTGTGTGTGTGTGTCTATATATATATATATATATATATATATATATATATATATATATATATATATATATATATATATATATATATATATATATATATATATACACATATATATATATAAATAACCAAATCAATATCCCACAAACCATATATATATGTATGTATATATAGCTTTACAAAACCATAGTAAAACATTTCCAAATTTTTTTTTATATATTTACCGCGGTGCCTGTATAAAATTTTCTCCCCTATGTTCAAGTGATACGGATGTTTATCATTTCAATCCGTAATTTAAAATAAAAATGCGGTTGTATATCATTTCAAACCGCAATCCCGAATGAATGAAATGCACGATAACTTGTAGTTTATACGATATAAAATACAACATCCATCCATCCAGATATCAATCATCAACCATTTTATTACAATCATCATCCAATTTAAACAACATCAATATAGAGCATATAAATTATACAGGTAATAAATAACATGTATTAACTAACAGTTTATATAAATTTAACTACTGTTAAATTAGCAGTTTATGTGCAAAATAAATGTAAATTTAACTGGCAGTTAATGCGAAATAAAAATAAATATAACTATGACAGGCAGTTAATACGCAAATAAATAAATTCTAATTGTCAAATTATATGCAATAAATAAAATTAATTAACAGTTAAATCAAATAAATGCGATTTAACTGAGATGACGAATAAATCATGCCAAACAGTCATAAATAAATTTCTACTCATATCTAAAATTAATTTAACAAACATAAGAAATTCTAGAAATTGTGAGTGGGTTAAAACACTCACCTTTTGAATTTAAATCGAATTTAAATTCGATTTAAACCCAAAAATTCGATGGTCTCCAAATCTGTCCAAACCAGCGTCAAAAGATCTGGAATTTAATTACGTCGTAATAAAAAAAATCGCGCGTGAAACGGAGTTCGTATGTGAAAGTTATCATAATTAAACGATTTGCAATAGAAATTAAAAATAAACAAAACAAAAATAAAATACCGTGTCACATCCACTCTTCCCTCGCGTATGCTTCTTCTTGATTGCTAGCTTTGTTCCGTAAATTTTCTTTTATTTCGATTTACTTTAATTTTCCTCCTTATTATATGAATGTATGTATTTTTAAAAGGTGAAGAAAAAAAAAGGAAAAAAAAAAGACGAAGATTAGAATGGAGGCTGTGGTTTCATTTGCGTCATATCTTATTTATAAGTTTAGAATTAGGTTTGGGATCAAAAATATTTGAAAAGAGAGACCGCTATTAATTAGAAATAAATGAAATGAAGTTTCAGAAAAAATGTAGTTGGAAATGAATGGAAAGAAATAAAGTAAATATGAACAAACTTGGTTTTGAAATATAGTAAATATGAACAGCGGTTTTAAAAGTAGCAGGTATTAAAAAGAGGTAATTATTAATTAGAAAGGGAATGAATGGACTAACTCTATACTGTAAACAAACTTTTAGAATTCAAATTTCAAAACAATTGTTTACTTAATAAATTTTGTTAACCCTAAACACACCAAAATTACATCATTAACTCAAGTAATATTCGAATTTCTATGCATTTGGGTTTTTGTCTATGCATAATAATTTTTTTTATACTTACCTTAAAAATGAAAACATTTGATTTGTTTTTCCCAAAATGATCTCTTATTACCATTGAAACACCCTTTTTGTTTACCACAGAACGCGCGTTTTTTTATATTAAATATATTAATTGAAATCACCGTTTTCTTTCCTTTAAATTGAAATATATGAACTACATTAATTGCAATCACTTACAAGGTTAAATTTTAAAACAGATAACTAAAATGCATAAAAAAAATAGAAAAATTGTTTATATACAAGAGTAATAAATAGATTATTTTCCTATTCTTGTAATTAGTCTGTAAGCTAAACACAGTTCAAATAAACATATATTTCTTTCTATAAAATGAATCTTTCTATTTTTTATTTAAATTAAATTAAACCTACATTCACAGATGAAACATTCATTTTATTGATGTAAATGTTTTTTTTTCATTGAATCAAAAATTTCCTTATATTTCACAAAACATAAGCTGCTTTTAATTACACCTATTACAATTAGTATTCTCTCTCCTATTAATTGAAAGTTTTCAATTACATTAATTTCCGTTGATTAAGTTTCAAAATGGGCTAAATGAATGAAATGATAAGTAGAACAATTACTTCCTATTAACGTAATATTTAGATGTTAAATTTTCATTTATTTCAATTAAACCTATTATCATACATTACTTCAATATACTGACAAGCTTACTTTTGTACCCTTTCATTTACCCAACTGCCATTTTATAAATAAACTTAATAATAGATTCATACTCTATTACATAAATGCATACCCCTTTTATCTAAATTAAAATTTTCGTAACTTCAAATATTTGATCCATTTAATTCCAATTACTCCTTTCATTAAATTTTAGATTCAAATCAATTTATAAAGCTTTACCTCCATTCTTTATATACTCGAACCATCATTTAATGAAGAATTTATTTACGTTATTCCCCATTATTACCTAAATTTATTTAAACGTACCATTTATTTCAATGATTTACAAATTAAATTGAATGACTGAATATAAATATAACTCATTATAATTGTTGTAAGACTCTCAATCCCACATTTATAAGTATCCTTATCCGTTATATCTATTAATTAAATAAATTCCATTTTTAAGTCCGTTTAAATTTATTACTAAGTACCCATTTACTTTTCCCATCAATTTGAATTCCATTCAATTTATATAACACTCACTTTCCCATTCACACCTTAATATCAACCCACAATTACTGAAATTCATTATCTTATTTTGATTTTATACAATTACCATTAACTTTACATTCAGTTATTATTCAACGCATATTTATTCATCAATCAAATTCAATATTTACTTTTCTTTCCTTTTATTTGATAAATAACCTAGTATACATTTACATACATTCATTTCATTCCATTCATTTATGGGTATTGCATTAAAATTTAGTTTATTAGCTAATACCAACATTATTACCATTCAATACAATTGGATTCCAAATTTTTATTCAATACCCTGAATGAATAACATATATATTAATCAAATCGTTGCATTTGTTTTTCTTATATTCCATTAAATATATGCACACATACAAATTAAGATTCTAAATCTAATTAGTTATTCCTTTTACATCAACCATCACTTATGAATAATTATCGTTTCCTATTTATTTTTTTACATTCACTTATATTCACTTTATGAGTAAATTGGTATTCCCTTTAACCCATTAATTACTAACTTTAGTTATTGCAATTTATCATCCAACATACAAATTTAATCTATTGTCAAATTTTCCATTTCAATTAATTAACACCTTATAATAGTTAATAAAAAGGGATTGTACTAAATAAAAATTTATTTTCATTGATGAATTCAATACTTGCCTTTATTTACTTATTTCTAACCTTATATCCAATTGCAACAATTTCCACTATTACAATTAATTGCAATATATAATTCAATTTGTAAATTTTAATTTCGCTTGATACATCTAATTACAACATTCTCTTTCCTAAAAATAGATAAGATTTCCGTTTCTTCCTAAATTTAAACTAGAAATCCTATTAAGTAAACAAATTAAATTATCAAATTTACGAGTCGTTACACATGACTTATAGGACCCAAACCCGAACCAAAGTATGTCCAAACCTAAGCCAAAACATCCCCTAGGCCGTACAATCAAATGTAGAAAGTAAGGCAAAAGACTGTGTATTCGTATCTCTTTTTATTTCAAAGTTGTTTCAATTTAATGTTGTATTGAAATGTTAATTTATTTGGTTTTGTTTTCGGTTGTAACACAAGTTCTAAGCTTGGATCTCTTCCCACTTGAGTCTATTTTTGTGTCATCGTGCCTTCTGGAATCCGTTGTGTCATTTGAGTTGTTATCTCCAGCCATAAAGGTGGGTAAATCACACCAGACTAATATGTACTTATATAACTGATAAACTGACACCATTTGAATCTGTAACTGTTTATCATCATGCTATATCTGCTATATTATTATCATATGATGTTCACACCTGTTATTACACTTGTTATATCATAAGTTGTTGTTATTTCATGCTATTCTGTCGTTTATATAAGTTATCACCATTGCAGTTTCATGTAGACTAGAATCACTATGGGTTGAAATGATACATACCCGAACGGACTTTAGAATAGGGGAAAAACGTTATGGGCTGAAATGATAGGCCTGAGCGATTTCCAAAATCATTCATTTTACTTGGGACTGCGGGTTTGAAATGATAGAACCCGGTTTTTCTTTGTAAACTGCGGATTGAAATGATATATATCCGTATCACTTGATCTAGGCTAGAAAACTATATACAGACCCGTAGTTTATGCAATATTTCTGAAAATGTTTTAAAATATTTTAAAATGAAAAATTTATAATATTTTGATAATATTTTGATTTAACTTTAATTAAAAATGATTTTGTAGAAATGTTAGTGATTTTCTATAAATTAAATAATGAATTAACTAAACGGTAAAGTAGAATTTGAATTATAAGTAAATTTTAGAATTTATGTTTTGTTTTAGAAGGGAAATTATGTAAAGTAAGAAAAATATAATATTTTGCTTTCAAAATGTATTTATAAAATGATTTTATAAAAATAATAATGATTTTTGAATAAGTTAAAATGTTAAACAAATGAATGTTTAAGTAAATTTTGAAATATAACTTAAATGTTTAATTTTAAATTTTGTTTTAAAAAGTGAAATTTTAATTAAGTAAAATTTATGGAAATAGGTTATATTTTGTAAATTTAAACCTGATTGTTAAGTTAATAATTTAATTAAAGAAATGGAATTAATACTTGAATTTAAATAGGAAATTATGTTAAAATTTGATTTTTGGATGAGATTTAACTTTATAAAAATCATAAAAATAAGAGTATTGAAATGATGATTTTAAAATGTGAAATTATATGATGTTTATAAGTTAAATGATTTAAATTAAAGATTAACTGTTCGTGAAATTTGTATTAAACCCTGAATTTGATTTAACAGCATTTTTGAAGTGTAATGTAAAGGATATTACAGCATTTTGTAAATGCTGCAGTTGTTTTAAATGAACTAAAAAGTTAATTTGAAATAAAGGCTATTATAGCACATTGTAAGTGCTATAGTGGTTAAACTTAACATTTAAAGTTTATTAGAAATTTAAAGAAAATCTCTTACAGAACTTAAATGCTGTATTTTGTTAAATGAACTGTTTTAAACTATAACTTTACGTTGCATTTTTAAGTAAAGTGCTACGGAAACTGAATTTTATTATTTTATTAAATTTTAATGAGATTAATCTTTGGAATAAGATTTAAATTTTGGAAATTTAATATTTAACTAATAAATAATAAGGAATTGACTTAATTTTTTTATGAAAAGATTTAATCTTTAAATATAAACTCCCTTGAAATGTAAGTTTGAAATGGTGATTAATTTCTAAATAAAATGAATGGTTTTAAATGGTATTTAAATGAATTAAAAATGAATGATGTTTTGAATAATACTTTGATATTTTGATATATTAAAATGATTTGAAATGAATTTTTGAAAGATATGATATTTTGATATTAAAAATGATTTGAAATGAACTTTTGAAAGATATGATATTTTGATATTAAAAATGTTTTGAAATGAAGTTTTGAAAAATATGATATTTTTATAATAAAGTGATTTGAAAGGAAGTTCTGAAAAGATAGGATATTTTATTATATTAAATTGATTTGAAAGGAGTTTTTGAATGGATATGATAATTTCATATATTGAAATGGTTAGAAATGACTTTATATTTATTTTGATAAATATTTGAATTTGAAAGTTATGTTATGTTGATATATTGAAATGGTTTTGGAAATGATTTAATCTTTATTTTGATAAACATTTGGATTGAAAGGATATTTTATTTTGAGGTATAAAATATTGTTTTAAAGTTATAACCACGGGTTATAATAATGACTGGTTGGCAAAGGGACCGGGATCGGATATCTGGCATACTCTCTGTCGATACCGAAAACCACTTTGACAACCGTGTACGCGGTGGAGATTTCAGAATGAAGTAGGTTGGTTGGCGAACGCTACTGGAATGAAGTAAGAGAACGCTGATGAATGGCCTAATTATGACTAAAACAGGAGCTATACCGGGCTACACAAAGGGTCGCACCCTTTTATCGAGCATGCTTCTTCGGAAACCATTCTATTACTTTTGTGATTCGATATGGTGGCGTCACTTTGATTCGGGGTATTGCTCGAGGTGGGCGGAAGCTGCTAGCTTGCCATCACCACCGGTCCGGGAGTGCAAACGGTGTATCCACCCTGGCATTGCCTCGCGTGCCTTGTCATATGTTCCTTATATCGAGCCCACTGCGATTTTGGTTTAAAGATCCGACCGCGTTAAGGTTCACCATCCCCTTAACGCTATTTTCTATATGATTATACTTTACTGATTAGACACTACTGTATATAGCGCAATATACTATATAGTAAATAGTTTAACGGATCCTTAGAGGATGGGCGGTCCCAAGCATCTTCTAAGTTACTTGTACTTTTACTACAGTTCACTTGAGTTGGTTTACATTGTATAAGTATGTATGTCCTGACTCGAGTGTTTGTATTTTTTATTTAAGCTCGGGTCAGTCTGAGTATTCATAGATTTGGATTTCCACTTTCTGGAGATTGGAATCGCTGGAGATTATCTGCTTATCTAGTCTTATCTATTTCGGTGCTGTTGTTGTATTCAGCTTGTACTTAGTTATCATATTGAAACTTCTGTTGTATTTTATGTAACTCTGATATATTTATATAGTAGCTTAATGAACTACTATTTCTTTAACTTTCGCTGTATTATTAAATACTCCGTGTCTGTGATCTGTGATTTTTATTTACTGTATACTCTAAGATTTGCCAAATTTTTATTTACAACGCGGTATTTTGAGCAATTCAATTCCGGCATGTGTGTCAACCTATACACTTATAGTGGATGCGAATGGTTGTAAATACTGAGTCGTTACAATAACACGAATTCGGATTCAAGTGAGGGAAGAACCAAGCTAGAGATCTTGTACACAACCCATAAACAATACAAATATAAATTATAAATTCAATACGACATTCAATAGAAATAACTTTGAAATGAAAAGCAATATTGCATTGGATGCTTTTTGCCTGGTTTCCTACAACACATGCTTGGCCTAGGGCTTGGTTTAGCTCAGGTTTGGACATGTTTAGGCACGGGTTTGGGTTCAAGAATGCACGGCCACAAGCATGAACATGGAGGGAAGTTACAAGGTAGGAATGTGAAGAGGCTAGGCAAAAATAGTGTGGTTTTGGCACCACTTTTGGGCTCGGCCTTTCATGCTTCATATCTGGACAGAGGCTAAGGTGGTGTGTAGTGGTGGTAGCAAGGTGGTGGCCAAGGTGATATGTGAAGGTGGTGGAGGAACTAGGCTAGGCTAACATTGTTTTAAGGGGTTTGTAATGCTTTTGGTGGAATTTTTGTCAACGGGAGAGGCACGGCTTGTATTGGTCAGAGGAGGAAGGTGTTTGGCCATGGTTAATGTGGGGAAGGAAGTGGTGGTGGTCGATGGAGGAGATGGTGGATGTGTAAGGCCGAGCAAAGCAAGAGAAGCAAGGCAAAATCAAGCAAAACAGTTGAAAAAAAGAAGAAAAAGTGATAAAAAGAGGAAGCCATTACCCATCTTTTCTTAGCCGTGAGAATGAATGGAGATGAGATGGAAATTCACGTGAAAAAATGCAATAAAAACCACGGCCAAAGAATGTGTGTACGGCCAAACAACAAAGCAAATGAAAAGTCACGGAAAATGAAGAGTCTTGGCTAATGAAAAGTCTCAAGTTATAAAGTTAAGTCTCTTCAAATTTCCACTTCTTTTTAATTTTATATAAACAAAATAACTCAGAAATATACTTTACAAACCGAAACCAAGTAAAAATATAAGAAAATAAATAATTAATTTTAAAGAAAATATAAAAAGAATGAAAGAAATTACTTAAAAATACAAAACAGTGTCCAGAAATTACAAATAATCACTACTAATCTTGAAAAATATCCACTTCATTTTAAAAATATTATGAAGTGAAAATTTGAAAAAAAAATTATTTATCATTTTCAAAATAAAATAAATAATTAAATTGGCGAAAAATAGAAAAAGGAATAAAGAAATTGTTTAAAAATAGCAAACAAGACATAAAAAGTATAAGAAAATTACCAATGGCTTTGGAAAATTATTTTCTTCATTTTAAAAAAATATTATAAGACAAAATTATACATAAAATAACATATTAACACATATTAAAATAAAATATGACAAAGAAAATATAATTTTATAATTTAAAATAGACAAAATTGCTAAATAAAACAAATTGCACTCAATATTGAAATATACATAACTTTCACAGTTTATATCCGTTTTCAACGAAACGAAAAGCAGTATCCAAGTAATTAAATCTATTTTCATAATAAAAGATAAAATTTAAGAATTTAAATATTTAAATTTGAAATTTAGAAATCAAAGTTTGACCCAAATTGACCAAAATCAACATTTTAGGAAAATATTCAATTTATACCATTTGGAATTATAATTCACATAATAATCAAAATTTATATTTCAAAATGAAATGTTTGAAATGAAACAAGTTTAAAATAATTTCAAAACTAAATAAAGTCAAAATTAAAATATACATAAAAATCTAGGGTTGTTACACTCTCCCCCACTCAAATCTTTTCGTCCTCGAAAAAGAAGGAAGCAGAGAAATAACAAGAAAGAACAATAGGTTGGAGAACATCCCCGAAAGAAGGTAGGGAAAAAAATAGCTAGGAGAGAAAGCAGGTTGAAAGACATGGATGAACCATTATTTTAAAACTATATGCATTTCAATTTAAAATTTTATATTTACAACATTTTAAACATTTTATAATATGATGAATAGTCATTTGATTCAAATTTGATGATTCTAAGTAGGCAATATTTAAAACATTTTAAAAATCTTTAGAAAGGAAAATAACTGATCAAAATATCCTTTATATAATACCTTATCAAAATACTTTTTATAACTCGATGTATTAACAAGTTTATCCTCGTTCCTGTATATTCTGGCAGCGCGTTGATCAGGCGCAAAGCTAGACTTCTCCAGGTACTTAGTAGACTTGTTTCAACACCTAGTGAAAATACTGGAAAACTCTTAAAAAACAGATATGGAAAGTACAATCCAAACAAATCAACCAAACCGAAATGGTTGTCTAACCATGGATCGCAGATATACAATGGTTACGCCTGGATCCCCCAAGAAACAATCCGTATCCGTAAGCTTTCTCAGCCCTGCGTGTTACGCCATGATGACTAGTGGAGTGTAGGATACACAATGGTTACGTCTGGATCTCCAGGAAACAATCCGTACCCCTAGGCCGTCGCAGCCAGGTAGTTTTGCTACTAATGTGACCTACATAGAGTGCAGGATACACAATGGTTACGCCTGCATCCCCCAGGAAACAATCTGTACCCCTAGGCCAGCTCAGCCAGGCAGTTGCGCTATGCAGTCGCACTCGTAAGACCTCGGAGATCGCCGTGGAATTCGATGAACACTCGAGTATCAAATCCGAAAAACCCAAATCAAAGAGAGAATAATATCGATAGAATGAATCCACAGTGGGGCTACAAAGCGGATATCAAGCAGAAGGCACTTTCCATATCTTTACTGCGAAAATATGTATCGTATAATACCTTTAATAATCACTTTCAAATATCATACTTGTATAAAGTCCATTATATATAAGATTTCATTTCAAATCATATATGATTTCAATATCAATTCAGCTTCAAAATCATATATGATTTCACCAAATCATTTCTTCCAAATTAATTTAGTTTCAAAGTTTCTTAAACAATAGATTAGAAAATAATCCAAATTTTCAAATCAACAAAATTTAGGTCAAACAAATTCATTTCCATTTCAAACATATATTCACTTCAAAAAAATCATAATACTTTCAAAGTTATAAATCTTTCGAAACCAAATACTTGAAATCATTTCGCTTTGAAAATAATTACATTTTGAAAACATACATTTGAAATCATAAAACATTCCCTTAATTCTTTACATTTCACAAATTTATTCAATTAAACCAAAATCTAAAATTTCCAATTTTAATTCAATTCAAACCATCAGTTTCAATTTGATTTAGTTTTCCAACAAAACCATTTCAAATAGTATCAATTTTCAAATAGAGATTTGATTTACAAAATAAACTATTAAATCTTAAATATGTTTCAAGGCTTAAATATACCATATTTCAAAACTAAATTTTATATATCTCAAATTTTACTTCATTATTACTTAGTGTTGAAATATTTATTTCATAAATCCATTATTTTTAAATAACTTAAATTACAGGTAAACCAAATATCCTTTCATACTAATACAAGCTTTAGTTATTCATTTATCAAAATCAATGGTTTTTAAAATCATCTTATACTTACGTAAAGTTTATCTTGTATAAGATCAAAATTTTCAAAAAATAAATTTCGCTGCATGAAAAGCCATATGGGATTGAACATCTTTGCTTACTAAAAGATTTTTAATTAAAAATAGTTTTGTATATAAAATATTTTGTATGAAAAATAGAATAAAACAGTATGTTCAAGAAGAATAAAAGAAAAATGGTTTTGAAAAATGGTTTAAATTTGATAGTAGTTTTTCATAAAAGAAAAATTCCAATTAAATTACAAAGATGTCCGACCCAACAACTTTCAGTTTCAGCGTCGAGTATACCAATGATATTAGGATATAAGATGTACATAAGTCGTCATTTCGCAACATTACATTCGACCGCTTGCTCGATCACACAAGTTCGCTTTCGAACTAGTATTGTCCATTCGACTTCCCTAATGCGGACTTCGATATGGTTTCTCGACTAGAAGCCATCAGTCTCCTTGCATAACCATATACTACGATAGAGAATTCTAGAATCATGCCCAAAATCCATATCAAATATTCGTCATCAAGAATCAAATAAAAAATCCTAACACGAAATGGTGTAATTCACCCGAACTTGTGTACTCAAACTTGGATCAGATTAATTATGAGAATAAAACAGCATATGTACAACTTATGTATCTATTCCAACTTTTTAAATAAATAGTTTCATAAAGATGTTACTAAGTTAAAACATTTAAAACCAAATTTTTCTCAAACATTTGAAGACTAATTTTTATCCAATACATTTCAAAACTAAATTTCATATTAGTATAATTCAAAATAGTCTTATTTCATACTTGAAACATACAAACTAAATTTATATACTTTATCAAATACTTTATACTTTTCAAAATTACTTAGCTTTGAAAAGTTAACCTTGATTTGGAAGTGCTCGAATCTTCAAAATAGTCGAAGAAATCATATTTTCAATCCAAGGGTTGGAAATCACAAACAATTCAGTAAATCAATTTCAATAGATAAGGTTATACCAAAACAAATCTGAAACTCGAGGACTGAACACCGGCATACTTTAAATCATTTCAAATATATATACATATACCTTTCGAATATCAAACCATACTTCGAAATCTGAAATCAAAATTTGTTTCATAAAATCACTCGCATAGCAAAGCTACTAGAGTGGCCTCTCCCCCACTCAGAAACTCGAAAATCAATGTCGATGATGCATGCATTCATCATCGAAATTATTTTCCAACGACCTAAGTGGGTTCTGGACTTTTATTTTCTTGAAACTTCTTTAAAATCTCTTTGAAATCTTTGGAATTCATTCGAATACATTTGAAATATTTCTTACTCGAAAAATATCTCTAAATCATATTATTATTAATATATATTTTACAAAATCTTAAAACCGATTTCAAAACACAAGAGTTCGATTCCTCGAAATTCAAATTCAAATTCAAAACCCTTCAGTTATAAATCATTTTTATATAAATCAATTTTCTTATAAATTTTCAAAGTTTCAAATCCTTTTGAAACTTTAATTTTTATTTTACAAGATATATAATATTTATCGAAAACATTTCACTTTTAAATACAAAATATGGTCATCCTTATCAAAATAATAATTTCGATGTATGCACAATTTCAAAATACAACCATACACAAATTTCCAAAGGATGATTCAAGGAAGGATTTCAAACAACAAAGATTCAAAATTAGAGGAACTCTGATCAAATAGAATTCTGATTCGAAGATAAGCTCGAACGAAGATGAGATAATTAATTACCAAATGGAAGATGGATAAGCCTTTATAAATCGCGAATGACCTTAACCGGTCAACCGAGACTTCAGGAATATAATCAATTCAGAAATCTAAGGCAAATCGATATTCGATCGCCAGAGATAGAATCCGGGTAGAGCAGGAGATAGATAGCATTGTAAATCGAGGATATAGAAATCTCCAGTCAATCAATACCAATTGTAAAGAAGTTTCACCCCTTTACAAATCATTCAAAGATTGGCGGAATCACCGATCTTTAGAGAGGTCATTCCAAAGTGGAGTTATGGAATGCTCCGAAATCAAAGGAATAAAATAGGGACAAGACTGGATTTAGAACAAGTGGGAGTGTTCCAAAGTTCAACGAATCTTAATTGATAAGGATCCTAACCAAGAGATTACTAAACAAGGTGGACTCAGAAGGGATGAAGTTTAGAAAAATCTTGATTTCAAACTAAGAAAATTTTTATACCAAAATAATCTTTGAAAATACATTAAAAAAATTCATTTGGAAATCATTTATACTTTGAAAATACGTTCTCTCACAAAGAAATGATTCTGAGATTGATTTCAC
Organism: Allium cepa; assembly: GCA_030765085.1. Taxonomy (NCBI): domain Eukaryota; kingdom Viridiplantae; phylum Streptophyta; class Magnoliopsida; order Asparagales; family Amaryllidaceae; genus Allium; species Allium cepa. The sequence goes on from CM060939.1 coordinate 925,726,811, forward strand.
CCATTCTAGGATATTTCTACCCTATCTCTAATGAGTTTTTGCTCCACAGGCTATGGTTTGCCTAAAACCAAAGCTCTAATACCAATTGTAACAACTCGATATTTTCAGCCATTCGTATCCATTTTAAGTGCATAGGTAGACACATATGCCGAACTTGAATTGCTCAAAATACAGCATTGTAAATAAATTTGAAGCAAATGAAATACAATCACAGACATAGAAATATCAGAATAACTCGCAGCGAAAATTAAAATACCATAGTAGTTCATGAAGCTACTATAACCAACTCTCAAAACATAATACATAATATCAGTCTGAAAAAAAACGTATACAATAAAAATCTCAAATACATAACAGTTTATAAATACCAGAGTTGAAATAGAACAACTGAAACTGAAAGTGAACAGATAACTAGACAAGCAGAATCTCCAGCGATTCCTAGCTCCAGAAAGAAATCCAAAGCTAAGCTGTAAATACTCAGGCTGACCCGAGCGTAAAGTAAAACACAAAACACTCGAGTCAGGACATATGTACTTATATAATGTAAACCAACTCTAGTGAACTATAGTAGAAATGCACAATAACTTAAAGGATGCTTGGGATCGCCCATCCTTTAAGAATCAGTTAAACTATAAATTAAATACATCCCGTGGTTAAAATTTCAAAATGGTATTTTATACTTCAAAATCAAATATCATTTCAAAATTCAGTATCATTCAAAATCCATTTCAAAATATCAAAATATCATATCTTCCAAACCACATTCATTTTTATTTAATTTAAATACCATTACAAAACACATTTCAATATAGTTTATATTTCGAAACAAATTACTTCATTTTAAATCATAAAATGAAGTTATTATATTTAATAATTAAATTATTAAATTTCCAAAATTTTAATCTTTCAAAATTCATTTAGTCACTTAATTTATTAAATCAGATGAAAATTCAACTTTCGCAGCATTTAGAAATTGCTACAGAAAGTAACATTCAAAACAGTTCAATTTAACAAAAAAGATAGCATTTAAAAATGATGTGATAGGGTTACATTAGTTTCAAATAAAACTTGGTTAAATTCAACAATTATAACATTTACAAAAAATGCTATAATAGCCTTTAATTAAACTTAGCCATTTGGTTCATTATTATCAACTACAGCATTTACGAATGCTGTATTATCATTTACATTAGAATTAATAGCATTTCAGAAATGCAGTTAATTAACTTCAAATATTCAGTATAATTTCACAAAAAAAAAATATTTTTATTTAAAATATTTTTAACTTATAAAATCATAAATTTCACTTTTAAAACAATCATTCAAATACCCTTGTATTCATGATTTTATAAAGTTAAATCTCTATTCAAAAATCAAAATTTAATAATAATACACTTATTAAATTCCAACATTAAATTTTAAATTCATTAAATTAAATTTGACTTAACACTTAAGTTTAAAATTTTCAAATGAAACTTAATTTCATTTTTTTTACTTAACTTAAAATTCACTGTTAAGCCAAATCACAAATTTCCAATTTTAGTTATATTTCAAAATTTCAACTTAAATATTCATTCATTTCACATTTTAACACTATTCAAAAATCATTAATATATTATAAAATCATTTTAAATTCATTTAATTCAAAATATCATAAATTTATCATATTTTCATATTTAATTTAAATTCCATTTATCCCCAAATTATAATTTCCAAAATAACTTACATTTCAGATTTTCTAACTTTACTATTTATTTATTTCACTTATAAATTTTCAAAAAATCAATAATGCTCTACGAAAATCATTTTTAATCAAATTTAAATCAAAATATTATAATATTTACATTTCTAAAATATTTTAAAAAATTTAGAAAAACATATTTTAACAACGGGTCTGTATTTCATTTTCTAGCCTAGGTAAAGTGATATGGGTAATATATCATTTCAACCCGTAATTTACAAAGAAAATCCAGGTTTGATCATTTCAAACCCGCAATCCCAAGTAAAAGAAAATAATTGAAAATCATTCAGGCCTATCATTTCAGCCCATAACGATTTTCTCCTATTCTAAAGTCTGTTCGGGTATGTATCATTTCAACCCATAGTGATTCTAATCTACAGGGAACTTGCAATGGTGATAACTGATATAAATAACATAATAGTATAATATAATAGTAACATGTGATATAACAGGTGCAACAACAGGTGTAAACATCATATGATCATAATATAGCAGTTATAACAGGATGAAATACATTTACAGATTCAAGTGGTGTCGGTTTATCAGTTATATAGGTACAGATTGTCTGGAGAGAATAACTCACCTGTTTCAAGCTGGAGATAACACGACAAAGCACACAAACGAATATCCAGAAGCACAATAATACGAATTCGGATTCAAGTGAGGGAAGAACCAAGCTAGAGATCTTGTACACAACCCATAAACAAGACAAATATAAATTATAAATTCAATACGACATTCAATAGAAATAACTTTGAAATGAAAAGCAATATTGCATTGGATGCGTTTTGCCTTGTTCCTACAACACATGCTTGGCCTAGGGCTTGGTTTAGCTCAGGTTTGGACATGTTTAGGCACGGGTTTGGGTTCAAGAATGCACGGCCACAAGCATGAACATGGAGGGAAGTTACAAGGTAGGAATGTGAAGAGGCTAGGCAAAAATAGTGAGGTTTTGGCACCACTTTTGGGCTCGGCCATGGGGTTTGGGTCAGCCTTTCATTCTTCAGATCTGGACAGAGGCTAAGGTATTGTGTAGTGGCGGCGGCAAGGTGGTGGCCAAGGTGATATGTGAAGGTGGTGGAGGAACTAGGCTAGGCTAACATTGTTTTAAGGGGTTTGTAATGCTTTTGGTGGATTTTTTGTCAAGGGGAGAGGCACAGCTTGTATTGGTCAGAGGAGGAAGGAGTTTGGCCATGGTTAATGTGGGCAAGGAAGTGGTGGTGGTCGGTGGAGGAGACGGTGGAGGTGTAAGCCCGAGCAAAGCAAGAGAAGCAAGGCAAAATCAAGCTAAACATAAAAAAGAAGAAGAAAAGGTGATAAAAGGAGGAAGCCATTACCCATCTTTTCTTAGCCGTGACAATGTATGGAGATGAGATAGAAATTCACGTGAAAAAATGCAATAAAACTCCCGGCCAAAGAATGAAGTGTACGGCCAAACAACAAGGCAAATGAAAAGTCGCGAAAAATGAAGAGTCTTGGCTAATGAAAAGTCTCAAGTTATAAAGTTAAGTTTCTTCAAATTTCCACTTCTTTTTAATTTTATATAAACAAAATAACTCAGAAATATACTTTACAAACCGAAAGCAAGTAAAAGTATAAGAAAATAATTAATTAATTTTAAAGAAAATATAAAAAGAATGAAAGAAATTACTTAAAACAAAACAGTGTTCAGAAATTACAAATAAATCACTACTAGTCTTGAAAAATATCCACTTCATTTTTAAAATATTATGAAGTGAAAATTCGAAAAAATAATAATTTATTTATCATTTTCAAAATGAAATAAATAAATGAATAGGAGAAAAATAGAAAAAGGAATAAAGAAATTGTTTAAAAATAGCAACAAGACATAAAAATTACAAGAAAATTACCAATGGCTTTCGAAAATTATTTACTACATTTTAAAAAATATTATAAGACAAAATTATACATAAAATAACATATTAACACATATTAAAATAAAATATGACAAAGAAAATATAATTTTTATAATTTAAAATAGACAAAATTGCTAAATAAAACAAATTGCACTCAATATTGAAATATACATAACTTTCACAGTTTATATCCGTTTTCAACGAAACGAAAAGCAGTATTCAAGTAATTAAATCTATTTTCATAATAAAAGATAAAATTTAAGAATTTAAATATTTAAATTTAAAATTTAAAAATCAAAGTTTGACCCAAATTGACCAAAATTAACATTTCAGGAAAATATTCAATTTATACATTTGGAATTATAATTCACATAATAATAAATTTTTATATTTAAAAATGAAATGTTTGAAATGAAACAAGTTTAAAATAATTTCAAAATGAAATAAAGTCAAAATTAAAATATACATAAAAATCTAGGGTTGTTACATATATATCCTAGAATAACCTAGAAATTGTCCCAGACTATTACATCGGTGGATCGGTGGTCCACATCGTTATACTCGAAGCCGAGTATTTTCAACAGATTGAACCTAGACCTATTTTTGACCATAACTTGTAGATTTAAAGGCTTGTGCCGAATTGTTTTTGTACGTTCGGTCTCAATGATGGGGTAGATGACGTGCCCTAGTTTTAACTAACAATGTGTTTTCGTACAATGATATCTCATGTCGTAAAGGGGAAATGTTTGTAAGTTAGACGGCTTAGCTTTGGTTACTGATTTGGAATAGAGGCGACGTAGTTTGTGAATTTCAAGGATGAAATATCAAGGGGCGAGAATGTAATACGCCGAAAATTCAAATAATATTTTAATTGAATAATAATAATATAATGATATGGAAAATAGTGGAATTAATGGATTAACTTAATAAACAAACAATAAGGACGGGATAAAACTGTCATTTTTAGGACTTTGGAAGTTGGCAACAAAACAAGCGCCATTATGACCGTCTCCTTTTTCTGATTTATGTATTATATTTGTATGTGTCCTTTGGTGCTCGTATAAAGGAGAAACAACCATAAAATTCGTCGAGTCTTAATGACTTTGCGCGAAGTGAGAAGCAAGGACTAATGCTTAGGAGTCACTAGAGGTATTAGAACGGTGAATTGAAGGAAGTTCTATCTCCGGACAGTGAAGAAAAGTGAGGCCGTAGGCTTGTAATTGGGAGAAATCGATCATAGCGGATGGGTCTCCCTACATTCTATATTTATTCTCTTAATTTCATGATTTAATATGATTAAATTTTGTTATTAAATGAGTATTTTCGATATTAGGCTTTGTGGTATTTGGAAACTTTCTAAACCCGTATAATGTATTAATTTTGAGTAGCTAAATGAGTTAACGGAGGGGATTATGCAATGTATATATAGAAACTCTATATATATGCAACAATGAGGCATAGAATTAGGAAAATCATAGTGAAATGATGAATAAATTAAGTTAAACTAGTATAAACAAATTGCTGGGATGAAATATGATGTTTACGGACCAGAATTAGGAAAACCAAAGTGAAATGATGGATAAATTAGGTTAAACCTATAAACTGATATAAGTTGAATAAAATTACATAAAAATACTTTATAAATTATATAAAATTACCCATAAAAATGAGGCACAAAATTAGGAAAACCAAAGTGAAATGATGGATAAATTAGGTTAAACCTATGTAAACTTAATTTATCCACCATTTCACTATGATTTTCTTAATTTTGTGCCTCAATTTCCCGTAGTTTCTTGCATATAGAGTTCGCATATACATTATATAACTCTATTAACTCATTTAACTACGCAAAAATATTTCACTGCTTTACACATAGAATAAAACATGTATATATAAATTCATATAAATTGAATAAAACTACATAAAAATACTTGTTTAACTTAATTTATTAACTCATTTAACTACGCAAAAATATTTCACTTCTTTACACATAGAATAAAACATGTATATATAATTCATATAAATTGAATAAAATTACATAAAAATACTTGTTTAACTTAATTTATCCTAGTAATTTCTTTATAACTAGTTTAACTTAATTTATCAATTATTTCACTATGATTTTCCTAATTTTGTGCCTCATTTTCACATATATATAGAGTTCACATATACATTGCATAACTCCCTCCGTTAACTCATTTAACCACTAAAAAATAATTCATTATACGGGTAAGGTAAATTTCCAGAAACCACACAGTCAAATATGTTCGAAGATACTCATTTAATTATAAATTTTAATCACTTTAAATCATGAAATCAAGAGAATAAATATAGAATTTAGGGAGACCCATTCGCTCTGGTCGTTTTCTCCCGATTCCAAGCCTCTGGCCTCACTTTTCTGCCCTAACCAGAGATAAAAGTTCCTTCGGTTCACTGTTCTAATACCTATAGTGACTTATTAGCATTCGTCCTTGCTTCTCACTTCGATTTAGAGCCTTTACTTCTTGACTTGATTTTGATGGAATTGGTTAATTGGAGCATTGGGGAAGAAGAAGAGAGGGACACGATATTATTTTCTTAAAATGGAAAGTGGGATACGCGTTTCCATTTTGGTTAAAAGAGTTTACCAACTTCTATCTACCTAAAAATTAAAATTCAAACTCAAATCGCACAGCGTTAGCATGGCTCGACGATGATTCCGGTCATATCTCCTTCATACGGGCTCCAAACGACAAAAATAAATATACTGCAAGAATCTGAAAAATTAGATGGTCACAATAGCGCTTGTTTTGTCACCAAATTCCAAAGTCTAAAAAGTGATAATTTGACCCCCTCCTTATTTTTAGTTTGTTAAATTAATCCATTAATCCACTATTTTCCATATCATTGTATTATTATTATCAAGTTAAAATATTATTTGAATTTTTAGCATATTACATTCTCACCCCTTGAAAGAATTTCGTCCTCGAAATTCACAAACTATGCCGGCTCTATTCCAAATCAATAACCAAAACTAAGATGTCTAACTTACAAACATTGCCCCTTTTTAGCGTGCGATATCATTGTACTAAAGCACATTATCACTTAAAACTAGGGCACATCATCTACCCTGTCATTTAGACCAAACAAACAAAAGAATTCGCACGAGCCTTTAAATCTATAAATTACGGCTAAAAATACGTCTGGGTTCAATCTGTCAATAATACTCGACGACCTGTATACCAGTATGGACCACCAATCCACCCATTTACTGGCCCTGGACTATTCTTAGGTTATTCCAGGATATGTATATATTTTTTCTATGATATTGTATATTTTTATTATTTTTAATTCTTTGTTGTTTTGATTTCCTAGCTTTTGATCTCATACTTATGTAATATACATCCATGACATGCCATAATAGTTTCCCTATAAATTTTTATCGCATGTACTAATTTTAAATTATGATTTCTTTAACTTTCATATATTAAAATACATTGTATAAATTCATATATATGGTTTAAATTCTGAATAAAATTAAATTTCTCGCTGTAACATATATATCAATCTCCGGAAATCCAATTATCAGTTTTAAACCGTATTTTTTGTGCATAAATCTTATATATATTAATATCTACATGTTACCACCATTTAGCGTATTTTTCACTAAATAAATCATAATTATTAATATATCTCTATAAATCCGAAATAAAATTTCTAAATCATATAAACAAGTATTTTAACTATAGAAATCAATTTCATTCCATTTTGATGTGATTATATTAAACCATTAAGACACAAATTTGGGCTATTTGCACAATGTATAAATTTTTTATATATTAGTTCATATAGACTGAATAAAATTACATAAAAATAACTTTTAGACCTTATAACATCATTTAAAATCTTGGAAAATAATTTCATATTAATTGAACATAATTTAAATGGTCTAAATCGTGAAATTTGTATTTTTGGACTGTTTCTGCAAAAAGAAGTAATATTCTGTTATTCATTCATATAAATCACATAAAAATGCACAAAATTATGTTTAGGTCTTTAAAAATTATATTTCATCCCATCATTTTGTTTACATAAGTTTAAATTAATTTATCCATCATTTCACTATGATTTTTCCATGCCTCATTTTCCCATATATTTTTGCATATAAAGTTTGCATATACATTATATAACTCCATTAACGCATTTAACTAAGAAAAAATATTTCATTGCTTTACACATAGCATAAAACATATATATAGACTCATATAAGTTGAATAAAATTACGTAAAAACGCCTTTTAGACCAAATAACATCATATCAAATCTAGAAAAATAGTTTCGTATCAATTGAACGTATTTAAATTATCGGAAGCATAAAATTTTGGACTGTTTTTGCACAAAAATATAATATTCTCATATTAATTGATACAAATCGGTTAAAATTGCTCGATAATTATGTTCTGGTCCATAAACATCATATTTCATCCCAGTAATTTGTTTGTACTAGTTTGACTTAATTTATTCACCATTTCACTATGATTTTCCTAATTTTGTGCCTCATTTTCGCGTATATATAGAGTTTACATATACGTTGCATAACTCCCTCCGTTAACTCATTTAACTACTCAAAAATAGTTCATTATACGGGTTAGGCAAGTTTCCGAAAACCACAATGTCTAATATCGAATTAGTCATCTAATTGTAAAATTTAATCAGTTTAAATCATGAAATCAAGCGAATAAATACAGAATTTAGGTAGACCCATTCGCTCTGATAGATTTCCCCGGATTCCAATCCTTTGGCCTCACTTTTCTACCCTGTCTGGAGTTAGAATTTCCTTCAATTCGCTATTCTAATGCCTCTCTAATGACTCCTAAGCATTTGTCCTTGCTTCTCAATTCGATTTAGAGCCTTTACTTCTCGACTTGATTTTGATGGGATTAGGTTAGTCGAAGCATTAGGGAACAAGAAGAGAGAGACATGAAATTAGTTTCTTAAAATGGAAAGTGGAATACTCGCTTCTATTTTGAGTCAAAGGAGTTTACCAACTGCTATCTACCCAAAAATTAAAATTCAAACCCAAATCGCATAGCGTTAGTACGACGCTTCCGGTCATATCTCCTTCATACGAGCTGCAAACGACACAAACAAATATACCGTGTCGATCGAAAAAAGTAGACGGTCACAATGGCGCTTGGTTTATCGCCAAATTCTAGTCTTAAAATGAAAATTTTACCCCTTCTTTATTTTTTAGTTTACTAAATTAATCCATTAATTCGATTATTTCCATATTATTATTATATTATTATTATTCAACTAAAATATTATTTGAATTTTCGACGTATTGCATTCTTGTCGAATTTCGTTCCCGAAATTCACTAACTATGCCGGCTCTATTCCAAATCAATGACCTAAACTAGGCCATCTAACTTACAAACTTTGACCCTTTATGGCATGCGATATAATTGTACTAAAAACACATTGCCGCTTAGAACTAAGATATGTTCATCTGCCTCTTCATTCAGACCGAACACACAAAAGAAATCAAGCATGAGCCTTTAAATCTATAACTTTCGGCCAAAAATTGGTCTAGGTTAAACCTATCAAAAATACTTGACGACCAGTATACCGGTGTGGACCACAGATGTACTGGCCCAAGACAATTCTTAGGTTATTCCAGGATATACATATACTGTAACATTTGCGATTTTTCGTTGCCGAAAAACCGAAATGTTATGGTTGAAGAAGAAGAAAGAGGTAGAAGAAGAGAGAACAGAACAGAAACAAACAACAGAACAAAAGCAGAATCTCACAATCGCAGCGGAACAACATATAATAGATAAATGAATATCATTAAAACAAAGATCTATACATTTTATACATTACATCATTATCAGAGTTTTACAACAACAATAGACAACAGAGTCAATACATCAATGGACAGTTATATAAACTTGTCCTCATACAGAATACACAGCGGAATAATACATAATATAATATCATATACAAGTGGTACGTCTCGATATGTAACTCGCCTCCTGAGCTCCATAGCACTCCTAAATCTAGAATAACCTGATAGACCTTAACTCCGACTGCCCGTGTGGAAATTGGTGGGCACCCAGAGTTTAGGAAGGAAACAATAAACTCCAGGTCAGTCATGGGACTGGTGTGAGAACTTAAAACAGTTATTTATCTTTAAAACAAAGGATAGGATAATTTTTAAATAAATTCGCAATGCTTTTTAGAAAATGAGACTACCATAAGGCCTCCCGCACATACACACAATGCAAACGCAGAATCGGAGGAGATTTCTCCTTATGATAGTCAAAGATGCTTGATACGCATAAAATCAAATCATTTTTTTTGATATTATTATTTGTGCATAGTGTAGAAAACAATTTCGAAAGTAAAGATATAAATCTTAGCCAGCATAGGCATTCCGCACTTATGCCTACTATAGCTACTATGTTCAATAGCAGGTTACCGCCACATTCCATAGCAGGTAATACAACTAAAACCGTACAAGGCTCGTATTGTTTCTTTGGATTTCCAACAAATGGTCAGGCCAATGAACTTCCCATTGCCACATGGAAACGCCTCTGGAATGACGTCCCGAGAACCTAACCGGATCTCTGCCAACACAAGGCCGGGTTACCCCTAACTGGGTAACAACTGACACGAATATGTCATTCCCCGATCGTAACTGATCTATATCCGAGGATCCCCGATTTCCAACAACCACAAAGTAACAAATTTGCAGTAACCACATAGGTTAAGTATCTGGGCTCCATACCATGATACCACCTCTATCCAGAAGGAATGACATACACTAAAGGGGCGCTACCCCCTAATAACCTTGCTGCATCTTTCCTGTTTTGACCATTTCCGGGGTGTGAGGCTCGATAAAGTCTCGTCCACAAAGCCACGCTTTATAAAAGCAGTGCTTTGGGTCAACAAATGATCAAAGCAATGATCATCAAGATAGGCGATCAAACAAATGATCCTATCACAAACGATCAACCAATGATCATTTCACAGCATCACTCAGCATGCCACTTTGCCAATTTGGGAATGTATCACTAGTGACCATCAACTATATAACCTCTGAGCTCGTACGTCTCAGAGAAGGGTGTTAAGCTAAGAGAATAAATTCTCCGCCACCAACAGAAATATATTTGATAGAAACCAGCTTTACATCTCAAATTGTAACGTCAGACATACAATCCATACAAGTCCGTTCCGGGATCGAACGGAACCGAAGGCACTTCCAAAGAAGCCCTTGCAATCCGGATATTCACTAATCACGTCCGGACAACCCGTCACTAAGGGTGATAAAAACCTCTATATCGGAGATCAGCCGATGCAGAGTAACTCGACGGTAATCCATCCGTTTTCACAAATATCCGGTCTTCAACGCCGGTCTTCAATTGCAATTCATAACGACGTATCACATATTCGGAGTGGGTTATACGACCCCATGGTCCTTTTCCCGTTAACCCGAATAGTGAGAGCTTATTTTAAAAATAAGTGTGGCATCCAATTCAAGCAATCACAACAAATACTCATTTAAGGGTAAATATTGATAGTCGGTTATTTAACTATCAATAAAGATGAGCAACACCATCAGATTCCAAATAATTTTTCAAATTATTTATTTTCCCAAAAATATCTTTGCAAGATATAAAATTTTCCACACTTTAAAAATAAACAACGTTTATTTTGAAAACAATTTTCCCTTTCCATTTATAAATTCCATAGTGAATTTATATTTCAAAATATCTACTGATCTACAGTTTTCAATAGATCTCAAATATTCAATTCCAATTTATCTTCAAAAAGATAAATTCTTTAAAACATTCCATTTCATATTAGAAAAGCAATTCCATACTTATTTAAAAGTAAGTGATTCACAAATATTATTTATTTTCACAATTTGAAAATATTCGATATACTTAAACCATAGTTAAGTATATTTTTCATTCTTTAAGGAAAACATTCTCTTATTCACATTTATTTGGGTCAAAACGAATGTTGCGTAAAACATCGTTACGACAACCCAAAATCACTAGTATAGGGATTCGAAATTAAATAGATATATAAATCCCAATACTATACAAAAATATTTCCTTTCGGAAATCATTTACTATAACAACAGTGTTATAGTCCATTATTTCCTTATTTTCCTCGAAAACGCCTATTTCAACAATGAATATTGAAATCTACGACTTCCTTTCCTTCTATTTCTCGAAAGCGTCTATTTCAACAATGAATGTTGAAATCTATGTTTTCGATACTTGATGCATTTTAAAACATCTTTAAATCATTTTAAATTCCATTTAAAACATCCTTTTCCCAAAAGATATTCATTTTATTTAACGATATATTCACTGTTCAAAACGTGAATATAACTCCTTTAATAAACTTTTATATTCGATTGATCAAATTCAATTGATTACGAATTTATAAACAATGTTTATAAATTCTATTCCTATTTATAAACTTCGATTTATAAATTTCCTTTATCAATCCAATTCAAGCTATATATCTCAATTTTATACCAACAGTCCATATTATAAGTTAAGTACTTATAATTCATTCATTCATTTACCAAATCGTTCTTTTTAAGCTTCACAAATTCCAAATCTTATTGCTTATAAGATTCTTTTGTATTCCATGACAATTTCAACTTATAAAAAATTCCCTTTATTTGCAATTTCTATAAAACCCCCTTTTTATTGCCCAAAAATCCATTTTTTATAAGTTAGTTACTTATAAATCTTTTTTTTTGATATCTATTCATTTTATAACTTTCACAATTTATAAATCGATAAATTTAAATGAAATTCATTTTATACGTCAACTTAACACTTAATAAACTCGTTTTATAAGTCCAACATTTTAAATTTTAAAAATATCAATTTTATAAAATCTCTTATATAAACCGTTTATAATAATTATTCAAAAATCCAAATTTAATCCATTTCATAAATTTATTAACCACTTATCTCAAAAATAACGTTTTGGTTATATTTTACAAAAATCTTAAATTCTATAACTTCAACAATTAAAATTTTAATTTATTTAAAATGAATCAATTCAAAATTTTAATAAAAACATATGCTTTGAAAAAAAAACGATTTAAAATCCCTTTAAAATCAAAAATCGTTATTTTCAACTTTAAAAATGGATCCGATGATGCAACAGCATCCAATAGTCAATCATGGCAACAAATATCATATGTTAATATGATAATCAACAATCTCACAATATCTATAATCAAATAAATATTTGTGAGGAATCCAGTTGGATCCCTCTAACCTGTTTCCCTGCATCCACAGACGTTAGCACAATACCCATTCCACTTTAAGGTGGAATATCGCGGTATATGGGATTTTATAAAATATTATCCGCTTACTAACGGCGCAATAGGGTCTCATCCGCTATACAATGCGGGAAATCAATCAACTGCAATATATACATATGCCAATATATATATATATATATATATATATATATATATATATATATATTGCTATATATAGTATATCCTACTATATCTACTATCACAATCAAACAGCAATCAATAACTGCAATCATCATTCAACAATTTTAAATCTAACTATTTAAAATTTAATTCGATCTGTTCGATTGAGTGAGGAGTTCTCACCTTGATTTAAATTCCGGTTTCAGCGTTTGTTTCGAATAAATTAAACGTACGTTTAATTTTACCCAAAAATTTCACTGACTCCAATCGTTTCCAATCCAGCTCCATCGCCTAGTATTTGTCCATACGATTCCAACGCAACTGGTTTCGTAGTTTTTTTACCTCGCATGAAAAAGATACACTATTTTAAACATTTACAAATCAATTTCATTTTAATTTTTTAAATTTCTAAACCCTAACAGATCATCACCATTCATTGCAAGCAAGTGAATCAGGGCCGCTCTTAGCTTTCTTCCCACGCGCGTACAGGTGATGACAGAACGCAATAAACCCATCATCCACAAACTAGGGTTCCACCCCGCTCCTCCATCGATCGTCGAGAATACGATCAGATGCCGACATCATGAAGCTCTCACCCACGTGCACCTCCGCCCCCATCACTGTCGAACTCGGCTACCCCTAGTTGCCTAGAAACGCGTGCGACATACCCCTGTACGCGGCCAAAAATCATCTTCCATTGTTGACAAAACACCATCTTAACCGTATGGATGTGAAGGTCTTGCGAAGCTCTTCGATTTTGCTTCAGAAAGTTTTTAACGAAAGCTTGTGGATTGGGAGAGATTGAGGGGAGGAATTCGAACGTTTCTGGCCTTTGAAAAATGGGAGTGGCGGCCGGCCAAAAACCCTAGCTAATTTTTTTTTCCTTATTTTCTCTTGTGAAGGTGGCTATTTCTAGGGAATTTTCGAACACTATTCATCCGGGTTTTCCGGAATCCGATTTACGCGCCGAAACTGACGTTTCTAAGGTTTATCCCGCGTTCCGGACACAATGGAACAGGTTTCAGAAGCTAATTCCATCATCTGTGCGAGTTATGAAATTAAACGATCGATTTAAAATTAAACCGATTTAAACGATTTCTAGGCGTTTTGGCTTGCACCGGACAAACGACAAATCCAATCGACTTGAAATTTGAAACCTTACAATAATATCGCATTACGGATCCGATGAAACTGGTTTCGTCAAAATCCGAGACTTTTTGAAAAATGGTTATTTTAACTCGCTAAATTAATATTAAAACGATTTCGATGCGTTTCGAGCTGCCACGGTCAAACGACAACTCCGATTGCTACGAAAATTGAAATCGATAATAACTAACTATTACGGATCCAATGGAACTGGTCTCGTCCAATTCTGAGACTGTCCGAAAATTGGTTATTTTACAGTCGATAATTAAATATTAAAATATTCAATTTTCACAAATTAACTTTAAATTCAGTTTTAAAAGTTCTAAAACATTTCTATAACCCCAATATGATAAAATAAAATTTTCCAAATCTTTTTCAATCATTTTAAACCCAGTTTTCAATTATTCATGTATTTTCCACTATTAATAAACCGATTTAAATTGCCCTATTAAATCCAATATTCAATATAAAATTTATTTGACTTCAAATTTCACTTATTAATATTTAAATTAATTAAATATTCAAATTTTAATTATAAAAAATTCTGGGTCGTTACAATCTTCCCCCCTTAAAAGAATTTAGTCCCGAAATTGCAAGTTAAGGAGAATGATCCTAAACCGTTTATTATTTTTCACAATTCAAATAGTTTTATCAACTTTCTAACACAAATCTTTTTATTAAAGATTCATTATCATTTCAACTAGCTTTCAAACTTCAATTATAAGTTTCAACAACATTGTTTCCCTTAACAATTTAAATTTAAATTCAAATTCAAACCTTTAGCTTTCAAATTTTCTCAAAATTTTTCTAACACCCGAAATTTTCGAAAAATTTCGCCAGCGTCTCCTTTGCACGGCTCGATCGGTATGACTACAAAATGGCACCACGGCCCCTCAGAATCAAAAAGAAAAGAGAAAGCCAAGTGGCTGGAGAAGAAAATCTCCAAATCTCATACTGAAACTGAAATACGTACCTTTTTGGCGAGCAATTCAATTTTAACTTTGAAACCAAAATTCCGATTCCTTTATAACCTGTATATCCTGCTAGTAGTAGTATCCAATTATAATATTCAAACCATTTTGCACATCCAATTACAAAACCTTTCAACATATACTTCTTATCTCAATTTTTAGCTTTACTGTTAAAGTTGCATATTCATTTTCATTCGTTTCCAATTAGTTTACATTTACTAATTAAATTCACACTAGTTCACTTTCAACTCCAATCAAATTCAATTCTATTCAAGTTCATTTACTTCACTTTCAATTTGAATTTAATTACATAGTTTTAAATTTTGCTAATTCAATTTCATTAACACTTACTGAATTTATATAAAATCAACCAACAAGCAAATAACAACCAATGTGTATCCAACATAACCAAATTGTTCCTTTTGCATTCGATTTGGTTTACACTTTTAATTTCAATTGGTTTAATATTCAATTGACTTTCATTCAATTATTCAATTTGCTTTAAATGAATTTACACTTGTATTCATTGTTTCATAACAATTCATTTATTATTCCCATAAATATTTAAAAATAGGATTCCAGAGTCCTTTCAACCTTTCAAAACCATTTTTGAAATCAATTCAATTTATCTTTTGAATTTTCAAACCCAAATCGAATTTTTTTTCAATCAAATTCCATATTAAAACAATTTAACAGCAATACCTCTTTTGGAAACCCGAAAATGAACACCGATGATGTTACAATCATCATCGGAATTATTTTCCGGCGACCGAAAAGAGTTTAGAGCTTTCATCTTCCTAAAACAATTTTCCAAATCCTTTGAAAATTATTTTCAAAACAAAAAGGGATTTAAATTTTCCAAATCTCCAAATTTCAAATCTTTTCAAAACACTTCTCTGGAATTTAATTTTAGATTATAAATCACATTTACTAATCTTTTACTTATATATTTTCACTTATTAATATATATAAGATTATTCTACAATTGTGAATCATATTAATTATAATTCTATCATTATAATTCAATTGCTTATACAATTATTCTTTCACAATAAGTTTTATTTACTTAACTTATTCAAACAACTTTTGTTTACTTGCATACATTCTTACATTTTCAACAATCAACGATCAATTATATACACTTTAATAATTCTGAAAAATTATTTCTTTATATAGAAAATATAGTCAAGGTAAAATTATTTCATTTACCCAATTCAAAATGATACTATGTCGGCTTGCCTCGTTTAAGTGTTTAAAAACCCCTATCGATTACGGTTGTACACCCCGCACCGACCAGAATTCATAAACAGTTCAACAGATAAGCAAACACAATATAAAACAATTTCATATTCACTAACAAATACGCGCTCATATCTATTATTACACTCACACTCATTCTAGAGTACTACTGACTCTATCTCTAATGAGTAACACCCAACAGAGCAGGTTGTCACTTAACCATATGCTCTGATACCACATGTAACATTTGCGATTTTTCGTTACCGGAAAACCGAAATGTTATGGTTGAAGAAGAAGAAAGAGGTAGAAGAAGAGAGAACAGAACAGAAACAAACAACAGAACAAAAGCAGAATCTCACAATCGCAGCGGAACAACATATAATAGATAAATGAATATCATTAAAACAAAGATCTATACATTTTATACATTACATCATTATCAGAGTTTTACAACAACAATAGACAACAGAGTCAATACATCAATGGACAGTTATATCTTGTCCTCATACAGAATACACAGCGGAATAATACATAATATAATATCATATACAAGTGGTACGTCTCGATATGTAGCTCGCCTCCTGAGCTCCATAGCACTCCTAAATCCAGAATAACCTGATAGACCTTAACTCCGACTGCCCGTGTAGAAATTGGTGGGCACCCAGAGTTTAGGAAGGGAACAATAAACTCCAGGTCAGTCATGAGACTGGTGTGAGAACTTAAAACAGTTATTTATCTTTAAAACAAAGGATAGGATAATTTTTAAATAAATTCGCAATGCTTTTTAGAAAATGAGACTACCATAAGGCCTCCTGCACACACACAAAATGCAAACGCAGAATCGGAGGAGATTTCTCCTTATGATAGTCAAAGATGCTTGATACGCATAAAATCAAATCATTTTTTTTGATATTATTATTAGTGCATAGTGTAGAAAACAATTTCGAAAGTAAAGATATAAATCTTAGCCAGCATAGGCATTCCGCACTTGTGCCTACTATAGCTACTATGTTCAATAGCAGGTTGCCGCCACATTCCATAGCAGGTAATACAACTAAAACCGTACAAGGCTCGTATTGTTTCTTGGGATTTCCAACAAATGGTCAGGCCAAGGAACTTCCCATTGCCACATGGAAACGCCTCTGGAATGACGTCCCGAGAACCTAACCGGATCTCTGCCAACACAAGGCCGGGTTACCCCTAACTGGGTAACAACTGACACGAATATGTCATTCCCCGATCGTAACCGATCTATATCCGAGGATCCCCGATTTCCAACAACCACAGAGTAATAAATTTGCAGTAACCACATAGGTTAAGTATCTGGGCTCCATACCATGATACCACCTCTATCCAGAAGGAATGACATACACTAAAGGGGCGCTACCCCCTAATAACCTTGCTGCATCTTTCCTGTTTTGACCATTTCCGGGGTGTGAGGCTCGATGAAGTCTCGTCCACAAAGCCACGCTTTACAAAAGCAGTGCTTTGGGTCAACAAATGATCAAAGCAATGATCATCAAGATAGACAATCAAACAAATGATCCTATCACAAACGATCAACCAATGATCATTTCACAGCATCACTCAGCATGCCACATTGCCAATTTGGGAATGTATCACTAGTGACCATCAACTATATAACCTCTGAGCTCGTACGTCTCAGAGAAGGGTGTTAAGCTAAGAGAATAAATTCTCCGCCACCAACAGAAATATATTTGATAGAAACCAGCTTTACATCTCAAATTGTAACGTCAGACATACAATCCATACAAGTCCGTTCCGGGATCGAACGAAACCGAAGGCACTTCCAAAGAAGCCCTTGCAATCCGGATATTCACTAATCACGTCCGGACAACCCGTCACTAAGGGTGATAAAAACCTCTATATCGGAGATCAGCCGATGCAGAGTAACTCGACGGTAATCCATCCGTTTTCACAAATATCCGGTCTTCAACGCCGGTCTTCAATTGCAATTCATAACGACGTATCACATATTCGGAGTGGGATATACGACCCCATGGTCCTTTCCCCGTTAACCCGAATAGTGAGAGCTTATTTTAAAAATAAGTGTGACATCCAATTCAAGCAATCACAACAAATACTCATTTAAGGGTAAATATTGATAGTCGGTCATTTAACTATCAATAAAGATGAGCGACATCATCAGATTCCAAATAATTTTCCAAATTATTTATTTTCCCAAAAATATCTTTACAAGATATAAAATTTTCCACACTTCAAAAATAAACAACGTTTATTTTGAAAACAATTTACCCTTCCATTTATAAATTCCATAGTGAATTTATATTTCAAAATATCTACTGATCTACAGTTTTCAATAGATCTCAAATATTCAATTCCAATTTATCTTCAAAAAGATAAATTCTTAAAAACATTCCATTTCATATTAGAAAAGCAATTCCATACTTATTTAAAAGTAAGTGATTCACAAATATTATTTATTTTCACAATTTGAAAATATTCGATATACTTAAACCATAGTTAAGTATATTTTTCATTCTTTAAGGAAAACATTCTCTTATTCACATTTATTAGGGTCAAAACGAATGTTGCGTAAAACATCGTTACGACAACCCAAAATCACTAGTATAGGGATTCGAAATTAAATAGATATATAAATCCCAATACTATACAAAAATATTTCCTTTCGGAAATCATTTACTATAACAACAGTGTTATAGTCCATTATTTCCTTATTTTCCTCGAAAACGCCTATTTCAACAATGAATGTTGAAATCTACGACTTCCTTTCCTTCTATTTCTCGAAAGCGTCTATTTCAACAATGAATGTTGAAATCTATGTTTTCGATACTTGATGCATTTTAAAACATCTTTAAATCGTTTTAAATTCCATTTAAAACATCCTTTTCCCAAAAGATATTCATTTTATTTAACGATATATTCACTGTTCAAAACGTGAATATAACTCCTTTAATAAACTTTTATATTCGATTGATCAAATTCAATTGATTACGAATTTATAAACAATGTTTATAAATTCTATTCCTATTTATAAACTTCGATTTATAAATTTCCTTTATCAATCCAATTCAAGCTATATATCTCAATTTTATACCAACAGTCCATATTATAAGTTAAGTACTTATAATTCATTCATTCATTTACCAAATCGTTCTTTTTAAGCTTCACAAATTCCAAATCTTATTGCTTATAAGATTCTTTTGTATTCCATGACAATTTCAACTTATAAAAAATTCCCTTTATTTACAATTTCTATAAAACCCCCTTTTTAATGCCCAAAAATCCATTTTTTATAAGTTAATTACTTATAAATCTTTATTTTTGATATCTATTCATTTTATAACTTTCACAATTTATAAATCTATAAATTTAAATGAAATTCATTTTATACGTCAACTTAACACTTAATAAACTCATTTTATAAGTCCAACATTTTAAATTTTAAAAATATCAATTTTATAAAATCTCTTATATAAACCGTTTATAATAATTATTCAAAAATCCAAATTTAATCCATTTCATAAATTTATTAACCACTTATCTCAAAAATAACGTTTTGGTTATATTTCACAAAAATCTTAAATTCTATAACTTCAACAATTAAAATTTTAATTTATTTAAAATGAATCAATTCAAAATTTTAATAAAAACATATGCTTTGAAAAAGAAAAAAACGATTTAAAATCCCTTTAAAATCAAAAATCGTTATTTTCAACTTTAAAAATGGATCCGATGATGCAACAACATCCAATAGTCAATCATGGCAACAAATATCATATGTCAAAATGATAATCAACAATCTCACAAAATCTATAATCAAATAAATATTTGTGAGGAATCCGGTTGGATCCCTACAACCTGTTTCCCTGCATCCACAGACGTTAGCACAATACCCATTCCACTTCAAGGTGGAATATCGCGGTATATGGGATTTTATAAAATATTATCCGCTTACTAACGGCGCAATAGGGTCTCATCCGCTATACAATGCGGGAAATCAATCAACTGCAATATATACATATGCCAATATATATATATATATATATATTGCTATATATAGTATATCCTACTATATCTACTATCACAATCAAACAGCAATCAATAACTGCAATCATCATTCAACAATTTTAAATCTAACTATTTAAAATTTAATTCGATCTGTTCGATTGAGTGAGGAGTTCTCACCTTGATTTAAATTCCGGTTTCAGCGTTTGTTTCAAATAAATTAAACGTACGTTTAATTTTACCCAAAAATTTCACTGACTCCAATCGTTTCCAATCCAGCTCCATCGCCTAGTATTCGTCCATACGATTCCAACGCAACTGGTTTCGTAATTTTTTGACCTCGCATGAAAAAGATACACTATTTTAAACATTTACAAATCAATTTCATTTTAATTTTTAAATTTCTAAATCCTAACAAATCATCACCATTCATTGCAAGCAAGTGAATCAGGGCCGCTCTTAGCTTTCTTCCCACGCGCGTACAGGTGATGACAGAACGCAATAAACCCATCATCCACAAACTAGGGTTCCACCCCGCTCCTCCATCGATCGTCGAGAATACGATCAGATGCCGACATCATGAAGCTCTCACCCACGTGCACCTCCGTCTCCATCACTGTCGAACTCGGCTACCCCTAGTTGCCTAGAAACGCGTGCGACATACCCCTGTACGCGGCCAAAAATCATCTTCCATTGTTGACAAAACACCATCTTAACCGTATGGATGTGAAGGTCTTGCGAAGCTCTTCGATTTTGCTTCAGAAAGTTTTTAGCGAAAGCTTGTGGATTGGGAGAGATTGAGGGGAGGAATTCGAACGTTTCTGGCCTTTGAAAAATGGGAGTGGCGGCCGGCCAAAAACCCTAGCTAATTTTTTTCTCCTTATTTTCTCTTGTGAAGGTGGCTATTTATAGGGAATTTTCGAACACTATTCATCCGGGGTTTCCGGAATCCGATTTACGCGCCGAAACTGACGTTTCTAAGGTTTATCCCGCGTTCCGGACACAATGGAACAGGTTTCAGAAGCTAATTCCATCATCTATGCGAGTTATGAAATTAAACGATCGATTTAAAATTAAACCGATTTAAACGATTTCTAGGCGTTTTGGCTTGCACCGAACAAACGGCAAATCCAATCGACTTGAAATTTGAAACCTTACAATAATATCGCATTACGGATCCGTTGAAACTTGTTTCGTCGAAATCCGAGACTTTTTGAAAAATGGTTATTTTAACTCGCTAAATTAATATTAAAACGATTTCGATGCGTTTCGAGCTGCCACGGTCAAACGACAACTCCGATTGCTACGAAAATTGAAATCCGGTAATAACTAACTATTACGGATCCAATGGAACTGGTCTCGTCCAATTCTGAGACTGTCCGAAAATTGGTTATTTTACAGTCGATAATTAAATATTAAAATATTCAATTTTCACAAATTAACTTTAAATTCAGTTTTAAAAGTTCTAAAACATTTCTATAACCCCAATATGATCAAATAAAATTTTCCAAATCTTTTTCAATCATTTTAAACCCAGTTTTCAATTATTCATGTATTTTCCACTATTAATAAACCGATTTAAATTACCCTATTAAATCCAATATTCAATATAAAATTTATTTGACTTCAAATTTCACTTATTAATATATAAAATTAACTAAATATTCAAATTTTAATTATCAAAAATTCTGGGTCGTTACATATACATAGACACACACACACAATGTATATGTGTGTGTATGTATGTATGTATGTATATATTTTTTCTATAATATTGTAACACACATATACATAAACTCGTTGTTCTTATGATTTCTTAGCTTTTGATAACATACTTATGTAATACACATCCATAACATAGTTTTTGTGCATAAATCTTATATACATTTTCACCATAAGTTTTTATCACGTTTACTAATTTTAAATTGTAATTGCTTTAACTTTCATATATTAAAGTACATCGTATATATATAGTCTAAATTCTACAAAATTACATTTCTTGCCGAAACATATACCAATCATCAGTTTTAAACTATATTTTTTGTTCATAAATCTTATATACCTTCATATGTTATATGCACTAAACCATAATTACCAATATATCTATATAAATCCAAAATAAAATTTCTGTATTCATATAAACAAGTACTTTAACTTTAAAAATCAATATCATGCCATTTTGGTATGATAATATACATTAAACCATTAATATACAAATTTAGGCTGCTTTTCACATTGTATAAAATTTGTATACATAAATTCATATAAATTGAATGAAATTACGTAAAAATACCTTTCAGACCTTATAACATCATTTAAAATGTTGAAAAATAGTTTGATATTAATTGAACATATTTAAATGGCCCGAATCATAAAATTTGTATTTTTTGACCATTTCTACATAAAAAAGTAACATTCTCTTATTAATTCATATAAATCACATAAAAATGCTCAAAAATTATGTTTAGATCTGTAAACGTCATATTTCATCCCATCGTTTTTTTTACATCAGTTTAACTTAATTTATCCATCATTTCACTATGATTTTTCCAATTTTGTGCCTCATTTTCCCATATTTTTTGCATATCAAGTTGTGAATATTAGGCACAAATCCTTAAAATGGAACTTAATTCAAAGCGGATCCCTGTAATAAAAAAATATGCTTTCTACGTCAGTGTTTTTATTTTCCGCTTATTTTTCTCCAAATTACCCCTGCACTTCACTGTCGAGCTCTGATTCTTCTTTTTCAGTTTCTTCTGATCAAATTGAAAATTGAGTCGAGTCTACAAAATATGAGAATCAAGAAATAAGATTGAAGACTCTACAAAATCGAAGGTTTATTTCTCGATTTAAATGGAAAACTGTAATTAAATTGAAGACGAATCAAGCTTTTTACAAAATATGCTATTCTTAATATTTGCAGTTATGAATAATCGCAACAAGTTTCTTTTTTGAATTGAAATGATTTTACATGAATAATTGCTGATAAGAATGCAATTATGCTGAATATTTGCACAAATAAATGCAATTATTGAAATAACTGCTGATAACTACGCAATTATTGTGAACAATTGCAGACAAAAATGAATTTAGGATTAAAATAATTTTACATGAATGATTGTTGATAAGAATGTAATTAAGAAAGATGAATTTAGGATTGAAATGATTTTACAAGCATAATTGCTGATAAGAATGCAATTATTCTTAATATTTTCAGAAATAAATGCAATTTTTTAGAATAATTGATGATAACTATGCAATTATTATAAATAATTATAGAGAAAGGTGAATTTAGGATTAAAATGATTTTACATGAATAATTGCTGATAAAATTGCAATTATTTTGAATATTTACAGAAATAATGCAATTATTCAGAATAATTGCTGATATGCCATTATTATGAATAATTGCAAAAAAAGATGAATATAGGATTGAAATGATTTTACATGAATTTAGGATTGAAATGATTACATGAATAAATGTTGACAAAAATGCAATCATTCTGAATATTTGCAGAAATAAATGCAGTTGTTGAGAATAATTGCTGATAACTATGCAATTATTATGAATAATTGTATAGAAAGATGAATTTAGGACTGAAATGATTTTACATGAATTTAGGATTGAAATGATTACATGAATAATTGTTGATAAGAATGCAATTATTCTGAATATGTGCAGAAATAAATGCAGTTATTGAGAATAATTGTTGATAACTATGCAATTATTATGAATAATTGTAAAGAAAGATGAATTTAGAATTGAAATATTTTTATTGGGATCGAAATGATTTTACATGAATAATTGCTGATAGAAATGTAATCGGAATAATTATAGAAATAAATGCAATTATTGAGAATGATTGCTGATAACTATGCAAATATTATGAATAATTGCAGATAATGATGAATTTAATCTTCGTAATTGAACTAAAATTCTTTATTTAGTTTTTTACAGTTATATATGTCTAGGTTTGGATTGAAATGCTTTTTATATGAATAATTGCTGATGAGCATGCAATTAATCAGAATATTTGCAAACATATATGTAATTATCGAAGATAATTGCAGACATACAATTCATAATAGTCGCATACATCTCTGCAATTATTGTGAATAATTGGAAGAAAGATGAATATAAATGATTTTAAGAGAATAATAAACTGCAGACGTTGTATGTGTGTTAAATGGATTATAGTAGTTAAACTTGTAAATTATTACAGACTTGTCTACAATTATTTTAAATATTTGCGAACTTGGATGCAATTATTGAAAATTTATACTTAACAGTCTATAAACCCTAACAATATATTGAACCAATTGTAATAGAATAAAAATCAATGTCACAAAGAATTTATTTGATAACGTTCGATTTTGTGGTTTTTATTGCTTTCATCTTCTGAATTTTAGTTTTCTTTTCAAGTGAATTCGATTTCATCTTCGATCAAATATTTTGGAATAAGTAGCGATTGATATTTCAGGAGATTATGGTAATTTTAAAACTACGGTTGATGAAATCTTGTTCTACGGCTCTGTGTTTTGTTTGGAGAAGACAAAAAGGTATTTTCGGAAATAAAATTACCGGGTTCAAAAATAGGTACGTGAAACTTATAATTAAAATAGAGGGACGTTTTGTGTATTTGCAAACTTATTAGGGATGTATGCCAAACGTTCCCTATAAAGTTTGCATATACAATATATAACTCCATTAAAGCATTTAACTACACGAAAATAATTCATTGCTTTACACATGTTATAAAACTTGTATATATAAATTCATATAAGTTGAATAAAATTACATAAAATACTTTTCAGACCTAATAACATCATATCAAATGTAGAAAGTAGTTCCATACCATTTAAACATATTTAAATGGCTCGAAGCATAAAATTTGTATTTTTGGACTGTTTCTGCACAAAAATGTAATATTCTCATATTAATTGACACAAATAATTTAAAATTGCTCAAAAATAATATTTTGGTCCGTAAACATCATATTTCATCCCAGTAACTTGTTTATACAGTTTAACCTAATTTATACATCATTTCACAATGATTTTCCTAATTTTGGCCTCATTTTCATGTATATATAGTGTTTACATATGCGTTGCATAACTCCCTCTGCTAACTCCATTAACTACTTAAAAATACTTCATTATATGGGTTAGAAGTTTTCGGAAACCACAGAGCCTAATATTGAAATTATATATTTAAATACTGAATTTAATCATATTAAATCACGTAATCTAGAAAGTTAACATAAAATTTAGGGAGACCCATTCGCTCTGATCGATTTCACCCTATTCCCAACCTCTGGCTTCACTTTTCTACGCTGTGCAGAGATGAACAATTTTCAATTTGTTGTTCCAATACCTCTAGTGACTCCTAAGCATTCGTCCTTACTTCTCACATCCATTTAAAGCTTTTACTTATTGATTTGATTTTGATGGGATTAAGGTTAATCACCGCATTAGGGAAAAAGAAGAGAGAGACGGGAAAATAGTTTCTTGAAATAGAAAACGAGATACGCGTTTCTATTTTGGGTCAAAGGAACTTATCAATTGCTATCTGCCCAAAAATTAACATTCAAACTTAGACCTTGTAGCGTTAGTACGATTCAATGATGTTTTCGGTGATATCTCCTTCATCAAGCTTTATATGGCAAACAAATATACTGTGTGAATCGGAAAAAGGAGGCGGTCGCAATGGCCCTTTGTTTGTCGCCAAATTCCAAAGCCTTAAAAATGACAATTTCACCCCTCCTTATTTTAATCTATCAAATTAATCCATTAATTCCACTATTTTCCATATTATTATATATTATTATTATTCAACTAAAATATTATTTGAATTTTTGGCGTATCGCATTCTCGCCCGTTTGAAGAATTTCTTCGCCAAAATCACAAACTCTATTCCAAATCCATAACCAAAACTAAGTTGCCTAACTTACTAACATTGCCCTTATGGCATGCGATATGATTGTACTAAAACACATTGTCACTTTGAACTAGGGTACGCCATCTACCCAATCATTCAGACCGAACACACAACGAGCCTTTATATCTATAAATTACGGCCAAAAATAGGTATAGTTTCAGCTTGTCAAAAATACTTGGCAACTAGTATACCTGTGTACTGGCCCCGGACAATTCTTGGGTTGTTCCGGGATATATATTTTTTTGTATAATATTGTATATTTTTAACTCTTTGTTCTTGTGATTTCTTATATTTTGATCTCATACTCATGTAATATACATCCATAACATATCATACTATTTTCCCCATAAGTTTTTCTCAAGTTTACTAATTTTAAATTATAATTTTTTTAACTTTCATATATTAAGTACATTGTACAAATTCATATATATTGTTTAAATTCTAAATAAAAATATATTTCTTAATGAAACATATACATGCTATCCGCATTTTTAAATTATAATCTCAGGGAATCGAGTCGTCATTTTTAAACTGTATTTTTTTGCATAAATCTTATATACATTCGTATATACATGTTATCAGCATTTAGCGTACTTTGCGCTAAATAAATCATAATTTTTTTATATATTTCTATAAATCCAAAATAAAATTTCTAATTCGTATAAACAAGAATTTCAACTTTAGGTATCAATTTCATGCCATTTTGATGTGATAATATACATTAAACCATTAATACACGAATTTGGGCTCTTTTTCACATTGTATAAAATTTGTAAATATAAATTCATATGAATCAACGAAAAAAACATAAAAATACCTTTTAGACCATATAACATCATTTAAAATCTTGGAAAATAGTTTCATACAAATTGAACATATTTAAATGACCCGAATCATAAATTTTGAATTTTATGACTGTTACTGCATAAAAAAGTAATATTCTCTTATTAATTAATACATATAGCATAAAAATGCTGAAAAATTATGCATAGGTCTGTAAACATCATATTTCATCCCATCATTTTGGTTACACAAGTTTAACTTAATTTATCCATCATTTCACTATGATTACCCCAATCTTGTGCCTCATTTTCCCATAGTTTTTGCATATAGAGTTTACATATACATTATATAACTCCATTAACGCATTTAACTGCTCGAAAATAATTCACTGCTTTACACATGGAATAAAACTTGTATATATAAATTCTTATAAATTGAAAAAAATTACATAAAAATATTTTTTAGACCTAATAGCATCATATCAAATGTAGGAATATAGTTTCATATCAATTGAAAATATTTAAATGGCCTAAAGCATATTTTTTGGGACTGTTTTTGCACAAAAACGTAATATTCTCATATTAATTGATGCAAATCATTTAAATTGCTCAAAAATTATGTTGTGGTCCGTGAACATCATATTTCATACCAGCAATTTGTTTGTATTAGTTTAACTTAATTTATTCTTCATTTCACTATGATTTTCCTAATTATATGCTTCATTGTCGCATATATAGAGTTTCCATATATATGTTGCATAATCCCCTCTGTTAACTCATTTAGCTACTCAAAAATAATTCATTATACTGGTTAAGAAATTTCCAATTACCACAGAGCCTAATAACGCAATTACTTATTTATTTCCAAAATTTAATTATATTAAATCATGAAATCAAGAGAATAAATATAGAATGTAGGGAGACCCATCCGCTCTGATTTATTTCTCCAGATTACAAGCCTCTGGCCTCACTTTTCCGCATTGTCCAGAGATAGATCTTCCTTCAATTCACTGTTCTACTACCTCTGGTGACTCCTAAGCATTGCTCCTTACTTCTCACTTCGCGCAACGTTAGTACGACTCGACGACGTTTCGGTCGTATCTCCTTCATATGAGCTTCAAACGACACGAACAAATATACTACGTGAATTAGAAAAGGAGACGGTCACAATAGTGCTTGTTTTGTGCCAAATTCCAAAGTTCCAAAAATGACAATTTTAACCCCACCTTATTTTTCGTTTGTTAAATTAATCCATTAATTCCATTATTTTCCATACCATTATACAATTATTATTCGATTAAAATATTATTTGAATTTTCGGTGTATTACATTCTCGCCCCTTGATAGATGTTATCCTTGAAATTCACAAACTATGTCGCCTCTATTCCAAATCAATAACCAAAACTAAGCCGTCTAACTTATAGACATTGCCACTTTACGGCATGCGATATCGTTGTACTAAAACACATTGTCAGTTAGAACTAGGCTACGTCATCTACCCCATCACTAAGACCAAACACACAAAAAAAAAAATTGACACTAGCCTTTAAATATATAAATTATGGCCAAAATAAGTCTAGGTTCAATCTGTCAAAAATACTCGGTGCCGAGTATAATGGTGTGGACCACCGATCCACCGATTACTGGCCCGGGACAATTCCTGGGTTATTCCAGATATTTTTTTTTTCAATAATATTGTATATTTTTATTATTTTTAATTCTATGTTCTTGTGATTTCTTAGCTTTTGATCTCATACTTATGTAGCATACATCCATAACGTATCATACTATTTTCCCCATATGTTTTGATCACATTTACTCATTTTAAATTATAATTTCTTTAACTTTGATATATAAAAATGCATTGTATAAATTCATATATATAATTTAAATTCTAAATAAAAATACATTTCTTACTGAAACATGTATATTCAATCTCCGGAAATCAAATCATCATTTTTAAATTGTATATTTCGGGTATAAATCTAACATACAATCATATATACATGTTACCAACATTTAGCGCACTTCACACTAAATAAATAAAAAATATTAATAAATTTCTATGAATCCAAGATAAATTTCTAAATTCATATAAACAACTACTTTAACATTAGAAATCAATTTCATGCCATTTCAATGTGATTATATACATTAAACCATTAATATACAAATTTGGGCTGCTTCTCACATTGTACAAAATATGTACATATAAATTCATACAAATTGAATAAAATGACACAAAAATATTGTAACGACCCACTATTTTGGACCATTAAAATCGACAATAATTCACAAATGTCAGACTTGAATAATTCAAAATAACAGATTGTAATAAAATCTGGAGCAAATAAAATCATTCACAGAATCGCAGACACAGAAATATCAAAATACTCGCAGCGGAAATAAAATACCATAGTAGTTCATGAAGCTACTATATACATACTCTCAAAACATATACAAAATCTCATAGTAAAATAGCTACAATAGAAGTCAGGATACATAAACAACAATACAGAGACAGATACCGAATAGGAACTAACTGGAAGAAGTAGACGAATAGATAGACAGATAAGCTCCAGCAAAACTCTAACTCCAGAAGGTGAATCCAAAGTTGTGATTCTTAGGCTGACCCGAGCGTAAAGTAAAACACAAACACTCGAGTCAGGACATACATACTTATACAATGTAAACCAACTCAAGTGAATTATAATAGGAACGCACAATAACTTAAAGGATGCTTGGGATCGCCCATCCTTTAAGGATCAGTCAAACCATCAATTAAGTAGTAATAAACACAATCCTAGAAATATCCATATTAATGCAAATAATAGTATTATTGTGACTAGGGTAGCATAGAGCTGCAGTAACCGCTCACCTCTAGCCACATTCTTAAAATCAAAGGTGTGCATCAATTAGTCACAAGGAAATCACATGACACACAAAGCAGTGTGCCCGTGGTTATAAATTTCAAAATGATTTATAATTCCGAATTAAAATCATTCATTTAAACCATTAAAAGTGAAGTCATTATTCCTTCAAATCAAATATTCAACTCCCAAAAAATTTAGCCTTTTCTGAATTCATTTATTCAGTTAAACACTTCAAATATTGAAATTTCAGCTTTTCGCCGCACTTAGAAAATGCTACGGTAAGTTATAATTGAAAACAATTCAATTTAATAAAGAAAAAATTTAGAACTGCTGTAATAGTTCAGTTTTAGTTTATTTTCAGAAATGATAGCATTTCTGAAGTGCTATTTTTCCACTTCAGAAATGTTCATTTGAATACCCCTTTAACTTATGATTTTATAAAGTAAAATTTTATATATTAATTTAAAAATCTCAATGTTTCACTTATTAAGGTCAATATACACTTTTCCCAACTTTTATTTACTTTACACACTAATTTAATTTACTATTTCATAAATTAAATTAAATTTCCATTTTATTTTCTTAACTTAACCTTTATTTTTAAACCAAACTTCACATTTCCAAGTCAAGTAATATTTCAAATTATACTTTTAACCATCCATTTATTTAACATTTTAAACTAATTACATAAATTCAAAATACATTGTAAGTTGCTTAACTTTATTTTACAAGTAACTTGATGTTTTCTTTTACTTTATATTTATCCAATTCATACATCAATCATATTCATTACCAAGTTACTTTTATAATTCCATTTTTACTTAAATTCCCTTTATTAAGTTAAATCAACCTTTCACATTACAACTCAAACCATCTATTAACTTATACCATTTAACTTTTTAGAAAATCACTGCTTAACCATTTAAAATCCAATATAAGTCAAATTTCTTATTTCTTTTCTTTCTTTCATTTACAATACATGAAATTTGTAAGAAATCATATTTGAAATCAACCACGGGTCTGGATAATAATTCACACCTAAATCAAGTGATAAGGAAATTATCATATAAACCGTAATTAGTAAAATTTTCGGGTTTTGATTATTTCAAACCCGCAATCCCAAGACAGATACAAATAAATAAAAATCATTCAGGCTTATCATTTCAGCCCGTAACGATTTTGCCCTATTCTAAAGTCCATTCGGGTATGTATCATTTCAACACATAGTGATTCTATTCTACAGGGAACTTGCGGTGTGAGAAACAGAAAAAAATAAACAATATAACAGAATAGAATATAACAGATGATGTGACAAGTTAATAACAGGGTTTAACATCATATAAATGATATCACAGGCAGATATAACATAATATAAAAGTTTCTACACACAGATATAACATAATATAAAAGTTTCTACACATTCACT
Organism: Allium cepa; assembly: GCA_030765085.1. NCBI lineage: Eukaryota > Viridiplantae > Streptophyta > Magnoliopsida > Asparagales > Amaryllidaceae > Allium > Allium cepa. The sequence continues at coordinate 925,758,277 of CM060939.1, forward strand.
TGGTCACTTCACAATTATATAGGCATATATGTCATGTGTGAATTACTCACCTCTTTAAAGCTGGAGTTCGCAAACAACACACACAAAAGAGAATCTGGAAAGCACGATAGCACGATTTGATTCAAGTGGGAAGAGAGCCAGGATGTATATCTAGTATATAACAATAAAACAAGACCATACATAAATATAAATACAATACCAAAATTATTGAAACAAATTGAAATAGAGATAAACAAAGACATCACCAAGTTTCAACAAGTTTTGGTTGCTCTTGACTCGACATGTGCTCGGCCTTAAGGCTAAATTGGTTCAGCCATGACATGTTTCAGGTGGTAAAGGATCAGGTTTGGACTGAAAATAGCAAGGCTTGGTCAAGGATAGGAAGGGTTTGGAAGTTACAAAGTGTGGAAGGTTAAAAGGCAACGCTAGAAAGGGTTTTGGTTCAACTTGGGCTCGGTCAAAGGCATATTTGGGCTCAGCTAGAGGCTGCTCCACCGGTCAGGTCAGAGGTTAATGGTGTTCAAAGGTGGTGCTTGATGGTGGTGATGGCTAAGGAGGTGGTTGTGGCAAGCAATGAAGGTGGTGTTGCATATAGGGCTTGGTTAGCATGGTTTTGTGGAGTTTTCCATAGTTTCTGTGAAGTTTTGTTCAAGGGGAGGCCATGGCACTTTCAGGTCAGAGGAGTATGGTGGTTAGGCCATGGATTGGTGGGGAAGAAGTGGTGGTGGTCGGTGGAGGTGATGGTGAAGGGGTTAGGCCGAGAACCATATGTGAAGATCAACCAAAATCAAGTGAAAAACAAGGCAAAATAAAGAAGAAAAGTGGATAAAATAGAAGAAAGCCATTACCTTTCTCTTCAGATTTGAAAATGGCGCGTATGATGAATGAAAGAGATGTTTTCTTACATGTAATATACAAAATACACGGCTAGGGATCAAGGAAATAAACGGCAATATATAGAGGAGTTATGGTACGAAATTAATGGATGGAAAGATAAAGAGGCAATAAATCAAACGTACGCATGCCTTTAATTAAAAATATGTAACGTATTTGATTTGTTTCCCATCTATTTAATAGAATATATGCCAAAGAAATAATTCAATAAATATATACGGTTTATATAAACACTATATAAATAAATAAGAAAACGGTTATAGAAACGTATAAATTAATTGCTATTTACATCTTTGTATGTTACTTAATTTACAAAGTATATATCCAAATTAAATGAAACAAAAATGGACAAATGTTATAAATATATACATAACATGTAATGTTACATATATATATACACAATTATAACACGATATATCAACCAAAAATATTACTTATATTAATTAAAATAAACATTTAAAGGTATGCCTTTTAAAACAATAACGTGTGTGTGTGTCTATATATATACACATACATATACATACATACATACATACATACATATACATACATACATACATATACGTATACGTATACGTATATATATATATAGATATATATATATATACACACACACACACACATATATATATATATATATATATATATATATATATATATATATATATATATATATATATATATTGTAACGACCCGATATTTTCAACCATTCGCATCCATTATAAGTGTATAGGTAGACACTCATGTCGGAATTGAATTGCTCAAAATACCGCGTTGTAAATAAAATTTGGCAAATCTCAGAATATATAGTAAATAAAAATCACAGATCACAGACACAGAGTATTTAATAATGCAGCGGAAGTAAAAGAGATAGTAGTTCATGAAGCTACTATATAAATATATCAGAGTTAAACAAGATACAACAGAAGAAATAAAGTACAACAGAAGTTTCAATATGATAACCAAGTACATGCTGAATACAACAACCGAACCGAAATAGATAACACTAGATAAGCGAATAATCTCCAGCGATTCCTGTCTCCAGAAGGTGGAATCTAAATCTGTGAATACTCAGGCTGACCAGAGCGTAAATAAAAATACAAATACTCGAGTCAGGACATACATACTCATACAATGTAAACCAACTCAAGTGAACCGTAGCAAAGGTACAAGTAACTTAGAAGATGCTTGGGACCGCCCATCCTCTAAGGATCCGTTAAACTATTTATTATATAGTAATATACGCTATATACAGTAGTGTCTAATCGGTAAAGTATAATCATATAGAAAATAGCGTTAAGGGGATGGTGAACCTTAACGCGGTCGGATCTTTAAACCAAAATCATAGTGGGCTCGATATAAGGAACATATGACAAGGCACGCGAGGCAATGCCAGGGTGGATACACCGGCTGCACTCCCGGACCGGTGGTGACGGCAAGCCAGCAGCTTCCGCCCACCTCGAGCAATACCCCGAATCAAAGTGACGCCACCATATCGAATCACAAAAGTAATAGAATGGTTTCCGAAGAAGTATGCTCGATGAAAGGGTGCGACCCTTTGTGTAGCCCGGTATAGCTCCTGTTTTAGTCATATTTAGACCATCCATCAGCGTTCTCTTACTTCATTTCAGTAGCGTTCCCCAACCAACCTACTTCGTTCTGGATTCTCCACCGCGTACACCGTTGTCAAAGTGGTTTTCGGTATCGACAGAGAGTATGCCAGATATCCGATCCCGATCTCTTTGCCAACCAATCGTTATTATAACCCGTGGTTATAACTTTAAAACAATAATTTATACTTCAAAATAAAATATCCTTTTCAATCCAAATCTTTATCAAAATAAAGATTAAATCATTTCCAAAACCATTTCAGTATATCAACATACCATATCTTTCAAATTCAAATATTTATCAAAATAAATATCAAGTCATTTCTAATCATTTCAATATATTAAATTATCATATCCTTTCAGAAACTCCTTTCAAATCAATTTAATATATTAAAATATCATATCTTTTCAAAACTTCCTTTCAAATCACTTTATTATCAAAATATCATATCTTTCAAAACTTCATTTCAAAACATTTTTAATATCAAAATATTATATCTTTCAAAAGTTCATTTCAAATCATTTTTAATATCAAAATATCATATCTTTCAAAAAATCATTTCAAATCATTTTAATATATCAAAATATCAAAGTATTATTCAAAACATCATTCATTTTTAATTCATTTAAATACCATTAAAAACCATTCATTTTATTTAGAAATTAATCACCATTTCAAACTTACATTTCAAGGGAGTTTATATTTAAAGATTAAATCTTTTAATAAAAAAATAAAGTCAATTCCTTATATTAATAGTTAAATATTTAATTTCCAAAATTTAAATCTTATTCCAAAGAATAATCTCATTAAAATTTAATAAAATAATAAAATTCAGTTTCCGTAGCACTTAAAAATGCTACGCAATGTTATAGTTTAAAACAGTTCATTTAACAAAATACAGCATTTATGTGTTGTAATAGATTTTCTTTAAATTTCAAATAAACATTAAATGTCAAGTTTAACCACTATAGCACTTACAATGTGCTATAATAGCCTTTATTTCAAATTAACTTTTTAGTTCATTTAAAACAACTACAACATTTACAAAATGCTGTAATATCCTTTACATTACACTTCAAAAATGCTGTTAAATCAAATTCAGGGTTTAAATACAAATTTCACCAACATGTTAATCTTAAATTTAAATCATTTAACTTATAAACATCATATAATTTCACATTTTAAAATCATTATTTCAATACTCTTATTTTTATGATTTTTATAAAGTTAAATCTCATCCAAAAATAAAATTTTAACATAATTTCTTATTTAAATTCAAGTATTAAATTCAATTTCTTTACTTAAATTATTAACTTAACAATTAGGTTTAAATTTACAAAATATAACTTATTTCCATAAATTTTACTTAATTAAAATTTCACTTTTTAAAACAAAATTTAAAATTTCACATTTAAGTTATATTTCAAAATTTACTTAAACATTCATTTGTTTAACATTTCAACTTATTCAAAAATCATTATTATTTTTATAAAATCATTTAAAATACATTTTTAAATCAAAATATTATATTTTTCTTAATTCACATAATTTCCTTTTTAAAACAAAACATAAATTCTAAAATTTACTTATAGTTCAAATTCTACTTTACCGTTTACTTAATTCATTATTTAATTTATAGAAAATCTCAAATATTTCTACAAAATCATTTTTAATTAAATTTAAATCAAAATATTATAAATTTTACATTTTAAAATATTTTAAAACATTTTCAAAAATATTACATAAACCACAGGACTGTATATAGTTTTCTAGCCTAGGTCAAGTGATACAGATATATATCATTTCAATCCGCAGTTTACAAAGAAAAATCGTGTTCTATCATTTCAAACCCGCAGTCCCAAGTAAAATGAATGATTTTGGAAACCGCTCAGGCCTATCATTTCAGCCCATAACGTTTTTACCCTATTCTAAAGTCCGTTCGGGTATGTATCATTTCAACCCATAGTGATTCTAGTCTATAGGGAACTTGCAATGGTGATAACTGATATAATAACAGAATAGCATGAAATAACAATAACAAATGATATAACAAGTGTAATAACAGGTGTAAACATCATATGATAATAATATAGCAGATATAGCATGATGATAAACAGTTACAGATTCAAATGGTGTTAGTTTATCGGTTCTATAAGTACATATTAGTCTGGTGAGATTTACTCACATTTATGGCTGGAGATTGCAATCCAAATGACACAATGAATTCCACAAGGCATGATGACACAACAATAGGCTCAATTGGGAAGAGATCCAAGCTTAGAACTTGTGTTGCAACCCAAAAAAAAACCAAATAAATTAACATTTCAACACAACATTAAATTGAAACAACTTTAAAATAAAAGGAGATACGAATACACAGTCTTTTGCCTTGCATTCTACATTTGATTGCACGGCCTAGGAGATGTTTTGGCTCAGGTTTGGACATACTTTGGTTCAGATTTGGGTCCTATAAAGTCATGGCTACAAGGTATTGAAGTGGTGGAGGAGTTACTACACATGAATATGAAGAGGCTTACGCAAAATAGGTGGGTTTTTGGTCAACAAAGGGCTCGACCATGTAGGGGTTTGGCTTGGTCATTCAAGTTCAGATCTGGATAGATGTTGTAGTGATGTGTAGTGGTCTGTTCAGAGGTGGTGGTGGCGGCTAGAGGTGGTGGTGGTAGTGGAAAAAGAGGTGGTGAAGCAACAAGGCTCAAACTAGCATGTTTTCAAGGCATAGGTTGCATTTTTTTGGATTTTAGCATCATGGTGGGTTCTACCATGGTTCAGATCTGAGGAGTAGGTGGTGATGATGACAGGAAAGAGGTGTAGGAGGTGGTGGCCATGGCTATGGAGTGGAGGCCTAGCAAAAGAGTGGAGAGAACAAGGCAAAAATACATAAGAAAATAGGAAGAAAAGGAAGAAAATAAGAGGAAGACATTACCCAAAATGTTTGAAGCCATGAATAAAATAAAAGAATTGTTTCTTGAGTGAGAAATAGGATGAAAGTCATGGCTAGAAACTGAAAATGGGCAGCCAAAATGAATAAATGAGATGGTTATGACATTTGAAACGTTTTTGGACAATGAAACGTCTAGAAATGAAACGCTTTAAACTCTTCACATTTCCGTTTTCTAAAGATCAAATAAAATTAAAAATAAATCAGCAAGTACTTTTAAAAACTGAAATCAAGTGAAAATATAAGAAAATAAAAAATTAATTTTAAATAAAATATAAAAAGAATGAAAGAAATTACTTAAAAATGCAAAACAGTGTCCAGAAATTACATATAAATCACTACTAGTCTTGGAAAAATGTCCACTTCATTTTAAAAATATTATGAAGTGAAAATTTGAAATAAAATAATTTATTTATAACTTTCAAAATAAAATAAATAATTAAATTGGAGAAAAGTAGAAAAAGAACTAAAGAAAATGTATAAAAATTGAAAACAGTGCATGAAAATTACAAGAAAAATACGAAATATTAAAAGACAAGAATATACATAAAATAACATATTAATACATATTAAAATAAAATATGACAAAGAAAATATAATTTATACAATTTAAAATAACAAAATTGCAGAATAAACAAATTGCACTCAATATTGAAATATACATAACTTTTACTGTTTAACTCCGTTTTCAACGAAACGAAAAGCAGTGTTCAAGTTATTACATCTATTTTAATAATAAAAGATAAAATTTAAGATTTTAAAAAATTTAAATTTGAAGTTTAAAAGTCAAAGTTTGAACAGTTTGAGTAGAAATTCACTTTTTTAGTAAAATGTTCAATTTACACAAGTTTGAAACTATAATTCCTAAAAATCAAAATTTATATTTAAAATAACATAACTTATTCATTATAATAAATAAAATAAAATTCTTAAATCAAAATTTCAAATAAAATAATCAAAATAAACAATTAAAATAAATCACAAAATTTAGGGTTGTTACACTCTCCCCCACTCAAAACTTTTCGTCCCCGAAAAGGATCGAGGTACGGGAAAGCACAGAAAGATAGAAATGAAATAAGATTAAGATAAGATGACAAGAAGATTGAAATTATACCTGATAACTGTTATTATATGTGAGTTCGACAAGGTGGAGATGATCTTTCCAAGATTCTCCAAAATCAAGAACACAAGCACGCAAAAATAGATTCAAAATGAGTACCAAAGATTATCAAAGATTATAGAAAGATTTCTAAACAGAAAGATTCTAGAAAGATGCCTATACCAGTCTATAGCAAGATAAGGATGATAAGGACAACCAAAAGATAGTTTGAAAAACAAAATAAGGAAATAAATTTGAAAGCATGGAAATTTCAACTTAAATAGAGAATAAATCTTTACACAAGTTAAATAAATGTTAACTATCTCAAATTTCATTATCTTATTTTCCAATCATCTTAAATTAACAATTTTTTTTAAAACCATGGGTTAGAAAAATAATCATTTATTACACTTATAATGTACTTAATAAATTTTATTCTTCTTTATTCCTAATTAAAATTAAATTTATTCCTCTCAATATATTTGTCACTTATGTTAAATATACTTACACTTTGTTAATCGTTTTATAATTAAAATTTAAGTGTATAACATTTATTATAACCACTCAAATTTTATTTATATAATCTTTTTATATTGTATATTGTCCAATTACATTGTTAACTTTTGAAATTAAGGTAAGTTATATTTGAATGCAATTGTATTATACAAATAAAACTTTCCAATTAAATCATTTCATCCTTGAATATTCATCGGAAATTTTAATTTTTTTTTTAAAATTGAATTTAAGAATAAAATTTCCGATTTCTTCAAACCATTTAGAGATAAATAAATGTATGTATTTAACTTATCAAATCAAATTTAAATCATACGTCTACATATATTATAAATCAAGTCATATTTTAGAAATTCAAATCAATTTGATTTCCCAAAACAAGGCTGTAGCAACAGGGCGGTCTCTTCATTTCGAAACTCGAAAATGAATGTCGATGATGCCGCAGTCATCACCGAAGTTATTTTCCAGCGACAAAGAGAAGAGCACTAATTTTTTTAAACTTTTAAAATTCTTTGAAAACAAATTTCTATTCAAAAATACTTTAAATAATATAACCATTTAAAACTTTAAACACAAGGTTTGAAACCATCAGAAATTAAATTCTCAAATTTCTTGTTCTAAATTCATTTCAGTTCCCAAATCAATTTATAAACAACTATTTATAAATTCATTTATAGAACAATAAATGATAAATCAAGTATTATCACTTCAAATAATCAATTTAAATCAGTTTATTAAGTTCCATAAATTTACTTGTATATCAAAATTTATTTCATTAACCAAATTTTAAAATAATATTGTGTCAGTTTGTTCTGTCAAAGTGTTTTGGAAATCTTATCGATAGCGCTGATCAGAAGAATCGATCAGAAACCCAACTCAACATCAACAACTCAAACAACACAATATATAAACAAAACATAGATTTACAAGTACAATTCAAAATGTTTGAAGAAAGGTTGGAAACAAATGACAAGATGATTAAATAACAAAATATGGTGGTGGATAAGCTTGAATAAATCACGGGCAACCTTAACCGGATCAACCGTGACTTAAAGAATAAGATCAATGTGGATTTTTTGGGGTAAATCTACATTCGATCTCAAGAGTTAGAGTTTGGGATAACAAAAGATATTAGCATCTAAACCAAGGATAGATATAAATCTCTGGTGAATCGATGCTAATTGTAAAGGAGTTTCACCTTTTTACAATTCAATTTTTAAGATTGGCGGGACTGCCAACTCGTTATAAAGATCATTTTGGAGTGGAGTTATGGTATATTCCAGAACCAAAAGAAGATGAAAAGTGAGGGACATGAATGGATTTTGGAACCACAGTGAACGTTCCAAAATTCAAAGGAAACCGAATTGAAGGAGAAGGAATTCAAGCTCGAACGAAAGTGATTCTGAAATTAAATCTACTCTATATACTGATTTTTGCCTAAAACCAAAGCTCTGATACCAACTGTAACGACCTGATATTTTCAACCATTCGCATCCATTATAAGTGTATAGGTAGACACTCATGTCGTATTTGAATTGCTCAAAATACCGCGTTGTAAATAAAATTTGGCAAATTTCAGAATATAAGTAAATAAAAATCACAGATCACAGACAAAAAGTATTTAATAATGCAGCGGAAGTAAAAGAGATAGTAGTTCATGAAGCTACTATATAAATATATCAGAGTTAAACAAGATACAACGGAAGAAATAAAGTACAACAGAAGTTTCAATATGATAACCAAGTACATGCTGAATACAATAGCAGAACCGAAATAGATAAGACTAGATAAGCAGATAATCTCCAGCGATTCCAATCTCCAAAAGGTGGAATCCAAATCTGTGAATACTCAGGCTGACCCGAGCGTAAATAAAAATACAAATACTCGAGCCAGGACATACATACTTATACAATGTAAACCAACTCAAGTGAACCGTAGCAAAGGTACAAGTAACTTAGAACATGCTTGGGACCGTCCATCCTCTAAGGATCCGTTCAATTATTTATTATATAGTAATATACGCTATATACAGTAGTGTCTAATCTGTAAAGTATAATCATGTAGAAAATAGCGTTAAGGAGATGGTGAACCTTAACGCGGTCGGATCTTTAAACCAAAATCGTAGTGAGCTCGATATAAGGAACATATGACAAGGCACGCGAGTCAATGCCAGGGTGGATACACCGTTTGCACTCCCGGACCGGTGGTGACGGCAAGCCAGCAGCTTCCGAGCACCTCGAGCAATACCCCGAATCAAAATGACGCCACCATATCGAATCACAAAAGTACTAAAATGGTTTCCGAAGAAGCATGCTCGATGAAAGGGTGCGACCATTTGCGTAGCCCGGTATAGCTCATGTTTTAGTCATAGTTAGACTATCCATCAACGTTCTCTTACTTCATTCCAGTAGCGTTCGCCAACCAACCTACTTCGTTCTGGAATCACCACCGCGTACACGGTTGTCAAAGTGGTTTTCGGTATCGATAGAGAGTATGCCAGATATCCGATCCCGGTCTCTTTGCCAACCAATCATTATTATAACTCGTGGTTATAACTTTAAAACAATAATTTATACTTCAAAATAAAATATCATTTTCAATCCAAATCTTTATCAAAATAAAGATTAGATCATTTCCAAAACCATTTCAATATATCAACATACCATATCTTTCAAATTCAAATATTTATCAAAATAAGTATCAAGTCATTTGCCAACAGGGTTGGCGCAGTTGGTTGATGGTCCGGACTGCTTGATCGAAGGTCACGAGTTCGAGCCCCGAAACTGACAACCCTGTAACAAGTACCTGAAGTATGTGTTTGACAAGCACATACTTCCCTAGAATTTACAAGCGAAGCTTGGTTCTCTAGGTAATTCAAAAAAAAAAAAAAAATCAAGTCATTTCAAACCATTTCAATATATTAAATTATCGTATCCTTTCAAAAACTCCTTTCAAATCAATTTAATATATTAAAATATCATATCTTTTCAAAACTTCCTTTCAAATCACTTTATTATCAAAATATCATATCTTTCACAACTTCATTTAAAAATATTTTTAATATCAAAATATCATATCTTTTAAAAGTTCATTTCAAATCATTTTTAATATCAAAATATCATATCTTTCAAAAGTTCATTTCAAATCATTTTTAATATCAAAATATCATATCTTTCAAAAATTCATCTCAAATCATTTTAATATATCAAAATATCAGAGTATTATTCAAAACATCATTCATTTTTAATTCATTTAAATACCATTAAAAACCATTCATTTTATTTAGAAATTAATCACCATTTCAAACTTACATTTCAAGGGAGTTTATATTTAAAGATTAAATCTTTTCATAAAAAAATAAAGTCAGTTCCTTGTATTTAATAGTTAAATATTTAATTCCCAAAATTTAAATCTTATTCCAAAGATTAATCTCATTAACATTTAATAAAATAATAAAATTCAGTTTCCGTAGCACTTAAAAATGCTACGCAAAGTTGTAGTTTAAAACAGTTCATTTAACAAAATACAGCATTTAAGTGCTGTAATATTTTTTTTTTAAATTTCAAATAAACTTTAAATGTTAAGTTTAACCGCTATAGCACTTACAATGTGCTATAATAGCCTTTATTTCAAATTAACTTTTTAGTTCATTTAAAACAACTACAGCATTTACAAAATGTTGTAATATCCTTTACATTATACTTCAAAAATGCTGTTAAATCAAATTCAGGGTTTAAATACAAATTTCACCAACATTTAATCTTAAATTTAAATCATTTAACTTATAAACATCATATAATTTCACATTTTAAAATCATCATTTCAATAGTCTTATTTTTATGATTTTTATAAAGTTAAATCTCATCCAAAAATCAAATTTTAACAAATTTCTTATTTAAATTCAAGTAATAAATTCCATTTCTTTAATTAAATTATTAACTTAACAATTAGGTTTGAATTTACAAAATATAACTTATTTCCATAAATTTTACTTAATTAAAATTTCACCTTTTAAAACAAAATTTAAAATTTCACATTTAAGTTATATTTCAAAATTTACTTAAACATTCATTTGTTTAACATTTTAACTTATTCAAAAATCATTATTTTTATAAAATCATTTAAAATATATTTTTAAATAAAAATATTATATTTTTCTTACTTTACATAATTTCCTTTTTAAAACAAAACATAAATTCCAAAATTTACTTATAGTTTAAATTTTACTTTACCGTGTACTTAATTCATTATTTAATTTATAAAAAATCACTAATATACAAAATCATTTTTAATTAAATTTAAATCAAAATATTACCAAAATATTGTGAATTTTACATTTTAAAATATTTTAAAACATTTTCGAAAATATTACATAAACCACGGGTCTGTACATAGTTTTCTAGCCTAGGTCAAGTGATACAGATATATATCATTTCAATCCGCGGTTTACAAAGAAAACCGGGTTCTATCATTTCAAACCCGCAGTCCCAAGTAAAATGAATGATTTTGAAAACCGCTCAGGCCTATCATTTCAGTCCAAAACGTTTTTCCCATATTCTAAAGTCCGTTCGGGTATGTATCATTTTAACCCATAGTGATTCTATTCTACAGGGAACTTGCAATAAATGACAGAAAAGCATGAAATAACAATAACCTATGATATAACAAGTGTAATAATGGGTGTGAACATCATATGATAATAATATAGCAGATATAGCATGATGATAAATAGTTACAGATTCAAATGGTGTCAGTTTATCAGTTATATAAGTACATATTAGCCTGGTGAGATTTACTCACATTTATGACTGGAGATTGCAATCCAAATGACATAATGGATTCCAGAAGGCACGATGACACAACTATAGGCTCAAGTTAGAAGAGATCCAAGCTTAGAACTTTTGTTGCAACCCAAAACAAAACCAAATAAATTAACATTTCAACACAACATTAAATTGAAACAACTTTGAAATAAAAGGAGATACGAATACACAGTCTTTTGCCTTGCTTTCTACATTTGATTGCACGGCCTAGGGGATGTTTTGGCTCAGGTTTGGACATACTTTGGTTCAGGTTTGGGTCCTATAAGTCATGGCTACAAGGTATTGAAGTGGTGGAGGAGTTACTACGCATGAATATGAAGAGACTTATGCAAAATAAGTGGGTTTTTTGTGAACAAAAGGCTCGACCGTGTAGGGGTTTGGCTTGGCCATTCAAGTTCAGATCTGGATAGATGTTGTAGTGGTGTGTGGTGGTCTAGTCAGAGCTGGTGGTGGTGGCTAGAGGGGGTGGTGGTGGTGGAAAAAGAGGCGGTGAAGCAACAAGGCTCGAACTAGCATGTTTTCAAGGCATAGGTTGTATTTTTTTTGGATTTTTGCATCATGATGGGTTCTACCATGGTTCAGATCTGAGGAGTAGGTGGTGATGATGACAGGGAAGAGGTGTAGGACGTGGTGGCCATGGCTATGGAGTGGAGGCCGAGCAAAAGAGTGGAGAGAACAAGGCAAAAATACATAAGAAAATAGGAAGAAAAGGAAGAAAATAAGAGGAAGACATTACCCCAAATGTTTGAAGCCATGAATAAAATGAAGGAATGGTTTCTTGAGTGAGAAATAGGATGAAAGTCACTGCTAGAAAATGAAAATGGGCAGCCAAAATGAATAAATGAGATGGTTATGGCATTTGAAACGTTTTTGGACAATGAAACGTCTAGAAATGAAACGCCTTAAACTCTTCACATTTCCGTTTTCTAAAGATCAAATAAATATAAAATTTATCATCAAACACTTTTAAAAACCGAAACCAAGTGAAAATATAAGAATATGAAAAATTAGTTCTAAAGAAAATATAAAAAAAATGAAAGAAATTACTTAAAAATACAAAACAGTGTCCAGAAATTACATATAAATCACTACTAGTCTTGGAAAAATGTCGACTTCATTTTAAAAATATTATGAAGTGAAAATTTGAAGTAAAATAATTTATTTATCATTTTCAAAATGAAATAATAATTAAATTGGAGAAAAATATAAAAAGAACTAAAGATAATGTATAAAAATTAAAAACAGGGCATGGAAATTACAAGAAAAATACTACTGACTCTAGAAAAATTCCTACCTCATTTAAAAATATTAAAAGACAAGAATATACATAAAATAACATATTAAAATAAAATATGACAAAGAAAATATAATTTATACAATTTAAAATAACAAAATTGCAGAATAAACAAATTGCACTCAATATTGAAATATACATAACTTTTACTGTTTAACTCCGTTTTCAACGAAACGAAAAGCAGTGTTCAAGTTATTACATCTATTTTAATAATAAAAGATAAAATTTAAGATTTTAAAAAATTTAAATTTGAAGTTTAAAAGTCAAAGTTTGAACAGTTTGAGTAGAAATTCACCTTCTTAGTAAAATGTTCAATTTACACAAGTTTGAAACTATAATTCATAAAAATGAACATTTATATTTTAAATAACATAACTTATTCATTTTAATAAATAAAATAAAATTCTTAAATCAAAATTTCAAATAAAATAATCAAAATAAACAATTAAAATAAATCACAAAATTCAGGGTTGTTATATATATATATATATATATATATATATATATATATATATATATATATATATATATGAGATTTCTTTCCAAGAAATAAATAGGAATCTAAATACTTATCCATTTAATTACTAAATGAATGTATAAATAAGATAAATAAGGTAGAGATAGATATTATGAAGAATACATAAATGGTTTTAGGAAAAGTAGGAAATAAATAAAGAAAATACTTTATTTAATGGAAACTAGAATTAAAGATTGAAAACAATATACAATCAACATTTGAACATTATAACTATACTTTAGAAATGTTTTAAAAATAAAATATATGCAAAACATATCATGTTACACAAATTAGAACATGATTTACAAACAAAAATATTATCTATATAAATTAAAATAAACAAATTTGTTAAATAAAACAATTTACACACAATATTGTAAAAAACATAACTTTCACAATATTAGTTCGATTTCAACGAAACGAAAAGCAGTATTCTTGAAATTAAATCTACTTTCATAATAAAAGATAAAAATCAAAAATTCAAAAATTTAAATTTTAAATTTAAAAGTCAAAGTTTGGCCATTTTGACCAGAAATCCACTTTTTTGGAAATATTCCATTTATTGAGGTTTGGAATTATAATTCACACAAAATAAAAATTTATATTTAAAATAACAAAATTTACTCATTTTAAATAAATAAAATAAAGTTTTTAAATCAGGAAATTAAAATATACAATTAAAGTAATTACAAAAAAACAGGGTTGTTACACTCTTTCCCACTCAAATCTTTTCGTCCTCGAAAAGGAATGAGGTACGGAAAAACACAAAAAAAAATAGAATGAAATAGGACTAAGACAAGATGACAAGAAGATTAAAATTATACCAGATAACTGTTGTTATAGATAAGTGTAACAAAGTGGAGAATAGGAATAGCTAGAAAGTAAAATAGGTGGATAGGAATATCTAGGAAGGAAAATAGGTTGAAAGATAAGGATGAACCATTATTTTAAAGCTATACAAAATTTCTATTATTTGGAAGGGTAAAATAAATGATCAAAATATCTTTTATATAATACTTTATCAAAATACTTTTATAATTCGATGTCTTAACAAGTTTATCCACGTTCCCGTAGACTCTGGTAGTGCGTTGATCATGCGCAAAGCTAGAATCCTCCAGGTATTTAGTAGACTTGTTTCAACACCCAGTGAAAATACTTGAAAAACTTTTAAAAACAGATATGGAAAGTATAATCCAAACAAAATAACTAAACCAAAACCTTTGTCTAACCATGGTTCGCAGATACACAATGGTTACGCCTGGATCCCTCAAGAAACAATCCATATCCGTAAACTTTCTCAGCCCTGCGAGTTACGCCATGATGACTAGTAGACTGCAGGATACACAATGATTACGGTTGGATCCTCCAGGAAACAATCCGTGCCCCTAGGCCTTCTCAGCCAGGCGGATTTCGCTACTAATGCGTCCTACATAGTTCAGAGGATACACAATGATTACGCTTCGATCCCCCAGGAAACAATCTGTACCCCTAGGCCAACTCAGCCAGGTGAATTGCGTTATGCAGCCGCGCTCAAAAGAAAAACCGTGGAGGTTGCCATGGTGGGACACTCGAGTATCACATCCGGAAAACCAAAAATCAGAGAGAATAATATCGATAGAATGAATCCACAGTGTGGCCACAAAGCGGATATCAAGCAGAAGGCACTTCCCATACCTTTACTTCGAAAATACATATCATATAGTACCTTTTCAAATCACTTTCAAATATCATACTTATATAAGGTCCATTGTTTATAGGATTCCATTTTCAAATCGAATACTTTCCAAATCGATAGTACATCAAATCACACTTATATAGGCTTCGATTATATAAGATTTCTCTTTCCAAATTGAGTACCTTTCAAATCAATAGTTTTCAAATCAACTTCATACTTATACAAATCCATTTTATATAAGTTCGACAACTCCCAAATCAAGTGCTTAATAATACAAGCTTCTCAATTTCAGTTCATTTCAATATCAATTCAGTTTCAAAATCATATATGATTTCACCAAATTTTCTTCCAATTTAAATATCTCAATTTCAAAGTTTCCAAAATAATAGGTTTAGAAAATAATCCCAATTTCAAAATTAACATAATTTAAGTCAAACAAATTCATTTCCAAAATCATCATATAAATACTGGGCTTTATATTCCAATCTATTTTCAAAACCATATATTTCTCAAAATCAATTACACCCAAAAATGGTTTTCAAATTTATAACTTTCCCTTTAAAACCTTTAAACTATTTATTTCTACTCAAAAGATCCAATTTTCCTTTTGCCAATTATTTACTTAAGAAAAGTTTCAAATTTATTTAAGTCATACTCTTCATACTTTACACATACAAAACTAAACTTATATACTTTATCAATTATTTTATACTTTTCAAAATTACTTAGCTTGAAAAAGTTAACCTTGATTTGAAAGTGTTCGAACCTTCAAAATAGTTAGTGAAATCAAATTTCAAATCTAAGAGTTGGAAATCAGCAACAATCAGCAAATCAGTTTTTGTAAATAGAGTTATACTAAATCAAATCCGAAACTCGAGGACTGAACATCGGGCTCACTTCAAATCATTTCAAATATATATACATATATCTTTCGAAAATCAAATCATCCTTCGGAATTTTAAAATCAAAATTGGTTTCACAAAAAAATCACTCGCATAGCAAAGCTACTAAAGTGGCCTCTCCCCCACTTTGAAACTCGAAAATCAATGTGGATGATGCATGCACTCATCACCGAAATTATTTTCCAACGACATAAGTGGGTTCTGGACTTCTATTTCTTAAAACTTCCTTGAAATTTCTTTGAGATCATTGATACTTACTTGAAGTCATTTGAAACATTTCTTATCTGGAAAATACTTTCAAATCATATTATCATATATTTCAAAACCTTAAGACCAATTTTCAAAATACCGGAGTTCAGTCTCTCAAATCTCAAATTCAAAACCCTTCAGTTATAAATCATTTTATACATATCAAATTTCTTATAAAATCTTCAAAATTTCAAATTCTACTTTTTAAAGGTTATATAATCCTTATCGAAAACATTTCACTTTTATATAAAAAAGCTGTCATCCTTATCAAAATAATAATTTCGATGTATACACAATTTCAAAATACAACCAAACACAAATTTCCAAGGGATGATCCAAGGATGGATTTCAAAACAAACAGAGATTCAAACTTAGAAGAACCCTAATCAAATAGAACTATGTTTCGAAGATAAGCTCGAACGAAGATGAGATAATTCAATTACCAAATAGAAGATGGATAAGCTAAATAAATCGCGGGCGACCTTAACTGGGTCAACCGTGACTTCAGGAATATAATCAATGTGGAAATCTAAGGCAAATCGACATTCGATCGCCAGAGATAGAATCCAGGTATAGCAGAAGGAAGATAGCATCGTAAACCGAGGATATAGAAATCTTCGGTGAATCAATGCCAATTATAAAGGAGTTTCACCCCTTTACAGATCATTTAAAAATTTGCGGAATCGCCGATCTTTATAGAGGTCATTCCAAAGTGGAGTTATGGAATGCCCAAAATCAAAAGGATAAAAATAGGGAAGACAAGACGGGATTTCAGAACAAGTGGGAGTGTTCCAAAATTCAAGGAATCCTAATCGACAAGAATCCTACCCAAAGAGATTACTAACAAGGTGGATACAAAAGGGATGAAGTTTAGAAACTCTTGATTTCAAAATAAGAAAATTTATACCAATATAATCTTTGAAAATCCTTTCAAAATCATTTGGAAATCATTTTATACTTCCAAAATACGTTCTCTCACAAGGAAATGATTCTGAGATTGATTTCACTCATTCTAGGGTATTTTTACCTTAAGGTTTGCCAAAAACCAAAGCTCTGGTACTAAATGTAACGACCCACTATTTTGGACCATTCAAATCGACAATAATATACACATGTCAGACTTGAATAATTCAAAATAACAGATTGTAATAAAATCTGGAGCAAATAAAATCATTCACAGAATCACAGACACAGAAATATCAGAATACTCGCAGCGGAAATAAAATAGTATAGTAGTTCATGAAGCTACTATATACATACTCTTAAAACATATACAAAGTCTCATAGTAAAATAGATACAATAGAAGTCAGGATACATAAACATCAATACAGAGACAGATACCGAATAGGAACTAACTGGAAGAAGTAGACGAATAGATAGACATACAAGCTCCAGCAAAACTCTAGCTCCAAAAGGTGAATCCAAAGCTGTGATTCTCAGGCTAACCCGAGCGCAAAGTAAAACACAAACACTCGAGTCAGGACATACATACTTATACAATATAAACCAACTCAAGTGAACTGTAATAGCAATGCACAATAGCTTAAAGGATGCTTGGGATCGTCCATCCTTTAAGGATCAGTCAAACCATCAATTAAGTAGTAATAAACACAATCCTTGAATTATCCTTATTAATGCAAATAATAGTGTTATTGTGACTAGGGTAGCGTAGAGCTGCAGTAACCGCTCACCTGTAGCCACACTCTTAAAATCAAAGGTGTGCATCAATTAATCACAAGGAAATCACATGACACACAAAGGAGTGTACCCGTGGTTATAAATTTCAAAATGATTTTAATTCCGAATTAAAATCATTCATTTAAACCATTAAAAGTGAAGTCGTTATTCCTTCAAACAAATATTCAATTCCCAAAAATTTAGCCTTTTTTGAGTTCATTTATTCAGTTAAACACTTCAAATATGAAATTTCAGCTTTTCGCCGTACTTAGAAAATGCTACGGTAAGTTATAATTGAAAACAATTCAATTTAGTAAAGATAATATTTAGAACTGCTGTAATAGTTCAGTTTTAGTTTATTTTCAGAAATGATAGCATTTCTGAAGTGCTACTAAATAAATTTTCAGATTATTAATAAAATTTCAGAAATAATTAAACTTCAATTTCGAACCATTTTAACTTATAAAAAATCATATTTTTCCACTTCAAAAATGTTCATTTGAATACCCCTTTAACTTCTGATGTTATAAAGTAAAATTTTATATATTAATTTAAAAATCTCAATGTTTCACTTATTAAGGTCAGTATAAACTTTTCCCAACTTTCATTTACTTTACACATTAATTTAATTTACTATTTCATAAACTAAATTAAATTTCCATTTTATTTTCTTAACTTAACCTTTGTTTTTAAACCAATCTACACAATGCCAAGTCAAATTATATTTCAAATTACACTTTTAACCATCCATTTATTTAACAATTTAAACTATTTACATAAATTTAAAATACACTGTAAGTTGCTTAGCTTTATTTTACAAGTAACTTGATATTTTCTTTTGCTTTATATTTATCTAATTCATACATCAATTATATTAATTACCAAGTTACTTTTATAATTCCATTTTTACTTAAATTCCCATTATTAAGTCAAATCAACCTGTCATACTACAACTCAAACCATCCATTAACTTTTTAGAAAATCACTGCTTAACCATTTAAAATCCAATATAAGTCAAATTTCTTATTTTTTTCCTTTCTTTCGTTTACAATACATGAAATTTATAAGAAGTCATATTTGAAATCAACCACGGGTCCGGATAATAATTCACACCTAAATCAAGTGATACGGAAATTATCATTTAAATCCGTACTCGGTAAAATTTCCGGGTTTTGATTATTTCAGACCCGCAATCCCAAGACAAATACAAATAAATAAAGAACATCCATGCCTATCATTTCAGCCCATAATGATTTTTCCCTGTTCTAAAGTCCGTTTGACTATGTATCATTTCAACCCATAGTGATTCTATTCTACAGGGAACTTGTAGTGTGAGAAACAGAAATAAATAAACAATATAACAGATGATGTGACAAGTTAATAACTGGGTTTAACATCATATAAATAATATCACGGACAGATATAATATAAAAGTTTCTACACATTCATTTGGTGTCACTTCACAATTATATAGGCATATATGTCATGTGTAAATTACTCGACTCTTTAAAGCTGGAGTTCGCAGACAACACACACAAAAGAGAATCTGGAAAGCACGATAGCACGATTTGATTCAAGTGGGAAGAGAGCCAAGATGTATATCTTGTATATAACAATAAAACAAGACCGTACATAAATATAAATACAATACCAAAATTATTGAAATAAATTAATATAGAGATAAACAAAGACATCACCAAGTTTCAACAAGTTTTGTTGCTCTCGACTCAACATGTGCTCGCCCTTAAGGCTAAATTGGTTCGGCCATGACATGTTTCAGGTGGTAAAGGATCAGGTTTGGACTGAAAGTAGCAAGGCTTGGTCAAGGATAGGAAGGGTTTGGAAGTTACAAAGTGTGGAAGCTCAAAAGGCAAGGCTAGAAAGGGTTTTGGTTCTACTTGGGCTCGGTCAAAGGCATATTTGGGCTCAGCCAGAGGCTGCTGCAGGTCAGGTCAGAGGTTAGTAATGGTGTTCAGAGGTGGTGCTTGATGGTGGTGGTGGCTAAGGAGGTGGCTGTGGCAAGCAATGAAGGTGGTGTTGCATATAGGGCTCGGTTAGCATGGTTTTGTGGAGTTTTCCATAGTTTTTGTGAAGTTTTGTTCAAGGGGAGACCATGGCACTTTCAGGTCAGAGGAGTATGGTTGTTAGGTCGTGGATTAGGTGGGGAAGAAGTGGTGGTGGTCGGTGGAGGTGATGGTGAAGGGGTTAGCTCGAGAACCATATGTGAAGATCAAGCAAAATCAAGTGAAAAATAAGGCAAAACAAAGAAGAAAAGTGGAGAAAAGAGAAGGAAGCCGTTACCTTTCTCTTCAGATCTGAAAATGGCGTGTATGATGAATGAGAAAGAGATGTTTTCTTTCACGTAATATACAAAATACATGGCTAGGGATCAAGGAAATAAACGGCAACATATGGAGGAGTTATGGCACGAAATTAATGGATGGAAAGATAAAGAGGCAATAAATCAAACGTACACATGCCTTTACTTTAATATAAGTAACGTATTTGATTTGTTTTCCATCAATTTAATAAATATATGCCAAAGAAATAATTCAATAAATACATACCGTTTATATAAACACTGTATAAATAAATAAGAAAACGGTTATAGAAACGTATAAATTAATTGTTGTTTACATCTTTGTATGTTACTTAATTTACAAATTATATATCCAAATTAAATGAAATAAAAACGGACAAATGTTGTAAATATATACATAACATGTAATGTTACATATATATAAACAATTATAACATGATATATCAACCAAAAATATTACCTATATTAATTAAAATAAACATTTAAAGGTATGCCTTTTGAAACAATAATATATATATATATGTGTGTGTGTGTGTGTGTGTGTGTGTGTGTGTGTGTGTCTATTTGAGATTTCTTTCCAAGAAATTAATAGGGATCTATATACTTATCCATTTAATTACTAAATGAATGTATAAATAAGAAAAATAAGGTAGAGATAGATATTATGAAGAATACATAAATGGTTTTAGGAAAAGTAGGAAATAAATAGAGAAAATACTTTATATAATGGAAACTAGAATTAAAGATTGAAAACAATATACAATCAACATTTGAACATTATAACTATACTTAAAAATGTTTTGAAAATAAAATATATGCAAAATATATCATGTTACACAAACTAGAACATGATTTTACAAACAAAAATATTATTTATATACATTAAAATAAATAAATTTGTTAAATAAAACAATTTACACACAATATTGTAAAAAGCATAGCTTTCACAATATTAATCCGATTTCCACGAAACGAAAAGCAGTATTCTTGAAATTAAATCTATTTTCATAATAAAAGATAAAACTCAAAAATTCAGATATTTAAATTTTAAATTTTAAAGTCAAAGTTTGACCTTTTTGACCAGAAATCCACTTTTTTGGAAATATTCCATTTATTCATGTTTGGAATTATAATTCACACAAAAATCAAAATTTATATTTAAAATAACAAATTTTATTCATTTTGAATAAATAAAATAAAGTTTTTAAATCAGGAAATTAAACTAATAAAAATATACAATTAAAGTAATTACAAAAAAAAACAGGGTTGTTACAAATATCTTTTAGACCTTATAACATCATTTAAATCTCGAAAAATAGTTTCATATTAATTGTACATACTTAAATGGCCGAAACCAAAAAAATTGTATTTTTGGACGGTTTTTGCACAAAAAAGTAATATTATCTTATTAATTCATACAAATCACATAAAAATGCCCAAAAATTACGTTTAGGTTTGGAAACATCATATTTCATCCCATCTTTTTGTTAACATAAGTTAAACTTAATTTATCCATCATTTCACTATGATTTTTCTAATTTTGTGCCTCATTTTCTCATAGTTTTTTATATACAGAGTTTACATATCATTATATTACTCCATTAAAGCATTAACTACTCGAAATAATTCCTGCTTTACCCCTGTTATAAAACTTGTAGATATAAATTCGTATAATTTGAATAAAATGACTTCAAAATTATTTTTTAGACCTAATGACATCGTATCCAATCTATGAAAATAGTTCCATACCAATTGAACATATTTAAATGGCCAGACGCATAAAATTTGTATTTTTCTTCAAAAAAATGTAATATTCTCATGTTAGTTGATACAGATCATTTAAAATTGCTCGAAAATTATGTTGCGGTCCATAAACATCATATTTCATCCCAGCAATTTTTCCAGACTAGTTCAACTTATTTTATCCATCATTTCACTATGATTTTCCTAATTTTTTGCCTCAATTTCGCGTTTATATAGAGTTTACATATTCATTGCATAACTCCCTTCGTTAACTCATTTAACAACTCAAAAATAATTCATTATACAAGTTAGGCAAGTTCTCAAAAACCACAGAGCCTAATATCATAATTATTCATTTAATTACGAAATTTAATCATATTAAATCATGAAATCAAGAGAGTAAAAATAGAATTTAGGAAGATCCATTTGCCCCAATCGATTTCTCACAATTCCAAGCCTCTGGCCACACTTTTGTATGTTGTCTAGAATAGAACTTCCTTCAATTCGTTGTTCCTAATACTTCTAGTGATTCCTAAGCATTCACGTTGCATCTCAATTCGATATCTAGAGCCTTTACTTCTTGACTTGATTTTGATGGGATAGGGTTAATAGGAGCATTAGGGAAGAAGAACTGTGAGACGGGAAATTAGTTTCTTAAAACAGAAAGTGGGATACGCGTTTCCAATTTGAGTCAAAGGAAAACTATCTACCCAACAATTAAAATTTAAACTCAAATCGCGCAACATTAGTACGATTTGACGATGTTTCTGGTCGTATCTCCTTCATACGAGCTCCAAACGACACAAACAAATATACCATATGAATCAGAGAAAGGAGACAGTCACAATGGCGCTTGTTCTGTCGCCAAATTCCAAAGTCTTAAAAATGATAATTTTATCGCCTCCTTATTTTTTTGTTTATTAAATTAATCCATTAATTCCACTATTTTCCATACCATTATATTATTATTATTCAATTAAAATATTATTTGAATTTTTGGCGTATTACATTCTCGCCCCTTGATAGCAGTCGTCCTCCAAATTCACAAACTACGTCACCTCTATTCCAAACCAATAACCAAAACTAAATAGTCTAACTTACAAAAAATATTGCCCCTTTACGAGATGCGATATCATTGTACTAAAACACATTGTCTCGCTTAGAACTAGGGTACGTCATCTACCCCAACACCGAGACCAAACAAACAAAAAAATTCGACATGAGCCTTTAAATCTATAAATTACGGCCAAAAATTGGCCTTGGTTCAATCTGTCAAAAATACTCGACGCCGATTATACCGGTGTGGACCACCGATGTACTGGCCGAGGACAATTCCTACGTTATTTCAGCATATATATTTTTTCCTCTACAATATTGTATATTTTTATTATTTTTGATTCCATGTTCTTGAGATTTCTTAGCTTATGATCTCATACTTATGTAATATACATCCATAACATATCATACTATTTTCCTCTTAAGTTTTGATCACATGCACACATTTAAGATTTTGATTTCTTTAACTTTGACATATAAAAATACATTGTATAAATTCATATATATGGTTTATGTGACGCCCCACCTCTATACTCACACTAGGCAAGGACCGTACGGAGTAATGCCGTCAACTAGCACGAAAAATAAGGCTATTGAGGAGCGACCATCTGTGTAATTGCTTTGTGCAAGTACCGATATGTTAGATAGTATTACACGCATTTCGTTTCGAGAGGAAATCTAACACATCAATTACAGACTCAAAACTACTACACAGTGACTATGTGATCTTCGGAAACAAATATAAAATAAACATAACATAAATCAGTCACAGATATTCGTATCACTAAAACGAAAACAAATATGAATATCTCACATAAAAGTGTTCATCAAAGTAGTGGTCATACAAGATCCACTACATCATAAAGAATAGGTACAAGTGCTAGACAAAAGAATATATATACATTAAGGAGTCTCTATCTCGAATGTATAAAAAGCAAAAACTACAAAACTAAGTAGTTAGCCAAAAGTCAAAA
The DNA here is from genome assembly GCA_030765085.1 of Allium cepa. NCBI lineage: Eukaryota > Viridiplantae > Streptophyta > Magnoliopsida > Asparagales > Amaryllidaceae > Allium > Allium cepa. The sequence continues at coordinate 925,782,584 of CM060939.1, forward strand.
GCTAGTCTCAACTAAGAAGTCAAGTGGAAGCGCCTATAACACCTCGGTCTGACCCGAGTATTATTTGAGAAGAAAATAATAAACGGAGCAGTGTAGCTATAAATATCATATAAAATGAGATAGGATAAGAGATATGACAAAAACGTATGATAACAATAATGCCATACTGTGACAAGTATACATTAAATAACAACAAAAATCATATACTATCTCGAATATTCTCAAACACCAAAAAGAATGTCATATTCTTTAACATATTCACCAAACCACAAATACTGATAAAACTTATCAATGTAGATCACAAAAATTGATGAAACGCAAATTCTAGAAATCATCATTTAGAAATCCAGAAAACACAAAGTGGGAGGCATATCACAAACGGGAGCATGAAAACTCACCAACATGTGTATCACAAACGGAACGCTATTCCATGGTCGCTAAACATCAAATTTGAGCCGAGGCTCCACAAACGGCCCGAAGACCATGGGTCGCTACCCCACCAATTTGAAACGAAGCTCCACAGAAACAGGATTTAGTCTCCCACGCAGACAAAGAGACATCGCATATCGCTAGTCTAAATCATAAAATGACCATCGTTGATCGATAAGAAGTGTGAATTACACTAAGCTGGTAAATAAATGAGTTTAGCTTAATGTCTCATAACCACTGGTTTAACTTTAGTATTTACGAACAAATTGTAGATTTCCACTCGAAAATTATCACGAGTTCAATTAAAAAGTCCATGAATTAACTAACGAAGTAAACGCAAGAGTTTCATACCACTTGTTCTGCTAAGCCGTTTAATAATATTTCTCATACGAATGAGGTAAAGGTTTGTATATACTAATAGATTGGAAATCGGTTTTAAAAGCGAGCTTTATATTGAAAGCAAATGTTGAAATCTTTTTTATGAAAGAGTTTTAGTATTTACTACTAGCATAGAAATCTTTGTATTTTAAAGTGACAAACCATAAAAATGATTGTAGAAACAATGAATCATCAAAAATTCATATATGAAGACGTGAATCAAATCAATAGAAATCGATACCAAATCCATCAAAAAGGATATTCCCAAAAATCCAGAAAAAGAAGTCATCAAAGTCGATAAAAGTGATAACAACTAACCGGATCAACAAAAATCGATAAACATTGGAGATTCACTCAAAAAAATAGGCAAATAGGCAAAACTTAACAGTTCCAGACGTCTGGGGGTTAATCCAGACGTCTGGATTTGGGTTTTGGAAATATTTCAAAACCCTCCCAGACGTCAGAAAACTATCCAGATCTGGAAGGTTTGGGCCAGACGTCTGGTCCAAGTCTTTGCCTTTTTTATATTTTGCCGGGACCATAACCATACGTTTGGACTTGATCAATCAGACGTCTAGTTGCCTAATCTGGGCAACATTTTGCCTAAGCCAATGATGGCCAAATCGATTTGGAATCGATCGGACGAACGACGGAGACTAGGGATTTATCAAGCGATAACCCAGCCTTACAGACTCTTTGGTACACCCCAAATAACATGTTCAAACATCCAAAATAGGATTTTTAAAGATTTTGACTTCAAAACACAAAAATTTGAAAAATTCACCAAATCAATTCAAATCAAAAGCGAATAAACATGGAATAGATGCTAGCAATTCATACCTAATAACAATGAAAGCTATATAGACATAGATGTGAGTTCAAAAACTTACCTTTAAACCCAAATATAGAAATGAGAAGCTCTAAAACAAGCTAAGATTGATTTCTCGTCAACAACACCTCTAGAATCTTGAATCTATTATCAAATGAAATGAATTTCCTAAGTTAGGATTTAGGAATTTTTGAAAATTGAAGAGAGATTGAGATGGAAAAGATGAAGAGGATGCTTACCTAAGCTTCTCTTTGATTTCTAAATCTTGAATTTGAATTTCCTAGTAAGCTAAGACTTAGGAATTTTGATTTCTTTTCTCTTTCCCCATTTTTCTTTTAGCTTGAGAGTGTTAGGAAATGAAAATGAATAAAGAGGGGAGGGGGTGGAGTTAGGGTAATATGTTGGGTTAATGGGATGAAACCCAAACCCAAAGCCCAATAGAAAAATAGCAAAATTCAACTCAACTCCGAACATATCGATGTTTATATTCAAAAAGGTCGTAAACGCCATTTTGATCTCAGTGGAAGTGGTCTTGAGTCCAAATTCGACTATTTGCAAAAAGTAGCATTTCGGACTTTAATCCGACTATCGATGCTATATTTAAATAAAATATTTAAATATATAATCATAAAATATGCGGGTTGTTACAACTTAAATTCGAAATAAAAATACATTTCTTACTGAAACATGTATATTTAATCTTCGGAAATCAAATCATCATATTTAAACAGTATATTTTGTGTATAAATCTTATATACATTCATATGTACATGTTATCAACATTTACCGTACTTTGCACTAAATAAATCATAAATATTAATATATTTCTATGAATCCTAGTTAAATTTCCAAATTCGTATAAACAAGTATTTTAACTTTAGAAATCAGTTTCATGCCATTTTGATGTGATTATTATATACATTAAACCATTAATATACAAATTTGGGTTGCTTTACACATTGTATAAAATTTGTATATGTAAATTCATATAAATTGAACAAAATTACATAAAAATACCTTTTAGACTCTATAACATCATTTAAAATATCAAAAAATAATTTATATTAATTTAACATATTTAAAGGGCCAGAATCAAAAAAATTATATTTTTGGACTGTTTCTACACAAAAAAGTAATATTATCTTATTAATTCATACAAAGAACATAAAAATGCCCAAAAATTATGTTTGGGAACATCGTATTCATCCCATCTTTTTGTTTACATAAGTTAAACTTAATTTGTTCATCATTTCATTATGATTTTCCAATTTTATGCCTAATTTTCCAGTAGTTTTTTGCATATAGAGTTATATATGATTATATTACTCCATTAACGCATTTAACTACTCGAAACAATTCTCTACTTTACCCCTATTATAAAAGTTGTATATTTAAATTCATATAAATAGAATAAACTACATTAAAAAATATTTTTAGACCTAATAACATCATATCGAATCTAGGAAAATAGTTCCATACCAATTGAACATATTTAAATGGCCTAAAGCATAAAATTTGTATTTTTGGACTGTTTGCACAAAAATATAATATCCTCATGTTAATTGATACAAATCATTTAAAATTGCTTAAAAATTATGTTGTGGTCCGTAAACATTATATTTCATCCCAGCAATTTATCTGTACTAGTTTAACTTAATTTATCCATCATTTCACTATGATTTTCGTAATTTTGTGCCTTAATTTCGCGTTTATATAGAGTTTACATATACATTGCATAACTCCCTTCGTTAAATCATTTAACTATTCATAAATAATTCATTATACAGGTTAGGCAAGTTTTCAAAAAACCACAGAGCTTAATCTCGTAATTATTCATTTAATTACAAAATTTAATCATATTGAATCATGAAAACAAGAGGGTAAATATAGAATTTAGGAAGACCCATTCGCTCTGATCGATTTCTCCCGATTCCAATCCTTTGGCCACACTTTCCGCGCTGTCCAGAGATAGAACTTCCTTCAATTCGCTGTTCTAATACTTCTAGTGACTCCTAAGCATTCACGTTGCGTCTCACTTCGATATATAAAGCCTTTACTTGTTGACTTGATTTTGATGAGATTGGGTTAATCGGAGCAGTAGGGAAGAAGAAGAGAAAAACATGAAATTAGTTTCTTGAAATGGAAAGTGAGATACACGTTTCCATTTTTAGTCAAAGGAGTTTACCAACTGCTTTCTACCTAAAAATTGAAATTCAAACTCAAATCGCGCAGCGGTTGCACAAGTCAACGAAGTTCCACTCATATCTCCTTTATACAGCTCCAAACGACACAAATAAATGTACTACGTAAATCGAAAAAGGAGATGGTCGTAGTGGCGCTTGGTTTGTTGCCAAATTCGAAAGTCTTATAAATGACCATTTTACCCCCTCCTTATTTTTAATTTATCAAAGTACCATATTATTATTACTTGATTGATATATTATTTGATTTTCGATGTATTACATTCTCGCGCCTTGAAAAAATTTCGTCCACGAAATCCACAAACTATGCCGGTTCTATTCCAAATCAATAATCAAAACTAAGTCGTCTAACTTACAAACATTACCCTTTTGCAACAAGCGATATCATTGTACTAAATCACATTGTCACTTAGAACTAGGATACATCATCTACCACATCACCCAGACCGAACACACAAAAGAATTCTGGCACAATCCCTTAAATGTATAAATTATGGCCAAAAATAGGTCTAGGTTGAGCCTGTCAAAAATACGCGGCAATTAGTATACTTTTCTATAATATTGTATACATTATATATTTTCTATAATATTGTATATTTTTATTATTTTTAACTCTTTGTTCTTGTGATTTCTTAGCTTTTGATCTCATAGTTATGTAATATACATCCGAAATATATCATACTATTTTCCTCATAAGTTTTTATCACATTTACTAATTTTAAATAATAATTTCTTTGACTTCCATGGGTAGAATACATTGTATAAATTCATATATATGGTTTAAACCCTAAATAAAACAACTATTCTTACTGAAACATATATATAAAATCACTGGAAATCAAATTCTTATTTTTAAACCGAATTTTGTGTGTGTAGATCTTATATACATTCATATATACATGTTATCACCATTTAGCGTACTTTGCACTAATGAAATCACAAATATTAATATATCCATATAAATCCTAAATAAAAAATTTAAATTCATATAAACAAGTACTGTAACTTTATAAATCAATTTCATGCCGTTTTGTTATGATTATATACATTAAACCATTGATATACGAACTTGGGCAGCTTTTCATATTATATAAAGTTTGTATATATAATTCATAAAAATTGAATAAAATGACATAAAAACACCTTTTACACCTTATAACATCATTTAAAATCTCGGATAATACTTTAATATTAAATGAATATATTTAAATGGCCCGAATCATAAAATTTGTATTTGTGGACCATTTCTGCACAAAAAAGTAATATTCTCTTATTAATTCTTGCAACTCACATAAAAATGATCATAAATTATGTTTAGGTCTATAAACATCATATTTCATCCCACTATTTTATTTACATAAGTTCGACTAAATCTATCCATCATTCCACTATGATTTTCCTAATTTTGTGCCACATTTTCCCGTCGTATTTTGCATATAGAGTTTACATATGCATTATTATATTACTCCATTAACGCATTTCGCTACTCGAAAATAATTTGCTGCTTTACACATAGCATAAAAATTGTATATAAAAATACATATTAATTAAACAAAATTACATATGAATACTTATTAAACCTAATAACACCATATCAAATCAAGGAAAATAGTTCCATACCAATTGAATATGTTTATAAGGCCCGAAGCATAAAATTTGTATTTTTGGACTGTTTTTAAACAAAAATGTAATATTCTCATATTTATTGGTACAAATAATTTAAAATTGCTCAGAAATTACATTTTGGTCCGTAAACATCATATTTCATCCCAGCAATTTGTTTATACTAGTTTAACTTAATTTATCCATCATTTCACTATGATTTTCCTAATTTTGTGCCTCGTTTTCACATATATATAGAGTTTACTTATACATTGCATAACTGTCTCCGTTAACTCATTTAACTACTCAAAAATAATTCATTATATAGGTTAGGCATGTTTCAAGAATCTACACAGCCAAATACCGAAATTACTTATTTAATTACTAAATTTAATCATATTAAATCATGAGAGAAAATATAGAATTTAGGGAGACTCATTCGCTCTGATCGATTTCCCCAGTTCCAAGCATCTGGCCTCACTTTTCTGCACTGTCCAGAGATAGAACTTCCTTTAATTCATTGTTCTAAAACCTCTAGTGACTCCCAAGCATTCACATTGCATAACTCCCTCTGTTAACTCATTAACTACTAAAAAATAATTCATTATACAGGCTAGGAAACTTGCTAGAAACCACAAAGCCTAATAGCGAAATTACACATTTAATTACTAAATTTAACCATATTAATAATTAAATCAAGCGAGTAAATATAGAATTTAGGGGGAGATCCGTTCTCTCTGATCGATTTCTTCTGATTTCAAGCCTTTGGGCTCACTTTTCTGCATTGTCCAGAGATAGGGCTTCCTTCAATTCGCTGTTCTAATACCTCTAATGACTCCTAAGCATTCGTCCTTGCTTCTCACTTTGATTTAGTGCCTTTATTTCTTAATTCGATTTTGATGGGATTAAGGTTAACCGGAGCATTAGGGAAGAATGAGAGAAAGACGTGAAATCAGTTTATTGTAATGGAAAGTGGGATACGCGTTTCCATTTTTAGTCAAAAGCGCTTACCAACTGCTATCTGCCTAAATATTAAAATTCAAACTCAAATCGTGGAGCGTCGGTATGACTCGACGACATTTCCAGTCAGATCTCCTTCACATACAAACATTTCATGATTCTATATTACGGCTTTCACGACGAATGTCCAAAATGTACTTTCAAAATAGAAGACTAGAACCTTTAAGGATTTTAAATTCCAGATTTAAAATTTCAAAATTACATAAGTAAAAAATTCACAAAATTGGTGATTCAAAGTTCTAAAAAATTTAATTCAAAATTTTTAGGTTGAAATTCAAACATAAAGGATTCAACATTTAGGAGATCCAAAAATCAATGTTCACATTCTGAACATTTCAATATTGAAGATTCTCGAATTCAACATTCAGATTTAAGATTCCAACTCGTGTTCAATTAAAGGATTCAAGATTCAAATTTATGTATTCAGGAATCAAATATTTCAAGATTGAAGATTCAAACTTTTCATGAATCTGGATTCAAAATACAAACGTTTTCAAGGTCAATATTAGAGCTTTTGTAATGAATATCCCAGATTTATGGCTCAAAGTTTAAAGAGTAGAATTCGATAGGATTCTAGATTCTAAATCTCGATAATCAAGTAAGTTCAACCTTTAGAAAATCCATAACTTCTAAAAATTCAAAATTCAAAACTTTTAAGATTCAAAATTTCGAAAATTAAAGATTTGAATTTTTCAATCATAGTTTTCACGATCAAGATTTGAACTTTGCAATAATCAAAAATAAAATTCAAACATTTGATGATGTAAGAGCCAAACTTTTCAAGAATCAAGAATAAAATTCAAAATTTTTATGATTTAAGTTCAACAATCAGGAGATCCAAAAATCAATATTCATGTTCTGAACATTTCAATATTCAAGATTCATGAGTTAACCTTGATAGTTTCCAGATTCGAATTTTGATAGATTTAAGATTCCAACTTTAAAGAATTCAATTTCATGATTCAAGATTCAAATTTATGTATTCGGAAATCAAACATTTCAAGGTTGAAGATTCAATGTTTTCACGAATTTAGATTCAAAATACAAACATTTTCAAGATCTATATTAGAACTTTTATGATAAATATCCCTGTTTATGGCTCAAATATTAAAGAGTAGAATTTGATAGGATAAGATTCTCGAATTAAAATCCCAATAATCATGTAAGTTCAAACTTTACAAAATCCATGGTTCGAACTTCAGAGATAATTAAAAATTCAAAACTTTTACAATTTAAAATTTCGATGATTTAAGGTTTGAACTTTTCAATCACACTTTTCACGAGCAAGATTTGAACTTTGCAATATTCAAAAATAAATTTCGAGCATTACAAGGTTCACAATTTCATAATTCAAAATTCAAACATTTGATGATTTAAGAACTAAATTTTTCAAGAATCAAGAATCGTTTAAAGATTCCAAATTTTAGCAAATCCTTTCAACAATGAAGTCTCGAAATTCTACAATTTTGGTATCATGATTCAAAATTTTCAACATCTGATATTCTTCGTGAAAACTCAAACTTTTCACTATTTAGGATTCAAACTTTCCACGAATCCAGGCTGAAATTTTAAGTTCACAGAAATCTTAATTTGCGCTTTTCATTTTAAATATCCCTAATTTAAGGTATAAGCATCCAGCTGTATAAGGTTTAACTTCCGAACATCCCGAAGTTTAACGCTCACAAGTCAGACTATGAATAGATCAAGAGTGAAGATTCCAAATTTTCAACATTTAAGGGCGGAGATTAAAAATTTCAAAATATCAAGTGTGAAATATTCAAGATCCTTGATTCAACATTCGAACATTCAAGGTCAAGAATTTAGATTTAAGTTTTCAAGATAACGGATTCTGGATATTATGTTTCTCAAGATTTTTGAATTTTCAAGTTTCATCCATTCTAAGGCTCAAGGTTTAAGCTTTTCGACAAACTCGATATTCAAGATCAATGGTTGGATCCTTTATAGAATAAGGATTCGATCTTTTTCGGGTTTATGTTTTGAAATATTGCTGATCCATTTTCAATTTCCAAATATCATGATATAAGTTTGTAGATAAAAATCAAGTCCAGTAAAAATTCGGGAGTTTCCAAATTAATGTTCACGTTTCAAACATTTCAAAATTCAAGATTCATGAGTCTAACTTTGATAATTTCAAAATTTGGCTCTTGCAAATTAAAGAGTTAAACATTGCAGGATTCAATCTCAAGACTCAAAATGTGACGCCCCACCTCTATGCTCACAATAACAAAGAGTATTAAAGGAAATACTGTCTGTTATCACGAAAAATAAGACTGGATAGGAGCGGCCATCCGTAGTTAGGTCTTACACTAGTATTGATTATTTCGATAGGAGTGGTATATATTTTTATTTTTCATCTCTTATTTATTTACTCCCATCGACATACCCAATTCCAGTATAAAACGAACTACGATGGTTCATAATAGTTTAGGACAATAAATATAATAATAACCCAGATAATATAAATGCGGAACAAAAATAAAACAAAACGTCTCATATATATAATAACTGATGTCAGTTACAATACAAGTGATACGGTACATATGATACAACTACAACTGTCGACACAGGATGTTACATATACAAGTACATTAATATCATTAATATACATGAATACATATCATCCTATACAATTACACTGACTACTATAAAATGACGACAACTACCCCAAAAGATATGAAAAGACTTCATAGCTCGAGCAGCAACCCAAAGCAAGATATTTATAACCTGTAATAACTCGGTCTGACCCGAGTATTACATTCAAAAGAAAATAATACACGGGTCAGTCTAATTCAAACTCAGTTATTAATGCACAGAAGCAATAATAATTAAATAACAATTAAACGACAGTCAAAATAAATCCACCTATCCGATTCCTAAATAAGGAAATCGGATGTGACGCCCCACCTCTATGCTCACAATAACAAAGAGTATTAAAGGAAATACTGTCTGTTATTACGAAGAATAAGGCTGGATAGGAGCGGCCATCCGTAGTTAGGCCTTACACTAGTATTGGTTATTTCGATAGGAGTGGTATATATTTTTATTTTTCATCTCTTGTTTATTTACTCCCATCGACATACCCAATTCCAATATAAACGAACTACGATGGTTCATAATAGTTTAGGACAATAGATATAATAATAACACAGATAATATAAATGCGGAACACGGATAAAACAAAAGTCTCATATATATAATAACTGATGTCAGTTACAATACATGTGATACGGTACATATGATACAACTACAACCGTCAAATCTGAAAGTTACATATACAAATACATTATCGTATATAATATACATGAATACCTAACTTCCTATACAAATAAATCGACTACTATAAATGACAACGACTACTCCAAAAGATATGAAGTGACTTCATAGCTCAAGCAGCAACCCAAAGCTAAATATCTACAACCTGTAAATACTCGGTCTGACCCGAGTATTACATTCAAAAGAAAATAATATATGGGTCAGTCTAATTCAAACTCAGTTATTAGTGCACAGAAGCAATAATAATTAAATAATGAATAGACGACAGTCACAATAAATCTCGTCTATCCGATCCTTAAATAAAGAAATCGGATAACGATAAATATAACACGTAACAATGTCAAACAACAAATCAACAAATTAAACCAAATCAGAATACAATTCAGAATATTGAATTGAATAAACAAAAACAGTTCAAATCATTGAAATATCAATTAAAATATTAATTCGGGTAGGGCTGCAATACACGCACGCGTGCACTGCCTCGCCACTACAGCATATGGAATATGCAAAAGATCAAATAATCAAAACAAGATAGAATATCATAAAAGCCATACCGTGTGGCTGCAGTTCACGCTTGCGTGCACTGCCTTGCCACTACAGTGACGATGTACCCAATGAATACCGTGTGGCTGCAGTTCACGCTTGCGTGCACTGCCTTACCACTACAGTAATGAAATAGGAATCAACACAAGGTCAAGTCCAAGCGATTAAGCTTGATTCAACACAATGTACACAATGAAAATTCGTAAACGAACACTAGGTCAAGCACAAGAAAATCAGGTTCAACATTTCACAAGTCAAAGGCAACAATACTACAGGCACCAGGTCAATGAGACCACAATGAAAAGTTCAACAAAATCAAGTGAAGGCTAGCACATACACGTCAAAGTGTAGACAACTACAAAATCAGGATAAAGCCAGTGACAAGCTTACATGATGACTCGAGAACTGAGCATGAAGTACTCAGTATACATGTATCGATATATACATGCACTGAACAGTGGGCAAGATTAATGTATTTATTAAATTTATTTCCAAATAATGTACTACCTAATTTCCTTTAATTGCAATTTGGTTTTCAAATTTTATGCACATACTAAAGAAATAAAACATATATCAATTGATTCGTTTAATTCAAATCCTTTTATTAAGTTCAATACTACTATATAAACTTAGTTACCTTGTTTTTTTTTTCCATTCATTACTTTAATATATCCATTCTAACAACTCCTAACCATTGTATTACATTCCACACAAATGTAACATTTATTTTCATTTATTACAATTTATCTCAAATTCCAATTAACAAATTAAATAAATAGGTAACCTAAAATAAACATTACCGTTACTCTTAGTCCCATAAATAAGCCTTTATTACTTACAATCAATGTTGGCATTCATTTCCATACTACTAATTTCATTTATGTTCTATCCAAACATAACCTTTAGATTTATTTCATTAATTAATTCAATATTTACATCCACTTATTAGTAAATAACTTCCATGTAACGACCCATAATTTTCGATTATTAAAATATTAATTAAATAATATTTTATAATTTTATATTGAAATAAAACTAAAAAAAATTGATGTTACAAGGAGAAGAATAACTAGAATGTAATGTTAGTAATGTTAATATAAGGTAATTGCTAACTATTTTAATCTAATTTCCAATTAATTGAAGTGACTTTAAGGTTATAATTAGTTATAACTAAAAATAAGGAAATACATTGAACGTTGAAATTATATGTAATCAATTAGAATTGGCTAATATTGAATATGAAATCAGTGGTGCTGTCTGAACGCTACTGATAAATATTTAAAGTAATTTCAAACTAATTGAAATACATTGTAGGTTGACTTGGTTATAATTGTAAATAATGAAATAAATTAAATGATGTAGATGGTGAACTTGTATGTAGTTAATTGAAATAGGTTAATATTGAATATAAAAAAAATTTGGGTAAGCAAATTATAACCCTTGGTTGTAAAGAATAAGATAAGGGGTATGAATTATTATTATAAACGATTGTATTAACTATTTTCTCATTAATTTATCGTTTTAATATTGAATGGGTAATTAATTGAATTAAGATAATTGAATGTTGGGTTTAATGTTGGAATTGTATGTTAGTGATTAAAATAATTGTAACGTTATTTGATGATAAGTGAAATAAGGAAATGAATTAAATGTTATATAAAAGGGGAAATTATATGAAATTAATGGAAAATTGAGTATAATCAGGATTGTGTAAGTAGTCATAGCATTTGTTGTTAATAATAATCTTGTAAATGCGATTAAGTAAGTAAAAGGTAACATTTGTCATTCATCACCTATTTATTTAATCCATTGAAATTAAATTGAATATCAATTGCAGTTAATCTAATTACCTACTACGGTTAATATGAACTAAAGTGATAAATATAGAAGATTGAGGTAATGAAATGGTAAACCAACGTTAAGTATATATATAATATGATAATCGATTGAATAATAAGATTAAAAAAACAAAATAAGTATATGTTGGAATTTAAATTAATTAATGAATTTATTGCCGTTAATTTGACTTGGAATCTTCTAATAAAAGGGAAAGAGAGTTTATTTGAAATTAATGGCGTTTAATGAAAGAAATGTACGTTTGTTATATAATCCGTTATAAGTATAATTTTGAAATTAATTACAATTATGTCGATTTGGGATCTTTCAATTTTAAAAAAAAGAAACATTAATATTAATTTTTGGATTTAACGAAAGAAACATACATTATTGTAAAAAAAAAGGAACATTTTAATGAAAATAAAACGAACATTTTCATTTTTACGGTAAAAATAATTCTATATGAAGAAGAAAAAAATGAATTTCAAAACAATATTTTATAGTCGTTAAGTATACATTTAAGGCTGTATATAAGTGATTTTAACACTAATCTTGATGTTTAAATTTAATTGACTTTTTAGGTTGTGCAATTCCCCTATGAGATATTTTGAAAGAAAAAAAAACTTGAATTTGAGTTCTAGATCATCTTTTATTTTTTTGTAACGTTACACTGGTTATTGTATTCAAATTTATTTACTATATGTTAATTATGTGTAAACGAGTGTGAAAAAGGGTATATTCAGTGATAATATATTTAATTGAGTGGATCATGCAATTAACTAGATCCTAAGTGGTCCCTTCATTTCCTTATTATTAAATACACCTGCCACCATTTCCACATTTGGTTTTATTGCAATTCTTTGATTTAATTGAAACGTGAATTTATATCCTTTCTTATTCTTCCGTTTTGTTTATTTATTTCCCAAAGCATCTACTTAGATCATACAGTTTTGTTTTATTTGTCCCTTCCATACATATTTCATATGTCACTTCCCTTTCTTCTTTTGTTTTATATCACATATCATTCTTTCCCCTAGAAATTTCTTATTTTTCAAACATCAGACCTCTATTTGTTTCCCTCAAGGTCTCGATGTCAACATAGCTTTATACCTCTACTTAATTGCTGCCAATTCATTTTACTGAAGCTATGTTTAGAAAAAGAAAAGAATAAAAAAGTGTGAGCATCCATTTCTTCCTTAACCACATCCGTACCTTTCCTCATCGCCTTGCCTTCTTTTGCAAGAAGCCTTCAAAAAAAATGAACAATGAGAATTAGCCTTAATGGTTTTGGCTTTCCACTTCTTGCCTTTGTTTTGGGTACATCAAATTTGAAAACGTGAGTTATTAAAGTTTCTTATTTTAAGAATTAAATATGTATGTATTTTTATTTTATTTTATATCCTTATAACCTGAATATCTTCCTCATACGAGCTTTGATACATGCGTAGTTTCTTCCCTTGGACTCATATTGAAATTCCTAATAACATAAAATAGGTTTGGCTGAGTTTGGAGACTATTGGAAAAGGCATCTTTGTTTGGATTTTTGCGTTCTAAATATCAAAGGTGTAACGTACTGGATTTTTCGTTGCCGAAAAACCAAATAGTTATGGGTTTTAAAAAAATTTAAGAAAAGAAAAAGACAGAAGAAGGGATAGGAAGATAGAAAATAAAGAAAATAGAGAACAGAACAGAACACAACACAACAATATCAGAATCTCACAATTCGCAGCGGAACAACATATAATAATAAATGAATAATCTTTAAACAAAGAACTATATCAGTTATTACATTTTATACATTACATTTCATTACATCATAGCATCAGAGTGTACAACAACAACAACAAACAGTGCAGCGGAAAAATAAATACTATATAAACTAGTAATACGCCATGCCATCCAGCTTGCCTCCAGCAACTCCAGAATATCCAGAATATCCTGATAAACCTAACTCTTGACTGCCCGTGTGGAAATTGGTGGGCACCCAGAGTTTAGAAAGGAAAACAATAAACTCCGATTATTGAAAATATACTGTATGTTTGGGAAATGGATTCATTTTAAATAAATAAACGTTATAATTTTTAAAGTTATAAAAATTATGATTTTTGAGAAATATAGTTAAAAACTGATTTTTGAGAATATGATGCTATTGATTTTATAAAATAGTTTAATCGGGATTTTAGAATTTATTGTGAAAAGTTTAAATATAGGATTTATAAAATTTAATTATTTTATGAATCAAAATGATGAAGTTTTTAAAGGAGTTTAAAGACGTTTTAAAAATTACTAGTTTATATAGTATTTCTTTTTCCGCTGCACTGTTTGTTGTTGTTGTTGTACACTCTGATGATATGATGTAATGAAATGTAATGTATAAAATGTAATAACTGATATAGTTCTTTGTTTAAAGATTATTCATTTATTATTATATGTTGTTCCGCTGCGAATTGTGAGATTCTGAGATTGTTGTGTTGTGTTCTATTCTGTTCTCTATTTTCTTTATTTTCTATCTTCCTATCCCTTCTTCTGTCTTTTTCTTTTCTTAAATTTTTTTAAAACCCATAACCGAATAGTTATGGGTTTTAAAAAAATTTAAGAAAAGAAAACGACAGAAGAAGGGATAGGAAGATAGAAAATAAAGAAAATAGAGAACAGAACACAACACAACACAACAATATCAGAATCTCACAATTCGCAGCGGAACAACATATAATAATAAATGAATAATCTTTAAACAAAGAACTATATCAGTTATTACATTTTATACATTACATTTCATTACATCATATCATCAGAGTGTACAACAACAACAACAAACAGTGCAGCGGAAAAAGAAATACTATATAAACTAGTAATATGATATGATGTAATGAAATGTAATGTATAAAATGTAATAACTGATATAGTTCTTTGTTTAAAGATTATTCATTTATTATTATATGTTGTTCCGCTGCGAATTATGAGATTCTGATATTGTTGTGTTGTGTTGTGTTCTGTTCTGTTCTCTATTTTCTTTATTTTCTATCTTCCTATCCCTTCTTCTGTCATTTTCTTTTCTTAAATTTTTTTAAAACCCATAACTATTCGGTTTATGGGTTTTAAAAAAATTTAAGAAAAGAAAAAGACAGAAGAAGGGATAGGAAGATAGAAAATAAAGAAAATAGAGAACAGAACAGAACACAACACAACAATATCAGAATCTCACAATTCGCAGCGGAACAACATATAATAATAAATGAATAATCTTTAAACAAAGAACTATATCAGTTATTACATTTTATACATTACATTTCATTACATCATATCATTCTTTATTTTCAACACTTGGAAAATATTCAATATACTTAAATCGAGATTAAGTATATATTTCATTCTTTAAGGAAATCATTCTCATAAACATATTTATTTGGGCCAAAACGAATGTTGCGTAAAACATCGTTACGACAACCCAAAATCACTAGTATAGGGATTCGAAATTAAAATAGATATATAAATCCCAATACTATACAAAACATTTCCTTTCGAAAATCATTTACTATAACAACAGTGTTATAGTCCACCATTTCCTTCTATTTCTCGAAACGTCTATTTCAACAATAAATGTTGAAATCTATGGTTTCGAATCTCAACATATTTAAAACATCGTTAGATCGTTTTAATTCTATTTAAAATATCACATTCAAAACAATTTCTTTAACATATTATTCACTATTTAAAAACGTGAATATACTACGTTAACCAATTTCATCCTTTATTCATTTTATTTCAAAGGATTATTCACAGTTAAAAACGTGAATATAACTCCATTACTAAGTTTCAAAAATTTACTTATCAAAATAAGTCGTTTTCGAATTTATAAATCAATGTTTATAAATTCCATTTCTATTTATTTTATAACAACTTCCTTTTATAAATTTTCTTTTTTAACCTATTCGATTTATAACTCAATTATAAAACAAAAGTTCACATTATAAGTTAAACACTTATAAAACGATTATTTTGCAAAATCGTTCTTTTAAACATCCCAATTCATAAATCTTATAACTTATAAGATTCATTTAATCAAAAATCCATTCTTCAATTAACTTTTCAAATTTTATAAACCTACTGCTTATAAAATTCCATTTATAACTTCACTGTTTATAATTCTATAAATTTCATTCATTTATGAAATCTATTTTCACTTCATTCAAACACTTATAAAAACTCGTTTTAAAATGTCAATATTTCAATTTATAAATATCCATTTATAAATCTCTTAATATAAATCAATTTATATTTTTCTTTTAAAACGTCTTTAAACTCCTTTAAAAACTTCATCATTTTGATTCATAAAATAATTAAATTTTATAAATCCTATATTTAAACTTTTCACAATAAATTCTAAAATCCTGATTAAACAATTTTATAAAATCAATAGCATCATATTCTCAAAAATCAGTTTTTAACTATATTTCTCAAAAATCATAATTTTTATAACTTTAAAAATTATAACGTTTATTTATTTAAAATGAATCCATTTCCCAAACATACAGTATATTTTCAAAAATCACTTAAAAAAAATCATTTTTAAGGTTCCAAATTTGGTCAGTGATGCTACACACCAAATAGTCAATCACGACAACAACGATATCATATATCGATATGATAATCCATCAAATATCAAAATATCTGAATTCAAATAAATACTGTTGAGGAATCCAGTTGGATCCCTCCAACCTGTTTCCTGCATCACAAACATTTGCACAATACCAATTTCGTTCCAGTACGAAATTATCGCGGTATATGAGATTTAAAATATTATCCGCTTAATAGACGGCGCAATAGGGTCTCATCCGCTAAACAAAAAATGCGGGAAATCAATAACTCCAATATATACATATGCCAATATATATATATTGCTATTATATATAATACCAATTTCACTGTTTATGAAATATTCGCGGTATATGTTTTTAATAAATAACATCCGCTTACTAACGGCGCATAATGTCTATTTTAACAATCAATAGATAACAATCAACATTCAAACATGCATTCAAATATTTTAAATCTAACTATTTAAAATAAAATCGAAACTGATTCGATTGAGTGAGAAGTTCTCACCTTGATTTCAATTTCGTTTTAGCGATTTATTTCGAATAAAATTAAACGGACGTTTAATTTTACCCAAAATTCTCACTAACTCCAAACGACTCCAATCCAATTTCATCGCGTAGTGCTCGTCCATACGATTCCAACGCAACTGGTTTCGCGCGTTTTCGACCTCGTATGAAAAAGTTATGATTATTTGAAGTTTACACGATTTAATTTATATAATTACAACTAAATTCTAATTAATTTTAAACCTAAACCTACATCAGCCGTTCATTTTCCCTTCCTTGCATCTGGGCCGCTCTTTTGCTCCATCTTCCTCATCAGATAAACGTACGCAACCAAAACCCATACCTCCAAAACTTTGACCACCTCTAACTCCATCCACCGACCACCTGAGGCCAATCAATCTGATGATATGATGTAATGAAATGTAATGTATAAAATGTAATAACTGATATAGTTCTTTGTTTAAGATTATTCATTTATTATTATATGTTGTTCCGCTGCGAATTGTGAGATTCTGATATTGTTGTGTTGTGTTCTGTTCTGTTCTCTATTTTCTTTATTTTCTATCTTCCTATCCCTTCTTCTGTCGTTTTCTTTTCTTAAATTTTTTTAAAACCCATAACTATTCGGTTTTTCGGCAACGAAAAATCCAGTACGTTACAAAAGGTGAGTGTTTTGACCCACTCACGAATACTAGATTATCTTATGCTAGTTAAATTAAATTTATAATGTGATTAGAAATTTATTAATTGATTTTGGTATTATTAGATTGTCATTTAAGTTAAATTTGAATTTATATTGAATTGAATTTGCCATTTATTTAATAATGAAAATAAATTGCAAGTTATACACCTGATAATGATAATCAATTGATTGCTGTGATTTATTGGCTGATTTGGATGTTGGATTGTGATGGATGTTATTGGTTGTCATTTTGGATGATTGGATGTTTATTTATGTATATATCTTTGTTACCACTATGGATTGAAATGATAACTCGAGCGGTTTCCATTGATTTGGAAATTTTGGTTTGGATACTGGTTGAAATGACATATAACTGTGTAATTTCTTTAATTTGGATTATTTATTAGAATTGAATTATTTGAAAGATTTAAGTTTTAAATTTAAAATCCGGATCTATTTTAATTAAAATGATTAAGATTGGTATTTTTGAATCGTTTGAAATCTTTTAAATAATTAAATCCACATTGTACGCTTGATAGAAGATGAAATTCCTGTTATACATCTCTGAATCCATTATAGTAATATTTCTATTCTACTTATTTTGATTTGACTTACATAAGATCTTTTAGTCCTGACTCGAGTGTTTTGTCTTTCTATTACGCTCGGGTCAGTCTGAGCTTTTTTAGTGTATTGAAGACCATTATATTTTGAAGGATGAAGACGGAGACGAGTCTGCTATTTATTATTAATTATTCCACTACATCATGTGTTCCGCTGCATTATTTATTTATTTCTACTGTATGTATAACTCTGATTTGTATTGTAAAGGTGTAATCAAATGTTATTTGTAAAACAGCTTCATGAACTGTTTATTTGATTTTTATATTTTATCATTCCGCTGTGAGATTCTGTGTTTTATCTTTCCTTCTTTTCTATTATTTTCTTATTTACCCCATTAACAGTCTTACCTTTTGAATGATTTTAGTTGACATGTGTGGTTTATTGTCGATTTAAATCGTCCAAAAGGGTGGGATGTTACAGTTGGTATCAGAGCTTTGGTTTAGACATACCTTAGCCTGTTGGGGTTAACTCATTAGAGATAGGGTAGTAATACCCTAGAATGAGTTGTCTAAGTGTATATATGAGAGCGTGTATTTGTTATTTTTATAAAAGTGCTTTATATAAGTTTTGAAATGAATTTTTTTCCTAATATTATGTGATATGCAGAGGATTAAATTTTTATAACTAATATAGTTATTTGTAATGTGTTTGATTTATGAAATGGTAATATTTAGTTATTATCATTTATTGTTGATTAGTTGCGTTTTATCAGTTTAAAAGCATTGGCTAATTATTGTTGTTGTGAATTTTGTTGTTTTTGACCGTAGTTCAACTATTGAAAAACAAAATATTTGGATATTTTGGATAATCAAAACCTTCTGAATTAGTATGAATTTAATGTGAATTGATTATAAATAAAACCATGACTTGTAAATTGTTATGAAATAAATGGATGTTATAATAAATGGTTATAAATAAAGTTGTGATAACTTTAAACCTGAACAATGTCTTATAAAAAGGAATTACGTTTTTATAATTTGGTTATAAACTTAAGAAAATTCCTTATGAAATGATTTGGTAATAAATGTAATATTAAATGAGAAATATTACATGTGGAATGAATGTAATTTAAATTGAAGAGAAATATAAGCAATATTATGAGAATGAATAAATTAATGTTATATGTTAAATGGAGAAATTATGTGAAACAAATATTAAAGTATGAAATGATACTTTCATTAATCAATGAGATTAATAATGAATTTAGCTAAAGTATAATTGTGATGAATCAAATTGAAATAAATACGTAAGTTGTGCGTATATTATTTTATTCGCATAATTAATTTGATCCGGATTTGAGTACGTAAGTTTGAGGTGAATTACACCATTTCGCATTAGAATTTTTCATTCGATTCTTGATGGTGAATATTGATATGGATTTTTGGTTTGATTCTAGAGTTCTCTATCATAGTATATGGCTATGCAAGGAGAATGATGGTTTCTAGTCAAGAAACCATATCGAAGTCCGCATTAGGGAAGTTGAATGGACAATACTAGTTCGAAAGCGAACTTGTGTGATCGAGCGAACGATCGAATGTAATGTTGCGAAATGATGACATGTGTACATCTTATGTTCTAATATTATTGATATGCTTTGGCATTGAAATTGAAAGTTGTTGGGTTGGATATCTTTGTAATTTAAATTGGGATTTTCTTTTATGAAAAACTACTATTAATTTAAAACCATTTTTCAAACTACTTTCTTTTATTTTCCTTATACTAACTACTTTCTTTAATTTTTCTTATACAAAATATTTTACAAACTATTTTATTTACAAACTATTTTCCACAACCATTTTATATACCAAAATATTTCACAAAATGATTGTATATAAATAAAAGCTATTCTAAATTCAAAACCTTTTGCAAAGCAAAAATGTTCAATTCCATATGGATCTTCATGCAGCGTAATTGATTTGCAAATTTTTTTTATTCTTGCATAAGACAGACTTTATATAAGTATGAGGTGATTTATAAAAATGTTGATTTTGGAAGTTTTTGATCTGAAGAGATAAATCTTATATATAACGGAATTTATATAAGAATGATTTGATATATTTGAGACTATTGATTTTGGAAAATACTCTATCTGAAAATGAAATCTTATATATGATGGAATTTATATAAGTGCGATATTTGAAGCTATGATTCTGAATGGTGACTATATATGGTATGATATATTTTGAACCGATAATGATATATGGTATGAATGGTGACTATATATGGTATGATATAAATGAAATAAATGAAAATACGCTATCCATCGGACCCCTTTGGTGGGTCATTTGTTGGATCCCTTTGGTGGGTCATTATCGGATCCCTTTGGTGGGTCATTATCGGTTCCCTTTGGTGGGTCATTATCGGATCCCTTTGGTGGGTCATTATCGGATCCCTTTGGTGGGTCACTTATTATATTCATTTGATATCATTGGATAGCGTAAACCGAGGGGTGAGATGCCTACAGCTACAATTGATTCCGCTGGGATAGCGGCATAACCATTGCGTAACTGCAATCCATGGGGGAACGTACTTTCCATATCTATATTCAATGATTTTAAGTATTTTCATTGGGTGTTGAAACAGGTCTGCTAAGTACTTGGAGAATTCTAGTCATGCGTCTGATCAACGCATGGCCAGAGTCTGCAAGAACAAGGATAGACCTGTTAAAACATCGAGTTGTAAAAGTATTTTGATAAAGTATTATATAAAAGATATTTTGATCATTTTTCCTTTCTAAATACTTTAAAATGTTTAAATATTGTTTATTTATGTACAACATGGTTTAGTAGTAAATTATTAGTGTTCTAAATACTGTCAGAAGTTATTAATTAAATAAAACATTTTAAAGTTAATGATTATTGATTTATTAATGATGTTTAGAAGTATTTTGAGATTTAAAACTAATAAAATTTAAACATAATGGATTTAAGGTTTCAATAGCTTCTTTTTAAATATAAGTAATGATGTAAGTAATTGTTTTCAAATAATTTACATATATTTAAAAAGATGTTATTTAAAATTACTGAAAGGGTATTAATAAATGAAGCAAGAAAATTTATAGAATTTTTTTTGTAAAGTATTAAAACATTAAAGACAAATGAAGTTTTCAAATGAATTTTTTTTTGTAAATTTTTTATAAGTTTCTTTGAATGTATAATTTGAAGATATATTATATAAATGGAAAAAATGATTTGCGAAGCTTTAAATATACTTGGAAAATAAATTAGAATCTCAATTTTGGAAGTATGGTTTTAAATAATTGCTTGATTTCGAAGTACTAGTAGTAAATTTATAGGTTTAGTTACTTTTGAATTTTGTATTAAACCATGATAATGTTTTTCCCATGATTTGAATATTCATTTTAAACCAAGTGTGTAAAATTAATCATGAATCTATGAAAATTTATACTTTTATTTAGATATTTAGTGCAAGATTTGAGTATGCTATTAGTTTCACTTTAATAATCTAGAGTTTATACTTATTTTGGAATATTGAGTCTAATAAATTATCAGATTTAAGGAACTTTATTTTTAAAATCTTATCATAATGTTTTAATATAAATTTTTGAAATAAATTTCTAACATTGTTTAAACTTTGGGAAAGTCCTTGCATAATGCTATAAAGATGTTTTACATTTATCTTATATTCCTACTAAGTGAATGAGGTTAAATGTTTTAATTGAATTTTTAGATATATTGAAGTATTTCTTTTCTCTTCAAGGGCGAACACCAAAAACTTAAATTTTTATTCTATAACTAAATTAAGGTATAAAATTAAGTAAGGCTGTAGAAGCTTAAGTAATAATTTGTGAAATGATTCATTAATGGCTTAAATCTTTAATGGAAAACAAATTATGTAAGTGATTGGCCTTTATATAAATAATAATTAATTAAATAAATAAGAATGGAATTTTACGAAAAAAATATATAAGAAATTAGAAATTTGTAACTTGTAAATCAAAAGTTATAAAAATTTAGAATATGTAATCATTGAATATTTTGTTAACTAACATGAATAAAATAAACTTGTATAACACTCAATTACATTCGTAAAACACATATATTTACCAAAAATGTTTAATAAGTTGAAATGTTAATAGAATATGTAATAGAATATTATACAGGTAAAACTTAAGTAATGGAAGCGTTCAATGAAATTATTTCTAAATAAGAATTTTGATGAACAAGAAATGTTATGTATGTAAGTTAATATTGTGAAATAATTTATATATGTACATGTAAGAAAAAGAAAAGGACGCTATATGAGAAAAAAAGAATAGTAATGATGTAAAAAAAAGAAGAAACCAATTGAATAAACTTAAATATTGTGTTGAAATTATTGGTTATTTTGGCTTTTGAGATGATAGGAAAGGATACTTCTAACTCTATAAGGATGTATAGATAATATATCAAGTATTTATCTAAGGCTATTGAGCATAGCGTACACTTAATAGTTTAGTTATCATCTTGTACGACTAAAAATGTCTGAACCTGAACAAATCATCAGTTTGGTTGCTATGGACATATGATTGATTACTTTGTTACATATGATGGTCATGTTGTTTGTTTGCATGTGACTATTATTATATTGTGTTGATTTGTTTGTTATTAATTGAAGCAACTTAAATATATCTCTTTTCACGTATTATTAACTTCTTTGGATTTTACAAGTGAAGTACAAGTTTATGGAAATAATAGCTACTGCTTTTGGTTTCATAAATTAAGCGTTCTTTTCCCGACTAATAGGTATATTTTTGGATTACAGGTTTCTAGCAATATTATATTGTTTCCCATGGTTTGGGATGTTTAATTTTTTAATATGATATATATATATGATGATTATACATATTATTATTTCTCCGCGACCTCTCCGTACAAAGGAGACTCTACCGAAATTTTTCGTAAATTTTAGACTTAGAAATTTTGTGAAAAGTGAAATATTTTCAAACTTTGGTAGACTTGAATATGAAGAATTACTTGTAATTAATTGTATATTCTATTTAAATTAATTAGTTATGAAAATTAATTGTTTATCAATTGAATACTTTGAATAAAATATAATGATTCCTTATTTTCTCCTTTCCCTAATTTCCTCCTTTTCCCTTTTCGAGGACGAAAAGTTTTGAGTAGGTGAGAGTGTAACGACCCATAATTTTCGATTATTAAAATATTAATTAAATAATATTTTATAATTTTATATTGAAATAAAACTAAAAAAAATTGATGTTACAAGGAGAAGAATAACTAGAATGTAATGTTAGTAATGTTAATATAAGGTAATTGCTAACTATTTTAATCTAATTTCCAATTAATTGAAGTGACTTTAAGGTTATAATTAGTTATAACAAAAAATAAGGAAATACATTGAACGTTGAAATTATATGTAATCAATTAGAATTGGCTAATATTGAATATGAAATCAGTGGTGTTGTCTGAACACTACTGATAAATATTTAAAGTAATTTCAAACTAATTGAAATACATTGTAGGTTGACTTGGTTATGATTGTAAATAATGAAATAAATTAAATGATGTAGATGGTGAACTTGTATGTAGTTAATTGAAATAGGTTAATATTGAATATAAAAACTTTTTGGGTAAGCAAATTATAACCCTTGGTTGTAAAGAATAAGATAAGGGGTATGAATTATTATTATAAACGATTGTATTAACTATTTTCTCATTAATTTATCGTTTTAATATTGAATGGGTAATTAATTGAATTAAGGCAATTGAATGTTGGGTTTAATGTTGGATTTGTATGTTAGTGATTAAAATAATTGTAACGTTATTTGATGATAAGTGAAATAAGGAAATGAATTAAATGTTATATAAAAGGGGAAATTATATGAAATTAATGGAAAATTGAGTATAATCAGGATTGTGTAAGTAGTCATAGCATTTGTTGTTAATAATAATCTTGTAAATGCGATTAAGTAAAAGGTAACATTTGTCATTCATCACCTATTTATTTAATCCATTGAAATTAAATTGAATATCAATTGCAGTTAATCTAATTACCTACTACGGTTAATATGAACTAAAGTGATAAATATAGAAGATTGAGGTAATGAAATGGTAAACCAACGTTAAGTATATATATAATATGATAATCGATTGAATAATAAGATTAAAAAAACAAAATAAGTATATGTTGGAATTTAAATTAATTAATGAATTTATTGCCGTTAATTTGACTTGGAATCTTCTAATAAAAGGGAAAGAGAATTTATTTGAAATTAATTGTAACGACCCGTAAAGTTCGACCATTTGAAATTGTTTGTTTAATAGGATTTTGTAATTTATTTTAGTTGAAAGAATAAAGGTGGTAGATAAATATTAAAATGAAGGCTAGAATAAATTATATAGAAGTGACTTAGAAACCTATTTAAAGACATTTGAATAAAATTCAAATGAATTAAGTAGAGAAAGAAAGAAAAATTCTTACCTGGACATAAAATTTAATATGGGAATATTAAACCAAATTAATGCAATAAAAGATTGTGGACGATAAATTGAATAGATTAAGAAACCCTGTTATTGCAAGTCAATAAATTTGTAAACCCTAATGAACATCTTAAAATTTATAAATTTATTGAAATTTAAGACATAGCATAAGCGTAGAACTATAGGTATGATGACAAACTTTTATAAATTGTCTAATTAAGGGTCAGCAAATTTATTTGGAAATCAAACTCAATTAACGGTAAGTAATTATGATGGATTGATGGCATAAACGTTACTAAATTTTATCATAGTAACGGAAGTGAAGATGGAAGGCAACTGTAGAAATTTAAGTACGTATTAACAATTGAAAGGGACTGTCGATTGAATGGAGTACTTTAGGTTGTCTTACTAAATTTAGAATTTAATATAAGACAAATAGAAATAAATCAATAAACGTATAGATTTTAAGTTTATTATGATGAATTATTTTAGTGATATGACTTAGAATAAATGAAATAATTTGGGTTAATTGGTATTTAATGGAATTAAAGGTTGCAATATTCATAGGTAAGGATTTAGATGAAATAGATTGATGTATGAAATTTAATTGGATAAATGGCAATTAATTCCTTTAATTTGTGCAATTAATATATGTTAATTGATAACGATAAAAAGTTGATTTTTTCAGTGTAACCAACGTAAAATATTATCATAGCATGATACTTGGTTTGAATAGAAGGATTTGATTTAATGTGAAAAATTTTGTTCTAAGTATTGAATAAAATTGGGAAGCAATTTTTTTTATGATAATAACGTTAGTATTGGTTAATAAATAGATTTCAATGCAGTAACCAAATAAGTGGAATAAGATGAGTATATATTGCATAGAAATGAAATGTAAATCGTCACATTTGGTTGGAGCTAATTTTTAGAAACATATAAATGTTGAATCAGTAAATATTAAATTCCATTTAATATAAGAATTCAAAGGTGGAAGATTTACATTTGGATTGGAAATTTGATAGTTATTAATTAAAAGTGACCATTGAATAAATTTATGCAAACGTGATATAATGTAAATAGATGGGGATCAACTTTTATTTATGTGGTTAAGGGAATTTAATTTCTATAGTATGATAATCGAAATTAATGGAAGTTGGAATAGCTAATTTATATGTTAGTTGAAATTAGCTAGAATGTGTAGATATTGAATGATAGTAAAAAAAAAAATTTAAGGGATATAAAAGTTTCAATTATACATGGAAATTCATACTCGCCATAAAAGGTTAATTGAGACCAAAGAAGTAGTATATGAATCTAACCTTCTTTATAAATTTGGATTTATTGCAATAGTTAATTTCATAAAATAAAGGTAAAGCTAATTCAAATTTAACTGGACCATTGTTGGTATAACTTTAGAAGCAAGATTTATTTATGATTTGAGTATTTAATTCAACAAGTGGTATTTACGACAAATGAAATAGAATTGAACGTAAAATATTACGTTATTAAATGGAAATGGAATTTGTAAACATTGAGTGAAATCTTAAACTAATGTTAGTATTCGTCGTATTTACAACAATAACTTTGAATAATAGAAAGGAAGTGAATATAATAAATTAATCAAATTTATAGTGTTGAATTCAATTGGATTGGAATTAATAAATAGTTAAGAAAAATAAGGGTTATTAATAATTTGGAATTTAATTATGGTAAAAAGGCTAATTGCAATCAAGATAATGAGTTGAAATGGAAATCCAATTATTTATTTAGTTAGATTTTGTTGAGAGTATAAGGGTATAAGTTTTAATAATTGGGTTTTAGAATAAAATTTTAAATTTCCTAATAATAAGAAAGTGCGGATATTAACGCTGCAAATTAATATACTTATACATTTTAATTCAAATTCAAGCGTGTTAAATCAATAGGAACTGATTGAATTATTTTAGTAATGAAATTTGGCTAATAATAGAAGTTGAAAAATATAATTGGTTTTTATGATTTATTTAATTTATTTAATAAATATTAAAAATAGCCATTTTTGTCACGGACTCGGATTTCGACGAAACCAGTTTCATCGGATCCGTAACGTTGAATTATAATAATGTTTCAAGTTTCGTAGCGATCGGACTTGCCGTTTGATCGTACGGACTCGAAACGCCTTGAAATTTACGCATTTTGAAATCAATTTGAAATTTTTGTTTTTTTTTACATAACTTCTTCATACGATCGAATTTGGTCGCGAAACTTTTTCCATCGCGTTCAGAATATTTTAAAACACCTATTTGGATATATAGTTTTAACAAATTTGGCTCCGGAGGCATAGCAGGCTTTTTGGACCATGGTTTGTCACGCACGTTCGCGTATCCAGTCTAGCTACCCTACCTCTAGCCTATCTATAAATATACAGCTATAAACCCTAGCTCCTTTCTTTTTCATTTGCTGTACTTTAATTTCTTCACTCTTTTCTCTTCCCCAAATGTATACATCTCGGATCCAATTCCAGATCCATCCACAGTTCAAAATCAAAAGTCAAAACTCAAAAATTTCAGAAAATTCCAGAAAAAATATATGTTGAAGTATTCGATACGCGTAAAATACTGGTGAAATTCGTTTTTCAATTGGAGCTGTCGTTCATCCAGAATAAATTCAAACAGCCCCAAAACCGTTCATCATCGTCGCGCAAAACTTTATCGGATCGAGATTCTGTTTCTGGGTTTTGGAGAGGGAACCGAGGGGAGCGCATCTATGTAATTTGTTTGGCAGTTAAACGGTTGGATCGTCGGGAATTTTTGGCTAGGTTTACAAAACATGGTGCGGCTGCGTGTAGTGCGTGAGTTACTGTAGGAGAGTTGAGGTGGTGACGTGGCTTGAAGGTGAATATGTGTCGTTTTCTATTTATTTTCAATTTGAATTCAATCATCATTTTTCGCCATAACTTTCTCATACGAAGTCGGATTCACACGAAATTTTTTTTGTTAGGATCGTAATTTAATTCCGGACTCGATGACGCTGGTTTGGACGAATTCTGAGACGGGCGAATTTTTGGGTTTAAATCGGGTTTGAATTCGATTTAAATTCAAAAGGTGAGTGTTTTAACCCACTCACAACTACTAGAAGCTTTTATGTTTGTTAAATAAATTTTAGAAATGAATAGAAATTTATTTATGAGCTTTTGGCATGTTATTTCATTCATATCTGTTGAATTGCATTTTTTTTTAATGTAACTGTTAATTTAATTGATTTATTGCGTGTAAATTGGCTGTTAGAAATTATTGTTTGCATATGA
The DNA here is from genome assembly GCA_030765085.1 of Allium cepa. Lineage (NCBI taxonomy): Eukaryota > Viridiplantae > Streptophyta > Magnoliopsida > Asparagales > Amaryllidaceae > Allium > Allium cepa. The sequence continues at coordinate 925,810,862 of CM060939.1, forward strand.
ACTGCTAGTTAACAGTTATGTCAATTATCACTGAATATAAATTGTTAGATTAATAGTTGATAAAATTTAATTTGAATAAACTGCCAGTTATCACCTGTTATATATGATCATATATATAATTGTTATTGATTGATATTGATCGATGTTGTGATTGGATGATGGGTGTGTTGTTGAATGAATATTTTATTTGGATATCATTAAACTGCAAGTTTGTATGCATTTACATTTCATTCGGGATTGCGGTTTGAAATGATATACAACCGCAGTTTTATTTTTTTAAATTGCGGATTGAAATGATAAATATCCGTATCACTTGACCATAGGATAGAAAACTATATACAGGCACCGTGGTCTATATATAACTATTTTTAATGTGATTTCTATGGTTTGGATGGAATACGGTTTATAAAAATCTTAAATTTTTATACTGAATAAATGTTTTCTTCCATATTTATATGCATATGAAGTTGAAATTTTGAAATTAAAAGGTGAATAAATTTCTTTATTAAAAATGGAAGAAAATAAGAAAATGGAGTTTGATGATTTATATCCTATATTTAAATATTAAGTTGGAAATTTTAAAGATATGATATTTATAATTGGATTTTTCCCAAAATATTTTGAAATGAATATTCTAGTAAAAATTGAATTTGGAAATATATATATATATATATTTTACTAGAAATTGAAGTCTTATTAATTATGGATTTTATGTGAATGGTCAAGATTAATTAATAGAATATTGATTTTGAAAGGATAAAAATCCAACTTTAGTTGAAATATTAATGCTCAAAAATGGATATAAATATATATAAAATTGAAATGGTTTTGGGACTTGAAGTAATATTTTGGATTTTGGTTTAACTTTAAAAGAAGAAATATTTGGAAAGCCATGTAATTTATTTCTTTATAAAGCAACAGTAAAGTTAAACCTTTTTAATTCGCATACCGTTGAATATCCAAACCATTTAGTTTTGAAAATAATGGTTTTAAAATACTATGGATTTTCGAAGAATTATGTTGAAAGTTACAAACAGAATATTGGTTACATGGGATATTAAATAATAAAAAGTGACATAATTTTTGAAAAGGAATATTTTATTTGGGAAATGATATCATTGATTTGGGTTTTATAAAAATAATATCAAAATGAATCTTTTTGGGTTTTAAAAAAGAAATGATATCGTAATATTATGGTTTTGAAATGGATTATATTCTGGTTTTAAAGTACAAACTATTTTTAAAATGACCGCGGTGTTATAATAACGATGGGTTGGCAAAGAGACCGGGATCGGATATGGACATACTCTCTGTCGATACCGAAAACCACTTTGACTAACCGTGTACGCGATGGAGATTCCAGAATGAAGTAGGTGGTGGCGACGTTTCCTGTAAGGTAAATACGTGGACCCAACTCCCGTGAGTTGGCATAAGGTGGCTAAAACAGGAGCGATTCTCAGGCCAATGAGGTCATTCCTCTGATCGGACGCTCCTCTTCGATATTATACTTTGACTTGGATTTGATTCAGTGGCCACTTCTATATTTTGATTTTGGGGAGTTAGTCTGAGGTGGGCGGTAACTGCGGCTACGCGTTTCCACCAGCCTGGATAGCAATTGGTATATCTACCCTGGCATTGCCTAGTTGTGCCGTGTCACCTACCATACCGAGCCTTTACTACGAGTTTCTATTTGTGTCGTACCTATGGAGTATCCTCTGGTAGCCTCCCGATCAGGAGGTATTACGGTACTGTATAGACTATTGGCATTATTTGTGTTAAGGGGAATATTGGATCACTCCTTAACGCTATTAAAAAGTAAGTTTATTTTATAAATAGACACTATTGTAATAGCGCAATATACTACATAGTAAATAGTTTAACGGATCCTTAGGAGATGTAAATCCCGAACATCTCTTGAGTTACTGTGCTCATATTTATTTCTGTTTATTTAACTCACATAAGATATTCTAGTCTGACTCGGGTGTTTTGTCTTTTCAAATTCGCTCGGGTCAGTCTGAGCGTTTCAGGATAGCAGATTTTAGCTTTGGAGGACGAAGACGAAGAATCAGTATTATTTTATATATAGTATTACACCACACTCTTTCTATTCCGCTGCATTGCTTGTATTGGTATGTGTAACTCTGATATTTATTGTAAAAGAAGAATCAAGCTTTTGTAAACTGTTTATGAACTGTATATTTGTTATTATATTTTATCCTTCCGCTGTGAGATTCTATTTTGTTTTATTTCTTCTCTGTTTTTCTTATTTACCCCATAACAAATCCGCCCTTCCGTATGGTTTGAATCGGCATGTGTGTCGGTTTAAAGTATGCGAAAAGGCGGGATGTTACAGTTGGTATCAGAGCTTTGGTTTAGCGATAAACCTTGGCTTTGTGGGGTTTGACTCTTTGTTAATAGGGTAGTAATATCCTATGGGAGTCGCTGAGTGTATATATATGAGAGAGCGTATTTGTTAGTATTAATAAAAGATTTTGATATTGTGTTAATCTGTTCCGCTTTGTATTTATAAATTCTGGTTGATGCATGGGACGCTATGTCATCAATAGGGATTTCTAAACACTTAATAGGACAGACCAACATAATATTTGTTTTTAATATAGGTGAATGAAATAATTTTGCCTATTATATTTTCTATATATAAAAAATAGTTTTATAAAGATATATATATATATATATATATATATATATATATATATATATATATATATATATTTGGTTGCTATAGATTGGGTGTTAGAAAATAAAAATATCTATAATAACTGAAGCTAAGTTGAAATTATGATAAATCAAATTGGAGATTTTAGAACTTAAGTCCGGGATTTTTCCAAATATGTTTTCAAAGAATTTATGAAAAATAATGGTTCGGTTTATAAGTATTTTCTTATATAAATATTTCGTATAAATTGGAAGAATTGTTTTAAAGAAGATTTTGGAAAAGAATTAAATTCTGTACTTCCCTCTCTGTCGCTGGAAAATAAATTCGGTGATGACGGCCGCATCATCGACTTTCATTTTCGAGTTTCGAAGGGGAAAGGCCACTGTAGTAAATTCTACTGCAGATTTATTTTGAAATTTTCTAAAAATTTTCTTTTATTGTTCTAAATATAATTAGAGATATAAAAGTTGTAAGAACTTATTTATCTATTATTTTGAAATAGATTAAAATTTGACCCGGTATTTAATTCTAAATTTTTCCGTTAATTAATTGTTTAAAATTTGTTAGTGAAATATTAAGTAAGAAAGTTAATGCTAGGTATAAGGGAAGTAAAAGTTTTTAACTGATAAATAATGGAAAAGATTTATTGAAGAACGAATGAATTGAAACCTCTAATTGAAATAAGAGAATAATTGCAAAGCTATAAAGAGGAATTTGCATACATATGAGACAAAGAGTAATATGGATAAACATTAAATTTAATTAAAAGAATGGAGATTAAACTTGTATAAGTTTAATTGCAATTTCCTTAACATAAATAACTTACCCAAATATAAAAGTTGAAATGTTAAATAAGAATTTTAAATAGGATATTATACAAGTAGAATTTTGGAAATAATGAAGTATTCAATAAACTACTATTATAATAAGAATTAAATGCTATAAACTTAGGTTATATTTGAAATTTTATTGAAGATAAAGTTAAGAATTATTAATAGATGATATGAACCTGAGTATATAACATGAAATTCAAAATAAGAAATTATTATATGATTATTCCCTTAAGTACGTTTTAATCTCCCCTATTCCAATATAATGGAAAGTAGGAAAAATTGAAATGTCTGCAATCCATAGTTAAAGAGAAAATAAAAGCTTCCACTTATAATAATGAATTTTGTGATAGTTGGAAAATAAAACTTGTAAGAAACAAAGAAATTCCTCCATAAATGAAGGAAAGAAAATCAAACCACTGAATTATGAAATAAATGTAAATAAACTATTTTGGTGTTGGTTTGGATTGTTTGGTTGATGTATGTTTGTTGGGTAAGGAATTTTGGAGTTGTTGGAGGAACAATAATCTATCTCTATTCCATCTAAGACTGTTGAGTAACGGATGCACTCGATAGTTATTTCTCACTCCGTAAAATTTCAGAATTTGAACCCGAACAACTAATGGTTGTTGATTGAATGATTGTTGTTTGTGGTGTGTGCTGTTTGTTAAAATGTATGGTTGTTGCATTTGATTTGGATATGAATGATTGAATCTACCCAAACATTTCACTGTAATATAGATATTTAACTTTTAGATTATATAAGTGAATACAGGGGTTGGAAGCAACTGCTACTGCTTTTGGTTCCAAAATAATAAGCGTATTGCCCGACAAATAGGTACGTTTTCGGATTACGATTAAAGCGCTATTTATATATTTTCCCATGTGGGATATTTTATTTTGGATATATATGTAATATATTTGTATATTTGGATATTATATTTTCTCCAGAGTCCCTCCGTACAAAGGAGACTCTGCCAAAAATTTTCGTAAATTTTGGACTTAGAATTTTGTTAAAGATATTTTTCCAACTTTAATAATTCAAGTATTAAAAGACATAATGATTATAAAACAAGTGTATTTCATTAAAGGAAATTAATTTAGTAAATTATTGTTATAAGTTAATATTTGAAATTAGATATACTGTTTTATTCTTCCTTCTCCCTTCCTTTTCCTTTTCGGGGACGAAAAGTTTTGAGTGGGGGAGAGTGTAACGACCCGTAAAGTTCGACCATTTGAAATTGTTTGTTTAATAGGATTTTGTAATTTATTTTAGTTGAAAGAATAAAGGTGGTAGATAAATATTAAAATGAAGGCTAGAATAAATTATATAGAAGTGACTTAGAAACCTATTTAAAGACATTTGAATAAAATTCAAATGAATTAAGTAGAGAAAGAAAGAAAAATTCTTACCTGGACATAAAATTTAATATGGGAATATTAAACCAAATTAATGCAATAAAAGATTGTGAACGATAAATTGAATAGATTAAGAAACCCTATTATTGCAAGTCAATAAATTTGTAAACCCTAATGAACATCTCAAAATTTATAAATTTATTGAAATTTAAGACATAGCATAAGCGTAGAACTATAGGTATGATGACAAACTTTTATAAATTGTCTAATTAAGGGTCAGCAAATTTATTTGGAAATCAAACTCAATTAAGGGTAAGTAATTATGATGGATTGATGGCATAAACGTTACTAAATTTTATCATAGTAACGGAAGTGAAGATGGAAGGCAACTGTAGAAATTTAAGTACGTATTAACAATTGAAAGGGACTGTCGATTGAATGGAGTACTTTAGGTTGTCTTACTAAATTTAGAATTTAACATAAGACAAATAGAAATAAATCAATAAACGTATAGATTTTAAGTTTATTATGATGAATTATTTTAGTGATATGACTTAGAATAAATGAAATAATTTGGGTTAATTGGTATTTAATGGAATTAAAGGTTGCAATATTCATAGGTAAGGATTTAGATGAAATAGATTGATGTATGAAATTTAATTGGATAAATGGCAATTAATTCCTTTAATTTGTGCAATTAATATATGTTAATTGATAACGATAAAAAGTTGATTTTTTCAGTGTAACCAACGTAAAATATTATCATAGCATGATACTTGGTTTGAATAGAAGGATTTGATTTAATGTGAAAATTTTTGTTCTAAGTATTGAATAAAATTGGGAAGCAATTTTTTTTATGATAATAACGTTAGTATTGGTTAATAAATAGATTTCAATGCAGTAACCAAATAAGTGGAATAAGATGAGTATATATTGCATAGAAATGAAATGTAAATTGTCACATTTGGTTGGAGCTAATTTTTAGAAACATATAAATGTTGAATCAGTAAATATTAAATTCCATTTAATATAAGAATTCAAAGGTGGAAGATTTACATTTGGATTGGAAATTTGATAGTTATTAATTAAAAGTGACCATTGAATAAATTTATGCAAACGTGATATAATGTAAATAGATGGGGATCAACTTTTATTTATGTGGTTAAGGGAATTTAATTTCTATAGTATGATAATCGAAATTAATGGAAGTTGGAATAGCTAATTTATATGTTAGTTGAAATTAGCTAGAATGTGTAGATATTGAATGATAGTAAAAAAAATAAATTTAAGGGATATAAAAGTTTCAATTATACATGGAAATTCATACTCGCCATAAAAGGTTAATTGAGACCAAAGAAGTAGTATATGAATCTAACCTTCTTTATAAATTTGGATTTATTGCAATAGTTAATTTCATAAAATAAAGGTAAAGCTAATTCAAATTTAACTGGACCATTGTTGGTATAACTTTAGAAGCAAGATTTATTTATGATTTGAGTATTTAATTCAACAAGTGGTATTTACGACAAATGAAATAGAATTGAACGTAAAATATTACGTTATTAAATGGAAATGGAATTTGTAAACATTGAGTGAAATCTTAAACTAATGTTAGTATTCGTCGTATTTACAACAATAACTTTGAATAATAGAAAGGAAGTGAATATAATAAATTAATCAAATTTATAGTGTTGAATTCAATTGGATTGGAATTAATAAATAGTTAAGAAAAATAAGGGTTATTAATAATTTGGAATTTAATTATGGTAAAAAGGCTAATTGCAATCAAGATAATGAGTTGAAATGGAAATCCAATTATTTATTTAGTTAGATTTTGTTGAGAGTATAAGGGTATAAGTTTTAATAATTGGGTTTTAGAATAAAATTTTAAATTTCCTAATAATAAGAAAGTGCGGATATTAACGCTGCAAATTAATATACTTATACATTTTAATTCAAATTCAAGCGTGTTAAATCAATAGGAACTGATTGAATTATTTTAGTAATGAAATTTGGCTAATAATAGAAGTTGAAAAATAAAATTGGTTTTTATGATTTATTTAATTTATTTAATAAATATTAAAAATAGCCATTTTTGTCACGGACTCGGATTTCGACGAAACCAGTTTCATCGGATCCGTAACGTTGAATTATAATAATGTTTCAAGTTTCGTAGCGATCGGACTTGTCGTTTGATCGTACGGACTCGAAACGCCTTGAAATTTACGCATTTTGAAATCAATTTGAAATTTTTGTTTTTTTTACATAACTTCTTCATACGATCGAATTTGGTCGCGAAACTTTTTCCATCGCGTTCAGAATATTTTAAAACACCTATTTGGATATATAGTTTTAACAAATTTGGCTCCGGAGGCATAGCAGGCTTTTTGGACCATGGTTTGTCACGCACGTTCGCGTATCCAGTCTAGCTACCCTACCTCTAGCCTATCTATAAATATACAGCTATAAACCCTAGCTCCTTTCTTTTTCATTTGCTGTACTTTAATTTCTTCACTCTTTTCTCTTCCCCAAATGTATACATCCCGGATCCAATTCCAGATCCATCCACAGTTCAAAATCAAAAGTCAAAACTCAAAAATTTCAGAAAATTCCAGAAAAAATATATGTTGAAGTATTCGATACGCGTAAAATACTGGTGAAATTCGTTTTTCAATTGGAGCTGTCGTTCATCCAGAATAAATTCAAACAGCCCCAAAACCGTTCATCATCGTCGCGCAAAACTTTATCGGATCGAGATTCTGTTTCTGGGTTTTGGAGAGGGAACCGAGGGGAGCGCATCTATGTAATTTGTTTGGCAGTTAAACGGTTGGATCGTCGGGAATTTTTGGCTAGGGTTTACAAAACATGGTGCGGCTGCGTGTAGTGCGTGAGTTACTGTAGGAGAGTTGAGGTGATGACGTGGCTTGAAGGTGAATATGTGTCGTTTTCTATTTATTTTCAATTTGAATTCAATCATCATTTTTCGCCATAACTTTCTCATACGAAGTCGGATTCACACGAAATTTTTTTTGTTAGGATCGTAATTTAATTCCGGACTCGATGACGCTGGTTTGGACGAATTCTGAGACGGGCGAATTTTTGGGTTTAAATCGGGTTTGAATTCGATTTAAATTCAAAAGGTGAGTGTTTTAACCCACTCACAACTACTAGAAGCTTTTATGTTTGTTAAATAAATTTTAGAAATGAATAGAAATTTATTTATGAGCTTTTGGCATGTTATTTCATTCATATCTGTTGAATTGCATTTTTTTTTAATGTAACTGTTAATTTAATTGATTTATTGCGTGTAAATTGGCTGTTAGAAATTATTGTTTGCATATGAACTGCTAGTTAACAGTTATGTCAATTATCACTGAATATAAATGGTTAGATTAATAGTTGATAAAATTTAATTTGAATAAACTGCCAGTTATCACCTGTTATATATGATCATATATATAATTGTTATTGATTGATATTGATCGATGTTGTGATTGGATGATGGGTGTGTTGTTGAATGAATGTTTTATTTGGATATCATTAAACTGCAAGTTTGTATGCATTTACATTTCATTCGGGATTGCGGTTTGAAATGATATACAACCGCAGTTTTATTTTTTTAAATTGCGGATTGAAATGATAAATATCCGTATCACTTGACCATAGGATAGAAAACTATATACAGGCACCGTGGTCTATATATAACTATTTTTAATGTGATTTCTATGGTTTGGATGGAATACGGTTTATAAAAATCTTAAATTTTTATACTGAATAAATGTTTTCTTCCATATTTATATGCATATGAAGTTGAAATTTTGAAATTAAAAGGTGAATAAATTTCTTTATTAAAAATGGAAGAAAATTAAGAAAATGGAGTTTGATGATTTATATCCTATATTTAAATATTAAGTTGGAAATTTTAAAGATATGATATTTATAATTGGATTTTTCCCAAAATATTTTGAAATGAATATTCTAGTAAAAATTGAATTTGGAAATATATATATATATATATATATATATATTTTACTAGAAATTGAAGTCTTATTAATTATGGATTTTATGTGAATGGTCAAGATTAATTAATAGAATATTGATTTTGAAAGGATAAAAATCCAACTTTAGTTGAAATATTAATGCTCAAAAATGGATATAAATATATATAAAATTGAAATGGTTTTGGGACTTGAAGTAATATTTTGGATTTTGGTTTAACTTTAAAAGAAGAAATATTTGGAAAGCCATGTAATTTATTTCTTTATAAAGCAACAGTAAAGTTAAACCTTTTTAATTCGCATACCGTTGAATATCCAAACCATTTAGTTTTGAAAATAATGGTTTTAAAATACTATGGATTTTCGAAGAATTATGTTGAAAGTTACAAACAGAATATTGGTTACATGGGATATTAAATAATAAAAAGTGACATAATTTTTGAAAAGGAATATTTTATTTGGGAAATGATATCATTGATTTGGGTTTTATAAAAATAATATCAAAATGAATCTTTTTGGGTTTTAAAGAAGAAATGATATCGTAATATTATGGTTTTGAAATGGATTATATTCTGGTTTTAAAGTACAAACTATTTTTAAAATGACCGCGGTGTTATAATAACGATGGGTTGGCAAAGAGACCGGGATCGGATATGGACATACTCTCTGTCGATACCGAAAACCACTTTGACTAACCGTGTACGCGGTGGAGATTCCAGAATGAAGTAGGTGGTGGCGACGTTTCCTGTAAGGTAAATACGTGGACCCAACTCCCGTGAGTTGGCATAAGGTGGCTAAAACAGGAGCGATTCTCAGGCCAATGAGGTCATTCCTCTGATCGGACGCTCCTCTTCGATATTATACTTTGACTTGGATTTGATTCAGTGGCCACTTCTATATTTTGATTTTGGGGAGTTAGTCTGAGGTGGGCGGTAACTGCGGCTACGCGTTTCCACCAGCCTGGATAGCAATTGGTATATCTACCCTGGCATTGCCTAGTTGTGCCGTGTCACCTACCATACCGAGCCTTTACTACGAGTTTCTATTTGTGTCGTACCTATGGAGTATCCTCTGGTAGCCTCCCGATCAGGAGGTATTACGGTACTGTATAGACTATTGGCATTATTTGTGTTAAGGGGAATATTGGGTCACTCCTTAACGCTATTAAAAAGTAAGTTTATTTTATAAATAGACACTATTGTAATAGCGCAATATACTACATAGTAAATAGTTTAACGGATCCTTAGGAGATGTAAATCCCGAACATCTCTTGAGTTACTGTACTCATATTTATTTCTGTTTATTTAACTCACATAAGATATTCTAGTCTGACTCGGGTGTTTTGTCTTTTCAAATTCGCTCGGGTCAGTCTGAGCGTTTCAGGATAGCAGATTTTAGCTTTGGAGGACGAAGACGAAGAATCAGTATTATTTTATATATAGTATTACACCACACTCTTTCTATTCCGCTGCATTGCTTGTATTGGTATGTGTAACTCTGATATTTATTGTAAAAGAAGAATCAAGCTTTTGTAAACTGTTTATGAACTGTATATTTGTTATTATATTTTATCCTTCCGCTGTGAGATTCTATTTTGTTTTATTTCTTCTCTGTTTTTCTTATTTACCCCATAACAAATCCGCCCTTCCGTATGGTTTGAATCGGCATGTGTGTCGGTTTAAAGTATGCGAAAAGGCGGGATGTTACACTAATGGCGTTTAATGAAAGAAATGTACGTTTGTTATAATCCGTTATAAGTGTAATTTTGAAATTAATTACAATTATGTCGATTTGGGATCTTTCAATTTTAAAAAAAAAGAAACATTAATATTAATTTTTGAATTTAACGAAAGAAACATACATTATTGTAAAAAAAAAGGAACATTTTAATGAAAATAAAACGAACATTTTCATTTTTAAGGTAAAAATAATTCTATATAAAGAAGAAGAAAATGAATTTTAAAACAATATTTTATAGTCGTTAAGTATACATTTGAGGCTGTATATAAGTGATTTTAACACTAATCTTGAAGTTTAAATTTAATTGACTTTTTAGGTTGTGCAATTCCCCTATGAGAAAAACATTATTTTGAAAGAAAAAAAACTTGAATTTGAGTTCTAGATCATCTTTTATTTTTTTGTAATGTTACACTGGTTATTGTATTCAAATTTATTTACTATATGTTAATTATGTGTAAACGAGTGTGAAAAAAGGGTATATTCAGTGATAATATATTTAATTGAGTGGATCATGCAATTAACTAGATCCTAGGTGGTCCCTTCATTTCCTTATTATTAAATACACCGCCACCATTTTCACATTTGGTTTTATTGCAATTCTTTGATGTAATTGAAACGTGAATTTATATCCTTTCTTATTCTTCCGTTTTGTTTATTTATTTCCCAAAGCATCTACTTAGATCATACAGTTTTGTTTTATTTGTCCCTACCATACATATTTCATATGTCACTTCCCTTTCTTCTTTTGTTTTATATCATATATCATTCTTTCCCCTAGAAATTTCTTATTTTTCAAACATCAAACCTCTATTTGTTTCCCTCAAGGTCTCAATGTCAACATAGCTTTATACCTCTACTTAATTGCTGCCAATTCATTTTACTGAAACTATGTTTAGAAAAAGAAAAGAATAAAAAAGTGTGAGCATCCATTTCTTACTTAACCACATCCGTACCTTTCCTCATCGCCTTGCCTTCTTTTGCAAGAAGCCTTCAAAAAAAATGAACAATGAGAATTAGCCTTAATGGTTTTGGCTTTCCACTTCTTGCCTTTGTTTTGGGTACATCAAATTTGAAAACGTGAGTTATTAAAGTTTCTTATTTTAAGAATTAAATATGTATGTATTTTTATTTTATTTTATATCCTTATAACCTGAATATCTTCCTCATACGAGCTTTGACACATGCGTAGTTTCTTCCCTTGGACTCATATTGGAATTCCTAATAACATAAAATAGGTTTGGCTGAGTTTGGAGACTATTGGAAAAGGCATTTTTGTTTGGATTTTTGCGTTCTAAATATCAAAGGTGAGTGTTTTGACCCACTCACGAATACTAGATTATCTTATGCTAGTTAAATTAAATTTATAATGTGATTAGAAATTTATTAATTGATTTTGGGATTATTAGATTGTCATTTAAGTTAAATTTGAATTTATATTGAATTGAATTTGCCATTTATTTAATAATGAAAATAGATTGCAAGTTATACACCTGATAATGATAATCAATTGATTGTTGTGATTTATTGGCTGATTTGGATGTTGGATTGTGATGGATGTTATTGGTTGTCATTTTGGATGATTGGATGTTTATTTATGTATATATCTTTGTTACCACTATGGATTGAAATGATAACTCGAGCGGTTTCCATTGATTTGGAAATTTTGGTTTGGATACTGGTTGAAATGACATATAACCGTGTAATTTCTTTAATTTGGATTATTTATTAGAATTGAATTATTTGAAAGATTTAAGTTTTAAATTTAAAATCCGGATCTATTTTAATTAAAATGATTAAGATTGGTATTTTTGAATCGTTTGAAATCTTTTAAATAATTAAATCCACATTGTACGCTTGATAGGAGATGAAATTCCTGTTATACATCTCTGAATCCATTATAGTAATATTTCTGTTCTACTTATTTTGATTTGACTTACATAAGATCTTTTAGTCCTGACTCGAGTTGTAACATCCCGCCTTTTCGCACACTTTAAACCGACACACGTGCCAATTCAAAACCATACGGAAGGGCGGATTGTTATGGGGTAAATAAGAAAAATAGAGAAGAAATAAAACAAAACAGAATCTCACAGCGGAAGGATAAAAATATAATAATAAAATATACAGTTCATGAAACTGTTTTACAAATATTTTATTTTACTTGTACAATAAATATCAGAGTTACACATACCAATAAAATCAATGCAGTGGAATATAGTGTGAGTGTAGTGCAATACTATAAATAATAATAATACAAATCTTCGTCTCTGTCCTCCAGAGCTAAATCTTCAAATCCTGAAACGCTCGGACTGACCCGAGCGAATTTGAAAAGACAAAAACACTCGAGTCAGAACTAAAAGATCTTATGTAAGTTAAATTAACAGAAATAATATGAGTGCAATAACTCAAGAGATGCTCGGGATTTACATCTCCTAAGGATCCGTTAAACTATTTATTAAGTAGTATACTGCGCTATTATAATAGTGTCTAATTATAAAATAAACATACTTTTAAATAGCATTAAGGATTTACATTTTCCACCTTAACACGTAATAGTCCCAGTAGTCCATCCAATATCATAGTCCCTCCTGATCGGGAAGCCACCAGAGGATACCACACGGGCTACGGGAGAAATCCAAACTCGTACAAGGCGCGATAGGGTAGGTGACACGGCACAACTAGGCAATGCAAGGGTAGATATACCAATTGCTATCTGGGCTGGTGGTAACGCGTAGCCGCAGCTACCGCCCACCTCGAACTAACACCCCAAATCAAAGAAATCAATAGTGGCCACCGAATCAATCCAAAGTTAGAGTATAGTATCGAAGGAGTGCGTTCGATCAGAGGAATGACCTCGTTGGCCCGAGAATCGCTCCTGTTTTAGCCACCTTATGCCAACTCACGGGAGTTGGGTCCACGTATTTACCTTACAGGAAACGTCGCCACCAACCTACTTCATTCTGTAATCTCCACCGCGTACACGGTTAGTCAAAGTGGTTTTCGATATCGACAGAGAGTATGTCCATATCCGATCCCGGTCTCTTTGCCAACCCATCGTTATTATAACACCGCGGTCATTTAAAATAATTTATACTTTAAAACCAGAATAAAAATTTCCATTTCAAACTATGAATACGATATCATCTTAAAACCCAAAACAATATGATATCATTTTATCCAAATATATTTCTTTTCCAAAATCATACTGCTTTAAAATTTATAGTATCTGGAAACCAAATATTTGGCTTATACTTTCAAAGCATAATATTTCGAAATTCATATATTTTAAAACCATAACTTCTAAAACTTGAATGGTTTAGATATTCAACGGTATATAAAATAAATGGTTTAACTTTAAGGTTACTTTGTAAAGAAAAATAATTTCCATGGCTTTACAAATATATTTCTTTATTAAAAGCCTAAACCGTAGATTTAAATATCACTTCAAGTTCCAAAACCCCTTCAATTTCTATATAGATATATCCATTTGGAGTATTAATATTTCAAAACTAAAGTTGGATTTTATTCTTTCAACAAATTAATGCTCTATTATTTAGTCTTGAATATTCCCATAAATTCCATAATTAAAACTCCAATTTCTAGCAATTTAAATATTTTCTTCAATTTAATTTATACCAAAATATTCATTTTATATTTATCTTGGAAAATCCAGTTATAAATATCATATCTTAAAATTTCCAAACGTAAACCTATAATATAAATTATCAAATTCCATTTCTCAAATTTTTCCATTTTTATTTAACGGATTTATCACAGCTTAAATTCAAAAATTTAACTTCATATGTATATATATATATATGGAAGAATAATATTAATAAAGTATCAAAATTCAAAATTTTTATAAACCGTATCCCATCCAAACCATAGAAATCACTTTAAAAATATTTTATATATATACCACGGTGTCTGTATAAAATTTTCCATCCTATGGTCAAGTGATACGGATATTTATCATTTCAATCCGCAATTTAAAATAAAAATGCGGTTGTATATCATTTCAAACCGCAATCCCGAATGAAATGGAAATGCATGATGACTTGCAGTTTAATGATATAAAATAAAACATCCATTCATCAACATCATCCATCATACAACCATCATCCAATAATAAATCAATATCAATATATATCTGATAATATATAACAGGTAATAACTGGCGGTTATATTCAAATAAATTTAACAACTATTAAACTAACAGTTTATATTCAGTAATTGATTTTATAACTGTTTAACTAGCAGTTTATATGCAAATAAATAAATTCTAACTGTCAATTAATATGCAATAAATAAAATAAATTAACAGTTAAATGAAATAAATGCGATTTAACAGATATGATGAATAAAACACGCCAAACAGTCATAAATAAATTTCTACTCATATCTAATATAAATTTAACAAACATAAAAACTTTTAGTAGTTGTGAGTGGGTTAAAACACTCACCTTTTGAATTTAAATCGAATTTAAATTCGATTTAAATCCAAAAATTCAACGGTCTCCAAATTCATCCAAATCAGCGTCATCAGATCCGAAATCTAATTACGATCCTAACGGAAAAAATTTCGTGTGAAACAGAGTTCGTATGAACGAGTTATGAAGGTTAGGCGAGTTGAGAAATCAAATTTGGAATAAAAGAAAATAAATAAACAAATCCAATTAATATCATGCCACGTCACGCTAGATACCCAGAACCCCAAATCTCGTTATTCCACTGTACATCGTGACTAAGCTTTGGGGCCGCCGTCGTCAGTAAACCCTACCCCAATTTTTGCGAAGCCACGGCTCCCCCTTCCTCCGATCCAAGACCACCAGGGTGCCCCCCTTTCGAGGCCGACCCCCCTGGAGACGTGCGGCACGTCCAAACGCCACCCCACAGAACCGCCGCCGCGACCTTCCCTGCTTAAACACCGCAAATTCGAGCACCTTTCGCCCAAAGTAACCATGCCGATCCAAATGTCTTGCCGCCCTCTACCAACTGATGCCCTCCGATCGAGAATCGTCGACGATCCACCGTTAATCCTTCACGATACAATACGAACGGTCGGGAAGAAACCACGATTTCTGGACAAATGAAAACCCAAATCGGAAAACGAGACTCACCAGCAGATAACGTACATCGAGAACTATGACATATATTTTTTTGGAATATTTGTGGAGAGTTTGAATTTTGACTTTTGATTTTGAACTGTAGATAGATCTAGGTTTTGCAACCATTGAGGAAGAGAAAGGGATGAAGAAAATGAACGTACAGACAAATGACAATAGAAAGGAGGCTAGCGTTTATCACAGCATATTTATAGGCAAAAAGAAGAAGGCTAGGGGGCCCGAATTACGAACGTGCAAAACGGTACTTGGCCCAAAAAACCCGTTCTGACTCCGGAACAAAATTTATTAAACCCATATATCCAAATAGGTATTTTAAAATATTCTGAACGCGATGGAAAAAGTTTCACGTCCAAATTCGATCGTATGAAGAAGTTATGCTGAAAACAAAATTTCCAAATTGATTTCAAATTGTTTTTAATTAAATCGATTTCAAGGCGTTTCGCGTCCGTACGATCAAATGACAGGTCCGATCGATACGAAATTTTAAACCCTACAATAATTCACCGATACGGATCCGATGAAACTAGTTTCGTCGAAATCCGAGTCCGTGGCCAAAATGGCTATTTTTATATTAATAAATTAATTGCTTAAATCCAAATTTCATAATTTATTTTCTAAAATTGGAAATTTCATCATCTTTACTACTCAAACGTTTACAATGGTTATAGCCAATCTAAATGTCAGTATAAAGAAAATAAATTTATCAAGTCAAATGTTAATCTTATTTTATATAATTAATTTTACCAAATTCACCAAATTATAAATAAAATCCTTAAAATTCCAATTAAGCTAAATAAATTAATCACTATCCCATTCAAAATTCTAAATAGAAGGGTTTTACCATCTGGGTTTAAAATTTATTGTACCAATATTTCCTGTTTCAACTCCAGTTTTAAATTACCGTAAAAATTTACATTTACTTTAAATTTATTGCAATAAATCCAAATTACCATATCTTAAATCCAATTTAATAAATAAAGCTTGATTCCCCTATTAACTCATTTGATTTCAATTGACCTTTTTACCATAAATTAAATTCCAATATATTAAATAAACTTAATTTCCATTTCTTTTACTCACAAATCATCGTATTATAAAGATATTTATGGAGTATTGGTTTTAATTCATGAATTATTATATGTTACTTAAATGAATTCACTATTCAAGTCCGTTAAAATTTTATTACCAATCCATCTACCTTTCCTAATAGATTTTGAATTCCATTCAAATTATAACAAATCAAAATTTCCATTCACTCTTTATTATAAACCCAAATCTGCAATTCATTACCTTATATAAATGTCATCAAATTTTTATTTATTATTATAACTCTACGATCTATATACATTTTTATTGATTGATTTCTATACAATTTCTATTACTTTACATTAAATTACTATTCAATGTATACTTATTCATCAATCAAATCCGATATTTACTTTCTATCCTTCTATTTGATAAACAACCTAGTATACCCTCTTTTTTTTATACATTCATTCCATTCCATTCATTTATGGGTATTGTATTGGAATTAAATTTATTAACTAATACTAACATCACTAACAACAATGTTGCCATAGATTTAGATTTAATTAAATAAATTATATGAATGGTTAAAATTTGGCAATTATCACAAATGCCCACTATATATGTATTAATTCCTACTTATTATTAGGATTCATTTATAAATTTTTATAAATTTACTAGTTGCCTTTGTCTTCTTATTTCCTATTTACTACCAAACTTCCTGTTTAGTTATAGCTTATCAATATATAATCACCTAGGCAAATCAATTTATTACCATTTATTTATCGACAACATTCATTACAATTACTTATCTACACTTATTGCATTGGTTTATTCAACGGTCACTTTTATTTAGTCACTACCTATTTTACAACCAAATGTACAATCTCCACTATTTATTTATATTAATGAATCCCATTCAAGTTAATATTTTTATTAAAATTCACTAATTCAACATTTATTGGTTTCTCATATTTAACTTATAACTAAGTATGACAATTTACATTATTCACATCCATTGCCATATAAATATTAAATTGTTAACATAAATTTACAATTACTATATCTAATTCTTACATTTACTCAAAAATCTTAAGACTTTTATTTCATTCTAAATTAGATTAGAAATCATACTAAATTAACTCATTTAATATCATCGAATTTAACGGGTTGCACGAGTGTTTTGTCTTTTTATTACGCTCGGGTCAGTCTGAGCTTTTTTAGTGTATTGAAGACCATTATATTTTGGAGGATGAAGACGGAGATGAGTCTACTATTTATTATTAATTATTCCACTACATCATGTGTTCCGCTGCATTATTTATTTATTTCTACTGTATGTATAACTCTGATTTGTATTGTAAAGGTGTAATCAAATGTTATTTGTAAAACAGCTTCATGAACTGTTTATTTGATTTTTATATTTTGTCATTCCGCTGTGAGATTCTGTGTTTTATCTTTCCTTCTTTTCTATTATTTTCTTATTTACCCCATTAACAGTTTTATCTAAGTTTTTGCCTCAAAGCCAAAGCTCCGATACCAACTATAACAACCAGATATTTTCAACCTTTCGCATGTCGGACTTGAATTGCTCAAAATACCGCGTTGTAAATAAAATTTGGCAAATTTCAGAATATACAGTAAATAATAATTACATATCACAAACACAGAGTATTTAATAATGCAGCGGAAGTAAAAGAAATAGTAGTTCATGAAGATATTATTTAAATATATCAGAGTTAAATAAAATACAACAAAATAAATAAAGTACAACAGAAGTCTCAAGATGATAACCAAGTACAAGCTAAATATAACAACGAAACTGGAATAGATAAAACTAGATAAGCAGATAATTTCCAGCGATTCCAATCTCCAGAAAGTGGAATCCAAATCTGTGAATAACTCAGGCTGACCCGAGCGTAAATAAAAATACAAACACTTGAGTCGGGATAATATATACTTATATAATGTAAACCAACTCAAGTGAACTGTAATAAAGTACAAGTAACTTAAAGGACGTCTGGGACCGCCCATCCTCTAAGGATTCGTTAAACAATTTAATATGTAGTAATATTGCGCTATTATAATAATGTCTATTAGTAAAATAAACTTACTTTAAAATAGCATCACAGGGTTACCCATATAGCCCCAGACACATAATAGTCCCAGTAGTCCATCCAGTATCTGCATATCTCCTGATCAGGAGACTACGAGAAGATACGCATGGGCTACGGGAGAAAACCAAACTCGTAGTAAAGGCTCGATATGGTAGGTGACACGGCACACGAGGCAATGCCATGGTAGATATACCAATTACGCACACGGGCTGGTGGTAATGCAGCACCCACAAACGCCCACCTCGGAACACACTTCCATATCAAAATCGGAGGATGGCCATCTAATCAATCACAAGTAAGAGTATAGTATCGAAGGAATGTGTCCGACCAGAGGAGCTATCCCTTTTGGCCCGAGATCGCTCCTGTTTTAGCCACCTTATGCCAACTCATGAGAGTTGGGTCCACGTAATATACCTCAAGAACGTCGCCACCATCCTACTTCAAAACTTATGTCAAAGTGGTTTTCGGTATCGACAGAGAGTATGCCAGATATCTGATCCCGGTCTCTTTGCCAACCAATCGTTATTATAACCCGCGGTTATAACTTTTAAAATAATATTTATACATCAAAATAGAATATCATTTCAAATCCAAATCTTTATTGAAATAAAGATTAAATTAATTCCAAACCATTTCAAAAACATCATATCTTTCCAAAACTTCCTGTCAAATCATTTTAATATATCAAAATATCATATCTTTTCAAAACCACATTTCAAATCATTTTAATATATCAAAATATCATATCTTTTCAAAATCACATTTCAAATCATTTTAATATATCAAAATATCATATCTTTTCAAAACTTCATTTTATCTAAAATACCATTTTAACACACATTTCAAAATAGTTTATATTTCAAAACAAATTACTTCATTTTAAATCATAAAAATGAAGTTATTATATTTGATAATTAAATTATTGAATTTTCAAAATTTTCTACTTTCAAAGTTCATTTATTCACTTAATTTTATCAAAAGAGTGAAAATTCACTTTTCGCAGCATTTAGAAAACGCTACGGAAAGTTACATTCAAAACAGTTCAATTTAACAAAAGACAGCATTTTAAAAATGTTGTAATAGGGTTTACTTAAATTTCAAATAAACTTAGTTAAATTCAATAATTTTTAGCACTTACAAAAATGCTATAATAGCCTTTAATTCAATTTTAGCTTTTTAGTTCATTATCGTCAACTACAGCATTTACAAATGCTGTAGTATCATTTACATTACAATTAATAGCATTTCAAAAATGCAGTTAATTAACTTCAGATATTCAATATAATTTCACAACCAATTATGTTTTTATTTAAAACATTTTTAACATATAAAATCATACATTTTCACATTTAAAAACATCATTTAATTTTCCTTAAGTTCATGGTTTTATAAAGTTAAATTTCCATTCACAATCAAGAATTAATAATAATTCACTTATTAAATTTCAACACTCAATTTTAAATTCGTTGAACTAAATTTCAACTTAACACTTAAGTTTAAATTTTCAAAATATAACTTAATTTCAATTTTATTTACTTAACTTAAAATTCACTTTTAAGCCAAATTCACAAATTCCCATTTATGTCATATTTCAAAATTTCAACTTAAATAATCATTCATTCCACATTTTAACTTTATTCAAAAAAAATCATTAATATGTTATAAAATCAGTTTAAATACATTTTAAATTCAAATTATCATAAATTTATCATAATTTCATATTTAATTAAATTTTCAATTATAATTAAATCAAAATTTCCAAAATAACTTACATTCAAATTTTCTAACTTTTCCATAATTTATTTAACTTATAAATTTCCAGAAAATCAATAATACTGTACAAAAAAAATTAAGTTTAAATCAAAATATAGTAATATTTACATTTCTAAAATATTTTTAAATTTTTAGATAAACATATTTTAACTATGGGTCTGTATAAAATTTTC
Source organism: Allium cepa (assembly GCA_030765085.1). NCBI lineage: Eukaryota > Viridiplantae > Streptophyta > Magnoliopsida > Asparagales > Amaryllidaceae > Allium > Allium cepa. The sequence continues at coordinate 925,831,681 of CM060939.1, forward strand.
TACGCTAGGTAAAGTGATACGGGTAATATATCATTCCAGCCCGTAATTTACAAATAAAATCCGGGTTTTATCATTTCAAACCCGCAGTCCTAAGTAAATGAAATAAATTGAAAATCGCTCAGGCCTATCATTTCAACCCATAACGATTTTCTCCTATTCTAAAGTCCGTTCGGGTATGTATCATTTCAACCCATAGTGATTCTAATCTAAAGGGAACTTGCAGTGTGATAAACTGATAAAATAACAGAACAGCATAATATAACAGTAACAGATGTTATAACAAGTGTTTAAGCATGGTGAACATCGTATAATCATAATATAGCAGGTGTAAAATGATAATGCATTTTACAGATTCAAAAGGTTCAATTCACTAGTTATATATGTACATATTGTCTGGTGAGAATAACTCACAGGTTTGAGCTGGAGACACAACGACGAATGCACGAAAGGAAACCACACAAGCACGATAACACGACACAGAGATGAGTGGAAGAGCCAAAGTATCAAATCCCTTGAATTCAAGTCACACAAAACAATAATAATAACATAAGTTTTCAAACGCAAAATACGATAGAACAAGATAGAATCAGCTGCACGAATCAAAGCAGAATTGCTTTGCACTTGCTTCCAACAACCTTCAGGTTCAGCCACAAGGTGTACTACGGGTCTAAGGCAAGATTTGGATCAGGTTTTGGTTGGGTATGGTCGGCCTACACTTGGTTGTTGATGGTGCAAAAGTGGGTAGTGGTGAAAACAACACAACAAGGCAATATCACATGATTAAAGGTCAAAACAAGGCTCGGTCAAGGCACTAGGGTCACGGCCTGCACTGTGGGGTCCAAGGGGATGGTGTGGCAGCGTGTCCAGGTGGTGCTGGAGGTGGTGAAGGTGATGGTTAGTGGCGTCCATGGGTGGTGGAAGGTGGTGGATGCATGGTAGAGGTTGGCTATGCAAACAAAAGTGGAGTTTTGTGGAAACTTTGGTGGTGGATCATCACTATGGGGCACGGCTTGGGGTTTTGACCAGAGAGGAGGTGGTGATGGAGACGTTCTTAGGTGGTGGTGGTGGAGGCGGCAGGGGCTGGAGAGAAGGTGGCCGAACCTAGAAGTGAAGAAGAACAAGTGCAAAACAATGTCAAAACAAAAGAAATAAACAAAAGAAAGAAGAGAAATGATTTTTTTTACTAAAACCTTCTCAAGCAAGGGTCGAATTTTTTTCTTCGGGAAATGAGAAAAAAAGTACGTGGATAAGGAAAAATGATGTGGTCGGCTGAAGGTGTGAGTAGTTAAGGTAAATTGATGAAAAAGTAAGTTACAAATATGAAAGGTTGGAAAATAAAAGGCCATTGGAAACCAAAAGTCAAAACCTTTTCAAATTACCTTTAATTTATTTATATAAGTTTATATTACTGGAAAAAAATTTAGTAAAAATTTCGAAAATGCAACAAAATATAAAATATAAATAAATAATTATTAATTATATAAGGTAAAAATTAGAAAATAGCTCAGAAAATGCAAACTAGTCAAGCAAATTTGAAAATAAACGGAATAAATTTTGAAAAAATTATATGGACTTGGAAAAAATTTAAAAATAAAGATAAGAACACAAAATAAACATGCCTTCACAAAATAAATAAATAAATTTTAATTAAATATAATTTAAATGAAGAAAATAGCAAAGAAAATAGGAACTAGGCTTTAAAATAGAAAATAAATTCAATAAGCTTTGGAAAAATTCAAACATCACTTTGAAAATATTTAAAAGTCAAAATATACATAATATAACATAAATATACAAATTATAATAAGATATATCAAGTAAAAATATCATTTATATAAATTAAAACAAAGAATATTGTTAAATAACCCTGTATACACACAATATTGTAAAGGGTATAACTTTCACAATTTAAATCCAATTTCAACGAAACGAAAAGCAGTATTCATGATATTAAATATATTTTAATAAAAGACAAAATTCAAGAATTCAAATATTTAAATTTAAAATTTAAAAGTCAAAGTTTGACCAGTTTTGACCACAGATCCATTTTTCAGGAAAATATTCAATTTATACCAGTTTGAAATTATAATTCATATAATAATCAAAATTTATATTTAACAATGAAATGTTTGAAATAAAACAAGTTTAAAATAATTTCAGAAAAAATAGAGTCAAATTTAAATTATATGCAAAAAATCTAGGGTTGTTACACTCTCCCTCACTCAAAACTTTTCGTCCCCGAAAAGGAATGAGGTATTAGAAAGCACAGAAAAAGATAAAGTGAAATAAGATTAAGACAAGATGACAAAAGAGATTGAAATTATACCTGATAACTATTGTTATAGGTAAGTTTAACAAGGTGGAGATTATCAAAGAATATAGAAAGATTTCTAAACAAAAAAATTATAGAAAAATGCCTACACCAGCCTGAAGCAAGATAAGGAAAATAAGGACAACCAAAAGATAGTTTGAAAAACTAAATAAGATAATAAGTTAGAAACCATGGAAATTTCAACTAGATAATTAATTTTTACACGAGTTAAATAAATCTTAACTATCTCAAATTTTATTATCTTATCTTCTAATCGTCTTAAATTAACAATTTCTAAGATCATGGATTTGAAAAATAGTCATTCATTATACTCATAATGTACTTAAATTTAATTCTTCTTTATTCCCACTTAAAGTTAAATTTATTCCTCTTAATATATTTTATCATTTATGCCCATTATACTTACTCTTACTCTTATTATAACTGCTTTAATTTATTGTTAGTTCCATTTATCATCATTTTATATTGTAAATTATTCAATTAACCTTTTATTCTATTTACTCATGTTAATCATTTTATAACTAAAATTTAAGTGTATAACATTTATTTTTACCATTCAAATTTTATTTATAAAATCTTTTTATACTGTACATTATCCAATTACATTGTTAACTTCTGTATAATTTGGGTAAGTTATATTTAAATGCAATTGAGTATTATGCAAATAAAACTTTCTAGTTCCCTCGTCTCAAGTTTGAATCATTTATCTAAAATTTGGATTTTCTTTTATAATTGAAATGATTCTTTAAGATGAAGTTTAAGAATAAAATTTTCGATTCCTTTAAACCATTTAGAGATAAATAAATATATACATAATATGTCAAATCAACTTTAAATCATATATCTATATATATTATAAATCCAGTCTTATTTTAGAAACACAAATCAATTAAATTTCCCAAAACAAAGCTGTAGTAAGACTACAGAACGGTCTCTGCACTTCGAAACTCGAAAATGAACGTCGATGATGTCGCGGTCATCACCGAAGTTATTTTCCAGCGACAAAGAGAAGAGCACTAATTCTACACTTTAAAATTCCTTGGAAACAAATTTCTATTAGAAAATACTTTAAATAATATACCCATTTTAAAATTTTAAACACAAGGTTTGAAACCATCGAAAATTAAATTCTCAAATTTCTTGTTTTAAACTCATTCAGTTCCCAAATCAATTTATAAACAGCTATTTATAAATTCATTTATAGAACAATAAATGATAAATCAAGTATTATCATTTCAAATGAATAATTTAAATCAATTTTTTAAGTTCCATAAATTTACTTACATCAAAATTTATTTCATTAACCAAATTTTAAAATAATATTGTGTTAGTTTGTTCTGTTAAAGTGTTTTAGAAATCCTATCGATAGCGTTGATAAGACGAATCAATCGGAAACCCAAATCAACATCAACAACTCAAACAACACAATATAAAACAAAACATAAATATTGATTTACAAGTACAATTCAAAATGTTTGGAAGATAGATTGGAAACAAAAGACAAGATGATTGAATAACAAAATAGGGAGGTGGATAAGCTTAAATAAGTCGCGGGCAACCTTAACCGGTCAACCGTGACTTAAAGAATAAGATCGTTGTGGATTTTCTAGGGTAAATCAACATTCGATCTCAAGATACAGAGTTTGGAATAACAAAAGATATTAGCATCTAAACCAAGGATAGATACAAATCTCTGGTGAATCGATGCTAATTGTAAAGGAGTTTCCCCCTTTACAAATGAATTTTTTTTAGATTGGCGGGACCGCCAATTCACTATAAAGTCATTCAAGTGGAGTTATGAGATACTCCAGAATCAAAAGGAGATGAATAGTGAGGGACATGAATGAATTTTGGAACCGTAGGGAACACTCCAAAATTCAAATGAAATTTGAATCAAAGAGGAAGAGACTCAAGTTTGGATGAAAGTGATTCTATAACCAAATTTACCATACATTCTAAGTTTTTTCCTCAAAGCCAAAGCTCCGATACCAACTATAACAACCAGATATTTTCAACCATTCGCATGTCGGACTTGAATTGCTCAAAATACCGCGTTGTAAATAAAATTTGGCAAATCTCAAAATATACAGTAAATAATAATCACATATCACAAACACAGAGTATTTAATAATGCAGCGGAAGTAAAAGAAATAGTAGTTCATGAAGCTATTATTTAAATATATCAGAGTTAAATAAAATACAACAAAATAAATAAAGTACAACAGAAGTCTCAAGATGATAACCAAGTACAAGCTAAACATAACAACGAAACTGGAATAGATAAAACTAGATAAGCAGATAATTTCCAGCGATTCCAATCTCCAGAAAGTGGAATCCAAATCTGTGAATAACTCAGGCTGACCCGAGCGTAAATAAAAATACAAACACTTGAGTCGGGACAATATATACTTATATAATGTAAACCAACTCAAGTGAACTGTAATAAGGTACAAGTAACTTAAAGGACGTCTGGGATCGCCCATCCTCTAAGGATTCGTTAAACAATTTACTATACAGTAATATTGCGCTATTATAATAATGTCTATTAGTAAAATAAACTTACTTTAAAATAGCATCACAGGGTTACCCATATAGCCCCAGACACGTAATAGTCCCAGTAGTCCATCCAGTATCTGCATATCTCCTGATCAGGAGACTACGAGAAGATACGCATGGGCTACGGGAGAAAACCAAACTCGTAGTAAAGGCTCGATATGGTAGGTGACACGGCACACGAGGCAATGCCATGGTAGATATACCAATTACGCACAGGGGCTGGTGGTAACGCAGTAGCCACAAACGCCCACCTCGGAACACACTCCCATATCAAAATCGGAGGATGACCATCTAATCAATCACAAGTAAGAGTATAGTATCGAAGGCATGTGTCCGACCAGAGAAGCTATCCCTTTTGGCCCGAGATCGCTCCTATTTTAGCCACCTTATGCCAACTCACGAGAGTTGGGTCCACGTAATATACCTCAAGAACGTCGCCACTATCCTACTTCAAAACTTATGTCAAAGTGGTTTTCGGTATCAATAGAGAGTATGCCAGACATCCGATCCCGGTCTCTTTGCCAACCAATCGTTATTATAACCCGCGGTTATAACTTTTAAAATAATATTTATACATCCAAATAGAATATCATTTCAAATCCAAATCTTTATTGAAATAAAGATTAAATTAATTCCAAACCATTTCGAAAACATCATATCTTTCCAAAACTTCCTGTCAAATCATTTTAATATATCAAAATATCATATCTTTTCAAAACCACATTTCAGATCATTTTAATATATCAAAATATCATATCTTTTCAAAATCACATTTCAAATCATTTTAATATATCAAAATATCATATCTTTTCAAAACTTCATTTTATCTAAAATACCATTTTAACACACATTTCAAAATAGTTTATATTTCAAAACAAATTACTTCATTTTAAATCATAAAAATGAAGTTATTATATTTGATAATTAAATTATTGAATTTCCAAAATTTTCTACTTTCAAAGTTCATTTATTCACTTAATTTTATCAAAAGAGTGAAAATTCACTTTTCGCAGCATTTAGAAAACGCTACGGAAAGTTACATTCAAAACAGTTTAATTTAACAAAACACAGCATTTTAAAAATGTTGTAATAGGGTTTACTTAAATTTCAAATAAACTTAGTTAAATTCAATAATTTTTAGCACTTACAAAAATGCTATAATAGCCTTTAATTCAATTTAGCTTTTTAGTTCATTATCGTTAACTACAACATTTACAAATGCTGTAATATCATTTACATTACAATTAATAGCATTTCAAAAATGCAGTTAATTAACTTCAGATATTCAATATAATTTCACAACCAATTATGTTTTTATTTAAAACATTTTTAACTTATAAAATCATACATTTTCACATTTAAAAACATTATTTAATTTTCCTTAAGTTCATGATTTTACAAAGTTAAATTTCCATTCACAAAATCAAGAATTAATAATAATTCACTTATTAAATTTCAACATTCAATTTTAAATTCATTGAATTAAATTTCAACTTAACACTTAAGTTTAAAATTTCAAAATATAACTTAATTTCAATTTTATTTACTTAACTTAAAATTCACTTTTAAGCCAAACTCACAAATTCCCATTTTGGTTATATTTCAAAATTTCAACTGAAATAATCATTCATTCCACATTTTAACTTTATTCAAAAAAAATCATTAATATATTATAAAATCACTCTATATTCATTTTAAACTCAAATTATTATAACTTTATCATAATTTCATATTTAATTAAATTTCCAATTATAATTAAATCAAAATTTCCAAAATAACTTACATTCAAATTTTCTAACTTTTCCATAATTTATTTAACTTATAAATTTCCAGAAAATCAATAATACTTTACAAAAAAAAATTTTAAGTTTAAATCAAAATATAGCAATATTTACATTTCTAAAATATTTTTAAATTTTTAGAAAAACATATTTTAACTACGAGCCTGTATAATATTCTCTACGCTAGGTAAAGTGATACAGGTAATATATCATTTCAACCCGTAATTTATAAAGAAAATCCGGGTTTTATCATTTCAAACCCGCAGTCTCAAGTAAATGAAATAAACTGAAAATCGCTCAGGTCTATCATTTCAGCCCATAACGATTTTCACCGATTCTAAAGTCCGTTCGAGTATGTATCATTTCAACCCATAGTGATTCTAATCTAAAGGGAACTTGCAATGTGATAAACTGATAAAATAACAGAAAAGCATAATATAACAGTAACAAATGTTATAACAGGTGTTTAAGCATGGGTAACATCATATAATCATAATATAGCAGGTGTAACATGATAATGCATTTTACAGATTCAAAAGGGGTCAATTCACTAGTTATATATGTACATATTGTCTGGTGAGAATAACTCATAGGTTTGAGCTGGAGACACAACGACGAATGCACGAAAGGGAACCACACAAGCATGATAACACGACATAGAGATGAGTGGAAGAGCCAAAGTATCAAATCCCTTGAATACAAGTCACACAAAACAAAAATAATAACGTAAGTTTTCAAATACAAAATACGATAGAATAAGGTAGAATCAACTGCACGAATCAAAGCAGAATTGCTTTGCACTTGCTTCCAACAACCTTCAGGTTCAGCCATAAAGTGTACTACAGGTCTAAGGCAAGATTTGGATCAGGTCTTGGTTAGGTATGGTCGGCCTACACTTGGTTGTTGATGGTGCAAAGGTGGGTAGTGGTGAAAACAACACAACAAGGTAATATCACATGATTCAAGGTCAAAACAAGCCTAGGTCAAGGCACTAGGGTCACGGCCTGCACTGTGGGATTCAAGGGATGGTATGGCAGCATGTCCAGGTGGTGCTGGAGGTGGTGAAGGTGATGTTAGTGGGGGTCAGGGGTGGTGGAAGGTGGTGGATGCATGGTAGAGGTTGGCTATGCAAACAAAAGTGGAGTTTTGTGGAAACTTTGGTGGTGGATCATCACTAGGGGGGCAGGGCTTGGAGTTTTGACCAGAGAGGAGGTGACGATGGAGGCATTCTCTGGTGGTGGTGGAGGCGGCAGGGGCTGGAGAGAAGGTGGCCGAATCTAAAAGTGAAGAAGAACCAAGTGCAAAACAATGTCAAAACAAAAGAAATAAACAAAAGAAAGAAAAGAAATGAAATTTTTTTACCAAAACCTTCTCAAGCAAGTGCCGAATTTTTTTCTTCAAGAAATGAGAAAAAAAGAGTACGTGAATGAGGAAAAAAGATGTGGTCGGCTGAAGGTGTGAGTAGTTAAGGAAAATTGATGAAAAAGTACGTTACAAATATGAAAGGTTGGAAAATAAAGAGCCATTGGAAACCAAAAGTCAAAACCTTTTCAAATTACCTTTAATTTATTTATATAAGTTTATATTACTAAGAAATATAATAATTTCAGTAAAAATTTCAAAAATGCAACAAAATATAAAATATAAATAAATAATCATTAATTATATAAGATAAAAATTTGAAAAAGATGCAAACTAGTCAATCAAATTTGAAAATAAACGGAATAAATTTTGAAAAAATTATATGGACTAGGAAAATATTTAAATAAAGATAAGAACACAAAATAAACATGCCTTCACAAAATAAATAAATAAATTTTAATTAAATATAATTTAAATGAAGAAAATAGCAAAGAAAATAGAAACTAGGCTTTAAAATAGAAAATAAATTTAATAAGCTTTGGAAAAATTCAAACATCACTTTAAAAATATTTAAAAGTCAAAATATACATAATATAACATAAATATACAAATTAGAATAAGATATATCAAGTAAAAATATCATTTATATAAACTAAAACAAAGAATATTGTTAAATAACCCTATATACACACAATATTGTAAAGGGTATTACTTTCACAATTTAAATCCAATTTCAACGAAACGAAAAGCAGTATTCAAGATATTAAATCTATTTTCATAATAAAAGATAAAATTCAAGAATTCAAATATTTAAATTTAAAATCTAAAAGTCAAAGTTTGACCAGTTTTGACCACAGATCCAATTTTCAGGAAAATATTCAATTTATACCAGTTTGAAATTATAGTTCATATAATAATCAAAATTTATATTTAACAATGAAATGTTTGAAATAAAACAAGTTTAAAATAATTTCAAAAAAAAATAAAGTCAAATTTAAATTATATGCGAAAAATCTAGGGTTGTTACATGTGCCCATATGAGTAAGTATCTGGGATCCATACCATGATACTACCCTTTTCCATAAAGAATGGTCATACCCTAGGGGAGCTACCCATGAAACCTTGCCGCATCTTTCCAGTTTCGACTATTATCGGGTTGTGAGGCTCGATGAGGTCTCATCTACAAAGCTAAGTCTTTTCACAAAGCCATGCTTTGATCAACAAGTGATCAGCAGCACTTCGTATGCTACATTACCAAATTGGGAATGTATCACTAGTAACCATCAACTACATAACATGTGAGCTCGAACGTCTCGGAGAAGGGTGTTAAGCTAAAAGAATGAATCTTCGCCACCAAGCAGAAATGTATTTGATAGAAACCGGTTTTACATCTCAAAGTGTAATGTCAAACACACATCCATACAAGTCTATTCCGGGCTCGAACAGAACCGAAGGCACTTCCGAAGAAGCCCTTGCAAATCCGGGTATTCACAATCCCGATCGGACTTCCCATCACTTAGGAAATCTCTATACCGACGCGACTCAGTGTAGAGACTATCGACGGGTTATCCTTTCGTTCTCGAAAATACCCGGTCTTCACCACCGGTCTTCAAATGCTATCCATAACGACGTATCATTATTCGAAATGGGATATATGACACAAGGTCCTCTCCCGGCTAAACCAAATAATGAGCGCAATATTTAAAAACATATGGATAATGCGATTTCAGTTAAGTCACAACTTATTATCCAAAAAAATTTCAAATGGTTTAAACAAATTACCATTTCAAATCCTTTTAAATGAAGAGATTTATTTCACAAAGTTCACCAATTTTCTACAAAGTTCAATCATGGCTTTTCAAAAAATTCCATTTCAAATTGGATTAACTTATCCAATCTTTAAATTAAAGATTTAATTCATAGCTTTTCAAACCATTTCCAATTCAAATCTTTTATATGAAAGATACACCATTTAAAATCCTCTCCAATTTCAAAACAAGATTTAATCATCTTCACGAAGATTAATTCATGGTTTTTCCAAAACTATTTAGAATCTCATTTCAAACTTGAAATCTTTCGATACAAATTGAAAATCCCTTCTTTTTATGAAAGCTATTATTATTTGAAACAAATAGTTTTCGTTGGGAAAAACTGATTACAATTTACATAAGTTAAAGCCACTCAAGTATAAAACTTGGATTTAAATTTAAATTTCCAAAACCGTACTTTTTTTTAAATGGTTAAAAACCCATATAAACGCCTTTATAACTTGTATAATCTTTTTAGACCATAATTTCCAAATCATTGAATTCAAATTTAAATCAAATTATTTAAATTTTCAAAACTCAATTAAGTTATTCAAAATAACTTTTATTTTTGAAATCCCTTTTCAAAAGCTTTCAATTCCAATTCCAAAATTATTTTGGATTCAAAAATTCAATCTTTAAAATTGTTAAAAATCTGTGACTTAACCGATTTTCACGTGCAATCCATATTTGTGTGTGTAAGGTGTAGTCCAAGGGTTTTTTACACAATAGTGCAACAACATCAATCATCATGGATTCAATCATATCAATATCGATAAGCGGTATATTCCAATAACGCTTATCCACATACATGGATTCACAGATAAATAAGTTACATCACGAATGAGTAAATTACATCATAGTTTGCAGCACGAATCAGAATACAAAGCATCACATATGAGGAATATCAAACCATTCAAACATTTAAAAGAATCCAAATCATTCATAAGTGAGATTTATTAATCAACTGATTAACTTAAATCAGGTTAATTACTTATGAATAATTTACTCATCCTGGTTAATTAATATTAATTAATTACAAATTAATTTGATTAATTACTCTTTAACCATTTATTAATTAACCTTTACTTAATTAACTATTCTCAAATTTAGTACCTTAATTAATTAATCACATAATTAATTATTCTTTAAATTAATTAATCTTAAATTATTTACCATAATTAATTAATCATATTGATTGATTATTTTATTTTTTATTTTTTTTAAAATTAATTAATCTTTAAACACTTGATTGATTACTCTCTAATCATTTATTATTCATCCTTAATTACCCTAATTAATTAACCTTTAATTGATTAATTATTCTCAAATTATTTACTTTAATTAATTAATCATATTAATTAATTATCCTTTAATTAATCACTTGATTATAAATTAATTTTAGATCTTGATTAATTAAAAGATAAAACAATTTATCTTTAAAGTTTTCAACCTTTGAAAACTGGTTTTGAAAATAATCTTCGAACTAACTTATCATAAATTATTTTAAGACCCAAAGGTTAAATAGTAATTAAAATCAACTAACCCAAAGGCAAACATATCACAACAACTTCTTTTCAAGCATCATCAAACTGTAAACAGATTCTTGCTTTTAAGTTTAGAGTTTGCTCACCTGGAACATTTTGAAACAGAGAGCTGCTTCCTGTTTTGAAACTGCAGATTTGTATTTAAGTTTTGTAAGAAAAATAGTGATGTTTATATTTTTTCGGAATGATAAGTTAAATGAACGAACTGGGATAAAGAGTAGATGTAAATATATAGAAAGAAAGGTGTTTGTAAAGGAGGCTTGTTGTACAAGATTATTTCCTTTTGATCATATTTTTTTTCTTTCTTTTTTTCTTTCTTTTTTTCTTTCTTTTTTTTTCTTTCCTCAATCTTTGACCAAAGATATTTTTCTTTTGGAGGCTGAGATGATAGTATAAAATGTATATGTTTCCTATTCTGTTTACAGCCTCATCTCACTTGATTTTAGTGTATGTAGATATTATTTTTTTCTTCTCTTTGTTTGATTATCTTCTTGTTTTGCACAGCAAACATACCTTTTTATTAATATTTTTTTATTTTATATGTACATAGATATTATATTTGCCTTGCATTATTCATATACGTATACTTGTCATAATTAGCATTTTTATGTTAAAGACCTCTATGTAAATAAATTTAAAATTTATGGTTTAAACCTTGTTTACAAATTAACTTATAACTTTGTTTCTAAACCCTCATTTCATTTTAATTTAATTCTTTCACAAAAATAAAACTAAATGACACTTGTATTTCTCAGGAATCAAAAGCTTTTAAATAAATCTTTTATTACATTTTTTCTTATTTTGTAAATACATCTTCTTAATCGTTATTATATACATATTATTTAAAAGAAAATACTTTTAAAAATAACTACCCATTAATTAGTTTACATAAATAATAATTTTAAACCCAAATCATTTTTCTAAGTCATTTATTTAAATTCAAATACAAATTCAATATTCAAATTCAAATTCTAAAGTCAAATTCAAATTTACTCATATATACATATACATATATATTTCAAATTCAAATTTATTCCAAAATTTACATTAACTATTAATTTAAATTTAATTCAAAATTGGGATCATTACAGTAAAAAGAAGAAGGAGGTAGAAGAAGAAAATAGAAAACAATATCAGAATCCAACCATCGCAGCGGAATAAAATTTAATAGATAATAAATGATCTTTACACAAAAACAAATATGTTTATATATTATATCATCAGAGTATACATATCACACAGCTGGACAGTAATCATAACCTGTCCTCACAAAACTGAATGCACAACTAATCAACACAGTGGAATATTTCATACAAGTAAGGAAGTACGTATCGTCATCCAGCCCGCCTCCTGAGCTCCATCGCATCCTTCCCTGTATTCTATAATACTCGGTCTGACCCGAGCATTATAGTTAAATAACACCCGAGTCAGTCTGGAATACCAGCGTTAGAAAACCACACACAAATTGATTAATAAAGTTTCAAAATCCTTTGAAATCAAAAGCATCTCGTAAGACCACGCCACAAATAAATATGTCGGGTTTTTACCTTACGATAACCAAATCACTTTTTATCAAAATCCTCTGATATTATAATAGTGTCTATATGCAAGTACTTATTCAAATAGCCGAAATTGTTACATTTATTAAATTCCAGCATACTAGCCACAAAGTGGGTAATACAAACAAAACCGTAAAAGGCACGTAGGGAGAATGGATTTCCAACTAATGACTAGGCACTGGGGTACCACCTGTCACAGTACGTGGCCTAGATCACCGTACCGAGGATTACTCCCAATCCCCTGCAGCACAAGACCGGGACTACCCCTTACTGGATAATCCCGAGTAAGATCGCCCCACGGTTGGGATCAACAACCGCACCACTAAGCCGAAATAAAAAGAGACATCTAAACAGGGATGACCTTACCCTAACGGGTGCTACCCACTTAGCCTTGCTGCATATCCCCTGATTTTCAGTCATTCCTGTTTAATGAGGCTCGAGGCTAAGCGTTACCTTTTAGAACATTTCACTTAGAATGCCTATCGTCCACCTGACGATGTTCCGAAAGCATTCATCCATACAAGTTCGTCTCGGGTTCGAACGGAACCGAAGGCACTAATCCTACTACATCCATTTTGGAATTACCCTCAGGATTAGTAGCGACTAGCCCTTACACTTCACTGCTCCATCTTCGACTCTGAACTCGTTTTTCCACGGAAACATACAAACCGGATCAAAGTGGTTTTCGAGAAATTTATCCCGATCCCGGTCTCTTCGAAACGATCAACGCATTGGCCAATATTGATAGTCGGTTATTTAACTATCAATTAACATTCGCAACAACCATCAAGCATAAATAATTTCTTCCTAATTATTTATTAACCTCAAAATATCTTCACAAGATAAATTTCCACTTTCAAACCCCTTTTGAAAACAGTTTTCAAACCATCTTCCTCTCATGGAATACATTCCCCACTGAAATCACCAAGTACAAACACTTTAGATTTTAAAATAATTTATAAACACTTTATTATAAAATATACTTTAACATTTAAATTGAAAACTACTTCAATACTTTATTAAAAATATATACTTTAGGAATATTTAAAATGAGGTTACTTTATAAAATATAAAACTAGACTTTCTCCTATAAACAAAATACCAAGTCACCTTTAAATAATTACTACGATAATAGATTTGAAAAATACTTACTTTAGAATTTAAACATTTAGAAATAATAAATTTTCCAAAACATGCTTTTTAAAACAACATGAAAACTTTTAACTTATATTTAAAAATTTGCTATGAGAACGTACTTGGCTATCTAGGGAAATACGCTTCTCTTTCACATCTTTTAAAAATAAATCACTATTTATTTTTAAAACAAATTTACCCATTCCTTTAATAAAATTCCCACCGTGAATTTAATCTTCCAAATATTTACTGATATATTACTTCATTTTTATAAACCCAGTTTATAAATTTCTTAGTCCCATCCTCCTTTATAATTCCAATTTCGAACACTTAAATCAATTTACAAATTGATTTCCAAATTACTCCGTTTTGAGATAAATTCCTTTACTTACTCATTTACTTCAAAACCCATTAACTTCATATTTTTAATTCTTACTTATGATTTAAATTTTTTTAATTGAAAAATACCAATTTCAAATTTTCCAAATTCCTTCTTTATCCTTTTAAATAAATTTAAACTTTGAATTTTTAGAATAAATTCTTTATTCCTTTAAATGATAACACTTGAGTTTTTAAGAAAAATCACTTATTCCCATTTATTCAAAATCTCATTTTCCATACATGGAATTCTATTTATTAGAATTCAAAAATCAACTTTTATTCTTTTCCATTTCATTCTTTAATTTATTCAAATTCCTATAATGTTTACTTAAAATTCTCTCTTTTATTATCCTTTCAAATCCAATCTACATATTTTAATAATTCAGCATTCCCAATTATATTAAATCGAACATAACGTTCAATATTTTCAATCACCAATATAACATATCTTAAATTATCAAAAAAAATCCAACCATAGAATATTAGAACAAATCTACATGTTTTGAGGAATCCAGTTGGATCCCTCCAACCTGTTTCCCTACATCCACAGATGTTAGCATAATACAATAATACCAATTCCACTTCGGCGTGGAATATCGCGGTATATGGGATTTATATAATATCATTCGCTATTATGCGGTGCATAGGGTCTCATCCGCTATATAATGCAGGAAATCAATCACTCCAATGTATACTATATATTACTATATAATATACCACATCCAATCAATTCAATCATTCAACCAGATATTTAAATTCAACCATTTAAATTCAAATTAAACCCAGATGAGTGAGATTAACTCTCCTTTGATTTTATTTGCAACCCAATTCAAACCAGCTTGTTTTCTTCACGATTTCTTCATGATTCCAGACCTTGGAAAAAAAATTAGATGTTTTATTAATATTTGAACTAATCAATCAATTAATTTCCTTTTAATAATTTTAGTTCAAGCTAATAAATTTTAATTTCAACTAATGATTTTATTTTAAACAAATAATTAAAATTTAAACTAGTTTTCGTTTTACAGATTTTTCAGCTACTAGAATAAACTAAATAAGTCAATTAACAAAATAAATTACCTTATTTTAGAATAAACTTGTAAAGGGAAATATGTCAAGGTATATTAATTTTCTTTAGGAACTATATATATTTTTATAAAATAATCTCTATAGATTCCATAAAAAATATAATTTAGATAAACTTTCAACATTTCTGTTTTAAACCTTATCTATATATATAGTTATTTCTACTGTTTACAATATATATGTATTTCCTGTTTTACTCATATACATACTAACTTTAATAAAATAAAATTCTTATTTGTAAAAATAAAAACAGTAATTAACTTGAAAATTTTAAAACTGCTTAAAATAAAATTCTCTCCTTACTGTGAAAATTACCCATAAAACAGATTATAATTTTTTTATATATAAAAATTTTCAATCTGAATGTTAAATCAAGAAAATTGAATACCTCTCTGCCTGTTGCCATGCAAGCGCGTGCAGCCGACCCCACCTTCCCTCGCCTTGACATCGTGACTTAGACGAAAGACGCATCGAACCCCTCGACACCACCTCGCGATTGACTCCTCAGGCCACACGAGCGCGAAGCCCTATCCTCGACTGCCTAGCCTCACGAAACCATCCATCGCGACTAGGAGCACTTGCGCTTCCATTTGACAATCGCGCCTCCTCTACTCGAACTCACGACGCGTGAACCAGTGGTGCCGCCTACCTTGCGTGCGAACGCAACCTGTCTTCATCTAGCACAAATTCTTGATTTTGAACGCTTCCATTTTTTTTGCGCGCTGCTATTTATGTCGATTGGAGGGATGATTTCGAGCCCTTATTTTTCATTCGCCATTATTTATTTTTCTCCGCGTTCGAACAAATAAAGGGAAGAAGGGAGATGTACGTGATTTAAACAAATGAAGTTCGACATTTCTTTTTTGATTGTACCGAGGGGAGGGAAAAGATACGAGTGATTAAAAATAAAGGAGACATGATGTTGAAAAGGAGTTTGCGTGCTAGAGAAGGACTACAGTAATTTGAAGGTGAAAGGAAAAAGTATTGACGGGATGAAGTTACGGCTGAAAAAAATTTGACTAGACAAATATATTTTTATTAAATTGTAAACCATCTCGATATTGCAACCTAAAATCTTAACCTCCTATCAAGGTGTGCCGCTAGGCGCTTATAATGTTATACCCATATTCCGAACTCAATGGAAAAGGTTTCGAGACCTAATTTAATCGAATGGAGAAGATAGCTTTTTGGATCAGTTATTATATTTAATTTTCGATATAGATTTCAGCATGTTTATATATCGTATGCTCACACCACAACTCCAAACACTTCGAAATTTGAAATCCGATAATATTACGCTATTACGGATCCAATGGAACTGGTTTCGACGAATTTCGAGACTGTGCCTCGGAAGACTATTTTTAAATTCAATTTATACGATATATTATTAAAACTGAACAAATCACCTTTAAATTAAATTTCAACCATTCTATTACCTTCAATATCATCATTATAAATTTTATAAGCCTTTCAAATTATTTTTAACAGGCTTAAAACTAAAAATTCAATATTTTACCCAAATTCAAATTATTAAATCCAATAAATTCAATCGCCAAATTCAAACTGATATTTGAAATCCAAGTTAAACTAACTTGCTAATATTTAAAATTAATTAAATATTCCGATTTCAAATGCCTAAAAATTTCGGATCGTCACATTCCTCCCCCTTTAAAAGAATTTCGTCCCCGAAATTACTTGTTATGAAGAATGATCCAATACCCATTACTATTTTCCAAAACCAAACAGTTTTATCAACTTGCCATAACATATCTTTTATTAAAGACCCACTATTACTTTAACCAACTTTCCAAAACCTTCCATAGTTTCCAACAACATTATTTACTCTACTTATTCAAATTTAAATTTAAATCTAAATTTAAATTATCAAAACTTTCACAAAAAATTTCTAACTCTTTAAATTTTCGAAAAATTTCGCCAGCGTCTCCTTTGCGCGGCTAGCTCGGAACAACTATAAAATGCCTCTACAGGCTCCCAAATTCTGAAAGAAAACAAAAGGCCAAGTGGCTAGATCAAAACCCAATCAAATTTCATACAAAAATTTAAATACATACCTTTTGTCGAGCAATTCATATTATCTTCTGAAATCAAAAACATCCATTTATTCTTTGCCTTAACACACCTGTATATCCTATTTAGCAATAATGTCCAATTACAACATTCAAAATCATTTTGTGCATTTCCTTCCAAAAGTTTCAATATTTATTTCATTCAAATCCGTACGATGCACACATATCATTCGTACGCAATATCAAAATCGATCACTCGCTCGATCACACAATTTCACTTCCAAACTAGCATCGTCCACCCGACTTCCTAGTGCGGACTTAGATATGGTTTCTTGATCAGAAACCGACATTCTCTTTGCATAGTCATAACTATGATAGAGAATTTTCAGAATCAATCAAAATCCATATCCAGGGTTCGCCGTCGAAAATCGAGTGAAGAATCCCAACTCGGATCGATATAACTATCTCGAATTTCTATGCTCGAATCTGGATCAAATCACTATGCGAATAAAATAATATACGTACATCTAACGTATTTCTATCCACTGATTATTAGCTATATCAATTTCCTTTTTTATTCGCATTCATTTTGATTTCTAGTCACTTATCCACAAATATCCCATTTCATAACTTTACTTAATCTCCATTCCGAAATTACTCGGTATGTTCCCAGTATCGAACTTACTTAAGAACTTCACCATTCATTCTTAAGTTTAATATTAGTATTTTATATACTCTTATATTATTACTCTACCACTTCAGCCTTTATATCCACTTATTTTTAATCTGGATTTCCAATTCCATATGAATTCAATTTATCTTCAACTCTGAATATTGAATTTTATTGACTATCTTCCATTTATAACTGATTCATATCATCATTTTAAATTTAGTTTCATCCACTAATTTATTTCAATTTCCAATTCATCTTATCTCGAACAATATTTAATTAATCATAATTCGTCTTATCTCGAACAATATTTAATTAATCATACTTTAAATTAGTTCCGCCTACTAATTTATTTTTAAATCTCAAATAAAAGTTTATATGCAAATTTTTATATCCTTTAGTTCCTTCAAACAAATTCTTCAATTTTCACTTTACTTTACATAATTTAAATGTTAAATTTCAATTTTCAAATTCAATTCTATTTGCTTACCAATTTAAATTTAATTTCAATATTAAATTTCACTTCCAAGTTGAATTTTATTTAACCAATCAGAATTCCATTAACATACTCACTTAATTAATTTATTCCAATTAGTTCATTTCCCATCTTTAATTCAATTTTGATTTTTTACCCTTCAAAAATCACTTCATTTAATTTTCTTGGGTTCGATCTATTTTACAATACAAGTTTTGGATTTTTATTCATTTCCCAAAATACAAAACAATTTTATTTTGGCTTATTCATTTCACTTCTAAGTTTTATAAGTCACAACTTATTTATATCCATACTTTCATCCATTACAATCAAACCCGTTCACATTTTACTTTTTAACTCGGGATTATATATTTAATTTAGCCAAGTATATATATATATATATATATATATATATATATATATATATATATATATTTAATGCGTTTTTAATTCTTTTATAAGCCATCGAAATCTATTTATTCCCATTCAATCTTATTTAACTAAACTCCAGTTAAATCTAACCTCCTACAATTCTTTTGACTTCACACCATTCATTCAAATTTTATTAAGTAAGAACTTAATTTTATTTAATGTATCCACCACATGATACAATTCCATCTCAATTATATTCCGACTTTGATTCTAATCTAAACAAAATATTATTAGACTTAGCTTGAGTTCATTTAATTCGACTTACTCTTCTAACTTATTAACTTTTTACAAGTCAATTTCATTCCAGGAAATTTTCAGACTTTACAAATTTCCATATCTTTTTATAATCCATAAACGATTTTTGTTAAATCTCTAGAGTTTAAACCATTACTTAGACACTCGAAACGTTTTAAACCAATTTCAGAGTCTTCAACAATCACTTAAGTATTTCAAAAATCATTTGAAATCACTTATATCCAATATTCTTTGGTAAATTCAATTACCTCTTTGAATTACAAAACCAAACCTAGTTTTTGCAAACAATTCCAATTTAAAACAATTTGGTAGCAATTTCTCTCTTGGAAACTCGAAAATGAACATCGATGATGCTGCCGTCATCACCGAAGTTATTTTCTAGCGACCGAAAGAGCTCAATGCTTTTATCTATTTAAAAACATTTTCAATTATTCTTAATTTCAAGTCTCACCAGATTTCATATCCGACTCAAAAATATTTCTCAAATAGTATTACTATTATTTCTCTAAAACCCTTGAAAGCCAATTTCAAACCCAAAAGAATTTAGACCTTTCCCAAAATGTCAAATGTTAAATTCTTTCAATCTATATCCAGCATTCACTGGAATTTACCTCATTTCAATTATAATTGACATTCGTATATGAATTTATTTCTTAGCTTTCGGTTATGATTTCAATTTCTTATTCAATTTTACACAACAATGATAATAATTTAATGTTATCATTCCTAACAATCAAGCAACCATATATATCTACAATAATTTACAAAAACTATTTCCTTTATATACAAAAATAATTTGGGTAAAAGTATTTCATTTACCCTACTTTAAAACAATACCGTGTCGGTATATCTTGTTTAAGAGTTTAGAGACTCCTATCGATGACATGTCGCCCCACACATCGATCGGGATCCATAAACACTCAACCGATAAGTCAACACAATATAAAAACAACCTTAATATTCACTAACAAATACACACTCATATCTATCAATACACTCAAACTCATTTCTAGAGTGCTACGGACTCTATTTAATGAGTAATTCCCACCAGAGCCAAGGTTCTCGCTTTACCTTCTGCTCTGATACCAAATGTAACGGCCCGCACTTCCGTACCCCTTAAGTCAACGCTATTTTCCAAAACATCAACTCAAGGTGAATGGAAATACGAACCGTTAGGGTAAAAAGAAGAAGGAGGTAGAAGAAGAAAATAGAAAACAACACAGAATCTAACCATCGTAGCGGAATAAAATATAATAGATAATAAATGATCTTTACACAAAAAAATCTGTTTATATATTACATTATCAGAGTATACATATCACACAGCTGGACGGTAATCGTAATCTGTCCTCACAAAACTGAATGCACAACTAATCAACACTGCGGAATATTTCATACAAGTACGGAAGTGCGTATCGCCATCCAGTCCGTCTCCTGAGCTCCACCGCATCCTTCCCTGTATTCTATAATACTCGGTCTGACCCGAGCATTATAGTTAAATAACACCCGAGTCAGTCTGAAATACCAGCGTGAGAAAACCACACTCAAATTGATTATTAAAGTTTCAAAATCCTTTGAAATCAAAAGCATCACGTAAGACCACACCACGAATAAAAATGTCGGGTTTTTACCTACCGATAGCCAAATCACTTTTTATCAAAATCCTCCGATTTTATAATAGTGTCTATATACAAATATTTATTCAAATAGCCGAAAATGTTACATTTATTAAATTCCATCATACTAGCCACAAAGTAGATAATACAAAAAAAAACCGTAAAAGGCACGTGGGGAGAATGGATTTTCAACTAATGACTAGGCACTGGGATACCACCTGTCACAGTACGTGGCCTAGATCACCGTACCAAGGATTACTCCCAATCCCCTACAACACAAGACCGGGACTACCCCTTACCGGATAATTCCAAGTAAGATCACCCCACGGTTGGGATCAGCAACCGCACCACTAAGCCGAGATAAAAAGGGACATCTAGACAGGGATGATCTTACCCTAATACGTGCTACCCACTTAGCCTTGCTGCATAGCCCCTGATTTTCAGTCATTCTCGGTTCATGAGGCTCGAGGCTAAGCGTTACCTTTTAGAACGTTTCACTTAGAATGCCCATCGTCCACCTGACGATGTTTCGAAAGCATTCATCCATACAAGTCCGTCCCGGATTCGAACAGAACCGAAGGCACTACTCCTACTACATCCATTTTGGAATTACCATCAGGATTGGTAGTGACTGCCCATGCACTTCACTGCTCCATCTTCGACTCCGAACTCATTTTTCCATGGAAACGTACTAACCGGATCGAAGTGGTTTTCGAGAAATTTATCCCGATCCCGGTCTCTTCGAAACGATCAACGCATTGGCCAATATTGATAGTCGGTTATTTAACTATCAATTAACATTTGCAATTACCATCAAGCATAAATAATTTCTCCCAAATTATTTATTAACCTCAAATTATCTTCGCAAGATATATTTCCACTTTCAAACCCCTTTTGAAAACAGTTTTCAAACCATCTTCCTCTCACGGAATACATTCCCCAAATATTTCTATTTCCCACTGAAATCACCAAGTACAAATACTTTAGATTTTAAAATAATTTAAAAACACTTTATTATAAAATATACTTTAACATTTAAATTGAAAACTACTTCAATACTTTATTAAAAATATATACTTTAGGAATATTTAAAACGAGGTTACTTTAAAAATATAAAACTAGATTTTCTCCTTTAAAACAAAATACCAAGTCACCTTTAAATAATTACTACTATAATAGATTTGAAAAATACATACTTTAGAATTTAAACATTTGGAAATAATAAATTTTCCAAAACATGCTTTCTAAAACAACATTAAAACTTTTAACTTATATTTGAAAATTTGCTTTAAAAACGTACTTGGCTATCTAGGAAAATACGCTTCTCTTTCACATCTTTTAAAAATAAATCACTATTTATTTTTAAACAAACTTACCCATTCCTTTAATAAATTTCCACCGTGAATTTATTCTTCCAAATATCTACCGATATATTACTTCACTTTTATAAACCCAATTTATAATTTCTTAGTCCCATCCTCCTTTATAATTCCAATTTCGGACACTTAAATCAATTTCCAAATTGATTTTCAAATTACTCCTTTTTGAGATAAATTCCTTTACTTACTCATTTACTTCAAAACCCATTAACTTTAGATTTTTAATTCTTACTTATGATTTAAAAAAAAATTACTGAAAAATAACAATTTCAAATTTTCCAAATTCCTTCTTTATCCTTTTAAATAAATTTAAACCTTGAATTTTTAGAATAAATTCTTTATTCCTTTAAGTGATAACACTTGAGATTTTAAGAAAAATCACTTATTCCCATTTATTCAAAATCTCATTATCCATACTTGGAATTTTATTTATTAGAATTCAAAAATCAACCTTTATTCTTTTCTAATTCATTCTTTATTTATTCAAATTCCTATAATTGTTTACTTAAAATTCTCTCTTTTATTATCCTTTCAA
Organism: Allium cepa; assembly: GCA_030765085.1. Taxonomy (NCBI): domain Eukaryota; kingdom Viridiplantae; phylum Streptophyta; class Magnoliopsida; order Asparagales; family Amaryllidaceae; genus Allium; species Allium cepa. The sequence goes on from CM060939.1 coordinate 925,854,613, forward strand.
AATCCAATCTACATATTTTAATAATTTAGCATTCCCAATTATATTAAATCGAACATAGCATTCAATATTTTCAGTCGTCAATATAATCTATCTCAGATTATCAAAAAAAATCCAATCTCAGAATATTAGAACAAATCTACATGTTTTGAGGAATCCAGTTGGATCCCTCCAACCTGTTTCCCTGCATCCACAGATGTTAGCACAATACAATAATACCAATTCCACTTCGGGGTGGAATATCGCGGTATATGGGATTTATATAATATCATTCGCTATTATGCGGCGTATAGGTTCTCATCCGCTATATAATGCGGGAAATCAATCACTCCAATATATACTATATATTGCTATATAATATACCACATACAATCAATTCAATCCTTCAGCTAAATATTTAAATTCAACCATTTAAATTTAAATTAAACCCAAATGAGTGAGATTAACTCTCCTTTGATTTTATTTGCAACCCAATTCAAACCAGCTTATTTTCTTCACGATTTCTTCATGATTTCAGACCTTGGAAAAAAAATTAAATGTTTTATTAATATTTGAACTAATCGATCAATTAATTTCCGTTTAAGAATTTTAATTCAAGCTAGTAAATTTTAATTTCAAATAATGATTTTATTTTAAAAAAATAATTAAAATTTAAACTAATTTTCCATTTACAAATCTTTTAGCTACTAGAAAAAACTAAATAAGTCAATAAACAAAATAAATTACCTTATTTTAGAATAAACTTGTAAAGGGAAATATGTAAAGGTATGTTGATTTTCTTTAGGAACTACATATATTTTTATAAAATAATCTCTATAGATTCCATAAAAAATATAATTTAGATAAACTTTCAACATTTCTGTTTTAAACCTTATCTATATATATAGTTATTTCTACTGTTTACAATATATATGTATTTCCTGTTTTACTTATATACATACTAACTTTAATAAAATAAAATTCTTATCTGTAAAAATAAAAACATTAATTAACTTGAAAATTTTAAAACTGCTTAAAATAAAATTCTCTCCTTACTGTGAAAATTACTCATAAAAAAGATTACAATTTTATATATATATATATAAATTTTCAATCTGAATGTTAAATCAAGAAAATCGAATACCTCTCTGCATGTTGCTATGCGAGCGTCGTGTTGCCGACCCCACCTTCCCTCGCCTAGACATCGTGAATTTGACGAAAGACGCGCCGAACCCCTCGACACCACCTCGCGATTGACTCCTCAGGCCACATGAGCGCGAAGCCCTATCCTCGACTGCCTAGCCTTGCGAAACCATCCATCGCGACTAGGAGCACTTGCGCTTCCATTTGACAATCGCGCCTCCTCTGCTCGAACTCATGTCGCACGAACCCGCGGTGCCGCCTACCTTGCGTGCGAACGCAACCTGCCTTCGTCTAGCACAAATTCTCGATTTTGATTTTAAAGTGGACTGCCCTTTTTTTTGCGCGCTGCTATTTATGTCGATTGGAGGGGTTGATTTCTAGCCCTTATTTTTTGTTCGCCGTTATTTATTTCTCTCTGCGTTCGAACAAATAAAGGGAAGAAGGGAGATGTACGTGATTTAAACAAGTGAAGTTCGACATTTCTTTTTTGATTGTACTGAGGGGAGGGAACAGATATGAGTGATTAAAAATATAGGGGACATGATGTTGAGAAGGAGTTTGAGTGCTAGAGGACTACAATAATTTGAAGGTGAAAGCAAAAGTATTGACGGGATGAAATTACGGTTGAAAGAAAATTTGACTAGACAAATATATTTTTATTAAATTTTAAACCATCTCGATATTGCAACTTAAAATCTTAACCTCCTATCGAGGCATGCTGCTAGGCATTTACAATGTTATACCCCTATGCCGAACTCAATGGAAATGGTTTCGAGACCTAATTCAATCGTATGGAGAAGATAGCTTTTTGGGTCAGTTATTATATTTAATTTTCGATATAGATTTCAGCATGTTTATATATCGTATGCTCACACCACAACTCCAAACACTCCGAAATTTGAAATCCGGTAATATTACACTATTACGGATCCAATGGAACTAGTATCGTCGAATTCCGAGACTGTGTCTCGGAAGGCTATTTTTAAATTCAATTTAAACGATGTATTATTAAAACTGACACCTTTAAATTAAATTTTAATCATTCTATTACCTTCAATATCATCATTATAAATTTTATAAGCCTTCAAATTATTTTTAACATGCTTAAAACTGAAAATTCAATATTTTACCCAAATTCAAATTATTAAATCCAATAAATTCAATTGCCAAATTCAAACTAACATTTGAAATCCAAGTTAAACTAACTTGCAAATATTTAAAATTAATCAAATATTCCGATTTCAAATGCCTAAAAATTCCGGGTCATCACAGGAGGCTACAACACATTGCACCTCTGCTACTCATGATCGGCCCTACCCCTTAACGGATAGCGCCGAATGAACCATGGTTGCGATCGAACAACCATAATTGGCCCCGAAGCACACATAGAGATATTGACACCAGAGTTTGGGATGATCATACCCTAGTGGAAGCGACCAACATAACTCTATCGCATGTCCCTACGTTAGTCCTTTTCCCGATCAATGAGGCTTGCGGCTACGATTACCTTTTTATATAGCAACCATCTTGGAATGCTAACACTGCCCTCTATGTAGCAATGCAGTGTCAACATTCATCCATACAAGTTCGTTCTAAGTCTGAACGAAACCGAAGGCACTGCCTCTGCTACATCCATTTTGGGATCAAGCTGAGGATTAATAGCAGGTAGACCTTACACTTCAAAAGCTCCTTCTTCAATCATCTTCATGATGTCTTCAGTTCAAAACGCTTGAGTTGGAACGAAGTGGATTTTAGATAATTTATACTTATTTGATACCGATCTCTTCAAAACAACTTTCGATGGTTCAGGTAAACTCAACCTCGGTTCTTTTGGAAATAATCAAACAATATATAAGAGTAGGGATCACCCTCTAACTATTTAAGTGGACGAATCTCCCTATCATTTGTCCTTGGAGAACAAAATAAGATTTATACGCATAGTATAGCATCATCGAAGATGAGTTTGCCATATAACCCACGTATTTCTCCTATATATTTCCAGGGTTATATTTTGGTCTAGAATTGATAGTCGGTTATTTAACTATTAAAGAAACAAACAAGCGACATTTTAAGGATTTAATTACTCATAGAAACCACTAATCCTCAAACTAAATATTTCGATTATTAAAACCCTTATCAAAATATTCATATACTTATATCACTGGCATAAGTAAATGCACAAAACATTTGTGAAAGATTTCCCATTTCCAAATCATATTAAAGGATCAAAACAAAATGTTGTTTAAATTATAGATAAAGATAACCTCTAACAATATTCCTTCGGTGTTAAGTGTGGAACAAATGTCCATGCCATTGGAATTAAGAAGGTCGGTTAAAGAAAATCCAATCTCGAATTCTTTTATAAATTTCCATCTATAAATCCTTTTAATAAATCTCTTTTATGTATGAATCTACTTGCTCTCCTTACTTGAATTTCAAGCCCATTTATAAAACTCTTATAAATCACCAAGATAAATTTACAAAACCCTTTTATATCAAAACCATTTACATATTTCTTTATAAATCTCCAAAATTATTTAGAAAACTATCTTTATAAATATCCAAAATCATTTTATAAAGCTTTCTTATAAATATTCCTTATTTAAAACAAAACTCCTTTAATAAATTCATTTAAAAAAAGTCCTCTTGATAAACAAAATGTCATTACTTAAAACAACTTTACTAAAATCATTGCTTAACTTGAACCCGTTATTAAAAGTATGATTGACCATAAAAATCAGGAAGAGGCTTAGTGACCATAATGGTTCTCATTTAACTAAGTTAACTATTCAAGTTATAACATGAGTATTTACATAACAAGTAGATATAAATAAGAGAATCAACCAATAACAATCAATCATATAAGTAAATATCCAAGTTACTATAATAACAAAGCTGGGCTTTATTTCTTCTTAATAAATATCAACAAAATCTACTGGATAAATTATGGCAGAACTGCGATTTATTCTACCAACAGATGTTAAATACGGATTAATTAGCAGAACAGTGATTTAATCTATTAAATAGATGTTAGCTATAATTTAATTAGCAAAACGGTGTTTTATTTCTGCTAAACATAGATCATTAGGTTTCATCTTAAATTAGGGTTACTTAACGATAGTCGATAAAGAAATTCTTGGGTTTAAAATATTCTTTAAAAGAGAGCTTGCTTTTTGTAATGTCTTCGAGATTTTCAACTTTCGAAAGTCAACATTAATATGTCCACTGTATCAACTGCCGAGCAATCGAATGCCGAAAAACCGAATTGTTAGGGTTAAAGAAGAAGAGGTAGAAGAACAAAAAAAGAAGAAGCAACAGAAACAATATCAGAATCTCACAATCGCAGCGGAACAACATATAATAGATAAATGAATAGTCTTTAAATCAAAAGAACTGTACATTTTATACATTACATCATCAGAGTCAAATTACAACACAACACAACTGGACAATTATATGAACTTGTCCTTATAAGTTGATACACAGCGGAAAAGATGACATCATATACAAGTGATACGTTTCGCCATCCAGCTCGCCTCTCCTGATTCCACAGCAAATCCTGAATTCCAGAATATCCTGATGACCTGACTCTAGGCTGCCCGTGTGGAAAAATTATGGACACCCAGAGTTTAGAAAGGGAACAATAAACTCCATGTTAGTCATGGGACTGGTGCGAGATCTTAAAACAGTTATTTTTACAAAGAAAATAAAAAGAATTTCGCTATGCTTTTGAAAAATGAAACTACCATAAGGCCTCCCGCCACACACACAATGCAAACGCAGAATTGGAGGAGATTTCTCCTTATGATAGTCAAACATGCTTGATACGAGAAAAACTACTTTGATATTATTATTAGTGCATGGTGGAAAACATTTCGAAAATGTAATATTAATCTTAGCCAGCATACTACCATTATAGTATGCCCACTATAGCTAACATATTAAATGGCAGGTTCTACAACTAAAACCGTACAAGGCGCGTATTGTTTATTTGGATTTTCCAACAAATGATCGGACTAAGGAACTTCCTATTGCCACATGGAAATGCCTCTGGAGGGATGCCCCGAGAACCTAACCGGATCTCTGCCAACACAAATCCGGGTTACCTCTACAAAAATAGGTAACTACTGACACGAATATGTCATCCCCCGGTTGTAAACAACCTTTATTCGAGGATCCTCAATACCAACAACCACAAGGTAATAAATTTGCAGCAACAACATAGGTTAAGTATCTAGGCTCCATACCATGATACCACCTCTATCAAGAAGGAAATGAACAAACCCTAAGGGGCGCTACCCCCTAAAACCTTGCTGCATTCTTGTAACGACCCTGAATTTTGAACAATTTAAATTGAAAATATTTAATTAATTTTAAATATTTGAATGATGGTTTAGTTTGAATTCCCAATATAACTATGAAATTGGCGATTAAATTTTAGAATTTAATCTATTGAAAGTTGAATAAAAATTTGAATTTGACTTTGGAGTTTGAAATTGAATATTAAATTTGTATATAAAATTCAAACTAATGACTTAGAAAAATAATTTGGATTTAAGAATTATAACTTATGTAAATTTATAAATTTTATCGATACAAAATAAACAAACAAATACACATAGTTAAAATTTTAACAACATAATTAAACAAAACAAAGCAAAGAAATAACAAAAGTAATAAAAAAAATTACCTTAGTACAAACATGATAATCTAATCACATCAGCTGTTTTCCTCTCCTAAAATCATGCCTTCACTCATGCCGTAACTCACGCCCAAAATCGTGCACAAAATCACGCACCCTTCACTTCAAAGCATGCCGATACCCCTTTCCTCCATCATTTCAAAGCAGAAAGAAAAAAAATCAAACGAGAAAAATAAAATAATGGCGGCCTCGTTCTTTCGTTCGCTCTGAAATTAGGGCTTGCTCGATTCTTTGTGGCCTCGGCTTCAATTTCAATATTCGATCCTTGGAATTTCTATCTTCGGTTGATTCTACTTGCTCGCGGTTCCTTCTATCTGCATCGAATGAAGGTGAGTAAATCTCTTTACTCACATCTAGTTCCTTCTTAGTATGATGCATCTGCAATTCGATTTTCTTCGAGGTTGATTTATCTCGGCTATTTGATTTTGCCTCTGCTGGGACTATGTGATAATGTTTTGTTAATTGGTGAATTCTCTGGTTCTTCGACTTCGGTCGCTTTGACTTTGCGAAAACATTTTGGCTTCGGCCTCGGGTTGCTTTGCGAATGCAAATTGGGTTTTTGCTGATGGGGATTTTTGTCTAGTGTTTTCGGCTTTGAATTGATTTAGCCAATGTTGATTTTGTTTTCACTAACTTTCGTTCCTTTTGTGTTACTTGGTTGACACGACTTTTATTTTGTGAGTTCATTTTTCTGATGACATGAATTTCTGTTGCTTACTGCCTTGGCTTGAGAGTGCATTTAATTGAACTTGACTATTTGTGACTGCACGCTGCTGTGTAGTGTCACTTATGTTCTGTTGCTCCACGTACATTTAGCACTTCATTTGATTCACCACTGCATTTCCAGTTGCAGTCCACCTGAGTACATATGTATGGTGTCTTGCATACATTTATATAAGTGTGCATGTTTCTACTGCATTGTATAAGTTTACCTGTTACTCTTGCAGTGTATTGATACTCATGTCTACACTTTGATTCAGGTTGCATTTCCCCTGTAGCACACTTGAACTTATTTATGAAATTCCATAACCTTGGCCCTTAACTGTTGCATCATGTTGCACCTGTTTTGTTGTCCTCAAATACATGACGAGTCTTGTTAACCATACTGTGCACTGTTTGGTTCACGTTGCATTCATTTGCACACTTATTCAGCATGTAGTTCCTTGCATTAAGCATGCACATGGCCACTTCATTGTTGTGGTTGTGGTTGTGCAGTTGAGTCTGTTTATTTGCACTGTTCATATTCATTGTGGTATTCCCTTGTTGCACCCCTGTGCATTCCACTGTGTTTGGTCAACCCTTGCATTCACTGCTCATGTTGGTGCTGTTCTATTTTGGTATAGATATGTATGCATGTTCATATATATGCATACATGCATTCTTGTATTTGTATTGCTTGCTATCTTGAATTTGCTCACTGTGTTCACAATGTTGCTCCTTATGTTTGATTTGAACTATGACTTCACTCTGTCGAGTTGTACACAGGCTTGTTCCCCAACCTGTGTCATACATACAGGCACTGCCTGTGTATGTTTCATATGCATTCTTGTAATTACTGCAATTGGTGATTTCTGAATTCATTTTCTGATTTTATAAAATTCTAATGGCTTCAGCCTTAGGATGAGATTTCTGTATAATTGTTGTTTCACTCTGTTGATGATACGTTGATGTTGAGACAGTGAAATTGAAATTTGAGTTTTCATTTGATAGTGCTGTGCACTTGATTTCTTACTATTGCATGTTGCAGTGGTTCACTTGAGTATTTGTGGCCAGGATTTTGTGAAAAAAAAAATTTATGAGAATTCAAATTAATTTGGCGTTGCCTAAGCACAGCCTTTGTTGGAAAACTGTTACGTAAAAATGATCGACTTTGAACTGGATAGCATGGGTACAGACATTGTTGTCTCACTGTTGTTGTCCTGTTGCACTATAATCTTGCCTTAACTTGCATCCTGGTCTTACTTGCAGTACTCATTGACACTGTTTTATACTTGGTTTTAAAAGTTGTCATTGATGTTGCCTTGTTGTATCACTTGATGTACAGTGCATTGTTGCTTATGTACACTTGTGTTGTGATGCTTTTGAGTTGAACTGGTACTTTGCCTTTGCTGATTCTAGTACTGAATTGATCACTTGTATATGTCATATATACACATATACTTATGTGTGTTAGTGGTTACCCTTGCTTTTTTTTTTTGTTCGTCAGTTCTGTTGTGTGCCAATATTTGTGATTTCTCTTTAAGGTTGCATTTCAACCCAGTTGCCTTTGTTAACCATGCTGCTGCCGATATTTGCATCCTCTGTTGCCTTGTACATGCTGAGTTGTCACTCTGACCTGTTTTATGTTAACTGTAATTTGATCTTGTTTGTGTGTTGTGGTGCCATATTTTTTGTGCTCTCACCTTCTTTCGCTGTTTTCATGTAGTTTGTACCCCTGCCTTTGCGCACTAGGTCATTCGAGCCTTCGTGCTTCGTGTACTCGTGGTGGCTGCAGATCTTGGTTGCAGCTTTGCCCTTGTGCACTAATACTGGTTGCCCTGTTGAATTTGGGAACTTTTGTGTTGTTTTGAGTTCGTTGTTGCAGTTCCATCTGGTTCATTTGTTTTGAGTTGATGTCATTTGATTTTGGTTGGTTGATCTTTTGTGTATTTCAGATTTTAGTGGCGAGGCCGTACACGTGTGCGTGTACTGCAGCCACACAGATTTAACATTTTACATGTGGCGAGGCCGTACACGCGTGTGTGTACTGCAGCCAATCGGTTTTGATGTTTTTAAGTGACATTTCAATTGTTTAAATTGATTGGGTTTAAATTGATGATTTTGTTGATTAATTGCCGTTTAGGCAATTTTGATTGTTTTCTAAATTATCTTCATTTAAAATCCCTTCATCTATCTTCGTTGATAATTTGAATCTACTGATTTGTTATTTTAACACTGTTAAGTGTTATGTTTACCGTCATCCGATTTCCTTGTTAAAAGGGTCGGATAGGTGAATTTATCTATGACTGTCGTCTAATTGATTATTTGATTATTATTGCCTCTATGCACTAATAACTCAGTTTGAATTAGACTGACCCGTGTATTATTTTCTTTTGAATGTAATACTCGGGTCAGACCGAGTATTTTACAGCTTGAAGATTTTCAGGCAGCGAAGTTAGAGAGAGTTGGGGAAAACGCTTACTTTAGCTTTTCGGGGATTTATTTTTGTACTTGAAGAAATATTCCGCTATATAAATTTAATTCATTGTATAAACTCTGATATATGTACAAAAATTCATTTATGTGAAAAAAAATTATTCTGTGTTTCTGTGGTTGGTTCTGTTTAAACTTTATAAACTGTATAACAATCCGTCATTTTGAACGTTTCAAGTTGGTTTAATTACCGACTAGGGGCGGTCAGAAGGGCGGGTCATTACAATTCTTCCTGTTTCGACCATTCCTGGGTGTGAGGTCTGACGAAGTCTCATCCACAAAGCTATGCTTTTCACAAAAGTCATGTTTCGATCAACAAATGATCGGCAGCACTACGTATGCCACATTACCAAATTGGGAATGTATCACTAGTAACCATCAACTACGTAACCTCTGAGCTCGTACGTCTCAGAGAAGGGTGTTAAGCCAAGAGAATAAATTCTCCGCCACTAACAGAAATGTATTTGATAGAAACCGGCTTTACATCTCAAATTGTAACGTCAGACACACATCCATACAAGTCCGTTTCGGGGTCGAAAGGAACCGAAGGCACTTCCAAAGAAGCCCTTGCAATTCGGATATTCACTAATCACGTCCGGACTTCCCATCACAAAGGGTGATAAAATCTCTATATCGTGGATCAGCCGATGAAGAGACATTCGACGGTAATCCTTCCATTTTCGAAAATATCTGGTCTTCAAAGCTATCCATTACGACGTATCACTATTCGGAATGGGATTTATGACCCAAAGGTCCTCTCCTGGCTAAACCGAACAACGAGCGCTTATTTTTAAAATAAGTGTAGCATTCAAATTCAAGCAAATCACAACAAATGCCCATTTAAAGGTAAATATTGATATTCGGTTATTTAACCGTCAATAGATATGCACAACATCATCAGATTTCAAATAATTTTCCAAATTATTTACTTTCCAAAATTATCTTTACAAGATATATTTTTAACACTTCAACTATTTGAAAACAAATTTCAAATCATTTTCCTTACACCGAAACACTTCTAAATATTTATTCATTTCCACTGGAAATCTGCCGAGTCTGAATACTTGAAAATAACTAATATTACTTATCCAAAATATATTTGGAAAACACTTCAAATAAAGTCTAATTTTAAAACACTTTATTCCCAAATATTAGTTATAAAAACATTATACTAATAATATATATAACTTAAGTCCAAACTAATTTTCCAAAATAAAATTAGTGGATAAGTAAGTATAACTATTTTCTAACTCGAATATTAATTAAATCTTAGAAATAACAATTTCTATAATAAACTTAATTAACCTTTACTTAAAGGATTTAAAACAATTTAAGAAGTAATTTCTCCAAAGTATTCTTTAAAACCCAACTTTAGAACTTCTAATTTATGCTTTAAAAGCTGCTTTGGAAATATACTCGGCTTTCCAGGGAAAATACGCTTTCACTTCAAAATGGTTCATTTAAACCAATCAAATAAATCCTTACCGATTTATTTTAAACTTACGTTCCAAATCCATAAATTTATTTCCACACTCCAAAAATAAATCAATGTTTATTTTTTTTAAAACAAATTTCCCTTTCCTTTATAAATTCCATGGTGAATTCACATTTCCAAAATATCTATTGATATACGATTTTCAAATCTATTTCAAATATTCACTTTCAACAACAATTCAATTTTTCAATTGATTTCAAAAACAACCAAATTAAATTCCATATTGATTTTCCAAGAATTAAACACCAAGTGAATTTCATTCAAATCTCAAATTGAAATCAATTTCTACTAAACCCCAAATCAATTTTCAAATTGATTCCAAATTCTTTTCAAAACACCTAATAAATTTCCAAATGGATTTTCAAAATATTTAAATTCAATCACCCAAAATCAATTCCCAAATGGGTTTCAAATTTTATTTCCTTTTAAAAATAAATTCCTTTTAAAGAAGCAAATTCTTTGCAACCCGTATTTTGAATAAATTCTTCAACCTTTGAATAATATTACCCGAAATCCATTTATTAAAGCTTTTCCCATATTTTTAAAGATATCGCGGTACATGGGTTTATATAAAATATCATCCGCTATTATGCGGCGCAATAGGGTCTCATCCGCTATATAATGCGGGAAACCAACTCCAAGTACATATATAATATCATTTCCACTTTAAAGTGGAATATCGCGGTATATATGTTTACTATAATAACCTCCGCTTAATTTGCGGCGTATAGAGTCTATTGCAATACAACAGATAGCAACCATCATTCAATCACACAATCAAGCAATTTTAAATTTAACTATTTAAAATTTAAATTGAAACAAATTCGATTGAGTGAGAAGTTCTCACCCTGCTTCCAATAGCGGTTTCAGCGTTTTATTCCGAATAAAATTAAACGCGCGTTTAATTTTACCCAAAATTCCACTAGCTTCAATCAGGTCCAATCCAGCTCCACCTTGTAGTGTTCATCCATACGGTCCCAGCGTAATTCGTTTCGTGCGAAAACGGACCTCGTGTCAAAAAGTTATAGCGTTTTAAACTTTAAACGAATTTATATAAATTAATTTACTATTTTCGTTTTTATTTTCTTAACCTAGAATCAATCCAGGCCGTCCAATTCCTCACAGCAAATCACGGCCACAACTAGCATCTTCTTCCCCTCCAGGTTATACACGTTCGAACAAAACCCAAAGCCGCCCCGTACTTCGAATTTTCGCGACCAATTTGAATGTCGAGATGTTGAACGAAGAATACCACGTCGAAGCCCATACTCGACTCCACCTCTGGCCAGTGACCGGCCCCACTCGGCTACCCCTATCACAAGGAAAAACGTGCGCAATCAAGCACGATCGTGGGCCGAAATCTTGTTACGACCTAGAATTCCTGTCATTTGAAATTCGTATATTTAACTGATTTTTAAATATAAACAAATAAAATTTGTAAGTCGAATAAATTTACTTCGAATATCTAGATTTATAAAAGATAATTAAATCGATAATTTAATATTTAAAATTACAGAAATAATTGGAAATTGGGTTTAATGTGATTAAAATTGATTTGCAAAGTTGTATTTAATCATATTGGAGTTAGAATGATATTATAGAACTTTTAAATTTTAATTAAAAGTTAATTTGCAGAAATTGAATATTTTAATATCCAATTGACGAGTAAAAATAGTCATTTTTCAAACAGTCTCGGATTTCGGCGAAACCAGTTTCATCGGATCCGTAATGTTATATTATTGTATGATTTCAAATTTCGTGTCAATCGGATTTACGGTTTGTACGGGGCAAGCTAAAACGCATTGAAATCGGATTGAGTGAATTTTTAAATTTAAATTGTCGATTTGAAATCGTATCTTCCAAATTCGATCGAATTGGCTCTCGATATATATTACATTGCATGCGGAATAGGGGTAAAACATTATAAACGGCAGGCGGCACGCTTCGTTTGGAATTCGGAAAAATTTCGGGTGAATAGTGTCGCGAGAATTTTCTATAAAAGGACCTTGTTTCTTTTATTTTGCAAAACCTAACTAGGGTTTCAATGTCAGCCGCCACCTCTATTTTAATGGCCGAAAATGCATCTTCTTCCTCCTCCATTTTCTCAAAATCCATCAACTTTTATAAGAAACATCCTAAACAAAACTTGTAGAGAGCATCAAGAATTCTCTATCCAACAGTGGAGATTGAGTGTAACGTGATAGATCATTGGGATTTTTGCCCCGTTCGTCACCAAGTCGCGCACGAAATTCGAGAGGGAGGCGGCACTAGGGGGCTGCGCGCGGGCTAGGGGTGGAGGAGGGAGCGAGCTTCAATATGAAGGTCTTAGATCGTCGAATAGGTCGACGGTGGTGAAGCATAATTCAACTAAAAAGTGGCGGCTATGGGTTGTTGTACGCATGAATAACCTGGGGAGGAAGATAGGAGCACGCACGGCTAGATGTGAGGAGGCCATATCGAACGGCCCAGAGTGAAGTAGGGTTTAAAATTTAAAATAAAAGTTGTAAATTAATTATATAATAATTCGTTTAAATTTTAAAACGTCATAACTTGTTCATACGAGGTCGGAATTTGACGAAACGGCTTGCGTTGGAATCGTATTGTCGAATACTACGCGATGGAGCTGGATTGGAATCAATTGGAGCTAGTGAAAATTTTGGGTAAAATTAAACGCACGTTTAATTTTATTCGAAATAAAACACTGCAACTGTTATTGAAAGCAATGTGAGAACTTCTCACTCAATCGAATTGTTTCGATTTAAATTTTTAAATAATTAGATTTAAAATTGTTTGATTGTGTGATTGGATGGTAAATTGTTATCAGTTGTATTGAAATAGACCCTATACGCCGTATATTAAGCGGATGTTATTTATCAAACACATATACCGCGATATTTCACCTTGAAGTGGAATTGGTATTATATATGTACTTGGAGTTGATTTTCCCGCATTATATAGCGGATGAGACCCTATTGCGCCGCATAATAGCGGATAATATTTTATATAAACCCATGTACCGCGATATTCCGTATTGAAACGGAATTGGTATTGGCTAACATCTGTGGATGCAGGGAAACAGGTTGGAGGGATCCAACTGGATTCCTCAACACTATTGATTTATTTACAGATATTTGCGATATATTCTGTTATCATATTGATATATGATGTTTGGATGCCATGGTTGATTTATTGGTGTTGTTGCAGCATTGGGCCTATTTTTGGAGTTTTAAAAATGTTAAAATAACGATTTTGAATTTAAAAGGATTTTCAAGTGATTTTTGAAAGTATACATTTTTTCGAATTTTGGAATTGATTCATTTTAAATAAATAAACATTATAATTTTCATGTTATAAAATTATGATTTTTGTGAAAAATAACCGAAACGTGATTTTTGAAATAAGTAGTTGATTTATTTGTAAAATGGTTTAAATTGGGATTTTTGAATCATTATAAACAGTTTATATAAAAGATTTATAAAATTGATATTTATAAATTAAAGTATTGAAATTTTAAAAGGAGTTTTTATAAGGTTTAAAATGAAGCATAAATAGATTTCATAAGTGAATGAAATTTATAGATTTATAAATTGCGAAGTTATAAAATGAATAGATTTTGTAAAATAAAAGATTTATAAGTAATTAACTTATAAATTGGATTTTGGCATTTAAATGAGATTTAAATAGAATTTGTTAATTAAGGGATTTTTATAAGTTGAAGTTTTTATAAAATTTATATAAATGTGAATTTATAAACGTTGTTTTATAAATCCAAAACCAATTGAATTTGATAAGTAAATATGAAAGCTTATTAAAGGATTATATCCACGATTTTGGACAGTGGATGATATGTTAAAGAAATGTTTTAGGAAGTGATCTTTTAAATAGAATTAAAACAATTTGAAGTTGTTTTAAAAAGTTGTTTTAAAATGTGTTACGTATCGAAACCATAGATTTCAACATTCATTGTTGAAATAGACATTTTCGAGAAACAAGGAAAAGATGGACTATAACACTGTTGTTATAGTAAATGATTTTCGAAAGAAAATGTTTTATATAGTATTTGGATTTATATATCTATCTAAATTTCGAATCCCTATACTAGTGATTATGGGTTGTTGTAACAATGTTTTACGTAACATTCGTTTTGACCCAAATAAATGTGTTAAAAGAGAACGTTTTCCTTAAAGTATAAAATATATACTTAATCGTGTTTAAGTATATTGAATATTTTTTTAAGTATTGAAAATAAATAGATTTGTGAATTACTTATTATTAAATAATATGGAAATGTTTTCCAATATAAAGTGAAATGTTTAGAGATTTTATCTTTTAAAGATAAATTGAAAGTGAATATTTGAAATCGATTTGAATTGTATAGTAATAGATATTATGGAAATGTGAATTCACCACGGAATTTACAAAGGAAAGGGAAAATTGTTTTAAAAATAAACATTGATTTATTTTTGAAGTGTGGAAAATTATATATCTTGTAAAGATATTTTGGGAAAATAAATAATTTGGGAAATTATTTGGAATTTGGTGATGATTGCGCATATCTATTGATAGTTAAATAACCGACTATCAATATTTACCTTTAAATGGGTATTTGTTGTGATTTGCTTGAATTTGAATGCTACACTTATTTTAAAATAAGCGCTCGTTATTCGGTTTAGCCGGGAGAGGACCTTTGGGTCATAAATCCCATTCCGACTAGCGATATGTCGTAATGGATAGCATTTGAAGACCGGTGTTGAAGACCGGATATTTTCGAAAATGGAAGGATTACCGTCGAATGACTCTGCATCGGCTGATCTCCGATATAGAGATTTTATCACCCTTTGTGATAGGAATTCCGGACGTGATTAGTGAATATCCGGATTGCAAGGGCTTCTTTAGAAGTGCCTTCAGTTGTGTTCGATCCCGGAACGGACTTGTATGGATGTGTGTCTGATGTTACAATTTGAGATGTAAAGCTGGTTTCTATCAAATACATTTCTGTTAGTGGGAGAGAGTTTATTCTTTTAGCTTAACACCCTTCCCTGAGACGTACGAGCTCAGAGGTTATGTAGTTGATGGTTACTAGTGATACATTTCCAATGTGGTAATGTGGCATATGAAGTGCTGCTGATCATTTGTTGATCAAAGCATAGCTTTTGTATAAAGCGTAGCTTTGTGGACGAGACTTCGTCGGACCTCACACCCCGGTAATGGTCAAAACAGGAAAGATGCAGCAAGGTTATTAGGGGATAGCGCCCGCTCAGTGTATGTCATTTTCTTCTGGATAGAGGTGGTATCATGGAATGGAGCCCAGATACTTAACCTATGTTGTTGCTGCAAACTTATTATTTTGTGGTTGTTGGTGAATCCCGAAATAAAGGTCGGTTACGACCGGGGATGACATACTCGTGTCAGTTGTTACCCTGCTAGGGGTAACTCGACTTTGTGTTGGCAGAGATCCGTTTAGGTTCTCGGTGCGTCCTTTTAGAGGCGTACCCATGTGGCAATGGGAAGTTCCTTGGCCTGACCATTTGTTGGAAATCCAAAGAAACAATACGAACCCTGTACGGTTTTAGTTGTAGAACCTGCAGTTTAAAATGGTAGCTATAGTAGGCATACTATAATGGTACCTATGCTGGCTAAGATTAATATTGTACTTTCGAATTGGTTTTCCACACTTTGCACTTATAGTAATAATATCAAAGAAATTTGCATATCAAGCATGTTTGACTATCATAAGGAGAAATCTTCTCCAATTCTGCGTTTGCATTGTGTGTGTGGTAGGAGGCCTTATGGTAGTAGTTACATTTTCTAAAAGCATTGCGGATCTATTTTAAAATATTTCTTTGTTTGTTTTTTAAAAAAAATAAACTGTTTTAAGTTCTCACCATCTCATGACTGACTTGGAGTTTATTGTTCCCTTCCTAAACTCTGGATGCCCACCAATTTCCACACGGGCAATCTAGAGTCAGGTTATCAGGTTATTCTGGAATTCAGGAGTTGCTGTGGAGATCAGGAGCAAGCTGGATGGCATGGCGTATCAACTAGTATATAGTTTCTTTTCCGCTGTTTGTTGTTGTAAACTCTGATAATGTAATGTGATGTGATGTAATGTAATAATTGATATAGTTCTTTGTTTTAAAGATACTCATTTATCTATATATGTTGTTCCGCTGTGATTGTGAGATTCTGATATTGTTTCTGTTGCTTTTTCTTTCTTTCTTCTTCTATCCTTTTCTTCTTCTTAAACCCTAAGGGTTCGGTTTTTTGACATTCGATTGCTCGGCAGTTGATACAGTGGACGTATTAATGTCGATTTTCGTAAGTCGAAGAATCAGGTCTTTACATTTGGTATCAAAGCATATGGTTAAGTGACAACCTTGGCTTTGTTGGGAATTACTCATTAGAGATAGAGTCAGCAGTACTCTAGAATGAGCGTGAGTGTAATAATAGATATGAGCGCGTATTTGTTAGGAATATAAAAATTGTTTTGTATTGTGTTGACTTATCGGTTGATTGTTTATAGATTCTGGTCGGTGCAGTCTGGCCAACTATTTCGATAGGGGTTTCTAAACTCTTAAACGAGATAAACCGACATAGTATTATTTTAAATTGGGTAAATGAAATAGTTTTACCTTGATTATATTTTATATATAAAGGAATAATTTTTCAGAAATTATTAAAGTGTATATGAATTGATTATTTGGTTGTTGAAATGTAAGAATATATATAAGTTAATTAAAAGATGTTTGAATAATCTAATTAAAAGAATAAATTGTATAAGCAAATGAATTATAAAGTGTGGAATTATAATTAATATGATTTGCAATTGTGAGATAATCTTATATATAAGAAGTGAAACTATATGAATATATTTATAAATATGAGTTGTAAATAAAAAATGAATTTGAACTATGAATTGAAAATGTTGAATCATGTTTATTTTGGAAATTATTTTCCAAAATTAAAAGTTAAATATTGAAATTATATAAGAAAAAGACTTATAAATGCGAGTTATAAATAATAGGAAATTTTTTTGAAAGAATATTAAGCACTGAATTCACTACGGTTACTGGGAAATAATCAGAGTGATGACTGCAGCATCATCGGTATCATTTTCAAGTTTCTGTGTGATGGATTTGCTACCATAGTAAATTGAAAATTGAAGTTTTGTTGTGTTAAACAAATTTGAAATTAAAATCCAAGTTGTAATTGTTGAATATAAGCAAAACGAGATATGAATTTGAATAAGTGATGAAATTTGACTTTGGTAAAAGTTGAATAGAATTTACTTTAGAATTGGAATCTGAATTGGATTTATAAGTAGAAATTTAAGTTAAGTTAAACAAATGGTGTTTGAAATGGAATATAACTTAAGTGATGTTGTATGAAGTTGATTTTGGTATCGAAGTAAATTGATAAAGTGAAGTGATGAATATGAACTTGAGTTATATAAATGAAATTCAACCTTATTTGTTAAATGAATTAGCAATTGAGTTAATAAATGGATTGAATATTAATCAATCGAATGTAAATGAATTGATATAGAATAATGAATGTAAGTGTTAATTCATTAGAAGCTAATGAAGTTGGAAAAAATTGAATAATTGAATGAAAGTCAAAGATATTAAACCAATTGGAAATTAAAAGTGTTAAACCAAATTGAAATTAGACAAGGTGAATATGAATTATTGAATGTAAATTTAATAAATTTGGTTGTATGGAATATACATGGATTATTAGATTGTTGTTAGTAGATTATATAGAAATCCATATGAAGTTGAATTGATAAAAATTGGAAGCTATGAAATTTGATTTGAATGTGGAAGTGAACTAACTTGAATGTAAATTAGTGAATGTAAACTAATTGAAAATGAATGCTAGTAAAGTCCAATGTTAATGAATCAAATGTGATTAAAAGAAAAAAACCAATTTATTGAATATTACTGAGAAGTGAATGTATATTGATTTAATGATTGGAATTGTTGTTGGATGATAGTTGTTTAATGGTTGGATTTGTTGCCTTTTGTTGCATTTGTTATATTGACATATATAGTTGTTGGTATGTGTTGTATATTGATATTAGTTTCATATATGCATGTTTCTCATTATTGTTGAGCGTTTAGTAGGTGTGGATTGCGCTTGCTTCGCATTTGGAGCTCGCTTTCGCGCTATATTAGCCGTATATGCTCGCTAATAATATATAAGGTACATATCTCGGATTACATATCGTACTTTTACATTTTTTCCCCTGCGGGATACCTCATTACTTTGATGAGATGTATATTTGTGATATATATATATTGCCTTTTTTTTTCGGATCGAGCCGCGCAAAGGAGACGCTGGTGAAATTTTCTGAAAATTTAAGGCGTTAGAATATTTTTGAGAAAATTGGAAAATTTTGAAAAGGTAACTAAGTATGATTTGAAAACTTAGTAAAGTTATTGTAAGAAGTTTAACTATGGATTTTGGAAAAGTTAAACACTCAAATGAATTTGAAATCTAATTTGAACAAATGGTTTGGAAAAGTTAATGGATTTCAAGACTTTTTCTTACTTGGTAATTTCGAGGACGAAATTCTTTTAAGGAGGGAAGTTTGTAACGACCCAGAATTCCTGTCATTGAAATTCGTATATTTAATTGATTTTTAAATATAAACAAGTAAAATTTGTAAGTGGAATAAATTTTTGTTCGAATATCTATATTTATAAAAGATAATTAAATCGATAATTGAATATTTGAAATTACAGAAATAATTGGAAATTGGGTTTAATGTGATTAAAATTGATTTGTAAAGTTGTATTTAATCATATTGGAGTTAGAATGATATTATAGAACTTTTAAAATTTAATTAAAAGTTAATTTGCAGAAATTGAATATTTTAATATTTAATTGACGAGTAGAAATAGTCATTTTTCAAACAGTCTCGGATTTCGACGAAACCAGTTTCATCGGATTCGTAATGTTATATTATTATTATTATTAGATTTCAAATTTCGTGTCAATCGAATTTACGGTTTGTCCGGAGCAAGCTAAAACGCACTGAAATCGGATTGAGTGAATTTTTAAATTTAAATAGTCGATTTGAAATCGTTTCTTCCAAATTTGATCGAATTGGCTCCCAATATATATTCCATTGTGTTCGGAATAGGGGTAAAATATTATAAACGTCGGGCGGCACGCTTCGTTTGCAGTTCGGAAAAATTTCGGGTGAATAGTATCGCGAGAATTTTCTTAAAAGGACCATGTTTCTTTTATTTTGCAAATCTGCTAGATCTGGAAGCGCTTATGACAACACTGCTACTTCTCCCGCATCGAACGAAGCGGCTCCTAGAGTTGGAGTCACAAGGGGAGAGTTGGATGCTGTAGTGTCTGGGTTATATCAACAAATGGAAGCCCAGAACGCTTTAATGTTGGACAGGTTAAATGCTTTGCTTGGAGTTAACCGTCAAGCGGAAAATAATGAAGAAACTTTTGCCGAAGATGTTCATGTTTCTCAAGAAAAGAGTATTCCTCAAAGGGCAGCTGGCACCGCCGAAGGGGCACCTCCCCAAGCTGGAGGATCAAGGCCGCAGCCGACTCTCCGCGAACATTTGTCCAGGCAAACTTCCGAGAAAATGGCTGACGTCTGTCCCGCGAAGCCTCTAAACGATGAGGAATACCTCTCGGGAATGGTTCGACAAATTATGAAAGAAAGTATGCAAAGGGAAGAAGATGAAAAAGAATGGGGGTTCGCTCCAAGCAAGACTTCGTTCACCGAAAGAATTCTGAAGGTGGAATTTCCAAGGAAGTTTGTTCCCCCCACCATTCCGGCTTATCGGAGAAGAGGTGACCCTAACCAATTCTTATATAAGTATGACTGACATATGACTGGTGCCAAAGCATCAGATGAGATCAAATGTCGGTACTTTCCGGTATACTTGGAAGGAGTGGCTGTACTCTGGTTTACTAAGCTACCAGTCCGATCTGTAGACCAGTTATCCGATTTAACTCGGAAGTTTAAAGAACAATTCAGGTTGTATGCTTCAAAGGCGAAGGACGTAATTTCACTGTCTAGCCTGGAACAGAATCCCGGAGAATCTATTAGATCTTTCTTAAACCGCCTCAACATAGTCTTGGCTGAAGTCGACAATGCAGAGCCACAAATGATTTTGACCTACTTGATGAGGGCTATTGACAAATCGAGTGAGTTTGGGAAATGGCTGAAGATGAAGGAGCCAAATTCGCTTGAGAAATTCTACAAGAAAGCTGACGAGTTCATGCGCTTGGAAAGCCTTCCTGTGGCGGCGAAAGTGGTATTGACGGAGGTTGAGAATAATACCACTGCTCCTACCAAAAAGGAATCCGGAGGTCAGAAGAGGGAGAATAACGGTGGGAAGAAGCAGAAGGAGGTGAAGAAACCTCGCTTCTTCAAACCTTCAGATTTCACTCCTTTAACTGATACTCCGGAGAATATCTTTTTCGCTACCAAAGATGTCGTTGAATATCCTAAACCACATGTGTTGAAGCTTGGGAAAAATGCTGTTCAAAATGGGAGATTTTGTCAGTTTCATAATCAACCTGGCCATGATACTGACGAATGTCGCCATTTGAAGAGTTTGATTGAAGAATTGCTGAGACAGAACAAGCTGCAACAATTGTTAAGAGAAATAGGAATGACCCATCTTCATCTACTGAGGGCCAGCAACTTCCTGCTCATCCATCTGGCTCAGGTGAGAGGACTACCACGCATGAATCAGAAAGGCCTGTTATTAATGTAATCACGGGAGGTCCTCACCCAGCAAGCAGAAGCTGGGGTGAGATGGAAAGATATGCTCGTGCTTTGAAATATGCCCCAGCGGAAGAAAATGTTTTTGTGTCGGAAGACGCTGCACCTTCGAAGCAGCAAAGAACTTTTAATTATGAAATTGTGTTCAGAGCCAGGGACTCTATGGGTGTAGAAGCTCCCACCATGGATCCCTTGGTCATCTCTGCTGGTATCGGGCCGGCTATTGTAAGAAGGGTGCTTGTTGACTGCGGCGCCTCTTGCAATATCCTCTTCAAAAAGACATTCGATCAAATGAAGATTCTTATGGCTGATGTTCAAGCTTCATCGTAGAAGATTGTTGGGTTTACTGGGGAACCAAAGCAGCCAATTGAAACTATTGACTTATTCGTGGAGCTGGAGAGGGGCGGAAAAAGGTAGTTCGAAAGCAGACTTTTGTGATTGTTGACGGATTTTCTGCTTACAATGCCTTCCTGGGCCGGCCAACTCTTGCAGCATTCAAGGCAATTCTCGCCCCGTGGTGCCTTACTATGAAGTTCCCCACGGATAATGGCGTCGGTGTTATTAAAGTGGATCAGAATGCTGGGCGAGAATGTTATCTTATAGAGTTGTGGGAAGCAAGGAAGAGAGAGATGGGAAAGGATGCGGCAGCTCCACTCTGCATCAAAGAACCAACCTTATAGCAATTACAGGGTGGACCCTACACTGTCGAGCATAGTGGTGCACGAAAAGAAATGAATTCCAGAAAAGCCAGTATAGGGGAGAATAGAGTGGTGCCGGTGGAAGTAACGGTGCCAGTACCTATAGACCTGAAAGATCCAAACAAGGTGCTGAATGTGGGTTCGCGACTTAGTGTGACGGTTCAAAATATCTTGATATCATTCTTGAAAGCGAATCTGGATGTATTCGCTTGGAGTCATGCCGATATGTGTGGAATATCTCCAGAAATCACAGTACATACTCTGAATATTGATCCGAAATTTACACCCGTGAAGCAGAAAAGAAGAACCCAAGGTCCAGAAAGGTCGGCAGCATTAAAGGAAGAAGTAGATCGGCTCATGGAGAATGGCTTCATTAGAGAGTCCACTTATCCAAATTGGGTTTCTAATCCGGTGCTGGTTAAAAAAGCAAATGGAAAGTGGAGAGTATGCATCGACTTTTCAGATTTAGACAAAGCCTGCCCCAAAGTCTGCTTCCCGTTACCCAGGATTGATCAGTAGGTGGATGGAACAGCCGGTCATGAATTGTTGTCTTTTATGGATGCTTACTCCGGATATAACCAAATCATGATGCATGAGCCAGATCAGGAGGACACGAGCTTCATCACCGATGTTGGTCTTTACTGCTATAGAGTCATGCCCTTCGGACTGAAGAATGCGGGGGCAACTTACCGAAGACTTGTTAATGCTATGTTCAAACCACAGATTGGCAAGACTATGGAAGTTTATGTTGATGATATGTTGGTGAAATCAAAGAAGGCAGTGGACTATATGGATCACTTGGCAGAAATATTCGCAGTCCTCCGAAAGTATGGAATGAAGCTTAATCCTTTGAAGTGTTCATTCGGGTGGAGTCTGGGAAATTCTTGGGTTTCATTGTGAGTGCTAAGGGCATCGAAGCTAATCCTGCTCAAATTATGCACTGAGAGAAGTCAAGGCCCCTAGGACAAAGAAGGAATTACAGAGCCTCAATGGGAAAGTCGCTGCTTTGAGTTGGTTTATTTCCAAGGCCACAGATAAATGCATCCCATTCTTTGACGCTCTAAAGAAAGGAAAGAAAAACTTTGAATGGACTCCGGAATGTCAGAAAGCTTTCGGTGAACTAATTCGTCACATGGAAGCGCCTCAAATACTTTCTAAGCCCAGCAACGGTGAAGATCTTTTCATATATTTAGCAGTTTCGTCTCACGCTCTCAGTGCAGCATTAGTACGGGAAGATGCAAAAGTTCAGCACTCGGTCTATTACATCAGCAAAAGATTCACTGGGGTAGAGATGAATTATTCAAAGCTGGAAAAGCTCGCCTATTGCCTACTGATAGCTTCCAGAAAGTTGAGGCCATATTTTCAAGCTCATCCTATCAAAGTCCTCACGATCAGCCTCTAAAGCAAATCTTATTTCGCCCTGAGACTTCGGGTCGTCTTCTGAAGTGGAATATTGAACTCAACCAATATGATATCACTTACCGTCCCCGAAGAGCAGTCAACAGACAAGCTTTAGCAGATTTCATTGCAGAATACACAGATAAAGGTGACAGCGAGGAAGAAGATACTGATGACATCCCGACCCGATGGAAATTATATGTTGATGGCGTAAGAAACGACTATTATTCCGGAGCTGGGGTCGTGCTTGAAACCCCCGAAGGGCGATCATTGTGCTACGCATTGAGATTGGAATTTCCTTCGACAAATAATGAAGAATATGAAGCTCTTATTGCCGGTTTGAAGATTGCTAAAGAACTGAACATCAAAGTGTTGCAGATCTTCAGTGATTCCCAGCTTATTGTATGCCAAGTCAAGAAAGAGTTTCAAGCTAAAGGAGGAAATCTGCCTGCTTACTTGTCAAGGGCCTGGGAGCTTCTCGATGATTTCGATCATTATACGATAAGTCATATATCCCGGGAAGAGAACATGAAGGCAGATTCTCTCGCAAAGTATTCAAGCTCTAGCGAAGCTCAATTATTGGGATTGGTCCCTGCAAAAGTCTAGTCAGCCCCAAGTATTGATGAAATGGAGATTGACTGGATCATGACTATTTCTCAAGAGCAGGAGTCGTGGATGACCCCGATCAAGGAATATCTACTTAATGGCTTTCTTCTATAAAATTCAAAGGAGCGTCAGAAACTGTTAAGGAAAGCCTCAAGATATGTAATTCAAGACGGCCGGTTGTACAGACGGGGATTCTCGATGCCATTACTCCGATGTGTAACCAAGGAAGAGGCTAAGACAATTTTAGCTGAGGTACACGAAGGAGAGTGCGGGGATTATTTAGGTGGCCAAACTTTAGCAAAGAAAATTCTCCGCTATGGATATTTTTGGCCAGATATTAATGAAGATGCTACTAGCTATTCCCGAAAGTGTGACAGATGCCATAGATTTGTAAAAATCCCAAGAGCACCTTCCACTGAGTTAGCACAGATGGTCAGTCCATGGTCATTCGCCATTTGGAGGATAGATCTCATTGGGCCTTTACCGATTGCTAAGTCCGGAATCAAATATGCTATTGTTGCTGTTGATTATTTCACTAAATGGGCTGAAGCTGAACCACTGGTGTAACGATCCTCAATTTTGAACAATTTAATTTGTAAATATTTAATTTATTGTATATATTTAAATGATGATTTAACTTGAATTTCAAATTATCAGAATAAATTGGCGATTAAATATTAGAATTTAATCTATTTAATGTTGAATAAGAATTTGAATTTAGCTTTGAAATTGAATATTGAATTGGTATTTAAAATTTGAACAAATGACTAGGAATAATAATTTGGATTTTGAGAATTATTATTTATGTAAATTTATAAATTGATAGTTAGTTTAATAACATTTTCTTTAACTTAAATAAAAGGAATAAAATTTTAATCAATATAAAATAAATTGAGAAACACGTTAATATAAATTTATGTTTGATAAATGAACTACAAAACGTTTATATGTTTATTTAAGAAAACAATTAACAAAACTAATTGAATTTAAATTGAAAAAAAAATAATAAAAAAATAAAATAATAAGACATGTACACTACCTTACCTATCAGCTACACACGCCATTATTTACGCCCAAATTCGCGCCTTCAACCACGCCTTTTTCCACGCAAAATTCACGTTCTCCTCTGCATAATACACGAACCCCTTTCCTCCATCACTTCAGAAATCAAACGAAAAAAAAAAAGAAACGAAAGAAATAAAAATGGCGGCCTCCTCTTCGTCGTTTATCAATTAGGGCTTGCGATCCAATTTGGGGCTTCGGCCTTGGTTCGATTGTGCTCTGCTCATTCTCGCCTCAGCTGTTTCGATTCGAGTTAAGGTGAGTTCTTTGCTCACGATTGATTTTAATTCAAGTGTTTGAATTTGTTTGAATTGGGTTTTGGTTGCATGCTATGATTTGGGGGTTATTTGCTATCATTTGCTCGATTGCTTGAATTTAAACTGATAAGAACAGAATGCTATCACTGAAAACTGTTAAAAACAGATACTATATAAATTGTTTTAAACTGATATGAGCAGATTTGTCACTGCATGTTGGTTGTTGATTGTTTGCTATCATTTGCTCTTTGCTCTCGGTCAATTTAATTTAAACTGTTGAGAACAAATACTATTTGATTTTTATTTTGAACTGTTGAGGACAGATGCAATTAAACCTTGTTAATTTTAAACTGTTGAGAACAGACACTATTTGGGATTTAATTTTAAACTGTTAAAAACAGATGCTATAAAATTTGTTTTTAAAAATCTAGACTGTTGAGAACAGATGCTACTTAAATGTTAATTTAAACTGTTACGAACAGATGTTAGTTTTTAACTGATGAGAGCAGATGCTATTTAAATTTTTATTTAAACTGATGAGAGCAGATGCCATTGATTTTAATTTTAAATTGATAAGAACAGATGCTATTTAAACTTGCTTATTTGTTGTTGCTGCATGCGATGGATTTTTGAATCTGGTTAAGGAAAATGAAGTAGAGAAAATGAATACTTGTGAGTAAACATTTAATCCTAAACATAAAGTTGATTGTTAATTGTTGCTTATAAAATCTTTGTGAAAGGATAACTGCATGAGTGTACTTTTGTGAATAAGATTTTATTTGAGTATGCATGCCTGGTATAAGTATTGTCACCCCTCTGTTTCTTAATTCAGAGTAAAATTTTGAACAAATTCTTTTATTCTTCCCTGATTTCTGAGGGGCCTGAGTATTCTCAAACAAATTAAGTTTGTTTAAGTTGAACTAGAATCTAAAATTTAGTTAAACATGTTTTAGGTATGTAGTAACTGGGAAGATATAGTAGTTACAGTACAAACTTTAAAAAATATGTTAGAAATCAATTAACACAATTCTCTGATTCATCTATATAGATTGAATTGATGTTGGATGTTATGATTTTTTTAAAATCAAAAAAAAAATCAGGTTTTTAAATGAAGTAAAATATGTAAATTTGGGGTTTCTTTGCAAATTTGATTTCTGCCCATTTCTGTTGACATGTTGTTGCATTTTTGAATCCACTGATACATGTTTGTATTCCATTTGAACTGTGTAGTTGTTTCCATGTACACACAGTTCCCAGTTCCCTCTGTTTCACCTGTTTGATCATCATGTAGCTTACTGTGTTCATTTGAATACTTTGTATTTCCAAAATTTTGATATGTTGTCCACCTGAGTATGGGGTCTGCCTTGTTGCTATGTCATTTCTGTTGACATATTTTTGCATTCTCTTGAGTCTGTTGGACTTGGGTCTAGTTGTGCACTTGCATTTGAGTACTGTTTGCTCCTCTCTGTTTTAAATTGCAGACTCAAACTAAATAGGAAAATTTGTATCTTCCCATTTAAATGAATTTAAGTTATAAATTCTAAAAAAAGAATATGCCTGTAACAATATAAACAGAAAAATTGAAGGGAAAGATTAAGAAATCAAGCAAGATTTGTAGTCTGCACCACCATATGCTCCTGTTGCCTGATTTTTTTTGTTGCCTCTAATTCATTGAGTTGCACATGTTGCACTGACCATATGGTCTTTGCTTATCTGTAGCTTATATCATTTGTTGCACTTGAACCTTTGTAGTTGCATTCCATTTAGTTGCACTTGAACCTTTGTAGTTGCATTGACCTGAGATGTATAGGGGTTGGACCACTTAATTTTTGTTTAGCATATCTCTGTTGTCTGGTGTCTGCAGTGATTCTACCATTTACTGAGTTTGGTTTGTATTTCATTCCTCTACCTGTACTCAGTTGGGATTGATTTTCAAGCTTGTGTGATGCTATGGCCTCTGTCTTGACCAATGCATGACCCTGTTACACTGCTGTTTCCATGTTTTGTGTAATTGAGATGTTGGCATTTTAGGCCTCGGGGCGTACTCGAGTTTTTGTGAATGAGACTCGAAGCTGGGGGACTATTGACCCGAAGCGTTCTTGCCTTGGTCTCGGGTTGGGCAGTTTTTTTTACAGGATTGTGTAAACTGCTGTAGTTTTAAATTTAAACAAAATTTAAAAGCAAATTAAAATTGCAAGCTAACCATAATCCAAAAGTTGAATTAGTGTAAGGTTAGATTTAAATGAAAGTCAAATCCAGATTTAAGTTTAAATTAAAATTTTGTATTTCTGAATTCATTTTGAAAGTTTCAGGTTTAAACCTGACTGAACTAAAACCTGAAACATTTGATTTACACAATGGTTTGAATTCTATGGTTAAACTCAGTTTTGAATAACTATTTTAAAATTTTAAAATAGATGTGAAAAAAAAAATGAAATGAACTGGGTGCATTGGGTTGTCTCAGCCTTGAACCTTTGTAGCTGTTCCAGTCCTCATGTTCACAGTGGAGTTTTTATTCACTTCTGATGTGTTACTTTTGCGTCTGGTCTTGCACTTGTTGTACACTGCTGCCTGTACTTGTGTTCTTTGTTCTTGTGCACTGACCATACGGTCTTTGCTTATTTGTAACTTGTGTTACCTGTTTCACTGAAATTTTATAGGGTTCACTGCCCTTGTACATGATCTGTTTTGCATGTTTGATGTGGCATGTTTGCTGCTGCATGTTTGTTTGCTGCATGTTTTTTTTGTTCAAGTTGGCACTAGTTTTGCCTTGAGCATTTCTTTGTGGTCTTTGTGATTTGCACTTGCACACTTGCTCTTATTGGCATGTGCACACGTGTTCGCGAGGCAGTGCACATGTGTGAAAATATACGTGTGTACTGCAGCCACACAGGATTGATAGATTTCGAAAAAAATAATAATTAAATTGAAGTTGTTAATGTGAAAATCCATAATAGATCTAAATTGATTCATGTGATTTGTCATCTCTGTTACCATTTATTTCAGTTCATTGCAAATTTAATTACTTGAATTAAGATTAATCCTGACTCGAGTGTTTTTGTGTTTTGCAATAAACGCTCGGGTCAGACCGAGTATTTTTACAGCTTGAAGATTTTCAGGCCGCGAAGTTAGAGAGAGTTGGGGAAAGCACTCCAGTAAAGTTTTTCTAGAAAATTTTTCTTGTACTTAATAGTAAATAAATTGTTCCGCTGTATAAAATATAATGTATTGTACAAACTCTGATATATGTATGTAAGAAAAATTCATTTATGAATAATATTATGATTATTCTGTGATTCTGTGGCTGATTCTGTTCAAACTTTATAAACTGAACAACAATCCGTCATTTTGAACGTTTCGAGTTTGTTTAATTACCGACTAGAGGCGGTCAGAGCGGCGGGTCATTACAAAAGTGGTATCAGAGCTTTGGTTTACTCAAAGCTCAGTTTATGATGTTTAATATGAATAATTACTAGAACCACTTTAAAGAAAGTGCTTTTCAAATTTAAAGATGTATAAAATTGTTTTCTTTAAAATGAAAGGTATTTTGGAAATTAAAATTATTTTGAAAATTCCCCTCTCTAAATTTAAGTTTGCGTTAGTTCTCTTCGGTGAGGTCTTCTTAGATTTGAGTTTCAATCGTTCGGAGACTCATTATCGAATTTTTGAGAGTTAGGGAAAATGAAAAATAAAAGTTAAGTGAAGTGAATTAATGAATTGGTTTGAATCAAATATTGTGAATATCTACAAAATAATAATTGTGAAATAAAATGATATTTCAATTTAGTTATAGCCTACTGGTTAATTAAACTATAACTTGAGAATTTGATTCTGAATTCTTTTGAAAATTAATTTCAAATGTTTTGAAGAACGAGTTAATAAATAAATGGATTATAAGTATTTAACTTATAATATGAACTTTTGGTATATAACTGAGTTATATAAATTGAATTGAATTGAATTAACAAAGAAGATTTATAAATCGAAGTTTATAAATAGAAATGGAATTTGTAAAGATGGTTTATAAGTTCGAAATCAATTGAATTTGATAAGTAAATTGTTGTAGCTTATTAAAGGAGATATATTCGTGATTTTGGACAGCGAATTATCCTTTAAGTTAAATATTGTTATAGTAAATGTTGGTTGGGAATTTTATCCACGATTTTGGACAGTGAATAATCATTTAAATAAAAGTGTAGAAACACTGAATTGAATAGATAAGTATATTCGCGATTTTGGATAGTGAATATATTATTGACTAAAACGGATATGTTTTAGGGAAGTGATATTGTGAAATGAGGTTAATGGGGAAATATGGATTTAATGAAACCAATTTGATGAATAATTTACTAAAGAACTAGTTGATTATTTTTGAAATAGAAAGCAAATGTAAAGTTCAAATGAAATTTAGATTTCAAATTTGAAGTTGTCAAAAGGATAATCCATTATAGGTTTAATAAATTCAGTGATGAATTTGAATTTAAACGTGCGGAAAATTAAATTAAGTGGAAAACTTAATATTGAAAAGTTTGAAATTGGCTTAAAACTAATACTATGAAAAGTATAAAGAATTCAAACTATGAATTAAGTTGAAATTGAAAAAGTTAATGGTTTTAAAGATGTTTTAAAATGCATTAACTATCGAATACATAGATTTCAACACTCATTGTTGAAATAGGCGTTTTCGAGAAAATTAAGGAAAAGGTGGACTATAACATTATTGTTATAGTAAATGGTTTTCGGAAGAAAATGTTGTTTATAGTATTGGGATTTATATATCTATCTTAAATCCGAATCCCTATACTAGTGATTTTGAGTTGTCGTAACGATGTTTTACGCAACATTCGTTTTGACTCAAGTTAATGTGTTTAAAGAATGTTTTCCTTTAAGAATGAAATATATACTTGATTATGATTTAAGTATATTGAATATTTTCAAAGTGTTGAAAATAAATGGATTTGTTGAATTACTTATTATTAAATAAGTATGGAAATATTTTCCAATATGAAATGAAAGGTTTGAAATTTTATCTTTTAAAGATAAATTGAAAAAAAGGAGTATTTGAAATTAGTTTCAAATGGCTAAGTGTGAAAATTATATATCTTGTAAAGATATTATTTTGAGAAATGTGAACAATTAGTTCAACTTGGAAATCTTCCAAAAAAGATTGAATCTTGAGTTAAAATTGAGTTTAACTTTGACACCAAAAACAATATAAGTTGAACTTTGAATTTTGGATAGTTGATTGGGATTGTATGTCTAACATTGTGAATTGATGACATAGCATTTGATCTCTATTAAATATATATCTGTGGTGGCGGAGAATTTATTCTTTTAGCTTAACACCCTTCTCTGAGACGTACGAGCTTAGAGGTTATATATCGATAGACATCAATTATGTGTTGAGAATTGACGATGTAACGTGAAATCCAAATCGAATGTGAAGTCGATAATGAATTGGATTGTGAATGTGAATTAGGTTTGAAATAACCTTAAATTTTCAAATCGATTTAGAGGAAAATTTTAAACGTGATGGAAAATTTGGAATCCTCTATTTGTTGTGAATGTGAATTGAGTTTTCGTAACTTATATATGTGAATATAATCGAAAACCATCAGTTTAGAAAGTCATTATTATGAAAATCCTATGTAAGTTTACATAGGTATGATAAGTACGAAATGTGAAATGAAGTACTATATGTATATGACATATGTTTTCTAAAAAAACTGAGGATATGGAAATGTACCTTCCATTTATTATGTGTGAAGGTGATTGGAACTCGGTGGAGTGTCCATTGGAAATCGTAGCTACGTAGAATTCCATTAGTGGAATGTCCATTGGGACTGATATGATATCCCCCACGATGGATCATCGTGTTTGGGATTATGTGAATTGATGCTGGCGAAATTCGTGGGGCGTGATGCCTACAGTTACAAGCGATTCCACTGAGATAGTGGCGCAACCGCCGAGTAAACTGCGATCTGGAAACCGAAGCGAAATTCGAGGGGCGTGATGCCTAAGGCCACGAGCGATTCTACTGAGATAGTAGCGTAACCGCCGTGTGGACCGCGATCTAAGGCGACAACCATGGCGAAATTCAAGAGTGATGAGAAATCTAAGGTTACAAGTGATTCTACTAAGATAGTAGCGTAACCGCCGGGTAAACTGTGATCCATGGGGGAACGTGCTTTCCATATCCATTTTTAAAATAATTTAAAAAAAAAAAAGTATTTTCACTGGGAGTTGAAGCAAGTATGTTTAGTACTTGGAGATTTTTAGTCTTGCGCCTGGCCAGCGTATGCCTAATGTCTGTAAGAACGACGATGGACTTGTTAAACTTTGAGTTATCAAGTATTTTCAAAACTTTGAATAGAAAATCAATAATCTGAAATTAGAATTACATAATTCTAACTTAATGAATTAAGGAAGAAGATTTTTAAAAGTATCTTGAAAGTCCACAGTTTTGGATAAGATATATTATGCAAATATTTAGCATGAAAGATTTCAAGTTTAAAAATCTGAGTTTTTGTAAGTCAAAAATTTAGTGAAAGACTTTTGTGTCTTGATTATTAAAATTGATGAATAAAACTAGTGAGATAAAATAAGTGGAATGAATCCTATAATTATTTGCGAGTTTGAAACTTGGTAGAATTGTGTAGGATATAAATATCGGTGAGATTTTAGCAATCGTTTTCCTAACTTATAATTTCAGGACGAAATTCTTTTAAGTAGGGGAGATTGTAACGATCCTCAATTTTGAACAATTTAATTTGTAAATATTTAATTTATTTTATATATTTAAATGATGATTTAACTTGAATTTCAAATTATCAGAATAAGTTGGCGATTAAATATTAGAATTTAATCTATTTAATGTTGAATAAGAATTTGAATTTAGCTTTGAAATTGAATATTGAATTGGTATTTAAAATTTGAACAAATGACTAGGAATAATAATTTGGATTTTGAGAATTATTATTTATGTAAATTTATAAATTGATAGTTAGTTTAATAACATTTTCTTTAACTTAAATAAAAGGAATAAAATTTTAATCAATATAAAATAAATTGAGAAACACGTTAATATAAATTTATGTTTGATAAATGAACTACAAAACATTTATATGTTTATTTAAGAAAACAATTAACAAAACTAATTGAATTTAAATTGAAAAAAATAATAATAAAAAAATAAAATAATAAGACATGTACACTACCTTACCTATCAGCTACACACGCCATTATTTACGCCCAAATTCGCGCCTTCAACCATGCCTTTTTCCATGCAAAATTCACGTTCT
The DNA here is from genome assembly GCA_030765085.1 of Allium cepa. NCBI lineage: Eukaryota > Viridiplantae > Streptophyta > Magnoliopsida > Asparagales > Amaryllidaceae > Allium > Allium cepa. Next base: position 925,887,208 of record CM060939.1, read on the forward strand.
CCTCTGCATAATACACGAACCCCTTTCCTCCATCACTTCAGAAATCAAACGAAAAAAAAAAGAAACGAAAGAAATAAAAATGGCGGCCTCCTCTTCGTCGTTTATCAATTAGGGCTTGCGATCCAATTTGGGGCTTCGGCCTTGGTTCGATTGTGCTCTGCTCATTCTCGCCTCAGCTGTTTCGATTCGAGTTAAGGTGAGTTCTTTGCTCACGATTGATTTTAATTCAAGTGTTTGAATTTGTTTGAATTGGGTTTTGGTTGCATGCTATGATTTGGGGGTTATTTGCTATCATTTGCTCGATTGCTTGAATTTAAACTGATAAGAACAGAATGCTATCACTGAAAACTGTTAAAAACAAATACTATATAAATTGTTTTAAACTGATATGAGCAGATTTGTCACTACATGTTGGTTGTTGATTGTTTGCTATCATTTGCTCTTTGCTCTCGGTCAATTTAATTTAAACTGTTGAGAACAAATACTATTTGATTTTTATTTTAAACTGTTGAGGACAGATGCAATTAAACCTTGTTAATTTTAAACTGTTGAGAACAGACACTATTTGGGATTTAATTTTAAACTGTTAAAAACAGATGCTATAAAATTTGTTTTTAAAAATCTAGACTGTTGAGAACAGATGCTACTTAAATGTTAATTTAAACTGTTACGAACAGATGTTAGTTTTTAACTGATGAGAGCAGATGCTATTTAAATTTTTATTTAAACTGATGAGAGCAGATGCCATTGATTTTAATTTTAAATTGATAAGAACAGATGCTATTTAAACTTGCTTATTTGTTGTTGCTGCATGCGATGGATTTTTGAATCTGGTTAAGGAAAATGAAGTAGAGAAAATGAATACTTGTGAGTAAACATTTAATCCTAAACATAAAGTTGATTGTTAATTGTTGCTTATAAAATCTTTGTGAAAGGATAACTGCATGAGTGTACTTTTGTGAATAAGATTTTATTTGAGTATGCATGCCTGGTATAAGTATTGTCACCCCTCTGTTTCTTAATTCAGAGTAAAATTTTGAACAAATTCTTTTATTCTTCCCTGATTTCTGAGGGGCCTGAGTATTCTCAAACAAATTAAGTTTGTTTAAGTTGAACTAGAATCTAAAATTTAGTTAAACATGTTTTAGGTATGTAGTAACTGGGAAGATATAGTAGTTACAGTACAAACTTTAAAAAATATGTTAGAAATCAATTAACACAATTCTCTGATTCATCTATATAGATTGAATTGATGTTGGATGTTATGATTTTTTTAAAATCAAAAAAAAAATCAGGTTTTTAAATGAAGTAAAATATGTAAATTTGGGGTTTCTTTGCAAATTTGATTTCTGCCCATTTCTGTTGACATGTTGTTGCATTTTTGAATCCACTGATACATGTTTGTATTCCATTTGAACTGTGTAGTTGTTTCCATGTACACACAGTTCCCAGTTCCCTCTGTTTCACCTGTTTGATCATCATGTAGCTTACTGTGTTCATTTGAATACTTTGTATTTCCAAAATTTTGATATGTTGTCCACCTGAGTATGGGGTCTGCCTTGTTGCTATGTCATTTCTGTTGACATATTTTTGCATTCTCTTGAGTCTGTTGGACTTGGGTCTAGTTGTGCACTTGCATTTGAGTACTGTTTGCTCCTCTCTGTTTTAAATTGCAGACTCAAACTAAATAGGAAAATTTGTATCTTCCCATTTAAATGAATTTAAGTTATAAATTCTAAAAAAAGAATATGCCTGTAACAATATAAACAGAAAAATTGAAGGGAAAGATTAAGAAATCAAGCAAGATTTGTAGTCTGCACCACCATATGCTCCTGTTGCCTGATTTTTTTTGTTGCCTCTAATTCATTGAGTTGCACATGTTGCACTGACCATATGGTCTTTGCTTATCTGTAGCTTATATCATTTGTTGCACTTGAACCTTTGTAGTTGCATTCCATTTAGTTGCACTTGAACCTTTGTAGTTGCATTGACCTGAGATGTATAGGGGTTGGACCACTTAATTTTTGTTTAGCATATCTCTGTTGTCTGGTGTCTGCAGTGATTCTACCATTTACTGAGTTTGGTTTGTATTTCATTCCTCTACCTGTACTCAGTTGGGATTGATTTTCAAGCTTGTGTGATGCTATGGCCTCTGTCTTGACCAATGCATGACCCTGTTACACTGCTGTTTCCATGTTTTGTGTAATTGAGATGTTGGCATTTTAGGCCTCGGGGCGTACTCGAGTTTTTGTGAATGAGACTCGAAGCTGGGGGACTATTGACCCGAAGCGTTCTTGCCTTGGTCTCGGGTTGGGCAGTTTTTTTTACAGGATTGTGTAAACTGCTGTAGTTTTAAATTTAAACAAAATTTAAAAGCAAATTAAAATTGCAAGCTAACCATAATCCAAAAGTTGAATTAGTGTAAGGTTAGATTTAAATGAAAGTCAAATCCAGATTTAAGTTTAAATTAAAATTTTGTATTTCTGAATTCATTTTGAAAGTTTCAGGTTTAAACCTGACTGAACTAAAACCTGAAACATTTGATTTACACAATGGTTTGAATTCTATGGTTAAACTCAGTTTTGAATAACTATTTTAAAATTTTAAAATAGATGTGAAAAAAAAAATGAAATGAACTGGGTGCATTGGGTTGTCTCAGCCTTGAACCTTTGTAGCTGTTCCAGTCCTCATGTTCACAGTGGAGTTTTTATTCACTTCTGATGTGTTACTTTTGCGTCTGGTCTTGCACTTGTTGTACACTGCTGCCTGTACTTGTGTTCTTTGTTCTTGTGCACTGACCATACGGTCTTTGCTTATTTGTAACTTGTGTTACCTGTTTCACTGAAATTTTATAGGGTTCACTGCCCTTGTACATGATCTGTTTTGCATGTTTGATGTGGCATGTTTGCTGCTGCATGTTTGTTTGCTGCATGTTTTTTTTGTTCAAGTTGGCACTAGTTTTGCCTTGAGCATTTCTTTGTGGTCTTTGTGATTTGCACTTGCACACTTGCTCTTATTGGCATGTGCACACGTGTTCGCGAGGCAGTGCACATGTGTGAAAATATACGTGTGTACTGCAGCCACACAGGATTGATAGATTTCGAAAAAAATAATAATTAAATTGAAGTTGTTAATGTGAAAATCCATAATAGATCTAAATTGATTCATGTGATTTGTCATCTCTGTTACCATTTATTTCAGTTCATTGCAAATTTAATTACTTGAATTAAGATTAATCCTGACTCGAGTGTTTTTGTGTTTTGCAATAAACGCTCGGGTCAGACCGAGTATTTTTACAGCTTGAAGATTTTCAGGCCGCGAAGTTAGAGAGAGTTGGGGAAAGCACTCCAGTAAAGTTTTTCTAGAAAATTTTTCTTGTACTTAATAGTAAATAAATTGTTCCGCTGTATAAAATATAATGTATTGTACAAACTCTGATATATGTATGTAAGAAAAATTCATTTATGAATAATATTATGATTATTCTGTGATTCTGTGGCTGATTCTGTTCAAACTTTATAAACTGAACAACAATCCGTCATTTTGAACGTTTCGAGTTTGTTTAATTACCGACTAGAGGCGGTCAGAGCGGCGGGTCATTACAAAAGTGGTATCAGAGCTTTGGTTTACTCAAAGCTCAGTTTATGATGTTTAATATGAATAATTACTAGAACCACTTTAAAGAAAGTGCTTTTCAAATTTAAAGATGTATAAAATTGTTTTCTTTAAAATGAAAGGTATTTTGGAAATTAAAATTATTTTGAAAATTCCCCTCTCTAAATTTAAGTTTGCGTTAGTTCTCTTCGGTGAGGTCTTCTTAGATTTGAGTTTCAATCGTTCGGAGACTCATTATCGAATTTTTGAGAGTTAGGGAAAATGAAAAATAAAAGTTAAGTGAAGTGAATTAATGAATTGGTTTGAATCAAATATTGTGAATATCTACAAAATAATAATTGTGAAATAAAATGATATTTCAATTTAGTTATAGCCTACTGGTTAATTAAACTATAACTTGAGAATTTGATTCTGAATTCTTTTGAAAATTAATTTCAAATGTTTTGAAGAACGAGTTAATAAATAAATGGATTATAAGTATTTAACTTATAATATGAACTTTTGGTATATAACTGAGTTATATAAATTGAATTGAATTGAATTAACAAAGAAGATTTATAAATCGAAGTTTATAAATAGAAATGGAATTTGTAAAGATGGTTTATAAGTTCGAAATCAATTGAATTTGATAAGTAAATTGTTGTAGCTTATTAAAGGAGATATATTCGTGATTTTGGACAGCGAATTATCCTTTAAGTTAAATATTGTTATAGTAAATGTTGGTTGGGAATTTTATCCACGATTTTGGACAGTGAATAATCATTTAAATAAAAGTGTAGAAACACTGAATTGAATAGATAAGTATATTCGCGATTTTGGATAGTGAATATATTATTGACTAAAACGGATATGTTTTAGGGAAGTGATATTGTGAAATGAGGTTAATGGGGAAATATGGATTTAATGAAACCAATTTGATGAATAATTTACTAAAGAACTAGTTGATTATTTTTGAAATAGAAAGCAAATGTAAAGTTCAAATGAAATTTAGATTTCAAATTTGAAGTTGTCAAAAGGATAATCCATTATAGGTTTAATAAATTCAGTGATGAATTTGAATTTAAACGTGCGGAAAATTAAATTAAGTGGAAAACTTAATATTGAAAAGTTTGAAATTGGCTTAAAACTAATACTATGAAAAGTATAAAGAATTCAAACTATGAATTAAGTTGAAATTGAAAAAGTTAATGGTTTTAAAGATGTTTTAAAATGCATTAACTATCGAATACATAGATTTCAACACTCATTGTTGAAATAGGCGTTTTCGAGAAAATTAAGGAAAAGGTGGACTATAACATTATTGTTATAGTAAATGGTTTTCGGAAGAAAATGTTGTTTATAGTATTGGGATTTATATATCTATCTTAAATCCGAATCCCTATACTAGTGATTTTGAGTTGTCGTAACGATGTTTTACGCAACATTCGTTTTGACTCAAGTTAATGTGTTTAAAGAATGTTTTCCTTTAAGAATGAAATATATACTTGATTATGATTTAAGTATATTGAATATTTTCAAAGTGTTGAAAATAAATGGATTTGTTGAATTACTTATTATTAAATAAGTATGGAAATATTTTCCAATATGAAATGAAAGGTTTGAAATTTTATCTTTTAAAGATAAATTGAAAAAAAGGAGTATTTGAAATTAGTTTCAAATGGCTAAGTGTGAAAATTATATATCTTGTAAAGATATTATTTTGAGAAATGTGAACAATTAGTTCAACTTGGAAATCTTCCAAAAAAGATTGAATCTTGAGTTAAAATTGAGTTTAACTTTGACACCAAAAACAATATAAGTTGAACTTTGAATTTTGGATAGTTGATTGGGATTGTATGTCTAACATTGTGAATTGATGACATAGCATTTGATCTCTATTAAATATATATCTGTGGTGGCGGAGAATTTATTCTTTTAGCTTAACACCCTTCTCTGAGACGTACGAGCTTAGAGGTTATATATCGATAGACATCAATTATGTGTTGAGAATTGACGATGTAACGTGAAATCCAAATCGAATGTGAAGTCGATAATGAATTGGATTGTGAATGTGAATTAGGTTTGAAATAACCTTAAATTTTCAAATCGATTTAGAGGAAAATTTTAAACGTGATGGAAAATTTGGAATCCTCTATTTGTTGTGAATGTGAATTGAGTTTTCGTAACTTATATATGTGAATATAATCGAAAACCATCAGTTTAGAAAGTCATTATTATGAAAATCCTATGTAAGTTTACATAGGTATGATAAGTACGAAATGTGAAATGAAGTACTATATGTATATGACATATGTTTTCTAAAAAAACTGAGGATATGGAAATGTACCTTCCATTTATTATGTGTGAAGGTGATTGGAACTCGGTGGAGTGTCCATTGGAAATCGTAGCTACGTAGAATTCCATTAGTGGAATGTCCATTGGGACTGATATGATATCCCCCACGATGGATCATCGTGTTTGGGATTATGTGAATTGATGCTGGCGAAATTCGTGGGGCGTGATGCCTACAGTTACAAGCGATTCCACTGAGATAGTGGCGCAACCGCCGAGTAAACTGCGATCTGGAAACCGAAGCGAAATTCGAGGGGCGTGATGCCTAAGGCCACGAGCGATTCTACTGAGATAGTAGCGTAACCGCCGTGTGGACCGCGATCTAAGGCGACAACCATGGCGAAATTCAAGAGTGATGAGAAATCTAAGGTTACAAGTGATTCTACTAAGATAGTAGCGTAACCGCCGGGTAAACTGTGATCCATGGGGGAACGTGCTTTCCATATCCATTTTTAAAATAATTTAAAAAAAAAAAAGTATTTTCACTGGGAGTTGAAGCAAGTATGTTTAGTACTTGGAGATTTTTAGTCTTGCGCCTGGCCAGCGTATGCCTAATGTCTGTAAGAACGACGATGGACTTGTTAAACTTTGAGTTATCAAGTATTTTCAAAACTTTGAATAGAAAATCAATAATCTGAAATTAGAATTACATAATTCTAACTTAATGAATTAAGGAAGAAGATTTTTAAAAGTATCTTGAAAGTCCACAGTTTTGGATAAGATATATTATGCAAATATTTAGCATGAAAGATTTCAAGTTTAAAAATCTGAGTTTTTGTAAGTCAAAAATTTAGTGAAAGACTTTTGTGTCTTGATTATTAAAATTGATGAATAAAACTAGTGAGATAAAATAAGTGGAATGAATCCTATAATTATTTGCGAGTTTGAAACTTGGTAGAATTGTGTAGGATATAAATATCGGTGAGATTTTAGCAATCGTTTTCCTAACTTATAATTTCGGGACGAAATTCTTTTAAGTAGGGGAGATTGTAACGATCCTCAATTTTGAACAATTTAATTTGTAAATATTTAATTTATTTTATATATTTAAATGATGATTTAACTTGAATTTCAAATTATCAGAATAAGTTGGCGATTAAATATTAGAATTTAATCTATTTAATGTTGAATAAGAATTTGAATTTAGCTTTGAAATTGAATATTGAATTGGTATTTAAAATTTGAACAAATGACTAGGAATAATAATTTGGATTTTGAGAATTATTATTTATGTAAATTTATAAATTGATAGTTAGTTTAATAACATTTTCTTTAACTTAAATAAAAGGAATAAAATTTTAATCAATATAAAATAAATTGAGAAACACGTTAATATAAATTTATGTTTGATAAATGAACTACAAAACATTTATATGTTTATTTAAGAAAACAATTAACAAAACTAATTGAATTTAAATTGAAAAAAATAATAATAAAAAAATAAAATAATAAGACATGTACACTACCTTACCTATCAGCTACACACGCCATTATTTACGCCCAAATTCGCGCCTTCAACCATGCCTTTTTCCATGCAAAATTCACGTTCTCCTCTGCATAATACACGAACCCCTTTCCTCCATCACTTCAGAAATCAAACGAAAAAAAAAAGAAACGAAAGAAATAAAAATGGCGGCCTCCTCTTCGTCGTTTATCAATTAGGGCTTGCGATCCAATTTGGGGCTTCGGCCTTGGTTCGATTGTGCTCTGCTCATTCTCGCCTCAGCTGTTTCGATTCGAGTTAAGGTGAGTTCTTTGCTCACGATTGATTTTAATTCAAGTGTTTGAATTTGTTTGAATTGGGTTTTGGTTGCATGCTATGATTTGGGGGTTATTTGCTATCATTTGCTCGATTGCTTGAATTTAAACTGATAAGAACAGAATGCTATCACTGAAAACTGTTAAAAACAAATACTATATAAATTGTTTTAAACTGATATGAGCAGATTTGTCACTACATGTTGGTTGTTGATTGTTTGCTATCATTTGCTCTTTGCTCTCGGTCAATTTAATTTAAACTGTTGAGAACAAATACTATTTGATTTTTATTTTAAACTGTTGAGGACAGATGCAATTAAACCTTGTTAATTTTAAACTGTTGAGAACAGACACTATTTGGGATTTAATTTTAAACTGTTAAAAACAGATGCTATAAAATTTGTTTTTAAAAATCTAGACTGTTGAGAACAGATGCTACTTAAATGTTAATTTAAACTGTTACGAACAGATGTTAGTTTTTAACTGATGAGAGCAGATGCTATTTAAATTTTTATTTAAACTGATGAGAGCAGATGCCATTGATTTTAATTTTAAATTGATAAGAACAGATGCTATTTAAACTTGCTTATTTGTTGTTGCTGCATGCGATGGATTTTTGAATCTGGTTAAGGAAAATGAAGTAGAGAAAATGAATACTTGTGAGTAAACATTTAATCCTAAACATAAAGTTGATTGTTAATTGTTGCTTATAAAATCTTTGTGAAAGGATAACTGCATGAGTGTACTTTTGTGAATAAGATTTTATTTGAGTATGCATGCCTGGTATAAGTATTGTCACCCCTCTGTTTCTTAATTCAGAGTAAAATTTTGAACAAATTCTTTTATTCTTCCCTGATTTCTGAGGGGCCTGAGTATTCTCAAACAAATTAAGTTTGTTTAAGTTGAACTAGAATCTAAAATTTAGTTAAACATGTTTTAGGTATGTAGTAACTGGGAAGATATAGTAGTTACAGTACAAACTTTAAAAAATATGTTAGAAATCAATTAACACAATTCTCTGATTCATCTATATAGATTGAATTGATGTTGGATGTTATGATTTTTTTAAAATCAAAAAAAAAATCAGGTTTTTAAATGAAGTAAAATATGTAAATTTGGGGTTTCTTTGCAAATTTGATTTCTGCCCATTTCTGTTGACATGTTGTTGCATTTTTGAATCCACTGATACATGTTTGTATTCCATTTGAACTGTGTAGTTGTTTCCATGTACACACAGTTCCCAGTTCCCTCTGTTTCACCTGTTTGATCATCATGTAGCTTACTGTGTTCATTTGAATACTTTGTATTTCCAAAATTTTGATATGTTGTCCACCTGAGTATGGGGTCTGCCTTGTTGCTATGTCATTTCTGTTGACATATTTTTGCATTCTCTTGAGTCTGTTGGACTTGGGTCTAGTTGTGCACTTGCATTTGAGTACTGTTTGCTCCTCTCTGTTTTAAATTGCAGACTCAAACTAAATAGGAAAATTTGTATCTTCCCATTTAAATGAATTTAAGTTATAAATTCTAAAAAAAGAATATGCCTGTAACAATATAAACAGAAAAATTGAAGGGAAAGATTAAGAAATCAAGCAAGATTTGTAGTCTGCACCACCATATGCTCCTGTTGCCTGATTTTTTTTGTTGCCTCTAATTCATTGAGTTGCACATGTTGCACTGACCATATGGTCTTTGCTTATCTGTAGCTTATATCATTTGTTGCACTTGAACCTTTGTAGTTGCATTCCATTTAGTTGCACTTGAACCTTTGTAGTTGCATTGACCTGAGATGTATAGGGGTTGGACCACTTAATTTTTGTTTAGCATATCTCTGTTGTCTGGTGTCTGCAGTGATTCTACCATTTACTGAGTTTGGTTTGTATTTCATTCCTCTACCTGTACTCAGTTGGGATTGATTTTCAAGCTTGTGTGATGCTATGGCCTCTGTCTTGACCAATGCATGACCCTGTTACACTGCTGTTTCCATGTTTTGTGTAATTGAGATGTTGGCATTTTAGGCCTCGGGGCGTACTCGAGTTTTTGTGAATGAGACTCGAAGCTGGGGGACTATTGACCCGAAGCGTTCTTGCCTTGGTCTCGGGTTGGGCAGTTTTTTTTACAGGATTGTGTAAACTGCTGTAGTTTTAAATTTAAACAAAATTTAAAAGCAAATTAAAATTGCAAGCTAACCATAATCCAAAAGTTGAATTAGTGTAAGGTTAGATTTAAATGAAAGTCAAATCCAGATTTAAGTTTAAATTAAAATTTTGTATTTCTGAATTCATTTTGAAAGTTTCAGGTTTAAACCTGACTGAACTAAAACCTGAAACATTTGATTTACACAATGGTTTGAATTCTATGGTTAAACTCAGTTTTGAATAACTATTTTAAAATTTTAAAATAGATGTGAAAAAAAAAAATGAAATGAACTGGGTGCATTGGGTTGTCTCAGCCTTGAACCTTTGTAGCTGTTCCAGTCCTCATGTTCACAGTGGAGTTTTTATTCACTTCTGATGTGTTACTTTTGCGTCTGGTCTTGCACTTGTTGTACACTGCTGCCTGTACTTGTGTTCTTTGTTCTTGTGCACTGACCATACGGTCTTTGCTTATTTGTAACTTGTGTTACCTGTTTCACTGAAATTTTATAGGGTTCACTGCCCTTGTACATGATCTGTTTTGCATGTTTGATGTGGCATGTTTGCTGCTGCATGTTTGTTTGCTGCATGTTTTTTTTGTTCAAGTTGGCACTAGTTTTGCCTTGAGCATTTCTTTGTGGTCTTTGTGATTTGCACTTGCACACTTGCTCTTATTGGCATGTGCACACGTGTTCGCGAGGCAGTGCACATGTGTGAAAATATACGTGTGTACTGCAGCCACACAGGATTGATAGATTTCGAAAAAAATAATAATTAAATTGAAGTTGTTAATGTGAAAATCCATAATAGATCTAAATTGATTCATGTGATTTGTCATCTCTGTTACCATTTATTTCAGTTCATTGCAAATTTAATTACTTGAATTAAGATTAATCCTGACTCGAGTGTTTTTGTGTTTTGCAATAAACGCTCGGGTCAGACCGAGTATTTTTACAGCTTGAAGATTTTCAGGCCGCGAAGTTAGAGAGAGTTGGGGAAAGCACTCCAGTAAAGTTTTTCTAGAAAATTTTTCTTGTACTTAATAGTAAATAAATTGTTCCGCTGTATAAAATATAATGTATTGTACAAACTCTGATATATGTATGTAAGAAAAATTCATTTATGAATAATATTATGATTATTCTGTGATTCTGTGGCTGATTCTGTTCAAACTTTATAAACTGAACAACAATCCGTCATTTTGAACGTTTCGAGTTTGTTTAATTACCGACTAGAGGCGGTCAGAGCGGCGGGTCATTACAAAAGTGGTATCAGAGCTTTGGTTTACTCAAAGCTCAGTTTATGATGTTTAATATGAATAATTACTAGAACCACTTTAAAGAAAGTGCTTTTCAAATTTAAAGATGTATAAAATTGTTTTCTTTAAAATGAAAGGTATTTTGGAAATTAAAATTATTTTGAAAATTCCCCTCTCTAAATTTAAGTTTGCGTTAGTTCTCTTCGGTGAGGTCTTCTTAGATTTGAGTTTCAATCGTTCGGAGACTCATTATCGAATTTTTGAGAGTTAGGGAAAATGAAAAATAAAAGTTAAGTGAAGTGAATTAATGAATTGGTTTGAATCAAATATTGTGAATATCTACAAAATAATAATTGTGAAATAAAATGATATTTCAATTTAGTTATAGCCTACTGGTTAATTAAACTATAACTTGAGAATTTGATTCTGAATTCTTTTGAAAATTAATTTCAAATGTTTTGAAGAACGAGTTAATAAATAAATGGATTATAAGTATTTAACTTATAATATGAACTTTTGGTATATAACTGAGTTATATAAATTGAATTGAATTGAATTAACAAAGAAGATTTATAAATCGAAGTTTATAAATAGAAATGGAATTTGTAAAGATGGTTTATAAGTTCGAAATCAATTGAATTTGATAAGTAAATTGTTGTAGCTTATTAAAGGAGATATATTCGTGATTTTGGACAGCGAATTATCCTTTAAGTTAAATATTGTTATAGTAAATGTTGGTTGGGAATTTTATCCACGATTTTGGACAGTGAATAATCATTTAAATAAAAGTGTAGAAACACTGAATTGAATAGATAAGTATATTCGCGATTTTGGATAGTGAATATATTATTGACTAAAACGGATATGTTTTAGGGAAGTGATATTGTGAAATGAGGTTAATGGGGAAATATGGATTTAATGAAACCAATTTGATGAATAATTTACTAAAGAACTAGTTGATTATTTTTGAAATAGAAAGCAAATGTAAAGTTCAAATGAAATTTAGATTTCAAATTTGAAGTTGTCAAAAGGATAATCCATTATAGGTTTAATAAATTCAGTGATGAATTTGAATTTAAACGTGCGGAAAATTAAATTAAGTGGAAAACTTAATATTGAAAAGTTTGAAATTGGCTTAAAACTAATACTATGAAAAGTATAAAGAATTCAAACTATGAATTAAGTTGAAATTGAAAAAGTTAATGGTTTTAAAGATGTTTTAAAATGCATTAACTATCGAATACATAGATTTCAACACTCATTGTTGAAATAGGCGTTTTCGAGAAAATTAAGGAAAAGGTGGACTATAACATTATTGTTATAGTAAATGGTTTTCGGAAGAAAATGTTGTTTATAGTATTGGGATTTATATATCTATCTTAAATCCGAATCCCTATTTCTGTTTTTAAATCAGGTTTTTAAATGAAGTAAAATATGTAAATTTGGGGTTTCTTTGCAAATTTGATTTCTGCCCATTTCTGTTGACATGTTGTTGCATTTTTGAATCCACTGATACATGTTTGTATTCCATTTGAACTGTGTAGTTGTTTCCCTGTACACACAGTTCCCAGTTCCCTCTGTTTCACCTGTTTGATCATCATGTAGCTTACTGTGTTCATTTGAATACTTTGTATTTCCAAAATTTTGATATGTTGTCCACCTGAGTATGGGGTCTGCCTTGTTGCTATGTCATTTCTGTTGACATGTTGTTGCATTCTCTTGAGTCTGTTGGACTTGGGTCTAGTTGTGCACTTGCATTTGAGTACTGTTTGCTCCTCTCTGTTTTAAATTGCAGACTCAAACTAAATAGAAAAATTTGTATCTTCCCATTTAAATGAATTTAAGTTATAAATTCTAAAAAAAGAATATGCCTGTAACAATATAAACAGAAAAATTGAAGGGAAAGATTAAGAAATCAAGCAAGATTTGTAGTCTGCACCACCATATGCTCCTGTTGCCTGATTTTTTTTGTTGCCTCTAATTCACTGAGTTGCACATGTTGCACTGACCATATGGTCTTTTCTTATCTGTAGCTTATATCATTTGTTGCACTTGAACCTTTGTAGTTGCATTCCATTTAGTTGCACTTGAACCTTTGTAGTTGCATTGACCTGAGATGTATAGGGGTTGGACCACTTAATTTTTGTTTAGCATATCTCTGTTGTCTGGTGTCTGCAGTGATTCTACCATTTACTGAGTTTGGTTTGTATTTCATTCCTCTACCTGTACTCAGTTGGGATTGATTTTCAAGCTTGTGTGATGCTATGGCCTCTGTCTGACCAATGCATGACCCTGTTACACTGTTGTTTCCATGTTTTGTGTAATTGAGATGTTGGCATTTTAGGCCTCGGGGCGTACTCGAGTTTTTGTGAATGAGACTCGAAGCAGGGGGACTATTGACCCGAAGCGTTCTTGCCTTGGTCTCGGGTTGGGCAGTTTTTTTTACAGGATTGTGTAAACTGCTGTAGTTTTAAATTTAAACAAAATTTAAAAGCAAATTAAAATTGCAAGCTAACCATAATCCAAAAGTTGAATTAGTGTAAGGTTAGATTTAAATAAAAGTCAAATCCAGATTTAAGTTTAAATTAAAATTTTGTATTTCTGAATTCATTTTGAAAGTTTCAGGTTTAAACCTGACATTACTAAAACCTGAAACATTTGATTTACACAATGGTTTGAATTCTATGGTTAAACTCAGTTTTGAATAACTATTTTAAAATTTTAAAATAGATGTGAAAAAAAAAATGAAATGAACTGGGTGCATTGGGTTGTCTCAGCCTTGAACCTTTGTAGCTGTTCCAGTCCTCATGTTCACAGTGGAGTTTTTATTCACTTCTGATGTGTTACTTTTGCGTCTGGTCTTGCACTTGTTGTACACTGCTGCCTGTACTTGTGTTCTTTGTTCTTGTGCACTGACCATACGGTCTTTGCTTATTTGTAACTTGTGTTACCTGTTTCACTGAAATTTTACAGGGTTCACTGCCCTTGTACATGATCTGTTTTGCATGTTTGATGTGGCATGTTTGCTGCTGCATGTTTGTTTGCTGCATGTTTTTTTTGTTCAAGTTGGTACTAGTTTTGCCTTGAGCATTTCTTTGTGGTCTTTGTGATTTGCGCTTGCACACTTGCTCTTGTTGGCATGTGCACACGTGTTGGCGAGGCAGTGCACATGTGTGAAAATATACGTGTGTACTGCAGCCACACAGGATTGATAGATTTCGAAAGAAAAAAAATTAAATTGAAGTTGTTAATGTGAAAATCCATAATAGATCTAAATTGATTCATGTGATTTGTCATCTCTGTTACCATTTATTTCAGTTCATTGCAAATTTAATTACTTGAATTAAGATTAATCCTGACTCGAGTGTTTTTGTGTTTTGCAATAAACGCTCGGGTCAGACCGAGTATTTTTACAGCTTGAAGATTTTCAGGCCGCGAAGTTAGAGAGAGTTGGGGAAAGCACTCCACTAAAGTTTTTCTAGAAAAATTTTCTTGTACTTAATAGTAAATAAATTGTTCCGCTGTATAAAATATAATGTATTGTACAAACTCTGATATATGTATGTAAGAAAAATTCATTTATGAATAATATTATGATTATTCTGTGATTCTGTGGCTGATTCTGTTCAAACTTTATAAACTGAACAACAATCCGTCATTTTGAACGTTTCGAGTTGGTTTAATTACCGACTAGAGGCGGTCAGAGCGGCGGGTCGTTACAACTGGCTACTATTACCTCTAAAAAGATGATAAATTTTGTGACTAAAAATATCATTTGCAGGTATGGTGTGCCCCAGAAGATAATCACAGACAATGGTACCCAATTCGAAAGCGAAGAATTTCAGGATTTTTGCAAGCGATTCAAGAACCAAAAAAGCTTCTCAGCAGTGGCTCATCCGCAGGCAAACGGGCTAAGTGGAAGCAGTAAACAAAATTATCAAATCAACCATCAAAAAACAGCTGGAAAAGGCAAAAGTTGGTTGGGTCGATAAGCTACCACTAGCACTATGGGCATACAGAACTACCCACAAAACTGCGACTGGGCACACTCCATTCTCATTAGCATATGGATCAGAAGCAATGATTCCAGTGGAAATAGAGGTCCCCTCACACAGAAGAATTCATTTCAACCAAGCTGAAAATGAAAAGCTGCAACTTGAAGCACTTGACTTCCTTGATGAAAGAAGGGAATAGGCTAACTCAGAATTGCAGCCCATAAGCAAAAGATTGCCAGATACTTCAATTCCAAAGTTCGCCAACGCAGCTTTGAAATTGGGGATCTAGTCTTGAAAAAGATCATGACAGCAACAGGAGTGTTTGCGCCAAACTGGGAAGGGCCGTATGTCATAGGCAAAAAACTTCTTGATGGCACTTTCAAACTGACAACTGTCGAGGGAGATCCAATTCCAAGAGCTTGGAACAGCAATCACCTGCGTCCATATTTTACTTAAAAGCTTTGCTTAAATTTGTAAAATGATTATGGATGTATGATTCTTGTATTGTAAGCCATTGTAAAATCAGTGCAAATAAATAATAAGAACTATAAAGTGGATGTAGGCCCAGTTCTTGGTCGAACCACTATAAATTTTGTGTTCTCTACTATTATAAAATACCTGTTTTATTTCGATGTGTAAATACTTTAAATGCATTGCTAAAATGTCGATTTAATATTGCAGGCCATTAAAACAAAGCTTACCTATCACAAGGCCAAGTGATCCCTAAAATCACTCAATAAACAAAATGTCAAGCCACAAAAATTCCAGATTCAAATCCCACGTAAGAAGTGCTTCATGCAAACAGTTAGTGATTCCGTCGGAGGGGCACCTCCCTAACGTGGAGGTTCCAGACCCTTGCTAACTGATTGCGATCGATTGTACAAACGGACATCCGGTTAGATAGCTTGCGTCTGCCCCGTGGACTCGCTTAACAATGAAGTACACTTCTTTGGATAAAACAAATTACTTGCAAAAGAAAGGAACATGTGCTTGGAAATGATAACAGGGAATCGCTGATGAGCAAATGACGAACATACAAGGACGAATAGACAGAAAACAGCCAAAAAGGAGTCTTGCCTCTCAACAAAAAGGTTGGTAGAACCACCGGAGTGGCATCTTCCCAAAGCGAAGGCACCAGGCCCTTGCTAACTGATTGCGATCATTTGTGCAAACAAACATCCGGTTGGATAGCTTGCGTCTGCCCCGCGGATCAACTTAACCGAGAGACGCAACCTTCCTGGCGAGCCAACCACCCAAAGTCCTCTTCGAAGGCACAAGCCCTCTTCGGAGGCACCACTCTTCGGAGGATAAAGCCCTCTAATGAGGCACGCCGAAAAATGAAAGTGCTCTTTTCAACCAATAAGGTTGGTGGAATCACCGGAGGGGCACTTTCCCAAGTGGAAGGCACAGGGCCCTTGTTAACTGGTTGCGATCGTTTGTGCAAACGAACATCTAATTAAGTAACTTGCGTCCGCCCCGTAGCTGTGAGAAAGTAACTTCCAGGCAATCAAATAAAGACCTCAAGCCCTCTTCGGAGGCACATGACCTCTTCGGAGGCACATGACCTCTTCGGAGGCAAAATCCCTCTTCCGAGGCACCACAAGCCCTCTTCAGAGGCACGAGCCTTCTCCAAAGGCACACCTGCCCTCTTCGGAGGCAGAAGACCTCTCCCGAGGCACCACAAGACCTCTTCGGAGGCACAAGACCTCTTCGGAGGCACGTCCCAAGAAAAGATGCTTTTCTCAACCAACAAGGTTGATGGAACCACCGGAGGGGCACCTTCCTAAGATAGAAGGCACAGGGCCCTTGTTAACTGGCTGCGATCGTTTGTGCAAACGGACATCCAACTAAGTAACTTGCGTCCGCCCCGTGGATCCATTTAACTTTGAGAAAGCATTTTCAAGCGAACAAAACAAAAAAGCCCTCTAACGAGGCATAACAGAAATAAATAAAAAACAAAAAGAAAGCCACCTTCGGAGGCACACTGCAGCTCTCAAGGGAAGATCAATTTCCCCATCTTGAAAATATTCTTCCCCAGAAGTTGGAGTGCCAATTCAAAGCCTTCTTTGGAAACCCACTTCACCGCGTAGAAAAATCCACTACTCAAAAAGTGATCATCTCCGAAAGTTGAAGTGTACAAATTTTCTCTAAAAAAGAGAGAAGACTTCTCCAATACAAGGCACACTCTACTAGAGCAGAATAATATTTCCTCAAAATGGAAGAATTATTCTCTAAAGTAAGAGTGCAAGCCTTCTCAAAATGGAAGAGTTGTTCTCCAAATTGAGAGTACAAGTCTTCTCGAAACAGAAGAATTATTCTCCAAAGCCTTACTAAAATGAAAGAAATTGTGGTATGGGGGCAATACAATATAGCTACATTAATAAAAGCAACGCTCAAGCAACATACCACAAGCTTACTGCAATATCACACAAACAAAATGAAGAAACTTGTGCAAAATAAGGAATAAATGCATTCACAAATATAGTCAAAAGATTGTACAAGTAAAAAGAATCATTTTATTGCATACTATAAAAAATTTGTAGATGTGCAGGTCTCAAAAGAGCGGGGACCGGTACCCGCACAATCTTCGGTCAATACAAGCCTTTATATACAAGCAAAAAGCAAAGCAAGAAGGGTAAAGCGAGACTCGTTATTTCTTCTTCCCGCTACCTTTAGAGCCCTCGCCTGGCCTAATGGTTAACTTTGGGAGTCGGCTTGAACGAGTCGGGGAAAAAGGAGAAAGAGGTACAACTGGGTCTACTTCCGTTTTCTCTTCACTAGCATAAGTGCTTTTCTTTTTCTTCTTCGAAGTTATGCGCTTCCCCTTCTTCCTTGAAGAAGACTCGCTTCCTAAAGTGATAAGTTCAGATAGCTTTGTGTCATCAGCATAAAGTTTCTCCGGAGTCCTTTCACCTTCTTCAAGTTTCTCAGCCTTCTGCTCTTGTGAAGCGGCTGGGTCATCCAAGCCTTGAAGTGCTTCTATTTTTTCTTCTTGCGACCCCGGTTGAGAAGTAGAAGGAGGAGTAATTTGAAGAGATGGAGGTGGAACAGTTGGAAGAGGAGAAGTCCGTGCAGCACTTGGTGTTTTTACTACAGGAGAAGAGAAGTTAAAGTCAGTATTCCTCGTAAAAAGAGGAGATAGTGGTGCGTCAAGGCTTAAGTAGTAATCAAAAAGTTCATCAAGCTCATGTGAAGCGAACAAGTAGTCCACTTGAGCTAGATCATTGTTGAAGTTACCTGGAGAAGTGGGCTCTATCACTTCGATTTCGAAATCTTGGGCTTCAATGTTCTCCTCGGACTCGGTGTGGGCGGTTGTAATTCCGGTCTCGGCTTTGGTTGGAGGCAGTGAATGAGAGCGAGAGCCAGTAATATCGACGTCAACCGAAGCTGAAGGACGAGTCGGGTCGATCAAAAGTACCTTCTCTGAATGCTCTCCTTCCGCCGCTTCGGCTCGTGCTTTGGCGAGTTGGTCTTTCCCTTTGGCAAAGGCGGCTCGACCCTCATCATCCAAATAATACGCCTCAAGATATGCCACAGCATAGTCGGCACCTCCAAGCATTTCAACTACTGCCTCCCACACCTCGGCCAGAGTAATCTCATACTTCGAGCCCAAAAACGAAAGGCTACCACGCCCCAGGACGCTGTGCAGATAAAATTCGAATAAGGTAGAGCTAATGTTGGCTTTGGTTGCTTCATGAGATTCTTCGGCTGCTACTTTGCCGGCAATGGCTTCATCGCGCTCTTTTTCAACTTTAGAAAGCCGAGCTTTTAGCATTTCAATCTCTAAGTCTTGGGAACTAGTCTTCTGCCGCAGTTGAACAACATCACTGCGGTAGCTTTCCATAATTCTCTGTTGTGCCTCAAGTCTGGCCTCAGCATCTCGTTGACTAGCATGGGCATCCCTTACTTGCTTTTGAAGCACCTCTTCCTTTTGAGTAAAAGAAGTGGAAGAGGTAGCAAGTTCAACTTTAAGTTACTCGACTTCAGCTTCGAGTTTCTCATTATATGATGTGATATTCTTCATCTCCGTGTCATGCTGGTGGAGAACTTTTTTCCATTCAGATTTGTCACTCTCCATGGTTAGCATAGCTTCGAGATTTAAACGATTCACTCTTTGAAGCTTATCAACTAGCTTTTGCCACCCAGACATCCTTTCAATGTCAAGCTTAACAGCATCAAGATTTCTAAGCATAGCCTGCTTGTCAATAGCAACCAAGTCCAAATCAAAGCGTACTCCTTTTAAACACCGGTTTGGAAACCGGCTTTGGAGTGCAGGCAGAGCATTCTCAACTTGATACGGAGGCCTGTTAATAATTGTCTGTATCTCGGTTCTTTTAAGGGCCGGGGAACTAGAAGGGATGTCTAGAGAAATAGAAGCAGCAGGCACTTTGGAAATTTCAGATGAAGATTTTTCGCTAGGCTTGGCCCGCTTGCTGGACCCTTTAGCTTCAAAACTCTTCCCCTTGTCATCGTGTGACTTTCTTTTGTGGGAGTCATCGTCCCTTGGGTGAGAGTCATGGCGGTCGTCCCTTCTTCTGTACCGCTCCTCATAAGTTTGCCTCTCGCGAGCTTTTCTGGCAGCTCTTTCTTCATCAGTTTCCCTCGGGGCAGGAAAATAGCGCTTGGGATCGTAAGAATCACGTCTCACATAGCGTTGAAAGTCATCGTAGTATGAACCGCTGCGTCCCATTGGAGAACCTGAAAATGAAGAAGAGACGAAGTTTAGAGATCTTCAAAATAGAGAAGCTAAGTGCACATAATTGCCAAAAATCCTAAGTGTGTGTGTGATGTGCGGACTACACGCGTCAAGCACAAACCACTCTTCAGCTTGGGAGTACTGTCGACTTTTGTAACAGGCGTCAACTCTTAGGTTGACAAAGTTGATCACAAGGTGGATGCCACTTCGACAGCTGAACAAACAAGTTTAGAAGCAGTGGTATCATCTTTGAAGGGCTCATGTGAAGTCACCACTAGGCCGCTCAGCCCTCTGAAAATGTCATCACCATCATGCCCAGCGGAACTCTTTTTCTCAGTTCCCTCATCAGCAGCCTTCCCGAAATGTTGAGGAAGTTCTTCTTCTTCGATAACAGGGGGAAGTGTAAACTTGCCAAATGACCCCGCACCGTCAACAGGAGTAGAACATTTCACCAGTAAGGCCTCTGTAATAGGTTCCTTCGGTGCAAGTTCCTTTGCGAAAATCGGAGCATCTGACGTCTCTGCTTGAGAACCGGGGGCATCACGGAGTTGAATAGATCGAGAAGGGTGCAAAAGTCCGAATTGGTTTAAAAACTCATCCTTCAGCAGAAACTTGATACTTTTCTCTTCAGCAGCTACAGCACTCAATCTATCAAAAGTTGACTTGTGGCTGGAATTTTTAGAAAGAGGAGGAAGTGCTGTAAAAGTAAAGAATGAAGTTAACACTTGACAACTCGGATTTTGAAAAGCTCGGAAAAGGAAAGAATGGAGATAAGCAATCTTACTTCCTACTCTCCAGATGCCGTAGAATCCAGGAGGGCGACGAACAAAGAAAAATTGGTTCAAAAACCCATGGGCGCTTTCAGGAAGATCGATAATCAATTTACGGTTTCTAGCGCTCCTCACAAGTGTAATTGAAGGATGATCTTTGTTCTTCTCAAATGTACACAAGTAGTAAATCTCTTCAAAGCTTGGAAGACGGTCGAGTGTCCTCCTGAACAGTACACATAGTCCCATCAAGATGGCATAGCCATTGGGGTGCAACTGGAAGGGAGAGATAGTTAATCGGAGAAGGAGCTGTCGAAGAAAATCGTTAAAGGGAGGAATAGATCCACTCAAGCACATCTGACGATTAATTGCGATAAAACCAAGAGGTAGCCTGTCAGCAGCATCGTTTACCCCGGGAAGCAAAGCGTCCGCTTCAGCAATTCCGAACTGAATACATAATTGATTGAACACCCGTTGATTCAGAGTAGTTGAAGTTCTTTCCGGGGGATTATCCAAGGGGTGGGAACACCTCTCCAGCTTGCCCTACTATCTCTTCTTGTTACGAAGTCATTCTACACAAGGAACTAGATATTCAAATATGAAGGTTCACGTTTCCTTAAAGTGTGAAGTGTTGTGCAAAACTAATAAAAAGACAAACAAATATAACTGGAATTAAACTAATTGGCATTTGTCAATTATAAAGTTTCAAGGCTTGTTATTTTAGGTCCAAGTACAAGTACAGTGTTGATGCAAACAGATCGGCTTTAGTTGATTAATTTTGCTTTGCTTTAATACTTCACTTGAACTTGTTAATTCACAGCACTTCATTCGTGTAATTTCTTTAAGTTGATTATTCTTTATCGACTAATCTGTCATTCGATATGGGCAGTCAGTGGCAGTACATTCGCCCTAGTTTTCTGCAAATGTTGTATTTAACATGTTGTTAGCTTTAAAAGTTAATATAATCTGTAAAGAAGTGCAACGAGTTCAGGCAAGTTATCTCGACAGTTCAAGTTGAGAATTCAAGTTAAGAGCTGTCACATTTTTGCAAGTAGCCAAGCTCAAGCGGCTTAGCATAGGTCAAAGCTTTCTTAAGTCGCATTGTTCAAGTCAAAGAGTTCAAGGCATGAGACTTCAGGTCAAGGCAGTGTATTTTTGTCTAAGTATTAGCTCGTTCAGGTGTGGTCGCGGCCTAAAGCTTAAGTCGCAAAGAGCTTAAGTCGCAAAGAGTTATGTCGCAAGGGTTGTTAGGTCGGTCGGCTTCCTTTAGGTCATAAGGGTTGTTAGGACGGTCGAATTCGTTAGGTCGCTCCCGAGGTAGCTCGGCAATATTGAGCTATCTCCCATCAAAAGCCATAAGTCTTATTCCCCAATCATATTTTTCCACGCGTCCACCACCATTGCGTCGCCCGAAACATCATGGCTTAACCTAAAAATCCATTAACCCGTTAACCACAAATCCCTTCGTCTCCTCCAATCGCTTAAGGCCTCATCTTCTTCTCTGAATCTCCAGAAAACATCATCAAACTCCACAAACTCGAACACACATCACACAACTCTGAGAAATCATAGGCCGATCCATTTTTAAAGCAATTACAAACAGTTCAATGGCGATCAGGGGCAAATCAGGAGGAAATCTTACGGCGAGGAAATAAAAACCGTGTGAAAGTGATTACGAGGAAATTGATGGCAGATACAATGGAGAGGTGATCGATTTACCTAGGATTTGTTAGGAATAATGATTGAAGCAACAAGGGGTTTCGCTTTGAGGATTCTTCTCAAGAATGGCAATGGCAGCAGAGTACAAGCAGTGGAATAATGAGGAAGAAACGAGCTAATGGATTATATAGGGGAAAGAAAAGAAGGTGTATCGGCACACGAGTTAGCAAGGTTATTAATTCGCCCACGACCTAGAGTAGTTAGATCGAAGCATACGACCTATAACATAGGCGTATACTTCGAGGGGCAAGTGTTAACACCACTCTGAATGGCGACTCAAGTACTCGAAAGAAAAGCGACCTAACGATCTAAAGCCTCCAGCGAGTTAACGTGGCAACAGTTAGCGACCTAACGACCTAATGAATTAAGGAGCCAAGCGACCTAACGGGTTAACACACAAGCGACCTAATGAGATGAAGTGCATGCGAGCTAACGATGATGAAGTTCTATAGCGAGCTAACATGTGACGACCTAAGCGACCTAGCAATCAATGCAAGACAGCAATATATCGCAACAGAGGAGCTCAGCGACCTAGCGACCTAGTAACTAAATGACCTATGCGACCTAGCGAGTTAACGACCTAGCGTGTTAATGACCTAACGTGTTAACGACCTAGCGAGTTAACGACCTAGCGAGCCACAAGTTTCATACCGTTATGTCGCTTGGTTATAGGTCGAGCCTACACTAGATCGCTGCTACTCCTATGACCTACCAGCCTGTTCAAGTGATCAAGTGCAACCATGATAAGCCATAACCCGTGCTCCCTAGGTCGCTCACGACCTACGACCTATCCCTAGGTCGCTCACAACCTACGACCTACCTTCAGGTTCTCCCTATAAATACCCCGCCTGCTCCAACTGAAAGGGGACTTTTTGGATCATTTCTAGAACGCCGATACTTTGTTGTTTTCTCAACTCATCCAACACTTCAAACACCGAAGACGCTTCAACGAACTTTGAGAAGAGATCTAGCACATTCAACATGAATTCGAAGAGCTCTTCCGCATTGAAGTTCTAGCTACTCGTCTTAGTTGTGTTGTAATCAAGGATCATTGTAAAAGTTGTAATCGAATCAGCAATAAAGAGGATTAAAGTGGACGTAGGCTTGACATTAAGCCGAACCACTATAAAAACTGTTGTCTCTTTACTGTTTCTCTGTTATTTTCTGCTTATCTCTAGTTCGCGTACCAACGGGTGGTACTTTCACATTTTCACTACTTACACCGGGGTGTTAGCGTCCAATTTTAGCGTTAACATTTTTGGTACTTTCATTGAGAGATCGAACTCAGGGTGCTCTCACCATTGCTCCACAAAGATTTGTTGAAAGACTTTCTTTAAGAACCAGAAGCAATATCAGCCGCCACCTCTATTTTAATGGCCGAAAATGCATCTTCTTCCTCCTCCATTTTCTCAAAATCCGTCGACTTTTACAAGAAACATCCTAAACGAAACTTGTAGAGAGCATCAAGATCTCTCTATCCAACCGTGGCGATCGAGTGTACCGTGATAGATCATCGGGATTTTTGCCCCGTTCGTCACCAAGTCGCGCACGAAATTCGAGAGGGAGGCGGCACTAGGGGGCTGCGCGCGGGCTAGGGGTGGAGGAGGGAGCGAGCTTCAATATGAAGGTCTTAGATCGTCGAATAGGTCGACGGTGGTGAAGCATAATTCAACTAAAAAGTGGCGGCTATGGGTTGTTGTACGCATGAATAACCTGGGGAGGAAGATAGGAGCACGCACGGCTAGATGTGAGGAGGCCATATCGAACGGCCCAGAGTGAAGTAGGGTTTAAAATTTAAAATAAAAGTTGTAAATTAATTATATAATAATTCGTTTAAACTTTAAAACGTCATAACTTGTTCATACGAGGTTGGAATTTGACGAAACGACTTGCGTTGGAATCGTATTGTAGAATACTACGCGATGGAACTGGATTGAAATCGATTGGAGCTAGTGAAAATTTTGGGTAAAATTAAACGCACGTTTAATTTTATTCGAAATAAAACACTGCAACTGTTATTGGAAGCAAGGTGAGAACTTCTCACTCAAACGAATTGTTTCGATTTAAATTTTTAAATAGTTAGATTTAAAATTGCTTAATTGTGTGATTGGATGGTAAATTGTTATCTGTTGTATTGAAATAGACCCTATACGTCGTATATTAAGCGGATGTTATTCATTAAACACATATACCGCGATATTTCACCTTGAAGTGGAATTGTATTATATATGTACTTGGAGTTGATTTTCCCGCATTATATAGCGGATGAGACCCTATTGCGCCGCATAATAGCGGATAATATTTTATATAAACCTATGTACCGCGATATTCCGTATTGAAACGGGATTGGTATTATGCTAACATCTGTGGATGTAGGGAAACAGGTTGGAGGGATCCAACTGGATTCCTCAACAGTATTGATTTATTTACAGATATTTGCGATATATTCTGTTATCATATTGATATATGATGTTTGGATGCCATGGTTGATTTATTGGTGTTGTTGCAGCATTGGACCTATTTTTGGAGTTTTAAAAATGTTAAAATAATGATTTTGAATTTAAAAGGATTTTCAAGTGATTTTTGAAAGTATACATTTTTTTTGAATTTTGGAATTGATTCATTTTAAATAAATAAACGTTATAATTTTTATGTTATAAAAATTATGATTTTTGCGAAAAATAACCGAAATGTGATTTTTGAAATAAGTAGTTGATTTATTTGTAAAATGGTTTAAATTGGGATTTTTGAATCATTATAAACGGTTTATATAAAAGGTTTATAAAATTGATATTTACAAATTAAAATATTAAAATTTTAAAACGAGTTTTTATAAGGGTTAAAATGAAGCATAAATGGATTTCATACGTGAATGAAATTTATAGATTTATAAATTGTGAAGTTATAAAATGAATAGATTTTGTAAAATAAAAGATTTATAAATAATTAACTTATAAATTGGATTTTGGCATTTAAATGAGATTTAATAGAATTTGTTAATTAAGGGATTGTTATAAGTTGAATTTTTTATAAAATTTATATAAATGTGAATTTGTAAACGTTGTTTTATAAATCCAAAACCAATTGAATTTGATTAGTAAATATGAAAGCTTGTTAAAGGATTTATATCCACGATTTTGGACAGTGAATGCTATGTTAAAGAAATGTTATAGGAAGTGATCTTTTAAATAGAATTAAAACGATTTGAAGTTGTTTTAAAATGTGTTAAGTATCGAAACCATAGATTTCAACATTCATTGTTGAAATAGACGTTTTCGAGAAATAAGGAAAAGATGGACTATAACACTATTGTTATAGTAAATGATTTTCGAAAGGAAATGTTTTATATAGCATTGGGATTTATATATCTATCTGAATTTCGAATCCCTATACTAGTGATTTTGGATTGTTGTAACGATGTTTTACGTAACTTTCGTTTTGACCCAAATAAATGTGTTTAAAGACAATATTTTCCTTAAAGAATAAAATATATACTTAATCGTGTTTTAAGTATATTGGATATTTTCTAAGTATTGAAAATAAATAGATTTGTGAATTACTTATTATTAAATAAGTATGGAAATGTTTTCCAATATAAAGTGAAATGTTTAGAGATTTTATCTTTTAAAGATAAATTGAAAGTGAATATTTGAAATCGATTTGAGAATCGTATATTGATATATATTTTGAAAATGTGAATTCACCATGGAATTTATAAAGGAAAGGGGAAATTATTTTAAAAACAAACATTGATTTATTTTGAAGTGTGGAAAATTATATATCTTGTAAATATATTTTTGGAAAATAAATAATTTGGGAAATTATTTGGAATTTGGTGATGATTATGCATATCTATTGATAGTTAAATAACCGACTATCAATATTTACCTTTAAATGGGCATTTGTTGTGATTTGCTTGAATTTGAATGCTGCACTTATTTTAAAACAAGCGCTTGTTATTTGGTTTAGCCGGGAGAGGACCTTTGGGTCATAAATCTCATTTCGAATAGCGATATATCGTAATGGATAGCATTTGAAGGCCGGTGTTGAAGACCGGATATTTTCGAAAACGGAAGGATTACCGTCGAATGACTCTGCATCGGCTGATCTGCGATATAGAGATTTTATCACCCTTTGTGATGGGAATTCCGGACGTGATTAGTGAATATCCAAATTACAAGGGCATCTTTGGAAGTTCCTCGGTTCTGTTCGATCCCGGAACGGACTTGTATGGATGTGTGTCTGACGTTACAATTTGAGATGTAAAACCGGTTTCTATCAAATACATTTTTGTTGGTGGCGGAGAGTTTATTCTTTTAGCTTAACACCCTTCTCTGAGACGTACGAGCCAGAGGTTATGTAGTTGATGGTTACTAGTGATACATTCCCAATTTGGTAATGTGGCATACGAAGTGCTGAAGATCATTTGTTGATCAAAGCATAGCTTTTGTATAAAGCGTAGCTTTGTGGACGAGACTTCGTCGGACCTCACATCCCGGTAATGGTCAAAACAGGAAAGATGCAGCAAGGTAATTAGGGGATAGCGCCCGCTAAGTGTATGTCATTTTCTTCTGAATAGAGGTGGTATCATGGTATGAAGCCTAGATACTTAACCTATGTTGTTGCTGCAAACTTATTATTTTGTGGTTGTTGGTGAATCTCGGGATAAAGGTCGGTTACGACCGGGGGATGGCATACTCGTGTCAGTTGTTACCCAGCTAGGGGTAACCCGGCCTTGTGTTGATAGAGATCCGGTTAGGTTCTTGGGGCGTCCTTCCAGAGGCGTACCCATGTGGCAATGGGAAGTTCCTTGGCCTGACCATTTGTTGAAAATCCAAAGAAACAATACGAGCCCTGTACGGTTTTAGTTGTAGAACCTGCCATTTAAAATGGTAGCTATAGCAGGCATACTATAATGGTACCTATGCTGGCTAAGGTTAATATTGTACTTTCGAAATGGTTTTCCACACTTTGCACTTATAGTAATAATATCAAAGAAATTTGCGTATCAAGCATGTTTGACTATCATAAGGAGAAATCTTCTCCAATTCTACGTTTGCATTGTGTGTGTGTGGTAGGAAGCCTTATGGTAGTTACATTTTCTAAAAGCATTGCGGATCTATTTTAAAATATTTCTTTGTTTGTTTTTTAAAAAAATAAATTGTTTTAAGTTCTCGCACCAGTCTCATGACTGGCTTAGAGTTTATTGTTCCCTTCCTAAACTCTGGGTGCCCACCAATTTCCACACGGGCAGTCTAGAGTCAGGTTATCAGGTTATTCTGGAATTCAGGAGTTGCTGTGGAGATCAGGAGCAAGCTGGATGGCATGGCGTATCCACTAGTATATAGTATTTCTTTTCCACTGTTTGTTGTTGTAAACTCTGATAATGTAAAGTAATGTGATGTAATGCAATAACTGATATAGTTTTTTGTTTTAAAGATATTCATTTATCTATTATATGTTGTTCCGCTGCGATTGTGAGACTTTGATATTGTTTCTGTTGCTTTTTCTTTCTTTCTTCTTCTATCTTTTTCTTCTTCTTAAACTCTAAAGGTTCGGTTTTTCGACATTCGATTGCTCGGCAGTTGATACAGTGGACGTATTAATGTCGATTTTCGTAAGTCGAAGAATCGGGTCTTTACAAATCTCCTTCATCGTTACGAATTGGATAATCATATCCGTATGGATTTGAAGGCCTCGATGCCCTCTCTGATGTTGTAGCTGAACATTTTGCGTAAATGTTTACGGATTGAGAGATTTTGAGGGAAGAAAAGAGGAAGATTTCGGCCATTGAATATATATGTTTCGGATGAAGCTTGAAACCCTAGGGTTTGTGCAAAAAAAAGAAAATGAGGTCCTTATATAGAAAATTCCAAAGCACTATTCACCCGAAATTTTTCCAAACTCGAAACGAAGCGTACCGGCTGACGTTTTAGGGTTTAACCCGCGTTCCGGACACAATGTAATATATATATCGGGAGCCAATTCGATCGTATGTGCGAGTTACAGAAATAAACGATCAAATTTAAATTAAATCGGTTAAACTAATTTCTATGCGTTTTGGCTTGCCCCGGACAAACCGTACATCCGATTGACACGAAATTTGAAATCTTACAACAATGAAACTAATTTCGTCGAAATCCGAGACTGTTTGAAAAATGACTATTTTTACTCTTCAATTAAATATTAAAATATTCAATTTCCACAAATTAACTTTTAATTCAATTTTAAAAGTTCTATAACATCATTTAAACTCCAATATGATTTAATACAACTTTACAAATCAAATTTAATCACATTAAACCCAATTTTCAATTATTTCTGTAATTTCAAATATTAAATTATCGATTTAATTATCCAACTAAATCTAGATATTCGAAATAAAATTTATTCGACTTACAAATTTTACTTGTTAATATTTAAAATCAATTAAATATATGAATTTCAAATGACAGAAATTCTGGGTCGTTACAAACTTTCCCCCTTAAAAGAATTTCGTCCTCGAAATTGCCAAGTCAGAAAAAGTCTTGAAATCCGTTAACTTTTTTTTTCAAAAAAACAAACTGTTCCAACTCGATTTTAGATTCATTTTAATTTCATAACTTTCCAAAATCCAATGGTTACACTTTTCTAGTTTAATTCCTACATTTTCATTTAATTTAGAAATTGACCTTTCGTTAACAAATATTTTCCAAAAATTTTCTAACTCCC
This sequence comes from Allium cepa, assembly GCA_030765085.1. Taxonomy (NCBI): domain Eukaryota; kingdom Viridiplantae; phylum Streptophyta; class Magnoliopsida; order Asparagales; family Amaryllidaceae; genus Allium; species Allium cepa. The sequence goes on from CM060939.1 coordinate 925,916,193, forward strand.
AAAATTTATGGAAAATTTTGGCAGAGCCTCCCCTGTACGGAGGAGCTTTTGCAATATCACAATATATATATATATATATATATATATATATATATATATATCGACCCACACGGGCGGAAAACGGAAAAATAGTTCATATTTCCTATTTTTATTGCGTAGGCGTACCTTTTTAGCATTTTTAAGCAAAGCAGTTATTTATTAGCATTTTAGCGTGATCAAATCTAGCCAACTACACCCGCGGTACCTGTACTACTAAATTTAAACATGTAAGTGACATACATAGGAAATTCATTTACATTTCACTAATTTTCAATAGAAAACACATATTTTTCATAAGCAATGCAATCAAAATCATTTCCATAAGCAATTTATAAGGTTTCGATACAAATTTTAATTGCTTACAACCAATTCACATTAGTTCACTTTCAATTCAAATTCAATTACATAGCTTTCCATTTATCAATTCAATTTCATTAACACTTAATGAATTATATACAATCAACTAACAATCATATAACAACCAAATCATAACCAACATAACCAAATTGTTAAATTTACATTCAATTTGGTTTAACACTTTTAATTTCCAATTGGTTTAATATCTAATTGACTTTTCTTTCAATTATTCAATTTTTTTCAACTTCATTAGCTTCTAATGAATTAACGCTTCATTCATTATTCTATATCAATTCTTTTACATTCGATTGATTAATATTCAATCCATTTATTAATTCGATTTGCCAATTCATTTAACAAATAAGGTTGAATTTCATTTATATAACTCAAGTCCACATCCATTTAATTCACTTTATTATTATACTTCGATACCAAAACCAACTTCATTCAACATCACTTAAGTTATATTCCATTTCAAACATCATTTGCTTAACTTAACTTAAATTTCCTCTTATAAATCCAATTCAGATTCCAATTCTATTTAATTTTTACCAAGGTCAAATTTCATCACTTGTTCAAATTCATATCTCGTTTTGCTTAACAGAATTGTTTAACCATTTTATCATTTGGTTTCACTTACATTTTCTCACTTTACAAGTTATACAACTTCTTTAAACTTCAAAGTTATTTTATATAATCACATCAGTTTAACTTCCATTGCGATAGCTTACCTAATCCAAATCAATTTATTTAACCTTCGTTTAGTTAAATTTCAAATCATATGTTTTATTATGCCAACTCAAATTTATTTCAACTTACCAAAATAAAATCTTTATTATTTCATATTATAAGTCCAAAACTTGATTACTTATATTCAACAATTACAACTTGGATTTTAAATTTTCAAATTTGTTTATCACAACAAAACTTCAATTTTCAATTTACTATGGTAGCAAATCCATCACACAGAAACTTGAAAATGATACTAATGATGCTGCAGTCATCACCCTTATTATTTTCCAATGATAGTAGTGAATTCAGTGCTTAATATTCTTTCAAAATTTTCCTTTTATTCATAAATCACATTTATAAAAAAAATTCTTATATAATTTCACTATTCCACTTCACTTACATAAGATTATTCCAAATTGATTTATCTTACTTAATAACATCTTTAACTTTGAAAAACAACTTTCAAAATAGACCGGATTCAAAACTTTCAAATTCATAGTCCAAATTCATTTTTATTCACAACTCATATTTGTAAATATATTCATAGAGTTTCACTACTTATATATATATAAGATTATTTCACAATTGTAAATCACATTAATTATAATTCCATACTTAATAATTCATTTGCTTATACAATTGTTCTTTTACAATTGTTGTTTTTATTTAGATTATTCAAACATCTTTTAATTAACTTATATATATTCTTAAATTTTCAACAACCAAGCAATCAATTTATATACACTTTAATAATTTCTGAAAAATTAATTCCTTTATATGTAAAATATAATCGAGGTAAAATTATTTCATTTACCCAATTTAAAATGATACTATGTCGACTTGCCTCATTTAAGTGTTTAGAAATCCCTATCAATAATATGGCGTCCCACATACCGACCAGAATTCACAAACAACTCAACGGATAAGCAAACACAATATAAAATGTTTTTTATATTCACTAACAAATACGCGCTCATATCTATTATACACTCAAACTCATTCTAGAGTACTACTGACTCTATCTCTAATAAGTAATTCCCAACAGAGCCAGGGTTGTCGCTTAACCAAATGCTCTGATACCAAATGTAACGTCTTCGAGATTTTCGACTTCCGAAAGTAGACATTAATACATCCACTGTATCAACTGCCGAGTAATCGAAGGACGGAAAACCGAATTGTTAGGGTTAAAGAAGAAGAGGTAGAAGAAGAAAGAAAGAAGAAGCAACAGAAACAATATCAGAATCTCACAATCGCTGCGGAACAACATTGTAACAACTCGGTATTTCGCATCAATTGATAATCGATATTAAACGATTAATATTGTTGCTAATTGCTGTTTGGAGTTTATAAAACCCGGATTAAATTCCTTTCAAAAATTTGATGAAAATGGTTGCGGGCTTCAATTGAATTTGGCCCACATTTTCATTCGTTAGTTTTGTGCCGTTCCCCTCTTTGTTTCTTTTGGCTAACCCGTTCCCCTCTCTCTCGATTCATTTTCATTTTTTAAAACCCTAAACAAAACGAGATAACGGCGGCTCGTTCTTCTTCAAATTGGGTTCCGTGAATTCGAAGATGGCTTGCTCGATTCTTCGATCGCCCCGGCTTCGTCTCTGAGATGCTCGACTGCTTCAATTCGTCGACAAGGTGAGTGATCCCCTTCACTCACATCTAATTCCACTCGTGTTTCGACAGTTTAGTTTTGTTTGAATGTCGTTGATTTTTGATGGTTTCGATTCACCCACGGTTTCGATTTTTTTTGTGACTTCAGTCACTTGATTTTGGGGACTTTTGTTTGGTGGACCATACTATGCTTCAACTTGATTTTTATTGAAGTTGATTTGGGTCGATTTTGGTACCGACTTGTTTAATGTCGGCCTTGGTATTTTTTTTAGTGAAGTTTGATTTCTGATTCTATTCAAGTTTGTGATTCTCTGGCCATTCTTTGGTCTCGTAGGATGGTTGCACTGTCTTTGTCATTGTACCGGTTGTTACTGCATTTTTCATTGTGACATTTTTGTTGTTTGCATTACATCACCACTGTTGCAAGCATTCTCTGTTGATACCTGTATTATGCTTGTCTTTGTCGTTGAGCTTTTGCCAAATCAGGTGTACTGACTTGAGTCTTGTTTACTTGATGGAAATTGGTCTGGTGTAGTTGTACAATTGCGGCCTCTTTTCGGTTCTCCAAACTGTACTAGGTTGCATTAACTTTATGCATACTTGGTGTCTTGATTATCATTTTTTTTAACTTCACTGGAATTAGTTACTGTGATGCCGTATCTTTGGTGTCTTCACTCATTCGATTTTTATATTTTTGTTCACTTGATGGCTTCAAGCCTGAACTACTTTGTTACTTGAATTTGCTTAAGTATATGTAAAACGGTTACATATTTGGATTTGCCATGTTGAAGTAGTTGTGGGTGCTATCATTCTGTAGTTGCTATTAACATGCATCACTGGTGCATGTTGCAGTGATATTCCCTCATTTTGGTATAATCTATGTGCCACTGCTTGGTGGTTGCACTGCCCACCTGTAGCACTGCTTTATGTCAAACTTGATGATGCCTTTGTAGTTGTTTCCATTGAATTGGTGCAGAAGTTTGCACTATGCATTTAGGTGTACTTTGTTCACTTGCACATTGTCTGCTCCATACTGCATTTGCATTTGGTCACCATTGCATTTATGTGTTCGTGTGCTGTGGTGCCATACTTCTGGTGCCCTCACCCTCCTTTTATTTTTGTAGTTATACCACTGCTTTGTGCTTTGGAGTTGCAGTTGAAATTAAGTCACTGACTTGACCTTTTGCATTTGGTTTATGGCTTGGTGACTTTTGTACTGTCCACTGTCTTTGTTTTCGAAACTGATACATTGAATTGATGCATTATATTCATTTCCATTTAGTCACCGTATATATACGTACAGATTTGTTTGTGCGTATATATGTATGTTGTGATTCTTATTCACTAGTTTGTTGCCTCGACTTTTTATACACAGCATATATTTTCTGATACCAATATACTTGGTCCAACTAGTATTGTCACTTGTATTAGCCATTGCTCTTTGGTGCAGTTTGTCTTACATTTGTTGTATATGGCCGGTTTCACAGTTGCAGGTCTCGTACCACTTGAGTATGCAGATATGTATGTCTGTGTTATAGTTTTAGTATTGGCCTTGAATTTCATTTTGTTTTCAATTTGAATCTCATGTGCTTGCAGTATCTCTGGTTTTAATTGTGCTTGCACTCCTATGTACATTGTTCTTGTGTAGTGGTTTATGTATGTTTGTTTGGTTTCATGTGGTTTACTACACCACTGTTAGTTTTGAACTTGAACCTCATGTATGTTGTGCATTGCATATCATATTGATTGAGTTGCTGCCATTTACTGTTGGCATTGACTTCATCATGTGTGTACACACTCTTTTACCTTCTTTGTGCACGAGTCATTCCTTTTGCCTGCACATGTGTAGTTGTATAATTGGTTTCTAACACATGCACTTGTGTTGAATCTGGTATTCGGGTTTGACTTTGTGTGCGTTTGTGAACTTTCATTGTGCACATACATACACATTGTCCATGTCTGTCTACTTTGACCACCGAGCTCGTGGCATTGATATTTGAATCTTCATTGATTTTGGTTCGTTGAGATTTTGGGTACATCATCACTGTAGTGGCAAGGCAGTGCACGCAAGCATGTACTGCAGCCACACGGTACCACTGAGCTTTTGGGTACATCATCACTATAGTGGCAAGGCAGTGCACGCAAGCGTGAACTGCAGCCACACGATATGGTTTTTATGATATTCTATCTTGTTTTGATTTATTGATCTTTTGCATATTCCATATGCTGTAGAGGCGAGGCAGTGCACGCGTGCGTGTGCTGCAGCCCTACTCGAATTAATATTTTAATTGATATTTCAAAGGTTTGAACTGTTTTGTTTATTCAATTCAATATTCTGAATTGTATTCTGATTTGGTTTAATTTGCTGATTTGTTGTTTAACACTGTTACGTGTTATATTTATCGTTATCCGATTTCTTTATTTAAGGATCGGATAGACGAGATTTATTGTGACTGTCGTCTATTCATTATTTAATTATTATTGCTTCTGTGCACTAATAACTGAGTTTGAATTAGACTGACCCGCGTATTATTTTCTTTTGAATTTAATACTCGGGTCAGACCGAGTATTTACAGGTTGTAGACTTTTAGCTTTGGGTTGCTGCTTGAGCTATGAAGTCACTTCATATCTTTCGGAGTAGTCGTGTCATAGTATAGGATGATATGTATTCATGTATGTTAGTCGATAATGTACTTGTATATATATAACTTCCTGAGTCGACTGTTGTAGTTGTATCATATGTATTGTATCACATGTATTGTAACTGACATAAGTTATTGTATATATGAGGCTTTCCGTTTTATCTGTGTTCCGCATTTATATTATCTGTGTTATTATTATATTTACTGTCCTAAACTATTATGAACCATCGTAGTTCGTTTTATACTGGAATTGGGGTATTTCGATGGGAGTAGTTAAATCAGAGATGAAAAAAAAAATATACCACTCCTATCGAGATAATCAATACTAGTGTAAGGCCTAACTACGGATGGCCGCTCCTCAACAGCCTTATTCTCTGCGCTAGTTGACAGCATTACACCGTAGTGTTCTTGGCAAGCGTGGGTATAGAGGTGGGGCGTCACAGCTTGGTATCTGAGCCTGGGGTTTATGGACATAATATAAAACATAACTTAGATGGAACATGTGTTACAACTATTTGTCGATGTTTTATCTCTCATCTTTGCCTATGATTATCTTTGATGGTTAGGTATGAATTCCTAACGCTTATTCATATGCATTTGATTTTGATTTCGTGAAAGTATTTTGGCTTCGGTCTCCGTTAGCTTTGCGAACTCAAGTTAAGTTTTTGATGATGAGGATTTTGTTCTTGTGTTTTCGGCTTTGAATTGATTTAGCCGATGTTGATTTTGTTCGAATCTCGGCGATTTTGAACTTGATATTTTCTGTTTTCCTCGGCTTGATTTCCATTCGACTTCAGTCACTTCGTTTTTTTGAAATTGCTAATTTCGTGATTTCCAAGACTCTGACTTTGTTTGCGGTTGAATTCTTTGATGATGATGTTGATTCGTTTTGTACTTGGCTGTGGCCATTACTTGTTAACTTCGACATTGACTTGATTTTTACTTTTGTTGAAGTCATTTATGCATTCATGCTCACGTGTAGGTGAGTTTTCATGCTCCCGTTCTCGCTTTGCGTTACACGTGTTAGTGAGTTTTCATGCTCACGTGTAGATGAGTTTTCATGCTCCCGTTCTCGCTTTGCGTTACACGTGTTGGTGAGTTTTCATGCTCACGTGTAGGTGAGTTTTCATGCTCTCGTTCTCGCTTTGCGTTACATGTGTTGGTGAGTTTTCATGCTCATGTGTAGGTGAGTTTTCATGCTCCCGTTCTCGCTTTGCGTTACACGTATTGGTGAGTTTTCATGCTCACGTGTAGGTGAGTTTTCATGCTCCCGTTCTCGCTTTGCGTTACACGTGTTGGTGAGTTTTCATGCTCACGTGTAGGTGAGTTTTCATTCTCCCATTTGAGTTTTCATAAACACCATTTGTGTGGTTCCGCTCACACATACCTTTTTGTTTGCGAGGTTAGGCTAGACACCATTTGTGTGATTCCACTCACACATACCTTTTTGCTTTTTGGTTAGCCTAGACACCATTTGTGTGATTTCGTTCACACATACCTTTTTGTTTGCGAGGTTAGGCTAGGTTTACTACACCACTGTTAGTTTTGAACTTGAACCTCATGTATGTTGTGCATTGCATATCATATTGATTGAGTTGTTGCCATTTACTGTTGGCATTGACTTCATCATGTGTGTGTGCACTCTTTTACCTTCTTTGTGCACGAGTCATTCATTTTGCCTGCACCTGTGCAGTTGTATAATTGGTTTCTGACACATGCACTTGTGTTGAATCCGATATTCGGGTTTGACCTTGTGCGCGTCTGTGAACTTTCATTGTGCACATACGTGCACATTGTCCATGTCTGTCTACTTTGACCACCGAGGCCATGGCATTGATATTTGAATCTTCATTGATTTTGGTTCGTTGAGATTTTAGGTACATCATCACTGTAGTGGCAAGGCAGTGCACGCAAGCGTGTACTGCAGCCACACGGTACCACTGAGCTTTTGGGTACATCATCACTATAGTGGCAAGGCAGTGCACGCAAGCGTGAACTGCAGCCACACGGTATGGTTTTTATGATATTCTATCTTGTTTTGATTTATTGATCTTTTGCATATTCCATATGCTGTAGTGGCGAGGCAGTGCACGCATGCGTGTGCTGCAGCCCTACTCGAATTAATATTTTAATTGATATTTCAAAGGTTTGAACTGTTTTGTTTATTCAATTCAATATTCTGAATTGTATTCTGATTTGGTTTAATTTGCTGATTTGTTGTTTAACACTGTTACGTGTTATATTTATCGTTATCCGATTTCTTTATTTAAGGATCGGATAGACGAGATTTATTGTGACTGTCGTCTATTCATTATTTAATTATTATTGCTTCTGTGCACTAATAACTGAGTTTGAATTAGACTGACCCGCGTATTATTTTCTTTTGAATTTAATACTCGGGTCAGACCGAGTATTTACAGGTTGTAGACTTTTAGCTTTGGGTTGCTGCTTGAGCTATGAAGTCACTTCATATCTTTCGGAGTAGTCGTGTCATAGTATAGGATGATATGTATTCATGTATATTAGTCGATAATGTACTTGTATATATATAACTTCCTGAGTCGACTGTTGTAGTTGTATCATATGTATTGTATCACATGTATTGTAACTGACATCAGTTGTTGTATATATGAGACTTTCCGTTTTATCTGTGTTCCGCATTTATAATATCTGTGTTATTATTATATTTACTGTCCTAAACTATTATGAACCATCGTAGTTCGTTTTATACTGGAATTGGGGTATGTCGATGGGAGTAGTTAAATCAGAGATGAAAAATGAAAAAATATATATACCACTTGTAACGCCCCGGAAATTTTCGACTTTCGAAAATTCGACATCGATACTCACTTTATCGACTGCCGAGAAATCGAAGGCCAAAAACCCGAAGTGTTATGGTTTAAGAAAAAGAATTTAAGAAAAGAGAAGAGAAAACGATAGAAGATGGAGAGGAAAGAAAATAGAAAATATAGAATATAGAACATTTTAAAATAGAAGAAAAAGAGAATAGAAACGGAAAGAACAGAAAGGAAACAGAACAATAACAGAATCTCACAATTCGCAGCGGAACAACATATAATAATAAATGAATAATCTTTAAACAAAGAACTATATCAGTTATTACATTACATTACATTTCATTACATCATATCATCAGAGTGTACAACAATAACAACAACAATAGCGGAAAAAGAAATACTATATAACTAGTAATACGCATGCCATCCAGCTTGCCTCCAGCAACTCCAGAATATCCAGAATATCCTGATAAACCTAACTCTTGACTGCCCGTGTGGAAATTGGTGGGCACCCAGAGTTTAGGAAGGAAAACAATAAACTCCGAGTCAGTCATGTGACTGGTGTGAGAACTCAAAACAGTTTATTTATCTTTAAAAATCAAAATAGAGGAATATTTTTAAATCAATTCGCAATGATTTTAAAAATGAGACTACCATAAGGCCTCCCGCACACACACACAATGCAAACGCAGAATCGGAGGAGATTTCTCCTTATGATAGTCAAAGATGCTTGATACGCATTTAAAATAATATTTGATATTATTACTAGTGTATAGTGTAGGAAAAATTCATTTCGAAAGTAGAATATAAATCTTAGCCAACATACGACCATTATCGTATGCCTACTATAGCTACCATCCAAACAGTGGGGCGCCACCATAAGTGAATGGCAGGTTCTACAACTAAAACCGTACAAGTCACGTATTGTTTCTTTGGATTTCCAACGAATGATCAGGCCAAGGAACTTCCCATTGCCACATGAGAATGCCTCTGGATGGACATCCCCGAGAACCAAACCGGATCTCTACCAACACAAGGCCGGGTTACCCCTAACTGAGTAACAACTGACCGAATATGCCATCCCCCGGTCCTTTGGGACCTTTTCACCGAGCGCTCGTAATCAATTCACACAATCATAACAAAGTGTTTTCAACATGAGTAAGTATCTGGGCTCCATACCATGATACCACCCTTTTCCAGAAGGAAATGCACACATCCTAAAGGGCGCTACCCTCATAACCTTGCTGCATCTTTCCTGTTTTGACCATTCACGGGGTGTGAGGCTCGACGAAGTCACGTCCACAAAAACATACTTTATACAAAAGCCATGCTTTGGGTCAACAAATGATCATAGAAATGATCACCAAGATAGACGATCAAATAAATGATCCTATCACAAATAATCAACACAATGATCATTTACAGCAACATTCAGCATGTCACATTACCAAATTGGGAATATATCGCTGATAACTTCAACTATATAACCTCTGAGCACGTACGTCTCAGAGAAGGGTGTTAAGCTAAAAGAATAAATTCTCCGCCACCAATAGAAATATATTTGAATGAAATCGGCTTTATATCTCAATTTGTAATGTCAGACATACAATCCATACAAGTCTGTTCCGGGCTCGAACAAAACCGAAGGCACTTACAAAGAAGTCCTTGCAATCCGGATATTCACAATCCTGATCGGATTTCCCATCACTTAGGGAGTCTCTATACCGTTGCAACTCAGTGCAGAGACAATCGACAGGTCATCCTATCGCTTTCGCAAATACCGGGTCTTCAACACCGATCTTCAATTGCAATTCATAACGACGTATCACATATTCGGAATGGGTTATACGACCCCATGGTCCTTTCCCGGTTAACCCGAATAGTGAGCGCTTATTCAAAAATAAGTGTGGCATTCAAATTCAAACAAATCACATCAAATACCCATTCAAAGGGAAATATTGATAGTCGGTTATTGAACTATCAATGGATATGCACAACATCACCAGATTCCAAATAATTTTCCAAATTATTTATTTTCCAAAATATCTTCACTAGATATATAATTTTCAACACTTCAAAAATAAATCAATATTTATTTTTAAACCAATTCTACTTTCTTTTATAAATTCAATAGTGAATTTACATTCCAAAGTATTAATGAATATACGACTTCAATTCGATTTATAATATTCATTTTCAATTTGTCTTCAAAAAGATAAATTCTCTAATATTCACTTTATATTGGAAAAACATTTCCATACTTATTTATTCATAAGTAATTCACAAATTTTATTTATTTTCAACACTTAGAAAATATTCAATATACTTAAATCGAGATTAAGTATATATTTCATTCTTTAAGGAAATCATTCTCATAAACATATTTATTTGGACCAAAACGAATGTTGCGTAAAACATCGTTACGACAACCCAAAATCACTAGTATAGGGATTCGAATTTTAAGATAGATATATAAATCCCAATACTATACAAAACATTTCCTTTCGGAAATCATTTACTATAACAACAGTGTTATAGTCCACTATTTCCTTCTATTTTTCGAAAACGTCTATTTCAACAATAAATGTTGAAATCTATGGTTTCGAATCTTAACACATTTTAAAACATCGTTAGATCGTTTTAATTCAGTTTAAAATATCACATTCTGAACATTTTCTTTAACATATTATTCACTATTCAAAAACGTGAATATACTACGTTAATAAATTTCATTCTTTTATTTATTTTATTTCAAAGGATTATTCACAGTCAAAACGTGAATATAACTCCATAAATAGGTTTCAACAATTTACTTATCAAAATAAGTCATTTGCGAATTTATAAAACAACGTTTATAAATTCCATTTCTAATTATTTTATAACAACTTCCTTTTATAAATTTTCTTTATTAACCTATTCGATTTATAACTCAATTATAAACTAAAGGTTCATATTATAAGTTAAACACTTATAAAACGATTATTTTACAAAATCGTTCTTTTAAACTTCATAATTATAAATCTTATAACTTATAAGATTCAATTATTTATCCAAAACCATTCTCATAATGACTTTATAAATTTTATAAACCTACTGTTTATAAAATTCCATTTATAATTTCACCGTTTATAATTCTATAAATTTCATTCAATTTATGAAATTCATTTTCACTTCATTCAAACACTTATAAAAACTCGTTTTATAATGTCAATATTTCAATTTATAAATATCCATTTATAAATCTTTTATAAAATCAATTTATACTATTATTTTAAAACATCTTTAATCTCCTTTATTATTTCACTATTTTGATTCATAAAATAATTAAATTTTATAAATCCTATATTTAAACTTTTCACAATAAATTCTAAAATCCCGATTAAACTATTTTATAAAATCATTAGCAACACATTCTCAAAAATCAGTTTTTAACTATATTTCTCAAAAATCATAATTTTTATAACTTTTAAAAATTATAACGTTTATTTATTTAAAATGAATCAATTTCCAAACATACTGTATATTTTCAAAAATCACTTTATGAATCATTTTAAAATTCCAAAATTTGGTCCAATGATGCTACATACCAAATAGTCAATCACGACAACAACGATATCATATATCGTATATGATAATCAACGAATATCAAAATATCCATAATTAAATAAATACTGTTGAGGAATCCAGTTGGATCCCTCCAACCTGTTTTCCTGCATCCACAAACATTAGCACAATACCAATTTCGCTCCAGTACGAAATTATCGCGGTATATGTTTTTATTAAATATTATCCGCTTAATAGACGGCGCAATAGGGTCTCATCCGCTAAAAAAATGCGGGAAATCAATAACTCCAATATATACATATGCCAATATATATATATTGCTACTATATATATAATACCAATTTCACTGTTTATGAAATATTCGCGGTATATGTTTTTAATAAATAACATCCGCTTACTAACGGCGCATAATGTCTATTTTAACAATCAATAGATATCAATCATCATTCAAACATGCATTCAAATATTTTAAATCTAACTATTTAAAATAAAATCGAAACTGATTCGATTGAGTGAGAAGTTCTCACCTTGATTTTAATTCTGTTTTAGCGATTTATTTCGAATAAAATTAAACGGACGTTTAATTTTACCCAAAATTCTCACAACTCCGAATGACTCCAATCCAATTCCATCGCGTAGAGCTCGTCGATACGATTCCAACGCAACTGGTTTCGCGCGTTTTCGACCTCGTATGAAAAAGATATTGATTTTTGAAGTTTACACAAATTTTTATTTATAATTTATAGCATAAATTTATATTTTTCAACCTTCTCAAATCTCAGCCACAAGATCCACCATCCTCCCATCATGACCGCACAACATCACCTCCCCCAACTCACGTTCGTTCCCAGACGCAAAAGAACCCATAGCTCATAAATTAGGTTTTCACTTTGCTCCTCCTACACTCGACTACAACACGATCAAGATGCGCCATCACGTAGCTCTACCCCTCCACCATGCTCGGCCATAGCCCTGGCCAACTCGGCCTCACCTCCATCCTAGAATTGCGTGCGTGAACTGTAGGCGTCGGCCTCCCCTAGCTCCCACCATCCGACGTCGTTTCAGATCTCAACCGTATAGATCTCTAGCTCTCCTCATGCTCTTCGACTTCCGTGTTGAAGCTTCGTTGAATCGATGAATGGATTGGGAGTAATTGAGAGGAGAAGCTTGTGAATTTCTGGCCTTTGATTCTTAAAGTGGCGGCTAGGGTTATAAATTAGGGTTTTATTATTTTTTTTTATTTTTTAATTTATGAAGAGAGTGGGGGTCTATTTATAGAGTTTCGAACGACACTATTCATCCGGAAATTCCGAACTCCGATTTACGCGCCGTAACTGACGTTCCTAGGGTTTACCCCGCGTTCCGGACACAATGGAACAGGTTTCGAAAGCTAATTTGGACATCTGTGCGAGTTATGGTTATAAACGCTCAATTTAAATTAAACCGGTTTAAACGATTTTCTAGGCGTTTTAATTTGTACCGGACAAACGGTAAATCCACTTGACACGAAATTTGAAACCTTACAAAAATATCACATTACGGATCCGATGAAACTAGTTTCGTCGAAATCCGAGACTTTTTGAAAAATGGCTATTTTAACTCGCCAAATTAATATTAAAAATAATTCGATGCGTTTCGAGCTGCCACGATCAAACGATAACTCCGATTGACACGAAAATTGAAATCCGGTAATAACTAACTATTACGGATCCAATGGAACTGGTTTCGTTCAATTCTGAGACTGTTCAAAAATTGACTATTTTCACTAGTCGATTTTAATATTAAAATATTCAATTTTCACAAATTAACTTTTAATTCGATTTTAAAAGTTCTAAAATATCGTTCTAACTTCAATATGATAAAATAAAATTTTACAAATCATTTTCAATCATATTTAACCCAATTTTCAATTATTTCCATAATTTAACATATTAAATTATTGATTTAATTATTCAATTAAATCCAAAAATTCAAAATAAAATTTATTCGACTTATAAATTCACTCATTAATATTTAAAATTAATTAAATATTCAAATTTTAAATTAATAAAAATTCTGGGTCGTTACAATCTTCCCTCCTTAAAAGAATTTCGTCCTCGAAATTATTAAGTAAGAAAAGTTATAGAATCCATTAACTTTCCAAAAATTCATAGTTAAACTTCTTACAATACTTTACTAAGTTTTCAAATCATACTTAGTTACCTTTTTCAAAAACAACTACTATTGTTTAACTTTCAATTCCAAATCAAAGTTATATTTTCAAAATTTTCCAAATTTCTCAAAAAAAATTTCTAACGCCTTAAATTTTCGGAAAAATTCGCCATAGTCTCCTTTGCGAGGCTCGATCCGAAAAAAAAATGACAGTATATATATCACAAATATACATCTCATCAAGTAATGAGGCATCCCGCAGGGAAAAAATGTAAAAGTACGATATGTAATCCGAGATATGTACCTTATATTTTATTAGCGAGCATATACGGCTAATATAGCGCGAAAGCGAGCTCCAAATGCGAAGCAAACGCGATCCGCACCTACTAAACACTCAACAAACAACATGAGAACATGCATATAGATAATAGTATCGATATATATCATATAGCAACATAATAAATATATATGTTAACATAGCAAATGAAATAAACAACAAATGCAAACATCAACCAACTAACATCCATAACCAATAAATATTCATTCATATTCTCATAATATTAAATGAAATGGCTTTCAATTTAATTACATTTGATTCATTTACATTGGGTTTACTAACATTCATTTTCAATTAGTTTATATTCACTAATTCATATTCAAGTTGGTTCACTTCCAAATTAAATTCAATTTTATTTAAGATTCACTTAACTTCCAATTGAATTTCAATTACTTTAGCTTCCAATTTTATTAAATCAATTTCATTAACACTTAATGAATTATATACAATCAACTAACAATCATATAACAATCAATGTATATTAATTACAACCAAATTCCTTTGCTTACAATTGGTTTAATTAATTGATTTTTATTCAACTTCCAATAACATTAGATTTTAATGAATTTCACTTACATTCATTATTTCATTCCAATTTATTTACATTCAATTGATTAACATTCAATCCATTCATTCAATTCTAAAGTAAATTTCCATTTAACTTTAAATTCATTTTTATTTACAACTCATATTCATAAACATATTCATATAGTTTCACTTCTTATATATATAAGTTTATTTCACAATTGCAAATCACTTTAATTATAATTCAATTCTTATAATTGTTTTGCTTATACAATTTTATTTTATTTAGATTATCCAAACAACCAAACAATCGACTTATATACACTTTAATACTTCTGAAAAATTATTTCTTTATATATAAAAATATAATCAAGTAAAATTATTTCATTTACCCAATTTTAAAATCAATATTGTGTCGAATTGTTCTATTCAAGTGTTTAGAAACCCCTTCGGCATAGTTGTCGAGACCACGCTGACGAAAGTTCATATGCCACTCAACAAACCAATCATCACAATATAAACCAATTTTATATTCACTAACAAATACGCTCTCATAGCTATTATTACACTCAACTCATTCTAGAGCACCACTAACTCTATCTCTAATGAGTAATACCCAACAGAACCATGGTTATCGCTTAACCATATGCTCTGATACCAAATGTAACGCCCCGGAAATTTTCGACTTTCGAAAATTCGACATCGATACTCACTTTATCGACTGCCGAGAAATCGAAGGCCAAAAACCCGAAATGTTATGGTTTAAGAAAAAGAATTTAAGAAAAGAGAAGAGAAAAAGATAGAAGATGGAGAGGAAAGAAAATAGAAAATATAGAATATAGAACATTTTAAAATAGAAGAAAAAGAGAATAGAAACGGAAAGAACAGAAAGGAAACAGAACAATAACAGAATCTCACAATTCGCAGCGGAACAACATATAATAATAAATGAATAATCTTTAAACAAAGAACTATATCAGTTATTACATTACATTACATTTCATTACATCATATCGTCAGAGTGTACAACAATAACAACAACAACAGCGGAAAAAGAAATACTATATAACTAGTAATACGCCATGCCATCCAGCTTGCCTCCAGCAACTCCAGAATATCCAGAATATCCTGATAAATCTAACTCTTGACTGCCCGTGTGGAAATTGGTGGGCACCCAGAGTTTAGGAAGGAAAACAATAAACTCCGAGTCAGTCATGTGACTGGTGTGAGAACTCAAAACAGTTTATTTATCTTTAAAAATCAAAATAGAGGAATATTTTTAAATCAATTCGCAATGATTTTAAAAATGAGACTACCATAAGGCCTCCCGCACACACACACAATGCTAACGTAGAATCGGAGGAGATTTCTCCTTATGATAGTCAAAGATGCTTGATACGCATTTAAAATAATATTTGATATTATTACTGGTGTATAGTGTAGGAAAAATTCATTTCGAAAGTAGAATATAAATCTTAGCCAACATACGACCATTATCGTATGCCTACTATAGCTACCATCCAAACAGTGGGGCGCCATCATAAGTGAATGGCAGGTTCTACAACTAAAACCGTACAAGTCACGTATTGTTTCTTTGGATTTCCAACGAATGATCAGGCCAAGGAACTTCCCATTGCCACATGAGAATGCCTCTAGATGGACATCCCCGAGAACCAAACCGGATCTCTACCAACACAAGGCCGGGTTACCCCTAACTGAGTAACAACTGACCGAATATGCCATCCCCCGGTCCTTTGGGACCTTTTCACCGAGCGCTCGTAATCAATTCACACAATCATAACAAAGTGTTTTCAACATGAGTAAGTATCTGGGCTCCATACCATGATACCACCCTTTTCCAGAAGGAAATGCACACATCCTAAAGGGCGCTACCCCTCATAACCTTGCTGCATCTTTCCTGTTTTGACCATTCACGGGGTGTGAGGCTCGACGAAGTCACGTCCACAAAAACATACTTTATACAAAAGCCATGCTTTGGGTCAACAAATGATCATAGAAATGATCACCAAGATAGACGATCAAATAAATGATCCTATCACAAATAATCAACACAATGATCATTTACAGCAACACTCAGCAGTCACATTACCAAATTGGGAATATATCGCTGATAACTTCAACTATATAACCTCTGAGCACGTACGTCTCAGAGAAGGGTGTTAAGCTAAAAGAATAAATTCTCCGCCACCAACAGAAATATATTTGAATGAAATCGGCTTTATATCTCAATTTGTAATGTCAGACATACAATCCATACAAGTCTGTTCCGGGCTCGAACAAAACCGAAGGCACTTACAAAGAAGTCCTTGCAATCCGGATATTCACAATCCTGATCGGATTTCCCATCACTTAGGGAGTCTCTATACCGTTGCAACTCAGTGCAGAGACAATCGACAGGTCATCCTATCGCTTTCGCAAATACCGAGTCTTCAACACCGATCTTCAATTGCAATTCATAACGACGTATCACATATTCGGAATGGGTTATACGACCCCATGGTCCTTTCCCGGTTAACCCGAATAGTGAGCGCTTATTCAAAAATAAGTGTGGCATTCAAATTCAAACAAATCACATCAAATACCCATTCAAAAGGAAATATTGATAGTCGGTTATTGAACTATCAATGGATATGCACAACATCACCAGATTCCAAATAATTTTCCAAATTATTTATTTTCCAAAATATCTTCACTAGATATATAATTTTCAGCACTTCAAAAATAAATCAATATTTATTTTTAAACCAATTCTACTTTCTTTTATAAATTCAATAGTGAATTTACATTCCAAAGTATTAATGAATATACGACTTCAATTCGATTTATAATATTCATTTTCAATTTGTCTTCAAAAAGATAAATTCTCTAATATTCACTTTATATTGGAAAAACATTTCCATACTTATTTATTCATAAGTAATTCACAAATTTTATTTATTTTCAACACTTAGAAAATATTCAATATACTTAAATCGAGATTAAGTATATATTTCATTCTTTAAGGAAATCATTCTCATAAACATATTTATTTGGACCAAAACGAATGTTGCGTAAAACATCGTTACGACAACCCAAAATCACTAGTATAGGGATTCGAATTTTAAGATAGATATATAAATCCCAATACTATACAAAACATTTCCTTTCGGAAATCATTTACTATAACAACAGTGTTATAGTCCACTATTTCCTTCTATTTTTCGAAAACGTCTATTTCAACAATAAATGTTGAAATCTATGGTTTCGAATCTTAACACATTTTAAAACATCGTTAGATCGTTTTAATTCAGTTTAAAATATCACATTCTGAACATTTTCTTTAACATATTATTCACTATTCAAAAACGTGAATATACTACGTTAATAAATTTCATTCTTTTATTTATTTTATTTCAAAGGATTATTCACAGTCAAAACGTGAATATAACTCCATAAATAGGTTTCAACAATTTACTTATCAAAATAAGTCATTTGCGAATTTATAAAACAACGTTTATAAATTCCATTTCTAATTATTTTATAACAACTTCCTTTTATAAATTTTCTTTATTAACCTATTCGATTTATAACTCAATTATAAACTAAAGGTTCATATTATAAGTTAAACACTTATAAAACGATTATTTTACAAAATCGTTCTTTTAAACTTCATAATTATAAATCTTATAACTTATAAGATTCAATTATTTATCCAAAACCATTCTCATAATGACTTTATAAATTTTATAAACCTACTTTTTTGTAAAATTCCATTTATAATTTCACCGTTTATAATTCTATAAATTTCATTCAATTTATGAAATTCATTTTCACTTCATTCAAACACTTATAAAAACTCGTTTTATAATGTCAATATTTCAATTTATAAATATCCATTTATAAATCTTTTATAAAATCAATTTATACTATTATTTTAAAACATCTTTAATCTCCTTTATTATTTCACTATTTTGATTCATAAAATAATTAAATTTTATAAATCCTATATTTAAACTTTTCACAATAAATTCTAAAATCCCGATTAAACTATTTTATAAAATCATTAGCATCACATTCTCAAAAATCAGTTTTTAACTATATTTCTCAAAAATCATAATTTTTATAACTTTTAAAAATTATAACGTTTATTTATTTAAAATGAATCAATTTCCAAACATACTGTATATTTTCAAAAATCACTTTATGAATCATTTTAAAATTCCAAAATTTGGTCCAATGATGCTACATACCAAATAGTCAATCACGACAACAACGATATCATATATCGTATATGATAATCAACGAATATCAAAATATCCATAATTAAATAAATACTGTTGAGGAATCCAGTTGGATCCCTCCAACCTGTTTTCCTGCATCCACAAACATTAGCACAATACCAATTTCGCTCCAGTACGAAATTATCGCGGTATATGTTTTTATTAAATATTATCCGCTTAATAGACGGCGCAATAGGGTCTCATCCGCTAAAAAAAATGCGGGAAATCAATAACTCCAATATATACATATGCCAATATATATATTGCTACTATATATATAATACCAATTTCACTGTTTATGAAATATTAGCGGTATATGTTTTTAATAAATAACATCCGCTTACTAACGGCGCATAATGTCTATTTTAACAATCAATAGATATCAATCATCATTCAAACATGCATTCAAATATTTTAAATCTAACTATTTAAAATAAAATCGAAACTGATTCGATTGAGTGAGAAGTTCTCACCTTGATTTTAATTCTGTTTTAGCGATTTATTTCGAATAAAATTAAACGGACGTTTAATTTTACCCAAAATTCTCACAACTCCAAACGACTCCAATCCAATTCCATCGCGTAGAGCTCGTCGATACGATTCCAACGCAACTGGTTTCGCGCGTTTTCGACCTCGTATGAAAAAGATATTGATTTTTGAAGTTTACACAAATTTTTATTTATAATTTACAGCATAAATTTATATTTTTCAACCTTCTCAAATCTCAGCCACAAGATCCACCATCCTCCCATCATGACCGCACAACATCACCTCCCCCAACTCACGTTCGTTCCCAGACGCAAAAGAACCCATAGCTCATAAATTAGGTTTTCACTTTGCTCCTCCTACACTCGACTACAACACGATCAAGATGCGCCATCACGTAGCTCTACCCCTCCACCATGCTCGGCCATAGCCCTGGCCAACTCGGCCTCACCTCCATCCTAGAATTGCGTGCGTGAACTGTAGGCGTCGGCCTCCCCTAGCTCCCACCATCCGACGTCGTTTCAGATCTCAACCGTATAGATCTCTAGCTCTCCTCATGCTCTTCGACTTCCGTGTTGAAGCTTCGTTGAATCGATGAATGGATTGGGAGTAATTGAGAGGAGAAGCTTGTGAATTTCTGGCCTTTGATTCTTAAAGTGGCGGCTAGGGTTATAAATTAGGGTTTTATTATTTATTTTTATTTTTTAATTTATGAAGAGAGTGGGGGTCTATTTATAGAGTTTCGAACGACACTATTCATCCGGAAATTCCGAACTCCGATTTACGCGCCGTAACTGACGTTTCTAGGGTTTACCCCACGTTCCGGACACAATGGAACAGGTTTCGAAAGCTAATTCGGACATCTGTGCGAGTTATGGCTATAAACGCTCAATTTAAATTAAACCGGTTTAAACGATTTTCTAGGCGTTTTAATTTGTACCGGACAAACGGTAAATCCACTTGACACGAAATTTGAAACCTTACAATAATATCACATTACGGATCCGATGAAACTTGTTTCGTCGAAATCCGAGACTTTTTGAAAAATGGCTATTTTAACTCGCCAAATTAATATTAAAAATAATTCGATGCGTTTCGAGCTGCCACGATCAAACGATAACTCCGATTGACACGAAAATTGAAATCCGGTAATAACTAACTATTACGGATCCAATGGAACTGGTTTCGTTCAATTCTGAGACTGTTCAAAAATTGACTATTTTCACTAGTCGATTTTAATATTAAAATATTCAATTTTCACAAATTAACTTTTAATTCGATTTTAAAAGTTCTAAAATATCGTTCTAACTTCAATATGATAAAATAAAATTTTACAAATCATTTTCAATCATATTTAACCCAATTTTCAATTATTTCCATAATTTAACATATTAAATTATTGATTTAATTATTCAATTAAATCCAAAAATTCAAAATAAAATTTATTCGACTTATAAATTCACTCATTAATATTTTAAATTAATTAAATATTCAAATTTTAAATTAATAAAAATTCTGGGTCGTTACACCACTCCTATCGAGATAACCAATACTAGTGTAAGGCCTAACTACGGATGGCCGCTCCTTAACAGCTTTATTCTCCGCGCTAGTTGACAGCATTACACCGTAGTGTTCTTGGATAGCGTGGGTATAGAGGTGGGGCGTCACAAACATATAATAGATAAATGAATAATCTTTAAATCAAAAGAACTGTACATTTTATACATTACATCATCAGAGTCAACTTACAACACAACACAACTGGACAATTATATGAACTTGTCCTTATAAGTGGATACACAGCGGAAAAGATAATATCATATACAAGTGATACGTTTCGCCATCCAGCTCGCCTCTCCTGATTCCACAGCAACTCCTGAATTTCAGAATATCTTGATGACCTGACTCTAGGCTGCCCGTGTGAAAAAATTGTGGGCACCTAGAGTTTAGAAAGGGAATAATAAACTCTAGGTCAGTCATAGGACTGGTATGAGATCTTAAAACAGTTATTTTTACAAAGAATTTCGCTATGCTTTTGGAAAATGAAACTACCATAAGGCCTCCCACCACACACACAATGCAAACGCAGAATTGGAGGAGATTTCTCCTTATGATAGTCAAACATGCTTGATACGAGAAAAACTACTTTGATATTATTATTAGTGCATAGTGGAAAACATTTCGAAAATATAATATTAATCTTAGCCAACATACGTACCATTATAGTATGTTCTACAACTATAGCTACCATATTAAATGGCAGGTTTTACAACTAAAACCGTACAAGGCGCGTATTGTTTCTTTGGATTTTCCAACAAATGGTCAGGCTAAGGAACTTCCTATTGCCACATGGGAACGCCCCTGGAGGGACTCCCCGAGAACCTAACCGGATCTCTACCAACACAAGGCCGGGTTACCTCTGCAAAAATAGGTAACTACTGACACGAGTATGTCATCCTCCGGTTGTAAACAACCTTTATACGAGGATCCTCAATACCAACAACCACAAAGTAATAAATTTGCAGCAACAACATAGGTTAAGTATCTAGGCTCCATACCATGATACCACCTCTATCCAGAAGGAAATGAACATACCCTAAGGGGCGCTACCCCCTAAAACCTTGTTGCATTCTTCCTGTTTCGACCATTCCAGGGTGTGAGGTCCGACGAAGTCTCATCCACAAAGCTATGCTTTTCACAAAAGTCATGCTTCGATCAACAAATGATCAGTAGCACTACGTATGCCACATTACCAAATTGGGAATGTATCACTAGTAACCATCAACTACGTAACCTCTGAGCTCGTACGTCCCAAAGAAGGATGTTAAGCTAAGAGAATAAATTCTCCGCCACCAACAGAAATGTATTTGATAGAAACCAGCTTTACATCTCAAATTGTAACGTCAGACACACATCCATACAAGTCCGTTCTGGGATCGAACGGAACTGAAGGCACTTCCAAAGAAGCCCTTGCAATCCGGATATTCACTAATCACGTCCGGACTTCCCATCACAAAGGGTGATAAAATCTCTATATCGGGGATCGCCGATGCAGAGACGTTCGACGGTAATCCTTCCGTTTCGAAAATATCCGGTCTTCAACACCGGTCTTCAAATGCTATCCATTATGACGTATCACTATTCGGAATGCGATTTATTACCCAAAGGTCCTCTCCTGGCTAAACCGAATAACGAGCGCTTATTTTTAAAATAAGTGTAGCATTCAAATTCAAACAAATCACAACAAATGCCCATTTAAAGGTAAATATTGATAGTCGGTTATTTAACTGTCAATAGATATGCACAACATCACCAGATTCCAAATTATTTACTTTCCAAAAATATCTTTACAAGATATATTTTTAACACTTCAACTATTTGAAGACAAATTTCAAATCATTTTCCTTACACGGAAACACTTCCAAATATTTATTCATTTCCACTGGAAATCTGCCGAGTCTAAATACTTGAAAATAACTTATATTACTTATCCAAAATATATTTGGAAAACACTTCAAATAAAGTCTACTTTTAAAACACTTTATTCCCAAATATTAGTTATAAAAACATTATACTAATAATATATATAACTTAAGTCCAAACTAATTTTCCAAAATCAAATTAGTGGATAAGAAAGTATAACCATTTATAAAACTATTTTCTAACTCAAATATTAATTAAATCTTAGAAATAACCATTTCTATAATAAACTTAATAAACCTTTACTTAAAGGATTTAAAACAATTTAAGAAGTAATTTCTCCATGTATTCTTTAAATCCCAACTTTAGAACTTCCAATTTATGCTTTAAAAGCTGCTTTGGAAATATACTCGGCTTTCTAGGGAAAATACACTTTCACTTCAAAATGGTTCATTTAAACCAATCAAATAAATCCTTACCGATTTATTTTAAACTTACGTTCCAAATCCGTAAATTTATTTCCACATTCCAAAAATAAATCAATGTTTATTTTTTTTAAAACAAATTTCCCTTTCCTTTATAAATTCCATAGTGAATTCACATTT
This sequence comes from Allium cepa, assembly GCA_030765085.1. Lineage (NCBI taxonomy): Eukaryota > Viridiplantae > Streptophyta > Magnoliopsida > Asparagales > Amaryllidaceae > Allium > Allium cepa. Next base: position 925,939,749 of record CM060939.1, read on the forward strand.
CCAAAATATCTATTGATATACGATTTTCAAATCTATTTCAAATATTCACTTTCAACAATAATTCAATTTTTCAATTGATTTGAAAAACAACCAAATCAAATTCCATATTGATTTTCCAAGAATTAAACAACAAGTGAATTTCATTCACGTCTCAAATTGAAATCAATTTCTACTAAACCCCAAATCAATTTTCAAATTGATTACAAATTCTTTTCAAAACACCTAATAAATTTTCAAATGGATTTTCAAAAGATTTAAATTAAATCACCAAAAATCAATTCCCAAATGGGTTTCAAATTTTATTTCCTTTTAAAAATAAATTCCTTTTAAAGAAAATAAATTTCTTTATTTTTCTAATTTTGTAAAATCCGTATTTTGAATAAATTCTTCAACCTTTGAATAATATTATCCGAAATCCATTTATTAAAGCTTTTCCCATATTTTGAAATTTTATTCAATAAGATTAAAAATAAAACTTTATTATTTTAGAATTCCTTCTTTTAAATTTATCCAGTTCTCAAAAATAAATTTTAATATAAATTTTCAACCTAAATTTTCAAAAATCAATTTTTATTTATTTATTTCCGGTATCCAACGATACCAAAATTATATTCGGCTAAATTTTAGCCTTCAATGGTTTCAATCACAAAGATAATCACACAGAGATTATAAATAATCAACACACAGCATTGAAACAAATTCAATAATTTAAGGAACCAGTTGGATCCCTCCAACCTGTTTCCCTGCATCCACAGATGTTAGCACAGTACCAATCCTGTTTCAAGACGGGATATCGTGGTACATGGGTTTATATAAAATATCATCCGCTATTATGCGGCGCAATAGGGTCTCATCCGCAATATAATGCGGGAAATCAACTCCAAGTACATACCAATTCCACTTCAAGGTGGAATATCGCGGTATATGTGTTTAGTATAATAACCTCCACTTAATATGCGGCGTATAGGGTCTATTGCAATACAACAGATAGCAACCATCATTCAATCACACAATCAAGTAATTTTAAATTTAACTATTTAAAATTTAAATCGAAACAAATTCGACTGAGTGAGAAGTTCTGACCTTACTTCCAATAGCGGTTTCAGCGTTTTCTTCCGAATAAAATTAAACGCGCGTTTAATTTTACCCAAAATTCCACTAGCTTCAATCAGGTCCAATCTAGCTCCATCGTGTATTGTTCGTCCATACGATTCCAACGCAATTCGTTTCGTGCGAAACGGACCTCGTATCAAAAAGTTATAGCGTTTTAAACTTTAAAGGAATTTATATAAATTAATTTACTATTTTTATTTTTATTTTCTTAACCTAGAATCAACCAAGCCGTCCAATTCCTCACAGCAAATCACGGCCGCAACTAGCATCTTCTTCCCCTCCAGGTGATACGCGTTCGAACAAAACCCAAAGTCGCCCCTTACTTCGAATTTTCGCGACCAATTTGAACGTCGAGATGTTGATCAGAGAATACCACGTCGAAGCCCATACTCGACTCCACCTCTGGCCAGTGACCGACCCCACTCGGCTACTCATATCACAAGGAAAAACGTGCGCAACCAAGCACGATCGTGGGCCGAAATCTCCTTCATCATTGCGAATTGGATAATCATATCCGTATGGAATTGAAGGCCTCGATGCCCTCTCTGATGTTGTAGTTGAACATTTTGCGTAAACGTTACGGATTGAGAGATTTTGAGGGAAGAAAAGAGGAAGAATTCGGCCAGTGAATATATATGTGGCGGCTGAAGCTTGAAACCCTAGGGTTTGTGCAAAACAAAGAAAACGAGGTCCTTATATAGAAAATTCCAAAACACTATTCATCCGAAATTTTCTCGAACTCGAAACGAAGCATACCGGCTGACGTTTCTAGGGTTTAACCCATGTTTCGGACACAATGGAATATATATCGGGAGCCAATTCGATCGTATGTGCGAGTTACGGAAATAAACGATCAAATTTAAATTAAATCGGTTAAACTAATTTATATGCGTTTTGGCTTGCCCCGGACAAACCGTACATCCGATTGACACGAAATTTGAAATCTTACAATAGTTTAACATTACTGAACCAATGAAACTAGTTTCGTCGAAATCCAAGACTGTTTGAAAAATGACTATTTTTACTCGTCAATTAAATATTAAAATATTCGATTTCCACAAATTAACTTTTAATTCAATTTTAAAAGTTCTATAACATCATTCTAACTCCAATATGATTTAATACAACTTTACAAATCAAATTTAATAACATTAAACCCGATTTTCAATTATTTCTGTAATTTCAAATATTAAATTATCGATTTAATTATCCAATTAAATCTAGATATTCGAAATAAAATTTATTCGACTTACAAATTTTACTTGTTAATAATTAAAATCAATTAAATATATGAATTTCAAATGACAGAAATTTTGGGTCGTTGCACTTTTAAAACTAAATTGATCTTTAAACTTAAAGTGGTTTAAAATTTCAAACTTTATTTATTTAATAATTAAATAATATTTAAACTCGTTAGTAAATCATAATTAAACCTTTAATTGAAAACTAAACAATAATTAACTACTAAAAAAATAATTATATAATGATTATCTTTAAATAAATAATTAAACAATAGTTAATCCTTTAATTAATAGTTAAGCCATAATTAATCTTTAATTAATTTTACATAATAATTTAAATTTTTAAATAATAATTAAGTATTAAATAATCTCAATTAACTAATTAAATAATCCTTAGTTAAAATTAAACCTTAAGTAAAAATTTATTTATAAATTAAACCCTTAATAAATTTATATTAAAAATAATTAAATACTTGCTTAAAAATTAATTAGTAGTTAATCCTATGCTTAATTAATAATTAATTAGAAACAAATCATATACTTAATTCATAATTAATTAAAAATTAATCTTACTTGATCAATGATTAATTAAAATTAATCTTACTTTAAAAGATAGTTAATTAGTACTAATCTTCACTTAATTATAATTAATAAACCTTGTTTAATACCTAATTAATTATTAATTACCAAACTTAATAAACCAATAATAAATTATTAAATTATTAATTAACTTTCTTAAACATCAATTATTAAGTTTATAAAACATTTCTAAAACTCTTTTAGGTATAAAAAATTACTTTTCAAAAATCGGACTTTTAAACGAAACTGCATCCATAGCGACTATCATTATGGATACCATAACTTCAAAACTTGTTTTGGCTCTTTCTTTTGAAAACTTAACTTATGGAAGTTTACTAACTTTATCAAACTTTAAGTAAGTGTTTTGAAACTAAAACAAATTTTGAACTTTGAAAATGATTTTAATTTTTAAAACCACAATTATGGTTTCACAAGGATTTCAAATCGCCATTACAATAAGAAGATGCTAACTTTTTATTCCATACAACCATATAATCACATCCATAACATAAATACACATGCCATATACAAAAACATAAGCAAGATCGTATCTTTACAAGCATAAACACCATTTAGACTACAAATGTCAAATCTAATATATATATATATATATATATATATATATATATATATATACATACATACATATATATACACACATATAATATATATACACACATATATATACATATATACACACACATATATATACATATATACATATAACACCATATTATCAACATCATTTCTCAACCAAACATTCAACAAATTTACGTTGAGTTAAGCATAACTTATGAAGTTAAAAACTTTTAATTCAAAACAAAATTTACTCACTTTTAAAGCTACCAAAAAAAGCCGAACTTCCACTAAACTTGAATCGGACCTACGCCTTAGCTTTGACTTTGGTATGAACAAGATTTGACGGCCTTATGGCGGCTTTATGGTTCGTTCGACCAAGGAGATGGGTGGTGAGGGCTTGGTTAAGAAGGAGGAGACACTTTAGATTATCATCGAGTTCATAAAAATCAAACCAAAAATGGTCATCTTCCAAATGATTTTTGGATTAGTTTGTCATGGAATTCGAAAAAATTTCAGAAGGGAAAGTTCTTGAAAATTCTTTTTTCTATGAATTCAAGAAATGAATCACTCAATTTGGATTTGTTTTCAGGAAGATATGATCAAGAGAAGAAGAGTTATTTTCGGACTTGAAAATCTACGTACAAAAATGAGTCTGAAAGAAAAGAGATTTGGACACGAATAAGCTCAAAATTTGAAGAGTTGGTACACATGAAAGTTGTAGCCACTGGAATTTCATTAAAAACCCTTCATTTGGTTAAGATATGAGAAAGAATGGTGGAAGGAAGAGAAGGAAAAATTAAAGAAATGAAAGGGATATTTATAAGCAAGAAACACGGTTTTTTATGCATTTAAAGTAGAAAGAAACGGTTTTTAATCTTTTGAAAACTAAACGGAAACCATTAAAGTGGTTTAGGAAGAAGATGGAGTTTCATAAAATGAAAATGAAAACCTATTATTTGAATATTTATTATTTAAAAAGGTTTTATTTTAATTATAAAATCTACTATTAAAAGAGTTTTATTTTAATTATAAAACCTATTATTTGAATATTTAAAATTAATTAAGTATTCGCAAATCGAAGCGGTGAAATTCTAGGTCGTTGCACTCTCCCTCCTTAAAAGAATTTCGACCCCGAAATTTTACCTCATTCCCTAACCTAACACATTTAACACTACTCATCAGTCCTTATGATGTACATAGACCATTCATATGCAAGGTTTTATTTGATCACTCACTCGAATACATAGCTTTACTTCCAAATTAGTATCGCTCCCTCGATTCCCTAGTGCAGACTTTGATCAAGCTTCTCAATTAGATACCTCTGTTCTCCTTACATAGCCATATGCTATGATAGAAAACTTTGGTTCTAAATTAATAACCCTCATCAAGTGTTCGCCGTCAAATATCAAGTGATAAATTCTTATTTGGAATGGTGTGAAACACCTCAAGTCATATACTCGAATATTGGAACGAGAATTATGTGAAAAAGAAAAATGATCTACGTACAACCTACGTACTTATCTTAATGGTTCTTACTACCCAATTACTTTTACCTTTCCAAAATTATTTGTAAAAAAATTTCATAATAATTTCAGCTTAGGTTCAGTATTTTTAGATGATACAACTTAACCTTTAAAATTCTTCACAAAATCATCTTAACTTATTAACTTTATATAATACTCTCCTACATCCAAAAAGTATACATCAAAACATCTGATTTTAAATCTTATTCATCTATTCTATTCACATGTAGGCCCAAAATAATTTTGGTCTTAAAATTGAGTCGGCCAATCCAACCTCTTCACCCAATTTTTCTGGTAAGTAGTTGAGTAGGATGCCGGTATCCAGCCTCCATCCATAGTATGCTTTTTCTTAGACACCTCTAAGTTAAAGACGTTTATTAGACGGCCAAATAACATCAAATTATTTTTCACTACCTATATGTTAAAATCATAGGACAATAAAACCAAGTTTATTAATCCTCCTTACTAAGTTAATTTAGTTTTAAAACTTAATTTATTAATAACCCATTCTTTAATCAAACTAACTTATTATTTTGAAACTTAGGAGCCAAATACCTGGGTTTTATTTCAAAAAATCTTTTTGAAATGATATTTTATTTTAAGCCCTTAGAAAATATTTAAATAGCCCAAGTAACTCCAAAATGATATCAATGAATTGGGTGCTACCGAATAGTATCATATATCCCCTTACCGAGAAGGATAATACTTAAGAGAAGTGTTTACCATTTGAACACACCCCTTTTCCCTTTTTATTCACTTTTGAGTCACTCGAACTAGTTAATTATAAAAATATTTCCTATTTTCAAATCCCCATTTCAAAATAATACTATATATATTTCCAGCTAAATAATTTCAATGAAATTTCTAATTCAAGTTTGTTTTGGATTCGTTCGGATTCGAACTCTTCCCGACGGTAAAATGTTAAAGAGAATAATTTACTAAGTGCACAACAACGTTCGCCTAGGAATACATTTGACCGTCACTTAGAAGATTATTCCGATCATGCCAAAACAAATCGGGACACATCTGTCGAACTGTTCGACAAATAATCTTACTCTTAAATTCTTTTTCGAAATATTAATACCTTAAAGTATTTTCTAGTAATACTATCATTTCTATTATCCAGAAACATTTGAAATCCATTCCAAAGACACTGGGATTTTAAATTCCCCAAATATCCTTTAAATTAAAACATATTTTATAACTCTGATTTATAAATCACTTTATATAAAATCTTACCGCAAGTATTCATTTTTAAAATATGTTTCCTTTAGAATTAATAAACATCCTTTTATTAAATCTAGTTCTTTTAAACCATAATATCATCAAACGCCTTATAGTCAAACTACGAAACTTAGTTCACAAGGTGTTCATTTCATTGTTCTCACAAATTCCTACCTGCCTAACCCATATTTTACTAAGGAAAATTTCTTATGAACCACTCAGCAATAGTTAATGCTCAAACTAGACGAGCTTAACTAATCAACCGCTATATGATAATAATTAAAGATTATCAACTCCTAACGACAACACATCAATAATAACTATACTTTATTTTTGAAAATTATTTCTTTATATATATAATATATTCGTAGGTAAAAACCCATATCGACAACGTGGTACCCCATGTCTCGACCAGGAATTCATAAACCACTCAATCGATAGATCAACACAATATAAAACATTTTTATAGCACTAACAAATACGCATTCAATATATATATATATTCAAACTCGTTCCAGGGTCTCACTTACCCTATCTCAAATGAGTTTACCCCACCAAAGCCTAGGTGTTCACTAAACTTAAGCTCTGATACCACAATATAACGATCTGCCTTTCTTACATCTAAAAACGACACTTAATACATCAATGGTAATCGTTTGCCAATCATTCAAGTGTTTGAAAGAAAGGTCATTTGGAGTGACGATAGAAAAAGGCAAAACAAAGTCTCACAAAACGTGACGTAATAGGTAATATGAACAAGTCTTTACAAAAAGAAATCATCTTTATTAACACAACGTCAGAGTATATTAACTTATTATCAGCTTGAACATTTATGACAACTTGTCCTTTCAATTGCTAATAAATATAGACAAGAACAAAGCAAAAGAGAACAGCGGAAGAATATAAGGTACATGAGTACGTCTTGGAGAATCCAGCTCGTCGCGTGAAAGCTCCAAAGCATCCAGCTAAATCTGAAAAATATGCTCCGGGCTGACCCGAGCATTATAAGAAAAATAACGTCTGGATTAGTCCGGTAAAACCAGCCCGAGAAACTCAAATCACAAGGAATTTTATTATTTAACTTGTAAAACCCTTTTAAAATCAAAGGTATCTCGTAAGACCACGCCGCACATAAAAATGGACTGGTTTTTAGCTTACGATAACCAAACCGGTTTTATAGAAAATCCGATGATATCATGATGGTGTCTAGAATACAAATACATATTAATCAAAACCGAAATTGTTATATTATTAAATTCTAGCATAATAGGTATATAATCAAGTCTGAAGGCACTTAATGGAGAATGGATTCCAACTATGAAAGGGTAAGGGTCTACCCACCAAATCGGTACACCTCCATATAAGATGTACGGGAGGCTATAACACATCGCACCTCTCTACTCAGGATAGGTCATACCCCTTACTGGATAGCGCCAAATATGATCACCCCTTAGTTGTGAATCGAACAACCACAATGGGCTCGAAGCATACATAGAGATATTGATACTAGATCTTAGGATGATCATACCCTAATGGTAGCGACCCACATAGCCCTGTCGCATGTCCCTGCTTTAGTCATTTTCTCGATTGATGAAGCTTGAGGCTATGATTACCTTTTTATATAGCAACCATCTTGCAATGCTAACAATATCCTTCAGGCAAGAATGCAGTGTCAACATCCATCCATACAAGTTCATTCTAGGTCTGAACGAAACCGAAGGCACTACCTCTACTATATCCATTTTGGAGTCAACCTCGGGATTAGTAGCAAGTAGACCTTGCACTTCAAAAGCTTCGTCTTCAATCATCTTCAAGAGGTCTTTAGTTCGAAAATCTTGAGTTGGATCGAAGTGGTTTTCGAATAATCTACACTTATCTAATCCGGTCTCAATAAAACAACTTTTGATAGTTCCGGTAAACTCAACCCCGGTTCTTTTGGAAATAATCGGATAATATATAAGAAAATGGTTGACCCCCTAACCGTTTAAGTGGACGGATCTTCCTATCATTTGTCCAAGGAGAACAAAATGAGGTTTATACACATAGTACGGCATCATCAAAGATGACCATGCCATATAACTCATGTGCTTCTCCTATATATTTCTAGAGTTATATTTTTGGTCCAGAATTGATAGTCGGTTACTGAACTATCAAAGAAATAAACAATCAACATTTTAGAGATTTAATTACTCATATCAACCACTAATCCTCAAACTAAATCTTTCATTTATTAAAATATTTATCAAAATATTCATATACTTATCTCACTGGCATAAGTATATTCACATAACGTTTGTGAAAGATTTTTCATTTCCAAATCATATCAAAGGACCAAAATAAAATGTTGTTTAAATTATAGATAAAGATAACCTCAAACAGTATTTCTTCGGTGTTAAGTGTGGAAAGAATGTCCATACACTGGAATTAAGAAGCTCAGTTAAAGAAATCCGATCTCAAATTCTTTTATAAATTTTCTTCAAAATCCTCTTAATAAATCACTTTTATTTATGAATCTCTTTTACTTAAATTCCAAATCCATTTACAAGAAACCCTCTATAAATCACTAAGTTAAATTTATAAAACTCTTCGATAAATATCAAAACCATTTATATATCTCTTTATAAATCTCCAAAATTATTTATAAAACTTCCTTTATAAAGCTTTCTTACAAATATTCCTTATTTGAAACAAAACTTATTTAATAAATTCATTTAAAAAAGGTCCTTTTGATAAACAAAACGATTATTTAAAACACTCTTACTAAAATCATTACTTAACTTGAAACCATTATTAAAAATACGACTGACCTTAAAAATCAAGAAGAAGCTTAGTCCACAACGGTTCTCATTTAACTAAGTTTACTTTTCAAGTTATAACATAGGTATATACATAATAAGCAGATATGTATAAGGGAATCAATTAATAAAGATCAATCATATAAGTAAATGTCCAAGTTACCATAATAGCATAGCTGGGTTTTATTTCTACTTAATAAATATCAGTATAATCTACAGGGTAAATTATGGCGGAACTGTGATTTGTCCTACCAGCCAATGTCAAATACAAATTAATTAGTAGAACGGTGATTTAATCTATTGAATAGATGTCAGCTTTAATTAGCAAAACGGTGTTTTAATTCTGCTTTCAAGTGACCTATTGGAACAGGAAAGACTAAACGAGCGTAGCGATAAGAGTGGAAACTGTTCAGTCACCGCCAGTATATTAATTGTGAGGCCAAGTATATTAATCCGGGCGAGGCCCCGTATTATGCAGAGCTAAAATATTCTTTAAAGAGAGCTAGCTTTTAAAACAAAACTGATCTTTAGACTTAAAGTGGTTTAAACTTTCAAACTTTATTTATTTAATAATTAAATAATATTTAAACTCTTTAGTAAATCATAATTAAACCTTTAATTAAAAACTAAATGATAATTAACCATTAAAAAACTAATTAAATAATAATTTTCTTTAAATAAATAATTAAACAATAGTTAATCCTATAATTAATTATTAAGTAATAATTTAAGTTTGTAGATAATAAATAAGTATTAAATAATACTAATTAATTAATTAATAATCCTTAATTAAAGCTTAAACCTTTAGTAAATAATTTATTTATAAATTAAACCCTTAATAAATTTATATTAAAAATAATTAAACACTTGCTCAAAAATTAATTAATAGTTAATCCTATACTTAATTAATTATTAATTAGAAACAAATCACATATTTAATTCATAATTAATTAAAAATTAATCTTACTTGATCAATGATTAATTAATCTTACTTTAAAAGATAGTTAATTAGTACTAATCTTAACTTAATTATAACTAATAAACCTTGTTTAATACCTAATTAATTATTAATTACCAAACTTAATAAACCAATAATAAATTATTAAACACTTAATTAACTTTCTTAAACATGACTATTAAATTTATAAAACATTTCTAAAACTCTTTTAAATATAAAAACCTATTTTTCAAAAATCGGACTTTTAAACGAACCTGCATCCATGGCGACTATCATTATGGATGTCATAACTTCAAAACTTGTTTTGGCTCTTTCTTTTGAAAACTTAACTTATGGAAGCTTACTAACTCTATCAAACTTTAGTAAATGTTTTGAAACAAAACAAAGTTTGAACTTTGAAAATGATTTTAATTTTAAAAACTAGAACTATGGTTTCACAAGGGTTTCAAATCGCCATTACAATAAGAAGATGCTAACTTTCTATAGCATACAACCATATAATCACATCCATAACATAAATACACATGCCATATACAAAAACATAAGCAAGATCGTATCATTACATGCATAAACACCACTTAGACTATAAATTTCAAGTCTAATATAACATTACATCCAAGCATATATAATATATATACACACACATATATATATAGGTATATGTATATATATATATATATGTATATGTGTATATATATGTATATGTATATATTATATATATGTATGTATGTATGTATATGTATATGTATATGTATATGTATATATATGTATATGTATATGTATATATATGTATATGTATATATATATATATAACTATAATATCAACACATTTCTCAACCAAACATCCAACAAATTTACACTGAGTTAAGCATAACTTATGAAGTTAAAAACTTTTAAGTTAAAATAAAATTTACTCACTTTTAAAGCTACCAAAAAAACCTAAAATTCCACTAAAGTTGATTGGACCTAGGCCTTAGCTTTGACTTTGGTAAGAACAAGATTTGATGGCCTTACGGGGGCTTTATGGTTCAACGAAGGGAGATGGGGTGGTAAGGGCTTGGTTAAGAAGGAGGAGACACTTCGGATTATCATCGAATTCATAAAAATCAAACCCAAAAATGGTCATTTTCCAAATGATTTTTGGATTAGTTACTCATGGAATTTGGAAAATTTTCCAAAGGGAAAGTTCTTGAAAGTTCTTTTTTCTATAATTGTAAGAAAAGAATCGCTCGATTTGGATTTGTTTTGAGGAAAATATGATCAAAAGAAGAAGAGGTATTTTTGAACTTGAAAATATGGGTACGAAAATGAGTTTGAAAGAAATGTGATTTGGACATGGATAAGCTCAAAATTTGAAGAATTGGTACACATGAAAGTTGTAGTCATTGGAATTTCATAAATAAAACCTTCATTTGGTTAAGATATGAGAAAGAATGGTAGAAGGAAGAGAGGGAAAAATTGAAAAAATGAAAGGGGTATTTATAAGCAAGAAACATATTTTTTATGCATTTAAAGTAGAAAGAAATGGTTTTTGATCATTTGAAAACTAAACGGAAACCATTAAAGTGTTTTAGGAAGAAGATGGAGTTTCATAAAATTAAAATGAAAACCTATTATTTGAATACTTATTATTTAAAAGAGTTTTATTTTAATTATAAACCTATTATTTAAAAGAGTTTTATTTTATTTGTAAAACCTATTACTTGAATATTTAAAATTAATTAAGTATTCACAAATCAAAGCGGTGAAATTCTGGGTTGTTGCACTCTCCCTCCTTAAAAGAATTTCTACCCCGAAATTTTACCTTATTCACACTTAACACTACTCATCTGTCCTTATGATGTACATAGACCATACATATGCAAGGTTTGATTTGATCACTCACTCAAATACATAGCTTTACTTCTGAATTGGTATCGCTCACTCGATTCCTTTATATGGACTTTGATTAAGCTTCTCAATTAGAAATATCTATTCTCCTTACATAACCATATACTATGAAAGAAAACTTTGGTTCTAGATTAAGAACCCTCATTAAGTGTTCGCCGTCGAATATCAAGTGATAAATCCTTATTCGGAATGGTGTGAGACACCTCAAGTCATATACTCGAATCTTGGAACGAGAATTATGTGAAAAAGGAAAATGTCTACATACGACCTACGTACATATCTTAATGGTTCTTGCTACCCAATTACTTTTACCTTTCCAAAAATATTTATGAAAAGATTCCATAATAATTTCAGCTTAGGTTCAAATATTTTTAAATGGTACAACTTAATTTATAAAATCCTTCGTAAAATCATTTTAATTTATCAACTTTATATAATACTCTCCAACATCCTAAGAGTATATATCAAAACATTTGATTTTAAACCTTATTCATCTATTCTATTCAGATGTAGGCACAAAATAATTTTGGTCTTAAAACTGAGTCGACCAATCTAACCTCTTCACCCAATTTTTCTGGTAAGTAGTTGAGTAGGATGCCGGTATCCAACCTCCGTCCATAGTTACTTTTTCTTAGACACATCTAAATTAAAGACGTTTATTAGCTGGCCCAATAACATCAAATTATTTTTCACTACTTAGAAGTTAAAATCAAAAGATACATTTTAATAAAACCAAGTTTATTAATCCTCCTTATTAAGTTAATTCAGTTTTAAAACTTCATTCATTAATAACCCATTCTTTAACCAAAATACCTTATTGTTTTGAAATTTAGGAGCCCGGTACATGGGTTTTATTTCAAAAAATCTTTTTGAAATGATACTTTATTTTAAGCCCTTAGAAAATATTCCAATAGCCCGAGTAACTCCAAAATGATATCAAGGAACTGGGTACTACCGAATAGTATCATATATCCTTTACTGAGAAGGATAATACTCAAGAGAAGTGTTTACCATATGAACACATCCCATTCCCCTTTTTAGTCACTTTCGAGTCACTCGAACTAGTTAATTATAAAAATATTTCCTCTTTTCAAATCCCCTTTTGAAACAATACTATATATATTTCCAACTAAATAATTTCAATGAGATATCTAATTCAAGTTTGTTTTGGATTCTTTCGAATTTAAGAGAATAATTTACTAAGTACACAACAACGTTCGTCTAGGAAAACATTCGATCGTCACTTAGAAGATTATTCTGATCATGCCAAAACAAATCGGGACACATTCCTCGAACTGTCCGAAAAATAATCTTACTCTTAAATTCTTTTTCAAAATATTAATACCTTAAAGTATTTTCTAGTAATACTATCATTACTTACTTTCCAAAAACATTTAAAATCCATTCCAAAGACACTGGGATTTTAAATTCTCCAAAAATCTTTTCAATTAAAACATATTTTATAACTCTGATTTATAAATCACTTTATATATAATCTTACTGCAAGTAATCATTTTTAAAATATGTTTCCTTTATAATCAATAAACGTCCTTTTATTGAAATCTAATTATTTTAACCATAATATCGTCAAATGTCTTACAGTCAAACTATGAAACTTAGTTCACAAGGTGTTCATTTCAATGTTCCCACAAATTCCTACCTACCTAACCCATACTTTATTAAGGAAAATTTCTTATGAACCACTCAACAATAATTAATGCTCAAACTAGACGAGCTTAACTAATTAAACCCTATATGATAATAATTATATATTATCAACTCCTAACAACAGCACATCAATAATAATTATACTTTATTTTGAAAATTATTTCTTTATATACAAAATATATTCCTAGGTAAAATTATTTCATTTACCAATTTAAAACAATACTATGTTGATTAACCTAGTTTAAGTATTTAAAAACCCATATTGACACCGTGGTGCCCCACGTCTCGACCAAAATTCATAAACCACTTAATCGATAAATCAACACAATATAAAATATTTTTATAGCACTAATAAATACGCACTCAATACATATACTCAAACTCATTCCAATGTCTCACTTACCCTATCTCAAATGAGTTTACCGCACCAAAGCATGGGTGTTCGCTCAACCTAAGCTCTGATACCACACTATAACGATCTGCCTTTCTTACATCTAAAAACGACACTTAATACATCAATGGTATTCATGTGCCAATCATTCAAGTGTTCGAAAGACAAGTCATTTGGAGCGACGGTAGAAAAAGGAAAAACAAAATCTCACAAAACGTGATGAGTAATGATAATATGAACAAGTCTTTACAAAAAGAAAACATCTTTATTATACACAACGTCAGAGTACATTAACTTATTTTCAGCCTGAACATTTATGACAGCTTGTCCTTACAATTGTTGATAAATACAGACAAGAACAAAGCAAAACAGAACAATAGAAGAGTATAAGGTACATGAGTACGTCTTGGAGAATCCAGCTCGTCGCCTGACAGCTCCAAAGCATCCAACTAAATATGGAAAAAAATGCTCGGGCTGACCCGAGCATTATAAGAAAAATAATGTCCGGATCAGTCTGGTAAAGCCAGTGTGAGAAACTCAAATCACAAGGAATTTTATTTATTTTACTTCTAAAACCCTTTTAAAATCAAAGGTATCTCGTAAGACCGCGCCGTACATAAAAACGAATGGGTTTTAGCATACGATAACCAAACCATTTTTATAGAAAATCCAGCGATATTATAATAGTGTCTAGAATACAAATACGTATTAATCAAAACCGAAATTGTTATATTATTAAATTCTAGCATAAAAGGTATACAATCAAGTCCGAAGACACTTAATGGAGAATGGATTCCAACTATGAAAGGCTAAGGGTCTACCCACCAAATTGGTACACCTTTAGTAAAATGTACGGGAGGCTATAACACATTGCACATCTGCTACTCAGGACTGGCCATAGCCCTTACTGGATAGCGCCGAATATGATCACCCCTTAGTTGCGAATCGAACAACCATAATGGGTCTCGAAGCATACATAAAGATATTGATACTAAATCTTAGGATGATCATACCCTAATGGTAGCAACCTACATAGCCAGCCGCATGTCCTTGCTTTAGTCATTTTCCCAATTGATGAGGCTTGAGGCTACGATTACCTTTTTATATAGCAATTATCTTAGAATGCTAACACTATCCTTCAAGCAAGAATGTAGTGTCAGTATCCGTCCATACAAGTTCGTTCTGGGTCTGAATGAAACCGACGCCGCTACTTCTACTATATCCATTTTGGAATCACCCTCGGGATTTGTAGCAAGTGGCACTTGCACTTCAAAAGCTCCGTCTTCAATCGTCTTCAAGATGGCTACATTTCAAAAAGCTTGATTTGGATCGAAGTGGTTTTCGAATAAGTTATACTTATCTGATCCTGGTCTCTATAAAACAACTGTTGATAGTTTCGGTAACTCAACTCCGGTTCTTTTGAAAATAACCGGACAATACATAAGATTAGGGGTGACCCCCTAACCGTTTAAGTGGACAGATCTTCCTATCATTTGTCCTAGGAAAACAAAACGAGGTTTATACGCATAGTACAACATCATCGAAGATGACTGTGCCATACAACTCGCGTGTTTCTCCTATATATTTCTAGAGTTACATTTTTGGTCCAGAATTGATAGCCGGTTATTTAACTATCAAAGAAACAAGCAAGCAACATTTTAGAGATTTAATTACTCATATCAACCACTAATCCTCAAACTAAATCTTTCATTTATAAAAACTCTTTCAAAATATTTATCAAAATATTCATATACTTATCTCACTGGCATAAGTATATTCACAAAACATTTGTGAAAGATTTCTCATTTCCAAATCATATCAAAGGATCAAACAAAATGTTGTTTAAATTATAGATAAAGATAATCTCAAACAATATTTCTTTGGTGTTATGTATGGAACGAATGTCCATGCTACTGGAATTAAGAAGGTCAGTTAAAGGAAATCCAATCTCAAATTCTTTTATAAATTTCCTTCTATAAATCCTCTTAATAAATCTCTTTTATTTATGGATCTCCTTTACTTAAATTCCAAATCCATTTACAAAAAACTCTCTATAAATCACCACGTTAAATTTATAAAACCCTTTTATAAATATTAAAACCATTTATATACCTTTTTATAAATCTCCAAAATTATTTATAAAACTTCCTTTATAAAGCTTTCTTATAAATATTCCTTATTTAAAACAAAACTCCTTAAATAAATTCATTTAAAAAAGTCCTTTTGATAAACAAAACGATTATCTAAAACACCCATGCTAAAATCATTACTTAACCTGAAACCATTATTAAAATTATGATTGACCTTAAAAATCAGGAAAAGCTTAGTGACCACAACGGTTCTCATTTAACTAAGTTTACTTTTCAAGTTATTACATAGGTGTATACATAATAAGCAGATATGTATAAGGGAATCAACCAATAATAATCAATCATATAAGTAAATGTCCAAGTTATTACAATAGCATAACTGGGTTTTATTTCTACTTAATAAATATCAACATAATCTGCTGGGTAAATTATAGCAAAACTGTAATTTATTCTACCAACATATGTCAAATACAGATTAATTAGCAGAATAGTGATTTATTCTGCTAAATAGATGTCAACTATAATTTAATTAGCAGAACGGTATTTTATTTTGCTAAATAGATGTCGTTGGGTTTCATATTAAATTAGGGTTACTTAAGGGTAGTCGACAAAGAAATTTATTAGATTTAAGTTATTCTTTAAAAGAGAGCTAGCTTTAAAACAAAATTGATCTTTAGACTTAAAGTGGTTTAAACTTTCAAACTTTATTTATTTAACAATTAAATAATATTAAACTCTTAATCAAATCATAATTAAACCTTTAATTAAAAATTTAACAATAATTTACTATTAAATAAATAAATTAAATAATAATTATCTTTTAAATAAATAATTAAACAATGTTAATCCTTTAAATAAATAATTAAACCATAATTAATTTTTAATTAATTATTAAATAATAATTAAACTTTTAAATAATAATTAAGTATTAAATAATCTCAATTAACTAATTAAATAATCTTTAATTAAAACTTAAATCTTCAATAAATTTCATTTATAAATTAAACCCTTAATTAATTTATAATTAGAAATAATTAAACACTTCCTTACAAATTAATTAATAGTTAACCCTGTACTTAATTAACAATTAATTAGAAACAAATCACATACTTAATTAAAAATTAATCTTAATATTAATCTTACTTTAAAAGATAGTCAATTAGTACTAATCTTGACTTATTACAATTAATAAACCTTGTTTAACACCTAATTAATTATTAATTACCAAACTTAATTAATTAATAGTCAATTATTAAATTCTTAATTAACCTTTTTAAACATCATTATTGAGTTTATAAAACAATTCTAAAACCTTTTTGGGTGTAAAAACTTAATTTTTCAAAAATGATTTTTTAGCGTAATTGTATCCCTAGCGACTACAATAACTTTAAAACTTGTAACGACCCCAAATTTTCTAACCCGAAAATTCCAGATAGCTATGAAAAAGAAGAAAGAGATAGAAGAAGAAGAAGAAAAGAAACATCAACAACTCACATTCGCAGCGGATAAAATATAATAATAAATAATAGTTTACAAAAGAATACTATATTTGTTGATTACATTTAATATACATCAGAGTTTCACATATATATACAGACACTAGACATATAAATCATGTCCCAGATACACAATAATATACTGCAGCGGAAATACTCCGTACGTACTTGCCATCCAGCTCGCCTCCTGAGCTCCAAACGTACCTACCTGAAAATCTGTAATACTCGGTCTGACCCGAGCATTACATCAAAGTAACACCCGGGTCAGGCTGGAAACCAGCGTGAGTAAACCCAACTAATATGGAACACCAAACAACAACTAATATAAACCCGGGGTAACTTATATCAATTTACAAGTTGCTACAAACAACACTCATTTCACATATAATTCCTAAGTACCAAACTTAGATAAAATAATCTAATTCACTTGAATCATTTTAATCCAGCCTATTTATTTCTCAAATCCATTTATAAAAATTAGAAGTGGTTTCGGGTATTTCCAAATACCCGACCCCGGTCTCTTCGAAACACATGTTATCCTAACCAAGTCATTCAAATGAAATACACATCATTTCATATCAAAGATATCAACTCATTCAAGCATCTATCACCCTTCAATCACCCATAAGTAAAGCTTAATCGCATACAAGCCAATTCAATTTATTCTAATTGAATTTCAAACCCCAGATACTTAGATTTCCTCATTGATTTATTTCCAACCTAATTAATTAATCAATTCTTTCATGTTCATCCATCTTAATTAATCACCCAAGATTAATTATCTTTCAATTTCATTCAAATAATTCTCTTTAATTAATTTCACAATATTAATTATTCTTACCAAATCAATGAGTAATCTTTAATTACTCTACAAATTATTTGACTAAAATCAATTACACCCGTTCTTAATTACTTATCTTAATTAACTACTCATAAGTCATTTATTATGAATCAATTAATCTCAATTAATCAAATCTTCAATTACTACATTAATTATAAGAAGTAATGATTTTCAATTATATTTTACTTTAATTCGACCACAATATTAATCGTTCTCAATTAATCCCAAATTGTAATTAACTATCCTTCATTTTACTTCATTCAAAAATTAATTACTCCTTTCTTAACTAGCTTAATTAATCTCTTGATTTATTTCACAAAGTAATTATATTTAATTAATTACATTAAGTAATTATTATTTATCATACCATCAAATGATTATTCTGAATTACTTATACTTAGTTAATTACTTTACAACTTACTTTATTATTTATTCAACCCTTTGATTACCAAGTTAAATAATCCAAATCATTCATTAATTGAATTAATTAGTTTTTTTTTTCATTTTAAATTACCCTATTAATTTGTTGAATCAAAAATCATTAAGCCCCTAACGACATTAGAAAGGAAACATCTCCTTATTTATAACTTTATCTCTAAAATGATTTTAAAACCCAAATACTTCGGGTCAACCATAATTAACTCAAGATCCACCCAAAACAAAGTCATGTCATCATCGGGAGAACATCCAATCAATTTATTCATCCAACCAATTTTTAAATTCAACCAATAAAATTTAAATAAAAAAAAAATCCAACAGTGTGAGATTTACTCACCTTAAATTCTGCCGTTTGAAAATCCTCCCAAATTGGCTTGTTTCCATGATTTTACACCTTGAATAAACATCATACAATTTCTTAATATTTAAATCAACCAAACAATTAATTTTCCCATCCAATAAACTTAAATTCGAACTTTCCTTTAATAAATTGCTTAGTGACTGAAATAATTAAATGTCTAAATTAACAAATTCATCACCATAACTCATTATCCTCAATTAACAGTAAGTTCAAAACCTACATATTTATTTTATTTTATTTATAAAACTTTATTGTTGATTTAAATAATAAATCAATAAATTTACGAGCTGCATAACAATAATCCATATAAGTTTTAAAAACTGATTTCATATAAACCCTTTATTTCTTTTGAAAATTTCTATACTTACTGTCTCATATATATAACTGATCCCAAAATGAAATTATCTGAATCTTTATGTTAATACGCTATTTCAAATCCGCAACACTAATCTTACCCTCTTTTTTGTCTTTTTTTTTTATACCATACACATACCCATCTGTATTAACTTTAGACTGGAGAGAAAATAGAATCATATACCTCTCTGCTCTTCACGCGTGTGACTTCACCCCAGAGTCGAATGACGAGCTCATCCCTCTGCATGACAATGCTGATACTCGAAGGCTCCCCTTCTAGACCCCTTCACGAGCTCCCTACGATCGCCATCACCGCCGCGAGTTCCTATCGGCTCCCTCACGCCGCGAACCCCCTCGTTGCCACCCGATCGCTGCTCGAGACCCCACGACTTCGAAACCCCCAAAAGACAAATCCGGATCCCTAATCACCTGAGCGCGTCTCCTCATCTTCGATTTAGGTCAGAGCATGAGAGTAGAAATCGCGATTTGAACGAGACGAACAGATTTGAAAACAAAATGGCACGGCCATTTTTTTTTTATTTCGATTTTTTTTTTATGTATTCGATTTCGTGCCTGAAGAATATAGAGAAGGGAACGAGATAATATAACCATTTGGGAAAGCTTACCGCGTACGATTGTTTATATAATTAAATATTGAAAATATCTCGCGTCGCATCGTGAAATTTCGAACCCCGAATCAGACATGCCGCCAGGCGATTATAAGGTTTTACCCGCGTTCCGGACTCAATGGGACGTGTTTCGGAGGCTAATTCGATCGTATGCGCGAGTTATAGAAGAAAATGATCGATTTTAAATTAAATCGATTAAAATAGTTCTAAGCGTTTTGAGTTGCCAGGGTCAAACTACAACCCTGATTGCTACGAAAATTGAAATCCGATAATAACTAACTATTACAGATCCAATGGAACTGGTTCCGTCGAATTCCGAGACTGTGCCTCGGAAGGCTATTTTTAAATATTAATTTAAACGATATATTATTAAAATTGAACGAATCACCTTTAATTTAAATTTTAACCATTCAATTATCTTCAGAATCATCCTTATAAATTTTATAAGCCTTCAAATTATTTTAAACAGGCTTCGAAATCCGAGATTCAACAATTTACCCAATTTCATTTATTAAATTCATTTGTTAAACCATATAATTCAATGATTTAATTATCAAGTAAATATCGATATCTTAAATTCAAGTTAAAATTAACTTTTAAATATTTTAAAATCAATTAACAATTCTATTTTAAATTGTTGGGAAAAATCTGGGTCGTCACATTCCTCCCCCCTTAAAAGAATTTCGTCCCCGAAATTACTAATTAAGAAGAATTGACCATTACCCGTTTATCTTTTCCAAAATTCACAATTCAACATCCTACCACTTATCTTTTATTAAAGGTCCACTAACACCTTATTCAATTTTCCCAAAACCTTCTATAGATTCAATCAATACTCTTCTGCTCAATCAATTAAATTTCAATTTAACACCAATTTTTGAATTATCAAAATTTCTCAAAAATTTTCTAACTCTCTAAATTCCCGAAAATTTTGCCAGCGTCTCCTTTGCGCGGCTAGCTCGGTACAGCTACAAAAGGCCTCTACGGGCTCCCAAATACCAAAAGAAAACAAAAGCCAAGTGGCTACATCAAAACCCAATCCAATTTCATACAGAAATTTAAATACATACCTTTTTCGGGCAATTCACATTTATCATTTGGAATCAAATCCAATTTCTTTTCTCTTTAATACCTGCATATCTCACTTAGCAACAATATCCAATCGTAACCTTATAAATCATTTTATACATCTCTTTACATAAGTTTCATACCCACTTCTATTCAAATTAGTTTTCGCCGTTTCATTTGAATTCAATTTATTTTCGATTTCTAATATAGAGTTATATCTTTCTTTTGAACTGATTCATATTAGTTTCATTTACTAGTTTTCTTTAACTTCCAATTTAAAATTGTTTTTGTCGTTAACCAAAATTTCCATAAAATTTCTAACTCCCAGAATTTTCAGAAAATTTTGGCAGAATCTCCTTTGTACGGAGGAGCTTTTGCAATTTGACAAGAGATATAAATATATACATCGACCCACACGGTCGGAAAAAGCAAAAACAGTTCATATTTCCTATTTTTATTGCGTAGGCGTACCTTATTTAGCATTTTAAGCAAGCAACTTATTTATTTTGCAATTAGCATACCCCAAATCTAGCCAAACGGCTTCCCTGTACTTTTACTTACTCAATTTAAATACGTAAGTGTCATACATAGAAAATCTATTAACATTTCACTTACTTTTAATAGCTAAACACAAGCATTACATAAATAACAAGCACCAAACACTTCCAATAAGCAATTTATATGTTTTAAAGCACATCTAATTGTTTCCAACCAAATTTATATGCTTTTTCATTCAATTTTAATGATTTACACACAATTACTTACATTCAACTCATTTTAAGCGAATCAATCTCATATTCACTTCAATTGATTCATAAATCAGTTGTATCGCTTCCACTAATTCATAGCATTCAATTTGATAATATCCATGTGAATAATTAATTGTTTATGTTTTATAACCAATTAAAATTGATTCCAACTCAGTTTTATTTAATTCAATTCCATTTGAATTTATTCACCAACCATACATACGCATTTCATTTCACCACCTTATTGACTTCATTCAAACTATTTATTAAGCTTAGCATATTCAATATTTCTAAATTTATAACCATTTCCAAATAATTTTATCCAAGCTTTAATTTAATAGGCTTTTATCCTTATTCGAAGCCAAGCTTCCATAAACTTTGAACTTAAGTTAATTACTTTAATTTATTCCAACATCAACTTAAGTTCACTTCCATTAAATTTGATTCTCATTAAATCAAATTCCATTTAATTCAGTTAACCCATCTCCTTCATTGTAAATTTAATCCACCCTCTCAATTAATAAAAACAATATCCAGGCACATATGCCACCGAACTTAAGTCCAGTCTGATAATCCAATTCCAATTAAAGTTTGATTTAATTTTAATTTTTTTTTTTTCAGGCTTCATCCATTTATTATATAATTCCAGTGATCCCATTAAAAATTTTAATTTACTTTTTTATTTCGAATTTATTTTATTAATACAAGACCATCTCAATTTATTTCTATTCACGGGTTTTGTTTGCAACTCTAACCATTTCTATTATAATTCTCTTCATTTCATTCGACAACATTTCCATCATATCAAATTTACTTGCAAATTTCACTAAATATTATTCAAATCACACTTGGATTTTATTTGCAATTTAAACCATCGCATTTTCAATCCAACTCTATTTGATTTTTATTTTACAACATCTTCTCTTATTTAATTCATTATCAAATCTAAGTCGAATTCTATTTAAAATTCGAATTCATTTCCAAACGATTACCAAACTACAATCCATTTTATTTAACCGAGTTAAATTTTTATTAACACACTCTATAAATAATTTATTTAGCTGATTGGTTCATTTTCACTTTTAATTTAATATTCAGTTTCCTTTGATTTTTCAAAATCCCAACACCTTAATTTCAAATTTTTAGAAAAACTTTTAAAGTCACATAATACTATTAAAATAACTCTTTATAAAAATACTTTTTTTAATAACTCGATGTCTCAACCAGTCCATCCTTGTTCTCGTAGAAATTCAGTCATACGTTGATCAGGCGTAGGACTGAAAATCTATAAGTACTTGGCAAACTCGTTTTCAACATCCAGTGAAAATACTTAGAAAATAATTTTATTGGAAATACATAAAACAATTTTTAGAAATAGAAGAAATATCTTTGGTGACAATGCTCTGAAAATCATCACCCCCATCCATGGTCACAGTTACATACCAGGGTTACGTTGCAGTCACAACAAAAGTCCCTGTAACTGCAGGCTCTCTGCGGCCTCTCGATTACGCCATGGATCCCACACAACAGATCACAGTTACATCCAGGGTTACGTTGCCGTCGCAGCAAAAGTCCATGTAACTGCAGGCTCTCTGCGGCCTCTGATTTCGCTGTCTAAATGAAACTTCTCCACTCCTACATAGGTCGCAGTCTACCGAGATAAACTCAAACGCAGACTGTTGGCTCTCAGCGGCACACACGACTTTCACAATGTTACCATAGGTCGCAGTTACATCCTGGGTTACGTTGCAGTCACAACAAAAGTCCATGTAACTGTTGGCTCTCCGCGGCACACACGACTTACGCTATGGTAACTCAACTCATAATCCTCAAGAACTAGTTTTGTCCGGACTCCTCACAGGATCAACTTTAGAACCCTCCCTTGGGGCTCAAGGCAGCGCCACCCAGTGGCACTCCTGAGAAGTCCATTCCAAGGGAGCGCCTTTTTCCCCAGAGCTATCATCAAAACACTTTATACTATACACATATAGTATCTTTCAAATCATATACCTAGTATGAATTTTATCAAAGCTCCTTTACACAAAATCGATTATCCCAAAATCGATAATTCTCAAAATAGGCTTTCCAAACTCAATATTGATTTATTTTTTTCCAAAAATCAAAAGCCTTTCTCAAAATTCACATAAGATCCCTTATATATATTCAGATATATATATAAAAAAAATTAAAACTTTGGATCCTTACCTTCTTGTATAAAACACCTTTTATACTCCAAACACTTCTCAAAAACCATAGAAATATCCAATTTCCATCTTTATTCATTTCATATTTCTCAAAATATTCTTTCAGTTCAAAAGAACCATTTCATATTCCTTATTCACCTTTACATTAATCCCCATTTGGATTATTACTTCAATCATTATCTCAGTTGGGTACTTAATCAATAACAGTTTGAACTCCGACCAATTTAGAAAAATAGCTTGAAAATTTTAAAAATTGGTAAGTAGTTGAAAAATAATTATTAGTTTGCAAAATAATTGTAAAATAGTTAACTAATTGTAAAATAGTCGAAAAATAGTTGAATAGTTCCAGAGATTTTTAGACAATTGAAAGGTAGGGATTTATTTGTAAAGTAGTGGAAAAATAATAAGTAGTTTAGGAAACAATTGAAAAAAAATATTTAAATAGCTCCAAAAATAATGGTAAAACAAATGTATAATAAATTAGCTTTAAAAAGAAAGGCTGTATATATTTAATAGCTTAGAAAATAAGTTTATATCAAAACAATTTATATTAAAAATAGTCAAGAGCCAACTGTTCACTTCCCCAACAATTCAATTTAAATCTCCATTTAAATTGACCCAATCCCAATTTAATTAACTCCAATTTCCATTGGACTTGATTCATTTCCAATTCAAATTGAATTGATTCTCAATTTCCTTCCAATTTCAGATCAAATTCCATTTGGTCTTTCAACTTACAACCTTAAGTATAATTTCAATTTTACACCTTCTATTTATAATCAATTACATTCACATTTACATTTAACTTAGAATTATACAGTTTATTTAGCCAACATATTTTTATTATTCCATAAACATTTAATCAAGATTCCAGAGTATAAACAAATTTCCAAATTTCAATATCACCTTAGAATTCAACTATATCCAAAATTCTTTGGCGAATTCAATTATCACTTATTGAATTTCAAAACCAAACCCATTTCACAAATAATCCCAATTTAAAACAATTTGGTAGCAAAATTTCTCTTCTAGAAACTCGAAAACGAACATCGATGATGCTGCAGTCATCACCGACGTTATTTTCCAGTGACCGAAAGAGTTTAATGCTTTTATCTCTCTAAAAACACTTCCAATATTTTTGAAATAATGCTATTATTTCTCCAAAACCTTTGAAAACCACATTCAACCCAAAGGAATTTTAGATTCTCCCAAAAATGCCAAATTCCCAATCCATCCAATTCATATTTAAACATTACTCTGGAATTTTCATCTTACTCTATTTCAAATATTCTCTGGAATTCTATTCCATATTATAATCTCATTTATTTATGAAGTTTATTTCAATTTATAAATTGCATTTTCAAATTCCTTTTTGATTTTAAACCAGTTCCACTTCAATTTCAATCATTACAATTCTATCCAAATCGTCCATTTAAATTTTTGAACTTATACATCTTCAATTCCAAATTCAATTAATTCAAATCGGGTTCAATTTGAATGAGTTCAATTCCAACTTCAAATTTAAATCATCTCGAATTATATAAATTCGAGTTAAATTCTCAAGGATTGGTTTAACCTTTTTAAACCAAATTAACTTGTTCATTTAAAGTTTCAAACAATTCTAATTTCTGAGTTCTAATTCTAGAACTTCATTTTTAATTGATTTAATTTTAATTTGGTTGTATTATATTCCTTCTTCACTTAGTCCCAATTCAAGATTTCAATTTGATTGTATTATTTTACTTCTTAATTTAATTACAATAATTTAACAACCAATCTCCTTAATACTTATTAGAAGAAGATATAGCTTTATATATCAAATTACATTCTTATATAAAATCATTTAAAACCGTTATATAAGAAAATAACAAGTACGCACTCATATATATGTAGTCACTCAACTCATTATAGAGTACTACAGACTCTATTAAATGAGTAATCCCCACCAGAGCCAAGGTTCTCGCTTAACCTTTCAGCTCTGATACCAAATGTAACGACCCCAAATTTTCTAACCCGAAAATTCCAGATAGTTATGAAAAAAAAGAAAGAGATAAAAAAAGAAGAAGAAAAGAAACATCAACAACTCACATTCGCAGCGGATAAAATATAATAATAAATAATAGTTTACAAAAGAATACTATATTTGTTGATTACATTTAATATACATCAGAGTTTCACATATATATACAGACACTAGACATATAAATCATGTCCCAGATACACAATAATATACTGCAGCGGAAATACTCCATACGTACTTGCCATCCAGCTCGCCTCCTGAGCTCCAAACGTACCTACCTGAAAATCTGTAATACTCGGTCTGACCCGAGCATTACATCAAAGTAACACCCGGGTCAGGCTGGAAACCAGCGTGAGTAAACCCAACTAATATGGAACACCAAACAACAACTAATATAAACCCGGGGTAACTTATATCAATTTACAAGTTGCTACAAACAACACTCATTTCACATATAATTCCTACGTACCAAACTTAGATAAAATAATCTAATTCACTTGAATCATTTTAATCCAGCCTATTTATTTCTCAAATCCATTTATAAAAATTAGAAGTGGTTTCGGGTATTTCCAAATACCCGACCCCGGTCTCTTCGAAACACATGTTATCCTAACCAAGTCATTCAAATGAAATACACATCATTTCATATCAAAGATATCAACTCATTCAAGCATCTATCACCCTTCAATCACCCATAAGTAAAGCTTAATCGCATACAAGCCAATTCAATTTATTCTAATTGAATTTCAAACCCCAGATACTTAGATTTCCTCATTGATTTATTTCCAACCTAATTAATTAATCAATTCTTTCATGTTCATCCATCTTAATTAACCACCCAAGATTAATTATCTTTCAATTTCATTCAAATAATTCTCTTTAATTAATTTCACAATATTAATTATTCTTACCAAATCAATGAGTAATCTTTAATTACTCTACAAATTATTTGACTAAAATCAATTACACCAGTTCTTAATTACTTATCTTAATTAACTACTCATAAGTCATTTATTATGAATCAATTAATCTCAATTAATCAAATCTTCAATTACTACATTAATTATAAGAAGTAATGATTTTCAATTATATTTTACTTTAATTCGACCACAATATTAATCGTTCTCAATTAATCCCAAATTGTAATTAACTATCCTTCATTTTACTTCATTCAAAAATTAATTACTCCTTTCTTAACTAGCTTAATTAATCTCTTGATTTATTTCACAAAGTAATTATATTTAATTAATTACATTAAGTAATTATTATTTATCATACCATCAAATGATTATTCTGAATTACTTATACTTAGTTAATTACTTTACAACTTACTTTATTATTTATTCAACCCTTTGATTACCAAGTTAAATAATCCAAATCATTCATTAATTGAATTAATTAGTTTTTTTTTTCATTTTAAATTACCCTATTAATTTGTTGAATCAAAAATCATTAAGCCCCTAACGACATTAGAAAGGAAACATCTCCTTATTTATAACTTTATCTCTAAAATGATTTTAAAACCCAAATACTTCGGGTCAACCATAATTAACTCAAGATCCACCCAAAACAAAGTCATGTCATCATCGGGAGAACATCCAATCAATTTATTCATCCAACCAATTTTTAAATTCAACCAATAAAATTTAAATAAAAAAAAAATCCAACAGTGTGAGATTTACTCACCTTAAATTCTGCCGTTTGAAAATCCTCCCAAATTGGCTTGTTTCCATGATTTTACACCTTGAATAAACATCATACAATTTCTTAATATTTAAATCAACCAAACAATTAATTTTCCCATCCAATAAACTTAAATTCGAACTTTCCTTTAATAAATTGCTTAGTGACTGAAATAATTAAATGTCTAAATTAACAAATTCATCACCATAACTCATTATCCTCAATTAACAGTAAGTTCAAAACATACATATTTATTTTATTTTATTTATAAAACTTTATTGTTGATTTAAATAATAAATCAATAAATTTACGAGCTGCATAACAATAATCCATATAAGTTTTAAAAACTGATTTCATATAAACCCTTTATTTCTTTTGAAAATTTCTATACTTACTGTCTCATATATATAACTGATCCCAAAATGAAATTATCTGAATCTTTATGTTAATACGCTATTTCAAATCCGCAACACTAATCTTACCCTCTTTTTTGTCTTTTTTTTTATACCATACACATACCCATCTGTATTAACTTTAGACTGGAGAGAAAATAAAATCATATACCTCTCTGCTCTTCACGCGTGTGACTTCACCCCAGAGTCGAATGACGAGCTCATCCCTCTGCATGACAATGCTAATACTCGAAGGCTCCCCTTCTAGACCCCTTCACGAGCTCCCTACGATCGCCATCACCGCCGCGAGTTCCTATCGGCTCCCTCACGCCGCGAACCCCCTCGTTGCCACCCGATCGCTGCTCGAGACCCCACGACTTCGAAACCCCCAAAAGACAAATCCGGATCCCTAATCACCTGAGCGCGTCTCCTCATCTTCGATTTAGGTCAGAGCATGAGAGTAGAAATCGCGATTTGAACGAGACGAACAGATTTGAAAACAAAATGGCACGGCCATTTTTTTTTATTTCGATTTTTTTTTTTATGTATTCGATTTCGTGCCTGAAGAATATAGAGAAGGGAACGAGATAATATAACCATTTGGGAAAGCTTACCGCGTACGATTGTTTATATAATTAAATATTGAAAATATCTCGCGTCGCATCGTGAAATTTCGAACCCCGAATCAGACATGCCGCCAGGCGATTATAAGGTTTTACCCGCATTCCGGACTCAATGGGACGTGTTTCGGAGGCTAATTCGATCGTATGCGCGAGTTATAGAAGAAAACGATCGATTTTAAATTAAATCGATTAAAATAGTTCTAAGCGTTTTGAGTTGCCAGGGTCAAACTACAACCCTGATTGCTACGAAAATTGAAATTCGATAATAACTAACTATTACGGATCCAATGGAACTGGTTCCGTCGAATTCCGAGACTGTGCCTCGGAAGGCTATTTTTAAATATTAATTTAAACGATATATTATTAAAATTGAACGAATCACCTTTAATTTAAATTTTAACCATTCAATTATCTTCAGAATCATCCTTATAAATTTTATAAGCCTTCAAATTATTTTAAACAGGCTTCGAAATCCCAGATTCAACAATTTACCCAATTTCATTTATTAAATTCATTTCTTAAACCATATAATTCAATGATTTAATTATCAAGTAAATATCGATATCTTAAATTCAAGTTAAAATTAACTTTTAAATATTTTAAAATCAATTAACAATTCTATTTTAAATTGTTGGGAAAAATCCGGGTCGTCACAAAACTCCTTTTCTTTTGAAAACTTAACTTATGGAAACTTACTAACTCCATCAAACTTTAAGTAAGTGTTTTGAAACTAAAACAAAGTTTCAATTTTGAAAATGATTTTAATTTATAAAACTAGAAGTACGGTTTCACAAGGATTTCAAATCGCTGTTACCATACGAAGATGCTAAATTTTTATAGCATATAACTATATAATCACATCCGTAACATAAATACACATGCCACATACAAAAAGTCAAGCAAGTCATAGCTTTACATGCATAAATAGCATTTAGACTTTAAATTTCAAGTCTGATATAACATTACATCCAAGCATATATAAGCACACATATATATATAACCATAACATCAACGTCATTTCTTAACCAAACATCCAACAAATTTACACTAACTTAAGCATAACTGATGAAGTTAAAAACTTTTAATTTAAAACAAAAGTTTACTCACTTTTAAAGCTACCAAAATAACCCGAACCTCTACTAAACGTGAATCGGTCCTAGGCCTTAGCTTTGACTTTGGTAAGAACAAATTTTGGTAGTCTAATGGTGGCTTTATGGTTCGACCATGGGCGATGGAGTGGTAAGGGCTGGGTTGAGATGGAGGAGGGACTTTGGTATCATCGAATTCACAAAAATCAAACCCGAAAATAGTCATCTTCCAACTGTTTTTTGGATAAGTTATTCATGGAATTTGGATAAGTTTCCAAAGGGAAAGTTCTTGGAAATTCTTTTCTCCACAATTTCAAGAAATGAGTCACTCATTTGGGTTTGTTTTGAGGAAGATATGGTCAAAAAAGAAGAGGTATTTTCAGACTTGAAAACCCGGGTCCGAAAATAAGTCTGAAAGAAATGGGATTTGGACATGGATAAGCTAGAATTTTGAAGAAATTATACACATGAAAGTTGACGCCACTGGAATTTCATATGGTTTGAAAAAATGAAAACCTCCATTTGGTTAAGATATGAGAAAGATATGGTCGAAGGAAGAGAATAAAAATTTGAAGAAATGAAAGGGGTATTTATAAGCAAGAAACAAAGTTTTTCATGTATTTAAAGTAGAAAGAAATAGTTTTTAATCTTTTGAAAACTAAATGGAAACCATTAAGGTGGCTTAGGAAGAAGATAGAGTTTCTTAAAATGAGATTGAAAAGGATAAAAATGAGAAGGAAACCCTCCACTAATGCTCGCCACCTCACCTTGCCCCCTTCTTCCACCATGTACTCACGCCTCCTCCTTGTCCCTCCTCTCATTTTTTTAAGCCAACATGTATTGAATACATTGTACTTATGTTTTTGGTGAAGCAACTACCTAACTTTTAAACATACATACATAAATATATACATATATACATATACATATACATATACTTATACATATACATATATATCAAAACATATCCTAACTATTTGTGTATGTTTATATAATAGAGTTTACAACATTCCAATAAATTTTAACCAACGAAAAGTTGAAAATTTGGAAAATAAATTATGGTCACATTTTCGACTTTTCTTCGAACTAAATATTTTTGTAAAAAAATATGAAAAACTATTTCACATCATTATTTATTATATAAATTAGTTTTATTTCAATTATAAAACCTATTATTTGAATATTTAAAATTAATTAAATACTTACAAACCAAAACGGTGAAACTATGGGTCGTTACAATATACATAGAAAAGCTTGGCATAGTTTTCTGTACAGCTAAAAGTGTAGAATGATAAACCTAAAAGTAACAAAATTCAAATTCAGTATTAGTTAACCAAAATTCTTAGCATTCATGTCATAAATCAAATTTATGTTTCATTCCGAATTAGTAATAATATCATGAAGCTAAACAAATATATTTAATATCTAAAACATGGATTAAAGGATGAAGACATGTTCCTGTTACATGAATGATCTATCTTATAGCTTGAAGATTGTACCAACTATATATGCACAAAACCTTTTGGGTGGTGGATGGTAAAATTTTATACTACAAAATTGGAATATCTAACACAACTTGCAACTGAAAAAAGATCTATTATGCTATCATGTTTGTATGATAACAAAATGTTAACAAAGCGGGCATAACGAATGGAACCTACAATATTATACACGACATACGATATCGTGTAGATTCCTTAGTAGAGATTAAATTCCTACAACCTGGGTTTAGTAGAAAGGAACAACCATAATTGTGAAATCATACTCATTTTTATGATGTAAATTCATAAATGTTATAACAACAATTCACCTCAAAATCCTTATTCAAACTAATATTAATAATGATATTAATAATAACAACGACATCATAATCAATTTATCATAAATCATGAGTTATTTCAGAAAGCAGAAGGCTAAAAATAGACTGCATCAAGTCGTAGCTATAGTTATCTCAATGTCCGATTTTGACATCTTCCCAAATACCCAAGTTGATGAAGCTATTATCTCAGTTTTAACCAGTTTCCCAAACTGAAATAAAAATTAAACGAAGTGAAGAATCGACGATTCTATGTTTCAGGCCATGCTATTTAGTTTTACATTTTTTAGATTATGTTGCAAGAGTTTTGATTTGTAAAAATATTCTCACAGGTGTAATATCGAACCATTTTTAACATCAAAGTCAAACCCCAAATGATACAATCATGATCAGTAAAAACAAAAATTTGCACTTGTCCTAACAATTTCAAAATTAAAAATTAAAGTATTCGGAAAAGCTAAAGAGTAAACTAGTGAAAAATAAGTCTAAAGATATACCTGCATGAAATATATTATATTTTTTTGATCATGCACACTTTTAGGTAACATGTCAGTGAATTATATTTGTATTAGATGTTCTAAGTAACTAAAACGGTCGTAAATTAATTTATTTGATGGATGTTTGGAGTCCTCGCAGTAATTACTTACCTACCAATGACATGATATTACAACTTAGATTTCACTTCTGTAAATAAAGTTCATTTTTTCGTTGATCCTGAAAAATTCGTCATTAGATTTGCAATGCTAGTATAAAATTTTAAGTGGTATTAATTACAAAAAAGCGGTTATCTACGTTACAAAAATGTAACATTTTTAGTATTAGTACACATCAACAAACCAATGGCAAATCAAATATGGATTGACATGCGTAAATAGTATATGTTTTGGGGATTGATCTACCGTTTAAAAGAAGATAGAGCTATGACATAAAGAAACACATAGAAGAAGACAAACCAAAAGGATGAATACAATATTATAATCATACGAAGATAACCAACATAGAACATAAGTACTATAAAACTCCAAATCATAAAAATGAATAGCATAAAACAGTAAATGGAAATAAATGAGGTACATCTTCAATTCAGAAAATGTGTTTTTTTGTCTTTTTGGCCAAAAGTAGGTTTGATCTCAGTCCAAGTAGGATCCATGCATCTTGTGCAATAGAGAAAATAGTGGCAATTAGGCTGTCTTCATAACAAAAATTTTATTGTCAAGGTTAAATATATCAACTTATATTGCAACTTAGGTTTCATTTCTGTAAATAATGTTCAATTTTTCGTTGATCCCGAAAGATTCGTCATTAGATTTGCAATGCTAATATAAAATTTAAGTGGTGTTAACTGCAAAAAAGTGGTTATCTACGTTGCAAACGTGCAATTATTTTGAGTATAAGCATACATCAACAAACCAATAGCAGATCAAATATAGACTGACATGCCTAAATATCGTATGTTTTGGGCTTGATCTATTGTTAAAAAGAAAACAAGGTTATAACATAAAGATACACATAGAAGATGACAAACCGAATGGATGAATACCATATTATAATCATACGAAGATAACCAACATAGAACATAAGCACATAAAACTCCAAATCATAAACATGAATAGCAAATAGCAGTAAACGGAAATAAATGAGGTACCTCTTCAATTTAGAAAATGTGAGATTCGTCGTCCTTTTGGTCAAAAGTTTGTTTGATCTCAGTCCAAGCAGGATCTGTGCATCCTCTGCATTAGGGAAAATAATGGCAATTAGGTGGACTTTATAACAAAAGTTTTACGGCCATGGTTAGTTACTCAAGCTTACCAAAACAACCTATCCATCAAATCAGTGTGTGTATCAACTTATATTGCAACTTAGGTTTCACTTCTGTAAATAATGTTCATTTTTTCTTTGATCCTAAAAGCTTCGTCACTAGATCCGCAATGCTAACATAAAATTTTAAGTGGTATTAACTACAAAAAAGCGGTTATCTACATTGCAAAAATGTAACAGTTTGAGTATTAGTACATATCAACAAACTAATGGCAAATCAAATATAGACTGACATGCGTAAATAGTATATGTTTTAGGGCCTCTGCAATTAAAAGGAAAACAGAGTTATAATATAAAAAAATACATAGAAGATGACAAACCAAATGGATGAGTACTATATTATAATCATACATAGATTGCCAACATAGAGCATAAGCACGGCAAAACTCCAAACCATAAACGTGATTATCATATAGCACTAAACGGAAATAAATGAGGTACCTCTTCAATTCGGAAAATGTGTTTTTCACGGTCCTTTTGGTCAAAAGTATGTTTTATCTCGGTCCAAGCAGGATTATATGCATCGTTTGCAATAGAGAAAATAACGGCAATTGGGTGGTCTTCATAACAAAAGTTCTATTGTCGCGCTAATTACTCAAGCTTACTAAAACAACATATCCATCAATTCAGTATTATAACATAAGAAATACATAAAAGATGACAAACCAAATGAATGAATACCATATTATAATCATACGAAGATAACCAACGTAGAACATAAGCACTGTAAAACTCCAAATTATAAACATAAATATCGCATAGCAGTAGATGGAAATAAATGAGGTACCTCTTCAATTCAGAAAATGTATTTTTTCATTTTCCTTTTGGTCAAAAGTATGTTTTCTCCCAGTCTAAGCAGGATTATGTGCATCGTCTACAGTAGAGAAAATAATGACAATTAGGTGGTCTTCATAACAAAAGTTTTATGGTCACACTAATTACTCAAGCTTACTAAAAGCCTATCCAAATCAGTATATATATTAATAAACTATAGCTTTCATGACTACTACATACACTGTAGAGCAGAATCATTTTTTTCATCAGAAGACAAATAAACGACCTTAGGATGTAAATAATTTATCTATACTTGAATCTTGAATAGAAATCAAATTTTAGTTGTTTATAGAAACCTAATCAAACCTTTAAAAATCAAATCTTAATCTTCGAAAATGTAACAATGAAAAGCTCACAAATTTTTGGTTTCGTTTGGAACATGAAAAAGCTTTTACGTTTTATCTTTATTCTCAATATCTTGGAAACATTAATCTGATCATAAAATAGAATTCACAACTTTGATGAAGATTGAAAATTTCATTTTTCGATATTTTCTGAGGGAGAAGAGCTGAGTGGTTAAGACGTGGAATCAAGGATAATGATAGTTTTGGGAAATGTAAACAAAGGTGGAAAAAAACAAAATTAGCCTCAACTTTTCAATGCATTAAATTCTTTATCAGTAATGGCAAGGAATGTTTTAGGAACTCCTAAAATGGCTTCATTTTGACCGGTTTGACATGCGTAACATATCAATTAGTGTAAGGTATAACATGCCTATGTATAAATGTTGTGATTTACATCGCAATGAACATGTTAGCTCATCAAATATGCAAGTACATTTTTTCCAAATAGATGTATGCAGAGAAGCTATTATTTTATTTAACCATTGTATATTGTGTGTGTGTGTGTATGTGTTAAGTTAGTTTAAATAAGCTTTTTTTTACGTATAATATATTTAAAATATATAAATAAATATTTTTGTATACATTATATTATAAATAAAATATTAATACCATGTATATACATATTATTATAATATATTAATTCAAATATATATAAGTCATTTTAAATATTAAAGTATACATTTATATTTTATAAGCCACGAATAATATGCGTACACACACACACATATATAATTGGAAAAAATATTTAATAAAAAATGCATTTTAAAATTAAAAATTAATAATAATATTTTTGTGTTGTGCGCATGTCTTGGAAATAGAAAATACATATATTTATCTTAAATCATGTTATTAATATATATACATATACATATATTATAAAGACATATATTTTTTTTTTGTGTATATATACTATTGATAAATATTAATTTTTAAATTTTTATTTCCAATTAAAAAATTCCAGAAAATCCCAACTGATATTTTGTGGATTTAATAATTTCTTCACATTTTTTCAGCTTAAATTTATTTTTAATAATTTATTTATTTACGATCATTTTAAATAATTAAAATTTAAAAATAGGAATATTTATTTTTGATTTTTTATTTTTGGTCAAAATCTTATCTGTTGCTAATATAATTCTATAAAAATTTAAAATTAATTTCCCTAACATTTTCGAAGTAATATAATTTATTAACAAAGTAAGTTAAATTAAAAAATATTAAATACTAATAAAATATTTGTAAAATAAAATTTTTTGCCACCGAAAATTAATATCACCATTATAAATTATAAATAAAATTGTATGACTAGTTTTAATAAGTGAAAATTAACCACAAGGGCCTCTTTACCATGTGCAATTAGTTTCTAGAACACGGAAACGAAATAATTAATTTTAAGGACAAAATGCAAAATAATTAGTTTCTAAGGCCTAAAAACCTATCAAATTATGTCCTTGAAAGTAATTGGACTGTTGACTTTGTCCTTAAAAGTAATTATTCTGCTGACTTTGGCCTTAAAATTAATTCCTGTGGATGTATGTCCTAGAAAATAATTGGACTGCAAAGTTTGTCCTTCTAGTGAAATGCCCCTTTTAATAATGATACAATGTTGTAACTAATTATAAGATATATATACATATATATGTGTGTGTGTGTGTGTAATTAAATAATATATATATATATATATATATATAAATATTAATTTAATAAAATATAATAACTATATTGTTTTATATGGCTGCACTGACATGGCATATATGATTTACAAAATATTTTTTTATAAAGCATAAATATATACATGCATATAACCAAACTAATTTGTGGCAACATTGCTTGCATATCAAAATTGTCGCCTAACTAAAAAATATATTTTATATATGCATATATGATAAAACATTATACTAATAATTATTAACTATAAAATCATATCTTAATTCCAAAGCCATGAAGTATATCTTGAAAAGATAAACTCTTCTCTTTGAACCCTTTTCCTGATTCAGTAGATGCATAAATATAGTCATTAAACCGTTGACCTTTAGCTATCGAATAACGTTTGAATCTAACCTGATTTAGCTATCGAATAACGTTTGAATCTAACCTGATATGAATTCAACCAGTAAAGAAAGAAAGAGGAGGCCACCAAAAGTTCCAAAATAATTAGGCTGGAGATGCTTATATAGTGGATAGAAAGGAGAAAAGCATGGAACTTTCTTATACAGATTCTCCTTTAGTCTGAGTCATCCAAAACTAGGCCTATCAACCCTAAATGAGCTTCCCCTTAGCCTATGTTGTTGTCGAAATTACCAACCCTCGTGATGGCCTTAAATCCATTTAAGGCCCAAATAAATATTTTGCATTTTAAATCTAATTTAAAATGTTCATTGGTATCGTATATCGATTAATGTGTTTATAAATTTTATAAATACATTTAATTTTCATTTATTAAATCAAAATCAATCTTATAAATATTATTTAATTTACTTAATTTATAACAATTATAAATTAATTAGATCATTTGGTCAAAAGAGATTTACCGTTTCGGTTATGTGACACGTTAGGTGTATTAGAACTATTTAAATATTAACGTTCACACATCACTAGTAGGTAGTGTGGCATTTTGGTAAAATTTTATTGCTTGCTTGGTTTTGGTAAAATCCAATTTTACTTTGTTGCATCACCTAGTTGTGATTTTTATTTACATCAATTCTCTTCGTCAAAACCATATCACTCTGAACTTATGAAATTTGGTAATGGTCAAAATTCCAATATCGTTTGTATTCAACTCTATAGTCCAAACACAAAGTTCTTGATTCAGCAATAACAATTATTATTAACCGAAATGCTTTGGACAGAGACTTTGATCTTGAGTTGACCATAATACTAATCCCATATAACCGAGGAGATGAGTCCTCTCTTGAATAACACTTCATTTCTAATACTTTCATTAACTCAACTATAGTCACTCGATGAACGTAGTGCCATGATTGACTATAATCAAACGGAGCTTTCAAATTGAAGATCGACAGTATTCTCAAGTCGAGAGATCTATGTAAATTAGTCATATCAATATTTTCTGTTTGACCTTAATTATATTAACCAACAAACTATCAAGCGAATCATTTTATAGTTATCCAATAACTACCAATACGTAACCCCCTAGGTTGTAACGACCCGATATTTTCAACCATTCGCATCCGCACATGTCGGACTTGAATTGCTCAAAATACCGCGTTGTAAATAAAATTTGGCAAATCTCAGAATATACAGTAAATACATAATCACAGATCACAGACACAGAGTAAATAATAATGCAGCGGAAATAAAAGAGATAGTAGTTCATGAAGCTACTATACAAAAATAAGATACATCAGAGTTAAACAAGATACAACGGAGGAGTAATAAGATACATCAGGTACAAATCAGAATACATCACTGAAATCACTGGATACATAAAGCAAAATAGATGGCTGGATCTTCATGGAAAGCTCCAACTCCGAAGGTGAATCTTGAATGCTAACTCACTCAATCTGACTCGAGCGTAAAGCAAAATACAAAACACTCGAGTCAGGACATAAATACTTATGAACTGTAAATCAACTCAAGTGAACAGTAACAAAAATGCATCAGTAACTTAAAGGATGCTTGGGATCGCCCATCCTTTAAGGATCCGTTAAACTATTTACTATGTAGTAATATTGCGCTATTATAATAATGTCTACAGCAAAATAAACTTACTTTTAAATAGCGTTCCGGGCTACCCATATCACCCTTCACACATAATAGTCCCAGTAGTCCATCCAATATCATGCCATCTCCACTCTGGGTGACTGTCAGAGGATACCACATGGGCTACGGGAGAAAAATAAACTCGTAGTAAAGGCTCGGTATGGTAGGTGACACGGCACACAAGGCAATGCCAGAGTAGATATACCAATTACGCACACGAGCTGGTGGTAATGCAGCAGCCACATACGCCCACCTCGGAACACACTCCCAATCAAAATCGGAGGATGGTCATCTAATCAATTACCAGTAAGAGTATAGTATCGAAGGAATGTGTTCGACCAGAGGTGCTACCTCCTTTGGCCCGAGATCGCTCCTGTTTTAGCCACCTTATGCCAACTCACGGGAGTTGGGTCCACGTAATATACCTCAAGAACGTCGCCACCATCCTGCTTCATTCTGCAATCTCCACCGCGTACACGGTTGTTAAAGTGGTTTTTGGAGTTGGCAGAGAGTATGACAACTTTCGATCCCGGTCTCTTTAACAACCAAACGTTATTATAACGCCGTGGTCATTTCAAAATAGTTTATATTTCAAAAGGATCAAATCATTTCATTTCAAAACTATATTCCTTTCAAAATAGTTTACGCCTCGAAATCAAAACCATTTTTATTTCAAAACTATTTATTCAATCAAAATAGTTTATACTTCGAAACCAAAATCATTTTTATTTCAAAACTATATTCAAATCAAAATAGTTTATACTTTATCATTTCCATCTCAAACCTATATTCACTTCCAAAAATCATAATACTTTCAAAGTTATAACTCTTTCGAAACCAAAATACTTGAAATCATTACACTTTGAAAATCATAACATTCTGAAATCACACATTTGAAATCATGAAACATTCATTTAATTCTTTACATTTTACAAATTTATTTCCAATTTAATTCAAAATTTCAAATTTCCAATTTAATTCAAATCAAACCATCAATTTCAATTCAATTCAGTTTTCTAACAAAACATTTCAAATCTTATAAATTTCAAATATAGATTTGATCTACAAAATAAGCTATCCAATTTTAATATGTTTCCAAACTTTAATATCCCACATTTCAAAATTAAACTTTATAATTCCATATATTCATATCTCAAATCTAATTTCATTATTATGTAGTTTTGAAATATTCATTTCATAAATCCAATATTATTAAAATAAACTTAAATTACAATTAAACCAAATATCTTTTCATACAAATATAAACTTCAAATATTCCTTTATCAAATAAAGCAAAATCAAATATCATTCAACATTCACATTCTTTATTAAAATAAAGATCAAATCATTTCCAAACCATTTCAAAATCATTAAAATATTACATCCTTTCAAAACTTCATAATCAAATCATTATTTGAATTCAAATCCAAATATTCAAAGTTAAATATCATTTAAAAATCAAATATGTCATTCATTTATTATTTCAAACATCATTACCAAAAATACATTCCAAAATTCCATTCAAAAATTCATTTATTATATTACATTTCATTCCGTTTAACACATAACCAAGTAAACTTTATTTAAATTCAAATTCAATTTAAATTCCTTAAAAATTCAAATTTAAATATTCAAAACTTCTAAAATTTCACAGATAATCCATTTCAAAAGTTAAATTATTTAACACTTTAAAATATAGCCCAAACAGTGTTAAAATCTATAACATTTCAAAACATTGTCAAATTATAGCAACGACAGCATTTATAAAGTGCTATCGTAGCTTATATTTTCCAAAATGGTTTATTTCAAGAATAGCGACATTTATAAAATGTCGTAATAGATATTTAGTTATTTCAAACATTGTTAGATTCAAAACAATAGCATTAAAATGCTGTCAAAAGACTAAAGCATTTTGAAAATGCTATAAAATTCCAGGTTTCATTTTAGCTTTTCAAAAATAATAATAAAACTCCAAATTTTTATTATTACAACTTAAAAATCATATTTATAGACTTCAAAATTTCACATTTAAAATCATTTTAACATATGATTTAACACAATAAAATTTTAAGATCAAATATTCAATTTTGCAAACTCCATTCATTTATTAAGTCAAAATTCACTGTTTATTAATTTATAAATTTAATAAACTTAAAATTTTACTTCAAATATCATTTCAAAACTTTAAATTTAATTTCCATTATTTATTTACATCTTAAAATAAAATTTAAAGTCAAACGTCACATTTACTCCAAATTTGCATACTTGAATTCACTTAAATTCACAATTTCAAGATTTAATATTTAACTTTCTTAAAACCATAATATATATATTTTAAATCAAAATTTCATACTTTTGAAAATACATATTTAAAAAAAATCATTTAAAAGTATACCACGGTGTCTGTATATAATTTTCTAACCTAGGTCAAGTGATACGGATATATATCATTTCAATCCGTAATATACAAAGAAAACCGGGTTTTATCATTTCAAACCTGCAATCCCAAGTCAGATAAAATACAATAAAAATCGCTCAGGCCTATCATTTCAGCCCATAACAATTTTTCCCTATTCTAAAGTCCGTTCGGGTATGTATCATTTCAACCCATAGTGATTCTATTCTAACAGGGAACTTGCAGTGTGAATATATGCATAAACAATATAAACAATGTCAATGTCACAATATAATGTCATATATCAGATGTCAGGTGATAATTAACAGTTTTAACATGGTAATAACATGGTATAGCATATCATATGATCAACATTAACTTGCATAACATTTTATATTACTAAACACTTGACATCAATTCACTATTTCATAAGTATAAATGTCAGAGTGAGAAAGACCCACCTTTTACGAAGCTAGAGACAATTAACACACACAAGAGCGATTCCAAACGCACGAAAAACACGATTTAATTTGAATGGATAGAGAGCCTTGTAAACAATACACAAAATATAACATACATAAGTGCAAAATATAAATATTTTACATACAAATATAATCAACAACTTAAGTTTGCAAAACAATGGCAAAACATGAAAGATAATCGAACCTTAGAAGCAACAGACTTGCACAAGACACATAGGCTTGGCCTAAATGCAAAAGGGCTTGATCTCATCACGCCTAGGCTCGGCCTAGGTCATGTATGCTCGGCCATGAGTCATGAGATATGGTTATGTACATGAAAATGGAAGGCAAAGGCATGGAGAGGCAAATGTAAGCAAAGGGTCAATGGATGGAAGGTTTTGGAGCAACATAGACTCGACCTATGTCAATATTTGGCTCGGCCATGCATTGTTTCAGGTCAGGTCAGTGGAGTGGCTGATGGTCAGAGGTGATTTAGGCAGGTGGTGGTGGATGTAGGGGTTACCAAGGCAAGATATGGAGGAGATAGTGAAGATAGGCTTGGCTAGGCAATGTTTTCAAGGAGTGTTGCAATGTTTTGTGGAGTTTTGTGATTATGGCTTCATCCAATAGTCATGGCCTGATCTGGAGGAGGGGATAGGTGGTGGTTGCTGCTGCTGGTGATGGTGGAGAGTATGGTGGTGATGGTGGGTGGTAGAGGCCAAGCAAAGTTAGGTAGAGATCTAGGCAAAACAATGAAAAGAAGAAGGAAAAGTAGAAGAAGAAGACCATGAACTTGTCTTTTTTTTTCTCAAATTGAAATGCCGTGAGTTTTTTGATGGTGGGAAGAATATTTTCACGTGAATTTCTGGAGAAAATAATGGCTATAGGTAAGTAGTGTACGGCCAAAAGAAAGGAGAGTAAAAGCCAAAAGAAAATGAAGAGACAAGGAGATGAAAAGACTAGAAAATGAAAGGTCTAGTCTATTTGAATTTCTAATTTCTTTTAAAATTTTAAATACATGTAAAATATGTATAAATACAGATAAAACACGAGAATATAGTAAATAAACAAAAATAAATAAATAAATATCAATTAAATATAATTAAATTAAGAAAATTGCAAAGAAAATGTAAACTAGGCTTGAAAATTTGAAAATAAATGAAATGAACTATGGAAAAATTGTATGTACATGAAACATATTTATAAATAAAGATATAAACATAAAAATAAAATGCATACATAAAATGATAAATAAATTTTAATTAAATATAATTTAAATAAAGAAAATAACAGAAAAATGGAAACTAACCTTTAAAAATAGAAAATAAATTCAATGAGCTTTGAAAAAATTCAAACATCACTTTAAAAATATTTAAAAAGTAAAAATATATGTAACATAGCATATAATACAATTTAGAATAAGATATGACAATTAAAAAGATTATTTATATAATTTAAAATAAACAATTTTGTTAAATACAGCAAATTTCACACAATAGTTAAAAAGGCATAACTTTCACATTATAAATCAGATTTCAACAAAACGAAAAGCAGTGTTCTTAAAATTTTATTTACTTTCATAATAAAATATAAAATTCAAATTTTCAAACTTTCAAATTTCAAATTTAAAAGTCAAACTTTGACCATTTGACCAAAATTCACTTTTCTGGAAATATTCAATTTATGCATGATTGAAATTCCAATCCACAGCAAAATCAACATTTATATTTCAATTAACAAAATATATTCATTTTAATAAATAAAATAAAGTTTTTAAATTAGGAATTTAAATTAAGATGATTAAAATATACAATTACAATAATCAGAAAATACAGGGTTGTTACATAGGTGTTCTCAGTAATCATGAGTAATACACTGCCCAACATTTGGAGAGCGTTACGTACGTACTTACTCGTCTCAACGGATACATCGATATCCTATCTTGATGTATCTTAATTGAGAACATTTAAAACGATATATTTGTTTTCATTGTGATAAATTACTCATGATTACAATACTTTATAACCACTATCACAAAACATACCATTTATGGATTTTCTATCAAGTATACTTTTAATTAAATTATTTAATTAATATAACACATTATATCAATTATATAATAGAAAGAAAACACCTTTTATTTCGAATAAGATTTGTTACCGAGTTAGATATATGTAACAAATTACATGAATGACCCTAGAGCATATCCCCAACTCTATCAATAACATGCCTACTGCTTCGTCGGATTCTGCCACCTTTAGAGCCATTGCCAACTGGACTAGAGAATACACAAATAAGGTTCATTGATCTGTTCGTTAAGACGATCGATAGTCAGGTTGGGAATGCAGGTTTTTGAAACACAGATCACACTTGCTTTTAACGCCCAAGAAGACGTTAACCTCAATGAATCTCACATAAAGAATAAATAGAACAATCTCCAACGCATCAGGTCTTTTGGAACAAACTACTGCAAATCGAAGGCTGTGCTTGGAAAGTTGAAAAAGACAGCGTGGATGGAGACGAAAAACAGTGGAATATCGTGGCTAAACAATACAAAAATTTTAGGCTGCAATCTCTATCAAAGTTCCGAGAGATGAACACGATGTACAACAGTTTTATTGGGATGCACAATGCAAACAACATCCCTCCATCTCCTCCAGCCAATTTTAACACTTAGCTGTACATTGACATTCTCAATGGCTGAAGACTGAACTGGGTATTACAAGCCACCACATCGTATCGAAGACGACCCACAGAGGATACTTCATCATTTAGACCTAGACGATCCAAACTGACGTACGCTAATCCAGTATATAACACCAAGTTTGATCAGACCGTTGATATGTATGTCGTTGAGGGAACCTGATGACATTAAACGAGTTGGGAAAATTTCGTGTATTTTTGCCACTAGGAGACATACTACACGCTTATCTGTAAAATGATTATCTGTAATATGTATCAGCAATGTATTTTTTTTTAAATTCAGTATTTATTATATTAAATTATAATTAATTATCAATCATTAAAAATGATTTTACAGTATTAAAATAATAAAAGCCAAACAAACAA
Organism: Allium cepa; assembly: GCA_030765085.1. Lineage (NCBI taxonomy): Eukaryota > Viridiplantae > Streptophyta > Magnoliopsida > Asparagales > Amaryllidaceae > Allium > Allium cepa. The sequence goes on from CM060939.1 coordinate 925,984,206, forward strand.
ATAAAAAATAACGAACATTTCTTTTTTATAATACCTTTTCGTGACATAAAAACATATTTCTCTTTCAGAAACCTTTTAACATGTTCCTTTCTCTAGACAAAAAAGGCACTCTAGATATTCTTATTTTCTAAGATTTTGTAGTTCTATTGGCTTACATACCACCTTGCTAATCTTGCATGTTTTTATTCCATTATTGTTCTTTTTTCTTAATAGAAAATGTATTGAGCTAGTCTATTTACCGATGGTCCATAATCATTCCGGGCCGACCCTCTTCAGTTCAGAAATAGCATACGAGAAGAAGCGGAATAAATCCACATTAAATTTTCTTAGGTTCACCCGATTTCATTCATTATGGATCCGTTGAATTCTTTTATCGGATTGAATTAGCAGTCCAACAACCACCAATCGTTGCACGGCCGGCTCAATCGGTATAATCACCTAATCTGGTAACCACACCCTCCTAACAATTTCAAAAGCAAAAATCGCACAAAGCAAGCCAAAAATTTCAAAAAACCCCCTCGAGATCCAAAAGTGAAATTCCAGCAAAGATAGATCTGCCGAGGGAAAGAGGAGGACAGCGAAGCAACGGTCATGTCGACTGAGAGAGAGAAAGAAAGGGAGGCGGAGCTCGAGAACGCTATGTACACAAACTGCTTGCTTTTAGGGTTAGATCCGGCGATCATCGGCGCCGGCTCTGGCGGCGCTAGAGTTGGGAATTTTCGGCACTCGAATCCTAGAATGGGAGAGCAGCTTCTGTATTTTCTTCTTTCTTCGCTTAGAGGACCAGTTCAATCTGCAAAGGTATAGAATTCTAAAAGTTTGAATTTTGAAAGCTGTATGCAGTTGTAAATTTTTTTGGTACTATGCTATTTGTTACGATTGTTTTTGTAGGATTTTGATAAGGTCTGGCCCATTTTTGATTCTGCACAGTCAAGGGATTTTAGGAAGGTAACTATGAGTTCTGAGTTTCTGCATCTATTTAAAATTTTGGGGAAAAAAAATATTTTGAATCAGTGATTATTTTACTTTTTTTGTTGTAATGGTAAGTATATTTTGTAGATTGTACAAGGTATTATTAGCGATCTTGAATCCCAAGGTGCACTTCCAAGAAGTAATTCTAGGGTTTCTTCTCTGGCTACCTGTTGCGGGCCAAGGTCAGTGTTGAGTTTCTTTTCTAACAATGCCTTGTGACAACGTATGTGCTAGAATTTATTATGTTGCTCAAATATGTTCATTATCAATCCTTTTCATTGACAAAAAAAATAAATAAAAAATAATAATTACGATGCACCAGAAAATTTAGTTTTGGTTCCACATTATCGTTTATCACGGTTGAATTATTATCTATTAGGAAGCTACTTTTTTGCCTACTTCCAAATTGTTAGTATGTTTAATTTGTATTTATTTAGCGGTACTAAGAAATTAATGCATCCAAAAGCCTCCAAACAGTCAGTTTTGAACTAGCATTAGCAAAAATTTTGTTAATTTTGTTAGCCCACTGTATATATAAGACAATGTGCTTAAAGTGAGTTAGTACAAGCTCCGTTGGGAAATAGAGAATAAAATGACAGAGCCTATTTAATTGTGTTGATGTGTTACAGAAACTGATAATCAATCATAATAGATAGTAAATTACAGATTTAGAGAAACCTGATATAAATTTGTTAACATGTTGCCAATGAAATAGAATCATAGATCACCATAACCAATTGGAAGAGTAGCAATTATTTCATCAAGTCAAATGTTTTTGCACAAAATAAAAAAGCCTTTGTGGTACTTTTTTCCCCCGCGTCTTTTTGCCTATTAGATTCAGTTATTGCTTCATTTAAGCTTGATTGTGATTTGACCTAATCATTGAACATTGAAGACGACGACAATGCACTAATTATTAATTAGAGTAAATAATATATTTAGTATTAATTATAGTCATGGATTAGATGAGTACAATAGATGAGACTGAGGTGAAATAAAGTGCTAGACCTAGAGATGACTCTGAACCTAACTCTTATATCAACATTTGATCATATAGAAGATGTAAGGAGAACAGGTCATTGGTGGTGAGATGTGCAACAAGGACATGTTTGTACCATTGGGAATTTGTAATAATTAAAAACCTTTGGTGTCACATTTTTTGTATAGACAACTTTTCAAAATGACCATATGTTTTGAAGGAAAAAAATTGATGTATGAATGAGGGCATGGGTTTGGATTTTGTTTGTTGACAATTTTCAATAAGAAAATTCGCTGTAGAATGAGGTCATAAGACAAAAAATTATCTTTTATATTTTTTTTCTTATTTATGTTTATTTTATTCCCAACATGGGTTCATATCTCTTTTGAAATATTTACCTTTTATTGTTTCTTTTACATTCCACATTCTATTTCTTTAACTTTCTTTATGTATAATGATTCTCTTGTTGACAAGTGATGATGGTTGTTAACACCGTTTTTCTAGCAACCTAAATATAGCGCGACCTAACGACCTAAAGGTAGACGACCTAACTGCCTAAAGGAATGGACGACCTAACGACCTAAAGGTAGACGACCTAACTGCTTAAAGGAATGGACGACCTAACTGCCTAAAGTAATGGACGACCTAACTGCCTAAAGGAATGGACGACCTAACTGCCTAAAGGAATGGACGACCTAACGACCTAAAGGTAGACGACCTAAAGGAATGGACGACCTAATGACCTAAAGGTAGACGACCTAACTGCCTAAAGGAATGGACGACCTAACGACCTAAAGGAAGACGACCTAACTGCCTAAAGTTCTCTGCGACCTAAGGTGTTAAAGCGGCAACGACCTAATGCTTTGACAACCTATTTTAAGTCGGCCGCGATCTAATACTTAGTGGAAAAACTATGTATCAACTATGCCGTTTCCCATAGGTCGTTAAGTCGTACCCGTTAGTTCATATAGAGAGGGGCGCACCACTTAGGTTGTAGCCCGTGATTCCTTAGCTCGCCAACGACTCAAGACCTATTTTAGGTCGCTCACGACCTAAAACCCGTCCAGATAACCCTATAAATACGGCATACGCTCCAACATTGAGGGGACTTTTGGATCATTTCTAAAAAGCATCAAGGCCTTGTCATTTTCTTCAACTCGGGCAATACATTCAACACTCCAATCTCCAAGGACGCTACTACGAATTTCAAGAGAGAATCTACGCCATTCAACATGAATCCGAAAAGATTATTCTTCTTTGAAGTTTGAGCTACTTGTCCGAAGTGTGTTGTAATCGAAGTGCATTGTAAAGAATTGTAATCAAATCATCAATAAAAGAGTTTAAAGTGGACGTAGGCTCGATCTTAAGCCGAACCACTATAAAATTGTTGTCTTTTACTGCTTTTCTGTGATTTCTCTGCTTATACTCTAATTCTCGTGCGAACGGGTGGTGCTTTCATACTTACACTACTTACACCGAGGTGTTAGCGTCAGATTTTTACGTTAACATTTTTGGTGCTTTCACTGAGAACCCAACTCAGGATACTGTCATCATAGCTTCACAGAAACTTGTGGAAAGGATCTCTCTAAAAACCAGAAGTTTGTCAGAAATAATGGCTCCCGGAAGAAAGCGCAAGTCTGTTAGATCCGACGATGTTCGCGAGACTACTGCCACTTCTCCTCCTTTAAGTCAAACAACTCCAACTGTTGGAGTAACGCGAGCAGAGTTGGATGCCGCGGTTTCTGGGATATATCAGCAGATGGAAGCCGAAAACAATCTGATGTTGGAAAGGTTGAACACTTTGCTTGGGGCCAACCGTCAACCGGTGAATAACGAACCAAACTTTGCTGATAATGTTCATGATGTGGAAGAAAGAGATATTCCTCAAAGGGCAGCTGACCCGGTTAAAGACACACCTCCCCAAGTTGGAGGATCGGGACAACAACCAACTATCCGTGAACGCCTGTCAAGGCAAACTTCTGAAAAGATGGCCGATGCCTGTCCTGTTGAGCCCTTTAATGATGAGGAGTATTTCTCAGGGATGGTTCGACAAATCATGAAGGAAAGTATGCAAAGGGAGGAAGACGAAAAAAAATGGGGCTTTGCTCCGAGCATGACTCCATTCACTGAAAGGATTTTGAAAGCAGAATTTCCTAGGAAGTTTGTTCCTCGTACCATACCGGCTTATAAGGGAACGAGCGATCCTAATAAGTTTCTGTATAAGTATGATTGGTACATGACGGGTGCCAGGGCCTCTGATGAAATCAAATGTCGGTATTTTCCGGTATACATGGAAGGAGTTGCTCTACTTTGGTTCACAAAGCTGCCGGTCCGATCGAAAGACCAATTTTCTGATTTGACTCGGAAATTCAAGGAACAGTTTCGATTGTATAAGGATATAATGTCGCTCTCCAGCCTAGAACAAAATCCTGGAGAATCTATCAGATCATTCTTGAATCGCTTTAACATAGCTTTGGCCGAGGTGAATAACGCAGAGCCACGCATGATCTTGACATACTTGATGAGGACAATTGATAAATCAAGTGAATTTGGAAGGTGGTTGAAAATGAAAGAACCAAATTCGCTTGACAAGTTTTATAAGAAAGCCGATGAATTCATGCGCTTGGAAAGCCTTCAAGCACCGGCTAAGATGGTATCGACAGGGGCTGGAAATAGTAATGCTGTTCTGAATAAGGAATCTGGCAATCGGAAGAGGGGGAACGATGACCAGAAGAAGCAAGGAGATGCAAAGAAAGGTCGTCCCTTCAACTTCACCCCTCCGATTGATACCTCGGAAAACATCTACTTTGCAAACAAAGACACGGTCGAATTCCCCGCACCAGCTAAGCAAAGAGTTAATAGGAAAGCTGAGAAGAATGGAAGGTTTTGCCGGTTCCATAACCAACCCAGGCATGATATTAACGAGTGCCGTCACTTGAAGGAGGTAATTGAGGAACTATTGAAGGAAAACAAGCTCCAGCAATATGTAAAAAGAAACAAGAATGACCCAACTTCGTCAACTCAAGGACAACAGGTTCCTGTTCATCGTCCTAGCTCAAGTGAAATGGCGGCAGCTCATGAATCAGAGAGGTCTGTTATAAATGTGGTTACAGGGGGCCCTCACCCAGTTGGCAGGAGTTGGGGTGAGATGGAAAGATACGCCCGTGCTTTGAAGTATGCACTGGCAGATGAAAGTGTTTTTGTGTTAAAAGATGCTGTACCCCTGAAGCAGCAGAAAACTTTTAATGATGACATTATATTCAGTACTAGAGATTCGATGGGTGTTGAAGCTCCTACCATTGATCCTTTGGTCATCTCCGCTGGCATTGGGCCAGCTACTGTGAAAAGAGTTCTGGTTGACTGTGAAGCTTCGTGCAACATTCTCTTCAAGAAGACTTTTGATCAGATGAAGATTTCAATGGCTGACGTTCAAGCTTCATCACTAAAGATTGCTGGTTTTACTGGGGAGCCGAAACAACCAATTGGGACTATCGATTTGTTCGTAGAGCTTGGAGAGGGGCAGAGAAAAGTGGCTTGAAAACAGGCCTTTGTTATTGTTGAAGAATTTTCTGCCTAAAATGCCTTCTTAGGCCGACCAACTCTGGCAGCATTTAAAGCTATTTTTGCTCCATGGTGTCTGACCATAAAATTCCCCACAGATAATGAAGTCGGTGTGGTGAAAGGGGATCAGAATGCTGGACGAGAGTGTTATCTTACAGAGTTGCGTGAAACGAGGAAGAGAGAAATGAGAAAAGATGCGGCGGCTTCAGTCCGCATCAAAGAATTAATCTTGTAGCAATTACAGGGTGGACCCTGCACAGGCGAACATAACGGTGCACGAAGAGAGATGGATCCCAGAAAAACCAGTGCAGGGGAGAATCGAGTGGTGCCAGTGGAAGTAACGGTACCAGTATCTGTTGACCCAAAAGACCCAAACAAGGTGCTGAATGTGGGTTCGCAGCTTAATGCAACGGTTCAAAATGTTTTGATATCATTTTTGAAAGCAAATCTGGATGTATTCGCTTGGACTCATGCTGATATGTGTGGAATATCTCCAGAAATTGCAGTGCATACCTTGAATATTGATCCAAAGTTTACATCGGTAAAGCAGAAAAGAAGGACTCAAGGTTTTGAAAGGTCGGCAGCATTGAAAGAAGAAGTTGATCGGCTCATGGAGAATGGTTTTATCAGGGAATCTACTTATCCGAATTGGGTCTCAAATCCTGTATTGGTTAAAAAAGCTAATGGAAAATGGAGTGTGCATTGACTTTTCAGATCTAAACAAAGCCTGCCCCAAAGACTGCTTCCCGTTACTCAGGATTGATCAGCTGGTGGATGGAACGGCGGGGCATGAATTGCTATCTTATATGGATGCTTACTCCGGATATAAGCAGATCATGATGCATGAGCTAGATCAGGAGGACACGAGCTTTATCACCGATGTTGGTCTTTACTGCTACAGAGTCATGCCTTTCGGACTTAAGAATGCGGGGGCAACTTACCAAAGACTTGTTAATGCCATGTTTAAACCGCAGATTGGTAGGACTACGGTAGTTTATGTCGATGATATGCTGGTAAAATCAAAGAAAGCAGTGGATCACATGGATCACTTGGCAGAGATGTTCTCAATCCTCCGAAAGTATGGTATGAAGCTTAATCCTTTGAAGTGTTTATTTGGGGTAGAATCTGGAAAGTTTTTGGGTTTCATTGTGAGTGCAAGGGGCATTGAAGCTAATCCTGCTCAGATAACTGCCTTAAGAGAAGTCAAAGCTCCTAGAACGAAGAAGGAATTGCAAAGTCTCAATGGAAAAGTTGCTGCCTTGAGTCGGTTCATTTCCAAAGCTACTGATAAATGCATTCCATTCTTTGATGCTTTAAAGAAAGGAAGAAAAAACTTTGACTGGACTCCTGAATGCCAGAAAGCTTTCGATGAGCTGATTCGTCATATGGAAACGCCTCCTATACTTTCTAAGCCTGACAATGGTGAAAATCTTTTTGTATATTTGGCAATCTCGTCTCATGCCCTCAGTGCAGCTTTGGTACGGGAGGATGCGAAAATTCAGCGTCCGGTCTACTACATCAGCAAGAAATTCACTGGGGCAGAATTGAACTATTCAAAGTTGGAAAAGCTCGCTTATTGTCTACTGATTGCATCAAGAAAATTGAGACCATATTTCCAAGCTTATCCCATCAAGGTCCTCACCGATCAGCCCTTGAAGCAAGTCCTGTTTCGTCCTGAGACTTCGGGTCGTCTTTTGAAGTGGAATATTGAGCTCAGTCAATATGACATCACTTATCATCCTCGGAAAGCAATCAATGGACAAGCTTTGGCGGACTTCATCGCAGAATGTACAGACAAAGGTGATAGTGAGGAGGTGGTAACCGATAATTCCCCAATTCTATGGAAATTGTATGTCGATGGCGCAAGAAACGATTACTGTTCCGGGGCTGGGGTTGTGCTTTGAAACCCCTGAAGGACGGTCACTATGTTATGCATTAAGATTAGAATTTCCTTCGACTAATAATGAGGCAGAATATGAAGCTCTCATTGCTGGCCTGAAGATTGCTAAAGAACTGAACATCAAGGCATTGCAGATCTTCAGTGATTCATAGCTTATTGTGTGTCAAGTCAGGAAAGAGTTTCAAACCAAAGGAGGAAATCTGCCCGCTTACTTGTCAAGAGTCTTGGAGCTTGAGGACCTGGACCATTATATGATAAACCATATACATCGGGAAGAAATCATGAAGGCAGATTCCCTCGCAAAGTATGCAAGCACTGGTGAAGCTCAATTATTGGGATTAGTTCCTGTGGAAGTCCTGTCAACTCCAAGCATTGATGAAATGGATATTGACTGGATCATGACTATATCACAGGAGCGAGAATCATGGATGACTCCGATATTGAAATACCTGCGCGACGACTCTCTACCATAAAGCTCAAGAGAACGGCAGAAGTTGTTAAGAAAAGCATCCAGATTTGTAATTCAAGATGGCCGATTGTATAGGCGGGGATTCTCAATGCCATTACTCCGATGTGTGACCAATGAAGAAGCTGAGACAATTCTAACTGAGGTACACGGAGGAGAGTGTGGAGACTATTCAGGAGGTCAAACTTTAGCAAAGAAAATTCTCCGTTATGGATATTTTTGACCAGATATTAATCGTGATGCCGTGAGTTACGCCCGAAAATGTGACCGATGCCAGAGATTTGCAAGAATTCCAAGAGCACCTTCCACTGAAATAACACAGATGGTCAGTTCGTGGCCATTTGCTATTTGGGGAATAGATCTCATCGGGCCTTTGCCAACTGCAAAATCCGGAATCAGATACGCTATAGTTGCTGTTGATTATTTTACTAAATGGGCTGAATCTGAACCCTTAGCTACTATTACCTCTAAGAAAATGATAAACTTTGTAACTAAGAGTATCATTTGCAGGTATGGTGTGCCTCAAAAGATAATCACAGACAATGGAACCCAATTTGAAAGTAAAGAGTTCCAAGATTTTTGCAAGAAATTCAAGATCCAGAAAAGTTTCTCAGCAGTGGCTCATCCGCAGGCAAACGTGCAAGTGGAAGCAGTGAATAAAATTATCAAGTCAACCATCAAAAAGCAGCTAGAAAAAGCAAAAGGTGGTTGGGTTGATAAGCTGCCACTAGCACTATGGGCATACAGAACTACCCACAAAACTGCGACTGGGCACACACCATTTTCATTGGCATATGGATCGGAAGTAATGATTCCAGTGGAAACAGAAGTCCCTTCGCACAGAAGAATCCATTTCAATCAAACCGAAAATGAAAAACTGCAACTTGAAGCCCTTGACTTCCTTGATGAAAAAAGGAAGAAGCTGAGCTCAGAATTGCGGCTCATCAGCAAAGAATAGCCAGACATTTCAATTCCAAAGTTCGCCGACACAGCTTTGAAGTTGGGGATCTAATCTTAAAAAGAATTATGACACCTACATGTGTGCTTGGACCAAACTGGGAGGGGTCGTATGTTATAGGCCAAAAACTTCTTGATGGCACATTCAAACTCGTAACTGTCGAATGAGACTCAATTCCAAGAGCTTGGAACAACAATCATTTGCGTTCATATTTTACTTAAAGGCTTTAATGAAATATTGTAAAAGAATGATGAATGTATGATTTTTGTATTGAAAGCCGTTTTAAAACCAGTGCAAGTGAATAATAAGGACTATAAAGTGGATATTGGCCCAGTTCTTGGCCGAACCACTATAAATCTTGTGTTCTTTACTATTATAAACTGCTTTGTTTTATTTCGACATATAAAACACGTCAATTGTGTTACTAAAATGTCGATTTAATAATACAGGTCATAAAAACAAAGCTTACCCCTCGCAAGACCAGGCAATCCCCGACATCACCCAACAAGCAAACGCTAAGCCGTTCAAAATTTCCGTACTCAAATCCTACAGAAGAAGTGCTTCAAACAAAAGTTAGTGATTTTGCTGGAAGTGGGCCCTTGCTAACCAACTGTGGATGTTTGTACAAACGAGCATCCAGTTAAATAGCCTGTGTCTACCGCCACCAACTCGCTTAACTATGAAGTATATTTCTTTGAATAAAGGAAATTGTTGGCAACTAAAAGGGAAGTGTATTTGGAAAAGATAACGGAGATCGCCGATGTGAATAGATGGCAAAGAGACATGGGCGAGCAAACATCGGACAACAAAAGACCTCTTCGGAGGCACAAGCCCTCTTCGGAGGCACAACTTTTCGGAGGATAAAGATCTCAAACGGGGCATGTCAGAAGACTTTCTCAACAAAAAAAATTGGCTTGGAATGACCGGGAGCACCTTTCCGACTGGAAGGCAAGACGCTTGTTCACTAGCTGAGACAGTTTGCGCAGACAAGCGTCCAAGTAACTTGCGTCCGCCCCGTGCATCCATACGATGATTTGAGGCACCTTCCCAAGTGGAAGGCAAGGCACTTGTTCACTAGTTGAGACAATCTGCGCAAATAAGCGTCCAAATAACTTGCGTCCGCCCCGTGAATCCGGCCAACCATGAGGAAGAAACTTTCAGGTATACTCGGAGGCACGCATTCCACCGAGATTTGAAATAAAACTTCACAAGTGCTGGAATGTGAAAAGCCCTATTCGGAGGCCCATTTCACCATAGTTGAAATGCTAAAAGACCTCGAGCGGGCCTCGCAAGAAAAAGAGAGTTCTTTCTCGACAGAAAGTTGCGGACTGATCGGTTGCATAGAACACTTGTGTCTGCCCTGTGAATCCATCCAACTAAGAGAAAGAAGCTCCAAACTTCCATGCAAAAGCCCTACTCAGAGGCACACATTTCACCGTGATCTGAAATAAAACTTCACACGAGTCGAAATGTGAAAAGCGCTCTTCCGAGGCCCGCTTTCCAGCGAACAGGGAAAAGACAAAAGCCTCTCCCAAGAGGCAGAAACAAAAAGACCTTTTTCCAGAGGCACAATCAAACAAAAAGACCTCTTCCCAGAGGCGCAACCAAACAAAAAGACCTCTTCTCAGAGACACAATCAAACAAAAAACTCTCTTCGGAGGCTCAAGCAGGTTGAAGCCCTTTTTCGGAAGGCCCACTGTACTATGAAGTAAAATTCACTTGCCAAAGCAAAAGTGACTTTTTTCAAAAAGTGAAGTGTACAAACTTCGCAAAAGAGGGAAAAAAACTCCTCCAACATGAAGTGCATTCTACTAAATTAGAAAGATATTTCCTTAAAATGAAAATATTATCCTATAAAGTACAAATGCAAACTTCCTTCAAAATGGAAGAGTTGTTCTCTAAAGAGAGAGCACAAGTCTTCTCGAAACAGAAGAGTTGTTTTCCGAAACTTTGCCAATGTGAAAGAGATTGTAATAAACCACGGTATGGGGGCAATACAATATAGTCATCATTAAAATGAAAACAATGCTCAAGAAACATACCATAGGTTTACTGCAACTTCACATGAAGAGGATAAAAAAACTTGCATGAAAACAGAAAATAAAAGTGTTCTCAAATACATACAGAAATTTGTATAAGTAAAAGAACCATTTTATTCCATACCATGAGAGTTTTGTACATATGCAGGTTTCAAAGTAAAAAAAAGCGGGGACTGGTACCCGCACAATCTCCAGTCAACACAAGCTTATATACAAACAAAAAGCAAAAAGCGAGATAAAAAGCACAGGACCAAAGCCATCATTTCTTCTTCCTTCCACCTGGCCGGATGACCAACTTCCTGCGCCGGCTTGAAAGAGTAGGAGAAGAAGGAGAAGGGAGGACGATCAGACTTGTTTCTGCTTTTTCCTCGCCAGCTGAAGCTTCTTTCTTCTTTAAGACTCCGCGTTTTCCCCTTTTCTTAGGAGAAGACCCGCTTCCTGGAGTAAAAAGTGTGGCCAACGGCATATCGTCGGAGCCAGTTAGTTCCGGAGTCTTTTCGCCCTCCTCAGTTTCTTCTCCCCTATGTTCTTGAGAAGCGATGAGATCGTCCAAGTCTTGAAGAGCTTCTATTTGCTCCTCTTGTGATCCCGGTTGAGAGGCAGAAGGAGGAGTGACTTGCAGAGACGGGGGAGGAATAACTGGAGGAGGGGAAGTCTGAACAATGCTCGGCACTTTCTCTACAGAAGAAAAGAAGTTAAAGTCAGTAAAGAGAGGAGATAAAGGCTCGTTGAGATTTAGGAAATAATCGAGAAGCTCATCAAATTCATACGAAGCAAATGAGCAGTTTACTTGAGCAAGATCAGCGTTAATGTTACCTGGAGAAGTTGGCTTTCTAACGTCAATTTCATAAGCTTTTGCTTCAGTGCTTTCTTCGCCTTCATCTCCACCCTGTGCACTTGTAATTTCAGTTATGACTTTAGCCGTGGGCGGAGAATGGGAACCGGAGCCCATGATATCAATGTCGGCCGAAGTCGAAGGAGGGACATGGACAATTAAAGGTGCTTCTTTCTCCGGATGCTCCCCTCCCATCGTTTCGGCTCGTACTTTAGCAAGCTGCTCATTTCCTCTGGCAAGAGCAGCACGAGCTTCGTCATCAAAGTAATGCGTCTCAAGTTCATCTTCGGAATAACCGACACCTCTGAGCATATCCAGTACAGCCTCCCACACTTTAGCTAAAGTGATTTCATACTTAGGCCCCAAAAATGCAAGGCTGCCACGCCCCAAGACGCTTTGGACGTAAAAATCAAACAGAGTAGAGCTGATATTGGCTTTTGTCTCTTCATGAGATTGTTCAGCGGCTTTCTTTCCAGCCGTGGCCTCATCACGTTCTTTCTCAGTCTTTGATAATTGAGCTTTCAGCCTCATGATTTCTAAGTCCTGGGAGTTAGCTTTCTTCCGTAACTCTACAAAGTCAGCACGATATTTTTCCACCGTCTTCTGTGTAGCTTCAAGTCGGGTTTCGACATACCGTTGAGCGGCATAAGCATCTCGAACTTGCTTCTGAAGCGCTTCTGAAGCACTTCTTCCTTTTGAGTATAAGAGGTGGAAGAAGTGGCGAGCTCGTGTTTAAGTTTCTCGACTTCCGCCTCAAGCTTTTCATTGTACTCAGCAATGTTTTTCATCTCGGTGTTGTGCTGATCAAGAATTTTCTGCCATTCAGACTTGTCGTTCTCCATCGTCAGCATAGCTTCAAGGTTGACCCGGTTTACCCTCTGAAGCTCATCGACGAGCTTTTGCCACCCTGACATCCTCTCAATATCAAGTTTAACAGTGTCAAGATTTCGTAGCATGGCCTCTTTGTCGATGTGAACCAAGTCAAGGTCGAAGCGGACCCCCTTTAAGCACCAATGCGGGAACCGACTTTGAAGGGTTGGTGGACCTCTCTCAACTTGGTACGAGGGTCTGCCGAGAAGTGTGAATGTCGGCTCCTTCAAGGGCAAGAGACTTTGAAGGAATTTTAAGAGAAGTGAGAGCAGCGACCTTTTCTAAAGTTGCAGACGCGGTCTTTTCATCAAGCCTAGCCCGCTTGCTTGGGTCTCCGATGTCATGACTCTTTCCTCTGTCGTCATAAGTTTTTCTTTTATGAGAGTCATCGCCTCTGCGAGAAGAGTCATGTTGCTCATCCTTTCTTCCGTACTTTTCTTCATACGCTCTTCTTTCTTGAGCTTTTCGAGCAGCTCTCTCTTCGTCAGTGTCCCTGTGGACGGGAAGATAGCGCCTATAATCATACTGACCACGCTTTCCGTACTGTTGAAAGTCGTCATAATAGAAACCGCTACGCCCCATTGGAGAACCTGAAAATGAGAAAGAGGCAAAACTTGAAAATCCTGGAAGTAAAAGCGCATATAAGTACATATAATTGCTGAAAAATCCTAAGTGTGTGCAACGTGCAGACTACGCGCGTTAAACTACGAACCACTCCTCGGTTGCGAAGAAATGACGGGTGTAGTAGCTAACGTCAACTCTTGAGTCGACGGAATCTGTTGCAAAATAGAAGTTGCTTCAACTACTGAAGAAGAAACCCTAGTGGTAACATGATCATCTTTAAAGAGCTCATGTGAGGTGATAAACAGGTCGCTCAACCTTTCAAAAGTGTCATCCCCGCTCTGCTTGGCAGGACTTGTTTTCCCGGCTTCTCCATCACCGGACTTCCCTGAATGTTGAGGAGATTCTCGAGGCTCTTCTTCTTCAATGACCAAGGCAAGTGCAAATTTGCCAGATGACCCCGCGACATCAGTAGAAGTAGAGCACTTCACCAGAGAAGCCTCAGGAGCAGGATCTTTCAGTGTAGGCTCCTCAACAGAAACTGGGGCATCCGGTGTCTCGGCCGGAGAATCAGGAATTTCGTAAGGCTGAGTGGAGCGGGAAGGGTGTAAGAGTCCGAACTGATGAAGGAACTCGTCTCTTAGCAAAAACTTGATACTTCTCTCATCAGCCGCCACAACGTTAAGCCTCTCAAAAGTCTGCTTATGGCTTGAATCTCTACAAGGAGGAGGAAGGACTGCAAAAGTAGAGAGCGAGGTTAACATTTAGCAATTTGGATCTCGCAAAGCTTAGAAAAGGAAAGAATGGGGATAAGTAAGCTTACCCCCTACTCTCCTGATAGTGTAAAATCCCTGGAGGCAACGGACAAAGAAGAACTGGTTTAGGAAACCATGAGCGCTATCAGAGAGATCAATGATAAGCTTGCGTTTTCTGGCGCTCCTCACATATATAATGGAAGGATGGTGTTTGTTTCTCGCAAATGTGCATAAATAGCAGATTTCTTCAAAGCTTGGGAGGCGGTCAAGCGTCCTTTTAAGAGAACGCATAATCCCATCAAAATGGCATAGCCGTTGGGGTGCAATTGAAAAGGAGAAATAGCCAATCGGCAAAGGATTTGTTGGAGAAAATTGTTGAAAGGAGGAATGGCTCCACAAAGGCACATTTGGCGGTTAACGGCAACAAACCCGAAAGGAGGACCGTCAGCAAAATCATTTGGCTCAAGGAGAATAGCATCTGCTTCTACAATCCCAAATTGGGCGCGTAACTGGTTGAACACCCGGTTACTCAGGGTAGTTGGAGTTCTTTCTGGTGGGTTGACCAGTGGACCAGCCATCGGGGAGGGCCTCTCCAGCTTGTACTACTTCACTTGAATTCGTTGATTTGCAACATTTCATACGATTTCTTTAAGTTGATTATATTTTATCGACTAATCTGTCATTTGATGTGGGCAATCAGTGGCAGTATATTCGCCCTAGTTTTCTGCAAATGTTATATTTAACAGGTTATTAGCATTAAAGTTTGGTATAATCTGATTAAGTAAGCATAGCAAAGTCATGCAAGTTATCTCGGCAGTTCAAAGTTCGAGTTGGAAGTGCAATCAAATTCCATAGAAATTTTGGAGCTCCCGAGTTGTCCAAGTCCTAAGTTGTTCACGACCTAATAGGAAGGTCAAAGTGGGTCTAGGTCGCAAGAAATGGTTTGACAGTGAAAAGTTGTCCAAGTCCTAAGTCGTTACACGACCTAAAGCTTAAGTCGTCACACGACTTAAAAGTTAAGTCGTCAAGCTTCAAATCAAGACCATTTTGAATCTGGCTAAGCCCTAAGTCGTCAGGAAGCTGATACGGCCTTAAGAGTTAAGCCGTGTGCAATTAAGGCTGCAAGAGTTCTTAGGTCGGTCAAGTCATAAGCTTGCAAATTTGTTAGGTCGCAAGGATTTTAAGGTCGTTCAGAACCCCTAGGTCGCCTCTGGTGTTACTTAGCAACTTCGGATTATCTCCTTAACCCACTAACTCTTCTCCAACCCGGTAACCCGTTATCATCCATTAGCGACAAAGTCCACCATCTTCTCAGCAAAAACCCAAACCCTGATCCAAGTTACACCAAATCACCCAAAAAATTGATCTAAATCATCACAGAGCTACCATAAATCTAGCACGAAGCTATAATCTTATGAATCGCAATGACTATATAGCCAATGATGATTAAAATCAATTGCAACTTGACTCGAAAGTTAGGCAAGGCGTACGAAGTTGATTTGGGGTCAGGGGGTAAAGATTCGTGTTTCAGCAATAGTCACGGTTGGATTAGGGACCAAGTTCATTTACACGATGTAATAGTAAGATTGAATTGTTGATCGATTAGCTTGAATTCGCCTTTGGAAACTCGGAAAGTCGTTAATGGCAGAAAAAGATATGGAAGCAGTTAGTGAGGAGGTAGTTAGTGAGGAGGTAGAAGCGAGCTAATGGTTATATAGGGCAGAAGCAAATGGATGTGCGGGTTGAGCTATCTTTTAGGTCGCCCGCGACTTAACAAAGTTAGGTCGAAGCACACGACCTACGATCTAGGCGTTTACTTCGAGGGGCAAGTGTTAACACCGCTTTTCTAGCAACCTAAATATAGCGCGACCTAACGACCTAAAGGTAGACGATCTAACTGCCTAAAGGAATGGACGACCTAACGATCTAAAGGTAGACGACCTAACGGCCTAAAGGTAGACGACCTAACTGCCTAAAGAAATGGACGACCTAACTGCCTAAAGGTAGACGATCTAACTGCCTAAAGGAATGGACGATCTAACGGCCTAAAGGAATGGACGACCTAACGACCTTAAGGTAGACGACCTAACTGCCTAAAGAAATGGACGACCTAACAACCTAAAGGTAGAAGACCTAACTGCTTAAAGGAATGGACGACCTAACTGTCTAAAGGAATGGACGACCTAACAACCTAAAGGTAGACGACATAACTGTCTAAAGTTCTCTGCGACCTAAGGTGTTAAAGCGGCAGCGACCTAATGCTTTGACAACCTATTTTAAGTCGGCAGCGATCTAATACTTAGTGGAAAAACTATGTATCAACTATGCCGCTTCCCATAGGTCGTTAAGTCGTACCCGTTAGTTCATATAGAGAGGGGCGCACCACTTAGGTTGTAGCCCGTGATTCCTTAGCTCGCCAACGACTCAAGACCTATTTTAGGTCGCTTACGACCTAAAACCCGTCCAGATAACCCTATAAATACGGCATATGCTCCAACATTGAGGGGACTTTTGTATCATTTCTAAAAAGCATCAAGGACTTGTCATTTTCTTCAACCCGTGCAATACATTCAACACTTCAATCTCCAAGGACGCTACTACGAATTTCAAGAGAGAATCTACGTCATTCAACATGAATCCGAAAAGATTATTCTTCTTTGAAGTTTGAGCTACTTGTCCGAAGTGTGTTGTAATCGAAGTGCATTGTAAAGAATTGTAATCAAATCATCAATAAAAGAGTTTAAAGTGGACGTAGGCTCGATCTTAAGCCGAACCACTATAAAATTGTTGTCTTTTACTGCTTTTCTGTGATTTCTCTGCTTATACTCTAATTCCCGTGCGAACGGGTGGTGCTTTCATACTTACACTACTTACACCGGGGTGTTAGCGTCAGATTTTTACGTTAACAATGGTTAAACGAGTTATATAAATTTGGATTTTTTTAAATTTCTTTTTTTTTTTGTATATTATGCTTATTTCATATAATTCAAACAAATTAAGAAGCCCAAAAGTTATTTTGGACTATACATTATTTGTTGTTTCATTATTTTACTATTGTGAGTGGAATTTTTCATTAAAACCTTTATTTTAAAATCTTAATTTTTTTATAGAAAGGTTAACTTTTTTTTATAATCAGTTTGTAAGTTTTATTACTTGTTCAATGTTCTAAATTTTTATCCGCCGAACTATATATATTTTCATCATTCCTTTACAAAATAAAGAATAATCAATAATTAATGACATAGAATATGGTTTTGGTTATTTTAGCTCAATGTGCTTTTCACATGATTTTCCTTTGCTTGTATTTATTTTGGATTTGATGAATGAACCCATTATGTTAATTTTGTCATGATTTTTTTTTTAATAGTGTGTATATATATGAATTATAAAAAAAATCCAGTTAGTTTGTTGAAAAGTATTGTTACAACTTGCGACTTCGATTCATATTTTTATATTTGAAATTATTTAACAGTATTTTTTCTAGAAACAAAATTGAAATTTATACAAAAAAATAAGTTTTAGTTTTATTTTTTTAGTTTTTATTTGGAATGCAACATTTCTAAAATCATTATTTATTCTACATTTTGTTTATATCACAATTTTGGCCAAGTTAAAAATAATCAATATCATATGCAAACTTAGATGCTGTTTCTTTTCATTTATCGTATGTTTTTGTCGAGAATATTTTTTTAGTACACCACCTGCATCATACATGCCAAAATATCATTATATGATTCTCATAAAAATATTTATATATACTCACATGCATGCCAAAAGTGCTAGTAATTATTATCATGCTCAATGTAAATAGTTGTAGTGATTGCTAAAAATGTTAGTCTAGTTGTCAACTTCAGTGAGCAAACTGTAATTGGCATAACATGTTCAGTGGGTTATGTTTCTCAAAATAATTATCCTTCGTATGCAGCTCCAAAATTATATCTCACTTTAGTGCAGATTTGTTGAGCTTTTGTGGCAACTTTCAGTGCATGCCTTAAGAGAGGTTCACAAAAGAACTTTTGCTTCTGATGTAGCTTCTAATCCACTTCCTTCATCATTGACAGACGTTTCTTATTTGCATGCTGCTTCTCTGCTTCCTGTAACTAAGGTAATATTCTTATCAAAATCCCTTTCCACATAGCGCTGATATTTTTTTCCTTGTAACTAAGAAAACTTACTTTTTGGTAATGGCCGCGCTCTGGCGGAAAAAAAAAAACAGTGTCATTTACAGTAAATTATAATATGTTTTTCACTGAATTATACTTGGTCATTTTTGCTCCCAAGGGTTTCATGCAATTCTCTTGTTCTCACACCTTAATTTCCTCCTATTCTTTGTGTGCAACAGGCTAGAATTGCACTTGAGAGGAGAAAGTTTCTAAAAAATGCACATGCTGCTGTCCAGAGACAGACAGCATGGTCAAACTTAGCCAATGAAATGACTGCAGAATTCCGTGGTCTCTGTGCTGAAGAGGCAAGTTCCAGCATCTTATCATTTACTGTTGTAAAATAAGGCTAGTGAGCCTTGATGTTTAACTCAATTTCTCTTACTGTTGCTTGTTAATTCGTTTTGATATGTTCCAACATCATATTCAGGCCTATCTGCAACAAGAACTAGAAAAGCTTGAGGATATGAGAAACAAAGTAAAGATGGAAGGGGAATCATGGGATGACCGAATCTCGGGTTCTTCAGCTCATAATTCGCATCTTGTATCCAAGGCAACCCGACTTTGGGAGTCTTTGCTAGCTCGAAAGAGTATGTATGTTTAACTATGTAGCTATCACTGACTTTTATGAAATGTGTATTCTCTGTTGGAAGATGTTCTCGCTGTTTGGTAAGATCTTAATATTACTTACCGTAAGCGCTGTTTGTAAAAATCCTTCTGGGCCTCCGCTTAGTCCCCGCCTAGGCGCTAGGTGAGAGTTACCGTCTAGCGATTTGCCTAAACCCGCCTAGACAAGATTTCCCGCCTCATGTAAGAATCTAAACATATATTTAGGCACTGCGTAGGCTTTATTTAAGGTTCAATGTCACACATAAGCATCAATGTTCTAGTTGTAGGCTTTTTTGCCTTATTAATTATTCCTATGCACATCCAAAATTCCGAATTTATATCAATTGACACTAAAAAAGCAACTACTTTTTATCCAAAATACATGAGATATCAAAGACCAATTAATCCTCTATTTATTCCCGTCTAAACAATTAATCCCTAGTCCATACGTACTGCATAACGATTTTACAAAGTAGTTAATGGATGTGCTGAATCTGAGATATAGGATATTCATAGCTTGCTTGGGTCTGTGACTCACCGTCCATCCTCAGTATACTTTTTTTGGGGTCTTTATCATGTCATTTTGTAAGCAGTAGGAGCAGTTTAGTCACTATATTAAATATACTCTTTTCAGTCTGCAGTTAATATGATCATTTTATTCTGACAGTCAGATTACTAGTTTCAGGTTGTTATTCCTTCAATATTGAGAATACGAACTTTGACAGTTTCATTTTTATCTCAATGATCATTGCTCAACAAGCAACTATTCACCCTTTTAACGCTATGTTGTACATAACTGCCTTCATGTATTTTATTTGTTGAATTAATAAACTCACTAGTCTAAATTTTATTCAGGTCAACATGAAGTTCTTGCTTCTGGTCCTATTGAAGACCTTATAGCTCATCGAGAGCATAGGTAGGAAGAAAAACCACAGTTGCTGGAAGTTTACTGTTGTACTCTACCTATATATATATATTTTTTTCTTTGTTTATTTCCTGTTCTGTATGGTCACGTGCTTCTGCTCCCAGGTACCGCATATCTGGAACATCTTTGCTTGCCGCAATGGATTTAAGCTCGAGTTCTTCTGCACAAATTGATAGCCACGAACAGAAGGATCAAAATGAAGCTATAAGCAGAGCAGAAGATCAAAGTGGAACAGCTCAACCTACAGTTGATGTAGCTGAGATACTGAGACGTTGGACCCATGCTTTACAACGTATACACAAACAATCACTTCATCTGGTATGCTCTTTTTTTCTTTCGACTAAGCTAGTAGAAATAATTTTTGGTTTGATATTTTTCCGCAAAACATTTGAAAATGAGTACAGAGGTTATTGATTTATTATCAACTTATAATGTAATGTAATATGGTAGAAAGAAAGTTTTTCTTGATAAATTTTGGACCAATGAACTTATCTGTCTGATTGAGTTTTAACTTTTATGTTTAATGTTTTTTTTTGTTGAAAAATTGTTTAATAAACTTCTGAAAAATTTGTGCACATAAAATATTTTAGTTTGCTGTACCTTTTAATATCTTATCTCAAAATTTGGGTAATTTTTTAAATTTGTAAAGTTCCCGTTTCATCCATTTAACACATAAATTTTTTCGGGATATTAATTATGGCAACCTTATACATATAGTATATAGCAAGGGAAATAAAATAGAACAGATACTTTTACTATAAATAATAAGTTTAATGTAGTATGGGTATAGCAAATCTAAACTTTCACACTTGTGTTGGGAATTATATTTCTAATAGGTAAAGATTTTTTAATCGATTTATGTAGACCCATAGATTAGATATACTAATCTATAAAAGCTCCAAACATTTGAAGCCATGATCCCAGGCTTTGGTCATTTTGGGCCAATATGGACCCTTCATAGCATTTGACATCAGGACTCCTTTTTGAGAAACAGGCAAAGGCTAATGGTGGAGAGGGCCCTGAACTTCTACGGTGTGCATCCGATAGTGGTACAAGTGGACATGCTGAATCTTTAGCAGCAACACTAGCTGAACATCGCCAACATCTAGCTAGCATACAGGTATACAACCTGGGAAAACTGGGGAAGTGATATGAATAAGTAGCAATTATGGATCAAATTCCCTACAATTTATGGATAATTTAATGCTTAACCCCTGTGAACAGCTTTAAAGATTTTGTTTTTGTTTTCTTGGAAACATATTTTGATAATCTGGAAGAGAAAGAAAACTAAGTGTAATATATTTTACAGTACAAACAGGGATAGTTTTTGACAACTGTTTTATCCTTACTGGATGAAAATAAAAAATACTTGGAAGAAAAATATGACCAAGAATTGTTGGAAACCTGTCCAAAATATGTGCATGTTTAACGGCTCTTCTACATTAAGTTTGTATGTAAAAGCAATCTTTAGTGATCTTCTCGTTGAAGCTTTTGTCAAAGGCAATGCCTTACCCTAGTGATTGAACGTGAGCCCTTATCTTTAGTACAAGGTTTAAGGGTGCCGCAACATTCAAAAGAACATCGCATTTTTTTTCCACATACTTTCCAATTAATTTCAATCCTACTTTTTTCTAAAATCTCATCTATCTTGGGACAAAGAGAATTAACATCGACGGTTGGAGTATTTCACTTTTCATTTTCTTCTAGCTTTTCTTAGCCAGATAATTTTTGATGACACTGAGATTGGTTGTAAGACTGTATTATTGTAAAATTTGATGTTCAGTGAAATGCAGCTAAAACTTCTCTTTTTTTTTTTTTTTAAATATTTTTGACATAGGGACTTATCAATCAACTTAAAGAAGCAGTTCCAACAATGCAGAAATCAATAGCAGATCTCGCAGAGGAAGTGAACAATATAGCTCCGTGTACAATAGATGAATACAGTGGAAGATCATCCTCGCCTATCCTTGCCCAAGCCAGCGGAAGATCACTTGTAAGAACTAAAAAATAAGATTAAATAATGAAATGTTTACTAATTTTATCTTTCGTCCTACCAATTTACTGACTGTTACATTTGCTGATATTTTATGGCTTCCTCATGAGCTATCGTTGTCTTTTGGTTTGCTTGTAACAGGAAAACAATAGCGATGAAGTCACAGAGATGACTTTTAAACTAAATTCTATGCAACTCGAGAAAGCTTCAAACAGCCCTCCTCTCAAATTACCACATTTGTTTAATTTAACTCCAAACTCTTCAGGGAAAACAATAAACACACCAAAGCGACATGTTGTATCTACCCAACCAGTTCAATCGGAAACCTTAGCGGCTTGTAAGCCGATTGAGCCTTCTTTTACAAATGAACGTAGCACACCACAAGGTTGGTCTGTGAATGTGCTATTATTATTTTTGGAACTAGGAATCTATGATAAAAAATACGTCTCTGGTTCGAAAGACATCTTCTCGTTCGAAATAAGTGAACCAAGAAACCAAGTTATGTGACTAATAGTCGAAGTCACTGGACTACTAGGAAATTAACTTAACATAAATAACTAACAGAAATGCTACTGATGCTTTAGACAACAATGCTATCCCAAAAATAGTAACTAATAGATCGTGTTGATGCTAATAATAATAGAAGTTCATCAAGGAGTCATTTCTAATATTTATTCAGTTTCTTTTGCTACAGATACCAATATAACATGCTCTCAGAAACTGAGACGGTCAGTACGTGAAGCTGCACTATCTAAACCAGTAAACAATACGAAATATACAGGCCAAAAGAGCATTGACGATGGATCTGAGCACTTTTTTATACCTCTTTCAACTGGTTTAACAAATAGAAAGAAAATTATGCCTGCTTCATCCCCACAAGAAGTGCGGGTTAACAAGAGTCTTAAACAGCAGTCATTAAACCTTGAAAACGATTTAAGTTCAGTCTCCCATGTATCAATGAAAGAATTGAATGGGACTGCAAAGTTTGAAACCCCAACAAACGGTATTGATTCTAGAGGAGCCGATGATTGCAGTGATCAAGTTCTCTCACCTCCTTTGCTTATGGATTCAACGTTCTTTTCAGATGCTTATGAGGATTTGCTTGGTAAATTAAGGCTCCTTGCTCCTTTTTTAGCTAAATTTGCCAGACTTGAAACATTCGTAAACATGCATTTTAATATTATACATTCGTAAATTTTTTAGCTCCTTGCTCAAATTAACTTTGTTGATTAGCAGTTTAGAAATCTGTTGAGCCAAATTCTGAAATACAGATGGAGTTCTATTTGACAGTGGTGATATAAATCCTTTTATCATTAATATTTGACAGTGATTAGATAGCGATGCTTATAGGAGTACAGTGTTGCTGTACCTTTTCTCCTTCACATGTTCACCGATGCTGTTATTTTATATAAATTTGAGCACTTTGTTTTGAGTGAAATTTAAGTAATGTTCCTCGACACATTCTCTGTCTATTTTGCAGCACCGTTGTCTGATATAGATGCTGCTTTGATGGAAAGGTGATTCTAATGCTCTCCTGATGTATAGAAGAATATTTTTAAAATCGGTATTGCTGCCGAAAATCATGGATGTCAACCGTATTAATATTGCAGCATCAAGAAAATTGTGTGTTTGTGTCAATATGTATCGGCCAGCAATGCATCACACGAAAAAAATGCATCATACAGAGCCTTTTGAGTTTGCCAGTGAAGAGATTGAAATTGTTTATTTTTTTCCCTGAGCAGATATGTATATTGGTGTATACTACAGCTTTTTTTAGTTGATTTTCACATGTAATTTATTTCAATTTTTTGTTGTATTATTATAATCGATTCTCTGCATAACTTGATTTTCGATTCTTTCCCATATCTGTATAATCTGAATTCTTAATGTATGTCTTTTATGGGTCTATTTACATGCAACACAAAAAGTGACGACAAAATATTCTTGATAAATTCAGATTATTCTCTTTTAGTACCAAAATTTTATTTCCCCATCTATTGTTCTTTACAAGGAACTGGTTGAAGTTTGTTGATTACTTCAGTGTGTCAATCTTCTGCAAAAAGGTGCTTCACTACTTTGAAGGTTTGTTTATTATACATTGGCAAAAGAATGAAGGTTTGTTTATTATACGTTGGCACAAAGGATTGAAGGTTTTGCTTATTATACGTTAGCAAAAGAACGAAGGTTTGTTTGGCATTACATACATATACATATATACATATACATACATACATATACATATATATACATACATATACATACATACATATACATACATATACATACATATATATATATACATACATACATATATATATATATCAATCTTCCGCAAAAAGGTGCTTCACTACTTTGAAGGTTTGTTTATTATACATGGCAAAAGAATGAAGGTTTGTTTATTATACGTTGGCATGAAGGTTTGAAGGTTTTGCTTATTATACATTAGCAAAAGAATGAAGGTTTGTTTGGCACTATACATATATGTGTATATGTGTGTGTGTGTATACATGTATGTGTGTGTGTGTATGAGCGTTCAATCGCATCTCAAACTCAAACAGTGCAGCATTTCATTAGTCCATTCGAAATAGTGCAGCATCCCATTAGTTCTTTAATTTCCATTACAAACTCCGAATAAGATACAAGGATAGTGGGAAGAAAAAAAAAGTATCATTATTTAGAGTGCAATACTGTTTGGGGTGCTACTGAACGCTCTTCATGTAGCTCAATTTCGGTACACCTCAAGTCCTCTTGATTTGCACAACATTTTGAATTAAATTATATAGTAAAAAGGGAAAGTAGTATTGTTTAATTGGGAATGTGGTAGAAATCAGAGAGATTTGAGATATAACAAAAGAGAAGTGTGCCCAATCATAGCCTTTATACGCATATATAGTATTTTAGTTTACTCCTTGTAACAATCTGTTATTTTCAACCATTCGCATCCACACACGTCGGACTTGAATTGCTTAAAATATCAGATTGTTAATTTACATTTAGCAACTCAGCATGTACAGTAAATAAATCAATCACAGAATCACAGACACAGAGTAATATAACAATAATGCAGCGAAATAGATAAATAGTAGTTCATGAAGCTACTATATAAACATCAGAGTTAGAAATAAAATACAACAAAATATCTCAAATACGCTGAAGTCTCGAATACAAACAGACACTCTGAACAAATCAACTGGAGAAGCTGAATCGATAGTTGGATCTCCAAGCGAAGCTCCAAACTCCAAAGGCGAGTCTCAAATACTGTGTCACTCAGTCTGACCCGAGCGTAAAGCAAAACACAAACACTCGAGTCAGGATTAACATTTTTATATCAATAAATCCAAGTGAAATATCAACTGAAATACAAGTAACTCAAAAGATGTTTGGGATACCCATCCTTTAAGGATCTGTGGAACTATCTACTATGTAAAAATATATGATATTAACAACCAAACGTCATTATAACACCGTGGTCATTTCAAAATAATTTATACTTCAAAACCAAAATATCATATTTTTTTCAAAACCATATCAATACAATATCATTTCCATTACAAATATATGTATTTTCAAATTATAGCACTTTCAAAGTTATAACTCTTTCGAAACCAAAACACTTTGAAATCATTATACTTTGGAATCATAACATAACTTTGAAATCATAACTTCCACCACTTAAACAATTTAGATATTAATAATAGTATCTATAATAAAATGGTTTATAAAATAAAATAGTTTATATTAAAATAATTAGTGTATTAAAATAGTTTATATAAAATAGTTTACATTAAAATAATTTATAAAGTACAATATTAATAATTTTCTCAAATTTCACAAATTGATTCAAACCAACTCGAATACCAAATTTATATTTATTCAATCTCAATTTATCAATTTCAATTCAATTCAGCTTCTAAATAAACAAATTCAAATTATACCTATTTCAAATACAGATTTGAACCACAAAATAAACCATTTAAATTTCAATATATTTCAAAGCTTTAATATTCAACGTTTTAAAACTAAATTTGAAATTTCATATAGATCTTGATTTAACTTCATTATTATTTAGTCCTGAAATATTCACTTAATAAATTCAATATTATTTAAATAACCTTAAATTACATCTTACTTTATATTTCCTTCAATTTCTTTAATCGTGAAATATTCATTAAATTACTTAAATTAAAATCAAGTTATAAGATCATATCTTTAAATTTCAAATTCAATAGTTTTAAATCGGTTTAAAAAATTCTTAATTTAAATACAATTTAAATAAATTTCAAATTTATCTTCCCAACCCTAACATATAAATTCATTATAAGAATCTATTTTTAAAATAAAATTTTAAATAAATACTTAAACATATTGTATTTTACTTAAATCAAACTTGACTAAATTTAAAGCTTTTTATCAAATCTATTTTATATTTAAACTTATTCGTACACATAATATTTTCAAATTTAAATAAAACCATATATATTTCCTTTCAAAGCCATAGAAGTCATTTTTAAATATTTATATATAGACCAACGGTGTCCGTATAAAATTTTCTATCTTATGGTTAAGTGATACAGATATTTATCATTTCAATCCGTAATTTAAATATGTACGAGTATATATCATTTCAACCTACAATCGCTTGGTTTTATCATTTCAATCCACAACGATTTTCTCCTATTCTACAGATCGTTCGGGTATATATCATTTCAACACATAGTGAAATTCTATACTAGCACGAAACTTGCAGAGTGATAACAGATATGATGATAATAACAACAAGCATATATCATCAATAACAATATAATATAAACATAGGATATGGTGTCATCTCCTGCAGGTGAACAGTTACAGATAATAACATATCAAATATGGCAGATAAATAACTAACAGCAGCATACTTCAACTATCGTTTCAATGGAAATCAAATTTAATAAACATAAGTATGTTAATCGTGAGTGATTACTCACCTTTCGAGATTAAAGAGAATAGACAATGGAATGAAGTTACGGATCCAAGCATGAATTTCGAAGCAAAGCACGATGGACTCGAGTTAGATGGACAAGCTGATAAAACGGAACCAATGGAAATAAATCAAATCAGTTTTGGATATAAACTGAAAATATATACATTATTATTATATTATATACATACATACAACCCAATATGAAAATAGGTGACTCACGCATATACATAACGATTTAAAACAATATTAAATAAAACAAATACACAGGTTACATTACCTTATGATATAATGTATAAATATACGTCAGGTTCCAAAAAAACTGTAAGGGTTGGAATTTTTGACTCCCGAAAGTCCACTGTATCAACTGCCAAGCAATCGAAGGCCGGAAAAACCGTACCGTTAGGGTTAAAAAAGAGGTAGAAGATAGAAAAAGAAAGAAAAAGCAACAATAACAATATCAGAATCTCACAATCGCAGCGGAACAACATATAAAAGATAAATCAATATCTTTAAAACAAAGAACTATATCAGTAATTACATTTCATCACATTACATTACATTAGCAGAGTTTACAACAACAAACAGCGGAAAAGAAATACTATATACTAGTTGATACGCCAAGCCATCCAGCTTGCCTCCAGAGCTCCACAGCCACTCTTGAATTCCAGAATATCCTGATAACCTAACTCTGGACTGTCCGTGTTAAAATTGGTGGGCACCCAGAGTTTAGGAAGGAAACAATAAACTCCAGGTCAGTTATGAGACTGGTGTGAGAACTTAAAATAGTTTATCTTTAAAAACAAACAAAGAAATATTTTAAATTAGATTCGCAATGCTTTTTAGAAAATGAGACTACCATAAGGCCTCCCGCACACACACACACACACAATGCAAACGCAGAATCAGAGGAGATTTCTCCTTATGATAGTCAAATATGCTTGATACGCAAACTTTCTTCGATATTATTACTATAAGTGCAAAGTGTAGGAAAACATCTCGAAAGTATAATATAAATCTTAGCCAGCATAGACATTCCGCACTTATGCCTATTATAGCTACCATCTAAACAGTGGCGACCACCATAAGTAAATGACAGGTTCTACAACTAAAACCGTACAGAGTTTCGTATTGGAGTTTGGATTTCCAACTAATGGTCAGGCCAAGGAACTTCCCATTGCCATATGGGTACGCCTCTGGAAAGACGCCCCGAGAACCTAACCGGATCTCTGCCAACACAAGGCCGGGTTACCCCTAGCTGGGTAACTACTGACACGAATATGCCATCCCCCGGTCGTAGCCGACGTAAATTCCGGGATTCACCAACAACCATAAAATAATAAGTTTGCAGCAACAACATAGGTTAAGTATCAGGGCTCCATACCATAATACCACCTCTATCCAGAAGAAAATGACATACACTAAGGGGGCGCTATCCCCTAATAACCTTACCGCATCTTTCCTGTTTTGACCATTATCGGGGTGTGAGGTCCGACGAAGTCTCGTCCACAAAGCTACGCTTTTCACAAAAGCCACGCTTTGATTAACAAATATTCAACAACACTTCGTATGCCACATTACCAATTTGGGAATATATCACTAGTAACCATCAACTACATAACCTCTGAGCTCGTACGTCTCAGAGAAGGGTGTTAAGCTAAGAGAATAAATTCTCCGCCACCAACAGAAATATATTTGATAGAAACCAGCTTTACATCTCAAATTGTAATGTCAGACATACAAGTCCGTTTCGGGATCGAACAGAACCGAAGACACTTTCAAAGAAGTCCTTGCAATCCGGATATTCACTAATCATGACCGGACTTCCCGTCACAAAGGGTGATAAAACCTCTATATCGGAGATCAGCCGATGTAGAGTCATTCGACGGTAATCCTTCCATTTTCAAAAATATCCGGTCTTCAACACCGGTCTTCAAATGCTATCCATTTCGACGTATCATTATTCAGAATGAGATTTATGACACAAAGGTCCTCTCCCGACTAAACAGAATAACGAGCGCTTATTTTAAAAATAAATGTAGCATTAATTTTCAAGCAATTCACAACCAATACCCATTTAAAGGTAAATATTGATAGTCGGTTATTTAACTATCGAAGCAAACCAACAAATATTCAGCACCATAACAATCACTAGGCCCTTTTTATTAATCTTCCATAAATTAAATAACTTGCCAAATATTCGCTTCAACTTATCTTTAAAAAGATATATCCTCTAAGCCATTTCAATTTCTACACTGAAAAATATTTCCAAAATACTTATTCATTTTTATTTCAAAATGGTTCATTTAAACCAATTAGATAAATCCTTACAGATTTACTTCAAATTTACGTTCCAAATCCGTAATTTTAAATTTCCATGTGAATTTAAATTTCCAAATATCCATTGATATATGATTTTCAAATCGACTTCAAATATTCACTTTCAATTTATCTTTAAAAGATATAATCTCAAAACATTTCACTTCATATTGGAAAATATTTCCATACTTATTTAATAATAAGTAATTCAAAAATCTATTTATTTTCAATACTTAGAAAATATTCTCTTAAACACATTCTTTTGAGTCAAAACGAATGTTGCGTAAAACATCGTTACGACAACTCAAAATCACTAGTATAGAGATTCGAAATTAAGATAGATATATAAATCCCAATACTATACAAAAACCTTTCTTTTCGAAAATCATTTACTATAACAACAGTGTTACAGCCCATCTTTTCCTTATTTCTCGAAAACGTCTATTTCAACAATGAATGTTGAAATCTACGGTTTCGATCCTTAACACATTTTAAAACAACTTCAAATCGTTTTAATTCTATTTAAAATATCACTTTCCCAAAACTTTTCTTTAATATATTATTCACTGTCCAAAATCGTGAATATACTTCGTTAACAAAATTCAACGTTTCTGCACATTTTATTTTAAAGGATTATCCACTGTCCCAAAATCGTGAATATACTCCTTTAATAAGCTATAATAATTAACTTATCAAAATAAGTCGATTTCGGATTTATAAAACAACGTTTATAAATTCACATAATTTTATAAAAACTTCAACTTATAAAATCCCTTAATTTACAAATTCTATTTATATCTCATTTAAACATCAAAATCCTATTTATAAGTTAATTACTTATAAATCTTTTATTTTACAAAATCTATTCATTTTATAACTTCACAATTTATAAATCTATAAATTTCAGCCATTTATAAATCCATTCATACTTCATTTTAACACTTATAAAAACTTGTTTTATAATTCCAATATTTTAATTTATGAATATCGCTTTTATAAACCTTTTATATAAAGCTTTTTATAATAATTCAAAAATCTCAATTTAAACTATTTTATAAATTCATTAACTCCACATTTCAAAAATTACATTTTAACTATATTTTCTCAAAAATCGCATTTTAACTATATTTTCTCAAAAATCATAAATTTTATAACATTAAAATTATGACGTTATTTATTTAAAATCAATCAATTTCCAAAATTCAATAAAACGTATACTTTCAAAAATCACTTTAAAAATCCATTTAAATTTGAAATCGTTGCTTTCACATTTTTAAAACTCCAAAAATAGGCCCAATGCTGCAACAGCACTAAATATAACAATCACGGCATCCAAAACATCATATATCATATGATAACGGAATATATCACAATATCTGTAAATAAATCAATACAGGTGAGGAATCCAGTTGGATCCCTCCAACCCGTTTCCCTACATCCACAAATGTTAGCACAATACCAGTCCCGTTCCAATACGGAATATCGCGGTATATGGGATTTATAAAATATTATTCGCTATTATGCGGCGCAATAGGGTCTCATCCGCTATATAATGCGGAAAAATCAACTCCAAGTACATATATAATACCAATTCCACATCAAGGTGAAATATTGCGGTATATGTGTTTAATAAATAACATCCGCTTAATATACGACGTATAGGGTCTATTCAAAATCATAGATAATGATTTACCATTCAATTACAAAATCAAGCAATTTTAAATTTAACTATTTAAAATTTAAATCGAAACAAATTCGATTGAGTGAGAAGTTCTCACCTTGCTTTCAATAACGGTTTCATCGTTTTATTTCGAATAAAATTAAACATGCGTTTAGTTTTACCCAAAATTTTCACTAGCTCCAATCAACTCCCTTCTAGCTCCACCGCGTAGTGTTCGTCAATACGAAGCTAACGCAAGTCGTTTCGTGCGTTTTCGACCTCGTATGAAAGAGTTATTGCATTTTAAAGTTTACACGAATTTAAACATAAATAATTTACAATTTTCTTTATATTTTCTAACCCTAACTATTTCTGGCCGTTGGATTTCTTGCTCCAATCATCAGGGCCGCATGCTTCTTTCTGCTCAATCTACAGGTAACAACGTTCAAAATCGAACCCATAGCCGCTACCTTTCCATCAATTTTTGCTCCGCCTCCGATCAACGTGAAGACGATCGACGACCTCCGTTGCAAAGGTCGTCTCGACCCCCATCATCGACCAAAGTATTGTGGAGCTCGGCTGCCTCATTTCATATAGAAACGCGTGCGAACGTGCCATGAATGCGAGCTCCTAGCTCCCTCCTCGTCGCGAATTAGACGATCACCACCGTTGGATAGCAAGATCTCAACGTGCTCTTCAACTTCGTAGTTGAAGATTTCTTGAATTGGTTTACAGATTTGAAGAAATTGGAGGAGAAAGAAGTATAAATTTCGGCCATTAATTTCTGAGTGGCGGCTAGGGTTTAGAATTAGGTTTGAGTGTAAAATGAAGAAAGTTAGGTCCTTTTATAGAAAATTCTCAAACACTATTCACCCGAAATTTTTTCGAACTCCAAACGAAGCGTGCCGCTTAACGTTTATAATATTTTACCCCCATTCCGAACGCAATGGAATATATATCGGGAGCCAATTCGATCAAATTTGGAAGATACGATTTCGAATCGAATTATTTAAATTCAAAATTCACTCGAATCGATTTCTACGCGTTTTAGCTTGCCCCGGACAAACCGTAAGTCCAATTGACACGAAATTTGAAACCATACAATAATATAACATTACAGATCCGATGAAACTGGTTTCGTCGAAATCCAAGACTGTTTAAAAAGTAGCCATTTTAACTCGTCAATTAAATATTAAAATATTCAATTTCTGGAAATTTACTTTTAATTCAATTTTAAAAAGTTCTGCAACATCATTCTAACTCCAATATGATTTAATACAACTTTACAAATCAGTTTTATACATATTAAACCCGATTTCCAATTATTTCTGTATTTTCAAATATTAAATTATCGATTTAATTATTCAATTAAACCTAGATATTCGAAATAAAAATTTATTCGGCTTACAAATTTCACTTGTTAATATTTAAAATCAATTAAATATACGAATTTCAAATGATAGAAATTCTGGGTCGTTACAAACTTCCCCCCTTAAAAGAATTTCGTTCTCGAAATTACCAAGTAAGAAAAAGTTACAGAATCCATTAACTTTTCAAACATCCATTCAAATTAGATTTCAAATTCACTTAAGTGTTTAACTTTCCCAAAATCCATAGTTAAACTTCTTACAATAACTTTACTAAGTTTTCAAATCATACTTAGTTATCTTTTCAAATTATTCCAATTTTCTCAAAAATATTCTAACGCCTTAAATTTTCGAAAATTTTCGCCAGCGTCTCCTTTGCACGGCTCGATCCGAAAAAAATGGCAATATATATATCACAAATATACATCTCATCAAGTAATGAGGCATCCCGCAGGGAAAAAAGGTGTAAAAGTACGATTTGTAATCCAAGATATGTACTATATATATTATTAGCGAGCATATACGGCTAATATAGCGTGAAAGCGAGCTCCAAATGCGAAGCAAGCGCCATCCGCACCTACTAAACACTCAATAAATCATGAGAAACATGCGTACATGAAAGTAATATCGATATACAACATATACCAACAACTATGTATTCAATATAACAAATGCAACAAAAAGCAATAAATGAAACAAATCCATATCAAATCAATATACATTCACTTCTCATTAATATTCAATGAATTGGTTTTTCATTTAATCACATTTGATTCATTAATATTGGACTTTACCAATTCATTTATTCATTTTCAATTAGTTTATATTCACTAATTTACATGCAAGTTAGTTCACTTCCACATTCAAATCAAATTACCTAGCTTTCAATTTTATCAATTTAGCTTCATTAACACTTAGTGAATTATATATAATCATCTAACAATCATATAACAACCAAATCATAACCAACACAACCAATCTTTTTTTAAATTTACATTCAATTTGGTTTAACACTTTTAATTCCAATTGGTTTAGTATTAAATTGACTTACATTCAATTTATTCAATTAGCTTTAAATGAATTAACTCTTACATTCATCATTCCATATCACTTTATTTACATTTGATTGATTAACATTCACTTCATTCATTAATTCAATTGCTAATTCATTTAACCACAAAAGTTAAATTTCATTACATAACTCAAGTTTATATTCATCACTTCACTTTATTATTTTACTTTGACACCAAAATCAACTTCATTCATCATTACTTAAGTTATATTCCATTTCAAACATCATTTGTTTAACTTAACTTAAATTTCCACTTTTAAATCCAATTTAGATTCCAATTCCAGTTCTATTTACTTACAAATTCGAAATGGATTTCAATTTCATTTTCTTGCACTTGCAAATTTTGTTTATTCATTCACAATTTATTTTCCGACTTAATAATTGTATTCCAATCATTTTATATAACATTCCAGAGTCTTTTCTATCTTTCAAAACTATTTTTGAAACCTATTCAATTATCCTTTGAATTTCAAAACCCAAACCCAAATTTTCCAAACAACTTCCATTTAAAACAACTTGGCAGCAATCCCTCTTTTGGAAAACTCGAAAATGAACACCGATGATGTTGCAATCATCGTCGGAATTATTTTCCAGCGATCGAAAAGAGTTTAGAGCTTTTATCCCTCCAAAACAATTTTCCAAAACCCTTAAAAATCATTTTCAAATTCAAAAAGGAGTTTAATCTTTTCCAAATTGCAAACCCTTTCAAAACATTTCCAAATTTTCCTCTGGAATTTTACTTCAAATTACAAATCACATTTACAATTTATATTCTCCAATTCTATTTGTATGTGAATTTATTTCTTAACTTTGGAGTTACGATTTCAATTTCCTTTTCAACTTTAATGATAATAATTTAATATCATCACTTTCTAGCAACCAAGCAATCATATATTATAATAATTCACAGAATTTTTTTTCTCTCTTTTATATACGAAAATAATTTAGGTAAAATTATTTCATTTACCCTTTTTTAAAACGATATCGTGTCGAATTTGTTCTGTACAAGTGCTTAGAGATCCCTATCAACAACGTTAATTACTCGTATTGGTCAGAAACCATATACCACTCAACAAACCAATCATCACAATATGAAACAATTTATATTCACTAATAAGTACGCGCTCATATCTATTATTACACTCAAACTCATTCTAAAGTACTACTGACTCTATCTCTAATGAGTAACACCCAACAGAGCCAAGGTTGTCACTTAACCATATGCTCTGATACCAAATGTAAGGGTTGGAATTTTCGACTATCGAAAGTCGACATCAATACGTCCACTGTATCAACTGCCAAACAATCGAAGGCCACAAAAACCGTACCGTTAGGGTTAAAGAAGAGGTAGAAGATAGAAAAAGAAGGAAAACGCAACAGTAACAATATCAGAATCTCACAATCGCCGCGCAACAACATATAATAGATAATGAATATCTTTAAAACAAAGAACTATATCAGTTATTACATTTTATCACATTACATTACATTATCAGAGTTTACAACAACAAACAGCGAAAAAGAAATACTATATACTAGTTGATACGCCAAGCCATCCAGCTTGCCTCCAGAGCTCCACAGCTACTCCTGAATTCCAGAATATCCTGATAACCAACTCTAGACTGCCCGTGTTAAAATGGGTGGGCACCCAAAGTTTAGGAAGGAAACAATAAACTCCAGGTCAGTCATGAGACTGGTGTGAGAACTTAAAACGGGTTATCTTTAAAATAAACAAAGAAATATTTTAAATTAGATTCGCAATGCTTTTAGAAAATGAGACTACCATAAAGCCTCCCGCACACACACACACACACAATGCAAACGCAGAATCGGAGGAGATTTCTCCTTATGATAGTCAAATATGCTTGATACGCAAACTTTCTTTGATATTATTACTATAAGTGCAAAGTGTACGATAACATTTCTAAAGTATAATATAAATCTTAGCCAGCATAGACATTCCGCACTTATGCCTACTATAGCTACCATCTAAACAGTGGTGACCACCATAAGTACATGGCAGGTTCTACAACTAAAACCGTATAGGGTTTCATATTGGAGTTTGGATTTCCAACTAATGGTCAGGTCAAGGAACTTCCCATTGCCACATGGGTACGCCTCTGGAAAGATGCCCCGAGAACCTAACCGGATCTCTGCCAATACAAGGCCGGGTTACCCCTAGCTGGGTAACTACTGACACGAATATGCCATCCCCCGGTCGTAACCGACCTAATCCCGGGATTCACCAACAACCACAAAATAATAAGTTTGCAGTAACAACATAGGTTAAGTATCAGGGCTCCATACCATAATACCACCTCTATCCAGAAGGAAATGACATACACTAAGGGGGCGCTATCCCCTAATAACCTTGCCGGATCTTTCCTGTTTTGACCATTATCGGGGAGTGAGGTCCGACGAAGTCTCGTCCACAAAGCTACGCTTTTCACAAAAGCCACGCTTTAATCAATGAATGCTCAACAGCACTTCGTATGCTACATTACCAATTTGGGAATATATCACTAGTAACCATCAACTACATAACCTCTGAGCTCGTACGTCTCGGAGAAGGGTGTTAAGCTAAGAAAATAAATTCTCCGCCACCAACAGAAATATATTTAATATAATCCAGCTTTACATCTCAAATTGTAATGTCAGACACACATCCATACAAGTCCGTTCCGGGATCGAACAGAATCGAAGGCACTTCCAAAGAAGTCCTTGCAATCCGGATATTCACTAATCACGACCGGACTTCCCATCACAAAGGGTGAAAAAACCTCTATATCGGAGATCAGCCGATGCAGAGTCATTCGACGGTAATGCTTCCGTTTTCAAAAATATCCGGTCTTCAACACCGGTCTTCAAATGCTATCCATTTGACATATCATTATTCGGAATGGGATTTATGACACAAAGGTCCTCTCCCGGCTAAACCGAATAACGAGCGCTTATTTTAAAAATAAGTGTAGCATTTGATTTTCAAGCAATTCACAACCAATACCCATTTAAAGGTAAATACTCATGGTCGGTTATTTAACTATCAAAGCAAACCAACAAATATTCAGCACCATAACAATCACTAGGCCCTTTTTATTAATCTTCCATAAATTAAATAACCTGCCAAATATTTGCTTCAACTTATCTTTAAAAAGATATATCCTCTAAACCATTTCAATTTCTACATTGGAAAACATTTCCAAAATACTTATTCATTTTTATTTCAAAATGGTTCATTTAAACCAACTAAATAAATCCTTACCGATTTACTTAAAATTTACGTTCCAAATCCGTAATTTTATTTCCACACTTCAAAAATAAATCAATGTTTATTTTTAAACAAATTCCCCTTTCCTTTATAAATTCCATGTGAATTTAAATTTCCAAATATCCATTGACATATGATTTTCAAATCGACTTTAGATATTCACTTCCAATTTATCTTTAAAAGATATAATCTCAAAACATTTCACTTCATATTAGAAAACATTTTCATACTTATTTAATAATAAATAATTCACAAATCTATTTATTTTCAATACTTAGAAAATATTCTCTTAAACACATTCTTTCGAGTCAAAACGAATGTTACGTAAAACATCATTACGACAGCTCAAAATCACTAGTATAGGGATTCAAAATTAAGATAGATATATAAATCCCAATACTATACAAAAAACTTTCTTTTCGAAAATCATTTACTATAACAACATTGTTATAGTCCATCTTTTCGTTATTTCTCGAAAACATCTATTTCAACAATGAATGTTGAAATCTATGGTTTCGATCCTTAACACATTTTAAAACAACTTCAAATCGTTTTAATTCTATTTAAAATATCACTTTCCCAAAACTTTTCTTTAATATATTACTCACTGTCCAAAATCATGAATATACTTCGTTAACCAAATTCAACATTTCTACACATTTTATTTTAAAGGATTATCCACTGTCCCAAAATCGTGAATATACTCCTTTAATAAGCTATAATAATTAACTTATCAAAATAAGTCGATTTCGGATTTATAAAACAATGTTTATAAATTCACATTTATATAATTTTATAAAAACTTCAACTTATAAAATCCCTTAATTTACAAATTCTATTTATATCTCATTTAAACGTCAAAATCCTATTTATAAGTTAATTACTTATAAATCTTTTATTTTTCAAAATCTATTCATTTTATAACTTCACGATTTATAAATCTATAAATTTCAGTCATTTATGAAATCCATTTATACTTCATTTTAACACTTATAAAAACTCGTTTTATAATTGCAATATTTTAATTTATAGTTATCACTTTTATATAAAGCCTTTTATAATAATTCAAAAATCTCAATTTAACTATTTTATAAAATCATTAACTCCACATTTCAAAAATCACATTTTAACTATATTTTCTCAAAAATCATAAATTTTATAACATTAAGATTATAACGTTTATTTATTTAAAATCAATCAATTTCCAAAATTCAATAAAAAGTATACTTTCAAAAGTCACTTTAAAAATCCTTTTAAATTTGAAATCGTTACTTTAACATTGTTAAAACTCCAAAAATAGGCCCAATGCTGCAACAACACTAAATAATCACGGCATCCAAAACATCATATATCATATGATAACAGAATATATCACAATATCTATAAATAAATCAATACGGGTGAGGAGTCCAGTTGGATCCCTCCAACCTGTTTCTCTGCATCCACAAATGTTAGCACAATACCAATCCCGTTCCAATACGGAATATCGCGGTATATGGGATTTGTAAAATATTATCCACTATTATGTGGCGTAATAGTGTCTCATCCACTATATAATGCGGGAAAATCAACTCCAAGTACATATATAATACCAATTCCACATCAAGGTGAAATATCGCGGTATATGTGTTTAATAAATAACATCAGCTTAATATACGGCGTATAGGGTCTATTCAAAACAATAGATAATAATTTATTATTCAATCACAAAATCAAGCAATTTTAAATTTAACTATTTAAAATTTAAATCGAAACAAATTCGATTGAGTGAGAAGTTCTCACCTTGCTTTCAATAACGGTTTCAACGTTTTATTTCGAATAAAATTAAACGTGCGTTTAATTTTACCCAAAATTTTCACTAGCTCCAATCAACTCTAATCCAGCTCCATCGTGCAGTGTTCGTCAATACGAAGCCAAAGCAAGTCGTTTCGTGCGTTTTCGACCTCGTATAAAAGAGTTATTGCATTTTAAAGTTTACACGAATTTAATTATAAATAATTTGCAATTTTCTTTATATTTTCTAACCCTAACTATTTCTGGTCATTGGATTTCTTGCTCCAATCATCCGGGCCGCATGCTTCTTTCTTGTAACAGCCCGCAAATCCGTACCCCTGAGTCAACGCTATTTTTCATCAATCAACTCAAGACATACAGTAATGTGAACCATTTTATTTTAAGAAGAAGAGGTAGAAGAAGAGAGAACCAAACAACATCAGAATCTAACCATCGCAGCGGAATAAAATATAATAGATAATAATGATCTTTACATAAGACAAAACTATATCTGTTTATACATACATCATCAGAGTACATCAATCACAGCTCAACAACAATAGCATACAACTAGATACACAACTGCTCAACATGACGGAATATATATATATAAACAAGTACGAGAATACGTATCGTCGTCCAGCTCATCCTGAGCTCTACAGCATCAAAACCTGTATCCTATAATACTCGGTCGGACCCGAGCATTACAGTTAAATAGCACCCGAGTCAGTCTGGAATACCAGCGTGAGAAAATCACACCCAATTGATTATTTAAGTTTCAAAAATCCTTTGAAAACAAAAACATCTCGTAAGACCATGCCACAAATAAACATGTCGGGTTTTTACCTTACGATAGCTAAAACAAATTTTATAGAAATCCTCTGATATTATAATAGTGTCTATTTACAAATACTTATAAAATAGCCGAAATTGTTACATCTATTAAATTCCAGCTACTAGCCACCGAAGTGGGTAATACAAACAAAACTCGTACAAGGCTCGTAGGGAAAATGGATTTCCAACAATGACTAGGCACTGGGGTACCACCTGTCACAGTACGGGGCCTAGATCACCGTACCGAGGATTACTCCCTTCATCCCCTGCAACACAAGGCCGGAACCATTCCTTACTGAACAGTCCCGAACAAGATAAACCCCGTGGTTGGCGCGACTAACCACCCACTAAGCCGAATAAAAAGGGACATCTAGACAGGGGAAATATCTTGTCCTGCTTGGGCATGACCCACCTAACCTTGCTGCATATCCCCTGATTTTTAGTCATTCCCGGTTGATGAGGCTTGAGGCTAAGCGTTACCTTTAGAACGATTTCACTTAGAATGCCCATCGTCCACCTGACGATGTTTCGCAAGCATTCATCCATACAAGTCCGTCCCGGGTTCGAACGGAACCGAAGGCACTACTCCTACTACATCCATTTTGGAAATATCCTCAGGATTAGTAGCGACTAGCCCTTGCACTTCACTGCTCCATCTTCAACTCCGAACACGTTTTTCGCACGAAACGTACAAACCGGATCGAAGTGGTTTTCGAGAAATAAATCTCGATCCCGGTCTCTTCGAAACGATCAATGCAGTTGTCCAATATTGATAGTCGGTTATTTAACTATCAATTAATATTCACAACATCCATCACACAATAAATAATTTCCCAAATTATTTATTTATCTCAAAATTTCTTCACAAGATATATTTCTATTTTCAATCCTTTGAAAACAGTTTCAAAACCACCTTTCTTTTCAGAATAAAACTTCCCAAATATTTTCTATCTTCTCTGAAAATCACCAAGCACAAAACTAGATTTTTAAAATAATTTAAAACACTTTAATTTAAAATATATACTTATAAAACATTTAAATTAAAGCTACTTTAATAATTTGTTAAAAATACATACTATATGAATATTTGAAAATAAAGTTACTTAGTAAATATAAAACTAGATTTCTTCTTATAAAAACAAAATACTAAGTTACTTCTTAATAATTACTACTAAAATAACTTAAAAGAAAATCTTACTTGAGACCTTAAATATTAGAATAATAAATTTTACAAAACTTGCTTTCTTTAAAAACAATGTTAAAACATTTAATTTATATTTAAAAATTTACTTTTTAAAAACACGTACTTGGCTATCCAGAGAAAATTCCAACTTTCCATAACTTAAATCAATTATCCCAAATTGATTTCCATTTTTTTTTTACTTATCAGTTCATTTCCAAATTCAGTAGTTATGGACTTTATTATTATTATTATTATATTCCTTCTTTACTCTTTCAATAATCCAAATCTTAAATTCTAAATAAATGTTTGTTCTTTTTAATTAATAATACTGCATTTTAAAATTCATTAACTTTCTGTTTATTCAAATTTTCCTTTCCATTCTCAAGATTCATTTATTAAAATTTTAAAGTCACTTTATTTCTTTTCCAAGTTATTCTTAAATTTATTCTATAATTATTTTACTTGAAATTTTCACTTCTTTGATTTTCATTTCCAAAATCAAATTTATAATTTTGGTAATTCATTATACCCAATTATATCAACCAAGCCATAGCATTCAATACTTCCACATAATTCATTATAGGATAACAAACAGTCAGAACAGAGAGTATAAAATAATTTAAATAAAAGTTGAGGGGTTCAGTTGGATCCCTCCAACCTGTTTTCCCTGCATCCACAGTCATTAGCATCACATAATATGCCAATTTCAAATTATACTATACTATATCCCATCAATCAATTCAACCATACAATCAATTATTTAAATTTAATCATTTAAATTTAAATTTAAACTGAGTGAGATTAACTCACCTTTGCCTCTTAAATTTGTACGTCCGCTTCATTCTCGATTTAAGTCCACGATTTTATACCTTGTATAAACATTTATATGGTTTATTAATACATGAATAATTGAACAATTAATTTCATTTGACAAATTAAATTTCCCAGTGATTTTATTTTGAACAAATTTCCCTTTTAATAAATTCATTTAGCTAAAAATTTAATTTTAAACAAATGATTTATTAACATTTTAAGCAATCGGAAAATTTATTACCATTTCCAAATATAATTAACTAATGACTTAGTTTAAACTCGTTTTCCTTTAATAAATCTTTTTAGTAACTTAAATAGTTAAATAAGGAAAT
Organism: Allium cepa; assembly: GCA_030765085.1. NCBI lineage: Eukaryota > Viridiplantae > Streptophyta > Magnoliopsida > Asparagales > Amaryllidaceae > Allium > Allium cepa. The sequence goes on from CM060939.1 coordinate 926,025,370, forward strand.
CAAAACAGTTTAATCTTCAAATCCATTTATTTAAAAATTAAACTAGTAAATTAAAATATTCATTTTTATTTCCTTCTTGAAATCACTTATACCTAAAAATCAAACCTTTATAAACCCCACAACTTTTTATTTCAACTAACATAAAATTACTTTACTATAAGTTAATAATTTGTCTAACTTGAAAATGACTCCAATTTCTTTACTGAGAACTTTTCATCTAATATATATATTTAAAATAAAAAAATCTGGTTTTAAAACTCCTTTCCCTGTTTCTGTATATACATATGTGTATGTAATTAAATTAAATTAAATTAAACAACAGATATACCTTAATGCCGAACTGACCAATTCCCAAATTACGACGAACTCGATGCCACACAACAACTGCAGTAAAACCACGAACCCTCTCCACCACAGCCAACGTGATCTGCAACTTCCCTTCTCGGCTCCCCACAAATCGCGATCTCCTATTCTCGACCTAGCTTCCAGAAATCACGGCTTCGGCCATCCCAATTGAGCGCCGCTCGAGCTTCTAGTCGTCCTCAATCGCGTGCCACCTGCCTTGAACCGCCGACTCCGAGACCACCACCTTCACGCACGAGCGTGCGCTCCCTTCCAAACCTCACAACAAAGTCGCGACCACCCCTACGACCTTCGACTTCGCAGCGCCACCCCACGCACGCGACTCCCCAATACAAAGCCCCAGCAACCCACGATCGAACGCGATTTCGTTCGTGTAATTTTTTTTTTTTTTTAGTTATGGATGTCTGCAGTAGAAATAAGGGAAGAAAGAGGGAAGTTGTGTTAGGAAAGGAAGTGTACTGGAGAAGCTAAGAAAGAAGGATGGTATGGCAGTGATTAGATGTAGGATATTTTGAATTAAAACGGTTAATTATTCTCGAAACGTTTATATCTCGTACGCTCACACGAAGACTCCAAAAATTATGAAATTTGAAATCCAGCAATAATTAAATATTACGGATCCAAATGCACTGGTTTCGTCGAAATCCGAGATTGTGCCTCGGAAGGCTATTTTTAAATTCAATTAAACGATATAAATTTTCAAAAGTAAACAAAGCGCCTTTAAATTCGATTCTGTCACTTTATTGTCTTCAATATTGTCAATATAAATTTTACAAGCCTTCAACTTATTTTTAATAGGCTTAAAATCTCAGATTTCATATTTTATCCAATTCAAATTATTTAACTCAACAATTTAATTGTCAAATAAATTATGATATTCGTAATTTAAGTTAATAATTAACCTTTAAATATTTAAAATCAATTAAATATTCCGATTTCAATTGCTTAAAAATTTCGGATCATCGCATTTCTTCTCCATCTACAGGTAACAACGTTCAAAACCGAACCCATAGCCGCCACCCTTCCATCAATTTTTGCTCCGTCTCCGATCAACGTGAAGACGATCGACGACCTCCGTTGCGAAGCTCGTCTCGACCCCCATCATCGGCCAAGGTATTGTGGAGCTCGGCTGCCTCATTTCGCATAGAAACGCGTGCGAACGTGCCATGAACGCGAGCTCCTAGCTCCTTCCTCGTCGCGAATTAGACGATCACCACCACCATTGGATAGCAAGATCTGAACGTGCTCTTCAACTTTGTAGTTGAAGATTTCTTGAATTGGTTTACGGATTTGAAGAAATTGGAGGAGAAAGAAGTATAAATTCGACCATTAATTTCTGAGTGGCGGCTAGGGTTTAGAATTAGGGTTGAGTGTAAAATGAAGAAAGTTAGGTCCTTTTATAGAAAATTCTCAAACGCTATTCACCCGAAATTTTTCCGAACTCCAAACGAAGCGTGCCGCCTGGCGTTTATAATGTTTTACCCCCATTTCAAACGCAATGGAATATATATCGAGAGTCAATTCGATCAAATTTGGAAGATACGATTTCGAATCGAATTATTTAAATTCAAAATTCACTCGAATCGATTTCTACGCGTTTTAGCTTGCCCCGGACAAACCGTAAGTCCGATTGACACGAAATTTGAAACTATACAATATTATAACATTACGAATCCGATGAAACTAGTTTCGTCGAAATCCGAGACTGTTTGAAAAATGGCTATTTTAACTCGTCAATTAAATATTAAAATATTAAATTTCTGCAAATTTACTTTTAATTCAATTTTAAAAAGTTCTGCAACATCATTCTAACTCCAGTATGATTTAATACAACTTTACAAATCATTTTTATACACATTAAACCTGAATTCCAATTATTTCTGTACTTTCAAATATTAAATTATCGATTTAATTATTCAATTAAACCTAGATATTCGAAATAAAAATTTATTCGGCTTACAAATTTCACTTGTTAATATTTAAAATCAATTAAATATACGAATTTCAAATGACAGAAATTCTGGGTCGTTACAAAAACAATTCAGGAATACAAACATACAGCTTATATTAAATGTTAAATAAATAACTTCAAATTTAGCATATGTTCACACAGAGATATATATGTATATATATATAATAACTTCCATACGTATATAAACACGTATACAACTTCTGAAAATAACTATTATATGCAATTTATATATATTAAATTTAAAGCAATACTTTATATAAACTAATACCTAGAACTTATATATATATATATATATATATATATATATATATATATATATAAACACACACACACATACATATATAACCTTTATTTATATAAACACGTACCAAATTTAAATAGTATATACATTAAAATAACGTAACATATATGAACATAACTTATGTTATTAAAATTTATATATACTGTACAACATATAATAACTAGACTTACATTAACCAACTATAATATAAGCTAACTCATAACCCGCATGTGAATATATGCTTTCATATAACTCACAGATTGAAACATATTTTTTCTTTATAAACTATAAAAATAGATTTTCTTTATAACAAACACATTGTATATTACTTATATATAAACTCGTGTAAATAATAAGAGATAACATAACTTATATAAACCTATAATCTCATTGTATATTACTTATATATAAACTCGTGTAAATAAAATGAAGAAAGTTAGGTCCTTTTATAGAAAATTCTCAAACATCATTTCCAAGTTCATGCAACAAACCTGTAATCTCATTTCCACTTCAAAAGCAAATCTGAAATCCCTTAAACAAAAAAATCAAAACACTGTAAACTATATCAGTTTCCAGAAACAACAACCTGTAATTAATGTCTACATTTCATCTGGAAATCATCAGCATTTTCAAACCTGGAACTAAAGCAGAAGCCAAGCGTGCATGCATGTAGTTTTGGACAGGAAGCAAAAGCATTTAAGTTTTAATCAAAAAAAGGGGCTGTAGCTGATAATCAAAGGAGAAACTCAGTTTTAAAGGTCTAAAGTTTTTTCATTTTCAATGATGCTCTGTTCTTCCGAATATCAGGTGAGTAACACCATTCTAAAGTTTAAATATGATTTTGGTTGCAAGTTAAGATTTGGAATGAATGTGTTTTTGTGTGAATATATTGTGAAGTTCATGTAAATATATATGAATGAATAAATGTATGTGCATGCTGTTGTATTTGTGATATCTTGTTTTAGTTTTCCAGGCTGTAGATTTATTCATAATTCATTATCTCTGAGGGAATACGTGTATGATTTATTTCTGGTTTTGGAATCAGCTGATCTGGGAGATTTGGTTGTTGAGTCAGACTTGTTTGTTGTCTGATTTCTTGTTTAGTTTGGTAGATCTAGATGAGTAGGAAACCTATAGCTTAGTAGTATTGATTGTTGGATTCTGTAGAGCGAGTATTCTGGTGTTTATAATTGGGAAACTCGAGAAAATTCTATTTTGAATTTTTGTTTGGATAGTTATATTTGTTTGTTTGAGTGAATTGGTTGCTATGGTTGTTAGCATATGATTGATAATATATGCTTGTGTTTTAAAAGTAAAATCTTAGATATATTATTAAATTACCTTTTTTTTTAAATTTTGGGGAAGAAATTCTTTTAAGGGGGAAGGAACGTGTTGTCCCGGAATTTTTGGCAATATCAATTTAATAATCTTTATTCAAAATTAAATTGATTTGATAATATTGATTAATAAAATATGAATTGGTTTAATAATCTAATTAAATAAATATTTAATTAGTGATTTTATCTTTTAAAAGTTAAACAAAATGATTTCTATTTATAATGTATATATATATTTGTATGTATTGTAAATAGAAATGTTGGTTTGAATTAAATAAATAAAGTCTTATTTTCAATTATGATAATATATTTAGTAATTTGGAAATTATGATTTAAATTAATATTAAGCTTTTCAAAGTTATTTAATTAATAACCATATGATTTGTAAATACTTGAAATAAATGTTAATTGTTTAAAATTTTATCTTAGCTTAATTTTTAAATTTAAATAATAAGTTTGTTTCATTTCTTTAAAATATTATTTGATATACATATATATGATTTGAAATAAAAGTTTAAAATACAATATGGCATATGGTCTTAATTCATTTAAAAATAGAAGTGATTTATAATCTCTTCTATATATCATTTAAAATTGTTAAATTTGTTATTTTCAATGATGATTATAATACTTAGGTTTTATAACCATAATTTTTTTTAATGAATATAGAGTTGTTATTTTTAAATTTAATAGGTGGTTATATATGTATATATACAACTTGATGTTTTAAAATTAGATTTTAGAATTTAATTTGAACTTGAATTTGAATTTAAAGTTTTAAAAATTCAATGTATAGATTTTATTTATTTATTGGATTTTAAAATATTTATATATAAAATTTTATTTATAAATAAAGTTGGTTTTTATTTCTTTTAAAATTATTTATACCTATATAGATACTAATTAATTAATTAATTCATTAAGCTTGATTTTGTATTAACCTTTCATTAACATTTAAAATATAACTAATTAATTATGAGACAAGTGTTAGCATATTAAATAATCAAACAACAAGTGTTAGTATATTAAGTTATCTAAATACATGTGTTAATTAATGAACAAAGGTTTATGACAAGTGTCATTTAATTCCTATTTTCTTTTTATTATTTTGTTAATTAATTTCAGCCTTTATAAACCTATTTTCTCCTTCATTCTTTTCTTTTCTATCTTTCAAAATAAAGGGCTAAGTGAATCAAAGAAAAAAAAAGAAAAATCTGAAAAAAAACTCATAGCCACCTCATAAACAAAATCTAAAAAAAAATCTATTAATCAATAAACCCTGCAATCATTTCCAAGTTCATGCAACAAACCTGTAATCTCATTTCCACTTCAAAAGCAAATCTGAAATCCCTTAAACAAAAAAAATCAAAACACTGTAAAAGTATATCAGTTCCCAGAAACAACAACCTGTAGATCAATGTCTACATTTCATCTGAAAATCATCAACATTTTCAAACCTGGAATTAAAGCAGAAACCAAGCTTGCATGATTGTAGTTTTGGACAGGAAGCAAAAGCATTGAAGTTTTAATAAAAAAAAGGGCTGTAGCTGATAATCAAAGGAGCAACTCAGTTTTAAAGGTCTAAAGCTTTTTCATTTTCAATGGTGCACCGTTCTTCCGAATATCAGGTGAGTAACACCATTCTAAAGTTTAAATATGATTTTGGTTGCAAGTTAAGATTTGGAATGAATGTGTTTTTGTGTGAGTATATTGTAAAGTTCATGTAAGTATATATGAATGAATATATGTATGTGCATGATGTTGTATTTGTGATATCCTGTTTTAGTTTTCCAGGCTCTAGATTTATTCATAATCCATTATCTCTTGTACCAAACTTTGTTATGAATTAAGTTACAGACAAAATTTGTTTTTTTGATCATAAATTTAAGTTTAAAAATTTAGTTAAGTTAAAATAAATTGAAACTTGCTCTGGAAACCAAAATGGAAGGGAAGACAGGAGTTTTGTTTAAAAATTCAAATCCTCCAATTTATAAATTAGGCTGTAATCTAAAACCTTATAGGAAAACATGATTTTTAAGACAGAAAACATAATTTTTAACATTGAATTATGGGAGTAGTTCATATTTATCTGGAAATGGTGTTTGGGGTGTTTTTTGGCGAACAAGGCAATCTGGATGGTCAGGGTTCATAATGAAGGAAGTAGAGGGATCTGCTACTTTGGCAAAAATGTCAAGTGGTGGATCAAGGCGGTGTGGTGGCGGCAGGAGGTCGATCTTGCCTATAGCCCTAGTTTTTGGGTTGGTTTTTTAGCGTATTCGTTCAACATCTCTGGTGGATCGAGCTCCACAAGAGTTTGGAGATTGAATGAGGGGTTGGAAGAGATAGATGATGTGGCCGGAGGCATTGCCGCTCTGATGATCGGAGTTTGGTTAACATGGATGTTTCAGGTTTTGGGTTGAGGTGGTTCTGTGTTTCCAGGTTTGGGGTTTAAGGCTCAATCTTGATTTCGAATTGCTTCAGTTGTTCTGATGGTTGAATTATGCTTTGGAGACGATCATCGTCTTGTAGGGATCATCATGGATGATCGAAGAAGGGTGGATGGTCAGTGCATATCTGGGTTCTGTTGTGTTGAATTGAGCAGTGATGTTTACTCGAGATTTTCTCGAAGTAGGTTGATGATTTGCTCGAGGCATTTGGATTTTGGCTCGAAGCAAATAGTGTTGGACTCGGGTAATGTTTTAGTGACAGGTTTCAGAAACCTGTCAGTGTTTTGATCTTTAAATTTAAACTAATTTTAAAAATAAAAAGCAAGTTTAAATCAAAGTTTTAAAGCAGATTTAAAATATGGATTCAAAATGAATTTGAATCCAAATTTTGAAATAAAATAAAGTTTTCTAAAATTTAAATGTTTTAACAAGTTTAAAGGTTAAAGTGTATTTAAAAAGAATTTGAATTTGAAATGGAATTTGAAAATGTATGGGAAGGATCTAAAACAAAGTTTAAATCAAGATTTTAAATCAGAATTCAAATCTAAATTTGAATCCCAAGTTTTGAAATAAAATAAAGTTTTATAATTTAAATGTTTTAATAAGTTTCAATGTAAAGTATACTTTAAATGTTTTGAGATAAAAAGGGGGATTTTTTTTTTTTTTTAAATTCTTTTATAAGATACAAGTATTCTTTTACATGTGAATTGAAGAGTTTTTAAATTGGTTTTAAATTTGTTAAAGATAAATTGGTTTTCATTTTAAATCTTGAATTTAAAATGAAATTTAATAGTAAACTTGAAAATAAATATTTTCAATTGTATTTATAATTTAACCATAGATAAGAAAAAGTTTAACTTAAACTTAGTTAGGATTTAATGGTTTGTAATTCATTTAATTATTAAGGCAATTAAATGTATAAATTAATTATTTAATAAATTAATGAAATGGATAATTAATTAAAGTAATTAAGGGTTTTAAAATTTATTAACTAAAGTTTAAGGGTTAATTATTCTTAGAATGATTAATTTGTAATTAGGAATCATTAATTAGATAAGATTAGATTTTTAATGAATGATTAAAAAAATTAATTAATCAAGTAACTAAGAATTAATTAAGTTATAGAAAACACTTAATTAATTAAATAATTAGGATTTATTAATAAGTTATCAATGATTAGTAAATTTATAATTAATATTGATTAACCTAAATAATTACTTTAGAGAAGTAATTAAAGATTTGTTAATGGTTAATGAAGGTCATTAACTTGGGATTATTCAATAATTAATTAATGTGATTAATTTTAATAATTAATTAGATTAATTAATTTAAAGATAATCATTTGAGAATTGTTTAATGTAATTACTTAATGGAAGTAATTAAGAAATTAATTACTAATTGTAATTAATTAAGTTTAATTAATTTTAGATAATCGCTGGATAATTTAAGAAGCAATTACTCGAGAATAACTACTTAGTAAAGTAATTAAGAAGATAATTACTGGATGTAATTAAATTGAAGGATAATTAGGAATGGAAGAGTTTTTTTTGAAAATTAATTACTTGTGTAATTAATATAAAGAATAATTACTTAGAGGAAGTAAATTAATAATTAATTACTTGGTGTCATTAATTAAGAATTGTTTTAATAAAGTTATTTGAAGATAAATAAGAGATGTAATTAATTAAGGGTAATTAGTTACTTAATGAGATTAATAAATGTAATTAATTAAAGATTAATTATTAAAGATAATTAGTTAAGGAGTAATTAATTTATCTAATGGTGTAATTAGAGGTGTTAATTACTGAATGTGTTTAATCAAGAGCGATTAACCAAGACGGTTTAATTGATGATAAATTACTTAATGTAATTAATATAAATAGGGTAATTATAAATAAAAAAATAATTAGGGATCATTAATTTATATAACTAATGATGTAATTAAGGATCGATTAATTAAGATAAATTAATCAATAATAAGTGATCAATGAAGGAATTAATTAATGTAATTAATTAAGGATTAATGTAATTAATTACAGTTAATTAATTAATGAAGTAATTATAGGTTAATTACTGAATTTGGTTTAGAATAATTAATTTGTGGAATTAATTAAATGCTAATTACTTGAATGTAATTAAAGGATAATTAATCAAGGGTGATTAATTAAGGTGATTAGTTAGAGGGTAATTAATTAATTGATTTGTAATTAATTAACAGTTATGTAAGCAAGATTTATAATGATGAAGTGATTAATTTAATTTACTTTAAATTAATTAGGAAAGAAGTAATTAATTTAATTCATTTTAAGTTAATTACAGGATGGTGATTAATAAGTCATTGCTTATGAATGCTGATTGATATTGATTGCCCTGAATAGTTGAGATCTCAGATATGAGATAAGTAATGTTGTGTGATATGGATGCTTTGGTTGCATTGTGATTATAATATGAGTTATCTGTTGTGATGATAATATGGATTATCTGTTTATGATGATAATGTTGATATGTGAATTATCTATCTGTGTGTATATAGATAATATTGAATTGAACTGTTTTAAACTTTAAAACAACTTGGACCTAAAAGATGGCGTTTTGGATTTCGATGAGACCGGGATCGGGTTTCCATATTTGGATATCCGGAAACCACGTCGATCCAAATGAACGATAGGTCGTGAATCTCAAGTGAAGGTGAAGATTCATAATGCAAGGGTTATCGTCGTTAACTTTGAGGGTGATTCCAAAATGAGTGTAACGAGATAATGCCTTCGATTTCGTTCAAACCCGGAACGAACTTGTATGGATCGAATGCTTTCAGAACATCGTCAGGCGGACGATGAGCATTCTAAGAGATGTGTTCTCTAAAGGTAATCGTAGCCTCAAGCCTCATCAACCGGGAATGGCTAAAACAGGGGAGGTGCAGCAAGGTTAAGTGGATCATACCCAAGTAGGATGAGATTTACCCCTGTCTAGAAGTCCCTTTGTATTCGGTTGTGTGGGGCAGTTGATTGCAACAACTGTCGGGGTTCTCTTGTTCGGAACTGTCCAGTAAGGGATGGTTCCGGCCTTATGTTGCAGGGGAGTTAGGGTGGCTCCTCGGTACGGTGATCTAGGCCACGTACTGTGACGGACGGTACCACAATAGCCCTACCATTGTATGGAATCCAATCTCCAATAAGTGCCGTACGTTTTAGATGTGCCCAACTATGTTGGAACGTGAGATGTAAGCATTCCAGCTATTTCTGTATTTTACTTGAAAACCCTAGACACTACTATAATATCACTGGATTTCCTATCAAATGTTTTAGTTAGCGTAAGGTAAAAACTTTTCCATGTTTATGTGTGGAAAGTCTCACGTGATACCCTTGTTTTCAAAGGATTTTTAAAGTTAAGCAACCTTAACCTGTTACTCACACTAGACCCATGTCTGACCGGACTTTATCTTCTATTTTCTTAAACTCTTGGGTACTCAAATTTTTACGAGTAGCCAAGGGATTCAGGTTAGCTTTGATGAATTGTGGAGGAGCAATGGGGCAGGAGGCTTCTGCGTTGCAGATATATAGTTTCCGCTGTGTGTTCTCTATGTCGGTATTTCCTTGTTGAGTTGTATTGAGTTGTATTAACTAGACAGGTGTTTATAACTATCTAGTATGTGATGTATATGATGTGTAACTCTGATAGATGTTGTATATTATGTAATACTTATGTAATTAATATAATTTATTCGTTCCGCTGTTGAGATTCTGTTGTTGTTTCTTCTTTCTCTTCTTTCTTTTCTCTTTCTATCCCTTTCTTTCTTAAAGATGATATGACTTTCTGAGGAGAAAAAGTCGGGTCAGTTGGTGTCAGGCGCTAGGTTGAGTGAATACCTAGGCTTTGGAGTAATTTCTTTCTTGAGAGAGCGTATTTGTAATTTTGATATATATATATTTATATGTATTATTTCTACCTATTTGTTGGGATACCCGTACAGGTTTTCCAATATAAGTTATAAAGGTCGATAAGGTAGTGATGTGTGTAACACGACTACTACCATTGGTTGGAGTTTGTATGTTTTAGGTTGGAAGTGTAACTGTCGAGACTGTAGACCTAATACCGTTTCGAGTGAGCTTTGTAGCTTGGTATAAGGATTTCATCGATCTATGAAGGTAACCTGTAAAGGTTCGGAGTACATCTTTGAAGTTGGCTGAGTAGAGTTTGGATCTGTCGGTTAGGAAAAAGAGAGTGATGTTATCTTGTCAACCTCAAGAATGAATAGCTGTGTGATAAGACGCAGTGACTATGGATATTTCCGAAGATGTTTTCTTTGGAACAAGTTTAAGGAAGTAGGTCTGCTTCGGTGTAGTGGCTGAGTTCAGCAAGGCGTTTCTGTTTCGTTTGAAGTCCGAGTTTCTCGAAGAGATTTGGATTGGGAATTCCTTGGCATTTGAGTCAGCAGTGCAGCTTGGAGTGTCCTGTGGGTCGGCAAAAGGTCTTCCGGCTTAGCAGTGTCTGAGAGATGGAGTTCAGAAGCAGTAGAGTGGATCCATTCCTTTAATGGATTGGCCAGACCAGCGTAAGCTGTTCTGATTGGTAAAGAGATAACAGTTTTCTTTGGAATTTGGTCTGGATTGATCGCAAAAGTGACTTGCGATAATTGAGTATTCTCTTGGATTGTTGGAGATTTTTCTGGATGTTTTCAGGGAAGTCTGAGGTTGTCCGCATCTAGGGATTTAGTTTTCTTATCGACCAGGATTCCAGGAGCGGTACCGGTGGTTCAACTAGTTGAAGGTTTGTTCCTTGAGATGGAGTTTGGTGAAGCAACTCAGGATTGGAGGAACTTCTGAGTTTTCTCTTGGTTTTCAGAGATCTTATAGGTTGTGTTGTCAAGTTTGTGCTCGTGTTCTTCATCAGCATTCTTCTCTACTCCAGATCAGAGTTGTGCAGCGGAAGCAGTTTGGGAGTGCATCTGTTTGTCTTTTCCAGATAGGAGGAGTATGTTTTCTTCTGATGATTGTGAATGGAGTTTGTTCTTGATCTTGGATGATCTTGGAGGATCATTCTGGTGGATTGGGTTTGGTCCAGTTTGTTTCTTGAGACATCAGCAAGGGTTGAGCTGATCAGGAAGGATGTAGGCAGCCCAGGATCTCGTCCGAAGAGTTTTGTGGATTTGAATCGAAGACCTGATTTTGGATAAGTATTCTCCGGTTTTAGGAGCTATAAATTTTGGTGAGTCTGGTAAGCTAGCTCCGAGGTGTTTTGGATCTCTTCTGTGTTCTGTTATGGATAAGTGTTTGGTCTTTTGGATTGAATTGCCGGTTTAGACAACCGGAATTCGTTGTGTTTCACGTATCTCTGAGGGAGTACATGTATGATTTGTTTCTGGTTTTGGAATCAGCTAATCTGGGAGATTTGGTTGTTGAGTCAGACTTGTTTGTAGTCTGATTTCTTGTTTAGTTTGGTAGATCTAAATGAGTAGGAAACCTATAGCTTAGTAGTATTGATTGCTGGATTATGTAGAGCGAGTATTCCGGTGTTTATACTTGGGAAACTCGAGAAAATTCTATTCAGAATTTTTGTTTGGATAGTTAAATTTGTTTGTTTGAGTGAATTGGTTGCTATGGTTGTTAGCATATGATTGATAATATATGCTTGTGTTTTAAAAATAAAATCTTAGATAGATTATTAAATTACCTTTTTTTTAAATTTTGGGGAAGAAATTCTTTTAAGGGGGAAGGAACGTGATGTCCCGGAATTTTTGGCAATACCAATTTAATAATCTTTATTCAAAATTAAATTGATTTGATAATATTGATTAATAAAATATGAATTGGTTTAATAATCTAATTAAATAAATATTTAATTAGTGATTTTATCTTTTAAAAGTTAAACAAAATGATTTCTATTTATAATGTATATATATATATTTGTATGTATTGTAAATAGAAATGTTGGTTTGAATTAAATAAATAAAGTCTTATTTTCAATTATGATAATATATTTAGTAATTTGGAAATTATGATTTAAATTAATATTAAGCTTTTCAAAGTTATTTAATTAATAACTATATGATTTGTAAATACTTGAAATAAATGTTAATTGTTTAAAATTTTATCTTAGCTTAATTGTTAAATTTAAATAATAAGTTTGTTTCATTTCTTTAAAATATTATTTGATATACATATATATGATTTGAAATAAAAGTTTAAAATACAATATGGCATATGGTCTTAATTCATTTAATAATAGAAGTGATTTATAATCTCTTCTATATACCATTTAAAATTGTTAAATTTGTTATTTTCAATTGATGATTATAATACTTAGGTTTTATAACCATAAATAATTTTTAATGAATATAGAGTTGTTATTTTTAAATTTAATAGGTGGTTATATATGTATATATACAACTTGATGTTTTAAAATTAGATTTTAGAATTTAATTTGAACTTGAACTTGAATTTAAAGTTTTAAAAATTCAATGTATAGATTTTTTTATTTATTTGGATTTTAAAATATATATATATAAACTTTTTCTTATAAATAAAGTTGGTTTTTATTTCTTTTAAAATTATTTATACATATATAGATACTAATTAATTAATTCATTCATTAAGCTTGATTTTGTATTAATCTTTCATTAACATTTAAAATATAACTAATTAATTATGAGACAAGTGTTAGCATATTAAGTAATCAAACAACAAGTGTTAATATATTAAGTTATCTAAATACATGTGTTAATTAATGAACAAAGGTTTATGACAAGTGTCATTTAATTCCTATTTTCTTTTTATTATTTTGTTAATTAATTTCAGCCTTTATAAACCTATTTTCTCCTTCATTCTTTTCTTTTCTATCTTTCAAAATAAAGGGCTAAGTGAATCAAAGAAAAAAAAAGAAAAATCTGAAAAAAAAACTCATAGCCACCTCATAAACAAAATCTGAAAAAAAAAATCTGTTAATCAATAAACCCTGCATCATTTCCAAGTTCATGCAACAAACCTATAATCTCATTTCCACTTCAAAAGCAAATCTGAAATCCCTTAAACAAAAAAATCAAAACACTGTAAAACTATATCAGTTTCCAGAAACAACAACTTGTAGATCAATGTCTACATTTCATCTGGAAATCATCAGCATTTTCAAACCTGGAATTAAAGCAAAAACCAAGCCTGCATGCATGTAGTTTTGGACAGGAAGCAAAAGCATTTAAGTTTTAATCAAAAAAAGGGGGTTGTAGCTGATAATCAAAGGAGGAACTTAGTTTTAAAGGTCTAAAGCTTTTTCATTTTCAATGGTGCTCTGTTCTTCCGAATATCAGGTGAGTAACACCATTCTAAAGTTTAAATATGATTTTGGTTGCAAGTTAAGATTTGGAATGAATGTGTTTTTGTGTGAATATATTGTGAAGTTCATGTAAATATATATGAATGAATAAATGTATGTGCATGCTGTTTTATTTGTGATATCCTGTTTTAGTTTTCCAAGCTCTAGATTTATTCATAATTCGTTATCTCTTGTACCAAACTTTGTTATGAATTAAGTTACAAACAAAATTTGTTTGTTTGATCATAAATTTAAGTTTAAAAATTTAATTAAGTTAAAATAAATTGAAACTTGCTCTGGAAACCAAAATGGAAGGGAAGACAGGAGTTTTTTTTTAAAATTCAAATCCTCCAATTCATAAATTAGGTTTGTAATCTGAAACTTATAGGAAAACATGATTTTTAAAACAGAAAACATAATTTTTAACATTGAATTATGGGAGTATTCCATATTTATCTGGAAATGGTGTTTGGGATGTTTTCTAGCGAACAAGGCAGTCTGGATGGTCAGGGTTCATAATGGAGGAAGTAGAGGGATCTGGTACTTTCCAAAAATGTCAGGTGGTGGATCAAGGCGGTATGGTGGCGGCAGGAGGTTGGTCTTGCCTGTAGCCCTAATTTTTGGGTTGGTTTTTTAGCGTATTCATTCAACATCTCTGGTGGATCGAGCTCCACCAGAGTTTGGAGGTTGAATGAGGGGTTGGAAGAGATAGATGATGTGGCCAGAGGCATTGCCGCTCTGATGATCGGAGTTTGGTTAACGTGGATGTTTCAGTTTTTGGGTTGAGGTGGTTCTGTGTTTCCAGGCTTGGGGTTTAAGGCTCAATCTTGATTTCGAATTGCTTCAGTTGTTCTGATGGTTGAATTATGCTTTGGAGATGATCGTCGTCTTGTAGGGATCATCATGGATGATCGGAGAAGGGTGGATGGTCAGTGCATATCTGGGTTCTGTTGTGTTGAATTGAGCAGTGATGTTTACTCGAGATTTTCTCGAAGTAGGTTGATGATTTGCTCGAGCATTTGGATTTTGGCTCGAACAAATAGTGTTGGACTCGGGTAATGTTTTAGTGACAGGTTTCAGAAACCTGTCAGTGTTTTGATCTTTAAATTTAAACTAATTTTAAAAATAAAAAGCAAGTTTAAATCAAAGTTTTGAAGCAGATTTAAAATATGGATTCAAAACGAATTTGAATCCAAATTTTGAAATAAAATAAAGTTTTCTAAAATTTAAATGTTTTAACAAGTTTAAACGTTAAAGTGTATTCAAAAAGAATTTGAATTTGAAATGGAATTTGAAAATGTAAGGGAAGGATTTAAAACAAAGTTTAAATCAAGATTTTAAATCAGAATTCAAATCTAAATTTGAATCCCAGGTTTTGAAATAAAATAAAGTTTTATAAATTTAAATGTTTTAATAAGTTTCAATGTAAAGTATACTTTAAATGTTTTGAAATAAAAATGGGGATTTGATTTTTTTTAATTCTTTTATGAGATACAAGTATTCTTTTACATGTGAATTGAAGAGTTTTTAAATTGGTTTTAAACTTTGTTAAAGATAAATTGGTTTTCATTTTAAATCTTGAATTTAAAATGAAATTTAATAGTAAACTTTAAAATAAATATTTTCAATTGTATTTATAATTTAACCATAGATAAGAATTTTTTTTACCTTAAACTTAATTAGGATTTAATGGTTTGTAATTCATTTAATTAGTAAGGCAATTAAATGTATAAATTAATTATTTAATAAATTAATGAAATGGATAATTAATTAAAGTAATTAAGGGTTTTAAAATTTATTAATTAAAGTTTAAGGGTAAATTATTCTTAGAATGATTAATTTGTAATTAGGAATCATTAATTAGGTAAGATTAGATTTTTAATGAATGATTAAAAAATTAATTAATCAAGTAATTAAGAAATAATTAAGTTACAGTAAATACTTAATTAATTAAATAATTAGGATTTATTAATAAGTTATTAATGATTAATAAATTTATAATTAATATTGATTAACCTACATAATTACTTTAGAGAAGTAATTAAAGATTTGTTAATGGTTAATGAAGGTCGTTAACTTGGGATTATTCAATAATTAATTAAGGTGATTAATTTTAATAATTAATTAGATTAATTAATTTAAAGATAATTATTTGAGAATTGTTTACTGTAATTACTTACTTGAAGTAATTAAAAAATTAATTACTAATTGTAATTAATTAAGTTTATTTTGATTAGTTTAAGTTAATTAATTAAGTTTAATTAATTTAAGATAATCACTGGATAATTTAAGAAGTAATTACTTGAGAATAATTCCTTAGTAAAGTAATTAAGAAGATAATTACTGGATGTAATTAAATTGACGGATAACTAGGAATGGAAGAGTTTTTTTGTTTGAAAATTATTTACTTGTGTAATTAATATAAAGAATAATTACTTAGAGGAAGTAAATTAATAATTAATTACTTAGTTTAATTAATTAAGAATTGTTTTAATAAAGTTATTTGAAGATAATTAAGAGATGTAATTAATTAAGGGTAATTAATTACTTAATGAGATTAATCTAGGGTGATTAATAAATGTAATTAATTAAAGATTAATTATTAAAGATAAATTAAGGAGTAATTAATTTATCTAATGATGTAATTAGAGGTAGTTAATTACTGAATATGTTTAATCAAGAGTGATTAACCAAGATGGTTTAATTGATGATTAATTACTTAATGTAATTAATATTAATAGGGTAATTATAAATAAAATAATAATTAGTGATCATTAATTTATATAATTAATGACGTAATTAAGGATCGATTAATTAAGATAAATTAATCAATAATAAGTGATCAATGAAGGAATTAATTAATGTAATTCATTAAGGATTAATGTAATTAATTATAGTTAATTAATTAATGAAGTAATTATAGGTTAATTACTGAATTTGGTTTAGAATAATTAATTTGTGGAATTAATTAAAGGCTAATTAGTTGAATGTAATTAAAGATAATTAATCAAGGGTGATTAATTAAGGTGATTAGTTAGAGGGTAATTAATTAATTGATTTGCAATTAATTAACAGTTATGTAAGCAAGATTTATAATGATGAAGTAATTAATTTAATTTACTTTAAATTAATTAGGGAAGAAGTAATTGATTTAATTCATTTTAAGTTAATTACAGGACGGTGGTTAATAAGTCATTGCTTATGAATGCTGATTAATAAGTAATGTTGTGTGATATGGATGCTTTGGTTGCATTGTGGTGATAATATGAGTTATCTGTTGTGATGATAATATGGATTATCTGTTTATGATGATAATGTTGATATGTGAATTACCTATCTGTGCGTATATAGATAATATTGAATTGAATTGTTTTAAACTTTAAAACAACTTGGACCTAAAAGATGGCGTTTTGGATTTCGATGAGACCGGGATCGGGTTTCCATATTTGGATATCCGAAAACCATATCGATCCAAATTAACGATGGGTCGTGAAGCTCAAGTGAAGGTGAAGATTCAGAATGCAAGGGTTATCGTCGTTAACTCTGAGGGTGATTCCAAAATGAGTGTAACGAGATAATGCCTTTGGTTTCGTTCGAACCCGGAACGAACTTGTATGGATTGAATGCTTTCAGAACATCGTCAGGCGGACGATGAGCATTCTAAGAGATGTGTTCTCTAAAGGTAATCATAGCCTCAAGCCTCATCAATCGAAAATGGATAAAACAGGGGAGGTGCAGCAAGGTTGAGTTGGTCATGCCCAAGTAGGATGAGATTTACCCCTGTCTAGAAGTCCCTTTATATTCGGCTGTGTGGGGCAGTTGATTGCAACAACTGCCAGGGTTGTCTTGTTCGAGACTGTCCAGTAAGGGATGATTCCGGCCTTATGTTGCAGGGGAGTTAGGGTGGCTCCTCGGTACGTTATCTAGGCCATGTACTGTGACGGACGGTACCCCAGTAGCCCTGCCATTGTATGGAATCCAATCTCCAATAAGTGCCGCAGATGTACCCAATTATTTTGGAATGCGAGATGTAAGCATTCCAGCTATTTCTGTATTTTACTTGAAAACCCTAGACACTATTATAATATCACCGGATTTCCTATCAAATATTTTGGTTAGCGTAAGGTAAAAACTTTTTCATGTTTATGTGTGGAAAGTCTTACGTGATACCCTTGTTTTCAAAGGATTTTTAAAGTTAAGCAACCTTAACCTGTTACTCACACCAGACCCATGTCTGACCCGGAGTTTATCTTCTGTTTTTTTAAACTCTTGGGTACTCAAATTTTTACGAGTAGCCAAGGGATTCAGGTTAGCTTGACGAATTGTGGAGGAGCAATGGAGCAGGAGGCTTCTGCGTTGTAGATATATAGTTTCCGCTGCGTGTTCTCTGTGTTGGTATTTCCTTGTTGAGTTGTACTGAGTTGTATTAACTAGACAGGTGTTTATAACTGTCTAGTATGTGATGTATATGCTCTGTAACTCTAATAGATGTTGTATATTATGTAATACTTATGTTATTAATATAATTTATTCGTTCCGCTGTTGAGATTCTGGTGTTGTTTCTTCTTTCTCTTCTTTCTTTTCTCTTTCTATCCCTTTCTTTCTTAAAGATGATATGACTTTCTGGGGAGAAAAAGTTGGGTCGTCACACAATCAATACCGCTAATGCTCGTTCGCATAGATGTAAGGATTTCTATGGAGCTCTCCTTAGATCTAGCCGAATCCGAGCTCCATGACTAGGATTAGAAACTTACTTTCGAGCATCATATATCTCTAGATGGGATATGCTCTTAGATAAACATAACTGGCCCAACAATGAACTATGTGGCACCAAGTATCAACAACTCCCACGCGGAACATATCAATAAGCGTACTCTAGATCTTCAGTTAAGATACCCTCATAGGTAAGCTAAACCCGAAATTATGCACCATACTTTGGTTTAAGTCATTTCCGATGTCGAGGCTACGTTTGGCACCTTCCACACGAGTCTTCATCACTTGATCAACACACGAATCCCCAACTGGATTCCTTCATCTCAAACAGATTACGAATCACCACATGGATTTGAGCATCTTGAACAAATCTCGAACCTCTATATAGGTTCCCCGCATAAGTCCTCCGACGAATGCTAACGCTGTCCTCTCTCTTGGAATAATCTTCAAGATAGACAGCCTCACACGATAGTATCGTTTGAAATGTTAACTCTAACCTCCCTCTTGGACTTAACCTTTGGATTGATAGTTCAACTCTATAACATTTCACTTCACAACCGCTTCCAAAACATAGATCACGTATATGGCTTTGAAGTGGTTTCAGGTTCGAGTCATCTCATATAAGTTTGTTCCTCCCATTCACCAGACACTCCAAAACCAATCAATGAATTCTGAATAAACTCAATCCTGATTCTTTTGGAAATAAACAGACAAAATAAATAAGAGCAGAGATCACCTCCTAACCATGTAAGCGGACATATTTCCATATGGATTTGTTCTAGAAGAGCAAGACGAGTTTATACATAGGATATATCATCTCCGAAGATAACTGTACCATATAGCAATCGTGTTCCTTCTGGATAATTTCAAAGTTATATTTAGACAATTTTAATAGTCGACTAATTGACTATCCGGTACAAGATGTTTGTTTATAAATGGAAATCAAGTCTAGTATACTTTAGTAAACAAATAAACATACAACACACTATTAAGTCACACAAAGTACGATCATACGATCAAACCACACAAAGTTTGGTTAAGCTACTTAAGCAACTATTGGTCCCTTTTATTCAATTAATCTTTTATTAGTTAAGAACACCTTTATTAGTAAACTTCTTTTACCTAATAAACTTCTATCTTTTTCCAAAAGATTTCATACTTATAATTTCCTTCAAAATATCCATCTTAAGGATATAAGTACTTTCGCAAATCCAGTCAGAAGTTTTAAGAATAACGTTAGTCAAACATTGTCCCTACAAACCCAAAACCATTTTGCTTGTGCTTATCTTTAAATCATTCTTTTAAAGATCTATTTATGTTCATAAGTATAATCAAAAAAGGTTAAAGACGATTGCTATTAACACATTGTCATAACAAACCAAAAACCAATCCATACTTGTATTATTCTTAAAACATTTATTTTAAAGATCTAAGTTCAGAATTTGACAAGTTATATCTAAAGTTCCAAAAATGATTGTTTATAGAAATCACGATTCGTACGCTTAACTCATTTACGACATTCCAACTCAACTATTCCTCATCCAAGGATGAAGCCATGTAAGTTTGAGCACCGGTTGCATCAAGCCTTGCCTAGACACTTCGTTCTTAGGTTATACAAATAGATAGGCCCACCTCGTCGGCTTTTAGTGTTAAGTATAATATTAATGTTCAATAAACAATAAGAAATCAACATGATTAACACGTTTTCAGCATTTTCAACTTACCATTCCTCGGTCAAGAGGAAAGCCCGGTAGGTTATAGCTCCATTGCTCCATCCATACTCGACATCAGTCTTAACTCTCACAAATAGATTAACCTTAATTCGTCGGCATTTAGTGTTAAACATAGTCAATTACTTTTCAGATAATTAATTAAATAATTAACCATTTGGCCATTTAGCATTTACTAACTCCTTTCTAAACCATTTATTTATACTTTTAAAATACTTGGTAAAACAATTTAAAAGATAAGATATTCTCAAGATATTTATATAATATATTTTCCAAGATATTTATATAAGATATTTATACTTCAAAATACTTATAATAGGTTTTAAAACATTCCTTTAAAATATTACTTAAAAATAACAAGTTTGAAAAATCATTAAAAATTTGGAAATGACGTGTTTTCTAGATATTTTATTAAAATATCTCTTTTTTAAAAATTCACAATTGATTCTTAAAAACTCATAAGGATCTCAAACCACTTTTAAAATACTCTAAAATAGTTACCACTTGTACAAAAGACTGAAACAAAATACTTAAATCAAAATATCATTTCAAACATTTTAAGTCCAAAAATCAAGTCTAAACGGGGAAACATTACACCAGCGATGTTTGGTCGTTTTTGAGATTTTACTTAACTTTTTTATACTATTCAAGCTTTTTAATAACAATAAACATATATATAAAACATTATAAATGTGGCGAGAAACCCCTTAGAATCTCTCTACAAAGTTTCATAATAATTTCCAAAAACAAGGCAATTCCGAACTGCTTCTATAACGACTATCGCTATAAGTTCACTTCTGAATCCAAGTCATATTCCAACCTATGTTCAGCTACATCCATGTACTTTGTTGCATGGCCTAGTTGCATGTTATACAAGTCTGTTCAAGTCCATTCCAAGTATATTCAAGTCCATGTATATGGATCACAAACGTCACATACTTTTAAAGTAAGAATTCAAACCAAAGTTTTAACATAAGTTAACAAAAATTCAAACAACATATGTACAATCAACACAACATATGTATTTGTTATATTTTCATTCAAAGTGGGGTGTTAACTCACCTTTAATCCAACCATAACAAGATCCAAGAACCAAGCCTAACCCCACTTGCAACCACCTCCTTCCTTCCTCATTTCCTTTGCTTCACCTTGCCTCTTTGCCCTCCCAACCTCCATATAGATTACGGCTGTCCCATGGTGGAGGATCATGGCTCCACTTCAACTTTTGGCATGGTGGAAGGTTTTCTAATACTTTACTAAGCCTTATGGCAATGTTTGAAGTGATTTGGAGTTGATTTGCAACTATTTCTTTTTAGAACATAAGAGAGGAAGAAGGAAGCCATTGGTTTTTATAACTCAAGCTTTGTAAATTTTATGATTATTTTCTAAGGGATCCCCCTCCTTATATAGGCTTACTAATGTGATAAGGAAAGACCAAAAACCCTTAAAAACCCTCCTAACATTAATTATACATATCACTTCTCCATTATGTCACGTTAGCATAAGAGTTAAGTGTTTCCTTATTTGCTTATTTTTAAAATATCTTCCTTTACCTCATGCATGACATCATCCATAAAGTTTATTTCCTTAAATGGAAAAATATTTTTATTTCGTTTTATTAATTCCCAAAGCAAATAAGTGTATGCAAAAAAAATCTGAACAATTTCTGATGGTTAAAAAGCTGTTTATCGATAAAACAATTTTTGATCACATTACCAATATTTTTCAAAAGAACATATTTCTGTGAACATTTTTTCAAAACAAGTTTACCATTGTTACTTATAATTTAAAAGGGGGTTAAAAAGCTTATTAAGTCATTTTAATAACATTTAATCCAAGATTTAAATATATAAATAATTCAGATATTTAAATACGAAGTGTTCGAAATTACGAGTTGTTACAACATAGAAAATTATTTTCTATGAGATTTATTTCTCCAAATTTAGTATATTTGATCTGAAAATTCTCGACTGTAGCTAGTTATAGTAAATAACATATATTAAGTGGTTGAATGGAGCTTCGTATTTCATACGTTATTATAGTAATGGTGGTAATATTAGGAGCATGTCATACAACACTTGTTAGTCGCATCAAGTTACGAAAATCGTTTTCATAAAAATACCAAATATTATTTATGAAATAGCGATTGTCTTTCAGTGTTGACTGAAAAACATATATAGTTTTATTTCAATATGAATATTCATTATAAAATAAAACTATAATGTTGTATTTGTTTTCATAATAAATGTGACGCATTGAACAAAACAGAAGTATACGAAATTAGTTAAAATTATTTTAGTATTATAGAGCTGAAGTATTGATAAATTACTTGATTATATGATTATGAATCATATGATACTGTTAATATATCTCAAACAATTAATGGCAAAGTTCCCATTCAATGGGAGCATCATAAGAGTTAATGAACTCTTAGAATTTATGCATACAGAAAGAATCATTCTATAAACATCATAATTGAGTAAGTATTTTGATAGAAATGTCAAATTGTTTGATTTTCAATCAAAATGCAGAGGAAGCGCGTGTCCATAAGAAAGAACTATAAAAGATACTAAAATATTTATAAAATGGTAGACAATATACTGATTGTTAAGGATGTACTTGTGTTAAAATCAGTAATAGTTTGGTCGTTTAATACTTGTTATTGCATTTGTAAATTATACCTTTTATAATAAGTATAAAGGATGTTGGGAATGTCTCAAACAATATTAAAAAGTACCTTATTAAAAAGTTTAATATGGAATATGTAAAGTGGAATCCTTATGTATTGGCAATAGGAGTTATGATACATGTTGTATTGTCTACAATATCATAATTTTATTATGTATTTGATACATGAAGAAAATATCAAATCCAAATTAAGATTATTAAATAGTAGTCTAGAGTATTCTCGAATATTTACGGAATACTATATTATAACTGTTTATAGAAGCAACGTACTTCTTATGAACGAGTGAATGGACTCAAACTGCATGAGTGATATTGAGTATAATATGTTAATATTAATTTAATGTTCAAACCTTAGTTAAGGAGCTTTAAGTTGGAAAAATTTCAAATAAAAGGTTGTGGCTAATTCAACAAAAGGCTAAGTACATCGTTATGAATATTACCACGGTAAAAGCAATGTGTGTATGTGTGTGTACACGAATTTATTGGTAAGCCAGGGTTCATTTCTAGTATTAAGAATACTAAATTATTGTTATATGATAACAATGCAATGATAAGAGTTCACTAGAAGTCAACAAACATACTTTCACTAGTTACAGATGATAAATGTAGTTTATCAACAAAGGGTTTGTATGTCGTGTCCCTACAAATAATTTTAATATACAAACTACCATCCCTTATAATTTTATGTAAATTAGGTCCTTAGCCGTGTTTTTCCCTTACAACCAACTAATATTTTCACACCCACATTAATATTTCACATTCTATTTTGATTTCAATATTTGAAATGCAATAATTTTTTATAGAAATATCATATCAACGAACCGTTTTCACAATTAAATCACAAGTTTTGTCTTTTAAATGATATGTGTTATGCATATGTAAATATTTTATTGTTGATTTTTTTGAAAAATTATATTCTTTTTCATATAAATAACGCATTTAAAACTACATCGTTCAAAATGCAATTATAACAGCATCGTTCAAATTACGATGTTCAAAAATGGCAAACATGCAGAATTATAACTGCATTTTCTTAATACAGTTATAACTAATTTTCTTAATGTAGTTAGATTCTTTATTAAGGTCGAATATGCAGAATTACAACCGCATTATATTAATGCAATTACAACTGCATCTTCTTAATGCAGTTAAATGTTGCATTAAAATAAATATGTAGAATTATAACTGCATTTTCTTAACGTAGTTATAATTGCATTTTACACAAACTACATTACATGCATAAAGGGGTAATACAAACTACATTACATAAATGTAGTTCTGCTATGCAAAAATATGATTTTCAAAATTTTTATTTTTAGGTATAAACAATGGATATCATTGAATAGTTTATTAAGTTTGTGATTTAATGATGAAAACGGTTTTTTAATCCAATTAATCTGCAAAAGTTATCATGTTTTAAAGATTGTAATTTAATGAGTCGGTGGTTAGAGGTACTTGTCGGGGCTGGATTTCCGCTATTGACTCAAAATCCCCGCAGTCGATCCCAAGCTCTGAATCCTGAAGATAGTCAAAACAGAAATGTTCCCAAGAATGAAAGTTCCCTCCTCCTCAGGACCAAAAACATGGTGTAAGGCTTCATCCATCTCTAAACCACAATATGCCTGGAAGAATGCGCTTCGCTACGATTCGAAGTTTTATGATCGCTGTCATGAGAATGGGAGCCTGTTTCTTCTGCTATCTCTGTGTGGATACCGTCATATCCAGTTCCCTTAAGGTCTTGAGCTGGCCGCTTTTGCAAGGTTCGACCTTAAAGGAATCTAATTTCGGCTCATCTGAATCCGTAAGGACGGTAGGAGCAGCTCCGTGTGGATCTATAATCAAGAGGGCATTAGAAACGGAAGGCTGAGAGGATGGCACTTTACTCGTCTCGTCGCTAGCTGAGTCTTTTCCTTTCTTTTTCTTGGCAAGCGTTTGAGTTGAAGGTTGTCTGCCTCTTTTAATGAGCGATTGGCAGCCAATAGCCCGAGCTACCTTAGATTCTCATCAATAACAAGACAAGGAACCTCATGAAATTACTTTTGAACTTGCTCAGTCTCCACAGCATATCCTCCAAATCATCCCTAGTTGCTGCTTTCACCACATCTGGAAGAAGATCCAAAAGAAGAAAAAATTAGCATTTAACATAATATTTCGCAAAGCTACGAGAAGTCGTGGAAGAAAGAGACTCACATCTAGGATGTCATTGGTGAAAGCATGGAGAGCTATCTCATACGAAAAAATATTCACGCTTGAACATACTGTATTTAGAGTACAGGTTCTCAACCAGCTTAAACTTACTCCATGCCTCGAGATAGATAAAAAGAGAACCCTCTAGTTCGCTTTTTATAGCGTAAAGGAATCTGGTTTGGCAGTGAGTAGGGAGCATCTGGAATTCCCTCATGAAGATAGCATATAAGCTGGTAAGGATGGCGTATCTATTGGGATGCAACTGGAATGGAGTGATTTTCAAGTACACAAGGAATCCTGCAATCCATTAAGGAAGAGGAGGAAGGGCTCCGATCACGCAATGATAGCGAGAGTAGGCCATGTACCCTTCTGGTGGAGCATGTGTTCGATGTTCTGGAGTAGGCAAGAGGAGGTCCTCTTTGGAAATATAGTGAGTGGCCATGATCAAATCCAACTGTTTAGAAGCTAAAGTGGAGACCTCAAAGTTAGTAGGATCCACCAAAAGTTCGGATGGCCCATATCTATATACCAAAGAGCGAGCTAAATTGGGCTGGTTGGAGGGATGCCCCGATAGCGTAGGCTTCGGAGGTGCAGAAGAGAATAAGGACCCTGATCTCCAGAAATTGTATGTGAGCGAGCCTTACGGTGGCCCAACATACCTATATGATACAATAATCTTTCTCATGTATTATCGTAAAAGGTGGGAGTCTTCGTGTACGCGCATGAGTGTATGCATGTACATTGAAAAAGAGGTAAGACAGAGCCAACTTAAACATCCCACACTATTATAAAACTATGCTAATACCACGCTCTACCCAGAAAGGCATATTCAAAGTTCAACTCTAAAGCTAAAAATAACAAGAAAAAATTAGTTACCATACAGCTGTCAACTTTCCGTCCAGTGGCCGAGCACTTGAATAGTCGAGCCCTAGATAGGAATTAAATTCGAAGAGTATACAACAATCATGTTTTATGTAAGCACCGAATCATCACAACCTAACCAATGTGCTCAGCCCATTGAACCATAAACCCTAAGCCAACTACCCGGTAGAGTACAAATTGTGGCCTGCAAATTAGAAATTATTGATGCAAAAGTAGGAAGAGGTGCTTACCAGATCGTTGATGATCTTGGATAGAGAGCAGGTCGAACTGGAGGAGATGAAAGTGTAGATTGGCACTTACAGCTCGAAGGAGGCAAAA
Organism: Allium cepa; assembly: GCA_030765085.1. Classification (NCBI taxonomy): domain Eukaryota; kingdom Viridiplantae; phylum Streptophyta; class Magnoliopsida; order Asparagales; family Amaryllidaceae; genus Allium; species Allium cepa. Next base: position 926,051,592 of record CM060939.1, read on the forward strand.
GGTCTCGAAGGATTTTGAGGACTTAGAAAATAATCAAGTGGACCGATGGTTAAAGGAGCCGGAGTTTATATAGGGACGATGTCATTCCGATGCCGAACCAGGGCACACCAAACCAATGGCACACCGAACCAATGACACACCGAACCAATTCTGGCTACTGAATCGTGAACATGTCGATCCAAACTGGAAAAAGAGATAGAGATGTACATCTGCTAAGGGATTCGAGGAGTTATTCAACAAAGCCCACCTCGTACTTACGGGATGAGCTTCGGGGCAAGTGTTATGAGCTGTTTGGCCCATGAAATTGAGGTGATTGGAAGTAGTCGAATGAAGGCAAAGGAAGGCAGAAAGCACTAGGATCATTAGAAGGGAAAGGCTCGGCAGAGGAAGGAGCATGTGCAATGAAGGAGTATCACATTTTTATCATATAACAATGTCATGAGATTCTCAACATTTGGATTCACCCGTACCCTAATTATAAATTTGTGCATTTATATATACTTCTTTTATTGCAGTGCTGTAATAACCCGCATATTTATCGATTGTATTTTTAAATATTTTATTTAAATATTTCATCGTTCGTCGTATTTTAGTCCGAAAAGCTACTTTTTGCAAACAGTCGAATTAGGACTCGAGACCACTTCCATTGAGTTCAAAACGCCATTTGCGACCTTTTTGAGTATAAGCTTCGATATGTTTGGAGTAAGTTGATTTTTGCTACTTTATCTATTGGGTTTTGGGTTTAGGTTTAGCCCACTAGCCATAATAATACCCCAAACCGAATCATCCCTCCCCATTCACTCTCATTTCCTCCTCTCTTCGGTTCTAAAGCAAAAATGGTGGAAGAGAATGGGAAATAGAAATCCAAATCCCTGGTTCCTTTGCAAAATCCAAGATCTAGCTCCAAATTCAAGAGAACCCATTGGTAAGCCTTCTTTTCATCTTCCCCAACTCATTCTCTCTTTGATTTCAGAAAATTCCTAAACCTAATTTGGGAAATATTTCTCTTTAAGCTTAGAATCAAGCTTCTTGAGTTGGGATTGAAGAGTGGTTGATCCTCCTTTGTTTTCAAGCTTCTCAATCTTGTGCTTTTGGGTTTAAAGGTGAGATTTTTATCTCACATCTTTGTCTATAATTATCTTCGATTGTTAGGTATGAATTCCTAACACTTATTCTTGTGCAATTGATTTTGGTTTGGATTGATTTGGTGTATATTCCAATTTTTAATGTGTTGAAATCAAAATCAATGACAATCCTTTTATGGATATTTGGACATTGATATTTGAGGCGTATCGAAGAGCCGTTAAGGCTGGGTTGTCGCTCGACGTAAATCTTTAGTCGTCGTTGCTCGTCCGATCGCTTCCGGTATTTATTTCGGCCATTTTTGGTCTAGGTTCAGGGAATGCCCTGAACCCCAGTTTCAGACATCTGAAACGTTAGATTCAGACGTCTGAATATTGTAATGGGAAGATTTGTAAATATAGATTCAGACATCTGAATCTATATTTCAGACGTCTGAATTAGTTTGTTCTGGACCAGAAAGGAAATAGGCTAAAAATTGCCTATTTCATACGTCTGAAATATAGGGTTCAGACGTCTGAAATATACTCTGGAAAACTTTTGGTTTTCCAAATTCAGACGTCTGAATCCTTGATTTCAGACGTCTGAATATGCACTTTTTGCCTATATTGCCTATTTTGGATTGAATTTCCAATTTAAATCGATTCGTGATGAACCTATTTGTTGTTATCATTTATTATCGAGGTCGCTCGATCCTATCCTCCCTTAGGTCATTATTAGGTCCTACCGTTTTGGACGGGGCGCTGCCCCGCACCCCGCCGAGGGCGCTGCCCCCTGGACCCCCGCGACCTGAACGGGCAGGTCGAACCCCGTAGCGGGGGTGTTGCCCCCGCACCCCCACCTTGGGGGGTTGCCACCCCCCGGAACCCTCCGTAGGGGATCTTATCTGAAAAACATTCAATAGAACTTGCTTTGTTGAGATGATGAGTTGACCATTCTTCGAGAGAAACTATCTTGGGCTTCTCGGTCGATTTTATGGATTTTTGAATATCTATTTCGATGGATTCTTTATCGGTTTCTTTGGATTTTATTCACGTCTTCAAATGTGAATTTTTATGATTGATTGTTTCTACAATCACTTCTATGATTTGTCACTTTAAAATATGAAGGTTTCAATACTAGTAGTAAATATCAAAACTCTTTCAACAAAATGATTTCAACTCTTTTTTCAATAACAAATCTCTTTTCTTAAACCGTTTTCCAATCTACTAGTATATACAAACCTTTATCTCACTGGTATGAGAAATTGAATTAAACGGCTTAGTAAAACAAGTGGTATAAAATGCTTGCGTTTGCTTTGTCGGTTAACTCTTGGACTTGTTCGATTGAACCTTTTTGTGACAATTTTCTAGTGGAGATCTACAATTTGTTCGTAAATATTTAAGTTAAGCTAGTGGTTATGGGACATGAAGCTAAGCTCATATATTTACTAGCTTACTGTAATTGACACTTCTCTTTGATCATGACGATCATTTTATGATTTAGACTAGCAATTGTGCGATGTCTCTTTGTTTGCAAGGTTAGACTAGACCTCATGGGTGTGATTCCGACTCACACATATCTCTTTGTCCGCAAGGTTAGTCTAGACACCATTTGTGTGATTCCACTCACACTGTGACGACCGCCCATGACTCCCGCACTAAAACAAGAGAATGGTGCGCTGAAAGGTGTGCCAGGCAGCCATGGACAATAGTCAGGGTAAGATAAAACAGCAGACTCTATCGTATTACTCACAGCGCATGGATAAAATACAATAGAAAGTATACATAGTGAAGCTCTATAGAAGAGAAGTCTCATCATATAAACTCATGATAGTTTTATACAATCATCTGAATAGTCAATACATCAAGCCTCACTACATAACACTCAGAGTATCAAACAAACAGCGGAACATCCAGTACATATAGTAGGAAAACAATATGCAAAAGCCTCCAGCTCGTCTTCGTCATCAACAGCGTCAATCACTAAGAACAGCACCTGTCACCTGCTACCTAGTCTGCCCATCCCAACATGGATGAACAGCCCAAGGTAATAAGAGTTGAACATAAAACCTTGAGTCAGACAACAGTCTTAGTGAGCAGTAAATCAACTATCAAACATACCAAAAGAGCATAAATGGTAAAAGGAATAGGAACTCAACCATCCCACTCCACCTCATTCTACAGTGATAGCCCCCAGACCCTCTAAGCATAAACAAACATAGCAAAGCAGACAATTTAAGTAAAACGAATTATCACTCGAGTCAAGGTCGATGTTTTTCCAAGTACAAACCCCCAAGGCCTAAACCAAGATCAGATAATCACTCCGAAAACACCGCTCTTGAGGCCGAATGATGATACAATCAAACATCCATGACTCTGGCTATCACTGTTATCATTGCCTCGATATCACCGTTAATTGAATGACCGGCACCTTCTTTCAGCCGTCCGTCAAGGGCTAATGGCAACCCCGGTTCTAGACATAACTCCGCACGTCGTCGTGACCCGTGCCTAGGACTATCGAATCTGCCCAGAGTACTAACACGTCATCGTGACCCGTGTCTGGGACGTCATCGTGACCCGTCCCAACGTACTCTTGCTTTGAGCATGCTAGAACCTTCAATAACGATGAGATCTCAGCCTCCTAGTCATCCTCCTTGACGACTATTCACATACTAGCTCAAGCGCCTCTCGAGCCCACCATTATCAACCAACTCGAACCGCATCATCGAGTTATCAACATGCTTGGGATGATCCCGTCTGGATTAAACCAAGCTCTCACATCATGCTTTGCTCCATCGCATCATAGCAAAGTCCCATCTCAACATCATGCTTTGCTTCATCACATCATAGCAAAGTCCATCATCATCAAATCTATCCATACGAGCCTCACCATCCGCTTCATATGCCACAAGCAGCTTTCACTATTCAAGAGTCTTTCCACTTAGCTTTCGAATCATCCTCGACCAACTTGTCCAAATCAACTATTAGCTAATTTGCAACAATCTATCTATCAAATCAATCATTAATCCAAGCAATCAAACATTCAAACAAGATCTAATAAGCAATTATACAATAATGGCAATTTCGTAAATAAAGGGTCCAAATCTAATAAGCAATGTCTCTACAACTTGATGAATAAACTTGCATAAGTTAACATGTAGTAAAATAGGTGTCAAAACTTCATAGATGATGGATCTACATGCAGACTTAAGGAAAATGCAAGAAATCTCTATCTTTAACACATAAACAAGCCACCGATCCAATATACTCCCTTGGGTCCGTGTGAGAGATAACCACCACTCACCGAATCACCTAAACACCTCAAAAACAACCAACTCCAGATTTGGACAGCAAGGAATCAAGCTTGATCCTCCAAAGCTCCGCTTCAAACGATGAAATCTCTCTTCGATGGATGGAGATCTTCAACTTTGGCTCTTGGATCTTCGATTTGATCTTCAATTTAGATGGAAGGAATCACTAGATTAGAGTGGAGAAAAGAAGTGAAGAAATATTGTAGTCGAGCTCTCAAAATGGCAGCACTTCGTCGCTTCAAAACCCGGTGCCAAAAAGTGAACCAAAGCCCTCTATTTATAGGCTGAAATCCCAATGAGTCGCCCCCCCTTAGGTCGTCGCCGACCCAACTGCCCCGACCTACGACCTAAGCAATCACACGACCTACCAACCTAACTCCTATGCGACCTAACAAACACGGCCGACCTAGCGACTCAACACACCCTGCCGACCTAACCACTTAACCTGATGCCGACCCAACGACTCATTCCAGGTGCGACTTAACAAACATGTGACATACGACTTATCGAATGCCGCGACCTACCCAAACCCAGGCCACACGACTTAACTATGTGACGACCTAAAAACACACACGACTCAAGCCTTAGGTCATTCACGACCTAACTACAACACATGGTCACACGACCTAACACTTATGCGACCTAATCACTAAGTCGCTCGCGACCTATCTATACACCGCTATCTAATATAGGTCGCTCACCACTAAGTCGCTAACTCCTATTAGGTCGCTTGAATCCTTAAGTCACTCCACTACCTTAGGTCGCTCAACACCTTAGGTCGCTCAACCGTCCTAACTTCCACACGACCTACCCCTTAGGTCGCCAACTTCTATAGGTCGCTCCACCGACCTAACTAACATATGACCTAACCCCTTAGGTCATTAACCCTTAGGTCGCCCATTCTATGAGTCGCTCTATCCACTAAACCGCTAACTCGTTCAAACCTATAGGTCGCTCCATTCCCTAACTCGTCCACGACCTAAGCACCACACGACCTAAGCTATCATACGAGCTAACTTCGCACGACTTAAGCTTTGGTCGTCTCAAACTTTAAATGACTTAACAACAATACTAACGACTTGATGACATCTATTTTACGATTTATCGACACGTAAAATACGGGTCGTTACATTCTCTCCCCCTTAGGAATTTCGCCCCCGAAATTCCAAACAAACAAGAGCAACCAAAACTATTCTTCATGCCTACCATCCATAGCAATCAACAAACCATGCATCCAATTACTAGCCTAGCATGCAGAATTCTAAGACTAGAACAAGTTACAAATTCGTGAGATGTCACGACACCTTAGGGCCATACCTCGAAGAGTTCAGGATGAGCTGCCTTCATCCTCTCTTCCTCCTCCCATGTACAGTCGTTAACATCATCACTCCATTGTACCTTGAGCAACGTAATCATCTTCCTCCTAAGCTGTTTCGTGTCGGTTTCAACAACACGAAGCGGCTTACGAGGTCTCGCAACAACTGGGTCAACCTCTAAACCTTCACAGCTATCAGCAGAACCACTATATTCGAGTCGTGCACATACTTCCGTAGATAAGATACATGAAAAACATTGTGCACACCCGCTATCTTTTCCGGTAACTCCAATCTATAGGCGAGCTTTCCAATTCGCTCGATGATCGGGAATGGTCCAACAAATCTCGGAGTCAACTTTCCTTTCTTTCCGAATCGAATAACATTCTTCAATGGAGAAATCTTCACGAAAACCTTATCACCTACGTCGAATTCCAAATCCTTACGACGCTTATCGGCATAACTTTTCTGACGATCTTGGGCTGCCTTCATTCGTCGTCGAATGATCTCTATACAGTCCGAAGTCTGTCGAATCATTTCTGGCCCAAGTATCAACTTTTCTCCAGTTTCCAACCAACATGTTGGAGAGTTACACGGTCTTCCATACAATGCCTCATATGGTGCCATACCAATACTTGTCTGATAACTGTTATTATATGCAAATTCCACCAAATGAAGATGATCTTCCCATGATCCTCCGAAATCCAAAACACATGCTCTGAGTAGATCTTCTAAAACTCGGTTGACTCTCTCGGTCTGACCATCCGTTTGGGGATGATAAGCCGTACTCAAACACAGCTCGGTTCCCAAAACTTCTTGGAAGCTCTTCCAAAATCCACTAGTGAACAAAGGGTCTCGATCGCTCACTATACTCTTCGGAATACCATGGAATCGTACTATCCACTTGACATACAACTCAGCCAACTTCGATGCAGTCCTAGTTGATCGAACAGGAATGAACCTTGCACTCTTTGTCAAACGATCTACGATGACCCAAATCCCTTCATTTCCTGCTCTGGTTCTAGGTAGACCATCGATAAAATCCATTGATATTTGTTCCCATTTCCATGTAGGAACTTCTAATGGCTGAAGCAATCCACTTGGCTTCTTCTGCTCGGCTTTTACCAACTGGCAGTTCATACATTTGGAAATAAAATTTCCAACATCCTTCTTCATACCTTCCCAGTAGTAAGTCCTTTTCATATCCCGATACATCTTATTTCCACCTGGATGAATTGTCAACTTCGAGTGATGACTTTCCTTTAGAACTTCATCTCTCAATTCATCTATATCGGGAACAACTAGTCGTCCTTGTTTCCGAAACCAACCCTCTCGATCGACTTTGAATCCTTTATCCTTTTCTTGGTTCAATCCAGATTCCCAATCACAGATAATCTTGACAATCTTATCGTCTTGCTTTTGACTCTCGCCAATTCTTTCCACAAGAGTAGGTCTTATCGATAAGTTTGCCAACATTTCAGGTTCCAATTCACATCTAGACCTGAAGTCAAATCCAGCCAAATACTCAAGGCTCTTCCATTCTAAAAACATGGCTCCCAATCCTGCATGTCTTCGACTTAACGCATCCGCCACTGTGTTACCATTTCCCGGAGTATAGGCTATACCAAAATCATATGATGCTAAAAACTCTAGCCATCGTTGCTGCCGAAGATTCAAATCCTTTTGGGAGAAAAGATACTTCAACGACTTATGATCTGTAAACAACTCGAATCGAACTCCCAATAGATAGTGTCTCCACATCTTCAGAGCAAAAAAAATCGCCGCCAACTCCAAATCATGAGTCGGATAATTTCTTTCATGCGGCTTCAGTTGTCGACTTGCATACGCAACAACTTTATCCTTCTGCATCAGCACTGCTCCAAGTCCAGTACCAAATGCGTCGGTGTATACCACCATCTCATCATTCCCACTTCGAATAGTCAAAACAGGAGCACTTGTCAGTTGCTCTTTCAGGATTACGAAAGCTTGCTCACAGTTATCATCCCATCTGAACACTTCGTTCTTTTTCGTCAATCCTGTTAACGGTGCAGCTATCTTGGAAAAGTCTTTGATAAACCGACGATAATATCTGCTAATCCAAGAAAACTTCTCACATCAGATGCATTCTTAGGTCTAACCCAATCCTGGATCGCTGCCACCTTAGTGGGATCAACCGCTATTCCATTTCCAGAAATAATATGACCTAAGAACCTCACTTCACTCTTCCAAAAGTGACACTTTGAAAACTTAGCCCTCAGCTGATGTTTCCGCAAGATTTCCAAAACAATACGCAAGTGCGTCTTGTGCTCTTCTTCAGTTCTGGAATAAATCAGAATATCATCCACGAACACAAGTACGAACTTATTCAACTATCCCTGAACACTCTATTCATAAGATCCACAAAGTATGCTGGTGCGTTAGTCAATCCAAACGGCATTACCAGCCACTCATAGAAACCGGATGGTGTCCTAAAAGCAGTCTTCGGCACACTATCCTTAGCCACTCTCAACTGGTGAAATCCCGTTGCCAAATCCATCTGAGAAAACACCTTAACTTCGTGAAACTGATCAAACAAGTCATCTATTCTTGGCAATGGATACTTGTTCTTCTTAGTCACTTTATTCAGCTCACGATAATCCACACACAACCTCAACGATCCATCCGCTTTGGTTGTGAACACAACTGGTGCACCCCATTCGAACACACTACGCCGAATGAATCCTTTCTGTAAAAGGTCATCAACTTGCACCTTCAACTCTTGTTGCTCCCTAGGCACCATCCGCCTAAGAGGCATCACAACAGGTCTGGCTCCCTCAACTAGATCGATACGAAACTCGATCTCCCTATGCGGCGGTAACCCTTTGACTTCATCAAAGAAGTCCTCAAATCCATTCACAACCGGCATCGATGACAGTCCATCCCGTGGAACAACCAGCGAATACATGAAGCTCATGAAGACGCCTTCTTCATGCTTACATCATATCACAACCTTTCGCCCTTCCACATACCCAACTGTCACCTCCAGTTTCTCACAATCAACCTTTGCCGCATACTTCCTAAGCCAGTCCATCCCCAAAATAATTCCGAACCCCGCAAAGTTCAGAACAAAACAATCACAAACAAAAGAGCAATCATGACTCGATACAACTAGACCACGACATACCATACACAAACAAGACGAACCCCCAACTGGATTAGTCACAACCAATGGTCTATCAACAATATCCGGTTCCAAACCCAACCGGTCTACAAGATCATTACAAACAAACGAATGCGACGCCCCAGTATCAAACAATACTCTAACTGGAACACCACAAATGGAAAGAGTACCTTGAACCACCACACTCTTCCCTTTCTCTTCCGCAGTAGGAGCTTTTAAAGATGACGGCACAGCCCCCAAAGCATAAGCCTGCACAATCTGTCTGTCTTTCCTCGGTTCTGGACAATCCTTCCTGATATGCCCCAGCTTATCACAGTTGTGGCACTTCAACTGCACCTTTGGATTCTTGCAATCCCTAGAGAAATGGCCCTTCTGCCGACAATTGTAGCAGGTCACTTCACCCTTTGGCTTCTTCTGGCCATCCTTACCCTTCTGTTGTTGCTGCTTCCTCTTCTTGTTTCCACCCTGCTGTGGTTTGGACTCTTCCTTGGTCACAGCAACAACAGACCCTTCCTTGGGAAACAAACTCTCGTGCCTGAGAGCTTTCTCCACAAGCTTCTCAAACGGATCGTCCAGATGATCCACCAACTGCCTCCCAAGATAACTATCCAAGCCTGTCACAAACTTCTCGTTCTTCTGATATGAAGACTCAATATACGATCTGGCATACTTGGACAAAGCTTCAAACTCAGAAACATACTCAAGAACTGATCTTCCACCTTGATTGAGTTCCACGAACTTCTTAAACAAAACAGATTTCTGAGCCGTAGAGATGAACTTAGCTTCAAATCTGACTTGGAATTGCTCCCAAGTGATCTCTTCCACTGGAGTATCAATAGTGATAGAGTTCCACCAATCAGAAGCTCTTCCTTCAAGCTGTCTTGATGCAAGCTTTCTCTTAGTTGCATCCTCAATTCCCAAATCACCAAAAATCCTCCTACAAGCATCTATCCATCTCTGGACTTCAATAGTCGATTATGTTCCTAAGAAAACCTTTCCTCCAAGAGCAGTATAGTCTTTACACAACTTAGCAAAATCCACTGGTTTTGGGGATTGAACCTGAACTCCAACATCTACCGATGAACCCGAGGCTGGCATCCTTCTCATGATCGAAGTCATCATGGCCTCAAACATAGTAGCATAATCAGCAGCCCCTTCAGCAGCACGGCCTTCCCTAGCAGCCGGTCTCCCTCTTCGACTCATCCTTAAAATCTATAAAAAGGAATGATTAGAACACCTTGAGAAACAACTACATAAGGAGTTCAAATCCTTCTAAGCTACTATATTATATGTAGTAATCATCCATCAAAATTACAATTACGTCTCTCATACGTAGTTACGTCAGCGAGCGTTGGCTAAAATCGGTTAACCAAAGCTCTGATACCAAATGTGACGACCGCCCATGACTCCCGCACTAAAACAAGAGAATGGTGCGCTGAAAGGTGTGCCAGGCAGCCATGGACAATAGTCAGGGTAAGATAAAACAGCAGACTCTATCGTATTACTCACAGCGCATGGATAAAATACAATAGAAAGTATACATAGTGAAGCTCTATAGAAGAGAAGTCTCATCATATAAACTCATGATAGTTTTATACAATCATCTGAATAGTCAATACATCAAGCCTCACTACATAACACTCAGAGTATCAAACAAACAGCGGAACATCCAGTACATATAGTAGGAAAACAATATGCAAAAGCCTCCAGCTCGTCTTCGTCATCAACAGCGTCAATCACTAAGAACAGCACCTGTCACCTGCTACCTAGTCTGCCCATTCCAACATGGATGAACAGCCCAAGGTAATAAGAGTTGAACATAAAACCTTGAGTCAGACAACAGTCTTAGTGAGCAGTAAATCAACTATCAAACATACCAAAAGAGCATAAAGGGTAAAAGGAATAGGAACTCAACCATCCCACTCCACCTCATTCTACAGTGATAGCCCCCAGACCCTCTAAGCATAAACAAACATAGCAAAGCAGACAATTTAAGTAAAACGAATTATCACTCGAGTCAAGGTCGATGTTTTTCCAAGTACAAACCCCCAAGGCCTAAACCAAGATCAGATAATCACTCCGAAAACACCGCTCTTGAGGCCGAATGATGATACAATCAAACATCCATGACTCTGGCTATCACTGTTATCATTGCCTCGATATCACCGTTAATTGAATGACCGGCACCTTCTTTCAGCCGTCCGTCAAGGGCTAATGGCAACCCCGGTTCTAGACATAACTCCGCACGTCGTCGTGACCCGTGCCTAGGACTATCGAATCTGCCCAGAGTACTAACACGTCATCGTGACCCGTGTCTGGGACGTCATCGTGACCCGTCCCAACGTACTCTTGCTTTGAGCATGCTAGAACCTTCAATAACGATGAGATCTCAGCCTCCTAGTCATCCTCCTTGACGATTATTCACATACTAGCTCAAGCGCCTCTCGAGCCCACCATTATCAACCAACTCGAACCGCATCATCGAGTTATCAACATGCTTGGGATGATCCCGTCTGGATTAAACCAAGCTCTCACATCATGCTTTGCTCCATCGCATCATAGCAAAGTCCCATCTCAACATCATGCTTTGCTTCATCACATCATAGCAAAGTCCATCATCATCAAATCTATCCATATGAGCCTCACCATCCGCTTCATATGCCACAAGTAGCTTTCACTATTCAAGAGCCTTTCCACTTAGCTTTTGAATCATCCTCGACCAACTTGTCCAAATCAACTATTAGCTAATTTGCAACAATCTATCAATCAAATCAATCATTAATCCAAGCAATCAAACATTCAAACAAGATCTAATAAGCAATTATACAAGAATGGCAATTTCGTAAATAAAGGGTCCAAATCTAATAAGCAATGTCTCTACAACTTGATGAATAAACTTGCATAAGTTAACATGTAGTAAAATAGGTGTCAAAACTTCATAGACGATGGATCTACATGCAGACTTAAGTAAAATGCAAGAAATCTCTATCTTTAACACATAAACAAGCCACCGATCCAATATACTCCCTTGGGTCCGTGTGAGAGATAACCACCACTCACCGAATCACCTAAACACCTCAAAAACAACCAACTCCAGATTTGGACAGCAAGGAATCAAGCTTGATCCTCCAAAGCTCCGCTTCAAACGATGAAATCTCTCTTCGATGGATGGAGATCTTCAACTTTGGCTCTTGGATCTTCGATTTGATCTTCAATTTAGATGGAAGGAATCACTAGATTAGAGTGGAGAAAAGAAGTGAAGAAATGTTGTAGTCGAGCTCTCAAAATGGCAGAACTTCGTCGCTTCAAAACCCGGTGCCAAAAAGTGAACCAAAGCCCTCTATTTATAGGCTGAAATCCCCATGAGTCCCCCCCCCTTAGGTCGTCGCCGACCCAACTGCCCCGACATACAACCTAAGCAATCACACGACCTACTAACCTAACTCCTATGCGACCTAACAAACACGGCCGACCTAGCGACTCAACACACCCTGCCGACCTAACCACTTAACCTGATGCCGACCCAACGACTCATTCCAGGCGCGACTTAACAAACATGCGACATACGACTTATCGAATGCCGCGACCTACCCAAACCCAGGCCACACGACTTAACTATGTGACGACCTAAAAACACACACGACTCAAGCCTTAGGTCATTCACGACCTAACTACAACACATGGTCACACGACCTAACACTTATGCGACCTAATCACTAAGTCGCTCGCGACCTATCTATACACTGCTATCTAATATAGGTCGCTCACCACTAAGTCGCTAACTCCTATTAGGTCGCTTGAATCCTTAAGTCACTCCACTACCTTAGGTCGCTCAACACCTTAGGTCGCTCAACCGTCCTAACTTCCACACGACCTACCCCTTAGGTCGCCAACTTCTATAGGTCGCTCCACCGACCTAACTAACATATGACCTAACCCCTTAGGTCGTTAACCCTTAGGTCACCCATTCTATGAGTCGCTCTATCCACTAAACCGCTAACTCGTTCAAACCTATAGGTCGCTCCATTCCCTAACTCGTCCACGACCTAAGCACCACACGACCTAAGCTATCATACGAGCTAACTTCGCACGACTTAAGCTTTGGTCGTCTCAAACTTTAAATGACTTAACAACAATACTAACGACTTGATGGCATCTATTTTACGATTTATCGACGCGTAAAATACGGGTCGTTACACACACATACCTTTTTGTTGCAAGGTTAGGCTAGACACCATTTGTGTGATTCCACTCACACATACCTTTTTGCTTTTTGGTTAGCTTGGACCTCATCTGTGTGATTTCGACTCACACATATCTTTTTGTTGCGAGGTAAGGCTAGACACCATTTGTGTGATTCCACTTACACATACCTTTTTGCTTTTTGGTTAGCCTAGACCTCATCTGTGTGATTTCGACTCACACATATGGGGTAGCTCCCCATGGTCTTCGGATCGTCATGTGATAGGCCTCTTTTCCTTTTTCTACGATTTCTGGATTTCTTGTGTTGATTTCTGGAATTTATGTCATTGACTTGTTATGAGTACAAGTTTAGGGTATGATGCCCTCTTTGGATCTTTGAGAAGATTCTTGTGATACTGATTTATCTCTTATTGATTGATCTTCTGTTGATCATCATTTGCATACTTATAGTAGTATGTCAGTATGGACATTTTATGTTTATGCCGTATCTTTTATTTTATAGCATGTCATCTGATATTTATAGCTAGACTGATCCGTTTATTATTTTCTTAAATAATACTCGGGTCAGACCGAGATGTTACAGGTGCTTCTGCTTGATTTCTTACCGGGATTTGCTACTCTGACTTTTGGCTAACCATTTAGATTAGCAGTTTTTGTTGTATACACTTGAGATATAGACTCATAGTTGTATTCATTTGTATAGCACATGTTGCTATTCTTTTGTATTATTGTGGAAATTCTTGACCACTACTCTGATGTACACTTTCATGTGTTAGTTATATATTCATATCTTCTTCTGCCCTTGTGATATGAATTATCTGTGACGGATTTATGTTATGCTTATTTCTATATTTGTTTCCGAAGATATTATAGCCATCGTGTAGTAGCTTTGAGTTTGTATCGGTATTTTGGATTTCCTCTCGAAATGAATTGCATGTTATTCTATCTGACATATCGGTGCTCGCACAAAGCAATTATATGGATGGTCGCTCCTCAACAGCCTTATTCTTCACGCTAGTTGACGGCATTACCCCGTAGTGTCCTTGGCTAGCGTGGGTATAGAGGTGGGGCGTCACAAGTGCTTATTCAAGGCGATATACTTAGCCTTTTTTTGAATCAGCTACTACATATTGTTTGGAACATGTCCACATTAAAGTTCTTAACTTAAGGTTGGACATGAACTTAGGAATTACATACTATACTCGATAGCATTAATGAAGTTTGAGTCCGCACACTCCTTCGTATGAAGTTCGTTGTTTCTATAACCAATCCTCTAGTATTTCATAAATACTCAAGAACACTATAATTGTCAGTCACTAGTATACAATCTGTCTATTCCATTGTCTATTTGCGATGGTTTAGGTAAAAACAGTAGCAAATAGTATAATATGCGACGGTTTTTCTTAAAAACTGTAGTGGTTGGTCTATGAGAAGCAGAAGCAAATTTAATAAAAGTAATTTTCGATGGTTTTTTGTCTATAAGCGTAGCAAATACGTTGTTATTTGTGACTGTTATTTTCATAACTATAGCAAATACCTATTGCAAATGCGACTAAAAAATTAAAAAATAATTTGCGACGGTTGTATAATACAGAAGTAGAAAACACATAAGCAAATTGCAACCGTTATGCTTCAACAGTAGCAAACGAACGTAGACTTTCCCAAGCCACCCGATTTGAAATCGCGTATAACCTAATTTCATTTCCCCCTTCAACATAAACTAAATCTGTCGCTCCTTCATCTCAAATCGAACTAATATTCGCGTATTAACATCTCAAATCGAACTGCCTTATTTCCCAAGCCTACCTCCGTCTCCACCTGCCTGCCTCCTTTTCAACATCTCAAATTGCGTGTTAACATCTCACTGTCTACCTCCGTCTCCGCATTTCTACTGCCGTCGATTTGAAATTACTGGTATGTATGCAACTTTCAGTTTCTTTTTTGTTGGTTTTGTGGAAATTCGCATATGGACGTGAGATTTTGAGTTATGAAAATATATGTAGGGTGTTCAGATTTTGAGTTATAGTTGTTTTTGTTTTCATATTTTGTTTGGACACATGAATTACTCTTTGGAAGATTTTGTTTTGACATATGATAAATTTAAATCATTTATGATGCTACAAGTAAAACTACCTAAAAATTCATTCAGATAAATGTATTAAAGATAAAGATTGAATTGAATAGGTATGTGTACCTTAGTGCAGCAAAACTAAAATTTTAGGAGATATATGTATACCTTAGAGCAATGAAACTAAAATTTTGTTAGGTGAGACTGCCTAACAAATTTTGTAAAATTCATTGACTTGAATTTCAATCGTATAGTAGCAATGAAACTAAAATTTATCCTGAGAAATCTTACTTTGCATATTAAAACTGAGTATGTATATACTTTAGTGCAATGCTCTAACGTTTAACAAAGAAGTGAACAGTGAATTATTCAACATAGATCCAATCGTGTGTGCCGGGGATGGTAACTTTCAAGTATTCATATACTGAATATATGCAGTACCATTGCCTTCTCAAATTTATAGAAACCTCAGTTTTTTAAGTGCATCTGAGTACTTCATTATGGTTAGTTCTTCCTTGAAAATTTATTTCAGGAGTCAAAACCCGATGCATTATGCAAGATAGTTTTGATCCTTCATTGCGCTATTAATAATGTGAGTAAAATCTACTTCATATTATTTGTTTTAATTTTAGTGCCACTTAATTAGGTAGAATCTAATGCAGTGGCTATTCAATTTACACTGTATGGTGGATGCAAATAGCAGTTTTTAAAATTACAGCAAAATAATAGATTTATGTGCATGACTTTCAATTTTAACTTAGCTATTACTGCAAACCTCCACATAATGTGTTGTTATATCTAGAAATTCAAGTTGCAAAAACCGATAGATGTAGTTTGTTTTTTGGCTACCACTTTGATACATTTTCAAATTGTCAGACCAAGCTAGCAACTGAGTCAGAGAAGAAGGCCAATCTAGCTACTCCAGCTGATGGCTAGAAAGGTGTCATCTCTCATTTAATAACTTAAATAATCATTTATTAGAAATTAACCGAAATGGTTAAAATATATCCGTGTTGCAAGCAGCAAACTTTTATTCAGTTGCTAGTTATCAGGGTAGTGCTTTGCAAATGCTGATTTTTTTTCCTATCTATTCAGAGTTAGGAAAAGACCGTTGATTGTTACTGCACCTTCAGAAGATGATAATGGCTCATATGAAGAGGTTCTTGATCCTGATTTCAACGAAGCTTCTATAGGAAATGTTTCTCCCGTTGATTGTAGTGAGTCATAACATAGAGAGAGAGAGAGCGCGAGCGCAGGGGGGGGGGGGGGGATGGAGGGTGGGTTGTGGGTGTTTACGAGTGCATGTGTTGTTCTTAGGTACAATGCATGGTAGTCCACTCCACAAGTTGCTTGAGCCCAGTTTGAATATCTTCGCATACGTATGGGCCTTGCTTCTATATACTCAATTCTATCAATTACAAGTGCTTCTCAATTTACCAGTTTAAAATGGTTGCAGTTTTCACCTTCTGGAACTTAAAGCATGTTTAAAATGGTCGTAGTTTGAAATGGCAATCTTCGATGAATCATCATCGTTATTTGGTTTATTTTCTGATGGCGTGCTACCGAATCTTGATTCGTTTTTTAATGGGGTCCTACTGAACTTAGATTTCGACGAAGTTACCATAAAAAAATTCTTTTCAATGGAGCCCCCTTTAAATTTCTCCTTCTCTTATTCAAAATTGAAGTCCCTTAATGGTGTTCTTGAGAAATAAATATATCAAATCTAGGGTTGTTCTTAGGATGATAGTATAAAATATGAACTTGAGCGAATCCTATCTCTATATTCTTGTGGATAATTCGTACCGTTGAATGAGAAGCAAATTACTGTCCTATAAATTTCATGGTTTAATATGGCCAATTCCTCAATCTAGCAATTCATAGCTTTTTACTACAATTATAAATTAGTGAACTTTCCTAAATTAACATTTAGGAGCCTGAATACATGTAAAAGCCTCAGTGAGTGATTATCATATTATTTTTAATTATTTATTCCTACATTTTGCAACTTATTCCAGCAATCCAATAATGTTCCCTAAGGATGTATCATATATTACAATTATTTTCCTTTTCCATATAGGATGGAGAAAGTAATCTCCAAGTTATCTCACTTGGATGTTTACCGAACTGTTTTGTTATAGTTGTATCTTTTTAAAGCCCTTGCTTTGACCAATATGACTACCATTTTTTTCATCCTCGTTAGATACAAGTTTCTACGGATTCTCTTCAGCATAAGAACTCTCATCATCATCTTTAGTGACTTCCTTATCGCTCTCGTGATTTTCTCAAAACTTTATAATAAGCTTTTCATACTTTTTGTTGTTTTTTTTCAACTTTTGTTTCATGTATTTAAGCGCCTTTGCATTACCACTGCTCTTCTTTTTCTTTGCATCTTTATTTGCTAAAGTCCGAGCTAAAAAATCTTCAAGTAAGATCAGAGGTTTAATGTACATGGTAGGGATTTATTGGTATATGTAACTCTAGCAACCTGATATTAATAAGTACTATGAAAAATATGGTAGTGACAGTGATTCTGACGAGGGATAGCGAGTCTTGTAAAAATTGCGAATTTAAAACGAAAAATGCAATAAAAATTAAAGATTGGGAAAGTTTGGTGGAGTTACATAGACCGCTAAGACTTCTAATATGTATATTAGAGCTCAGATTGTAATTGAAGATTTTTAACTCGGACTTTAACAAATAAAGATGTAAAGAAAGATATGAGCAGCAATAATGCAAAAGCGCTTAACTTAATGAAACAAAAGTTGAAGAAAAACAACATACAGTATGAAGAGCTTATTATAAAGTTTAGAGAAATTTCGAGAGCGATAAGGAAGCCATTGAAGACGATGATCTAAGCCATATCTTTCACTAAAAAAATACAAAGTAAATCAACATATTAAAGCCAAATCCTTACATTTCTTTGATACTATGGTGAAGAAAACAGCATGGGCGTGGCTGCAGGTATCTTTTGACCAGGTTTTGACATTTTTTTAAGATGCTTTTGTTTTAGGTAAAACATACTCATAAGGCATGTTTTAACATGTTCATAGACTCAATGTATCTCGCTATTGTCATGCAATCAAAGCTGATAGCAGGGGTTCTTTTGTACGGTAAGCGACAAGTAAAAAACCTTAATTACAGATTTGACTTTGTTCGTTTAATTAATAGAATTTGCATTCATGTATAACATCAGATGATCAATATTGAATAGCTTCTAAAGATTTTAATAATGTCTGTGTATATATCGACCATTTAACACTTTTGTTATTTCAATTTTGAAATAGATGGTATCTCTGAACTACCACCACCTCTAAGTTATAAATTTTGGTTAAGCAACTTTTCCCTATTAATTTTGACATATACAGTATAAATTGATCCAAACATTTCAATCTTTAATTCTTTGATTTAAATGTAACATTTAGATAATTTACAATTGCAAAGTAAGCGTTGTTTAAAACTATAATATTTTCACATACTGGCGCACTAAATTCCATTTTATGTTTCAAACCTTTGCTATATAAAGTCATGCTAGTATAACTGCAAAAAGTCAGGCTATTTCAGTTGCACCTTGTTTGAATTATTCAAATATGTAGTGCCTACCATTACAGAAGTGTTTTCTTAAAATTAGAATTGATTGGATAAAAAGGGTAAATATACTATTAAAAGTTTAGAAGATAACCTTTGTATTTTTACCACGTAAAAATGGAGAGTAAACTGATTGCATAAGCGGCTGCAAGTGCAAGCTTATGTTTTTTTTCGTGCACGTAATCAAGCGGCATGCTGCTGGAAGATGGTAGGGAAAAGGAATATATTACAATTATTTAATAAAATCAAAATTCAAATTGCATGAGTAAGAGGTGCTTGTTCGGCATGTCTTGTCGTCGGTTTGATTCATGGTTATAATATATGCAACAAATTGTCGATTGAAATTTCTCTTAATATAAATTGCCAGTTAATTTCTCTTCCATCTATAAATTACATTGCCGGACAATGTATTTAGTAATTATACTAGGTTTTTGTGCCCTTTTTAGAGATGTATATTGCCAGGCACATGAATAATTGCAGCGTGTTTGAATTTATGTTATTTTGATACATTTATATGTATTTTTCAAATGATATGTTATTCTTTTTATGACATGTTATTCTTTTTAGGATATGAGTAAATATCATACATTATGAAACTGGTCTATAATTTAAATTTAAATGTATAAATTGTTAGAAATAAAAATGCATGGATTCGACGGTCCGACCGGTTCAACATTCGAAACCTTGAACCTTGAGGCGCCATGCTTTGACTTTTGGTTCGGTTCTCAGAAAGTTGAAAATTTTATCCGCTATGAATATTATCGCAATTATAAAGTGAGATTTGTTAGCACGTGCCGTCTAGTATATCCTGAAAAATTAATAAAAATAATGATGATATGCATTTCATGGATTCACTA
This sequence comes from Allium cepa, assembly GCA_030765085.1. Taxonomy (NCBI): domain Eukaryota; kingdom Viridiplantae; phylum Streptophyta; class Magnoliopsida; order Asparagales; family Amaryllidaceae; genus Allium; species Allium cepa. The sequence continues at coordinate 926,071,150 of CM060939.1, forward strand.
ACAATATGATGGTAAACTTTTCTATTCTGGCCAGATAACTTCATTTTCTGTTTTTTCTGTTTTTTTTTCCTTTGCAACTTTCTTTTCAACTACCCTGAATTAGTTTACAATTTCTGCACCGTGATTTCTTGATAAGCTATTATAATCTATGTTCAGGCAAACAATGCGTATATCTTCCCAGGATTAGGACTTGTTTAGTAATGCCTGGGACAATCCGTGTTCATAATGATATGCTCCTTGCAACGGGTACTTAAAATATCAAATTTATAGTAAATTCCATCTTATCTTCTTATAATACTAAATTTATCTTGTTATCATTTGATTTTTGAGTTCAGCTGAAGTTGTAGCATCACAAGTAACACAAGAGAGCTACGACAAGAGGCTGATGTATCCACCATTCACAAATATTAGGAAGATGTCTGCTCACACTGCTGCTAAAAGTAGTTGAAAAAGTTTATGAAGTCATTTAAATCTACATTGCAAATCACCATTTCTACAAATTATATGAACTGCTAATATTTTCTCGTATTCATTGCCTTTTATTAGATAACCGTTAATATATATTTCTATTACTGATATTTTTGTATTGCGACTGAGCTAGTTTATATAAACAACTGCAGCAAAAAAAATTTCCTCTTTTTTGCGACGGTTGCAAGAAAAAACCATAGCAAAAAGCCATGTTTTTGAAACAACCCAAAGGTTTGTTGCTACTGTTATTACGAAGAACCATAGCACAAAATAAAGTTATTGCGTTGGTTGTTTACGACAACCGTTGTAAAAGACAACACTTTTGAACTCAAATGACGATTTTTTGCTACTGTTTTTGTAAAGAACCATTGCAAAAAACCAACCTATTGCTTCGGTTATTTAGGAAAACCGTAGCAAAAAAGAGTTTCTCGCGACGGTTAAACAACCATAGCAACAGGTTTTTTTTCTGATGCGATGTCTGCATTTACTACGGTTGTTGTACCGTCACAACAGGGCTAAAACAACCGATGCAAATGACCTGTTTTGTAATAGTGATTAAGTGACCTCATTGTTGTACACGTGCTCATGTGTAGACCTAAATCGCTCGCTTGGCACTAATGAATATCCCTATCACTACAACGTCCCTTGAATTTATATTTATGCTACCATTACTAGATATAAGTATCTCTTAATCATGGCTTCAGGCCCTCCTGAAGGCTTGGCCCAGAACCATAAAACGAACATACAAATGGATATGTGCACTGCAACCATGCCATGATTCAAATCTAGTCACTCTCTCTATGACTCTCTCATATGGAACTTGCGTCGACTCCAAATGGATCTCTTAAGGAAAACGGCGCATAGAACCATGGTGTCCCTTCATGACTCTCTCACCACATGTCGGTCCGATCTCGTACGATCACTTGCCGTCATGCGTTTGCACATCTTCCTGCATCTGGTATCGATTCTTTGTGTCATACGCTCCATTTAATTGTACACGCTTATCGTACATGACTGTGCAACCGATCATTGTACATATCTCATGCCCGATCATTCTTTGATTGCTATCTCGATCTTCCACTATTCCCGTGTAGCAATATACCACTTCACGCGTCCCTCGTCTCGATCGTGCCCTTAACTATGTGCCCGAACATATTATTGATCATTACCGAGTAACCCAAAGCCCTCCCAGAGTCATCCCATGGCGCCGGGTTCATCAATGGTTCACACACATTTTTCCACGTGATGGCTTGACCGAGCTTCGAGCTATTCAAGGCGGTGGCGCGTGGCGTTGCGAGCTACAACGTGGAGTTAGCCGATCATCTTCAAGTGGCCTATGTTGGTCACGAAAATTCAAAAGCTAGTGGCGGCTATGGGTTGTTTTCACGTGAAGTCACCGGAGAGGGAGAAGAAGCTAAGTGCGACCAGATTTCGTTTTGCAAAAAATGAACCGCCCAGATGAAAATTAGGTTAAAATTTAAAAAGAAAATAGTAATTAATTTACTTAAAATTCGTGTAATCTTTATAATGCTATAATTTTTTCATACGAGGTCCACTTCGCACGAAACGAATTGCGTTGGGCTTGTATGGACGAATACTACGCAATGGAGCAGGATTGGAACCGATTGGAGCTAGTGATAATTTAGGGTAAAATTAAACGCATGTTTAATTTTATTCGAAAAAATGCTAAAACCGTTATTGGAAGCAAGGTGAGAACTTCTCACTCAATCGAAATTGTTTCTATTTAAATTTTAAATAGTTAAATTTAAAATTGCTTGATTGTGTGATTGGATGATAAACTTTTATCTATTGTTTTGAAATAGACCATATACGCCGTATATTAAGCGGAGGTTATCATATTAAACACATGTACCGCGATATTCCACCTTGAAGTAGAATTGGTATTATATATGTACTTGGAGTTGATTTTCCCGCATTATATAGCGGATGAGACCCTATTGTGCCGCATAATAGTGGATAATATTTTATATAAACCCATGTACAGTGATATTCCGTCTTGAAATGGGATTGGTATTGTGCTAACATCTGTGGATGCAGGGAAACAGGTTGGAGGGATCCAACTGGATTCCTCAACAGTATGGATTTATTTACAGATATTTGCGATATATTCTGTTATCATATTGATATATGATATTTAGATGTCGTGGTTGATGTATTGGTGCTGTTGCAGCATTGTGCCTATTTATGGAGTTTTAAAAATGTTAAAGTAACGATTTCGAAATTAAAAGGATTTTCTACTGATTTTTGGAAGTATACATTTTATTTGGAATTGATTCATTTTAAATAAATAAACGTTATAATTTTTATGTTATAAAAATTATGATTTTTGTGAAATATAACCGAAATGTGATTTTTGAAATAAATAGTTGATTATTTTGTAAAATGGTTTAAATTAGGATTTTTGAATTATTATAAACGGTTTATATAAAAGATTTTTAAAATTGATATTTATAAATTAAAATATTGGGATTATAAAACGGGTTTTTATAAGTGTTAAAATGAAATATAAATGGATTTCATAAGTGAATGAAATTTATAGATTTATAAATTATGAAGTTATAAAATGAACAGATTTTGTAAAACAAAAGATTTATAAGTAATTAACTTATATATTGGATTTTGGCATTTAAATGAGATATAAATAGAATTTGTAAGTTAAGGGATTTCATAAGTTGAAGTTTTTATAAAATACATATAAATGTGAATTTATAAACATTGTTTTATAAATCCAAAATCAATTGAATTTGGTAAGTAAATATGAAAAGCTTATTAAAGGAGATATATTCACGATTTTGGATAGTGGATAATCCTTTAAATTAAAATATGTAGAAGTGTTGAATTTGACAAACGATTTACATTCACGATTTTGACAGTGGATAATCATTTAAAATAAAATGTGTAGAAATGTTGAATTTGGTTAACGAAGTATATTCACGATTTTGGACAGCGAATAATATATTAAAGAAATGTTTTGGGGAAGTGATATTTTAAATAGAAATAAAACGATTTTAAGGTGTTTTAAAATGTATTAAGTATCGAAACCATAGATTTCAACATTCATTGTTGAAATAGACGTTTTCGAGAAATAAAAGGGAGAGATGGACTATAACACTATTGTTATAGTAAATGATTTTCGAAAGGAAATGTTTTATATAGTATTGGAATTTATATATCTATCTTAATTTTGAATTCCTATACTAGTGATTTTGGGTTGTCGTAACGATGTTTTACGCAACATTCGTTTTGACTCAAATGAATGTGTTTAAGAGAATGTTTCCCTTAAAGAATAAAATGTATACTTAATTGTGATTTAAGTATATTGAATATTTTCTAAATGTTGAAAATAATAGATTTGTGAATTACTTATTATTAAATAAGTATGGGAATGTTTTCCAATATGAAGTGAAATGTTTTGAGATTATATCTTTTAAAGATAAATTGAAAGTGAATATTTGAAATCGATTTGAAAATCGTATATCGGTGGATATTTGGAAATTTAAATTCATTATGGAATTTATAAAAAAAGGGAAATTTTTTTAAAAATAAACATTGATTTATTTTTGTAAATATATTTTTGAAAAATAAATTATTTGGGAAATTATTTGGAATCTGGTGATGTTGTGCATATCTATTGATAGTTAAATAACCGACTATCAATATTACCTTTAAATGGGTATTTGTTGTGATTTGCTTGAATTTGAATGCTACACTTATTTTTAAATAAGCGCTCGTTATTCGGTTTAGCCGGGAGAGGACCTTTGGGTCATGAATCTCATTCCGAATAGTGATACGTCGTAACGGATAGCATTTGAAGACCGGTGTTGAAGACCATATATTTTCGAAAACGGAAGGATTACCGTCGAATGTCTCTGCATCGGCTGATCTCCGATATAGCGATTTTATCACCCTTTGTGATGGGAATTCAGGACATGATTAGTGAATATCCAGATTTGCAAGGGCTTCTTTGGAAGTGCCTTCGGTTCTGTTCGATCCCAGAACGGACTTGTATAAATGTGTGTCTGACGTTACAGTTTGAGATGTAAAGCTGGCTTCTATCAAATACATTTCTGTTGGTGGCAGAGAATTTATTCTCTTAGCTTAACACCCTTCTTTGAGACGTACGAGCTCAGAGGTTATGTAGTTGATGGTTACTAGTGATATATTCCCAATTGGGTAACGTGGCATGCTAAGTGATGCTGATAATTTGTTGATCAAAGCGTGGCTTTTATGAAAAGCATAGTTTTGTGGACGAGACTTCGTCGGACCTCACACCCCGGAAATGGTCAAAACAGAAAGAATGCAGCAAGGTTATTTGGGGATCGCGCCCCCATAGGGTATGTTCATTTCCTTCTGGATAGAGGTGGTATTATGGTATGGAGCTACTTAACCTATGTGGTTGATGCAAATTTATTTCTTTGTGGTTGTTGGTGAATCCCGGGATAAAGGTTGGTTACGACCGGGGGATGGCTTACTCGTGTCAGTAGTTACCCGGCCTTGTGTTGGCAGAGATCCGGTTAGGTTCTCGGGGCGTCTTTCCAGAGGCGTACCCATATGGCAATGGGAAGTTCCTTGGCCTGACCATTTGTTGGAAATCCAAACTCCAATACGCACCTTGTACAGTTTTGGTTGTAGAATCTGCCATTTACTTATTGTGTTCACCACTGTTTAGATGGTAGCTATAGTAGGCATAGTTTGGAATGTCTATGTTGGCTAAGATTTATATTATACTTTCGAAATGTTTTCCTACACTTTGCACTTATAGTAATAATATTAAAGAAATTTGCGTATCAAGCATGTTTGACTATAATAAGGAGAAATCTACTCCGATTCTGCGTTTGCATTGTGTGTGTGTGCGGGAGGCCTTATGGTAGTTCCATTTTCCAAAAGCATTGCGGATCTATTTTAAAATATTTCTTTGTTTATTTTTAAAGATAAACTATTTTAAGTTCTCACACCAGTCCCATGACTGACCTGGAGTTTATTGTTCCCTTCCTAAACTCTGGGTGGCCACCAATTTCCACACGGGCAGCCTAGACTCAGGTTATCAGGTTATTCTGGAATTCAGGAGTTGCTATAGAGATCTGGAGGCAAGCTGGATGGCATGACGTATCAACTAGTATATAGTATTTCTTTTCCGATGTTTGTTGTTGTAAACTCTGATAATGTAATGTAATGTGATGTAATGTAATAACTGATACAGTTCTTGTGATTTAATGATTATTCATTTATCTATTATATGTTGTTCCGCTGCGATTGTGAGATTCTAATATTGTTTCTGTTGCTTCTTTTTTCTTTCTTCTTCTACCTTTTTCTTCTTCTTAAACCCTAAGGGTACGGTTTTCCGGCATTCGATTGCTCGGCAGTTGATACAGTGGACGTATTAATGTCGACTTTCGTGAGTCGAAGAATCGTAATCCTCACATTTGGTATCAAAGCCAGGTTTCGATCCTGGGACCTGTGGGTTATGGGCCCACCGCGCTTCCGCTGCGCCACTGGATTTATTTGAAATAGACTCTATACGTCGTACATTAAGCGGAGATTATTATATTAAACACATATACCGCGATATTCCATCTTGAAGTGGAATTGGTATTATATATGTACTTGGAGCTGATTTCCCGCATTATATAGCGGATGAGACCCTATTGCGCCGCATAATAGCAGATAATATTTTATATGAACCCATGTACCGTGATATTCCGTCTTGAAACGGGATTGGTATTGTGCTAACATCTGTGGATGCAGGGAAACATGTTAGAGGGATCCAACTGGATTCCTCAACAGTATTGATCTATTTACAGATATTTGCGACATATTATGTTATCATATTGATATATGATGTTTTGGATGCCGTGGTTGAGGTATTGGTGCCGTTGCAGCATTGGGCCTATTTTTGGAGTTTTAAAAAATTGTTAAAGTAACGATTTCAAATTTAAAAAGATTTTCAAGTGATTTTTGAAAGTATACATTTTATTGAATTTTGGAATTTTGATTCATTTTAAATAAATAAACGTTATAATTTTAATGTTATAAAATTATGATTTTGTGAAATATAACCGAAATGTGATTTTGAAATAAGTAGTTGATTAATTTGTAAAATGGTTTAAATTGGGATTTTTGAATTATTATAAACGGTTTATATAAAAGATTTATAAAATTGATATTTATAAATCAAAATATTGGAGTTATAAAACGAGTTTTTATAAGTGTTAAAATGAAGTATAAATGGATTTCATAAGTGAATGAAATTTATAGATTTATAAATTGTGAAGTTGTGAAATGAATAGATTTTGTAAAATAAAAGGTTTATAAGTAATTAACTTATAAATTGGATTTTAGCATTTAAATGAGATATAAATAGAATTTGTTAATTAAGGGATTTTATAAGTTGAAGTTTTTATAAAATATATATATGAATTTATAAACATTGTTTTATAAATCCGAAACCAATTGAATTTGATAAGTAAATATGAAAGCTTATTAAAGGAGATATATCTACGATTTTGGACAGTGGATAATCCTTTAAATAAAATGTGTAGAAGTGTTGAATTTGGTAAACGATTTATATTCACGATTTTGGATAGTGAATAATATATTAAAGAAATGTTTTGGGGAAGTGATATTTTAAATAGAATTAAAACGATTTAAAGATGTTTTAAAATGTATTAAGTATCGAAACCTTAAATTTCAACATTCATTGTTGAAATAAACGTTTTCGAGAAATAAGGAAAAGATGGACTATAACACTGTTGTTATAGTAAATGATTTTCGAAAGGAAATGTTTTGGTATAGTATTGGGATTTATATATCTATCGTATTTTTGAATCCCTATGCTATTGATTTTGGGTTGTCGTAACGATTTTTTATGCAACATTCGTTTTGACCCAAATAAATGTTTTTAAAGAGAACGTTTTCCTTAAAAGAATAAAATATATACTTAATTGTGGTTTAAGTATATTGAATATTTTCCAAATGTTGAAAATAAATAGATTTGTGAATTACTTATTATTAAATAAGTATGGAAATGTTTTCCAAAATGAAGTGAAATGTTTTGAGAATATATCTTTTAAAGATATTTTTGGAAAATAAATAATTTAGGAAATTATTTGGAATCTAGTGATGTTGTGTATATCTATTGATAGTTAAATAACCGACTATCAATATTTACCTTTAAATGGGTATTTGTTGTGATTCGCTTGAATTTGAATGCTACACTTATTTTAAAAATAAGCGCTCGTTATTCGGTTTAGCCGGGAGAGGACCTTTGGGTCATGAATCCTATTCCGAATAGTGATACGTTATAATGGATAGCATTTGAAGACCGATGTTGAAGACCGGGTATTTTCGAAAACGGAAGGATTACCGTCGAATATCTCTGCATCGGCTGATCTCCGATATAGAGATTTTATCACCCTTTGTGATGGGAATTCCGGACGTGATTAGTGAATATCCAGATTTGCAAGGGCTTCTTTGGAAGTGCCATCGGTTCCGTTCGAACCCGGAACGGACTTGTATGGATGTGTGTCTGACGTTACAATTTGAGATGTAAAGCTGGTTTCTATCAAATACACTTCTGTTGGTGGCGGAAAACTTATTCTCTTAGCTTAACACCCTTCTCTGAGACGTACGAGCTTAGAGGTTATGTAGTTGATGGTTACTAGTGATATATTCCCAATTTGGTAACGTGGCATGCCGATCATTTGTTGATCAAAGCATGGCTTTTATGAAAAGCGTAGCTTTGTGGACGAGACTTCGTCGGACCTCACACCCCAAAAATGGTCAAAACAGGAAGAATGCAGCAAGGTTATTTGGGGATAGCGCCCCCATAGGGTATGTTCATTTCCTTCTGGATAGAGGTGGTATTATGGTATGGAGCCCTGATACGTAACCTATGTGTGGTTGCTGCAAATTTATTTCTTTATGGTTGTTGGTAAATCCCGAGATTTAGGTCGGTTACGACCGGGGGAAGGCATACTCGTGTCAGTAGTTACCTAGCTAGAGGTAACCCGGCCTTGTGTTGGCACAGATCCGGTTAGGTTCTCGGGGCGCCTTTCCAAAGGCGTACCCATGTGGCAATGGGAAGTTCCTTGCCCTGACCATTTGTTGGAAATCCAAAGAAATAATACGAACCTTGTACGGTTTTAGTTGTAGAACCTGCCATCTAATTTGGTAGCTAAGTAGGCATACTATAATGGTACCTATGCTGGCTAAGACTAATATTGTACTTTCGAAATGTTTTCCTACACTTTGCACTTATAGTAATAATACCAAAGAAATTTGCGTATCAAGCATGTTTGACTATCATAAGGAGAAATCTCCTCTGATTCTGCATTTGCATTGTGTGTGTGTGCGGGAGGCTTTATGGTAGTTTCATTTTCCAAAAGCATTGCGGATCTATTTTAAAATATTTCTTTGTTTGTTTTTAAAGATAAACTGTTTTAAGTTCTCACACCAGTCCCATGACTAACCTGGAGTTTATAGTTCCCTTTCTAAACTCTGGGTGCCCATCATTTTCTACACGGGCAGCCTAGAGTCAGGTTATCAGGTCATTCTGCAATTCAGAAGATGCTGTGGAGATCAGGATCAAGCTGGATGGCATGGCGTATCGACTTGTGTATAATATTTCTTTTCCATTGTTTGTTGTTGTAAACTCTAATAATGTAATGTAATGTGATGTAATGTAATAACTGATATAGTTCTTTGTTTTAAAGATATTCATTTATCTATTATATGTTGTTCCGCTGCGAATTGTGAGATTCTGTTATTGTTTCTGTTTTCTTCTTCCTTCTTACTTCTTTTATCCTTTTCTTCTTCTTTAACCCTAACGATTCGGTTTTCCGGCCTTCGATTGCTCGACAGTTGATACAGTAGACGTATAAATATCGATTTTCGAAAGTCAAGAATCTCGAACGTTACAAGTTGGTATCATAGCCGTGGACTTCATCTTCTCCAACCTCAGGTAATTCATGCACGAACAACCCATCTCGGCCGCCCACGTCATTCAATTTTCACGACCTCACCGATCGACTAGCCAACGATCAAGTACCATAGTTTTGAAGTTGGACCACGCCTCCACCTCCGGCCTGAATTTCGTGTAGCTCGGTTGCGCCTATCCTTGGATTTCGTGCATGAAGGTCGGCACAAACACGACCTTGTAGCTGACGATCCACTCCATCGTTTTAAATCATCACAGTTGAAACTGTAGTACTCATCGCCCTCTACGTTTTCGTAGTTGAAAGTTTTTCGTAAATGTCGATGGATGAGGAGATCGGAGGGCAAGAAGATTGGCCATTTTCGGCCATTGAAGAGTAGAGTGGCGGCTGGAAACCTAGTTAGGGTTTCTGAGTGCAAAAGTGAAATATGGAGGCCTTTTATAGAAAATTTGATGACACTATTCATCCCAAAATTTTCCGATCTCGAAACAATGCGTGCCGCCTGGCGTTTATAATGTTTTACCTCTATTCCGAACGCAATGGAATATATATCGGAAGCCAATTCGATCATATTTGAAAGATAGGTTTTTGAATCGACTATTTTAAATTCAAAATTCACTCAAATCGATTTCAATGCGTTTTAGCTTGCCCCGGACAACCCGTAAATCCGATTGACACGAAATTAGAAATCATACAATAATATAACATTACGGATCCGATGAAACTGGTTTCGAAATTCGAGACTGTTTGAAAAATGGCTATTTCTACTCGTCAATTAAGTATTAAAATATTCAATTTCCACAAATTAACTTTTAATTCAATTTTAAAGCTTCTATAACATCATTCTAACTCCAATATGATTAAATACAACTTTACAAATCAATTTTAATCACAATTAACCCAATTTCCAATTATTTCTGTAATTTCAAATATTAAATTATCGATTTAATTATCCAATTAAATCTAGATGTTTGAAATATAATTTATTCGACTTACAAATTTTACTCGTTAATATCTAAAATCAATTAAATATACAAATTTCAAATGACAGGAATTCTGGGTCATCCAGGAGTTAATAAAATGTATCGAGATATTAAAAGAACGTTTTGGTGGAAGACAGTGAAAAGAGACATATCCATATATGTGAGTCGCTGTGCTACTTGTCAACAAATCAAAAGCGATCAAAAGAAAGTGGCCGGTTTACTTCAACCTTTATAAGTACCAAAGTGGAAATGGGATCAGGTATCGATGGATTTCATCGACGGATTGCCACGAACAAGAAGGGAAATGAAGCAATTTAGGTTATAGTGGACCGTCTAACCAAAACTGCTCACTCTATTCCAGTGAAATCCACTCGGACTGCAGCCATCTTAGCAGGGCTATATATAAAGAAAATTGTTTGTCTCCATGGTATTCCCAGCAGTATAGTGAGTGATCGTGACCCGATCTTCACTAGTAGATTTTGGGAGGCATTCCAAGCTTCTTTGGAAACAAAATTAAATTTTAGTACTGCTTATCACCCACAATCTGATGGGCAAACTGAGAGGGTTAACCGAATTCTAGAAGACCTTTTGCATACATGCATTCTCGATTTTGGTGGTTCTTGGGAGGACCATTTACATCTGGTCGAATTCTCTTATAACAACAGCTATCATGCCAGTATAGAAATGGCTCCTTTCGAAGCTTTATATGGTCGTCCGTGTCGATCACCTACATGCTGGATTGAATCAGGTGATAGACTCATCCTTGGACCATATATGATTAAAGAAGCCACGGAGAAGGTTGATTTTATTCGAAAGAAATTAATAACTGCTCAAAGTCGTCAGAAGAACTATTATGACCGTCGAAGAAGATGTTTGGAATTTCAAGTTGGAGATTCTGTATTTCTGAAAGTGTCTCCGATGCGGGGTGTATTGAGATTCGAAAAAACAGGAAAGCTAGCGCCGCGTTATATTGGTCCTTTCCTATTCTGGAAAGGATTGGTCCTCTGGCATATCGAGTGCAGCTACCCAGCTGGTTGTCTGGCATGCATGATGTGTTCCACATTTCTAATCTTCGAAAGTATGTGCACGACGCAGATAGTATTATTGAAGAAGTTGCTCGGCAGGATCTCGAAATCACTCCCAACTTGGCAGTAAAGAGGGAACCGATAAAAATTGTTGATCGTGATGAAAAACGATTGTGAAACAAAGTTGTGAAACTAGTCAAAGTTCAGTGGAGTGGCGATCCAAAGGACTGCACTTGGGAAACTGAAGATAATATGAAGAAATCGTATCCCAACTGCAGAGTGGATATCTCGGCTTAAACTGATAAGTCATTTCCTTATTTTTCTGAATTCATATATTCTCTGTTTGCGTTTCTCTCTCTTTCAATTTCGAGGACGAAATTTTCTTAAGGAGGGGATATTGTAACATCCCAGAATTTGTTAATTTAAATTTAGTGACTTATTTGAACTTTTGAATTTAATTTGAAAAGTTTCAAGAGAAATAAAATATTGTTAATATTAATATTATAAAGTTATATGGATATAAATAAATAATTGATAGTTTAAGTTTTAAATAAATAATAAATAAAGTATGTAATAAACAAGAAATTATAGTAAACAATAAGAAAAACATTAGCTAACAAAAAAAAAAGAATGTGCATTTAAATATGTAGACAGAAGAAAACAATAACTAAAACAAAACTCTTTCACTTAGCAAAGTAAACCAGATAAGTAAGTTGTAAACCAAAATGGAGTAAAGTGTTATATTCAGCAAACAAAACATTAGATTATGAAAATCTACAAAGTAAAATAAACTTAGTACTTGCAAGAATTTAAAGTAAGAATGCTGTAAACAAGATGGAAGCATGGACATTAATGCTTTCATTAAATGCTTTCAAACTCAGCCCATACACAAGTACAAATGAAAAGAAGAAAATAATCTTGCTTCAGTAAATTTCCCCTGTACAAACCCTCTCCTTTATATACATGAATATCTGTCTCAGTTCATTCGTTCATCAAAAATATAGCATGCCTGAAAGAAAATAAACTTAGAGAAAAATCATCCAACAAAACAAAGCAAAAAGGAAGATCAACTACAGACTTTCAAATCAAGTAAAAGTGCTCTCTGTTTCAAAATTTCATGTGAGTAAACAAGTTTTTTTTTCTTCTAAAAGTTTAAGTTTAATTAAAAACAGTCCAGGAGATTCACTGATAATCTGATTTGATATGCTGTAGAATTGAATATAATTCTAGTTGCTCTGTGTATTATACTTCTCTGTTCATTTGTTACAGGGTGCATTTTTTTTTTAAAAAAAACTTAAATTATTCTCATCTAATCTTTGTAAAGCTTTCGGTTTTCATTCAAACAAGATGTTAAACCTCAATCAAGTTTTTTTTTTAAAAAAAAAGCTGAATACATCATGTTTGAAAGAATATATTACTGTAAACTTGTTTTACAGGAAATCAACTAATATCTTGATAAATTGGATTGTTGTATAAAGTTAATTCATGATCATAACTTGAATTATTACTTCAATTTATGATTTTTAAAAACAAAACGAAGATTTTTAGTTGGTTATTTTAAGAGTAGTCTATATTTGAATAAAAATTGCAATTTTACAAATTTCTAACAATCGATTCAATTATAAACGTTGAAATTCGGATTGAAGCAAGTTTGAACATCTAGGATGTTGGGAAAATTTTGAATTAATTTTCAAACACAAGTTCGACCAATTGAACGAGTTAAATTAAGGTTTAACCCAGAGTTTTACAATGGGTTGGAAGGGTGGTGATTTCGTCACCGTGGAGCGATCGAGTTGCACGAGGTGTTAGGAAATGGTAGTGTGGGACGTTGACGTGACGTGGCCAAAATCTTGGTGTCGCTGGTGGCCTGAGAAGCGGCGGTGAGGTGATTACGTTTGGATAAGTCGAGGGCAGTGTTCGTATGAACTGCTTGATTTTGATTCAGGAATTTTTTGTGATAAATCGAGTTGGATTTCGAGCATTCGTGGGTTTTGCGATTTGCCGATATAGTTGGTGATCGCCGGAGGAGGGTCGCGTCGTCGTGCACGTGCACGGCGAAGCATTGGTGTCAGCGATGTCGAAGTCATCGATCTCGAGTAGTTACTCGAGCTACTGAGTCGATTGCTTCGAGAAGGTGTTCGGGTTCGAGTGAGTTTTCCTGATGCTATTTTACTTAGTTTAAATTAAACTTGCTGAAAAAAAAGAGAAGAAGAAACAGAGAAAAGGAAGCACGAGGAAGAAAGGTAAGAGACTCGGGGAAGAGACAAGAAGAACCCGAGGTTAACTCGAGCGCAAACCCAGTTTTACTCGGGTTTTGTTCAAAAATTGGGTTAGGCCCAATAAAATTCTGAATCTACAATGTTAAGTAAAATTTTGGTTTTTGAAGTTAACCAATGTTGATTTACGTTAAGTGAAGAACTTACTATAAGTTAAATTATTTAACAATGTTTTAAAGATTTAATTAACCCGTAAAGTAAATAATTAAATTTAAAATAAGGATTTAAGTTAATTAACATTAAAACTTTTATAACTGTAATAAACTGATTTCCAAAGTATAAAGAAGATTTTCAAATGATAATTAAGGTAAATGATTTTTATTAACTAAAGGTTTTGAAAAGAAATTAAGAATAATTTAAAATTTGTAATTAAAATCGATTTAATAAATAATTAAGTATTTAAAATTAATTTGTAAATTAAGAATTTGTTATTCAGATAAATTAAAGTCGACTAATCAAATTTAGCGGTTAATTAAAATAATTAATTAAGAAACAATTAATCAAGTTAATTAAGATTTAATTAATCATTGATTTAAATTAATCAATAAAAATAAAAATTATGGGGTTAATCTATTAAATCGCGCTCACATGGAATTAAAATAATTGTTCTATACTAGATTGATGTTTCTGTTCTGATTTCGATACTATGTGATGTAGATTGCTATGTATTGTCCTATAATTGTGATTTGTTCTATATTGATGTGAAAACCCTGTTAGCCGTAAAACGGCATTTTAACTTCGATGCGACAGGGAATTGGATTTCAGTTTGTTATCCAAAACCCACATCAAACCTGTGAATTTTGGTGAATGACATATCCACATGTTTTTAAAATTGACACTCACTATTCGGTTTAGCTGGGAAAGGACCTTCGTGTCGTATAAACCATTCCGAATAAGTGATACAACGAAATGGATAAGCATTTGAAGACAGTGGTGAAGACCGGACGTCTTCGAGAATGATAGGATAACCTATCGAATGACTCTGCACTGAGTTGCTCCGGTATAGAGTTCTCCATATGTGATGGGGAATCCGATCGGGATTATGGATGCGCGGATTGCAAGGACTTCTTTGGAAGTGCCTTCGGTTCTGTTCGAACCCAGAATAGACCTGTATGGATTGTATGTCTGACATTACATTTGAGATATAAAGCAGATTTCTTTCAAATACATTTCTGTTGGTGGCGGAGAATTTATTCTCTTAGCTTAACACCCTTCTTTGAGACGTACGAGCTCAGAGGTTATGTAGTTGAAGGTTATCGGTAATATATTTCCAACTTGGTAATGTGGCATGCTGAGTGCTGTGGATCATTTGTTGATCAAAGCATGGATTTGTGAAAAGCGTAGCTTTGTGGATGAGACTTCGTCGAACCACACAACCCCGTAATGGTCGAAACAGGAAAGATGCAACAAGGTTATTTGGGGTAGCGGCCCTTAGGGTATGTGCATTTTCTTTTGGATAGAAGTGGTATCATGGTATGGAGCCCAGATATTTAACTTATGTGGATATCACACACACACACACAAATATATATATATATACACACACACACACATATATTACTTTGTGATTGTTGCTGGGGACCCGGATAAAGGTTGGTTACAACCGGGGGATGACATATTCGTGTCAGTAGTTACCTAGTTAGAGGTAACCCGGCCTTGTGTCGGCAGAGATCCAGTTAGGTTCTCGGGTCGTCCCTCCAGAGGCGTACCCATGAGGCCCAGGAAGTTCCTTAGCCTGACCATTTGTTGGAAATCCAAAGAAACAATACGAGCCTTGTACGGTTTTAGTTGTAGAACCTACCATTTAACATGGCAGCTATAGTAGGCATAATATAATGGTACCTATGTTGGCTAAGATTTATATTATACCTTCGAAATGCTTCCTACACTATGCACTAATAATAATATCAAAGAATATTTCTTGTACCAAGCATATTTAACTATCATAAGAAGAAATCTCCTCCAATTCTGTGATTGCATTGTGTGTGTGGCGGGAGGTCTATGGTAGTTTCATTCTAAAAGCATACCGAAATTCTTTTATATATCTAGTTTCTTTAAAAGCAACTATTTTTTGTTTACTCGTACCAGTCCCATGACTAACTTGGAGTTTATCATTTCTTTCCTAAACTCTGGGTACCCATAAATTTCTACTCGGACAGCCTAGTAACAGGTTTCCGTACTCTGGAGTTAGCAGTATTTTGGAGCTCTTATCTTGGAGATATAGAAGCTTTTGGAGATCTCAGGTGTTTAGCTTTTGGGAGTTCGTTATCACTTCTTTCATGTGAAGACTTTTTGGATATATGATCACTGTTGTATTATTATGATGTTTATTCGGAGTTGTGGTGTATGTATTAAATACTCTGATAATGGATATTATACTGTTGTATCTGTGATATATGCATGATATTCATTCTGTTCCGCTGTTTTATATTCATCTGATGTTGTTATAAGCTCCATCCGAACTGAAATTTGACGTTCGAATCTCTGGCAGTTGAATACAAGTGAGGTATTTGATGTCGACTTTTGAACGATGAATTTTGGGTCGTGACATTAGGAGTAAGTAATACCATGGTTAGGAGTTACATGCGAGATATAATTAGTAAAGAGTTACTTACCATCTAAAGGGACTACGATTTGTTGAGTTCCCTCAAAGTTGTAATAATGTGATAAATGTGTTCAAACACCCTCGGAAGGAATCTATGTAATTCCTACATCTATTTTAGGGTTTTTAAGAGATGCAGATTCGGTGGAAGCCTTATTGGATAAATAGGTAATGTGATATGATAATAATCTACTAAAATAAATTCACTCAGGATATATAATTGATAAAATAGTTTATTGATTTAAATATTCTAAATGAGCTAAATTAAAGATTGTTACGAAGAAATGTAAAATTTTACTAACTAATAAATCTTTCGGCATGTTGTCGCTTTAAGACCGATGCAAGAGTCAAATTATACAATTATTAAAGACATTAATGCCATGATCACTTAAGTATTAATTTTCTCGATACGGTGCACTGTCTTCTATGAGTTTTAAACTCTAAAGCAATACAAAAATATGGATATTTGATCCAAGTTTGATTACATATGTATGGCGAATAGTCATGTTTATATTATAGAAATCTCAACGAAAATGGTTTGCTTGAAAGCAAATAAATCATAGTGCAAGACCATATGTTATTATGATTGAAACATATGGATTTTGTTGTGTTAGAAACAACATTAGACATAGAACTACAGCCAATAATAGGAATTCAATCATTGAAATGTTAGTTTTGATCCATTTACTTAAGTGCAACTTATTCAATATCCTTAAAATGTTAAGGATAACAAAGCACATTTTGTAAAAAAAAATCTGCTGCAGTCTTGAAGTAAATGTTTCTCTTTTGAATGGTTTGACCTTTTAATAGAGAAAACGAAAGTTTGAGAATGATTATAATGTTGGCATAGTTGGATAAAGAGAGCGAATGATCACATCTACATCATGAAGAGACATCGAAAAATATAGTTTAAAATATCTGTAGATGTTTAATATGGAACAAGAATTATGATTTCTATTCCAAATGTATTTTTCTTATAGAAAATTATTCTCTATAAGATTTACTTCTTTGAGTTCGAGATATTTGGTTTGAGACTCTCAACTGTAAATTAGTTACAGTAGAAGAAATAAATAGCCCATGGTGAGTGATTAAATGGAGCTTCGTATTTTAATGTTGTTATTGTAACAACGGAAAGTGGACGCATTAGGTTTTGAAAAATTACTTCTACGTATGCCAAATATTATTTACGAAATAATAATTATGTTCAGATTTGACCAAACATAGATGCAGTTTTGTTTTAATATGACTATTGTGAGTATTCGTTATAAAATAATCTATGATTTGGCATTTCGATGAAGGTACTTGTTTTCATAACCACAGCAATGTGTTAGCTATAGAAAATATAGAAGAATTAATTTTGGTATGGACTAAGCATATCTTTAAGAAATAAGTCTTTAATCATATCATTCTGAATTATATGGTATTTGTGAATTGTATCTCAAATTATTAAGGGTAATGCACTCATTTGGTGGGAGCGACAAATAAGTTAACAAATTATTAGGACTGATACACATAGATGTATGCAGTCTAAGGTCAAATGATACCAATAATGAGTCATCTTACTTTGTTAAATTATCCGATGAATTATCTCAAATATGAATGTATATTTGATACACAAGTTAGATATCTACGACAAGTTCATAGAATGTAAAACCAAAGCAGAAAATATAACATATAAAAGAAATAAAACAATTTGATTTGATCGAATATGTCAGTATCTTGTATAAGATCAAATAGTACCTAAAAGAGATTAAGATTCACTTTCAAAAGTCACTCCTTTTTATGCTGCATACCGATGTACCGATAAGACGTAATCGGACTATGTTGGACAAAATACGATTAATAATGTGTGAAGTTGAATTACTTCTTTCTATAAGGATATGTGATTAAGAGTAAGAACATATGTTAAATTTGATTTCATTTAATGTAGAGATTATAAATTCATAGATGAAGTAAATTTAATGATGGTCAAAACGGACATAGCTTATTAGAATATCTAACAAGAATCTTAAACATTCACGAGAAACTATGAGTTTCTTATTAGTATCGAGAAAATGAATTGTTAGTAAATATAATATACTCAGTTGTCAACAAGCCATAGAGAGTATAGACTCTACCAATGGAGTAATACTTTAAAATCAAAATGGATTCCAAGTGCATTGGCAAAAATGATTTTTGTAATTGTACCCGAAAGGATTCGATCCATCGGCAATAAGTGAAGGACAATGTAGTTGGAAATGTACAAACTAGTGTTGATTAAAAAAATGACTTCATTAATTTCAAACTTTGAAATTAGTGGAGTAATTTCGCTAGTCAATGTGATCAAGTCTATTAAGATTCTACTCACAAACTATTGTAGATATAACTTTGAGTTATGGTGCATTGATGTTGAAGAAAAACTCCTAAATGATGATTTAGAAGAGACAATTTGCACACAATAACCAAAATGTCTCAAATCCAGTGGAGCAATAAAAAAGTTTGTGGGTATTTGGATATGATCCAAGAGCTCATACAACAATGGCATACGACAAGCATCTAGAGGTTAAGCAAGTATTTTGATACAAAAATGAAATACTTTAATTCTAGTCAAAATGCAGAGGAAGCGTGTGTTTGTATGAAAGAAAGTCAAAGGTATTAAATCATTTCTAATACTATATGAAAACAATATGCTACTGATTGTTAACGATGTACAATCGGTTAAAGATGGTTGTTTAATTTTTGATGAAATATTTGAATGGTGTGTCCTTTATACTCTTATGTAAGGTAGGATTGTCTCAGCCGATATACATAGACACCGTATTAAAATGTTTTGTATGAGACATATGAGATATATTCCTTTTGCATTGGCAATGGAAACTATCATATGTTATGTTATCTAGTAGATTGAAATCCACTTATACACTTGATACAGTGAGTGAATGTAAAATTTGAGTTAAATCATTGAATGGTAGTAAAGAGTATTCTTGGGTATTTAAGAAATTTTGTTTATGGAAACAACAAAGTCCTTAAGAAGGAGTGTTTGGAAACGAATCCAAAAGTGACATCGAATATAGTGAGTCAATCTTAAATTCATGTTACACCTTGATTAAGGAGCTTTAAGTTGGTAATGTTCCAAACTAGAGGTTGCCGCAAATTCAACCATAAAGACTAAGTACATCGCCTTGAGTAGTGTCATAATGAAAGCAGTATATGTGCGCAAATTTATAAGAGAACTAAAGTATGGGTGAATCCAAATGTTAAGATTCTCACAACATTTCTATATGATAAAATGTCGCGATGCAGTTCGTATAAGAACCTAGAGCTCGCTAGAAGTTGAGAAGCACACTCCGAATTATTCCATATGATAAAGGCAGCTTATCAGCAATGGAGTGCATTGATTGACATAGATAGTAGATAATTAAAACAAAATAGCATACTCGTTCACTAAGGGGCTGGCCCGATTAGTTTTAAGAAAACCGATTGAAGAAATTTGAATAAGATTCCATAATTGACCCCTAAGTGCAGCTCGGAGAGTGATAGAGCTAGGGGTATGCGGTAGGGACAATTATGTAATTTATTACTCTTTGCATAAAAAATGGAAAGATGCCTCCAATCAAATCATCGGTAACAGACTAAATAGAAAGTAGATGCCAAGAAAGTAAAAGACACGTAGATTTATAGTGTTCAGCCATAACTGGCCTATGTCCACTGTTTATTTTTTTATTCCTTTTCATATGATTCGGTTTTTATAACAGTTGTGAGATGAAATACAACAAATTTTGGTTGAAAATAGAGACCTGAAACTTGGTTTGGCTATTTCTATAGACAGAGCTCCCATGCTTTAAAACTATTCTTATGAATGCCAAACGCTTAGATATTTATATGAGTAAAATGGCGGTGTGGTTAATTCGGAAAGGCAGGGGATTTCCATGTATATCTCGCCCAAATCTGATACTTCTGCATATAAAAGATATGAATGCTAAGTTCCAAATATACACATATTTTATTCCATGTATGGCCTATATGGTTTAGTTGGCTTAGTGAAGTGCATGTGGACATGTTGTTGGCTAGGTTCCTGCTTCTTGCTCTTGCTTGGTTTCTATTTGTTTTTTGATTCGGCATGCAAATCCTTCCTTGGTCCGGACTTCAACATTGGCCTTGGCCTTGCATCCAATTAACCAGATCAAGGATCCTGTTCGATACCAAGATACCAAACAAGATTTCCTGTTTGGTGCCTTAGTACTAAACAGGGTAATGCTCCATTGCCTATGCTCCTTCCTCTGCCGAACCTTTCCTTTCCAATGATCCTAGTGCTCTCTGCCTTCTTTTGCCTTCATTCGACTACTTCCAATCACCTCAACCTCATGGGCCAAACAGCCCATAACACTTGCCTCGAAGCTCATATCATAAGCTATGGGGTGGGCTTTGTTGAATAACTCCTCGAATCCCCTAGCAGATGTACATCTCTATCTCTTTTTCCAGTTTGGATCGGCATGTTCATGAATAAGTGGTTAGAATTGGTTCGACGTGTCATTGGTTCGGTGTGCCATTGGTTTGGTGTGCTACTAGTTAGGCATCGGGCATGACCTCCCCTATATAAACTCTGGCTCCTTTACCTACTGGTCCACTTGATTTTTTCTAAGTCCTCAAACTCCTTCGAGACCTTTTGCCTCCTTCAAGCTGCAAGTGCCAATCTACACTTCCTTCTCCTCCAGTTCGGCATGCTCTCTATCCAAGATCATCATCGATCTGGTAAGCACCTCTTCCTTCTTTTGCATACACAATTCCTGATTTGTAGGCCATAATTTATACTCTACCGGGCGGTTGACTTAGGGTTGATTGTTCGATTGGCTGAGCACATAGGTTAGTTGTGATGACTCGGTGCTTACAAAATTATGAGTCCCTTTATTAAATTTATTAGATGGCAGAAATAAATATGAGTCCCTTTATTAAACACTCTCCAAATAATATGCAGATTCTACAAAAAAAAATTCCGATCAAAATAATGTATTTACAAAATTTCAATAACCATATTTCCAAGGAATAAAATATAGAAAATACTATATGATAGAATTTGGTACAGATATCTTTAGAAAATATTTTCTTTTATTGAGATGAAGTTATAGAAAAAATTTCAAGTTAAAGTAACATGATTTTTCAAAACGCCTATTTCTTCATATTTAACTAAATAATTTATTCTGAAAAATCTACCCAAAATCTTACTACCACATATAGACTATATCTCTACTATTAACAAAGAAAATTCATTGAACCAATTTACTCGGTGTCCTTTTGAAATTCCAAAAATGCCCTTGCTTCCGTTTACAATAGTATAAATAATCCGTATGCGAAGCACGGGCCCATCCTAGTTATGAATAATATCATTTATTTTAACATATCAAAAATTTAGTGTCAAACACAAAATTTCTCAAATAAGGACAAAACAACGTTTAAATTAGGTTTTCGATTCTAAGGCCAAAACGGTAATATTTTAGTTTCAAGTCTTATTATTTCAACTCCAAATATCAATGTTATTTAAATTATACTATTCAATAATACTATTAATTAACTTAACATCCACCAATAATTACTAATGAGAAGGCGCGATACAGTGTCAATAGGGTGTCATAATAGTCAATAATTTGGAATGACATGAGATAGTGAATTCAAAATCATCATAAAACATTCACAATAACACAAAACATTCATGGCAGTGATTCAACCATACAACCTTTTCATCCAACATTCAATTCTTTTCGATCTCCAATGAATATAAACTTTGTACATAATTTCCAAACAGCGAAAATTTTATCTTATTTTCATTGATCATTCCAACTTTATTTTATCATAAAATGTTAAATTCAACTATTTATTCCAACACATAGATTTCAAGTTATTTTCACTAATTTCATTTCAATTCATTACTATATGTCAGCATTAAATTCAAGTCAAATATTTCAACAGGTGACACAATATTCAATTCATAGTATGAAGTCGACATAAATTTCAATTTCATTATCAAAATAGGACAACAACATTAAATTAACATTCAATTCAAACAAACCGGTTTAAATTTAATTGCATAAGGAAATATAGGTCGTAAGTTATAAAACTCACCTTAAAATTTTGAAGCCATAATTATTTGCTTTGATACCCAAAATCACTCTTTGAACAAGCCTCTTTTCCATTGTTCATTGTAACGACCTGATATTTTCAACCATTCGCATCCAAACATGCTGGAATTGAATTGCTCAAAATATCAAGTTGTTAATTTATATTTGGCAAAACTCAGCATATACGGTAAATAAAATGATCATAGTATCACAGACACAGTGTAATATAACAATAATGCAGCGGAAACAAGAGAATAGTAGTTCATGAAGATACTATATAGATAACAGAGTTAAATAAGATACTACAGAAGTCTCGAATACAATAGCCAAATACTAGATCAGAAAACGTCACTAGAATCAACTGAATATCTAAAACTGGATAGATAGCTGGATCTCCAAGCGTAACTCCAACTCCAAAGGTGAGTCTCGAAAGCTGAACCACTCAGTATGACCCAAGCATAAAGCAAAACACAAAACACTCGAGTCAGGATTAACATTCTTTTATCAATAAATCCAACTCAAGTGAAATAACAACTGAAATACAAGTAACTTAAAGGATGTTTGGGATAGCCATCCTCTAAGGATCCGTTAAACTATCTACTATGTAGTAATATACGCTATTATAGTAATGTCTTAAAGTAAAATAAGCTTACTTAAAAATAGCGTTAAGGCTTTACATTTTCCACCTTAACACATAAATAGTGCCAATAGTCTATACAGTACCATCGTACCTCCAAATCGGGAGGCTACCATAAATACTCCATAGGTACGACACAAATCAAAACTCGTACAAGGCGCGCTAGGGTAGGTGATATGGCACAACTAGGCAATGCCAGGGTAGATATACCAGTTGCACTTCCGGGCTGGTGGTAACGCATAGCAGCCACTACCGCCCACCTCGAACCACACTCCTAAAAAAAAGTATCCGAAGGTGCACCCAATCAATCGCAAAGTAATAGAATGGTATCGAAGGAGTGTGTCCGATCAGAGGAGCTACCTCATTGGCCCGTCGATTGCTCCTGTTTTAGCCACCTTATGCCAACTCACGGGAGTCGGGTCCATGTATATACCTCAATAGAACGTCGCCACCATCCTGCTTCATTCTGGAATCTCCACCGCGTACACAATTGTTAAAGTGGTTTTCGAAGTTGGCAGAGAGTATGACAACTTTCGATCCCTGTCTATTCAACAACCAACCGTTATTATAACACCGCGGTCATTTCAAAATAATTATACTTCAAAACCAAAATATCATTGCCATTTCAAAACGATATCGATATGATATCATTTCCATTTCAAAACCAAATACGATATCATTTCTATTTCAAATATATCCATTTTCCAAATCATAGCAATTTCAAAATTATAACACTTCGAAATCAACCACTTGAAATTATAACACTTTCAAAACATAATACTTTGAAATTCATAACTTTGAAAACATAACTTCTACCACATAAACAATTTAGATATTAAAATAGTATATATAATAAAATAGTTTCCTTAAATTTCACAATCAATTCCAAATCAACTCGAATTCAAAAATTCAAGTTTAATCAAGTCTCAAATCATTAATTTCAATTCAATACAGTTTCTCCATAATCCATTTCAAATTATATCAAATCCAATTACAGATTTTTTTTTAACCACAAAATAAACGTTTCAATTTCAATATTTCAAAGCTTTAAATATTCAAACATTTCAAACTAGATTTGATAATTCCATTTCTAAATCAAATTCACTTTACTAATATTTATTTTGAAATATTCACTTAATCGCTCAAATAACATTTAAATAACTTCGAATTTCAAATTTAAATAAAAGTAAATATACCATTTTCAATTTATGTAAATTTGATTATTCACTTAAATCACTATTAATCAAAAATCAAGTTATAAAATCATATCTTTAAAATCCCAAATTTAATAAATTTCAAATCAAACTTATTTGATTTAGATTTTAAAACCTTGGAAATCATTTCAAACAAATATATAATATCTTAAAATTAATATTTATTAAACCATATAATTCTTTCCAAAACCATAGAAATCATTTTCAAATATATACATAGACCAGCGGTGTCTGTATATAATTTTCTATCCTATGGTCAAGTGATACAGATATTTATCATTTCAATCCGCAATTTAAATATATACGGTATATATCATTTCAACCTGCAATCCCAAATTCAGTTCAATTGAAAACCGCTTAGGTTTATCATTTCAACCCATAATGATTTTCTCCTATTCTACGGATCGTTCATATCTGTATCATTTCAACCCATAGTGATTCTATACTAACAGGGAACTTGCAGAGTGATAACAAATATGATAATAAAATAACAGACATATATCATCAATATAATTAACAGATAATGGTGTCAGATGTCACAGGTGAACAGATACAGATAGTAGCATATAAATAGCAATGTAAATAACTAACAACAACATAATTTCAATTGTCGTTTCAATAGAAATCAAATTTAATAAATATAAGAACATTAATCGTGAGTGATTGCTCACCTTTCGAGGCTAGAGATGGACACGATTCGACGAACAAAGCTGATAAATAGAAGTTGATGAAAATGAATCAAATCAGAATTGGGTCGATGAAGGTAAATGGGTATAAGTGAACTCATATATATATATATATATATATCATATTTAAATTCCAAACACATATTAAATTAAATGTATATGTATTTCAAGAATCATTGTTTTAAATAAACACATAGAGTAAGACAAACATATCTTTATAATTAAATTTGAAATAAATACATACATACATACATATATATATATATATATATATATATATATATACTTAATAAAATGCAAAATACTTACTTATATAAAGTATGTTCATTTGCAATTATGAGACAGGCTATATATACTACTATAATATACTCACAGGTTGTATACTATATCATAGCTTTATAGTATAAAACAAAACATATCACAAATTATAATATTCAGCCTATAAATAAATATATAAATTCATTATAAAATATTTCACTGCAAACACACATATAACTACACATATAGCGAGTCTATGCATATATATTTAAATATACAGTTATTGTATAAACTTTATATATAAATATATAATGTAATATATAACTTTAAAGGACTGTACATCACATGCTTTGACATACATATATATTAAAATTTTATAAATAAACTTTGAAGACTTATAAAATGCCATTGTCAACTTTAACTTACGATATAATGAAACCATAAAGTACTTTACATTAGTATATTATAAATGAACATATATAAGAGTATAACTAGAATCATTTCAAAGCATACATATATAGGCTACACAAACACAGAAAATCTATATACACAACATATCCTAACTTATAAATAAAACTAATATATAAATTTATCTATATAAATTTGCATACGTAAAAGATCTTGGAATCAACAATATATAGATATACCAACATATAAACAAAATACAAACAGTATACGTTTCAGTTAAACCCAAGTAATAAACTATATATATATATAGCAACATAAACTTTAACACTAAATTACAAAATTCCAGTGCAATTGCTATATACCGAGCTGTTAGGCAAAGCGATAATATAACGGTTGCTATATAATATATATAAAAACGTACATAGCTTTACAATTTAAATATATTATAGGTAAACAAAATAGCTTACGTAAAAAAAGCATAATATATAAAAGAAATCAAACAAACCGTGTGTGTGTGTGTGTTTTTAAATAACAGTAGTCTATATTTCAAAACTTTATATAGCTGTATATTTTAAAATACAATCTCAAGATACTTTATATACAATAGCTCAGATTTAATATATATACTATTTCTTTGTCTATCGCACACACCCGTACTATAAGCCTTCAATATATATTATACGTTAAAACCCATATAGATCTAAATCAAAATATCTAAGTATGATATAATAAAAAATCACGATATCTATATAATATGACTTATAGATATACTTCAAACCAATCTATCTTCCAGCACGCCTAAAATGAAGTTTTCAATATGTAACAACAGGTATAACTTGCATATTATACAAAAGTACATTATTAACCAAATATAAATAAAATGTAAATATATATGCATAATATATTCTTCTTTGTATAACTCATCAAATAGTATATAGTAGCTATAATATTTTTATAAAACATGAACCTTAAAAATATAACATACAATATACTGCAACAGCGTAACTTAGTATATAGATATAATACCTCGATATATAACAGGTAAAATAAGGCTCGGCTGGACGTTTGTTAGCGGAAGGAAAAAATTTGCAGAGTTGAAGGAGTGCGGCCATGGCAAAGACACAGCAATGAGATGATAGGCCGGTCGACACTTGCTTGCATAGTGGTGCCGTGGCAGCGAAATGGTGAAGAAAAGAATGTGGTTGCAATGGCAAGGGATGTTTGGAGATGCGGCGCTGTGGTATGGTCGATGCCACGTAAAAATGAAAAGGGAAAGACTGAAGTTGCTGTCGATTGGTGCAATGGTGGTATTCGGCGGCGTTTCTCTCTTATTTTTATTTTTATTTTTTTTGTTAAAGAGGAGAAGACGGTCGTGAGTGTTGTGGAAGAAGGAGCAAAAGTGAGAAGATGAAAAGAGTGGATAGAGAGATGCATGGAAATGAAGGTTGCAACTATGTATAATTCAATGCCTGTGTACGTGACCCATTATATTCTATTTTCCTTCAAGGTAGAAAATAATTAACAGAAGTTTAGAAAAATGGACGAAACAATACATTGGGAAAATAAAAAGTCTGAAGTTGAACTGCTGGAATAATAATAACTAATGGTTATACAGTGGAATATGAAAGAGTACGGGAAGTTAAAAGATCAATTTTCGGAACCGATAAGGAAATTGTTTTGTAGATTGCACCGTACACCGGACTTCGAAATTGACAATTGAATATGCCATAAAGATCAGTACAATGAGACGATCAAAACGATATATAAATATCAGTGGTATATCGTATCAAAAGTCGATATCAGTATCGAAAAAAATGCTGCAAATTTGCCAGAAATAAGATAAACGGAGCAATAGAAGTCCAAATTTCGAGAAACGAACTATGACGCCTCACTCAAAAGATGATTTACAAATTTTCTGTATAAAAATATTCAGGTTTGGAAAACATTTTATTAGCGTCTATTTTTAACTGATTTGAATTGAAATAAAATTACACAGAAAATAAACTTCAATGTTATCAGATGAAAATTTACCATTTGCTATGTTTAATTAGGTGTATTCCAAATATCAAATTTATATTTCAAATTTCAAATATTTAAAATTTCACAAAATTTCAATTAGTTAAATAAATAAACCACTAAAAATTTATGGGTCGTTACATTCATAAATCCGAAAATACTCTAATCTGACAATTCTTCGGCGATTCAAACTTAATCAAAATTAGACTTTGGCAACTTGTAGTGGTGTAAATAGGCATTGAGAAGCATAATTTAAAGTTTCATGATTTTAGGATATTTACTTGATTTTATTTTGATTTTAGAATGAAGGAGGGTTTGGTTGCCATTTCATGAAGCAAAAATGTAACGACCCGTAGATTTTAATAAATTTTATAACGTATTTAATTTGATTTTTGAGAAATTTTAAACAATAATATTTTAAAATAAAAATTTAATATTTGAAATACGTCCATTTTTTTAGCAGATGGTAAATTTTCATCCGATTTTATGAAAGTTTATTTCATTGTGAAATTCTATTAAATTCAAGCCAGTTAATAATTGCTAATAATAAAATGTAAAAATAAATTTTGTTGTTGTATGTCATTGATACTATTTAAGCAAGTTAATTTATAACTCTTATATGTAAACAACAATTCTATAAATGTATTTAAGTTACTGTAAAAAGAATCCAATTGTTTTAATTATCTTATGTGTAAACAACAACTCTATAAATGTATTTAAATTACTGTAAAAAGATTTCAATTGTTTTAATTATCTGTACATTAATTATGTTCCGCTCTTTTCCTGTTGCCTTTTTCATTCCTTGACTTTGGTGCTATTGGCTTCAACAAACGTATCATATTCAGTACAAAATTTATATATACATTCCTTACCTTACATGTGTCTTTTCTTTGTCTACTCCTCTTCTTTACAAGCAAATTATAAAGTGCATTAAATAGCTTTTCAGTTGAAATCAAGGGGATTGAACTGTTGCCATTATTTTGTTTATATATTTCAGGTTCTCTGTTGCTTTCGGAAAGAAATATATGTTGCCTCTTTTGTGTATTATTCCACCTGCTAAATTTTCGCGTGCGTTTCTATTATTTCTCTTTTCTCTTACCTGAAGCATTTATTTTGAATCTTCAATCTCCTTCCGTTTTATAAAAAAATTCAAAACTTCCTGTCCAATCAAATTTATTGCTATAATAATCTTTCCTAAATCAATGCTTCTAACCGTTGCTATTTCATTGTAGCAAATTATTCATTACTTTACATTTATATCAGTACCTTTAACTGTGACAGTTAATTTCCCTTCGGCTTTAAATTTTGAAACGTGCTGCGCACGCATATCAGTTGCTTAATTATCTGCGTTAATCAAGTGTTTATGTTACTTCTCATTTATTTTATTGCCAACAGTACAAATTCAAATGGTCATCTTGCTTTATTACTCCCTTTATCTTTTGTTCTGCACGATCACTTGAAGAAACGTATAACGTACGTACGTTTTTCTTTTTTTTCATTATTTGATTTGGCTGCAGCTCATATTTTATTTGCGTGTATAAATCAATATGAATATTTATTGTCTAAAATCCTCACCTTCTACTTTATATTTATTATTTATGTGATACGTTTCCCAATTTGTGCCTATTCGTTTTTCCTACATTACTTGTGCTGAAACATTTTTAACTTTTGACAGTTCAGTTTTTCCACTCTACCCATTTTATATATTTCTTTTCTTCCCCTTCTCCCTGTTCTCTACTTTCAATATAAATTTGCCAAATCCACCTTCATATTTTCACTCGACAAGGATTTTATATATATATATATATATATATAAATAAAAGCATCGCTGCTTCATCTTTTGCCGCCTGTATCTCGTTGCCTTCGCCAATTCCAGAACAAGCCTTCTGCTTCCTTTCCCCTCATTTATATACTTATATAAGTAAGTAGGTTGTTTTAAAACTTATTTTGGGTTAATCTGCAGTTTTGTTATCAAGATTTGCATGCTTTTGTTATAGTATATTTCATTTTATCAAATCTTTTTATATGGTGTTATAAGTTGCTTCTTCTTCTTTTTTTGTATGATGCGTGTGTTACATATAATAGTATAGTATATTATATCATAGTATATTTTATCACTGTTGTTCATGATTTTAAAGTAGATACATATAATTTACTGTATGTATATGTTAGCTTTGGATCAAAATACGTTAGTATATATAGATATAACTCAGAGCTTTCTATTTTGGGTTAATCCATTTACAAACTTATATTTTGTTTTACGTGTGAGTTCTATCTGTTTTATATATATAAAGGTAGTATATATTCTATTTTCGTTTATATGAATACTTTGCTTTCTGATTTTATATATATACGTTTTAATATAATATATATAAACTTATATAAATCATAAATATGTATGTTATACAAATTTTACCAGTCATGCATATATTAATTATGTTATAGTATGTTATATTAAAATTGGTTATAGTTTTATATTAGTAATGTGTTTAAGTAGATATATATAACAGTTTTGATTTTTATTATACATTAATGTTTTGATTCTTTAATAAATATATGTATATATTTGGGAGTAGTAGTCTTTTGTCGTGTAAAGAAATTTGTGTAAAATTTTGCTTTAAACTTTTGTTTTGTTTGAGTTAGTGAGGAGTTCTATAAACATTGGTTTAAATAGAAAATAGATGCAGATGTACCCAATATATATAGGCTGGTGTATATCAATTTTTAAAACATGTTAGCATTAGTTTATTTTTGGTTTGAAAAAATATGAGTTGCATCATTATTTAAGTTGTACCGATACCTATTGCTTTATATATACAAATTTATGTACATAATGCATATGTTTATATGGAGGCTGATGGATTGCGTACATGCTTATAATTTGTATATGGTCTTTTTAAGTAAATGATACTAAGTTCTGTGATATATGTTATACTATTTTATATAAAATAATAAACTTTTTGTTAGTGTTGTAACTCATTGTTAAAGTTAAAATATATAGTTATTTTGTTTTGATCGGCTATTTTAAGTATGGGGCATTTCACCAGAAGTATTATATATATTTGGTTTGTTTTAAAACAGCATCTTGTTTTTTTAGGAGTCAACATGAATTTTTTTAGGTCTGCATATGTTATACTTGTTAAGTTGTTCATATTCTAAGATATGTATTAAGTATATTTTTAAGTACGCTTAAAAGCTTGTATATAAGATGAGTACAGACTTTAGGTAAATGTAGGTGTTTTAGATAAATTGCATTTTATTCTAAAACAATGGATTTTGGAATTTGTGTATATATATAGTACGTTTTTAAGAAATTGTCGTGGGAAATAGTTTAAGTAAAAAAATCTTTGATTTTTAATGCTTGAGTTAAGAATGATGATTTAGAAATTTTTATATTATTTTGATTTTTGTCTTAAATTAGAATACAGAATATGTATTAATAATATGTCTATTTTCAATTTATGTCAAACTGATCCTAATCGTTCCATCGATTCCTCATTATCAGTTATTCGTCGTGCCTGTTTTCTTCATTGAATCATATCCATCTAGCGTTGCTTTGGAATTCGTAGCTCGTTTCCTTGTCAAATTTCTCTTGCCTCGAAAGATGAGTAATCACTCACGATTAACGTTCTTATATTTATTAAATTTAATTTAAATTGAAATGACAATGGAAATATGCTGCTGTAGTTATTTAAATAGTCACCTATGCTATTATCTGTAACCGTTCACCTGTGGGATATGACGCCATATCCTGTTGTTTATATTATATTATTACTGATGATATATGTCTGTTATTATTATTTTTCATATCAGTTATCACTCTGCAAGTTCCCTGTTAGTATAGAATTCACCATGGGTTGAAATGATACATACCCGAACGGACATTAGAATAGGAGAAAATCGTTATGGGTTGAAATGATAGACCTAAGCGATTCTCATTTAATTGAATTTGGTATTACGGGTTGAAATGATATCCACCCGTATATATTTAGTGTACGGATCGAAATGATAAATATCTGTATCACTTGACCATAGGATAGGAAATATATACAGACACCGTTGGTCCATATATAAATATTTTGAAAATAATTTCTATGGTTTCGGAAAGAAATATATGGCTTAGTAAGTATTTATTCTTAAGATATTATATAAAAATGGTAATTTTATATACAGATTTAGTAGTAATATTTAATCTAAATTAGTTTGATATAATATGGTTAAGTATTTATGTAAATCTATATTTCAAATAGATTTTCTTGTAATAAATTGAATAAGTAAGATTGGGAAGATAAATTTGGGTTTATTTGGAATGGTATTTAATCAAGGATTTTATTTAATTAAATCAATTTGAAATTATTGAATGTGAAATTTAAAGGTATGATTTTATAACTGGATTTTTGATTTAAGTGATTTAGTGAATATTTCACGTTTAAATAAATTAAAGAAAATATTTAGTAAAATGTAACTTAAGGTTACTTAAACGATATTGAATCGAATGAGGGAACATCTCAAGACTAAATGATAATGAAGATAAACTAAATCTATTTGAAATTCGTTAAATTTAGTTTGAAATGTTGAATATTTAAAGTTTTGAAATATATAGAAAGGTAAAAGGGTTTTTGTTGATTTCAAATCCGGATTTGAGATTGATAAAATTTGAAATGGTTATTTAGAAATTGTGTTGAATTTAAATTGATAAATTGAGATTGGACTAAATTTGAATTTGAAAATTGAGTAGATTTGAATCGGAACTTTGAAAGTGATAAAATTGGAAATAACTATATTTGAAATGAAATGATATTTTGGTTTTGAAGTATAAATTAATTTGAAATGACTACGGTGTTATAATGTATATTTCTACATTGTAGATAGCTCCACGGATCCTTAGAGGATGGTTATCCCAAACATCCTTTGAGTTACCTGTATTTCGGTTGTTATTTCACTTGAGTTAGATTTATTGATATAAGAATGTTAATCCTGACTCGAGTATTTTGTGTTTTGCTTTACGCTCGGGTCAGACTGAGTGATACAGCATTAGAGACTCACCTTTGGAGTTTAGAGCTTCATTTGGAGATCCAACTATCGATTCAGCTTTCAGCTTTTCCAGTTGAATGGTTCAGAGAAGTCATCAGTTCGTACTGAAGACTTCACCGTATTTGAGATATTCTGATGTACTTTATTTCTGACCCTGATGTATATAGTAGCTTCATGAACTACTATTCTTTATTTATTCCGCTGCTTATTATTGTACTACTCTGTATCTGTGATCCTGTGATTGATTTATTTCACTGCGTATGCCGAGTTTTGCCAAATATAAATTAACAATCTGATATTTTAAGCAATTCAAGTCCGACATGTACGGATGCGAATGGTTGAAAATACCAGGTCGTTACAGTTGGTATCAGAGCTTTGGCTCTAGGCAAATTTAGCATGTATGGCAAAATTTAATAACGGAATCACTTTCGTTCGAGCTTGAACTCCTTTCTCTTGATTGGTAGTTCCTTTGAATTTTGCCTTGGTTCCGAAATTCATTCTGGTCTCTCCCTATTTATATTCGTTTGATTCTGGAGTATCTCATAACTCCATTGAATGAATTGTAAAGGGGGTGAAACTCCTTTACAAGTGGCATTGATTCACCGAAGGTTTCGGTATCACCGGTTTAGATGTTGCTATCTCTGGTTATGCCCAATTCTATATCTGGCGATTGAATGTCGATTTGCCTTGGAATTCCACATCGATCATATTTCTGAAGTCACGGTTGACTCGATTAAGGTCGCCCGCGATTTATATAGGTATATTCATCTTCTATTTGAATTTTTGATTATCTCGTCTTCGATCGAGCCGATCTTTGAATCCGAATTCTATTTGATTAGAGTTCCTCTAATTCGAATCTCTATCTTTGTTTTGAAACTCATCCTTGAACCATCCTTTGAAAAATCGGGTATGTTCATATTTTGGAAATTGTTTTATGTACTAAAATTATTATTTTGATAACTATGATTTTATTCTATATATGAAAGTGAATGTTTTCGAAAGGATTATATACCTTTTTAAAAATGAAAATTTAATGTTTCGAAAGGATTTGAAATTTGAAATTTTTTTTCCATAAGAAATGGATTTATATAAATATAATTTATAACTGAAGGGTTTTAAATTTGAAATTCGAGAGATTGAATTCCGGTGTTTTGAAATTGGTTTTAAGGTTTTGAAATATATAATAATAGGATTTAAAGGTATTTTCCGAGTATGAAATGTTTCAAATGACTTCAAATGGGTTTTAAGGATTTTGAAGAAATTTCAAAGAAGTTTTCAAGAAAATAGAAGTCCAGAACTCACTTATGTCGCTGGAAAATAATTTCGGTGATGAGTGCACGCATCATCGATATTGATTTTCGAGTTTTCGAGTGGGGGGAGGCCACTTTAGTAGCTTTGCTATGCGAGTGATTTTATGAAACCAATTTTGATTTAAAATTCCGAAGTATGATTTGATATTCAAAGGATATATGTATATATATTTGAAGCGATTTGAATGAACCGGTGTTCAGTCCTCGAGTTTCGGGTTTGATTTACTATAACCCTATCTTTTGAAATTGATTTACTGATTTGTTGCTGATTTCCAACTTTTGAATTGAAAATTTGATTTCTCCGACTATTCTGGATGTTCGAACATTTTCAAATCAAGGTTTAATTTTCAAAGATAAGTAAATTTCGACTAGTACAAATTAATTGATAAAGTATATAGGTTTGAAATTGTTTGGTTAAGTAAATGGACAAGTCTATTTTGAATTAAACTAATATGAAATTTAGTTTTGAAATGTTTGACTAAAATTTAGTTTTAAATGTTTTAACTTAGTAACATCTTTTATAAAACCATATGTATATGTAGAATAATAGTTTTCAAAAAGGTAAATTGGATTTTCAAATAGAAATAAATAGTTTAAAGGTTTCAAAGGGATTGTTACAAATTTGGAGACCATTTTGAGTAATATTGATTCTGAGAAAAATATTTGGTTTTGAAATTAGATTGGAATTAAAACCAGTACTTATATGGTGATTTTGGAAATGAATTTGTTTGACTTGAATTATGTTAATTTGAAAACTGGGATTATTTTCTAAACCTATTATTCTAGGAACTTTGAAATTGAGATATTTAATTTGGAAGAAATAAATTGGTGAAATCATATAGGATTTTGAAACTAAATCGATATTGAAACAAATTGAAATTGGGAACCTTATTTTTCTAAAAACTTGATTTGGGAGTTGTCGAACTTATATAAAATTGATTTGTATAAGTATGAAGTGATTTGAAACTATTGATTTGGAAAGGTACTCAATTTGAAAAGTGAAATCTCTTATAATCGAAATCTATATAAGTGTGATTTGATATACTATGGATTTTGGAAAGTATTCGATTTGAAGATGAAATCTTATATATAATGGACTTTATATAAGTATGATATTTGAAAGTGATTTGAAAAGGTACTATATGATATATATTTTCGAAGTAATGATATGGAAAGTGTCTTCTGCTTGATATCCGCTTTGTGGCCACATTGTGGATTCATTCTATCGATATTATTCTCTCTGATTTTGGTTTTCTGGATGTGATACTCGAGTGTCCTACCGTGGCGTAACTCATGGTCTTTTTTTTGGGTAGCGTAATCCGCAAGGCAGAGATTGCTTAAAGGATATGGATGTTTCCAGGGTGATCCAGACGTAACCATTGTTATGTATCCTGCGGTCTACCGGTTTTGTTCTCGTGGCGTAATCCGCAAGGCAGAGATTTCTTAAAGGGTATGAATGTTTCCTGGGGGATCCAGGCGTAACCATTGTTATGTATTCTGCGGTCCACGGTTTTGTTTATCATGGCGTTATTCGCAAGGCAGTGAATGCTTAAAGGATATGGATGTTTCCTGGGGGATCCAGGCGTAACCATTGTTATGTATCCTGCAATCCAGGTGTTTTTTTTGGATTGTGCTTTCCATATCGATTTTGAAGGTTTTTCAAGTATTTTCACTGGGTGTTGAAATAGGTCTACTAAGTACTTGAAGAATTCTAGCTTTGCGCCTGATCAACGCATGGCCAGAGTCTACAAGAACG
Organism: Allium cepa; assembly: GCA_030765085.1. Classification (NCBI taxonomy): domain Eukaryota; kingdom Viridiplantae; phylum Streptophyta; class Magnoliopsida; order Asparagales; family Amaryllidaceae; genus Allium; species Allium cepa. Next base: position 926,106,869 of record CM060939.1, read on the forward strand.
AGGATAAACTTGTTGAAACATCGAGTTATAAAAGTATTTTAAAGGTATTTTATTATAATGGTATTTCCAACAAAGAAATTTTGTATTGGGTTAACTATTCGTGCCCGATACTATTCTTTTGAATCTACCTTATCTGCTCAGTTTATTTATTCATCTATATTCTATTTTCCGAATCTACCTTCTTTCCTTTTTGAATATATCCTTTTAAAATATGGTTCATTCATATACTACATGGTTAATAGAAAATTTTAGTGTTATAAATTATTAATTAAATAAAAGCAAATGATTAGTGATAATATTTGGAAAATATCTTGAGACAAATTAATAAATTTATGAATTATGGATTTAATGTTTTGAATAGCTTCTGGTTGATTCTCCTACTTTGTTCCTTTTCGGGGACGAAAAGTTTTGAGCGAGGGAGAGTGTAACGACCTGTAGATTTTAATAAATTTTATAACGTATTTAATTTGATTTTTGAGAAATTTTAAACAATAATATTTTAAAATAAAAATTTAATATTTTAAATACGTCCATTTTTTAGCAAATGGTAAATTTTCATCCGATTTTATGAAAGTTTATTTCATTGTGAAATTCTATTAAATTCAAGCCAGTTAATAATTGCTAATAATAAAATATAAAAATAAATTTTGATATTTGTATGTCATTGATACTATTTAAGCAAGTTAATTTATAACTCTCATATGTAAACAACAATTCTATAAATGTATTTAAGTTACTGTAAAAAGAATCCAATTGTTTTAATTATCTTATGTGTAAACAACAATTCTATAAATGTATTTAAGTTACTGTAAAAAGATTTCAATTGTTTTAATTATCTATCCATTAATTATGTTCCGTTCTTTTCCCTGTTGCCTTTTTCATTCCTTGATTTTGGTGCTATTGGCTTCGACAAACGTATCATATTCAGTACAAAATTTATATATATATATATATATTCATTACCTTGTTTTAATTATCTATCCATTAATTATGTTCCGTTCTTTTCCCTGTTGCCTTTTTCATTCCTTGATTTTGGTGCTATTGGCTTCAACAAACGTATCATATTCCGTACAAAATTTATATATATATTCATTACCTTACCTGTATCTTTTCTTTGTATCTTTTCTTTGTCCGCTCCTCTTCTTTACAAGCAAATTATAAAGTGCATTAAATAACTTTTCAGCTGAAATCAAGGGGATTGAACCATTGCCATTATTTTGTTTATATATTTCAGGTTCTCTGTTGCTTTCGGAAAGACATATACGTTGCCTTCTTTGTGTATTATTCCACCTGCTTAATTTTTGCATGCGTTTCTATTATTTCTCTTTTCTCTTACCTGAAGCATTTATTTTGAATCTTCAATCTCCTTCCGTTTTTTAAAAAAAATTCAAAACTTCCGTCCAATCAAATTTATTGCTTTAATAATCTTTCATGAATCAATGCTTCTAACCGTTGTTATTCCATTGCAGCAAATTATTCATTACTTTACATTTATATCAGTACCTTTAATTGTGACAGTTAATTTCTTTTCGGTTTTAAATTTTGAAACGTGGTGTACACGCATATCAATTGCTTAATTATATACGTTAATCAAGTGCTTATGTTACTTCTCATTTATTTTATTGCCAACAATACAAATTCAAACGGTCATCTAGCTTTATTACTCCCTATATCTTTTGTTCTGCACGATCACTTGAAGAAACGTATAATGTATGTACGTTTTTCTTTTTTTTTCATTATTTGATTTGGCTGCAGCTCATAATTTATTTGCGTGTATAAATCAACGTGAATATTTATTGCTTAAATCCTCACCTGCTACTTTATATTTATTATTTATGTGATACGTTTCCCAATTTGTGCCTATTAGTTTTTCTTACATTACTTGTTTTAACCGTTGAAACATTTTTAACCTTTTGACAGTTCAGTTTTTCCACTCTACCCATTTTATATATTTCTTTTCTTCCCCCTCTCCCTGTTCTCTACTTTCAATATAAATTTGCCAAATCCATCTTCATATTTTTACTCGACAAGGAAAATTTTTTTTATATAAAAATAAAAGCATCGCTGCTTCATCTTTTGCCGCCTGTATCTCGTTGCCTTGGCCAATTCCAGAACAAGCCTTATGCTTCCTTTCCACTCATTTATATACTTATATAAGTAAGTAAGTTGTTTTAAAACTTATTTTGGGTTAATCTGCAGTTTTGTTATCAAGATTTGCATGCTTTTGTTATAGTATATTTTATTTTATCAAATCTTTTTATATAGTTTATAAGTTGCTTCTTCTTCTTCTTTTTTGTATGATGTGTGTGTTACATATAATAGTATAGTATATTATATCATAGTATATTTTATCATTGTTGTTTATGATTTAAAAGTAGATATATATAATTTACCGTATGTATATGTTAGTTTTGGATCAAATATGTTAGTATATATAGATGTAACTCAGAGCTTTCTATTTTGGGTTAATATATGTACAAACTTATATTTTGTTTTGCGTGTGAGTTCTATATGTTATATATATAAAGGTAGTATATATTCTATTTCCGTTTATACTTATACTTTGCTTTCTGATTATATATATATACGTTATAATATAATATATATAAACTTATATAGATCTTAAATATGTTTGTTATACAAATTTTACCAGTCATGCATATATTAATTATGTTATAGTATGTTATATTAAAATTGGTTATAGTTTTATATTAGTAATGTGTTTAAGTAGATATATATAACAGTTTTGATTTTTATTATACATTAATGTTTTGATTCTTTAATAAATATATATGTATATATTTAGGAGCAGTAGTCTTTTGTCGTGTAAAGAAATTTGTGTAAAATTTTGCTTTAAACTTTTGTTTTGTTTGAGTTAGTGAGGAGTTTTATAAACATTGGTTTGAATAGAAAATAGATGCAGATGTACCCAGTATATATAGGCTAGTGTATATGAATTTTTAAAACATGTAGCATTTGTTTATTTTTGTTTCGAAAAAAAAATGAGTTGCATCATTGTTTAAGCTGTACCGGTATCTATTGCTTTATATATACAAATTTATGTACATAATGCATATGTTTATATGGAAGCTGATGGATTGCGTACATGCTTATAATAGTTTATTTGTATATGGTCTGTTTAAGTAAATGATATTAAGTTCTGTGATATATGTTATACTATTTTATATAAAATAATAAACTTTTTGTTAGAGTTGTAACTCATTGTTAAAGTTAAAATATATAGTTATTTTGTTTTGATTCGACTATTTTAAGTATTGTATATATTTGGTTTGTCTTAAAACAGCATCTTATTTTTTTAGGCGTCAGCATGAATTTTTTTAGGTCTGCATATGTTATACTTGTTAAGTTGCTCATATTCTAAGATATGTATTAAGTATATTTTTAAGTATGCTTAAAAGCTTGCATATAAGACGAGTACAGACGTTAGGTAAATGTAGGTGTTTTAGATAAATTGCATTTTATTCTAAAATAATGGATTTTGGAATGTGTGTGTGTGTGCGCGTGTGTGTATATAATATGTGTTTAAGAAATTGTTGTGGGAAATAGTTTAAGTAAAAAAAATCTTTGATTTTTAATGCTTGAGTTAAGAATGATGATTTAGGAATTTTTATATTATTTTAATTTTTGTCTCAAATTAGAATACTGAATATGTGTTAATAATATGTCTATTTTCAGTTTATGTCAAACTGATCCTAATCGTTCCATCGATTCCTTATTATCAGTTATCTGTCGTGCCTATTTTCTTCATCGAATAATATCCATCTAGCGTTGCTTTGGAATTCGTAGCTCGTTTCATTGTCAAATTTCTCTAGCCTCGAAAGGTGAGTAATCACTCACGATTAACGTTCTTATACTTATTAAATTTAATTTAAATTGAAACGACAATGGAAATATGCTACTGTAGTTATTTAAATAGTAATCTATGCTATTATCTGTAACCGTTCACCTGTAGGATATGACACCATATCCTGTTGTTTTTTGTATTATACTGTTATTGATGATATATGCATGTTATTATTATATTTCATATCTGTTATCCCTCTGTAAGTTCCCCGTTAGTACAGAATTCACCATGGGTTGAAATGATACATACCCGAACGGAATTTAGAATAGGAGAAAATCGTTATGGGTTGAAATGATCGACCCAAGCGATTTTCATTGAATTGAATTTGGGATTACGGGTTGACATGATATCCACCCGTATATATTTAGTGTATGGATTGAAATGATAAATATCTGTATCACTTGACCATAGGATAGGAAATATATACAGACACCGTTGGTCCATATATAAATATTTTGAAAATAATTTTTATGGTTTCGGAAAGAAATATATGGCTTAATAAGTATTTATTCTTAAGATATTATATAAAAATTGTAATTTTATATACAGATTTAGTAGTAATATTTAATTTAAATTAGTTTGATATAATATGGTTAAGTATTTATGTAAATCTATATTTCAAATAAATTTTCTTGTAATAAATTGAATAAGTAAGATTGGGAAGATAAATTTGGGTTTACTTGGAATGGTATTTAATCAAGGATTTTATTTAATTAAATCAATTTGAAATTATTGAATGTGAAATTTAAAGGTATGATTTTATAACTGGATTTTTGATTTAAGTGATTTAATGAATATTTCACGTTTAAATAAATTAAAGAAAATATTTAGTAAAATGTAACTTAAGGTTAATTAAATGATATTGAATCGAATGAGGGAACATCTCAAGACTAAATGATAATGAAGACAAACTAAATCTATCTGAAATTCGTTAAATTTAGTTTGAAATGTTGAATATTTAAAGTTTTGAAATATATTGAAATGTAAAAGGGTATTTTGTGATTTCAAATCCGGATTTGAGATCGACAAAATTTGAAATGGTTATTTAGAAATTGAGTTGAATTCAAAATTGATAAATTGAGATTGGACTAAATTTGAATTTGAAAATTGAGTAGATTTGAATCGTAACTTTGAAAGTGATAAAACTGGAAATAACTATATTTGAAATGAAATGATATTTTGGTTTTGAAGTATAAATTAATTTGAAATGACTATGGTGTTATAATGTATATTTCTACATTGTAGATAGCTCCACGGATCCTTAGAGGATGGTTATCCCAAACATCCTTTGAGTTACTTGTATTTTAGTTGTTATTTCACTTGAGTTGGATTTATTGATATAAGAATGTTAAACCTGACTCGAGTGTTTTGTGTTTTGCTTTACGCTCGGGTCAGACTGAGTGATACAGCATTAGAGACTCACCTTTGGAGCTCGGAGCTTCATTTGGAGATCCAACTATCGATTTAGCTTTCAGCTTTTCTAGTTGATTGGTTCAGAGAAGTCATCGGTTCGTGCTGAAGACTTCACTATATTTGAGATATTCTAATGTACTTTATTTCTAACCTTGATGTATATAGTAGCTTCATGAACTACTATTCTTTATTTATTCCGTTGCGTATTATTGTACTACTCTGTATCTGTGATTCTGTGATTGATTTATTTTACTGCATATGCCGAGTTTTGCCAAATATAAATTAACAATATGATATTTTGAGCAATTCAAGTCCGACATGTACGGATGCGAATGGTTGAAAATACCAGGTCGTTACAAAAAAATCGAAAATGAAAGAAGAACGGTTTGAACGTAAATTGCTAAAGTGAGGTCTCTAGACAAATCTAGACAAAGAAATGTCTAGATTAGGTTTCATGAAACAAGATGGGCTTGGATATGTAAATCGTTGGATTTGGAGTTGTTTTGAAGAAGAAAAGTGAAGAGGAATGGAAGGAGGAAAGGGAGGTGAAAGAAAAAAAAATCTCAAGTTGAGAATGGCTTCAGGAAAAGGAGATTGGAAATGGAAATTGTAAACAACGAAAATGAGTTGGCGGGTTTAATAATGAGAAAGTAAATTAAGGGACGAGTTTAAAAAAGAAGCTGCAGAAAATGAGGAAAACAAATAAATTGAAAATGAGGCTCAATAGGCAGGTATTAATTAATAAGAAATGAATGTCCAGATAATCAATGCAAAACAACCTTTTGAAATCTAATTTCCAAACGTATTCTCAACCTAATTAATTTAATTAACCCCAAATATACACATATTTATATCATTTAATTCTTTATTACAATGTTCTTTTTGTGTTAACATGTGTACATTCGTTTAACTCAATTAATCAATTAACAATAAATCAATCAGTAAATCTATATATTGATTTAAGCTACTCAAAATAATTTCATTATTTCATGCATATTTATCTATCTATGCATTATAAAAATGATTAAGAAGTTTTACTTTACTATTTTAATTACTGTAACAATCACATTAATGCAACAAATTTACCAGTTTTAACAATATAAAAAATGGAAATATAACTGTATGTGAACATGTGTAATTAATGTACAATTGTTAATACAAGGTAATTTCTAGTTGATTCCACAACATTTATGCAACCCTAAATCTTTTGATATATTGTTTCAAATTCAAAATTTTCTTTTATAAAATTACACTTACATTCAAACGAAAACATTCATTTATTTTTCTCAAACATTCTTTTATTCGGATCAAAATGTTCTTCCTATTTGAATACAAACGTTCCTTTTATTTTAGTTAAACATATGTTTCATTTATTACACCCATTAATCACAATACTTCTTTTTTTCCTTTTAATTGAAAGATTTCAATCACATTAACTGTAATTAATTTTAATATTAAATTTTAAAATGGACACTAACCAATGGGAAGAGAAATAAAAAAATTTGTATTAAAACATATTTATAAAGTTATTGTATATAATAAGAGTTATAAATTACTTAGTAAATAATTGATCCCTTATTTCTGTAAGCCAACTTATCAAAATACATTTCAAATAAATAAACCCATGTTTTCTTCTTTAATAAAATCATTCATTCTTTTCTTTATTAAATTTACCTTCTAGTCCATGTTATTAATTACATACATACCAATACTATTCGATTATATTCTAATATATGTTACCATTTTATCTTATTGCAATCTATGTCATTAATAAGAATTCAAATTAAGGTCATAAACTTATCTTCTTATATATAAGTTAACATAAATAAATCATAAAATTTTAATCTCTAAACAATTCTATCCAAAAAAATTATTCAATTCATTATTTTTAAATTGTTAAAAATACGAGTCGTTATACGAAGCTTGAACTGATCGGGTCAGTTAACCTCATCAATCTTTGCTGTAAGCAGCTCATGCCAATTGAGAGCTCTATCCTACAACTAGCTCGATGCAATCTGCACTCTGCGTGGTCTGTGACTACCATGTGAGTAAAGATATATGCTCACATGTCTTAAACCATGCCTAATCCTCTATAACTCCTTCAATGTTTATGAATGTCTTCCTCTTGAGACTAGCATAATCACTACAGATACGAGCAAAGTCAAATTGGGGACTGGACGAGATTGGAGTTGCGAAGGCACTAGACTCCTGAATGCTCCACATGAGCTCCATTAATTGCTTGTAGTCACATATACACCCTCGTTAGCGGATCCACTGGATTGTCCCACATCATCCCAAGTCCTCAAACACCAACCATTATCATCACTTCTGCATTTATGTAACGATCTGATATTTTCAACCATTCGCATCCGCACATGCCGGACTTGAATTGCTCAAAATACCGAATTGTAAAATAAATTTGGCAAATCTCAAAATATACAGCAAATAAATAAATCACAGAATCACAGACACAGAGTAATATAATGCAGCGGAAGTAAAGAGATAGTAGTTCACGAAGCTACTATATATATACATCAGAGTTAAACAAGATTCAACAGAAGTAACAAGATGATGATCAAGTACAAAGCTGAATACAACACTGGAATCAACTGAATAACTGGAATCGACTGGATAACTGAAAGTGAAATATATAGCTGGATCTTCAAGCAAAGCTCCAACTCTAGAGGTGAGTCTCGAATGTCGTATCACTCAGTCTGACCGGAGCGTAAAGCAAAACACAAAACACTCGAGTCAGGACATACATACTTATACAATGTAAACCAACTCAAGTGAACTGTAATATAAGGTACAGGTAACTTAAAGGATGCTTGGGACCGCCCATCCTCTAAGGATTCGTTAAACTATTTACTATGTAGTAATTTTTCGCTATTATAATAATGTCTATAGTAAAATAAACTTACTTTTAAATAGCGTTAAGGGATTACCCATATAGCCCTTAACACGTAATAGTCCCAGTAGTCCATCCACTATCATGGTCCCCTTTGACCGGGAAGCCACCAAAGGATACTCCACGTGCTACAGGGGAAACCCAAACTCGTACAAGGCTCGCTAGGGTAGGTGACACGGCACAACAAGGCAATGCCAGGATAGATATACCAGTTATGCACACGGGCAGATGGTAACACGTAGCAGCTACTACCACCCACCTCGAGCCACATCCCCAAATCAAAAATCAAAAGAGGCCACCAAATAAATCTCAAAGTCAGAATATAATGTAGAAGGAGTGTGTCCAATTAGAGGAATGACCTCATTGGCCTGAGATCGCTCCTGTTTTGGCCACTTTATGCCAACTCACGGGAGTTGGGTCGACGTATATACCTCAAAGGAACGCCGCCACCATCCTACTTCATTTTGGAATGTCCACCGCGTACACGGTTGTTAAAGTGGTTTTCGGGGTTGGCAGAGAGTATGACAACTTCCGATCCCGGTCTCTTTAACAACCCAACGTTATTATTATCACTGATGGATATTTATTTCAAAATCATTTATACTTTAAAACCAAAATATCATATCCATTTCAAAAACCAAAGTAATGATATCTCATTTAAATTCCAAAACCAAATCAATATATTATTTAAATAAACCCAGCTGTCAAATCACTGAATATTTCCTTCAATTTATTAAACTTGAAATATTCCTTTAAATCATCTTAAATCAAACTACTTTATAAAGTCATATTCTTAAATCTTCAATTTCAATAAGTTCAAATTTATATATTTAAATACAATTCTTATTTAAATACACTTTTAAATAAATTCATTTTCAAAGCCAAATTACTTTCAAGTTATAACAACCCTGAAGTCAAACACTTTGAAACATATTTATTTAGACCATTTAAATTCAATGTTAATATTTTTCAAACAAGATTCATTTAACCATTTAAATTCAATATCAAATAATATTCATTTCAAAGTTGTAGCATTTATAAGTCTATTCATTCAATTATAACTTTCCAAAACATTGTATATTTCAGCTACACTTAAATTTCAATTTTTAGCCAATTTAACTTATAAAATCACATTTCACGCTTCAAAAATATTCATTTGGATATCATTTAACTTATGATTTGATAAAATAAAATTTTATCAATAAATATCCAAATTAAACTACAATTCATTAATAAGTCAAAATTACCCTATTTTACTTAAATTTTATTTTTAACAAATAATTTTACACTTCATTTAAATTATCCATCCCACAAATAAAATACCCTTATCACTAAATTTACTTAACTTTCATTTGAAAACTAGATTTCCAATTATCGAGTTAAGTCATTTTAAGTTGCATTTTTCCATTTAAATCATAATCATTTATTTTTACAAAACATAGCCATAAATCAAGTATTTTCTAATAGTTAATATAACAGTCCAATCCTCTTTATAAATCTATTCATCTAGACATCAATTAACTATGATTTCCAAATTAAATAAATTTTAATATTAAGTCCAATCAAAACTGCAGTTCATTTTATCCACTCAAAATACATTATTTACTATACAAACCTTATTTATTTCAAGAAATAACCTTTATTAAATTTACTAGGTTAGATTTTAGATTCCAAGTTAAATCAAACTTAATTACTAAAATATTGATCTAAATAAAATCTTTAAATTACAATTTAAAACCAAATAAAGATTTTTAGATTACAATCTAAACCAATTATCAACTCATACAGTTTTAACTTATAGGAAACCAATTTCTCAATATCTCTTTATATTCAAATCCTTAAATCAACTTTTTAATCAAAATTCCATATATTTAAAATTCAAAATACTTAATAATTTTAGAGAACTATTATAAAAATTTATCCTTGGGCTTGTATAAAATTTTCTAACCTAAGTCAAGTGATACAGATATGTATCATTTCAATCCGTAATTTAAAAAGAAAAATCTGGGTTCTATCGTTTCAAACCCGCAACCCAAGTAAAATAAATGCAATAAAAATCACTCGAGCCTGTCATTTCAGCCCATAATGATTTTTTCTTATTCAACAGTCCGTTCGGGTACGTTTCATTTCAACCTATAGTGATAGGGAACTTGCGGTGTGATAAACAGGAAATAAAATAACAGTATAGCATACAATATCATATCAGATGATGTAACATGTATATAAACAACATCTAATATCATATAAACATATCACAGGCAGGTATGAACATAGCATATTAATTTCTACAATTCACTTGTCATCATTTCACAATTGTATGAGTACGTAATGTCTAGAGTGAATAACTCACCCTTTTTAAGCTAGAATCAAATTCAAACACAGATTTAAACTCCGCAAAGCGCGAAAAGGCACGACAAAGCACGACTATATTTTTGAGTGGATGAAGAGTAAGATCCAAATCATGTACGCATACAAATACAACATATATAAGAATATATTTCAATACAAAAGAATAGAGATTAAAATAATGGAAAATATGAGATAAAAGCGACACAACATTTGCTTTAACCCACAAGTGGGCTCGACCATTGTGCTAACTTGGTCAAGTCAGATCTGAACCATGGCTAGGAGGTGGAGATAGTCACGGCCAAAGCAAGGTGGAGGTGATTGGTGTTGTGGACAAGACTAATAAAAGGAAAGTGGTGAAAAATGGAAGGCTTGGGATGGTTTTGGTCTAGTTTGGTGGTGGATCTAGGTCTTAGGGTCACGGCCAAGGCATGGGATGGTGAGGAGGAGTGGATGGCCGATCATGGTGAAGGAGGAGAGGAGATGGTGGAGGCCGAGTACTCAACGAAGAAAACAAAAGAAAAATATAAGAAAAAGGAAAAAGAAAGAAGGAGGAGGCCATTGAAACAGTATTTTCTCTCTGGAGATGCAAATGAAAAATGAGATGAGAAACTTTCTTTTTTATGTGAACTGATAGGGTAGGAGGCGGCTAGGGTTTGGGGTATGCACGGCTACAAATGAGGAACGGCTATGGTAGGAAATTAAATAGATAGGCAAATAAAAAGCAAGAAATAAAGAGACTAGTGAATGAATGAGATTTATTTCCTATTTAATAAAAGAAACTTATGTAATATCTTTCAATTAGAAGAGGCAAATGAAGAAGTGAGATATTTGGGAAGATTTTGTATGTGATTTGATAGAGTAATGCATGACTATAATAGGTGACAAACGACTAAGAATTAACAAAGAGGGTAGAAAATTAAAAAGGCAAGTATTTAACAAAGTAAGGCATAACCTTTGATTTTCTCCAACTCTTAGATATAAACGAATAAATTTCAATGAATACAATAAAAGGCTAGACAAATAAATAGAGAAATAAACAAAGAGAAGAATATAGGAAAAATATAGAAATATATATATATATATTTATATAGAATGAAAATACATAAATTTTTTACGTGTACAACGCTGTAATTTATCCAAATCTAAAAGGATAAATCGGAATTTCATGAAACGAAAAGCAGAATAAATATTAAAAATAAAATACATTTTCAAAGAAAAAGATTAGCATTTAAAAATTCAAATTTAAAATTTTCAACTGTGGTCAAACTTTGACTTTCAGTTGACCTTACAAAATTTTCAGAAATTTCTTATTTTATTGAATTTGGAAAATAAATAACAAACAAAATCCAAAGTTACAATGGAAAATTCCAGAAATTCAAATTTTAAATAGTTTAAAAATTAATGTTTTCAAATAAAATTTTAATTAAAATATTTACAAAATTATGGGTTGTTACACTCTCCCTCACTCAAAACTTTTCGTCTTCAAAAAGGAAGGAAGTAGGAGAATAGAAACATCCCAAAAGAAAAGGGATTGGGAAACATGATAAGACAATAAATTTAAAACCCTGAAAATTTCAACCTACATTAATACTTGGTCTCACCTAAGTTAAATAAATCTTAATTATTTCTAATTTCATCATCTTACCATCCAATTAACAATTTATAAATCATGAATTTGAAAAGCATTTATTCTACTCATGATTTATTCTATAAATTTAGTTCTCCTTTATACAAAATCAAATTTTATTCCACTTAATATATCTAATCACATATATTAAGTATATTTACATTTATTATAACTACTCTAATTTATTGATAAATTCCTTTAGCACCATTTTATATTATATTTTATTCAATCGCTTTTAATTCTGTTTACCTCTATAAATCTCTTTATAAATAAAATTTTAGTGTATCACATTTATTATAACCACTCAAATTTTATTTATAAAAGTCCTTTTATATTGTATGTTATCCAATTACATAGTTAACTTTTAATAATTAAGTTAAGTTATATTGGAATGCAAAAGAATATTATACAAATAATTTCCTTAATTCAATTATCCAGGCTTAAATATTTATTCAAAATTTTGCTTTCATTCTATAATTGAAATTATCTTTTAAGATAAAGTTTTAAGAATTAAATTTCCATTTAACTTCAAACAATTTTAGAGATAAATAAACTTTATATACATTTAATACATATCAAATCAAATTCAAACCATATATATATATATATATTGTAATTCAAATCATACTTTACAAAATTCAAAAAAAAATTAACTTCCAAACAAAAGTATAGCAGAGCTACATAATGGTCTCTCCACTTCGATGCTCGAAAATGAATGCCCATGATGCGGCCGCCATCACCGAAATTATTTTCTAGTGACAAAGAGAAGATCCCTGATTTAAAACTAAAAATTCTTTGAAACAATTTCTACTTGAAATACTTTAAATAATACACCCTTTAAACTTTAAACATAAAGTTTGAAACCATCGAAAATTAAATTCTTACTTTCTTGTTTTAAATTCATTTTAATTTCCAAATAAATTTAAACCAAGTTTTATAGTTCAATTATATATATATGAACAAAAGCCAATAGTTATAAGATATGTACAAAGTCAAATATTATTTCTTAATAACCATTAACTATCAAAATTCAAAAGATTATACTTATATATAATATGATTATACAAAATTTATTTCATTTACTAAATTTGAAAACAATACTGTGTTAGTTTGATCTGTTCAATTATTTTGGAGATCCTATCGATAGCGTTGATCAGACGAATCGATCGGAAACCCAAATCAACATCAACAACTCAAACAACACAATATATCATAAAAAAATTTAAATATTAGTTTACAACTACACTTCAAGAATGATTTGAAGATAAGATGGAAACAAGGATGAGATGATTAAATACAGAATGAGGGAAATGGATAAGCTTATATAAATCGTGGGCAACCTTAACCGGGTCAATTGCGAATTCAAGAATAAGATCGATGCAGAATTCCGAGGCAAATCTACATTCGATCTCAAGAGATAGAATTGGAGACAACAAGAGATACCAGCATCTAAACCCAGTATATATAATTCTCCAGTGAATCAATTCCTATTGTAAAAGAGTTTCACCCCTTTACAAATCAATCGAAGATTGACGAAACCGCCGACTCATTATAAAGTTCATCCGAAGTGGAGTTATGGGGTGCTCCAAAATCAAAAGAAGACGGATAGTGGGGAACAAGAATGAATTTCGGAACCGAGGGAACGTTTCAAAATTCAAAGGAAATAGAGTCAAAGAGAAAGAGATTCAAGCTCGAATGAAAGTGATTCTGTAAATAAATTTACCAATATGCTAAGTTTTGCCTAAAGCTAAAGCTCTACGACCCGATATTTTCAACCATTCACATCCACACATACCGGACTTGAATTGCTCAAAATACCGAATTGTAAAATAAATTTGGCAAATCTTTGAATGTACAGCAAATAAATAAATCACAGAATCACAGACATAAAGTAATATAATGCAGCGGAAGTAAAGAGATAGAAGTTCATGAAGCTACTATGTGTATATACATCAGAGTTAAACAAGATACAATAGAAGTAACAAGATGATAATCAAGTACAAAGCTGAATACAACACTGGAATCAACTGAATAACTGGAATCAACTGGATAACTGAAAGTGAAATAGATAGCTGGATCTGTAAGTGAAGCGCCAACTCTAGAGGTGAGTCTCGAATGTTGTATCACTCAGTCTAACCCGAGCGTAAAGCAAACACAAAACACTTGAGTCAAGACATACATACTTATATAATGTAAACCAACTCAAGTGAACTGTAATATACGATACGAGTAACTTAAAGGATGCTTGGGACTGCCCATCCTCTAAGGATCCGTTAAACTATTTACTATGTAGTAATATTTCGCTATTATAATAATGTCTATAGTAAAATAAACTTACTTTTAAATAGCGTTAAGGGGTTATCCATATAGCTCTTAACACGTAATAGTCCTAATAGTCCATCTAGTATCATGGTCCCTCCTGATCGGGAAGCCACCAGAGGATACTCCACGGGCTACGGGAGAAAACCAAACTCGTACAAGGCTCGCTAGGGTAGGTGACACGGCACAACAAGGCAATGCTAGGGTAGATATACCAATTACGCACACGGGCTGGTGGTAACATGTAGCAGCTACTACCGCCCACCTCGAGCCACACGCCCAAATCAAAAATCAAAAGTGGCCACCAAATAAATCTCAAAGTTAGAATATAATATCGAAGGAATGTGTGCAATCAGATAATATCGAAGGAGTGTGTGCGATCAGAGGAATGACCTCATGGGCCCGAGATCGCTTCTGTTTTAGCCACTTTATGCCAACTCACGGGAGTTGGGTCCACGTATATACCTAAAAGAAACGCCGCCATCATCCTACTTCATTCCAGAATCTCCACCGCATACACGGTTGTTAAAGTGGTTTTCGGGGTTGGTAGAGAGTATGACAATGTTATTATAACCCATGGATATTTATTTCAAAATCATTTATACTTTAAAACCAAAATATCATATCCATTTCAAAAACCAAAGTAATGATGTCTCATTTAAATTCCAAAACCAAATCAATATATTATTTAAATAAAACCCAAATGTCAAATCACTGAATATTTCCTTCAATCCATTAAACTTGAAATATTCCTTTAAATCATCTTAAATCAAACCACTTCATAAAGTCATATTCTTAGGTACAACTGCCTATAAACTGGTCGAGCACAAATCAACAATCAACAAGCAACGGTCAATGCTAATAAACTGTCCGACCATGGCTAAGCTAATCAACAAGGGATAATAGATAAACATCACTAATCCTTATATGAATTAGACTACACAATCAACTTACATTATATATATATATATATGTGTGTGTGTGTGTGTGTGTGTGTGTGTGTGTGTGTATGTATATATATATATAGCAAATACATATACGCTCTCATATATATAATACACTCAACTCATGCTAGGGCATTCCATTACCATATCTCTTAATGAGTAATAACCAACCAAAGCCAAGGTTCTCGCTTAACCTTTAGCTCTGATACCAAATGTAACGACCCGAATTATTGATCCTCAAACGTCGACACTAAGTTCATCCACGGTATTCATGTGTCCAACACTCAAGTGCTGAAAAGACAAGTAGTTAGGGTAAAATAATAATAAAAAACAAAGAATAAAACAAAAAGGAAAGAACACAACATTAGAATCTCACATGAAATCATAACGTATAATATCAAAAGATAATACACTCTGTTACTAATATAGCATTTCAGAGTTACTAGCCTAAGTTACTATCATCAGTTTGGACAATTATAACAACATGTCCTTACAACTGTTGATATATACACATAAAGAAATGTAGCGGAAATAATAATACTACAGTTAGTAAACATCCAGCTCATCTCCATAAGCTCCAAAGCATCCACAGCTAAATTGGTAAATATACACGGTGTTGATCTGAGCATTTTAACAAAATAATACCCAGATCAGCCTGCTAAACCAGCATGAGAAACTCAAGAAATATGCGTGTGACATATAATAGTAACTATTGAGACCATACGGATAACCATAACGGTTTTCCCTTCAAACGAAACCAACCATTCGATGAGTGAATATATCGGTGTAATAGATAATGTCTTGGTGTATAACATAAATAAGAAAATAGCTAATGTGCGTATGACAGAACAATAGTAGGTATACAATCAATACCGCTAAGGTGTATGTTCCACGGAGATCTCTTCGGTCTAGTTGAATCCGTACTCTATGACAATGATCAAAAAGTACCTTTCGAGCATTGTATATCTCTAGAGGATATACTCTAAGGTAAACACAACCGGCCATACGATGAACTACGTGACACCAAGTATCAACAAATACAACATGCAACATATTGATAAGCATACTCTAGATTTGGAGTTGATATACCCTTATGGGTAAACTAAATCCAAGATTGTGCATCTTACTCCATTTTTGGTCATTGCCGATGTCAAGGCTACGCTCGACATCTCCCACGCGAGTCTTTATCACTCGAACAACACGAATCCCCAAATGGATTCTAGCATCTCGAACAGATCACGAATCGCTACATGGATTCAAGCATCTCGAACGGATCTCGAATCTCCACATAAATTCCGACATATGTCCTCAGAAAAATGCTAACGTCGCCCTCTGTCTTGGAATACTCCTCAAGATAGATAGTCCCACACGATAACATTGTTCAAAATGTTAACGCCGACCTCTCCCTTAGACTTAAAGCTTATGATAGACAGTTCAACTCTATAAGATCCCACTTCTCAACCGCTTCCAGAGAAAAGATCGCGTATATGGTTTTGAAGTGGTTATGGGTACGAGTCGTCTCACAGAAGTTGAAACGACCCGCAAATCCGTACCCCTTGAGTCAACACTATTCTACAACATTCAACTCAAGTTGTACAGAAATATGAATCATTTGGGTTGAAGAAGAAGAGGTAGAAGAAGAAAATAGAAAACAACAACAGAATCTAACCATCGCAGCGGAATAAAATATAATAGATAATAAATGATCTTTACTCAAAATCAAATATATCTGTTTATATATATTACATCATCAGAGTACATCAATCAGAGCTCAATATCAATATCATACAAACGGATACACAACAACTCAACACAGCGGAATATATATATAACAAGTACGAGAGTACGTATCGTCATCCTGCCCATCTCCTGAATTCCACACCATCATATCATGTATCCTATAATACTCGGTCTGACCCGAGCATTACAGTTAAATAACACCCGAGTCAGTCTAGAATACCAGCGTGAGAAAATCACACCCAATTGATTATTAAAGTTTCAAAAATCCTTTGAAAACAAAAGCATCTCGTAAGACCATGCCACAAATAAACATGTCAGGTTTTTACCTTACGATAGCTAAAACAATTTTTATAAAAATCCTCTGATATTATAATAGGGTCTATATACAAATACTTATAAAATAGCCGAAATTGTTACATCTATTAAATTTCAGCTACTAGCCACAGAGTGGGTAATACAAAACAAAACTCGTACAAGGCTCGTAGCGAGAATGGATTTCCAACCAATGACTAGGCACTGGGTACCACATGCCACAGTACGGGGCCTAGATCACCGTACCGAGGAGTACGCCCACTCCCCTGCAATACAAGACCGGGACTACCCCTTACTGGATAATCTCGAGTGAGATCACCCCGCGGTTGGGATCAGCAGCCGCCCACTAAGCCGAAAAAAAGGGACATCTAGACAGGGATGACCTCACCCTGCTTGGGTGCGGCCCACCTAGCCTTGCTGCATAACCCCGGATTTTCAGTCATTCCCATTTAATGAGGTTTGAGGCTAAGCTTTACCTTTATAGAACATATCCCTTAGAATGCCAATCGTCCCGGGTTCGAACGAAACCGAAGGCACTATTCCTACTACATCCATTTTGAAAATATCCTCAGGATTAGTAGCGACTAGCCCTTGCACTTCACTGCACCATCTTCGAATCCAAACTCGTTTCCACGAAACGTACAAACCAGATCGAAGTGGTTTTCGAGAAATAAATCTCGATCCCGGTCTCTTCGAAACGATCAACGTATTTGGGCAATATTGATAGTCGGTTATTTAAATATCAGTTAATATTCACAACATCGATCAAACAATAAATAATTTCCCCAAATTATTTATTTATCCCAAAATATCTTCAGAAGATATATTTCTATTTTCAAACCTTTGAAAACAGCTTCAAACCATCTTTCTTTTCAGAATAAACTTTCCCAAATATTTTCTATCTCCACTGAAATCACCAAGCACAAAACTAAAATTTTAAAATAATTTAAAACACTTTACTTTGAAATATACTTTAAACATTTAAGTTAAAACTACTTCAATAATTTGTTAAAAGTACATACATATGAATATTTGAAAATAATGTTACTTAATAAAATATAAAACTTAATTTTCACTTTTAAAAACAAAATACCAAGAGACTCTTTAAATAATTACTGCTATAATAGATTAAAAGAAAATACTTACTTTGGAATTTAAATATTTAGAAATAATAAATTTTCCAAAACTTGTTTTTTTAAAACAACTTTAAAACCTTTAATTTATAAAAAAAATTATTTTTAAAACGTACTTGGTTATTCAGGGAGAATTTCCAGTCTCAAATTACTTAAATCAATTTCCCAAATTGATTTCCAATTTATGCCATTTGAGATAAATTTCTTTACTTACTCAGTTCATTTCAAAATTCATTAATTATGGACTTTATTATTATTATTATTTTCCATTTGATTTTAAAACTTTTAACTGAAATATACAAATTTCATATTTTTCTCAATTTCTTCTTTATTCTTTACAAAATTCAAATCTTAAATTTAAAATAAATGCTTTGTTCTTTTTAAATAATAACACTGAAGTTTAAAGTTCATTAACTTTTAGTTTATTCAAAATTTCCTTTCCATAATCAAGATTTGTTTATTAGAATTTTAAAGTCACTTTATTTCTTTCCAATTCATTCTTAAATTTATTCAAATTTTCTATAATTATTCCACTTACAAATTCACTTCTTTTATTTTCTTTCCAAAATCCAATTTATATATTTTTGGTAATTCATTATACCTAATTATATCCAATCAAACCATAACATTAAAAATTCCAATATAATTTATCATAGAATATCAAATAATCACAACAGAGGGTATTAAATAATTTAAATAAATGTTGAGGGGTCTAGTTGGATCCCTCCAACCTGTTTTCCTTGCATCCACAGACGTTAGCTCAATATAAAAATACCAATTCCAAAATATACCATACTATAGCACATCAATCAATTCAACCATTCAAACAATTATTTAAATTTAATCATTTAAATTTAAATTTAACTAAGTGAGATTAACTCACCTTTTCTATTATTCGCAATCCACTTCAATATTGCCTTGGATTTCCTGATGTTGACCTTGAATAAATAATTTATATGGTTCATTAATATTCGAATGGATAGAACAATTTATTACTATTCATTTATTTAATTTAACTAGTAATTTGGGTTTAAACTAATTTTCCCTTTTTGATAAATTATTTTTAGTAACTAAATAGCTAAATAAGCTTGTTAAATAAATCAATAACCCTATTTTTTTTATAACTAGATAGTTTAAAAGATGCATATTTGTTTTATTTTATTTTCTTCCAATTCGAAACTATATATCTATATGTATATTTTTATAAAAATAAATTGGTAGATTTCAAAAGTCTACTTCTATATAACTTTATTTTACTGTTAATTAATTTCTAAAACAGAAATTGGTTTACCTTCTGTAATTATTTTCCTTAGATTATAAAATAAATAATTACCTTACCATGCCAACAGATTCGAGAACACACAACCCCGCTACCGATGCAACTCTGGCCAGTCCCATCCTCGCGAGTGTCGATGACTCACCCTGCGCTGTGCTTCCCTGACGCATGCAACTGCCCCTAATGAACTAGCCCAAGCCTCAATCACCGCAAATGTCATTGACTCCAGGCTCGCGAGCCAACAAACCCTCCTTCCTCCTGCTGCTAACGATCGAATGATGAATGAAGACAAAAATCCCCAATCTCGCTCAGCCCTAGAGACCACCAAACCCCCACCAGAACGCGAATATCTTCCCTCCACTTACGGCCAAGCTCATGCGATGTTGACCTCAAGACCTCCACTTACTCGTGTGCGAACATCGCGTCCATGCCCAGAGTCTACTACAGATATCGAAACCCACGTCGCCTCGTCCCCATAAATCCCGAGCTAAAAAAATCGCGACTAGAGGAACAGCTATCGTCAAATCCACCATCGCGAAGAATTCACCTTCCCTCTCTCTAAATTTTCGAGCAAACGAACAATTTTATTTGAGATGAATTTCTGAATTTGCTCGGCCCATTATTTGATTTTGAATTTATTTTCGAACGAAGAACGAAATTTCGTTCATTCGTTACTGATTTAGGAGGAAAAGATGAAGAGGGGGTTTCGCCATTCTTTTAGAAGGAGAAAATCGAATTGCTTTTGCAAAAGAAAGGGAAAGGGTACGCGAATTATAGCTGAGGGAATGTCGTGCTTCTGAAAAAGAAAGGGAAACATGATTTGATCTCTGTGCGTTGAAAATATAACCGTGCCTGGCATTGTTCGCTAAAGAGAAGACAGAAAGTTTTGATAGAGAAAGGAAGCAAGCCGATGAGAAAGAATTACGGCTGAGGGTGATTGCTATATACATAAATTATATTCAAAGTTTAAATTTAAATTGTCTCGAAATCGAAGCTCAAAATCTCGACCTCCTATCGAGGCGTGCCGCTAGGCGTTTATAATGTTAAACTCCTATTACGAACGCAATGGAAAAGATTTCGAGGCCTAACTCGATCGTATGGAGAAGATAGCTTTGTGAATCCAGTTGCTATTTAGTTTCGATACAGATTTCAACGCGTTTATAAATCGTACGCTCACGCGGCTACTCCAAACGCCACGAAAATTGAAATCCGAAAATAATGCAATATTACGTATCCAATGGAACCGGTTTCCTCGAATTCCGAGACTGTGGCTCGGAAGGCTATTTTCAAATATCAATTTAAACGATACATTTTCAAAACTGAACCAAACACTTCCAAATTCAAGTTTAACACTTTTATAATCTTCAGTGTTATCAATATAAATTCTACAAGCCTTCAAATTATTTTTAACTAGCTTAAAATTCCAGATTCAACATTTTACCCAACATAACTAATTTAATTTAATAATTAAATTACCCAATAAATAGTGATATTTGAAATTCAAGTTAGAAATTAACATTTAAATATCTAAAATCAATTAAATATTCTGATTTCAAATGCTCAAAAATTCCGGGTCGTCACATTCCTCCCCCCTTAAAAGAATTTCGTCCCCGAAATTACTAGTTAGGAAGAATGATTCGATACCCGTTTACTATTCCCAAAACTAACAATTCACCATCCTACCAATTGTCTTTATAGAAGACCCATTACATTCTTACTAACTTCCCAAACTCTACCATATTTTCCAAACAATATTATTTGCTCAATCATTCAAATTTCAATTTTAAATCAAATTTAAAATTATCAGAATTTTCTCAAAAAATTTCTAACTCTCTAAATTTCCGAAAAATTTCGCAAGCGTCTCCTTTGCAGCTAGCTCGGTACAACTACAAAAGGCCTCTACGGGCTCTCAAATTCCAAAAGAAAACAAAAGGCCAAGTGGCTAGATCCAAAAACCCAATCAAATTTCACAGAAATTTAAACACATACCTTTTTGTCGAGCAATTCAAATTTATCTTTTGAAATCAAAACCAACTCTCTTTTTCCTTTAATATACCTGCATATCTTACTTAGCGATAATATCCAATCATAACATTCAAAACATTTTATTGACTTCCTTACCAAATGTCAATCTCTATTCATCCAAATATTAACTTAGAATATATTTGTAATACCAATTTCCAATTGAGTATGCACCTTTCCTTACTTAAGTTTAGTATTAGCATTTTATATATTTCTTATATTTATTTTCACTTTACCATTCTAGTTTATTTCTACTTCTATTCAAATTGATTCTTTCATTTTCATCCGAATTCAATTTATCTTCAACTTTGTATATTTAATTTTATCTTCCATTTATATTGATTCATATTAATATTATAAAGTAGTTTCATTCACTAACTTATTTCAATTTCCAGTTTGAAATCGTTTAGTCGTTAACAAAATTTCCAAAAATTTTCATTTTTTCTCTAACTCCCAAAATTTCTGAATTTTTTTGTCAGAGTCTCCTTTGTACGGAGGAGCTTTTGCAATTTGACAAAAGATATAAATATATATACATCGACCCACGCGGTCGGAAAAACCAAAAACATTTCATATTTCCTATTTTTATTGCGTAGGCGTACCTTATTTAGTATTTTAAGCAAGCAGCTTATTATTTTAGCATTTAGCGCGATCCAATCCAGCCAAATGGCTTCCCGGTACCTGTACTTACTCAATTTAAACATATAAGTACTATATATTGGAAGTTTATAGCATTTCGCTTAAATTTAAGTAGCTAAAACATCGATCCTGTAACAATGCATGTGATATACTGGCATAAACACATAAATTTCACATATAATGCATGTTATATAATCTCCATAAGCATATATAAGGTTCCGACACTAGTTTTAAATTGTTTGCATTCAAATTACATTCCATTCAATTCATTTTTTAAACGAAACGAACTCATTCATTTCAATTGATGCCAAAATCAATTTATTAAACTGTTATTGATTCATATAATTTTTCTTACTTCCGTTTACATCGAACGACCAATTTACTATTGGAATTCGACAATATTAATGTGAATAAATAATAAGCTTTATAACCATTTAAATTGATTCCAACTCAATTTACACTTAATCCCATCTCATTTTAAATTTATTCACAAACTTCAATTGCATTTCTTCCATATCCAAAAAGATTTGATTCCAAACCATTTTATTATACACGACATCATCCCATGCTTCTATTAATTTTAAACTTAAGTTAATTTGCTTCAATTCACTACCATTTCATAACTTAAGTTCATTCCCATTTCTTTAATTTATTCATACTCTAATTGGATTTATTTTCATCTCAAATCATTTTTATTTGAATCCAATTCCATACAACTCAAGCTTTATTTCCAACCTCCATTACCTATTCACAATCTTTGATTTGATTTTCCTTTGATCAAATTCCAACCCTTCCACTAATTTATTCGATTAGTTTATTCTTTTATCCATTTTAAATATTAATTGACATTAACAATTCATTGTTGAATTTATTAATAATAAGGCCATGCAATTTATGCTTGAATTGGATTTGTTTATATTTCACATCATATCCGTTTTAATCCAATTCAAATTTTCATTCAACAACACTTCCAATTATAATCCAATTACAATCCCATACTTGATTTTCTTTTTTATTTATCTTGAAAATCATTTTATTTGATTTTCTTGAGTTCAGTCTTATTTTATATCCCAGTGGGATTTTTACATTTATTTGTTTGAGTAGAATTTTATTCCATTCAATAATATCTATAACTCGACTGAATTTATTTCAACCCAAATTTATTTAGCTTAACTCCAATTAAATCTAGCTAAACCATTCTTTTTGAATTTTGCTAAGCAAGGATTTAATTCCATTAATATCATTCATGACACAACTGACTTTTGATTCAATTCAATCCAAATTTAACTCAATTTTATTTCCCAATATATGAGTTCAAAACTTATTTATTTATTTAAAAGCTTATATTGCTCATTGAGTCATTTCATCTTTAACCAAATTCAAATTATATATAACACTTACTAACTTAAGGTATAAATTTTCATTTACAATTATAATCATTTTACCTTTTAACTTTATATCCAATTTAATTCAATTTCAATTTCAATTTTATTTAACTTATCTCAAGTTAAATTCAAACATATTTTCTTCACTTTCATTCACTTAAGTTAAATTTTAATTCCCGGATTAAAATTTCCAATTTCTTCTTATTAATATCAACTTTACTTTATAAGTTCAATAGTTGATCCATTTATACATTCACAAATTCATTATTTAACCAATAAATTTTATTTCCAAACATTAATTATTTTTAGTCCATTTGAACGTATACTGCACCTTATTTTACACATTTAAATCAAGTATAATCTAATATTGAATTTCATTTCATTTGCATACCAAATTAATTAATCAGTTACTTATAAATTTTAATCTTAAAACTTGTTTATTTAATCCAACTTAACTATTATATTTTTTCAAAATTAAGTTCAACATTCAATTTTGAAAACATATATATATCACCAAACTATTCCTTTGCATTTTCAAATCAATCAAATTCCTCCAACAAACTTTAAAATCTGGTAGCAATCCCTCTTTTGGAAACTCGAAAATGAACACCGATGATGTCGCGATCATCATCGGAATTATTTTCCAGCGACCGTAAAGATTTCAATGCTTTTCTCTCCTTTTAAAAAACTTCCAATATTTTTAAATTCGAAATCTCTCTAGATTTCACATCTGTAACGACCCGTAAATTTCGACAATTTAATTTGTTTGTTTAATAGGATTTTTTTATAATTTATTTTGTAGAAATAATAAAGGGGGTAAATAAATAATAAAATGAAAGCTAAAATAAATTATATAAATGGTGACTTAAAACCTATTTATAGGAATTTGAATAAAATTCAAATGAATTAAGTAGAAAAAGATTCTTACCTGGATATAAAATTTAATACGAGAAATTTATGAGAATATTAAGTAGATTTAATGCAATAAAAGAGTATAAACGGTAATTGGAATAAATTAAGGAATCATGTTAATGCAAGTTAAAAATTTATAAATTTTGATAAGTAGTAGTTGTGTGAAGAATAAATATACAAGTATATTAAAAGTTATAATAGTGAGTTACTAGTAAATTCACTCATTTACCAATAGAAGATAATTAGTAGTGCCTTGCTAATGATTTATAACATAACGGAAAAGAGTAAATGTATTCATTAGAATATTAGATGAAATTGGATAGGGAGTATAAGTAACAATGTTAATACAAGGTAAGTAATGCTGAATTTAAGTTAATGATAATGAATAGTGGTTAATTCAAATTTTGTAACGTATATTATAAATTACCTGCTTAATTGTTAATGGAATTAGAACTTGCAATAAGCGATAATAAAATAAATGAATGTTACACTTATGGAAAGTGAAATAACGTTCGTTTAAATGTTGAGTAATTATAGGGTCGTATTTATTAAGCGTTACGTTAATAAGTATGATTAGTTGTGAAAGTAATACAAGATAGTAATTTGGGTAATAAAGAAAAGTGTGAAACTAAGAGATAAATTTGTAGAGAATATTTAGTTGTAATTAATATATTTGACAAAAATATAATAAATGTAGTGAAATCAAAATTTGTATAAGAAATTGTGAGGTTTTAATTGACTGGAATTTGTAGAATCGGGAATGGATTAAAGGTCATTGGATTTAAACAGGTAATCAATTAAAATAAAATTCAATCATTGAATGTTAGGTTAAGATAAATTAAATGTTATGCAATTGAGATAAAGAATTGGAAAATGTAAAGTATCTGTATATATATATTAAAATAAATGGTACCCAGGATGGTAATATGATAAATAGTGAATTTAAAGAATGGGAATCAGAATTTATTTATTTATATTGAAACTTAAAGTTCAATAATTGAATTGAATTGCAATTAAATGAGATTGGATATAGTTAAATAATTCGTTATTTGAAATAAAGATAATATGAGAAATTTGTGTGTTAATTTGGAATTCAATATTTAATCCATCGGTTTGACAGGAATGAATGAAATACTAATTAATTTATTTAACTAAACGAAATTTCAGGATATTATTTATAATTTGGGAATTTAATGAAATTAAGGATTTATATTAAAATTTATGAATTTACCTTCTTTAATTTGACATCTAAACTTGTTGGAATTTTGTAAATGATTAAGAATTTTTAAAAGTGATAAAATGGGTCAATTTTAGAATCTAAATATAAAATTGGATTTTATTTATTTATTTTAAATGTAATTAATATAAAAATAGTCATTTCGGTCACGGACTTGGATTTCGATGAAACTAGTTTCGCCGGATCCGTAACAGTGAATTATTGTAAGGTTTTAAGTTTCGTAGCGATCAGACTTATCGTTTGATCGTACGAGCTCGAAACGCCTTGAAATCGATTTAATTGAAATCAATTTGAAATCAATTTGAAAATATTGATTTCAGCATAACTTCTTCATACGATCGAATTTGGACGTGAAACTATTTCCATCACGTTCAGAATATTTTAAAACACCTATTTGGATATATGGGTTTAACAAATTTCGTTCCGGGGTCAGAACGGGCTTTTTGGGCCAATTATCGTTCATCACGTTGTTTATCAGATCCATCTACTCTATTTCTAACCTACCTATATAAACCCAGTTTTAAACTCTAGCCTCCATCTATTCTCATTTGTTTGTACGTTCATTTCCTCAACTCATCATCTTCCCAATGGCTGCAAACCCTAGATCTAAACTCAATTTTCAAAAATCAAATCAAAAGTCAAAAATTCAAAGTCCTCGGAAAAATACCAAAAAAATATATGTTAATGCTCGCGATAAGCGTAATTCAAGGGTGCTATTCGTTTTTTGATTCGGGTTATGGTTTGACCAGAAATTGGGCGTTTAGTTTCGGCCGTTCATCATCGTCGAAATCAAAGTCGTCGGATTGAGAAACGGTTTCTGGGTTTGATAGAGATTGACCAGAGGAGTTCATTTATATGGTTTTTGTCGCGAATTAACGGTTGAATCGAGCTATTTAATTCGATTAGGGTTTTCATTTAAGGCGGCGGCCGTGTGTTTTTCTCGAGCGACGTTGAAGCAGGGGGCCTCGGGGTGTGCGGCGTATGACGTGGGGATGGCGTTGCTTCTGGCAGCGAGGCCACTGTCGGCGGTAGGCCACGATTGGATGCACGGTATTAGCAGTAGATGGCGGCGCACTGTCTGGATCTCGCTAGGGTTCGAACTGCGTAACAAACGCATGCGCAGGGAAGTACATGATGTGGCATACAAGTGAGTTCAATCTGTTCCCTTTTTTGTTTTTTTAAATTAAAATTCAATCACAATTTTCGCAATATCTTGTGCATTCGATATCCGATTGACGCGCGGTTTCTTTTGTTAGGATCGTATTAAAATTCCAGACTTGATGACTCTGGTTTGGAAAAATTCTGAGACCGTCGAATTTTTGGGTTTAAATCGGATTTAAATTCGATTTAAATTCAAAAGGTGAGTGTTTTAACCCATTCACAACTTCTAAGTTTTCTTATGTTTGTTAAATTGATGTTAGTATGAGTAGAAATTTATTTATGACTATTTTGCATAGTTTATTCATCATATCAGTTAAATCGCATTTATTTAATTTAACTGTTAATTAATTTTATTATTGCATATAGATTTACAGTAAAAAAAATTATTTATTTGCATACAAACTGCTGGTTAAACCGTCATTAAGTTATTATTGAATATAAACGGTTAGTTAATACCTGTTATTTATTACATGTATATCTTATATGCTCTATATTGATGTTTGTTTAAATTGATGATGATTGAAATAATTTGGTTGATGATTGATATTGGGTGAATGGATAATGTGTTCTATTTTATATAAACTGCAAATTATTATGTATTTTTATTCCATTCGGGATTACGGTTTGAAATGATATACAACCGCATATTTATTTTTAAATTGTGGATTGAAATGATAAATATCCGTATCACTTGACCATAGGATAGAAAATTATATACAGGCACCACGGTATATATATATATATATATATATATATATATATATATAAAATTATTTTTGAAGTGATTTTTCTATGATTTGGATAGGATACGGTTAATAAATATAAATTTTGATGTTTTATAAAATCTTATTTTATATATACATCTATAATTAAAGTATTGAATTTAAGCTATGTATGGATTTGTTAAATAAAATAAACAGGTAAATAGGCAGAAGGAAGAAGTTGCAAAAAAAATTAATCTCAAGGACAACAAGTTTACTTTTTAGTCTGAATGACACTTTTTAGTGTAAAATGAAAATGATAGTTACAACTATCATTCTGTGATTTACACTAAAAAGTGTCATTCAGCCTAAAAAACAAACTTCTTGTCCCTGAAACTAAATTTTTCTCTAACTTTTTCCTTGAGCCTAAAAACCCCTAAAATAAATATGTTGAATAATGGAGTTTGATTATTTTATATGGTTAAGAACATGTTAAGATATTGAAAATATATAGAATTTTAAATGATTTAAATCAATTAAGATTGAGAGTTAAATTGGAAAATTTATTTGGAATTGAGCTTAATTAAGAATTTAACTTCATAAGTTGATGTAAAATTTATTTACTTGAAATTTTAAAAAGGGTATGATATTTATAACTGAATTTTATTCAAGGTGAATTAAATAAGTATTTCTAGTATAAATAAATTGAAGGAAAATTCTTTTTAAGTAATTTGAGTTTTACTTAAATGATTACGGGTTTATTTTGAAATTATTGCAAACTAAATAATAGGACTTTAAATTATTGAATAGGAATTTCGAACCTTAGTTCCAATTGTTCAATATTCAAGGTTTGAAATATATTGAAACTGAAGTGGTTATTGAAACTGAAAGCGGTTTTAAAATATATGGATTTTGACTTAATATTAAATAAAATAAATTATAAGTCGCGAGAATTATTTTATTTTATAAAGAAACTTTAAATGCAAACTATTTTATTCTATATACCGTTTGAATATCCAAACCATCCAAGTTTTAGAAGTTATGGTTTTAAAACTATGAATTTTCGAAGTATTATGGTTGAAAGTTATAATCCAAATGTTTGGTTTCCAATTATTATAAAATTTAAAGCAATATGATCGCGGAAAAGAAATATATTTGGAAAAAAATGATATCATTGAATTGGGTTTTTATAAAAATAATATCAAAATGAATTGTTTGGAAATGGAAATGATATCGTATTTATGGGTTTTGAAATGGATAATTATATTCTGGTTTTAAAGTATAAACTATTTTAAAGACCGCGGTGTTATAATAACGTTTGGTTGTTGAAGAGACAGGAATCGGAAGTTGTCATACTCTCTGCCAACCCCGAAACCACTTTAACAACCGTGTACGCGGTGGAGATTCCAGAATGAAGTAGGACGGTGGTGGCGTTTCCTTTAAGGTAAATACGTGGACCCGACTCCCGTGAGTTGGCATAAGGTGGCTAAAACAGGAGCGATCGACGGGTTAATAAGGTAGCACCTTTGATCGAACACATCCCTTCGATATTATACTTTGACTTTTGGATTGATTCAGTGGTCACTTTTGATTTTATTTAGGGGTGTGGCTCGAGTTGGCGGTAGCTGCGCGCTACGCGTTACCACCGACCTGGAAGCGTAATTGGTATATCTACCCTGGCATTGCCTAGTTGTGCCGTGTCACCTACCCTATCGCGCCTTATACGAGTTTGGATTTCTCCTGTAGCCCATGTGGTATCCACTGGTGGCTTCCCGATTAGGAGGGACTATGATATTGGATGGACTACTGGGACTATTATTGTGTTAAGGGGAATATTGGGTCACTCCTTAACGCTATTAAAAAGTAAGTTTATTTTACAATTAGACACTATTGTAATAGCACAATATACTACATAGTAAATGGTTTAACGGATCCTTAGGAGATGTAAATCCCGAGCATCTCTTGAGTTACTGCACTCATATTTATTTCTGTTAATTTAACTCACATAAGATCTTTTAGTTCTGACTCGAGTGTTTTGTCTTTCAATTCGCTCGGTTCAGTCCGAGCGTTTTAGGATTTGAAGATTTTATTTCTGGAGGAAGAAGACGAAGATTTCATCATTATTATTATTATATTATATGGTTTCGCTACACACTATATTCCGCTGCATAGATATTTATTGGTATGTGAACTCTGATATTTATTGTATAGAGAAGAATCAAATGTTTTGTAAACAGTTTTATGAACTGTATATTGATTATTATATTTTATCCTTCCGCTG
This sequence comes from Allium cepa, assembly GCA_030765085.1. Classification (NCBI taxonomy): domain Eukaryota; kingdom Viridiplantae; phylum Streptophyta; class Magnoliopsida; order Asparagales; family Amaryllidaceae; genus Allium; species Allium cepa. Next base: position 926,137,093 of record CM060939.1, read on the forward strand.
TGAGATTCTGGTTTGTTTTTATTTCTTCTCTGTTTTTCTTATTTACCCCATATCAATCCGCCCTTCCGTATGGTTTGAATTGGCACGTGTGTCGATTTAAAGCGTGAGAAAAGGCGGAATGTTACAGTTGGTATCAGAGCTTTGGTTTAGCGATAAACCTTAGCTTTTTGGAGTCTGACTCTTTATTAATAGGGTAGTAATACCCTATGGGAGTCGCTGAGAGAGTGTATATATATATATATATATGAGAGAGCATATTTGTTAGTGTTATAAAAAGATTTTAATATTGTGTTAATCTGTTCCGTTTTGTATTTATAAATTCTGGTTGATGCATGGGACGCTATGACATCAATAGGAATTTCTAAACACTTAATAGGACAGACCGACATAATATTTGTTTTATCTAGGTAAATGAAATAATTTTGTCTATTTTATTTTCTATATATATATAATAAAATTTTCAAATGATATCTATATTTGGCTGAAATAGATTGGTTGATAGGTAATAAAAATTATAATAATAGTTGAAATGAGATATAAAATAAATGAAATTTTGAAATTTAGAACTTAAGATCCGGGGTTTTGAAATTTTTCGAATAAATTTTGGAATATATTAATATTGTTTATAGGTATTTTCTGATATAAATATTTCAATATAATTCGGAAGAATTGTTTTAAAGAAGATTTTTTTTGAGAAAATAAGTTTGTACTTTCCTCTCTGTCGCTGGAAAATAATTTCGGTGATGGCGGCCGCATCATCGACTTTCATTTTTGAGTTTCGAAGGGGAAAGGCCACTGTAGTAGTTTTACTGCAGACTCATTTTTTTTTTGAAATATATATATTTTTGAATTGTTTTAAATATAATTAGAGATATATAAGTGTAAGAATATATTTATTAATTATTTTAAAATAAATTGAAAATTTAACCCGGTATTAAATTCTTGAATTTCCATTAATTAACTGTTTCAATTATTGTAGTGAAATGAAAGGGAAGTAATTAATAAAATTGAAACCTTTAATTTAGGTAAGAGATTTAAGGCTAAGTATAAAGGAAATAGTAAGAAAGTTGAAAGTGTAACTTATAAGAAAAAGGTAAAAATTTAGTGAACAATGAATTAATTAAAGGAAATGGAACAAATTTGTATAAATTTCAAATTACACCCTTAAATAACATATATATATATATATATATATATATATATATATATATATATATATATGTATATATATAACTTACCAAATATTAAAAGTAAAAATGTTTAATAAGAGATTGTAATGGAATATTATATAAGTTGAAATTTGAAATAATGAGAGTATTCAATGAAATTGATGTTAAATGAGAATTTAATGTTATAAACTTAAGTTAAAATTGAAATTTTACCAAGCAAATATAATTATAAGGAAGTATGACAAATAGATTATTATAAACTTAAATAATTAAAGTGTAAACAAATGAGGTCGTGTAATAATAAATGAATGAATAATTATAGTAGTTAATGGCATGACCTGAGTTAATGGAAATGAATAATAGTAAGTGAAAATAAATGGATGTAATATAATAAAGAGAAATTGTAAACTTAAGAAAAGGGTTGCAGTTATTTCTAAATAAAATTGAAAGAAATAAATGAAAATAAAAAGAATAAACCGTTATATGAATGAAAAGAATCAAACAACAAATGTATGAATGGAATAAATAAGAATAGACTAAATCTATTGCTGAAATTGTTGTTTGTCGTGGTTTGTGGTTGTTGGGTAAGGAAACTTTAAATTTTGTTGGGATGGAAGAATAATTCATTGTGTTTAATCTAAGACTGTTGAGTAAATGATACACTAGATGGTTTATTCTTCATTCAATACAATATAAAGGTTTTGAACCCGAACAACTATTTGTTTGTTTGGTTGAATGGTTGCTTTGAATTTGCTGTGTATGCTGTTGTTAAAATTGATGGGTGTTGTATTGTTTTGTTGTTAGCGATTGAAACCACTTAAATATTTCACTTTTTATAAATTGTTAACCCTTTAGATTTTATAAGTGAAATGCAGGTTATGGAAGCAATTGCTACTGCTTTTGGTTCCATAAATTTAGCGTAAATTGCCCGACAAATAGGTAAGTTTTCGGATTATGGTTTATAGCGCTATTTTATATATTTTCCCGGGTAGGGATATATATTATTTTGGAAAATGTTTGTATATATTGTTATATTTATATTATATTTTCTTCCGAGCCTCTCCGTACAAAGGAAACTCTGCCAAATTTTCCATAAATTTTGGACTTAGAAATTTGAAAATGTTTAAAAACTTTAACAATTTATATAGAAAGGATTTAAATGGGTATAAATTGGTATATTTTATGTTAAATTATTTTATTTTGTAGACTTATTTGTTTATAAATTTACTTAAGAAAGATATATTGATTTCTTAGTTCTTCGTTTCCCTTTTTTTCCTTTTCGGGGACGAAAAGTTTTGAGTGGGGGTGAGTGTAACGACCCGTAAATTTCGACAATTTAATTTGTTTATTTAATATGATTTTTTTTGTAATTTATTTTGTAGAAATAATAAAGGGGGTAAATAAATAATAAAATGAAGGCTAAAATAAATTATATAAATGGTGACTTAAAACCTATTTATAGGAATTTGAATAAAATTCAAATGAATTAAGTAGAAAAATATTCTTACCTGGATATAAATTTTAATACGAGAAATTTATGAGAATATTAAATAGATTTAATGCAATAAAAGAGTATAAACGGTAATTGGAATAAATTAAGGAATCATGTTAATGCAAGTTAAAAATTTATAAATTTTGATAAGTAGTAGTTGTGTGAAGAATAAATATACAAGTATAATAAAAGTTATAATAGTGGGTTACTAGTAAATTCACTCATTTACCAATAAAAGATAATTAGTAGTGCCTTGCTGATGATTTATAACATAACGAAAAAGAGTAAATGTATTCATTAGAATATTAGTTGAAATTGGGTTGGGAGTATAAGTAACAATGTTAATACAAGGTAAGTAATGCTGAATTTAAGTTAATGATAATGAATAGTGGTTAATTCAAATTTTGTAACGTATATTATAAATTACCTGCTTAATTGTTAATGGAATTAGAACTTGCAATAAGTGATAATAAAATAAATGAATGTTACACTTATGGAAAGTGAAATAACGTTCGTTTAAATGTTGAGTAATTATAGGGTCGTATTTATTAAGCGTTACTTTAATAAGTATGATTAATTGTAAAAGTAATACAAGACAGTAATTTGGGTAATAAAAAAAGTATGAAACTAAGAGATAAATTTGCAGAGAATATTTAGTTGTAATTAATATAGTTGACAAAAATATAATAAATGTAGTGAAATCAAAATTTGTATAAGAAATTGTCAGGTTTTAATTGATTGGAATTTGTAGAATCAGGAATGGATTAAAGGTTATTGGATTTAAACAGGTAATCAATTGAAATAAAATCAATCATTGAATGTTACGTTAAGATAAATTAAATGTTATGCAATTGAGATAAAGAATTGGAAAATGTAAAGTATCTGTATATATATATTAAAATAAATGGTACCCAGGATGGTAATATGATAAATAGTGAATTTAAAGAATGAGAATCGAAATTTATTTATTTATATTGAAACTTAAAGTTCAATAATTGAATTTAATTGCAATTAAATGAGATTGGATATAGTTAAATAATTCGTTATTTGAAATAAAGATAATATGAGAAATTTGTGTGATAATTTGGAATTCAATATTTAATCCATCGGTTGACAGGAATGAATGGAATACTAATTAATTTATTTAACTAAACGAAATTTTAGGATATTATTTATAATTTGGGAATTTAATGAAATTAAGGATTTATATTAAAATTTATGAATTTACCTTCTTTAATTTGACATCTAAACTTGTTGGAATTTTGTAAATGATTAAGAATTTTTAAAAGTGATAAAATGGGTCGATTTTAGAATCTAAATATAAAATTGGATTTTATTTATTTATTTTAAATTTATTTAATTAATATAAAAATAGCCATTTTGGTCACGGACTCAGATTTCGACGAAACCAGTTTCCTCGGATCCGTAACAGTGAATTATTATAAGGTTTCAAGGTTCGTAGCGATCAGACTTATCGTTTGATCGTACGAGCTCGAAACGCCTTGAAATCGATTTAATTGAAATCAATTTGAAAATATTGATTTCAGCATAATTTCTTCATACGATCGAATTTGGATGTGAAACTTTTTCCATCGCGTTCAGAATATTTTAAAACACCTATTTGGATATATGGGTTTAACAAATTTCGTTCCGGGGTCAGAACGGGCTTTTTGGGCCAATTATCGTTCAGCACGTTGTTTATCGGATCCATCTACTCTATTTCTAACCTACTTATATAAACCCAGTTTTAAACCCTAACCTCCATCTATTCTCATTTGTGTGTACGTTCATTTCCTCAACTCCTCCTCTTCCCAATGGCTGCAAACCCTAGATCTAAACTCAATTTTCAAAAATCAAATCAAAAGTCAAAAATTCAAAGTCCTTAGAAAAATATCAAAAAAATATGTGTTAATGCTCTCGATGAGCGTAATTCAAGGGTGCTATTCGTTTTTTGATTCAGGTTGTGGTTTGACCAGAAATTTGGCGTTTAGTTTCGGTCGTTCATCATCGTCGAAATCAAAGTCGTCGGATTGAGAAACGGTTTCTGGGTTTGGTAGAGATTGACCAGAGGAGTTCATCTATATGGTTTGTGTCGTGAATTAACGGCTGGATCGAGCTATTTAATTCGAATAGGGTTTTCTTTTAAGGCAGTGGCCGTGTGTTTTTCTCGAGCGACGTTGGAGCAGGGGGCCTCGGGGTGTGCTGCGTATGACGTGGGGATGGCGTTGCTTCTAGCAGCGAGGCCACTGTCGGCGGTAGGCCGCGATTGGATGCACGATATTAGCAGTAGGTGGCGGCGCACTGTCTAGATCTCGCTAGGGTTCGAACTGCGCAAGAAACGCATGCGCAGGGAAGTACATGACGTGGCATACAAGTGAGTTCAACGTGTTCCCTTTTTTGTTTTTTTTTTAAATTAAAATTCAATCACAATTTTCACAATATCTTGTGCAATCGATATCCGATTGATGCGCGGTTTCTTTTGTTAGGATCGTATTAAAATTCCAGACCTGATGACTCTGTTTGAAAAAATTCTGAGACCGTCGAATTTTTGGGTTTAAATCGGATTTAAATTCGATTTAAATTCAAAAGGTGAGTGTTTAACCCACTCACAACTTCTAGGTTTTCTTATGTTTGTTAAATTGATGTTAGATATGAGTAGAAATTTATTTATGACTGTTTTGCATAGTTTATTCATCATATCAGTTTAATCGCATTTATTTAATTTAACTGTTAATTAATTTTATTATTGCATATAGATTTACAGTAAAAAAATTATTTATTTGCATACAAACTGCTGGTTAAACCATCATTAAGTTATTATTGAATATAAACGGTTAGTTAATACCTGTTATTTATTACCTGTATATCTTATATGCTCTATATTGATGTTTGTTTAAATTGGTGATGATTGAAATAATTTGGTTGATGATTGATATTGGATGATGTGTTCTATTTTATATAAACTGCAAGTTATTATGCATTTTCATTCCATTCGGGATTGCGGTTTGAAATGATATACAATCGCATTTTTATTTTTAAATTGCGTATTGAAATGATAAATATCTGTATCACTTGACCATAGGATAGAAAATTATATACAGGCACCGCGGTATATATATATATATATAATTATTTTTGAAATGATTTTTCTATAGTTTGGATAGGATACGGTTAATAAATATGAATTTTGATGTTTTATAAAATCTTATTTTATATATACATCTATAATTAAAGTATTGAATTTAAGCTATGTATGGATTTGTTAAATAAAATAAATAAGTTGAATAATGGAGTTTGATTATTTTATATGGTTAAGAACATGTTAAGATATTGAAAATATATAGAATTTTAAATGATTTAAATCAATTAAGATTGGGAGTTAAATTGGAAAATATATTTGGAGTTGAGCTTAATTAAGAATTTAACTTCATAAGTTGATGTAAAATTTATTTACTTGAAATTTTAAAAAGGGTATGATATTTATAACTGAATTTTATTCAAGGTGAATTAAATAAGTATTTCTAGTATAAATAAATTGAAGGAAAATTCTTTTTAAGTAATTTGAGTTTTACTTAAATGATTACGGGTTTATTTTGAAATTATTGCAAACTAAATAATAGGACTTTAAATTGTTGAATAGAAATTTCCAACCTTAGTTCCAACTGTTCAATATTCAAGGTTTGAAATATATTGAAACTGAAGTGGTTATTGAAACTGAAAGCGATTTTAAATTCTATGGATTTTGACTTAATATTAAATAAAATAAATTGTAAGTCGCGGGAATTATTTTATTTTATAAAGAAACTTTAAATGCAAACTATTTTATTCTATATACCGTTTGAATATCCAAACCATCCAAGTTTTAGAAGTTATGGTTTTAAAACTATGAATTTTCGAAGTATTATGGTTGAAAGTTATAATCCAAATGTTTGGTTTCCAATTATTATAAAATTTAAAGCAATATGATCGCGGAAAAGAAATATATTTGGAAAAAAATGATATCATTGAATTGGGTTTTTATAAAAATAATATCAAAATGAATTGTTTGGAAATGGAAATGATATCGTATTTATGGGTTTTGAAATGGATAATTATATCCTGGTTTTAAAGTATAAACTATTTTAAAGACCGCGGTGTTATAATAACGTTTGGTTGTTGAAGAGACCGGGATCGGAAGTTGTCATACTCTCTGCCAACCCCGAAAACCACTTTAACAACCGTGTACGCGGTGGAGATTCCAGAATGAAGTAGGACGGTGGTGGCGTTTCCTTTAAGGTAAATATGTGGACCCGACTCCCGTGAGTTGGCATAAGGTGGCTAAAACAGGAGCGATCGATGGGTTAATAAGGTAGCACCTTTGATCGGACACTTCCCTTCGATATTATACTTTGACTTTTGGATTGATTCAGTGGCTACTTTTGATTTTATTTGGGGGTGTGGCTCGAGGTGGGCGGTAGCTGCGCGCTACGCGTTACCACCGACCCGGAAGCGTAATTGGTATATCTATCCTGGCATTGCCTAGTTGTGCCGTGTCACCTACCCTATCGCGCCTTGTACGAGTTTGGATTTCTCTCGTAGCCCGTGTGGTATCCTCTGGTGGCTTCCCGATCAGGAGGGACTATGATATTGGATGGACTACTGGGACTATTATTGTGTTAAGGGGAATATTGGGTCACTCCTTAACGCTATTAAAAAGCAAGTTTATTTTACAATTAGACACTATTATAATAGCGCAATATACTACATAGTAAATAGTTTAACCGATCCTTAGGAGATGTAAATCCCGAGCATCTCTTGAGTTACTGCACTCATATTTATTTCTGTTAATTTAACTCACATAAGATCTTTTAGTTCCGACTCGAGTGTTTTGTCTTTCAATTCGCTCGGGTCCGTCCGAGCGTTTCAGGATTTGAAGATTATATTTCTGGAGGAAGAAGACGAAGATTTCATCATTATTATTATATTATATGGTTTCACTACACACTATATTCCGCTGCATAGATATTTATTGGTATGTGAACTCTGATATTTATTGTATAGAGAAGAATCAAATGTTTTGTAAACAGTTTTATGAACTGTATATTGATTATTATATTTTATCCTTCCGCTGTGAGATTCTGATTTGTTTTTATTTCTTCTCTGTTTTTCTTATTTACCCCATAACAATCCGCTCTTCCGTATGTTTTGAATTGGCACGTGTGTCGATTTAAAGCGTGCGAAAAGGCGGGATGTTACAACATCCGATTCAAAAATATTTCTCAATATATATTATCTTCCTAACTTTTGAGAAACATTATCAAATTCAAAGGTATCTAAATTTCCGAATCTCAAATCCTTTAAAATTATATTCAAACATTACTTTGGAGTTTTATCTTATTTTAATTATTGATCACACTATAATTTACATTTATAGTTTATATTTACAAATTTCATTTGTATATGAATTCGTTTCTTAGTTTTTAATTATGTTTTCAACATCTTTTTCAATTATGAATCACATTTACAAATCCCATTTATTATAAATTTCTTCCTTAATCTTTAGTTATTATTTCAATTTTTATTCAATTATCATACAATGATAATAATTTAATACTATCACTTTCTAACAACCAACATCCATATATAACCATAACAATTTACGAAAAATCATTTCCTTTATATACAAAAATAATTTTGGGTAAATTTATTTCATTTTCCCTATTTAAAACAATATTGTGTCGGTTTACCTTGTTCAATAGTTTAGAAATCCCTATCGATAACATGGCGTCCCACATATCGACCAGAATCCATAAACACTCAACCGATAAATCAATGCAATATAAAAACAATTTTATATTCACTAACAAATACGCGCTCATATCCATTAATACACTCAAGCTCATTCTAGAGTACTACGGACTTTATTTAATGAGTAATTCCCACCAGAGCCAAGGTTATCACCAACCTAAGCTCTGATACCAAGTGAAACGACCCGCAAATCCGTACCCCTTGAGTCAGCACTATTCTACAACATTCAACTCAAGTTGTACAGAAATACGAATCATTTGGGTTGAAGAAGAAGAGGTATAAGAAGAAAATAGAAAACAACAACAGAATCTAACCATCACAGCGGAATAAAATATAATAAATAATAAATGATCTTTACTAAAAATCAAATATATCTGTTTATATATATTACATCACCAGAGTATATCAATCACATCTCAACATCAATATCATACAAATGGATACACAATAACTCAACACAGCGGAATATATAAATATATATAACAAGTACGAGAGTACGTATCGTCATCCTGCTCATCTCCTGAATTCCACAGCATCATATCCTGTATCCTATAATACTCGGACTGACCCGAGCATTACAGTTAAATAACACCCGAGTCAGTCTGGAATACCAGCGTGAGAAAATCACACCCAATTGATTATTAAAGTTTCAAAAATCCTTTAAAAACAAAAGCATCTCGTAAGACCACGCCACAAATAAACATGTCGGGTTTTTACCTTACGATGGCTAAAACAATTTTTATAAAAATCCTCTGATATTATAATAGGGTCTATATACAAATACTTATAAAATAGCCGAAATTGTTACATCTATTAAATTCCAGCTACTAGCCACAGAGTGGGTAATACAAACAAAACTCGTACAAGGCTCATAGGGAGAATGGATTTCCAACCAATGACTAGGCACTGGGGTACCACCTGCCACAGTACGGGGCCTAGATCACCGTACCGAGGAGTACGCCCGCTCCCGTGCAACACAAGACCGGGACTACCCCTTACTAGATAATCCCGAGTGAGATCACCCCGCGGTTGGGATCAGCAACCGCCCACTAAGCCGAAATAAAAGGGACATCTAGACAGGGATGACCTCACCCTGCTTGGGTGCTACCCACCCAGCATTGCTGCATAACCCCTGATTTTCAGTCATTCCCATTTGATGAGGTTTGAGGCTAAGCGTTACCTTTATAGAACATATCCCTTAGAATGCCCATCGTCCACCTGACGATGTTTCGCAAGCATTCATCCATACAAGTCCGTCCCGGGTTCGAACGGAACCGTAGGCACTATTCCTACTACATCCATTTTGAAAATATCCTTAGGATTAGTAGCAACTAGCCCATGAGGCACCATCTTCGAATCCAAACTCGTTTCCACGAAACGTACAAACCGGATCGAAGTGGTTTTCGAGAAATAAATCTCGATCCCGGTCTCTTCGAAACGATCAACGTATTTGGGCAATATTGATAGTCGGTTATTTAACAATCAATTAATATTCACAACATCCATCAAACAATAAATAATTTCCCCAAATTAATTATTTATTGCAAAATATCTTCACAAGATATATTTCTATTTTCAAACCTTTGAAAACAGCTTCAAACCATCTTTCTTTTTAGAATAAACTTTCCCAAATATTTTCTATCTCCACTGAAATCACCAAGCACAAAACTAAATTTTTAAAATAATTTAAAACACTTTACTTTGAAATATACTTTAAACATTTAAGTTAAAACTACTTTAATAATTTGTTAAAAATACGTACTATATGATTATTTGAAAATAATGTTACTTAATAAAATATAAAACTTAATTTTCACTTTTAAAAACAAAATACTAAGACACTCTTTAAATAATTACTGCTATAATAGATTAAAAGAAAATACTTACTTTAGAATTTAAATATTTAGAAATAATAAATTTTCCAAAACTTGTTTTTTTAAACAACTTTAAAACCTTTAATTTATAAAAAAAAAAATTGAAAACGTACTTGGTTATTCAGGGAGAATTTCCAATCTCAAATTACTTAAATCAATTTCCCAAATTGATTTCCAATTTAATCCTTTTGAGATAAATTTCTTTACTTACCCAGTTCATTTCAAAATTTATTAATTATGGACTTTATTATTATTATTTTCCATTTGATTTTAAATCTTTTAACTGAAATATACAAATTTCATATTTTTCTCAATTTCTTCTTTATTCTTTATAAAATTCAAATCTTAAATTTAAAATAAATGCTTTGTTCTTTTTAAATAATAACACTGAAGTTTAAAGTTCATTAACTTTTAGTTTATTCAAAATTTCCTTTCCATAATCAAGATTTATTTATTAGAATTTTAAAGTCACTTTATTTCTTTCCAATTCATTCTTAAATTTATTTAAATTTTCTATAATTATTCTACTTACAAATTCACTTCTTTTATTTTCTTTCCAAAATCCAATTTATATATTTTTGGTAATTCATTATACCCAATTATATCCAATCAAACCATAACATTCAAAATTCCAATATAATTTATCATAGAATATCAAATAATCACAACAGAGGGATTAAATAATTTAAATAAATGTTGACGGGTCCAGTTGGATCCCTCCAACCTGTTTTTCTTGCATCCACAGACGTTAGCACAATATAAAATACCAATTCCAAAATGTACCATACTATAGCAATTCAACCATTCAAACAATTATTTAAATTTAATCATTTAAATTTAAATTTAAATTTAACTGAGTGAGATTAACTCACCTTTCTATTATTCACAATCCACTTTAATATTGCCTTGGATTTCCTGATGTTGACCTTGAATAAATAATTTATATGGTCCATTAATATTCGAATGGATAGAAAAATTTATTACTATTCATTTATTTAATTTAACTAGTAATTTGGGTTTAAACTAATTTTCCCTTTTTGATAAATTATTTTTAGTAACTAAATAGCTAAATAAGCTAGTTAAATAAATCAATAACCCTATTTTTTTTATAACTAGTAAGTTTAAAAGATGCATATTTGTTTTATTTTATTTTCTTCCAATTTGAAACTACATATCTATATGTATATTTTTATAAAAATAAATTGGTAGATTTCAAAAGTCTACTTTTATTTGACTTTATTTTACTGTTTATTAATTTCTAAAACAGAATTGGTTTACCTTCTGTAATTATTTTCCTTAGATTATAAAATAAATAATTACCTTACAATGCCAACAGATTCGAGAACACACTACCCCGCTACCGATGCAACTCCGGCCAGTCCCATCCTCGCGAGTGTCGATGGCTCACCCTGCGCCGTGCTTCCCTGACGCATGCAACTGCCCCTAATGAACTAGCCCAAGCCTCAATCACCGCAGATGTCATTGACTCCAGGCTCGCGAGCCAACAAACCCTCCTTGCTCCTGCTGCTGACGATCGAATGATGAATGAAGACAAAAATCCCCAATCTCGCTCAGCCCTAGAGACCACCAAACCCCCACCAGAACGTGAATATCTTCCCTCCACTTACGGCCAAGCTCATGCGATGTTGACCTCAAGACCACCACTTACTCGCGTGCGAACATCGCGTCCATGCCCAGAGTCGACTACAGATATCGAAACCCACGTCGCCTCGTCCCCATAAATCCCGAGCTAAAAAAATCGCGACTAGAGGAACGACTATCGTCAAATCCACCATCGCGAAGAATTCACCTTCCCTCTCTCTAAATTTTCGAGCAAACGAACAATTTTATTTGAGATGAATTTCTGAATTTGCTCGGCCCTTTATTTGATTTTGAATTTATTTTCGAACGAAGAACGAAATTTCGCTCATTTGTTACTGATTTAGGAGGAAAAGATGAAGAGGGGGTTCAGCCATTCTTTTAGAAGGAGAAAATCGAATTGCTTTTGCAAAAGAAAGGGAAAGGGTACGCGAATTATAGCTGAGGGAATGTCGTGCTTCTGAAAAAGAAAGGGAAACATGATTTGATCTCTGTGCGTTGAGAATATAACCGTGCCTGGCATTGTTCGCTAAAGAGAAGACAGAAAGTTTTGATGGAGAAAGGAAGCAAGCTGACGAGAAAGAATTACGGCTGAGGGTGATTGGTATATACATTAATTATATTCAAAGTTTAAATTTAAACTGTCTCGAAATCGAAGCTCAAAATCTCGACCTCCTATCGAGGCGTGCCGCTAGGCGTTTATAATGTTATACCCCTATTACGAACGCGATGGAAAAGGTTTCGAGGCCTAACTCGATCGTATGGAGAAGATAGCTTTTTGAATCCAGTTACTATTTAGTTTCGATATAGATTTCAACGCGTTTATAAATCGTACGCTCATGCGACTACTCCAAACGCCACGAAAATTGAAATTCGATAATAATGCAATATTACGTATCCAATGGAACTGGTTTCGTCGAATTCCGAGACTGTGCCTCGGAAGGCTATTTTCAAATATCAATTTAAACGATACATTTTCAAAACTGAACCAAACACTTCCAAATTCAAGTTTAACACTTTTATTATCTTAAGTGTTATCAATATAAATTCTACAAGCCTTCAAATTATTTTTAACTAGCTTAAAACTGCAGATTCAACTTTTTACCCAACATAATTAATTTAATTTAATAATTAAGTTACCCAATAAATAGTGATATTTGAAATTCAAGTTAGAAATTAACATTTAAATATCTAAAATCAATTAAATATTCTGATTTCAAATGCTCAAAAATTTCGGGTCGTCACAGAAGTACACTTCTCTTGCTTACCGGACGCTCCAAAACCAATCAATGAATTTCCGGTTAACCTGACCCTGGTTCTTTCACAAATAAATAAAAAATACATAAGGGTGGAGAAAATCTCCTATTCGGATGGATTTCCTAATCATTTGTCCTAGAAGAGCAAGACGAGTTTATACGTACAATATAATATCTTCGAAGATAGCTATACCATATAAACCTCGTGTTTCGTCTAGACATTTCCTAAGTTATTTTGGTCAATTTAGATAGTCGACTAATCGACTATCAAATACAAGATAGATGATCATAATTGGAAACCAATTCTCATATACTTATCACAAGTAAACACATAAAACACGATCAAGTCACAGAAGCAACCTCTAATTGCCCTTTTTATTTAATTAATACTTTTTATTAATTAAAACCTCTTTTATTAGTTAAAATTCCTTTTATCTAATAAAGCTTCATTTATCAATCACTACCATTCATTTGTACACTTTTAATACCTCAAAGAGTATTCATATGCTTATCTCAATTGGTATAAGTATATTCACAAATCATTAACAAGATTTCTTACTTTAGAACTTTACTTTTTTTATCTTATTTTTTCAAAAGATTCCATACTTATAATTTTCTTCAAAATATCCATTTTAAGGGTCTAAGTACTTTCACAGGTCCATTCAAAAAGGTTTGAGAGTAATGTTACTTAAACATTATCACTACAAACCCAAAACCATTTCACTTATGCTTATCTTTAAAACATACATTTAAAGATCTATTTACATTCATAAGTATAATGAAAAAACTTAAAGATGATTGTTATTAAAACATTATCAACACGAAAACATAATTATTTCATGCTTGTTACTATCTTTAAAACATTCCTTTAAAGATCTAAGTTTATATTTAGTTAAGATCGATAGTTCATAAGTCAACTACCCAGTTAAAATGATTGCTTATAGAATCACGGTTCGTATAGTTGACTCGTTTCCGACATTCCAACTTATATCATCTCTCGTTCAAGAGTGCAGCCAGTAAGTTAGAGCATTGTTTACATATCAAAGCCTTGCCTAGACCTTCATTCTTGAATCTCACAAAAGATAAGTCTACCTCGTTGGTTTTTAGTGTTAAGTATAGTATTAATGACTTCCATAAACAAGTAAGAAATCAACACGGTTAACACGTTTTCGACATTCCTAACTTAACAATTCCTCGGTCAAGAGGAAAACCGGTAGGTTAGAGCACTTTGCTTCAATCCCTATTCAACAGATGATCCAATAGATATCAATATACATCACAGATATGATACAATAAAAATAGCAGCGGAAAAGAAAAATAGATGACATCTAGCAGCAGAACAATATAATTCTAAGATAGTCTTCAAAAGAGAACTCCGAGAACTAAAACTCCATCTCCAAGAATCAATCCAGCAATAGCTCGAACCCCCAATAACAATGCACCAAGACAAGCAAGACTGGTGTGATCCAAAGACTGAACTAACTCCAGATAATCTACTACATCTGACTATCTGAAAAACCCAACTCTATACTGCTCGTGTAGAAAATAATGAGCACCCAGAGTTTAGGAAAGAGACAATAAACTCCGGATCAGTCGTGGGACTGGTGTGAGCAACAAAAATAGTTTATCTTTTAAAACATTCCACAAAAGATTTTCAAAGTCAATTCGCAATGCTTTTTGAAAATGTAACTACCATAAGACCTCCCGCCACACACACAATGCAAACGCAGACTTGGAGGAGATTTCTTCTTATGTTAGTCAAAGATGCTTGATACGCAATTTCTTTGATATTATTACTATAAGTGCAAAGTGCAGAAAACATTTCGAAAGTAGAATATAAATCTTAGCCAGCATAGGTACCATTATATTATGCCTGCTATAGCTACCTCCTGAGGAAGCAGGTTCTACAACTAAAACCGTACAAGATCGTATTGTTTCTTTGGATTTCCAACAAATGGTCAGGCCAAGGAACTTCCCATTGCCACATGAGAACGCCTCTGGAAGGACGTCCCCGAGAACCAAACCGGATCTCTGCCAACACAAGGCTGGGTTACCCCTAACTGGGTAACAACTGACACGAGTATGCCATCCCCCGGTCCTTTGGGACCTTTAACCGAGCGCTCGTCACCATCATCACACAATCATAAATAAAGTGTTTCAACATGAGTAAGCATCTGGGCTCCATACCATGATACCACCCTTTTCCAGAAGGAAATGCACATACCCTAAAGGGAGCTACCCCTCATAACCTTGCTGCATCTTTCCTGTTTTGACCATTCCGGGGTGTGAGGCTCGACGAAGTCTCGTTCACAAAGCCACGCTTTATACAAAAGCCATGCTTTGGGTCAACAAATGATCATAGAAATGATCACAAAGATAAACGATCAAACAAATGATCCTATCACAAATGATCAACACAATGATCATTTCACAGCAACACTCAGCATGTCACATTACCAAATTGGGAATATATCGCTGATAACCTTCAACTACATAACCTCTGAGCTCGTACGTCTCAGAGAAGGGTGTTAAGCTAAGAGAATAAATTCTCCGCCACCAACAGAAATATATTTGAAAGAAATCAGCTTTATATCTCAATTTGTAATGTCAGACATACTATCCATACAAGTCTGTTCCAGGCTCGAACAGAACCGAAGGCACTTACAAAGAAGTCCTTGCAATCCGGATATTCACTAATCACGTTCGGACCTCCCATCACATATGGAGTCTCTATACCGGGGACCAGTCGATGCAAAGACATTCGACGAGTTGTCCTTTTGCTTTCAAAAATATTCGGTCTTCATCACCGGTCTTCAAATGCTATCCATAACGACGTATCACATATTCGGAATGGGATATATGACACAAAGATCCTCTCCCGGCTAAACCGAATAGTGAGCGTAATATTTACAAGAAATATATGGATATTGGGATTTCAATTAAGTCACAACTTATTACCCAAAACTTTCTTCCAAATGGTTTAAATCAATTACCATTTCAAATCTTTAAACAAAAAGATTTATTTCAAAAAGATCAATTCATAGATTTCCAAAACAATTTCATTTCGATAGGATTAACTCGTTAAATCTTTAAATCAAAGATTTAACTTATAGCTTTCAAATCGTTTCTATAACTTGGAAATCATTTTCATTTTAAACTAGAAATCTTTTTAACACAAATTGGAAGTTCATTACTTATGTGAAAGCTTTTATTATTTGAAAACAAACAGTTTTCGTTTCAGAAAAATCCAATTATATTTGTACGAGTTAAAGTTCTTAATTTATATTCATATTCCCAAATTAATACATTTTAAAATGGTTTAACCCATATATAACTGGTATAACATTTTTAATCCCTAGTTTCAAATCATAGTATTCAGTTTCAAATTTTGAATTTAAATTTAAATCAAATTATTTAAATTTCAAACTTTATCAAGTTATTCAAAATAAATTTCATCTTTTAAATTTCATTTTCATAAGCTTTTCACATTTAAACCCAATCCCATTTTCAAACCATTTGAATTTAAAAATTCAAATTCAAAACTATTTTCAAAAATCTGTGACTTAATCGATTTCCTCGTGAAATTCATATTTGTGTGTGTATGGTGTGGTCCAGGGGTTTAACACAATAAAAGTGCCACATCATCAATCATCACAGATTAAAACACAAAAATATAGTTGATAAGCGATATAAACTATAACGCTCATCGTCCATTCACAGATTCACAGATAATATACAAATGCAAATAAATATACACTGCTCAATCTACAGAACAAAATATCACAAATCAGATAGGATAATCAATTCAAGGCATTTCATACAATACAATCATTCATAAGCATTCAATAAACATTTGTAAGCAGGATAAATTAATTGTTTAATCCTAATCAATTCAATTTATTTCCTAGTAAATTGATTACTTATGAATTTATTATTCAATTCAGATTTATTAATTCCAAATCATTTGATATAAATTAATTTACCAAACACTTTAATTAATTAAATTACTCTTAATCTATAAATTAAATAGATTAACCTTAAGTTAATTACATAATCATTTAACCTTAATTAATTTCATTAAATAACTCTCTTTAAGTAATTTATTACCTTTATAAATAAATCAACTTTTTATTACATTAATTGTAATTATATCTTGATCACTTGATTAATTAACTTTAATCATTTGTTTTAAAAGACAACTCTTATTAAATTAATGAATCTTATTTGCAAGTTAATTTAACTTAATTAATAATTAATCCTCAATTTATTATTCTTAATTACAATTTAATTTGACCTTAATTAATTTAACTCAAATCTTAATTTCTTGATTAAATAATTAAATCAATTATTCACTTGAACTAACTTAATGGGTGCATATCATTTTATCTTCACTAATTCAAATATAAAACATTTTCTATCTAATGTTTTAATTATCATCACAAAGCAAGTTTAAACAATTTGTTTCAAATTTTATTTTTCATATTTCATTTTAAATTCAAAACATTTAAATTTTATAAAACTTACTTTATTTCAAAATTGAGAATTCAAAAGTAAGTTAAATTCAGGTTTCAAAACTTTGTTTAAATCCTTTCTTTCCAATTTCAATTTCAAACTCAAATCTTGATTTTCACTTAATTTCTTAAACACCTTTAAGTTTTTAAAACAATATGAACTTTAAAAACTTTATTTCCCAAAATAAATTTCAAACTGAACTTGAAGTTGTATTTCACTTTGTTTCTAAAATCTCAGTTCCAACCTTGCTTTAAACTTTTTAAAATTTAAATTCTGAAATTCCAAAACAGGTTCAGGTTTAAACATTTAAATCTTCAACTTGTTTTTTTTTTAAAAAAAACTTCAAAACTTATTAGCTAACATACTCGAAACACCCAGAGGCAACCTTTCTTTTAAAATTTTATCAGTTTTAAGAGTTAAAATGTGTTAACTAGTTAACACATGCTTGATAAACCAGAAACTCACAATCATCCCTGAGTCTCTCTTCCATTCTTCACGCAATTCTCCTTCTTCCCTCTTTTTTTTCTTTGTTAAGTAAAATTTTATGGCTTCAGAGTTCTCACGCGCTCGGCCTAAAATTCGAAGCATAACATTTCATTCGAGAAAATTTTCAAACAATCCCAGTTTCATCCCCAAACTACATAACTTTTCCAGATCCCTGATACTAGTGCACGGTGCACGTGCACCATGGCGCTGGCGAACTCCGACTATCCACGAAGGCTTCATCACATCCGCGACCATCTCCAGATCCAATCGCGACCACCAAAAATCCAACAGCAACTCAAAATTGAATTCGAGTTTAAAATTCGAAACCTGGAAACGCTCGACCCTATCGCCTTCCATACCTGTCAACGCGTCGCACTTGAAATCCCAACCACCAGAACACGTGAAACTTCGGCCAACTATTCGACATCAACCCCTCTACCATCAACCAAAGGCACGAGCAACTTGATCGTATGAGGATGACGATCGAATCAAATTTTCCCGACCCTATAAAACTAGGGTTACGAACTGAAACTGCTCGCCGCTGCCTCCACGGTGAACGTGAGCACCTTCGGCCATTTTTCCTACCATCCCCGATCACTTCTCCACCTCCAGGAAAGACTACGAGCTCCCCGATCCACTTGATCACCAGAAAGACCCAAATTTTCATATTATGTTCACCCCAAAACTGCTCGTCAAATTTCAAACTAAAAATTATGATATTTGGTTTAAAAATCATGTTATAGGCTAAAGATTCAACTTGTGATTTTGAATTAATAAATTAAGACGTTTGAATTTTTTTACTTATTTAGAGTTATATTCAGTACTCTAGATTTCCAGAGATATTATGAAGTTGTTTTTATTTGAATAAATTTTTAATCCTTAATATAGGGTACACTAAACAATTTTTGTTTCAACTCTAAATCCAAATAACAAGTAGATCAATAGAAATTGATTTTTTAAATCAAAAATATCTCACTTGGAATCTCAAACAGAGGGTGTTTATATAAACACAGCATGCAATAGTTCAACCATTATTCAAATATTCACAAAGACTTAATTTATAGATTTAACCCTTCTTATCACAGATATACTTGCAACAGATCCATATTTTAAAATTTAAAACAAGTGTTACTCACCTGTTTGAAGAAGAAAGACAGAGATGCTTTGCATTTGATTTTAGATCTTCATCTCTAGGTTTTGAAATGTTTTCCAAGTTTGAAGACTTTAAATTACTCTTAGATCTGTTGCTTGCCTTCAGACATTAGTTTCCAGTCTTGAATTCTTGTTTGAGTTGAAGCTTTTGCTTAAGTTTTAGTTGATATTCATTTCAGTTTCTTTGCTTAGTTTGATGGAACTAGCTGAAGTGAAGAGGAAGGCTGGTGTATAAAATGTGAAGTTTACAGGCTAGCTTTATTTTATTTATACAATAGGGTATGGGTGAATATGCTTGCTTGTACTTGTTTATACATATAAATGTATTTGTTTACTTCAGCCTACATCTTTTAGCTCGTCTGAAATCTTTCTTTTACTCGGGTTTGTGGCTGACATGTTTATATGCATATATTATTTTGTTTAGTTTAAGTGTACTTAGGATCTTGCATTTATTTGTTTTGTACTTTGTTTGTTTGTTTCACTTTCACACTATACATTCTTATGTCCTTCGGCCTTGCATATCTACATGCTTACCATTTCTTTACTTTATTTTGTACTAAATTTTGTATTTTTTTATTTAGGCTGAAATGATTTTGCATTAAATGCTTTGTCTAGTTTGTTTGCTTACACATACTTACTTCATTTGTTTATCTACTTACCCTACAGGCTGCCTACTTATATTTGAATACATTTTTAATTTTTTTTGTTTATATGTATTTAAATTTATTGTTATTTACTTTGCCTTGTATACTTCCTTACTTACCTGGCAGCCTTTTCATTTCATGTTGATAAAAAATTTCTAATGTATTTATTTAATACTTCACACAGTTTATTAATATTCCATTTGGATTTATATTTGGTAAAAGTTTTATTACTTCTTTTGTTTTCTATTTATTTCTTGAATAAATTCCTGTCGTTAATATGTTGTTAAAATTTATTTTAATATGTTTACTTTGTTTATTTTATCTTTAAAGACTTCATTTTGATAATTTTCAAATCAATTTTAAAAATAAATTTCACCATTTTAAATCAAAAACAAATTAAATTATCGATTTAAAAAAATTAAAATTCGGGATCGTTACAGACTTCCCCCCTTAAAAAGAATTTCGTCCTCGAAATTCGCCAAAGAGAGATAACGAAGATAGACGAAAGATAGAAGAACAATTCTCCATGTCAAACTAGATATCTATTCTGCATTTGGCTTACCAAATCAGAATATCAACAATAGATACAAGAAATTACAATAGAATTCCAAATTCGGTTTTAAACGAAATCATTTTATCGATACAATTCGATTTAGCTTCATCTTTTATTAATCAATTTTAACTCAATTTAAATTTTCTAATTTATTCAAAATTTCTAATTTCTAATTCATTTATTAGAGTTTAAATCGAAAAGCCGATAAGAACCCGATGAAATACGAAGTAAGAATTTTCTACAACGATTCGTAGAGCATCAACGCACCGAACTTCTTTCTGGAGCTGTCACGAAGAAATCAAAAGAATCTGGAATCGAATCAAAGAAGATTGAGAAGAAAGATTGTTTCCACTGTTGCAGGGTATTAACCATTTATAGTCGTATTTCCCTATCCTCTATCTCATTCTCTTCTTACACTCATATTCACTAACAGTGGATAGTAAAAGAATTTACTGAGGCATTTGAACAGATATCTTAGGGGTTACTCATTCTAGGGTATACTTCACCCTATCTCTAATGAGCTACTTAATGTGTTATACTTCTGAGCTAAATTTCAACCTTAGCTCTGATACCAAATGTAACGAGACCAATTTTGCCCGCTCGAAAATCGACATCCATACTTTACATCGTACTTGAATGCCGTAGATTCGACCGTTCAAATCCGATTCGCCGGAGCTTATAACAACATTAAGTAAACAACACAGCGAAATAAAAGAATAATACATTGATATACAGCTTTGATACAATATCTGATACAACAGATGATCCAATAGATATCAATATACATCACAGATATGATACAATAAAAATAGCAGCGGAAAAGAAAAATAGATGACATCTAGCAGCGGAACAATATAATTCTAAGATAGTCTTCAAAAGAGAACTCCGAGAACTGCAACTCCATCTCCAAGAATCAATCCAGCAATAGCTCGAACCCCCAATAACAATGCACCAAGACAAGCAAGACTGGTGTGATCCAAAGACTGAACTAACTCCAGATAATCTACTACATCTGACTATCTGAAAAACCCAACTCTAGACTGCTCGTGTAGAAAATAATGAGCACCTAGAGTTTGGAAAAGAGACAATAAACTCCGGATCAGTCGTGGGACTGGTGTGAGCAACAAAAATAGTATATCTTTTAAAACATTCCATAAAAGATTTTCAAAGTCAATTCGCAATGCTTTTTGAAAATGTAACTACCATAAGACCTCCCGCTACACACACAATGCAAACGCAGACTTGGAGGAGATTTCTTCTTATGTTAGTCAAAGATGCTTGATACGCAATTTCTTTGATATTATTACTATAAGTGCCAAGTGCAGAAAGCATTTCGAAAGTAGAATATAAATCTTAGCCAGCATAGGTACCATTATATTATGCCTGCTATAGCTACCTCCTGAGGAAGCAGGTTCTACAATTAAAACCGTACAAGATCGTATTGTTTCTTTGGATTTCTAACAAATGGTCAGGCCAAGGAACTTCCCATTGCCACATGAGAACGCCTCTGGAAGGACGTCCCCGAGAACCAAACCGGATCTCTGCCAACACAAGGCCGGGTTACCCCTAACTGGGTAACAACTGACACGAGTATGCCATCCCCCAGTCCTTTGGGACTTTTAACCGAGCGCTCGTCACCATCATCACACAATCATAAATAAAGTGTTTCAACATGAGTAAGCATCTGGGCCCCATACCATGATACCACCCTTTTCCAGAAGGAAATGCACATACCCTAAAGGGAGCCACCCCTCATAACCTTGCTGCATCTTTCCTGTTTTGACCATTCCGGGGTGTGAGGCTCGACGAAGTCTCGTCCACAAAGCCACGCTTTATACAAAAGTCATGCTTTGGGTCAACAAATGATCATAGAAATGATCACAAAGATAAACGATCAAACAAATGATCCTATCACAAATGATCAACACAATGATCATTTCACAGCAACACTCAGCATGTCACATTACCAAATTGGGAATATATCGCTGATAACCTTCAACTACATAACCTCTGAGCTCGTACGTCTCAGAGAAGGGTGTTAAGCTAAGAGAATAAATTCTCCGCCACCAACAGAAATATATTTGAAAGAAATCAGCTTTATATCTTAATTTGTAATGTCAGACATATTATCCATACAAGTCTATTCCGGGCTCGAACAGAACCGAAGGCACTTACAAAGAAGTCCTTGCAATTCGGATATTCACTAATCACGTTCGGACTTCCCATCATATATGGAGTCTCTATACCGGGGACCAGTCGATGCAAAGACATTCGACGAGTTGTCCTTTCGCTTTCAAAAATATTCGGTCTTCATCACCGGTCTTCAAATGCTATCCATAACGACGTATCACATATTCGGAATGGGATATATGACACAAAGGTCCTCTCCCGGCTAAACCGAATAGTGAGCGCAATATTTACAAGAAATATATGGATATTGGGATTTCAATTAAGTCACAACTTATTACCCAAAACTTTCTTCCAAATGGTTTAAATCAATTACCATTTCAAATCTTTAAACAAAAAGATTTATTTCAAAAAGATCAATTCATAAATTTCCAAAACAATTTCATTTCGATAGGATTAACTCGTTAAATCTTTAAATCAAAGATTTAACTTATAGCTTTCAAATCGTTTCTATAACTTGGAAATCATTTTCATTTTAAACTAGAAATCTTTTTAACACAAATTGGAAGTTCATTACTTATGTGAAAGCTTTTATTATTTGAAAACAAACAGTTTTCGTTTCAGAAAAATCCAATTATATTTGTACGAGTTAAAGTTCTTAATTTATATTCATATTCCCAAATTAATACATTTTAAAATGGTTTAACCCATATATAACTGGTATAACATTTTTAATCCCTAGTTTCAAATCATAGTATTCAGTTTCAAATTTTGAATTTAAATTTAAATCAAATTATTTAAATTTCAAACTTTATCAAGTTATTCAAAATAAATTTCATCTTTTAAATTTCATTTTCAAAAGCTTTTCACATTTAAACCCAATCCCATTTTCAAACCATTTGAATTTAAAAATTCAAATTCAAAACTATTTTCAAAAATATGTGACTTAATCGATTTCCTCGTGAAATTCATATTTGTGTGTGTATGGTGTGGTCCAGGGGTTTAACACAATAAAAGTGCCACATCATCAATCATCACAGATTAAAACACAGAAATATAGTTGATAAGCGATATAAACTATAACGCTCATCGTCCATTCACAGATTCACAGATAATATACAAATGCAAATAAATATACACTGCTCAATCTACAGAACAAAATATCACAAATCAGATAGGATAATCAATTCAAGGCATTTCATACAATATAATCATTCATAAGCATTCAATAAACATTTGTAAGCAGGATAAATTAATTGTTTAATCCTAATCAATTCAATTTATTTCCTAGTAAATTGATTACTTATGAATTTATTATTCAATTCAGATTTATTAATTCCAAATCATTTGATATAAATTAATTTACCAAACACTTTAATTAATTAAATTACTCTTAATCTATAAATTAAATAGATTAACCTTAAGTTAATTACATAATCATTTAACCTTAATTAATTTCATTAAATAACTCTCTTTAAGTAATTTATTACCTTTATAAATAAATCAACTTTTTATTACATTAATTGTAATTATATCTTGATCACTTGATTAATCAACTTTAATCATTTGTTTTAAAAGACAACTCTTATTAAATTAATGAATCTTATTTGCAAGTTAATTTAACTTAATTAATAATTAATCCTCAATTTATTATTCTTAATTACAATTTAATTTGACCTTAATTAATTTAACTCAAATCTTAATTTCTTGATTAAATAATTAAATCAATTATTCACTTGAACTAACTTAATGAGTGCATATCATTTTATCTTCACTAATTCAAATATAAAACATTTTCTATCTAATGTTTTAATTATCATCACAAAGCAAGTTTAAACAATTTGTTTCAAATTTTATTTTTCATATTTCATTTTAAATTCAAAACATTTAAATTTTATAAAACTTACTTTATTTCAAAATTGAGAATTCAAAAGTAAGTTAAATTCAGGTTTCAAAACTTTGTTTAAATTCTTTCTTTCCAATTTCAATTTCAAACTCAAATCTTGATTTTCACTTAATTGCTTGAACACCTGAACTTTAAAAACTTTATTTCCCAAAATAAATTTCAAACTGAACTTGAAGTTGTATTTCACTTTGTTTCTAAAATCTCAGTTCCAACCTTGCTTTAAACTTTTTAAAATTTAAATTCTGAAATTCCAAAACAGGTTCAGGTTTAAACATTTAAATCTTCAACTTGTTTTTTTTTAAAAAAAAAAATTCAAAACTTATTAGCTAACATACTCGAAACACCCAGAGGCAACCTTTCTTTTAAAATTTTATCAGTTTTAAGAGTTAAAATGTGTTAACTAGTTAACACATGCTTGATAAACCAGAAACTCACAATCATCCCTGAGTCTCTCTTCCATTCTTCACGCAATTCTCCTTCTTCCCTCTTTTTTTTCTTTGTTAAGTAAAATTTTATGGCTTCAGAGTTCTCACGCGCTCGGCCTAAAATTCGAAGCATAACATTTCATTCGAGAAAATTTTCAAACAATCCCAGTTTCATCCCCAAACTACATAACTTTTCCAGATCCCTGATCCTAGTGCACGGTGCACGTGCACCATGGTGCTGGCGAACTCCGGCTATCCACGAAGGCTTCATCACATCGGCGACCATCTCCAGATCAAATCGTGACCACCAAAAATCCAACAGCAACTCGAAATTGAATTCGAGTTTAAAATTCGAAACCTGGAAACGCTCAACCCTATCGCCTTCCATACCTGTCAACGCGTCGCACTTGAAATCCCAACCACCAGAACACGTGAAACTTCAGCCAACTATTCGACGTCAACCCCTCTACCATCAACCAAAGGCACGAGCAACTCGATCGTACGAGGATGACGATCGAATCAAATTTTCCCGACCCTATAAAACTAGGGTTACGAACTGAAACTACTCGCCACTGCCTCCACGATGAACGTGAGCACCTTCGGCCATTTTTCCTACCAGCCCCGATCACTTCTCCACCTCCAGGAAAGACTACGAGCTCCCCGATCCACTTGATCACCAGAAAGACCCAAATTTTCATATTATGTTCACCCCAAAACTGCTCGTCAAATTTCAAACTAAAAATTATGATATTTGGTTTAAAAATCATGTTATAGGCTAAAGATTCAACTTGTGATTTTGAATTAATAAATTAAAACGTTTGAATTTTTTTTACTTATTTAGAGTTATATTCAGTACTCTAGATTTCCAGAGATATTATGAAGTTGTTTTTATTTGAATAAATTTTTAAACCTTAATATAGGCTACACTAAACAATTTTTGTTTCAACTCTAAATCCAAATAACAAGTAGATCAAGAGAAATTGATTTTTTAAATCAAAAAAATCTCACTTGGAATCTCAAACAGAGGGTGTTTATATAAACACATCCTGCAACAGTTCAACCATTATTCAAATATTCACAAAGACTTAATTTATAGATTTAACCCTTCTTATCACAGATATACTTGCAACAGATCCATATTTTAAAATTTAAAACAAGTGTTACTCACCTGTTTGAAGAAGAAAGACAGAGATGCTTTGCATTTGATTTTAGATCTTCATCTCTAGGTTTTGAAATGTTTTCCAGGTTTGAAAACTTTAAATTACTTTCAGATCTGTTGCTTGCCTTCAGACATTAGTTTCCAGTCTTGAATTCTTGTTTGAGCTGAAGCTTTTGTTTAAGTTTTAGTTGATATTCATTTCAGTTTCTTTGCTTAGTTTGATGGAACTAGCTGAAGTGAAGAGGAAGGCTGGTGTATAAAATGTGAAGTTTACAGGCTATCTTTATTTTATTTATACAATAGGGTATGGGTGAATATGCTTGCTTGTACTTGTTTATACATATAAATGTATTTGTTTACTTCAGCCTACATCTTTTAGCTCGGCTGAAATCTTTCTTTTACTCGGGTTTGTGGCTGACATGTTTATATGCATATATTATTTTGTTTAGTTTAAGTGTACTTAGGATCTTGCATTTATTTGTTTTGTACTTTGTTTGTTTGTTTCACTTTCACACTATACATTCTTATGTCCTTCAGCCTTGCAAATCTACATGCTTACCATTTCTTTACTTTATTTTGTACTAAATTTTGTATTTTTTTATTTAGGCTGAAATGATTTTGCATTAAATGCTTTGTCTAGTTTTGTTTGCTTACACATACTTACTTCATTTGTTTATCTACTTATCCTACAGGCTGCCTACTTATATTTGAATACATTTTTAATTTTTTTTGTTTATATGTATTTAAATTTATTGTTATTTACTTTGCCTTGTATACTTCCTTACTTACCTGGCAGCCTTTTCATTTCATGTTGATAAAAATTTTCTAATGTATTTATTTAATACTTCACACAGTTTATTAATATTCCATTTGGATTTATATTTGGTAAAAGTTTTATTACTTCTTTTGTTTTCTATTTATTTCTTGAATAAATTCCTATCGTTAATATGTTGTTAAAATTTATTTTAATATGTTTACTTTGTTTATTTTATCTTTAAAGACTTCATTTTGATAATTTTCAAATCAATTTTAAAAATAAATTTCACCATTTTAAATCAAAAATAAATTAAATTATCGATTTAAAATAAATTAAAATTCGGGATCGTCACAGTTCGAATATCCGTATTGCTGCACGTTTGATAAAAAACAAATTGGATATTTATATAAGTTTATTGGTTGATGAGATTATATTTTGATTGTGATTGAATTGTCGTCAAAAAATGTTTGGAATGGTTGATTGTGATCAATGATTGTTTGAGTTAAATTATCACTACAAAAAAGTTGTTTTATATAGTGCCAATAGGTAACACTTTATTTAATAGTGTTATTGTTTGTTTTATTCCCTTTCGTTTAAACTAGATTTGGCTACGTAACCCCTAAAAGCGGGCTCCCCAAATGTTTTTGTTCCGCTTTTCTCAAATTACTAGTGTGCAACCCGTGCGTTGCACAAGGTATGTTTTATAAAAATTGTTTTGTAATCACATTTAAAAAAAAAAATCAAATTTATTATGCAATATATGATGAATTCGTTAAGATAATTAAGTTATGTACTAAAGTTATTATTTTTAAGTATGTGATCTTTTTATATGATTTATGTTTTTTCATATTTGTACAAAAAAATAAAATATCTGTTTTATATATTATAATATAATGAGTTAAATACGGATTTGTTATTTTTGAGCATTTGGTATTCATTAAGAAAATAAATGGAAATTAGCATTCTTAATTAATTTTAAAATTAATATTTTTACAAATTTCAACAGCTAAATATTTATATATATGGATTTTGAGTTTTAACATTTAGTTTTTAGTACATTTGTCTAAAAGATAAAAGATATATAGATTGTATTTTAAATATTGCTTGAAATAATACATGTAATACTAATAAATTGGTATATTTTATGATTTAAAGTTTTTGTAGTACTACTAACATCAAAAATAAGTATATTGCATTATCAAAGAGATAAATAAAACATTTATTTAATGACTAAAAGGAATGTCGATTAAAGGAAACGTTACAAATCATGTTCTTGTTTCAATTATGTAAAAATTGATAATTTGGTTTTTAAAACATTATTTCGTAGCTTGGTGATTTTAACTTATAACAAAAAGTAACTGACATCTGCCTCAGAAAGACAATAAAATAAGAAAGAAAAATATTTATAATCAAAATATTATAGAAATTTATTCATTTTAACGTAAATTATGAATATGCATAATTAAAATTTAACATTTTCACAAAACATATTAAATAAAATTATTATTATATTTCAAAATTCTAAACTACGGTATTCATCACTTATCATTAATTTAAGGTCATTCGTAACAGTTTTTATTATTAATAATGAAGAATTCACTTACTGTACCAAATGTAGAATGAAAAAAACGCGTATATGCATAGTAAGATACTTGTATTAGAAAGAAAAAATTACGCATATGTTCGTTTGTAACGAAACACCAACTTTGGGAGAAAATTTATGTATATTTTCCATTGTAATAAAGTAATAATTTTAGAAAGGTTAAGTTGAACGAAGAATAATGTAAGAGAATAAAAGATATTTTGTATATAATCGAGGAATTTTATGTCATATATATGGACATGAATGAAACATTAGTTTTACAGTCTTTTTCAATATAAGCATGGTATAAAATTGATTGTGTTTTCTTTATGACTTATTAGACCAAATAATAAATGTTAATTAATTGAATTTATTTAAAAGTTCAGGTTTTAATTACTTAATTAATTTAAATACATGGACTTGAATGTTAAATAATATGATATACATATGGAATTTTTTAAAATAATTGTAAAAATTATATATTCAAATGTAAAATGTTAATGGACGAGATAATAGAATTATGTAATAATTATAACTATAAGAAGTCGCTGAGATTTAAAATAAAACATTCAAAGAGAATTAAGGAGAAAGCACAACAAACATAAAGTTCTTACGTCTTACTGTTATTTGATAGATTACCTCTTCGTTTTCATTCCATTTTTTCCCCTCTTCCTCGATTCTCTCCCACCAAATCCCAAATCACTCCTTCGCAAATCGCAATTCTCCTCAGCAGAAAAGGTGTCTTCCTCTTCGCAGTTCAATCTGAACCCTAATACTAATATTGAAATTAACGACGGCGACCACAGTATTCTAGACAGCCCTAGTAGTGTCGAAGCAATCGTCGAAGACTATGATCGGTCGCACCTGAATAACGATGACGTCAATAGTGAAGTCGGCTTTCTATCTTCCGACCTTCAAATTTGATCCCCTACGTTGGCGACAAATGAGATGTAAGTCTATGTTAATTTGTTAGTTTTTAGATTTAGGATGATGCTTTTGTTAATCCATGTAAATTTCTCAAAATGAGATGTAAATCTTATTTACTTTCTTGACTGTTGGTAGACGGATTGTGAATCTGTTTCTGTTTCATCTAATCTTATATGTATATGTTAAATTTCATAGCATGAAGCGTTATACTGTAAGTTAAGAAATTGTTGGCGTATTAATAAATTTAGCTATTAGGGATTGTGCAGTTTGTATTAGGTTTAGAATGTTATAGATGTGATTATCAATTCATAGCAATTAATATTATCCTTGAAATGCTTTGTCTTGCAGACTTTTCCATATGATTCATTGTGCAGTTATGTTAATTATCAGGATTTCAATGCATGCATTTGTTTTTGTCAAGCTTGTCTGACAATTTGAAATATATGCATGCAAATACAGAAGGATAAGTTTATGCAGAAAAACATGGTGATTTTTTTTTTTTTTTAAAAAAAACTTGTTCATGCATTAATAGATGGTGTTGCATTCTCTAAGAAAGCAAAGGAGTACTTTTTGATCAACATGTTGGGTTCTAATTTTCCTTGCATCTACATTACACTACATTGATATATGTCTACCGAATAAGTTTCAAACTTATAGCTTGATTAACATTACAAATTGATTGTGCAGTGTAAATTCGCCTATTAGAACGCTAGTTATACTACGGCTTCGTGTTGTCTTGCGTAAGCTATCATGTATCACCATTGATTTATACTTGCTCTTATTGTTGTTGTGCTCTTGCATCAAGTTCAGCAGTATTTTGAATTCATAATTAATGTTTTGAATTTGAGCTGGTCTACATAAAAATACGGTGCGTTAAATGCAATAAGTAGTTTAATTTGGTAAAAATATGGTATGTATCACTACATGACTCTATTATGGAACACAAGATTGAGTATATCAATTAATTTCTTAAAAAGTACACATTTATTATACATTACTTGGTATTTCAGTACAAAAAATCCCATGCATACCAAAGTAGTTAAAAGTTGGGCCTTGTATCATATAACAATTTGATAAATGCAAGAATGATACCTTTCAACCTATAAAATTTGCTTACATATTTTTTATTACACATTTCAGGTTGGTAAATTATATAACCTTTGAAACAGGTAAAGCAAAACTCTTGTTATATGTAGTTCAAAATTGGACCTCATATTGTTATAGTGTTTTTGCATAATGTAGCATGTTGTTATATTTATGCCATGCAATGCATGTTTTCTGAATTGGGGTTTATCATGGTTTTACCTTTGATCCAATAAGATGTCTAATTTGTTGAAAATACAATAATTACTCCAATAGCAACATATTATTCAGCATGAAGGATTCAGTATTTCCTTTTCTTATTCTTATTCTTTTTGAGAAAAACACGCTTAGTATTATACATTTACTAGGTATTCTGATATTCATGAAATAAGAGCATTCATGAAATAAGATCATTTGTTGTCCACAGGCGCATCTCTGTCCGACATCTGCACTGTTCACCTGCTTCTTCACTGTTCACTGCGACTGCTCAACCTGCTTCTTCACTGCTTGCTGCCACAAATAACACCTTTCCTTTTGGGCCTGAAACTTTGGTATCAGTTGCAGCATTTCTTTATTATCCCAAGCCTGCACATACATATTCCTCTCTTATACAGTTATGAAACTGAAGGGTCTCTTGACTGTCATTTCTACTGAAGCATCACCTTCCTTTCGATTGCTAAAGGACATCGTGTGCTCTTGCTGCTATTCCTGTTAGTTCTGAAACTAAGCATCTCCTTCCGTTAACTGAAGCACGTCAATCTTGTCAGATCCACACAACCCTTACGTTATGACCATGCTGCTGCCAGTCTTTCAGTTTAGACGATCAGCCTTGCCTTCATCATTTCTGGTTGTCATCTGTAGTTAGCTACTGGAGCTACATATATGGTACCGCTCCACTCATATTATTATTTTTGTAATATGATCAATGTAATCATTAAGGCCACGCTCCATTCATATGAAGGCAGCCACAAAGCTTGCTCTTATTTTATAACATCGATCAATCTGTTATGTTGACCCAAATGACAGTAAATGCCGCTTATAAAAGTAGTTTAGTGCAACTCCCATTAGGTACAACGAACAAAGAAAAATCACATCAATACAATGTATGCTTCAATACCAGTAAATGTTAGCCTTCATTCATTCATGAATTTCAGAATAAATGTTAGCCTTTGTTCATGAAAACTTAGAAACCTCGATATAATTTATGCTTTGTTGATTTTGTTACACTTCTAGATATCCATGGAGCAACCTGAAAGTTTTTGCCTTTCTAGCTTCAGCTTTAGTTTTATAGTTGTTTGTCCTCAACTTCAATATTATTTTCCTCCAATACTTCATTACTGTCTGTTTAGATTCAAGACTTTTGCAACTGACTTGAACGAATTTTTGCTTATACACTTTCAGCCATGAGGAGCTTCTCTGTAGAAGCCATGATCAGAGTGTATCCGACTATGGTGAGCAACATTCAATTCCAGTTTGAATGTTGTTTGTTCCTAATAGTGAGAATAGTTTTAATCATTGTTCTTACTGTATCACTCAGTTTCTGAATTCATTTTATTTTTGAACAGTCATTCTGTTCTTCATATTTGTTACTTTTGGCAAAGTACGCAGGCATGCTGAATTTTTCGGACCTTTTATCGCTGGATTAACCAATTCAACTATGGATCAGGTTTCTTTCTTTTATATTCTTCTCGAGCTCCAGTTATTTACTTTGTGTTTGAACTCCTATATTTTCATGTAATATGTTAACCAATATCACAATATGTTACCTCCCCTGTAACTTTGATTTTAAGGGAGTATCACCTTATCATTCATTTCCATCTTAACTTCCATAACATTTACATTGATAAAGACAAGTATCGATCAAAAATATATAATTATTATTATTGTTATTTGAGCCATTACGATCTGCCTTTATAATCAATTACCTATACACTATATCAAAATGAATTTGATTTAGGAAGCTAGTGCTATCCATGTTCGTTGACAAAGCTAATATAAAAATTAAGTAAGCTTATAAAGATCATCTAAGTTTATAATAATAATAAAAATTAACTATAATTTTTATAAAAATTAACGAAACGAAGTTAACTAAGTTTATATACTAATACTAATAACAATAAAAACAACAATCATAATAACAATTAACTAAGTTTATAATAACAATAATAACAATAAATAAACTAAATTTATAAAATTAACTAAGCTTATAATAACAATAATAAATTAACCAAGTCTATGAAAATTAACGAAGTTTTTAATAATAACAATACATAAACTAAGTTTATAAAAATTAACTAATTTTCATAACAATTAACTAAGTTTAGAATAATACTAATACTAATACTAATAATACTTATAAATTATAAAACTAACCAAGTTAACTAAGTCATAATAAAGATAATGATAATAAGAATAATTATTATTAACTAAGTTTATAATAAGTTATAACAATCACATGCATGTTCTTCTAAAGCGACCGCGTAAGTTATTGAAGTATCCGCATATTTTCCATGCGGTATGTAATAAATTCTGTAATCCACTCAGACCCGACCATTAGTCAAGGCCCATCAGGCAAAGGAATTGGGCAACCCCCAACAAGGGCAACAAAATTTCAATTTCTCACAGAAAAAAACACGTTTCTTCATGCTCTCGCGCGCGTGGAAAGCTTCAAACCCTAGACGCTCCATCATCCATCTGCCGATTTGTGTTTTCCTCTCTGGAGAGCTGCAAAATTCTCTCATACTCAGAGGTAATATATCTAATCTATAAATACCTCAATTAGTTTCCTTACTCAGACATCAGGATACCTTTTCTTTTGTTCTTTCTTGCCGCTTAATTAGTTTCAATTTTTTTCTTCTTTTTTGCCTTTGCTTACAAATAGGTATGTTTCATTCTCAGCACACACATTGCTCAATTCTTTTAATTCTTATAATTCCTTTTCTGTAATTATGAATTTGTTTAAGAGCGTAGGATGTTGACTGAGATTTGGGGGAAATTTGGCCATGATACGAATTTCTAAGACCCGTAACAGAAAAGATGTATTCATTTTGAATTCACTGTCTGAACCGTGGATTTTCGTGTTCTACAAACACAAAATTATTTGTTTTTTTGAGTGGATTTACCTAGTATTTTGGTTTATTATCATATGAGTTTCTACAAAGCGTGTCGTTATGAGAAACCTAACTGAGAATGAATTGGGTGATCGATTAAATTTAGAGGTTTCATTTTATATGAATTCAGTAGAGACATATGAAGTAACATAAGTGGTTATTATTATAGTCTATTTTCTCAGAAACAGTCGAATTATTGAAACATCACTGTATACAAGTATATTTGTAAAGTGAACGTGAATTGATTGTTTTGTTTCACTTCAAAAGTCGTTGTATTATGTATATTATTTTTTAAAGTGTAGGAAATATGACGAAAAATGAAGACGACAAAAATCGGATTCGGTTTCGAAAACAAAATTCGGAAGCTTACAATAGGAAAGTTAAGCAAAAAAGAGATGAACTCACAAAATCACTTGTTGGCTCAATTTTCAATTTATATAAAGCAAAAATTCAAAAATCTCAACCTTCAACTTCATGTATTGTGGTACAAATTGGTGACGAAGATCATGCCATCAATGCAAAAAATGAAGATGTTGTTAATGAAAGTAGTAGTGAAGAAAGCAACGACAATGAAGGAGTTAATAATATTGATGAAGTTGTTGCTCATGATACTATTGAGCTTGATCTTGAGAAAGATATCGATGTCAACTATGATCCGGGATTATGGGAAAAAATTACGGATAGTAAAAGAGTGATGTTAGTTCGAAAAGGGCCTATTAAAATTCTAAAAGAGAATGATACGTTTTCTAAATATGAAAGTGATGGAAGACATTTTTCTTCTAAACATTATATTGGTTATTATCAACGTGGAGAGGAGCATGAACGAGAATGATTTGTCTACTCAAATGAGGTGAATAAAGTTTTTTTGTTGTTGCAAGTTATTCAAAAATCTACAAAAATCATTCAAATTAGGAGAACAAGGATTTAATGATTGACATAATATTACAACAAAACTTCGAGAGCATGAATGTAATTCGGAACATACTGCAAGTCTTATCAAATGGGTAGATTTGTATAGAGGCTTTCAACTA
This sequence comes from Allium cepa, assembly GCA_030765085.1. Lineage (NCBI taxonomy): Eukaryota > Viridiplantae > Streptophyta > Magnoliopsida > Asparagales > Amaryllidaceae > Allium > Allium cepa. The sequence goes on from CM060939.1 coordinate 926,171,724, forward strand.
AAAGAAACAATTGACAAAAAAATGGAGTCTCTAATCGACCAAGAGAGAGAACGATGGAAAAAAGTATTAGTTCGCATTATTGGTGTTGTGAAAACTCTCTCCCGAAATAATTTACCATTTCGCGGATCTAATGAAAAAATCTATAAGAAGAACAATGGTCTTTTTTGCCAACTCATAGAATTTGTTGCCGAATTTGATCCAATTATGGAGGATCACCTTAGACGCGTGGTAAATAATGAAATGAACAATCATTATCTTAGCCATAAAATACAAAATGAACTAATACTTGTATTGGCCAAAAAGATTAAAGAAATATTGCTTATGAAAATATCAAAAGCAAAATTCTTTTCGGTCATTCTTGATTGTACGCCGGATTTAAGCCATAAAGAACAAATGCCAATTGTTATAAGATGCGTAGATGTTGAACATGCAAGTAACGTTAAGGTGGAGGAGTTCTTTCTTGGGTTCATTGAGGTTGATGATACATCGGGACTTGACATTTTCAAAAAGCTTGAAGATATTCTAATCGGTCTTAGACTAAATATTGGTGATGTAAGAGGACAAAGTTATGATAATGGATCAAATATGAAATGTATGTTCTTTTTCAAAATAGATAAATAAATATAAATGATCATTTATTATTTCAACATATTTATGAATGGTAACTTAATATTTATACAGGTAAACATCAAGGTGTAAAAAAAAAGCTTCTTGACATAAATCCTAGAGTATTTTATGTTTCATGTGGATGTCATAGCTTGAATCTTGCTTTATGTGATATGGCCAAATCATGTATTAAAGCTAGAATTTTTTTTGCTTATGTGCATAAAATTTATACTTTATTTTCCGGGTCAACACATCGATGGGAAATACTTAAAAAATATGTAAAGGGATTGACTCCTAACGCATTGTCCGCAACTCGTTGGGAAAGTCATATTGAAAGTGTTAAGGCGATAAGAACTCAACCATCGGAGTTAAGAGATGCTTTGATAGATATTGCTAATAATTCCAATGATGATATTGCGAGGGTGGAAGCTAAAACTTTGTGTCAAAATGCTTTAGAGGATTTTGAATTCTTGATTAGTTTATGTATTTGGTATACTATATTAGACAAAATACTTCAAGCGGAGGAAATAGATATTGAGAATGCAATTAATAATGTAAGTGGACTTATTGCATTTTTTAAGAATTTTAGAGAAGTTGAATATGATGAAATGATGAATGAAGCTAAAGAACTTGCGGAAGAAGTTGGCATTGAACCAAAATTTTCGAAAAAAAGAGTTGTTCGTAGAAAGAAGCAATTTGACGAGGATAAAGAAGCTGATATTGATGAAAGCCAATTTTTGGAAGATAAATTTAGAGTCACTTACTTTCTCCACATAATGGATCAAGTTCTAACCTCACTTACCGATCGATTTGAACAATTTAAGCTTTATGAGGAGATTTTTGGATTTTTATTAAATGCAAAATTTGAGATTTTCGATGATAAAAAGTTAAAAGAGCAATGCTTGAAACTTGATATATTTTTGGAACACAACCAAAAAAGTGATATTTGTGGAAAGAGATTATTTCTTGAGCTTAAACAATTGAAAATGATATTACCATTGGAAGTGACAAAATCAGTTAGTATTCTTGATTTTTTAAGATCTTATCGAGATGTGAGTGGATTTCTAAACGTATGGGTTGCATATAGGATTTTATTGACTATTTCCGTCACGGTTGCTTCGGCGGAAAGAAGTTTTTCTAAATTGAAGTTAATTAAAACTTATCTTCGAAGCACCATGTTACAAGAAAAATTAAGTGGGTTAGCAATGATCTCAATTGAAAATGAATATTTGAACATGCTAAAATATGACGATATAATTGAAGAGTTCGCTTCAAGAAATGCAAGAAGTTGTTTTCGTTGAAATAGTTTGGTGTATCATGCTAGAATGCTTGATGTAGATGATGGTTTATTATCATAGCATGTTAAAACTTTTGTATGATGCATCAATGTACGTTAGCAATATTTTGTGTTTTTATGTGAACTAAAAATATATGTATTATAATATTAGTCTTGTTTAGTTTATTTTGTATAAAAGGCAACAAATGTTGTATTCGTCTCGAGCAACCCAACTCATCGGGCCGGCTCTGAATCCACTGCATGTAAATATTGGAATTCAATGCTTGTGTTGTAGAGAAAATAAAGAAGATAAAAGAGGAAGATAGTGATGAAATTTTTGTGGATATACAAGTACAATGTGGAATATGCAATTGTATAAGTTTCACGGTATGTTTTGCAGAACTTAAGTTAAAAAGAGTCGTGTTTATTATCTTTATTTTGAAATTTTACTCTGATCGAATATAATATCTGAATATATAAATAAAAGGCATGTTTCTGAAAATGCTGATTTGAAACTTAAAAATCGATTTTAGCCTCAATGTGTAAGGCACTGAGTTGATAGTTGATACTGTGATTGCAAGGAATTGCTGGATTTGCAATTGGTTTGGCTGCAATGGTGGTCATTTATATTAATTTGATTGGTATAGTATACCATCATAGTGATTTTTATTTTCTAATATGAATCTTTTCTCATTTGTTCTTTAAGGGAAATCGAGCTATTGTAGAGATTCAGTTTGCTGATTAAGTCTTTCCTGCTTTTGATCAGGTATGTTTTTAGTGTTGAACATTAAATATACGTTAACTATGACGAGTTGTTTATAGTGCCAAGTAATTGAATACAACATTGCAGTTGAAAATTTTAATTATTTTATTAGGCAGATAAATTTGAATCCCAGTTTGCATGGATTCTTCAGTTTATCGTCCTTAGGAGTTTAAACAATGTAGTGATTTAAATGCCTTTTTCTTTGAGTAATCCCATAGTCAATGAGGCAGTTAAACTTAGGTACCTAAGCGGCAATGAATTTAATTGTGGAGGTATGCATCTTCACAGTAGTTTAAGATTATTCTGTTTTTGATTTTTGGCATTGAACAATTTTGGTTTTGCAGGATTAACAATAATATCTCCACATGGAGCTGTTGGACATGGTGCTCATTATCATTCACAATAGCCTGGAACCTTTTTCTGTCGTGTTCTTGGCCTCAAGATAGAGTACATTTAACATTATATCATTAAGAATTTAAAATTTAAAAGCTGAGGGAATAGTCGTGTTAGTATTTAATGTTCTTGAACTAACTTTGTTTGCAAATATGACAGAATAATAAGTGCTTTCCAAATGTTTTCTTTTGTAGGTGGTGATGCCCCGAAGCCCATGACAAGCAAAAGGGTTGTTTCTGTCTAACATTCCTGATCCTAACCTCGTTATATTTTTCGAGCCAAAGGTATTAGTTTTCTTGCAGCAAATCAGAGTTCAATTTCTTCTCAGTGATTTAGGCTTCTTAAACACTGGCTTAATTTGAACTACAATTTTATAGTGGTTATATCGGTTAGCCGTGGAAGAGGTTCCAGAAGATGATTCCATGCTCCCTCTACCACAAGCAGAGGTAAAGAAACCCATCTTCTAATAGTTCTCAATTTTATTCCATTGGTTATCTACATGTTCTTTTTGGGTGCGGAGCAGTGAGTAAAGTTTTGGAACAGGCCTGTGATGATGCTGAGAAGGTACCCTAAGCACATTTTCATGTGTAATGTGATACTGAAATAAGCATCATGCTACCAATCAGTTTTTCTCTTGGTTATTGATTTGTAAAATGGTACTGTAGATCATTATTGTTACTCTTATCAACGGAAGAGTGCTTTTAGTAGGTTTTTGTAGTCAAATAATGCACAATAACAAATTTGATGGAATTGGATCACTGTCGTCTTGTGAAAATTAGAGCAGAGATTCATTCATAGATTGTACCACTAGTTTCAAAGGAGTTGATAGTTTTACAGAAATTTAACTAGGTTGGTTTTTTATAGAAATTAACTAAGTTTACAAAAATCAACTAATTTGTACAAAACATAACCATGTCAAGAAAGTTTTATAAAAGTTTTACAAATTTTAACTAACAAAGTTTTGTAAAGAAATAACTAAGTTTATAATAAATAACCGAGTTTATTAAATTAAGTTTATAATAATAGTAATAAATTAATTAAGTTTATAATATTAGTAATAAATTAACTAAGTTTATGAAAATTAACTAAATTTGTAATAATCATAATAAAGTGATGAATTATAAAATACTAACCAAGTTAACCAAGTAATTTATAATAAATAAATTAATTAACTATAAGTTGTACAAAAATTAATTAAGTTTATGATAATAATAATAATAATAATAATAATAATAAATATTGGATGCTTTAGGCACAGATCCTTGATAAGTTTCAAAATTCACAAATGCCATTGGAAAAAAGTATGAAATTTTCGAAAATCATCAAAAAAATATAAAAAAACAAAAAAAAACTTTCAAATTTTAAAACTTATTTCAATTAATATTTATCTTCGTATTCATGTCAAAAAAAAAATCGAAAAATAAGGATGAAAAGTGAAATAAGACACATTGTTTCAGGAATACTTGCAGTCATGTATGCAATTTTAGAGAATAATTGCAGATATGTCAACACTTATTCTGTATAACATGCCTTTGCAACTAAAAATTGCGAATATATCTGCAATTTTAAAGAATAAATGCAGATATTTACACAAATATTCTGATTGTTAAATCAAAGTGCTGTTATTCAGTGAATAATTGCATACATGTCTGCAAATATATGAAATAATTGCAGACATGTCTACAATTTATAGATTTTTATTCAACGCAATTATTCAGTGCAGACATGTCTGCAATTATATGGAATAACTGCATACATATCGGCAATTATTCATATGTTTATCGAATGCAATTATTCAAATATATCTGCAACTATATAGAACAATTGCATATATGTCTGCAATATTTTTTTCCAGAAACCTTATTATAATATTTACAATTTTTTTATGCACTGGTGCAAAAACCACGAATACATGCTGCTAGAGTAAAATAATTATAGGGATTCGTTTTACAGTTTTTTTGGAGGATGCCGTTTGAATTAACTTTGGTTTTAGGGATGCGTGACTAATATTCACATAAATATTAACCAAGTTAACCGAGTTTTATGAAAATTAACCAAGTTTACATAATAATAATAATCAAACTAAATTAACTAAGACTAGTATGGAACCCGTGCCGATGACACGGGTGCAAATATTGTTTTAACATAAACTTTGATATGATACATTGAACATGAGAGAAATTTGGACGCTGGCAAACTTAGTGTACAGAAAAAACATAAAGAATAATATCTAAATACATACGTGTATTTGGAGCAAAGCAAATTGATCAACTTTTAAAACAAATAGCAAGTCAATATAAAAAGCAAAATAGATACATTGTTAATTATTAAAAAAAATCCAAAATAGAAACAATAATTCTTGTTATAAGATGGAATAATTTTCATAAGTTCCCTTTTATCTTCCAGTTTCTTACCATTTTCAACCATGAATAGTCATGAGCAATAGCATAAATCCATGTTTTGTCCTTGTTGATGGTTCAGGTGTCACAGGAATAATGTGGTAATTGATATAAAAAGTGTAATATTGTGGAGGTGATCATCAATGTGATGGCCAGTGCCAAAATAAACCATAGTCCCATAGTGTGTACATCAGTTACTACAAATGACTGCATAGAAGAGAAGCACCAGTGGATGGTAGATAGATAAAAAATGAAGCATGAAAAATTCGTTGTTCTTTTATTTCTTCATCGTTCAATCAAATCTTGTTTTGTTTGTTTATCTATCTTTGTACCGTGTACTTGAATATCATTCTTTAGTGTTTTGTTTGCTCTTTTCATTTTTTGTGATGTTTGTACTTTTTCACATGTATATTGCAGATGCCTGTACTTTTTTCAATATTTATTTCTCCATGTTATTTCTTGAATTGGATCGTACATGTTAGTGCAAGATGATGGAGTAAATGAATTGACTGGCATGTTTAAATGGTAGTACCAAAGAGAGGTCTAACTGTTAGTACTGTTATGTAATGACATGATATAGTAAACATCACAAGTATCATGCAAAGTGTGAAAACCACCTCTTCATACAAACAGAAGAAAATGCAATGAGTACTAAATTTCAATGTAGCTAATATAATTATGGAATCGTATTTGTAAAAGAATATAATATTTTAAGCCTAATTACAGTGATGATTAGGATTTAGTATTAGTTTGAAAGAAATCAAAAAAATTTAACAACGGTGGTTTAATTTCTAATTGTATCATAAACTCCAAACTCATTTTTGCCCTTTTAGGCTTCCAAGCTTTAATACAAACAGTTCTTCATTTCAAGTACTGTGACGCCCCACCTCTATACCCACGCTAGCAAAGAGTATTAATAGATAATACCGTCTGCTAACACGGAGAATAAGGCTGGTTGGGAGCGACCATCTATAGCCTTCTCTAATTATCTATTGAATACATCGACAAGAGTCATACCAAGCAGGTCGACATACCCAATGAATATTTAAAACAAAACCATAGGTGGTTGGATCTATCAGAACAAAATATAACAATTCAAATGTAATATACATCACAGAACAGCAGATCATCATATACACATATATTGATACATAACAGAGTATACAAAATAATACAAGTCAAGTGGTATAGCAGACCACAATATACAGACGAGTTCACAAGAATAAATATCAGAGTTACAACATAATAGGACTACACAAAAAGCTATGACAAAAAGTAGCTAGCGGAGTAGTCCATGCGGAAGCAAAATAGGCTAAGTCCAAATGTATCTAACCTGAAACATCTCGGTCTGACCCGAGTATAAAATACACGGATCAGTCTAGCTAAACAAATCAGTTAGATAAACTGAACAACAATAAACCTGCAAGGTTACTAAGTATAACAAATATCTCTAAAAGAGATAACGCAATCATCTAATCAAAAGATGAATCTTATGATAACAAGCCTCGTATCATCGGCAACATAAATAAACAAAGGATACAATTGTCCCAAATCAAGCCAAAAGGCAAATAACAAATACCCATAAGGTATACAAGTTCCACAAGGTAATCGCTACACATCATGCGACTCAAAAAGACCAACACCGAAGGGCGATACCAAGGGAATATACATATTAATGAAACATCATAAAATTTGCTCGAGCTCAGTACCGTACAAATAAGGATCCATGAGCCCGAAGACTCCAAACCCAATATCACCCATGCGGCTCATAACGACCAACATCGGAAGCGATACTAAAGGGCAACCCAATATCACCCATGCGGCTCATAACGACCAACATCGGAAGCGATACTAAAGGGCAACAAACCTGAAGGCACAAACCCGAAGGCAACATACCCGAAGGCAACATTCCCGAAGGCAACAAACCGTAGTGGTGAAGGTCAGAGACCCAGTACTGGACACCACTAACTGGCGGAATGTGTCATAACTTCTCAAAAAGGAATCCGAAAAGTGTTAACGTATGTCCCATAACCACTCGTTCGCACTAAACGGTTTACTATCCGTCATCCACTTTCACACTCAAAGCAGTACAAAGTTTACCTCATATCATTGATAAACCAAACCCGAAGGTCAAAACGATCAATCGAATAGGCCCGAGACTAATCGAAAAGACAACGCAGGGATTCATGGTCCGTGTTTTACCTAACCATTTAATCTTCCTTCCACTTCGCTCGAAGTGCAAAATTGTGTGTTTTAAATAGAATTTATAAATTGGAGAAACGAACTTTTAAATGTGATTTTAGAAGATTATTTTATAAAAACCCGTGGATGAAGTCAAAAAGGAATCATCATGGTCAAATATGCATAAACAACTAATTGGAATCAATTTAAATCGATAAAAGTGGGAATTACAAACAAATAGGCACATTAGGCAAAATGAGGCAGGTCAGTCGACTGGTTCACTGCAGTCAGTCGACTGATCCAGAGACATAAAAATCCCATTTCCTGCATTCAGTCGACTGGCTAAAATGCCAGTCGACTGGTTGCAGGAAACAGAGACTTCATGTCTCTGTTTACGGCCTTGATATGCCAATTGGCTACAGCCAGTCGACTGACTGCAGAAGGTCAGTCGACTGACTGAGCCTTAAGGCTGTATCTCAGCCTTTCTAATGAAGGAAACACTCCTTCAAAATGCAATCGAAGAGCAACGACGCTAGGGAATTATGCCCAACGACAACCCAGCGCTATTGGCTCTCTTACCCAACTCCAAACACATGATCAAACCTCAAACTATGATTCTAGAGTTTTATACTTCCAAAACACCAAAATTTGCAATTTTTATAAAACCAATCCGAATCATAAGCAATTGCACATGAATAATTGTTGGGAATTCATACCTAACAACCGAACATAGTTGTAAACATAGATGTGAGATAAAAAATCTCACCTTCTAATTCAAAAACAAAGAAGAAGGAGTTCAATTTGCAAGGAGAAGACCAACAAATCTCCACTTCAACTCTACTAGCTTCAATCCAAGAATAATACAAGTATTTCCTAAATTAGGTTTATGAAATTTCTGAGATTGAAGAGAGAAAGAGATAAAGAAGATGAAGAGGAGCTTACCAATGGCTTCTCTATGATTTTGGAGTAATAATTTGAATTTGCAAGGGGATCTAGGGCTAGGAGTTTTTAATTTCCTTTCTCTTCCCCCATTTCAGTTTTAGCTTAAGCTTTTATGAAATGAATAAGTGAATGGAAGGAGAGAAGGGCTGAGTTGGTTTATAGAACAGTTTGGGTGAAACCCAAAACCAAAGCCCACTTAGCAAATAGAAAAATTCGACCTATTCCAAACATATCAAAGCTTACACTCAAAAAGATCGCAAACGCCATTTTGGAATCAATGGAAATGGTTTCGAGTCCCAATTCGGCCGTTTGCAAAAAGTAACATTTCGGACCCAAAATCCGACTAACGATGCTATATTTAAATTAAACATTTAAATATAAAATCGTTAAATATGCGGGTTGTTACAAGTACCGACCGTTGATGTGGCCAACACCACCCATTTAAAATTTGTCATCTTTATTTCATATTTTTAATTCATGTGGCAATAAGATGTGTGGGGTCACTGGTGGATGTTATAATCTGCTAAATTTAATTGGTTTACATTTTTTTCAAACAGTTCTTATGAAGATGATTCTAGGGTGTAAATATCAACGCTCAAGAGAAATGCCTTGGAATTGAACGAACAAATTTGAAGTATAGTTGCAAAAATGAAGCACAACGGCCAATTGCTGCAACAAAAATAAATGACTGATAGAATGGGGGAAGGAAGCATCAGAATACGTACTGCAGAAGAACCAATTAAGAGTATAGAAACAACATACAATACTGTAATGTTTACAACAATAACCACAGACGAAAGTAAGTTATGATAGGAGAGGATAACTTGGTTGACAAAAGGCTGTATATCTTCTAACTTTGTTGCACGTACATGTTAAGTGGTAGTGTCAGTGCACACAAACTGTAATCCTGCAGTAACTAAACACTTTCATGTACATATCACAGGAACATACAACTGTTTTTCTATATTTATAATAGTCGGAGGGGGATTCACATCAGAATCTAATGCACATGAAAACATAAATTGGTGGTAGAAAGATCATCATCTTGTACTAACATGTACATTCCAGTTGAAGAAAGAAGAGAGAAATTTAAATAGAAGATAACAGGGAAAAGTAAGTACTGATATAACATAGGCATCCGAAATATAAATGTAGGAAAGTACAAAAATCAAAACAACTAAAAAGATCAGAGAACAATGAGAGTTGACAGTCAAGAAGACAATAAAGACGAATACAGTAACTGAACGAAGATGAAACGGTGGACATAGGAATTATTTAGCAAGGAGACTATCAACATCCATTCTTCATTGCCAGATTGGACAGTACAAATGTTGCCAGATTGGACAGTACAAATGTTGTCAGATTGGACAGTACAAATGTTGCCAGATTTGACACATTAAAAAGGAATATCAACTACAAAAAGTATTGAGAGTGCCAAATACTTAATAGGAAAAGGTGAAGTATATAAAAAAATTGTTGTGCAACACGCTAAAGTAAAAAAAAATGTGAATTGTGCAATGCTTCAAATTTGAATAAATAGTCAAGAGTTACAATCCCAACAAAATAAATAAAAAAATAGTAAATAAAAAAAGGTTTCATCTAATCCTAAGTTGACACATTTATGCCTCAATAAACTCCAAAGGAGGAACACGAAGAAGAATAGGAAAACAAATTCGATCAAATTAGTGTTTTTATAGGAGTGATATATATCATAGCTTGAAAGATCCAGTGAAAAGCATGTAAATATAGACTACCTTTGTTTCATGTTTAAGCCTAGGAATTCAAGCCCTTATTAGCCACTTATCTTTAATTTAAGCCATATGTTTGTCATTCATAATTGTAAGATAACTTATCATGAAACTCCAATACTTCCATTAAGACACATATGCATCCATAACAAATATAGCGCACTTTAGCATAGTTCATATGTAAAATTAGAAGTACATACCTTGTTAGTCTTGGGAAAAATCAAATGACCGTGTCTCTAGAACATCGTGGAGTAGAAAGATATGCTCTTGATTTTGTGACCGCTGTCTTAATTCTAGGACGAAGGCATATAAACAGTTAATAAGGTAGTTCAAATGCTACTTCTTTTAGATAATTATGCAAATATTTTGACTGCAAACATAACAAAGGGACCAAAAAAGGAGATAAAAGGCCATGTTGGACAAACAACAACATAAACAAAAATGAATTATTGGTTTGTAGAGGCAACTTACAACCACAACTACATACAAAATGGATTGAAGAAGATATCCATTGAGGTAGGGCAGTTTGATGAAGGAGTGGATAAGGAGTAGTTTCATACAAGAAGATTTATGGTCAGACTTAGCAAGGGAAAAGACATGACAGTACACGAAAGAATGCTCCTTGTACGGTTGAAGAAATATCTGCAATGAAGATGGCGTAGTTGTTCAGTTGGCGTAGAATAGTGCGATATTCAGAATTTGAATGGAGGAGGCTTGGATTAAGTATCCAAAAGCGAAACTCGACTAAGTAATTTATAGATCTGGTAAATGAGAGGATCAAACCCGACTAAGTAATTTCTAGATCTGGTAAATGAGAGGATCAAAGGTCTAGTTAACCATGACGTCGAAAATTAAAGCAACATCACCTTGTCTTCAAACTCGACTAAGTAATTTTCAGATCTGCTAGCGTCAAAATTAGGGGTTTTATAAATTTTTGCTTTTATCAGCTAACGTTTTATGGCTTCAAAGAGAATACCAATCGTTGGGATGTGATTCAGTTGTACTCAAAGAAAGCGGATTCACAAATTCGTGATTTTTTTAGAAGAGAAATGTGATGGGTGGGAATAAAGGAGAAGGGAACATGGATCATGCAAGGAGCGGTTAGGGAGTGATGTATCAGTATCTATGAGGAAAAGAAGGAAAAGATATATGACGTGTGTAAATTAAAGATGGTTAATAATTTACGCAGTAATCTAAATTTGAGGAGATCGTGGAACATCGTGCGAACAAATCAGCATCAACGTATAAATTGGAGCCGTTTGATATCTATGCTAAGAATAAATCTTTGCCTTGCTTTATCTTCAATAACTGACCAATGCTTTTTATTATATTTTTATTATATAGATTATAATAATTAACTTCGTCGATTACGTTTTGTAAAAATTAAATAAATTTATAAAAACTAAATAAATTTATAAAAATTAACTAAGTTTATAACAACAATAACAATAACTTAACCGATGTTTATGATAAATCACTAAGTTGGTAATAATAATAATTTAACTAATGTTTATGAAAATTAACTAAGTTGGTAATAGTACTACTAATAATAATTACAAAAAAAAATCATAATAGTAATATTAACAATTAACAAAATAAGTTATAAAAATTAACCAAGTTTCACAACAATTAACTAAGTTTATAATAATAATAATAATAATAATAATAATAATAATAATAATAATAATAATAACAATAATAATACCAATGCTAATAAATTATAAAATTAACTAAGTTTCATAAAAATAACCAAGTTGTAGTGTACACGATCTCAAGTTCTCATATATATTAGTGCAGGTGCGAAAGAAGAAGGATCTGAATATTGACTACTTTTTGGAGTACAGATAAGACTGCTTTTGGTGTGTGATATGTACTTGTTCTCAGCTAAACGTGAATAATTTTTTGGGGCGTACTTAAAACATTTGTTGCTACTTTTTGATATGTGTTGAAAACATATGTAATGGATATTATATGTATGTTTGATCGTGTTTAATACGATGTTTGTGGATATTTGGTATGATTGATATAATGCGTTACATTTTCTGATTATTATATTCTTCGACTTTTACATTGTTCATATTGTTACGTGTTTAAAGAAGATTCGTTTTGGTATGTTATTATTGAACCGTTATATATAGTAGAACACATCAAACACACAGAAAAATAAACCATAACGCTTAAAAAGCTTTATAGTTATATAATACGAATGTCATGACATGCGTTTCGTGCGTGAATCATTTTCCTTACAAATTGTGTATGTTTAAATCAGTCGAAAAAAATGATTTTTAATTTTGAAGTGATATTAATGTTTGTATATTTGTAAAGGAGTATTTTAAATTTATAAAGTAAGTTTAATTTTAGATCTTATTTTTGAAAGCATTTTGAATTTGTAAATCATGCTTAATTGTTAGATTCTACTTTTAGAGGCGTTTGAATTTGTAAAAGAAATTTAATATTAGATTCTATTTTTAAGTGATTAAGATTTGATAATATATAGAGGAACGTTTTTGGTAGTTCACGTTGATACCAAAAAAATTGTAACACCAAAGTTATTACAACTATTATTTAAGAAGCGTTACGGCACGCGCTTCGCGCGTGATGATGGCATGTGCTTTGCGCATGAATTGTTCTTCTACAATTATATACGATTAACAATTTCAAGAGAAAATGATTTGCAAAATTATTTGGCCATGTTTTTACGTTGAAATCATGTGTAGTTAATTTAAATTTTTATTTCTGTGTTGCAACGTTTAATTTTTTGTTAGATTGAATTTTATTTATGTTATTAGTCAATAAACAACGAATTTGTAAATGAAGTTTATTTGTTCAAATGATATTTATTTGTTAGATCATATTCTTAAGCGTAGAGGGATAGTTTGAATTTTTAAAGAAATTCAATTATTTTAACTTAGTTTGAATAGCTCCAGTTCAGCCTAGAAATAATATGCTAAAAATAATAGATAATAATTAAATTATATATGAGTAAATGGTATTTTGGGAAGTTCGTGGTCGGATCAAAAGTTTGTGCTTCCAAGCCTACTATTAGAGAAAAAGCGCTATAAAAGGTAATGTAATGCAGGCGCTTACTGTTGAAGGATAGCGGCCGAAAACGCTTTAGAAGAAAAATATTATAGCGGCAATATGTTGCTATGCTCTTTTTTGTAACAGGTTGATACAGAGATGTTTTATAGCGGCAGTAGTGCACTGTTCTCTATAAATACCATAGCGGTATATACGTGCTATGAAAGATTACTATTTTATAGTGCGCTTTTTTTGTATTTTAAATATGCCATTTTTTTTGTAACATGTTGATAAACAGCGTTTATCGAACCGCCATAATTTTGTTTAATAGCTGTTTTGTGTCGCTATAAAAGACTCTTTTTGTTGTAGTGTATACATGGCTAGATGTATGCATTTGACTGTTGAATGGTTGTATAGCGAAGAATGTTATTATTTAAATTATTTTAAAAAGTATTATATTGTTTATACGACAATATGTGGTCGATAAAATATTTTTTTTTTTGATTTTTGGTTGGAAAAATACACAATGTTTATATTGTGATAATTGATTTGGAAAAAGATGAAAATATGATATGAATATATAAAGTTAGTATGGTATTTTAAAAGAATTTTATTTTGAAATATATTTGAATTTATTTGTGAAAGAAGGTTAAATTGATTTATTAAAAAACGAAGAGATTTTACATAAGAGTTTATAGTGTGCTTTTAATGCATATAACTTGATTTTTTTTGCAAAGGATCTACAATTATATTTCAAAAGAAGTTAGAATGTTAAAGGTATATTTTGAATTTAAATTATATGGAAAATTCAAGTTTATTGATTTGAAAAATCGCAAAAGTATGTTTAAAGTATTTTGGGATGAAATTTATTGTTGTAAAGAAATATATGATTTTGTTTTGAATATAAAATTGAATTAAAAGGTTTAAAATATTTATAAAATACGAGAAAATAAAAAATTTCAAGTCTATTCTTTTAGAAATTCCCAAATACATAGTTAAGGTAAACTGAGATGAAATTTATATATTTAAAAAGTTTAAATTTGAATTATTTATATTATTTTGAATTTATACTAGGATTAAAAGAATAAATCCAAATTTACTTTGATTGGAATAATTATGGATTTGTGTGATTATATGCTTTGTTTGGATATAATTACACGTGTTCATTAGGTTAAATCCCATCATTTAAGTTATTTCCTTTATTTTTAGCCTAATTATTCATACTCATGTCATGTTTAAATTCTTTGTTGTTATAAATAATATTGTTATCTGTAAGTTAAACCCTATCACACGAACATGACAAATCAAATGGGTCTTATGATGGGTTTAAAATGACATTTCAAAAATGAATGTCGTTTGGGATGACCAAATGATTTTAAAAGTAATAAATTTAATATTACTCGAGTTTGGCATAAGATATTGATTACTAGATTGCTATTGTCCACCCAAGTGGACTGATTCAAGTGTCGCATTCAGAATCGTGACGGCCTTGTCCCTCGTCATTATGTTCAAACGATTTGTTGTCAGGACATTTAAAGCTATCAAGGATAAACAAGATTGTCGGAGATGTAGTGCACACGAAAAGAAGTAGCGCCACCGATGAAGATATGATGTTATGAACTACAGCACCAGTAAGATTTATCATGCCTCTAGATAGTTGAAGGGTACGGCAACTACGAGATCAGCGTGCAATCCTTCTGGGATTTACACGACGAGAAGATGATTTAAGCTTTCTCATAAGTATTAGGAGAAATGCCGTTTAACTCGAAAAGGACTGTTTTTAAATATTGATTTGAATTTATACAACACAAGGCAACTCATAAGTAAAATGATAGGATATGATACAGTGGTAGATTAGAGTTGCAACTGTATATATTATTATATTGAATAGTTCCATGACATGAGATTTATAACTGATTTGTGAAAATGAGGATTTGGAAATTTGTTTGGTGTGTATGACCTTGTATGTAACTTATATGCCCCATAGAGCCCAACACGACACATTCATTTTGTATTCTATCGTGCGATTATACTTACAGCTAGATATCTAGACTGACTCATGGTTTTGTTTTGTGACCCTCCCCGGGTCAGACTAAGGTTGTTTTACAGGTTTGATATGACGATGTGACTGCATATGCTTTATGGGCTATGATATGGAATTAGAGCAGATGACGATGACGATGGCGAATGATTACTTTATTTATAATTATATTAAGATTCCATTGTATTGGTCGATGTGATGTATTCGTGTGATGAATTGTATGTGTATGAGATACTGTATCAAATATTCAGATATGATGTAAAATTCATCATTTTTATTCGCTTCGATTATATTGGTTGGTAAAATTTGATATATGTCTCTAATATTGTATTACTTAATTCTATAACTCATTGTTAATGCCATAGATATTGATTTTGATGACAACAACTATATAAATATAAGCACCAATTTTTTTTTCAAGTTATATAGAATATTATGAAGGATATAATACAGGTTTATACAAGTATATGATAATCGAGTTTGAAAACTGATCAGTAAAAAACTAGAGATCAAGGTCAGAGATGATCAAGATATTTGAAGGAGTTTAGAGACAAAGACACGAAGAGTTCAAGACTATAGTTTATAGTCAATATGCAATAGATTAATTTGTTAAATTCCTTGAAAATCAACTTTATTTTCTTTGAATACTCTCTTATCAAATTATTTATTTTATTATCTAAATATTTATTTTATTTTCAAAATATATTTTTACAAATATTTTATGAGAGGTTTATATATTAAAGTATTTAGAAATTATGCTTAAATGATTTTATAAGAATTTTGCAACACATTTAAAGTGTTTCTATTTTTCAAAACATACATAAGTATGTCGACATATATTACATAAGTATGCCGACATATGTACCGTTGAAGAGGTATCTTTTGAATTTTGGACAATTGTGATTTATGGTTACATCTCTTCATGAATAGATATGTCCCTTCATACATTATAAAACGAGATTGGAAAACGAATTTTATTAACTACTTTCTCTACTTTCTTCTTACTTCAAATTCTCATTATATATTTCACAAAATTCACTTTATATACTCGTATGGTGTTTTAAAAGAATTTTATTTTGAAATATATTTGAATTTATTTGTGAAAGAAGTTGAAATTGATTTATTAAAAAATGAAGAGATTTTACAAAAAGGTTTATAGCATGTTTGTAATGCATATAACTTGAATTTTTTTTGGAAAGAATCCACAATTATATTTCAAAAGAAGATAGAACCTTAAAAGCAAGGTTTGAGGATCGGGTCGGAACCTTGAGATTCCGGCCACCTCGTATCGACTCCGTCCATCACGGGACGGGATTAGGGCAAAATCCCGTTCCGTTCAAACCATGGTAAAAAAACTCCAGTTTGCGAAATCAGAAAAAGGATAGGAGAGCGACAACCGACAACAAACGCACGTGTAATCCAAAGTCGAAAAAGAAAAACAAAAAGGGAAACTCATCTCGTGCTTGAACAGTTAAAGTATAATTTTTTTGCCTATAAATAAACAATCGTAAACATAAATTACCACAATTTGTGCTTCAGCAATCTTTCCAATTCGAGCGCTAAGCATCACGAGTTCGATCAAATTTGAGAAAGACGTCGTGCAGTCGCAGAGGTCTTTGACTTCCAGGAAGAAGAACCGAGCTTCAATTCGCAATTGCAGGTGAATTTTTTTTGCTAATTTTTCCTTTCCACCTTCAGTAATTTTTATCTGATCTTCGAATTCTTTTTCATGCATGCGTATCTGATTGTGAAGTGGGAGAAGGAAGAAATGAGTATGTATGTAAACGGCCTTGAATATGTTGAACATGGACATTGTTTTTTTTTTTGGGCCCTGCCCTTTTCCTATTATATGTTGAACATGACATCGTTTGATATGCATCTGTGAACGACCTTAAATATATTGTACCGACTTAAATAAGTCGACTGACCTGGATATGTTGAACTGGCCTGAATATTGGACTTGAATATGCTGATTTGAATATGGACTTGAATATTGAACTTGAATATGCTGAACTGGAATATGCTGATTTGAATAAGGACTTGAATATTGAACTTGAATATGTTGGACTGGAATATGGACTTGAACATTGGACATGGACACTGTTTTAAATCTCGGCTATCTCGGCCAATATCTCAACTGAGATCTCGGTTGAAGGCTTGGGCGAAACGAAATATGAGATTCGGTTGATATCTCATTTTATATCGGACGAAATTGACATATATCGACCGATATTTGGAGCGAAACAATATTCTGAGATATCCCCGATATATTATTTTTTCAAAAAAACAGGCCTATCTCAGTCTATCATAAAAAAAAATGAACAAACCCTTTTCTTTCTAATTCAACTTCTCAAAAGATCATGTTCCTCGTCAAAATATCGAACTCCCTATTCTCTGGAGAAAAAATCGAACTCCTTTCAAAAAAAATCGAATTCCTTCTTTTAAAAAAATCGAACCACCTCTTTTAACATCCGACAGCTTGTGGTTGTTTCCAATTTTCGACTACTCGATCTCGCTTTTGACAGTTTATAGCTTTGTCTTCGACCAATCTCTCTACTCTCCACATGTATGTAAATTAAGATTGTTTCTATTTTAATGAAATTCAATTTTCAGAAAATTGAATATATAGTATAATTTAGAGTAGATTTAGTTTGTTATTTTTACTACATAACCTTCTGCAAGTAGATTTGCATTGCCGGAAACCCTTCGATTCCTGATATCTCTTATATGCATTTGCTTTTATTTGCATCAATTTCTGATATTGTTATTATGTTATTCTTACTGCATATATGTAATTGTGTAGAACCCGCTTTTTTCAGTTAATTTGTCGTCTTTCATCTACTTATATGTAATTGCTAAAACTTTTGCCGAACAATTTCATATAGTTGAAGTATAATTGCATTATTTTTTTCAGTTAGAAATTGGAGATTAGTTGCAGTAATTCAGTAAATGTTAAATAAACCGATACCACGCAATTTTTGCTATAAATTATATGATGTGTTATACTCCGATATAGTCTCGAGATGAGTTTTTTAGGTCCGAGATGTAAATCCGATATTGGCGTCCGAGATGCACTCGTCTCGTCCGAGATCTCCCCCGATACGATGCCGAGTCACTAAAATCGCCGAGACGAAACGTGCCCGATATTCGAGATTTAAAACCTTGGACATGGACATTGAACTTGACTCGAAATATTGAACTTGAACAGTGAATTCTGATGACTTTGAGGATTGTTATTTATTTTTATTTTATTTTTTATTTCATTTGGAATATTAAATTGGCATTGACTTTTGTTTAATTATAAATGCGCATATTGTATCGTTTATGTATAATCTCATGTACGTTATGGCAAATCCAATTGAAATCAGTTGGAATTGTAGTACTGCGATCGATGACAATCTTCAAAAAACAAAATGTAACTTTTGCAATAAACTAATTAATGGCAGTGGTATGACACGTTTGAAAGAACATCTGGCAGGAATGGACGGCGATGTATCAACATGTATAATTGTCCCTAAAGAAGTTAAACAACTTGTACGATCACATATCGTTCAAAAGAGAAATGAACGAAGCGAAGGAAAACTAGACAAACAATGCTTACAAGAGGAATTATCGAGCAGATCGCACCAACTATCAGACAATAATAATGAAGACAATGAAGAAATTCAACATGTCATGCGACAAAGCAGAGATGCATTTAAGATGAAGAGCGGCGTAGATCTCATACTATTGGACGATCGGGTGGTGTTACAAGTCAAATATTATACCTATTTTATACTATTGGAAAACCTACCAGTGTAGATGACGATTTTGACACTCATGATGCTGGACGAATCGACTCGTATATGAAAAAACGAGGAGGTAGAACTCAACCTTCTATTAAATCTCTACAAAGAAAGGTATTAAAGATGCTAAAAAACATAGGTCGAGCAATTTTTAAGTTCTTTTTTTCCAACCATATTCCACACAGCGTTGCTAATAGTCCATATTATACAACAATGGTTGACGTGGTTGCAGAATGTAGTCGTGGAATTGATCCACCAACTACATATGAAATATCACACTCATACCTTGAAATAGAAATAGAAGAAGTTGGACAATATATCAAAACATTGCACAATTTCTGCGATGAATATGGTTGCACACTAATATGTGATGGTTTGAGTACACAGAATCGACGAAAAATAATAATTTTCTCGTGTACCCTGCCCATAGAACGATATTTATCAAATCTGTGGATGCCACAAATGAATTCCAAAGTGGAGAATATATTTGTAGATTAATGAATGATGTCGTCGAAACAATCGGGGAAAACAGGATAGTGCAAGTTGTTACAAATAACGGAGCAAACTACAAAGCAACCGATCAATTATTGATGTAGAAAAGAAGACATTTATACTGGACATCTGTGCAGCACGCTGCATTAATTTGATTTTGGAAGATATTTCCAAAGTGCCAAAGTAACAACTATTATCACAAATTATCAATTAATAACGACATTTATATACAATCATAGTTGGTTATGAGAAAAGAGACCAACAATAAAGAATTGATTAGACTGGCAGTAACATGGTTTGCAACACATTTCATCGCACTAGACTCTATTCATAAACAAAAGATGATCTGAGAAGGATGATTTCTTCGCGAGAGTTGACATCAAGAGTTCCTAGACTCAATACTAAGGACAAAAGAACATCAAATATTGTCTCTACACTAATTTACAACGCCTTTTGGACTGGTGCCGCTTCCATCATTCTTGTTTTTGAGCCACCCGTGAAAGTTTCACGAATGGTAGATAGTGATGACAAAGCAAATATGAGATATCTTTATGAGGGGATGGATAGAGCAAAATAATACAACAACACAACTAAGCCATTATTCCCATATAAGTTAGGGTCGGCTAGAGGTGAAACCCAAAACTAAATGATAAAGTGAATTTAAAAGTCATAACAATAACAATAACAATAATAAAATAAAGTCAAATAAGTAAATTAATAATAATAATAACTAAGTAAAAATAGAAATAAAGATATATATATATATGTTTGTGTGTATGTATGTATGTATAAAAAAAAAGATAATAATAACACTAATAGTAATATTGGTCAAAGACCAAACGCTATGTCTTCATGCGGCAGGTAATGCCAAAATTGGTGGGATATAATAGACAAAAGATGGAAAAGACAATTACATTCACTTCTTCATGCGGCAGGTAATTTGTTTATCTTATCATCGTCATCATACAAATGGTGAAATACATAAAATTTCAATAATATGTTACACTTTTTCCATATAGGTTATTCTCTTAATCCCATCATTCAATATGGGATGCAACAAACGATGGAGAAGTATTAAATGGATTTAATAACGTCGTTAAAAGAATGGCGTTGGAAATTGTAACATAAATTAAAATTGAAAACGAGCTAAAACTAACATTTATAATAATTATGATAAATATTTAACATTTAAGTCATATTAAATATTTAACTTATACATTAACAGGTAGAAAGATATAGAATGAAAATTGGTGCATTTAGTTCTGCACAAGCATACGCAGCCGTAAAGACATGTTTTCCCACTCAATGGCGGTCAATAATTGAAAGAGAAGATGCTAAAAATTTAACACGTTTAGCAACGCATATTTTAAGCCAAATAGTTTCATCTTCAAACTGCGAAAGAAACTTAACTACATTTTTAATGATCCATACAAAATTACGAAATAGAATAAAACTGAAAAATCCAGAAAAATTGGTGTATGTGCATTACAACATGAGACTAAGAGCAAAAAATTTAAGATGCTACGATACTGAAAATCAGTTGATCGATCTAGACTATATATTCCATGAAGAGGATCCATTAGCAGAATGGACTATTGAAGTTAAACCACCCTTGTTGGACAACGACCCTTGGATGACCAATACACTGAATGATGTAGTCGCTGTTGTTGATGGTATACCTGCACGAGCAACAAGGAGTCAAAACAATAAAAATAGTAGTAGCTTGTCAAATGATGATCGTGGTAATGCTGGTGAAGTGGTGTTGGTTTAACAAGTAATTATGGTATTGTACCAGTGATGGTGGTGAATTATATAGACCAACTCAAACATATTCAAAAAGACGGGGTGCGAGCGGCAATCATAACTGAAGAGATGGTAAGGTAAATGTTGAATACAGACATCAACATGATTACGAGCACCACAATCCATATACTTCAACTGATCCACAAACCTATAAGTATTTTACTTTTGACTATACATGTGGTAACTCATATTATGGAACAAACGAAACATATAGTGATATCTCGGGTGATCAAAGTACTCAAGCTACATATACAACACAAAATGATGAACCATCATCTTTTGATAATATGATGGCGACATTTATAGATCCAAGACAAATGTAATATGGTTATCCATCATATTATACAACACAAGACGATGAAGAAAATTATGAAAACAATCTATATGTAGCTTAGAGAAATAGTTTCTGGATGTAGTAGTGTTGTATGTAGCATTATTATTTCGCTGTATACTATATTTCTATATGAATTCGAATCGTTTATCGTTAGTTTTTTTATTAAAAAAACAAAAATCCAATATCAGGACCGAAAGTGAAAAACAAACCGAAACAAGCGAAATTTCCAGAATGGATCTGTAACGACCCGAAATTTTCTAACCCGAAAATTCCAGATAGTTATGAAAAAGAAGAAAGAGATAGAAGAAGAAGAACAGAAACACCAAACATCTCACATTCGCAGCGGATAAAATATAATAATAAATAATAATAGTTTACAAAAGAATCTATATCCATCGGTTACATTTTAGTACATCAGAGTTTTACATATATACACTTACTGAATATATATACAATTATCACAACTCGGGTGAACAATAATATAAATACAGCGGATAACTCCATGCGATATTGCCACCAGCTCGCCTCCTGAGCTCCTGAACGTCCTAACCTGAAAATCTGTAATACTCGGTCTGACCCGAGCATTACACCAAAGTAACACCCGGGTCAGGCTGGAAACCAGCGTGAGTAAACCCAACTAACATGGAATACCAAGCAATCAACTTATATAAACCCGGGGTAGCTTATATCAATTTAACCAATCACAATTTGCTATAGAAAATGCTTATTTCACATGTAAATTTCTAAGTACCAAACTTAGATAAAATAATCCAATTTACTTAAACCATTTCATTTCAGCCTATTGATTTCATAAATCAATTTATAAAAATTCGAAGTGGTTTCGGGTATTTCCCAATACCCGACCCCGGTCTCTTCGAGACTCGGGTTATCCTATTCCAAGTTATTCAAATGAAATACACAACATTCATATCAGGGATATCAACACATGCAAAACATCCAATGCCAATCAATCATCCATCACATACAAATCAATTCAATTGATTTAAATTGAATTTCTAATCACATTCTCCTAGATTCCTTCATTAATGAATTCCAAATCAATTAATTAATCAATCAACTTTTCCGTATCCATTCATCTCAATTAACAACCCTGGATTAATTATCTTCCAAATCAATTCAGGTAATTTTCTTTTATTAATTCCACGATATTAATTATTTTTACCAAATCAACGAGTAATCTTTAATTACTTCACAAATTAAATAACTATAATCAATTACACTAGTTTTGAATTACTTATGTTAATTGATTTCTCATAAGTCACTTTTCATGAATTAAATTATCTCAATTAATCAAATCTTTAATTTCTTCATTAATTATATAAATTAATGATTCCCAATTATATTTTATTTTAATTCAACCACAATATTAATCATTCTCGATCACCCTCAACCTGTAATTAACTATCTTCTTATTTACTTCATTAATAAATTAATTTCTCCGTAATTTGTTATTTTAATTAATCTCTTGATTAATTACACACAGTGATTCTATTTTATTAATTATATAAAGCAATTACTTATTGAACCACCCAATGATTATATTTTCACTTCATTAATTAACTTAAATCTTCATTAATTAATTCAAATCCTTAATTATTAAATTAATCAATCCAAATCATTAATTAACTGAATTAATTAATCATCCATTTAATCACCCTTATATTTCTTCCAAAAATTAAATTTATAAATTTCGATAACTTAGGGTACCGAAACATTCAAGCAACCACAGCATTCAGCAGTCCGATTACCAAAAATACTCATCATAGAATATCAATCATTCCAGTATGTACTATATAGTACTATATAATATAGCACATCAATCCAATTCAACCATTTAACCAATCATTTAAATTTAACCACTTAACTTTAAAAGATCAGAAGCGTGAGGTTTACTCACCTTTGCCCCTCTAAAATTCTGCAATCCACTTCATTCTCGATTGACTCCACGATTTAAGACCTTAAATCAATATTTATACAGTTTGTCAATACCCAAAATACATGAACAATTTAAATTCTCATTTGATAACTTTAATTAACTATTGATTTTATTTATTTTTCTTTTTCTTTAAAATTCCTATATTTCCCAAATCTATAATAGCTTCTGATTACCATTTAAAATCAATAGATTTTATAAATTAATCATCCCCTTCAAACAAAATATAAGTTGTAACCATAGCATTCCAAAATCAAATAATAAATTTTATTAAAAAACTTTTATCTTGCTGCAAGACCCCCTTTTTTTTTCAAACAGATCTTTATTGATTGGGCTAATCAATTTAGCAGTTAAACAACCGAGAAAATTAAAAAAAATAAAAAAATAACAGAAATTAAATTACTGTATTACTCTCTGATGGACGAAATGAAATCGCAGTATGGATTAAAAGTTTTAACATGAGTAAATAATCAAAATGATAAACCAATTACCACAAGTTTCGAACACCACAAACCTGACGATGATTTTGCGACATCCCCAGCTCGACAATCACGCGGCATGCTCCTCTCTAGTTCGAACGATTTCAAACCACGGCTTTGATTCGCGATTCACGAAATCGAACGACTTCGATCCCTCCCCCATTTCGATTTATCAAGGATTGAACTTGAGGCTGCGGCCATCATTTGAGGAAGGCTTCGGCCATTTATCCCTAACTCGCACGCGACTGGAAAAATTCGAGCGTCGCCATTTTTTTTTCTTTGTTTCGGTCGCGACTGCCCTGAAGAAAAGAAGAGGGGCTGGGTTGAATTATATTTGCGTGAATGATTTTAGAAAGGGGATTTTCCGATCGGCAATTCCTGTTGATTTTTTTATAAGCATTCGATTTTGATTCTGTTGTAGGCTTATAGAGGAAGACGAAGATAAATAGGGATTTGGAAATGGCTTCTTGAGCACGCCGTAGTCCAAGAAAATATCTTGTTAATTTTACTTTAAATTTAATTATATTATAAAATTTCAAAACGTCTCGTTAATCGCCAATTAAAATTTTAAACTCCACTTAAGAAATGCCGCTAGGCGATTTCAGGGTGTTACCCGTGTTCCGAACACAATGGAATGTGTTTCAGAGGCTAATTCAATCGTATGCACGAGTTACAGAAGAAAACGATCAGTTTTAAAATTAAATTGATTAAAATAGTTCGAAGCGTTTTGAGTTGCCAGGGTCAAACGACAACTCCGATTGCTACGAAAATTGAAATCCGATAATAATTAACTATTACGGATCCAATGGAACTATTTTCGTCAAATTCCGAGACTGTTCCTCGGAAAGCTATTTTTAAATTCAATTTAAACGATATAATTTCAAAATTGAACAAATTACCTTTAAATCGAATTTCAACCATTCTATTATCTTCAGTAACATCATTATAAATTTTACGAGCCTTCAAACTATTTTAAACAGGCTTAGAATATCAGATTCAACAATTTACCCAATTCAATTATTAAATTCAATATTTAAACTATATAATTCAATGATTTAATTATCAAGTAAATATTGATATCTGGCATTCAAGTTAAAATTAACTTGTAAATAATTTAAAATTAATTGACTATCCAAATTTAAATTTGCTAGAAAGGCCGGGTCGTCACAGGATCGAAACCAACATAATTTCAAATGACCGAAACCGAGACCGAAACCGAGTTCTCAAACTTGCTTAAAAGTGTATTTTGAATTTAAATTATATGGAAAATTTGAGAAAATTCAAGTTTATTGATTTGAAAAATCCCAAAAGTATTTTAAAAGTATTTTGGGATGAAATTTGTATTATAAAGATTAAATTTGAACATTTGATTTTATTTTGAATTTAAAATTAAATTAAAAATTTTAAAATAATTTTTAAAAGATGAGAAAATAAATAAAATTCAAGTTTATTCTTTTAGAAATTCCCAAATACATATTTAAAGTAAACCGAGATGAAATTCATATTTTTAAAAAGTTTAAATTTGAATTATTTAATATTATTTTGAATTTAAACTAGGATTAAAAGATTAAATCCTAGTTAAATAATTCCAGATTCACTTTGATTGGATAGTTATGAATTTGTGTGATTATATGCTTATTTGGATGATATTGTACGTGTTCATTAGTTTAAATCACACTATTTAAGTTATTTCCTTTATTTTTAGCCCTGTTATTTGTATTTGATGTGTTTAAATTCTTTATTGTTAAAATAATGTTCGTACTGCAAGTTAAACCTAATTGCATGAATACGACAAATCAATTGGACTATGTGATGGCTTTAAAATGATATTTAAGGAATGAATGTCGTTGGGATTACCAAATGATTTTAAATGTAATAAATTTAACATTACTCGAGTTCGGCGTAGGATATTGACTACTAGACTGCTAGTATCCATCCTATTAGACTGATTCGAGGGTTGCCACCTAAATCATGACGACCGTGTTCCTCGTCACTATGTCCAAACGATTGTTGCCAAGAATTTAAACTATCAAGGATAAGGAAAGTTGTCAGACACATAGTGCAAACGAAGAGAAGTAGCGTCATCGATAGAGATATGATGTAGTAGACTACAACACTAGTAAGATTTATCTCGCCTTTAGATACCTTAATGGTACGACAACTAAGAGATCATGTGAAGTGCACATCACAACTGACTAGAAGTGTACGGGTAAAATAGATCAGGATGACTTATCGGGGCAGATTATTTTAAGTAGAGGGTAAATCTATAGATTAGATTTATTAGCGTGCAATCCTTTTAGGATTAACTAGTTGAGAATATGATTTTTGCCTTCTCATAAGTACTAGTTTTGAATATGGAAGGTATCATTGTTTACCACCAAATGGATGTAATTTTTTTAATGGTCTTAACCCTTGAGGAAAACATTTTAACGTTATAAATAGTGATTAATTTTAGACTTTTCATTTCAACTTTTTCTCTTTTTTAAATTCTACATTCTTTATGAATTCAAAAGCTTTCAAAAATAAAATCTCCTACTTACTAAAATCTACACGTTCAAATCACTAGTAATAAAAGATATTACATGAAGGGTATACTTGAGACACAAAGATTGTTGAAGCAACTATATCTTTTACTAAAGAGTAGACGTCTTGTTTCGGGAGAATTCGACACTAGTGTAAACCTATTCCTCTTCGTTCAGAGTGGATTTTTTATTAGTATAATACAGAAGAGGAGCTTCATGAATGGACGTAGGATGGAAGGTTCGAACCAGTATGAAAACTCTATTTTAATTATTTTTTTATCTCACTTTACTGTATCTTGTTTGCTTTTACTCATATCATTAGCATATGCAAATTAGAATTATATCGTTAATTATCCATTATCAATATGCAAGTTATTTCACTTAATCCTTTAGTTTTCCCAAAGACCATGAGTAATTCACTAACCATCGTATGGAGAGTATTACATAGTCTCAACATATATTTCGATTTTGGTTTCTCAATACTTCTTAAGACAAGGACCAATTTAAGGTAAGTATTTTAAATATTTGACTCAAATTCATGGTTATGAATACATTTACAACTACAATCATTTAATTTTCCTAAGAATTTTCTACCAGTATATATTAAATGTAATTAAATCATCATTTATATCACATTATAGCAATACATACAATAGAAAACAGAACCAAAGCATACTTTATTTTGAGAAAGATTCTCATATAAAAGTTAATTTATATAACAAATTACATAATTAACATTAGCGGATACCCTTAACTCTATCACATATAGGTTTTCTATGCGAAAAAAATACACACTAGAGATCACATACTAAAAGCTACCTTAGAGTTTTTGTTTTTCTCTTAAATTCATGATTTTCTTCCAACCAATCATCATAACGTATGTTTATATGATGCAAATATTGCTTACATTTTTACATTTGTAGATGGCCATCAGCTAAAAATTTATTAAATAATACTGCATTCGAAAAATTGCTTGCTCTCTTATTAATATAGAAGTTCTCTCATCTCCTTTTGATCCCCTCTCATAATTTAACATTCAAATATCTGTACTTAATAATATTTACTATTATTCACAAGCTTCTCCTTAATTTTTTTACTATTTACATTAAGTCCATATTTACGTTTATATAAACTTGATGCGAATAGGTAACAAATCAGGGCAAAGCTTATAAATGATAGTAAATATTATCTAGTATATGTATTTGAAGGTTAACCGATAATACTCCCAAATTCAAGGTCCGAAAAAGAACGTCGATGATGGTGCAGTCATCATCGAAATTATTACTAGGTGAAAAATGAGACCATTTTTTCAACAACATTTAGTTAACATGACAGCTAAATAACATCATTACGTAAAATTATCTTTACAGAATTATCGTTACACTTTCATTAACCCAAAAGAGCCCATTTGAGGGTAATTATAATAGAACTTAAACAGAGGTATCGTGCTCGGACTATAAAGATGCTGACCCAAACAGTTAACAAGTTATATAATAAGGTTTTTCATCCACATAATTTTAAACAACTTTCATTAACGATTAAGCCTCCTACTTCGTCTTTGGAGTTTCATTTGTCTTTTCGAAAGAAAATTGTTTAAAACATAAACTCAGTCTACTCGAATGAGTACCCATAAATTTATGGAAAATAATAAAACTGTCGGTCAGACATAAAAACCTAGTATGAAAAATAATTTACTCCAGTACAAAACAAAGTGTGACCACGCCACTTAGTGGAATGACCTTTTCCCTCGCATTCAAACAACATCAAATTCATCATAATTGATTGATCATCACGCATTGACCATACGTTCAGGTCATTCATTCATAGATAAGTGTGCCTTACATTTCCTACTTCATCTCAACTTGGTTTTATAGTCGATTCATTTGGATTGCCACTTTGGTCTTACTCTTACTACTTTTGATGTCATGGTTGAGGTTGCCACTTAGGCCTTTATCTGAAATTCCCATTCATATCATGAATAGATAATTATGTTGTCACTAAGGTCTTATACCAATGTTTCTGAATACAATGTCAGGTTTAGACATTGAATGTCAACGTTATGGAATACTACCCATTAAGGCTTTACACTAATGTTACCAAATATAATGTCATGTTTAGACATTTGGTTGCCACTAAGGCCATACATCAGCGTTTTATCATTTCAAATGATATTGCTTATCATTTCTTAGCTTTCTTAAGCTTAGCTTCATTTTTCCATTATCCCATTCTAACTTATTGTTCTTTAGTTAGGGGTTTTTATCACCTCTAGTATCATACACCTCATTTTGTAGCTATCGTCTACATATATCGTGGCTTTATGGCTATCGTGCACCAAAAGCTATCGTGCAATGATATCATTTTCCTAAAGCTATCACGCGTCAATGTCATTGCACACCCAAAGTTATCTCAGCCCCAAAGCTAACGCATCTCCATAGCTAGCGCACCTCTAAAGCTATCACGTCTCTAATGCTATTGCGCCTCCAAAGCTATCGCATCTTGAAAGCTATCGCGTGTCTAAAGCTATCAAGCATCTAAAGCTAACACTCGTCTCAAGCTATCGAGCATCTAAAGCTAATGCACATCTCAAGCTATCGAGCATCTAAAGCTATTTGCATGTCCCATTTTTAAGATATCGCGAGTCACAAGTTAAAGCCATCGCATGTCACATTTTAAGCAATCGAGAGTCACAATTTTAAAGGTCTTAGTTTTAAGCTATTGTGTGCCTTACTTTGAAGCTACCACATGTCATGCTTAAGCTATCGTGTGCCTCATTTTAAGGCTATTACATATTACATTTTAAAGCTGTCGCGTTCCTCTAACATTATCGCATATCAAAATTTTAAGTTATCGCACGTCAAATGGCTATAAGTATTTTTAAAACTGATTTGTTACCTTTTAAAAGTAATAAATTTCTACGAACTCATATTACATGTCACATATTTTTATTGGTTAAATAAATCTTTGCAGTAATCTTTTCAACAGAATCAGAGGTGTAATTTCTCTTGAAAAGCAATTATTAGTTATTGTTTCCATAATTGATTTTTTAAATTGCGTTGTAGTTAACTTTTCCATTTAAATAATTTTATCACTTCGAAAATGCATGAGAAAAATCCATAATTTGTAAAAATCCGATTATTCATTCTTTAACACATAAAAATTTCAATTCAAAATTATTTTTCATATTTTAAATAATTAAAATATGAAATTAAGCATTTGTTAACTTACAAAATCTAGTTAATTGCAGAAAATTATGAAATGAAAAATCCATCTTCAAATTAAAACTTTAAATCACATACCAAAATTTTAACTTATTTTAAAAAGATTTGATCCATGTTTTTCCCTAAAACATGCCAAAATCGTTATTATTTAAAGCCCAAAATAAATGCAATCATTCTATCATTCTTTAAAACATGTTCATCTTCATTCTAAGCATCAAAAACACATGTAATACAAACCCAAATGTGTTTGGAAGGAATTAAAGAAAGCACTCACTAGGTTAATTGCTTGATTAAAACTCTGTTCTTTTCTTTTGGTTGAAAGCTTAAATTTCCTTCTTTATTTGATTCTTCTCTTTCTTTGAAAAATGGCATGTAACCTTTGGTTTATTAGCATATTTTTATGTAGATAGTAAGTGAATGAAGGAGGTGCTATAGTTAGGGGTAAAGAATAATAATTCAGGCTTGAGCTAAAATCCCTTTCTAGCTCTATCTTATCGATCCATTAATCCCTTCCTCGTAACATTTCCTTTCCACTCTTAATTAAATTTACTTTACTATTATTTAATTAGTTCTTTTATTAATTAATTTTTCATATTGTGGTTCTAAAAAATAAGACGTTACAGTCTCCTCTCCTTACAAGAATTTCTTCCTCGAAATTCATGTACAATTGTAGTAATGACCATCGTCATTGCTACAAATATACACAGTACAAAAAAATACACTAGTTCTTTATTAATGTAAATCTCAATCAACATCATAATAATGTATTAGTGTCACTACCATACATAATTATATTATTACACAAAACATACTAGTGTAACTTCTAGTTCTTACAACAAAGCGTACATACCCATACACACATGTCAAAATAACTCGAGATGGATATTCCTAATCTTATCTTAGGTACAATCATCCACTTCGTCTCTTCGCTAAATGTAAACATGTTTAATACTCTTGTTTCTCCCTCTTTCGTATTATGACCTATTATCCATATTGGTCGTCTAACTTTCATCAAATCTATTTCGATAGATAAGTCTTGGATCACCCTTGTTTTTACTACCATACTGGCTGTATAGTTAAAGCCCTGCTAATGGCCCTACAAAATCCCCGTTATAGCACATAATGCTCTTCGACCTCTACAATATTTTAGTTTAGCGTTATTAAATAGTAGATCTGCTTTAAGTCTCACTATTTTTCACTACACCTGCTAAATCAAGGTTTTTTAGCATTAGCAATATTAATATACAAATGTTGATTCGGCTAGCTCTCTATTAAACAAAATCAACAAAGTTAGGATAAAGACATAATTTTAAGACATAAGTGATCAAGATAAGTTAGAAAATTGTAGCTAAATCTAGTTCACATAAATCATGATATTCTTCTGTTTTGTTATATAAGGATAGACACTTTCTTTTTTGTATATAAATGATTTTAGAATGAGAATAAATTAACTTGGAGTATTTTGGTTTCATATCTAATGAAGATCTGTACACCTCTGCTATTTTTCGATCTATTCCCGTTTTATTTCCGATATAACTTTTTACACACCCACTGCTATAAAATCCCTCAGTGCTTTAATTGCACAACGTACTAAGGTTTTACACACATTTCCTGAATGCGATACATGAAAAACATCATGCACATCCGTCAAACTACTCAGTAACTCGACTCTATGCACGAGGTTTACCGATTCTCTCAATCATTGGCAATGGACCTACGTATGTGAGCCAATTTCCCTACATTCTCCAAGCGTGTAAAGCCTCCATAGATGAAACCTTTACGAACACTCGATCGCCTATTGCAAACTCTAGTTCTTTTAGTCTCTTATCGGCATAACTCTTTTGTTTAGATTCTGCAACTTTCATTCGAGCACGAATCAACTCTATTTTCTCAGTGTCGTCTCTTACCAAGTCGGGTCCTAATATGAGTATGTCTCTCTTGTCCAATCAAAAAATAAGTGACTTGCATGGTCTACCATAAAACTTCTCAAACGGCGTCATCCCAGTACTCGATCGGTAACTAACATTATTGGAAAATTCTATCAAATGCAAGTGATCCTCCTAGGATCCTCCAAAGTCTAGGACGCATGCTATCAGCAAATCCTATAATACTCGGTTCACCCTTTTCGTTTGACCATCTATCCCTGAGTGGTAAGTCATATTTAAGTTTAATTCTATATCCAATGCACTCAGCAAACTTGTCTAGAATAGTAAATATTATTAAGTATATTTACATGGTTGCTGAGTAAAAATTTAAGTTCAATTCTATGCTCCAGTTGCTGAGTGCATTGGGTATAATGGTTTATAACCGATTTTTAGAAATGATCGGAGTCCGCACAACGGAAGTCGAGTGTGCGATACTAGTTCGGAACTGAAATTTGTACGATCGAGCGAGTAATCGGATTTGATATTGCGTACGGATGATATATATACTTCGTGCGGGCTTTACTGTAGTTGTCTGCTTCTTTCATTAGAAATGCAAGTTATATGATTTGATGGCATTTTCAAGTGAGATACAGGTTTATAGAAGCAAAGGCTAGCTTGCTGCTTTTTGTTTCACAAGAAGAGTTCGATTGTTCGACAAATTGATATGTGTTTATTGCTTAACGGGTGCGTTTGCTATGTGTCATACGTTCTATAAAGTATATCATAAGTACATATATTGTTGATGATTTTATACCTAGATATGGAAGGCCATTCTTGAGCTTTTGTTTTCTTTGTTGATTTGACATAGTTGTGGCGAGTTGTATTTTTCCGATCGAGCCGCGCAAAGAAGGTGCCGCAGAAATTTTCCGTAACTTAAGAAATTTTAAAATTAAGGGTGTGAAGACATTTTTCTTCCTTGGGGATTTCCAGAACGAAATTCTTTTAAGGTGGAAAGCATGTAAATGACCCGGGATTTTTAACGTTTCGAATGAGAATATTTAGTTTCTTTTAAATATTTAGATTTGATTCAAATTTAATAAATAAATAAATAAAATTGTTACTAAAAAGACTCGATTTTTAATGACAATTTTTATTTTTATTTATAGGATTTTTCCATAATTTCTAATTTGAAAAATATTGAATTAGCGTTAGTCGTATTTCACAATAAACAATGGTACTTTTAAAATTTTATAGAATAAATTAAACAGTGTATTTTATTGTTATTTAATGATCGTATCTCATTTTTGTGCGCAGTCGTATTTTTGTTTTGTCGTTGGCGGTTCGTACGCGAACAAAATTCTGTGTAGCGAGATGCCAAAAATTGTAAAATAAACTAAAAACCTCACTTAGACTTGTCTCACTCATCATTTACTTTTATTTTTTCCTCTTCATTTTCATCTTACAGTAAAAGCAAAAATCAAGTTTTCATTTTTAAAAATCAAAATCAAATGCTCCAGGACATGAAAAAATATAAAGTTGGAATATTTGGGTTCGTAGTGATGAGATCTTCAAATCTATACAAGTATTGTTGTGTGCACCTTCGATTGGAGATGATCGACGGTTCAAGAACAAACTAAGGTTGGTGTTTTCTTAAGATTTAGGCGACGAGAGGCTAAAATATAAAGTTGGAATACTTGGGTTCGTAGTGATGAGATCTTCGAATCTATACTAGTATTGTTGTGTGCGCCTTCGATTGGAGATGATCGACGGTTCAAGACAAACTAAGGTTAGTGTTTGCTTAAGATTTAGGCGACGAGAGGCTACGAGGTCAGTTGTGTTGGGTTTGTGGCGTGAAGGAGTTTCCGCGGCCGAAGTTGTGGTAGGTACGATCAACATCAAGGTGGTGCGACATCTTGTGCGAATGAACGAAAGCTCCAGTTCGCGATTTGAACAACGAGGCCGAGCTCGATGTGGTGAGGTCCAGTGGGAAGCACGCGCGAAGCGGAGCTTGATGGAGGTGGTTTCGTGCGATTCCGTGGAGAGACGAGAGAGAGAGAGGGGCCGTTGGTTGTTTGTGCACATTTGTGTACTTATACAGGCATGTTTATTAAGGAACCGGGAGTGTAATTGATTAATATTTAAATCTCAATAACTTATAAAATCAGTATCTTTCATATGAGATCTAATCGAGACGCGGTCTTTTGCGCTGCGCTCGTAGAAGCGTTATCTATGCATTGAAATTGGTTTCGTCAAGTTTGGAACAAATAAAATTTTGAGCTATCAAACCGCAACGCTTAAGCGTCC
The DNA here is from genome assembly GCA_030765085.1 of Allium cepa. Lineage (NCBI taxonomy): Eukaryota > Viridiplantae > Streptophyta > Magnoliopsida > Asparagales > Amaryllidaceae > Allium > Allium cepa. Next base: position 926,205,850 of record CM060939.1, read on the forward strand.
GTTGGAATTTCGATGAGCTAACCCACGTCTGATTGAATACTATATGATATATATATTAATTAAAAATTATCGTTATTGTGTCTGGATGATTTATTGGATTGGTTTGGTTGAATTTCCACATTAAAAAGTTGATTAATATATAAAATATAATTTAGAATTTTGTAGAGAAATCTAGATTTCTCGCCGTTGTGATTTTAAATTTCAGTTATATACATATTGATTTTAATTTCATGATATAAGATCAAATATTTAAATTTTTATAGAATATTTAAAACTTGTAGAGAAATCAAAAGTGTATCTGATTAAAATTTGCAGAATATTTGATTTTAAATATTTCACTTCTGTGAAGTGCAGATATACTTTGATTTCTCTACATGTTTAAAATTTTAATTTGCAGATATAAATTTTAATTTGCAGAATATTTCAGTGATATACCCGTTGGAAAAGTATATATACATGTTGATTAACATATATATTTGATTTTAAATTTCAGTTATATACATATTGATTTTAATTTTCAGTTATAAATATTCTGCACTTCACAAAAGTGAAGTATAAATTATAGAACAAAAGAGTAGGTTCTATCCTATGCATGCATTTCAAAAAATTATTTGTAAGACTTAAATTCAAACTTTTTGCACTAAAAACATTCGGTTTTCAAATTCGTTAGAATGGGTATATTCCGCACCTTTCAAAACCTGAGTACAAAATTATGTAAAGATGTAAAATATTAGCTGCATAAATTTTTGACGTGACTAAAAACGCTAAACTACACAACGAAGAAAATGAGATACCGTTTCAGGGGAGTTTTTAAGCTGTATTGCCAAAGTTGTATGATCAAAATCGTAAACAGGGAAGCCAGGAAAGAACGTTCCAGCAGATGCAACTTTTCTTGTTTTTGTACCATCTTCCTACATCAGGTAGAATACTAAAAGGTATAAGCATCAGCATATACCAAATTAGGATGCAAGTATGGAGTTCACTGGTTTGTAGGCAAAGGAAGGTACAACTCCATCATTAGGAAAGGAATTGTTAATTCGTTGGTGGTTCATAATTTTATGTTACATGGATTTCCGCAGACAACTAGCAAACATGTTCAATGGTCTCAAGTACTTTACTTGTCCTACTGGTTTTGATGCACTGTTATAAGATAAGATATAAAAAAAATTAATCGACGAGGTAAATTCAAAGAATAATCTTAATAACCCTTTAGTGTGAAAAAATAAATTTACTTAAATTCATCTATTAAGAGAGAGAGTGTGTGTGTGTGTGAGATTTAGCACTTGTCCTTCCGTCACTAGTAACTTGCATGACATAGAATAAAGTTTGAAGAAGCCATGCCTGTAATGCAAAACGGAGTCCTCCATTGTCCTCTAGTTCAAAATATAGCAACTGCAGGGATAAGATGTAGAGGATGCAAATTATGTGCCATAAGTAAGCAGCTTCTATATACCACCAGGAATTTAAAGAAAAATATATTAAATAAACAATACTTGATAACCATTTTATCAATCTCATGAAAGGAAAAAAAAATTACTATTGTACTGGTGGTAAACAATAATGTAACGGTAGAATTCTTATTGGAGATTTTGGGATATACCTTGAAGCTGTTTTTATCAGCTGAATGCACCCAACAGACAAATTCCATCTGTTGTTCATGTTCAGTTATTTCTACAAAATAAAAGTGTGCACACTGTTTTTCAACATGTGCAACAATCATAACAGATATTAACATGCTGTTAATTTGATCGCATTATATCAGAGCAAATGCCAGAAGAAAATTAACTTAAATCATAAATTTTCTAAATTGGACTTCCCTAACTGAAGAGAATGAACTCCTACCAAGCCATTCAGTTCCTCTTCTAATACAGTTGCAGATACAGTAGTCTTAATTGGTACACCAAGTTTGCCGTCAAATATTCAAAACTACAAGATTAAGCATGTAAAATATTTTGTGTGATCACTAGAAGCAAGTGAAAAAGTACAAAGAAGCAATTGAGCAAAGGATGACAGTCAGATGTAAATTAGTTACGACTTACCTAAAAAGGGCAGCAAACATAGCATTCGTAGTGCCAAGACTTGAGAGATCAAGCTCCAGTTCTTGGTTCTCTATTTCAACAGCCTGGATTAAAGGATGCATAAGTGAAATATTGTTATTTAAACCTAACGACTTTCAGTTGAAGCAATAACCCTGATTAAAAAGGTCATGGTAGCTCTAGCAACCCCAACACCACCACACCACACCTGGAAACACACGCAGACACTGCAAACGGTTGGGAAGCGCAGTGAAACTATTGTTAGTTATAACAAAGGGTAAAACAATATAAGCTCATGTACCAGGAAAATAAAAATTACGAGACTTCTTTTCAAGGTGTTGGCAAGTTTACCAACAGCAATAAATACATGTATGATATTCGATTTTGAAATAAAAAAGGTTAAGAATTAAAGCTAAATGATTTATAAACATGAGGTCCGAGAATATTCATTCACCTGAAACCCCAAAGTGTCGAATTGATGTTTTTTATTTGGATCCGATAAAATATTATAAGAAATTGCGACCTCGTTAAACTTATCGGCTACCACAGTATCATTTTGATTTTTATCTGGATGATAACTGATAAAGAATGTTAAAAAAGACAGATAGAGAGTTGTACATCACAATTCACAAATCAAAAGTGGATGGTTTTATATTAAAGTTTACTCAAATTACAAATACACACAAATGATTTATTAATCATTAAACTATCATCATTGTAGGTAAAGACCGAATTTAAATATAAATAAGAGCTCAATCAAATTTTTCAATAATGTTAGGGTCCGTCCATGGATACAGCCACCATATCTAGGTTCAAATCTGATTACCCCTAAAATAACGATTTTTAATCAAATCGGTATAATTTCAATAATGTTAGGGTCCGTCCATGGATACAGAAAATGCTTTTGATTTAAATATAAAGAAGTATTACCTCTGATAAGTTGGTCATAATGGTTATGTTAGCGTTTATTAGAGAAGCGTTTTACCGCTCCATATGGTAGCGGTTGAACAAGACGTAAACCATAAGTCGAACACAATGTGAATTATACGGAAAATTAGCGTGAAAAGCATCAGCACAACCATGATAGTGCAAGTTCATTAAAACTTCACAAATTGTTGAAACACGAGATCAGATCAGAGACGTTTCGGTTGTTGCAGGACGACGTTGATGTGTTCTTTATCGTTAATTTGAACTTTTGTTTGAATTTGTAGTAGGCGTTTGAACTTGAACTTGAATTTATATTGTTTATTGATTAGATTTATTAATTAATAATATATAGTTAAATATTAATAATTATTGTAAATGTATATTACACAATTATTAATACTTCCTATCCAACAACTAATTCAGTTTGTTCACGAACGCCCCAACCTTTAATCTTTAATCTTTACTCTCTAAACAAAATTGCCCGTGAATGCACCCATAATCCACTAAATACTACACCTAAAATCATTAATTCGTATCTAAGTAAACTTAAACTATACCTAGATATTTTGTCAATGCAGTCACCAAAACGTCCAAAGCCCAAGGTAAATATATCCTTCACAAAGAGCAACCCCCATATCAATATATTCATTTTATAATTGTTACCGAATAACAAAGGGAGTGATAAACGATACGCTCTCATTTTATAAATAATACCAATATATTACATGTTTACCGTTTGGATTAGAAAACTTCCATGTTTACCAAACACACAATGATAAATAACAGTTTCATACATATAGTAATTATTTGTTCCTTTTTCAATATAAACAAAGCTGATGTATGGATGAGCAGGAAATGGATTCATCAACCAATAAATAGAGTTGTTTTCCACTAATTAACTATAGTGGTCCAAAATCTTTGGAGTTGCTTCAATATTCGTTTGCTATTTCAAAGTAAACATCGAGAATACAACTCGTGCAAAAACACTCCAGTTTAAGCATCTTGAGAGTAATTAACTCATCATCATATATTTTTTGTATCTTGGTGAGATATTGTATCAAGGCATGCATGGAAATAATTTGTCAACACAAAACTAAAATAACTTAACCATACTTTTGAACATTTAACCGAATCTTTATTTACATATATCATGTATATGAAAAATTGAAGAACTTGATTATACTTTACTTTAAAATTCCTATAATTAATAGAATCCCTAATTTGCTTATTAAATTTCCAATTCCACATTCCCAAATCTAAAACATACAAATGAAAACTGAAAAACATATAAAGAAATACAAAACAAACTAACAAATCGTATAATTTTGTAATAAGTATACAAGAAAAAAGCAGGTACTGCATACCTCAGATTGAAGCGGGAATATGTAGTTCTTTGAAATAGGCAAGCACTGTGTTGTAAATTTTCAAAAGTTTTTGGGTTTGGCTTTTGATTTGGAAGAGAAAGAGAAAAGAAAGTATAGTCCTACGTTCTAGAATTTTATACAAAAAAGTATAGCTCTCTCAAGTGGATGTTGGGGCCTTGGGGCTCCCACATGTTTGCCTTGTTGTGCGGAGAGAAGTCACACAACACCACACGCGCGCCGCCGCCGTCCGACCGAACCGGGCCGGGTTTTGGATTCGAAAATATTTTTGGATCAATATGTAAACAGGCCAGATTTCATGAACGGACGCGACGTTTGATTTTTGAATCTGTTCGTAACAGTTGCTAACGGTCGCAACGCTTCGTGAATGACTTCTTCTTCCCCGAGCATTTTTGCGACGCCAGAAAACCATTGCTCTGTTTTGCGACGCCTCCAAGGTGTTGCAGATTCAGAAACTGTTGCAGAATTGCTCTCCTCTTTCTCTTTATTCTATTATATACTGCATCATCAGAAACCGTTCTAAAGTGTTCTTGGTCGGATCAAAGTCGTACAAACTTTGAATCCGATTTCGCTGTTATATGGCTTCATTGAATCCTGAAAGTCGATAGTTCGATAACCCGTTTGTACCTAGTGGGTTGAACTATTATCTGAAAGAATCTATTCCATAGATCCTTGAAGTCGGAAGTACAGTTTTGTCTTCTTTGCAATCACCATCAAATTCATCTCGAACCGCAAAATCCCCAACAAATTTCGGACAATATCTATCAACCATGGAAGGTTCGAGCACTTTGCAAGTTATGAATTAGCATCTAGCTCGATTGGAGCGTTTTGATGGCGACAATTTCACACATTGGTAAGAGACGATGAAATTTTTTCTGATCACCGTCAAGTTGTTCTACATTTTGAAAGATAACTTGGAAGAAATCCCGGAGGAAACTAATAAAGAAGATGATGCTCTAAAAACTAAACGTGCAAAGCGCAAAGAGGACGATTTCCTATGCAGAGGCCATATTTTGAATGCGCTATCTACCCCAGTCTACAATGCTCATAGGACCTTGGAAACAGCGAAGGCACTCTGGACTGCCCTGGAGAATAAGTACCGCATATCCGAGGCAAGTAATAAAAAGTTTCTTATTTCTAATTTTATGGATTTCAAAATGGTCACCAATAAGTCCATAATTGGACAAGTAAGCGAAATCTTAATGTTGGTAAATCAACTTAAAGATGCTGGAATTGATCTCCTTGAATCTTTTGTTGTTGGAGTTATAATTTCTAGACTTTCGAATAGTTGGAATGATTATAAGAAAAAGATGAAGCATGCGGAAACAGATTATAATTTAGACGGTTTGCAGCGTCATTTTCGTATTGAAGAATACCCTCGTAAACGCGATCTAGATGATAATCCGCAAACCGAGTCCCATTCTAAAGCAAATAATGTTGAAATTACCGATAAATTAAAGCCAAAGAATGAGACACGGTTTAAAAAGAAAATTTATTCCAAAACCAACAATAAAAGGAAAGGTGCTTGTTATTTTTGTAACAAGCCCGACCACTATGCCCGAGACTGCCGTCTACGGAAGAAACAACAAAAAGTGAATGTGGTCGAAGACTCGCTTGTGGCTGTAGTGCAAGAGGCGAACTCCATTAGTGGCAATGATAATGATTGGTGGTTCGATACTGGGGCAACCATTCACATTTGCAAAGACCGTAATCTTTTCAAGAGTTACGAAGAAAATAAAGGAGAAACCGACGAAGTTACTGGAGCAAATAAGGTTCCAAGTAAAGTTCTGGGAAAAGGCACTATAGAACTTCCTCTCACCTCTGGAAAAGTTCTTACATTAGTCAATGTATTTTATGTACCTGATATGTGTAAGAATTTGGTCTCTGGATATCTTCTTAACAAAGGAGGATTCAAGATAGTGTATGAGTCTGATAAGCTAGTATTGTCTAAGAATGGTAGATTCATTGGACAGGGATACTCTTGTAATGTCATGATTAAGTTGAATCTAATAAGAAATCTTCTGTTTATATTGTTGATTCTATTAATTTATGGCATGGTAGATTAGAACATGTTAATTATAAATCCATTAGAAATATGAATAAATTAGGATTAATTTCTGATTGTGGTTTCGATACCATCTCTAAATGTGAAATATGTGTTCAAGAAAAAATACACCAGAAATCCTTTAAATCCATAGAAAGGAAAACTTGTTTGCTTGATTTGGTATATAGTGATGTGGGTGACTTAAAAAGTCATATCACCTATGGTGGTAACCAATACTATATAACATTCATTGATGATTATTTTAGATATGCATATGTATATCTAATGAAAACTAAAGATGAGGCTTTTGATAAATTCAAAATTTACAAAGCAGAGGTCGAAACACAATTAGGAGTTAAAATTAAAATATTACATTCAGATCGTGGTGGTGAATATTTCTCAAATGAATTCACCTTGTTTTGTAAACAACAAGGTATAATTCACCAATATACTACCCCATATACACCACAACAAAATGGTGTTGCTGAAAGGAAGAATAGAACTTTAGTAGAAATGGTTAATGCTATGATCATAAGTTCTAATTTACCTTATAACCTATGGGGCGATGCTATGTTATCCGCATGTTATATTTTAAATAGAGTACCACTTAAAAAGAATAATATTTCCCCTTATGAATTATGGTTTAATATGAAACCTAACCTAACTAGACTTAAAGTTTGGAGTTGCTTAGCATATGTTAGAAAACCAGACCCTAAACGACCAAAGTTAGAAAATAGGGCATTTAAATGTGTTTTCATAGGATATTCACTTAATAGTATAACTTATAGATTCCTTATTCTTAATACCCTAGAAGTTATAGGATCTGTAGATGTAGAATTTTTTGAAAATCAAACTGTTGAGATCCCATTGAGATCATCTAGTCCAGAACCTAGTATGACTAACGATATCAATGACGATGATTATGCTCCTGCTCAAAACAGCAAGGAAGTGTCAGTACCAGATAATAGTACTGAACAGAGAAGAAGTAAAAGAGCAAGAATAGAAAAGGACTATGGTCCTGACTTCATTACATATCTTGTAGAAGGAAGTAAGGACGAAGTCCTTAATGTGACTAACTATGCAATGAACGTCGATGATGATCCCAAAACTTATTCTGAGGCTATGAGTTCCAGAGATTCCAATTTCTGGAAAGAAGCTATCAATTATGAAATGAAATCCATGCTGTTAAACCAAACTTGGGTTTTCAACTGATTTACCTCCTGGTGCTAAACCTATAGGATGTAAATGGATATTAAAGAAAAAGTTGAATACAAATAGATCTATTGATAAGTTTAAAGCCAGATTAGTTGCTAAGGGATATAAGCAAAGCATGGAGTAGATTACTTTGACACATATGCTCCAGTTGCTCGCATATCTTCTATACGCTGTTTAATTGCACTTGCATCAATTCATAAATTAGTCATACATCAAATGGATATAAAGACTGCTTTTCTAAATGGAGATTTAGAAGAAGAGATATATATGGAATAACCTGAAGGTTTCAAAACCCCAGGCCAAGAAAAGAAATTTTGCAAATTAGTGAAATATCTTTATCGCCTGAAGCAAGCTCCCATGCAATGGCATGAGAAGTTTGATCAAGTTGCACTGTCATATGGATTCATTGTTAATGATGCTGATAAATGTATTTATAGCAAATCGGATGACAACAGTATTGTTATAATATGTTTATACGTTGATGACATGCTAATATTTAGTTCCAATATATCCTGTGTGAATGAAACTAAAAAGTTACAGTACCAGTATTCACAACTTTTACTTCTCTATTATATTGTTCAATATGTTCACGGATAATATTACTAATTTCATCAGCTCGAAGAGTTACCATTCTGTCTTCTAAATTCGATATGAAAGATCTAGGAGAGGCTGATGTAATTTTAGGAATTAAAATTGTCAGGAAAGAGGGGGAGTTATTACTAACTCAATCTCATTACATAAAGAAATTCCTACAAACGTATGGTCATTACGATGACAAACCAGCACCAACTCCTTTAGATCCTAGTATTAAATTAGAAAAGAACACTGGACGTACTATCTCACTACTAGAGTATTCCAGTGTTATTGAGAGTCTTATGTATGCTATGCATTACACTAGACCAGACACCGCACATGCTATAAGCGTATTATGTCGATTTACGAGTAATCCAGGTTTCGAACATTGGAAAGCTATTTCCAGAGTTTTGACTTACTTGAAAGGAACCATTGAATACGATTTATCTTATAAAGGTTATCCTGCTGTAATAGAAGGATATAGTGATGCAAGCTGGAACAATGTAGAATCCAAATTCAAGTCTACGACTGGATGGATCTTTACATTAGGAGGCGCTGCTGTGTCTTGGGCTTCCAAAAAGCAGACCTGTATTTCTAACTCAACAATGTTGTCAGAAATGATTGAATTAGCAGATGCATGTAAAGAAGCAGAATGGCTTAGGAATTTATTAATGGAAATCCCTTTATGGAAGAAGCCATCTCCAGCAGTCTTGATTAACTGTGACAATCAAGCAACGATATACAACGTGTCTAATAAGACATATAATGGAAAGTCTAGACATGTGAGTCTAAGACATCAAAGGGTGAGATAGTTACTCAAAAGAGGAGTTATAACTGTTGACTACATAGAAACGAAGAAAAACTTGGCTGACCCACTTACAAAGAGTCTTCCAAAGGCAATGGTTTCTATAAAGTCACAAGAAATGGGACTAAGGTCTGTGAATGAAGGTTGATCATCCTTAACAGAAACCCAACTTATGTCTTGAAAAGGATAGACAAAGTTCAATGGGTACCAACAAGTTAAGAGAATGATTATGGAACACTAAATCGATAATCCCATAATATTTAATGTTGGATTCTGCAAGAACAAAGGATGTATATACATCCTTAATAAGTCTAGAAACCTTAAAAGGTGTATCACAGAAACACCTTAAGCGACTTACCTATATGAGTATGGAAATCAGTCCGTTTCCTAGGAAAGTAAGTCTGCTTTCTAAGTTGACTCATGAACCAGGATTTAAGCACATGGCCATTAACGTGCTAAGCAATGCAGAACACTTTACCTAAGGAAATCAACATGTATGATTGTTCCGGTTTTGTCATTAGGGATACTTGGTTCAAGATTCATTCACCATAGAATCTCGATAAGGCTTTGAATGGTTTACACTAAGTAAAGGTTCAAATCCAAAAGATACCTTTTATTTATGTGTTGGTTTTCACGATGATGCAAAACTTGATCTTAGAACTACATAGGCTTGATCCCACTTGGGTATGTAGGAAATCACTCTAGTGATGCAGCCGTCCTATTTATTTATTTTCTTATTTTGAAAATTGGTGGAGATTGTTGTAAATTTTCAAAAGTTTTTGGGTTTGGGTTTTGATTTGGAAGAGAAAGAGAAAAGAAAGATGAAGAAAAGAAAGTATAGTCCCACATTCTAGAGTTTTATACAAAAATCTTGTATAAGTATAGCTCTCTCAAGTAGATGTTGGGGCCTTGGGGCTCCCACATGTTTGCTTTGTTGTGAGGAGAGAAGTCATGCAACACCACACGCGCGCCGCCGCCGTCCATCCGTCCGACCGAACCAAACCGTGCCGGGTCGGGTACGGGTTTCGGATTCGAAAATATTTTTGGATCAATATGTAAACAGTAACGAGCTAGATTTCAGCCTGTTAAGGACCCAGAACTGAAATTTAGAATTTAAAATTGATGGTGGGAATTTGTAACGTTTTCTAAACGTTGCAAATATGAATGGACGCGACGTTTGATTTTTGAATCTGTTCGTAACAGTTGCGTACGTTGCTAACGGTCGCGACGCTTCGTGAATGGATACCTCTTCAACACTATAAATAGCAACGCCCAGAATTCATTTCAAAAATAGATTCGAATTCTTCTTCTTCCCCGAGCATTTCTACGATGCCAGAAAACCATTGCTCTGTTTTGTGACGCCTCCAAGGTGTTGCAGATTCAGAAACCGTTGCAGAATTGCTCTCCTCTTTCTCTTCATTCTATTATATACAAATTGCATCATCAGGAACCGTTCTAAAGTGTTCTTGATCGGATCAAAGTCGTACAAACTTTGAATCCGATTACGCTGTTATAGGGCTTCATTGAATCCTAAAAGTCGATAGTTCGATAACCCGTTTGTACCTGGTGGGTTGAACCATTATCTGAAAGAATCTATTCCATAGATCCTTGAAGTCAAAAGTACAGTATTGTCTTCTTTGCAATCGCCATCAAATTCGTATCGAATCGCAAAATCCTCAACACACTGGAAGAATAGTCTAAAGCATTTAACTAAGAATTAAAATAAATAACAATCATTTAATTAAACAAGAATGCTACATATATATTACATATCGAAAATCGATCCCCTGTACGAATACATGTTCCTATGTGCTTGTCCTTGAAGATAGATGCGTCGTTTCTTAGCGTCCTTGAAAAAGAAAGATTTTATTGTTTAAAGGGACTCATTTTTTTTCCTTATTTTAGAAATTGCTAGGGTGTGTGAAAAAGATCTGTGCCCTCTTAATAAAAAAAATTAAACCCGCACCTATCCTTATTTTTTGATGATTAGTCACCATTTTTTCATCTTTTATGCGATATGACCCCATCGAAGATGGTTTTTGGTAAATCACAATCGATTTTTTTCACATTCTTCGATGGGTGGTTGTCGAATTTTGCTTTATATAAAGCATAAAATTGTAAAAAAGTTTATTTGGTTGGACTAACCATAATATTTTTTAGAAGGTGGAGTTCTCCTAAAATTTATGCTTCCCTTATCCAAAAATGAAATCTCTTTAACAATAACCTACAATTAATTTATTACAAGAAACACTGTGAAAATCGGGAAATAGGTCGGTATATCTATAGTTTTCCAGATGTTTTTCACTTTATTTAGAAAATATTAAAATGAGAAAAAAGGTAGTTATTTTATCGGCGTTACATCGGAATTCCCAATGATTTTTTCTGTTGACGTTCTACGCTATTTATAATGTTTCTAGTAGTGTGAATGCATGACGATGTGTATCGCCTTTCAGCTAGTGAAAACTGTGCATCAAAAGCCAAGTGGTTTATGTCAACCCTTGGAGGTACTGACTTGGAGGTTGGATTCAATATCTATGGATTTTGTAGATGAATTAACGATGTTGAGAACGGAAAAATGATAGTATTTTGGTAATACTTGATAGGCCGACTAAGAGAGCTCATTCTATTCCAGTGAATTGATAAGAACGACAACTAGTTTAGCGAATCTTTACCTAAAGAACGTGGTAAGACTCCACAGGATTCCGAGTAACATAGTTAGTGATAGGGACTCATTTTTAGCAGTGAATTCTAGACACCATATCTAGGTTCAAATCCTTTTTATTTACAAATTATATTTGTACATTTCCCTTATATATATAATTTCACTATGGTTATATAAAATCATTCCTTAATTGTTTATCTTTGTTTACACTATAATAATAACAACTTTTATTAGAACACAAACAACAAATGACAATAATCAAATATTATCATTCACTAACGACCAAACACACCAAATATACTACAATAATTTCTAAAAATTTATTTCTTTATATATAAAATACAATCAAGGTAAAATTATTTTATTTACCCAATTTCAAAACAGTAACATGTTGAATTACTTCGTTCAAAGGTCTAGAGATCGCTATCAATAATGTATGCTCATATTGACCAGAATTCATAAGCCACTCAATGTATCAATCAACACAATATAAAACATTTTTGTATCACTAACAAATACACGCTCATATATATAGACACACTCAAACTCATGATAAGGCATTCCATTACCTTATCTCTTAATGAGTTACCCCACCAAAACCAAGGTTCTCACTTAACCTTGCGCTATGATACCAAAATGTAACGACCTAGGCTTTTCAACCATCTATAGTGGGTACAACCCACCGTGGCATACGCCAGTACCTCGAATTTAATTTACATCTAAGTTCATCTAAGTTCTGAAGGCATTTGAATAACTAAATTTAATACATGATGATTTAAATAAGATTAAACTTCACTTTTTATGCATAATTATGTGTGATATTTTTTGTTGGTTTCTTGAGTTAAGCAACTAAATTTATTTCCTTTCGAATACACTTAATGCATATGCACCAATGCACCATCAATAAAAACGTGTATCCAAAACATTATTTTTACAGAAACATAGACAACTGCGTATCTTATTGCATGCTACATGTCATAAACATCATTGACCTGATTTTTTATACTTTATGCCCTTGGTTGTTGATAGTTTTCTATCATAATTTTTTTGTCATAATATAACACAAATGTAAATTATTTATGATGATGGCTATTCGAATATCCTAGATCTACTATTGCATACACACACACACACACACATACACACACTTATTCAATACACATGTTACAAATAAATCCTAATTAACAATATATAAACTCCTATCTCCTCTTTTCCATTCCTTTTCCTATCTTCTCATTTCAGAAGCAAGTGATGGTATTTTGGCAACTTCAGGAAGAAGCAACTGCGTGGTGGAACGCGGTGACCATGGATGTTCCTGAAGGTATTTCCTTTTAGAGCAAGTTTAGGAAGCTTTTGAGGAGCAGTTTATACCCACCGCAAGGAAGCGTGGTGCATAGTCAGTTTTTTCTTCTGGTAGAAAAGGTTAAAGTTGTTCTAATTTGCGAAGAGAGAACATTATTTTTGGAATTGAACTGGGTAGGATCGTAAAAGTGACTTGCGATAGCCTGAGTGTTCTCTTGGGTAATCTTTTGCATGGGATTGAGGCATCTCTAGAGGATGTAGGAGCTATCGAAGTGATCAGAGATTTTTCGGATGTATTCGAGGAAGTCAAGGTTTGCCTTAGCATCTGGAGAGTGAGTTTTTGTATCGACTTGATTCCAAGAGCGATACCGGTGGTTCAGCCTAGTAGAGGGATGGTCCCTAGGGAGAGGATTTGGTGAAGCAACTTAGGATTTCATAGAGCTCTTGTGTTTACTCTATTTGATCTATTTTCGAGCTTTCTCCAAGGGTAGCTGAAGACAGTACCCTTGACTGAGGACTCATCCGTTTCTTTGAGTGGTTGGTTATATCTTTGAATTAACCAACGCTCTAGATTTTGTGGATCCGATGAACCGTGTTTTCTAGAATGTGTTGATCAAGTTGTATTCGTGTTCATCGGCGGTATTCTCATCTTCTCAAATCAGATATGAGTAGCGAAAGCAAGGTAGTAGCTGTTCTAGAATGGAAGCAACCGCAGACTCCTACATGAAGTTTTCCAGGATTTAAAGGCGAAGTTGTCTAGTGCACCTATTTTGTCTTTTTCGGATAGGAGAAGTAAGTTTGAAGTCTACTAGTGCTTGTGGAGTAGAGTTTGTGTTTTGGATTATTCGGCAGATCTTGAGAGGACCATCCTTGTTGAGTAGAATCCGAAGATCATCTTGTTTTTGGTCCAGATTGATTCAGAGAATAAGTTCTTTTGCCTACAGGATTGAATTGCCAGTTCGGATGGCTGGAATTCACAAGATATTCCACGTATCTCTAGGGGAGTACATGTATGATTCATCACTGGTTTTTTGATGATTAGTCACCATTTTTTCATCTTTTATGCGATATGACCCCATCGAAGATGGTTTTTGGTAAATCACAATCGATTTTTTTCACATTCTTCGATGGGTGGTTGTCGAATTTTGCTTTATATAAAGCATAAAATTGTAAAAAAGTTTATTTGGTTGGACTAACCATAATATTTTTTAGAAGGTGGAGTTCTCCTAAAATTTATGCTTCCCTTATCCAAAAATGAAGTCTCTTTAACAATAACCTACAATTAATTTATTACAAGAAACACTGTGAAAATCGGGAAATAGGTCGGTATATCTATAGTTTTCCAGATGTTTTTCACTTTATTTAGAAAATATTAAAATGAGAAAAAAGGTAGTTATTTTATCGGCGTTACATCGGAATTCCTAATGATTTTTTCTGTTGACGTTCTACGCTATTTATAATGTTTCTAGTAGTGTGAATGCATGACGATGTGTATCGCCTTTCAGCTAGTGAAAACTGTGCATCAAAAGCCAAGTGGTTTATGTCAACCCTTGGAGGTACTGACTTGGAGGTTGGATTCAATATCTATGGATTTTGTAGATGAATTAACGATGTTGAGAACGGAAAAATGATAGTATTTTGGTAATACTTGATAGGCCGACTAAGAGAGCTCATTCTATTCCAGTGAATTGATAAGAACGACAACTAGTTTAGCGAATCTTTACCTAAAGAACGTGGTAAGACTCCACAGGATTCCGAGTAACATAGTTAGTGATAGGGACTCATTTTTAGCAGTGAATTCTAGACACCATATCTAGGTTCAAATCCTTTTTATTTACAAATTATATTTGTACATTTCCCTTATATATATAATTTCACTATGGTTATATAAAATCATTCCTTAATTGTTTATCTTTGTTTACACTATAATAATAACAACTTTTATTAGAACACAAACAACAAATGACAATAATCAAATATTATCATTCACTAACGACCAAACACACCAAATATACTACAATAATTTCTAAAAATTTATTTCTTTATATATAAAATACAATCAAGGTAAAATTATTTTATTTACCCAATTTCAAAACAGTAACATGTTGAATTACTTCGTTCAAAGGTCTAGAGATCGCTATCAATAATGTATGCTCATATTGACCAGAATTCATAAGCCACTCAATGTATCAATCAACACAATATAAAACATTTTTGTATCACTAACAAATACACGCTCATATATATAGACACACTCAAACTCATGATAAGGCATTCCATTACCTTATCTCTTAATGAGTTACCCCACCAAAACCAAGGTTCTCACTTAACCTTGCGCTATGATACCAAAATGTAACGACCTAGGCTTTTCAACCATCTATAGTGGGTACAACCCACCGTGGCATACGCCAGTACCTCGAATTTAATTTACATCTAAGTTCATCTAAGTTCTGAAGGCATTTGAATAACTAAATTTAATACATGATGATTTAAATAAGATTAAACTTCACTTTTTATGCATAATTATGTGTGATATTTTTTTGTTGGTTTCTTGAGTTAAGCAACTAAATTTATTTCCTTTCGAATACACTTAATGCATATGCACCAATGCACCATCAATAAAAACGTGTATCCAAAACATTATTTTTACAGAAACATAGACAACTGCGTATCTTATTGCATGCTACATGTCATAAACATCATTGACCTGATTTTTTATACTTTATGCCCTTGGTTGTTGATAGTTTTCTATCATAATTTTTTTGTCATAATATAACACAAATGTAAATTATTTATGATGATGGCTATTCGAATATCCTAGATCTACTATTGCATACACACACACACACATACACACACTTATTCAATACACATGTTACAAATAAATCCTAATTAACAATATATAAACTCCTATCTCCTCTTTTCCATTCCTTTTCCTATCTTCTCATTTCAGAAGCAAGTGATGGTATTTTGGCAACTTCAGGAAGAAGCAACTGCGTGGTGGAACGCGGTGACCATGGATGTTCCTGAAGGTATTTCCTTTTAGAGCAAGTTTAGGAAGCTTTTGAGGAGCAGTTTATACCCACCGCAAGGAAGCGTGGTGCATAGTCAGTTTTTTCTTCTGGTAGAAAAGGTTAAAGTTGTTCTAATTTGCGAAGAGAGAACATTATTTTTGGAATTGAACTGGGTAGGATCGTAAAAGTGACTTGCGATAGCCTGAGTGTTCTCTTGGGTAATCTTTTGCATGGGATTGAGGCATCTCTAGAGGATGTAGGAGCTATCGAAGTGATCAGAGATTTTTCGGATGTATTCGAGGAAGTCAAGGTTTGCCTTAGCATCTGGAGAGTGAGTTTTTGTATCGACTTGATTCCAAGAGCGATACCGGTGGTTCAGCCTAGTAGAGGGATGGTCCCTAGGGAGAGGATTTGGTGAAGCAACTTAGAATTTCATAGAGCTCTTGTGTTTACTCTATTTGATCTATTTTCGAGCTTTCTCCAAGGGTAGCTGAAGACAGTACCCTTGACTGAGGACTCATCCGTTTCTTTGAGTGGTTGGTTATATCTTTGAATTAACCAACGCTCTAGATTTTGTGGATCCGATGAACCGTGTTTTCTAGAATGTGTTGATCAAGTTGTATTCGTGTTCATCGGCGGTATTCTCATCTTCTCAAATCAGATATGAGTAGCGAAAGCAAGGTAGTAGCTGTTCTAGAATGGAAGCAACCGCAGACTCCTACATGAAGTTTTCCAGGATTTAAAGGCGAAGTTGTCTTTTTCGGATAGGAGAAGTAAGTTTGAAGTCTACTAGTGCTTGTGGAGTAGAGTTTGTGTTTTGGATTATTCTGCAGATCTTGAGAGGACCATCCTTGTTGAGTAGAATCCGAAGATCATCTTGTTTTTGGTCCAGATTGATTCAGAGAATAAGTTCTTTTGCCTACAGGATTGAATTGCCAGTTCGGATGGCTGGAATTCACAAGATATTCCACGTATCTCTAGGGGAGTACATGTATGATTCATCACTGGTTTTTTGATGATTAGTCACCATTTTTTCATCTTTTATGCGATATGACCCCATCGAAGATGGTTTTTGGTAAATCACAATCGATTTTTTTCACATTCTTCGATGGGTGGTTGTCGAATTTTGCTTTATATAAAGCATAAAATTGTAAAAAAGTTTATTTGGTTGGACTAACCATAATATTTTTTAGAAGGTGGAGTTCTCCTAAAATTTATGCTTCCCTTATCCAAAAATGAAGTCTCTTTAACAATAACCTACAATTAATTTATTACAAGAAACACTGTGAAAATCGGGAAATAGGTCGGTATATCTATAGTTTTCCAGATGTTTTTCACTTTATTTAGAAAATATTAAAATGAGAAAAAAGGTAGTTATTTTATCGGCGTTACATCGGAATTCCCAATGATTTTTTCTGTTGACGTTCTACGCTATTTATAATGTTTCTAGTAGTGTGAATGCATGACGATGTGTATCGCCTTTCAGCTAGTGAAAACTGTGCATCAAAAGCCAAGTGGTTTATGTCAACCCTTGGAGGTACTGACTTGGAGGTTGGATTCAATATCTATGGATTTTGTAGATGAATTAACGATGTTGAGAACGGAAAAATGATAGTATTTTGGTAATACTTGATAGGCCGACTAAGAGAGCTCATTCTATTCCAGTGAATTGATAAGAACGACAACTAGTTTAGCGAATCTTTACCTAAAGAACGTGGTAAGACTCCACAGGATTCCGAGTAACATAGTTAGTGATAGGGACTCATTTTTAGCAGTGAATTCTAGACACCATATCTAGGTTCAAATCCTTTTTATTTACAAATTATATTTGTACATTTCCCTTATATATATAATTTCACTATGGTTATATAAAATCATTCCTTAATTGTTTATCTTTGTTTACACTATAATAATAACAACTTTTATTAGAACACAAACAACAAATGACAATAATCAAATATTATCATTCACTAACGACCAAACACACCAAATATACTACAATAATTTCTAAAAATTTATTTCTTTATATATAAAATACAATCAAGGTAAAATTATTTTATTTACCCAATTTCAAAACAGTAACATGTTGAATTACTTCGTTCAAAGGTCTAGAGATCGCTATCAATAATGTATGCTCATATTGACCAGAATTCATAAGCCACTCAATGTATCAATCAACACAATATAAAACATTTTTGTATCACTAACAAATACACGCTCATATATATAGACACACTCAAACTCATGATAAGGCATTCCATTACCTTATCTCTTAATGAGTTACCCCACCAAAACCAAGGTTCTCACTTAACCTTGCGCTATGATACCAAAATGTAACGACCTAGGCTTTTCAACCATCTATAGTGGGTACAACCCACCGTGGCATACGCCAGTACCTCGAATTTAATTTACATCTAAGTTCATCTAAGTTCTGAAGGCATTTGATTAACTAAATTTAATACATGATGATTTAAATAAGATTAAACTTCACTTTTTATGCATAATTATGTGTGATATTTTTTTGTTGGTTTCTTGAGTTAAGCAACTAAATTTATTTCCTTTCGAATACACTTAATGCATATGCACCAATGCACCATCAATAAAAACGTGTATCCAAAACATTATTTTTACAGAAACATAGACAACTGCGTATCTTATTGCATGCTACATGTCATAAACATCATTGACCTGATTTTTTATACTTTATGCCCTTGGTTGTTGATAGTTTTCTATCATAATTTTTTTGTCATAATATAACACAAATGTAAATTATTTATGATGATGGCTATTCGAATATCCTAGATCTACTATTGCATACACACACACACACACATACACACACTTATTCAATACACATGTTACAAATAAATCCTAATTAACAATATATAAACTCCTATCTCCTCTTTTCCATTCCTTTTCCTATCTTCTCATTTCAGAAGCAAGTGATGGTATTTTGGCAACTTCAGGAAGAAGCAACTGCGTGGTGGAACGCGGTGACCATGGATGTTCCTGAAGGTATTTCCTTTTAGAGCAAGTTTAGGAAGCTTTTGAGGAGCAGTTTATACCCACCGCAAGGAAGCGTGGTGCATAGTCAGTTTTTTCTTCTGGTAGAAAAGGTTAAAGTTGTTCTAATTTGCGAAGAGAGAACATTATTTTTGGAATTGAACTGGGTAGGATCGTAAAAGTGACTTGCGATAGCCTGAGTGTTCTCTTGGGTAATCTTTTGCATGGGATTGAGGCATCTCTAGAGGATGTAGGAGCTATCGAAGTGATCAGAGATTTTTCGGATGTATTCGAGGAAGTCAAGGTTTGCCTTAGCATCTGGAGAGTGAGTTTTTGTATCGACTTGATTCCAAGAGCGATACCGGTGGTTCAGCCTAGTAGAGGGATGGTCCCTAGGGAGAGGATTTGGTGAAGCAACTTAGGATTTCATAGAGCTCTTGTGTTTACTCTATTTGATCTATTTTCGAGCTTTCTCCAAGGGTAGCTGAAGACAGTACCCTTGACTGAGGACTCATCCGTTTCTTTGAGTGGTTGGTTATATCTTTGAATTAACCAACGCTCTAGATTTTGTGGATCCGATGAACCGTGTTTTCTAGAATGTGTTGATCAAGTTGTATTCGTGTTCATCGGCGGTATTCTCATCTTCTCAAATCAGATATGAGTAGCGAAAGCAAGGTAGTAGCTGTTCTAGAATGGAAGCAACCGCAGACTCCTACATGAAGTTTTCCAGGATTTAAAGGCGAAGTTGTCTAGTGCACCTATTTTGTCTTTTTCGGATAGGAGAAGTAAGTTTGAAGTCTACTAGTGCTTGTGGAGTAGAGTTTGTGTTTTGGATTATTCGGCAGATCTTGAGAGGACCATCCTTGTTGAGTAGAATCCGAAGATCATCTTGTTTTTGGTCCAGATTGATTCAGAGAATAAGTTCTTTTGCCTACAGGATTGAATTGCCAGTTCGGATGGCTGGAATTCACAAGATATTCCACGTATCTCTAGGGGAGTACATGTATGATTCATCACTGGTTTTTTGATGATTAGTCACCATTTTTTCATCTTTTATGCGATATGACCCCATCGAAGATGGTTTTTGGTAAATCACAATCGATTTTTTTCACATTCTTCGATGGGTGGTTGTCGAATTTTGCTTTATATAAAGCATAAAATTGTAAAAAAGTTTATTTGGTTGGACTAACCATAATATTTTTTAGAAGGTGGAGTTCTCCTAAAATTTATGCTTCCCTTATCCAAAAATGAAGTCTCTTTAACAATAACCTACAATTAATTTATTACAAGAAACACTGTGAAAATCGGGAAATAGGTCGGTATATCTATAGTTTTCCAGATGTTTTTCACTTTATTTAGAAAATATTAAAATGAGAAAAAAGGTAGTTATTTTATCGGCGTTACATCGGAATTCCTAATGATTTTTTCTGTTGACGTTCTACGCTATTTATAATGTTTCTAGTAGTGTGAATGCATGACGATGTGTATCGCCTTTCAGCTAGTGAAAACTGTGCATCAAAAGCCAAGTGGTTTATGTCAACCCTTGGAGGTACTGACTTGGAGGTTGGATTCAATATCTATGGATTTTGTAGATGAATTAACGATGTTGAGAACGGAAAAATGATAGTATTTTGGTAATACTTGATAGGCCGACTAAGAGAGCTCATTCTATTCCAGTGAATTGATAAGAACGACAACTAGTTTAGCGAATCTTTACCTAAAGAACGTGGTAAGACTCCACAGGATTCCGAGTAACATAGTTAGTGATAGGGACTCATTTTTAGCAGTGAATTCTAGACACCATATCTAGGTTCAAATCCTTTTTATTTACAAATTATATTTGTACATTTCCCTTATATATATAATTTCACTATGGTTATATAAAATCATTCCTTAATTGTTTATCTTTGTTTACACTATAATAATAACAACTTTTATTAGAACACAAACAACAAATGACAATAATCAAATATTATCATTCACTAACGACCAAACACACCAAATATACTACAATAATTTCTAAAAATTTATTTCTTTATATATAAAATACAATCAAGGTAAAATTATTTTATTTACCCAATTTCAAAACAGTAACATGTTGAATTACTTCGTTCAAAGGTCTAGAGATCGCTATCAATAATGTATGCTCATATTGACCAGAATTCATAAGCCACTCAATGTATCAATCAACACAATATAAAACATTTTTGTATCACTAACAAATACACGCTCATATATATAGACACACTCAAACTCATGATAAGGCATTCCATTACCTTATCTCTTAATGAGTTACCCCACCAAAACCAAGGTTCTCACTTAACCTTGCGCTATGATACCAAAATGTAACGACCTAGGCTTTTCAACCATCTATAGTGGGTACAACCCACCGTGGCATACGCCAGTACCTCGAATTTAATTTACATCTAAGTTCATCTAAGTTCTGAAGGCATTTGAATAACTAAATTTAATACATGATGATTTAAATAAGATTAAACTTCACTTTTTATGCATAATTATGTGTGATATTTTTTTGTTGGTTTCTTGAGTTAAGCAACTAAATTTATTTCCTTTCGAATACACTTAATGCATATGCACCAATGCACCATCAATAAAAACGTGTATCCAAAACATTATTTTTACAGAAACATAGACAACTGCGTATCTTATTGCATGCTACATGTCATAAACATCATTGACCTGATTTTTTATACTTTATGCCCTTGGTTGTTGATAGTTTTCTATCATAATTTTTTTGTCATAATATAACACAAATGTAAATTATTTATGATGATGGCTATTCGAATATCCTAGATCTACTATTGCATACACACACACACACATACACACACTTATTCAATACACATGTTACAAATAAATCCTAATTAACAATATATAAACTCCTATCTCCTCTTTTCCATTCCTTTTCCTATCTTCTCATTTCAGAAGCAAGTGATGGTATTTTGGCAACTTCAGGAAGAAGCAACTGCGTGGTGGAACGCGGTGACCATGGATGTTCCTGAAGGTATTTCCTTTTAGAGCAAGTTTAGGAAGCTTTTGAGGAGCAGTTTATACCCACCGCAAGGAAGCGTGGTGCATAGTCAGTTTTTTCTTCTGGTAGAAAAGGTTAAAGTTGTTCTAATTTGCGAAGAGAGAACATTATTTTTGGAATTGAACTGGGTAGGATCGTAAAAGTGACTTGCGATAGCCTGAGTGTTCTCTTGGGTAATCTTTTGCATGGGATTGAGGCATCTCTAGAGGATGTAGGAGCTATCGAAGTGATCAGAGATTTTTCGGATGTATTCGAGGAAGTCAAGGTTTGCCTTAGCATCTGGAGAGTGAGTTTTTGTATCGACTTGATTCCAAGAGCGATACCGGTGGTTCAGCCTAGTAGAGGGATGGTCCCTAGGGAGAGGATTTGGTGAAGCAACTTAGGATTTCATAGAGCTCTTGTGTTTACTCTATTTGATCTATTTTCGAGCTTTCTCCAAGGGTAGCTGAAGACAGTACCCTTGACTGAGGACTCATCCGTTTCTTTGAGTGGTTGGTTATATCTTTGAATTAACCAACGCTCTAGATTTTGTGGATCCGATGAACCGTGTTTTCTAGAATGTGTTGATCAAGTTGTATTCGTGTTCATCGGCGGTATTCTCATCTTCTCAAATCAGATATGAGTAGCGAAAGCAAGGTAGTAGCTGTTCTAGAATGGAAGCAACCGCTGACTCCTACATGAAGTTTTCCAGGATTTAAAGGCGAAGTTGTCTAGTGCACCTATTTTGTCTTTTTCGGATAGGAGAAGTAAGTTTGAAGTCTACTAGTGCTTGTGGAGTAGAGTTTGTGTTTTGGATTATTCGGCAGATCTTGAGAGGACCATCCTTGTTGAGTAGAATCCGAAGATCATCTTGTTTTTGGTCCAGATTGATTCAGAGAATAAGTTCTTTTGCCTACAGGATTGAATTGCCAGTTCGGATGGCTGGAATTCACAAGATATTCCACGTATCTCTAGGGGAGTACATGTATGATTCATCACTGGTTGTAGAACTAGCAATTCGAGAAGGATTTGGAAGTTCAATAGGACTTGATTCGTGGTCGGATATCCTATTCAGATTTGTAAATCGAGGTGAGGAGGAGCTCAAGATCAAAGTGGTGTAGCTAGTCAAAGTTCAATGGAGCGAGGATCCCAGATACTGTACCTGAGAAACTCTGGATAGTTTTAGGAAAGCTTATCCAGAATTGTGTCCGGATAGCTAGTGATGTTTGTTGAACGAAATTGTTTGTTTGGTTGATGGTGTATGACTGATATGTATGCTTGAGTTGTTTGAAATAAAAGCTTTTGGATTATCTTTTGTTTTAAATTTTGGGGACGAAATTCCTTTAAGGGGGTCGTCACATTACATATCTTCCATATTTTTTAGTTAAGTTTGATCTTTGTGACATGAAGTGTGTGAAACCGTAATGTTTGGTGTGTGTGTCCCCTTTCCAAATTAGAACATAAATATTCATACATAATACATGTACATACATACATATATGTATATTTGTGTGTGTATAATAATAATTTTTATTAATTCATGTATCTGTGCTAAACAATAGGAAGATATATTTACTGATGTCGAAACCTACTTCGAGGGATTGGATTAGATGTCGATGTAGGAATACTATGAGTTCTGGTAAGTTGAAAGTTATGAATGCTGACATGGCCGAAAGTTATGAACTAAAGGAAATTAAACTCATTAATCCAATAATCGGTTTATGGTTGAAATTGGTATGTTTTTCCTTGTATAACATGCTTGATTGAATCCATTAATTCAAAAAACCGTGAAGTTTTTTTTTATCTATATGTGATATAATTATTTTAAATCTTGCATGTTTGGTTGTTACTCGCTTCTCTTTAAAAGCTTTTAATACGGAAGTAATTTATTTGAATCCAATATTTTTAGTTGAGAATGGATTTACACTGCATATTGGCTGTAAATTTGAAAACTTCCAAAGGACTTTTAATAAACAAACCAAAAATACTTTTGATCTTTTACAAAGTTACCACTAAAAATAAGATCTAGATCTTTACTAAAGTATCAACGTAGAGATTATTTAAATTAATCCTAGTAAGCATAAACATTCCAAGCACTATTATTTGTCTATTAATTTTCATAGAAAAATTAGATTAAGATAACAATATACATGGATATTAAGGTTGCAACTTTAAAAAATGGTAAACTATTTCGGGTATTTTTTTTGCTACTAAACTAAGCAATCCTTAGAGGAAAATAGTAGTAAATTTTCTATACAACTTACTAAATGTTTGAATACCATGTAATATGTGGCAACTGTGGTATTTTGGACAAAGCCAGATAAATCTTTCCACATTACTATTAATATAATAGTTTATGCTCACATTTCCATATGTATTGTATAGTTGCTATAAATTTACATCAAATGCGTCAATCTTTAAGCATGATAACCCGGAATAGGAGCTAAGAAAATCAAAACTTACATAAAAAATAGTACGAACTATGATTTCATCGACAAACAAGTGCACTGGATTATAAAAGGTAAGACTGGTATCACATAATTTATGAAAGAATCCTTCTTAACATTGTAGCAGATACATCACAGTTCCTACTTCATAAACAAAGAAAGAATCCTTTAGATTTTTAATATGTCATTTTACTACATCTTGGGTCGGATTTTCAAGTAAGCCTTCAACACACATTCAAGCCTACTCTTCTTACTCTTTGCTGCCATATTATATTATTATTTCCATAGCTTATTAAATAGAACTATCATTATTTGATAATACAGTTGTAAATCATCAGTGACCACAATACTATAAGTATAAAGTTCGATTCAACTTTCATTAAATTATGTTTTATCACTACTTTTTTAAGAAAAAAGAAACAAAATCTTGAAAACAAATCAATTACAAATTTTCTTATCAAATATTTTATATATTGACGCCGAATATTTTTACTCATTGATATCACTTCGAAAAAAAAGGAAAAATAATTCATTAATCTTATAATCAGGATAAGAAAGAAATATATCGACTTTTTCTTTGAAGCTGTCTAAATCATATTCTGGAATATATGCTTGTTTAACAATTTTCCAGTAAGATTATTTATGTTAGACCTCACTGTGATGAATATCTAATGAGTACATACATATACATACATACATACATACATACATACATACATACATACATACATACATACATACATACATACATACATACATACATACATACATACATATAGTGTTAGAATAGATTTCATATAAATAAACACAGTTGGTTACGGTGAAATCTTCATCAAATCAAAGACTATAAGGATTGGGATCTACTTTTTCACCAATTAAAACATAATGAGCTGTAAGAATTGGGATCTACTTTGTCACCAATGTGTTAGATTAGGGTTTGTATATGCATGTCAATAACAGAACAAAATCTGGCATGTTTTAATCATTACTAATTCTTACATCATCATGAATAAGGACCACTCGTTCAATCGACCCAATAATGTATATTGAATAGACAAAAAGATAAAATATTATAAATGTGTAATCTAGACCTGTAATTTGATAGAAAACAAATTCATTCGATAGTTATTACCTATAACAAGCTGTATTATGTTTATGTGCAACTGAACTATTCAATAACATTGAAAACTATTTTTAGTTGTTTCTTTTGCTTGATAGAATTTTAACATTGTATCTTGTATCTTTGCACATTGTATAAAATATTACTGAATGATTATAAAAAAATGATTGATCATTTATTAACTGCAGTTTGGTCCATAGAAAAGACTACTTTTCAAATTTTAGCATTGGCACTACATCAATCTGTAACAAGATGTTCAATGGACATGAAAGCTAATTTAAATCTCAGCCTCAGCCTATGTCTTGTGTATACATGTCCTGATTGAAATTCAGATATAAATTAGCTTTTGTACTGTGTATATCTTGTTTATTCTACGTAGAGCCTCAGCTTTCGTCAATTAAAAATGGTGTTTATTTCTGTTTTTAGCTAATTAATGGCTTGAGTTCATACTGTGATTAACTAACTAAATACAAAAGTGATCGATTTTACCAATTTGCATAAGCTGATAAGATATTAAAATCATACATCTTAGGTGCCCTTGCTACTAACATGGATTCTTGCATTGGATTGTATTGTGAAAGCTAATTATGAAAACAAATTATTGACAAGATATTAAAATCATACATCATTTGCATATGCCAATAATATATTGTGAAAACACATTAGATGTATAGGTTCTACTACATTAACAGTAACATGGATTCTTGCACTAGATTCATCCACATTGAATTGCACTAGATTAATCAGTTGTATACTTTTATGATAATTGATTAATGTGCTGGCTTTGATAGAAGCGGTAGAAGAAAGACAGAAATTAGAAGCTAGTCTCAGTGGTGGAGATGTAATAAGTTTGAAAGATTTTGAAAAAGTTCCTATTGCTGAAGCTTTTGAAGATGACAAAAGACAAAGCTATTGCCGTGCTATTATGTGATGCCCCACCTCTATACCCACGCTAGCCAAGGACACTACGGGGTAATGCCGTCAACTGGCGCAGAGAATAAGGCTGTTGAGGAGCGACCATCAGTGTAATTGCTTTGTGCGAGCACCGATATGTCAGATAGTACAACATGCATCTGTTTAAGGAGGGAAATCCGATATACCGATACAAACTCAAAGCTACTGCACAATGGCTATATATATTCCTTGGAAACAAACTAGAAGTAAACATAACACAAATCAGTCATAGACATCCATATCACAAAGGCAGAAATGGATATGAATATATAACACATGAAGGTATACATCAGAGTAGTGGTCTGACCAGATCCACAATATCACAAAAGAATAACTACAAGTGCTACACAAAAGAATATGGATACATCTATGAGTCTATATCTCAAATGTATACAACAAAAACCACTAATCTAAGTAGTTAGCCAAAAGTTAGGGTGATAATCCCAAATGTGAAGTCATGTAGAAGCACCCGTAACATCTCGGTCTGACCAGAATATTATTTAATAAGAAAATAATAAACGGACCAGTCTAGCTATAAATATCAGATAAAATGATATAGAATAAGAGGTATGACATAGATATATAATAACCATATGTTAACGCTAAAATTTGAACGCTAACACCCCGGTGTATAAAGTGTAGTTGTGAAAGCACCACCCGATGATTCGGGAACAGAGTATAAGCAGAAAGTCACAGAAAAAGCAGTGAATAACAACGATTTTATAGTGGTTCGGCTCAAAGCAAGCCTACGTCCACTTTAATTCTCTTTATTGCTAAACCGATTACAACTTTACAACAATCTTCAATTACAATTATGACGAGACAAACAACTAGAACTTTGGTAGAGAAGAATTCTTCGAATCCATGTAGATTGCGTTAGATTTTCCCTTGAAGTTAGTTGAGATGTCCTTCGAACTTGAAGTGTCGGGTAAGTTGAGAATTCAGCAGAGTATTGGCGCTTGAAATGATTGGCCAAAAGTCCCCCCAAATGTTGGAAGTGGTCATGTATTTATAGGAGTTTTCGGCCTTGAATTGTGAGTCGTACCCGACTCATCGTTAACTCGTAGCCGAGTCAGGTTGGGTCGTGGACGACTCAACAGGTTGAACCCCAGCTTCGTACCAGAGCGCCTTCGATCCTCTGAATATAGCACAAGTCTTAAGTCGTCCCCGAGTCATTCCTCTTTGATATAAGTATCATGATAGCGGGCTGCGACTTAGTAACTTTAGGTCGTGGATGAGTCATGGTGAGTCGTCTCATGTTAACACGCGGCCGACCTACTGGGTTAGCTCACGGCTTGGTCCAAAGTGATAAGTCGTTCACGAGTTAACCAAACGCAACTTTCTTGATGCTAGCATGAGTCGTACACGACTCATCATTGGTCGTAACTCGTCAACGAGTTATCTCATTTCAGCATGGTATTGAACTTGTCCCTGAAGTCTTAGGTCGTTCAACCGTAGCTGTAATTAGGTCGTATCATATTTAAAGTCGCACAACCTTTAAGTCGTAGGCCGTTCATTTTCTTAAGTCATATAGGCCTTAACTCGTTAGGTTTCTTAACTCGTAACATTCCCTCAGTTGCAGATCTTAGGTCGTAGGCTTCTTGAGTCGTAGAGGCTTTAAGTCGTACATATCCTTAACACGTTAAGTCTTAACTCGTACCAGCTCCTTGGGTCGTACGTTTCTTAGGTCGTAGGCTTCTTGAGTCGTAGAGGCTTTAAGTCGTACATATCCTTAACACGTTAAGTCTTAACTCGTACCAGCTCCTTGGGTCGTACGTTTCTTAGGTCGTAGAGAATTAAGGGTTAACATTTGCCCCTCGAAGTACATGCCTATGTCATAGGTCGTGTGCTTTGACTCATCCTAACTCGTACGTACCGACTCAAGTTTTACTGTCTCGAACTATAAAATGCTTGAGTCGTTTCTCCTTCTCATCACTTTATCCTTAAGCCATTTCTGCCATTACCACATTCTCTAAACCTTTAAAGACGATCTCGACCCAATTTACACCCAATCCTCTCTAGCAACACACAATCGTAAGCGATTTCTTCTCTCTCTTCGATCGTTGATCATTATCACCTTATGCGCTTAATTCTCCGCCTCCGGTTCGCCCCTTCGAGCCCTATGAGTTTTGTTGGATTGATCGCTGATGAACTTAGGTCTGTCTGATTTGACTTATGGCGATTCTCCATTCGAGGCGATCCTGTAGTGTGATAGGGTTAAGGTTGTTGCTGTTGGAGAGGCCATTGGATTAACGGGTTAAGAGTTAGAGGGGGAAGCGAGTTGGCCGAATAGAGTGGGAGATTGCCCCATGTACGACTTAGCAACTTCCATGCGACCCAGTGGCCTTTGCAATTAACTTTAATCCGACCTAGCAAGTTTTGCGACTTAAGTCATGAGTCGTGACCGAGTTAGAACTTAGAAGATTTCTTGTTGTTTTTGAACCGGAGCCCTCCTTCTGTTCATTGACTTACGATTTAGAGCATAGCCGACCTAATGCATTGACGACTTAAGATTGAAACGGCTTAACTTTATTCGCCTCATAATCCCAAGGTTGTAGGCGAGTTAGTGCTTAAGTCGTCGCCGAGTTAGTACTTGAGTTGTCTACGACTTAGCACTTGCACTGTTGTATGGATTTTGAACTGTTGAACTTTGCTGCATTCTTTTACAGATTACTTTAACTTGTAAGCTAACAATCTGTTTGATACAATATTTACAGAAAATTGGGACGAATATACTGCCGTTGACTTCACATTTGAATATCCAGTTGCTTGTGTAGAATGGCCTCTCAACAGGAGGATACAACGGTTCAGACTGGGGAGGCAACTGTTATTCCAGCTTCACTAGCCAATCCTCCCGAAAGAGCCCCTACCACACTATCATACAAAGTTTTTCGCCAGTTGTGTGGTCAGTTTGGCATTGCTGAATCAGATGCTATTCTTCCCGAAAGAAGTAATACTGCCGACGTAGCACCTCCCGGCTTTGTGATAGTTAATCGACAAATGTGCCTGAACGGGGCCATCCCTCTTTTCAACAACTTTCTCGAGCATCTTCTTCGTCGACTGGCCATTTCTCCATCCCAGCTACACCCCAATGGCTATGCCATCCTAATGGGGTTGTGCGTGTTATTTGGGAGAACGTTTAATCGACTTTCGAGCTTTGACGAAATCTGTTATTTATGCTCCTTTACCCGGACCAAAGATCATCCTTCCATTACCGTTGTGAGAAGTGCCCGAAACCGCAAATTAATCGTTGGCCTTCCCGACACTGCTCATGGGTTCCTGACCCAGTTCTTCTTTGTTCGATGCCCCTTGGGGTTCTATGCTGTGTGGAGGAAAGGAAGCGAGATCGTCTATCTCTACTTCTTCTATTCTTTGAGTTTTGCGAATTCTGAATTATCAAGTGCTAGCTTTGTTTTTCCATTTCAGCGCTCCCCCCTTCATCTAAAGATCCCAGCCACAAGCCAACTTTAGAGAGGCTCATGGCTATCCCAATTGAAGAGCGGGACATAAAATTTCTGTTGAATGACGAATTCCTTTATCAGTTTGGACTCCTTCACCCTTCTCGTTCCACTCAGCCTTGTGAAGTTCCCGATTCTCCAGCGGAGGCTGAAAAGCTTATGCCAAAAGATTCCTCCACTGAAACTTTACTGTTGAAGTGCCCCACTCTCACTGATGTTGCGGGGCCGTCTAGCAAGTCGACACTTGCCCCAGTTATCGAAGAGGAAGAACCTCCACGATCTTCCGGGAGATCTGCTGACGAAGGAGTTGAGAAAGCAAGTCCCAAAAAGCATGATGGTGATGATGTTTTTGAGGGGTTGAGTGACCTAATTGTGACTTCACAAGAACTTTTTAAAGATGATGTTTCCAAAACTATCTCTCCTGTAATCGAGGCGACATCTTCTCTACAACAAATGCCAACTCCTCCTACTCAAGTTATCACCACCTCTACTCCACAGAGTGGCCTGTAGCTTGATGCGTGTAGTTTACACATTACACAACACTTAGGATTTTTCAGCACTTGTTTGTGTTTGACTTCTTTTCTCTAAAGGCTTTTAAGACTTGTCTTTTTGCCTTTCAGATCCTTCAATGGGGCGTAGCGGCAGCGGCTCTTACTATAAAGACTTTCAGCGCTATGGAGGGCTTGGCAACTATGATTATAGACGCTACCTTACTGGTCCCAGAGAAACCGATGAGCAGAGAGCTGCTCGAAAAGCTAGAGAGAGGAGAGAATATGAAGAACGTCATGAGAGGATAGATGTGCGACATGAGTCTCCTTCAAGAGGCGATGACTCTCACAAACGTAAAACACATGATGGTCGGGGGAAGAGCCACATTGTTGAGGACCCGAGCAAG
This sequence comes from Allium cepa, assembly GCA_030765085.1. Classification (NCBI taxonomy): domain Eukaryota; kingdom Viridiplantae; phylum Streptophyta; class Magnoliopsida; order Asparagales; family Amaryllidaceae; genus Allium; species Allium cepa. Next base: position 926,236,718 of record CM060939.1, read on the forward strand.
CGGGCCAAACCTAGTGAGAAGCACGCATCTGCAATATCTGAAAAGTTTGATGCTCCCATCTCTATCGACATTCCTTCCAAATCCCCTGCTCTTGAAGGAAGCGCTATTCAAACACTTCTTAATAGGCCTTCATAGCGTGTTGAAAGGGGCCCACCGACCCTACAGAGCCGATTCCCCAATTGGTGCTTGAAGGGGGTGCGCTTCGATCTTGATTTAGTCCCCATTGATAAAGAAGCCATGTACCAAAATCTTGATGCCGTCAGACTTGATATTGAAAGAATGTCTGGATGGCAAAAGCTTGTTGATGAACTCCAAAGGGTCAATCGGGCCAATATCGAGGCGATGCTAACTATGGAGAACGATAAGTCGGAATGGCAGAAGATTCTTGACCAGCACAGCATCGAGATGAAAAACATAACCGAGTATAACGAGAAACTTGAAGCTGAAGTCAAGCAGCTTAAAGACGATCTTACCTCCTCTTCTAACACTTACACTCAAAGAGAAGAGGTGCTACAAAAACAAGTGTGGGATGCACATGCTGGCCAAAGAAATGCCGAAGCTAAAGTTGAGAGGCTAGAAGAGGTCGTAGAGAATTACCGCACTGATGTCGCTCAGTTGCGGAGTAAAATGAGCGCCCAAGACATGGAGATTGAAGCGTTAAAAGCTCAACTTGCTAAAACTGAAAAAGAACGAGATGAGGCCATGGCTGGTAAAATCGCAGCTGAAGAATCTATTCAAGCCATGAAAGCCAACGTCAGTTCAAATCTATTCGACTTTTACTTGCACAGCGTCTTGGGGCACGACAGTCTCTCTTTTCTCGGTCCTGAATACGAAATCACCTTGGCTGAAGTGTGGGAAGCCGCTCTCGACATGTTCAGAGGCGCCGGGTATACCGAGGAAGAGCTTGAGGCGCGCTATCTAGATGAGGAGACTCGTGCTTCTCTTGCGAAGGGAAAAGAGCAACTTGCCAGAGTGCGGACTGGGATGGCGGAAGAGGAACGTTTTGGAAAAGAATTACCACCTACTACCTCTGTTCGTCCTTTAGTTTCTCCTGGGGTTGACATCACAGGTTCCAGTGCTCATTCCCCGCCTCCTACAAGAACCGGGGTAATTACCCCTACTGATGATGAGGCTTTGGAGGATATTGGAGCTCAAAATTATGAGATTGAACTAGCGAAGCAAATATCTTCAGGTAACTTTGACATTGGTCCGATTCAGGTGGATTGCCTGCTTTCTCCTCAAAAGTTTGATGAGCTTCTCGATTACTTCTTGAATCTTGACGAACCCATATCTCCCTTCTTTTCGGGAGATACTAATATTTTTAACTTCTCTTCTTCTGCAGTTGAAACACCAAGTGCTGTGCAAACTTCGCCTCCTGCAGCTATTATTCCTCCGTCTTTTCAAGTTACTCCCCTTCCTACTTCTCAACCAGGATCACAGGAAGAAAAGATAGGAGCTCTTCAGGGTCTGGACGATCCTGCTATTTCTCAAAAAGGAGAAGAACTCGAGACAGGCGAAGTCTCTCCGGATCGAACTACTTCTGACGATACAAAACTGTCCGCATTCATTACTCCGGAAAGTGAGTCTTCAAAGAGGAGACCGAAGCGCACATCTTCGAAGAAGAAGAGGAAGAGTATTTTGATCACAGAAACGATTTGGAAGTTACTCGGAGGCTCCTCTTTCTCCTTCTTCCCCAACTCTTTTAAGCCGGCGCGAGAAGCTACCAATTAAACCAGGCGAAGGCTCAAAAGGTGGTGGGAGAAAGAAGAAGTGATGAACCTTGCTTTTCCTTCCTTGTTTAGTTTTTGCCTTTTGCATGTATTGAAGCTTGTAATGACCGGATATTATGCGGGTACCGGCCTCCCGCTTTTCTTTTGTTGGAACCTGTACCTGTATATAGAATAGTGTTGAATAAAATGATTCTTTTTCTTTGTATAAATTTCTGTCTATATCTGAGAATGCATTTACTATTTTTGTACAAGTTTCTTTGTACGATATTGCAGTGAGCTTGTGGTATATATTGTTCGAGCGCAATTTTACCGATGCAGTTACGCCATGCTGCCCCTATACCATAAGCCCATTGTAATATTTTATTTTATGAGGAACTTGTGCTTTTATTTTTTAGAGAATAATTATTCCACATTTGGAGGAATATGATTTCATTAAAAAATAGAGCACAAATAAGTTTCTACGCTTCAACTTTCGAAGATATCACTCTTTATTTTGTGCATATACACATTTTATTGAATGAAATCTTCTATGTGGTAAAGCGGGTATTTGTAAAGCACTTCAACTTCTTTTTGAGGAAGAGAATTTTCTAGAACAAGTAATTCACTCTTCCTTTGAAAGTTAAAGTGTGCTCTTAATGAGGATTTTTTTTTTTTTTACTTGCCACAGTAAAGGGCTTCTTGATTTTTGTTTCTTTGAAAAGTTGCACCTCTGAGGAAGACTTTTTCACGTTTCAACACTTGGAAGTTTTACTTCAATCTTGGTGAAACGTGTGCCTCCGAAGAGGTCTTTTCTGCTTGATTGTGCCTCCGGGAGGAGGTCTTTTCATTTCTGCCTCTGGGAAGAGGTCTTTCTGTCTTATTGTGCCTCTGGGAAGAGGTCTTTCTGTTTCTGCCCCTTGGGAGAGGCTCTCTCTCTCTCTTTTTTTTTGGCATTTCATCTCCGGTGAAGTGAAACTCCGAAGAGCGGTTGTTACACTTCAACTCCTGGCGAAATGGGCCTCCGAAGAAGGCTTTTATTTTGTTTTACATTTCAACTCTGGTGAAGTGAAATTCCGAAGAGCGGTTGTAACACTTCAACTCCTGGTGAAATGGGCCTCCGAAGAGGGCTTTTATTTTGTTTTACATTTCAACTCTGGTGAAGTGAAATTCCGAAGAGCGGTTGTAACACCTCAACTCCTGGTGAAATGGGCCTCCGAAGAGGGCTTTTATTTTTTATTTTTATTTTTACATTTCAACTCTGGTGAAGTGAAATTCCGAAGAGCGGTTGTAACACTTCAACTCCTGGTGAAATGGGCCTCCGAAGAGGGCTTTTATTTTGTTTTACATTTCAACTCTGGTGAAGTGAAATTCCGAAGAGCGGTTGTAACACTTCAACTCCTGATGAAATGGGCCTCCGAAGATTGCCTGGAAGTTACTCTCTCATGGTTGGAGGGTCATGACTCCTCCAATCTTTTTTGGTTGAGTAGAGAACTTTCTTTTTTGTGGCATATGCTTCGTTAGAGGTCTTTATCCTCCGAAGAGTTGTGCCTCCGAAGAGGACTTGTGCCTCCGAAGAGGGCTTTAGTTGTTCCTTGTCCACTTGCTTATTGCCTTTTCAGTGATCCTATATATATATATGTATATATATATATTTTAAGCCTGCACTCCCTTCTCTTACAAGTAATTTGTTTAATCCAAAGAAGTGTACTTCATTGCTAGGCCAGTTCACGAGAACGGACATAAGCTTCTTAATCGGATGTTTGTTTGTTCAAACTTCTCAATTTATTAGCTAAAGCCCGTTTTCGGCGAAATCATTGACCGTTCAATTGAAGCTCTTCTTATCTAGGATTTAAGCTCGGGAATTTTTTGACTTGGAATTTGTTTGTTGAATGATAACAAGAATCACTTAGTCTTGTAATGTGCAAGTTTTGTTTTCGTTGCATTCATAATTCTTTTTACAATGTTTCAACAAAGCTATCAAGTAAAGTATGGACGCAAGTGATTGCTGTTCCAAGCTCTTGGAATTTGATCTTCTTCGACAGTAGTGAGTTTGAATGTGCCGTCAAGAAGCTTCTGACCTATGACATATGGTCCTTCCCAATTTGGCCCAAACACACCTGTCGCTGTCATAATTCTCTTTAGGACTAGATCTCCAATTTCAAAGCTGCGTTGGCGAACTTTGGAATTGAAATGTCTGGCTATCCTTTGCTGATGAGATGCGATTCTGAGCTCAGCCTCTTCTCTTTTTTCATTAAGGAGATCTAGTGCCTCAAGTTGTAGTTTTTCATTCTCCGCTAGATTGAAATGGATTCTTCTATGTGAAGGGACTTCTGTTTCTACCGGAATTATTGCCTCTGATCCGTACGCCAATGAAAACGGAGTATGCCCAGTCGCAGTTTTGTGGGTAGTTCTGTATGCCCATAGTGCTAGTGGTAGCTTATCGACCCAACCACCTTTCGCTCTTTCAAGCTGCTTCTTGATGGTTGACTTGATAATTTTATTTACTGCTTCCACCTGCCCGTTTGCCTGCGGATGAGCTACTGCTGAGAAGCTTTTTTGGATTTTGAATCGTTTGCAAAAATCTTGGAATTCTTCACTTTCGAACTGAGTACCATTGTCTGTAATTATTTTTTGAGGCACACCATATCTGCAAATGATACTTTTAGTCACAAAACTTATCATCTTTTTTGAGGTGATAGTAGCCAGTGGTTCAGCTTCTGCCCACTTAGTAAAATAATCTACAGCAACAATGGCATATTTAATTCCAGATTTGGCAGTTGGTAACGGTCCTACAAGGTCTATCCCCCATATTGCAAACGGCCATGGACTGACCATCTGTGTGAGTTCAGTGGAAGGAGCTCTGGGAATTTTGGCGAATCTTTGGCATCTGTCACATTTTCGGGAATAGTCTGCTGCATCTCGATTAATTTCTGGCCAAAAATATCCGTATCGGAGAATCTTTTTCGCTAAAGTTTGACCACCTAAATGATCACCACATTCTCCCCCATGCACTTCAGTTAGGATTGTTTTGGACTCTTCCCTGGATACACATCGAAGTAACGGCATTGAGAATCCCCGTCTGTATAACTGGCCATCCTGGATTATATAGCGAGAGGCTTTCCTCAGTAGCTTCTTTCGTTCTTTTGAATTTTTCGGTAAAGAGCCATTGAGCAGATATTCTGTTATTGGAGTCATCCATGATTCTTGCTCTTGAGACACGCTTATGATCCAATCAATATCCATCTTATCAATGCTCGGAGCCGACAGGACCTCCACTGGAGTCAACCCCAGAAATTGAGCTTCGCCTGTGCTAGAGTACTTTGCGAGAGAATCTGCTTTCATGTTTTCTTCTCGAGGAATGTGACTTATCATGTAATGATCGAAATCACCCAGGAGTTCCAAAGCCTTTGACAAGTAGGCGGGCAGATTTCCCCCTTTCGCTTGGAATTCCTTCTTGACTTGGCATACAATAAGCTGAGAATCACTGAAGATTTGTAACGCTTGGATGTTTAGTTCTTTAGCAATCCTTAAGCCAGCGATAAGGGCTTCGTATTCTGCTTCATTGTTTGTTGACGGAAATTCCAATCTTAGTGCATAGCATAATGATCGACCTTCAGGGGTCTCAAGTACAACTCCGGCTCCGGAACAATAGTCGTTTCTCGCGCCATCGACATATAACTTCCATTGGATTGGGGAACCGTCGATCGTTTCGTCCTCACTGTTACCCTTATCTGTGAATTCTGCGATGAAATCCGCTAAAGCTTGTCCGTTGATTGCTTTTCGGGGATGATAAGTGATGTCATATTGACCGAGTTCAATATTCCACTTTAGAAGACGACCCGAAGTCTCAGGGCGAAACAGGACTTGCTTTAAAGGTTGATCAGTGAGGACTCTGATAGGATGAGCTTGGAAATATTGCCTCAACTTCCTGGATGCAATCAGTAGGCAATAAGCGAGTTTTTCCAACTTAGAGTAATTCATCTCTGCCCCAGTGAGTCTTTTGCTGATATAGTAAACTGGATGTTGAATCCTCTTGTCTTCTCGTATCAGCGCTGCACTTAAAGCATGGGATGATACTGCCAAGTATATAAGAAGATCCTCGCCATCACCAGGCCTAGAAAGTATTGGAGGCGTTTCCATATGGCGAATCAATTCATCAAAGGCTTTTTGGCATTCGGGAGTCCAATCGAAGTTTTTCTTTCCTTTCTTTAAGGCGTCAAAGAATGGGATGCATTTATCTGTGGCTTTGGAAATGAACCGACTCAGGGCGGCGACTTTTCCATTGAGACTTTGCAGTTCCTTCTTCGTTCTAGGAGCTTTGACTTCCTTTAAAGCGGTAATTTGAGCTGGACTAGCCTCAATGCCCCTAGCGCTCACGATGAAACCTAAAAACTTTCCGGATTCCACTCCAAATGAACATTTTAAAGGGTTGAGCTTCATTCCGTATTTTCGGAGGACTGCGAACATGTCTGCTAAGTGTTCTATGTGATCCACTGCTTTCTTAGACTTTACTAACATGTCATCGACGCAGACTTCCATAGTCTTGCCCAATTGCGGTTTGAACATAGCATTAACAAGTCTTTGGTATGTTGCCCCTGCATTTTTCAGCCCGAAGGGCATAACTCTGTAGCAGTAAAGACCAACGTCGGTGATAAAGCTCGTGTCCTCCTGATCTGGCTCATGCATCATGATCTGGTTATATCCAGAGTAGGCATCCATAAAAGATAACAATTCGTGTCCCGCTGTTCCGTCTACCAGTTGATCGATCCTGGGTAATGGGAAGCAGTCTTTGGGGCATGCCTTGTTTAGATCTGAAAAATCGATGCACACTCTCCATTTTCCGTTGGCTTTCTTTACCAGCACTGGATTTGAAACCCAATTCGGATAGGTAGATTCTTTGATAAAATTATTCTCCATGAGCCGATCAACTTCTTCTTTTAACGCTGCTGACCTTTCTGGACCTTGTGTTCTCCTTTTCTGCTTCACAGGTGTAAATTTTGGATCAATATTTAGAGCGTGTACTGCAACTTCTGGGGATATTCCGCACATATCGGCATGAGTCCAAGCAAAAATATCCAAATTTGCCTTTAAAAAAGATATTAGGATATTCTGAATTGACACATTAAGTTGTGAACCCACATTCAACACCTTGTTTGGGTCCTTTGGGTCAACAGGTACTGGTATTGTCGTTTCCACTGGTACCACTCTATTCTCCCCTGCACTGGCTTTCCTAGGATCCATCTCTTTTCGTGCTCCGCTGTGCTCGCCAGTGCAGGGTCCGCCCTGTAATTGCTACAAGGCTGGTTCTTTGATGCGGACTGGGGTTGCCGCATCCTTTCCCATCTCTATTTTCCTTGTTTCTCGTAGCTCTGTCAGATAACACTCCCGCCCAGCATTTTGATCCCCTTTTATAACTCCCACCCCATTATCTGTGGGAAATTTAACGGTGAGGCACCATGGGGCCAGAACAGCTTTGAATGCTGCGAGAGTTGGACGGCCAAGGAAAGCATTATAAGCAGAAAATTCGTCGACAATCACAAAAGTTTGCTTGCGGACCACTTTTCTTTCTCCTTCTCCAAGTTCCACAAATAAATCAACGGTTCCTATTGGCTGTTTTGGCTCCCCAGTGAAGCCAGCGATTTTCTGCGATGATGCTTGCACATCAGCCATAGGGATCTTCATTTGGTCGAATGTTTTCTTGAAGAGGATATTGCAGGATGCGCCACAATCAATGAGAACTCTTCTAAAAATAGCTGGCCCGATACCAGCCGAGATGACTAAGGGATCCAAGGTAGGAGCTTCAATACCTGCGGAATCCCTGGCTCTGAACACAATATCATCATTGAAAGTTTTTTGTTGCTTCAGGGGCATAGCACCTTCCAAAACAAATACGTCTTCCTCGGTCGGTATATACTTCAAAGCTCGGGTATACCTTTCCATCTCACCCCAGCTCCTGCCTGCTGGGTGAGGCCCTCCCGTAATGACATTGATGACAGGCCTTCCGGATTCATGCCCTACAGTCTTCTCACTTGTCCTGGGTTGATGAGCAGGAGCTCGTTGCCCCTGACTAGTCGAAGCGGGATTGTTGCTATTCTTTTCCACAAATTGTTGTAGCTTGTTTTCCCTTATCAATTCTTCAATCAAAATTTTCAATTGGCGGCATTCATCGGTATCATGACTGGGTTGATTATGGAAGCGGCAAAACTTTCCGCTTTGTACAGCTTTTTTTCCGGTTCTCAGAACGGGAGGTTTAGGATAATCAACAGAATCTTTAGTTGCAAGGTAAATACGCTCCGGCGTATCTGATAAAGGGGTATATTCCGATGGCTTGAAGGAACGAGGCTTCTTCAGATTTTTCTGTCTCTTCCCATCATTATTTTCCCTTTTCTGTCCTACAGATTCATTCTTGCGTGGGGCAACAACATTATCTTCATCTTTTTCCAATGCTGCCTTTACCGGTACAGGACGGCTTTCCAGACGTATGAACTCATCTGCTTTCTTATAGAATTTTTCAAGGGAATTTGGTTCCTTCATGTTAAGCCATTTTCCAAATTTGCTCGACTTGTCGATGGCCCTCATCAAATAGGTCAAGATCATCCGTGGTTCTGCATTGTCTACCTCGGCCAGCGCTATATTAAAGCGATTCAAGAAAGATCTGATAGTTTCACCTGGATTCTGCTCTAAACTTGACAACGACATAATATCTTTGGCTTTTGAAGCGTATAGTCTGAACTGCTCCTTGAATTTCCAGGTTAAGTCAGAAAACTGATCTATAGACCGGATTGGTAACTTGGTGAACCAAAGCAGAGCTACACCTTCCAGATATACAGGAAAATATCGGCACTTTATTTCAACAGAAGCTCTGGCACCTGTCATGTGCCAATCATACTTATACAAGAATTCGTTCGGATCACTTGTTCCTTTGTAAGCTGGGATAGTTGGAGGGACGAACTTCCTTGGGAACTCAGCCTTTAAGATTCTTTCGGTAAACGGGGTTTTACCTGGAGCGAAACCCCATTCCTTCTCATCTTCATTCCTTTGCATGCTTTCCTTCATGATTTGTCGAACCATTTCAGAAAGATATCCCTCATCATTTCGAGCTTTAGATCCACCAACTTCAGGAAATGTCCGCTCAAAGGGGCTAGCAGCCCTCTCAGGAATGTTTCTTTCTTCATCCTCATGAATGTTGCCAGCAAAGTTCCTTTCATTACCCGTTGGTTGACGGTTTACCCCAAGCAAGTCATTCAACTTATTCAAAATTAGGGCATTTTGGGCGTTCTGAGCTTCCAATTGTGCACTTTGGGCATTTATCTGCTGGTTTAGCCCTAAGATTACATCATCCAACTCCGCTTTTGTAACTCCAACAGGTGGAGTGGCTTGATTAGGTACTGGGGAAGCGGAGGTTCCCTCTTGAACATTTCCAGATCTAACGGATCTACTCCTTCTCCCCGAAGCCATGATTTCAGATAAACTTCTAGTCTTCAGAGAGGTTACTTCAACAAACTTCCGTGGAGCAATGATGACGATTTGCCTGAGTTCAGTTCTCAGTGAAAGCACCAAAAATGTTAACGCTAAAATTCGAACGCTAACACCCCGATGTATAAAGTGTAGTTGTGAAAGCACCACCCGATGATTCGGGAACAGAGTATAAGCAGAAAGTCACAGAAAAAGCAGTGAATAACAACGATTTTATAGTGGTTCGGCTCAAAGCAAGCCTACGTCCACTTTAATTCTCTTTATTGCTAAACCGATTACAACTTTACAACAATCTTCAATTACAATTATGACGAGACAAACAACTAGAACTTTGGTAGAGAAGAATTTTTCGAATCCATGTAGGTTGCGTTAGATTTTCCCTTGAAGTTAGTTGAGATGTCCTTCGAACTTGAAGTGTCGGGTAAGTTGAGAATTCGGCAGAGTATTGGCGCTTGAAATGATTGGGCAAAAGTCCCCCCAAATGTTGGAAGTGGTCATGTATTTATAGGAGTTTTCGCCCTTGAGTCGTGAGTCGTACCCGACTCATCGTTAACTCGTAGCCGAGTCAGGTTGGGTCGTGGACGACTCAACAGGTTGAACCCCAGCTTCGTACCAGAGCGCCTTCGATCCTCTGAATATAGCACAAGTCTTAAGTCGTCCCCGAGTCATTCCTCTTTGATATAAGTATCATGATAGCGGGCTGCGACTTAGTAACTTTAGGTCGTGGACGAGTCATGGTGAGTCGTCTCATGTTAACACGCGGCCGACCTACTGGGTTAGCTCACGGCTTGGTCCAAAGTGATAAGTCGTTCACGAGTTAACCAAACGCAACTTTCTTGATGCTAGCATGAGTCGTACACGACTCATCATTGGTCGTAACTCGTCAACGAGTTATCTCATTTCAGCATGGTATTGAACTTGTCCCTGAAGTCTTAGGTCGTTCAACCGTAGCTGTAATTAGGTCGTATCATATTTAAAGTCGCACAACCTTTAAGTCGTAGGCCGTTCATTTTCTTAAGTCATATAGGCCTTAACTCGTTAGGTTTCTTAACTCGTAACATTCCCTCAGTTGCAGATCTTAGGTCGTAGGCTTCTTGAGTCGTAGAGGCTTTAAGTCGTACATATCCTTAACTCGTTAAGTCTTAACTCGTACCAGCTCCTTGGGTCGTACGTTTCTTAGGTCGTAGAGAATTAAGGGTTAACACCATAAAGCCATACCGTGATAAGTATGCAAGTGAAAAATCAACTAGGGATTAATCAATATCATGAGAATCTTCTCATAGATCAAAAGGAATGTCATACTCCTTATTTACCAAATCACCAAACTATAAATATTGACAATAATATCACTGTCAATCACAAAAGTTAATGACACACAAATTCACCAATGCACAAATATTGATAAAACTTATCAATGTAAATCACGAAAATTGGTGAAACAAAAATTCCAGAAATCATCAATGGAAATCCAGAAATCACGAAAAGGGGGGAGGCCTATCACAAAACGGGAGCATGAAAACTCACCAACACGTGTATCACAAAATGAAACGCTATTCCATGGTTGCTAACCATTAATTTTGAGCCGAAGCTCCACAAAACGGCCCGAAGACCATGGGTCGCTACCCCACCAATTTGAGCCGAAGATCCACAGAAACGGGGTTTAGTCTCCTTCGTAGACAAAGAGACATCGCACATTTGCTAGTCTAAATCACAAAAATGATCATCATCGATCATCAAGAAGTGTCAATTACAGTAAGCTAGTAAATATATAAGCCTAGCTTCATGTCCCATAACCACTAGCTTAACTTAAATATTTACGAACAAATTGTAGATCTCCACTCGAAAATTGTCACAAGAGGTTCAATCGAACAAGTCCAAGAATTAACCGCCGAAGTAAACGCAAGCGTTTCATACCACTTGTTTTACTAAGTCGTTTAATTAGATTTCTCATACGAGTGAGGTAAAGGTTTGTATATTTTTAAAATGACAAATCACAAAAATGATTGTAGAGACGATAAATCACAAAAATTCACATTCGAAGACGTGAATAAAATTCCAAAGAATTCGATTCCAAATTCATCGAAGTGGAAATACCCTTGCGACCTAAAAGTCACGACTTACGACTTAACATAAGTCAACACAAGAAATCAGTGGCTCAAGAAATAGCACACGGCTTAACAGAGCAACAACATGGCGCGACCTAAGGCATGGCGCGACTCAGTAGTGGAACGTCCTAAGAGTTGCGGCCTAGGTAGTACGACCTAAGGGGTACGCGACCTAAGGAAGAAGCGGCTTAGGTAGTGCGACCTAAGGGGTACGCGACCTAAGCTTTGCAAGCGGCATAATAGGCCAAGCGACCTAAAGGGGGATGACCTAGCATCCACGACCTAACAGCCGAGCGACTTAAGGTGCTAACGGCCTAAGAAAATGGGGGAGCGACCTAACTGCAAAAGGCCGAGCGACCTAGTGGATGAACGACCTAGCCGAGCGACCTAGGGAGTTAAGACCCAAGGGGGAAAAGCCGAGCGACCTAACAACTTAAAGGGAAAATAAGGTTGAGCAAAGACCTAAGGAAGTAAAGAGCGCCGAGCGACCTAGCGACCTATGGAACGAACGACCTAAAACCGAACGAGCTAACTGCAGGCCGAAAGTCACCATTGTGCAGGCCGCGCGACCTAAGGGTTTGGAGTGCAAAAACTCTCCCAATTTGCAAACCGATCGAGCACGGACGCTAGGGGTTTATGCCCATAGGCTACCCGGTCGTATTGGCTCCTCGATGCATCATTAAAGACGTGTTTAAACATCAAAGATTGGACCTTTAAAGATTTGAACCCAAAACACTAAAAATTGGGATTCTTCACAAATGTAATCCAAACCAAAAGCAAATGCACATGAAAAAGTGTTAGGAATTCATATCCAACAATCAAAGATAGTTATAAACAAAGATGTGAGATAAAGATCTCACCTTTACACAAAATTCATGAAGAAGAAGCTTGAAAGCAAGGAAGAATCAATGGCTTCTCTTTGAATTTGGAGTTGGATGTTGGATTTGCAAATGAACTTGAGTTTGGAGTTTTAATTTCCCATTCCTTCCTCCATTTTTGATGAAGCTTAAGTGTTAGGAAATGAAAGTAAAGTTATGAAGAGAAGGGGGTTGAGCTAGAGTAAATAGTTTAGGCTAATGGGCTAAACCAATCCCAAAGCCCAAAGTGAAAAGGTGACAAAATTCCACTAACTCCAAACATATCAAAGTTTATACTCAAAAAGATCGCAAACGGTGTTTTGAACTCAATGGAAGTGGTCCCGTCCTAATTCGACCGTATGCAAAAATTAATTTTTCGGACTAAAATTCGACTAACGATAAAATATTAAAATAAAATATTTAAATATTTAATCGTAAAATATGCGGGTTGTTACAGACTCCCCTCCTTAAAGAAATTGCGTCCTCGCAATATTTAAGAAGAAAATATAAGGTAACAACCATGAAAGCATATCAACACAAAAGAAATTTGAAATACGAAATTCACCTCATAGAGCACTAGAAAGTAAGTCCAGATGTGTTCGCTTGATGAACTCTCTAGATTCCTAAGAGCAATCCTTAGGATTTGAGGACCATTGGACTTTAACAAGCGGAACATCTTTATTTTGAAGGCGTTTGACCTCCGAAGCAATAATACGAATATGATGTTGCTCATAAGTTAAATTAGGTGAAACTTCAATTTCTTCCACAACACTGGGCTCAAGAATAAAATCGGAATCTCGAAGGCATTTCCGTAATTGAGAAACGTGAAACACGTCATGAATGGCAGAAAATTGAGCGGGTAATAAAAGGCGACAAGCCACAGAACCAATACGTTCAGTGATAGGAAATGGACTAATATATCGAGGTGCTAACTTTCTTGATCTACTGAAACGTACAGCACCCTTCATAGGTGAAACACGAATAAACACAAGATCTTCCACAAAAAATTCTAATTTCCTTCTCCGGTTATCGGCATAGGATCTTTGTCTACTTTGGGCTTCTTTCATCCTATGACGAGTAAGGTCAATCTTTTCTGTGGAATCACGAATAAAATCTGAACCTAAAACCAGCTTCTCACCGGCCTCAAGCCAACAAGAAGGAGATCGGCATGGCCTTCCATAGAGTGCCTCAAAAGGTGCCATACCAATACTAGATTGGAAGCTATTATTATAGGAAAACTTAACAAGAGAAATATGATCTTCCCAACTTCCACAAAAATCAAGAACACATGCACGAAGAAGATCTTTAAGAGTTTGATTCACACGCTCAATTTTTCCATCGGACTGGGGATGATAAGCGGTGCTAAAATTAAGCTTCGTTCCTAAAGCTTTTTGAAGACTCTTCTAAAATCCACTAGTAAACAATGGACCATGATCACTAACAATAGAAGTAGGGACTCCATGAAATTTAACAACTTCTTTGATAAAAAGTTTAGCCAAGAGAGGAACTGTTCGATTGTATCGAATGGGAATAAAATGGGCGGATTTAGTAAGTCTATCAACTACCACCCATAAGCTATCATGACCCGAACGAGAACGGGGAAGGCCGTCTATAAAATCCATGTAAATTTGGTCCCACTTCCAAATGGGAATTTCTAAAGGTTGCAATAACCCACCGGGTCTTTGATGTTCGGCCTTGACAAGTTGGCAAGTCATGCAACACTTAACAAAGTTAGTAATATCCGATTTCATTCCCTCCCAATAATAAAGTCGCTTCATATCTGCGTACATTTTACTACTACCGGGATGAATGGTAAATTTAGAACGATGAGAATCTTCTAAAATGTCTTTACGAAGATTACTAATATTTGGCACGATAAGTCTACCAAATTTTCGAATACCGCCATGAGAATCAATATCAAAGTCTTTCAAACCTTCAATATCAATTTTATCCCTAAAATTTTGGCCAAGAAAAGCCAATTCAGGATCTAGCTTTTGAGCTTCAAGAATGCGGTCTAAAAGAGAAGGATGAGGCTTAAGGCTACATAAAACCAGAGATGAACATAAATCGGAAATATGATCTCGAATCTCGCAAGTGGATAGAATTCCGAGATCATTCCATTCGGATATCATCATAAAAACAACCGCTTGTTGCTTATGACTAAATGCATCCGCAACACGATTTCCCTTTCCGGGAGTATAAAGAATATCAAGATCATAAGCTGCAAGAAATTCGAGCCAACGTTGTTGACGCAAATTGAGTTCCTTTTGAGAAAATAATACTTCAAGCATTTATGATCTGCGTAAAGAATAAATTTTTATCCCAAAAGATAATGACGTCAAATACGAAGGGTGAAAACAATAGCCGCGAGTTTTAAATCATGAGTGGCATATCTAGTCTCGACTGGCTTCAATTGCCTAGAAGCATAAGCAATAAAACGTTCTCTTTGCATAAGAACGACACCCAAACCAACGCGACTAGCATCGGTATAAACAATAAAATCTTGGTTTTCCTCGGAAATCACAAGAACATGAGCATTGGAAAGGAGTTCTTTTAATTTCTGAAAAGAAGCTTCACATTTGTCCGACCAACTGTACTTAACTCCCTTCTTTGTCAAACTAGTAAGAGGCACAGAAATTTTGGAAAAGTCCTATATGAAACGGCGGTAATAACCGGCCAATCCAAGGAAACTACGAATTTCCGTCACACTCTCCGGTCTCTTCCAATTCTGAATCGCTTCAATCTTTGAAGGATCCACGGAAATTCCAGATTCAGAAATAATATGACCGAGAAACTACACACGAGATTGCCAAAAATGACATTTAGAAAATTTTGCTTTTAATCGATTGCTCCTAAGAGTTTCCAACACAATCCGAAGATGCTTTTCATGCTTCTCCTCGGTTTTAGAATACACAAGAATATCATCAATAAAGATGAGAACAAACCGATCGAGGAAGTCTTTGAAAACTCTATTCATAGGGTCAACGAAATAAGCCGGAGCATTCGTTAAACCAAATGGCATAACAAGCCATTCATAAGATCCATAACGAGTACGGAACAATGTCAAAGGAATACTATCCACTGCAATACGAAGCTGATGAAAACCGGTAGTTAAGTCTAATTGTCAAAAGACTCTAGCACCACTAAGTTGATCGAATAGATCATCAATCCGAGGTAAAGGATACTTATTCTTGATAGTAAGATCATTAAGCTTGCGGTAGTCAACGCAAAGCCTAAGCATACCATCGGATTTCTTCACAAAAATAGCCGAAGCTCCCCAAGGAGAGGAACTAGAGCGAATAAATTGCTTCGTCTCCAATTCGGATAATTGTTTGCGCATCTCCTCATTTTCCTTGTTGGACATACGATAAGGGGGATGAGTGATAGGTTGAGCTCCAGGGATGAGATTAATTCTGAACTTAATTGCTCGCTTAGGTGGTAATCTTAAAACGGGCTTAAATATGTCGGAAAATTCACGAACAACGTGAATAAGAGAAATAATATCTTCCTCATCATCATTATCGTCATCATGAGGATTTAAAGAATATAGAGATGCAACCAAGCTGGAATCCGAATCTTTAAGATCAATAGAAATCTGCTTAACAGATTGAGGATGTTGAAGATGAATAGTCCGCTCAGGACATAGGAGGGTTCATAGCGGTTAAGCCAATCCATTCCCAAAATCATTTCAAAGCCTAAGTAGCGCATAACATGTAAATCGGCTTGGAAAGAAAAATCACACAAAATAATCTCGACATCTTTACACAATAAACTGATTGTTGCGGATCCACCAGCCGGATTCGCAATTCTCAAAGAAGTCATTAAACACAAAACATCCAAAGAAAAAGTATCAACAAGTTCTTTTGAAATAAAAGAATGGGACGCACCCGTATCAAAAAGAACTCGAATAGGATGATCACGAAATAAAATAATGCCATCAAGGTTGGAATGAGAAATACCTTTACCACGAGATGTGTTGCCAGGGGCTTGAGCAACATTAAGCTTTCCCTCCTTCCTGCCTTGAAGTTTGAGACAAGAAGATAAATAATGATTCAGGATTTTGTAATAGCGACAAGTACGAGGCTTTGAACACTTGTTCGCATAATGGTCCTTAGAACCACAGTTGTAGCATTGCCCACCACTTGGGGTAGAATTCTTAGATGCCGGAGAGACTTGCTTCCCTTTCTTATTGTTGGGATAAGGACCTTTGAACTTATTAGGCCTTTTCTTATTGTTGAAGTTCGGTTTGGTGCCCATAACTTCAACATCACTTTCTTTATCTACCTCTTCTGGACGAAGAGAGATATCAACGAGTTAATCAAAAGAAACTTCTAACTTTAGAAGTAATGGCTTCTTGAGACCTTTATCCAAGCCATAGACGAATCGTTGGTTTTTCTTCAATGGGGTGTTTATATATTCGACCCCGTATTTAGAAAGTGACTCGAACGAAGCGACATTGTCTGTCATGGAGGATTCACCGTGAACAAGGTCAATGAAACGGCGAGCCAAAGTCACCTTCTCAGCTTCTGGCACAAATTTTAATTCGAAGCGCTCCCGGAATTTCTCCCAAGTAAGGTCCGCTTCATTTATTTCAGAAATCAGAAGCTCATACCAATCTAATGCTCTTTCTTGGAGGATACTAGAGGCTACCTGAACACGGTGAAGATCGATAAGATTCATGAGAGAAAAGGTTCGATTGCACGATCTCAGCCAAGCTGGACTTCAATAATGGTTTCTGAACCTTTGAATGGCTTTCCACCCAAATTGGTATAATTGCTGCATAAACGTGTAAATCCAGACCTAGGATGAGTAGACTCCGGATTAGATCCGGCTGCTTGAGCATTCCTTACTAGATCAAGATGCTGCTGAACAGATATAAATACTCCATCCTGGGAGTAGCACGAGATTGACTGGCGCTTGGACGGCCAGGTCTAACCATTTCTCTTCCTTTAGAAAAAGAAAGAAGAAGGATAAGGTTATTCACCAAATGAATATCAAGCAATCTGGATAGATAAACAAGGAGTCATAAGAAAATAGGATGAATCAGTATGAAGCCTCGAATTAAATCCTAAAGCACGATTCCTAAAATGGACTTAGGACGATGATCCTTGCTAGATTATTCTACATTGTTCCGATGATTGGCTCTGATACCAAGCTGTGACGCCCTATCTCTATACCCATGCTAGCCAAGGACACTACGGGGTAATGCCATCAACTGGCGCGGAGAATAAGGCTGTTGAGGAGCGACCATCCGTGTAATTGCTTTGTGCGAGCACCGGTACGTCAGATAGTACAACATGCATCTGTTTAAGGAGGGAAATCCGATATACCGATACAAACTCAAAGCTACTGCACAGTGGCTATATATATTCCTCGGAAACAAACATAGAAGTAAACATAACACAAATCAGTCACAGACATCCATGTCACAAAGGCGGAAATATATATGAATATATAACACATGAAGGTGTACATCAGAGTAGTGGTCTGACAAGATCCACAATATCACAAAAGAAATAGCTACAAGTGCTACACAAAAGAATATGGATACATCTATGAGTCTATATCTCAAATGTATATAACAAAAACCACTAATCTAAGTAGTTAGCCAAAAGTCAGTGTGATAATCCCAGATGTGAAGTCATGCAGAAGCACCTGTAGCATCTCGGTCTGACCCGAGTATTATTTAATAAGAAAATAATAAACGGATCAGTCTAGCTATAAATATCAGATAAAATGATATAGAATAAGAGGTATGAAATAGATATATAATAACCATAAAGCCATACTGTGATAAGTATGCAAGTGAAAAATCAACTAGGGATTAATCAATATCACAAGAATCTTCTCAAAGATCAAAAGGAATGTCATACTCCTTATTTACCAAATCACCAAACTATAAATATTGACAATAATATCACTGTCAATCACAAAAGTTAATGACACACAAATTCACCAATGCACAAATATTGATAAAACTTATCAATGTAAATCAGGAAAATTGGTGAAATATAAAATTCCAGAAATCATCAATAGAAATCCAGAAATCACGAAAAGGGGGGAGGCCTATCACAAAACGGGAGCATGAAAACTCACCAACACGTGTATCACAAAATGGAACGCTATTCCATGGTTGCTAACCATTAATTTTGAGCCGAAGCTCCACAAAACGGCCCGAAGACCATGGGTCGCTACCCCACCAATTTGAACCGAAGCTCCATAGAAACGGGGTTTAGTCTCCCTCGTAGACAAAGAGACATCGCACATTTGCTAGTCTAAATCACGAAAATGATCATCATCGATCATCAAGAAGTGTCAATTACAGTAAGCTAGTAAATATATAAGCTTAGCTTCATGTCCCATAACCACTAGCTTAACTTAAATATTTACAAACAAATTGTAGATCTCCACTCGAAAATTGTCACAAGAGGTTCATCGAACAAGTCCAAGAATTAACCGCCGAAGTAAACGCAAGCTTTCATATCACTTGTTTTACTAAGTCGTTTAATTAGATTTCTCATACAAGTGAGGTAAATGTTTGTATATTTTTAAAATGACAAATCACAAAAATGATCGTAGAGACGATTAATCACAAAAATTCACATTCGAAGACGTGAATAAAATTCCAAAGAATTCGATTCCAAATTCATCGAAGTGGAAATACCCTTGCGACCTAAAAGTCACGACTTACGACTTAACATAAGTCAACACAAGAAATCAGTGGCTCAAGAAATAGCACACGGCTTAACAGAGCAACAACATGGCGCGACCTAAGGCATGGCGCGACCTAACATGGCGCGACTCAGTAGTGGAACGTCCTAAGAGTTGCGGCCTAGGTAGTGCGACCTAAGGGGTACGCGACTTAAGGAAGAAGCGACTTAGGTAGTGCGACCTAAGGGGTACGCGACCTAAGCATTGCAAGCGGCATAATAGGCCAAGCGACCTAAAGGGGGACGACCTAGCATCCACGACCCAACAACCGAGCGACTTAAGGAGCTAATGGCCTAAGAAAATGGGTGAGCGACCTAACTGCAGAAGGCCGAGCGACCTAGTGGATGAACGACCTAGCCGAGCGACTTAGGGAGTTAAGACCCAAAGGGGAAAAGCCGAGCGACCTAACAACTTAAAGGGAAGAACAAGGTCGAGCAACGATCTAAGGAAGTAAAGATGGCCGAGCGACCTAGTGACCTATGGAACGAACGACCTAAAACCGAACGAGCTAACTACATGCCGAAAGTCACCATTGTGCAGGCCGCGCGACCTAAGGGTTTGGAGTGCAAAAACTCTTCCAATTTGCAACCGATCGAGCACGGACGCTAGAGGATTATGCCCATAGGCTACCCGGTCGTATTGGCTCCTCGATGCATCATCAAAAACGTGTTTAAACATCAAAGATTGGATCTTTAAATATTTGAATCCAAAACACTAAAAATTGGGATTTTTCACCAATTCAATCCAAACCAAAAGCAAATGCACATGAAAAAGTGTTAAGAATTCATACCCAACAATCAAAGATAGTTATAGAAAAAGATGTGAGATAAAAATCTCACCTTTACACAAAATTTATGAAGAAGAAGCTTGAAAGCAAGGAAGAATCAATGGCTTCTCTTTGAATTTGAAGTTGGATGTTGGATTTGCAAATGAACTTGAGTTTGGAGTTTAAATTTCCCATTCCTTCCTCCATTTTTGATGAAGCTTGAGTGTTAGGAAATAAAAGTAAAATTATGAAGAGAAAGGGGTTGAGCTAGAGTAAATAGTTTAGGCTAATGGGCTAAACCAAACCCAAAGCCCAAAGTGAAAAGGTGACAAAATTCCACTAACTCCAAACATATCAAAGTTTATACTCAAAAAGATCGCAAACGGTGTTTTGAACTCAATGGAAGTGGTCCCGAGTCCTAATTCGACTGTATGCAAAAATTAACTTTTCGGACTAAAATCCGACTAACGATAAAATATTAAAATAAAATATTTAAATATTTAATCGTAAAATATGCGGGTTGTTACATATTAGCTCTACAGCCACCGTGAAACAAGTGAAACTCATATAAGCTTCAAAAGCAATTGTAGCTTGTCTCGCTTCCAAAGAAAATGCTGTTGAGAAATTGAGAATGGAGATGCAAAATAGCCATAATCAAATGCAATAAGATATTAAATAATTGACTTCGGCTGTAGCAAGTACGCAACAATATATGAAGCAACTTGTTCATCAATCTGGAGGGAATGCGACACTAAGAACTAAAGCTATTTCTAATGTAGAGTGCACTCCTAACAATCTGTTAGCTAACTTAGGCGCTCTGTCTAACGATAATATTGGTTCTTCTACAAGGGAAAAACAAGAGGTAATGTTATTCTCATAAAATTTGAAAGAGATGGCAAAGGAATATCTTGGAACACGCAAAATCTCTCACCAAAGAGAGGTAGTACGTGGAGAACAAGTTGTTTGGGTGGAGAAAGTTCTTGATCTAGAAGCACCACTCTTTGATACACCACAAAATGGTAATTACACACTATCTAATATAATTAATAGAGGTTTTGTAATTTGGGCTGATTATTGCTTGCGTTATTTGCAAGCTTCTAAACTTATGTCATTGGTGTATTTTGATGTTTTATATGTATGTTAAGACTTTGTTATGTATGTTGTAGTAGTTGCACATGATATGTATGTAAAAGTCGTGATATTGTGAAGTTTTTGAAATCTGATATGAAATCTATATGTTTGAATTCTATGTTGTAAAATTATTATGTATATACTATATGGAACCTGAATTTGATTTATAAATCATACAGTAGCAGTAGCGATAGCAGGTACAAATTGTAGCAGTAATGGTTCAGAGTTGAAATTGGACATAGTAACGGAAATATCCGTTGCCAAATAGTAAGTAAAATTTAGAATCCGAATTAAGCGTGGTAAAATAAGATATCTGTTACCAAATATAAAATTACTAACGGAAATAGGCATTGCAACATACGTAATTACCGTGGAATCTGTAACATATTCCAACAGAAATAACCGTGATAAAATTGAAATTTCCAATGCCTACATCCGTTGCAAAATATAAGATTACTAACGGAAATGGGCGTTGTAAAATATGTAATTACAATGGAATCAGTAACTTATTCCGACAGATATAACCATGATACTATTCAAATTTCAAAGGGATATAACCGTGACAATTTTCAAATTTGCAACAACTATCCATTGCAAAATTTGTCCTTTATAACTGTTATAACCTTTACAAAATTGGTGACATGAATTTACTACATCTTGTTTGCATATATCCTTACAAATTTTATTTGTAATGGTTATAGTTGTTAGAAATGTACAAATTAGGTGCTGTGAACAAAAATGTTATGAAAAATAATTTTCCTGTAGCGTTTGTGCAGTGCTATTAAGAAAAAACGCTATTGGAAATATATCCCACGGTGACTTTCTATAATGTTTGTCATGCATGTTTCTTAGCGTTCATTTAGTTCTGTTATATTGTTTTCTATAGTGTTTGTTATGCACATTTCTATAGCGCGTAATCAGTTACTTTCTATAACATTTGTTAAATGACAGCGTTTATGAAACACTATTACATGTATTATCAATTTACAAAATTTATTTGTTTCTATTTAGATTTTCCACATATATAATATCATTTATTCATTTCTTCTTTGCATATAAGTATAACGGATTTTTAAATACAAAAAATATGTAAATTAAAGCACGATGTTTCATACATATTGTTCAAACAATTTTTTCCATATCCATACATAAATATTTCATACATATCGTTCAGACAACATTTTCCATGTCCGTACATAATATTTCATAAATATTTGCATCAACTTATAGATCAGTATTTTACGTGATTTCATCTTGCTTTGCTTTTGACATTTTCTCTCTTACATCTGCAATATTAGTCCTGTTTATGTCAAATAAGCAATGAAGATGCATGAAATTGCTAATATTTCATACATTACATTATATAAGGCAAAGAACTATACACTGCTTTAAACTAAAAAATAATCGATTAATCGTAAATGATGAATGGTTAAAAAATAAACTTAATATGAATTTATCCTTTTAGTGCGTATCAACCGTAAAACAATGCAACAATGAAGGTAAATTTGCACAACTATTGCTTATGTTTACATCACTCTGCATGTGTTAATATAAACTAAGAACGAACATATAAAATAAGAAAGGAGGAACAAAAATGCATGGGTCGCAACCAAATTGTAAAAATCAGCTACTAAAATCAAGACAAAAAATGCATCCTATTCCACTTTCTTTACAAACTAAACACACAATTTAAAGATAAAACAACTGATAAAACCAAATCGGAGAGAAAATAACCCTCTTTGATTACATGCAGGTATGTATCACCTAATTCCCTACCCACCATACTAAAACCAATCAATTTATTGACCCCCAAATTGAAAACCTTGCCTGATATATACAGTCATTATAAACATGTTGAAACTCCGTGTTCACATTTATGAATCCCTAAAATAACGAAATCGGTTATTTTTTCTGTTTGGAGAAAGAAAACGCCTTTAGACTTGGAACATTGAGGATTTAACAGGATGTCTCTCCCTCCTCCTAAAACTTCTTGGAGAAACTATATTGCTGGTTCCTTCAACCATTTTAGATGGATGCGATCCACCATTTGCATCATGAGGTATCACTCCATATGTGAATCTATGTTAGGTGTCAAAGATGGTAAATATTATAGATCATTAGATCAACGATCAACTCAAAAATACATTAGAATCAGCAAACTTTAAGGCTAATATAATAACAAAGGCCTGCAAACATGTATGGAAAAAGCTGACGGTAAAGCATAAATGATGCGGCCAAACGATGACAGCATGTTGAGGATGCGCACTGAAACGAGAATCTGGTGCAATGTTAAGCCGAAATGCAAGCTAAAATACATTGTAGAGCTGATTGTATATAGAACTAAACTGCAATCTTAACGTTGAGATGTAAGTAATTCTGAAGCGCAAACTGATATACAATTGAGACAACTGTTGTGCATGGTGCTA
The DNA here is from genome assembly GCA_030765085.1 of Allium cepa. Taxonomy (NCBI): domain Eukaryota; kingdom Viridiplantae; phylum Streptophyta; class Magnoliopsida; order Asparagales; family Amaryllidaceae; genus Allium; species Allium cepa. The sequence goes on from CM060939.1 coordinate 926,259,899, forward strand.
AAACTGCTGAATCAACAATGCTCTTAATAAAATTTGAACACGGAGTCTTAGATTTAGTTAAAATGAGTTGCGGATGATACCCTATTCTCATCTTATCTTTAGACATACGGTTGCGGTCACATTGTTTTCAACCCGCACCGTATTCCTTTGCTGTAATTTTTATTATGGGCCGTGTTTTATTTCTTTCAGCTCATTTTCTCTGCAATCCATTATATATAAACAGAACTATGTAACGTATGCCGCTGAGAGAGATTTATGAATATTACAATCATCATTTTTCTTGCATTCAAATTTTACATTTCAGAAATTATTTTGCAAATCAATTTTCAACTTGATATCGGAGCGATCACAGCTTAACAGCACCTCATTTGGCTTCGAAGATCTGAGTTATCATCAGATTAGATTTCATCATTTGATAACCAAACTTTTCATCAGAGATCATCTCATCATCTGAGTTTATTCTGAATTTGCTATCTAAAGTCGGTGCCATACCTAAAGATCAAAGATTTGATTGCAACTGAACATAAAGTTTGAAGCAAATTCAGGCAAAGTTAATTAGAAACTCATCACCAGAGTCAAGAAAATCATCAAGAAACTGTAAAGAAAGTTGTTACCTTGCCAAGAACTCATCAGCCAAGTTTCATCATTTGAATTCTGGCTGTAACTAACCTGTTTTTGCCTCATCTGAGCTTTTCTTGACACTGTAAATCCATCTGTTCAATTCTTGATCACTTTTCTCTCAAGTCATCATGGCAGGAGATAATGACAGCTCTGCCACCTCAAGTACATCATCCAACCCACATCAGATTGCCACAAAAAATCTCATAAGAACGTGATAAGCTCACAGAGTCAACTAATTACTGCACATCTCGAAGAAGATAACTATATTCTATGGAAAGTTCAAGTGGAGACTGCTGTCAGAGGCTATGGCCTCGAAGGATTCCTCCTTGGCACCATTTCTATACCACCCATGTTCATAACTGATCAAGAAAATAAAACTGCCAGTAATGACTGTCATCCTCTATAAGTGTCAATCTACTGCCTCAAGTTATTGAAAGCAAAATAGCCAATGGAATCTAGTCAATGGTGGAGAGAATCTTTAATTCTCAATCTGTTGCCAAATTCATGCATCATAAGAGACAATTGCACAGTCTTTGAAAAGATAATCTAACCATAGAGAGTATCTAACAAAGATTAAAACAATATGTGATCTTCTTGATGCAGCGGAACACAAGATTCCAAATACTGAACAAGTTTTAATCATTTTAAATGGCTTAAGTGAAGAGTATGAGGCTATCTATAGTGGTTGTTATATCATCTCAAAGGATCACACCCTCAATTGAAGATGTGCACTCAATTCCCTTTGCTCATGAAGGAAGAATTGAATACAATAAGCCTAGTGAATCAGATATGTCAATCAATTATGCTTCGAGTTACAAGGGCAAAGACCAATGCAGCAACAAACCAGATCAACATCAACAAAGAATAATCAGTCTCTAAGAGGAAGAGGCAGAGCAAGATGGAATAACAACAACAAACCAAGATGTCAGATCTATGAAAAAATTGGTCACACATCCCCAAAATGCTACTTCAGATTAAACTTAAACTATGTGTCGGGACAGATTGCTAAAAATAAGAGAAATGGCAATCTGAGTGCAAATATAGCACAAGTTCAACAAGACTCAAATGGACAGTAAGAGAATTGCAGAAATCAGATTACAAAATAAGAATACATTCAAGATGAAGTATGGTATCCTGATTTTGGGGCAACTAATCATTTAACAAGCAATCTTGACAATCTTAACCTTGGAAATAAGGAGTACAAAGGTAAACAATCAATTTGCATAGACAATGATGAGTCTATCAGCATAACTCATGCTGGTAAAGCTTATATCAAAGGTGCAAGGCAATTATTCATAAATAATTTATTAAGAGTACCAAGAATAAAAAAGAATCTCATTAGTGTTTATCAATTTGCTAAATACAACAATATCTATTTTGAATTTTTCCTATGTATTGTTTAGTAAAACACATTCTAACCAATGAAACTCTTTTGTAGGGTGATGTAGAAAAAGGCCTTTATAGATTCAATCTTGTTAACTCCATCAGTACTGTAAAAGAGCAAAATAGTTGTAATTTGTCCAAGGTTACTCAAACAGAAAAGAATAAAAGTACATATGATATGTGGCATTATAAACCGAGGCACCCAAATGAAAATGTTGTTAAACAAGTAGAAAATAAAATTTCTTTTGAGAATATTTCTACATCATATGTTTGTACTTATTGTCAGATGGGAAAAAGTCACAAATTAGCCTTTAGTGACTCTACTACTGTGTACTCAAATACTCTAGAATTGGTTGCTGTAGATATTTGGGGTCCAGCCCCGGTGTGTTCTGATTATGGTTATAGGTTCTACATATCTTTTATTTGTAACGACCCCATTTTTCGACGCTCGAAAAACCGAACCATTAGGGTAAAAAAAGAAGTAGATAGAAGAAGAGAAACAAAACTACAACAGAATCTTACCATCGCAGCGGAATAAAATATAATAGATAATAACAGATCTTCACACAAAAGAAAACTATGTCCGTTTTATACATACATCATCAGAATACATCATTAGAGTTCAACAACATCCATAACATACAACTGGACAGTCATATAAACTTGTCTTCAAAACCGAATACACAGCGGAATGATAATCAAGTACGGAGGTACGTACCGCCATACAGCTCGTCTCCTGAGCTCCACAACATCTTTTCCTGTATTCTATAATACTCGGTCTGGCCCGAGCATTATAGTTAAATAACACCCGAGTCAGTCTGGAAAACCAGCGTGAGAAATCACACTCAAATTGATTATTAAAGTTTCAAAAATCCTTTGAAAATCAAAAGCAATCGTAAGACCACGCCACAAATAAAAATGCCGGGTTTTTACCTTACGATTGCTAAAACATTTTTTATCAAAGTCCTCTGGTATTATAATAGTGTCTGTAGAAAGTAAAATAGAATCTAGTTGAAATGCTTGCATCTCATGTTTCAGCAATAATTGAGCACAATCAAAACCGTACAGGCGCGTAGGAGAATAGATTTCCAACTAATGACTAGGCACTGGGGTACCACCTGTCACAGTACGTGGCCTAGATCACCGTACCGAGGATTACTTCCAATCCCCTGCAACACAAGACCGGGACTACCCCTTACTGGATAATCCCGAGTAAGATCACCCCACGGTTGGGATCAGCAACCGCACCACTAAGCCGAATAAAGAGACATCAAGACAGGGATGACCTCACCCTAATGGGTGCTACCCACTTAGCCTTGCTGCATATCCCCTGATTTTCAGTCATTCCCAATTGATGAGGCTCGAGGCTAAGCGTTACCTTTTTAGAACATATCACTTAGAATTCTCATCGCCCACCTGACGATGTTCTGAAAGCATTCATCCATACAAGTCCGTCCCGAGTTCGAACGGTACCGAAGGCAGTACTCCTACTACATCCATTTTGGAATCACCTCAGGGTTAGTAGCGACTAGCCCTTGCACTTCACTGCTCCACCTTCGCATCCAAACTCTTGTTTGCCACACGAAAACGTACAAACCAGATCGAAGTGGTTTTCAGAAAATAAATCCCGATTCCGGTTTTTTCGAAACGATCAGCGCATTGGCCAATATTGATAGTCGGTTATTTAACTATCAAATAACATTCACAAACATCCATCAACATAAATAATTTCTCCAAATTATTTATTATTCTCAAAATATCTTCGCAAGATATATTTCCACCTTTCAAAACTTTTTGAAAACAGTTTCAAACCATCTTCCTCTCACGGAATAAATTTCCCAAATATTTATTTCCACTGAAAACACCAAGTACAAAAACTTTAGATTTTTAAAATAATTTAAAATTCTTTATTATAAAATATCCTTTAAATATTTAAATTAAAAACTATTTTAATACTTTATAAAAAATATATACTTTAAGAATATTTAAAATAAAGCTACTTTATACAATATAAAATCAAATTTCTAACTTTTAAAACACAATACCAAGTCACCTTTAAATAATGCTCTAATGAATTAGAAAAATATACTTACTTTAAAATTTAAACATTTAGAAATAATAACCTTCCTAAAACATACTTTTAACAACTTAAACTTTTTATTTATACTTAAAAATTTGTTTTGAAAACGTACTCGGCTATCCAGGGAAATACGCTTCTCTTTCACATCTTAAAAATAAAACACTATTATTTTTAAACAAATTTACCCATTCCTTTAATAAATTTCCATCGTGAATTTATTCTTCCAAATATCTACTAATATATCACTTCACTTTTATAAACCCAGCTTATAAATTTCTTAATCCCATCCCCTTTTAAAATTCCAATCTCAAACACTTAAAACAATTTTTAAATTGATTTTCAAGTTACTCCATTTTGATATAAATTCCTTTACTTAATTTACTTCAAAACCCATTAACTTCAAATTTTTATTTCTTACTTATGATTTAAAATCTTTTAACTGAAAAATACTAATTTTAGATTTCCAAAATTCCTTCTTTATCCTTCCAAATAAAATTAAACCTTGGATTTTAAAGTAAATTCTTTATTCTTTGAATAATATCACTTAAGTTTTACAATTCATTATTTTTCTGTTTACTCAAAATCTCCTTTTTCCATACTCAGAGTTATTTATTAGAATTTTAAAATCACTTTTATTCTTATCCAGTTGATTCTTAAATTATTCAAATCCTCTATGATTATTTTACTTAAAAATTCACTCTTTTATTTTCTTTTCAAAAATCCAATTCTATATATTTTGATAACTCAGTGAACCGAAAATATATCCAAACAAACCATAGCATTCAATATTCCAATTATCAATATAATTCATCACAGAATATCAAATATTCATAACACAGAATATTAAACAATCTAAATAATTTTGAGGAATCCAGTTGGATCCCTCCAACATGTTTCCCTGCATCCACAGATGTTAGCACAATACCAATTCCACTTCGAGGTGGAATATCGCGGTATATGGGATTAATATAATATCATCCGCTATTATGCGGCGCATAGAGTCTCATCCACTATATAATGAGGGGAATCAAACACTCCAATATATACTATATACCACTATATATATAATATAGCACATCAAATCAATTCAATCATTCAACCAATTATTTAAATTTAACCATTTAAATTTAAATTAAAACTCAGATGAGTGAGATTAACTCACGTTTGGTTTGTTTACAGTCCACTCCATTTCGGTTTGTTTCTTCATAATTTTGACCTTGAATAAACATTTATACAGTTTATTAATATTTGAATAAATCGAACAACCCAATTATCATTTAATAATTTTATTTAATCTAATATTTAAATTTTAAATTAATCCTCTTATGAAAAATCTTTTAGTAACTAAAATAACTAAATAAGCAAATTAATCTCCAAATTTATTATTTTAAAATAAACTTGTAAATTTAAAACGTATACGTATATATTTATTGTTATTTTTATTTTATTTTTGAAAATACGTATACTTATAAAAATAACCTGTATAGCTTTAAAAATCAAATCATTATACAAGTCCCTAATTTTCCAAAATCAAAATAATTTCCTGAATAACCTTTCTTTTTACTGTATATATATATTTTCCATTCTTAATCTGTATATATATTATTCTCAGTTATTATCCGTTTCAAATCTATATATATATATATATATATATATATATATATATATATATATATATATATATATATATAGACACACACACACACACATACATACATACACATTTAAATTAAATTAAATTAATAAAAAAAACAAATAGCAAAACCTCATCGATGCTCACCCCAGATTGCCGCTCGAAATCACATCGCTCGAAGTTGCGACCTCGCCACGCGTTGCTACCTGCTACAGCTACCTCGCCGCCAGCTCGATAGACCCCCAACTCCCTCGTGAACTCATCCCCTCGAGAGTTCCCCAACACCTTCGACCCTGACGTCGCTGCTACTGCCTCGACGCCATATGCGCGCCTCCCTAAGCCCACGCGTACTCACGCGTGTACGCGACCCTTGTCTCGTCTTTCGAACACGAGCTCGAGCCACGAAGAACCCAAAACCCTTCGGCAAATCCTTGCTAAGCCTCGCAATCCTCCTTCAGTTGCTTGGATTCGATTGAAGAAAAACGGGAAGAGGCTTGAGAATTCGAGAGAAAAGAGAACGCAATTTTTTTTCCGATTTGCTTTGAACAGTGGGAGCGGCCATTTTTTGTTTCATTTAAATTTTCTGAAGAAAAAGAAAAGCTTGGTTTCTTTTTATAAACGAGAAGGAAATAGGGTAGCATGTTATGAATGATTTCGAACAGACTTTGGAAAGAGAATACTGCGTGATTTGAAGATGGTAGCGTGCTGGATGAGATGTGTATAGTGCTAGGTCTGCTTGCTAGGGTGGCCGATGAAAGAGAATGACAGATGTGAAGGGAATTCGGCGGTTGACTAAGGTATAAAATATATATTAATTAATTACAAATTGTCTCGATTTACGTAGCTTCAAATCACGAACCCCTACCAAAATGTGCCGCTAGGCGTTTATAATGTTATACCCCTAATCCGAACACAATGGAAAAGGTTTCGAGTCCTAATTCGATCGTATGGAGAAGATACCTTTTTGGATTGACTACTAAAATTTATTCAATTAATTATTTTCCAGGTGTTTATATCTCGTACGATCACACGATAATTTCAAAAGCTACGAAATTTGAAACCCGATAATAATACAATATTACGGATCCAATGGAACTGGTTTCGTTGAATTCCGAGACTGTGGCTCGGAAGACTATTTCTAAATATCAATTTAAACGATATAATTTCAAAACTGAAAAAATCACTGTTAAATTCAATTTTAAAACTTCTATTATCCTCAACACTGTCAATATAAATTTTACAAGCCTTCAAATTATTTTTAACAGGCTTAAAACTCCAGATTCAACATTTTACCCAACTTCAAATTATTTAATTTAATAATTAAATTACCCAAATAAATGGTGATACTTGAATTCAAGTTAAAAAATAACTTTTAGATATTTAAAATCAATTAAATATTCCAATTTCAAATGCTCAAAAATTCCGGGTCGTCACGTTCCTCCCCCTTAATAGAATTTCGTCGTCGAAATAACTAGTTAAGAAGAATGGTCCAATATCCGTTTTCTATTTTTCCAAAACCAAACAGTTTTAACATCAACCCAAACAACCTTGTCATTAGAGACACTACACTCTTATTAATTTCCTAAACTTCCCCACAATCTCCAAACAATATTACTTACTCAATCATTTCGAATTTAAATTTAAAACCAAATTCAAATGATCAAAATTTTCTCAAAATTTTTCTAGCTCTCTAAATTTTCGAAAAATTTCGCCAGCGTCTCCTTTGCGCGGCTAGCTCGGTACAACTACAAAATGCCTCTACGGGTCTCCAAATTCCAAAAGAAAACAAAAGGCCAAGTGGCTAGATCAAAAACCCAATCAAATTTCATACAGAAATTTAAACACATACCTTTTTTCGATCAATTCAAATTTATCTTCTGAAATCAACAATCCCAATTTCCTTTTTCTTTATAACACCTATATATCCTACATAGTAATAATATCCAGCTACAGATTTCAAAATCACTTTGTACATTTCCTTACAAAATTTTCAATATTCATTCCATTTAAGCCCGTACGATGTACTTATATCATTCGTACGCAATACCGAATCCGATCGCTTACTCGATGAAACAATTTCATTTCCGAACTAGTATCGTCCACCCGACTTCCTAGTGCGCACTCAGATCTGGTTTCTTGATCAGAAACCGTCATTCTCCTTGCATAGTCATAACCATGATAGAGAATTTCCAGAATCAATCAAAATCCATATCCAGGGTTCGCATCGAAATCGAGTGAAAAATCCTAACTCGGATTGATATAACTATCTTGAAATTCTGTGCTCAAATCTGGATCAAATTGCTATGCGAATAAAAATAATATACGTACATCTTATGTATTTATATCCATTCTCTTTTATTCACATTCATTTTGATTTCTATTCACTTATCAACGCTTATCATTTTACATATTTTTATTAAAACATCACTCAAATGCTTATTCAATATATTCCCGACACCCATATTACTTAAGAATTCTACCATTTCTTTTTAAGTTCAATATAAGTATTTTATACACTTCTTATATTTATTTTCACTTCACCACTTTAGTTAATATTTACTTCTATTCAAATTGGTTCTCCTATTTCCATATGAATTCAATTTATCTACAACTCTGAATATTGAATTTTATCTTCCATTTATAACTGATTCATATCATTATTTTAAATTAGTTTCATCCACTAATTTATTTCAATTTCCAATTTGAAATCGTTTTTTCGCTGACAAAAATTTTCCCAAATTTTTTTCTATTTCCCAAAATTTTCGGAAAATTTTGGCAGAGTCTCCTTTGTACGGAGGAGCTTTCGTAGTTTGACAAGAGATATAAATATATATACATCGACCCACCCGGTCGGAAAAACAACAAAAACAAACAATAGTTCATATTTTCTAACTTTTATTGCGTAGATGTACCTCTATATAGCATTTTTAAGCAAGCGGCTTATTATTTAGCAATTAGCGCGACCAAAATCTTACCAAATGGCCTTCAGGTATCTGTACTTACTCAATTTAAACATATATGCACTATATATAAGAAGTTTATAGCATTTCACTTATATTTAAATAGCTAAAACATGGATTCTATAACAATGCATGTTATATACTTTCATAAGCACATATGTAAGGTTTCGACACTTATTTCAATTGCTTTCAATCAACTCTCAACCCATACTATTCAATTTAAGTGATCTACAACTCACCTGCTTGCATACGATTCATTTTTAAACCAAACGAACTTATATTCATTTCAATTGATTCAAAAATCAATTTTATTTACTTCTATCAACTCATAGAATTTTATTTAATCTCATTTTCGTCAAACGACAATTATTTCTATGCAAATTCGACGAAATTTATGGGAATAAACAATAACTTAAGCTTATAATCATTTTAAATTGATTCCAATACAATTTATATTAAATTTTATTCCATTCTAACTTATTTACAAACCATTCAGTTGCGTATCATTCATTCTCGCATTGGTTTCATTCAAACCCATTCCAATAAGCTTGACAACATTCCATGCTAATATTAATAACCATTTCTCAAATTAATTTAACCCAAACTTTTATTTATTGAACTTTCACCCTTCCTCGAAGCCAAACTTCTATAAATTTTAGACTTAAGTTAATTTACTTTAATTTATTCCAACTTCAAACTTATGTTCACTTCTATTTGATTCTCATTTAATCCAATTCCATTTAATTCAGTTAGCCCATCCATTTCATTTTAATTCACCTTCTCAATTTATCAAAATAATATCCAAGCACATACTTAACTCATTTATACTCGAATTGGATTTTATTTGTAACTCAAATCATTTCTATTATAATCCAATTCCATTTTATTTTTACAACATCTCCACTTATTTTAATTCATTATCAATCCAAGTCGAATTCTATTTCGAGTTTATTTCCAAACTTCATTATTAATTTACAATCCATTTTATCTAACCGAGTTAAATTTTATTAACATACTTTATCAAATGATTTACTTAGCTAATTAGCTTACTTCCAACTTTTAAATCAATATTCGATTTTATAACAAAAATCACTTCATTAAATTTTCCTAAGTTCAATTTTTAAAAAAATATAATTCCAGTTTAGATTTTCTTTCATTTCCCAAAATTCAAACAATTTTATTTTGGCTTATTTATTTCACTTCTACGTTTTATAAGTCGCACCTTATTTATATCCATACTTTCATCCATTTACAATCAATCCCGTTCACTTTGACTTTTTAACTCGGGATTATGTTACGAACTGAGTTGATGATGTTTTGATGACAACAACCTTATATAGTTATTATACTTTACTTTATAAAATATATACTAACATTTTCATCTATATATATATATATATGTATGTATGTATATAGGAAGTATATGCAGGTATTATCGAAGACTGATCAGTATAAAGACTCAAGCATCAAGATGAAGATTAGACCTTCAAGATTCAAGACTCTTGAGAATCAAGGTTTCAAGATCTCAAGATAAGTGTCTAGTATTTTGTTAAAACTTCATAATAGCACTCTCATCTTTCTTCCAATTTTCTTTTGGAATGGAACTCAATTTCCATCGAAACCAGTGGCTTACAAACCCACGACAAGTAGCTAACAAACCTACAACAAGTGGCTTACAAACCCACGACAAGTAGCTAACAAAGCTACAACAAGTGGCTTACAAACCCACGAAAATCAAAATCATTTAAACTACTTTGTACAAGTTCTCGAGTCCTATGGAGGAGCTTTGTAGGAAGGTTCTTGCAATTTCAGTTTGAATAGATTTTTCAAAATGTTCTTAAATCTGTTTTTCAAAATGTTTTAGCTTTCAAAATCATGTTTTCAAAAATGTTTTCAAACTTTGTTTTAGCCTTGAAATATTCCTCCATTTTGATTTTAAAAACTTCTATTTTTAAAACATCAAAACTTATTCTGATTTTAAATATTACTTATATAATTGACGGTCTATATCAATTATATATATATATATATATATTTAAAATAATGTTTTATATTCATTCTCTATCTCAAAATATTGTTTAAACACTTTATTTTGCTTCAAAGAAGTTTCAACTTGTTTTAAATTCAAATGCTTTTACAAAATAACATCTCTACAATTTTGAACTGAGGGATGTTGACATATGGGGATACCCCATGTCGACATGGTGACAGTTGGATTCAAAATTCAAATTTCAAAAGAAGTGTCCATTCGTTCAAAAACCTTTCGCCAATGGTTATGACTGTTGAGCATCTATATAAAGGCTTCCAAAACGAATTTTTTTAACAACTACTTTCTTATTTTCTTCACTCTTTCTTGTCCACCATTCCATGTCCATAAAACTTCATATTTTCAAGATCGTGCCATCATTCTGCCAAATTCTCAATAGGAAATCATTTAGATACTCTCTCTATTTGATTCTCCATCATTCTACTAAAGATCAAAGTGCTATTCAAAGTTATAGGATCAATTTGTATTCAAAAAGTCCATAGAGTCTATCCATTCAAAAGGATTGGTATTAGAAAGTATTAGGGTGATCTTGTGTCCCGTAAATCAAGAGAGCTTATCCCAGACTTGGAGATAGGAGGGTTCCTCAAGGCCTTAGAAATTGAGGGTTGTAATTTGGATATTGGCTTATAAAAGTCTGTACAAGGATATTGCCTTGGTGCAGGACTGGATATTGGCTTATAAAAGTCTGTACAAGGCTATCAAAACTTGACTTAGTTAGAGGTCTACCCAAGTTAAACTTTAAAATAGATAGTATTTGTGATGTTTGTCAATTAGGAAAACTTAAGAAAAGTTCATTTAAATTAAAAGATGCTATTTCTACCTCTAGTCCTCTAGAATTACTTCATTTAGATTTATTTGGTCCATCTCAAGTTCAATCAATTAACCATAGTAAATATGTTTTTGTTATAGTAGATGATTATTCAAGATATACTTGGACAATCTTTTTAAAACATAAAAGTGATGCTTTTGAAATATTTAAAAACTTTTCTAAAAGAATTCAAAAACAACATTCTTTCAAAATTAAAACTATTTGAAGTGATCACGGTGGTGAATTTGAAAATGAAAATTTTGAGAATTTCTGCACTCGGAAGGGAATTACTCACAACTTTTCATTTCCAAGAACTCCACAACAATACGGAGTAGTAGAACGTAAGAATAGAACGATTCAAGAGTGTGCTCGTACAATGCTTTCTGATAGTAATTTACCTAAATATTTTTAGGCTGAAGTAGTTGCTACAGCTTGTTATATATTAAATAGAATTTTAGTTAGACCATTAACAAATAAAACTCCATATGAATAACTTTATAATAAGAAACCTATAGTTGCTTATTTCAAAGTATTTGGGAGTAAATGTTTTATACTTAATACAAAAGATAATTTAGATAAATTTGAACCAAAAGCTGATAAAGGATTCTTTATTGGTTATTCTAATAGAAGCAAAGTGTAGCGACCTGACTTTCTAGCACTAGAAATCGCATCACTAATTAAGAAAGAAAGGGATAGAAGAAGAAAAGAAAGAGAAGAAAGAGAAAACAACACATCAGAATCTCACAGCGGAACAATTTAAATATAATATAGACATATACATAGTATCATATACATCAGAGTACACAACTATACATCTCAATTTAGACCGTTATAACATTTTGTCTAATACAATACAAGACATCATACAGAATAACAACACAGCGGAAACGCTAACTATATATCTATACGCTGAAGCCTTCTACTCCAGAGCTCCTCCAGATTTCGTCAAGGAAAACCTGAATCACTTGACTACTCATACATAATATGAGTACCAAAGAGTTTAATAAAACAGAAAATAAACACTCAGGTCAGACAGGGGTATGGTGTGAGTAAACGGTTTACGATTGCTTAACTTCAGAAAAACCTTTGAAAAGAAAAGGTATCACGTAAGACTTCCCACACATAAACATGGAAAAGTTTTTACCTTACGCTAACCAAAACATTTAATAGGAAATCCAGTGATATTATAATAGTGTCTAGGGTTTTCAAATAAATATGAAATAGCCGAAATTGTTACATTTATTAAATTCCAGCTACATAGGTATACAAACAAAACAATAGGGTCTCGTAGGGAAAATTGGGTTTCCATCAATGGCAGGGCTACTGGGGTACCGCCCGTCACAGTACATGGCCTAGATCACCGTACCGAGGAGTACTCCCACTCCCCTGCAACACAAGGCCGGGACCATTCCTTACTGAACAGTCCCGAACAAGACCACCCCGCAGTTGGCTGCAGACCAACTGCCCACACAGCCGAAATATAAAGGGACTTCTAGACAGGGATGTATCTTGCTCTCCAGTGGGAGCGACCCACGAAGCCTTGCTGCACCTCCCCTGTTTTAGCCATTCCCGGTTGATGAGGCTTGAGGCTGCGATTACCTTTATAGGACCAATTATCTTAGAATGCTCATCGTCCGTCTGACGATGTTCTGAAAGCATTCAATCCATACAAGTTCGTTCCGGGTTCGAACGAAACCGAAGGCACTATCTCGTTGCACTCATTTTGGAATCACCCTCAGAGTTAACGACCATAGCCCTTGCACTCTAAATCTCCATCTCGAACCTATAAGCACTATTCCGTCAAACTCATTACGGAATCATCCACTGAGTTATACTGACGTATAGCCCTTACACCTCGAGTCTTCACTTGCTCCACTTGGATTAACGACCTAACGTTTAATTGGAATCGATGTGGTTTTCGGATATCCAAATATGGAAACCCGATCCCGGTCTCACCGAAACCAAACGCCATTTTAATGTCCAAGTTATACTTAAGGGATTTAAACAATTGGTTATTTAAAAATATCACTTAACATAAATGGATGTATCATATTACTCAGATAGATAAGCATCTATTATCACATGCATCTATACATATCGAAAAGCAGCATATATATCACATTCAGATATAGCATATTCACATCATCATCCATCAATCAATGTAATCCACAACAACCAATATCATTAACTCATCCAATGATATATATCATCCAATCATTAATCATTCATAAACAAGTTTGATCCAAACTTTAATTAATTTAATTAATCCTTAAATTAATCCTTAGTTAATCACTTGGATTATCTTCAATCCATTTTACTATTCATTAATTAATTACAATTTAATTAATTGACTAACATCACTTAATTATCCATTTCAATTTAATCTTCCCTGATTAATTATCACTTAATTACTTTAAGTAATTATTACTTAATTACCATATTAATTAATCATCCTGATTAATTACTTCCAAATTATACTAAGTAATTACCTCTTAATTACCTTCTAAATTAATCAATCTTGATTAATTATTCTTTAATTATCCTGATAATTATTCCTTAATTACCTTTAATTAATTACGCCTGATTAATAATTAATCACACTTAATTAATTACTCTTAATTAATCATACTTAATTAATTACTTTTAATTAATCACCTTTGATTAATTACTTTAATTACATTTAGTAATTAAAACTAAATTATAAATTAATTATTCTAAAATTATTAGTTAATAATTAATTAATTATTTCTATTAATTAATGATTACTTCATTAATTAAATTTCTTTCTTAATTAATTACTTTAACAAGTAATTAACCACTTAATTAATTACTCTTAATCCTTCTATTAATTAATCATTAATCAAATAATTTAAATCTTTAACTAATTATTAATTATTCTTTAATTAATAACTAAAGTGATTAACTCTTAATCACATTTACGTAATTACTTTTAATAAAGTAATTATCCTTTACTTAATTACCTTTAGTAATTAACCACTTAATTACTTTAATTACTTCCCTAAGTAATTATATTAGATTAATCCAAAGTGATTATCTTAATTAATCACAAGTTAATTACTTAATTAACTATTTAACTTAATCATTTAAAATTAATTAAATGATTTTTAACTTCTTATATTATAAAGATTCCTAATTAAGAAAACATCATCTTAATTTAAATCATTTATATTAACCAATAACCTTAAATGGTTAATAATCTAATTATCTTAATTATTTTTTTCAATTTAATTATCTTTAATTAAATCAAAATTCGAAATAACTAAAGATAATCTTTATTTTTATTGATCTCTAAATCTTTATTATTTAACTTATTAAAATAAAATACTTTAGAAATCAATTTTAACTAAAACAATTGAAACATTCAAAATTAAAAATGTTTGAACTTTCCAAAGTGATTAAATAAAATATAATACTTATTATTAAAATCCACTTATTTCATTTTTAAAACCTTTATGTTTCAGAATATAAAAATTTATTAAAACTTAACTTCGAAACGAAATTAGTTTATAAGAGAAAGCTTGTTTATATTTTTATAAACTTTAATTAAATCTAAAAATCAAATTCCTCTTGCTTTCAAAATCTTTAACATTGCTTTTATATTTTAAAATTCTGCAGCAAACCAAAACTGCATTACAGACTCGAGCTACACTCGGCAAACTCATGCAACAAACCCGAGTCTCCCCAGATCTCCACTTGCTTCGAGTAAAAACACCGCAAACCCGAAGCCATCTTCGAGTTTTCCTCCACTCGCCCCAAACCCAAAATAGAAA
Organism: Allium cepa; assembly: GCA_030765085.1. NCBI lineage: Eukaryota > Viridiplantae > Streptophyta > Magnoliopsida > Asparagales > Amaryllidaceae > Allium > Allium cepa. The sequence goes on from CM060939.1 coordinate 926,275,222, forward strand.
ACAATAAATCGTGCACGTATACGTGCACGTCGCCGATGGACGCTGGCGAACTCCACGCCGGCCACCCACAAGTCGCACTCAACCGCTACTACCCATCGCACCACCCAGAACATCAATTTCGAATGAGAATCGAAAAAATGACCTTCGAACCCATTAGTTCGAAAACACCCTCCCCAGTAAAACCCACATCTACGGCAGCACCAACGTCGAGAAAACCCACCGTCACCTCCGAAGCTTCATCACAACCCCCTGAACCTTCGGCAACCACCGCGATCGCCTCCAGTGACCTCACGATACCACGAAACCATGATGAACACGTCGACACAAAACAGGGTATAAAACCCTACTCTACCAATCTCCGACCAACCCTTCCACCTAAAATTTTCCAAAATAATTTTCTGATGATCGTTAATAATCCCTCCACCTCCATGATCAACACCGATGACCAATTCACCGTGGTTGGCCGTAAATTAATCAATTTGCCCAAAATAGCAAAATCCTAAATTCACACTAAAAACTAATCTAAAAATCATGATATATTCATTAAAAATCATGATTTACTATATGTAATCTAGTTATAAGATCAAAACTTAAGATTGAAATAATAAAGATTTGACCCAAAATAAAAGTTTTACTGTAAACTCAAATTTCCGAGTCACTTATGCACTTTAAAAATCTATAAATATTTTTTTGAGATAGATTACTTGCTTACAATCAACTTCTATTTACAACTCCAAGTCTAATTCGAATTCAAAGTCAAGTTATTGAAATTTATTTATAAAATTTAAAACCTGTTCTTTTACAGACACTAAGGCATCAATATACAGGCAATCAAAAAGCATAAATCAAACATGCATTCAACTTTAACTGAGGTATTCAGGTAATATCAGAATATTCATTCACAAAAACAATTTAAAATCCAGGGTTTAAACTGTTTTTAAATTCATTTACTCACCTGCAATTAAGTGGAAGACAGAACTGCATTTTTTTTCTTTCCAGGCTTTTAAATTCATCTGCATGTTAAATTTTATCGCTTGATGAACCCGAGTTGCATGATGAAATCAATCTACTTGCTGTTGATTACTGAGTTGCTTGATAAATTTGAAGATGATCTTGCATTTGATTTGAATATCCAGATTTACAGATTCCAGTATTTACTTCATTTGAACTTTGGTTTGAAGATGATAATTTTTTTTTTTTCAGATTGTATTCCTCTTTGTGAAATGAAGAGAAATATTTTGCTGAAGAATAAAATCTTTCTTTTTATTATTTACAATTTAATTTAAATTTTAATTACTAAAGAGAATGACATGTGTCTCTTTAATGTTTATATTCTTACAAATGTAACTTACATAATTTAATATACTTACAAGTGTTATTTTATTTTTTTATAATTTATTTTAAATTTTGCATGTAATATGTATATGTAATTATGTAATATGAAAATGTGTACTTAAACAAATCTTTAGATTTTAATGAATATAAAAGTAATTTCATGTTAGCAATTATTAACAAATAACTTATGCCTTTTTATTCAATTTATATAACATATGTTTATAAGCTTAAGATATCTATTTTAATTCTTTATATAGAAATTTTATAACAATTTAACTTATGTTAAAATTAAAATGAAAGATTATTAAAACAAATGAACTTTTATTTTAAATCTTATTTAAAAGCTTAAAGTACATATTTATCATAAATAAGGAATTAACTTTGTTATTTAAAATTTAAATCTCAATTATCAATTCAAAGTCATTAAATCAAATTAACATTTCAAATTTCAAAACTATATATATATATCTAAATAAAGTTTGGAAATACTTATTAAACTCAAATTAATAAAATTCCTATTTAAAACATATATATACAAATATATATACACATTTCAAATAGAAACATTCTAACATTAAATTTATTAATTTCCATATTAAATTTTAAAACAAATATCAAATCACAATATATACATTTATATATATATATATCACAATTTGAATATAAAGTTTTATTACATTAAAAACTTCTTATTTACCAAACTAAATATTTCCAAATCAAATTATTATAAACTTCAAAAGAATTAATCTTGCCTATATATATTGTTAAGAAAATATTAATAGACATTAACAAATTATTATTTTCAGCCTTTGAAATAATCTTAACTTGTCAATTTATAATATAAAATGATCAAATCAATTTAATTATTATCAAAGATTATTAAATTGATATTGCTCAAAATTCCGGGTCGTCACATTCCTTCCCCCTTAAAAGAATTTCGTCTCCGAAATTTAAAAGCAAAGATAATTTAATAACCCAGTTAAAGAATTTAAAATTTTCAAACAGCAATTCACACAATCAATCATAGCAATTCATTCAAACAAACAATTTTATCTATCCAGAAAAATTCTGAATGGAACTTACTAATATTATCAAGAGTTTTCCAGGTACCTATACTGGAATACTTACTCTATAAATCTTAAGTAACTACACTACTAAAACCAAGAACTCCCTCTTCTGATTCTTCAAATCTGAACAAGATATCAGATTAAACTCAAAACCAGCTCAACCACCAGATTCCTTTTGGACTGCTGATTCTATCACTCGAAGAATCATACACATATTCCTCAGAGATATGTGAAATTCAATGAATTCCAGCTATCCAAACTGGCAATTCAATCCTGTAAATCAAAATCAAATCTTCATAGAACACAGGAAAACTCAAAATACCTCTGGAGCTAGCTCTCCAGTTTTAACCAGTCTTATATCTCCTTTGATTGGATAAAACTAAAACAATATCCAAATTCCTGCTTCACATTCCCAATCTCCTCAATTCTTAACTGCCCAACCTTTCAGATGATCCTGAGTCACCTCCATATTCCTGATCAGCCTAACTCTTGCTGATTGCTCCATGAAACAGCAGCACCAACTCAAACAAAATCTCCAGGTCCTACTCAGCAAAATGGCTTTCCAAAAATAATTTGCTGAAATCCAAAGTACGACTCTATACCACAAGCATCAATGGACTTCAAACCTATATCTCATATCTGAATAGCCAAACAGTTGTACTTGACAACCTTGCCTCCCAAATCCAAAAAATTCCTTCATACATGAATTTCCTGTAGAAATCCTCTAATCTAGGTAAACTACAACTTCCGGTTGCTCCATACTAGAATAACTGCCAACTCGCTTCCGCTGCACAACTCCGATCTAGAGCAGATAAGAATGCTATCGCAGAACATAAGCAAAATCTTTCTCCATACACAGTTTATCCAACTCATAAAAATCTTAGTGACCATTCCACTTGGTCAAAACATCTCAGCAGAATCTCAACTTAGAGTAAGATGCTCAATCCCTCTCCAAAGAATCTTGAGCTGCCTCACCAAACTCTTCTTGCTCTAAGAGTCATCCTACAACAAGGTTGAACCATTAATATTACTCTAAGAATCCAAGTCGATAAGGAAACTCAATCTCCGATTCAGGTCAACTTCTAAATTCATCCAAAAACATCTGGAAAATCTCTGACTACTTAAGCAGCCTATACCTTCATATGAGATGCCTCAATCTCAAACCAAGAATACTCAAAGATTCCCAAACTAATCGCAAATCACTTTTGCGATTCCACTCAGTTCTGATTCCAAAGAACTATCTGCTCCAACTAGAAAAGCTTTTTCTATTCAAGATAAATCTTTACAGAATGGCTCACCTATTAGAAAAACTGATAGATCACTTCCAAGAAATATCTTGCTCTGCTGAGCTTCCCGGAGAAAAGGATAAACCATCACCATCTGCCTGGTCTACCGATAGGTAAAGTCCCAAAGATTACTGAATCATCGAAAAAATAGGTCCATGTTGCTGCTTCCAAAGTCCACTTCAATGATATTGCTAAGCCACAAGATCTTTCTTAACCAGAAGCTTCTTGAAACACAAAACTAATATCCAATTTTGCCAAAAATCCTTGACACGAGTCGACATCTTCTCAAGAAACTCGGCTCCAAACCAATCACCAACCACTTATCTTCTTAAGAAAACAATGAGACCATGTCCGAAATGAGGTAACTCATCGACCTTAGTCTCAAACTTCAATATAGACAAGACACCCTTACTTGAGATCCAGAGAATCTCTAAACATTCGAATCTTCATTGCAGTAGACATCAATGCTCTTCCAACACCATCTAAATCTGGCTCCAAAAGAAACATCTTCAGAACCATCTATGGATACTACATCTCACCATATAGCTATTCCTTCCTGAAGCTATCAAGATACCACCACTTGCTTCTCCTCAGCGGACAACTCAACTTTTAGAAATCCCGCTCACTTGAGAGCAAATCAACCTCACACTCCAAGAATATACTCCAATTCTTGAAAATACTTCCTCTGGACTCAAAGAAATCCTTTCACCAATCTACAAAACTTATTCGAGACTGTATTAGGTCTACAATCTCGACAGATACATCTCCAACCACAACATATAAACCTCTTCCATTAGTGGTAGTCGTGTTCCACACACTCCTACCTTATCTACCTCTATAACCTATGTTGGAAAATCCGAACAGATAACCCAACAGATTAGGTAGTTATATATATATATATATATATATATATATATATATATATATATATATATATATATATATATATAAATTACAAGTACGCTCTCTCAAGATAGGCACCTCTCCAGAGCCTAGGTATTCACTCAACCTAATGCTCTGATACCAACTATAGCGACCCGACTTTCTAGCACCAGAAAATCGCATCACTAATTAAGAAAGAGAGGGATAGAAGAAGAAAAGAAAGAGAAGAAAGAGAAAACAACACATCAGAATCTCACAGCGGAACGATTTAAATATAATATAGACATATACATAGTATCATATACATCAGAGTACACAACTATACATCTCAATTTAGACTGTTATAACATTTTGTTTAATACAATACAAGACATCATACAGAATAACAACACAGCGGAAACACTAACTATATATCTATACGCTGAAGCCTCATACTCCAAAGCTCCTCCAGATTTCGTCAAGGAAAACCTGAATCACTTGACTACTCATACATAATATGAGTACCCAAGAGTTTAATAAAACAGAAAATAAACACTCGGGTCAGACAGAGGTCTGGTGTGAGTAAACGGTTTACGATTGCTTAACTTTAGAAAAACCTTTGAAAAGAAAAGGTATCACGTAAGACTTCCCACACATAAACATGGAAAAGTTTTTACCTTACGCTAACCAAAACATTTAATAGGAAATCCAGTGATATTATAATAGTGTCTAGGGTTTTCAAATAAATATGAAATAGCCGAAATTGTTACATTTATTAAATTCCAGCTACATAGGTATACAAAAAAAACCGTAGGGTCTCGTAGGGAAAATTGGGTTTCCATCAATGGCAGGGCTACTGGGGTACCGCCCGTCACAGTACGTGGCCTAGATCACCGTACCGAGGAGTACTCCCACTTCCCTGCAACACAAGGCCAGGACCATTCCTTTCTGAACAGTCTCGAACAAGACCACCCCGCAGTTGGCTGCAGACCAACTGCCCACACAGCCGAAATATAAAGGGACTTCTAGACAGGGATGTATCTTGCTCTCCAATGGGAGCGACCCACGAAGCCTTGCTGCACCTCCCCTGTTTTAGCCATTCCCGGTTGATTAGGCTTGAGGCTGCGATTACCTTTATAGGACCAATTATCTTAGAATGCTCATCGTCCGTCTGACGATGTTCTGAAAGCATTCAATCCATACAAGTTCGTTCCGGGTTCGAACGAAACCGAAGGCACTATCTCGTTGCACTCATTTTGAAATCACCCTCAGAGTCAACGACCATAGCCCTTGCACTCTAAATCTCCATCTCGAACCTATAAGCACTATTCCGTCAAACTCATTACGGAATCACCCATAGAGTTATACTGACGTATAGCCCTTACACCTCGAGTCTTCACTTGCTCCACTTGGATTAACGACCTAACGTTTAATTGGAATCGATGTGGTTTTCGGATATCCAAATATGGAAACTCGATCCTGGTCTCACCGAAACCAAACGCCATTTTAATGTCCAAGTTATACTTAAGGGATTTAAACAATGGTTATTTAAAAATATCACTTAACATAAATGGATGTATCATATTACTCAGATAGATAAGCATCTATTATCACATGCATCTATACATATCGCAAAGCAGCGTATATATCACATTCAGATATAGCATATTCACATCATCATCCATCAATCAATGTCATCCACAACAACCAATATCATTAACTCATCCAATGATATATATCATCCAATCATTAATCATTCATAAACAAGTTTGATCCAAACTTTAATTAATTTAATTAATCCTTAGTTAATCACTTGGATTATCTTCGATCCATTTTACTATTCATTAATTAATTACAATTTAACTAATTGACTAACATCACTTAATTATCCATTTCAATTTAATCTTCCCTGATTAATTATCACTTAATTACTTTAAGTAATTATTACTTAATTACCATATTAATTAATCATCCTGATTAATTACTTCCAAATTATACTAAGTAATTACCTCTTAATTACCTTCTAAATTAATCAACCTTGATTAATTATTCTTTAATTATCCTGATAATTATTCCTTAATTACCTTTAATTAATTACACCTGATTAATAATTAATCACACTTGATTAATTACTCTTAATTAATCATACTTAATTAATTGCTTTTAATTAATAACCTTTGATTAATTACTTTAATTACATTTAGTAATTAAAACTAAATTATAAATTAATTATTCTTAAATTATTAGTTGATAATTAATTAATTATTTCTATTAATTAATGATTACTTCATTAATTAAATTTCTTTCTTAATTAATTACTTTAACAAGTAATTAACCACTTAATTAATTACCCTTAATCCTTCTATTAATTAATCATTAATCAAATAATTTAAATCTTTAACTAATTATTAATCAATTCTTTAATTAATAACTAAAGTGATGAACTCGTAATCACATTTACTTAATTACTTTTAATAAAGTAATTATCCTTTACTTAATTACCTTTAGTAATTAACCACTTAATTACTTTAATTACTTCCCTAAGTAAATATATTAGATTAATCCAAAGTGATTATCTTAATTAATCACAAGTTAATTACTTAATTAACTATTTAACTTAATCATTTAAAATTAATTAAATGATTCTTAACTTCTTATATTATAAAGATTCTTAATTAAGAAAACATCATCTTAATTTAAATCATTTATATTAACCAATAACCTTAAATGGTTAATAATCTAATTATCTTAATTATTATTTTCAAATTTAATTATCTTTAATTAAATCAAAATTCAAAATAACTACAGATAATCTTTATTTTTATTGATCTCTAAATCTTTATTATTTAACTTATTAAAATAAAATACTTTAGAAATCAATTTTAACTAAAACAATTGAAACATTCAAAATTAAAAATGTTTGAACTTTCCAAAGTGATTAAATAAAATATAATAATTATTATTACAATCCACTTATTTCATTTTTAAAACCTTTATGTTTCAGAATGTAAAAATTTATTAAAACTTAACTTTGAAACCAAATTAGTTTATAAGAGAAAGCTTGTTTATATTTTTATAAACTTTAATTAAATCTAAAAATAAAATTCCTCTTGCTTTCAAAATCTTTAACATTGCTTTTATATTTTAAAATTCTGCAGCAAACCAAAACTGCATTACAGACTCGAGCTACACTCGGCAAACTCATGCAACAAACCCGAGTCTCCCTAGATCTCCACTTGCTTCGAGTAAAAACACCGCAAACCCGAAGCCATCTTCGAGTTTTCCTCCACTCGCCCCAAACCCAAAACAGAAAACAATAAATCGTGCACGTATACGTGCACGTCGCCGATGGACGCTGGCGAACTCCACGCCGGCCACCCACAAGTCGCACTCAACCGCTACTACCCATCGCACCACCCAGAACATCAATTTCAAATGGGAATCGAAAAAATGACCTTCGAACCCATTAGTTCGAAAACACCCTCCCCAGTAAAACCCACATCTACGGCGGCACCAACGTCGAGAAAACCCACCGTCACCTCCGAAGCTTCATCATAACCCCCTGAACCTTCGGCAACCACCGCGATCGCCTCCAGTGACCTCACGATACCACGAAACCATGATGAACACGTCGACACAAAACAGGGTATAAAACCCTACTCTACCAATCTCCGACCAACCCTTCCACCTAAAATTTTCCAAAGTAATTTTCTGATGATCGTTAATAATCCCTCCACCTCCATGATCAACACCGATGACCAATTCACCGTGGTTGGCCGTAAATTGATCAATTTGCCCAAAATAGCAAAATCCTAAATTCACACTAAAAACTAATCTAAAAATCATGATATATTCATTAAAAATCATGATTTACTATATGTAATCTAGTTATAAGATCAAAACTTAAGATTGAAATAATAAAGATTTGACCCAAAATAAAAGTTTTACTGTAAACTCAAATTTCCGAGTCATTTATGCACTTTAAAAATCTATAAATATTTTTTTGAGATAGATTACTTGCTTACAATCAACTTCTATTTACAACTCCAAGTCTAATTCGAATTCAAAGTCAAGTTATTGAAATTTATTTATAAAATTTAAAACCTGTTCTTTTATAGACACTAAGGCATCATTATACAGGCAATCAAAAATCATAAATCCAACATGCATTCAACTTTAACTGAGGTATTCAGGTAATATCAGAATATTCATTCACAAAAACAATTTAAAATCCAGGGTTTAAACTGTTTTTAAATTCATTTACTCACCTGTAATTAAGTGGAAGACAGAACTGCATTTTTTTTCTTTCCAGGCTTTTAAATTCATCTGCATGTTGAATTTTATTGCTTGATGAACCCGAGTTGCATGATGAAATCAATCTACTTGCAGTTGATTACTGAGTTGCTTGATAAATTTGAAGATGATCTTGCATTTGATTTGAATATCCAGATTTACAGATTCCAGTATTTACTTCATTTGAACTTTGGTTTGAAGATGATGAATTTTTTTTTCTTTTCAGATTGTATTCCTCTTTGTGAAATGAAGAGAAAGATTTTGCTGAAGAATAAAATCTTTCTTTTTATTATTTACAATTTAATTTAAATTTTAATTGCTAAAGAGAATGACATGTGTCTCTTTAATGTTTATATTCTTACTAATGTAACTTACATAATTTAATATACTTACAAGTGTTATTTTATTTTTTTATAATTTATTTTAAATTTTGCATGTAATATGTATATGTAATTATGTAATATGAAAATGTGTACTTAAACAAATCTTTATATTTTAATGAATATAAAAGTAATTTCATGTTAGCAATTATTAACAAATAACTTATGCCTTTTTATTCAATTTATATAACATATGTTTATAAGCTTAAGATATCTATTTTAATTCTTTATATAGAAATTTTAAGACAATTTATCTTATGTTAAAATTAAAATGAAAGATTATTAAAACAAATGAACTTTTATTTTAAATCTTATTCAAAAGCTTAAAGTGCATATTTATCATAAATAAGGAATTAACTTTGTTATTTAAAATTTAAATCTCAATTATCAATTCAAAGTCATTAAATCAAATTAACATTTCAAAACTAGATATATATTTAAATAAAGTTTGGAAATACTTATTAAACTCAAATTAATAAAATTCCTATTTAAAACATATATATACAAATATATATACACATTTCAAATAGAAACATTCTAACATTAAATTTATTAATTTCCATATTAAATTTTAAAACAAATATCAAATCACAATATATACATATATATATATCACAATTTGAATATAAAGTTTTATTACATTAAAAACTTCTTATTTACCAAACTAAATATTTCCAAATCAAATTATTATAAACTTCAAAAGAATTAATCTTGCCTATATATATTGTTAAGAAAATATTAATAGACATTAACAAATTATTATTTTCAGCCTTTGAAATAATCTTAACTTGTCAATTTATAATATAAAATGATCAAATCAATTTAATTATTATCAAAGATTATTAAATTGATATTGCTCAAAATTCCGGGTCGTCACATTCCTTCCCCCTTAAAAGAATTTCGTCTCTGAAATTTAAAAGCAAAGATAATTTAATAACCCAGTTAAAGAATTTAAAATTTTCAAACAGCAATTCACACAATCAATCATAGCAATTCATTCAAACAAACAATTTTATCTATGCAGAAAAATTCTGAATGGAACTTACTAATATTATCAAGAGTTTTCCAGGTACCTATACCGGAATACTTACTCTATAAATCTTAAGTAACTACACTACTAAAACCAAGAACTCCCTCTTCTGATTCTTCAAATCTGAACAAGATATCAGATTAAACTCAAAACCAGCTCAACCACCAGATTCCTTCTGGACTGCTGATTCTATCACTCGAAGAATCATACACATATTCCTCAGAGATATGTGAAATTCAATGAATTCCAGCTATCCAAACAGGCAATTCAATCCTGTAAATCAAAATCAAATCTTCAGAGAACACAGGAAAACTCAAAATACCTCTGGAGCTAGCTCTCCAGTTTTACCCAGTCTTATATCTCCTTTGATTGGATAAAACTAAAACAATATCCAAATTCCAGCTTCACATTCCCAATCTCCTCAATTCTTAACTGCCCAACCTTTCAGATGATCCTGAGTCACCTCCATATTCCTGATCAGCCTAACTCTTGCTGATTGCTCCATGAAACAACAGCACCAACTCAAACCAAATCTCCAGGTCCTACTCTGCAAAATGGCTTTCTAAAAATAATTTGCTGAAATCCAAAATACGACTCTATACCACAAGCATCAATGGACTTCAAACCTATATCTCATATCTGAATAGCCAAACAGTTGTACTTGACAACCTTGCCTCCCAAATCCAGAAAATTCCTTCATACATGAATTTCCTGTAGAAATCCTCTAATCCAGGTAAACTGCAACTTCCGGTTGCTCCATACTAGAATGACTGCCAACTCGCTTCCGCTGCACAACTCCGATCTAGAGCATATAAGAATGCTATCGAAGAACATAAGCAAAATCTGTCTCCATACACAGTTTATCCAACTCATAAAAATCTTAGTGACCATTCCACTTGGTCAAAACATCTCAGCAGAATCTCAACTTAGAGTAAGATGCTCAATCCCTCTCCAAAGAATCTTGAGCTGCCTCACCAAACTCTTCTTGCTCTAAGAGTCATCCTACTACAAGGTTGAACCATTAATATTACTCTAAGAATCCAAGTCAATAAGAAAACTCAATCTCCGATTCAGGTCAACTTCTAAATTCATCCAAAAACATCTGGAAAATCTTTGACTACTTAAGCAGCCTATACCTTCACATGAGATGCCTTAATCTCAAACCAAGAATACTCAAAGATTCCCAAACTAATCGCAAATCACTTTTGCGATTCCACTCAGTTCTGATTCCAAAGAACTATCTGCTCCAACTAGAACAGCTTTTCCTATTCAAGATAAATCTTTACAGAATGGCTCACCTATTAGAAAAACTGATAGATCACTTCCAAGAAATATCCTGCTCTGCTGAGCTTCCCGGAGAAAAGGATAAACCATCACCATCTGCCTGGTCTACCGATAGGTAGAGTCCCAAAGATTACTGAATCATCGAAAAAATAGGTCCATGCTGCTGCTTCCAAAGTCCACTTCAATGATATTGCTAAGCCACAAGATCTTTCTTAACCAGAAGCTTCTTGAAACACAAAACTAATATCCAATTTTGCCAAAAATCCTTGAGACGAGTCGACATTTTCTCAAGAAACTCGGCTCCAAACCAATCACCAACCACTTATCTTCTTAAGAAAACAATGAGACCATGTCCGAAATGAGGTAACTCATCGACCTTAGTCTCAAACTTCAATATAGACAAGACACCCTTACTTGAGATCCAGAGAATCTCTAAACATTCGAATCTTCATTGCAGTAGACATCAATGCTCTTCCAACACCATCTAAATCTGGCTCCAAAAGAAACATCTTCAGAACCATCTATGGATACTACATCTCACCATATAGCTATTCCTTCCTGAAGCTATCAAGATACCACCACTTGCTTCTCCTCAGCGGACAACTCAACTTTTAGAAATCCCGCTCACTTGAGAGCAAATCAACCTCACACTCCAAGAATATACTCCAATTCTTGAAAATACTTCCTCTGGACTCAAAGAAATCCTTTCACCAATCTACAAAACTTATTCGAGACTGTATTAGGTCTACAATCTCGATAGATACATCTCCAACCACAACATATAAACCTCTTCCATTAGTGGTAGTCGTGTTCCACACACTCCTACCTTATCTCCCTTTATAACCTATGTTGGAAAATCCGAACAGATAACCCAACAGATTAGGTAGTTATATATATATATATATATATATATATATATATATATATATATATATATATAAATAAATTACAAGTACGCTCTCTCAAGATAGGCACCTCTCCAGAGCCTAGGTATTCACTCAACCTAATGCTCTGATACCAACTGTAGCGACCCGACTTTCTAGCACCAGAAAATCGCATCACTAATTAAGAAAGAGAGGGATAGAAGAAGAAAAGAAAGAGAAGAAAGAGAAAACAACACATCAGAATCTCACAGCGGAACGATTTAAATATAATATAGACATATACATAGTATCATATACATCAGAGTACACAACTATACATCTCAATTTAGACTGTTATAACATTTTGTCTAATACAATACAAGACATCATACAGAATAACAACACAGCGGAAACGCTAACTATATATCTATACGCTGAAGCCTCCTGCTCCAAAGCTCCTCCAGATTTCGTCAAGGAAAACCTGAATCACTTGACTACTCATACATAATATGAGTACCCAAGAGTTTAATAAAACAGAAAATAAACACTCGGGTCAGACAGGGGTCTGGTGTGAGTAAACGGTTTACGATTGCTTAACTTCAGAAAAACCTTTGAAAAGAAAAGGTATCACGTAAGACTTCCCACACATAAACATGGAAAAGTTTTTACCTTACGCTAACCAAAACATTTAATAGGAAATCCAGTGATATTATAATAGTGTCTAGGGTTTTCAAATAAATATGAAATAGCCGAAATTGTTACATTTATTAAATTCCAGCCACATAGGTATACAAACAAAACCGTAGGGTCTCGTAGGGAAAATTGGGTTTCCATCAATGGCAGGACTACTGGGGTACCGCCCGTCACAGTACGTGGCCTAGATCACCGTACCGAGGAGTACTCCCACTCCCCTGCAACACAAGGCCGGGACCATTCCTTACTGAACAGTCCCGAACAAGACCACCCCGCAGTTGGCTGCAGACCAACTGCCCACACAGCCGAAATATAAAGGGACTTCTAGACAGGGATGTATCTTGCTCTCCAATGGGAGCGACCCACGAAGCCTTGCTGCACCTCCCCTGTTTTAGCCATTCCCGGTTGATGAGGCTTGAGGCTGCGATTACCTTTATGGGACCAATTATCTTAGAATGCTCATCGTCCGTCTGACGATGTTCTGAAAGCATTCAATCCATACAAGTTCGTTCCGGGTTCGAACGAAACCGAAGGCACTATCTCGTTGCACTCATTTTGGAATCACCCTCAGAGTCAACGACCATAGCCCTTGCACTCTAAATCTCCATCTCGAACCTATAAGCACTATTCCGTCAAACTCATTACGGAATCACCCACAGAGTTATACTGACGTATAGCCCTTACACCTCGAGTCTTCACTTGCTCCACTTGGATTAACGACCTAACGTTTAATTGGAATCGATGTGGTTTTCGGATATCCAAATATGGAAACCCGATCCCGGTCTCACCGAAACCAAACGCCATTTTAATGTCCAAGTTATACTAAAGTGATTTAAATAATGGATATTTAAAAATATCACTTAACATAAATGGATGTATCATATTACTCAGATAAATAAGCATCTATTATCACATGTATCTATACATATCGCAATGCAGCATATATATCACATTCAGATATAGCATATTCACATCATCATCCATCAATCAATGTCATCCATAACAACCAATATCATTAACTCATCCAATGATATATATCATCCAATCATTAATCATTCATAAACAAGTTTGATCCAAACTTTAATTAATTTAATTAATCCTTAAATTAATCCTTAGTTAATCACTTGGATTATTTTCAATCCATTTTACTATTCATTAATTAATTACAATTTAATTAATTGACTAACATCACTTAATTATCCATTTCAATTTAATCTTCCCTGATTAATTATCACTTAATTACTTTAAGTAATTATTACTTAATTACCATATTAATTAATCATCCTAATTAATTACTTCCAAATTATACTAAGTAATTACCTCTTAATTACCTTCTAAATTAATCAACCTTGATTAATTATTCTTTAATTATCCTGATAATTATTCCTTAATTACCTTTAATTAATTACACCTGATTAATCACTTTTAATTAATCACACTTGATTAATTACTCTTAATTAATCATACTTAATTAATTACTTTTAATTAATCACCTTTGATTAGTTACTTTAATTACATTTAGTAATTAAAACTAAATTATAAATTAATTATTCTTAAATTAATAATTAATAATTAATTAATTATTTCTATTAATTAATGATTACTTCATTAATTAAATTTCTTTCTTAATTAATGTAACGACCCTAGATTTTAATTTATTTTAAATTGATAATTAAAAGAAATTTTGAATAAAAATTATAAAATTAAATATAAATGGAAGCGAGTTTCCTCGATTCAAATAGAATATATATATATATATAGTCATATGGATTTGAAATTTTGTATATATGTGAATATATATGTATATATTGGATTTTAAATAAATTCTTATATAAATGATTTTGAAAAATAAATAATATACTTTGGACACAAGTATAAAAAAGAATAAATAAATTGATTTAAAATTTATAAATGATGATAATTTAAGATATATATAAAATATGTGTGTAAATAGAGAAATATAAAACAATAATTTTTAAAGTAAAATTTATGATAAATATTTAATAGAAATAAAAATTTAAATAAATGGTTTTAAAAATAAATAAAAATAGAAATGTGTTCCTATGACAAAATAACAATACAAAGTAATAAAATATATGTAGGCAATAAAATGTACATAAAGTAAGAGCAAGAATATAAAACAAAGTAAAGTAACAAAACAAAAAGTAAAGTAAACAAAATAAAGTAAAATTACAAACAAATGTAAGCATACAAACATAATTAAAATAGAAAATTATTTGCAATACAAAGTAAACAAGACAAAAGAAAAAGTTAATACAAATATGCAGGCAAGACAAGAGGAAAAAATAAAATAAAATAAAATAAAATGTACAGGCCTGTGAATAAATGCTAAGCAAGTATAAAACTAAAACAAAGTTGTAAATAAGTATGCAGAGTAAACATTATAAAGATAAAATAATAAAACAAAAGATAAAATAAAAGCAAATTGACTTGCTGTAAACAAAATGAGGAACACATATATATAGACAAGCAAGAAAATAATGAGTAACCCAAGTGTTAACATAAGCATGAAGTATAAAGTAAGTAACTATAGCAAAACAAATAAATACATAAGTATGTAGGCAAATAGAAACAAAATAAAGTATAAACAAAAGTGCACTGGTACAAACATAAAGCAAAGCATAAAAATAAAATGTAAAATATACAACATACACATATGCAAACCTGAAGACAACAAACAATATATACATATGCATAAATAAGTACAACCAAAACATAACTAAAACAAATGAAGTACTCAGGCAATTAATGCAAGCCTCTTCACCCATACCTATTATACAAATGACATCACCTGTACAAAATGTTATCAACATGTAAACTTTTGGTTATATACATCACTTTATTCATCTCAGTTTTCATTCATTCTAAACTGAGCAAAAGAAAAGAAAAAAATAAATAAATTACCACAATACAAATCAGTCCAAACCAGAGATCAAAGAAGATCTGTAGCAAGCTCTGTTCTTCCTTTCTGTGAAAACCAAGGTGAGTAACTAAACTAAGATCCAACTAAGTGAATCTATATTTGATGATTGATATGTCTGAGTTTGGAGTTGGTTAGTATGCGTATATACACATAAATTGTTCTCTGTCTATATATGTATGCAGAGGGGTATACCTGTATATATTGAGACTTTTTGTTTAAGAGCATATGGTTTGATAAACAAATTCAAATATCAGATTACTTGATCTTTGTCAGGTTTTGTTTCCAAAAGCAAATAGGCTTGATTAAGTATTAGTTATTGTTAAAAAAAAAATAGTACAAGTAAATTATAAACATACAGGTTGGGAGAAAACTTGATTTTAACAGAGCAAACTCAAATATGTGATAATTTCGAATGATATAAAACATCGATTCAAATATATAAATGGAAACTGCATTCGAAAATAAGATTTTTAGGACAAAAATCAAGAATTTTAATACTGCATTGAAAACAAAAATTGGGTTTACTTGGAAATTGCATTTGAGGCAGTCTCTGGTGATCTCGGTGTTGAGGGGGGTTGTGGTTCTCTGGGATGGTAGAGGAGCGATCAGGGGTTCGGGGAAAAATAGTGGGAGGTGATGGAAGTGACGGTGGCGTCGGCGGTGATGTTTTCTTTTCTGTAGACCTAGTTTTGTAAGGTCGAATTTTTTTGGTTCGTTCGTCCTATGGGAAGCATCGAGTTCGACACGCCCGTGGGGGATAGTAGAGGGAAGTACGGCGAGTGGATTGCTGGAGTTTGGTGGTGAACAGTGGTCGGAGCTCGGAGAACTTGGCGTTGACAGGGTTGAGGGATGTTGGGTTCGCATGTTCCAGGTTTTCAAGCTCGAGCTTGAATTTGAATCTCGAGATGATGAAGTGATTCGAATGATCGGAATACGTTCTGGATTTGATGGTCGATATGCTCGAAGTCGTGACGATGACCGGCGTCGGTCGGAGCTACTGTGCACGTGTACGAGGTTGTGTTGCCTGAGTATTTGCATGCCTGGGGAAACACAGCGAGTGACTCGAGAAGTTCAAGTGGTATACTCGAAGTTTTTGGGGGTGGAACTCGAAGCAAGGAAGAGGGGTCTCGAGTCAAAGGTTTGGTTTCAGGTTTTACCTGAACCTATCTTCCAGGAATTCAAAACAAAAATTTAAATTTTAAAACAAGGTTTTAAGCTGAGGTTTAAATCAAAATGTAAATAAAAATTCAAATTGAATTGAAATCTAGTTTGTAAATAAAATAAAGTTTTAAATTCAATTTGGTTTAATAATTTCAACGCAATTAAGTGTATTAAAGAATTTGAATTTAAAATATAATTGAAATTGAAAATGACATTTAAACAAATTGAATTTAAAAGTAGAACCTGGAACTAATCTTAAATCAGAGGTTAAAATTAAATATAAGAAATTTCTTTGGAATGGTAATTTAAGAAATTTAATAATTGATAAAGACCATTAACTAAGATTTTATTTGAAAAACATCAATTAATGTGATAAATTTTAACAATAAATTTAGTTTGATTAATTTCATAATAATCAATCGTGGAACTATTAAGTATAATTACTTAATAACAATAATTGTGAAATTAAATATTCGGTGTAATTTGTGGAGTTAATCGAATTGTTCAAATTAAATTTCTTAAGCTAATTTATTCAGAATAATCATTTGATAGTTTTGAAGAGTTAATTGCTTAGAGAAGTAATTAATAGATAATTTGTGAATGTAATTAATTAAATGATGATTTTTAAATCAGAACATAAATTTTTGTGAATAATTAAAGGATTAATTAATAATGGCAATTAAATTAAGATTAATTTAAAAAATTAAAGATTAATTGATTCATTGATTCAAGAATGATTAGTTAATAATTAAGGGTTAACTAATAGATTTGGAAGAAAAATTTATTTCAAATAATTTGTGATTAAATTATGATAATTAACCCGGATTAATAATTGATACATCTGATTTAAATTAATAAGTTGATTAATAAATTCACTTGTGAATGTTTGAACTTGACTGAATAATTAATTTGTCTGATATCCCTGATATTGATGCTTTGTGATATATCCTAATTTGTGTTATGATGTGAGATGTAATTTATTTATCTGAGATAAATATAATTATTATCTGTGATATATATATCTGTGTTCTATGAATAAAGGATAAGCGTTATGGGTTATATCGCTTATCAAATATAAGCGTTATAGTTTATACCGCTTATCAACTATATTTCTGTGTTTAATTTGTGATGATTGAATGATGTTGCACTAGTATGTTAAACCCCTGGACCACACCATACACACACAAATATGGATTTCACGTGGAAATCGATTAAGTCACAGATTTTGAAATGATTTATAAAAAAATTGAATATTTGAATTCAAATGTTTTGGAAATGGAATCGGAATAAATGTGAAAAGCTTTTGGAATGGAATTTCAAAATGGAATTTCAAAATAGAATTTATTATTTTTAAATTACTTGATTAAGTTTTGGAATTTAAATAAGTTGATTTAAATTTAAATTCAATTCTTGAAATTGAATTCTGTAATTTGAAATTAGGGATTAATGATATTATACTAGTCATTATGAGTTAAACCATTTTTAAAGTATTATTTTTGGGAATTTGAATTTAACTCAAGGATTTCAACTCGTATAAATGAATCAGATTTCCATATGAAAACTGTTGTTTTCAAATGATAAACACTTTTAGATAAAAAACTGAGATTCCAGTTAATTAGGGGAATTTCAAGATTGAATAGAGAAATGATTTTCCTAAGTTATGAATGAATCCTTTTTGAAAGCTATGAATTAAATCTGTTTATTTTTAACAGATTTAAATTGATGATTTGTTTAAATCAAATTGAAATGAAATTGTTTTGAAGGCTATAAGTTAAATCTTTGATTTAAAAGATTTAACGAGTTAAATCAAATTGAAATGAAAATTGATTTGGAAAATATGTGAATGAATCTTTTGTTTAAAAGATTTAAATGTGAAAATTGTTTAAACCGTTAAAGGTTGTGAAAATGAATTTTTTTGTTTAAAGATTGAAAATGGTAATTCGTTAAGCCATTTGAAGAAAAGTTTTGGGTAATAAGTTGTGACTTAATTGAAATCCTATATCCATATGTTTTGAAAATATTTTCGCCCACTATTCGGTTTAGCCGGGAAAGGACCGTTGTGTCGTATAACCCATTCCGAATATGTGATACGTCGTTATGGATAGCATTTGAAGACCGGTGATGAAGACCGGGTATTTGTGAAAGCGATAGGATGACCTATCGATTGTTTCTGCTCCGAGTCGCGCCGGTATAGAAACTCCCTAAGTGATGGGAAAATCCGATCGAGATTGTGAATACCCGGGTTGCAAGGACTTCTTTGTAAGTGCCTTCGGTTCTGTTCGAACCCAGAACAGACTTGTATGGATTGTGTGTCTGACATTACAAGTTGAGATGTAAAGCCGATTTCTTTCAAATATATTTCTGTGGTGGCGGAGAATTTATTCTTTTAGCTTAACACCCTTCTCTGAGACGTACGAGCTCAGAGGTTATATAGTTGAAGGTTATCAGCGTTATGTTCCCAATTTGGTAATGTGACATACTGAGTGTTGCTGTGAAATGATCATTGTGTTGATTATTTGTGATAGGATCATTTATTTGATCGTCTATCTTAATGATCATTTCTATGATCATTTGTTGACCCAAAGCATGGCTTTTGTATAGTATGTTTTTGTGGACGTGACTTCGTCGAGCCTCACACCCCGGAAATGGTCAAAACAGGAAAGATGCGGCAAGGTTATGAGGGGTAGCACCCTTTAGGGTATGTACATTTCCTTCTGGATAGAGGTGGTATCATGGTATGGAGCCCAGATATTTAACCTATGTGGTTACTACGAATTTATTACTTTGTGGTTGTTGGTTTTCGGGATCCCGTGAGAAAGGTCGTTTACGATCGGGGAATGGCGTGCTCGTGTCAGTAGTTACCCAGTTAGGGGTAACCCGGCCTTGTGTTGGCAGAGTTCCGGTTTGGTTCTCGGGGATGTCTTTCCAGAGGCATTCTCATGTGGCAATGGGAAGTTCCTTGGCCTGACCATTTGTTGGAAATCCAAAGAAACAATACGAAACTTGTATGGTATTAGTTGTAGAACCTATCATTCACTTATGGTGTCGCAACACTGTTTGGATGGTAGCTATAGTAGGCATACGATAATGGTCGTATGTTGGCTAAGATTTATATTCTACTTTCGAAATGAATTTTTCTCTACACTATGCACTAGTAATAATATCAAATGTTCTTTTAATGCGTATCAAGCATCTTTGACTATCATAAGGAGAAATCTCCTCCGATTCTGCGTTTGCATTGTGTGTGTGTGCGGGAGGCCTTATGGTAGTCTCATTTTAAAAAAAAAAAACATTGCGAATTGACTTTGAAAATCTTTTGTTGAATGTTTTTAATAGATAAACTGTTTTTGTTGCTCACACCAGTCCCACGACTGATCCGGAGTTTATTGTTTTCTTTCCTAAACTCTGGGTGCTCATTATTTTCTACATGAGCAGTCTAGAGTTGGGTTTTTCAGATAGTCAGGTTTAGTAGATTATCTAGAGTTAGTTCAGTCTTTGGAGCACACCAGTCTTGCTGAGCTTGGTGATATGTTATTGGGGGTTCGAGCTTCTGTTGGATTGATTCTTGGAAATGGAGTTACAGTTCTCGGAGTTCTCTTTTGAAGACTATCTTAGAGTTATATTTGTTCCGCTGTTAAATGTTATCTATTTTCTTTCCGCTGCTATTTTATTGTATCATATCTCTGATGTATATTGATATCTATTGGATCATCTGTTGTATCAGATATTGTATCAAAGCTGTATATCAATGTATTATTCTTTTATTCCGCTGTGTTGTTTACTTAATGATTGTTATAAGCTCCGGCGAATCGGATTTGAACGGTCGAATCTATGACATTCGAGTACGATTTGAAGTATGGATGTCGATTTTTGAGCGGGCAAAATCCGAGTCGTTACAATTAATTACTTTAACAAGTAATTAATCACTTAATTAATTACTCTTAATCCTTCTATTAATTAATCATTAATCAAATAATTTAAATCTTTAACTAATTATGAATTAATTCTTTAATTAATAACTAAAGTGATTAACTCTTAATCACATTTACTTAATTACTTTTAATAAAGTAATTATCCTTTACTTAATTACCTTTAGTAATCAACCACTTAATTACTTTAATTACTTCCCTAAGTAATTACATTAGATTAATCCAAAGTGATTATCTTAATTAATCACAAGTTAATTACTTAATTAACAATTTAACTTAATCATTTAAAATTAATTAAATGATTCTTAACTTCTTATATTATAAAGATTCTTAACTAAGAAAACATCATCTTAATTTAAATCATTTATATTAACCAACAACCTTAAATGGTTAATAATCTAATTATCTTAATTATTTTTTTTCAAATTTAGTTATCTTTAATTAAATCAAAATTCAAAATAACTAAAGATAATCTTTATTTTTATTGATATCTAAATCTTTATTATTTAACTTATTAAAATAAAATACTTTAGAAATCAATTTTAACTAAAACAATTGAAACATTTAAATTTAAAAATGTTTGAACTTTCCAAAGTGATTAAATAAAATATAATACTTATTATTAAAATCCACTTATTTCATTTTTAAAACCTTTATGTTTCAGAATATAAAAATTTATTAAAACTTAACTTCGAAACGAAATTAGTTTATAAGAGAAAGCTTGTTTATATTTTTATAAACTTTAATTAAATCTAAAAATCAAATTCCTCTTGCTTTCAAAATCTTTAACATTGCTTTTATATTTTAAAATTCTACAGCAAACCAAAATTGCATTACAGACTCGAGCTACACTCGGCAAACTCATGCAACAAACCCGAGTCTCCCCAGATCTCCACTTGCTTCGAGTAAAAACACTGCAAACCCGAAGCCATCTTCGAGTTTTCCTCCACTCACCCCAAACCCAAAACAGAAAACAGTAAATCGTGCACGTATACGTGCACGTTGCCGATGGACGCTGGCGAACTCCACGCCGGCCACCCACAAGTCGCACTCAACCGCTACTACCCATCGCACCACCTAGAACATCAATTTCGAATGAGAATCGAAAAAATGACCTTCGAACCCATTAGTTCGAAAACAGCCTCCCCAGTAAAACCCACATCTACGGCAGCACCAACGTCGAGAAAACCCACCGTCACCTCCGAAGCTTCATCACAACCCCCTGAACCTTCGGCAACCACCGCGATCGCCTCCAGTGACCTCATGATACCACGAAACCATGATGAACACGTCGACACAAAAAGGGTATAAAACCCTACTCTACCAACCTCCGACCAACCCTTCCACCTAAAATTTTCCAAAATAATTTTCTGATGATCGTTAACAATCTCTCCACCTCCATGATCAACACCGATGACCAATTCACCGTGATTGGCCGTAAATTGATCAGTTTGCCTAAAATAGCAAAATCCTAAATTCACACTAAAAACTAATCTAAAAATCATGATATATTCATTAAAAATCATGATTTACTATATGTAATCTAGTTATAAGATCAAAACTTAAGATTGAAATAATAAAGATTTGACCCAAAATAAAAGTTTTACTGTAAACTCAAATTTCCGAGTCACTTATGCACTTTAAAAATCTATAAATATTTTTTTGAGATAGATTACTTGCTTACAATCAACTTCTATTTACAACTCCAAGTCTAATTCGAATTCAAAGTCAAGTTATTGAAATTTAATTATAAAATTTAAAAGCTGTTCTTTTATAGACACTAAGGCATCATTATACAGGCAATCAAAAATCATAAATCCAACATGCATTCAACTTTAACTGAGGTATTCAGGTAATATCAGAATATTCATTCACAAAAACAATTTAAAATCCAGGGTTTAAACTGTTTTTAAATTCATTTACTCACCTGTAATTAAGTGGAAGACAGAACTGCATTTTTTTCTTTCCAGGCTTTTAAATTCATCTGCATGTTGAATTTTATTGCTTGATGAACCTGAGTTGCATGATGAAATCAATCTACTTGTAGTTGATTACTGAGTTGCTTGATAAATTTGAAGATGATCTTGCATTTGATTTGAATATCCAGATTTACAGATTCCAGTATTTACTTCATTTGAACTTTAGTTTGAAGATGATGATTTTTTTTTTCTTTTCAGATTGTATTCCTCTTTGTAAAATGAAGAGAAAGATTTTGCTGAAGAATAAAATCTTTCTTTTTATTATTTACAATTTAATTTAAATTTTAATTACTAAAGAGAATGACATGTGTCTCTTTAATGTTTATATTCTTACAAATGTAACTTACATAATTTAATATACTTACAAGTGTTATTTTATTTTTTTATAATTTATTTTAAATTTTGCATGTAATATGTATATGTAATTATGTAATATGATAATGTGTACTTAAACAAATCTTTAGATTTTAATGAATATAAAAGTAATTTCATGTTAGCAATTATTAACAAACAACTTATGCCTTTTTATTCAATTTATATAACATATGTTTATAAGCTTAAGATATCTATTTTAATTCTTTATATAGAAATTTTAAATTTTTTTATCTTATGTTAAAATTAAAATGAAAGATTATTAAAACAAATGAACTTTTATTTTAAATCTTACTTAAAAGCTTAAAGTACATATTTATCATAAATAAGGAATTAACTTTGTTATTTAAAATTTAAATCTCAATTATCAATTCAAAGTCATTAAATCAAATTAACATTTCAAATTTCAAAACTATATATATATCTAAATAAAGTTTGGAAATACTTATTAAACTCAAATTAATAAAATTCCTATTTAAAACATATATATACAAATATATATACACATTTCAAATAGAAACATTCTAACATTAAATTTATTAATTTCCATATTAAATTTTAAAACAAATATCAAATCACAATATATACATTATATATATATATATATATATATATATATATATATATATATCACAATTTGAATATAAAGTTTTATTACATTAAAATCTTCTTATTTACCAAACTAAATATTTCCAAATCAAATTATTATAAACTTCAAAAGAATTAATCTTGCCTATATATATTGTTAAGAAAATATTAATAGACATTAACAAATTATTTTTTTCAGCCTTTGAAATAATCTTAACTTGTCAATTTATAATATAAAATGATCAAATCAATTTAATTATTATCAAAGATTATTAAATTGATATTGCTCGAAATTCCGGATCGTCACACAAAGCATTTAGAGTTTTTAATTTAAAAACTTATACTATTGAAGAAACTATGCATGTATCTTTTGATGAAAATCTTAAAGATATTGTACAAATAGATGATGAAGAAGATTTTATAAATTTAAATCAATTTAATGAAACTATTAGTGAAATAAATCAACCTAATAAGAGATTTAAAATATCAAAAGATCATCCTATAGGAAATGTTTTAAGAAATATTGAATATGTAGTAAGAACTAGAAATCAATTAAGTAGTATGAGTAATGTAGCCTTTATATCAACAATTGAACCTAAAAGTCCAAAGGAAGCATCGTCTGATGATTCATGAATTCTTGCTATGCAAGAAGAATTGAGTCAATTTACCAGAAATGATGTATGGGAACTTGTTCCTAAACCTGAGGATAAAAGTATAATTGGAACTAAATGGGTTTATAAAAATAAAATGAATGAACACGGTGAGGTTGTAAGAAATAAAGCTCGTTTAGTCGCGCAAGGTTATTGTCAAGAAGAAGGAATTGACTATGATGAAACCTTTGCCCCCGTATCAAGATTAGAAGCTATAAGAATTCTACTTGCTTTCGCTGATTATAATAATTTCAAATTATATCAAATGGATGTTAAAAGTGCTTTTCTAAATGGTTTTGTAAAAGAAGATGTTTATGTTGAACAACCTCCACTTTTTGAAGATAATAAATTTCCAAACCATGTATACAAGTTAAAGAAAGCTCTATATGGTCTAAAGCAAGCTCATAGAGCCTGGTATGAAAGACTAAGATCTTATTTACTTCAATCTGGTTTTGAAATTGGCAAAGTAGATATAACACTTTTTATTAAAAGAAATGATCAAGATATTCAAACAAATATATGTAGATGATATAATCTTTGGATCAACTAATAACATAATGAATAAAGAATTTTCAGATATAATGACTAAAGAATTTGAAATGAGTAACATGGAAGAATTAAGTTTCTTCTTAGGGCTTCAAATTAAACAACTAGAAAATGGAATCTTCATAAGTCAAGAAAAATATGCTAAAGACTTAATCAATAAATTTGGTTTAAGTACCTCTAGTGGGAAACCAACTCCAATGTCAACAAATGTAGGTTTAAGTAAAGAAGATAAATCAAAAGATATTGATCAAACTTTATATAGGGGAATGATTGGTTCGCTACTCTATATAACAGCGAATCGTCCTGATATTATGCATAGTGTTTGTCTCTGTGCAAGATACCAATCACAACCTAAAGAAACCCACTTAAAAGCTGTTAAAAGAATTTTAAGATATGTAAAATACACTTTAGATTATGGTTTATTTTATCCTAAAAATAATACTTTTGATTTAATATCATATTGTGATGCTGATTATGCTGGTTGTAAATCAGACCGAAAAAGTACAAGTGGAACTTGTCACTTTCTAGGACATTCACTGGTTTACTGGTTCAGCAAGAAACAAAATACTGTTTTCTTGTCAACAATTGAAGCAGAATATATATCTGCTGCTTTGGCCTGTTCACAAGTCATATATATGCAACAAACTTTAAAAGATTTTGGAATTAACATAAGTAAATCACCAATATATTGTGATAATACTAGTGCAATAAATCTATCTAAAAATCCAACTCATCATGCTAGAACTAAACATATTGATATAAGACATCATTTTCTTAGAGATAATATAACTAAAGAAATAATAACCCGCTGATATATTAACTAAACCGTTAACCGAGCAGAATTTTACTAAATTTAGAAGAGAATTAGGTATTCGTTCAAAATCTGAAATATAAAATATAATCAATAAAAATTCAAAATAAAAATTACACTTTTTCTGAAAGACATGTCGACATGCCCCATCCCCTGATGTCGACATACCTAACAAAAATTTGAAAATAGAATTTCCCTCCAAAGTTAGTTATTTGGTTATTTATCTATTTATTTCGTTTTCTCTCCTCTTTCTTCACTATATTCTCTGTAAATAACTTCTAAAACAATAAAATAATGGCCTCCTCTTCTACTAATGAACCCACTTCACCCACATCTCCTCATTCTGGTCCATTTCAACGATCTACGCACGCTCGAGTGATCAAATTGCAAGAGAAGATGAAAGATATCCTTCAATTGTTGACTGAAATTCAAGTAAGTCAACTTAGGATGGCTAGAGAACAACAAAGGCAAGGGAATATTATTAGGAATGTACAAAAATTCCTTATGGATAACCGTACAAATCCTATTAATATTGAAGATTCTTCACAAGCCACGGAATCCGAGGAAGAAGAACCTATGGAAGAACCATAAGAAGACCAAGAGGAAGATCAACCTTTACCTCAACCCGAAGTCCCTATGAATACGGACGAGAGCGTTATTTGCGTTGGTGAGATCCTTGTTGATACAAATGGAAACATAATTGAACAACGTGGAAACTTTTGTCTCCACTACCCCAATTGTTCGATTCAAAAGTCTCCTATAGTTAAGGATCGCCATTAAAGCGTACTTTATTTTTTATTCTTCGTTTTACATTGTTCTGTTTTTTCGTGTTTATGTATGTTCTTATATATGTCGTAATAACAAAAATGTGTTCACTTATACTCATTGTTTCATGCTTGTTCTATACATATTATTCATACTAATCATTCTTGAATTCTTAAGTAGTTAATAGTTTTTGTTGATGACAAAAGGGGAGAAAGTTATAAAAATATATGTGCTTGGTGTAAGGGGGAGTCATGGAATAAAGGGGAGTTGTAGTTTTAAGAAGAAGTCACGGAGTAAGGGGGAGTTATGGGGAGTTATGGTATGGTAAGAATATTTTATAAATAAAGGTTGTCATCATCAAAAAGGAGGAGATTGTTAGGAACTGAGTTGATGATGTTTTGATGACAACAACCTTATATAGTTATTATACTTTACTTTATAAAATATATACTAACATTTTCATATATATATATATATATATATATATATATATGTGTATATAGGAAGTATATGCAGGTATTATCGAAGACTGATCGGTATAAAGACTCAAGCATCAAGATGAAGATTAGAGATTCAAGATTCAAGACTCTAGAGAATCAAGATTTCAAGATCTCAAGATAAGTGCCTAGTATTTTGTTAAAACTTCATAATAGCACTCTCATCTTTCTTTCAATTTTCTTTTGGGATGGAACCCAATTTCTATCGAAACCAGTGGCTTAAAAACCCACGACAAGCAGCTTACAAACCTACGACAAGTGGCTTACAAACCCACGAAAATCAAAATCATTTAAACTACTTTGTACAAGTTCTCGAGTCCAATGGAGGAGCTCTGTAGGAAGGTTCTTGCAATTTCAGTTTGAATAGATTTTTCAAAATGTTTTTAAATCTATTTTTCAAAATGTTTTAGCTTTCAAAATCAAGTTTTCAAAAATGTTTTCAAACTTTGTTTTAGCCTTGAAATATTCCTCCATTCTGATTTTAAAAACTTCTATTTTTAAAACATCAAAACTTATTCTGGTTTTAAATATTACTTATATAATTGACGGTCTATGTCAATTATATATATATTTAAAATAATGTTTTATATTCATTCTCTATCTCAAAATATTGTTTAAACACTTTATTTTGCTTCAGAGAAGTTTCAACTTGTTTTAAATTCAAATGCTTTTACAAAATAACATCTCTACAATTTTGAACTGAGGGATGTCGACATATGGGGATACCCCATGTCGACATGGTGACAGTTGGATTCAAAATTCAAATTTCAAAAGAATTGTCCATTCGTTCAAAAACCTTTCGCCAATGGTTATGACTGTTGAGCATCTATATAAAGGCTTCCAAAACGAATTTTTTTAACAACTACTTTCTTATTTTCTTCACTCTTTCTTCTCCACCATTCCATATCCATAAAACTTCGTATTTTCAAGATCGTGCCATCATTCTGCCAAATTCTCAATAGGAAATCATTTAGATACTCTCTCTATTTGATTCTCCATCATTCTACTAAAGATCAAAGTGCTATTCAGAGTTATAGGATCAATTTGTATTCAAAAAGTCCATAGAGTCTATCCATTCAAAAGGATTGGTATTAGAAAGTATTAGTGTGATCTTGTGTCCCGTAAATCAAGAGAGTTTACCCCAGACTCGGAGATAGGAGGGTTCCTCAAGCCTTAGAAATTGAGGATTGTAATTTGGATATTGGCTTATAAAAATCTGTACAAGGATATTGCCTTGGTGCAGGACTAGATGTAGGAGGATTCCGAACTAGTATAAAATCCGATGTGTTCTTTCCTTTTACTTGCTTTACTTTACTATTTGCATTTGTTATATGTTCTGTGATCACTCTGTGTTAGAATTCTGTTTAGATTTGTGTTGAAAGTTTTAATTTGGTCATATAGTTCATATATTCTTTAAAACACTATTCACCCCCCTCTAGTGTTATTTTTGCCTTAAGATCCTTAATCCGCATCCCCAACAGATTATACATTTTATTTAGCCAAGTATATATTTTTATTCAATGGGTTTTCAATTCTTTTATAAGCCATCGAAATCTATTTATTCTAATTCCATCTAATTTAACTTAACTCCGGTTAAATCTAATGTAACGAGACGAATTTTTCGCGCTCGAAAATCGACATTCATACTTTACATCGTACTCGAATGCCGTAGATTCGACCGTTCGAATCCGAGTCGTCGGAGCTTATAACAACATTAAGTAAACAACATAGCGGAAAAGAAGAATAATACATTGATATACGACACAGATACAATATCTGATACAACAGAGTGATACAATGAATATCAATATACATCAGAGATATGATACAAGAAATAGCAGCGGAAAAGAAAAATAGATAACATCTAGCAGCGGAACAATATAACTCTAAGATAATCTTCAAAAGAGAACTCCAGCAGCAGCAGCTCGTTTCAACATCACGATACGCAAAGACAAGCAAGTCTCGTCCACATCCAAAGACTGAACTAGCTCCAGATAATTCACTGAACCTAACTATCTGAAAAACCCAACTCTAGACTGCTCTGTAGAAAATTTTGAGCACCCAGGGTTTAGGAAAGAAACAATAAACTCCGGATCAGTCATGGGACTGGTGTGAGCAACAAAAACAGTTTATCTTTAAAAACAAACAAAGAAATATTTTAAAATAGATTCGCAATGCTTTTTTTAGAAATAAGACTACCATAAGGCCTCCCGCACACACACACACAATGCAAATGCAGAATCGGAGGAGATTTCTCCTTATGATAGTCAAAGATGCTTGATACGCATTAAAAAGAAACATTTGATATTATTACTAGTGCATAGTGTAGTAAAAATCATTTCGAAAGTAAAGATATAAATCTTCGCCAACATACGACCATTATCGTATGCCTACTATATCTACCATGTTCAATAGCAGGTTACCGCCACATTCCGTAGCAGGTTATACAACTAAAACCATACAAGGTATGTATTTGAAGAATGGATTTCCAACAAATGGTCAGGCCAAGGAACTTCCCATCGCCACATGGAAACGCCTCTGGAAGGACGCCCCGAGCATCCCAACTGGATCTCTGCCAAACAAGGCCGGCTACCCCCCTTCCCGGGGAATATACAAAACCTCAGATATGCCACCCCCGGTCCTTTGGGACCTTTATACGAGGCGCCTCTAAACCAACAACCACACAGAAATAAATATAGTGTGTCCACATGAGTAAGTATTAGGGCTCCATACCATGACACTACCCTTTTCTAAAAGGAATGGTCATACCCTAGGGAAGCTACCCCTGAAACCTTGCCGCACAATTCATGTTTCGACCATTACCGGTTTGTGAGGCTCGACGAAGTCTCGTCCACAAAGCTACGCTTTTTACAAAAGCCACGCTTTGATCAACAAATGATCAGCAGCACTCAGCATGCCACATTACCAAGTTGGGAACATATCGCTGATAACCTTCAACTACATAACCTCTGAGCTCGTACGTCTCAGAGAAGGGTGTTAATGCTAAGAGAATAAATTCTCCGCCACCAACAGAAATGTATTTGAAAGAAATCTGTTTTATATCTCAAAATGTAATGTCAGACATACAATCTATACAAGTCTGTTCTGGATTTAGAACAGAACCGAAGACACTTCCAAAGAAGCCCTTGCAATCCGG
This sequence comes from Allium cepa, assembly GCA_030765085.1. Lineage (NCBI taxonomy): Eukaryota > Viridiplantae > Streptophyta > Magnoliopsida > Asparagales > Amaryllidaceae > Allium > Allium cepa. Next base: position 926,305,713 of record CM060939.1, read on the forward strand.
GTATTCACAATCCCGATAGAACTTCCCATCACTTAGGGAATCTCTATACCGGAGCAACTCAGTGCAGAGACAATCGATAGGTCATCCTATCGTTCTCGCAAATACCCGGTCTTCACCACCGGTCTTCAAATGCTATCCATAACGACGTATCACATATTCGGAATGGGTTATATGACCCAAAGGTCCTTTCCCGGCTAACCCGAATAGTGAGTGCAACATTTAAAACATATGGATATGGGATTTCAATTAAGTCACAACTTAATAATTCAAAACTTTGTTTCAAATGGTTTAAACGAATTATCATTTTCAAATCTTTTAAACAAAAGATTTATTTCACTAAGTTCACCCATTTTCACAAAGATTCATTCCCGGATTTCAAAACAATTTTATCTCAATTGGATTAATTCATTTAAATCTTTAAATCAAGATTTTATCTTATAGCTTTCAAACAGTTTCGATAACTAGGGAAATCATTTTCATTTTTAACTTGAAATCCTTTTTAACACAATTTGGAAGTTCACTTCCTATATGAAAGCTTTATTATTTGGAAACAAATAGTTTTCGTCTCAGAAAGATCATTTTATTTACACGAGTTAAAGTTTTTTTGAATTTAAATTCAAATTTTCAAATCAGTATTTTTAAAATAGTTTAACCCATATAAACTGGTATGCCATCTTTAGTCCCTAGTTTCCAGATCATAGAATTCGATTTCAAATATTGAATTCAAATTCAAATCAAAATATTTAAATTACGAAATTCAATCAAGTTATTAAAAATAAACTTCATCTTTGAAATTCCATTTCAAAAGTTTTTCACTTTATACCCAATCCATTTCCAAAACATTTGAATTTAAATATTCAATTTTGTAAATCATTTCAAAATCTGCGACTTAATCGATTTCCTCGTGAAATCCATATTTGTTTGTGTATAAGTGTGGTCCAGGGTTTAACACAATAGTGCAACATCAATCAATCATCACAGATTAAAACACAAAAATATAGTTGATAAGCGATATAAAATATAACGCTTATCTTCCATTCACAATTCACATATAATAAGCAGATGTGTCATCAATAAATGAATAAAATACTTAGTTCAATCCACAGAACAAAATGTTACAGATCAGTTAGGGCAATCAATTCAAGGCATCACATATAATACGATAATTCAATTTAATTACTTATGAATAAAGTATCCAACCTTGATTAATTAATTACAAATCATTTGATATAAATTAATTAATCAATCACCTTAATTAATTACATCAATTAATCAATTCCTTAATTACTTCAATTAAGTAATTACATCTAAAACAATTTATAATTGATTATCTAAATTAATTAATCTAATGAATTATCAAGATTAATCACATTAATTTAATTACTTAATAATCTCTAGTTAATTTATCTTCATTAACTAATAACATTTCCTTAATTACCTTCTTAAGAAATTATCTTAGATTAATTATTATTAATCATCCCTGATTATAAATTAATCTAAATTATAAATTTAAAATCAAATAAATTATTCTTTAATTACCATATTAATTAAATTAACCTTTAAACCAATTTCATAATTAATCATTCAAATTAACTTAAGTTTAAACTTATTCTTGTTTATGATTTAATCATCACTCACAATATGTTTAAAAACATTTATTTTCCCAATTACTTTCTAAATTTCATTTTAAAATTTGATACTTAGAATAAATTCCAATTTATCCTAAATAAAGTTTTAAAACTAATTTTCAAAACACCTTTAAATTTACATATTTAAAAGCATACTTTAACACTTTAAAACTTTATTTTCAAATTCAAACTATTTAAACATTTAAGGTTGTTAAACGATTCAAAATCTAAAACTTTATTTTACTTTTAACTGAGATTCAAACTAGGCTTGAATTTATATTTGAACTCTGATTTGAATATCAGTTTAAAACTTGTTTTAAAATTTTAAAATTTCATTCAAAATTCAAACAGGAGCAGGTTTGGTTAAACCCTGGAAACATTTATACCCAAGCCTCCCCTGCTTTTTGCTTCAAGCCACCCTAGAATCTGCTCGGGTAGATACCCGAGACTTTCCTGTAACTCTTCTTCTTATCCTCCTTTTTTTTAAGTTATAAATCCAAGCATCAGTAACTCACTCAAACGAACTCGAATGCAAACCCGAAGCATCAACCCCATTTACTCGTGCATCCATTCAAGGACCAAACCCAGACCATCCCATCGTGCACGCGACCACCGTACACCTGCACACGAACCCAAAACTCCTCCGGCCACCGTTTCGATCATCAACAAGTCAATGTCGACGCCTTGAAGCCCCGCGACCACCCAAACGCATGAGAAAATCATCGAATCAAAATCGAGCATAAAACCCCAACCGTGGAAAACAAACTGTAACCACCATCCACCTATCAACGCCTCATCCAGGCAACGCCGACACCTATAGGCCACCAAACTCCATCCATAGCATCGCCAATCTCCCCTCTACCTCCCCACAAACTCGCGTGGCACTCGATCCATTATTGACGACGCGCGAGTGGAAAACATCAGCCACCCCAAAACTAGGTCACCGAAATTTAAACGACTCCCGCCGCCACCGTGGTCATCGATTTACCACGCAATATTTTTCCCCTACTCCCTGTTCGCTCCTCCACCTCCAGCCCAAGCCCCGACCCCTTTGATCAACGAGACCGACCCCGACGACTCGAAATGCAAAAATCGAACAAACCCAAACTACATACTCAATGCATTACTAAAAATTGAGATTTTAATTTTAAAAATCAAGTTTTTGTTTTAGCTTTTGATCCATATGCCTGAATCCATGATTTATGAAAATTAAATTGGAACTTATTTAAATTATCCACTATAGTTTTATACTTTTCAGAACCAATACAGACTGTTTTTCCTTTAAACAATTTTTTTTAGACTCAATTCTATGTTATAACAAACATTTTATGTTCATAACTTAAGTCTAATCAAAGCTTGGATTGATAGCAGATAAATTCTGATGTGTACTTAAGCCTGGGACTAAGGTCAGAGAGATATACAGAGGTGCTTATCACTATATTCAAACATACACAGAGTTATACTAAACAAAAGTATACCCAAAACAAAATGAATTCCAGAAAGAAGCATGTAACAGAACAAATACACTTAACTATTTTTAGATTGTGATGTCACTCACTTGGTTTAGAAATGAACAGAGCTTGCTTTGTGTTGAAACAGACTGTGAAATTTCAAGCTTGATTCTTCTGAAATCTCTTACTTTTTGTTTATTGCTTAAATGATGTTTGAGTTTGTAAAAATAAAAATGCTTGCAATACAACTTTTCGGGTTTGCTGTGTAGTGAACGAATGAAGTAAGAAGGATATATATAAAAGAAATGAGTTACAGGGTGATAAAATTGACAGGTTTTGTAGGCTGATAGTTTCTTGTGTACAAAAGGCATGCTAAGGGTGCTTGCATTAAATGCTAGAAGTATGTTGCATTCATTACCTTAGTCCTTTATGTCTTCAGCCATGACTTATTTCTTTTCTTGTTTACATTCTTATGCAATGTATTGTTATGTATGTATTTTATTTTGTCTTTGTCTGCATGTTGTACATTTGGTGGCTGTAGTGATTTTGTATTACTTTTCTTTTTACTTTGCTTGAGTTCATTATATGTTTATTGTCTTCTTGCCTGCATACTTATATTTTTTCTTTTGTCTTGTTTTATATGCCTATGTATTTACATTTTCATTTGTTTGCTTTGTTTATGTTTGATACATATTTATTTTACTTAATTATTTATATGAAGATTTTGTATTGCTGGCTAACGATTTTCTCTACTTACTTAGGTGGCTGAAATGATATTGATTTGGTGACTAAAGATATATTTTGTTTGTTAATGCTTGAATCAATGTTTGCACTGTCTTGTTTTGCAAGCTCAAAGATTTGATATTTCAGATCTGCATTCTTATTTTTATACTTGTGTTAGCCCTACATACTTTCTTTTACTTGTTTGTAAATAGATACTTATGTATATTTATTTTCAATAGTTTATATTTTGATGTATTTTGTTTGTACATTTCGTTTATGTTTTATTTTACTTTGTATATTTGCTTTTATTTTAACTTAAATATTTATTTCAAAAATTTTGTTATATTTATACAACTTCTAAAATACATTTCATAAGATTGAACTCAAATATTTCTATATTAATATTGTTTAAAAATAACTCAATACTAAACTAAAATAATTTATAAAAGAAACTATATCTTTCTTAAAAAAAACATAATTTATTTGGATTTGGATAAACTCAAATCAATTTATCATTTAATTTCACAATTTTAAATAAAAAATAAATCTAATCATCAATTTAAAATAAATTAAAATTCGGGATTGTTACATCTAACCTCACCATTCATTTACATTTTATTAAGTAAGAACTTAATTCCATTTAATGTATCCACCACATGATACAATTCCATTTCAATTATATTTCAACTTTAATTCGAATCTAATCACAATATTATTAAACTTAGCTTAAGTTCATTTAATTCGACTTACTCTTCTAACTTATTAACTTTTTACAAGTTAATTCCATTCCAGGAAATTTTCAAACTTTATGAATTTCCAAACCTGCTTATAATCCATAACATTTTTAGTTAAACCTCTAGAGTTTAAACCATTACTTAGACACTCGAAACATTTTAAACCAATTCCAGAGCCTTCAATAATCACTTAAGTATTTCAAAAATCATTTGAAATCAATTATATCCAAAATCCCTTGCATTTCTAAAATCAACCCAACTTTTGCAAACAATTTCAATTTAAAACAATTTGGCAGCAATTCCTCTCTTGGAAACTTGAAAATGAACATTGATGATGATGCAGTCATCGTCGAAGTTATTTTCTAGCGACCGAAAAAGCACAATGCTTTTATCTCTCTAAAAACATTTTCAAATATTCTTAATTTCAAGTCTCACCAGATTTCAAATGCAATTCATAATATTTCCAAATAATACTCCTATTATTCCTCCCCAAAATCTTTGAAAATCATTTTCAACCCAAAGGAATTAAACTTCCCCAAAATTTCAAGTTCTAAATTCTTTTAGTTCATATTCAAATATTATTCTGAAATCTTATTTCAATTTATAAATCACATTTACAGTTGGGTATGTTTGGCTCACATCCCTAATAAGTTTGAAAATAGAGAAAACATCATTTTCAAACTAAACTTACGTTTTTGGTCCCTATTTTCAAATTCGCGCACGCAAAAAGACCCAAATACCCTTTATGTTTTTAACATTTCAAACGCGTATAACTTTATATAAAAAAATCGGAACAACATACCGTTTTCATTAAAAAATCACAAATTTTACGATCTTTAAAATGAGATCCATTGTTAATACAAAAAATTCATGTTTGTAGTAAAGATGAAATTATTTCATATATTTGCAGACAATTCAACAAATTTCAAACACTTTCAATTTTCTTTTCAAATTTACAACATTTGCAAATAATTGCAGACAGTTCTGCAATTATTGCATATAGTTTCAGAAATTTCTATAACTGTATGGTATAGTTGCAGAAATGTCTGCAACTATTGCATATAGTTGCAGTCATTTTTGCAACTATTGCATATAGTTGCAGACATTTCTGCATCTATTGCATATAGTTGTTGAAATGCAACTATAAGGTATTGTTGTAGAAATGTTTGCAACTATTGCATATAGTTGCAGAAATTTCTGCAACTATATGGTACAGTTGTAGAAATGTCTGCAACTATTGCATATAGTTGTAGACAATTCTGCAACTATTGCATATAGTTGCAGAAATGCAACTATTGTCTATAATTGCCGTTTTCCATTGAAATTGAGAAAGTTGAGCTCACTATTGAAGAAAATGACATCAAGAAACATAAGTTCGCCAATGAAGAAGAAGATGAAATCAAGAAAGAAAACTCGTTATTAAAATTAATCGTGTAAGAAGCGGAAGGGTATTTTAGATAAAAACAGCCGAAATGAAAAACAGGGACCTGCAACTTATGTTTTCTTGCGGGAGGAGTTTTAGTGAATTAAGTTTGTTTTTAGGGATGCATGCCTAATATTCACTTTACAGTTTACATTTACCAACTTCCTTTGTAGATGAATTTATTCCTTTGCTTTAGTTATAATTTCAATATCTTATTTAATTTTACACGACAATGATAATAATTTAATATTATCATTCCTAACAACCAAGCATCCATATATAAGTATAATATTTATGAAAAATTATTTCCTCTATATACAAAAATAATTTGGGTAAAATTATTTCATTTACCCTATTTAAAACAATACTATTTTGCTTTATTTTGTTTAAGAGTTTACAAACTCCTATCGACGACATGGCGTCCCACACATCCACCAAAATCCATAAACACTCAACCGATAAGTCAATACAATATAAAAAAACTTTTATATTCACTAACAAATACGCGCTTATATCCATTAATACGCTCAAACTCAATCTAGAGTACTATGGACTCTATTTTCAATGAGTAATCTCCATCAGAGCCAAGATCTCGCTTAACCTTCAGCTCTGATACCAAATGTAACGACCCGATTTTACAACGCTCGAAAAACCGAACCATTAGGGTAAAAGAAGTAGATAGAAGAAGAGAAACAAAACAACAACAGAGTCTTACCGTCGCAGCGGAATAAAATATAATAGATAATAACAAATCTTTACACAAAAGAAAACTATGTCTGTTTTATACATACATCATCAGAATACATCATCAAAGTTCAACAACATCAATAACATACAACTGGACAGTCATATAAACTTGTCATCAAAACTGAATGCACAACGGAATAATAATCAAGTACGGAGGTATGTATCGCCATCCAGCCTGTCTCCTGAGCTCCATAGCATCTTTTCCTATATTCTATAATACTCGGTCTGACCCGAGCATTATAGTTAAATAACACCCAAGTCAGTCTGGAAAACCAGCATGAGAAATCATACTCAAATTGATTATTAAAGTTCCAAAAATCCTTTGAAAATCAAAAGCAATCGTAAGACCATGCCACGAATATACATGCCGGGTTTTTACCTTACGATAGCTAAAACATTTTTTTATCAAAGTCCTCTGATATTATAATAGTGTCTATAGAAAGTAAAATAGAATCTAGCTGAAATGCTTGCATCTCACGTTTCAGCAATAGTTGGGCACAATCAAAACCGTACAGGCGCGTAGGGAGAATTGATTTCCAACTAATGACTAGGCACCGTGGTACCACCGATCACAGTACGTGGCGTAGATCACCGTACCGAGGATTATTCCTAATCCCCTGCAACACAAGACAAGGACTACCCCTTACTGGATAATCCCGAGTAAGATCACCCCACGGTTGGGATCAACAACAGCACCACTAAGCCGAATAAAAGGGACATCTAGACAGAGATGACCTCACCCTAATGGGTGCTACCCACTTAGCCTTGCTGCATATCCCCTTATTTTCAGTCATTCCCGGTTGATGAGGCTCGAGGCTAAGTGTTCCCTTTTTGGAACATATCACTTAGAATGCTCATCGCCCACCTGATGATGTTCTGAAAGCATTCATCCATACAAGTCCTTCCCAGGTTCGAACGGAACCATATGCACTACTTCTACTACATCCATTTTGGAATCACCTCAGGATAGCAGCGACTAGCCCTTGCACTTCACTACTTCACTTTCGTATCCAAACTCTTGTTTTCCACACAAAAACGTACAAACCGGATCGAAGTGGTTTTCAGGAAATAAATCTCAATTCCGGTCTCTTCGAAACAATCAGCGCATTGGCTAATATTGATGGTTATTTACCTATCAAATAACATTCACAAACATCCATCAACATAAATAATTTCTCCAAATTATTTGTTATTCTCAAAATATCTTCGCACGATATATTTCCACCTTTCAAGCCTTTTTGAAAACAGTTTCAAACCATCTTCCTCTCACGGAATAAATTCCCCAAATAATTATTTTCACTGAAAACACCAAGTACAAAAAATTTAGATTTTTAAAATAATTTTAAATTCTTTATTATAAAATATCCTTTAAATATTTAAATTAAAAACTACTTTAATACTGTATTAAAAATATATACTTTAAGAATATTTAAAATAAAGCTGCTTTATACAATATAAATCAAATTTCTAACTTTTAAAACATAATACCAAGCCACCTTTAAATAATTACTGCTATAATGAATTAGAAAAATATACTTACTTTAAAATTTAAACATTTAGAAATAATAACTTTCTAAAACATACTTTTAACAACTTAAACTTTTACTTATACTTAAAAATTTGTTTTGAAAACGTACTCGGCTATCCAAGGAAATACGCTTCTCTTTCACATCTTAAAAATAAAACACTATTTATTTTGAAACAAATTTACCCATTCCTTTAACAAATTTCCACCGTGAATTTATTCTTCCAGACATCTACTAATATATTACTTCACTTTTATAAACCTAGCTTATAAATTTCTTAGTCCCATCCCCTTTTAAAATTCCAATCTCAAACGCTTAAATTGGTTTTCAAATTGATTTTCAAGTTACTCCATTTTGATATAAATTCCTTTACTTACTAAATTTACTTCAAAATCCATTAACTTTAAATTTTTATTTCTTACTTATGATTTAAAATCTTTTAACTGAAAAATACCAATTCCAGATTTCCAAAATTCCTTCTGTATCCTTCAAATAAATTTTAACCTTGGATTTTAAAGTAAATTCTTTGTTGTTTAAATAATATCACTTAAGTTTTACAATTCATTATTTTTCTGTTTATTCAAAATCCCCTTTTTCCATACTCGGAGTTATTTATTAGAATTTTAAAATCACTTTTATTCTTATCCAGTTCATTCTTAAATTTATTCAAATCCTCTATGATTATTTTACTTAAAAATTCACTCTTTTATTTTCTTTTCAAAAATCCAATTTTATATATTTTGATAACCCAGTGTACCGAAAATATATCCAAACGAACCATAACATTCAATATTCCAATTATCAATATTCATCACAGAATATCAAATATTCATAACACAGAATATTAAACAATTTAAATAATTTTGAGGAATCCAGTTGGTTCCCTCCAATGTGTTTTCCTGTATCCACAGATGTTAGCACAATACTGATTCCACTTCGAGGTGGAATATCGCGGTATATGGGATTAATATAATATCATCCGCTATTATGCGGTGCATGGGGTCTCATCCGCTATATAATGCGGGGAATCAATCACTCCAATATATCTTATATATATACCACTATATAAAATATAGCACATCAAATAATTCAATCATTCGACCAATTATTTAAATTTAACCATTTAAATTTAAATTAAAACCCAGATGAGTGAGAATAACTGTAACGATCAGGATTTTCGACGCCCGAAAAATCGACATTAATACATCCACTATATCAACTGCCGAGCAATCGAAGGCCGAAAAACCGAATTGTTAGGGTTAAAGAAGAAGAGGTAGAAGAAGAAAGAAAGAAGAAGCAACAGAAACAATATTAGAATCTCACAATCGCAGCGGAACAACATATGATAGATAAATGAATAATCTTTAAATCAAAAGAACTGTACATTTTATACATTACATCACCAGAGTCAATATACAACACAACACAATAATGGACAGTTATATAAACCTGTCGTCACAACTGAATACACAGCGGAAAATATATTATCATATACAAGTGATACGTTTCGCCATCCAACTTGCCTCCAGATCTCTACAACAACTCCTGAATTCTAGAATAACCTGATAACCTGACTTTAGGCTGCCCGTGTGGAAAATGATGGGCACCCAGAGTTTAGGAAGGGAACAATAAACTCTAGGTCAGTCATGGGACTGGTGTGAGAACTCAAACAGTTATATCTTAAAAAAAACAAACAAAGAAATATTTTAAAATAGATCCGCGATGTTTTTAGAAAATGTGACTACCATAAGGCCTCCCGCCACACACACAATGCGAACGTAGAATTTTAGGAGATTTCTCCTTATGATAGTCAAACATGCTTGATACGCAAATTTCTTTGATATTATTACTATAAGTGCAAAGTGTAGGAAAACATTTCGAAAGTACAATATTAATCTTAGCCAGCATAGGTACCATTATAGTATGCCTACTACAGCTACCATCTTAAATGGCAGGTTCTACAACTAAAACCGTACAAGGCTCGTATTGTTTCTTTGGATTTTCAACAAATGGTCAGGCTAAGGAACTTCCTATTGCCACATGGGAACGCCTCTGGCGGGACGCCCCGAGAACCTAACCGGATCCCTGCCAACACAGGCCGGGTTACCTCTGCAAAGTAGGTAACTACTTACATGAGTATGTCATCCCCCGGTTGTAAACAACCTTTATACGAGGATCCTCAACCAACAACAATCACAAAGTCATATATATTTGCGACATCCACATAAGTTAAGTATCTGGGCTCTGTACCATGATACCACTTCTATCCAGAAGGAAATGCACATACCCTAAGTGGCGCTACTCCCTATAACATTGCTGCATCTTTCCTTTTTTGACCATTACCGGGTTGTGAGGTCCGACGAAGTCACGTCCACAAAGCTACGCTTTATACAAAAGCTATGCTTTGACCAACGAATGATCAGCAGCACTTCGTATACCACATTACCAAATTGGGAATGTATCACTAGTAACCATCAACTACATAACCTCTGAGCTCGTACGTATCAGAGAAGGGTGTTAAACTAAGAGAATAAATTCTCCGCCACCAACAGAAATGTATTTGATAGAAACCAGCTTTACATCTCAAATTGTAACGTCAGACACACATCCATACAAGTCCGTTCCGAGATCGAACGGAACCGAAGGCACTTCCAAAGAAGCCCTTGCAATCCGGATATTCACTAATCACGTCTGGACTTCCATCACAAAGGGTGATAAAATCTCTATATTGGAGATCAGCCGATGTAGAGACATTCGATGGTAATCCTTCCGTTTACGAAAATATCCGGTCTTCAACACCCGTCTTCAAATGCTATCCATTACGACGTATCACTATTCGGAATGAGATTCATGACCCAAAGGTCCTCTCCCGGCTAAACCGAATAGCGAGTGCTTATTTTAAAATAAGTGTAGCATTCAAATTCAAGCAAATCACAACAAATACCCATTTAAAGGTAAATATTGATAGTCGGTTATTTAACTATCAATAGATATGCACAACATCACCAGATTCCAAATAATTTTCCAAATTATTTATTTTCCAAAAATATCTTTACAAGATATATTTTTCCACACTTCAACCATTTTAAAACAAATTTCAAATCACTTTTCACCTTTACAACTTATGAAGACAAATTTCAAATCATTTTCCTTACCCGGAAACACTTCTAAATATTTATTCATTTTCACTGGAAATCTGCCGAGATCAAATACTTTAAAATAATTTATAATACTTATCCAAAATATGTCGGGAAAACACTTTGAAATAAAACTATTTTTCTTTAAACACCTTTCTTAAAATATTAGTTATAAAAATATTATACCAATATTACATATAACTTAAGTTCAAACTAATTTTCAAAATAAAATTAGTAGATAGAGTATAACTATTTAAATAACTATTTCCTGAAACAAGTACCAATTAAATCTTAGAAATAATCATTTCTATATCAACTTAATAAATCTTTACTTAAAGGATTTAAAATGATTTAAGAAGTTAATTTCTCCAAAGTATCCTTTTCAAAACCAATTCTAGAATTATATACATGCATACATACATACATATGTATGTATATGTATGTATGTATGTATTTTTCAAAGTTATTCAGAAATTTATTCGGCTTTCCAGGGAGAATACACTTTCATTTCAAAATGGTTCATTCAAACCACTTAAATAAATCCTTACCGATTTACTTTAAATTTACATTCCAAATCCTTAAATTTATTTCCACGTTTCAAAAATAAATCAATGTTTATTTTTCTAACAAATTTCCCTTTTCTTTATAAATTCCATGGTGAATTTAAATTTTCAAATATCCATTGATATATGATTTTCAAATCGATTTCAAATATTCACTTTCAATTTATCTTTAAAAGATATAATCTCAAAACATTTCACTTCATATTGGAAAACATTTCCATACTTATTTAATAATAAGTAATTCACAAATCTATTTATTTTCAACATTTGGAAAATGTTCAATATACTTAAATCACAATTAAGTATATAATTTATTCTTTAAAGAAAACATTCTCTTAAACGCATTTATTTGAGTCAAAAACGAATGTTGCGTAAAACATCGTTACGACAACCCAAAATCACTAGTATAGGGATTCGAAATTAAGATAGATATATAAATCCCAATCCTATATAAACCATTTCCTTTCGAAAATCATTTACTATAACAACAGTGTTATAGTCCACCATTTCCTTATTTCTCGAAAACGTCTATTTCAACAATAAATGTTGAAATCTATGGTTTCGATACTTGATACATTTTAAAACATCTTTAAAACTCCTTTATAATTTCATCATTTTGATTTGTAAAAATCCAATTTTATAAATTTTATATATTAAAGCTTTTGTAATAAATTCAAAAATCACCATTTAAATTATTTTATAAAAAAATCAACTTCATATTTCCAAAAATCACCTTTCAACTATATTTCTCAAAACATCATAATTTTGATGTAAACTTTCAACTTGAATTTTCAAAAATCAATTTTTATTTTTTTTGAGTATCTAACGATACCAAAATTATATTCGGTTAAATTTTAGCCTTCAACGATTTCAATCATAAAGATAATCATGCAGAGATTATAAATAATCAACACATAACATTGAAACAAATTCAATTATTTGAGGAATCCGGTTGGATCCCTCCAACATGTTTCCCTGCATCCATAGATGTTAGCACAATACCTATCCCGTTTCAAGACGGGATATCGTGGTACGTGGATTTATATAAAATATCATCCACTATTATGCGGCGCAATAGTGTCTCATCTGCTACATAATGCGGGAAATCAACTCCAATTACATATATAATACCAATTCCACTCCATGGTGGAAAATCGCGGTATATGTGTTTAGTATAATAACCTCCGCTTAATATGCGACGTATAGGGTCTATTTCAATACAACAGATAGCAATTTATCATCCAAGCATACAATCGACAAATCAAGCAATTTTAAATTTAACTATTTAAAATTTAAATCGAAACAGATTCGATTGAGTGAGAAGTTCTCACCTTGCTTTCAATAGCAGTTTCAGCGTTTCGTTTCGAATAAAATTAAACGCGCGTTTAATTTTACCCAAAATTTACACTTGCTCCAATCAACCCCAATCCAGCTCCATCGCGTAGTGCTCGTCAATACGAACCTAACGCAATTCGTTTCGTGCGAAACGGACCTCGTATGAAAGAGTTATGCATTTTAGAAGTTCGTACGATTTTAATATAAATTAATTTACAAATCTATTTTATTTTAAACCTAGAAATCATGACAGCCGTTCGATTTCAAGCCCCTGCATCAAGGCCGCATGTTTCCATCATCTTCTTCTTCCCAGTTTCGAACGCAACCACGAAACCAATAGCCGCCTACAACCCTAAATATCGCGACCAACATCACCACGTTTTAGCTCGATCAACTATGTCCACTTTGAAGCCAAGGCCGAACCCTACCCACGACCACAACGCCGATGAACTCGGTTACCCCAGCACCTTGAAAAACCCGTGTGAATGTGCTGCATACTCGGCCAAAATCTGGCCTCTTCGATGCTCCATCGATGATCATCGCCGTATGGATTGAACGATCTCGCTTAGCTCTACAATTCTCGTGCTGAAGGTTTCTCGAATTGGTTGATGGATTGGAAGAGATTAAGGGAGAAAGAATCGAAAATTCTAGCCATTAAAATTCTGTTGATGGCGGCTAGACCTAGTTTCTTAGGGTTTCTGAAAAAAAGAAATAATGGAGGGCTTTTATAGAAATTTTGATGACACTATTCATCCAGATTTTTTCCGAACTCGAAACGAAGCGTGCCGCTTGGCGTTTATAATATTTTACACCTATTCCGAACGCATTGGAATATATATCGGAAGCTAATACGATCATATTTGAAAGATAGGTATTTGAATCGACTATTTTAAATTTAAAATTCACTTAAACCGATTTCAGTGTGTTTTAGCTTGCCCCGGACAAACCGTAAATCCGATTGACACAAAATTTGAGATCTTATCAAAATTTAACATTACGGATCCAATGAAACTGGTTTCATCGAAATCCGAGACTATTTGAAAAATGACTATTTTTACTCGTCAATTAAATATTAAAATATTCAATTTCCACAAATTAACTTTTAATTCGATTTTAAAAGTTCAATGAATTTAGAAGCCTTGCGATCCTCCTTCGATTGCTTGGATTCGATTGAAGAAAAAGGGGAAGAGGCTTGAGAATTCGAGAGAAGAGCGAACACAATTTTTTTTCGATTTTCTTTAAATAGAGGGAGCGGCCATTTTTTGTTTCATTTAAATTTTCTGAAGAAAAAGAAAAGCTCGGTTTCGTTTTATAAACGAGAAGGAAATAGGGTAGCGTGTTATGAACGATTTCGAATAGACTTTGGAAATAGAATACTGCGTGATTTGAAGATGGTAGCGTGCTGGATGAGATGTACAGTGCTAGGTCTGCTTGCTAGCGTGGCTGATGAAAGAGAATGACAGATGTGAAGGGAATTCGGCTGTTGACTAAGGTATAATATATGTATTAATTAATTACAAATTGTCTCGATTTATGTAGCTTCAAATCATGAACCCCTATCAAAACGTGCCGCTAGGCATTTATAATGTTATACCCATAATCCAAACACAATGGAAAAGGTTTCGAGTCCTAATTTGATCGTATGGAGAAGATACCCTTTTGGATTGACTATTAAAATTTATTCAATTAATTATTTTCCAGGCGTTTATATCTCGCACGATCACACGATAACTCCAAAAGCTACGAAATTTGAAACACTATAATAATACATTATTACGGATCCAATGGAATTGGTTTTGTCGAATTCCGAGACTGTGCCTTGGAAGGCTATTTCTAAATATCAATTTAAACGATATAATTTCAAAACTGAACAAATTACCGTTAAATTCAATTTTAAAACTTCTATTATCCTCAGCACTATCAATATGAATTTTACAAGCCTTCAAATTATTTTTAACAGGCTTAAAATTCCAGATTCAATATTTTACCCAACTTCAAATTATTTAAATTTAATAATTAAATTACCCAAATAAATGGTGATACTTGAATTCAAGTTAAAAATTAACTTTTAAATATTTAAAATAAATTAAATATTCCGATTTCAAATGCTCAAAAATTCTGGATCGTCACATTATTGATGCATACTCTAGAGACACTTGGATTTATTTCTTGGAAACTAAATCTGAAACATATAATACTGTACTTCATTTGATAACATTAGCTGAAAATCAAAATGGTTTTCAAGTCAAAGTTATGCAAACCGATGGGGGTATTGAATTCAAGCCTCTCGCTAGTTTCTTTAATAATACGGGAATAGTTCATCGAACTACATGTCCCTACACATCTGAGCAAAATGCTTTGATAGGGAGAAAACATAGACATATTATGGAGTCGGGACTTACACTTTTAGCTCAGGCGTCTTTACCACTAAAATTTTGGCCTAATTCTTTCAATACAGCTGTGTACCTAATTAATAGATTGCTAACAGAGTGCTAAAAGGTGTAAGTCCTATAGAAAAGTTACTTGGAGTTAAACCTGACCACCGTGCTTTAAAACCTTTTGGATATCTATGTTTTCCCCACTAAAGACTTTACAACACCAATAAACTTGATTTTAGATCTAAACCTTGTACATTCTTTGTAACAACCCTGTATTTTGTAATTATTTTATTGTATATTTTAATTATTTTTAATGCAAGATTTTGATTTAAAAACTTATTTTACTTATTTGAAATGATTAAATTTATTATTTAAATATAATCTTGATTTTTTATATGAGTTATAATTCCAAAATTTTGTAAGTTGAATATTTGCCTGAAATGCTGATTTTGGTCAAAATAGTCAAACTGTGACTTTCAACTTAAAATTTTAAAAGTTTAAAAATTTAAATTTTTTCTTTTATTATGAAAGTACATAAAATTATAAGAACACCACTTTTCGTTTCGTTGAAATTGGATGTAAATTGTGAAAGTTATACCCTTTACAATATTGTGCGTATATAGGGTTATTTAACAATGACTATTTTAAGTTGTATAAATTACTTCTTTTTTTTTTAATTTACTTTAATATGTGATAATATGTTATATAATGTATGTTTTGACTTTTAAGTATTTTTAAAATGATAATATAATTTTTCTAAAGTTCATTTGAATTTATTTCTAATTTTAAAAGCCTAGTCTACAATTTTAAGCCATTTTCTTATTTTAATTATATATAATTAAAATTTATTTATTTATTTTATGCACTCACTTTTATTTGCTATGTTTTACTTTATTTTATTCATTTTACATGTATTTAAATTTAAGTAAATTTTTCCAAAGTGTATTGAAGTTATTTCTAATTCTTAAGTCTAGTTTTCATTTTTCTGTGCTATTTTTCTTATTTAATCATATCTAATTAATATTTAATTTTTAATATTTTTATTTATCTGTTATATTTTCGAGTTTTAACTGAGATTTTAATTATTTTCAGTTATTTGGATGTATATAAATATATATGAGGAATTTGAAAGGGTTAAGAGCTAAGAAACGGAAAAACGTTTTAACCGTTTCTTTTGCAGTTTCTTCTGTCATTAATACATCAATTCATCTTAGCCATTCCTTTCCCCATCCTTTGCAGCCGACTTCCTCTTTTCATTCACGAATTTTTGAAGCCCCAAAACCCTAAAAATCATGGCCTCCACCTTGAAGAAATTTTTTTAGTAAATCCCTCTCTTCTTTCTACTTTTCTTACTTTTCTATGCAATTTTGCCTTGTTTCTCTTCTAAGTTTGCATCGGCCTCTTCTCCATAGCCGCAGCCACAAACTCCTACATCTCTTCCATGCCTCCAATACCATCTACTCCACCAACCATGACCATGGCCGAGCCATCTATGGTGGCCAAACCCTTCAAATTGCAACCTACATGCCTAAAAACAATGTTTTTGACCATTGTTGCCTCATTCCCTTCATCTCCACTTGTTGCCTTGCCTATATGATGTTAAACCTGACCTATATGATGTCATACCTGAGCCAAAGCATCATCATAGCCAAGCATAAGTGTCCCTTAGGCCAAGCATTGAAGTAGTTGAAGCAAGGTCCAATCTATCTTTTTCATTTCGCTTTGTATTTCAAAATTGTTTCAATGTTACTTTATGTTGAATGTTTATATATTGTCTGGTTTGTTTTGTTTGGGTTGATGATACAAAATCATATCTTGGCTATCTTTCAACTCAAATCAAAAGACGTGAAATTGTGCTTGTCGTGCCTTTGGAGTCGTGCTTGTATGTTGTTTTGGTCTCTAGCTTTGAAAAAGGTGAGTCTTTCTCACTCTGACATATATACTTATGAAAAGTGGATTTATGACAAGTGTTTAGTAATGTAAAATGTTTATGCAAGTTAACGATGATCATATGATATGCTATGCCATGTTATTACCATGTTATTACCATGTTAAAACTGTTAAGTTTCACCTGACATCTGATATATGACTGTATATTGTGATATTGACCTTGTTTATATTATTTCTGTATATGATCACACTGCAAGTTCCCTGTTAGAAAAAATGTTATGGGCTGAAATGATAGGCCTGAGTTATTTTATTTATTTATTTAAACTTGGGATTGCGGGTTTGAAATGATAGAACCCGGAATTTTACTTTTTAAACTCCGGATTGAAATGATACATATCCGTATCACTTGACCTAGGGTAGAAAACTATATATAGACCCGTGGTTATTCTATAAAGTGTTTGAATATTTTAAGTATTTTAAAAATTATAAATTTATGAAATTTGGTTTAAATAGTTTTTGAAAGGTTTTAAAATAAATAAAATATGATTTTTCTATGTGTTTAAAATGTAATTTACGAATTGTTTAACTGGATTTCTGAAATATAACTTATGTTTGAGATTTGGAATTTTGACTAAAAATGATATTTAAGTTATATGAATAAAATGGACTTTAATTATATTTGAAAAATGGTATAAGTTTTAATTTGTGAAAGAAACGTATAGGTTTTAATTTATGAAAGAAACGTATAGGTTTTAATTTATGAAAGAAACGTATAGGTTTTAATTAATGAAAGAACGTATGGTGTTCTAATTAATGATAGGAACATGTAAATTCCTAATTAATGAAAGAAACGTATAAGTTTTAATTAATGAAAGAACGTATGGTGTTCTAATTAATGATAGGAACATGTAAATTCCTAATTAATGAAAGAAAGGTATATGTTTTAATTAATGAAAGAAACGTAGAAGTTTTAATTAATGAAAGAAACGTATAAGTTTTAATTTATGAAAGAAACGTATAAGTTTTAGTTTATGAAAGAAACGTATAAGTTTTAATTTGTGAAAGAAACGTATAGGTTTTAATTTGTGAAAGAAACGTATAGGTTTTAATTTGTGAAAGAAACGTATAGGTTTTAATTTATGAAAGAAACGTATAGGTTTTAATTAATGAAAGAACGTAAGGTGTTCTAATTAATGATAGGAACATGTAAATTCCTAATTAATGAAAGAAAGGTATAAGTTTTAATTAATGAAAGAATGTATGGTGTTCTAATTAATGATAGGAACATGTAAATTCCTAATTAATGAAAGAAAGGTATAAGTTTTAATTAATGAAAGAACGTATGGTGTTCTAATTAATGATAGGAACATGTAAATTCCTAATTAATGAAAGAAACGTATAAGTTTTAATTTATGAAAGAAACGTATAAGTTTTAATTTATGAAAGAAACGTATAAGTTTTAATTTGTGAAAGAAACGTATTAGTTTTAATTTGTGAAAGAAACGTATAGGTTTTAATTTATGAAAGAAACGTATAGGTTTTAATTTATGAAAGAAACGTAAATTCCTAATTAATGAAAGAAACGTATATGTTTTAATTAATGAAAGAAACGTATGGTGTTCTAATTAATGATAGGAACATGTAAATTCCTAATTAATGAAAGAACATGAAAGTTTTAATTAATGCAAGAACATGTAAAGTTTTAATTAAGAAAGAAACATGTAAAGTATTAAGTAGTGTGGTATTGATTTAAATTAATAAATGTTCATTATTGTAATAGGAATATAAAATTTAAAACGTACATTTGACACGTAGATTTTAATCAATGTAATGGTGTATTTTAAATTGATTAAAATGATAAATGTTACTTACTGTAATAATAAAATGTAAGTTGATAACGTACATTTGATAAGCAAGTTTTAATTTATGTGAATGACATACTTTAAATGATTAAAATAATAAAGTTTCTTTATTGTAATAATAATGTAAGTTAATAAGGTGCTTTTAACTTAACATAAGAATTTCGGTTTAAATTGTATATTACAATAAGAAAGTTTATTTAACTATAAGGCTATGATAAATTGACATGTTAAAATTTTAAGCTTATCAATACTTTGATTATATACAATGTAAAGTGGAAAGTAGTACATTCCAAAAATGCTATGATTCCTTAAGGTAACATTTCCAAAATGCTATGATAATTTAAAGGAATATTTCAAGTTTAATAAATTTAAAGAAATATTCAATGATTTGAAAATTTGGGTTTTATTTGAATGATATAATATTGAATTATTTTTGAAATGGAAATGATACAATTGTGATATTGTTTTGAAATGAGTATGATATTTTGGTCTTGAAAGTATAAATTATTTGAAATAAATCTCCATGGGTTATAATAACGATTGGTTGTTAAAGAGACCGGGATCGGATATTGTCTTATAGCCGGACAATACCGAAAACCACTTTAACAACTGTGTACGCGGTGGAGATTCCAGAATGAAGTAGGATGGTGGCGACGTTCTCGAGGTATGTTACGTGGACCCAACTCCCGTGAGTTGGCATATATGACTAAAACAGGAGCTATACCGGGCTACACAAAGGGTCGCACCCTTTCATCGAGCATGCTCCATCGGAAACTATTCTATTACTTTTGTGATTCGATTCGGTGGCGCCACTTTGATTCGGGGGTATTGTTCGAGGTGGGCGGAAGCTGCTGGCTTGCCGTCACCACCGGTCCGGGAGTGCAAACGGTGTATCCACCCTGGCATTGCCTCGCGTGCCGTGTCATATCCTTATATCGAGCCCACTACGATTTTGGTTTTAAAGATCCGACCGCGTTAAGGTTCACCATCCCCTTAACGCTATTTTCTATATGATTATACTTTACTGATTAGACACTACCGTATATAGCGTATATTACTATATAGTAAATAGTTTAACGGATCCTTAGAGGATGGGCGGTCCCAAGCATCCTTTAAGTTATTGATGCATTTTGTTACTGTTCACTTGAGTTGATTTACAGTTTATAAGTATTTATGTCCTGACTCGAGGGTTTTGTGTTTTGCTTTACGCTCGTGTCAGATTGATTGAGTTAGCATTCAAGATTCACCTTCGGAGTTGGAGCTTTCCTTGAAGATCCAGCCTTCTATTTTGTTTCAGTATCTAGTGTTTCAGTGATGTATCTTGTTACTCTTCTGTTGTATCTCATTTAACTCTGATGTATCTTATATTTTTTTAGTAGCTTCATGAACTACTATCTCTTTTACTTCCGCTGCATTATTATATACTCTGTGTCTGTGATCTGTGATTTTATTTACTGTATATTCTGAGGTTTGCCAAAATTTTATTTACAACGCGGTATTTTGAGCAATTCAATTCCGACATGAGTGTCTATCTATACACTTACAATGGATGCGAATGGTTGAAAATACCGGGTCGTTACATTCTTAGGTTATTCCGCCAATCCGAAAGGGTACAGATGTATGGATAACAATGAGAAATTTTTTATTAGCATACATGTAGTATTTAATGAGTATGTATTTCCCTTTAGCATTTCAGACATGAAGACAACCAGAAAGGTATATAATCCAACGATGTCTATACCTGATTTACCTGTATATTCCAAAACTTAGCAACAGAAGGAGACCGAGAGGACTGCAGGAGCTAGTGATTCACAACATGCTATGCCAGATCAGCCAAGCTATGAACCAGTAGATGAACCAAGCTATAACAACCAGTCTCCTACCTGCACAAATGATCAAAGTCAACAAACCAGTAATGAGTCTACAAACATTCAACAAAATCAATACAAAAGCAATGGTGATCTGACAAACACAGAGGTTACTTAAATAAGATCAGGTCACCTAGTGATCACAAGATCTAAGAGTGGTATATTCAAACCAAAACTCTATACTGCAGTTAGAATAACAGAAGAACCAGAAACTTTTGAACAAGATATAAGGGACAATAATTGGAAGGAGACAACGGATGAAGAGTACAATGCTCTCATTAAAAATAAAACTTGGGAATTAGTCAGTCCTCCAAATAATAAAAACACATTTGGCTGCAAGTGGATTTACAAGATAAAGAGAAACCCACATGGAACTATTAATAGATATAAAGCTAGACTTATAGCCAAATGGTATACACAACAATATGAGTTTGATTTCAATTAAACATTCTCTTATGTGGTCAAGCCAACAACCATCAAAGTAATTCTTATTGTTGCTCTACATAAACAGTGGAATATCAAACAGCCAGATGTCAATAATGCTTTTCTAAATGGAGTATTAGAAGAATAAATCTACATGGAACAGGCACAGGGATACAACCAAAAGTCAAATCATATGTGCAAATTAAACAAGGCAATATATGGCCTTAAACAAGCACCTACGGTTTGGTTTGAGAGACTGAAAGCCACACTAATTAGATTGGGTTATCAGTCCACCAAATCCGATAACTCTTTATTCACTAGAATCAATAAAGAATCTATTATATATATATATATTCTAATATATGTTGGTAACTTACTTATTACAGGCAATGATGAAGCAGCAATTAATGATCTTATCCAGTATTCAGACAAGTAGTTTTCTGTCAAAAATCTGGGAGATAAATTATTTTCTAGGCATAGAAGTCATCAGAAAATCAAATTCATAAATAATTCTAAACCAGAGAAAGCACATCAATGGAATATTACACAGGTTAAAGATGGATGAAGCTAATCCTCAACCAACACCTATGATATGCAACCAGAAACTTTCTAAACACAAGGGAGAACCAATACTTAATGTCAAATAATATAGAAGTGTTATGGGAGCACTACAACATGCAACCATAACTAGACCTGACATTTCACTCAGTATTAAGAATTTGTCTCAATTTATGCAGGAACCACCTAGTGAGCACTAGAAAACTGTAAAGAGGATATCAAGATATCTAAAAGGAACTACTACTTATGGCTAATCTCTAAAGTCATGCGAAAATCTTAATGTGACTGGATTTTCTAATGTTGATTGGGCAACAGATAATGACGATAGGAAATCGGTTTCTTGATATTGTATCTACATTGCGGATAATCCTGTTTCACGGTGCTCAAAAAAGCAATCAACTATATCTAGGTATAGTGCTGAAGCTGAATATAGAAGTGTAACAAGTGCAACTGCCGAATTATTTGGATTCAATCCTTACTCGGTGAACTAAAAGTCAAAACTGATCTCAAACCAATATTACTGTGTGACAACAAAAGTACAGTATACATGTCTGCCAACCCCGTTCTACACTCAAGGACAAAGCATATTGAAATCGATATATATTTGTTCGAGAATAAATTCTTAAAGGTCAGTTGCTAGTCAATCACATACCTTGAACTTACCAAAGGGCGGATATTCTTACCAAGGCTTTGTCGGTTAGAAACTTCATAAGGTTAACAGATGATCTCAAGGTTGAGAACATCTCCAGCCATGATAAAGAATAAGATCGTGCTCCTCTTAAGACAGTATCGAAGACCAAAACCTCAAATCAAAGTCATCGGGAACAAGGAGAGTACTTGGAACTCAATCAGCCATCAAAAGTCAATTCTCCAGTTCGCAGTCAAATCAACTGTCTCGAAAGCTGGAATCTCGAGCTGAAGCCAACTAAGAGAAAATGAGAGAACTTGAAACATGAACAAGAGTTGAAGATCAAATCTTCAGCACTCGATTAGGTCATGAACGCAAGTATGTTGCTGTTTCTACTTGGATTTGTGGAGCAGAGAGATTATTTCGAGACGAATCGAACATTCTCTTCGGTATTTTCATCAAACCCAAGATTCTAGTTTAGGGGGGGGGGGGGGTGGAGAGGGAGTTAAAATGAGTCGCGGCTGATACCCTATTCTCATCTTATCTTTAGATATACAGTTGCAGTCGCATTGTTTTCAACCCGCACCCTATTCCTTTGCTGTAATTTTTATTATGGGCCGTGTTTTATTTCTTTCAGCCCATTTTCTCTGCAATTCATTATATATAAATAGAACTATGTAACGTATGCTACTATGAGAGATTTATGAATATTACAATCATCATTTTTCTTGCATTTAAATTTTTACATTTCAGAAATTATTTTGCAAATCAATTTTCAACTAATTTGATAGAATTATGTTCGGTCATAATAGCAAAAAGCTCTTAATAAAATATCAGGACCACTAACTTAACAATTATCAAGATAAAATTTTTACCATTAAAAACTGTTGACAAACATCATTTGTTCAATAGGATAAAATGTGAATCAATAGAAGAATGCTTTGAATAGAAATAAAGGAAGTAGCTTACAGTATAACATAACTAAATTAGTAAGAAGAATCTAAGTATATGAATGCAACGAATTTAAGTATAAATGCCAGGATATGCTAATTAATATGGAGAGTAATTAGATAAATATTCTTATTGAATTAAAAATACATAATATGGAACTAAATGACGGATCCAAAGATTGTACAACATTCACTTGAAAGAAAATTTAACACTCAACAAATTACATTAATTTCAGAAATAGAAGACACAGGATTTGTAGTGGATTTATAATCAAGGAAATTATGCTCATTTATTCTAAGATACTTTATTAATTTAAAATTAAGAGAATTACAAAATATTGATTATAATTTTCTTTTTTCCTTTTCTTTTTCATTTTCCTTTTAAGAAAACATGGTTCGTGTACTAGTCAGAATCATCATTTTGGACTAGGATATGAAGGTTAGAAGTCTGGTTACAAGTGCAGACAAAATGGTTGGAATACACACACACACACACACACACACACACATATATATACACATACATATATGTATGTATGTAAGTACGTATATACATACATACATATATACGTATATACATACATATATGTGTGTGTGTATATGTTTCTATGTGTATAGTGTCCTTTTTGTTCTTCACTTTTACTTTCCCATAAGCTAATTTTTATTCCTCTTATATATACATATATACATACATATATACATATACATATATATAAACATACATATACACACACATACATATATACACACATATATATACACATACATCCATATATATACATATACATATATTTTTGTGTGTATAGTGTCATTTTTGTTCTTCATATATATTTCTATGTGTGTCATTTTTGTTCTTCTCTTTTACTTTCCCATAAGATAATTTTATTCCCCCCTCCTTTTCTTTCTTATAAGAAAATTAAAAGAAAAAAGTGAGGATCAATGAAAAATGTTGAAGAAAGATTTCCTCTCTTATAAAATGGACTTGATCACAATTTTGGAAAATAAGACAAGGAAGAGACTTTAAGTGTAAAAACATAAGCAGAGATAAAGAAACCATGAAGCATTATGGGACTAAAAATAATAGGCTGAGTAGTGATATATAGCATGAACGTGATCATACAAGCTTTTGTTGGTCTTCTCGATGATCTAGAACTCACTTCAATGTCCGTAGCACTGAATGCACCATGTGAAATAGGGAATAGCGCAGAATACACCATGTGAGACGTTGTATGTAGGCATGTTTGAACAAGGACTAAGGCAAGCGAGTAGTAAAAAATAAGAGGTAAACTGGAATACCGCTACAGTAACATTGTTAGAATATTAGGCAACTGTAGTGATAAAATAAGTAACAAACCCAGAGATAACAGAACTAGTGAACGAGAACTGGCAGCTGTCGAGGGATGAAACTATGACATGCACCCGTGCCCACTTGATGTGTTCCAACTTCTAAACAAATTATTCTATCACTTGATGCGATTTTAATTTAGTTTCGAATCTTTTGAGGTTTTTGCAACTGTTGCCAGCAGATACTATCTGCCTGTGAATATGATTACCTTGATCGTCATAGTAAGGTAATTTGAAATCCACAATAAAATCGATATCTTGTTGTTATTAAGTGGAGGGAAAAAGGAAATACACAACGCCAATGTTAAACTTTCCTTTATGCCTTTATTAATGCCAGGAAGTCCATTAAGGTAGCAGACTTACTATTTAAACTCAGATCAGCACATCTAAAATTGATAATGACCCAATCAACATTTTTGAGTGCTGAATATTTCAAAATTTCTAATAAGCATTCTGGACCAAGAGCGTCTTAAATAGAGAAACAAAAAGGATATACATAGTTTCAGTAGTTTAAATGATGAACAAGGTTAAAATACTATACAATTAATTCCCAGAGTTTATAGTAGAAATGAACTAAGCTACAGGCACCAACATTAAAGCATAGTAATTTTAGATCGTATTGTGATGTTGTGCCCTTTTCAACCAAGGTATGAGATTCCGGCCAGAACAACGGAGTTTCGGTCTTTCTGTTCCAGTTCTGGCCTGAACAGAAACAGAACCTGGCCAAAAATCCAATTCCAATCGGTATCTCATAACAAGGTTGAAAAATTCATTTTTTACTGGAAAATATAAAGAAGTCAGAAACAATGAAAAAACATCCATTTAATCATGGAAAAAGATACACACCATCGATATAAAAGGGGCAAATCCATAAAAATAAAAACAGAAACCAACAGAGATGAAAATGAATAACATGTATAAATCTTACCGGCCGTTTATAGCAAATATTGAAACACTTGAATTCGACATTATCACATTGCAGTTATTTGTTTTTTTCGAAGTCAGCGAGCAAGAAAGTTGTTTGTTGTGTTTTAGAGAGCCGATTTAGGTTAAGAAAGGAAAAAGGACGTTTTCTCTGCAAGTGTGCGTGGGCTGCCTAATCTAATTGCTGCCTAATCTAATTGGGCTTGGAAATTATGGGCTATTCTGTTGAATTTTAGAAAAAAAGATCATAAATGTAAATCTAACTAGGTTCGAATAATCAATATAAACTAATTATATAAGTAACTTTGAGAGGATATTTTTAATTAAATGATCATGTTGTAAATTTGTATTGAAAAAAGTATCGGAATGAGTGAACCGGAAATAAAACGGAATCTTCGGAATTTCCGAAACGAAATCGAAATTTCAAAAATTCCACTGACCGAAATGGAGACGGAATGCAGGATTTTGAACCTTGTTTTCAATAGATAAAGATCAACATTCAAGCACCAAGCAATAAGAAGGATCAGGTACAGGTAAGTGCAAAATAGGATAGTGATCCTAATAATGTAGGTGTGCGTACATACATGATTACATGTGCATAAAATCACAACGCATGTACAGGAAGAACGGAATTTGATGATGTACATGGTAGTGAAAGGGATACAAAGTTTTACATACGTACACGCAACTAAACTGAAGTAAACTAAAATTTGTGCATGTACATAAGAGTGGGGATGTACATGGAAGGGAGGATCTGCAACAACAAGCTGAACTACATTTCGATATCACCTATGAATATTTCCAGGCTTCGATATATTTAATGCACTACATTTTTTGGGTAACGAATGAGTAAAAAGACAGAGAGAAGAATAGAAAGTTTCAAATTCATAGCTAGGGCGAAAATAGCTTTTTCTTTGCATCATTCACAAAATTCTAAGCTCTTTGCTCGTACTCTTTAGTAGTTCTACCATTCAAAATAAAGAAAGATAATAACCTTAGATATTAAAAATATATATTCAACATTACGCTTAAGTACGTATAATTATCTGTTTAGACATACTCATTCTTTATCCATTATCTCCAATATGTAAGCAAACAAAATTATAAAGTTTAAAGTAACTATTAATTATCGGGTACAAGCAAAGAAACCATTCAATTCTAGCGCATTGAAATTTATAGCGTCTACAAATGATATTAGCTCTATAGAAAGTTACAAGTCTCTATAAAGAAAAAATATATAATTTTAAATTAATTATAACAAATTGTAATATATATAACCACTGTTGGAGATGGTCTTGGGAATAATAAGATATTAACTAATGGCATATCATTATAATATTAATGATTTTAGATTCCACCTCCTTTAGGTCAACAATCTAAAATGCTAGTGTTGTACTAGTAGTCGAAAGACTGCCTACTATTCATACAGTTGACAGTTTATTTGCATATTATTTAAATCATGTACGGCAAAGAAATGATGAATATTGTATTGTGCAGGCTATTGTCGTATGAAGGTGGCCTACTATTTTGATAGTTTCCTTTCCTTGATCATAGCACTGATTTATTGAATAAATCAATGTGGTCAGTATCGCACACTCAAACTAGAAATTAACTCAATAGCATTCGTATAAATTTTAGTGAGGCGAGCAAAAGTTCTGCCTTTGAAGGAGATTATTTAGAATGAGAATAACTATATGTATTTGGTTTACAGCCAAGGATTTAATGAGTTTATAAGATGCAAACTTGTTTGTCAATGTTTATTAATTGGAACTGGAAATTTGTGAACAGGTCAAGTTGTTGACACAATTGTGATGCACCTTCCCTTTGGCACTCGTAGAAAAGGAGATTTCACGACAAGAATGGCACCTGATAGCGACGGCTTTTAGCCATCGCCGGCCGTCGCTAGCCGACGCTAAATGCCGTCGCTATTTACCTCGTCCCCCAATAGAATCGCGACGGCTCCGTCACATAAATAGCGACGCCTCGCGACTGAAAATGTGCCACGTGGAAATTTTTCAACGTCTAATTGCCGTCGCTAGCCGTCGCTAATCTGAGCAAAATGGCCGTCGCTAATCTGAACAAAATGGCCGTCGCTAGCCATCGCTAATCTGCACAAAATAGCCGTCGCCAGCCGTTGCTATACTGAACAAAATTCTGTGCACTTGCACAACCCATATACACTTCAAACAATAACCGTCAAATACCATCATCACAGTCACTATACACTATATTCATCAACTATACCCATCATATATCCATCATATAACATCACTATACATTCAAACAATATAAAATCCAACAAAACCAAACAAAATCATATACAATCCCAACAACAATACATATCATGTCAACCAATACAAGTCATCAAAATATGTACATAGTTTCCCAACCAAAATGTGTGCATAGTTCTCCAACCACAACTACAAACCGTTAACCCAAACAAACCGTTAACACAACTACAAGTCATCAAAATATGTACATAATATCCCGAAATATATATACACGAACCAACCAAAATGTGTATATACCAAGCTGAAACATGAGCAAACAAGCATACCTACTCCTCACCATCGCTGCCATCCTCTCCAGGCATCCTCCCATGCTGTTGCAAATAACCTGCAATCCGCTCATCCAACTGTTGCTCGAAGAAACTCTTCCCCAATCATTTATTTCATCCATTGTTTGCTTCAACTGAGCAATCTCCTCTTCTTGCTGGGACCTCCTATATGCACTCTGCAATCTCATCGCCTGTAAAATAGTTCATAATTATTTATATACTAGTATATATATATTATTATTAAAATTATTTAAGTATTCATATACATGTGTAATTTATATATTAGTACATGTCAAAATTTACCTTCAAATTTCCGTAGCTATACCGCACATTGGTCCGAGAAGGCGGTCAATAATAGCATCCAAGATATTGTTCGCCTCCTCTAGCGTAAGCTCTTCCCGACCAGTGGACTGTGCTACCCGAGCCCGCTCAGCTTCGTACCTCTCCTGCGATCACAAACAATTATTTTACACGATAAAAACCGAATTTCATGTTTTTGAAAATAAAATAAGACAAAATATTGTTATTAACAATAAATTAGTTTACCATTACGGATTGGGATTTTTCATCCGTCCACTCGTCGAAACATTGCCTTCTTCATCAGTCCTCTCCACGGCATGCGTCACCTTGAACCAATTGCACTTAAATAAAAAAAACCTTTTCTAAAGGTTCAACATAATATGTCAACTCTAGAATCTGTGTTAAGACGCCGTAAAAATCTTTTAAATGCTCATCTGGATCATCACTGCCTTTGACAAATACCCCGCTGTTATATGTTAATTTTTCAGCCCCGTAATCTTTCGTGTTGAACTTAAACCCATTGACGAAGAATATTTGTCTTCACATTTCTTTTCGGTCCAATCGCAAGATGTCTTAAGCCTTCATCAACGACACAGTTTCTTGGCTCATAAACATAGTTCAAAAACCATTTGGCAAATTCTTTACTGAGATCGCCAGATGGATACTGTAATTCGTAGATACTGCATATATGTAATATGTGTTATAATTGTTATGTACGTACAATTAAATTACAAGTGAATTAATTATTACCTGACAAATGATGCGACTTCGACACAATTTAAAAGAACATACGTGTGTGCCACATGGTGGTCTCTATCATCCAACCATATTTCCACACATTTTCCACCAGGTCTACCAAGTTATCTAAAAACAGATAACATTGTTTGAGAAGAATTTTGTTCAACGACTTCCTCATTTCGAGGAACAGTTACAAACGATAAGTTCACATCGTCCTTGAAGTAGTGAGAGAAAAAAAATAAGGCTTCTTCTTCAAGATACGATTTGCATATCGAACCCTCAACTCGGGCATTTTGTCGAATCTTCTTCTTCAGATGATTCAAGTACCTATTAAGATATTTATTACATATTTAGATATACAAATTTGAATTCAAAATTGACATGAACATTGCACATGTTAATTTACCTCTCAAACGGATACATCCATCCATATTGCACCGGACCTCGAAGAAGTGCTTCGGATGGAAGATGAATAGGTAAATGCTCCATTATGTTAAAGAAACCAAGCGGAAGTATTTTCTCCAGTTTGCATAGCAATATGGGTATTTCTACTTCAAGTTTACGTATACGATCCACCTTTAATGTTGTCGAACAATGCTGTTTATAAAACAAACATAACTCTGTTATAACGTTCCATACTTTTACAGGCAACAGTTCTTTGAAAGCCACAGGTAGTAAATATTCCATCATGACATGACAATCGTGACTTTTCATCCCACTCAGTTTACCATTTTTGAAGTCAACACATCTACAAAGATTGGAAGAAATCCCATCGGGAAATCTTAATTCTTCCACCCACTTTAGCACGAGTTTTACTTGCTTATTGTCTAGCTCATAGCATGCTTCAGTTTTTTATTGTCATTAGGCTTCATATGAAGTTTCGGGCGCTTACAATGGTTTGCTATATCAAGCCTTGAATTCAAATCGTCCTTGGTTTTTCCCTTTACATTCAAAATTGTATTAAATAGATTATCAAACACGTTCTTTTCGTTGTGCATCAAGTCAATATTATGTCGGATTAAGAGATCTTTCCAATATGGTAACTCCCAAAATATACTTTGTTTGCACCAATTATGAATGTCTGACTTTCCTAGGATTTCAGTCTGGACTCCAGTTTCATGTATCTTTGGATAGTCCCTTACAATTTCGTATATTTCCTCGTTTGACCAAACCTTGGGTGGTTTCAAATTCTCTTCTCTGTTAGCTATGAAAATTTTATTATCTCTTCTAAGAGTATGATTGGGATGTAGAAAACACCGATGACAATCAAATCACGAAACTTTCTTCCCATATCGTAAAGAAAATGCTCATGTTTCTTCCATACAATAAGGGCATGCTAGACGACCGTCCGTACTCCAACCAGAACGCATCTCATATGCAGGAAAATCATTAATAGCCCATAACAAAGATGAGAATAACTGAAATTTTTTTCGTTGATACATCGTAAGTTTCGACTCCTTCATTCCACAGTTTCTTCAACTCTTCGATCAATGGTTGTAGATAAACATCAATTCCTTGGGTTGGATCATAAGGGCCGGGAATGACAGTGGTGAGAAATATATATGGTGTCTTCATACACATCCATGAAGGTAAATTATACGGAGTAATGATAATTGGCCAGGATGAATATTTACTACCAAACTGTGAAAATGGTGAAAATCCATCCGTACATAAACCAAGTCTGACATTACGGCTTTCCGCAGCAAATGCGGGATAAGTCTTATCGAAATGTTTCCATGCTTCTCCGTCGGATGGATGTATCAAAGTTCCTTCTTCCGCTGTTCTCACACTATGCCATCGCATATGACAGGCCGTAGCAGAAGATGCATATAATCTTTGAAGTCTAGGAGTGATAGGTAAATAATGCATTCTCTTGTACGGGACTTCTTTCCCTTTCTTCTTTCTTGGTTTGTATCTTTCTTCGTTACATATTTTGCATTTTCTGAGGTCAGCGTCGTCTTTCCAATACAACATGCAACCTTTCACACATGCATCTATCTTCTCATACGGTAGACCGAAAGAGGACATCAATTTTTTTACTTTATAACGACTATCACACATCATATTATTGGGTGGCATGTGTCGTTTTGCAGCTTGTACAACTGCTGTAAATGCAGCTTCCGTAAGGTTGAATTTTGATTTCATAGTTATGTATTCGGCGGTTACTGAAAGTTCGGTTCCGCTTTTACATCCGTCCCACAATGGCCTCTTAGCAGAATTCAACAAATCGTATATTTTTTTAGCTCCCGCAATCGGTTCTTCTTTGACATTTTCGTCTTCATCGACAGCTTCAGTTGTAGGAAACATTGATCGTGCTGCATCATCCACCATATTTTCTATCGGATTCGTCATCATATTAGCGTCCTCTAACAGTTCAGTATTAGGTGTAGGTTCAACAAGTTCTCCATGACGATCCCAGAAATAATAAGCAGGCATGAAACCATACTGATACAAGTGTACTTCAACTATATATGGTTTCCAATGCTTCAAATGTTGGCACTTACTACACGGGCAACGAATTTCTGTGTTGTTTCGGTTATTAGATTTAGCAAATCTAATAAATTCGTGTACACCGTTGTATAAATGTTGCTTTATTGATCTCTTCTTTCCAGTTCTGACTTCATACATCCAAGTACAGTCGAGAAAATAATTGAACATTTTTCCTTGATTTGAAAATGTATGTTAGACAATTTAAATCATTAATTTTCAACCATTCTCCATTGTAAACAGTTCATCGCTGTAGAAAATTCAAAATAAAAACTTCACTTTATTTTTTTTAATTTTTGGTATTTTGGTTTTCACTTCGATGGTCAGTCATCCTACTTCCCATTACAAACACAATAATGTAATTACATTTTATAAATCATTTCAGATTAAACGGTTCAAGAAAAATTCGGCAGCACTTCTCTTCTGTTCCCTGTATCGTACACAAATGCGTGTACACAGGGAACGTAAAGGAAGTGCTATCGAAATTTTGTAACCGTTTAAAATGAAATGATTTATAATATGTAATTACTTTATTGTGTTTGTAACTTGTCCAATACATGGACAAATCCGACAAATATTGTATCAGATGAATATAAATGTCCGTTCTGTTACAAAACGAACATCCATATAATGATCATATACAACACTTGCCAGACGGGGCCAATGCTAATCTAAGGGATAAAAAAATTTCTTCAAATTTTATCAAATATTGTTGTTCTTTTCAAATTTTGACAATGTTTCAACCACTTAAATTTTATTTCAAAAATTTGTGTATTTAAATTTTAGTTCAACATTCAATTAACAATTTTTGTTCAATATTCATTTCTTTATTTTTTTACGACATAGATTTAGCGGAATATTTGTTGTTGTTATATTCATTTCTTATTTTCTTTACAAAATTGATTTTAGTACAATATCAGTTGTTTTTAAAGTCATTTCCTAATTTTTTTTAAAAAAAAAAAGATATTTGCAGAATTTTTAATGTTCTCATATTCATTTTTTAATTTTTTGTATAAACTTTATTTTTGTACAATGTATATAACCTTTTGCATTTTGGCCGTCGCTAGCCGTCGCTAAATCAATAAGATAAATAGAAGAATTATCAATGAAGATAATTATAAAACAAAAAAAAATCTAATTATCAAATAGATAACTAGAAAAAAATAAAAATCTCATTATTAAATAAAAATTTGTCAATTTAAATTCCCTTAACAACTTAAATTTGTAATTTATCAATTTCATAAACTATGAAATACTGTGACGCCCCACCTCTATACCCACGCTAGCCAAGAACACTACGGTGTAATGCTGTCAACTAGCGCGGAGAATAAGGCTGTTGAGGAGCGGCCATCAGTAGTTAGGCCTTACACTAGTATTGGTTATCTCGATAGGAGTGGTATATATATATATATATATATATATATTCTTTCATTTTTCATCTCTGATTTATTTACTTCCATCGACATACCCCAATTCCAGTATAAAACGAACTACGATGGTTCATAATAGTTTAGGACAGTAGATATAATAATAACACAGATAATATAAATGCGGAACATTGATAAAAACAGAAAGTCTCATATATATAATAACTGATGTCACTTACAATACATTTGACACGGTACATATGATACAACTACAACAGTCGACTCAGGAAGTTATATATACAAGTATATTAACGTATATAATATACATGAATACATATCTTCCTATACAATTACACTGACTACTATAAATGACGACGACTACTCCAAAAGATATGAAAGGACTTCATAGCTCTAGCAGCAACCCAAAGCAGAATATCTACAACCTGTAATAACTCGGTCTGACCCGAGTATTAAATTCAAAAGAAAATAATACACGGGTCAGTCTAAGTCAAACTTAGTTATTAATGCACGGAAGCAATAATAATCAAATATCAAATAGACAACAGTCACAGAAATCTCGCATATCCAATCCCTTTAATAGGGAATTGGATAACGATAAATATAACACGTATCAGTGTTAAACAGCAAATCAGCAGATTAAACCAAATCAAAATACGATTCAAAATATTGAATTGGCAACACGAAACAAATCCAGCAATTGAAAACATCAATTGAACATCAATCTGGTAGGTTGCAGTACACGCACGCGTGTACTGCCTCGCCACTACACATGCATTACACAAAAGATCAACACATTAAGAGTAAAAGAAATACCAATAAAATCGATACCGTGTGGCTGCAGTTCACGCTTGCGTGCACTGCCCTGCCACTATAGTGATAATGTACCCAAAATATCAACGAACCAAAATCAATGAAGGTTCAAATATCAATTCAAAATGTCGATACTGTGTGGCTGCAGTGCACGCACGCGTACACTGCCTCGCCACAACAGCATATACAGAAATAACAACAAGGCACAAAGGCCAATACACAAGAATTCACAGTGCAAACTAATACACTAAGCAAGTGGCAACAGTTTAAAACTTCCACCAAATAAATTGTAAAACATGTACACAAAAGAATGTACATAACAAACTGCACATGGCAAAATGAATCAGAGGTACAACGAGAAGCAGTACAACTCAAATGAGCAAGTGCACAAGAGAAGGCTGCATATAGTCAAAATGAACCAGGGGTGCAACAAGGAACTGCACATGGCAGGGGTACATGTGATGACCCAGCCAAATGAAGGTATAAGTAAACAGAGATATGGCTTAATCCAAATAGCCAACACAAGACATCAACAAACATGACAATGATGTGCAGATGTATGCAGAGAAATGGCACAGGTGCGTGCAGAGGTATGAAGTACATGAAGTCATCAAAATGAAGGTGGGAGCACCAAAACCATGGCACCACAACACACAACATTAAAGAACATAGAGAGTCAGTACCCAACAGAGGCAACTGGCAACACATATATGCATATACATGCTATCAGTAATTACAAAATGCGGCAAACAGAAGTCTAGGAGTAGTTCAAGTGCATGAACACATAACTCAAAGGAATGAAACACTACAGGTAAATAAACTCAAAACTATAACTCAAATGCAACCTGCATAAACATGTATACATATGCATGCTATCAGCAATTACAAAAGGCAAAGGTCAAATCACAAGTATCATGATTCAACACAACTGCCAAGCCACTCGATAACGTGAAAATAACATATGCAGTGATACATAAAGAACATGCATCACTACAGCAACTAAAAGTGAACTAGGCATATGTACCCAAACCAAAAGAACTCAGTAACAAGCAAAATGCAATGCCCAGAAGCAATTACCAGTTTTGTACCAAGATAACTGCAGAGTAAAATAAGACATGCCGAAGTCACCAGTAATAACTACATGATACAGGACAATGCAACCCAAGTAGAAAATGTGTGGGAACGTGAACCAGTAACAAATGTACAAGCATCACAATAAACCCAATACAGTGATACGCGACAACAACAAAGTGAAGTCCGGGTGCCTAAAAAGTCAGAGGCAAGGTAACTGCAGACTACTCATAAATGAAGACTACACGAGCTCAATGCATCAGTAAAACAAGCTCGAGACTGGTGGTAACAAGTTTGACTAAGAAACTGTTGTCAACAGAAGTTATAAAAATAGTGTGACAAAAGTAAACGAAGACACAATCATGTATCAACCGAAGTCAGAGACCAAAATCAAGCATCACATGGATAGGCCAGTGAACACAATTAAGTGAAAGTCGAAGTCAATCAGAAATTCACGAAATCAAAGAAACATGCGAAGTCAAAGGAAATCATCAATAAAATCAAGACGAAGTCAATCAACGAAAACAAAAAGAAAGCAGACGAGATCGAACAATTTCACAGTTAGATGTGAGTAATTTAAATTACTCACCTTTGCCACAATCGAAGCAGGAAAGTCGAGGCCGAAGAAATCAAGGAACACGAAGGAAGTTAAGCCCTAGCTTCAAGCGACAGCACCATCACGCGATCGATCCTCTGAGAAACGAATGCAAGCTAACGAATTGAAGACGACACCTTCGATTTGAATGAGCCCTAATCTTTGAACGATGAGGGCGAACGAAAGAGAGGCCGCCATTGTTATTTCTTCGTTCGATTTAATTTTAGGGTTACGAATGAATAAGAAAAATGAATAAAAGGGGGTGGGTTATTTGCTTAGCAAAGTGTCACGGCCCAATGAAAAAATGGACCACTATTTAATTTTCAAAGCCCATCAATCTTTTTAACACTTTATAAAAGAATTTTAATTCAATTTAAAAACTTCAATTGGCAATTTGCAACAATATTAATCGTTTAAATGTCGATTATTAATTGATGCGAAGTACCGGGTTGTCACAGACTCCCCTCCTTAAAGAAATTGCGTCCTCGCAATCATAATGAATAAATGGACAAAAGGGTAACAACCATAAGAACATATCATCACAAAATGACGAAATTTGAAATAGGAAGTTCACCATATAGAGCATGAAAGAGAAAGCCTGAACGTGTTTGCTCGATGAATTCTCTGGATTCCTAAGCGAAATCCCTAGGGTTTGAGAACCACTGAACTTCCACAAAAAAACATCTTTATTTCAAAGGTGCTGAACCTCCGAAGCAATGGTGTGAATAGAATGTTGCTCAAGAATAAAAATCGAAAATCCCTAAGGCATTTCCGTAATTGGAAGACGTGGAAAACGTCATGAATAGCAGAAAATTGTGCCGGTACACCGGCGTAGTACAATATAAACACCAAAGAAATCTTTTAATTTCATAAAAGAAATTCACAAATTCTCTACAAAATTTAATTATCAATTAGATAATCAGAATACAGAAATCACAAAACAGCAATATCTAATTATCGATACGATAATTAAAAGGCAGCAAAATCAGCAAATCTAATTATCAACAAACGATAATCAGAAACCACAAATATCCAATTATTAAAATCGATAATCCGAAATAATATTTCAATTAACGAGTCCGGGATTAACCGAAATAGCAAACGCACATGTCCCATAACCATGAGTTTTACTAAATCGTTTAATTCACTTCATCGTTTCATTGAAAGTGCAAAATTGTGTATTCTAAAAATAACATTTCACATTCTCAAACGGACAAGTCCGGAATTAAGCGAATCAGTAAAAGAAAGGGGTCATAGTCCTCGATTTTTCTGAAACGTTTAAATCGCTTCCTCATTCTTTTAAAAGCGTAAACTGTAAAAAATTTGAAAATAATTTAATTTATATTTTGAACCAATTTTAAAAATAACAATTTTTTTTAAAACACGTGATTAAAACAGCAACGTCAGTAGCAATTTCGACAAGGAAATTGCACTTCTCAAAATACCGTAAAAACGGACAACAAAATAAGCATCGCGGGATAACCGCTTGAAAATCCATTTTGAGATTGACGGTTACTGAAGTTAATACGTCAAAATCTCATCAAAATAATTGGCATCAAAATATAATACCAATGAATTTTTATTCATCAAAAATGTCACAAGAATCTTCTCAAAGATAGAAAGGGATATCATACCCTAAACTTTTATTCGCAAATAGCTAATGACACACAAATTCACCAATGCACAAAATTGATAAAACTTATCAATAGAAATCATGAAAATTGGTGAAGCACAAATTCTAGAAATCATCACAAGAAATCCAGAAAACACAAATTCTAGAAATCTACACAAGAAATCCAGAAAACACAAATTCTAGAAATCTACACAAGAAGTCCAGAAATCACAAAATGAGAGTATAAAAACTCAAATGGGAGTATTAAAACCCAAATGGGAGTATGAAAACTCAAATGGGAGTATGAAAACTCAAATGGGAGTATGAAAACTCACCTACACGTGAGCATGAAAACTCACCAACTCGTGTAACGCAAAGCGAGAACGGGAGCATGAAAACTCACCTACACGTGAGCATGACAACTCACCAACACGTGTAACGCAAAGCGAGAACGGGAGCATGAAAACTCACCTACACGTGAGCATGAAAACTCACCAACACGTGTAACGCAAAGCGAGAACGGGAGCATGAAAACTCACCTACACGTGAGCATGAAAACTCACCAACACGTGTAACGCAAAGCGAGAACGGGAGCATGAAAACTCGCCTACACGTGAGCATGAAAACTCACAAACACGTGTAACGCAAAGCGAGAACGGGAGCATGAAAACTCGCCTACACGTGAGCATGAAAACTCACCAACACGTGTAATGCAAAGCGAGAACGGGAGCATGAAAACTCACCGACACGTGAGCATGAAAACTCACCAACACGTGTAACGCAAAGCGAGAACGGGAGCATGAAAACTCACCTACACGTGAGCATGAAAACTCACCAACACGTGTAACGCAAAACGAGACGCTATCTCATGGTGGCCAACCATTATATTTTGACACACGAATGGTCCGAAGACCGTGGGGAGCTACCCCATATGGATGAGTCGGAATCACCCAGATGAAGTCTAGGCTAACCAAAAAGCAAAAAGGTATGTGTGAATGGAATCACACAAATGGTGTCTAGGCTAACCAAAAAGCAAAAAGGTATGTGTGAATGGAATCACACAAATGGTGTCTAGCCTAACCAGAAAGCAAAAAGATATGTGTGAGTGGAATCAAACAAATGGTGTCTAGGCTAACCAAAAAGCAAAAAGGTATGTGTGAATGGAATCACACAAATGGTGTCTAGCATAACTAGAAAGCAAAAAGATATGTGTGAGTGGAATCACACAAATGGTGTCTAGGCTAACCAAAAAGCAAAATGGTATGTGTGAATGGAATCACACAAATGGTGTCTAGCCTAACCAGAAAGCAAAAAGATATGTGTGAGTGGAATCACACAAATGGTGTCTAGGCTAACCAAAAAGCAAAAAGATATGTGTGAGTGGAATCACACAAATGGTGTCTAGGCTAACCAAAAAGCAAAAAGATATGTGTGAGTGGAATCACACAAATGGTGTCTAGCCTAACCAGAAAGCAAAAAGATATGTGTGAGTGGAATCACACAAATGGTGTCTAGGCTAACCAAAAAGCAAAAAGGTATGTGTGAATGGAATCACACAAATGGTGTCTAGCCTAACCAGAAAGCAAAAAGATATGTGTGAGTGGAATCACACAAATGGTGTCTAGGCTAACCAAAAAGCAAAAAGATATGTGTGAGTGGAATCACACAAATGGTGTCTAGCCTAACCAGAAAGCAAAAAGATATGTGTGAGTGGAATCACACAAATGGTGTCTAGGCTAACCAAAAAGCAAAAAGGTATGTGTGAATGGAATCACACAAATGGTGTCTAGCCTAACCAGAAAGCAAAAAGATATGTGTGAGTGGAATCACACAAATGGTGTCTAGGCTAACCAAAAAGCAAAAAGGTATGTGTGAATGGAATCACACAAATGGTGTCTAGCCTAACCAGGAAGCAAACAAAGAGACCTCGCACAATTGCTAGTCTAAATCATAAAATGATCGTCATGATCAACGAGAAGTGTCAATTACACTATGCTAGTAAATATAAAAGTTTAGCCTCATGTCCCATGACCAATTGCTTAACACAAATATTTACGAACAAACTGTAGATCTTCACTAGAAAATTATCACAAAAGATTCAATCGAATATGTCCAAGAATTAACCGGCGAAGTAAACTCAAGCGTTTCATACCACTCGTTTTACTAAGTCGTTTAATTAGATTTCTCATACGAGTGAGGTAAAGGTTTGTATATACTAGTAGATTGGAAAACGGTTTAGGAAAAGAGCTTTGTAATAAAATAGTTTTGAAATGGTTTTGAGAAAAGGATTTTGATATTTACTACTAGTATAGAAAACCTTTATATTTTTAAAGTGACAATCTCAAAAATGATTGTAGAAACAATCAATCACAAGAATTCACATAGAAAGATGTGAATAGAATCCAAAGAAATCGATACTAAGTTCTTCAGAGGGTATGTTCACGAAAATCCCGAAGAAAATGTCATCAAAGTTGCAAATAAATGATAGCAACAAATCGGGGAATTAACAAGAATCGATTAAATTGGGAAACCAAATCAATTCACTAAAATTCACATTCGAAGACGTGAATAAAATCCAAAGAATTCGATTCCAAATCCGTCAAAGTAGAAATACTCAAAAATTCCAGAAATAGAAGTTATCAAAGTCGACAAAGGTGATAACAACTAGTCGGAAAAGAAGAATCGATTAACAATTGGAAAAACAAAGCAAAACGAGCATAAATGCATAAATGACTTCAACAAAAGTAAAATTAAGTCAATGTCGAAGGTAACAAGTAATGGCCACAGTCGAGTACAAAACGAATCAACATCGGCTAAATCAATTCAAAGCCGAAAACACAAGAACAAAATCGTTTCATCAAAAACTCAACTTGAGTTCGAAAAGCAAACGTAGGCCGAAGCCAAAATACTTTCACGAAATCAAAATCAAATGCGCATAATTAAGCGTTAGGAATTCATACCTAACAAGCAAAGATAATCATACGCAAAGATGAGAGATAAAACGTCGACAAATAGTTGTAACACATGTTCCATCTGAGTTATGTTTTATATTTGTCCT
The DNA here is from genome assembly GCA_030765085.1 of Allium cepa. Classification (NCBI taxonomy): domain Eukaryota; kingdom Viridiplantae; phylum Streptophyta; class Magnoliopsida; order Asparagales; family Amaryllidaceae; genus Allium; species Allium cepa. Next base: position 926,346,421 of record CM060939.1, read on the forward strand.
AAACCCCAGGCTCTGATACCAAGCTGTGACGCCCCACCTCTATACCCACGCTAGCCAAGAACACTACGGTGTAATGCTGTCAACTAGCGTGGAGAATAAGGCTGTTGAGGAGCGGCCATCAGTAGTTAGGCCTTACACTAGTATTAGTTATCTCGATAGGAGTGGTATATATATATATTCTTTCATTTTTCATCTCTGATTATTTACTCCCATCGACATAACCCAATTCCAGTATAAAACGAACTACGATGGTTCATAATAGTTTAGGACAGTAGATATAATAATAACACAGATAATATAAATGCGGAACACAGATAAAAACAGAAAGTCTCATATATATAATAACTGATGTCAGTTACAATACATTTGACACGGTACATATGATACAACTACAACAGTCGACTCAGGAAGTTATATATACAAGTACATTAACGTATATAATATACATGAATACATATCTTCCTATACAATTACACTGACTACTATAAATGACGATGACTCCTCCAAAAGATATGAAAGGACTTCATAGCTCTAGCAGCAACCCAAAGCAGAATATCTACAACCTGTAATAACTTGGTCTTACCCGAGTATTAAATTCAAAAGAAAATAATACACAGGTCAGTCTAATTCAAACTCAGTTATTAATGCACGGAAGCAATAATAATCATATATCAAACAGACAACAGTCACAGGAATCTCGCATATCCAATCCCTTTAATAAGGAATTGGATAACGATAAATATAACACGTATCAGTGTTAAACAACAAATCAGCAGATTAAACCAAATCAAAATACGATTCAAAATATTGAATTGGCAACATGAAACAAATCCAGCAATTGAAAACATCAATTGAACATCAATCTGGTAGGGCTGCAGTACACGCACGCGTGTACTGCCTCGCCACTACACATGCATTACACAAAAGATCAACGCATCAAGAGTAAAAGAAATACCAATAAAATCGATACCGTGTGGCTGCAGTTCACGCTTGCATGCACTGCCCTGCCACTATAGTGATGATGTACACAAAATATCAACGAACCAAAATCAATGAAGGTTCAAATATCAATTCAAAATGTCGATACTGTGTGGCTGCAGTGCACGCACGCGTACACTGCCTCGCCACAACAACATATACAGAAATAACAACAAGGCACAAAGGCCAATACACAAGAATTCACAGTGCAAACTAATACACTAAGCAAGTGGCAGCAGCTTAAAACTTCCACAAAATAAATTATAAAATATGTACACAAAAGAATGTACATAACAAACTGCACATGGCAAAATGAATCAGAGGTACAACGAGAAGCAGTACAACTCAAATGAGCAAGTGCACAAGAGAAGGCTGCACATGGTCAAAATGAACCAGAGGTGCAACAAGGAACTGCACATGGCAGGGGTTCATGTGATGACCCAGCCAAATGAAGGTATAAGTAAACAGAGATATGGCTTAATCCAAATAGCCAACACAAGGCATCAACAAACATGACAATGATGTGCAGATGTATGCAAAGAAATGGCACAGGTGCGTGCAGAGGTATGAAGTACATGAAGTCATCAAAATGAAGGTGGGAGCACCAAAAACATGGCACCACAACACACAACATTAAAGAACATAGAGAGTCAGTACCCAACAGAGGCAACTGGCAACACATATATGCATATACATGCTATCAGTAATTACAAAATGCGGCAAACAGAGGTCTAGGAGTAGTTCAAGTGCATGAACACATAACTCAAAGGAATGAAACACTACAGGTAAATAAACTCAAAACTATAACTCAAATGCAACCTGCATAAACATGTATACATATGCATGCTATCAGCAATTACAAAAGGCAAAGGTCAAATCACAAGTATCATGATTCAACACAACTGCCAAGCCACTCGATAACGTGAAAATAACATATGCAGTGATACATAAAGAACATGCATCACTACAGCAACTAAAAGTGAAGTAGGCATATGTACCCAAACCAAAAGAACTCAGTAACAAGCAAAATGCAATGCCCAGAAGCAATTACCAGTTTTGTACCAAGATAACTGCAGAGTAAAATAAGACATGCCGAAGTCACCAGTAATAACTACATGATACAGGACAATGCAACCCAAGTAGAAAATGTGTGGGAACGTGAACCAGTAACAAATGTACAAGCATCACAATAAACCCAATACAGTGATACGCGACAACAACAAAGTGAAGTCTGGGTGCCTAAAAAGTCAGAGGCAAGGTAACTGCAGACTACTCATAAATGAAGACTACACGAGCTCAATGCATCAGTAAAACAAGCTCGAGACTGGTGGTAACAAGTTTGACTAAGAAACTGTTGTCAACAGAAGTTATAAAAATAGTGTGATAAAAGTAAACGAAGACACAATCATGTATCAACCGAAGTCAGAGACCAAAATCAAGCATCACATGGATAGGCCAGTGAACACAATTAAGTGAAAGTCGAAGTCAATCAGAAATTCACGAAATCAAAGAAACATGCGAAGTCAAAGGAAATCATCAATAAAATCAAGACGAAGTCAATCAACGAAAACAAAAAGAAAGCAGACGAGATCGAACAATTTCACAGTTAGATGTGAGTAATTTAAATTACTCACCTTTGCCACAATCGAAGCAGGGAAGTCGAGGCCGAAGAAATCAAGGAACACGAACGAAGTTAAGCCCTAACTTCAAGCGACAGCACCATCACACGATCGATCCTCTGAGAAACGAACGCAAGCTAACGAATTGAAGACGACACCTTCGATTTGAATGAGCCCTAATCTTTGAACGATGAGGGTGAACGAAAGAGAGGCCGCCATTGTTATTTCTTCGTTCGATTTAATTTTAGGGTTACGAATGAATAAGAAAAATGAATAAAAGGGGATGGGTTATTTGCTTAGCAAAGTGTCACGGCCCAATAAAAAAATGGACCACTATTTAATTTTCAAAGCCCATCAATCTTTTTAACACTTTATAAAAGAATTTTAATTCAATTTAAAAACTTCAATTGGCAATTTGCAATAATATTAATCGTTTAAATGTCGATTATTAATTGATGCGAAGTACCGGGTTGTCACAGACTCCCCTCCTTAAAGAAATTGCGTCCTCGCAATCATAATGAATAAATGGACAAAAGGGTAACAACCATAAGAACATATCATCACAAAATGACGAAATTTGAAATAGGAAGTTCACCATATAGAGCATGAAAGAGAAAGCCTGAACGTGTTTGCTCGATGAATTCTCTGGATTCCTAAGCGAAATCCCTAGGGTTTGAGAACCACTGAACTTCCACAAAAAACATCTTTATTTCGCAGGTGCTGAACCTCCGAAGCAATGGTGTGAATAGAATGTTGCTCAAGAATAAAAATCGAAAATCCCTAAGGCATTTCCATAATTGGAAGACGTGGAAAACGACATGAATAGCAGAAAATTGTGCCGGTACACCGGCGTAGTACAATATAAACACCAAAGAAATCTTTTAATTTCATAAAAGAAATTCACAAATTCTCTACAAAATTTAATTATCAATTAGATAATCAGAATACAGAAATCACAAAACAGCAATATCTAATTATCGGTACGATAATTAGAAGGCAGCAAAATCAGCAAATCTAATTATCAACAAAGATAATTAGAAAACACAAGTCACAAATATCTAACTATCAAAAACGATAATCAGGAATTACCACAACGGTAATCAAATTTCAAATCAACAAATATTCAATTATCAAAACGATAATCAAATCTTAAATCACAAATATTTAATTATCAAAAACGATAATTAAATCTCAAATACCTAATTATCACAAGCGATAATCAAAAACAACAAATATCTGATTATCAAAAACGATAAATCGGAAATCACAAATCAACGAATATTTAGTTATCACAATTGATAATCAAATCTTAAATCGCAAATATTTAATTATCACAAACGATAATTAAATCTCAAATATCTAATTATCACGAGCGATAATCAGAAACAACAAATATCTGATTATCAAAAACGATAATCAGAAACCACAAATATCCAATTATTAAAATCGATAATCCGAAATAATATTTCAATTAACGAGTCCGGGATTAACCGAAATAGCAAACGCACATGTCCCATAACCACGAGTTTTACTAAATCGTTTAATTCACTTCATCGTTTCCTTTAAAGTGCAAAATTGTGTATTCTAAAAATAACATTTCACATTCTCAAACGGACAAGTCCGGAATTAAGCGAATCAGTAAAAGAAAGGGGTCATAGTCCTCGATTTTTCTGAAACGTTTAAATCGCTTCCTCATTCTTTTAAAAGCGTAAACTGTGAAAAATTTGAAAATAATTTAATTTATATTTTGAACCAATTTTAAAAATAACAATTTTTTTAAAACACGTGATTAAAACAGCAACGTCAGTAGCAATTTCGACAAGGAAATTGCACTTCTCAAAATACCGTAAAAACGGACAACAAAATAAGCATCGCGGGATAACCGCTTGAAAATCCATTTTGAGATTGATGGTTACTGAAGTTAATACGTCAAAATCTCATCAAAATAATTGGCATCAAAATATAATACCAATGAATTTTTATTCATCAAAAATATCACAAGAATCTTCTCAAAGATAGAAAGGGATATCATACCCTAAACTTTTATTCGCAAATAGCTAGTGACACACAAATTCACCAATGCACAAAATTGATAAAACTTATCAATAGAAATCACGAAAATTGGTGAAGCACAAATTCTAGAAATCATCACAAGAAATCCAGAAAACACAAATTCTAGAAATCTACACAAGAAATCCAGAAAACACAAATTCTAGAAATCTACACAAGAAGTCCAGAAATCACAAAATAAGAGTATAAAAACTCAAATGGGAGTATTAAAACCCAAATGGGAGTATGAAAACTCAAATGGGAGTATGAAAACTCAAATGGGAGTATGAAAACTCACATACACGTGAGCATGAAAACTCACCAACACGTGTAACGCAAAGCGAGAACGGGAGCATGAAAACTCACCTACACGTGAGCATGACAACTCACCAACACGTGTAACGCAAAGCGAGAACGGGAGCATGAAAACTCACCTACACGTGAGCATGAAAACTCACCAACACGTGTAACGCAAAGCGAGAACGGAAGCATGAAAACTCACCTACACGTGAGCATGAAAACTCACCAACACGTGTAACGCAAAGCGAGAACGGGAGCATGAAAACTCGCCTACACGTGAGCATGAAAACTCACCAACACGTGTAAGGCAAAGCGAGAACGGGAGCATGAAAACTCACCGACACTTGAGCATGAAAACTCACCAACACGTGTAACGCAAAGCGAGAACGGGAGCATGAAAACTCACCTACACGTGAGCATGAAAACTCACCAACACGTGTAACGCAAAACGAGACGCTATCTCATGGTGGCCAACTATTAAATTTTGACACACGAATGGTCCGAAGACCGTGGGGAGCTACCCCATATGGATGAGTCGGAATCACCCAGATGAAGTCTAGGCTAACCAAAAAGCAAAAAGGTATGTGTGAATGGAATCACACAAATGGTGTCTAGGCTAACCAAAAAGCAAAAAGGTATGTGTGAATGGAATCACACAAATGGTGTCTAGCCTAACCAGAAAGCAAAAAGATATGTGTGAGTGGAATCAAACAAATGGTGTCTAGGCTAACCAAAAAGCAAAAAGGTATGTGTGAATGGAATCACACAAATGGTGTCTAGCCTAACCAGAAAGCAAAAAGATATGTGTGAGTGGAATCACACAAATGGTGTCTAGGCTAACCAAAAAGCAAAATGGTATGTGTGAATGGAATCACACAAATGGTGTCTAGCCTAACCAGAAAGCAAAAAGATATGTGTGAGTGGAATCACACAAATGGTGTCTAGGCTAACCAAAAAGCAAAAAGATATGTGTGAGTGGAATCACACAAATGGTGTCTAGGCTAACCAAAAAGCAAAAAGATATGTGTGAGTGGAATCACACAAATGGTGTCTAGCCTAACCAGAAAGCAAAACGATATGTGTGAGTGGAATCACACAAATGGTGTCTAGGCTAACCAAAAAGCAAAAAGGTATGTGTGAATGGAATCACACAAGTGGTGTCTAGCCTAACCAGAAAGCAAAAAGATATGTGTGAGTGGAATCACACAAATGGTGTCTAGGCTAACCAAAAAGCAAAAAGGTATGTGTGAATGGAATCACACAAATGGTGTCTACCCTAACGAGGAAGCAAACAAAGAGACCTCGCACAATTGCTAGTCTAAATCATAAAATGATCGTCATGATCAACGAGAAGTGTCAATTACACTAAGCTAGTAAATATAAAAGTTTAGCCTCATGTCCCATGACCAATTGCTTAACTCAAATATTTACGAACAAACTGTCGATCTTCACTAGAAAATTATCACAAAAGATTCAATCGAATATGTCCAAGAATTAACCGGCGAAGTAAACTCAAGCGTTTCATACCACTCGTTTTACTAAGTCGTTTAATTAGATTTCTCATACGAGTGAGGTAAAGGTTTGCATATACTAGTAGATTGGAAAACGGTTTAGGAAAAGAGCTTTGTAATAAAATAGTTTTGAAATGGTTTGGAGAAAAGGATTTTGATATTTACTACTAGTATAGAAAACCTTTATATTTTTAAAGTGACAATCTCAAAAATGATTGTAGAAACAATCAATCACAAGAATTCACATAGAAAGATGTGAATAGAATCCAAAGAAATTGATACTAAGTTCTTCAGAAGGCATGTTCACGAAAATCCCGAAGAAAATGTCATCAAAGTTGCTAATAAATGATAGCAACAAATCGGGGAATTAACAAGAATCGATTAAATTGGGAAACCAAATCAATTCACTAAAATTCACATTCGAAGACGTGAATAAAATCCAAAGAATTCGATTCCAAATCCGTCAAAGTAGAAATACCCAAAAATTCCAGAAATAGAAGTTATCAAAGTCGACAAAGGTGATAACAACTAGTCGGAAAAGAAGAATCGATTAACAATTGGAAAAACAAAGCAGAACGAGCATAAATGCATAAATGACTTCAACAAAAGTAAAAATTAAGTCAATGTCGAAGGTAACAAGTAATGGCCACAGTCGAGTACAAAACGAATCAACATCGGCTAAATCAATTCAAAGCCGAAAACACAAGAACAAAATCGTTTCATCAAAAACTCAACTTGAGTTCGAAAAGCAAACGTAGGCCGAAGCCAAAATACTTTCACGAAATCAAAATCAAATGCGCATAATTAAGCGTTAGGAATTCATACCTAACAAGCAAAGATAATCATACGCAAAGATGAGAGATAAAACGTCGATAAATAGTTGTAACACATGTTCCATCTGAGTTATGTTTTATATTTGTCCTAAACCCCAGACTCTGATACCAAGCTGTGACGCCCCACCTCTATACCCACGCTAGCCAAGAACACTACGGTGTAATGCTGTCAACTAGCGTGGAGAATAAGGCTGTTGAGGAGCGGCCATCAGTAGTTAGGCCTTACACTAGTATTGGTTATCTCGATAGGAGTGGTATATATATATATTCTTTCATTTTTCATCTCTGATTTATTTACTCCCATCGACATACCCCAATTCCAGTATAAAACGAACTACGATGGTTCATAATAGTTTAGGACAGTAGATATAATAATAACACAGATAATATAAATGCGGAACACAGATAAAAACAGAAAGTCTCATATATATAATAACTGATGTCAGTTACAATACATTTGACACGGTACATATGATACAACTACAACAGTCGACTCAGGAAGTTATATATACAAGTACATTAACGTATATAATATACATGAATACATATCTTCCTATACAATTACACTGACTACTATAAATGACGATGACTGCTCCAAAAGATATGAAAGGACTTCATAGCTCTAGCAGCAACCCAAAGCAGAATATCTACAACCTGTAATAACTTGGTCTGACCCGAGTATTAAATTCAAAAGAAAATAATACACAGGTCAGTCTAATTCAAACTCAGTTATTAATGCACGGAAGCAATAATAATCAAATATCAAACAGACAACAGTCACAGAAATCTCGCATATCCAATCCCTTTAATAGGGAATTGGATAACGATAAATATAACACGTATCAGTGTTAAACAGCAAATCAGCAGATTAAACCAAATCAAAATACGATTCAAAATATTGAATTGGCAACACGAAACAAATCCAGCAATTGAAAACATCAATTGAACATCAATCTGGTAGGGCTGCAGTACACGCACGCGTGTACTGCCTCGCCACTACACATGCATTACACAAAAGATCAACGCATCAAGAGTAAAAGAAATACCAATAAAATCGATACCGTGTGGCTGTAGTTCACGCTTGCATGCACTGCCCTGCCACTATAGTGATGATGTACACAAAATATCAACGAACCAAAATCAATGAAGGTTCAAATATCAATTCAAAATGTCGATACTGTGTGGCTGCAGTGCACGCACGCGTACACTGCCTCACCACAACAACATATACAGAAATGACAACAAGGCACAAAGGCCAATACACAAGAATTCACAGTGCAAACTAATACACTAAGCAAGTGGCAGCAGCTTAAAACTTCCACCAAATAAATTATAAAATATGTACACAAAAGAATGTACATAACAAACTGCACATGGCAAAATGAATCAGAGGTACAACGAGAAGCAGTACAACTCAAATGAGCAAGTGCACAAGAGAAGGCTGCACATGGTCAAAATGAACCAGAGGTGCAACAAGGAACTGCACATGGCAGGGGTACATGTGATGACCCAGCCAAATGAAGGTATAAGTAAATAGAGATATGGCTTAATCCAAATAGCCAACACAGGGCATCAACAAACATGACAATGATGTGCAGATGTATGCAAAGAAATGGCACAGGTGCGTGCAGAGGTATGAAGTACATGAAGTCATCAAAATGAAGGTGGGAGCACCAAAAACATGGCACCACAACACACAACATTAAAGAACATAGAGAGTCAGTACCCAACAGAGGCAACTGGCAACACATATATGCATATACATGCTATCAGTAATTACAAAATGCGGCAAACAGAGGTCTAGGAGTAGTTCAAGTGCATGAACACATAACTCAAAGGAATGAACACTACAGGAAAATAAACTCAAAACTATAGCTCAAATGCAAGCTGTATAAACATGTATACATATGCATGCTATCAGCAATTACAAAAGGCAAAGGTCACAACTATCATGATTTAACACAACTGCCAAGCCACTCGATAACGTGGAAAATAGCATATGCAGTGATACATAAAGAACATGCATCACTATAGCAACTAAAAGTGAAGTAGGCATATGTACCCAAACCAAAAGAACTCAGTAACAAGCAAAATGCAATGCCCAGAAGCAATTACCAGTTTTGTACCAAGATAACTGCAGAGTAAAATAAGACATGCCGAAGTCACCAGTAACAACTACATGATACAGGACAATGCAACCCAAGTAGAAAATGTGTGGGAACGTGAACCAGTAACAAATGTACAAGCATCACAATAAACCCAATACAGTGATACGCGACAACAACAGAGTGAAGTCTGGGTGCCTAAAAAGTCAGAGGCAAGGTAACTGCAGACTACTCATAAATGAAGACTACACGAGCTCAATGCATCAGTAAAACAAGCTCGAGACTGGTGGTAACAAGTTTGACCAAGAAACTGTTGTCAACAGCAGTTATAAAAATAGTGTGACAAAAGTAAACGAAGATACAATCATGTATCAACCGAAGTCAAAGACCAAAATCAAGCATCACATGCATAGGTCAGTGAACACAATTAAGTGAAAGTCGAAGTCAATCAGAAATTCACGAAATCAAAGAAACAGGCGAAGTCAAAGGAAATCATCAATAAAATCAAGACGAAGTCAATCAACGAAAACAAAAAGAAAGCAGACGAGATCGAACAATTTCACAGTTAGATGTGAGTAATATAAATTACTCACCTTTGCCACAATCGAAGCAGGGAAGTCGAGGCCGAAGAAATCAAGGAACACGAACAAAGTTAAGCCCTAGCTTCAAGCGACAGCACCATCACGTGATCGATCGTCTGAGAAACGAACGCAAACTAACGAATTGAAGACGGCACCTTCGATCTGAATGAGCCCTAATCTTTGAACGATGAGGTCGAACGAAAGAGAGGCCTCCATTGTTATTTCTTCATTCGATTTAACTTTAGGGTTACGAACGAATAAGAAAAATGAATAAAAGGGGATGGGTTATTTGCTTAGCAAATTATCACGGCCCAATAAAAAAAATGGACCACTATTTAAATTTCAAAGCCCATCAATCTTTTTAACACTTTATAAAAGAATTTTAATTCAATTTAAAAACTTCAATTGGCAATTTGCAACAATATTAATCGTTTAAATGTCGATTATTAATTGATGCGAAGTACCGGGTTGTTACAAATACTTTCATGTAAATTTATCAATAACCAAGTTAATCATTAATATGCACTAATTTTTCACCTAACACAACTAACCATGTTAATCGCCAACACTAATTATCTACATCAACCATTTATTCAACTTCATGATAAACTAATTAATCTAATACCTAATTTAATTTCATGATAATAAACTAATTAATCTACTAAATCAGCATACAACACTACTAGTACCTAATTTAACAACACTACTAATACCTAATTTAATAACAAATCTTAGTTTAACAACAAATACTAATTTAATTAGGGTTTAAATAAACCTAAAAACATTAAATTTACATTCAAAATGGAGATTAGAAGCATACCTAGGCGAATTTGGGTGATTTGGAGGCGGCGGAAGGCGGGGCGGCGGCTGCGATGACGGGGGGCGGCGGATTGGGGGAAGGAGGGTTTAGTTTTGGTGGGAAGAATGAAAGTTCTGCTCGTGAGAAGCAGATCTATATATTTCGTATAGCGACGGCTAGCGACGGTCGTATTTTTTAGCCGTCGCTAGATTTCGTCGCTATCTGAGCCGTTTCTAGCAGTGTTTGGAGTTCATATCCATGGCCTTAAAAGTAAAAAAATATATTATAATTTTTCTGATATTCCCCCTTTATTCTCCATATCAATAACCATTTTTTTAACAAATCAAATTTATTTCTTGGTTGCATCTCAAGCTGTCTTATCTCTACATAAGAATACTACCAGAGAGGTGAGATATGCTTTGAAAATCTGAAGATTGAACAAAATGTTTTATATTTCATCAATATGGTTTACATAACATTTCTTGATAATATTTTTTGTCTTTGCATTGGCAGATTGATCTACTTTGCAGGTTGAATTATTTTATAAGCCTTTATTTCAAACACATAATCTCTCGTAAACGATATTTTTGTTGTGCTACTATATCATAGCTCAGTGACTAAAACTCATGTTATACGCAGCATATAGATAAGATGCACCGAGAGGCTTGGGAGCTAGGTCTGCATAAGTGTTATGTGAGGCTGGTACAAAAGTAACACGTTACTCATTACTAATTTCCTTATGTACGATTTCATACATATTACAATTTTCAAACTTAGATTGCCTGCCTTTGGAAAGTTTAAATGGAATCAGTTTCGATTCCATCTCCATACTTGAAAATTTTAACTGTCAATTCCAAGGTTCGAAGTTTCGGTTTCTATTTTCGTTCCGGTCATCTGAAAAATTCAAAATATCGGTCCAGGTTTGGGATTTTCGGAAATTCTGTTTTAAATCCGGTTTGTAAATTCTGTTACATTTTTGTTATAAACACGCAAATAAAATGCAATACTGATAGTCAATTATACTAAATTATTCAAGTGACATAGAACTTACAAAACATACAACATAAAAATTTAATATCAAAAGCTATTTCTCTGAGCATCATATAAATTTTGTCCATCGCTCTCTTCATCTTGTGTAGGATTATAATATGCTGGAAAAGCATACTGTATCTGATCCGAACTTAAAAATGTCGTCATTATATTATCAAAGGGTGAGAGTTCATCTTGGCTACTTGATGACTTAGCAGCATACGGTTGTTTTAACCCACAATACGAATAATCTCCGGTATAGTCAGACGCAGAATACCTAAAACTAGGGACATTATTAGAAGTATATCTGCCACCATAATCCCCTTGATCTTCATGTACAATGTTCAAATTTCTATCTCTTCGTCGACTATGGTCATCTGCTTCATAATTTTGGATATGTCTTAGAGACTCATCAAAAGTGGAACCAATGCCATAACCACTAGAACCAATACCGTCACCACCAGCATTACCTGAATCATCATTTGATGAACATTTGCAGTATTTTCTATAGATATATTATCATTTTCCGACCAAGGATTATCGCTTGCATTACCAAGTAGTGGATTCTCAGCTTCTTTAGTTCATTCTGCAAGTGGATCCTCCTCATGAAAGATGTAATCTAAATCAATAAGTTGGTCGGTTGTTTGTTGGCTTTTAGCATGTCGCTCTCTTAATCGCATATTATAATGTACAAATACCATTTTTCTAAGTTTTCCACTTTTATTCTGTTTCTTAACTTCGTGTGAATCATTGCAAATGCTGTACAATTTTTCACAATTTGAAGAAGAAACTGTTTGACTAAGAATACGCATAGCTATGCGTGTTAAATTTTGAGCAGCTTCCCTACCAATTATTAACCACTACATAGCTGGAAGACACGACTTAACTGCACGTTTCGCTTTTGCAGAACCAAATAAATCAAGTTTCATTCTATATTTTTCAACCTATAAATCATTCATAATAAATCAAGTTATTCTTTGCGCTAAACATAATAGCAAGAATCATGAGTAGTTTAATAATTTGTTTATTACCACTTTTGAAATTTCAATTTGCATAGCAATATCATGTACCATTTTTTCAAGAACATTTGTCCATCCATTTAAAACATCATCATCGTTTGTTGCATTATCTCCGTATTGTATATGAGGATGGAGAAAATAACCTAAAACAATTTGATAATTCAAAGAAATATTGACATGACATGTACTTTTATAATTGTGCAATAATTAAAAAAATTACCTCCTGCATGAATAGTTCGATGTTATTGTCTTTCCCATCTTTTATCGATTATATTGCACCACTTTTGACACCGTCTGTAACGCCCCGATATTTTCAACCATTCGCACCATTATAAGTGTATAGGTAGACACTCATATCGGAATTGAATTGCTCAAAATACCGCGTTGTAGATAAAAATTTGGCAAATCTCAGAATATACAGTAAATAAAATCATAGATTCACAGACACAGAGTAATAATAATGCAGCGGAATTAAAAGAAATAGTAGTTCATGAAGCTACTATATAAAATATCAGAGTTACATAAAATACAACAGAAGAAATAAAGTACAAGGGAAGTCTCACTACATAGAAGTCTACTAATGCAAGAGTTGAAAGGAACAGCAGACTGCAAAAGATAAAACTTGACAAGTAGATAACCTCCAGCGATTCCAATCTCCAGAAAGTGGAAATCCAAATCTGTGAATAACTCAGGCTGACCCAAGCGTAAATAAAAATACAAACACTCGAGTCAGGACATACATACTTATACAATGTAAACCAACTCAAGTGAACTGTAGTAAAAGTACAAGTAACTTAAAGGATGCTTGGGACCGCCCATCCTCTAAGGGTCAGTTAAACTATTTATTATATAGTAATATACGCTATATACAGTAGTGTATAATCAGTAAAGTATAATCATATAGAAAATAGCGTTAAGGGGATGGTGAACCTTAACGCGGTCGGATCTTTAAAACGAAAATCGTAGTGGGCTCGATAGAAGGATATGACACGGCACGCGAGGCAATGCCAGGGTGGATACACCGTTTGCACTCCCGGACCGGTGATGACGACAAGCCAGCAGCTTCCGACCACCTCGAGCAATACCTCCGAATCAAAATGGCGCCACGTATCGAATCACAAATGTAATAGAATGGTTTCCGATGGAGCATGCTCGATGAAAGGGTGCGACACTTTGTGTAGCCCGGTATAGCTCCAGTTTTAGTCATATATGCCAACTCACGGGAGTTGGGTCCACGTAATATACCTCGAGAACGTCACCACCATCCTACTTCATTCTGGAATCTCCACCGCGTACACAGTTGTTAAAGTGGTTTTCGGTATTGGCTGGCTATAAGACAATATCCGATCCAGGTCTCTTTAACAACCAATCGTTATTATAACCCGTGGTTATAACTTTTAAAACAATATTTTATACTTCAAAATAAAGTATCCCTTTCAATCCGAATCTTTATCAAAATAAAGATTAAATCATTTCCAAAACCATTTCAATAAATCAACATACCATATCTTTCAAATCCAAATATTTATCAAAATAAATATCAAGTCATTTCTAACCATTTCAATATATTAAATTATCATATCCTTTCAAAACTCCTTTCAAATCATTTTAATATATTAAAATATCATATCTTTCAAAACTTCATTTTAAAACATTTTCAATATCGACATATCATATCTTTCAAAACTTCATTTCCAAAACATTTCAATATCGACATATCATATCTTTCAAAACTTCATTCCAAAACGTTTTTTAATATAAAAATATCATATCTTTCCAAAGCTTCATTTCAAAACATTTAATATATATCAAAATATCATATCTTTCCAAAGCTTTAGTTTCAAATCATCATATAAGTTCAAATCCAAATATTCAACTTTAAATACCCTTTAAATTCAAAGATATCATTCATTTATTATCATCCCAAATCACCTTAATCAAAATAATTCATTTAAACCATTTAAAATTTAAGTTTATATACTTTCAAATCAAGTATTCAATTTCCAAAGTTTTAAACCATTATGAGTTCATTTACTAAGTTAAAACCATAAACATTGAAAATTTCAACCTTTACAACATTCAGAAAAAGGTGCTGAAAGTTATACCTGAAAACATTTCAATTTAAACCATTTAAACATTATAAAAATCATATTCTAACATTCAAAGATGTTCATTAAATACTCTTTTAATTAATGATTTTTATAAAGCAACATTTTATAATTAAATCAAGTTTCACAAATCGACTTAATAAATTCAAGTGTAAACTTCCTATTTTTACATTTAACACTTTATTAATGTTTACATTTCCAAATTATCATTTCATAAATTAAACTAAATTCCCAATTTATTTAATTAACTTAAAACTTTAAACAAAACCAAATTCCACATTTCCAAATCAAGTTGTATTTTCAAATTTCACTTTTTAAGCATTCATTTATTTAACCACTTAAATTCATAGAAAATCAATAATACTTTAATAAATCACTTAAATTCAAATTTAATCAAATTATCATATTTACCAATTTCCAATAAAATTAAATTTCCATTTTATTCATATAACTTAAATATCGTTTTTAACCAAAATTCCGAATTTCCAAACTTAAGTTATATTCAATAATCCAATTTAACCATTCATTAATTACATTTTTAACTTATAGAAAAAAATCATAATTTCCTTTATTTTAAAACATTAAAAATCTATTTAAATCAAATTTCATAAATTTATATTTTAAAATGCTTAAAAATATCCAAAATACTTTATAAAATAACCACGGGTCTGTATATAGTTTCTAACCTAGGTCAAGTGATACAGATATGTATCATTTCAGTCCGCAGTTTAAAAAGAAAAATCCGGGTTCTATCATTTCAAACCCGCAATCTCAAGTTAAATAAAATAAGTAAAAACCGTTCAGGATTATCATTTCAGTCCATAACGATTTTTCCCTATTCTAAAGTCCGTTCAGGTATGTATCATTTCAACTCATAGTGATTTCTAATCTACAAGGAACTTGCAGTGTGATAAACATATATAAAAATGAACAGTAAAAACATATATATAATAAAAGATGATATGACATGAAATTTAACAGGATTAACATCATATATAATTAATCACATGCAGTTATAACATCACATATTTTTTCTACACATTCAGTTGTTGTTGTTTCACAACTGCATAAGTATAAATGTCGTGTGAGCTTTACTCACCTTTTTAGCTGGAGATTGCAATACAAACGACATAAACGGATTTCAAAAGGCAAGATGACACAACAATAGATCCAATCGGGAAGAGAACCAAGCTCAATGATCTTGTCACAACCCATAAACAAAACCAAACATAAACATAGATTCAATACCCGATTGAATTGAAATAACTTTGGAATAAAAAGCTGAACACACGATCTTTTGCCTTGCTTTCTATTATTATTTTGCATGGCCTAAGGGTGTATTTGGCTCAGGTTTGGACATAGCATGGCTCGGGTATGAACACAAGAATGCACGGTGTAAAGGCCCGAAAATCCGAACTCCTTTGAGCTGGCAACTTCCACAACAATCCAGCCAAAGAGGAACGAACTCCCGAATCTTTAGGGTTTAAGAAGAAGAAAGAGGCAGAAGAAGAGATAAGAAGATAGAAAATAGAGAGAAAAGAAAATAGAAAATAGAACGGAACAGAAAAACAACAGAATCTCACAATCGCAGCGGAACAACATATAATAAATAAATGAATAATCTTTAAACAAAGAACTATATCAGTTATTACATTTCATACATTACATTTCATTACATCATATCATCAGAGTGTACAACAACAACAACAAACAGCGGAAAAGAAATACTATAAACTAGTAATACGCCATGCCATCCAGCTTGCCTCCAGCAACTCCTGAATTCCAGAATATCCTGATAAACCTTAACTCTTGACTGCCCGTGTGAAAATTGGTGGGCACCCAGAGTTTAGGAAGGAAAACAATAAACTCCAAGTCAGTCATGTGACTGGTGTGAGAACTCAAAACAGTTTATTTATCTTTAAAATCAAAATAGAGGAATATTTTTAAAGTCAATTCGCAATGCTTTTAAAAATGAGACTACCATAAGGCCTCCCGCACACACACACAATGCAAACGCAGAATTGGAGGAGATTTCTCCTTATGATAGTCAAAGATGCTTGATACGCATTTAAAAGAACATTGATATTATTACTAGTGCATAGTGTAGGAAAATATTTCGAAAGTAAAGATATAAATCTTAGCCAACATACGACCATTATCGTATGCCTACTATAGCTACCATCCAAACAGTGGGGCGCCACCATAAGTGAATGATAGGTTCTACAACTAAAACCGTACAAGTCTCGTATTGTTTCTTTGGATTTCCAACGAATGATCAGGCCAAGCAACTTCCCATTTCCACATGAGAATGCCTCTGGAAGGACATCCCCGAGAACCAAACCGGATCTCTACCAACACAAGGCCGGGTTACCCCTAACTGAGTAACAACTGACCGAATATGCCATCCCCCGGTCCTTTGGGACCTTTAACCGAGCGCTCGTAATCATAAAGTGTTTTCAACATGAGTAAGTATCTGGGCTCCATACCATGATACCACCCTTTTCCAGAAGGAAATGCACATACCCTAAAGGGCGCTACCCCTCATAACCTTGCCGCATCTTTCCTGTTTTGACCATTCCGGGGTGTGAGGCTCGACGAAGTCACGTCCACAAAAACATACTTTATACAAAAGCCATGCTTTGGGTCAACAAATGATCATAGAAATGATCACCAAGATAGATGATCAAACAAATGATCCTATCACAAATGATCAACACAATGATCATTTCACAGCAACACTCAGCATGTCACATTACCAAATTGGGAATATATTGTCGATAACCTTCAACTACATAACCTCTGAGCTCGTACGTCTCAGAGAAGGGTGTTAAGTTAAAGAATAAATTCTCCGCTACCAACAGAAATATATTTGAAAGAAATCTGCTTTATATCTCAATTTGTAATGTCAGACATACAATCCATACAAGTCTGTTCCGGGCTCGAACAGAACCGAATGCACTTACAAAGAAGTCCTTGCAATCCAGATATCCACAATCCTGATCGGATTTCCCATCACATATGGAGAACTCTATACCGGAGCAACTCGGTGCAGAGTCAATCGACAGGTCATCCTATCGCTCTCGCAAATACCAGGTCTTCAATACCGATCTTCAATGCTATCCATTACGTCGTATCACTATTCGGAATGGGTATTCCGAATAACGAGCGCAATAATTTAAAAATAAGTGTAGCATTCAAATTCAACAAATCCCAACAAATACCTTTCAAAGGTAAATATTGATAGTCGGTTATTGAACTATCAATGGATATGCACACATCACCAGATTCCAAATAATTTTCCAAATTATTTATTTCCCAAAAATATCTTTACAAGATATATAATTTTAATACCTCAAAAATAAATCAATATTTATTTTTAAACAAATTCCACTTTCTTTTATAAATTCCATAGTGAATTTATATTTCACAATATCCATGCATATACGATTTCAATTATTCATTTCAATTTATCTTCAAAAAGATAAATTCTCAAAATATTCACTTTATATTGGAAAACATTTCCATACTTACTTATTAAGTAATTCTCAAATCCATTTATTTTCAACACTTGGAAAATATTCAATATACTTAAATCGAGATTGAGTCTATATTTCATTCTTTAAGGAAATCATTCTCTTAAACATATTTATTTGGGCCAAAACGAATGTTGCGTAAAACATCGTTACGACAACCCAAAATCACTAGTATAGGGATTTCAAATTAAAATAGATATATAAATCCCAATACTATACAAAACATTTCCTTTCGGAAATCATTTACTATAACAACAGTGTTATAGTCCACCATTTCCTTCTATTTCTCGAAAACATCTATTTCAACAATGAATGTTGAAATCTATGGTTTCGAATCTCAACACATTTAAAAATCATCTTTAGAACGTTTTAATTCTATTTAAAACATCACATCCTAAACATTTTCTTTAACATATTATTCACTATTTAAAAACGTGAATATACTTCGTTAATAATTTCATCATTTCTATTCATTTTGTTTCAAAGGATTATTCACTATCTAAAATGTGAATATAACTCCATAAATAAGTTATAAAAAATTAACTTATCAAACTAAGTCGTTTGAGGATTTATAAAACAACGTTTATAAATTCCATTTCTATTTATTTTATAACGACTTCCTTTATAAATCTCCTTTACTAACTTATTTCAAATTATAACTCAATTATATACTAAAATTCATATTATAAGTTAAACACTTATAATTTATTTGTTTACAAGAATCGTTCTTTTAAACATCCCCATATATAAATCTTATAACTTATAAGATTCATTTATTTATCAAGAAATCCATTCTTCAAATAACTTTTCATATTTTATAAACCTACTGCTTATAAAATTCCATTTATAACTTCACCGTTTATAATTCTATAAATTTCATTCATTTATGAAATCCATTCACAATTCATTCTAACACTTATAAAAACTCGTTTTATAATTCAAATATTTTTAATTTATAAATTCTTTTATATAAATCAATTTATATTATTCTTTTAAAACATCTTTAATCTCCTTTATAATTTCACCATTTTGATTTATAAAATAATCAAATTTTATAAATCCTATATTTAAACTTTTCACAATAAATTCAGAAATCCCGTTTTAACTATTTTATAAAATCATTAACCCCATATTTTCAAAAATCAACTTTTTTTTCTACTATATTTCTCAAAAATCATAATTTTTATAACGTTAAAATTATAACGTTTATTTATTTAAAATGAATCAATTCAAAAAATATTTTATAAACGTATACTTTCAAAAATCACTTTGAAATCCTTTTAAAATTCCAAAATTTGGTCCAAAGATGCTACACACCAAATAGTCAATCACGACAAACAACGATATCATATATCGATATGATAATCCATCAAATATCAAAATATCTGAAATCAAATAAATACTGTTGAGGAATCCAGTTGGATCCCTCCAACCTGTTTTCCTGCATCCACAAACATTAGCACAATACCAATTCCGCTCCAGTACGGAATTATCGCGGTATATGAGATTTAAAATATTATCCGCTTAATAGACGGCGCAATAGGGTCTCATCCGCTATACAAATGCGGGAAATCAATAACTCCAATATATACATATGCCAATATATATATATATATTGCTATTATATATAATACCAATTTCACTGTTTATGAAATATTCGCGGTATATGTTTTTAGTAAATAACATCCGCTTACTAACGGCGCATAATGTCTATTTTATCAACCAATATATAACAATCATCATTCAAACATGCATTCAAATATTTTAAATCTAACTATTTAAAATTAAAATTGAAACTGATTCGATTGAGTGAGAAGTTCTCACCTTGATTTCAATTTTGCTTTAGCGATTTATTTCGAATAAAATTAAACGGACGTTTAATTTTACCCGAAATTCTCACTAACTCCAAACGACTCCAATCCAATTCCATAGCGTAGTGCTCGTCCATACGATTCCAACGCAACTGGTTTCGCGCGTTTTTGACCTCGTATGAAAAAGATATGCTATTTAGAAGTTTACACAATTTAAACTAAAATTTATTTACAACTTTAATTTTATTTTAAATCTACAGCAAATCATAGCCGTAGATCTCTGCTCCATGCAATCTGAACCGTGCGCACCCCCTCCTTCTTCCTCTTCGTTCACGCGCGTGAACTCCTGAAGCAAGGCCGAACCCAACCTCAAATATTAGGGTTTAAATTTGCACCAAACACAAACCACTTCGACTCGATCAGGTGACGCCATTAGCAAGCTCGTACAAGACTCCATCCACGCCTAGAACGCGGCCAAGCTCGGCCATCTCTAGTGCACGCAACACGAGGCCGAACGCGCGACCTTTAAACCAAATTTGCCGTCGATCTAAGCCACTTTAAACGATCATAACCGTTGAACACGAAGATCTCGCTGCCCTCTACAATATTGTAGTTGAAGAATTCTTGAAACGAGGCTTGGATTTGAAGAAATTTAGGGATGAAGATCATAAATTTCTGGCCTTCCATTGAAGGGGTGGCGGCTGCAGTTTATTAGGTTTAGGGTTTAGAATTTTTTTTTTTATTTTCTTGTGAGAGAGGGGGCTATTTATAGCAAATAAAACGACACTATTCATCCGGGAATTCCAAACTCTGATTTACGCGTCAAAACTGACGTTTCTAGGGTTTACCCCGCGTTCCGGACAAAATGGAACAGGTTTTGGAAACTAATTCGGTCATCTGTGCGAGTTATGGCAATAAACGTTCAATTTAAATTAAACCGATTTAAACGATTTTCTAGGCGTTTTAATTTGTACCGGACAAACGGTAATCCCGATTGACATGAAATTTGAAACCATACAATAATATCACATTACAGATCCGATGAAACTGGTTTCGTCCAATTCTGAGACTGTTCAAAAATTGACTATTTTCACTAGTCGATTAAATATTAAAATATTCAATTTTCACAAATTAAGTTTTAATTCGATTTTAAAAGTTTTAAAATATCGTTCTAACTCAAATATGATAAAATAAAATTTACAAATCATTTTCAATCATATTTAACCCAATTTTCAATTATTTCCATAATTTCACATATTAAATTATCGATTTAATTATCCAATTAAATCCAATTATTCGAAATAAAATTTATTCGACTAATAAATTTCACTTATAAATATTTAAAATTTATTAAATATTCAAATTTTAATTAATTAAAGTTCTGGGTCGTTACATACTTCCCCCCTTAAAAGAATTTCGTCCTCGAAATTAACAAGTAAGAAAAGTTACAGAATCTATTAACTTTCCAAAAATTCATAATTAATCTTCTTACAAAATCTTTACTAAGTTTTCGAATCATACTTAGTTATCTTTTCAAAAACAACTACTATTGTTTAACTTTCAACTTCAAATCAAAATTAAAGTTTTCAAAATTTTCCAATTTTCTCAAATTTTTTCTAACGCCTTAAATTTTTGGAAAAATTCGCCATAGTCTCCTTTGCGCGGCTCGATCCGAAAAAAAAATGACAGTATATATATCACAAATATACATCTCATGAAGTAATGAGGCATCCCGCGGGGAAAAAAGTATAAAAGTACGGTATGTAATCCGGAATATGTACCTTATATTTTATTAGCAAGCATATACGGCTAATATAGCACGAAAGTGAGCTCCAAATGCGAAGCAAACGCGATCCGCACCTACTAAACACTCAACAAACAACATGAGAATCATGCATATAGACAATAGTATCAATATACAACATATAGCAACATAATAACTATATATGCCAATATAGCAAATGTAACAAAAGCAATATATTCAACCATCAACCAACTAGCATTCATAACCAATAAATATTCATTCATATTCTCATTAATATTCAATGAAATAGGTTTCAATTTAAATCACATTTGATTCATTAACAGTGGATGTTCTTACTAACATTCATTTTCAATTAGTTTATATTCACTAATTCATATTCAAGTTGGTTCACTTCCAAATCAAATTCAATTCTATTTAAGGTTCACTTAACTTTCAATTGAATTTCAATTACTTTAGCTTCCAATTTCATTAACTCAATTTCATTAACACTTAATGAATTATATACAATCAACTAACAATCATATAACGACCAATGTTTATTAATTACAACCAAATTCCTTTGCTTTCAATTGGTTTAATTAAATTGATTTTCATCCAATTATTCAATTTCCAATAACATTAGATTTTAATGAATTAACACTTACATCCATTATTTCATATCAACTTAATTCACATTCAATTGATTTATATTCAATCCATTCATTCAATTCAATTACAAAAGTTGAATTTCATTTATATAACTCAAGTTCACATTTATCACTTAACTTTATTAATTTACTTTGATACCAATATCAACTTCATTCAACAACTCTTAAGTTATATTTCCATTTAACTTTAAATTCATTTTTATTTACAACTCATATTCATAAATATATTCATATAGTTTCACTTCTTATATATATAAGTTTATTTCACAATTATAAATCACTTTAATTATAATTCAATTCTTATAATTCATTTTACTTAGATTATTCAAACAACCAAACAATCAATTTATATACACTTTAATAATTCTGAAAAATCATTTCTTTATATATAAAATATAATCAAGGTAAAATTATTTCATTTACCCAATTTAAAACAATACTCTGTCGAATTGTTCTATTCAAGTGTTTATAAACCCCTTCGGCATAGTTGTCGAGACCGTGCTGACGAAGGTTCATATGCCACTCAATAAACCAATCATCACAATATAAAACAATTTTATATATTCACTAACAAATACGCTCTCATAGCTATTATTACACTCAAACTCATTCTAGAGCACTACTGACTCTATCTCTAATGAGTAATACCCAACAGAACCATGGTTATCGCTTAACCATAAGCTCTGATACCAAATGTAAAGGCCCGAAAATCCGAACTCCTTTGAGCTAGCAACTTCCACAACAATCCAGCCAAAGAGGAACGAACTCCCGAATCTTTAGGGTTTAAGAAGAAGAAAGAGGCAGAAGAAGAGATAAGAAGATAGAAAATAGAGAGAAAAGAAAATAGAAAATAGAACGGAACAGAAAAACAACAGAATCTCACAATCGCAGTGGAACAACATATAATAAATAAATGAATAATCTTTAAACAAAGAACTATATCAGTTATTACATTTCATACATTACATTTCATTACATCATATCATCAGAGTGTACAACAACAACAACAAACAGCGGAAAAGAAATACTATAAACTAGTAATACGCCATGCCATCCAGCTTGCCTCCAGCAACTCTTGAATTCCAGATATCCTGATAAACCTTAACTCTTGACTCCCCGTGTGAAATTGGTGGGCACCCAGAGTTTAGGAAGGAAAACAATAAACTCCGAGTCAGTCATGTGACTAGTGTGAGAACTCAAAACAGTTTATTTATCTTTAAAATCAAAATAGAGGAATATTTTTAAAGTCAATTCGCAATGCTTTTAAAAATGAGACTACCATAAGGCCTCCCGCACACACACACAATGCAAACGCAGAATCGGAGGAGATTTCTCCTTATGATAGTCAAAGATGCTTGATACGCATTTAAAAGAACATTTGATATTATTACTAGTGCATATTGTAGGAAAATATTTCGAAAGTAAAGATATAAATCTTAGCCAACATACGACCATTATCGTATGCCTACTATAGCTACCATCCAAACAGTGGGGCGCCACCATAAGTGAATGATAGGTTCTACAACTAAAACCGTACAAGTCTCGTATTGTTTCTTTGGATTTCCAACGAATGATCAGGCCAAGGAACTTCCCATTGCCACATGAGAATGCCTCTGGAAGGACATCCCCGAGAACCAAACCGGATCTCTACCAACACAAGGCCGGGTTACCCCTAACTGAGTAACAACTGACCGAATATGCCATCCCTCGGTCCTTTGGGACCTTTAACCGAGCGCTCGTAATCAATTCACACAATCATAAAGTGTTTTCAACATGAGTAAGTATCTGGGCTCCATACCATGATGCCACCCTTTTCCAGAAGGAAATGCACATACCCTAAAGGGCGCTACCCCTCATAACCTTGCCGCATCTTTCCTGTTTTGACCATTCCGGGGTGTGAGGCTCGACGAAGTCACGTCCACAAAAACATACTTTATACAAAAGCCATGCTTTGGGTCAACAAATGATCATAGAAATGATCACCAAGATAGACGATCAAACAAATGATCTTATCACAAATGATCAACACAATGATCATTTCACAGCAACACTCAGCATGTCACATTACCAAATTGGGAATATATTGCTGATAACCTTCAACTACATAACCTCTGAGCTCGTACGTCTCAGAGAAGGGTGTTAAGCTAAAAGAATAAATTCTCCGCCACCAACAGAAATATATTTGAAAGAAATCTGCTTTATATCTTAATTTGTAATGTCAGACATACAATCCATACAAGTCTGTTCCGGGCTCGAACAGAACCGAAGGCACTTACAAAGAAGTCCTTGCAATCCAGATATCCACAATCCTGATCGGATTTCCCATCACATATGGAGAACTCTATACCGGAGCAACTCGGTGCAGAGTCAATCGACAGGCCATCCTATCGCTCTCGCAAATACCGGGTCTTCAACACCGATCTTCAATGCTATCCATTACGTCGTATCACTATTCGGAATGGGTAATCCGAATAACGAGCGCAATAATTTAAAAATAAGTGTAGCATTCAAATTCAAAAAATCCCAACAAATACCTTTCAAAGGTAAATATTGATAGTCGGTTATTGAACTATCAATGGATATGCACACATCACCAGATTCCAAATAATTTTCCAAATTAATTATTTCCCAAAAAAATCTTTACCAGATATATAATTTCAATACCTCAAAAATAAATCAATATTTATTTTTAAACAAATTCCACTTTCTTTTATAAATTCCATAGTGAATTTATATTTCACAATATCCATGCATATACGATTTCAATTATTCATTTCAATTTATCTTCAAAAAGATAAATTCTCAAAATATTCACTTTATATTGGAAAACATTTTCATACTTACTTATTAAGTAATTCTCAAATCCATTTATTTTCAACACTTGGAAAATATTCAATATACTTAAATCGAGATTGAGTATATATTTCATTCTTTAAGGAAATCATTCTCTTAAACATATTTTTTTGGGCCAAAACGAATGTCGCGTAAAACATCGTTACGACAACCCAAAATCACTAGTATAAGGATTTGAAATTAAAACAGATATATAAATCCCAATACTATACAAAACATTTCCTTTCGGAAATCATTTACTATAACAACAGTGTTATAGTCCACCATTTCCTTGTATTTCTCGAAAACGTCTATTTCAACAATGAATGTTGAAATCTATGGTTTCGAATCTCAACACATTTAAAAAACATCGTTAGAACGTTTTAATTCTATTTAAAACATCACATCCTAAACATTTTCTTTAACATATTATTCACTATTTAAAAACGTGAATATACTTCGTTAACAATTTCATCATTTCTATTAATTTTGTTTCAAAGGATTATTCACTATCTAAAATGTGAATATAACTCCATAAATAAGTTATAAAAAATTAACTTATCAAACTAAGTCGTTTGTGGATTTATAAAACAACGTTTATAAATTCCATTTCTATTTATTTTATAACGACTTCCTTTATAAATCTCCTTTATTAACTTATTTCAAATTATAACTCAATTATATACTAAAATTCATATTATAAGTTAAACAGTTATAATTTATTTGTTTACAAGAATCGTTCTTTTAAACATCCCCATATATAAATCTTATAACTTATAAGATTCATTTATTTATCAAGAAATCCATTCTCCAAATAACTTTTCAAATTTTATAAACCTACTGCCTATAAAATTCCATTTATAACTTCACCGTTTATAATTCTATAAATTTCATTCATTTATGAAATCCATTCACAATTCATTCTAACACTTATAAAAACTCGTTTTATAATTCAAATATTTTTAATTTATAAATTCTTTTATATAAATCAATTTATATTATTCTTTTAAAACATCTTTAATCTCCTTTATAATTTCACCATTTTGATTTATAAAATAATCAAATTTTATAAATCCTATATTTAAACTTTTCACAATAAATTCGGAAATCCCGTTTTAACTATTTTATAAAATCATTAACCCCATATTTTCAAAAATCAACTTTTTTTTTACTATATTTCTCAAAAATCATAATTTTTATAACATTAAAAATTATAACGTTTATTTATTTAAAATGAATCAATTCAAAAAATATTTTATAAACGTATACTTTCAAAAATCACTTTGAAATCCTTTTAAAATTCCAAAATTTGGTCCAACGATGCTACACACCAAATAGTCAATCACGACAAACAACGATATCATATATCGATATGATAATCCATCAAATATCAAAATATCTGAAATCAAATAAATACTGTTGAGGAATCCAGTTGGATCCCTCCAACCTGTTTTCCTGCATACACAAACATTAGCACAATACCAATTCCGCTGCAGTACGGAGTTATCGCGGTATATGGGATTTAAAATATTATCCGCTTAACAGACGGTGCAATAGGGTCTCATCCGCTATACAAATGCGGGAAATCAATAACTCCAATATATACATATGCCAATATATATATATATTTCTATTATATATAATACCAATTTCACTGTTTATGAAATATTCGCGGTATATGTTTTTAGTAAATAACATCCGCTTACTAACGGCGCATAATGTCTATTTTATCAATCAGTAGATAACAATCATCATTCAAACATGCATTCAAATATTTTAAATCTAACTATTTAAAATTAAAATCGAAACTGATTCGGTTGAGTGAGAAGTTCTCACCTTGATTTCAATTTTGCTTTAGCGATTTATTTCGAATAAAATTAAACGGACGTTTAATTTTACCCGAAATTCTCACTAACTCCAAACGACTCCAATCCAATTCCATAGCGTAGTGCTCGTCCATACGATTCCAACGCAACTGGTTTCGCGCGTTTTTGACCTCGTATGAAAAAGATATGCTATTTAGAAGTTTACACAATTTAAACTAAAATTTATTTACAACTTTAATTTTATTTTAAACCTACAGCAAATCATAGCCGTAGATCTCTGCTCCATGCAATCTGAACCGTGCGCACCCCCTCCTTCTTCCTCTTCGTTCACGCGCGTGAACTCCTGAAGCAAGGCCGAACCCAACCTCAAATATTAGGGTTTAAATTTGCATCAAACACAAACCACTTCGACTCGATCAGGTGACGCCATTAGCAAGCTCGTACAAGACTCCATCCACGCATGGAACGCGGCCAAGCTCGGCCATCTCTGGTGCACGCAACACGAGGCCGAACGCGCGACCTTTAAACCAAATTTTCCGTCGATCTAAGCCACTTTAAACGATCATAACCGTTGAACACGAAGATCTCGCTGCCCTCTACAATATTGTAGTTGAAGAATTCTTGAAACGAGGCTTGGATTTGAAGAAATTTGGGGATGAAGATCATAAATTTCTGGCCTTCCATTGAAGGGGTGGCGGCTGCAGTTTATTAGGTTTAGGGTTTAGAAATTTTTTTTCTTGTGAGAGAGGGGGCTATTTATAGGAAATAAAACGACACTATTCATCCGGGAATTCCAAACTCCGATTTACGCGTCGAAACTGACGTTTCTAGGGTTTACCCTGCGTTTCGGACAAAATGGAACAGGTTTCGGAAGCTAATTCGGTCATCTGTGCGAGTTATGGCAATAAACGTTCAATTTAAATTAAACCGATTTAAACGATTTTCTAGGCGTTTTAATTTGTACCGGACAAACGGTAAATCCGATTGACACGAAATTTGAAACCATACAATAATATCACATTATGGATCCGATGAAACCGGTTTCGTCCAATTCTGAGACTGTTCAAAAATTGACTATTTTCGATAGTCGATTAAATATTAAAATATTCAATTTTCACAAATTAACTTTTAATTCGATTTTAAAAGTTCGAAAATATCGTTCTAACTCCAATATGATAAAATAAAATTTTACAAATCATTTTCAATCATATTTAATTCAATTTTCAATTATTTCCATAATTTCACATATTAAATTATCGATTTAATTATCCAATTAAATCCAATTATTCGAAATAAAATTTATTCGACTAATAAATTTCACTTATAAATATTTAAAATTAATTAAATATTTAAATTTTAATTAATTAAAGTTCTGGGTCGTTACACACGGCTACAAGACATTGAAGGTGGAGGGGTTACAACTTGAGAATGTTAAGGGTTTAAGGCAAAATAGCATGTTTTGGTCAACAAAAGGGCTCGGCCTTGGAGTGGTTTGGCTTGGCCATTCAAGTTCAGATCTGGAATGATGTTGGGGTGGTGTGTGGTGGTGTGGTCAGAGGTTGTGGTGGCGGCTAGAGGTGGTGGCGGTGGTGGAAAATGAAGTGGTGAAGCAACAAGGCTCAAACTAGCATGTTTTCAAGGCATAGGTTGGATTTTGAGGGGTTTTGTCACCATGGTTGGCTCGGATATGGTCATGACCTGGAGTGTAGGTGGTGATGACGAAAGGGAATAGATGTAGAGAGTGGTGGCTATGGCAATAGTGAGGAGGCCATGCAAATAGAAGAAAGAAACAAGACAAAAGCATGGAAAAAATAGAAGAAAAGGTGCAAAAAGAGGAGGCCATTACCCAATTTTTTTCTCCTAGCCGTGAATGAATGAGAAGTGGATTTTTTTTATAGTGAATGAAGACTGGAATACACGGCCAAAAAAAGTAATATACAACCAAAAGAAGTAAAGGCTAATAAATAAATAAAAACTGCCAAAGAGTAAATGAGGAAACGGTAAAAGAAACGACTTACGTTTCAAAAGCTTTTAAAACCTTTGGTATTTCCTTAATTTATTCATATTAGTTTATATTACTGAAAGTAATAATGATTCCAGTCAAAATTTCAAAAATATAACAAAATATAAGATATATATAAATATTTATTAGTTATATAAGGTTAAAATAAGAAAATAGCACAAAATTGCAAACTAGTCTAGAAAAATGGAAAATGAACAGAATGAACTTTGGAAAATTTATATGGACTTGTAAAAATATTTATAACAAAGATAACAACATAAAATTAAAAATGCATTCACAAATAAATATATAAATTTTAATTTAAATATAATTTAAATAAAGAAAATAGTAGAAAAATGGAAACTAGGCTTTAAAATTTGGAAATAAATTCAATAAGCTTTGGAAAAATTCAAACATCACTTTAAAAGTATTTAAAAGACAAAATATACTTAAAATAACATATTAACACAAAAATTTTTTTTTAAAGAAAATATAAAAAGATTTAAAGAAATTGCTTAAAAATCCTAAACGGTGTCCAAAAATAACAAATAAATCACCATTGACTTTGGAAAATTGTTTACTTCATTTTAAAATTATTATAATACAAAAATATAGATACAAGAACATAAATATACAAATTAGGATAAGATATATGAAGTAAAATATCATTTATATACATTAAAACAAAGAATATTGTTAAATAACTTAATATACACACAATATTGAAAACAGTATAACTTTCACAATTTAAATCCGTTTTCAATGAAACGAAAAGCAGTATTCAAGTTATTTCATCTATTTTCATAAAAAAAATTAAGACTTTAAATAATTTAAGTTTGAAGTTTAAAAGTCAAAGTTTGACCAATTTGACCAGAAATTCACTTTTCAGTAAAATATTCAATTTATACAAGTTTAAAACTCTAATTCACATAAAAATCAACATTTATATTTAAAAAATGAAATGTTTGAAATAAAACAAATTTAAAATAATAAAAATAAAATAAAGTCAAATTTAAAATATATAGGCAAAATCTAGGGTTGTTACACTCTCCCCCACTCAAAACTTTTCGTCCCCGGAAAGGAATGAGGTACGGGAAAGCACTGACAAAGATAGAGTGAAATAGGATTAAGATAAGATGACAAGGAGATCGAAATTATACCTGATAACTATTGTTATAGGTAAGTTTAACAAGGTGCAGATTATCAAAGATTATAGAAAGATTTCTAAATAGAAAGATTATAGAAAGATGCCTATACCAGTCTATAGCAAGATAAGGATGATAAGGAAACCAAAAGATAGTTTGAAAAACAAAATAAGGAAATAAATTCGAAAGCATGGAAATTTCAACTTAAATAGAGAATAAATCTTTACACAAGTTAAATAAATTTAACTATCTCAATTTTCATTATCTTATTATCCAATCATCTTAAATTAACAATTTTTAAAACCATGGGTTTGAAAAATAATCATTTTTTACACTCACAATGTACTTAATAAATTTTATTCTTCTTTATTCCTAATTAAAATTAAATTTGTTCCTCTCAGTATATTCATTACTTATGTTAAATATACTTACACTTATTATAACTGCTTTCTTTTATTCTTAGTTCTTTTAAAATTATTTTATTGTAGGTTATTCAATTACCCTTTATTCTATTTGCCTCTGTTAATCATTTTATAATTAAAATACAAGTGTATAACATTTACTATAACCACTCAAATTTTATTTATAAAAACTTTTTATATTGTATAATATCCAATTACATTGTTAACTTCTAAAATTAAGGTAAGTTATATTGGAATGCAATTGAGTATTATACAAATAAAACTTTCCAATTCAATTATCTCAAGTTTGAATTATTTATCCAAATTTTTTGATTTTCTTTTTATAATTGAAATTATTCTTTAAAAATAAAATTTAAGAATTAAATATCCAATTTCTTCAAACCATTTAGAGATAACTAAAGGTATGTACATAGTTTATCAAATCAAATTTAAATCATATGTCTATATATATATTATAGATCAAGTCATATTTTAGAAATTCAAATCAAATCAATTTGATTTACCAAAACAAAGCTGTAGTAAGTCTACAGAGCGGTCTCTTCACTTCGAAACTCGAAAATGAACGTTGATGATGTCGCGATCATCACCGAAGTTATTTTCCAGCGACAAAGAGAAGAGCACTAATTTTTAAACTTTCAAGTTCTTTGAAAACAAATTCCTATTCGAAAATACTTTAAATAATATAACCCTTTAAAACTTTAAACACAAGGTTTGAAACCATCGGAAATTAAATTCTCAAATTTCTTGTTTAAATTCATTTCTGTTCCCAAATCAATTTATAACAATCTATAAATTCATTTATAGAACAATAAACGATAAATCAAGTATTATCACTTCAAATAATCAATTTAAATCAGTTTATTAAGTTCCATAAATTTACTTATATATCAAAATTTATTTCATTAACCAAATTTTAAAATAATACTGTGTCAGTTTGTTCTGTCAAAGTGTTTTAGAAATCCCATCGATAGCGTTGATCAGACGAATCGATCGAAAAATCAAATCAACATCAACAACCCAAACTACAATATATAAAACAAAACATAGACATACAAGTACAATTCAAAATGTTTGGAAGAATAGATTGGAAACAAAAGACAAGATGATTAAATAATAGAGTAAGGAGGTGGGTAAGCTTAAATAAATCGTGGGCAACCTTAACCGGGTCAACCGTGACTTAAAGAATAAGATCAATGTGGATTTTTCTGGGGTAAATCTACATTCGATCCTCAAGAGTTAGAGTTTGAAATAACAAAAGATATTAGCATCTAAACCAAGGATAGATATAAATCTCTGGTGAAACGATGCTAAATTGTAGAGGAGTTTCACCCTTTTACAATTCAATTTTAGAGATTGGCGGGATTGCCAACTCAATATAAAGATCATTCGAAGCGGAGTTATGGGATACTCCAGAATCAAAAGAAGATGAATAGTGAGGGACACGAATGGATTTTGGAACCGCAGGGAACGTTCCAAAATTCAAAGGAAACCGAATTGAAGAAGAAGGAATTCAAGCTCGAACGAAAGTGATTCTGAAATTAAATCTACTCTATATACTGAGTTTTGCCTAAAACTAAAGCTCTGATACCAACTGTAACGCCCCGATATTTTCAACCATTCGCATCCATTATAAGTGTATAGGTAGACACTCATGCCGGAATTGAATTGCTCAAAATACCACGTTGTAGATAAAAATTTGGCATATCTCAGAATATACAGTAAATAAAATCACAGATTCACAGACACGGAGTAATAATAATGCAGCGGAAGTAAAAGAAATAGTAGTTCATGAAGCTCTATATAAAATATCAGAGTTACATAAAATACAACAGAAGAAATAAAGTACAAGGGAAGTCTCACTACATAGAAGTCTACTAATACAAGAGCTGAAAGGAACAACAGACTGCAAAAGATAAAACTTGACAAGTAGATAACCTCCAGCGATTCCAATCTCCAGAAAGTGAAAATCCAAATCTGTGAATAACTCAGGCTGACCCGAGCGTAAATAAAAATACAAATACTCGAGTCAGGACATACATACTTATACAATGTAAACCAACTCAAGTGAACTGTAGTAAAGGTACAAATAACTTAAAGGATGCTTGGGACCGCCCATCCTCTAAGGATCAGTTAAACTATTTATTATATAGTAATATACGCTATATACAGTAGTGTCTAATCAGTAAAGTATAATCATATAGAAAATAGCGTTAAGGGGATGGTGAACCTTAACGCGGTCGAATCTTTAAAACCAAAATCATAGTGGGCTCGATATAAGGATATGACACGGCACGCGAGGTAATGTCAGGGTGGATACACCGTTTGCGCTCCCGGACAGGTTTAACATCATATATAATTAATCACAGGCAGTTATAACATCACATATATTTTCTACACATTCAGTTGTTGTTGTTTCACAACTGCATAAGTATAAATGTCGTGTGAGCTTTACTCACCTTTTTAGCTGGAGATTGCAATACAAACGACATAAACGGATTCCAGAAGGCAAGATGACACAACAATAGATCCAATTGGGAAGAGAACCAAGCTCAATGATCTTGTCACAACCCATAAACAAAACCAAACATAAACATAGATTCAATACCCGATTGAATTGAAATAACTTTGGAATAAAAAGCAATATGAACACACGATCTTTTGCCTTGCTTTCTATTATTGTTTCGCATGGCCTAGGGGTGTATTTGGCTTAGATTTGGATGTAGCATGGCTCAGGTATGAACACAAGAATGCACGGCTACAAGGCATTGAAGGTGGAGGGGTTACAACTTGAGAATGTTAAGGGTTTAAGGCAAAATAGCATGTTTTGGTCAACAAAAGGGCTCGGCCTTGGAGTGGTTTGGCTTGGCCATTCAAGTTCAGATCTGGAATGATGTTGGAGTGGTGTGTGGTGGTCTGGTCAGAGGTGGTGGTGGCGGCTAGAGGTGGTGGCGGTGGTGGAAAATGAAGTGGTGAAGCAACAAGGCTCAAACTAGCATGTTTTCAAGGCATAGGTTGGATTTTGAGGGGTTTTGTCACCATGGTTGGCTCGGATATGGTCATGACCTGGAGTGTAGGTCGTGATGACGACAAGGAATAGATGTAGAGAGTGGTGGCCATGGCAATAGTGAGGAGGCCATGCAAATAGAAGAAAGAAACAAGACAAAAGCATGGAAAAAATAGAAGAAAAAGTGCAAAAAGAGGAGGCCATTACCCAATTTTTTTCTCCTAGCCGTGAATGAATGAGAAGTGGAATTTTTTTTTAGTGAATGAAGACTGGAATACACGGCCAAACAAAGTAATATACAGCTAAAAGAAGTAAAG
This sequence comes from Allium cepa, assembly GCA_030765085.1. Taxonomy (NCBI): domain Eukaryota; kingdom Viridiplantae; phylum Streptophyta; class Magnoliopsida; order Asparagales; family Amaryllidaceae; genus Allium; species Allium cepa. Next base: position 926,380,656 of record CM060939.1, read on the forward strand.
GCTAATAAATAAATAAAAACTGCCAAAGAGTAAATGAGGAAACGGTAAAAGAAACGACTTACGTTTCAAAAGCTTTTAAAACCTTTGGTATTTCCTTAATTTATTCATATAAGTTTATATTACTGAAAGTAATGATGATTCCAGTCAAAATTTCGAAAATATAACAAAATATAAGATATACATAAATATTTATTTATTATATAAGGTTAAAATAAGAAAATAGCACAAAATTGCAAACTAGTCTAGAAAAATGGAAAATAAACAGAATGAACTTTGGAAAATTTATATGGACTTGTAAAAATATTTATAACAAAGATAACAACATAAAAGTAAAAATTCTTTCACAAATAAATATATAATTTTTAATTTAAATATAATTTAAATAAAGAAAATAGTAGAAAAATGGAAACTAGACTTTAAAATTTGGAAATAAATTCAATAAGCTTTGGAAAAATTCAATCATCACTTTAAAAATATTTAAAAGAAAAAATATACTTAAAATAACATATTAACACAAAAAAATTAAATTTAAAGAAAATAGAAAAAGATTTAAAGAAATTGCTTAAAAATCCAAAACGGTGTCCAGAAATTACAAATAAATCACCATTGACTTTGGAAAATTAGTTACTTCATTTTAATATTATTATAATACAAAAATATCCATACAATAACATAAATATACAAATTAGGATAAGATATATCAAGTAAAATATCATTTATATACATTAAAACAAAGAATATTATTAAATAACTTAATATACACACAATATTGAAAACAGTATAACTTTCACAATTTAAATCCGTTTTCAATGAAACGAAAAGCAGTATTCAAGTTATTTCATCTATTTTCATAATTTTTTTTTAAGATTTTAAATAATTTAATTTTGAAGTTTAAAAGTCTAAGTTTGATCAGTTTGACCAGAAATTCACTTTTCAGTAAAATATTCAATTTATACAAGTTTGAAACTATAATTCACATAAAAATCAAAATTTATATTTAAAAAATGAAATGTTTGAAATAAAACAAATTTAAAATAATAAAAATAAAATAAATTCAAATTTAAAATATATAGGCAAAATCTAGGGTTGTTACACCGTCTTACACCAACATTTTTCTTAATTGATTCATTCGCTCGATCCATTGCTTCATATAGATATCCCATCCCTTGATTTCGCTCACTTATCTTTTTATTCAGATGTTCTCGTATAAGTTTCTTGACTTCTCAGGGAATAGTCGGACATACTGCTACGTCGCATGTTTGTCCTGCTAAATATTCTTTCATATGTGTTATACCACCACCAGAAATTATTTTATGACAATAATTACATTTTTTTTTCACCAATAACCGCCGTACAATAATTCCAAACGATATCACGATTTGCCATAATCAGCCATCTAAATAAGAAACAAAATAATTTAATATTTAATTACTTTACGCTAATATATTTTAATGCAAACTAAACAATATATTATTTGCATTATAGAACTTCCATTCATAGTTGTTCAATTATCAAATTAAAGTAACCAATATTTTTTTTACATAATAATTTTTATCACAATATATTTTCAAAATTACTTTTAGCTTTAGCAATTGCGTGTTATATCCATATTTTTTTAAAGGTAATTCTAAATTACATAGTTGAACGAATGACAAGGCACAAGCAATCTACGTCATGGTTTACTCCAAATGTCTGAATTGTTTGTGAAAAAACGATTTTGGAAGATAAATATACATGAGAAAAACCAATAACCATCTGTTTGCATTATTGGTAGAGAGTAATAATCATAGAAATACAAAGATTAAACATTCAGTTCTCACATTCATTTCTGCCCTACAGGGTAATAACAACCGGCCCATTAACCTATCTTCCCATGTTCATTTCTGCCCTACCATCAAACAGACGCAAATCAAATAGACGAATGGGGGAAAAAAACCTGGTCGCCGTTGTCAAGCTCGAGCAAGGATCGTCAAAGCCGACGCGAATGATGAGGTGCAAGGATCTTCAGAGCTCGAGCAAGGATCGTTAAAGCTCGAGCAAGGATCGTTAAAGCTCGAGCAAGGATCGTGTCTGCCGCGAGCAGGTGTTTCCAAGCTCGATCTTCCGCGTTCGTTTCTGCCGCATCCGTTTCTACCACTGCCAAGCTCGATCAAGGATCGTCAGAGCCGACACGAATGAGGAGGTTAGTTTTACTGCCTATATATTGTATGAATCATCTCTGGTTTTATAGAGCATAAATTGATTCTTGTTCACGTGAATTTGTTCGATTGAATTTGTATATGGCAGATAAAACTTTGATTAATTAGAATAAAGTTTTGATTTTGTTGGTTTGCTTCACATGCGTTTTCTTTGATTCTGTTGGTTTTTGTTTCTTCTCTGTTCTTTTTTTCTTTGAAGACGAAAACCGACCAAAATCGGTTTTCTTTGATTGTTTCGGTCCGGTCCACGCCGGAACCGGGTCAAGATGGCCGAAACTATGGCATGCTGGCCGGACTTTGATACCTTGATCAATTCATTAACATAGTTGTGATTATCATATAATCGATAAATTGCTCGATCATCAAATTTTACTTTATGGTGTTTGCAGCTTAGGTATGAAAGTTGAACATGTATTAAGTATTACCCTATGCTATCATAGTTTGACGTAGCATTATTAAAATTGTTTCTGTTTTATCCATTGTGTTAAATTTACAATTAGGATGAAAAGAGCTTTTCTTTGTGTCGTCCATAAAATTCCAAGCTCTTACCTCGTACTCTTTAGTAATTCTACGATTAAAAGTAAATAAAGAATAATAACCATAGATATTAAGAATATATATTCAATGTTACGCCTAAGTACAGTATAATTACCTGTTTAGACATACCCATTCTTTATCCATCATCTCTGATATGTAAGCAAACAAAATTCTAAAGTTCAAAGTAACTATTGATTATCAGGTACAAGCAAAGAAACCATTCAATTCTAGCGTATAGAAATTTATAGCATTTAGAAATGATATTAGGTCTATAGAGAGTTACAAGCCTATATAGAGAAAAAATATATGATTTTAACATAATTATACAAAATTGTAATATATATATAACCACTGTTGGAGATGATCTTAGGAATAATAAGATGTTAACTAATGGCATATAATTATAATATTAATGATGTTAGATTCTTCCTCCTTTAGGTCAACAATCCAAAGCCCTAGTGTTGTAGTAGTAGTCCAAAAACCTGCCTACTATTCTTATAGTTGACAGTTCAGTTACATATTATTTAAATCATTTACCGCAAAGAAATGATGAAAATTGCATTTGTGCAGACTATTGTTGTATGGTCGAAAGCTGCATACTATTTTGACAGTTTCCTTTACTTGAACATAACACTGATTTATTGAATAAACCAACATGGGATCAGTATTGCACTCTCAAAGTAAAAAAGAAATTAACTCGGTGGCATTCGTATAAATTTTAGATTGGTGAGCAGAAAAGTTCAGCCTTTGAATGAGATTATTTAGAAAAAGAATAACTATATGTATTTGGTTTACAATGAAGGATTTGATGAGTTTATAAGCTGCAAACTTGTTTGTCAATGTTTATTGATTGGAAATGGAAATTTGTTAACAAGTCAAGTTGTTGACACAATTGTGATGAACTCCCCACCCCCTCGGCACTCGTAGAAAAGGAGCCGATTTGTAGTTCCCTTCCATGCCTTAAAGGTAAAAAAAAAATATGTTATAATATTTCTGATATTCCCCCTTCTTTCCCCATATAAATAACCATTTTTTTAACAAACAAAATTTATTTCTTGATTGCATCTTAAGCTGTCCATTCTCTGCATAACAATACTACCAGAGAGGTGAGATATGCTTTAAAATTCTGAAAGATTGAACAAAATGTTTTATTATTCATCAGTATGGTTCATATAACATTTCTTTATAATATTTTTGTATCTTTGCATTGGCAGATTGATCTATTTAATAGGTTGAATTTTTTTTATAAGCCTTTATTTCAAACACATAATCTCTTGTAAATAATATTTAGTTGCGCTACTATATCATAGCTCGGTGACTTAAACTCATGTTATACACAGCATATAAATAAAGCCACATTAAGAGGCTTGTGAGCTAGCTCTGCATAAGTCTTATGTAAGGGATGGTACAAAAGTAACACTTACTAATTACTAATTTCCTTGGGTACGATTTCATGCATATTATAATTTTCAAACTTAGATTGCCCGCCCTTGGAAATTTTAAATGGAATCTGTTTTGATTCCATCTCCTTGAAAATTTTAACTGTCAATTCATTAACATAGTTGTGATTATCATATAGTCGATAAATTGCTTGATCATCAAATTTTACTTTATGGTATTTGCAGCTTAGGTATGAAAGTTGAACATGTATTAAATATTACCATATGCTATCCTAGTTTGACGTAGCATTGTTAAAATTGTAAGTTTCTATTTTATCCATTGTGTTACTTCAAAGTTTTACTAAGTCTAACGGCCTTTTACTTGCAACTTGTGTGTTAACTAAAGAAAACATTTTCGCAAAACCCTCACTCTAATGTTTAGCTATACTAATTGGCGATGACGACTTAATATAAACAAATTCAATCACATGAATTTAGTAATCCAATATAAGTGTGTGTGTGTGTGTGTGTGTGCCATGGCACAAAATGTATATGACTGATATCTTGCGTTGTACATGTTGAACAAAAATGTTACAAAGGTGTTATGAAACTGCTACGATTACGTTGGAAAACTGTTACAACTTCAGAACTGTTACAAGTACAAAACTGTTGCAAATGTGTTGCAAAAGTGCTACACGGATATGTTGCAAAATTGTTACAACTACAGAACTTTACAAATATATTGAAAAAGCTGTTACGAATAGCAAATAGATTATGCGATAGATATAATACCGATTAGGTTGTCCGAGTCCAGAGAAAAACTGTTTCTTTGAAACAGTATTGCTCCCTCTGAGGCGCTTAAAGATATCGAGCAATTGTTTTCCAAGATGACTGTTTCTGTGATGCTGTGCAACAATCATACAGCAATGATGAACTCAAGAGAATTTAAGTAAGAACAGAGTTTTGTGGGAGAAGAAGTGCAGAAAAACTTGAGTATATTTCCTGTTTTTCCTTCTGCTTATATGTAGGCGCGGAGATGTGCACCTATTCGGTAATAGGTGCCTGTTCGAACGGTTGCGACATTTGGAAAGGTTGCGACCATTAAAGTTTGAATGGACAAAGTAAAAAACTATTCGGTTTGAATAGCCAAGCCAATCCAACTGCCAGATGTAAAGTGCTAAATGCCTCTAATACGCCTCAAATGCCCATTCGCCCGAGCCATGGATCCGGATGTGGGTGCGGGTTCGATTTTAAGTTCGGGAACAGAAAAACGCGCACACGTGCGGGGTGGTTCGTTGCACCACATATCATGGCTATGCTTTGTCTCATAGTAACTATAATAGTGACCACATCTTAGTATATAAACACAACATGCATATTTTTTTCTAAGATATAGAACTATTCATTTCCCAATGAAATACTCATTCATTTCTAGCAACACCCTACATGAATGAGTAATTGCTCAATTTGTTCTTAAATTTTGTGAAACATTTATCATATCGGTTAAAGTAGCACATTGGCCTTGAACTTTCCTAGTGTTTATCCTTTTGACTTACTGACGAATCATTGGACTAAGGTTGTCTTTAACTGTAAGCCTTTTGTGTAAATATAAAATAGACAACATACAATAAGTGTTTCTTATTTTCCTTGGTTCTCTGTTTGTGTTCTTTTTATCATGAACACCAGCTTGGTCTCCTGAGTGCTTGGAGAATTTGGCCTTACAATTCTCCTTGAAGCGGTGCCTTCGCACTCATGTAGGTGATTCTATAAAGGGTATTTCATAATATCCCACTTGGTTCTTAACATTACCAAGTATAGACATCATTAAAAGTATCAAAACTTATCCTATTCTCCGGCGAGTAGTGCATTGACTTATCGTAGGAATGGTTTGAATATTTACAGTGCTATCAAGTTTATCTAAGTTTAGTTGTCCCTTTGAACCTAGACTTAGGATCTCAAGTCAGCTAGATAGGGTTTCCGTTTAAAAAAACTTTTTAGTTTATGGGCCTTCACCTCATTCTCATCGATAAGATATTAACCTTCTGTTAACGCTCAAATTTAAACGCTAACACCCTGGTGTATAGGATGTGATTGTGAAAGCACCACCCGTTCGTACGGGAAACAGAAATAAGCAGAGAGTATGCAGAAAAAACAGTAAGAGACACAGTATTTATAGTGGTTCGGCTTATAATCCATCCTACGTCCACTTTAATCTCTTTATCACTAGTTTGATTACAATCCTTTACAAAATCTTTCAATTACAACACACTTCAAGTGATGGGATATGTAAAACAAGTAGCTCAAGCTTTAACAATCATCTTCAAATCCATGGTGAATGTAGATGATTTCTTCATGGAGTTCTTTTAGAAGTTTGTTGGATCTCAAAAGCTTTGAAGTAGTCTGGAATTCGGCAGAGTAATGGCGCCTGAAATTGATCCACCCCCCCAAAAGTCCTTTGAATGTTGGAGGTAGGTTGGTATTTATAGGCAAAGATTTTGGACCTAAACTCGGTCTTAACTCCTCGCCGATCTAGTTAAGTCGCGGCCGACTTATAGGAGCTCTGATATGGTCAAGCTGTGTTGATCCTTCTTCGCTGAATTTGCACAAGTCCTAAGTTGTCTCCGACTTAGACTAAGTCGCCTCCGGTCTAACGCGCTACGCTTTAAATGGTTGAACCGCTTCTCCCTTCATCTCTCTGGATCGGTCGCGATTCATCGTAGTTAGGTCGGCACCATGTGAGGCATTGGGTCGGCAATTATGTGAGGCATTGGGTCGGCAACCATGCTAAGTCGGACCCCTTTCTAATTAGCTAGGTCGGCCACCCTCTAATTAGTTAGGTCGGCCACCCTCTAATTAGTTAGGTCGGTTATCTCTTTAAGTCCTGAGCTATTTTAGGTCGGTCATTCTTGTTAGAGCATTAGGTCGGCAAGTCATGCGAATGGTTAGGTCGGCCTGCTTTTTAAGCCTTAAGCAGTTAGGTCGGTATCTCTTGGGTCGGCGCCATCTCCACACACTAGACCTGCTGAGTCGTAACCGAGATAGGGTTAACATCTGCCCCTCGAAGTATACGCCTTAGACTTAAGTCGTGTGCTTCGAAATATCTTAGCTCGGCTTCTCTTAGGTCGGTAGATCGCGTACGACTTACCAGTTAGTGTTGTTTTACATTCCTTCACCATGAGATATAAATTAGCCCCCTTCCTCCTTTTCCTTCATTCAAACCCCTGCTCAATTCCGCCATTAAAGCACCCTCAGATCTTAAAGGCAACTTTATTCAATCGATCACAAATAATCTCTGCTACGCATCGTGTAAGTGGTTTTCCTGATTGTAATTTATTGCCGATTCACATTCCTTGTTTGTTCGAACTCGAATCGCCTCCTTGCACCGAATCGCCTCCTTGCACGACGCTTCATTATGAACCCCATCGTATTCATAGTTGATGAAACTTAGGTTATGAAGTTTTGGCTTCAGATGATCGTTAATACCATGAAGGCGGTTGATCGCTTCAGGCTCGATGATCTCCAATGGCTGGGCATTGAACTTGTGACAATCTCAGTTTGCTTTGTTGGATGATTGGTTGGTGTGAATGAAGGTGGCTGTTGATGGGAAGGTTATTGGGTTAACGGGTTGAATGCCGTGAGATGGTGGTTTTCAGGGAATTTGAGTGACTCAAATTTCTGCCGACTTAAACTTTAAAACTTGAATCGAAGCCGAGTTAATCGCTCAGTGGAACTTGCCGACCTAAGCCTTTGAACCGCGGCCGTGTTAATACTTGGAGAGATCCCTATTTGTCGCTTGCAACTTAGATGACTGCCGAGTTAGGGAACTAACAAACCGGCTTTAACTTGTAAGAGATCCTTAGGTCGTGACCGGGTTAACACTTGAGCATCTGATCTCTTACCGTCTTAGTTTTATCTCGTGGGATTTTTTAGACCGTAGCTGGGTTAGGACTTTAGCCCTGAACGTGCTGACACCTAGGAGCATTGGCCTTCCTCGAGCACCTGATTTGTACTTTGAACTGTTCCAACCTTGAATTTGCTTGAATCTCATTGCATTACTCCACAGATTGTGTTAACTTGCCAACCTGTCGAAAATAATAAACAAAGAAAACCAAGGCGAAAATTTTGCCATTGACTGCCCACATCAAATGACAGATTAGTTGAGACAAAGTAATTAACTTAAATGCATTGCATGAAATGCTTGTGGATCGATCAACTAAGGCCAAATATCAATGCAAAGTATGAACAATTTGAACTAATTCGTTTGCATCAATGTTGTGCCTACATATTCAGACTTAAAACAATGACCCCTGGATTTTCACAACTAACAAATGCTTGCCAGTTTTTTTTTTTTTTTTTTTTTTTTTTTTTTTTTTTTTAATTCCAGTTATATTTGTTTATCGTCTTGTTGATCTTACACAACACCTCACACATTTTAGGAAACGTGCACCTTGATATTTGAATATATAGTTGTTTATGTAGAATGACTTCCCATCAAGGAGAAGAAGCAGCAAGTCAAGAAGAAGAAACTTTCCCGATAGCTGTTCCTATACAGAATCCTCCGGAAAGAACTTCGACTATTCTATCTTCGAGAACATTTATTCAGTTGCGTACTCAATTCGGCTTTGCTGAAGATGATGTCATATTTCCTGGACCGAATGATACTGCTGACCGACCTCCCTATGGTTTTGTCGCGGTTAATCGTCATATGTGCTTAAGTGGGGCGATCCCACCTTTCAATGACTTTCTTCGAACTCTTCTTCTTCGGATGTCAATTTCTCCGTTCCAACTTCATCCTAATGGTTACGCTATCTTGATGGGGTTGGGTGTTTTGTTCAGAAGAAATCTTGACCGACTGCCGAGCTTCGAAGAAATTCGCTACTTATGCTCGTTTGCAAAGAGCAAAGACCATCCTTCTCTTATCATTGTGAGAAGTGCAAGAAACCGCAAGCTCATTCTTGATCTTACTGAAAGTGTCCATGGATTTTTAAACCAATTTTTCTTTGCCCGCAGTCCCCCAGAGTTTTATGCTTCTTGGAGAGTAGGAAGTAAGATCATTTATTTCCGTCTTTCCACTTTCTTTTTTAACTCTTTTCGGGGTCCAAATTGCTGATCTCATTCTTTGCTTTTTTCAGCACTTCCCCTTCCCTCTAGAGATCCGATACATAGGCAGACTTTTGATAGACTGAGCGCTGTAGCCGCAGAAGAGAGAAGTATCAAGTTTCTACTAAGCGACGAATTTCTACATCAATACGGACTTCTCCACCCTTCTCGCTATACTCAGCTTTGTGAAGCTCCGACTGAAGTTCCCGATTCCCCGACTGAAGCATCGGATGCCCCCGTTACTATCAAACAACCCTCATCAAAAGAGTCTAACATCGAAGCTTCATTGGTGAAATGTTCCACCCCTACCGACATTATGGGGTCATCTAGTAAGGCGGCACTTGCCCCGATTGAGGAAGAAGAAGAACCTTCACAGCCTCTCGGGGGATTAGCTGATGTAGGAACTGAGAAAACAAGTCTCACCGAGCATGATGGTGACGATGTTTATGATGGGTTGAGCGACATAATAGTGACCTCACAGGAGCTTTTTAGAGATGACGTGTCTAAAACTATCTCTCCTATAGTTGAGGCGACGTCCCTTCTTCGACTAACACCAACACAAACACCAACTCCTCATACCCAAGCTATCATCACCTCTACACCAATGAGTGGTTTGTAGCTTAATGCGCGTAGCTTGCACATCACACAACACTTAGGATTTTTTTTTGGCGTTTGTTCACATTTAACTTCTTTTCTCCGGAAGTTTCTAAGACTTGCCATTTTTGCCTTTTCAGATTCCTCTATGGGGCGCAGCGGCAGCGGTTCTTATTATAAAGACTTTCGACGCTATGGAGGGCGTGGCAGCTATGATTACAAGCAATACTATACCGATCCCAGAGAGACCAATGAGCAGAGAGCTGCGCGAAAAGCTGAAGAGAGGAGAAGGTATGAAGAACGTCATGAGGGAGCGGGCACGCGACATGAATCCTTCCCAAGGGATGATGATTCCCATAAACGTAAAACGCACGATGATAGGGGGAAGAGCCATATTGAGGATTCGAGAAAGCGGACCAAACTTGGCGAGGAGCACGTGCCCGTGACATCTGAGAGGCCTGGTGCCTCAGTTTCTATTGACGTCCCTTCCAAATCTCCTGCTCTTGAAGGAAGTGCCATCCAAACACTTCTCAACAGGCCTTCGTACCATGTTGAAAGGGGCCCCCCGACTTTGCAGAGCCGATTCCCGAACTGGTGTTTGAGGGGGGTACGCTTCGACCTCGATTTGGTCCCCATCGACAAAGAAGCTATGTACAGAAATCTTGATGCTGTCAAGCTTGATATCGATAGAATGTCTGGATGGCAAAAGTTGGTTGATGAACTTCAAAGAGTTAATCGGGCTAACATCGAAGCAATGCTGACCATGGAAAATGACAAATCAGAATGGCAGAAGATTCTTGATCAACACAACGCTGAGATGAAGGAGATAGCCGAATACAATGAAAAACTCGAAGCTGAAGTAAAGCAGCTCAAAGATGATCTTGTCTCTTCTACTAATACTTATACCCAAAGAGAAGAGGTATTGCAAAAACAAGTGCGAGATGCGCACGCCAGCCAGAGGGACGCTGAAGCTAAAGCTGAGAGGTTGGAACAAGCTGTAGAGAACCACCGCACTGATGTCACCCAGCTGCAGAATAAACTGAGCGCCCGGGACATGGAGATTGAAGCGCTAAAAGCCCAACTTGCTCAGACCGAAAAAGATCGAGATGAGGCCATGGCTGGCAAAATTGCAGCCGAAGAAACTGCTCAGACCATGGAAAACGATATCAATTCGACTTTATTCGATTTTTATTTACATTGTGTCTTGGGACGCGGCAGCCTCTCTTTTCTTGGTCCTAAGTATGAAATCACCCTGGCCGAGGTGTGGGAAGCTGCTCTTAACATGTTTAAAGACGCCGGGTATGGCGATGAAGATTTTGAAGCGCGTTACCTGGATGAGGGAGCTCGCGCTGCTCTTGCGAAGGGGCGAGAACAACTTGCCAGGATGAGAACTGGAATGGCGGAAGAGGAACGTTCTGGAAAGGAATTAACGCTTACTTCCTCTGTCCAACCTCCAGTTTCTCCTGTGGTTGACATCACGGGTTCTAGCTCCTCTACTCCGCCTGCAGCTAAGACAGTAACTGAAACTACAAGTGCACAAGGCGGGGATGAAGGTGGTGAAAGCAACGAAGCACAGCGATATGAAATCAGCCTCAGAGATCCAACTGCCCCAGGTAAACTTGACACCGGACCAGCCCAAGTGGTGAACTGCTCGTTCGCTCCTTGTGAACTTGACGATCTTCTTGATTATTTTTCAAATGTCAATGAATTCCCGACTTTTGATTATTCCTCAAATGTTAATGAATTCCCGACTTTTGACGAGCCGTCATCCCCTCTCTTTTCGAAAGATACTGATATTTTAAGTTTTTTCTCCTTTGTAGAGAAAGCACCGAGTCAAACTCAAGCTTCTTCTCCCCCGGTGATCCTTCCTCCATCTCTTCAAGTGGCGCCTCCTTCTGCCTCGCAACCTGGGTCACAAGAAGAACAAATAGAAGCTCTCCATGGCCTGGATGATCCCATTGCTTCGCAAGAGCAAAAAGATGAGGGACTTGAGGGAGGTGACATATCTCCGGAGCGGACTCCTTCTGACGATATAACTTTATCTAAACTTGTCACTCCAGGAAGTGAGTCTTCCTCAAAGAGGAGAAGGAAGCAAGGAGCATCAAGGAGGAGAGGGAAGATAATCACTGCCACTGAAGAGGAGCCAGAAGTTGGGCCAGCTGCGCCTACCTCTCCTTCCTCCCTTATACCCACTGGCCGACCTGAAAAGCTGGTCATTCGGTCGGGTAAAGGGTCCAAAGGCAGTAAAAAGAAGTGAAGACTTTAGCTTTTTGTCTTTTGTATGAACTGGCCGAGAGTTGTGCGGGTATCGGCCCCCGCTTTTATTTTGAGAACCTGTATCTGCATTATAGTTGAATAAAATGATTCTTCGTTTGTACAAACTTCTGTTTGAATTTGAGAATGCATTTACTATTTATTTTTGCACAAGTTTGTTTATATAGTGTTGCAGCGGGCTTATGGTATGTTGCTTGAGTATTACTCTACTGATGCATCTATACTACTATACCATGTTGCCCCCATACCTTAAGCTTGCTGCAATATTTTATACTTCGAGGGGACTTGCACTCTTATTTGCTAAAGAATAATTATTTTATTCTTTAAAGAAAATTTTTATAGAGTACAACTCCCTTCGTATAAGTTTTTACGCTTGGTCGTTCGAAGAAATCACTTTTTTCTTTTGCTTATGTGCATATTTCATCAAGTGAATTCCTCTATGTGGTAAAGCGGACCTCTGAAGGGTACTTTAACTTCTTTTCTTTTTACGATCATTTCCCATAGTAGGCAAATTACTTTTCCTTTGAAAGTTAAAGTACGCTTTTGATGAGGATTTTTTTTTATAGAAAGTTGTACCTCTGAGGAGGGATTTTTTCACGTTTCAACACTTGGAAGTTTTATTTCAATCTCGGTGAAACGTGTACCTCCAAAGAGTTATGCTTTAGAAATCCTTTTCACGTTTCAACACTTGGAAGTTTTATTTCAATCTCGGTGAAACGTGGGTTTCCAAAGAGGTCTTTCTTCTTAATTGTGTTCCCGGGAGGGGGTTGTACCTCTGAGGAGGGATTTCTCACGTTCCAACACTTGGAAGTTTTATTTCAATCTTGGTGAAACGTGTACCCCCAAAGAGTTGTGCCTTTGAAGAAAGCCTTTTCACGTTTCAACACTTGGAAGTTTTATTTCAATCTCGGTGAAACGTGTGCTTTCAAGAAGGTCTTTGTTTTTGCATTTCAACTTTGGTGAAGTGAAATTCCGAAGAGCGGTTGCTACACTTCAACTCCTGGCGAAATGGGCCTCCGAAGAGGGCTTTTATTTTGTTTACATTTCAACTCTGGTGAAGTGAAATCCCGAAGAGCGGTTATAACACTTCAACTCCTGGCGAAATGGGCCTCCGAAGAGGGCTTTTATTTTGTTTACATTTCAACTCTGGTGAAGTGAAATCCCGAAGAGCGGTTATAACACTTCAACTCCTGGTGAAATGGGCCTCCGAAGAGGGCTTTTATTTTGTTTACATTTCAACTCTGGTGAAGTGAAATCCCGAAGAGCGGTTATAACACTTCAACTCCTGGTGAAATGTGCCTCAGAGAGGGTTTTCATCGCCTGGAAGTTACTCTCTCATGGTTGGAGGGTCATGACTCCTCCAATCTTTTTTTTGTTGAGTAGAGAACTTTCTTTTTTGTGGCGTATGACCCATTAGAGGTCTTTTTATCCTCCGAAGAGTTGCGCCTCCGAAGAGGACTTGTGCCGCTGATGGTAGCTTTGGTTGTTCCTCTGTTCACTTGCTTATGCCTTTTCAGCGATCCTCTTTTTTTTTTTTTTTTTTTTTTTTTTCTTTTCAAGTTTTCATTCCCCTTTCTCTCACAAGTGGCTTGTTTAATCCAAGGAAGTGTACTTCATTGTCAGGCAAGTTCGTGAGAACGGGCACTAGCTTCCTAATTGGATGTTTGTTCGTTCAAACAATCTCAATTTATTAACAAGGGCTCGTTTCTATCGAAATCATAAGCCGTTCAATTGAAGCATTTCCTATCTAGGATTTGAATTCGGGGCCTTTATGACTTGAAATTTGTTTGCTGAATGATGGTGAGAATCACTCGGTCTTATTATGCGCAAGTTTCATTTCCATTGTCTGCAAAAATTTAAATTGACATTTCAGCAATACATTTTATGTATTTTTATATCGAAAACAAAGCAAACATATAATGATAATAAGGAACACAAGATTTATAGTGGTTCGGCCATGAAATTGGGCCTACATCCACTTTATATTCTTTCATTATTTACTTGCATCAGTTTCACAATTGCTTTCAATTACAAGAATCATACATTCATAATTCTTTTTACAATGTTTCAACAAAATTTTCAAGTAAAGTATGGACGCAAGTGGTTGCTGTTCCATGCCCTTGGAATTTGATCTCCATCAACAGTGGTGAGCTTGAATGTGCCGTCGAGAAGCTTCTGACCTATTACATATGGTCCTTCCCAATTTGGTCCAAACACACCTGTCGCGGTCATAATTCTTTTCAGGACTAGATCTCCAATTTCAAAGCTGCGTTGACGAACTTTGGAATTGAAATGCCTGGCTATCCTTTGCTGATGAGCTGCAACTCTGAGGTTAGCTTCATCTCTTTTTTCATCAAGGAGATCCAGCGCTTCAAGTTGCAGCTTTTCATTTTCTGCTTGATTGAAATGGATTCTTCTGTGTGAAGGGACCTCTGTTTCAACCGGGATCATTGCTTCCGATCCGTATGCTAACGAAAAAGGAGTATGCCCAGTTGCAGTTTTGTGAGTAGTTCTGTATGCCCATAGTGCAAGTGGTAGTTTGTCGACCCAACCACCTTTTGCTCTTTCGAGTTGCTTTTTGATGGTTGATTTGATGATCTTGTTCACTGCTTCCACTTGCCCGTTTGCCTGCGGATGAGCTACTGCCGAAAAGCTTTTCTGGATTTTGAATCGTTTGCAAAAATCCTGGAATTCCTCACTTTCAAACTGAGTACCATTGTCTGTGATTATTTTCTGAGGCACACCGTATCTGCAAATGATATTCTTGGTCACAAAGCTTATCATTTTCTTAGAAGTGATAGTAGCCAATGGTTCAGCTTCAGCCCACTTAGTAAAATAATCAACCGCAACAATAGCATATTTAATCCCTGATTTAGCAGTTGGTAGCGGCCCAATGAGATCCATTCCCCAAATTGCAAATGGCCATGGACTGATCATCTGTGTGAGTTCGGTAGAAGGTGCTCTAGGAATTTTGGCATATCTTTGGCACTTGTCACATTTTCGGGAGTAATCTGCGGCATCCCGATTAATTTCTGGCCAAAAATATCCGTATCGGAGAATTTTCTTTGCTAATGTTTGACCACCTGAATGATCACCGCATTCTCCTCCATGCACTTCAGTTAGGATTGTTTTGGACTCTTCCCGGGATACACATCGAAGCAATGGCATTGAGAATCCTCGTCTGTATAATTGACCATCCTGGATTATATATCGAGAAGCTTTTCTCAGTAGCTTTTGTCGTTCTTTAGAGTTTTCTGGTAAAGAGCCATTGAGTAGATACTTTGTTATTGGAGTCATCCATGATTCTTGCTCTTGCGACATACTCATAACCCAATCGATATCCATTTCATCAATGCTCGGATTTGACAAAACTTCCACTGGAACTAACCCTAAGGATTGGGCTTCGCCAGAACTTGAGTATTTTGCGAGAGAATCTGCTTTCATGTTTTCTTCTCGAGGAATATGACTTATCGTGTAATGGTCGAATTCACATAAAAGTTCCCAAGCCTTTGACACATAAGCGGGCAGATTTCCTCCTTTCGTTTGAAACTCCTTCTTGACTTGGCATACTATAAGTTGCGAATCACTGAAGATCTGTAACGCTCGAATGTTTAGTTCTTTAGCAATTTTCAAACCAGCAATCAGAGCTTCATATTCTGCTTCATTGTTTGTTGAAGGAAATTCTAATCTTAGCGCATAGCATAATGACCGGCCTTCAGGAGTTTCAAGAACAATTCCAGCACCTGAACAGTAATCATTTCTTGCGCCATCTACAAATAACTTCCATTGGGTTGGGGAGTTCTCGATTGTTTCTTTCTCGCTGTTACCCTTGTCTGTAAATTCTGCAATAAAATCTGCCAAAGCTTGTCCGTTGATCGCTTTTCTAGGATGATAAGTGATGTCATATTGGCTCAATTCAATATTCCACTTTAAAAGGCGGCCCGAAGTCTCAGGGCGAAACAAGACTTGCTTTAAAGGTTGATCAGTGAGGACTTTGATAGGATGAGCCTGGAAATATTGCCTCAACTTTCTTGAGGCAATCAATAGACAATAGGCGAGTTTTTCCAACTTGGAGTAATTCATTTCTGCCCCAGTGAGTCTTTTGCTGATATAGTAAACTGGATGTTGAATCCTTTTGTCTTCCCGTACCAGCGCTGCACTTAAAGCATGAGATGAAACTGCCAAGTATATAAGGAGATCCTCGCCATCGCCGGGCCTAGAAAGTATTGGAGGCGTTTCCATATGTTGAATCAATTCTTCAAAGGCTTTCTGGCATTCGGGAGTCCAGTCAAAGTTTTTCTTTCCTTTCTTTAGAGCGTCGAAGAATGGAATGCATTTATCAGTGGCTTTGGATATGAACCGACTTAAGGCGGCAATTTTTCCATTGAGACTTTGCAATTCCCTCTTTGTTTTAGGAGCTTTGACTTCTTTTAAAGCAGTGATTTGAGCTGGACTAGCTTCAATGCCCCTAGCGCTCACGATGAAACCCAAGAACTTTCCAGATTCTACCCCGAAAGAACATTTTAAAGGGTTAAGCTTCATTCCGTAACTTCGGAGGATTGCGAACATTTCTGCTAAGTGTTCGATGTGATCCACTGCTTTCTTAGATTTTACTAGCATGTCATCAACGTAAACTTCCATAGTCTTTCCCAACTGCGGTTTGAACATAGCATTGACCAGTCTTTGGTATGTTGCCCCCGCATTCTTCAACCCAAAGGGCATAACTCTGTAACAGTAAAGACCGACATCGGTGATAAAGCTTGTGTCCTCCTGATCTGGCTCATGCATCATGATCTGATTATATCCGGAGTAGGCATCCATAAAAGACAACAATTCATGACCCGCTGTTCCATCTACCAGTTGATCGATCCTGGGTAATGGGAAGCTGTCTTTGGGACAGGCCTTGTTTAGATCTGAAAAGTCGATGCACACTCTCCATTTACCATTGGCCTTCTTAACCAGCACTGGATTTGAAACCCAATTTGGATAGGTAGATTCTCTGATGAAATTATTCTCCATGAGCCGGTCAACTTCCTCTTTCAATGCTGTCGACCTTTCTGGACCTTGGATTCTTCTTTTCTGCTTTACTGGCGTGAACTTTGGGTCAATATTCAGAGCATGTACCGCAACTTCTGGGGATATTCCGCACATATCGGCATGGGTCCAAGCGAAAACATCCAGGTTTGCTTTCAAAAAAGATATCAAGGCATTCTGAACTGACACATTAAGTTGTGAACCCACATTCAGCATCTTGTTTGGGTCCTTCAGATCAACGGGCACCGGTATCGTTGTTTCTGCTGGTACCACCCTACTCTCCCCCGCACTGGCCTTTCTAGGATCCATCACTTTTCGTGCCCCGCTATGCTCGCCAGTGCAGGGTCCGCCCTGTAGTTGCTATAGGGTTGGTGTTTTGATGCGGATTGGGGTTGCCGCATCTTTTCCCATTTCTCTTTTTCTTGACTCTCGCAGCTCTGTCCAATAACATTCTCGCGCAACATTTTGATCCCCTTTTATAACTCCTACTCCATTGTCAGTAGGAAATTTAATAGTGAGGCACCACGGGGCTAGGATAGCCTTGAATGCTGCGAGTGTTGGACGGCCAAGAAAAGCATTATAAGCAGAATATTCATCGACGATCACAAAAGTTTGTCTGCGGACCACTTTCCTTTCTCCTTCTCCAAGTTCAACAGGTAGATCAATGGTCCCAACTGGTTGCTTTGGCTCCCCAGTGAAGCCAACAATCTTCTGAGATGAGGCTTGCACATCCGCCATCGGGATTTTCATCTGGTCAAACGTTTTCTTGAAGAGGATGTTGCAAGATGCGCCGCAGTCAATAAGAACTCTTCTGACAATAGCCGGTCCAATACCGGCCGAGATGACTAACGGGTCCAAAGTAGGGGCCTCAATGCCCGTGGAATCTCTAGCCCTGAACACAATATCATCATTAAAAGTCCTTTGTTGTTTCAGGGGTGTAGAGTCCTCTAAAACAAAGACATTCTCTTCAGTTGGCACATGTTTCAGAGCTCGAGTGTACCTCTCCATTTCACCCCAGCTTCTGCCTGCTGGGTGGGGTCCTCCTGTGATGACATTAATAACTGGCCTTCCAGATTCATGTCCTGCGGCCTTCTCATTTGTCCTGGGCTGATGAGCAAGAGCTTGTTGCCCCTGACTTGACGAAGCAGGATCATTACCACTCTTCTTCACAAATTGCTGCAGCTTATTTTCTCTTAGCAATTCTTCGATTATATTTTTCAATTGACGGCAGTCGTCTGTGTCATGACCAGGCTGATTATGGAAGCGACAGAACTTCCCACTTTGCACAGCTTTTCTTCCGGTTCTGAGAACAGGAGGTTTGGGATACTCAAAAGAATCTTTTGTAGCCAGGTAGATGCGCTCTGGTGTCTCTAACAAAGGAGTATATTCTGATGGCTTGAAGGATCGAGGCTTCTTTGAATTGTGTTGTTTCCTTCCATCATTATTTTCTCTTTTCTGTCCCACAGATCCATTCTTACGTGGCGCAGCAGTGTTGTCTTCAGCTTTCTCTACTGTTGCCTTTGCCGGGACAGGACGGCTTTCCAAACGCATGAATTCATCCGCCTTTTTGTAGAACTTTTCCAGAGAATTTGGCTCCTTCATGTTCAGCCACTTTCCGAATTCACTTGACTTATCAATAGCTCTCATCAAATAGGTCAAGACCATGCGGGGTTCTGCATTATCCACCTCAGCTAACGCTATATTAAAGCGATTTAAAAAAGACTTGATAGTTTCCCCCGGATTCTGTTCCAAACCGGATAACGACATGATGTCTTTTGCCTTTGAAGCATATAGCCTAAATTGCTCTTTAAATTTCCTGGTTAGGTCTGAAAACTGATCGATGGACCGGACAGGTAGTTTTGTGAACCAAAGCAGAGCTACCCCTTCCAAATACACAGGAAAATAGCGGCATTTTATCTCGTCAGAAGCTCTGGCACCTGTCATGTGCCAATCATATTTGTACAGGAACTCATTTGGATCACTTGTCCCTTTGTAAGCTGGAATGGTCGGAGGGACGAACTTCCTTGGGAATTCAGCTTTTAGGATCTTTTCAGTAAACGGAGTCTTGCTCGGAGCGAAACCCCACTCTTTCTCATCTTCGACCCTTTGCATACTTTCTTTCATAATCTGTCGAACCATACCAGAAAGATATTCTTCGTCATTCCTATTTCTGGATCCTCCAGCCTCAGGCAATGTCCGTTCAAAGGGGCTAGCAGCCCTTTCGGGAATGTTTCTAGTTTCAGCATCATGGACATTACCGACAAAGTTCCTTTCATTATTCGCAGGTTGACGGTTTGCCCCGAGCAAATCGTTTAACCTATTCAGAATCAGAGCATTCTGAGCATTCTGAGCTTCCAATTGCGCGTTCTGGGCATTTATTTGCTGATTCAACCCAAAGATAGCAGCGTCCAATTCCGCTTTTGAAACTCCAACAGCTGGAGTGGCTTGATTTGGTGTTGGGGAAGCGGAGGTTCCCTCTTGAATGTTTGCAGATCTCACAGATTTACTTTTCCTTCCAGGAGCCATGATTTCGGATAGACTTCTGGTTCTTAAAGAAACTTTATCTACAAATCTTTCTGAAGCAATGATGATAGATGTCCTGAGTTCAATTCTCAGTGAAAGCACCAAAATGTTAACGCTCAAATTTAAACGCTAACACCCTGGTGTATAGGATGTGATTGTGAAAGCACCACCCGTTCGTACGGGAAACAGAAATAAGCAGAGAGTATGCAGAAAAAACAGTAAGAGACACAGTATTTATAGTGGTTCGGCTTATAATCCAGCCTACGTCCACTTTAATCTCTTTATCACTAGTTTGATTACAATCCTTTACAAAATCTTTCAATTACAACACACTTCAAGTGATGGGATATGTAAAACAAGTAGCTCAAGCTTTAACAATCATCTTCAAATCCATGGTGAATGTAGATGATTTCTTCATGGAGTTCTTTTAGAAGTTTGTTGGATCTCAAAAGCTTTGAAGTAGTCTGGAATTCGGCAGAGTAATGGCGCCTGAAATTGATCCACCCCCCCAAAAGTCCTTTGAATGTTGGAGGTAGGTTGGTATTTATAGGCAAAGATTTTGGACCTAAACTCGGTCTTAACTCCTCGCCGATCTAGTTAAGTCGCGGCCGACTTATAGGAGCTCTGATATGGTCAAGCTGTGTTGATCCTTCTTCGCTGAATTTGCACAAGTCCTAAGTTGTCTCCGACTTAGACTAAGTCGCCTCCGGTCTAACGCGCTACGCTTTAAATGGTTGAACCGCTTCTCCCTTCATCTCTCTGGATCGGTCGCGATTCATCGTAGTTAGGTCGGCACCATGTGAGGCATTGGGTCGGCAATTATGTGAGGCATTGGGTCGGCAACCATGCTAAGTCGGACCCCTTTCTAATTAGCTAGGTCGGCCACCCTCTAATTAGTTAGGTCGGCCACCCTCTAATTAGTTAGGTCGGTTATCTCTTTAAGTCCTGAGCTATTTTAGGTCGGTCATTCTTGTTAGAGCATTAGGTCGGCAAGTCATGCGAATGGTTAGGTCGGCCTGCTTTTTAAGCCTTAAGCAGTTAGGTCGGTATCTCTTGGGTCGGCGCCATCTCCACACACTAGACCTGCTGAGTCGTAACCGAGATAGGGTTAACACCTTCTCTTTAGGTAAACCTTTTGTTAGTGGATCTGCAATGTTATCATTTGATCTTACATAGTTAATTATGATAACCCCATTGAAGAGAAGTTGTCTGACAGTATATCTATGACAAAAATGTCTAGACTTGCCATTGTAAAACTTACCATTGGCCCTTCCAATAGCTGATTGGCTATCGCAATGTATGCTTATTGGAGGTAAAGGTTTTTCCCAATTCGGATTCTAAAAATCCTCGAAGCCAATCCGCTTCTTCTGCGGCTTTGTCTAAGGCAATAAATTCTGATTCCATCGTTGATCTTGCTAAACAAGTTTTTTTAGAGGATCTCCAAGACATTGCCCCACTAGCTAAGGTAAAAACATATACACTGGTGGATTTTGTATCCGATGAACGAGATATCCAGTTTGCATCACAATATCCTTCTATTACAGATGGGTACCTATCATAATGTAGTCCATGACTTTGTGTAACATCCCGAAAATTTTGAATTTAAAAATTTGGTAATTTATTGGAATTTTTAAATTTAAATTTGAGAATTTCAAAAGAAATAAAATATTGTAATAAAATCACATATTTATTTAATGTTAATAACTAAAACAACTTTTCTTTTTAACAAAGTAAAATAAGAAATTATCTTAAAACCATTAAACAAAATAAGGGTTATAAATTCAAATATTGATAGTTTGAGTTTTAAATAAATAATGAATAGATTAAGTAACAAACAAGATTTTGTATTAAACAATAAAATAAAAAGTAAGTTGAAATTTAGATAATAATAGTTAAAAACTTTAAATAAGAACTCAATTTTATTCCATTCAAATATAGACATAAGAAAACAATAGTTAAAACAAACACTTTCATTTAGAAAAACAAAAATAAAATAATACTTGCAAAAAGAATAAAACAAGTTGCTGTGAACCATAGCAATATAAATCAAACAGCACATTTCTACAAGTACACAGGATAGAAGCATCACAAAACATGCTTACATTAAATGCAAGCCTCTACAAAGCAACATACTTTCATTAAATGCATTTACTCTCCAGCAAGAAGAAAATCACATCAGCAACTTTAAAGCATGGGTTTATTCATCTTGTACTTGCTTTAGTAAGCCTCAGTTTACACACAACCTGTTATATATACATGAACATAGTCTCAGTTCATTCGTTTAACAAATATTAACTGAGATCAGAAAATAAAAGAAAAGAAAACATCACTTTTCATTCAAAATTCAAAACAATTTACTGAAAAAAAAAGAAAGAAGAGAAGATTCACCCTGCAGTTTAAAAAAAATCAATAAACCCTCTGTTTCTATATTTTCCAGGTGAGTAAACATGATTTTGTAAAGGATATTAAGTTTATTTAAAATAGTTTAAAACTTCAATTATAACTGCTTTGTTCATATTTCAGTATGATAATACCCCAGTGTTGCTTTGTGTTCTCTGTAAACATTCATGCAGGGATTACATTTGTTTTTAAACTAAAGTCTATTTGCTAATAACCACTAACAAGCTATGATTTTTCACATAATCAAGTTGGTTAATCCATGAAACAAGATTTTGCAAGTTTATTTAAATATGCAGTGGATTATCACCACTGTAACTTTGGTTTACAGATCTTCACTAATATTGATAAAAATAAATTGTTGTAAAATATAAATTCAAGAATATTTATTGAACCTATACTCCAAGACGTGAATTTTAAAACAAAAAGTTAGACTTTTAGTTTGGTATTCTCAGAGAAATTGGTATATGAACAAAAGTTATACTTTTATGAATTTTTGAAAATCAAATCAATTATAAATATTGAAATTCGTATGGAAGCATCTTGAACACCTACGAATCCAGGAAAATTGTTGAAGAATTTTTATAATGTGTGAATGGGTAGAACGAATTAAAGATAGGGTTGAAGTGGTAAGGTGAGTCGAGCCTGGAAAGGCGATCGCTGCTCCGCCTATAGGCAACCGGACTTCGTCACTCCGGTGCCATTCGCGGCGTCACACGTCAATGGAGCTTCAGTCAAGTTTTCGTGGCCTTTGATGGCCAGAGGAGGTGGCGCGAGTGGATTTCCTGAGGACGAGGCGTTTTTGGGTCGGCTGTAGTTTTTCGTACAAATGGCTACATTTTGGTTTCGAGCCGATGCCTTCAATTTGATGTTTGATTTCGAGTGTATGGGGTGTTAGTGACTTGCCGGAGTCATTGGTGATCGCCAGAGAGGCGTCGTTGTCGTGTGCACATGCACGATTTGGCCTCTGTGTCAGTGGGAGGATGGTCTGGGAACTCGGTAATGTTTTCGGGCATATGGGGTTGGAATCGGGGTCAAACTCGAGAAAGTGGAGAACGTTCATTTCCAGTTTTGAATTTATAAGCTTTTTTTAAAAAAAAAGGGAAAGGAGAAGGAACAGACGCGGGGAAGAAGAAGATACTTAGGGGAAAATTGGTGGGATACTCGAGTTTCGACTCGAGTAGGGCCTGGGTATTCTCGGCTTTATAAAGATACAACAAGTTGTGACAAAACTTTAGTACCAAGGAAGTAACTAATACTCGTTTAGTTTAAGCAAGAACTTATTTCAACAAAATTTAATTAAACTCTGTAGTTAGTCATAAATTGATTTTTAAAAGTTTAAAGAAAATGTTAAATGATAATTAAGAAGAATAAGTTTTGTAAATTAATGATTTTGAAAAGAAATTAAAAATGATTTAAAAATTGTAATTAAATTGATTAATAAACAACTAAGTATTCAAATTAAATTGTCAATTAAGAAATTGTTATTCAGATAAATTAAGTCGACAAATCAAATTTGGCGGTTAAATAAAATAACAAATTTTGAAGCGATAAAACGAGTAAATTAAGATTTAATTTATTGATCCAAATTTTTATCATTGATTTGAAAATAATTATGTGGTAAATTTATTTAAACCACATTTGAAAATAAATTAACTATTGCTGTGCACTATATTGATATTTCTGTTCTAATTGTGATGCTGTGTAAATTGCCATGTACTGCATTATAATTTTGTTTGTTTGTTCTGTATTGATGTGAAAACCCTGTTGCCCGTAAAACGGCATTTAAACTTCGATGCGACAGGGAATCGGAATTCAGTTGGTTATCCGAAACCCACATCGAACCTGTGAATATTTGTGAATGACATCCACATGTTTTAAAATTTGACACTCACTATTCGAACTAGCCGGGAAAGGACCTTTGTGTCGTATAACCCATTTCGAATATGTGATTCGACATTATGGATAGCATTTGAAGACCGGTGTTGAAGACCAGGTATTTGCGAGAGCGATAGGATGACCTGTCGATTTACTCTGCACCGAGTTGCTCCGGTATAGAGTTCTCCATATGTGATGGGGAATCCGATCGGGATTGTGGATATCCGGATTGCAAGGGCTTCTTTGGAAGTGCCTTCGGTTCTATTCGAACCCAGAACAGACTTGTATGGATTGTATGTCTGACATTGCAAGTTGAGATATAAAGCTGATTTCTTTCAAATATATTTCTGTTGGTGGCGGAGATTTATTCTCTTCGCTTAACACCCTTCTTTGAGACGTACGAGCTCAGAGGTTATGTAGTTGATGGTTATTAGCGATATATTCCCAATTTGGTAATATGACATGCTGAGTGTTGCTGTGAAATGATCATTGTTTGATCATTTGTGACATGATCATTTGTTTTGATCATTTATCTTTGTGATCATTACTTTGATCATTTGTTGATCCAAAGCATGGCTTTGTACCGAAGCGTGGCTTTGTGGACGAGACTTCGTCGAGCCTCACACCCCGAAATGGTCAAAATAGGAAAGATGCGGTAAGGTTATTGGGGGTAGCACCCCTTAGGGTATGTGCATTTCCTTCTGGATAGAAGTGGTATCATGGTATGGAGCCCAGATACTTAAATTATGTTGATATCGCAAATATATATATATATATATATATATATATATATATATATATATATATATATAACTTTGTGATCTGTTGCTGGGGCCCCGGTTAAAGGTTGGTTACAACCAGGAGATGGCATACTCGTGTCAGTAGTTACCTAGTTAGGGGTAACCCGGCCTTGTGTTGGCAGAGATCCAGTTTGGTTCTCGGGAACGTCCTTCCAGAGGGGTTCTCATGTGGCAATGGGAAGTTCCTTGGCCTGACCATTTGTTGGAAATCCAATTCTCAATACGAAACCCTGTACGGTTTTAGTTGTAAAACCTACCATGCAGCATGGCGGTAACCTGCCACAAAACATGGTAGCTATAGTAGGCATAGTTCGGAATGTCTATGCTGGCTAAGATTAATATTCTATTTTTCAAAATGTTTTCTTCGCTATGCACTAGTAATAATACAAAGAATTCTATTCTCGTATCAAGCATATTTAACTATCATAAGAAGAAATCTCCTCCAATTCTGCGTTTGCATTGTGTGTGTGGCGGGAGGTCTTATGGTAGTTCCATTTTTAAAAGCTATCCGAAAATCCTTTTTATAAATCTAGTTTCTTTAAAAGTAACTGTTGTTTTTGTTTACTCATACCAGTCCCATGACTGATCCGGAGTTTATTGTTTTCTTTCCTAAACTCCAGGTGCCCATTATTTCTACACGGGCAGCCTAGTAGCAGGTTTCTGTATTTTGGAGTAGCTGTATTTTGGAGCTCTTATCTTGGAGATATCTTAGGAGCTTTTGGAGATTTCAGGTGTTTAGCTTGTAACGATCCTGAATTTTGAACAATTTAAAAATGAAGATATTTAATTAATTTTAAATATTTGAGATAATTTTAAATTGAATTCCAATAAAACTATGAAGTTGACGATTAAATTTTAGAATTTAATCTATTTTTAAAGTTGAATAGAAATTTGAATTTAACTTTGAAGTTTGAAATTGAATATTAGAAATTGTATTTTAAATTCAAACAAATGACTTATTTTAATCAATATAAAATAAATTGAGAAACACGTTAATATAAATTTGTGCTTGATAATTGAACTTCAAAACGTTTATAAGTTTATTTAAAGAAAAAAATTTTTGTATACAAAACAAAATTTAATTCAAAATAAAAATAAAAATATAAAAATAAACATAATAAAAAAAAAGAAAAATAAAAAAAAAAGAGTATACGTTGCCTTACTCCTATCAGCTAAATCCACGCCTTCATTTACGCCTTAACTCGTACCTTCCTCCATACCTAAATTCACGTCGTCTTCTCCCATAAAACACGACACCCCTCCCTATCATTTCATTATCAAACAAAAAGAAAAAAAAAGATAAAAAATGGCGACCGTGTTCCTTAATTATCGTTCGCACAAGCTAGGGCTTGTGTAGGAATCGAAGTGGCCGACCTTCAACAATTGGGGCTTTCGTTCGATTTGTGTTGCTTCATCTTCATTCGCTCGGCATCAAATCTGCTCGCGGCCTTGTTCTAATTTGTGCACTCCATTTCGATTCGGTGAAAGGTGAGTCTTTGGCTCACGATTAATTTTATTTCAAGTGTTTAAATTTGTTGAATTGGTTGCTTGGTAGCATGCTATGAATTGGTATTTTTTTTTTTGGCTTCCATTTGCTCGGTTAATTTGCATGCTATGATTTGGGGCTATCTGCTATCACTTACGCGGTTACTTGAATCTGAACTAACAAGAACAGTTGCTTTGTGGATTTGCGTTTAAACTGATAAGAGCAGATGCTATTGCATGTTCTGTTTTAAACTGTTAAGAACAAATGCTATATAAATTTTTATTTAAATTGATGAGAGCAGATGCTATTGTTTTAAATTTAAACTGTTAAGAACAGATGCTATTTGCTGTCACTTGCTCGATTTCTTGAACTTTAATTGATGACAACAGATGCTATTGTTTTAAAATTTAAACCTGTATTGCGTGTGTACTTGTCTTCATAAAATTGTCACTGTGCTTCTGACCTTTCTGGTCTCTGATCATTGCTTGGTCATCTTGGTGAGCAATTGGTCTGTGCTGCATTGTTCCCTGTACACTGTTTTGTATCATCCTTAGTTTTGTTTCTGCACCATGTTGCATATGTCTTGCCTTTGACTGTTTGCAACTGTGTCTTTGATTGTCCTCTGTTCTCTGTAACTCAAAGCGGTGAAGATATTTTCCCGAAGTAAATTTTAAGCTTGCTCGAGTAAACTTTGTTTCAAGTCTGCATATAGGAAACATAATTGTTCCAGTTTATTTTAAAATGGTGTTGAAGTGATAAATGGAAATGTAAACTTGGAATTTTGAAACTGAATTTAAGTTGAATTCAAACAAGTTTGAATTCTGTTGTCTTTTGAAATGGTTTAAATTCAGGGAATTTCAAAGTTTGATTTTTCTTAATAAAACAGAAACTGTTTCTGTTTTATATGTAAGAGTAAAATTTAAATTGAAGGTGGAGATTAAACTTCAGTTTTTAAATATAGGTTTAAAATTGAATTGTTTGAATGAATTGCATTTAATTGCTATGTCCTACATCAGCATGTTGCCTGGTTTTAGTCTTGAATACATTCTGTAGCCATCTTGACTTGGGCTTGTGGTTTAATGTCTTACTATTACCATTTTCTTTGCATCACTGATGCATTTCTTATGCATATTCTGTCATGAACTCAATGAGTTGTATTCATTTTTTTGTCTGCACTAACCCAGTTTCATTTGCATGCTGATGATCTGATACTTTAACTTGAATCTGCGCATTCCATATGCTCTCTGATAATGTTGAACTTCACTGTTGCATTCCATTTTTGTTGCCTCTAATTCACTGAGTTGCACATGTTGCACTGACCCATATGTTTCCATTTGAAGTTACATCGTCTTCCTGATTTCTGGCATGTATATATATATATATATATATATGCATTCTTGTGTATATATATATATATATATATATATAGGTTATCATCTTGCTTGGTGGTGCATTTTTGTTGCGGCCTGTATATATTACTAGCTCTTGTTCATCTTTGTTGCTTCACCACAGTTTGCATTTGCCACACTTATGTTCCCTGTTATCAACTGGACCTGATCATGTTTTGATTCCAAACTTCTGTTCACTTGCATGTATTGTTGGTTCATTTGTATCACCTGTTCCCTTGTACTTGTTTGGCTCTGCGATTCATTGCTGTTGCCTCTGTGTTTGTTGTGTCTGCTGCTCCCTGCATTTGTTTCACTGTACTTGTTCACTGCCCTGTACACGATCCGTGTTGCATGTTGCTGTTGCTGTTGCATGTTTGTTTGCTACTGTGTCGTCTCTGATGTTGTTTCATTTGTGCACTAATTCAATGCTTAGTGCATTGTGCATCTGTTTTGGACTTGCAGTTTGAATTGCATTGAGTTGAGTCGAGTTTGCAGCGATTTGTCCGATTTGCGCTTGCACGCGTGTTGGCGAGGCAGTGCACATGTGTATTAATATACGTGTGTACTGCAGCCACACGGGATTGACAGATTTTAAAATTTTAAGTTGTTAATAATGAAAATCCATAATAGATTTAAATTGATTCATTTGTTTCGTCATCTCTGTCACCATTTTATTCAGTTCATTGCAAATTTATTTACTTGAGTTAAGATTAATCCTGACTCGAGTGTTTTGTGTTTTGCAATTAACGCTCGGGTCAGACCGAGTATTTTTACAGCTTGAAGATTTTCAGGCCGCGAAGTTAGAGAGAGGGGATTTCGGCATTCACTAAAGTTTTAAAGAGATTTTTCTTGTATTAATAAAAGATATATTCCGCTGTATAAAAATTTAATGCATTGTACAAACTCTGTATATAAAAGAAAAATTCATTTATGAACAATATTATGTTATTCTGTGATTCTGTGGCTGATTCTGTTTAAACTCTATAAACTGACTAACAATCCGTCATTTTGAACGTTTCTAGTTGGTTTAATTACCGACTAGAGGCGGTCAGAGCGGCGGGTCGTTACAAAAGTGGTATCAGAGCTTTGGTTTACTCAAAGCTCAGTTTATGATGTTTAATATGAATAGTTACTAGAACCACTATAAAGAAAGTGTTTTCAAATTTAAAGAAGTTTAAAATTGTTTTCTTTAAAATAAAAGGTATTTTGAAAGTTTGAATTATTTTGAAAGTTCCCCTCTCTAAATTTAGGTGCGATAGTTTATATTCGGTGAGGTCTCATTAGATTTGAGTTTCGATCGTTCGGAAACTCATTATCGAATTATTGAGATCTATGAAAAAATGAAATATGAGTTAAGTGAATTAATGAATTGGTTTAAATTGGTTTAAATCAAATAACTTGAATATTTCGAGTAATAATTGTGAAATAAAATGATATGTTAATTTAGTTATAATCAAGAGAATTATTGAACTATAACTTGGGAATTTGATTCTGAATTATTTTGAGAAATTGATTTAAAATGTGGTGAAGAATTATTTAGTAAATAAATGAATTATAAGTATTTAACTTATAATATGGATTTTGGGTATATAACTGAGTTATATAAATTGAATTGAATTGAATTAATAAAAACATTTATAAATTGAAGTTTTATAAATAGAAAGGGAATTTGTAAAGATTGTTTATAAGTTCGAAATCAATTGAATTTGATAAGTAAATTGTTGTAGCTTATTAAAGGAGTTATATCCACGATTTTGGACAGTGGGTAATCCTTTAAAAATAAAAAAAATAAGTTGAAGAAATGATGAAATTGGTTGACAAAGTATATTCACGATTTTGGACAGTGAATACATTATTGAATAAAACAGATATGTTTTAGGTAAAATGATTGAATAATCCAACCTCTGCTAATAAGAATTGCAAATATTGATAGGAAACTTCGAAAACACCTTGTTAATTATAATGGCGAAAACCGAAGCACAAAAAGCAGCACGCCGTGAACGAAGAGAAATTGCTCGTAGAGAAGCAGAAGCGAGACGTGCGGAAATTGAAAGGAGATTCACTGAAAGGCAAGCACCTGGTCCATATGATGAGGTTATTTGCTATCGATGTCATAAAAAGGGACATTATGCCCTTAAGTGCCGAGTAAGGAGAAAGAAAAGGAATGTGGATGACCGGTTCGCTCGTCCTGAGATTGTGTGTTTTAAATGTCGGGAGAAAGGGCATTTTCTTAGTCATTGCCCTAAAGTGAAAAGGAAAAAGTGCGTACTCAATTTAACCGTCGATAGATTGACAATCTGCTACCATTGTCGTCAGTCTGGACATATAGCCAGAAACTGCACCGAAAGACAACGGGGAGAGCAAGCTATAGCCCGACCAGCTAGAGCGAAAAGTGCTAAGGTGATAGATAAAGATGGAAACATCTCATATTTTTGCAATAACTGTAAGGAGTGGGGGCATGTGGATTTTGAATGTGTTAATTTTCCTTTAACACAACATGAAATAGTGTCATCCGAAGATGAAAGTTTGGCAAAGATGCATACTATCGGAGAAGAAGTCGTTAGTCCTTAATTATTCTGAATCTTAAACCAATCGATATATTTTGTAATACTATCCTTTGTAATCCACAATCTTTTGTGTACGTCTTTTAAAAGTATTAAGCTATGTAAAATTTTGTACGGAGGAAATATTTTAATGAAATAGCATTTTGGGAAGTGATATTATGAAATGAAATTTAATTGTTGATTTAACTGTATGAATCAAACTACTTTGATGTGAAGTTTATATTTCAAGTTTAAAACTATTGCCTAAAATAGTTAATGTGGAAATATGAATTTAATGGAACTAAATTGATGAATGATTTACTAAAGAACTAGTTGACTATTTTTTGAAATAGAAAGTAAATGCAAAGTTCAAATAGAATTTAAATTTCAAATTTGAAGTTGTCAACATGATAATCCATTATAGGTTTAATAGATTCAGTGATGAATTTGAATTTAAACGTGCGGAAAATTAAATTAAGTGAAAAACTTAATATTGAAAAGTTTGAAATCGGTTTAAAACTAATACTATGAAAAGTATGAAGGATTCAAACTATAAATTAAGTTGAAGTTGAAAAAGTTAATAGTTTTAAAAGTGTTTTAAAATGCATTAACTATCGAATACGTAGATTTCAACATTCAAGTAAATGGTTTTGTTGAAATAGACGTTCTCGAGAAGAATAAGGAAATGGTGGACTATAACACTGTTGTTATAGTAAATGGTTTCCGGAAGGAAATGTTGTTTATAGTATTGGGATTTATATATCTATCTTAAATCTGAATCCCTATACTAGTGATTTTGAGTTGTCGTAACGATGTTTTACGCAACATTCGTTTTAACTCAAATAAATGTGTTTAAAAGAATGATTTCCTTAAAGAATGAAATATATACTTAATTTTGATTCAAGTATATCGAATATTTTCAAAGTGTTGAAAATAAAAGAATTTGTGAATTACTTATTATTGAATAAGTATGGAAATATTTTCCAATATGAAATGAAAGGTTTGAAACTTTATCTTTTAAAGATAAATTGAAAAATGAATATTTGAAATTTGTTTCAAATGGCTAAGTGTGAAAATTTTATATCTTGTAAAGATATTATTTTGAGAAATTTGAACGATTAGTTCAACTTGGAAATTTTTCAAAGAATTGAATCTTGAGTTAAATTGAGTTTAACTTTGACACCAAAAACAATATAAGTTCAACTTTGAATTTTGGATAGTCGATTAGGATTGTATGTCTAACATTGTGAATTGATGACATATCATTTGATCTCTATTAAATATATATCTGTGGTGGCGGAGAATTTATTCTTTTAGCTTAACACCCTTCTCTGAGACATACGAGCTTAGAGGTTATATATCGATAGACATCAATTATGTGTTGAGAATTGACGATGTAACATGAAATCCAAATCGAATGTGAAGTCGATAATGAATTGGATTGTGAATGTGAATTAGGTTTGAGATAACCTTAAATTTTCAAATCGATTTAGAGGAAAATTTTAAACGTGATGGAAAATTGGAATCCTCTATTTGTAGTGAATGTGAAATGAGTTTTCGTAACTTATATATGTGAATATAATCGAAAACCATCAGCTTAGAAAGTCATTATTATGAAAGTCCTGTATAAGTTTACATAGGTATGATAAGTACGAAATGTGAAATGAAGTACTATATGTATATGACATATGTTTTCTAAAAAAACTGAGGATATGGAAATGTACCTTCCATTTATTATATGTGAAAGTGATTGGAACTCGGTGGAGTGTCCATTGTAAATCGTAGCTACGTAGAATTCCATTAGTGGAATGTCCAATGGGACTGATATGATATCCCCCACGATGGATCATCGTGTTTGGGATTATGTGATTGATGCTGGCGTAATTCGTGGGGCGTGATGCCTACAGTTACAAGCGATTCTACTGAGATAGTAGCGCAACCTTCGAGTAAACTGCGATCTGGAAACCGAAGCGTAATTCGAGGGGCGTGATGCCTAAGGCTACGAGCGATTCTATTGAGATAGTAGCGTAACCGCCGTGTGGACCGCGATCTAAGGCGACAACCATGGCGAAATTCAGGAGTGATGAGAAATCTGAGATTACAAGCGATTCTACTGAGATAGTAGCGAAACCGCCGGGTAAACTGTGATCCATGGGGGAACAGGCTTTCCATATCCATTTTTAAAAGATTTTTAAGTATTTTCACTGGGAGTTAAAGCAAGTATGTTTAGTACTTGGAGATTTTTAGTCTTGCGCCTGGCCAGCGTATGCCTAATGTCTGTAAGAACGACGATGGACTTGTTAAACTTTGAGTTATCAAGTATTTTCAAAACTTTAAATAGAAAATCAATAATCTGAAATTAGAATTACATAATTCTAACTTAATGAATTAAGGAAGAAGATCTTTAAAATATCTTGAAAGTCCACAGTTTTGGATAAAGATATATTATGCAAATATTTAGCATGAAAGATTTCAAGTTTAAAAATTTGAGTTTTGTAAGTCAAAAATTTGGTAAAAGACTTTTGTGTCTTGATTATTAAAATTGATGAACAAAACTAGTGAGATAAAATAAATGGAATGAATCCTATAATTATTTGAGAGTTTGAAACTTGATAAAATTGTGTAGGGTATAAATATCGGTGAGATTTTAGTAATCGTTTTTCCTAACTTATAATTTCGGGACGAAATTCTTTTAAGTAGGGGAGATTGTAACGATCCTGAATTTTGAACAATTTAAAAATGAAGATATTTAATTAATTTTAAATATTTGAGATAATTTTAAATTGAATTCCAATAAAATTATGAAGTTGACGATTAAATTTTAGAATTTAATCTATTTTTAAAGTTGAATAGAAATTTGAATTTAACTTTGAAGTTTGAAATTGAATATTAGAAATTGTATTTTAAATTCAAACAAATGACTTAGAAAAAAAAATAAGTTTGGATTTACGAATTATATTTATGAAAATTTATAAATGGATGGTTAGTTTAATAACATTTTTCTTTAACTTAAATAAATGAATAAAATTTTAATCAATATAAAATAAATTGAGAAACACGTTAATATAAATTTGTGCTTGATAATTGAACTTCAAAACGTTTATAAGTTTATTTAAAGAAAAAAAAATTTTTATACAAAACAAAATTTAATTCAAAATAAAAATAAAAATATAAAAATAAACATAAAAAAAAAAGAAAAATAAAAAAAAAGAGTATACGTTGCCTTACTCCTATCAGCTAAATCCACGCCTTCATTTACGCCTTAACTCGTACCTTCCTCCATACCTAAATTCACGTTGTCTTCTCCCATAAAACACGACACCCCTCCCTATCATTTCATTATCAAACAAAAAGAAAAAAAAAGAAAGATAAAAAATGGCGGCCGTGTTCCTTAATTATCGTTCGCACAAGCTAGGGCTTGTGTAGGAATCGAAGTGGCCGACCTTCAACAATTGGGGCTTTCGTTCGATTTGTGTTGCTTCATCTTCATTCGCTCGGCATCAAATCTGCTCGCGGCCTCGTTCTAATTTGTGCGCTCCATTTCGATTCGGTGAAAGGTGAGTCTTTGGCTCACGATTAATTTTATTTCAAGTGTTTAAATTTGTTGAATTGGTTGCTTGGTAGCATGCTATGAATTGGTATTTTTTTTTTTTTTGGCTTCCATTTGCTCGGTTAATTTGCATGCTATGATTTGGGGCTATCTGCTATCACTTACGCGGTTACTTGAATCTGAACTAACAAGAACAGTTGCTTTGTGGATTTGCGTTTAAACTGATAAGAGCAGATGCTATTGCATGTTCTGTTTTAAACTGTTAAGAACAAATGCTATATAAATTTTTATTTAAATTGATGAGAGCAGATGCTATTGTTTTAAATTTAAACTGTTAAGAACAGATGCTATTTGCTGTCACTTGCTCGATTTCTTGAACTTTAATTGATGAGAACAGATGCTATTGTTTTAAAATTTAAACCTGTATTGCGTGTGTACTTGTCTTCATAAAATTGTCACTGTGCTTCTGACCTTTCTGGTCTCTGATCATTGCTTGGTCATCTTGGTGAGCAATTGGTCTGTGCTGCATTGTTCCCTGTACACTGTTTTGTATCATCCTTAGTTTTGTTTCTGCACCATGTTGCATATGTCTTGCCTTTGACTGTTTGCAACTGTGTCTTTGATTGTCCTCTGTTCTCTGTAACTCGAAGCGGTGAAGATATTTTCCCGAAGTAAATTTTAAGCTTGCTCGAGTAAACTTTGTTTCAAGTCTGCATATAGGAAACAGAATTGTTCCAGTTTATTTTAAAATGGTGTTGAAGTGATAAATGGAAATGTAAACTTGGAATTTTGAAACTGAATTTAAGTTGAATTCAAACAAGTTTGAATTCTGTTGTCTTTTGAAATGGTTTAAATTCAGGGAATTTCAAAGTTTGATTTTTCTTAATAAAACAGAAACTGTTTCTGTTTTATATGTAAGAGTAAAATTTAAATTGAAGGTGGAGATTAAACTTCAGTTTTTAAATATAGGTTTAAAATTGAATTGTTTGAATGAATTGCATTTAATTGCTATGTCCTACATCAGCATGCTGCCTGGTTTTAGTCTTGAATACATTCTGTAGCCATCTTGACTTGGGCTTGTGGTTTAATGTCTTACTGTTACCATTTTCTTTGCATCACTGATGCATTTCTTATGCATATTCTGTCATGAACTCAATGAGTTGTATTCATTTTTTTGTCTGCACTAACCCAGTTTCATTTGCATGCTGATGATCTGATACTTTAACTTGAATCTGCGCATTCCATATGCTCTCTGATAATGTTGAACTTCACTGTTGCATTCCATTTTTGTTGCCTCTAATTCACTGAGTTGCACATGTTGCACTGACCCATATGTTTCCATTTGAAGTTACATCGTCTTCCTGATTTCTGGCATGTATATATATATATATATGCATTCTCGTATATATATATATATATGGGTTATCATCTTGCTTGGTGGTGCATTTTTGTTGCGGCCTGTATATATTACTAGCTCTTGTTCATCTTTGTTGCTTCACCACAGTTTGCATTTGCCACACATGTGTTCCCTGTTATCAACTGGCCCTGATCATGTTTTGATTCCAAACTTCTGTTCACTTGCATGTATTGTTGGTTCATTTGTATCACCTGTTCCCTTGTACTTGTTTGGCTCTGCGATTCATTGCTGTTGCCTCTGTGTTTGTTGTGTCTGCTGCTCCCTGCATTTGTTTCACTGTACTTGTTCACTGCCCTGTACACGATCCGTGTTGCATGTTGCTGCTGCATGTTTGTTTGCTACTGTGTCGTCTCTGATGTTGTTTCATTTGTGCACTAATTCAATGCTTAGTGCATTGTGCATCTGTTTTGGACTTGCAGTTTGAATTGCATTGAGTTGAGTCGAGTTTGCAGCGATTTGTCCGATTTGCGCTTGCACGCGTGTTGGCGAGGCAGTGCACATGTGTATTAATATACGTGTGTACTGCAGCCACACGGGATTGACAGATTTTAAAATTTTAAGTTGTTAATAATGAAAATCCATAATAGATTTAAATTGATTCATTTGTTTCGTCATCTCTGTCACCATTTTATTCAGTTCATTGCAAATTTATTTACTTGAGTTAAGATTAATCCTGACTCGAGTGTTTTGTGTTTTGCAATTAACGCTTGGGTCAGACCGAGTATTTTTACAGCTTGAAGATTTTCAGGCCGCGAAGTTAGAGAGAGGGGATTTCGGCATTCACTAAAGTTTTAAAGAGATTTTTCTTGTATTAATAAAAGATATATTCCGCTGTATAAAAATTTAATGCATTGTACAAACTCTGTATATAAAAGAAAAATTCATTTATGAACAATATTATGTTATTCTGTGATTCTGTGGCTGATTCTATTTAAACTCTATAAACTGACTAACAATCCGTCATTTTGAACGTTTCTAGTTGGTTTAATTACCGACTAGAGGCGGTCAGAGCGGCGGGTCGTTACAAAAGATCGAACACCACACACGATCTCCACCGTTTACATTGAAATCCCATATCCATATGTTTTAAATATTGCGTTCACTATTCGGGTTAGCCGGGAAAGGACCTTTGGGTCGTATAACCCATTCCGAATATGTGATACGTTGTTATGGATAGCATTTGAAGACCGGTGGTGAAGACCGAGTATTTGCAAGAACGATAGTATGACCTATCGATTGTCTCTGCACTGAGTTGCAACGGTATAGAGACTCCCTAAGTGATGGGAAGTCCGATCGGGATTGTGAATACCCGGATTGCAAGGGCTTCTTTGTAAGTGCCTTCGGTTCTGTTCGAACCCAGAACAGACTTGTATGGATTGTTATGTCTGACATTACAATTTGAGATATAAAGCAGATTTCTTTCAAATATATTTCTGTTGGTGGCGGAGAATTTATTCTCTTAGCTTAATACCCTTCTCTGAGACGTACGAGCTCAGAGGTTATGTAGTTGAAGGTTATCAGCGATATATTCCCAATTTGGTAATGTGACATGCTGAGTGTTGCTGTGAAATGATCATTGTGTTGATCATTTGTGATATGATCATTTGTTTGATCTTTTATCTTTGTGATCATTTCTATGATCATTTGTTGACCCAAAGCACGGCTTTTGTATAAAGTGTGTTTTTGTGGACGAGACTTCGTCGAACCTCACAACCCGAAAAATGGTCGAAACAGGAAAAGATGCGGCAAAGTTTTCAGGGATCGCGTCCCTAGGATATGTGAGTAAATATATTATCTTGAAGTTTAAAACTTGATGATTGATTTGTAGAAAATTTTGGTTTAGCTAGTATCTATTGTAAAGATGAGTTCTGTGATGAATTCTGCTTACTGGAAGTTGTATCTTGCTATGTTTTCAACATTTCAAGCTACAGAGCAGATGAAAGCTAATAAATTTAAAACAAAACTCCTTCATATAAATAGTTTAAACCTAGGAATTTAAGTTAAATAAGTAGGTTTGAACTAATGTCAGAGCTTGGAACCTTGTTTGAAGGTTTACAGTGAGTTATAAATACTGGGTATTCATTTTTACAGTAAAAGGAAACACATGTTAAAATTCAAATAATTTATTTTATTAATTCGAATTCGTATCTTGATTTAACATACCAAAGTAAGATTTTTAAAACAGAAATGATGATTTTTTGATAAGTATACAAGGTGTATTTTATAACTAAACAAGAAATGTTTTTTTGTAAATTTCTAGTGATCCAACAAATTTTAAATGTTGAAACTTGTGGTATAGCTAGTTTGATGATTCTCGAGTATAGGAAAAATATTAGAAAAAAATTTCTATTGCAAGAATCAAAGGGATGAGAGCACTTTAGGGTTTAAGAGTTCGAATTTGTCGACTACGTTCGCGAGGCCATTGGGGAGGCTAGGGGAAATGGGAGGCCATCGCACCGGTGGCGATAGATGTGTGATGGATCGAAGTTCCTTTGGCCAGAGGGGCTCAGGTTCCGGTGACGTGACGTGGGGATGCGAGGTGATTTACTGGAGATGATTGGGTTTCTGGTGGGAACGGAGGAGCTCGATTTTGATTTCGAAATTGTTTTGGGATTTTGGTGGTTGAAATCGAAAGTGGAGATGGTCAGAGACTTGGCGGTGGTTGGCGACTCGGCCGGAGGTGGCGGAGGTTCGCGTGCATGTGCACGTGTCAGGGTATCAGTGAGTTGCAGATGGGAAGCCTCGAGTTGAACTCGAGAAATGCAAGATTGGCTTCGTGGAGGAACTCGCGTTCTCGAGTGTACTTCCTGTAGTTTAGTTTAAAGAAAAAAAAACTGAAGTAAATTTAAACTCTAAACTGGGAAAAAAAGAAGATGAAAGAGCAGGTTGGAGTAGAAAAAAAAAGAAAGAGAAGAGGAAGTGTACAGGAGGGGCTCGGGTAATTTTAGTGGGTAATTCGAAGCACTTGTCGAGCAAATTGTGATGGGGCTCGGGTATAACGTGGTACAGGTTTCACAACCTGTTTCTGTTTAAACTTCTAAAAAAAAATGTTTTGGAAATAAATGATTGAGTTTAAAACTCCTTTGAATTTCTTTCAGATGATTAATATTACTTTAACATGAAATCTTAAAAGTAAATTTAAAATGAATGTTTTCAAACTTAAGAAAGTAATAAATAAAAACATTAATAGGAATAAATTATCTTTATAGTTAAAAAAAACATATTGAATTGAAATTCATAAATGATTAAGTTAATTTGAATGATTAATTTTGAAATTGGTTTAAAGGTTAATTATTTAATAATTAACGGTTGATAATAATAATTAAAGGTTAATTAATTTATTATTAATGGTTAATTAATAAACTATTAAAGAATAATTAATCAAAATAATTTGTAATTTATTTATGTTAATTAATCAGGATTAGTAATTCCTAAGCAATTTATCTGATTTGAATTAATTAGATCATTAACTGATCCCAGTTATGAATATTTGGATTCTATTGGATGACTTGATTGTTTGATATCCTTAATATATGATACTTTGTGATACATCCTGATTTATGTGGTGATCTGTAATTTACTATCTGTGATATGTATATCTGTGAATCTGTGAATAGACGATAAGCGTTATAGTTTATATCGCTTATCAACTATATTTCTGTGTTTTAATCTGTGATGATTGAATGATGTAGCACTATTGTGTTAAACCCTTGGACCACACTATACACACACAAATATGGATTTCACGTGGAAATCAGTTAAGTCACAGATTTTTAAATAAGTTTCAAATTTGAATTTTTAATTCAAATATTTTTGGAAATAAATTAAGTTTTAATGTGGAAAACTTTTGAAAAGCTGTTTTAAGAATAAAAGTTATTTTTGAATAACTAATAAAGATTTGGAATTTGAATAATCAGATTTAAATTGAAATTCAAAAATCTGAAATTAAATTCTATATTCAGTTTTTATGATTTAAAAAGGACTTTACAAGTTATACGGGTTTAAACCGTTTTTAAGCATTGATTTGAAAATTCGAATTAAAGATTGTAACTTGTATAAATGGAATCGGGGTTTTTCCAAAATAAAACTATTGTTTCTAAGTGATAAAAAAGCTTTCATATGAGTAATGAACTTCCAATTTATATTAATGAGATTTCAAGTTTGAATCGAGAATGATTTTCAAGGTGTAGGTAAAATTAAACGCGCGTTTAATTTTATTCGAAATAAATCGCTAAAACGGAAATAAAATCAAGGTGAGAACTTCTCACTCAATCGAATCAGTTTCGATTTTATTTTAAATAGTTAGATTTAAAATATTTGAATGCATGTTTGAATGTTGATTGATATATATTGATTGTTAAAATAGACATTATACGCCGTTAGTAAGCGGATGTTATTTAATAAAAACATATACCGCGAATATTTCATAAACAGTGAAATTGGTATTATATATAATATCGATATATATATATTGGCATATATATATATATTGCAGTTGTTGATTTCCCGTATTTTTTAGCGGATGAGACCCTATTGCGCCGTTATTAAGCGGATAATATTTATTAAAAACATATACCGCGATAATTTCGTACTGGAACGAAATTGGTATTGTGCTAATGTTTTTGGATGCAGGAAAACAGGTTGGAGGGATCCAACTGGATTCCTCAACAGTATTTATTTGATTATGGATATTTTGATATTCATTGATTTTCATATCGATATATGATATCGTTGTAGTCGTGATTGACTAGTTGGTGTGTAGCATCATTGGACCCAGATTTTGGGATTTTAAAATGATTTTTAAAGTGATCTTTGAAAATATTAAATATTTTTGGAATTGATCCATTTCAAATAAATAAACGTTATAATTTTTAAAGTTATAAAAAATTATAATTTTTGAGAAATATAGTTAAAAATTGATTTTTGAAATTATGGAGTTAAAATTTTTATAAAATAGTTTAAATTGGGAAATTTGAATTTATTGTGAAAAGTTTAAATATAGGATTTATAAAATTTTATTATTTTATAAATCAAGAGAATGGTGAAATTATAAAGGAATTTGAAGATGTTTTAAAGAACAATATAAATTGATTTATATTGAGAGATTTATAAATGGATATTTATAAATTGAAATATTGAATTATAAAACGAGTTTTTATAAGTGTTTAAATGAAGTGAAAATGAATTTTGTAATTGAATGAAATTCATAGAATTATAAATGGTGAAGTTATAAATGGAATTTATAAATAGTAAGATTTATAAATTTTATAAAGTTATTAAAAGAATGGTTTTGAATAAATCATTGAATCTTATAAGTTATAAGATTTATAATTATGAAGTTCAAAGGAACGATTTTTGTGAACGAATAAATTTATAAGCATTTAACTTATAATATGAACTTTGGTTTATAATTGAGTTATAAAGTGAATAGGTTGATAAAGGAATTTATAAAAGGAGATGTTATAAAATAAATAGAAATAGAATTCATAAACGTTGTTTTATAAATTCACAAACGACTTATTTTGATAAGTAAATTGTTGAAACTTATTAATGGAGTTATATTCACATTTTTGACTGTGAATAATCCTTTGAATTAAAATGAATAAAAGGATGAAATTGTTAACGTAGTATATTCACGTTTTTGAATAGTGAATAAGATGTTAAAGAAATTGTTTTGAATGTGATATTGAAATAGAATTAAAACGATCTAACGAAGTTTTAATTGTGTTGAGATTCGAAACCATAGATTTCAACGTTAATTGTTGAAATAGACGTTTTCGAGAAATAGAAGGAAATAATGGACTATAACACTGTTGTTATAGTAAATGATTTCCGAAAGGAAATGTTTTGTATAGTATTGGGGTTTATATATCTATTTTAATTTCGAATCCCTATACTAGTGATTTTGGGTTGTCGTAACGATGTTTTACGCAACATTCGTTTTGGCCCAAATAAATATGCTTAAGAGAATGATTTCCTTAAAGAATGAAATATATAATTAATCTCGATTTAAGTATATTGAATATTTTCTATGTGTTGAAAATAAAAAGATTTGTGAATTACTTATTGAATAAGTATGGGATTGTTTTTCCAATATGAAGTGAATATTTAGAATTTATCTTTAGAAGATAAATTGAAAATGGATAGTTGAAATCGTATATGCATGAATATTTTTGAATATAAATTCACTAAGGAATTTATAAAAGAAAGTGGAATTTGTTTAAAAAAAATAAATATTGATTTATTTTTGAAGTGTTGAAAATTATATATCTTATAAAGATATTTTGGAAAATAAATAATTTGGAAAATTATTTGGGACTGGTGATGCGTGCATATCCAGTGATAGTTCAATAACCGACTACCAATATTTCCCTTTGAATGGGTAATTGATGTGATTTGTTTGAATGTGAATGCCACACTTATTTTTAAATAAGCGCTCACTATTCGGGTTAACCGGGAAAGGACCATGGTGTCGTATAACCCATTCCGAATATGTGATACGTCGTTATGAATTGCATTTGAAGATCGGTGTTAAAGACCGAGTATTTGTGAAAGCGATAGGATGACCTATCGATTGTCTCTGCACTGGGTAGCTCCTGGTATAGAGATTCCTTAAGTGATGGGAAATTCGATCGGGATTGTGAATACCCGAATTTCAAGGGCTTCGTAAGAAGTGCCTTCGATTTTGTTCGAGCCCGGAACAGACTTGTATGGATTGTATGTCTGACGTTACAAATTGAGATATAAAGCAGATTTCATTCAAATATATTTCTGTTGGTGGCGGAGAATTTATTCTTTTAGCTTAACACCCTTCTCTGAGACGTACGAGCTCAGAGGTTATATAGTTGAAGTTATCAGCGATATATTCCCAATTTGGTAATGTGATATGCTGAGTGTTGCTGTAAATGATCATTGTGTTGATTATTTGTGATAGGATCATTTATTTGATCGTCGATCCTGGTGATCATTGTGTTGATCATTTGTGACCCAAAGCATGGCTTTTGTATAAAGTATGTTTTTGTGGACGTGACTTCGTCGAGCCTCACACCCCGTGAATGGTCAAAACAGGAAAGAAGCAGCAAGGTTATGAGGGGTAGCGCCCTTTAGGATGTGTCCATTTCCTTCTGGAAAAGGGTGGTATCATGGTATGGAGCCCAGATACTTACTCATGTTGAAAACACTTTGTTATGATTGTGTGAATTGATTACGAGCGCTCGGTTAAAAGGTCCCAAAGGACCGGGGGATGGCATATTCGGTCAGTTGTTACTCAGTTAGGGGTAACCCGGCCTTATGTTGGTAGAGATCCGGTTTAGTTCTCGGGGATGTCCATCCAGAGGCATTCTCATGTGGCAATGGGAAGTTCCTTGGCCTGATCATTCGTTGGAAATCCAATTCCCAATACGAAACTTGTACGGTATTAGTTGTAGAACCTGCCATTTACTTATGGTGGTCACCACTGTTTAGATGGTAGCTATAGTAGGCATACGATAATGGTCGTATGTTGGCTAAGATTTATATTCTACTTTCGAAATATTTCCTCTACACTATGCACTAGTAATAATATCAAATGTTATTTTAAATACGTATCAAGCATCTTT
This sequence comes from Allium cepa, assembly GCA_030765085.1. NCBI lineage: Eukaryota > Viridiplantae > Streptophyta > Magnoliopsida > Asparagales > Amaryllidaceae > Allium > Allium cepa. The sequence goes on from CM060939.1 coordinate 926,423,352, forward strand.
GACTATCATAAGGAGAAATCTCCTCCGATTCTGCGTTTGCATTGTGTGTGTGTGCGGGAGGCCTTATGGTAGTCTCATTTTTAAAAGCATTGCGAATTGAATTTAAAAATATTCCTCTATTTTGATTTTAAAGTTAAGTAAACTGTTTTGAGTTCTCACACCAGTCACATGACTGACTTGGAGTTTATTGTTTTCCTTCCTAAACTCTGGGTGCCCACCAATTTCCACACGGGCAGTTAAGAGTTAAGGTTTATCAGGATATTCTGGATATTCAGGAGTTGCTGGAGGCAAGCTGGATGGCATGGCGTATTACTAGTATATAGTATTTCTTTTTCCGCTGCACTATTTGTTGTTGTTGTACACTCTGGTGATATGATGTAATGTAATGTGATGTAATGTAATAACTGATATAGTTCTTTGTTTAAAGATTATTCATTTATTATTATATGTTGTTCCGCTGCGAATTGTGAGATTCTGATGTGATTCTGTTGTTTTCTATTCCGTTCTATTCTCCAATTTTCTATTTTCTATGTTCTCTATTAACTTTTCCTTCTATTTTAAAATTTTCTATCTTCTGTTTTCTCTCCTCCCTATTTTCTATCTTCTTCTCTTCTCTTTTCTTAATTTCTTCTTTCTTTTTCTCTCCTAAAACCCATAACATTTCGGGTTTTCGGCCTTCGATTTCTCGGCAGTCGATAAAGTGAGTATCGATGTTGAATTTTCGAAAGTCGAAAATTTTCGTTTGTTACATTTGGTATCAGAGCTTATGGTTAAGCGACAACCATGGTTCTGTTGGGTATTACTCATTAGAGATAGAGTCAGTAGTACTCTAGAATGAGTTTGAGTGTAATAATAGCTATGAGAGCGTATTTGTTAGTGAATATAAAATTGTTTTATATTGTGATAATTGGTTTATTGAGTGGCATATGAACTTTCGTCAGCGTGGTCCGCAAGACTATGCCGAAGGGGTTTCTAAACACTTGAATAGAACAATTCGGCACAGTATTGTTTTAAATTGGGTGAATGAAATAATTTTACCTTGATTATATTTTATATATAAAGAAATAATTTTTCAGAATTATTAAAGTGTATATAAGTTGATTGTTAGGTTGTTTGAATAATCTAAATAAGAGAATAATTGTATAAGTAAAAAAAAAAGAATTATAAGAATTGAATTATAATTAAAGTGATCTACAATTGTGAAATAAACTTATATATATAAGAAGTGAAACTATATGGATATATTATGAATATGAGTTGTAAATGAAATTCAACTGTTGTAATTGAATTGAATGAATCAATTGAATGTGAATTAAGTTGATATGAAATAATGAATATAAGTGTTAATTCATTAAAATCTAATGTTATTAGAAAGTTGAATAATTGAATGAAAATCAATTAATTAAACCAATTGATAAGCAAAGGAATTTGGTTGTAATTAATATACATTGGTTGTTATATAATTGTAGATTGATTATATATAATTCATTAAGTGTTAATGAAATTGGAAGCTATGTAACTGAATTCAAATTAGAAGTAAATAAATTTGAATAGAATTGAAAGTGAATTAGATTTAATTAGTAAATGTAAACTAATTGAATTAAGAATGAATGTTAGTAAATCCAATGTTAATGAATCAAATATGATTAAACCGAGAAAACCATTTCATTGAATATGAATGAGAATATGAATGAATATTATTAGTTATGAATGATAATTGGTTGATGGTTGAATATATGTTGTTTTACTACATGTGCTATGTTGACATATAAGTTGTTATGTTGCTATATGTTGTATATTGAGATTATTGTCTATATGCATGATTCTCATGTTGTTTGTTAAGTGATTAGTAGGTGCGGATCGCGTTTGCTTCGCATTTGGAGCTCGTTTTCGCGCTATATTAGCCGTATATGCTTGCTAATAAAATATAAGGTACATATCTCGGATTAAATATCGCACTTTTACACTTTTTTCCCTTCGGGATGCCTCATTACTTGATGAGATGTATATTTGTGATATATATACTGTCATTTTTTTTTCGGATCGAGCCGCGCAAAGGAGACTATGGCGAATTTTTTCAAAAATTTAAGGCGTTAAAATTTTTTTGAGAAAATGGGAAAATTTTTGAAAACTATAACTTTGATTTTGGAATTGAAAGTTAAACTATAGTAGTTGTTTTTGAAAAGATAACTAAGTATGATTTGAAAACTTAGTAAAGTTGTGTAAGAAGTTTAACTATGAATTTTGGGAAAAATTAATAAATTCTGTAACTTTTCTTACTTGTTAATTTCGAGGACGAAATTCTTTTAAGTGGGGAAGATTGTAACGACCCAAAATTTTTAGTAATTAAAATTTGGATATTTAATTAATTTTAAATATTTATAAGTGAATTTATAAGTCGAATAAATTTTAATTTGAATTATTGGATTTAATTGAATAATTAAATCGATAATTTAATACGTTAAATTATGGAAATAATTGAAAATTGAGTTAAATATGATTGAAAATGATTTGTAAAATTTTATTTTATCATGTTGAAGTTAGAACGATATTTTAGAACTTTTAAAATCGAATTAAAAGTTAATTTGTGAAAATTAAATATTTTAATATTTAAATCGACTAGTAAAAATAGTCAATTTTTGAACAGTCTCAGAATTGAACGAAACTAGTTCCATTGGATCCGTAATAGTTAGTTATTACCGGATTTCAAATTTCGTGTCAATCGGCGTTATCGTTTGATCGTGGCAGCTCGAAACGCATTGATTTATTTTTAATTTAAATTTGACGAGTGAAAATAGCCATTTTTCAAAAAGTCTCGGATTTCGACGAAACCAGTTTCATCGGATCTGTAATATGATATTATTGTAAGATTTCAAATTTCAAGTCAATTGGATTTACCGTTTGTCCGGTATGAATTAAAACGCCTAGAAATCGATTTAAATCGGTTTAATTTAAATTGAGCGTTTGCAGCCATAACTCGCATAGATGTCCGAATTAGCTTCCGAAACCTGTTCCATTGTGTCCGGAACGCGGGGTAAACCTTAGAAACGCTGGTTACGGCGCCAAATCGGAGTTCGAAATTTCCGAAATGAATAGTGTTTATGCTTGATTTTCTATAAAAGGAGACCCTACCCCTTCATAAATAAAAAAATAAATAAAATAAAATACAAAACCCTAGCCGCCTATGCTAATAACCAATGGCCAGAAATGCCCCCATCTTTTTCCCCTTTGATCTCTCAATCCATCAAGTTTTGGCTAAAACTTTCAACATGAAAGATGTCGAGGGCAACGAGAGCTTGGAGATCAACGGTTGTGATGTAAAACGGAGCGACGTGGTGGTGTCTAGGAGGGGCCGACAGTGCTAGGCTGCGCACGACTTTCCATGTAGATGGTGGGGCCGAGTGTGCCAAGGCTATGGCCGAACATAGAGGGGGTCGTGCTCTTCGCGATGGTGGTTGTTTGATGAAGTATCGTCGTGTGTGGTGTTCGATTTCCTAAACCCTAGAGATCAAGTGATGGGTTCGGTCCATAGCGCAATGATCTAGAGTGTTGCGTGATGAGGGAGATGAGGGCTATGCACGGCCAAGATTTCATGAAGTGGGATCCAACGGTTTGAGTTTGATGAGGTTAAAAATAATATGTTATGTTGTAATTTTAAGTATAAAACTCGTATAAACTTTGAAAAATCATATCTTTTTCATACGAGGTCGAAAAAATGCAAACTCAGTTGCGTTGGAATCGTATGGACGAGCACTACGCGATGAATTTGGTTTGGAGTCGTTTGGAGTTAGTGAGAATGTCGGGTAAAATTAAACGCGCGTTTAATTTTATTCGAAATAAATCGCTAAAACGGAAATAAAATCAAGGTGAGAACTTCTCACTCAATCGAATCAGTTTCGATTTTATTTTAAATAGTTAGATTTAAAATATTTGAATGCATGTTTGAATGTTGATTGATATATATTGATTGTTAAAATAGACATTATACGCCGTTAGTAAGCGGATGTTATTTAATAAAAACATATACCGCGAATATTTCATAAACAGTGAAATTGGTATTATATATAATATCGATATATATATATTGGCATATATATATATTGCAGTTGTTGATTTCCCGTATTTTTTAGCGGATGAGACCCTATTGCGCCGTTATTAAGCGGATAATATTTATTAAAAACATATACCGCGATAATTTCGTACTGGAACGAAATTGGTATTGTGCTAATGTTTTTGGATGCAGGAAAACAGGTTGGAGGGATCCAACTGGATTCCTCAACAGTATTTATTTGATTATGGATATTTTGATATTCATTGATTTTCATATCGATATATGATATCGTTGTAGTCGTGATTGACTAGTTGGTGTGTAGCATCATTGGACCCAGATTTTGGGATTTTAAAATGATTTTTAAAGTGATCTTTGAAAATATTAAATATTTTTGGAATTGATCCATTTCAAATAAATAAACGTTATAATTTTTAAAGTTATAAAAAATTATAATTTTTGAGAAATATAGTTAAAAATTGATTTTTGAAATTATGGAGTTAAATTTTTTATAAAATAGTTTAAATTGGGAAATTTGAATTTATTGTGAAAAGTTTAAATATAGGATTTATAAAATTTTATTATTTTATAAATCAAGAGAATGGTGAAATTATAAAGGAATTTGAAGATGTTTTAAAGAACAATATAAATTGATTTATATTGAGAGATTTATAAATGGATATTTATAAATTGAAATATTGAATTATAAAACGAGTTTTTATAAGTGTTTAAATGAAGTGAAAATGAATTTTGTAATTGAATGAAATTCATAGAATTATAAATGGTGAAGTTATAAATGGAATTTATAAATAGTAAGATTTATAAATTTTATAAAGTCATTAAAAGAATGGTTTTGAATAAATCATTGAATCTTATAAGTTATAGGATTTATAATTATGAAGTTCAAAGGAACGATTTTTGTGAACGAATAAATTTATAAGCATTTAACTTATAATATGAATCTTTGGTTTATAATTGAGTTATAAAGTGAATAGGTTGATAAAGGAATTTATAAAAGGAGATGTTATAAAATAAATAGAAATAGAATTCATAAACGTTGTTTTATAAATTCACAAACGACTTATTTTGATAAGTAAATTGTTGAAACTTATTAATGGAGTTATATTCACATTTTTGACTGTGAATAATCCTTTGAATTAAAATGAATAAAAGGATGAAATTGTTAACGTAGTATATTCACGTTTTTGAATAGTGAATAAGATGTTAAAGAAATTGTTTTGAATGTGATATTGAAATAGAATTAAAACGATCTAACGAAGTTTTAATTGTGTTGAGATTCGAAACCATAGATTTCAACGTTAATTGTTGAAATAGACGTTTTCGAGAAATAGAAGGAAATAATGGACTATAACACTGTTGTTATAGTAAATGATTTCCGAAAGGAAATATTTTGTATAGTATTGGGGTTTATATATCTATTTTAATTTCGAATCCCTATACTAGTGATTTTGGGTTGTCGTAACGATGTTTTACGCAACATTCGTTTTGGCCCAAATAAATATGCTTAAGAGAATGATTTCCTTAAAGAATGAAATATATACTTAATCTCGATTTAGGTATATTGAATATTTTCTATGTGTTGAAAATAAAAAGATTTGTGAATTACTTATTGAATAAGTATGGGATTGTTTTTCCAATATGAAGTGAATATTTAGAATTTATCTTTAGAAGATAAATTGAAAATGGATAGTTGAAATCGTATATGCATGAATATTTTTGAATATAAATTCACTAAGGAATTTATAAAAGAAAGTGGAATTTGTTTAAAAAAACAAATATTGATTTATTTTTGAAGTGTTGAAAATTATATATCTTATAAAGATATTTTGGAAAATAAATAATTTGGAAAATTATTTGGGACTGGTGATGTGTGCATATCCAGTGATAGTTCAATAACCGACTATCAATATTTCCCTTTGAATGGGTAATTGATGTGATTTGTTTGAATGTGAATGCCACACTTATTTTTAAATAAGCGCTCACTATTCGGGTTAACGGGGAAAGGACCATGGGGTCGTATAACCCATTCCGAATATGTGATACGTCGTTATGAATTGCATTTGAAGATCGGTGTTAAAGACCGAGTATTTGTGAAAGCGATAGGATGACCTATCGATTGTCTCTGCACTGGGTAGCTCCTGGTATAGAGATTCCTTAAGTGATGGGAAATTCTACCGGGATTGTGAATACCCGGATTTCAAGGGCTTCGTAAGAAGTGCTTTCGGTTTTGTTCGAGCCCGGAACAGACTTGTATGGATTGTATGTCTGACGTTACAAATTGAGATATAAAGCAGATTTCATTCAAATATATTTCTGTTGGTGGCGGAGAATTTATTCTTTTAGCTTAACACCCTTCTCTGAGACGTACGAGCTCAGAGGTTATATAGTTGAAGTTATCAGCGATATATTCCCAATTTGGTAATGTGATATGCTGAGTGTTGCTGTAAATGATCATTGTGTTGATTATTTGTGATATGATCATTTATTTGATCGTCTATCATGGTGATCATTGTGTTGATCATTTGTGACCCAAAGCATGGCTTTTGTATAAAGTATGTTTTTGTGGACGTGACTTCGTCGAGCCTCACACCCCGTGAATGGTCAAAACAGGAAAGAAGCAGCAAGGTTATGAGGGGTAGCGCCCTTTAGGATGTGTCCATTTCCTTCTGGAAAAGGGTGGTATCATGGTATGGAGCCCAGATACTTACTCATGTTGAAAACACTTTGTTATGATTGTGTGAATTGATTACGAGCGCTCGGTTAAAAGGTCCCAAAGGACCGGGGGATGGCATATTCGGTCAGTTGTTACTCAGTTAGGGGTAACCCGGCCTTGTGTTGGTAGAGATCCGGTTTGGTTCTCGGGGATGTCCATCCAGAGGCATTCTCATGTGGCAATGGGAAGTTCCTTGGCCTGATCATTCGTTGGAAATCCAATTCCCAATACGAAACTTGTACGGTATTAGTTGTAGAACCTGCCATTTACTTATGGTGGTCACCACTGTTTAGATGGTAGCTATAGTAGGCATACGATAATGGTCGTATGTTGGCTAAGATTTATATTCTACTTTCGAAATATTTCCTCTACACTATGCACTAGTAATAATATCAAATGTTATTTTAAATACGTATCAAGCATCTTTGACTGTCATAAGGAGAAATCTCCTCCGATTCTGCGTTTGCATTGTGTGTGTGTGCGAGAGGCCTTATGGTAGTCTCATTTTTAAAAGCATTGCGAATTGAATTTAAAAATATTCCTCTATTTTGATTTTAAAGTTAAGTAAACTGTTTTGAGTTCTCACACCAGTCACATGACTGACTTGGAGTTTATTGTTTTCCTTCCTAAACTCTGGGTGCCCACCAATTTCCACACGGGCAGTTAAGAGTTAAGGTTTATCAGGATATTCTGGATATTCAGGAGTTGCTGGAGGCAAGATGGATGGCATGGCGTATTACTAGTATATAGTATTTCTTTTTCCGCTGCACTATTTGTTGTTGTTGTACACTCTGGTGATATGATGTAATGTAATGTGATGTAATGTAATAATTGATATAGTTCTTTGTTTAAAGATTATTCATTTATTATTATATGTTGTTCCGCTGCGAATTGTGAGATTCTGATGTGATTCTGTTGTTTTCTATTCCGTTTTATTCTCCAATTTTCTATTTTCTATGTTCTCTATTAACTTTTCCTTCTATTTTAAAATTTTCTATCTTATGTTTTCTCTCCTCCCTATTTTCTATCTTCTTCTCTTCTCTTTTCTTAATTTCTTCTTTCTTTTTCTCTCCTAAAACCCATAACATTTCGGGTTTTCGGCCTTCGATTTCTCGGCAGTCGATAAAGTGAGTATCGATGTTGAATTTTCGAAAGTCGAAAATTTTCGGGGCGTTACATAGCTTTTGGGAGTTCGTTATCACCTCTCTCATTTGAGGACTTTTGGATATATGATCACTGTTGTATTATCATGGTATTGTATTTGGAGTTGTGGTGTATGTATGTATTATATACTCTGTTGTAGTATGGATATTATGTTGATGTTGTAACTGTGATGATATTTATGATATTGATTCTGTTCCGCTGTTTTATATTCATCTAATTGTTATTATAAGCTCCGGCGATGCGAATTTGATGTCGTTTATCAGACATCGAGTTTGGTTCGTCACACTTTGTGTATACCTTATATATCCTAGTACTCAAATTATAGATTTCCAATGATTCTTTCATGGGTTGTGAATATATCTGCTTAGTTTACTAATAACATATGCTATATCAGGTCTGGTGTTGTTCATTACGTACATAATGCTGCCTAGTATACGAGAGTACTCAAGTTGGTAAATACAATCACCGCTTTTTTTAACCCAATTTTGGTTCAAATCTATGGGTGATTTTGCTGATATTATATTGTATTGTTTAAACTTTTCAAGTATTTACCCAATATAGTGTGATTGGGACAACACTTATCCTCGGTTGGTTTTATGTATTTTTCTACCAAGCATTACATCAGCGATTCGTAGATCTTTCATGTCAAATCTAGCGGAGAGCATATCTTTTGTAGATTTTATTATCTCCTTGTTGCTTTCAAATATTAGTAAATCATCTACATATCTACATACAATGACATATCCCATATTTGTATGTTCAGAATATACACATTTGTCGCATTCATCTATATGAAATCCATTTAGTATCATATTTTTATCAAATTTTTCATGCCATTGTTAGGCGCTTGTTTAAGCCCATATTGTGATTTTCTTAATCTACAAACCTTACTTTCATTTCTAGTTTTTAGGAAACCTTTAGATTGATTCATGTATATTTCTTCTTCTATTTCACCATTTAAAAATGTTGTTTTTACATCCATTATATATTTCTAAATCAAGTATGGATGCAATTGCTATTAGCATTCTTATTGATGTTATTCTGGTTACTGGAGAGTATGTGTCAAAATAGTACAGGTCTTCTTTTTGTCTGAACCCTTGAACCACAAGTCGAGCTTTATACTTGTCTATTGAACCATCAGGTTTCAATTTCTTCTTAAATATCCATTTATTACCCAAGTTCTTGCATCCTTGGGGTAAATCAACTAACTCCTATGTATGGTTTGCCATAATGGATTCGATCTCATTGTTAATGGCCACTTCCAATAAGAGGCATCGGCGGAGGACAAGCTTGTTTGTATGTTAATGGATCGTCTTCTAACATAAATATGTATAAGTCTGGTCCAATTTTTTTTGATATCCTTGATCTTTTGCTTCTCCTTGGTTCCTCCACTTGTTGATTAACACTGTTTTGCTGATCATTATCAATATTTTGTTTAGTATCCTCAAGAGAATTGGAGATTTCAGTTTCCCTTAGTCTCTTTTGAGATAATTTTTAGTACCATGTTTTAAAGGGTATGCATATTCGAAAAATCTAGCTTTTCTCGACTCAATGATGATATTTACGTGAATATCATCAATTACAGATTTGTGTACCAAAAACCAATAGGTAGCATTTTTTTGTGCGTATCCAATGAATACATAATCAATTGTTTTTGGTCTAACTTTGACTTTCTTTGGTTTAGGTACCTCCACTTTCAGAAGATACCCCCACACTTTTAAGTATTTGTAAGATGGAAATCTATTTTTTCAAAGTTAGTGGGGAGATTTAGATGTTTTCTTTCGTGGTATCTTATTCAAAATATGATTGGCACAAAGAATGGCTTCTCCCCAGAAGTTATCTGGCAAGCCAGAACCAATTATTAAGGCATTTATCATTTCTTTAAGAGTTCTATTTTTCCATCAGTATACCGTTCGATTGAGGTAAATACGGGGCTGTAGTTTGGTGTATAATACCATGTTCGACGTAGAATTTCTAAAAGGGAAATTCATATTCTCCTCTTCTATGACTTCTTAAAGCTTTTATTTTCCTGTTGACTTGATTTTCAACTTCTACTTTATACTGTTTAAACATGTCGAACGCCTCGTCCTTACTTCCAAGAAGATACACATAACAGTACCTTTGCAATCATCAATGAAGGTAATGAAATACTTTTTGCCACCTCTAGTTTGACACATTTTTAAGTCACATACATCTATGTGTATCAGGTCAAGAGGTTCAGTTTCTCGTTCAACATGGTGAAACAAGGTTCTTGTCAATTTTGCTTTGCACAAACTTGACATTTACAGTTGGTTTGTATTTTGGTATAAATTCTAAATTAATCAATTTACGCAAGGTATCAAAATTTACATGGCCTAATATAGAATGCCACAAATTAGAAGAGTTAACAATATAAGCAGAAGATTCAATTTAATTCATATCATTTTTTGGTACAATAGTGATTACATTTGTTTTAAATAAACCATCACACACACATCCTCTTCCTACATACCTTCCATTCTTTGACAACACAAACTTATCAGACACAAAAGTGAGTTTGAAGCCATGCTTGCTAAGCAGTGATCCAAAAATCAGGTTCTTGTGGATCTCTGGAATATGAAGAACATATGCCAAAGTTAGTTTTTTTCCTGAAGTCATTTTCAGTATAATCTTTTCCTTGCCTTCGACTTTTGATGCCGATGAATTACCCATAAAAAGTTGTTTATCCTCAGTAGTAGTTTTATAGGTTGTAAACATCCACTTACTTGCACATATGTGTCGTGTGACTCCTGTGTCTACAAATCATTCCTTCGAGTTACCAACAAGGTTGCATTCGACCACTACTGCACATAAGACTATATCAAATACGCCTTCTGAGATGTCAGCTATGTTTGCTTTTGATTTCTTTTTCTTGGGTGCATGACATTCGGCGGCTTTGTGTCCTTTCTTCCCACAATTATAGCATGAACCCTGAAATTTCTTTGATTTTTTAGGAGCATGCTCACGTTTCCTTTTATTGGGTTTCTCTGACTCGACTATATTTGCCTTAGAAATCATGATATGCGGAGTCTTCTTCTCAGATTTTCTGTTATCTTCCTAAATCTGCAATCAAACTACAAGATCCTCCATTGTCATCTCCTTGCGCTTATGCTTAAGGAGTTTTGAAATCTTTCCATGATGGAGGAAGTTTTTCAATTGCAGCTGCAATCTAAAAGGATTCTCTTGGAGTCATTCCTTATCGTGCAGTTGGTGGATGATGACTTGTAACTCTTGAATCTGGTTGATAATGGTCTTCGTATCAATCATTTTAAAGTTAAGAAATTTTCCTGCTATGAATTTCTTCATGCCCGCATCTTCGATTTTGTACTTTTTCCCTAATGTCGTACAGAACTCTTTGCAAGTTCGAGCAGTACAGTATACATTGTATAGGCTGTTGTCAAGTCCATTTAATATGTAGTTCTTGCATATGAAATCAGAACTCTTCCAGACATTCAAGGCTTCAACCTTTGTTGCATCTGGTTCCAGTTCTTCGACTGTGGGAGCATCTTCTGTAAGAAACTTTACAATGCCTAAAGTCGTCAAATAGAACAACATCTTTTGCTGCCAACGTTTGAAGTACATCCTTGTGAACTTTTCCGGCCTTTCTCCATGAGACAGCGTCATCGTTGGAACCATAGTTGCAGACTGAGTAGTAATCACAGTTTGTGTTGGTGCAAAAGCGTTGCTTTCATGAGATATTGTCGTCTATTGAAACAGCCAACAATAAATCAATATTATTTTAAGATTGTTAACAGAATGCTACAAAAGTGTTACGAAACTGTTACGGTTATGTTGCAAAACAGTTACAACTACAGAACTGTTACAAGTACAAAACTGTTACAATTATATTGCAAAACTGTTACGATTACAGAACTGTTACTATATTGCTAAACTGTTATAAATTGAACTGTGCAGCAAACGGATTATGAAATAGATATAATACTGATTAGATTGTCCGAGTCCAGTGAAAAAATGTTTCCTTGAAACAATATTACTCCCTTTACGGTGCCTAAGGATATCGAGCAATTGTTTCTTAAGATGAAACAGACCGGTCTCTGTGATGGTGTACAACAATCACAAAGCAACGACAAACTCAAGAGAAGTTAAGTAAGAATAGAGTTTCGTGGGAGAGGAAGAAGTGCAGAAAACTAAGTTAATTTTCATATTTTCCTTTTGCCTATATATAGACGGGGGAGTTGCATATTTGGTAATAGGTGCATGTTCGAACAATTGCGACAGTTGGATAGGTTGTGACCCTTTACCAAGCGGTGCGAGCATTTTATTCCCATTTGAGTTTGGATGGGCCAAAACAAATAACTGTTCGGTCTGAACAGCCAAGCCAAATTGCTAAGTGTCTCAAACGCCAATCGCCCGTGCCACGGGTGCGAGTGCGGGATCGGGCTCGCGCATGCGGGGTGGTGTGCGCCAAGATGGCTATGCTTTCATGTTTCTCTTTATGTCATAGTAACTATAATAGTGTCCATATCTTAGTATATAAACATATTATGCAATAGATATAAAACCGATTAGGTTGTCCGAGTCCAGCGAAAAACAGTTTCTTTGAAACAATATTGCTACCACTACGGCGCTTAAGGATAATCGAGCAATTATTTTTCAAGATGAAACAGACATGTTTAAGTGATGCTGCGCAACAATCACAGAGCAACGATGAACTCAAGAGAATTTAAGTAAGAACGGATTTTTGTGGGAGAGGAAGAAGTGCGAGTATATTTCCTGTTTTTCCTTCTGCCTATATATAGGCACGGGGAGGTGCATCTACTCGGTAATAGGTGCACGTTCAAGCGGTTACGACGGTTGGAAAGGTTGCGACACTTTACTAAGCGGTGCGATCGTTTGAGTTTGAATGGACAAAATAAAAAACTGTTCGGTCTGAATAGCCAAACCAAGGCAACTGCAAAGTGCTAAGTGTCTCCAATACACCTCAAACGTCCATTTCCCCGCGCATTAGGAGTGGGTTCGGGCTCGGGCACGGGCACGCGCATGCGGGGTGCTATGTTGCACCACCTATCATAACTATGTTTTGTCTCATAGTAACTATAATAGTATTTGCATCTTAGTACATAAACACAAATGTATATTTATTATAAGATGCGGCATTATTCATTTCCCAAAGCGTTCAATGCCTTCACATATCTCAATGAAACGCTCGTTCATTTCTAATAGTACATACTAATTACCAACTAACTCTTAAAACAGTAACTCATCATTAACAGTTGACTGCATAATTAAAAAAGTTAAAATATCATGAAACATTAGACCCATCAACTAACGGGGGCATATGAAAAGACCATATCAATATATCGCTTATTAACAAATAATCGAATAATATTTTTATCGTATACACTATCCAAAACATATTAAAATAATTTTTCATTATGCCTACAATGTTCAATTGTTGTTCACTTAGATTACCTATAAAAATATACACTTAGCGTTAGAAAACTAAAAAGATGTCAAATAACTTTGCACTTTCAAAATAATACGACGTCCAAACAATTGGCAGCATGTCAAAAAACTTCTTTCTTTTATAGATCAACATTTAAAATACAAAACATAGACGCAACACATAAGCTGTTATGCAAAATTTAGCAGAAAATTATTATCTAGACCCAATGCATACATATCATGTGTCCATGCACGAAGCAGGATTCCAACCTAGTAAATTAATTAAATTAGTGTGAAAAGTGACTTATCAACACAATAAGCACATGGAAGTGTGGAAGCTGAAGTTCAGGAAATCTGTTCTTTGAAACTTCGTAAATTAGTTGCAATATTCTCATTCATTAAATTAATATGAGAGATGTGGAACTAAATTTCATAAAAACCATACATAAAATCATGCTATATAAATTTCCTTAAACCTGGCGGATTGGGCCATTAATATTTTTACTTAGTAATATGTATTTTATTTCAATGAAGGACCAAATGCTTTTCAGGTGTTAATAAAGATATTATAAAATGGAAATATTGTTACAAAAAGGTGGCTAACTTTAGTACTATGCTCTTTTCAGTGTTAATTGGTTCATTTCAATGATGTCAAAGAACATAATATAAGGTATACGTTCAACCACCTTGTGCATGGAACCTATATATAAAGCATTTTTGGTCCTTTAAATTAAGAGTAGTTAACAATTCTACGTTTTAAAATAAAATTATTTTTGGGTTTAAAAGTTATCTTTTTGTTTCAAAAATATAATGTGCTAACTTTAAATATTGTGTGTAATAATAATTGTTCGCACACAAAACTCAAATTTACATGTAGTTAACTATTCTTAATGTAAAAATATTTTATGTTTCAGAAGTATTATATTTTTTTTCCTCCTTTTATAGCTTTGCAATTCCTTTTTTGGCTAAACTTGTTTTTTTCCTTTTCTGTAGGTCATTTAATTTTACACTTTCGGGTTAGTCACGGAACGATGGTTTTGAGTGCAAATACTGGCTTATACTCTTGCCATTATTTGTTCCCCCTACCCATCTTATTTGTAATCCTCATTTTAGAAAGTAAATAAAGTGTCAGTTTCAAAAAATGTTTTTGTTCTATACATAAAACAACAGTAGTATGTTTGACTTTAAACAAATTATATATATCTACTGATACCGTGTAATATAACTCTAATTTATATATGAATGAAGCACATCGCTGACCTATTCATACATTAGATTATATGGATTGAAATTTCAAAACACCGAGTTTCCAGTTAATCTCATTCAAACATCAACTTGCTAACCTGTTATCATCCTCCATTCATACATGTACAACTCAAATTACCAATCCATTTATATATCTTCCTCAAAACGAACTGTTATATCAACATTTGTGGAACAAAAAACACAGCGGGTTTATCAACAAATTCAAATCAAATCAACTTCAAAACTTCCATGTCGACTCTAAATTTACAAAGTTTGTGCTTAAAATCATCGCTATCATCAAAAAGACACCCAAAAAAAGATGTTTTCATGCTATGCTACGAGCTCCGAACAGCCAAAAAAGATTCAAATATCAATGCCGAGCATACCAGCAATGATGAATATGGAAAAGTTAACATTGAATCATGATATCAAAGATGAAACCATGGGCAACTTCCCAAAAAAGATAACGATAAGCTGATACTTGTAAAGCTTTACACAATAACTGAAGCGGTAGCAGATAGAGCAGAGATAGTAATGAATAGATTAAGAATCATGAGCGGTGAAAAAATATATAATAAATGTTGTAGTAACTCACACGTCGGTTCAAATTGGAGAGGTGCGGATTTGGGGTTCTATGAAGTTGAAATGGTGGCTGCGTTTAGGAATTGGGATCGACTATGGATGATAGTGGTTAGGGTTTCATGATTCAAAAGATGATGGACTATAGATGGCAGAAACTAGGGTTTCACGATTCAAAAGCTGATCGACTATTGACAACCATTTTGGGATCGATATGGTTAATGTTTTTCGGAGGTGACAAGAAATGGTGTTTTTTGAAGGAGGCGACGACGCAAATAGGCACATTTTTTATTCCCACACAAAATAAATTGTTTTTCACCTTTTGATTGCTTAGCGTTGAGCGAATCGGAATTATTTGCTTCGTTGCATTGGAAACCCTGCATTGCATAGAGTCGGAAGGAGGATATGCGAAAATGCTATGTATTGGTACTATCACAAGTCTATATTTTTATAGCGACTTTTAAAGAAGTTCACATTCTAGCTTATTTTTCTTTACATAAGTGGTTTTATCACCTCTAGTCATCGCACCCTCATTTCATGGCTATAGTCTACATAGCTATTGTGCCTCTATGGTAATCGCACACCAAAGCTATCTTTTACACCCAAATTTTCTAATGTGAATAGGTGAAAGAAGATTGAAGGTTGAGATGAGGAAAACTATCGAAGGATGAGATTAGCAAAGCTATTATAGGATGAGATGAGCAAAGCTATCAAATGTCAAGATGTGATAGGCTATCGAGATTTGAACTTTAAAGCCATCGAGGGTTGAGAAGTCCAAAGCTATTGAAAGTCGACAAATGCAAAGCAACCAAAGGTTGAGACATGCAAAGCTATCGAAGGTCAAAATATAAAAGGCCATCGAGTGCTTAGAAATCCAAAGCTATAGAGGATTGAGAAACCCAAAGCTATCAAAGTCGAGGAACGCAAAGCTATCGAAGGTTGAGACAGGCAAATATTTTAAAGGTTGAGATTTGCAAAACAATCTCGTGCCAAAATGCATAAATCTATTGCATACCAAAGTATGAAGCTATTGCAAGTCAAATTATATGAAGCCGTTGCATGTTAAGGATAAAGAAATATCGCATGTTGAAAAGACCACACGTTGAAGCTATAGCATGTTGAAGCCATCAAATGTTGAAGCTATTGCATGTTGAAGTAATAAATTTATCGCACATTGAAGTAGCAAAGCTATCACATATTGAAATACTAAACCTATCGCATGATGAAGTAAGAAGCTATCCCAAGTTGAAATAGAAAACTATCGCATAACAAGATTCAAAGCTATTATATGTTACAGAATAATGCTAGCGATCATTGAGAGATACTACTAACAAACATCTAAAAAATCAACATATGAAGCAATCTAGTTAGCCATGGCTACTCATGATTGGTCTAGCCAAACCATGTCACCATGAAGAGATCAAAAGCAACTTGTGCCACATGTCAAATCAACAATGTGACATATCAATAAAATCTCAATCGCCCATCCTTGATGGATGTCATATGCTAAATATCCAAGGGAAATTTTTTCCTGTAAATAGATATGTGCCCTATTAAGAAAGAGCGATTTTCAATTTTCTCTTCTTTCTCATTTTCATTTTTGTAACCAAGATATTAATTTTAGACTTCAATAGCTGTTAGGTGAAATTGAAATCGTGACTTTTTGATTAAGGACTTGAACCTTAGCCAAATTACGTATTTTTCTATTTCACAATTTGAACATAAACATGCTTGCCCGAGAATTAACCCTCTTTCCCAATCATCTTTGAACTACCTTAACTATTTGGAGTTAAATATAAGCTAGGCTTGGTTCTCGCGGTCTAGTATTTTGGTGCTTTTATAAAGAGTTAAACTCAGAGAAATTCGAAGCATAAACAATGATTGGTCTTGCTTCTCCCAAGATACCCACCATTCCTATATCACAATAAGGATTGTTATGCAACAACTCGCACCTTAATGGGCATGGATTTTTGGTTTTGGTAACCCGTAATAAACACAAGTATATCAGAGTGCGATCAATATAGGCTCACGGCGGAATTGAAAAAATAATATAACATACGTATTGACTAAGGCTACTACCTTGGAATATTATTCCTTAGATATTTAATTGCCTTGTCAGTACCGAGCATGAACAAGAACAACTTCCAGTAATTGGAAATTACATACTTTACTCATCTAATTAGTTTATGCTGATTGATTTCTATTTAAACATTATATCTATAATTTACGACTAATCAATTAAATCTTATGTGCATGTACGATATGCCAATCCTAACCATTTCCAAGGTATCATTGCATATATAGTGCGTGTGTGTGTTTATATTCATTCACATGTTATCATTTTACTATCCAAAAATCTGACCACTCAATACTTCTTAAATAGGGAGGAGGCAGACCAAGTGGTTATTTAATACCTCTAATCCCTAAAGCGAGTCCTTCGCAATGTCAACCGCTAGTCAATCAGTTTTAGCTATAGAGACCGATAACCCCTCTATACAGCTTTGTAATATAATACATAAATTAATTGTCGTACTAATAATGCAACTCAAATACTCATTTAAGGGTTAACTAACCCATCTCCACTAAACTAATTTTTTGTATAACCATCTACTCTGAGGTCTGTAATGTAACGACGTGGAATTTCGAAGAGTTCGTATTTAAATATCTGAATTATTTAAATATTTGAATCTTGGATTAAATATTATTACACTGATTAAATAACCTTGTTAACCCCTTATTAAGTAATAACTAATGATGGTAAACTTGTTTATGAAAAATGTTTACAAAAATAAACATGTTAACTCTGCTTTTTCAGCAAGGCCGTGATATCAAAAATCGACCGAGAAGCCAATGATAGTTCATCTCGAAGGATGGTCGACTTAACGTCCCAATAAAGCAAGTTCTGTTGAATGAATTTTCAGATAAGATCCCCTACGGAGGGGGGGTCCAGGGGGGGTGCCAACCCCCCAAGGTGGGGGTGCGGGGGCAACGCCACCGCCTACGGTGTTCGACCTGACTGGTCAGGTCGCAGGGGTCCAAGGGGCAGCGCCCCCGGCGGGGTGCGGGGCAGCGCCCCAGGCGGGGTGCGGAGCAGCGCCCCGACCAAAACGGTATACGACTTAAAGAGTGAAGTAAGCCAGCGACTCAACTTATCTGGTTGCCGACTCAACAGCCTCAACAGCCTTGAGGAGTTACCGACTCAACAGCCTTGAGGAGTTACCGACTCAACAGCCTTGAGGAGTTACCGACTTAACGGCCTTGAAGGGTTACGACTCAATGACTCAGGAGGGATAACGACTCACCGGGTTATAACCTTAGCGACTTAAAGGTGCCGGCCGACTCAACGGGTTAACGACTCATGGAGTTAGCGACTCATGGGGCAGACCGACCTAAGGATTTCAACGACTCAGGATGACTAACGACCTATCATAAGTCGCTAGCGACTCAAGCGAACAAGGAACAAGCTTAATACCGATACACCTATGCTGCTGCCTGCTGACTCGTGGTATGTGAGTCGGTCACGGCTCATCTTGAGTCGGTCACGGTTCATCCTGAGTCGGTCACGACTTATGACTTGATCAACAATTCCAGCCCAGGAATTTGCCTATAAATACGTGGCCACCTCCAACATTCAAGGGACCTTTTTTTGGGCTGACTTCCTGGACGCCATTACTCTGCCATTGTCTCGACTTCAAGCAACGTTCAAGCAACACTTCTATCACTCCAATCACCAAAGACATTTCAACAAATCTCAAGAGGAAATCTAACTCATTCGCCATGTATTCGAAGGATTCTTCTACATCGGGGTTTGAGCTATTTGTCTAAGTGTGTTGTAATCGGAGTTGATTGTAAAGAATTGTAACCAAATCAGCAATAAAGAGCTTTAAAGTGGACGTAGGCTAGATCTTAAGCCGAACCACTATAAATATTGTGTCTTTTATAGCTTCTCTGTGATTTGTCTGCTTATACTTTGTTCCCGTACCAACGGGTGGTGCTTTCACAATTACCTTCTACACACCGGGGTGTTAGCGTTCAATTTTTAGCGTTAACAAAACACTTTGAAGAAATATCGATAATGTTACCGAAAATCGTTTTATCGATAAACAACTTTTTACTCCTCAGAAGTTGTTTAAACTTTTTTTTTACACACACTTATTTGCTTAGGAAATCAATAACAAGAAATAAAAATATTTTGCCATTTATGAAAAAAAATGTGATGATATCATGGGTGATGTCATTGGAAGATATTTTGTGTGTAATGGTAAAAGGGTAATTTGCTAAGATGTAAAGGTGTAAAGATAAGCATGCAAGGCACATAAGGGTTCTTGGCCGTGTGAAGGAGAAGGCTTGGCTAGTTAAAGCTTCACAAATTTAAGAGCTTGAAATAAAATAAAACGAATCAAAAATGGTGGAAGTGGATTAACATAATCCACTTCGTTCTTTACTAATCTTTCTCTAATTAGTTGAAATCTCCTTCAAACTCCACCAAACTTTCACCAACACCTTAGTATACCTTAGGAAGCATGGATTTAAAGTAAAAATTGGAAGAAGTGAATAGAAAATGGGGAAGCTATGATGGGCCATGAGGTTAAAGAAGGGGGCGGCCTTTCATTTTGATTTTGGTGCTAAAGGTTTATCTTAATGGAATTATTTATAGACATAATTCCATTAAACAATTTCATTACTTTAGTTTTACCTATTTAACATTCTACTACATATTCTTATTTAACATTACAACTTTCAAACAATTTTGTAAGTTATATATATGTCTTTTCGAATGTAATTGAATGTTGCACAAGTTTATCTTATTCATTTTAGTAAACAAAATGTTCAATAATTACATCTTCTAAATTTTCCTATCCTTTGATTTACAAGTTAAAATTTCTAACATACTTGTTAATCACTTAGCTCCTATTTTCTTATTTTCATTTTAGAAATTTTCAATTATTAAAATAGTTAAGATTTCATTTCATTGCAATAATCTAAATCCATTATTTATAGAAACTTAGGAACTAAATGTCGAGTTCGTATCAAATCAATTTTGAAATAATATATATACTCATATCTTTTATATATATCAAATCATTCAGAAATTAAAAATTAAGATTTGGTTATCAAAAAAAATATGTAGTAAACTACTACAGCAATCTTCTCACCTTGAAACTTGAAAATGAACGTCGATGATGCATGCACTCATCATCGAAATTATTTTCCAAGGATAGAGAGGGAAGTGCAGAACTTATTTTCTTTCAAAAATTCTTTTAAAATACTTCTTTCAAATCACACTAAAAATATTTATATTCAAAAATACTTCCAAATAATAAATATTCCAAAATCATTTAAAAACAATTTTAAACTCCGAACTTAAGTTCTTAAATTTCCAACTTATATGTACTTATTTGTAAATCCTATTTTGCAACCAATATTTATAAAAATTTCTCTACCTAACAACAACATATCACATCCAACTACTTCAATTATAGAAATTGTTCATTTATATACAAAATATAATGCTAGGTACAATTATTTCATTTACATATATTTCAAAAATAATATTGTGTCGGTCTGCCCTATTTAGTGTTTATAAATCCCTATCGATGACATAGCGTCCTATGTACCGACTAGAATTTATAAATACTGAACAAGACAAATTAACACAATACAAAACATTTTATAACACTAACAAATATGCTCTCTCATATATACACTCAACTCATTACAGGGTATTACTACCCTATTTCGAATGAGTCAGACCCCACAAAGCTAAGGTTATCGCTAAACCAAAGCTTTGGTACCAAATGTAATGACCTAACTTTTTGGACGGTTCAAATCGATAAAACCACATAAGTTAGACTCAAACCATTCAAAAGGGATGATTGTTATGGGATAGACAAGAAAAAGAAGAGACACTACACCAAAACAAGCAAATCCTAACATTTATAAGTGTTACAAATAATTTCAGTAATACTTTTTAAGTGTTACTAATGGACTATGAGGAATGAAGCGGCTAAATTTGTAACACTTATAAGTGTTACGAACATACGTATTACTAACACTTATAAGTGTTGGTACCTAAATATACGGTAACACTTATAAGTGTTGGTACGGAAATATATGGTAACGCTTATAAGTATTGGTGGAGAAATATGCAGTAACGCTTATAAGTGTTGGTATAGAAATATGCGGTAACGCTTATAAGTGTTGCAAATATAAACTTATGTTACATAATTTCTTGCAATACTAATATTAAAATATTTAAAGCAAATGGAGTATAAGATATCATAAACAGTGGTTCCCATATCCTACAATTCATCATACAGATTGCGAAATTTAAAATGCTCCGCAAATGGAGTAAATATGTCATAAAAAATTATTAAAGATATCTTAATATTACAATGTCATGTATTCTGATATTACAACAACATAAGCTACGAAAATTTTAATTTCAAAATACACTTAAAGTTTAACTTAAGGTTAACCTAACCATTCTGAATCACCCACTCCAAACTATGATGGTTTGCACATTCTTCAATGTCCATGCGACAATCCAAACCTTTACACATGCCTACATTTTATATAAACACTCGACAAAAACTTACAACTTCAAAATCAATTACATTAATGAGTTGCAACTCAGTTTTCAATTTTCACTCGAAAAGCATTTAGTTTCATAATAACTCGACATGCAATCCAGTTTTAAAATGAGTTGCTGCAACTCAGTTTTAACACTGAGTTGCTGCAACTCAGTTTTAACACTGAGTTGCTGCCACCCAGTTTAATAGTGTTAAAACTGGGTTGCGCAACTCAGTTTTAACACCGAGTTGCTGCAACCCAGTTTAACACTTTTAAAACTGGGTTGCGAAACTTAATTTAACACTAAGGGAACCGACTACATAGCCATACATGCATTCAGGCTGTGCACTTAGAAACCCAAGATATGTACAGTTGGCATAATAGAGTTTTGGACTGAATTTGTTTTTAACCTTGGGATAATTTCTCATCCATTTTTTATTCATGGAAGCCCACAATTTTTCTACATGTCTACAACACACTAAGATAATAATACTGTAGTTGAGTAGCATATTGTGCAACTCTGCTTATTGGAAGATAAATAGTATTTTGATATCTGATCTACAACATTCCATGAAAAATCATTTTATAATTCAACTAACTATTTCCTTCTATTAAGGATAAAATCATAATAGCTAAAGATATATTAACCAAACATGCTAAAAGCTGATCGTTTTTTATTGTGTATACAATAAATCCGAATTTTGATTACATAAAAAAGTGGACGAGTATTAATTTAAAGTGCCATTTTATGTATTGAAAATATACCTAATCCACTGTCTTTCTGTATTATTGTGACGATACGGATTTTTCCCGCTCGAAAATCGACATCCATACTTCAACATCGTATTCGAATGCCGTAGATTCGACCGTTCAAATCTGATTCGTCGGAGCTTATAACAACATTAAGTAAATAACACAGCGGAATAAAAAGAATAATACATTGATATACAGCATTGATACAATATCTGATACAACAGATGGTACAATAGATATCAATATACATCAGAGATATGATACAACAAATAGCAGCGGAAAAGAAAAAGATAACACTAGCAGCGGATAATCTCCATCTCCAAGAACCAATCCAGAAATAGCTCGAACTCCCATAGATAAGCAAGTGCAGGTGCGAACCAAAGACTGAACTAGCTCCAGATAAAATCTACTGAACCTAAGTATCTGAAAAACCCAACTCTAGCCTGCTCGTGTGGGAAATAGTGAGCACCCAGAGTTTAGGAAAGGAACAATAAACTCCGGGTCAATCATGAGACTGGTGTGAGCAACAAAAACAGTTTATCTTTAAAAATAATCAACAAGAGAATTTTAAAGTCAATTCGCAATGCTTTTTTGAAAATGAAACTCCCGCCACACACACAATGCAAACGCAGAATTGGAGGAGATTTCTTCTTATGATAGTCAAACATGCTTAATACGCAGAAAATTTCTTTGATATTATTATTATAAGTGCACGGTGCAGAAAAGCATTTCGAAAGTAGAATATAAATCTTAGCCAGCATAGGCATTCCGCACTTATGCCTACTATAGCTACTATGTTCAATAGCAGGTTACCGCCACATTCCATAGCAGGTAATACAACTAAAACCGTACAAGCTTCGTATTGTTTCTTTGGATTTCCAACAAATGGTCAGGCCAAGGAACTTCCCATTGCCACATGGAAACGCCTCTGGATGGACGTCCCGAGAACCTAACCGGATCTCTGCCAACACAAGGCCGGGTTACCCCTAACTGGGTAACTACTGACACGAGTATGCCACCTCCCGGTTGTAACAACCTTTAACCGGGGCCCCAACATCAAATCACAAAACAAGATATATATAAGTTTGTGATGTCCACATAAGTAAGTATCTGGGCTCCATACCATGATACCACTTCTATCCAGAAGGAGATGTACATACCCTAAAGGGGCGCTACCCCCTAATAACCTTGCCGCATCTTTCCTGTTTTGACCATTCCGGGGTGTGAGGCTCGACGAGGTCACGTCCACAAAGCCACGCTTTGTTTCAAAGCCATGCTTTGGGTCAACAAATGATCAAAGTAATGATCACAAAGATAAATGATCAAACAAATGATCATATCACAAATGATCATTACACAGCAACACTTAGCATGTCACATTACCAAATTGGGAATATATCGCTAATAACCTTCAACTACATAACCTCTGAGCTCGTACGTCTCAGAGAAGGGTGTTAAGCTAAAAGAATAAATTCTCCGCCACCAACAGAAATGTATTTTAAAGAAATCTGCTTTATATCTCAAATTGTAATGTCAGACACACGATCCATACAAGTCTGTTCCGGGTTCGAACAGAACCGAAGGCACTTCCAAAAAAGTCCTTGCAATCCGGATAATCCCTAATCACGTTAGGATTTCCCATCACATATGGAGATCTCTATACCGGGGATCAGCCAGTGCAGAGACAATCAACAAGAAACCCTTTCGTTTTCGAACATATCCGGTCTTCACCATCGGTCTTCAAATGCTATCCATAACGACGTATCACATATTCGGAATGGGATATATGACACAAAGTTCCTCTCTTGGCTAAACCGAATAGTGAGCGCAACATTTAAAAACATATGGATATGGGATTTCAATTAAGTCACAACTTAATAATTCAAAACTTTCTTTTCAAATGGTTTAAACCAATTTCCATTTTAATCTTTTAAACAAAAGATTAATTTTACCAAATTCACCCAGTTTCACAAATATTCATTTCCAGATTTCAAAACAATTCCATTTCAATTTGATTAATTCACTAAATCTTTAAATTAAAGATTTATCTTATAGATTTCAAACTATTTCCAAATATTCACTTTTAAAAATTTGTTTTCAAATGTTCATCAATAACTGGGAAAACTTTTTCAGTTTAAACTTGAAATCTGTTTGATACAATTTGAAATTCATTTCTTTTACGAAAGCTTTTTATCATTTAGAAACAACAATCTTATTTTGAAAAACCGAATTTCATTTATACAAGTTATAACCTTTGGGTTAATTCAAATTCCCAAAAATAATACTTTAAAAATGGTTTTACTCGTATATAACTAGTATAATATCGTTAATCCCTATTTTCAAATCATATAATTCAATTTCAAGTATTGAATTCAAATTTAAATCAAAATATTTAAATTTCAGAACTTAATCAAGTTACTCAAAACAAATTTCATCTTTGAAATTCCATTTCAATTGCTTTTCACTTTAAACCCAATCTCATTTTCAAACCAATTGAATTTAAATTTTCTATTTAAAATCGTTTCAAAATCTGTGACTTAAATCGATTTCCTCGTGAAATCCATATTTGTGTGTGTATAAGTGTGGTCCAGGGGTTTAACACAATAGTGCAACATCATTCAATCATCATAGATCAAAACACAGAAATGTAGTTGATAAGCGATATAAATTATAACGCTTATCGCCCATTCACAGATTCACAGATAATATACAGATGCAAATAAATATACACAGCTCAATCTACAGAACAAAATATCACAAATCAGATAGGATAATCAATTCAAGGCATCACATATAATACGATCATTCATAAGTAATTCAAGCATCCAATAATCATTTATAAACAGGATTTATTTATCGTTTAATCCTATGTAATTCAATTTATCTCCAATTAAATTAATTACTTATGAATTTATTATCCAATTCTGATTAGATTATTTTCATTAAGTAATTTAAATCATTTATAATTGATTATCTAATTTATTTAATCCAATAAATCATTAACATTAATCACTTTAAATCAATTACTTAATAATCCTTAGTTAATTATCCTTATTAACTAATAATATTTCTTAATCACTTTCTTAAGAAATTATCTTAGATTAATTCATTATTAATCATTTCTAATTATAAATTAATCTAAATTATTTATTTATAAATTAAAGAAATCATTCTTTAATTACCATATTAATTTAGTCATTTTATTACCTTAATTATCTCTATGATAACAAATTTCTTTATTAATGACTTCATTAATATTTAAGTGTATTTCTATCGTTATACTTTAAATCTTAAATTCAAATTAATTTAAAAATACACTTAATCATTCATGTTATTTAGAACAATTTAAATTTCAAAAAAAACTTCTTTTATTACAAAACTAAGATTCAAATTTAGATTGAATTCCAGATTTAAACTTGGATTAAATCTTTGTTAGAATTCATTTCTTTATAATTTTCAAATTCCATTTTAAATTCAAATTCTTTAAAACATACTTTAATTGCTTAAACTCTTTTATTTAAAACAATTTAAAATTTAAATTTTTAAACTAAGTTTCAAACCTTAACTTGAATTTATTCTTTAAACTTTGCTTTAAATCTTGTTTCAAGTTTTAAATTAAACTTAAATCTGAAACAAATCAGGTTTCTAAAACCTGGTACCCCTCAAGTAAAATAACCCGAGCTCCCACTATACTGCTTCGAGCCAACTCCACGTTACTTCGAGTAACGCGCGATGCAAAACGAGAGAAAACCCGAGCTCCTTCTTCCCCCTACCTTTTTTTTCGTACCAGTTCCCTTCTCCCCCTGAACATGATGTGCACGCTGTGCACGTCCACAAATGCCGCCACCCTCCGTTCATCCCCGCGACCATCTGCGACAAGCACTCGCAACCCCACAACCCCAAACCACGACCCAGTTCGACGCTTCCAGGCGCGAATCAAAATTTGAACCCATCGACCCAAAATTTGAAAACACGTGAAACCAAAACCTGGAACAATTCGCGCACATCACCACGAGCCTGTCAACACGTCGCGTCCCCTCCTCCGACCACCGGAGCACCAGCACCATCAGCCACCACTTCGTCATCGACCCCTCTTCCAATTCCCACAAGCACGTCAAACTCGACCATCTATAAATGCCGAAGTGACCAATTTTCTCCAACCCAGTAAAACTAGGTTTTCAAACTTCAACGACCTCCCATCGCCAGCACCAACCTCTAGGCGACCCTCTCCTATTTTTCTCCGACGCCCCGTAGGCTCCTCCACCACCTCGAACGACCGCGACACCCCCAGATCAATACGTCGCCGGAAATTGGTCGAAGTATACTTTTTGTTTATTTTCGAATTACCCCTAAACCCCACCTCTAAAAATTATAAATTTTGCATTAAAAATCATATTAAAGTGTGATGATTCCACTCATATACCTGAATTGTAAAATTAACAGGTTTGAATTTTTACAGGGACTTGAGTTTCCTGCTTTAATTTTATTTCCAGAGTCATACTGTGACATCCCGGAAATTTGGGGGAATATCAATTTAATAATCTGCATTAATATTAAATTGATTTGATAATATTTGTTAATAATATTGATAATCTTCTTTTAAACAAATATTTAACTGACAATTTATCTTTTAAAAGCTAATTTAATTTGTTCTCTATTTATAATGTATATATATATATATATATTTGTATATATATTGTAAATAGTAAGCGTTGTTTTAATTTAACAAGTAAAACATATTTTCTTATTTTAATCTTTTTGGGAAATTATAATTTGGAAATTTGATACTAAATAACAATTTGGCTTTAAAATATACTCAAGATAAAGTTAGGATTTGTTTAAACAATTTTAACTTAATTTTGAATTTAACAAAGGTTGTTTTGTTCATGTTTTAAATATAGATTGATAAAGTAAGTAATTTATTTATATAGTGATAATTTCTTTTATAAATTCTTTTAATTTAATAATATGTTATATTTAACAATATTAACAATGTAATGTTTTACAAATGGTTTTTAAATAGAAATTGTTACATATGTTTTGGAAGAAGCTATGATTTGTAAATTAAAAATAAAATAAAATAAATCTTATAAGTATTAACGTAAGTATGAAATAAACAATAAGTAAATAAAGTAATAAAACAAATAAGTAAAGCAAAATAAATAAAAGCATAAAGTACTCAAAAGCATATAGGTAATAAAATGAAATATGCAGGCTGTAATAAAACAAATGCAAAGCAAGTAAATTTACAAAGTAAAACAACAACAAAAATATGCAGGCAAGAATAGAAATAAGACAAGTATGAAAACATAAAATAAAATGTTAGTAGCTTGTAGATTAAGATTCAGACAAGTATAAACATCAAGTATAGATGTATAAAGCACAAAAGCAAATCAGGTAAGCCAAAATGCAAAGCTAAAAAAAAAAAATATCTTTGTGCACGCTAAACATATAAGATAGTTTGTAGAGCAAGCTAAAGCAAAGTTAAGAAATGATAAAGCTAGCTAAGTAGGGAACACAAGTACTTACACATTAAATGCCTGCACAACTTAAGTCAATTCAAATTTGCTTAAAAATCATTTCAGCCTCCTAATTAAAATATCTTGCCTAATACAAACAAGAGTCTAATTGTACTAGCATATGCATAACCCAGTTAGTACCTACCCCTGTAACTTCTATATGTGCATACCTTCTTCTTTAGTTCGTTCAACATAACATATCCAACCTGAAACAATAGCAAACATTTCCACTTTTATAAACTGAAACTTTGCAACAACAAAGGCAATATAAATCAAAGGGGAATCAAGCAACTACTTCTCAGTTTTTAAATTTCAAAGCTTATTCACTGGCCTCTGTTCATCTCTGAAGCTTATTTTCAACTTAAAACAAATATGGAGATCAAAATAAAAAGGAGTTCCCAGTTAGCATCTTGCAAAGCCTGTTTTCAAATAAAAGGCCATGTTCTTCATTTTCAAAACACTGTGAGTAACTTTTGTTTTATAACTTAAAAGTTGAATCTGTTGAATACTTATCTGTGAGTAACTTAGATTTTTACAATACTTAAATATATATGTTGCTTAATTATTGTCTAAGATATGTATATATCTTATTGCATTTCTGAGTATATGTGTTCTGCATGTATGTGTGATGATGACTTGAAAAACATCTCTGTATTTAGAATTTAAGCTCCTGTTTTACCTTCAAAAATCATTAGAGCTAAATCTATTGGTTGATAGAACTTAGTATCTGAACAAAATGTGTTTGTTTGTTTATAAAGTAAATTTTAAAATTAAAATTTAAGTTAAACAAAGTAGAGTTAATTCTGAAAACATTAAAAACAGTTAAGGGTTAAATTAAGTGATAATTTCAAACATCTTGAAATATCAATTCAGGTTCATAACTTGAATACTTATCAGAAATAAGGATTTTTAAGAGTAAATTCACAATTTTTAGTTGAGTTTTGTTTTGGCATTTCTGATTTCTTTGAATTGGAGATTTTGGGTTGCCGCTGGCAACACGGTGGATTTGAGTGGTTGTAGTTCTTCATGGAGGTGGAGATGTGACCGGAGAGGCCGAGAAAAATAGTGGATGATGATGAAGATCATCAGAGAAGTTGCGGTGGTGGGTTTCTTTTCCTAAACCTAGTTTTTGTTATGTTCGTATTTTGGTCTCGTTTGAACTCCGTGGGGCATCGAGTTAAATGGGGGTTTGGGGATCGCTGGAGAGGATGTAGACGAAGCAGTAGCCGGAGCTGTCGACTTTCTGGTGGTCGGAGCGTCGTGGGGAAAACGTTGACAGGTTTCGTGTATGGGCGCGTGTGTGGTTCCAGGTTTGGGACATGAGAACTCGATTTTGATTCGAGTTGTGGTGATGAGTTCTGGTGGTTGTGATGTTATCTGGGGATGGTTGCCGATGGTTAGCAGTTGTGGTGGGTGACCGGAGATGGCTCAGGCCTCGGTGCACGTGCACCGTGCCATTGAAGTTGGGGATTACCGTTTTCTGTGTGCAGTTTTTTGTTAGGGAAGACTCGAGTTTAATCGAGTGTTGACTCGAAGCAGAGGAGGAGGAAACTCGAAGCAAATCTGATTTTCTCTCGAGTCAGTGTTGTTTCCAGTTTTTGTAAAACCTGGTAGCAAATGAATGGAACTTTCTTGTTCCAGTTTGTGTAACCTGATAGCAAGTGTTTGAGATTTTTAAACAAGCTCACAGGAAACCTTAATTTGTAATCAAGATTTAAACAAAGTTTAAATCAGTTGAAGTGTGAATTCAAACTATTTTTATTGAATTCAAATCTGAAATAAGATATAGGTTTCTAAATATTTAAATGAGAATTCCAGTTTTCAACGACAGTTCAGTTTTTTTTAAATTTCAATTTAAATTTGAAAACTGAAGTTCAAAACAGGATTTAAACTATGTTTTAAATATAAAGTAGAGTATAGGTTCAATTGATTTCGAATCTAAGGTTTTAAAATGAATTTGGATTTTAAATCAAGAATTTAAAATCAAGGTGGAAAAAGTAAGTTAAAATCAAGGTTAAACAAATTGTTTTAATTTGAATTCGCAAGTTAAAATATTAATGTAATTGGAAGTTTTATATTTAAATAAAGATTTAAGTGATTGGGTTTAAAAGCTTTTCTTATATAAGTTCATATGTAAGAAATAAAGGTTATTTATATTTATAAATTGAATTTAAATTGGGTAAATGTTTAAACAATAACCACTTTGAATCTTGAATTCAAAATGGAATTTGAATTTGAACTTAAAATGTTCTAATACATTTTAATATTAATAAAGTCAGTAATAAAGAGATAAATTATCTTAGAAACAATTAAGGTGTTTAGATGATTAAATAGATAAGATAATTAGGGAATGACTTATGTATTAAATTTCTCTAATTAATAATTTAGATTAATTTATAATTAGAAATTAATTAGGGAATAAATTAAGAAATGTTATTAGTAAATGAAGAAAATTAACTAAGGATTATCATTTAATTAATTAATGTGATTAATTTTATTAATTAATTAGATTAATTAATTTAGATAAATCTATTGTAAATTGTTAAGAGTAATTACTTAATAAAAGTAATTAAGAAATTAATTACTTATTGTAATTAATTTTGATGATATGATTGAATTAAGTTAATTAATTTATTTTAATTAATTTAAGCAAATCATTTGATGGTTTGAGATATGAAATTACCTGATGTAATTAATGGAGCAGGATTACTTAGGGAAGTAATTAGATGAGAACTACTGAATGTAATTAATACAATATGATTTGTAAGTAAAGTAATTTGGGTAATTACTTTTGTAATTAATCAGGGGATTAATTATGGAGATAATTAATTATGGTAATTAAGGGTAGTTAATTACTGGATTGTTATTAATCAAAGGTGATTAATAATTGTGTTTCATTAAAGATTAATCACTTTATGTAATTAATTTAAATAAAGTAATTTATTTAAATCTAAATTAGAGATCATTAATTAATTAATATAATTAATGATGTAAATTAAGAATTGGTTAATTAAGAAATACTTAATAATGTGGTGATTAATTGATGTAGTTAATTAAGAATAAATGTAATCAATTCTAAATGTAGTAATTTAATGTTAATTACTATAAATGATTTAGGAGAATTAATTTGTGAATTAATTAAAGACTAATAACCAATTGTAATCAGTGAATGATTAACCAAGATGTTTAATCAAGATAATTATTTAGAAGATGGTTAATTAATTTGATTTATAATTAATTAAATGGTCGTATAAGCAGGATTTATAGATGAAATAATTAATTTAATTAATTAGAGATTAAAGTAGTTAATTTAATTCATTTTCAAATTAATTATAGATTGTATGATTATAAATCATTGCTTATGGATGAATGATATTGATATTTCATTTGATGATGTGATCTGGCATACATTATATCTATGTGTCATGGATGCCTGGTTTAAGTATGATAATATTTTAATTATCTGTTTGGATGATAATATTGATTATCTGTTTATGAGATTATCTGTGATTATTTGCTGTGATCTTATGAACTACCCTTCTGTGTGTATGTTGATTATATTGAATTAAACTGTTAAGACTAAATAGACAACTTGGCCTTAAAAGACACGCTTTGGATTTCGATGAGACCGGGATCGGGTTTCCACATTAGGAACATCCGAAAACCACATCGTTTCCAAATTTACGATAGGTCGTGAATCTGAAGTGAAGATGGAGATTCAGAATGCAAGGGTTATCGTCGTTAACTCTGAGGGTGATTCCAAAATGAGTGTAACGAGGTAATGCCTTCGGTTTCGTTCGAACCCGGAACGAACTTGTATGGATTGAATGCTTTCAACACATCGTCAGGCGGGCGATGAGCATTCTAAGAAATATGTTCTCTAAAGGTAATCGTAACCTCAAGCCTCATCAACCGGGAATGGCTAAAACAGGGGAGGTGCAGCAAGGTTAGGTGGGTCATGCCCAAGCAGGACAAGGATATTCCCCTGTCTAGATGTCCCTTTATTTTTCGGCTGTGTGGGCGGTTGATTGCAACAACTGCCGGGGTTTATCTTGTTCGGGATTGTTCAGTAAGGAATGGTTCCAGCCTTGTGTTGCAGGGGATGAAGGGAGTAATCCTCGGTACGGTGATCTAGGCCCCGTACTGTGACGGGCGGTACCCCAGTAGCCCTGCCATTGTATGGAATCCAAAATCCAATAAGTGCCGTACGAATTAGTTGTGCCCAACTATGTTGGAATGTGAGATGTAAGCATTTCAGCTATTTCTGTATTTTACTTGAAAACCCTAGACACTATTATAATATCACTGGATTTCCTATCAAATGTTTTGGTTAGCGTAAGGTAAAAACTTTTCCATGTTTATGTGTGGGAAGTCTTACGTGATACCTTTTGTTTCCAAAAGATTTTTAAAGTTA
Organism: Allium cepa; assembly: GCA_030765085.1. Lineage (NCBI taxonomy): Eukaryota > Viridiplantae > Streptophyta > Magnoliopsida > Asparagales > Amaryllidaceae > Allium > Allium cepa. The sequence continues at coordinate 926,455,805 of CM060939.1, forward strand.
AGCAACTTTAACCTGTTACTCATACCAGACCCATGTCTGACCCGAAGTTTATTTTTGTTTTTCATAAACTCTCGGGTACCTAAATTTTTACGGGTAGCCAAGGGATTCAGGTTAGCTTTGACGAATTCTGGAGGAGCAATGGAGTAGGAGGCTTCAGCGTTGTAGATATATATTGGGTTCCGCTGTGTTGGTATCTCTGTATTGTGTTGAGTTGTATAGCTAGACAGGTGTTTATAACTGTCTAGTATGTGATGTATTATCTGTATAACTCTGATGGATATAGTATATTATGTGATACTTATGTTATTAATATAATTTATTCGCTCCGCTGTTGAGATTCTGATGTTGTTTCTTCTTCTTCTCTATCTTTTCTATTTTCTCACCCCTTTCTTTCTTCAATGACGTAACGTCTTCCTGGGCGTAAGAGGGCGGGATGTTACAGTTGGTATCAGAGCGCTAGGTTGAGCGAATACCTAGGCTCTTGAGTGGTTTCTTTTTTGAGAGAGCGTATTTGTAATTTTGATATATATATATATATATATATATATATATATATTTTTATATATTTGTTTCTACCTATTGTTGGATTACCTGTTCGGGTTTTCCAATATAAGCTATAACGGTAGATAGGGTAGTGGTGTGTGTAACACAACTACCAATGGTTGAAGTTTATATGTTTGAGGTTGGAAGTGTAATTGTCGAGACTGTAGACCTAATACCGTCTCGAGTAAACTTTGGATGGTGTAAGGATTTCATCGATCTCTGAAGGAAACCTGTTAAGGTTCGGAGTTCATCTTTGAGGTGTAGTTTGGATGAGCTAAAATTTGGATCTGTCAGTTGGGCAGAAGCAAGTCATGATATTTTGATACATCAAGGTATAGTAGCTGTGTGATGAGACACAGTGACTATAGACGTCTCCGAAGATGTTTCTTTGAGACAAGTTAATGAAGTGTATCTGTTCGATGTTGTCGCTGTGTTCAGTTGGGTGTTCCTGTTTGCTTTGGAGTCCGAGTTTCTCGAAGAGCTTTGGATTAGGAGGTCATCTGGCTTAGCAGTTTTTCTTGAGGTAATTTCAGAAGTAGTAGAGTAGTTCCATTTCTTCGATGGATTGGCCATATAAGCGTAAGCTGTTCTGTTTGGTAATGAGAGAGCAGTATTTTGGAATTAGGCTGGATTGATCGCAAAAGTGACTTGCGATAATTTGAGTGTTCTCTTGTGTTTCAGAGACATTTTCTGGATGTCTTCAAGGAGTCAAAGGTTTTGCTAACATTTGGAGATTGTAATTGGTATCGACTGGATTCCAGAAGTGATACCGATGGATCAGCTTAGTAATAGGATGGTTTTTGAGTTTGGGAAGTAGTTCAGAATTTTGGAGAAACTGCGGAGTTTTCTTTTGGATATGTGAACTTTATTTGAAATGTGTGGACCAGTCTGTGCTTGAGTTCATCTTCAGCATTTTCATCTGTTCGATCAGAGTTGCGCAGCGGAAGCATGGTGGCAGCTGTTTAGTTTGGAAGCAATTGGATATTGAAATGTTTGGATTGGAGAGTTCTACAGGAAATTTTTCAGGATCTGAGGCCAGTTTGGAGTGCATCTATTTTTATCTCTTCCGGATGAGAGAAGTGAGTTCTGTTTTCTGATTTGGAGTAGAGTTTGTGTTCTGAGTTTTGGTCGATCTTGGAAAGATCATTTTGTTGGATTGTTTTTGGGTCCAGTTTGATTCGAGAGGCACCAGCAAGGGTTGAGCTGATCAGTAAGGATGTAGGCAGTCCAGGATCGCCAGAAGAGTTTTGTGGTTTAGACAGAGGAATTTGGATTCCAGAGTCGGAGATTTGATTTCGGATAAGTGTTTGGTTTTCAGGAGTGAATTGTCAGTTTGGATAACTGAGATTCGTTGTGTTTCACGTATATCTGAGGGAGTACGTGTAAGATCTATCTCTGGTTGTGGAACCAGCAGTTCAGGGAGTTTTGGTTGTTGAGTCAGACTTGTCTATAGTCTGGTATCCTATCTTGTTTGTAGATCTAGATAGGTGGAAGTTTTGTAGCTTTGTAGTATTGTTTGTTTGGATTCTATAGAGCGAGTATTCCAGTATTATACCTGGGAAACTCTAGATAGATCTATCCTGATTTTGTCTGGATAATTAGATTTGGTTGTTTGGATGAATTGGTTGCTTTGTTTGATAGCATACAATTGATATATGCTGGTGTTTTTAAAATAAAATTAATTTTAATTTGCTTATTAAATTACCTTTGTTTTAAATTTCGGGGACGAAATTCTTTTAAGGGGGGAAGAATGTGACATCTCGGAAATTTGGGGGAATACCAATTTAATAATCTGCATTAAAATTAAATTGATTTGATAATATTTGTTAATAATATTGATAATCTTCTTTTAAACAAATATTTAACTGACAATTTATCTTTTAAAAGCTAATTTAATTTGTTCTCTATTTATAATGTATATATATATATATATATATTTGTATATATATTGTAAATAGTAAGCTTTGTTTTAATTTAACAAGTAAAACATATTTTCTTATTTTAATCTTTTTGGGAAATTATAATTTGGAAATTTGATACTAAATAACAATTTGGCTTTAAAATATACTCAAGATAAAGTTAGGATTTGTTTAAACAATTTTAACTTAATTTTGAATTTAACAAAGGTTGTTTTGTTCTTGTTTTAAATATAGATTGATAAAGTAAGTAATTTATTTATATAGTGATAATTTCTTTTATAAATTATTTTAATTTAATAATATGTTATATTTAACAATATTAACAATGTAATGTTTTACAAAGGGTTTTTAAATAGAAATTGTTACATATGTTTTGGAAGAAGCTATGATTTGTAAATTAAAAATAAAATAAAATAAATCTTATAAGTATTAACGTAAGTATGAAATAAACAATAAGTAAATAAAGTAATAAAACAAATAAGTAAAGCAAAATAAATAAAAGCATAAAGTACTCAAAAGCATATAGGTAATAAAATGAAATATGCAGGCTGTAATAAAACAAATGCAAAGCAAGTAAATTTAAAAAGTAAAACAACAACAAAAATATGCAGGCATGAATAGAAATAAGACAAGTATGAAAACATAAAATAAAATGTTAGTAGCTTGTAGATTAAGATTCAGACAAGTATAAACATCAAGTATAGATGTATAAAGCACAAAAGCAAATCAGGTAAGCTAAAATGCAAAGCTAAACAAAAAAAAAAAATCTTTGTGCATGCTAAACATATAAGATAGTTTGTAGAGCAAGCTAAAGCAAAGTTAAGAAATGATAAAGCTAGCTAAGTAGGGAACACAAGTACTTACACATTAAATGCCTGCACAACTTAAGTCAATTCAAATTTGCTTAAAAATCATTTCAGCCTCCTAATTAAAATATCTTGCCTAATACAAACAAGAGTCTAATTGTACTAGCATATGCATAACCCAGTTAGTACCTACCCCTGTAACTTCTATATGTGCATACCTTCTTCTTTAGTTCGTTCAACATAACATATCCAACCTGAAACAATAGCAAACATTTCCACTTTTATAAACTGAAACTTTGCAACAACAAAGGCAATATAAATCAAAGGGGAATCAAGCAACTACTTCTCAGTTTTTAAAATTCAAAGCTTATTCACTGGCCTCTGTTCATCTCTGAAGCTTATTTTCAACTTAAAACAAATATGGAGATCAAAATAAAAAGGAGTTCCCAGTTAGCATCTTGCAAAGCCTGTTTTCAAATAAAAGGCCATGTTCTTCATTTTCAAAACACTGTGAGTAACTTTTGTTTTATAACTTAAAAGTTGAATCTGTTGAATACTTATCTGTGAGTAACTTAGATTTTTACAATACTTAAATATATATGTTGCTTAATTATTGTCTAAGATATGTATATATCTTATTGCATTTCTGAGTACATGTGTTCTGTATGTATGTGTGATGATGACTTGAAAAACATCTCTGTATTTAGAATTTAAGCTCCTGTTTTACCTTCAAAAATCATTAGAGCTAAATCTATTGGTTGATAGAACTTAGTATCTGAACAAAATGTGTTTGTTTGTTTATAAAGTAAATTTTAAAATTAAAATTTAAGTTAAACAAAGTAGAGTTAATTCTGAAAACATTAAAAACAGTTAAGGGTTAAATTAAGTGATAATTTCAAACATCTTGAAATATCAATTCAGGTTCATAACTTGAATACTTATCAGAAATAAGGATTTTTAAGAGTAAATTCACAATTTTTAGTTGAGTTTGGTTTTGGCATTTCTGATTTCTTTGAATTGGAGATTTTGGGTTGCCGCTGGCAACACGGTGGATTTGAGTGGTTGTAGTTCTTCATGGAGGTGGAGATGTGACCGGAGAGGCCGAGAAAAATAGTGGATGATGATGAAGATCATCAGAGAAGTTGCGGTGGTGGGTTTCTTTTCCTAAACCTAGTTTTTGTTATGTTCGTATTTTGGTCTCGTTTGAACTCCGTGGGGCATCGAGTTAAATGGGGGTTTGGGGATCGCTGGAGAGGATGTAGACGAAGCAGTAGTCGGAGCTGTCGACTTTCTGGTGGTCGGAGCGTCGTGGGGAAAACGTTGACAGGTTTCGTGTATGGGCGCGTGTGTGGTTCCAGGTTTGGGACATGAGAACTCGATTTTGATTTGAGTTGTGGTGATGAGTTCTGGTGGTTGTGATGTTATCTGGGGATGGTTGCCGATGGTTAGCAGTTGTGGTGGGTGACCGGAGATGGCTCAGGCCTCGGTGCACGTGCACCGTGCCATTGAAGTTGGGGATTACCGTTTTCTGTGTGCAGTTTTTTGTTAGGGAAGACTCGAGTTTAATCGAGTGTTGACTCGAAGCAGAGGAGGAGGAAACTCGAAGCAAATCTGATTTTCTCTCGAGTCAGTGTTCTTTCCTGTTTTTGTAAAACCTGGTAGCAAATGAATGGAACTTTCTTGTTCCAGTTTGTGTAACCTGATAGCAAGTGTTTGAGATTTTTAAACAAGCTCACAGGAAACCTTAATTTGTATTCAAGATTTAAACAAAGTTTAAATCAGTTGAAGTGTGAATTCAAACTATTTTTACTGAATTCAAATCTGAAATAAGATATAGGTTTCTAAATATTTAAATGAGAATTCCAGTTTTCAACCTGACAGTTCAGTTTTTTTTAAATTTCAATTTAAATTTGAAAACTGAAATTCAAAACAGGATTTAAACTATGTTTTAAATATAAAGTAGAGTATAGGTTCAATTGATTTCGAATCTAAGGTTTTAAAATGAATTTGGATTTTAAATCAAGAATTTAAAATCAAGGTGGAAAAAGTAAGTTAAAATCAAGGTTAAACAAATTGTTTTAATTTGAATTCGCAAGTTAAAATATTAATGTAATTGGAAGTTTTATATTTAAATAAAGATTTAAGTGATTGGGTTTAAAAGCTTTTCTTATATAAGTTCATATGTAAGAAATAAAGGTTATTTATATTTATAAATTGAATTTAAATTGGGTAAATGTTTAAACAATAACCACTTTGAATCTTGAATTCAAAATGGAATTTGAATTTGAACTTAAAATGTTCTAATACATTTTAATATTAATAAAGTCAGTAATAAAGAGATAAATTATCTTAGAAACAATTAAGGTGTTTAGATGATTAAATAGATAAGATAATTAGGGAATGACTTATGTATTAAATTTCTCTAATTAATAATTTAGATTAATTTATAATTAGAAATTAATTAGGGAATAAATTAAGAAATGTTATTAGTAAATGAAGAAAATTAACTAAGGATTATCATTTAATTAATTAATGTGATTAATTTTATTAATTAATTAGATTAATTAATTTAGATAAATCTATTGTAAATTGTTAAGAGTAATTACTTAATAAAAGTAATTAAGAAATTAATTACTTATTGTAATTAATTTTGATGATATGATTGAATTAAGTTAATTAATTTATTTTAATTAATTTAAGCAAATCATTTGATGGTTTGAGATATGAAATTACCTGATGTAATTAATGGAGCAGGATTACTTAGGGAAGTAATTAGATGAAATTACTGAACGTAATTAATACAATATGATTTGTAAGTAAAGTAATTTGGGTAATTACTTTTGTAATTAATAAGGGGATTAATTATGGAGATAATTAATTATGGTAATTAAGGGTAGTTAATTACTGGATTGTTATTAATCAAAGGTGATTAATAATTGTGTTTCATTAAAGATTAATCACTTTATGTAATTAATTTAAATAAAGTAATTTATTTAAATCTAAATTAGAGATCATTAATTAATTAATATAATTAATGATGTAAATTAAGAATTGGTTAATTAAGAAATACTTAATAATGTGGTGATTAATTGATGTAATTAATTAAGAATAAATGTAATCAATTCTAAATGTAGTAATTTAATGTTAATTACTATAAATGATTTAGGAGAATTAATTTGTGAATTAATTAAAGACTAATAACCAATTGTAATCAGTGAATGATTAACCAAGATGTCTAATCAAGATAATTATTTAGAAGATGGTTAATTAATTTGATTTATAATTAATTAAATGGTCGTATAAGCAGGATTTATAGATGAAATAATTAATTTAATTAATTAGAGATTAAAGTAGTTAATTTAATTCATTTTAAAATTAATTATAGATTGTATGATTATAAATCATTGCTTATGGATGAATGATATTGATATTTCATTTGATGATGTGATCTGGCATACATTATATCTATGTGTCATGGATGCCTGGTTTAAGTATGATAATATTTTAATTATCTGTTTGGATGATAATATTGATTATCTGTTTATGAGATTATCTGTGATTATTTGCTGTGATCTTATGAACTACCCTTCTGTGTGTACGTTGATTATATTGAATTAAACTGTTAAGACTAAATAGACAACTTGGCCTTAAAAGACACGCTTTGGATTTCGATGAGACCGGGATTGGGTTTCCACATTAGGAACATCCGAAAACCACATCGTTTCCAAATTTACGATAGGTCGTGAATCTGAAGTGAAGATGGAGATTCAGAATGCAAGGGTTATCGTCGTTAACTCTGAGGGTGATTCCAAAATGAGTGTAACGAGGTAATGCCTTCGGTTTCGTTCGAACCCGGAACGAACTTGTATGGACTGAATGCTTTCAACACATTGTCAGGCGGGCGATGAGCATTCTAAGAAATATGTTCTCTAAAGGTAATCGTAACCTCAAGCCTCATCAACCGGGAATGGCTAAAACAGGGGAGGTGCAGCAAGGTTAGGTGGGTCATGCCCAAGCAGGACAAGGATATTCCCCTGTCTAGATGTCCCTTTATTTTTCGGCTGTGTGGGCGGTTGATTGCAACAACTGCCGGGGTTTATCTTGTTCGGGACTGTTCAGTAAGAAATGGTTCCGGCCTAGTGTTGCAGGGGATGAAGGGAGTAATCCTCGGTACGGTGATCTAGGCCCCGTACTGTGACGGGCGGTACCCCAGTAGCCCTGCCATTGTATGGAATCCAAAATCCAATAAGTGCCGTACGAATTAGTTGTGCCCAACTATGTTGGAATGTGAGATGTAAGCATTTCAGCTATTTCTGTATTTTACTTGAAAACCCTAGACACTATTATAATATCACTGGATTTCCTATCAAATGTTTTGGTTAGCGTAAGGTAAAAACTTTTCCATGTTTATGTGTGGGAAGTCTTACGTGATACCTTTTGTTTCCAAAAGATTTTCAAAGTTAAGCAACTTTAACCTGTTACTCATACCAGACCCATGTCTGACCCGAAGTTTATTTTTGTTTTTCATAAACTCTCGGGTACCTAAATTTTTACGGGTAGCCAAGGGATTCAGGTTAGCTTTGACGAATTCTAGAGGAGCAATGGAGCAAGAGGCTTCAGCGTTGTAGATATATATTGGGTTCCGCTGTGTTGGTATCTCTGTATTGTGTTGAGTTGTATAACTAGACAGGTGTTTATAACTGTCTAGTATGTGATGTATTATCTGTATAACTCTGATGGATATAGTATATTATGTGATACTTATGTTATGAATATAATTTATTCGCTCCCTGTTGAGATTCTGATGTTGTTTCTTCTTCTTCTCTATCTTTTCTATTTTCTCACCCCTTTCTTTCTTCAATAACGTAACGTCTTCCTGGGCGTAGGAGGGCGGGATGTTACACATACACAAATGGTTTTAACTTAAATAAATTTTTAAATCCTAGTTCATGATCAAACAAACATCTTTCGTTTATATTCCATGATCTAACAGCGAGTAGATAAGGAGATAGAGATTTATTTTATAAATCTGGGTTTTGGAAAATAAATAAAGATAAAGCAGAGGCCATACAACAATCACAGGCACACATACATCAACATATATACAGGAGATTTGCAACAACACACTTTCTAGATAAACTCTTGCAACCATAAAAAAGAAGAAGTTACTCACCGTGATTTGAGAAGAAATGAAACAGAGCCTGGAAACTGCTGTGCATTTGAATACTTCAGATATTTGGTTGCAGACTTGAAATTTTCTTTTGCTTTGATTGAGTTTGTTTGTGATCTACAATCCCAGGTTAAGGATTTTGATCTGCTATGTGCTTTCGGTTTTTTTTTCTTGTTTTTGTTTGAGAAGAACAAACTAAAATGAAGAAGTTGATAGAAAGAAGGGAGTCTACAGGCTATAACATGGTTTGTACAATAGGTAAAGATTTTTCTCCTTCGTTTATTTTATTTTGTACATAAACACTTTGCTTCCTTGCCTTGCATTTCGGCTGATAATACTTGTTATGGTGGCTTGCATTAATGCCAAGGTACTATATGTCTCCATGCATATCTTATTTTATTTTTATTATATTTTTTTTCCTTTATTTCTTACCTGCATTGTTTGCTCGACTGACTTGTCTACATTTATTACTTTGTTTTGTTCATACTTATTTTACATTTGTACAAGTACTTTAGATAGTTGCATTTATTTGTTTGATTTCTTTTATTTGTTTATACCTATTTTCGGCTGAAGTGGTTTTGGTTTTATACTTGGTGGTTTATTATTATTTTTTCCAAAAAGTTGGATAGGGATATCTTATTTTTGGAGGCTGAAGATTATTTGCATTAATTAGTTGTACCATATTAGATAGACAATGGTGGCTTCTTCCTTTTCTTTATACTTTGTTTTCCATGCTTTCCTATGTTATAGACTCTTGCCTTGTATACTTCTTTACTTGGCTTGTATGGTGGCTGATGGGTATGCTATGGTGTACTAGAGTGGCTGATGTATCTAGCTTGGTAGCAAGTGAATACATATTGTGTACTAAAGAGGATCTTGCATTAAATTGCTAGTACTCTATGCTTATACTTTATTTGTATTTTATTTTACTTGTTTTATTTGTTTGTACTTAGTTTATTTATATTTTTGTTCAGGCTGAAATGATGCTGCCTTATGTTTTATATTAGAGATGTTTTGTTTATTCACTTAGGTATATTTAATTTCAATAGTTTATACTTTGATGTATTTTGTTTTACAAGTTCATACCATTTCAATTGTATATGCATTTATTTATGTTGTTATTTTTCTGTTCTTACTTTATGTATGTATACTTATATATTTGTTTTGTTTGCTTTTGAATAGAATGAAGTTCCATTTTTATTTGCTGTTTGGTTTCATATTTCACTTCTTTTGCATTTGAATATGAAGTTTTGTTTGTATTTGCAGGTTTTCTTTTACATATTTATGTCTTTGAAGATGTTTTGCATAACCACTTACTGGTAACATACAAGATCCCTTTACTTACTTTTGATTTTATACTTCATGTATATAGATATAAAGCTATTATAATTATTGTTATAAAAATAACTCCTCATTGATTTAAAATAATTTACAAAAGAAACCGTTTTCTTATTAATAAATAACACAAACCATTTGAATTTGGAAAAACTCCAATCGATTATCATTTAATTTCACAATTTTAAATCAAAAGTAAATTTAATTATCAATTTAAAATAAATTAAAATTCGGGATCGTTACAATTATAAGACAGTGGTTATGTATTTTGAGCATGTCAATAACTAAACAAGATTTAACATGGGCGATTTTTTACTTTATCCTAATATATCTTAGCCATTCTCAAAATACCATGCTACCTTGTATTATAATTTTTGTACAGAAAAACAAAAAATGAGTAGTAAATAATGTGAATTGAGGTGTACATCAAATAAACACAAACGATCGATGTCCTCGAGTAAAAGCCAGTAGACTAGAATATAATTCAGATATTAAATAGAATGCATAAGCGTACACCACAAGTCATTGATCTCTAAATACTCCTATTCAGAATGACTGTTGTCTCAATATATTAACTAATATGACTTGTATAAAAATTTGAAAATGTACCGTCCTAGATTATAAACTTATGCTACAAACTGAATTTTAATTTACATTATTTGAAATTATGCTATCGTTTTTTTAAATACTAACCAATATCTCTTTTTTTCGATACACGATTTTCAACCTATTTATAATCCAACAATGCACAACATGTCTAAATTAAACTATAATCACTAAATGACTGGAACTTTTAAAGTTACAAGCTTTTAGGGACAACCCTATCGTTGCACAAGTAAATGTATACCCAAATCTCCTATAATTGTCTTTCTCCAATGAAATTGCATGAAAATGGCAAATTTTTCTAGAAATACCAAGAAATTATAGTTCTAAAGTAGTTTTCAAGTGCAAGTGATGATTAACATGCATTAGCAGCTTGGAAATTGCTGTTGGAAAAAATAGAGAACAATGAACAACTTATTGAAGTGAGAAACATAGATGGAAAACAAAACAATACATTGATCGCTGTATAAAGGATAATCTAGCAGTGTACGAAGAAGAGATTATGAGGAACAAAGAGTGGAAGCAAATGAAACCAGAAAATTTACTATTAGAAGACCTAAAAAAGGCATGGAAGTAACCAGTTTGTGTGTTGTGCAACAAAAAAGAGAACAAAAACCATTTATTTACTATATCAATGCCTGACTGATCAATAATTTATAAATACTACAATTAAGATGGTAACACTTTATCAAAAAGACAAATCATTGTTGAGGACAATGCCTCGATAAAAATTACATAAGGTGAGCATTGATGTTCTCATAATATTAGATTCTTCTTCGGTTGTCTAATGGTGCTTTTTAGAAGTCGGTATTGCTTGTGAATTATGAGAACTAGAATTTATCTGCAAAATAATAACTAATAAGAAAAGTAGAAAATGATTTATAAAGTATGCGATTTTAAATGTGGAAGATGTTTGAGTGTCAGTTCACCTTATCAAGCTTATCTCTGACCAATTGAACAGTCTGATTCATTGATGAAGATGGAAAGTATTCCTGTATAAATTGATTTAAGCATCAAAGTTTGGTATGAGATTTGGATCATAACCTGAAAAAATATAAAATATAATTACACGATTTATAACATGCAAATTACCTTGTTTGATGAAACATGGCTGATGATGTTTGAAGAATGATCCGGTGGTACATATTCACTGCAGTGCAAACTTTACTCATCAAAATGCTAACATAGATCAAACAATAATAAAAGTTATCTATAATCTTTGAAAAATAGTTTTCCATACCCGTAATGAAAATTATGAAACTGAGAGGTATTTATTGTATGAAAATCTCTACGAATGTCAGGCGTCTTCTTTGATACTTCAGCTCTTCCATCTTCAAATAATATGCAATAGTTCTCATATGTAAGGAGAGGAGATAACATATATATAGAAAGGAAAAAAGACAAAAGAAGATCAAAATAACGTAACAAACAAAAACAAACACAAGGCAGCAAAGCACACAACCCATACAAAAAAAACTCACACCTAATTGTACATATGTAAAAGTACATAGCAGCAGATGTAAGATCATAAATGGACGCATAGGTATATTTGGACGCATTGGTATATACATAAATATCCACCATCAACGCACTTATATTCATATAAATTATGCACTCAAGCTTCTATTGCCTTCATAAATAGATCAAAAGTACAAGTATTCAAATAAAGTAAAGAGCGCATCACTATATAACTCGCTAGAGCAATGAACATGAGAGAAAGAAAATGCAAGAGTAACCTATTAGGTAAAGAAAATCATAGCTAAAAACTCTTTACATGGCCATATTTTAATTTTCCCCATTATGTTAATATGGTTCGGTCCCTGTTAATGTTATATTAATTATAATATTAGGATTGAATACTTGTTATTCTTTTTTAATGTGGTATTCCTAATCTGTATATGCAGTAAATGGAAATGGTGCAAACATTAACAGTGACATTGGTAGGATAGTTTTGGTAGGAATTATACTACAGTTACTCACACGTGCATTTAAATTTTGTAATCACAAGCATACAGAGAATGATCTAGATTGTAGAATTATATAGTGTAGTTTGATAATCACTACAGAGAATGTTGTCATCATGATCATGTAGTTCATTTGACATCCAAGTATTTGCAATCGTTCATTGTATAACAGTAACAATGTTAATGTTCTTGTCACTTTTGTCATAGCTTCTATTTTTATGTAACAAACTTCTTGGTATGATAAAATTAGAGGAATTACTATAAAAAGGAAAGTAGCATGTTATCTTAGGACGACGATCAGTTATAGGACCATAGCCTCTTGCAGTCTCTTCCTTAATAATTATATTTCATGTATAGTTTAAAGTTTTGATCTCAAGGAAAAGGGGTAGTAAAAGAAACATGGTGCATGAAGTGTGCTGGCACGATACTTCATATAAGTAATACTAAATTATTACTATTTGTTAATAAAATTTATTTGATCGAGAAGGCAACACTCTACATTACCTTTAAATTATAATTATGATTTATACTGATATGTTAGCATATCACAACTGCAATGCTTATAGGGAATAAATAATAATTTAAGCCGGTTTCTAGAAATATTATTAATAGGCCAATGATTGTTTGAAATGTCGGACTGTGATAATAAATACACTATAATCAAGGAAGCCTCATGATATAATCATGTTTGGCTTCATTTATAAATTCGGATCAGAGTAAATGGAATCAAAAGTCATATTTCATCGATCAGGGATAGTAACATGAAATCAAATTCAATTTTACAGGAAGATATATAACGGATGGACGTTGATATCGTACGATATACATCATACATCTACTCTTAGGCCATAATCAATCCAATACACAACTTTAGATACTTAATTTTTAAGCAAAATTACAATAAAATAACATGTTATACATAACAGAACCGACCACTTATTATAGGTTATACAAACATTCGTTGGAAGAAAAATTATAACAATAATAAGACATATATGAATTTGTACCTTCTCTGTTGTTACTTCTGTAGTTGGCGATCTTAGAACAACCAACTCTGCTGTTGCAACTTTTTGTTGGGTTTCAGAATCAGCTTGTTAGCTTTTGGTTAATCTATACTAACAACTTCATGAATGATCGAGCTATAGCACCAATTGAGAGGAGAAAACCCTTTACTTGGGATTTGAAAGATGTCTATGCTATGCCCTTGCAATGCTGAGCCTGGAGTTGCCATCACCGTCGTCGCAATAGTTGGCGTCAGAGTCGACGATGCACCACCGATTCAATGTCTAAGTCGTTGTCCGACATCGATTGAAGATGGAGCCGCCATTTACTTCCCGTAGTCAAGTCTCAGCCGTGAATTTGAATTCGTTCATGATTTTTCTTCTTTTAGGGATCGCAATGGATGAATTTGTATATAGGACACTGCTCTAGATTTTTTTTGCAGCCCAAAGTCGTTGCTTTTCTCGCTTTAGTAAAGAGCTGGCCTTGCCTAAAATCCTAATTGGATTTCGCACGGAAGAAGAAGCCTGAAACTGTATTTCGCATGGAAATAGAAGCCTCGTGTCCAAGAAGTTGATGCTTTGAAGAAGTGACGCTGTCGGATTTTGCGTAGAAGAAGAAGACTGAAACCCTAAAATGAAATTCAATTTTGTGCGGCTAGGAGATGCTAAGCGTGAGAAATCAGATGGGATATAAAAATTACCAGATACTCCCTATGTTAATGAATTGTTTACCGACATACTGACTATCATAACACTTATTTGTGTTGCAAATAATAACAAATATTTTGTAAAGTTTATACCAACACTTTTTTTAGTAGCCAACGCATTTTGACTGTTGTTAGTTTATAACATTTATAAGTGTTGGAAGTTGATAAATATAAAATGTTGGAAAATCAATGACTTGGTGTACTGAAAGAAATAAAACAAACACAGAATCTAGCAGCGGAATGACAAATATAATAATCAAAAAACAGTAAATGAAGCTGTTTTACAAATAACATTTGATTACACCTTTACAATCCAGATCAGAATTACATACATCGGGAATAAATAAATAATGCAGCGGAATAACCTGATGTAGTGGGATAAATATAATAAATAATAATAGTACTTAATCTTCGTCTTCATCCTCTAGAAATAAGGTCTTCAATACATTGAAAAGCTCAGACTGACCCGAGCGTAATGAAAAGACAAAACACTCGAGTCAGAACTAAAAGATCTTATGTAAGTTAAATCAACGGTAAATAAATATGAGTGTGACAGCTTTAGAGATGTTTACGTCGTTTGACATCTGTTATCCGGTAGCTAACGTGCGCGCAATAACTTAAGAGATGTTCGAGATTGCCATCTCCTAAGGATACGTTAAACAATTTACTATGTAGTAATATACGCTATTATAATATGTCTATCAGTAGAGTAAAGTACTAAAATAGCGTTAAGGCGTTATCCATATCCCCTTAATACATTTTTTATATATTTTCGTAGTCTACACAGTACCGTAATTCCACTGTAATTGAAGGGCTATCAGAGGGCACTCCATAGGTACGGTACAAACCAAACTCGTAATGAGCACGATAAGGCATGTGAGAAGGCACGCAAGGCAATGCCTAGGGTAGGATACTACCATTTTGCGGATCCGGACTAGTGGCAACGCATAGCAGCTACTACCTTCCACCTCGAAAAACACTCCCAAAATCAAATCGAGGGGTAGCCACCAAATCAATCATAAAGTCATAATATGGTTTTGAAGAAGCATGTCCGATCGGAGGTGCGACCTCACTTGGCCCGGTGTGGCTCCTGTTTTAGTCACATCAAGCTGACTCGAGGGAGTAAGGGCTACGTTAATACCTCATACAGAATCGTTTTCCAAATCATTCTATTTCATTCTAGAATTTCCACCACGTGCACAGTTGTTAAAGTGGTTTTCAGTATTGGCAGAGAGTATGACAATATCTGATCCCAGTCTCTTTAACAACCAAACGCTTATTTTACACCGGATGGTTCTTTTGCATTTCCAAAACCGATTCATAATGGATATCAAAATATCGTATTTTCAAAAACTTATAACATTCGAAATCATATCACTTTCAAAATCATATCCACAAAATAGGTTAAACCCTTACTTCAAAATCATCGTATTTACCCAAAATAAGTCATTTCACTAGAAAATATCCTTTCAAATTCCAATGTGGGTTAGAACATCATTTAACCATATTCGCTTAAAATCTAGGATTTAATTATAAACAATTCAGCCTTGCACGGTATGAGTTTTTGAAAATAGTATAAATAGTCATAATTAGTTTAATTAGTTTTAAAATAGTTTAAAATAGTTAAAATACTTTAAAATAGTTTAAAATGGTTTAAAATAAATTAAAATAGTTTAAAATAGATTAAAATAGTTTAAAATAGATTAAAATAGTTTAAAATAGATTAAAATAGTTTAGTATAGTTTAAAATTGATTAAAACAGATTAAAATAGTTAAAATAGGTTTAATATAGCTTAATAGTTTAATATAAAATGGTTGAAAATCTAAATAAATCTTAAGTTAAAATAACATACTTTTAAACAATTTATATTAAAATAATTAATTTGAAAGTAATATCAAATTAAACTATTTCAGTTTTAACAAATCTGGACCATACCAGCTTTCAAATTGACAAACTCGATTTTTATCTTTCAATTTAGATTCCCACTAAAACCACTTAAATCTATGTCGATTTCAAATCCACGTTTAAACTATAAATTTAAACTACTTCAAATTTAGTAGATTTCAAAGTTTAAATATTTAAACATTTTCAATAAATCAATTTCGATAAACTTCGTTTATACTTCAAATTCAACTTTAAAATTTCAATTTAAATCCTTTAAACATTCGTTTAACCAATTCCAATTTCAACATTTAAAGCTTTGATTTTCGAAAATAATTCAGTTTATATAAATCAAATTTATTTCAAAATATCGCTTAACTGAATTCAAAAATTAAGGATTTAAAAATCAATTAATTTAACCTATCCGGTGTCCATATAAAATTTTCTGCCCTATGGTCAAGGATATATATCATTTCAATCCGTAATAAAATTTAAATTTACCGGTATATATCATTTCAACCTGCAATCTCGAGTTAAAATTCAAAATCCGTAAAATCGCCTGCGCCTATCATTTCAACCTATAACGATTTTTTCCTAATCTGTAAAATCATTCGGGTATGTATCATTTCAACCCATAGTGATTTTCCTAATGATAAATAAGGGAACTTGCAGTGTGATAACAACATATAAAATAACATACATCCATTCATCCAAATATCAACAATTAAACATCCATCACAATCATCATTCAAATTAACCAATAAATAACAACAATTGACTAATTATCATTAACAGGTATCAACTTGCAAATTAAAATTTCAATATTAAATTAAATGGCAATTATATCCAACAGAAGTCAGATTTAACTAGAATGACAATTTAAATATATCAAATAATAATCAATCAACTTCTAATCCTATCATAAATTCAACTTAACTAACATAAGACAATTTAGTCATTGTGAGTGGGTTAAAATACCCACCTTTGATTCGTCGTCGATTTAAAACTCAAAATTTAACAGTCTCATAATGCAGCCAAACTATTTCCATAATGCCCGAAATTTCAATACGATCGCAATGGAGAAAACCGCACGTGAATCCGAGCTCGTATGCAAAAGTTATTAACGTTAGAAGATTGGAAAATTTTGGCCCTGAGTCGACTTCGAGTCTTACTTCGGTCCGCCGCCTCAAATCCCTGGTGCTTACTCTGAATTTTTGCCAAAATGACCCAAGACCCGAGTCATTTGGTTCCTAACTCGAAGTTGCTGCAGGGTTTTCGCCTCTTAAACCAGAAGCGCGAACCGAAGTCGCCCTAGATCCGCTTTTTTTAAATTGAAATTAGGTTTTATGTTCAGTCATTTGAGAAGGTGGAGGAAGATGTATGCACAGAAATAATGAAATAAGAAAATAATAGCCTATATATAGGCAGGGTTGGACAAAATGATAACAACGACCTGGAAAGCCCGTTTCGTTGCCGAAACGAAATGGGTCATCCAATACATTGAAATATAGGGTTTTGATATTTTTAAACTAAATGGAACTAGTTTCAAAGTCTAATTCCATTGTATACAAAAGTTGGCTTTTAAAATCAGATTATATTCATTTAAATCATTTTAATTAATTTCTACGTGTTTCGTGCCTACATGATCAAACGGCAAGTCAGATCGCTACGAAACTTGAAATCTTACCATAATTCACTATTACATATCCGATGAAACTGGTTTCATCGAAATCCGAGATAATGGCCAAAATGGCTAATTTTCACTTTAATTAAATAAATTATTGCAAAATTGGTTTCACTTTTAAATTCAAATTTAAAAGTTAACCATTTATCATTCTTGATTATAGAGAAATTTAATATTCGTTTGAAAATAAATTTTCCTTAGTTAACCTAACATTTAAATATTACACTAGTTACAACGTTCAATTATAACGGTAATAAATTCATTAATTATAATTGTAAAATCCCAATAAATTCATTTATTCTGATTTGCATCTTATTATTCAGTCAACTATCATCTTATGGATATAACTAACATTAACCTTTTATTACATTCATATTACAGTTATCATCTTTTACCATATTAACTGGAATAATTAATTACATTAATTTTCGTTGATTTTCAAATCAATTTCAACGGATTAAATAATAAGATGATAAATAAGCAATTGTTACTTTTACGTAATTTAATCACATTTATAAGTTTAGGGGTTTTTAGGCTCAAGGAAAAAGTTGAAGAAAAATTTAGTCTAAGGGACAACAAGTTTGATTTTTAGGCTGAAGGACACTTTCTAGTGTAAATCACAGAATGATAGTTGTAACTATCATTTTCTGTTTATACTAGAAAGTGTCCTTCAGACTAAAAAGCAAACTTGTTTTCCCTGAGACTAAATTTTTTTGCAACTTCTTCCTTGTGTCTATTTTCCTGTTAAATAAAATAACATGCAATTTCATTATTAATACAACATTTAGTGTGACGCCCCACCTCTATACCCTCACTAGACAAGGATACTATGGGGTAATGCCATCAACTAGCGCGGAGAATAAGGCTGCTGAGGAGCGACCATCTGTATAATTGCTTTGTGCGAGTACCGATATGCCAGATAAAAATATAACTTTTCATCACAGGAGGAAATCCGACATACCGACACAAACTCAAAGCTACTACACAGTGGCTATATGAAATCTTCTAAAACAAATATAGAAATATCATAATACAAATCTATCAAAGAAGTTCATATCACAAAGGCAGAAATAGATATGAATATATAACACTTAAAAGTGTACATCAAAGTAGTGGTCTAACAAGATCCACAATATCACAAAAGAATAGTTACAAGTGCTACCCAAAAGAATAAGTATACATCATGGAGTCTGTATCTCAAATGTATACAACAAAAACAACTACTAATCTAAGCAGTTAGCCAAAAGTCAGAATAAAAATCCCAGATGAGGAGTCAAGCAGAAGCACCTGTAACATCTCGGTCTGACCTGAGTATTATTTAATAAGAAAATAATAAACGGATCAATCTAGCTATAAATATCAGATGAAATGATATAGAATAAGAGATATGACAAAAACGTATGATAACCATAATGCCATACTATAATAAGTATGTAACTGAAAATCAACCAGAGATTAATCAATATCACAAGAATCTTCTCAAAGATAAAAAAGAATGTCATACTCTTAATTTTTATTCACCAAGTCACAAATATTGGCAAACATCACAATGCCAATCATAAAAGTTGTTGAAACACAAATTCACCAATGCAAAAATATTGATAGAACGTATCAATGAAATCACAAAAATTGGCGAAACACAAATTCTATAAATCATCAATAGAAATCCAGAAATCACAAAAAAATGGGGAGGCCTATCACAAAACGGGAGCATGAAAGCTCACCAACACGTGTGAAACAAAACGGAACGCTATTCCATGGTTGCTAACCATTAATTTCGAGCCGAAGCTCCAAAAAACGGCCCGAGGACCATGGGTCGCTACCCCACCAATTTGAGTCGAAACTACACAAAAACGGGGTTTAGTCTCCCTCGCAAACAAAGAGACATTGCACAATGCTAGTCTAAAACACAAAAATGATCATCATCGATCATCAAGAAGTGTCAATTACACCAAGCTAGTAAATAGATGAGCTTAGCTTCATGTCATAACCATTGGCTTAACTTAAACATTTACGAACAAATTGTAGATTTCCACTCGAAAGTTGTCACAAGATATAACGATGCTGACTCGACCTTCGAAAATCGGCACCGAATACGACTCTCATATTCAAATGCCGCAGATCCGAACGTCGTATCCGAGTCGTCGGAGCTTATAACACAATTAAGTATAACAGCGGAAGAAAAATTAATAATACATCGATATACAACATTGATACAATATCTGATACAACAGATGATACAATATATATCAATATGCATCAGAGATAAGATACGATAAAATAATAGCGGAAAAAATAAAAATAGATAACACCAGCGGTGGAACAAATAACTCTAAGATGGTCCTTAAGAGAGAACTCCAGCAGCAGCTCGAACCAACATCATGATGAACAAAGATAAGTAAGCCTCGTCCGTTATCCAAAGACTGAAGTAGCTCCAGATAATCTACTAAAGCTGACTATCTGAAAAACCCAACACTAGACTGCCCGTGTGGAAAAAATTTTGAGTACCTAGAGTTTAGGAAAGAGAAAATAAACTCCAGGTCGGTCATGGGACTGGTATGAGTAACAAAAACAGTTTATCTTTAAAAACAAACAAAGAAATATTTTAAAATAGATCCGCAATGCTTTTAGAAAATGTAACTACCATAAGACCTCCCGCCACACACACAATGCAAACGCAGAATTGGAGGAGATTTCTTCTAATGATAGTCTAACATGCTTGTACGTGAATTTCTTTGATATTATTACTGTAAGTGCAAAGTGCAGGAAAACATTTCGAAAGTACAATATAAATCTTAGTCAGCATATGTACCATTATAGTATGCCTACTATACCTACCATATTGGACGGCAGGTTCTACAACTAAAACCGTACAGGGCTCGTATTGTTTTGATTGGATTTCCAGCAAATGGTCGGGCAAAGGAACTTCCCAAGTAAAATGGAACGCCTCTGAAGGGACGTCCCCGGATCCTAATCCGATCTCTGCTTGACAAGGCCGGGTTACCTCTAGCTGGGTAACTACTGACACGAGTATGCCATCCCCCGGTTGTAAACAACCTTTATCCGAGGATCCTCTCAACCAACAACCATAAAGTAATAAGTTTGCAGCAACCACGAAGTAAGTATCTGGGCTCCATACCGTGATACCACTCATAATCCAGAAGGAAATGACATACCCTCAGAGGGCGCTAACCTCAAATAACCTTGCTGCTACGATTCCTGTTTCGAACATACTCGGGTTGTAAGGTTCGACAAGTCTCGTACAAAAAGCCACGCTTTGATCAACAAATGATCAACAACACTCAGCATGCCACACTACCAAATTAGGAGTATATCACTAATAACCATCAACTACATAACCTATGAGCTCGTACGTCTCAGAGAAGGGTGTTAAGCTAAGAGAATAAATTCTCCGCCACCAACAAAAATGTATTTGAAAGAAATATGCTTTATATCTCAAAATGTAATGTCAGACATACAATCCATACAAGTTTGTTCCGGGTTCGAAAAGAACCGAAGGCACTTCCGAAGAAGTCCTTGCAATCCGGGTATTCACAATCCCGATCAGACTTCCCATCGCTTAGGGAATCTCTGTACCGGCGCGACTCGGTGTAGAGACAATCGATAGGTCATCCTATCGCTCTCGCAAATACCCGGTCTTCACCATCGGTCTTCAATGCTATGCATATACGTCGTATCACTATTCGGAATGGGTTATATGACACAAAGGTCCTCCCCGGCTAAACCGAATAATGGGCGCAATATTTAAAATCATATGGATTCTGGGGTTTCAGTTAAATCACAGCTTAAAGCTCAAAACCTTTCATTCGAATGGTTAAAACAAATTACCATTTCCAATCTTTTAAACAAAAAGATTCCTTTCAACAACCTTCAATGGTTTAAACAATTTCCACACTTTTAATTAACTCGTTAAATCTTTAAATCAAGATTTAACTTATATCTTTCAAAATTCGTTTCCAAAGATTCATTCACAGCCTTTCAAAACAATACCATTTTAAGTTGGATTAACTCATCCAGTCTTTAAATCAAAGACTCATTTCATAGCTTTCAAAACAATTCAATTCTATTTCAAACTTGAAATCTTTAAACATAATTTGGAAATCCTTTCTTTCAATGAAAGTTATTATTATTTGAAAACAAATAGTTTTTATTTCGGAAATATCCGATCTCTTTTTATACAAGTTAAAATCTTCGGGTTAGTTCAAATTTCCAAAAACAACACTTTAAAAATGGTTTAAAACCCGTATAAACTTGTATAATTCTTTTTAATCATAAATACCAATATAGGATTCAATTTCAGATACTGAATTCCAGTTTAAATCAAATTATTCAAATTTCAAATCTTTATTAAGTTAAAATAACTTACATTTTTAAAACAGCATTTTAAAAGCTTTTGACTTTAAACCCTATCCATTTCCAACCCATTTGAATTGAAAAATTCAAATTTTAACTATTTCAAAATCTGTGACTTAACCAATTTCCTCGTGAAATCCATATTTGTGTGTGTACAAGTGTGGTTCAGGGGTTTAACACAATAGTGCAACATCGTTCAATCATGACAGATCAAATACAACAATATATCTGATAAGCAATATAAACTATAACGCTTATCTTCATTCACATATCACAGATATATTTATCACAGGCAATGAATTACATCACAGCTAATTAATCACATTATAGATCACCACACAAATCATGATATATCACAAAACATCAGACATCGGCAATATCAACAATTCAACCATTCAACAAGATCTAAACATTCATAGGTAAAATTTATTAATCAACTGATTAATCTAGATCAGATGTATTACTTTATTAATTCTGGTTACTTAACATAAGTTAATTTCAAATCATCTGAGATAAATTTCCCTTTAATTATTAACTAACCATCCTTAATTTATGAATCAATTGATCTTTAACTTCTAAATAAATCTTAGTTAATAACCTTTATTAACGATTAAAATTTCTTTAATTACTTTGCTAAAGAAATTTTGTGACGCCCCACCTCTATACCCACGCTAGCCAAGAAAACTACGGTGTAGTGTTGTCAACTAGCGCGGAGAATAAGGCTGTTGAGGAGCGGCCATCAGTAGTTAGGCCTTACACTATTATTGGTTATCTCGATAGGAGTGGTATATAAATATATATATTCTTTCCTTTTTCATCTCTGATTTATTTTCTCCCATCGAAATACCCCAACTCCGGTATAAAACGAACTACGATGGTTCATACTAGTTTAGAACGAAATATAAACTAATAACACAGATAAATATAAATGCGGAACACAGATAAAACTGAAAATCTCATATATATACAATAACCGATGTCAGTTACAATACATTTGACACGGTACATATGATACGGTACATATGATACAACTACCACAGTCGACTCAGGATGTGACGGCCCGCAAATCCGTACCCCTTGAATTAACACTATTCTACCTCTATTAACTCAAGTGGCATAGAAATACGAACCATTAGGGTTAAAAGAAAAAGAGATAGAAGAAGAAGTAGACTAAACAATATCAGAATCTCACAATCGCAGCGGAATAAAATATAATAGCAACTATATATCTTTACACAAAATGAAATCTATAACTGTTTATACAACATATCATCAGAGTAACTCATACATCAATCATCACATAACAGACATACCATACAACATAGCAGCGGATATATATATAGGTACATATAATACGTCTCGAACTCCAGCTCCTCTCCTGCTCCATAGCAACCTATCCTGAACAAATAATACTCGGTCTGACCCGAGCATTATAACGAAATAACACCCGAGTCAGTCTGGAATACCAGCTGATAATAATGCACACAATTGATTATTAAAGTTTCAAAAATCCTTTTGAAAACAAAAGCATCTCGTAAGACCACGCCACAAATAAACATGTCGGGTTTTTACCTTACGATAGCTAAAACACTTTTTATAGAAATTCTCTGATATTATAATAGGGTCTATTTACAAATACTTATAAAATAGCCGAAATTGTTACATGATTAAATTCCAGCTACTAGCCACCGAAGTGGGTAATACAAACAAAACTCGTAAAAGGCTCGTAGGGAAAAATGGATTCCAACTAATGACTAGGCACTGGGGTACCACCTGTCACAGTACGTGGTCTAGATCACAGTACCGAGGACTACTCCCTTCGTCCCCTGCAACACAAGACCAGAATCACCTATGGGCAATTCCGAATAAGATCACCCCGCGGTTGGGATCAGCAACCGCACCACTAAGCCGAAATAAAAAGGAACCTCTAGACAGGGATGACCTTACTCTCCAGTGGGGGCTACCCACGAAGCCTTGCTGCATATCCCCTGATTTTCAGTCATTCCCGGTTGGTGAGGCTTGAGGCTAAACGATACCTTTATAGCACATATCCCTTAGAATGCCCATCGTCCGCTGACGATGTCACGAAGCATTCGTCCATACAAGTCCGTCCCGGGTTCGAACGGAACCGAAGGCACTATTCCTACTACATCCATTTTGGAAATATCCTCAGGATTAGTAGCGACTAGCCCTTGCACTTCACTGCTCCATCTTCGACTCCGAAAACGTTTTATCGCACGAAAACGTACAAACCGGATCGAAGTGGTTTTCGAGAAATAAATCTCGATCCCGGTCTCTTCGAAACGATCAACGCAATTTGTCCAGTATTGATAGTCGGTGATTTAACTATCAATTTATATTCATAAACATCCATAGCATCCATCACACAATAAATAATTCCCAAATTATTTATTTACCCCAAATATCTTTAAAAGATATATTTCAAATTTCCCAAATCTCATTTGAAAACATTTTCCCAAAATTCCTCTTTTCTAAGGTAAATCATTTACCATATATTCCCATTGGAAATATCCAAGTTCAAAACAGTTTAGATTTAAAAACAGTTAAAAACATTTAAATTTAAAATATACTTTAAAATAGATAATTTACTACTAATTCTTTACTCAAAATAAAATTTCAAAATATTTAAAGTATAACTAATTATAAGATATAACTTAATTTAAAATAAGGTTTAGTTATACTATATATTAAAAATAGAGTTGTAAAAAGAATTAACTCTTATTTCAATATACTTAGGTCAAAACTAGCTTTTAAAACAAATCCATTTGTAAACATAATTATTAAAATATTTATAAAATTTTACTATTGCTAATTTATAAAAATCACTTTAAAATAATAATTTTTAAAACATTCTTTAAAATTAGTTTAGATTTTAAACTTTCTTTTTATAAAATCAATTTAAAACTCGAACTTGGATTTTCCCTAGGAAATCTCATTTCTACTAAATCATCACAGAAATCCTTCTCACGATTTCTGTCCATTTATTAAATTTAGTTTTAGGGTTTTATAACATAAATTTATTTCCCAAAACTTCAACTAATAACATTTAAATTAATTATCATTCCAAATTTTAAAACTTCCAATTTACATTTTAAAATAGATTTCAGATTTTAATCCCTTTTAAATCCATTATTTAACAATACCTTTATTTCTCTAAATTCAATTTATCAAATATAATTAATTTTGGATTTATAATTTATCCAGTAATATTTCTATACAAATTTATTTCAGTTTTCCATCCAAATCAGGTTTCAAACATTTATATTCTCTAAATTTCTTATTTACCAATTTCTCAATTTCTTTGAAACCCAATTTAATTTCTTCATAATTTAAACTGCAATTCCTTTTATAATTAATATCCTGGGTTTATAGTTTAAACCATAATATCACAATGCAATTCAACTTCAAATTTATCAATCTCAATATATAAACAGGTATCATAATCAAATAAGTACTATATTGTGAGGAATCCCGTTGGATCCCTCCAACCTGTTTTCCCCTGCATCCACAAATATTAGCACAACAGTGTATATATCAATTCAATTTGATAATAACTAACATATTCAGCTAAACATCCAAACAAACAATCAATACTAGCTATCTACTTTACTAGTATCCAGATGTGAGTGAGAATAACTCACCTTGAGTTTCGGCGAGCGTTCGAAATTTAAATTAAACCGAACGACGTTCGATTTAACTCAAATTTCTACTTGCCCGAAATGACTCCGGATCAGTACCATCGCGTAGTGCTCGACTCTGCGATTCCAACGCTTCCAGTTTCGTCCGAAACTGATAACATATGCAATAGTTATTGATTTTTAAAGCTTGAACTAAATTTTAAAACAAATTCTTTTTTTTTTTATATATATATAATACCAAAACGCAGCCCGTCCTTCTTCCCTTCCCCCTCTTCTCGTTCGCACGTCTCCAGCTTGTTTGAACCCAACATCACGTAGCTAGGGCACGAAATCGCCTCCACTCTACACGCAAACAACTCGATCCAAAGTAGCCACGACAAAGCCCACGGCGACGCTCACCCACGGCCCAAAGGACTCCGAGCTCGGCTAGGCCAAATTCTCGAAAAACGCGACCAAAAACGCCTCCTATTCGAGCCGATCCGGGCCTTCACGGTGAACTTCGAGCTACTCCACCGTACGGATGGGTAGATCTCGATGAGTACTTCATCTTTGCAGTTGGAGATTTATGAAATTAATTAGTGGATTGATCGATAATTGGTGATGAATTCTAGAGGGTTTCGGCCATTGAATAAATAGGAACGGCGGCTACGCTGTTAACCTAGGGTTTAGTGATAATATAATATATATATTAGTATTTTAATATTATTTTATTAATAAAAATCTTAATTTAACCACATATGCAAACAAACTCCAATTCTCACGTTCCGACAGGCGATTCTAGGGCTTTTCCGCGTTCCGGACACAATGGAACAAGTTTCGTAAGCTAATTTGATTGTATACACGAGATACAGAATTAAACGATCAATTTGAAATTAAATCGATTAAAACGATTTCGATGCGTTTCGAGCTGCCGGGGTCAAACGACAACTCCGATTGCTACGAAAATTGAAATCCGGTAATAACTAACTATTACGGATCCAATGAAACTGATTTCGTCAAATTCCGAGACTATGCCCCGGAAGGCTATTTTAACTCGTCTATTTAATTAAGCGATTTTCGAAATTATCGAAATCACTCCAAATCTCCACTTTTAAAATTTTATTAACTTAACAATAATTCATATAAAATTTATAAACACATTAAAAATCGTTCTGGTTCATTCTGGACTTAAATCGGATTAATTGCAATATTTAATAATATTAAATTCATTTTAAATTCATATAAAATTCCAAATAATAATCTATTAACTTTTAAATTCTTCCAAAAATCTAACAATATCGTTTATAACCTATGGAACTTAAAAATGCATTTAAACATCAAATTTTATAACAATTCCCATTCAATTTCCAATTTATTCTCAGTTCTAATAATTATTATTATTACTCCAATTCAAATGGAATCACCATATTTTGAAACTATAACTCATCTTATTAACTCAACCATAGTCTTCTATTATCAAGATTCAAATTAGAATCCATATCCAACATTTAAAAATGAATTAAATGTTAAATTTTGGCGACCCAAAATTCCGGGTCGTTACATTCCTCCCCCCTTATAAAAAATTTCGTCCCCGAAATTTGTATAAGGTAGAACATACACTTAAACCCATTTACTCATCCCATTAGCTTAGTTAAAAGCTTATATTCACTTTCCAAAAAAGTTTCAGTTCCATATCAAAACCATTTGCTTTATTTACCCTAAAGCCTTAAATTTCAACTTATAACTTTCTAAGTTATTTAACTTTTCCCAAAAACCCAAAAATTTTCTAACTCCCAAAATTTTCGGAAAATTTTGGCAGAGTCTCCCCTGTACGGAGGAGCTTCTGCGATATCGCAGGATACACAAATATATATACATCGGCCCACACGGTCGGAAACCAAAATATAACACAATATATATATCATTTCCCCAATTTTATTTGCGTAGGCGTACCTTTAAGCAAATTTTTAAAAGCAAGCGGCTAATATAATGCATAAACGCACTCCAAACCTCTCGAACGCCTCGCATTCCTGCACTTACTCAACATACTTATTAGTTTACAAAGATATGAGTATTTTAACAACATTTTCAATGTAAATGCAAATCAAACACATCCATTTACATTCCAAACAAATATTTGCATAATATCATAAGTAAATCATACTTTAAAGTATGTTCCACACTTATTTTCTAATGCCAAACTCCATTTTATTTCACATAAATGATTTACATACAAGTTCGGCCATTCCAATTCATAATTACTACTACAAATTCATATTCACTTCAATATAATGAATATATGCATTTAATTCATTTACCTTACCTTTATACTCAAATCCCTTTATTAAGATTTAGCCCATTCTATTTCATCCAAACTAACTTCGTTTTATTACACTTGAAATGGTTTACATTCAAGTTCATTATATACCATTTATTAATCTCAACTAATTCATTTCCCAATTTGATTTACAATCAAATTTTATTTTAAGCATGAAACATGAGTATTTCTTTTATAATTCATTTCTCATTCATATGCAAACACCACTTATCCAAAAGTCAATTCATTCCAATTGATTTAAAAACCCATTCCATATGCTATTTTAAATCAATTCACTTGCATTCTTTCACAAACTCCTTAAATTAGATTCCAATCCATATCAATTTATTCAAACATCAATTCAATTGCATAACACCTCAATTCTTTCTTGCATACCAAATTTAGTTTCATTTTAATTGGACTCCACTTAATCAAATTCCAATTTATCCAAAACCAATTTAGTTGTTGTTTAAACAACTCAATTCTGAATATATTCAAATATTCATGTTATTCAAGCAAAACAATTGCCACTTAAGCTTAACCATTTAAAATTAATTTCAACTTAGATTTATATTAGTTTTACTCCATTACAAGGTTCACAAATCAAACATTTTCTCTTTCTAATGCAATTGTTAAATTACATTTTCTTACATCTTTATTTCTTTAACCAATCCAAGTTTATTTTTATTATTTTATTATTCTTATTATTATTTTTTTAAAATCATGCCTTGATTTTCATATTTTCAAATCCATTACTTAACTTAAGTTTACACTTATCATTCCACTTGCAATTCAATGCCTATCACCCAACAAAATTTATGCAAGACTACATTATAAAGCTTAATCACATTTATTTAATTTACTTAAGCTTTCTTCTCAATATTACCATTATCTTCTTATAAATCAAATTTTATTTCCATTTGATTCCCATTCCAATCAAATTTCAATCTATTAATAAATTTGAATGCTCCTTGTTTATTAATTCAATCCATTTACAAATTTATTTTATTAACAAAGAGTCCATATAAATTTATTTCACTCATTTGAATTTTATTCACAATTCAAATCATCATTAATATATTCAAATCCCATTATTCATTTGCCCTTCCCATATTTATTACCAACATTAAATCCCAATCCAAATTGGATTTTTATTTACCTTCAAATTTTGACTGATTATCAAATTCTATCCATTACAATACAAATTCCATTAATTTGTAATTTAATTCAGTCAATAACTTAATCCATATTAGGTTTTAATTCACTTTCCCAATTTACTCTGAATCCATTTATAATATCACCATTTTCCCATTATTTCATTTAACAATTTAAATTCCTACCTTCCCGTATACTTCTTTAAATAGAATTTAAATTTCTTTCAATATTATTTGTTACACAATTGAAATTCAATTTCAATTTCATTATCAAACAAATTCCATTTTTCCATACATAAGTCCAAAACTTATTTGCCACTTAAGAACATTCACATTTATATTCCCGCTTTGCTTCATTAGACTTTGCTTTTCATTTATGGTTAAGTTTTGAATTTTTCCACACCATTCAACCCTTTCCATTTCATAATCACATATTCAAATTATAACACTTAATAACTTAAAAATATGAATTCCTTTATGCAATTATAAACAATTTACATTTCACCTTTATAACTATTTACTTTAATTCCAATTCATCAAGATTGAATTAAATCCCAATTCCTCAATTTTAATTTTCCATTTCATCTAGGTTTATTTCATTTCAAATTCACAATTTTAATTTTCCAAATACAAGTTCAAAACTTGTTTACTAAGTGAAGTTTATTCACTCCTTTTATATTCCCCTTATCTTATCTCAATTCACATTCATTTGAGATTAGATTTTTAAATTCACCATTCCATTTCATTATTTCTCATGGTGATTATAATTTCTATTTCTATTTTATAAGTTCACCAACTTATTTATTTTAAAAACTTATATTGCTCATTTTAATTCTTTTACAACTTATAATCACAAATTCCAAATTCACATATATATATCACTAAATCCTTAAGGATATAAATTTCCTTAATTTAATTTTTTTTTTTTTTTTTTTTTTTTTTTTTTTTTGCAACTTCAAATCCACAATCTCAAATTATAAGTATAATACTTAATAGCTTATGGGTATAATCCAATACTCAATGACCCACAATCTCAAAATCAACTTACCTTTTAATTTAATCCAAATCAATTTTATTTTAAGTCCAACTTATTTACTTATCCAAGTAAAATTCAAATTTCAATTTACTTCAATATATTTTATTCACCTTTAATTACTCAAATTAAATTTTAATTCCAAGATTTAAGATTTTCATTTCTTCCTTCTTATTAATATTACTTTACATAATAAGTTTAATAGTTAATTCATTTCACTTATCCAAGTTAAATTCAAATTCCAATTCTCAATTTTATTTAACTTATCCCAAATTAAATTCAACTTTCCATTCATTTTAATAATTTCATTTACCTCCATTTACTCAAGTCAAATTTTAATTTTATGACTAAAATTTCATTTTCCTATCTTACTTAAATCAACTTCACCATACAAGTTATGGTTGATTCATTTTACCTTCACATCTTTATTTAATTAAAATTTTCCAGAATTCAATTGCCCGGTTTTTATTTCAAAATCATTTTGAAATATATCAAATATCTGTACCCATTTGGTATATCAAATCACATCTCCATGTTTTCCAAACCAATTTGGTTGTACCCAAAACAATTTGTTCATATCCCAAACAAATTTCCATTTTTGAAATATCCAAAAAAACTGTTATCCCCAACAAATCCAAACAATACCATAACCAATTACTAGGGAAGCAATCCATCACTTTAGAAACCCGAAAATGAATTCTAATGATGTGGCCAGCATCATCAGGATTATTTTCCAGCGACTGCAGTGAGTTCAATGCTTCTTAACTTTCCCAATTTCATTTCAAACAGTTTCCATTCAAAAATATTACCCAAAACAATACTCCATTATTGTCTTCAATACATTGGAAAACATTTCAAAACTTCCCAGGATTTTAAATTTCCAAACTTTTATTTTCAATACTTTTAAAAATCCTTTCCAAAACTTCCAGGTTTTAAATTCTGGTTAAATTCTAATTTTAATTTCACTTCTTATTTGCAACATATTTAATTAATTCTATCTGGTTATAAACCATTTCAATTTTATAATCTTATTCACTTATCATTTCAAATTTGGTCAAATTCAAGATTCTTATTTGATTTCCAATATTTGGCAACCAAACAGTCAAATATATATAATTTCCAAAAAATTATTCTCTTTATATCAAAATATAATTTTGGATAAAATTATTTCATTTATCCATTTTAAAAACAATACTATGTCGGTTTATCTTGTTTAAGAGTTTAGAAACCCCTATCGATACGGTTGTACTTCCCGCACCGACCAGAATTCACAAACACTCAACCGATAAGTCAACACAGTATAAAAACAATTTTATAAACACTAACAAGTACGCTCTCATATCTATAAATACGCTCAGCTCATTATAGAGTACTATTGACTCTATTAAATGAGTAATTACCCCACCCCATCAAAGCCTAGGTTGTCGCCAACCTAAGCTCTGATACCAAGTGTGACGGCCCGCAAATCCGTACCCCTTGAATTAACACTATTCTACCTCTATTAACTCAAGTGGCATAGAAATACGAACCATTAGGGTTAAAAGAAAAAGAGATAGAAGAAGAAGTAGACTAAACAATATCAGAATCTCACAATCGCAGCGGAATAAAATATAATAGCAACTATATATCTTTACACAAAATGAAATCTATAACTGTTTATACAACATATCATCAGAGTAACTCATACATCAATCATCACATAACAGACATACCATACAACATAGCAGCGGATATATATATAGGTACATATAATACGTCTCGAACTCCAGCTCCTCTCCTGCTCCATAGCAACCTATCCTGAACAAATAATACTCGGTCTGACCCGAGCATTATAACGAAATAACACCCGAGTCAGTCTGGAATACCAGCTGATAATAATGCACACAATTGATTATTAAAGTTTCAAAAATCCTTTTGAAAACAAAAGCATCTCGTAAGACCACGCCACAAATAAACATGTCGGGTTTTTACCTTACGATAGCTAAAACACTTTTTATAGAAATTCTCTGATATTATAATAGGGTCTATTTACAAATACTTATAAAATAACCGAAATTGTTACATGATTAAATTCCAGCTACTAGCCACCGAAGTGGGTAATACAAACAAAACTCGTAAAAGGCTCGTAGGGAAAAATGGATTCCAACTAATGACTAGGCACTGGGGTACCACCTGTCACAGTACGTGGTCTAGATCACAGTACCGAGGACTACTCCCTTCGTCCCCTGCAACACAAGACCAGAATCACCTATGGGCAATTCCGAATAAGATCACCCCGCGGTTGGGATCAGCAACCGCACCACTAAGCCGAAATAAAAAGGAACCTCTAGACAGGGATGACCTTACTCTCCAGTGGGGGCTACCCACGAAGCCTTGCTGCATATCCCCTGATTTTCAGTCATTCCCGGTTGGTGAGGCTTGAGGCTAAACGATACCTTTATAGCACATATCCCTTAGAATGCCCATCGTCCGCTGACGATGTCACGAAGCATTCGTCCATACAAGTCCGTCCCGGGTTCGAACGGAACCGAAGGCACTATTCCTACTACATCCATTTTGGAAATATCCTCAGGATTAGTAGCGACTAGCCCTTGCACTTCACTGCTCCATCTTCGACTCCGAAAACGTTTTATCGCACGAAAACGTACAAACCGGATCGAAGTGGTTTTCGAGAAATAAATCTCGATCCCGGTCTCTTCGAAACGATCAACGCAATTTGTCCAGTATTGATAGTCGGTGATTTAACTATCAATTTATATTCATAAACATCCATAGCATCCATCACACAATAAATAATTCCCAAATTATTTATTTACCCCAAATATCTGTAACATCCCGCCTTTTTGCACACTTTAAACGACACACGCGCCGATTCAAAGCATACGCAAGGGAGGAGTGTTATGGGGTAAATAAGAAAAATAGAGAAGAAATAAAACGAAAATAGAATCTCACAGCGGAAGGATAAAATATAATAACAAGTATACAGTTCATAAACAGTTTACAAAAGCTTGATTTTTCTTATACAATGAATATCAGAGTTACACATACCAAATACAACAATGCAGCGGAATAGAAAGAGTGTGTAGTGCAATACTATATATAAAATAATACTGAATCTTCGTCTTCGTCCTCCAAAGCTAAAACCTGCTATCCTGAAACGCTCGGACTGACCCGAGCGAATTTGAAAAGACAAAAACACTCGAGTCAGACTAGAATATCTTATGTGAGTTAAATAAACAGAAATAAATATGAGTACAGTAACTCAAGAGATGCTCGGGATTTACATCTCCTAAGGATCCGTTAAACTATTTACTATGTAGTATATTGCGTTATTATAATAGTGTCTATTTATAAAATAAACTTACTTTTTAATAGCGTTAAGGGGTTACCCATATAGCCCTTAACACGTAATAGTCCCAGTAGTCCATCCAATATCATAGTCCCTCCTGATCGGGAAGCCACTAGAGGATACCACACGGGCTACGGGAGAAAACCAAACTCGTACAAGGCGCGATAGGGTAGGTGACACGGCACAACTAGGCAATGCCAGGGTAGATATACCAATTACGCTTCCGGGCCGATGGTAACGCGAAGCCGCAGCAACCGCCCACCTCGAAACAACTCCCCAAATCAAAAAAATAGAAGTGGCCACTGAATCAATCCAAAGTCATAGTATAATATCGAAGAGGAGTGTCCGATCAGAGGAATGACCTCATTAACCCGTCGATCGCTCCTGTTTTAGCCACCTTATGCCAACTCACGGGAGTCGGGTCCACGTATTTACCTTACAGGAATCGTCGCCACCAACCTACTTCATTCTGGAATCTCCACCGCGTACACGGTTAGTCAAAGTGGTTTTCGGTATCGACAGAGAGTATGTCCATATCCGATCCCGGTCTCTTTGCCAATCCATCGTTATTATAACACCGCGGTTCTTTAAAGCAGTTTATACTTTTAAAACCAGAATATAATCCATTTCAAAACCATAATATTACGATATCATTCCAAAACCCAAAACCATATTTTACCACTTATCCCAAATATAATTCCTTTCCAATAATAAAAAGGCTTTAACTTCATAATATCTGAAAATCGAATATTTTCAAAGCATAATATTTTTGGAAATCCATAATTTCAAACCATAACTTTTAAAACTCAAATGGTTTGGATATTCAACGGTATGCGAATTAAAAAGCTTAACTTTACTGTCACTTTGTAAAGAAATAAGTTATATGGCTTTATGGAAATATTTCTTTATCTAAAGTTAAAACCATAATTTAGATATCACTCTTAAGTTCCAAAACCATTTCAACTTCCATATATATAAATCCATTGGAGTATTAATATTCAAAAACTAAAATTGGAATATATTCTTTCAACAAATTAAATGTTTTATTATTTAGTTTGAATATTCACATAAATCCTTAAACAACTCCAATTTCTAGTAATAAAACATATGTATTTTTCGATTCCAATTATATTAGAATATTTTTCCAATTCAAATTCATATTAGAATATTCATTTCAAATTTTTCTTGGGAAAAATCCAATTATAAATATCATATCTTAAATTTCCAAACTTAACATTTAAACATATGATATAAATTTATCCAACTCCATTTTCTAAATTTTCTTCCATTTTACTAAGGGAATTTATACACCTTTTTATTTCAAAATTTCCAACTTTTCATGTACATAAATACGGAAGAAAAATATTTATACAGTATAAAATTTAAGATTATTATAAACCGTATTCCATCCAAACCATAGAAATCACATTAAAATAGTTATATATAGACCGCGGTGCCTGTATATAATTTTCTATCCTATGGTCAAGTGATACGGATATTTATCATTTCAATCCGCAATTTAAAAATAAAACTTTGCGGTTTTATCATTTCAAACCACAATCCCGAAAAATGAAATATGCATGATAAATTTGCAATTTTAATGATATGCAATAAACATTCATTCATCAACAACATCCATCATCCAATCGCAACCATCAACCAATTTCAATCAATAACAGTATATATCTATGAACATATACAACAGGTAATAACTGTCAGTTTTTTTCCAAATTAAATTTATCAACTATTTATCTAACAGTTTACTCAATAATAATTTACATAACTGTTAACTAGCAGTTCTTATGCAAACAATAATTTCTAACAGCCAATTAATATGCAATCAATCAATTTAAATTAACAGCTAAATTCAAAAAATGCAATTCAACAGATATGGATGAAATAACATGCCCAAAAGCTCATAAATAAATTTCTATTCATTTCTAAAATTTATTTAACAAACATAAAAGCTTCTAGTAATTGTGAGTGGGTTAAAACACTCACCTTTTGAATTTAAATCGAATTCAAACCCGATTTAAACCCAAAAATTCGCCCGTCTCAGAATTCGTCCAAACCAGCGTCATCGAGTCCGGAATTAAATTACGATCCTAACAAAAAAAATCGCGCGTAAATCGGATATCGTATGCAAAAGTTATAGCAAAAATTGCGAGTTGAAAAATCAAAATTAAATTAAACAAAATGGTACACATTTACACTTGCCAACATTGAACGCACGCACATAATTCCATCTTCCCAGAACGCGCGCAGGCCCACGCAACAGCCGCCACCCATAATTTATCAACCCTAATCGAAAATTCCCGCCAATCCAACCGTTGAAACTCGAAACAAACCACATAGATGCGATCCCCTCGGTTCCCTCTCCAAAACCCAGAAACCGTTTTCCGATCCGACGAAGTTTTGCGCGACGATGATGAACGATTTTGGGGCTGTTTGAATTTATTCTGGATGAATGACAGCTCCAATTGAAAAACGAATTTCACCAGCAATTTACGCGTATCGAATACTTCAACATATATTTTTTCTGGAATTTTCTGAAATTTTTGAGTTTTGACTTTTGATTTTGAACTGTGGATGGATCTGGAATTGGATCTGAGATGTATACATTTGGGGAAGAGAAAGGAGTGCAGAAATGAACGTACAGCAAATGAAAAAGAAAGGAGCTAGGGTTTATAGATAGGCTAGAGGTAGGGTAGCTAGACTGGATACGCGAACGTGCGTGACAAACCATGGTCCAAAAAGTCCGCTATGCCTCCGGAGTCGGATTTGTTAAAACTATATATCCAAGTAGGTGTTTTAAAATATTCTGAACGCAATGGAAAAAGTTTCGCGACCAAATTCGATCGTATGAAGAAGTTATGCTAAAAAAACAAAAATTTCACATTGATTTCAAAATGCGTAAATTTCAAGGCGTTTCGAGTCCGTACGATCAAACGACAAGTCCGATCGCTACGAAACTTGAAACATTATTATAATTCACCGTTACGGATCCGATGAAACTGGTTTCGTCAAAATCCGAGTCCGTGCCTAAAATGGCTATTTTCATATTAATTAAATAAATAGGCAAATAAATTAATTAAATTCAATCTTTAAAATTTTTGACTTTAAAATTGAAAATTTGATCATTTTTATAATTTCACTTTAGTTACAACAAATTAAACGAACCCAGATATCAATGTCAAGTAAATAAATTTATAAATTTCAGTGTTTGAATTCAATTACGGTAAATTCAGATATTGTAAATTCCAAGAATTTACTTAAATTTAACTTTGACTATGACCTTATAGTTTACTGCGTATTATTACGTCAATTAATATAACTTTACGTTTATTTCAAATCTACCAATTATAACCAAATAAAACCTTTCAATTGTTTTTCATGAATAGGTATTTCAATGAATTAGTTAGTATTCGACTAGCATAATATTTAATTCTAACCACTGCAATAATTAAGCTTTATTTTAAATTGGATTTAGATGGAAGGATTTGTTTGCCTTTTCTTAACTACTATATTCAAAAATTCTGCCTTTCTTTGTATTGCTACTATTTCCATTTATATTGAAATTGTAAAACATATATAAAAAAATTAGAATCTCAAATAAGCTCTTATTACTCACAATTACTATATTAATTTGGATTGCACAACATCTTATTCATCACTTGCTT
This sequence comes from Allium cepa, assembly GCA_030765085.1. NCBI lineage: Eukaryota > Viridiplantae > Streptophyta > Magnoliopsida > Asparagales > Amaryllidaceae > Allium > Allium cepa. Next base: position 926,492,964 of record CM060939.1, read on the forward strand.
AAACCTAAATTCCTATTTCATTCATAAATGCTAAAATAAATCAATTATTACATAATTTCTTTTATTAATATTCATGCTATTCATGCTATTCGTGCTACTCATGTTAAATTCAATTCCTTTGTTCCATTCAACATCAGCAATTATCTATTAAATGACCCAAAATTTCTATTAAATAAATCTAATGAATCTTTATTATAAATTAGATGAATTTAATATTGCATTCAAACTATTGCGTTAAAATTTCCGTTTCACCTTAAAGTAACTAAATTTGCCCATTATAATACTTATTTCAATTCAAAAAAAAACATTTTATTAACATCAAAAATTTACCATTTCATCTTACCATTTATTTACGTATCCTTTTATTGCACTGATTGAAATAAATTCACTTATTAAATTTTTAAGTTCGTTACCTATCCATCTTGATTTTAATTCCATCTATAAATCAAATTCAGTTAGCCTTAACGTTACTACACTAAATCTACAATCAGTTTCAATTTATATAGAATTATATCTTAATACTTACCATTTATTTATAAATTAGGTTACCTTCCAATAAATCTGATTCCTAAGCATTTGATTGGATTGCCATCTTTACTATGTCTATTATTAATTAGCTTCAAATTCTACAATTTCACTTCTTAAATCCACCCTTTTGCTATATTATAAGTAAAATTTACATTGGTTACATAAATGTATCATTTATTTACATTTATTACAAACTTATTTCCAGTTCCAACTAACAATCTAAATAAATGAATAGGCAACCTACCATAAACACTACCGTTACCTTTTTGTCACATACAAAATCCTTTATTACAAAAATCAATTTCTGCATATATTTTCATACTACAAATTCAATTTACTTATGTTCAAATTATAACCAAACCTGACCTTTAAATTATTTTGTATAAAATTGGGATTTCATTAAGTTTCTTAATTATTACCCTTAATTGGCATTTATCATCTTGTATTCTCGTTATCACTTCATAGATATGATTCCCAATTCCTTATTATTGACTTAAAATGTCATTACTTACATTGCATTAAACGTTGTTACTTAAATCTCTACCCAATAGTAATTAATACTCTAAATTAATATGCTTACTCCTTTCGTTATTTATTCATTATCACAAGAAACGTTTAATCATTTGTAATTTCAAATTACCTACATTGATTGTATATATTTTCCATTATTATCATTTATTAGAATTCTATTCAACTTTCCATCTTATGCATGTAGTTAACCTTTCTACTGATTTTTCCTTCAAAATTTTCAGTTATTTCTTATTTAATCGCTATAAATTAAATGCATTGGTAACGAACAATAGTTGTTACCATTATACAATTTATACATTTGTAATTTATTCTCTACAACAATTATTACCTATCAATATTATTTCGCCCATAAATACAAACTTGCAATTTTTCTTATTATCATATTCCATTTACTGTTAACAATGTTTATTACATTATACTAGTTTAATAATTTCCTCAAATTTCTCATATTCAACTCATATACTGGTAAAATTCTTTTCACTACTTAAAATCATTTGAATTTACTTCGAATTACTATAAGTAGGTTTTTAATTTATTTTTCTTCTAAATTTAATTACAACTTAATTTAACCAAATTAAATCCATGAAATCTACGAGTCGCTACACTCTCCCCCACTCAAAACTTTTCGTCCCCGAAAAGGAAAAGGAAGGGAGAAAGAAGAATAAAACAGTATATCCAGTTTCAAATATTAACTTATAACAATAATTTACTAAATTAATTTCCTTTAATAAATTACACTTGTTTTATAATCATTATGTCTTTTAATACTTAAATTATTAAAGTTGGAAAAATATCTTTAACAAAATTCTAAGTCCAAAATTTACGAAAATTTTTGGCAGAGTCTCCTTTGTACGGAGGGACTCTGGAGAAAATATAATATCCCAAATATACAAATATATTACATATATCCAAAATAAAATATCCCACACGGGAAAATATATAAATAGCGCTTTAATCGTAATCCGAAAACGTACCTATTTGTCGGGCAAAACGCTTATTATTTTGGAACCAAAAGCAGTAGCAGTTGCTTCCAACCCCTGTATTCACTTATATAATCTAAAAGGTTAAATATTTATTTTACAGTGAAATGTTTGGGTAGATTCAATCATTTATATCCAATCAAATGCAACAACCATAAATTTTAACAAACAGCACATGCCACCAACAGACAATCATTCAATCAAACAACAATTAGTTGTTAGGTTCAAATTCCGAAATTATACGAAATGTAAAATAACTATCAAGTGCATCCTTTACTCAACAGTCTTAGATGGAACAAAGATAGATTATTTCTCCATCCCACAACTTCAAAATTCCTTACCCAACAACCATACATCAACCAAACAATTCAAATCAACACCAAAATAGCTTATTATACATTTATTTCATACTTCAGTGGTTTGATTTTCTTCCCTTCCTTTATGAGGGATTTCTTTGTTCTTACAAGTTTTATTTTCCAATTATCACCAAATTCATTATATTTGTATTTCCTTTTTATTACTTAAGTTTCCTTTTTATCACTTAAGTTTATAAAATAAATTCTCATTAATAACAACAAATATTTTGAATATCTTCATTTCCTTACTCTTCACTTGTAAGATTTCCCTTAAATTCTAAATCTGCTAACATTCATTCTTATAAGTGGAAGCTTTTATTTATCTATTAGCTATGGATTTCAGTCATTTCAATTCTTCCTACTTTCTATTATATTAGAATAGGGGAGGCTTAAGACATACTTAAACTAATAATCCCACAATTAATTCTTATTTAGAATTTCATTTTATATACTTAGGTCCATATCATCTATTAATAATTCTTAACTCTTTTTCAGTAACATTTCAATTATAACCTAAGTTTATACCATTAAATTCTTATTATAACAGTAATCTATTGAATACTTCATTTTTCCTAAATTCCTACTTGTAAAATATTCAATTCCAGTTTCTCGTTTAACACTTCAACTTTTATAATTGGGTAAGTTATTTATGTTAAGGAAATTGCAATTGAACTTATACAAGTTAAACCTCCATTCTTTTAATTCATTGATTATTCACTAAGTCTTTACCAATATTCATAAGTTAAAATATTTATCTTCCTTTATCCTTAGCATTAATTCTCTTATTTCAATTAGGGGTTTCAATTCATTTATTACCTAACTTTTATTTCACTAAAATTTTCAATTAGTTAGCGGAAAATTTTAGAATTAAATACCAAGTTGAATTTCCATTTATTTCAAAATAATAGATAAATAAGTTCTTACTACTCAATATCTCTAATTATAGTTAGAACAATAAAAGAAAATTTTAGAAAGTTCTAAAATAAATCTGTAGTAGAATTTACTACAATGGCCTTTCCCCTTCGAAACTCGAAAATAAAAGTCGATGATGCGGCCGTCATCACCGAATTTATTTTCCAGCGACAGAGAGGAAAGTACAGAATTTAATTCTTTTCCAAATCTTCTTTAAAACAATTCTTCCAATTTATACGAAATATTTATATAAGAAAATACTTATAAACCAAATCAATAAATTTCACAAATTCTTTGAAAGCAAATTTTCAAAAATCCCGGACTTAAGTTCTAAATCTCCAAATTTGGTTTATTATAATTTCACTTAGCTTCAGTTATTATAAATATTTTTATTGCCTAACATCCAATCTATAGCAACCAAATATATATATATCTTTATAAAACTATTTTTATATATAGAAATATAATAGGCAAAATTATTTCATTCACCTATATTAAAAACAAATATTATGTCGGTCTGTCCTATTAAGTGTTTAGAAATCCCTATTGATGACATAGCGTCCCATGCATCAACCAGAATTTATAAATACAAAGCGGAACAGATTAACACAATATTAAAATCTTTTTATTAATACTAACAAGTACGCTCTCTCTTATATATACACTCAGCGACTCCCATAGGATATTTCTACCCTATTAACAAAGAGTCAAACCCCACAAAGCCAAGGTTTATCGCTAAACCAAAGCTCTGATACCAACTGTAACATCCCGCCTTTTTGCACACTTTAAACGACACACGCGCCGATTCAAAGCATACGCAAGGGAGGAGTGTTATGGGGTAAATAAGAAAAATAGAGAAGAAATAAAACGAAAATAGAATCTCACAGCGGAAGGATAAAATATAATAACAAGTATACAGTTCATAAACAGTTTACAAAAGCTTGATTTTTCTTATACAATGAATATCAGAGTTACACATACCAAATACAACAATGCAGCGGAATAGAAAGAGTGTGTAGTGCAATACTATATATAAAATAATACTGAATCTTCGTCTTCGTCCTCCAAAGCTAAAACCTGCTATCCTGAAACGCTCGGACTGACCCGAGCGAATTTGAAAAGACAAAAACACTCGAGTCAGACTAGAATATCTTATGTGAGTTAAATAAACAGAAATAAATATGAGTACAGTAACTCAAGAGATGCTCGGGATTTACATCTCCTAAGGATCCGTTAAACTATTTACTATGTAGTATATTGCGTTATTATAATAGTGTCTATTTATAAAATAAACTTACTTTTTAATAGCGTTAAGGGGTTACCCATATAGCCCTTAACACGTAATAGTCCCAGTAGTCCATCCAATATCATAGTCCCTCCTGATCGGGAAGCCACTAGAGGATACCACACGGGCTACGGGAGAAAACCAAACTCGTACAAGGCGCGATAGGGTAGGTGACACGGCACAACTAGGCAATGCCAGGGTAGATATACCAATTACGCTTCCGGGCCGATGGTAACGCGAAGCCGCAGCAACCGCCCACCTCGAAACAACTCCCCAAATCAAAAAAATAGAAGTGGCCACTGAATCAATCCAAAGTCATAGTATAATATCGAAGAGGAGTGTCCGATCAGAGGAATGACCTCATTAACCCGTCGATCGCTCCTGTTTTAGCCACCTTATGCCAACTCACGGGAGTCGGGTCCACGTATTTACCTTACAGGAATCGTCGCCACCAACCTACTTCATTCTGGAATCTCCACCGCGTACACGGTTAGTCAAAGTGGTTTTCGGTATCGACAGAGAGTATGTCCATATCCGATCCCGGTCTCTTTGCCAATCCATCGTTATTATAACACCGCGGTTCTTTAAAGCAGTTTATACTTTTAAAACCAGAATATAATCCATTTCAAAACCATAATATTACGATATCATTCCAAAACCCAAAACCATATTTTACCACTTATCCCAAATATAATTCCTTTCCAATAATAAAAAGGCTTTAACTTCATAATATCTGAAAATCGAATATTTTCAAAGCATAATATTTTTGGAAATCCATAATTTCAAACCATAACTTTTAAAACTCAAATGGTTTGGATATTCAACGGTATGCGAATTAAAAAGCTTAACTTTACTGTCACTTTGTAAAGAAATAAGTTATATGGCTTTATGGAAATATTTCTTTATCTAAAGTTAAAACCATAATTTAGATATCACTCTTAAGTTCCAAAACCATTTCAACTTCCATATATATAAATCCATTGGAGTATTAATATTCAAAAACTAAAATTGGAATATATTCTTTCAACAAATTAAATGTTTTATTATTTAGTTTGAATATTCACATAAATCCTTAAACAACTCCAATTTCTAGTAATAAAACATATGTATTTTTCGATTCCAATTATATTAGAATATTTTTCCAATTCAAATTCATATTAGAATATTCATTTCAAATTTTTCTTGGGAAAAATCCAATTATAAATATCATATCTTAAATTTCCAAACTTAACATTTAAACATATGATATAAATTTATCCAACTCCATTTTCTAAATTTTCTTCCATTTTACTAAGGGAATTTATACACCTTTTTATTTCAAAATTTCCAACTTTTCATGTACATAAATACGGAAGAAAAATATTTATACAGTATAAAATTTAAGATTATTATAAACCGTATTCCATCCAAACCATAGAAATCACATTAAAATAGTTATATATAGACCGCGGTGCCTGTATATAATTTTCTATCCTATGGTCAAGTGATACGGATATTTATCATTTCAATCCGCAATTTAAAAATAAAACTTTGCGGTTTTATCATTTCAAACCACAATCCCGAAAAATGAAATATGCATGATAAATTTGCAATTTTAATGATATGCAATAAACATTCATTCATCAACAACATCCATCATCCAATCGCAACCATCAACCAATTTCAATCAATAACAGTATATATCTATGAACATATACAACAGGTAATAACTGTCAGTTTTTTTCCAAATTAAATTTATCAACTATTTATCTAACAGTTTACTCAATAATAATTTACATAACTGTTAACTAGCAGTTCTTATGCAAACAATAATTTCTAACAGCCAATTAATATGCAATCAATCAATTTAAATTAACAGCTAAATTCAAAAAATGCAATTCAACAGATATGGATGAAATAACATGCCCAAAAGCTCATAAATAAATTTCTATTCATTTCTAAAATTTATTTAACAAACATAAAAGCTTCTAGTAATTGTGAGTGGGTTAAAACACTCACCTTTTGAATTTAAATCGAATTCAAACCCGATTTAAACCCAAAAATTCGCCCGTCTCAGAATTCGTCCAAACCAGCGTCATCGAGTCCGGAATTAAATTACGATCCTAACAAAAAAAATCGCGCGTAAATCGGATATCGTATGCAAAAGTTATAGCAAAAATTGCGAGTTGAAAAATCAAAATTAAATTAAACAAAATGGTACACATTTACACTTGCCAACATTGAACGCACGCACATAATTCCATCTTCCCAGAACGCGCGCAGGCCCACGCAACAGCCGCCACCCATAATTTATCAACCCTAATCGAAAATTCCCGCCAATCCAACCGTTGAAACTCGAAACAAACCACATAGATGCGATCCCCTCGGTTCCCTCTCCAAAACCCAGAAACCGTTTTCCGATCCGACGAAGTTTTGCGCGACGATGATGAACGATTTTGGGGCTGTTTGAATTTATTCTGGATGAATGACAGCTCCAATTGAAAAACGAATTTCACCAGCAATTTACGCGTATCGAATACTTCAACATATATTTTTTCTGGAATTTTCTGAAATTTTTGAGTTTTGACTTTTGATTTTGAACTGTGGATGGATCTGGAATTGGATCTGAGATGTATACATTTGGGGAAGAGAAAGGAGTGCAGAAATGAACGTACAGCAAATGAAAAAGAAAGGAGCTAGGGTTTATAGATAGGCTAGAGGTAGGGTAGCTAGACTGGATACGCGAACGTGCGTGACAAACCATGGTCCAAAAAGTCCGCTATGCCTCCGGAGTCGGATTTGTTAAAACTATATATCCAAGTAGGTGTTTTAAAATATTCTGAACGCAATGGAAAAAGTTTCGCGACCAAATTCGATCGTATGAAGAAGTTATGCTAAAAAAACAAAAATTTCACATTGATTTCAAAATGCGTAAATTTCAAGGCGTTTCGAGTCCGTACGATCAAACGACAAGTCCGATCGCTACGAAACTTGAAACATTATTATAATTCACCGTTACGGATCCGATGAAACTGGTTTCGTCAAAATCCGAGTCCGTGCCTAAAATGGCTATTTTCATATTAATTAAATAAATAGGGAAATAAATTAATTAAATTCAATCTTTAAAATTTTTGACTTTAAAATTGAAAATTTGATCATTTTTATAATTTCACTTTAGTTACAACAAATTAAACGAACCCAGATATCAATGTCAAGTAAATAAATTTATAAATTTCAGTGTTTGAATTCAATTACGGTAAATTCAGATATTGTAAATTCCAAGAATTTACTTAAATTTAACTTTGACTATGACCTTATAGTTTACTGCGTATTATTACGTCAATTAATATAACTTTACGTTTATTTCAAATCTACCAATTATAACCAAATAAAACCTTTCAATTGTTTTTCATGAATAGGTATTTCAATGAATTAGTTAGTATTCGACTAGCATAATATTTAATTCTAACCACTGCAATAATTAAGCTTTATTTTAAATTGGATTTAGATGGAAGGATTTGTTTGCCTTTTCTTAACTACTATATTCAAAAATTCTGCCTTTCTTTGTATTGCTACTATTTCCATTTATATTGAAATTGTAAAACATATATAAAAAAATTAGAATCTCAAATAAGCTCTTATTACTCACAATTACTATATTAATTTGGATTGCACAACATCTTATTCATCACTTGCTTAAACCTAAATTCCTATTTCATTCATAAATGCTAAAATAAATCAATTATTACATAATTTCTTTTATTAATATTCATGCTATTCATGCTATTCGTGCTACTCATGTTAAATTCAATTCCTTTGTTCCATTCAACATCAGCAATTATCTATTAAATGTCCCAAAATTTCTATTAAATAAATCTAATGAATCTTTATTATAAATTAGATGAATTTAATATTGCATTCAAACTATTGCGTTAAAATTTCCGTTTCACCTTAAAGTAACTAAATTTGCCCATTATAATACTTATTTCAATTCAAAAAAAAACATTTTATTAACATCAAAAATTTACCATTTCATCTTACCATTTATTTACGTATCCTTTTATTGCACTGATTGAAATAAATTCACTTATTAAATTTTTAAGTTCGTTACCTATCCATCTTGATTTTAATTCCATCTATAAATCAAATTCAGTTAGCCTTAACGTTACTACACTAAATCTACAATCAGTTTCAATTTATATAGAATTATATCTTAATACTTACCATTTATTTATAAATTAGGTTACCTTCCAATAAATCTGATTCCTAAGCATTTGATTGGATTGCCATCTTTACTATGTCTATTATTAATTAGCTTCAAATTCTACAATTTCACTTCTTAAATCCACCCTTTTGCTATATTATAAGTAAAATTTACATTGGTTACATAAATGTATCATTTATTTACATTTATTACAAACTTATTTCCAGTTCCAACTAACAATCTAAATAAATGAATAGGCAACCTACCATAAACACTACCGTTACCTTTTTGTCACATACAAAATCCTTTATTACAAAAATCAATTTCTGCATATATTTTCATACTACAAATTCAATTTACTTATGTTCAAATTATAACCAAACCTGACCTTTAAATTATTTTGTATAAAATTGGGATTTCATTAAGTTTCTTAATTATTACCCTTAATTGGCATTTATCATCTTGTATTCTCGTTATCACTTCATAGATATGATTCCCAATTCCTTATTATTGACTTAAAATGTCATTACTTACATTGCATTAAACGTTGTTACTTAAATCTCTACCCAATAGTAATTAATACTCTAAATTAATATGCTTACTCCTTTCGTTATTTATTCATTATCACAAGAAACGTTTAATCATTTGTAATTTCAAATTACCTACATTGATTGTATATATTTTCCATTATTATCATTTATTAGAATTCTATTCAACTTTCCATCTTATGCATGTAGTTAACCTTTCTACTGATTTTTCCTTCAAAATTTTCAGTTATTTCTTATTTAATCGCTATAAATTAAATGCATTGGTAACGAACAATAGTTGTTACCATTATACAATTTATACATTTGTAATTTATTCTCTACAACAATTATTACCTATCAATATTATTTCGCCCATAAATACAAACTTGCAATTTTTCTTATTATCATATTCCATTTACTGTTAACAATGTTTATTACATTATACTAGTTTAATAATTTCCTCAAATTTCTCATATTCAACTCATATACTGGTAAAATTCTTTTCACTACTTAAAATCATTTGAATTTACTTCGAATTACTATAAGTAGGTTTTTAATTTATTTTTCTTCTAAATTTAATTACAACTTAATTTAACCAAATTAAATCCATGAAATCTACGAGTCGCTACACTATCTTTAAAAGATATATTTCAAATTTCCCAAATCTCATTTGAAAACATTTTCCCAAAATTCCTCTTTTCTAAGGTAAATCATTTACCATATATTCCCATTGGAAATATCCAAGTTCAAAACAGTTTAGATTTAAAAACAGTTAAAAACATTTAAATTTAAAATATACTTTAAAATAGATAATTTACTACTAATTCTTTACTCAAAATAAAATTTCAAAATATTTAAAGTATAACTAATTATAAGATATAACTTAATTTAAAATAAGGTTTAGTTATACTATATATTAAAAATAGAGTTGTAAAAAGAATTAACTCTTATTTCAATATACTTAGGTCAAAACTAGCTTTTAAAACAAATCCATTTGTAAACATAATTATTAAAATATTTATAAAATTTTACTATTGCTAATTTATAAAAATCACTTTAAAATAATAATTTTTAAAACATTCTTTAAAATTAGTTTAGATTTTAAACTTTCTTTTTATAAAATCAATTTAAAACTCGAACTTGGATTTTCCCTAGGAAATCTCATTTCTACTAAATCATCACAGAAATCCTTCTCACGATTTCTGTCCATTTATTAAATTTAGTTTTAGGGTTTTATAACATAAATTTATTTCCCAAAACTTCAACTAATAACATTTAAATTAATTATCATTCCAAATTTTAAAACTTCCAATTTACATTTTAAAATAGATTTCAGATTTTAATCCCTTTTAAATCCATTATTTAACAATACCTTTATTTCTCTAAATTCAATTTATCAAATATAATTAATTTTGGATTTATAATTTATCCAGTAATATTTCTATACAAATTTATTTCAGTTTTCCATCCAAATCAGGTTTCAAACATTTATATTCTCTAAATTTCTTATTTACCAATTTCTCAATTTCTTTGAAACCCAATTTAATTTCTTCATAATTTAAACTGCAATTCCTTTTATAATTAATATCCTGGGTTTATAGTTTAAACCATAATATCACAATGCAATTCAACTCCAAATTTATCAATCTCAATATATAAACAGGTATCATAATCAAATAAGTACTATATTGTGAGGAATCCCGTTGGATCCCTCCAACCTGTTTTCCCCTGCATCCACAAATATTAGCACAACAGTGTATATATCAATTCAATTTGATAATAACTAACATATTCAGCTAAACATCCAAACAAACAATCAATACTAGCTATCTACTTTACTAGTATCCAGATGTGAGTGAGAATAACTCACCTTGAGTTTCGGCGAGCGTTCGAAATTTAAATTAAACCGAACGACGTTCGATTTAACTCAAATTTCTACTTGCCCGAAATGACTCCGGATCAGTACCATCGCGTAGTGCTCGACTCTGCGATTCCAACGCTTCCAGTTTCGTCCGAAACTGATAACATATGCAATAGTTATTGATTTTTAAAGCTTGAACTAAATTTTAAAACAAATTCTTTTTTTTTTTTATATATATATAATACCAAAACGCAGCCCGTCCTTCTTCCCTTCCCCCTCTTCTCGTTCGCACGTCTCCAGCTTGTTTGAACCCAACATCACGTAGCTAGGGCACGAAATCGCCTCCACTCTACACGCAAACAACTCGATCCAAAGTAGCCACGACAAAGCCCACGGCGACGCTCACCCACGGCCCAAAGGACTCCGAGCTCGGCTAGGCCAAATTCTCGAAAAACGCGACCAAAAACGCCTCCTATTCGAGCCGATCCGGGCCTTCACGGTGAACTTCGAGCTACTCCACCGTACGGATGGGTAGATCTCGATGAGTACTTCATCTTTGCAGTTGGAGATTTATGAAATTAATTAGTGGATTGATCGATAATTGGTGATGAATTCTAGAGGGTTTCGGCCATTGAATAAATAGGAACGGCGGCTACGCTGTTAACCTAGGGTTTAGTGATAATATAATATATATATTAGTATTTTAATATTATTTTATTAATAAAAATCTTAATTTAACCACATATGCAAACAAACTCCAATTCTCACGTTCCGACAGGCGATTCTAGGGTTTTTCCGCGTTCCGGACACAATGGAACAAGTTTCGTAAGCTAATTTGATTGTATACACGAGATACAGAATTAAACGATCAATTTGAAATTAAATCGATTAAAACGATTTCGATGCGTTTCGAGCTGCCGGGGTCAAACGACAACTCCGATTGCTACGAAAATTGAAATCCGGTAATAACTAACTATTACGGATCCAATGAAACTGATTTCGTCAAATTCCGAGACTATGCCCCGGAAGGCTATTTTAACTCGTCTATTTAATTAAGCGATTTTCGAAATTATCGAAATCACTCCAAATCTCCACTTTTAAAATTTTATTAACTTAACAATAATTCATATAAAATTTATAAACACATTAAAAATCGTTCTGGTTCATTCTGGACTTAAATCGGATTAATTGCAATATTTAATAATATTAAATTCATTTTAAATTCATATAAAATTCCAAATAATAATCTATTAACTTTTAAATTCTTCCAAAAATCTAACAATATCGTTTATAACCTATGGAACTTAAAAATGCATTTAAACATCAAATTTTATAACAATTCCCATTCAATTTCCAATTTATTCTCAGTTCTAATAATTATTATTATTACTCCAATTCAAATGGAATCACCATATTTTGAAACTATAACTCATCTTATTAACTCAACCATAGTCTTCTATTATCAAGATTCAAATTAGAATCCATATCCAACATTTAAAAATGAATTAAATGTTAAATTTTGGCGACCCAAAATTCCGGGTCGTTACACAGGAAGTTACATATACAAGTACATTAACGTATATAATATACATGAATACATATCTTCCTGTACAATTATACAGACTACTACAAATGACGACGACTACTCCAAAAGATATGAAAGAACTTCATAGCTCTAGCAGCAACCCAAAGCAGAATATCTACAACCTGAAATACTCGGTCTGACCCGAGTATTAAATTCAAAAGAAAATAATACTCGGGTCAGTCTAATTCAAACTCAGTAATTAGTGCACAGAAGCAATAATAATTAAATAATGAATAGACGACAGTAATTAAACCAAATCAGAATGCAATTCAGAATATTGAATTGAATAAACAAAACAGTTCATACCATTGAAATATCAATTAAAATATTAAGTCGAGTAGGGCTGCAGTACACGCACGCGTGCACTGCCTCGCCACTACAGCACATGAACTACGCAAAAGATTAATAAATCAAAACAAAATAGAATAGCATAAAAGCAATACCGTGTGGCTGCAGTTCACGCTTGCGTGCACTGCCTTGCCACTACAGTGATGATGTACCCAAAAGATCAACGAGCCAAAATCAATGAAGGTTGAAATATCAATTCCAAATGTCGATACTGTGTGGCTGCAGTGCACGCACGCGTACACTGCCTCGCCACAACAGCATATACAGAAATAGCACAAGGCTCGAAGACCAATGCTCAAGAATTCACAGTGCCAACAAATGCAATAAACAAGTGACAGTAGTGAAAAGCTTCAACCCAGAAAGTTGAAGTGGTTGACTGTCTCAAGCAACAACAACCAAACAAGTTCGAACAAGGCTTAGAAATGCCAAAGTGGTCAAGAAAAGATGACAACAACTGCAGCCAAAAAAAAAACCAGATACAACAATCAAACGAATGCAGCAGGGGGTAAGGCTGCACTATGTAAATGGTATGCAAACCAATTGCCACCAAGTAAATGCAAATATGTACACAAATGAATGTACAAACAAACTGCACATGGAAAATTGAGTCAGAGGTGCAACGAGAAGCAGCACAACTCAAACGAGCAAGTGCACAAGGCAGTGTACAACATGAAGACACAACCGAATGAAGGTGAGGGCACCAATAATATGGCACCACAACACACAACACATATATATCAGTGAAACCTGAGGGGGCTGCATAGATAGAAAGACCAGGCAATCACAATGCAAATGAATTTGACAAAGTATTACACAAGCCAAAGGCAACTGCAGTTCAGAGCAAAGTCAAAGCTGCAGCTAACACAAGCTACAGGAAGAAAGTGCATAAACATGTATGCAATGGTGGCCAAATGAAATAAGGACAAGGCATCAATGCAAGGTAACAGTTCCCAACAAGTGACCAAATGCAAATGCAAACCAGGCCAGATACATAGATGATGGAGATATGGTGATGGAAGTGCAGTGGTGCGTCCAAATGAAAAGTGCAACAGCATCAACAATAAAATGGTTTTGAATAACCATAAATGAACACTGCAACTCAATCAGAGTAGAAGAGAATGAATGCCACAATGAAAAATGCAGTAACAATCGGTACAATGACAAGGACAGTGCAAATGTGCAGAACATCAACAACTACAGGGGCAACATATTGCAATCAGTGGACAGGGTCAAGGTTACAAATCAAATCCATGTGTAAAATCGAAGTAGACAATGACAATTGTTGGTTTACAAGTGCAAGATTCAAATCAGTTTGTCCCAATACCAGATTTCAGTGAATCAAAAAGAAACTGCAACAACAGGGAGTGGCAGTCATGCCAATGACAACTAATATCACAATCAAAGTCAAGTGATATCAAATTCAAGTTAAGTGCAAGGAGCTTGGACGAGTTTAAATATATAACAGAGATAATAGTTCAATCTGTATGTGTATAGCGAAGATAACTTCACATCTAGTTGAATCAAAACCAAAACTACCGAGCATAAAAATGTTTCGACAAGTCAAGACTAAAATAGAACAACACAGTGGTAATACATGAGTGTTACCAGGAGTCAAGACCGAAGTCACAAACAAGAATCAATGTTCAGGTCCCAAACACTCGACAAATCAAGTAAAACACATCATAGAGGTTTAACAATTCAAGCGACCGAAGTCAACAAAGAAAATCGAATTTGTGATGGTCACGAGACATTAAACAGCCCAAAAATCAAAACCAAGTTAACAAGTTATACTAAAATACACGAATTTGATAAAATCAGAGAAATCATGAACAACGACATCAGAGAAATTATCAAAAACGAAACCGAGTCAAACGCAAACATGTTACTAAGCTGAATTAGATGTGAGTGAGGGACGATTCACTCACCTTCTTCGACGTGGCAGCCGTGAGCAACGACACTTGGCGGAGACGACGCCATGGCATCACGAAGACGAGCGAATGAATCGGCAGAAGCCTTAATTTGTGAAGACAAACGAACAAAAACGTGCCACCATTTTCTATTTTCCTTTTTGATTTTAGGTTGAGCCCTAATTTCTGGGACGATGAGGAAGAAAAGGAACGGCCACCATTTTTATAATTTTCGTGATTTTGTTTTTAGGGTTCGCGATTAATGAAAATGGAAAAAAAAAGGGGAAACGGGTTTGAAAGAAATAAAAAGAGAACGGGTTATTTACTTTCTAAATTTTCAGAGCCCATAATTCCTTATAACAATTTATAAAAGAGTTTTAACTCAATTTAAAAACTTCAATTTGGAAATTTGCAACAATATTTATCGTTTAAATGTCGATTATTAATCGATGCAAATACCGGGTTGTTACAGACTCCCCTCCTTAAAGAAATTGCGTCCTCGCAATCATAAGGAATAAATGGACAAAAGGTAACAACCATAAGAGCATGAAAGAGTAAGCTTGAACGTGTTTGCTCAATGAAATCTCTGGATTCCAAAGTGAAATCCATAGGATTTGAGAACCACTGAGCTTTCACGAGAAAAACATCTTTATTTCGAGGGTGCTGAACCTCCAAAGCAATGATGTGAATAGAAGGTTGCTCAAGAATAAGGATCGGAAATCCCTAAGGCATTTCCGTAATTGGAAGATGTAGGAAACGTCATGAATAGCAGAAAATTGAGCCGGTACACCGGCGTAGTACTATATAAACACCAAAGAAATCTTTTAATTTCATAAAAGAAATTCCCAAATTCTCAACAAAATTTGATTATCAAATAGATAATCAGAATACAGAAATCACAAAACAGCAATATCTAATCACCGATTCGATAATTAGAAAACAGCAAAATCAGCAAATCTAATTATCAACAAAGATAATTAGAAAACACAAATATCTAACTATCAAAAACGATAATCAGGAATTACCACAACGGTAATCAAATTTCGAATCAGCAAATATTCAATTATCAAAACGATAATCAAATCTTAAATCACAAATATTTAATTATCACAAACGATAATTAAATCTCAAATCACAAATATTTAATTATCACAAACGATAATTAAATCTCAAATATCTAATTATCACAAGCGATAATCAGAAACAATAAATATCTGATTATCAAAAACGATAATCAGAAATCACAAATCAACAAATATTTAATTATCACAATTGATAATTAAATCTTAAATCGCAAATATTTAATTATCACAAACGATAATCAAATCACAAATATCAAATTATCACAAACGATAATTAGAAACAATGAATATCTGATTATCAAAAACGATAAATCAGAAATCACCAACATCCGATTATCAAAACGATAATCAGAAATCACAAATTATTCAATTAACGAGTTCGGAATTAACCGAAATAGCAAACGCACATGAACCACAACCACGAGTTTTACTAAATCGTTTAATTCACTTCATCGTTTTCTTGAAAGTGCATAATGGTGTATTTTAAAAATAACATTTCACATTCTCAAACGGACAAGTCCGGAATTAAGCGAATCAGTAAAAGAAAGGGGTCATAGTCCTCGATTTTTCTGAAACGTTTAAATCGTTTCCTCATTCTTTTGAAAGTGTAAACTGTAAAACTTCTGAAAACAATTTTCATTTATTTTATAAAAAAAAATTACATTCTCAAACGAACAAGTCCGGAATTAAGCGAATCAACAAAAGAAAGGGGTCATAGTCCTCGATTTTACTGAAACGTTTAATTCGCTTCCTCATTCTTTTGAAAGCGCAAATCGTAAAAATTTTGAAAACAATTTTGATTTATATTTTGAAACAATTTTTAAAACACGTGATTAAAGCAGCAACAACCGTAGCAACTTCGACATACGTCAAAATTTCATCGAAATAATTGGCATCATGCCAATGAATTTTCATTCATAAAAAATGTCACAAGAATCTTCTCAAAGATAGGAAGGGTATCATACCCTAAACTTGTATTCATAACAAGTCAATAACACACGAATTCACCAATGCACAAAAATTGATAAAACTTATCAATAGAAACCACGAAAATTGGTGAAGCACAAATTCTAGAAATCATCACAAGAAATCCAGAAAACACAAATTCTAGAAATCTACACAAGAAATCCAGATATCACAAAATGAGAGTATGAAAACTCAAATGGGAGTACGGAAACTCGAATGGGAGTACGGAAACTCGAATGGGAGTATGAAAACTCACCTACACGTGAGCATGAAAAATCACCAACATGTGTAACGCAAAGCGAGAACGGGAGCATGGAAACTCACCTATACATGATCATGAAAAATCACCAACACGTGTAACGCAAAGCGAGAACGGGAGCATGGAAACTCACCTACACGTGAGCATGAAAACTCACCAACACGTGCAACACAAAGCGAGAACGGGAGCATGGAAACTCACCTACTCGTGAGCATGAAAACTCATCAACACGTGTAACGCAAAACGAGACGCTATATCATGGTGGCTAACCGAAAAGCAAAAAGGTATGTGTGAATGGAATCACACAAGTGGTGTCTAGCCTAACCAGAAAGCAAAAAGGTATGTGTGAATGAAATCACACAAATGGTGTCTAGGCTAACCAAAAAGCAAAAAGGTATGTGTGAACGAAATCACACAAGTGGTGTCTAGCCTAACCAGAAAGCAAAAAGGTATGTGTGAATGAAATCACACAAATGGTGTCTAGGCTAACCAAAAAGCAAAAAGGTATGTGTGAACGAAATCACACAAGTGGTGTCTAGCCTAACCAGAAAGCAAAAAGGTATGTGTAAATGAAATCACACAAATGGTGTCTAGGCTAACCAAAAAGCAAAAAGGTATGTGTGAACGAAATCACACAAGTGGTGTCTAGCCTAAACTTGCAATGAAAGAGACATCGCACAATTGCTAGTCTAATTCATAAAGTGATCGTCAAGATCAACGAGAAGTGTCAATTATACTAAGCTAGTAAATATAAAAGTTTAGCTTCATGTCCCATAACCACTTGCTTAACTTAAATATTTACGAACAAACTGTAAATCTTCACTAGAAAATTGTCATAAGAGATTCAATCGAATAAGTCCAAGAATTAACCGGCGAAGTAAAAGCAAGCGTTATATACCACTCGTTTTACTAAGTCGTTTAATTAGATTTCTCATACGAGTGAGTTAAAGGTTAGTATATACTAATAGATTGGAAAACGGTCTAGGAAAAGAGCTTTGTAGTAAAATAGTTTTGAAATCGTTTGGAGAAAAGGGTTTTGATATTTACTACTAGTATAGAAAACCTTTATATTTTTAAAGTGACAAATCACAAAAATAATTGTAGGAACAATCAATCACAAGAACTAACATACAAAGATGTGAATAGAATCCAAAGAAATCGATACTGTATCCATCAAAAAGTATGTTCACTAAAATCCCGAGGAAAATGTTATCAAAGTTGCTATAAATGGTAACAACAAATCGGGGAATTAACAAGAATCGATTAAATTTGGAAACCAAATCAATTCACTAAATTCACATTCGAAGACGTGAATAAAATCCAAAGAATTCGATTCTAAATCCATCAAAGTAAAAATACCCAAAAATTCAAGAAATAGAAGTTATCAAAGTCGACAAAGAAGATAACAACTAATCGGAAAAGAAGAATCGATTAACAATTGGAAAAACAAAGCAGAACGAGCATAAATGCATAAATGACTTCAACAAAAATAAAAATCAAGTCAATGTCGAAGTCAACAATTAATGGCCATAGTCGAGTACAAAACGAATCAACATCATCATCAAAGAATTCAACTTAAGTTCGCAAAGCACACGGAGGCCGAAGCCAAAATACTTTCACGAAATCAAAATCAAAGGCACATGAATAAGCGTTAGGAATTCATACCTAACAATCAAAGATTATCATATGCAAAGATGAGAGATAAAATATCGACAAATAGTTGTACATATGTTCCATCTAAGTTATATTTTATATTTGTTCTAAACCCCAGGCTCTGAAACCAAGCTGTGACGCCCCACCTCTATACCCACGCTAGCCAAGAACACTACGGTGTAGTGCTGTCAACTAGCGCGGAGAATAAGGCTGTTGAGGAGCGGCCATCAGTAGTTAGGCCTTACACTATTATTGGTTATCTCGATAGGAGTGGTATATAAATATATATATTCTTTCCTTTTTCATCTCTGATTTATTTTCTCCCATCGAAATACCCCAACTCCGATATAAAACGAACTACGATGGTTCATACTAGTTTAGAACGAAATATAAACTAATAACACAGATAAATATAAATGCGGAACACAGATAAAACAGAAAATCTCATATATATACAATAACTGATGTCAGTTACAATACATTTGACACGGTACATATGATACGGTACATATGATACAACTACCACAGTCGACTCAGGAAGTTACATATACAAGTACATTAACGTATATAATATACATGAATACATATCTTCCTGTACAATTATACAGACTACTACAAATGACGACAACTACTCCAAAAGATATGAAAGAACTTCATGGCTCTAGCAGCAACCCAAAGCAGAATATCTACAACCTGAAATACTCTGTCTGACCCGAGTATTAAATTCAAAAGAAAATAATACTCGGGTCAGTCTAATTCAAACTCAGTAATTAGTGCACAGAAGCAATAATAATTAAATAATGAATAGACGACAGTAATTAAACCAAATCAGAATGCAATTCAGAATATTGAATTGAATAAACAAAACAGTTCATACCATTGAAATATCAATTAAAATATTAAGTCGAGTAGGGCTGCAGTACACGCACGCGTGCACTGCCTCGCCACTACAGCACATGAACTACGCAAAAGATTAATAAATCAAAACAAAATAGAATAGCATAAAAGCAATACCGTGTGGCTGCAGTTCACGCTTGCGTGCACTGCCTTGCCACTACAGTGATGATGTACCCAAAAGATCAACGAGCCAAAATCAATGAAGGTTGAAATATCAATTCCAAATGTCGATTCTGTGTGGCTGCAGTGCACGCACGCGTACACTGCCTCGCCACAACAGCATATACAGAAATAGCACAAGGCTCGAAGACCAATGCTCAAGAATTCACAGTGCCAACAAATGCAATAAACAAGTGACAGTAGTGAAAAGCTTCAACCCAGAAAGTTGAAGTGGTTGACTGTCTCAAGCAACAACAACCAAACAAGTTCGAACAAGGCTTAGAAATGCCAAAGTGGTCAAGAAAAGATGACAACAACTGCAGCCAATAAAAAAACCAGATACAACAATCAAACGAATGCAGCAGGGGGTAAGGCTGCACTATGTAAATGGTATGCAAACCAATTGCCACCAAGTAAATGCAAAATATGTACACAAATGAATGTACAAACAAACTGCACATGGCAAATTGAGTCAGAGGTGCAACGAGAAGCAGCACAACTCAAATGAGCAAGTGCACAAGGCAGTGTACAACATGAAGACACAACCGAATGAAGGTGAGGGCACCAA
The DNA here is from genome assembly GCA_030765085.1 of Allium cepa. Taxonomy (NCBI): domain Eukaryota; kingdom Viridiplantae; phylum Streptophyta; class Magnoliopsida; order Asparagales; family Amaryllidaceae; genus Allium; species Allium cepa. Next base: position 926,513,551 of record CM060939.1, read on the forward strand.
TAATATGGCACCACAACACACAACACATATATATCAGTGAAACCTGAGGGGGCTGCATAGATAGAAAGGCCAGGAAATCACAATGCAAATGAATTTGACAAAGTATTACACAAGCCAAAGGCAACTGCAGTTCAGAGCAAAGTCGAAGCTGCAGCTAACACAAGCTACAGGAAGAAAGTGCATAAACATGTATGCAATAGTGGCCAAATGAAATAAGGACAAGGCATCAATGCAATGTAACAGTTCCCAACAAGTGACCAAATGCAAATGCAAACCAGGCCAGATACATAGATGATGGAGATATGGTGATGGAAGTGCAGTGGTGCGTCCAAATAAAAAGTGCAACAGCCTCAACAATAAAATGGTTTTGAATAACCATAAATGAACACTGCAACTCAATCAGAGTAGAAGAGAATGAATGCCACAATGAAAAATGCAGTAACAACCGGTACAATGACAAGGACAGTGCAAATATGTAGAACATCAACAACTACAGGGGCAACATATTGCAATCATTGGACAGGGTCAAGGCTACAAATCAAATCCATGTGTAAAATTGAAATAGACAATGACAATTGTTGGTTTACAAGTGCAAGATTCAAATCAGTTTGTCCCAATACCAGATTCCAGTGAATCAAATAGAAACTGGAACAACAGGGAGTGGCAGTCATGCCAATGACAACTAATATCACAATCAAAGTCAAGTGATATCAAATTCAAGTTAAGTGCAAGGAGCTCGGACGAGTTTAAATATATAACAGAGATAATAGTTCAATCTGTACGTGTATAGTGAAGATAACTTCACATCTAGTTGAATCAAAACCAAAACTACCGAGCATAAAAATGTTTCGACAAGTCAAGACTAAAATAGAACAACACAGTGGTAATACACGAGTGTTACCAGGAGTCAAGACCGAAGTCACAAATAAGAATCAATGTTCAGGTCCCAAACACTCGACAAATCAAGTAAAACACATCATAGAGGTTTAACAATTCAAGCGACCGAAGTCAACAAAGACAATCGAATTTGTGATGGTCACGAGACATTAAACAGCCCAAAAATCAAAACCAAGTTAACCAAGTTATACTAAAATACACGAATTTGATAAAATCAGAGAAATCATGAACAACGACATCAGAGAAATTATCAAAAACGAAACCGAGTCAAACGCAAGCATGTTACTAAGCTGAATTAGATGTGAGTGAGGGACGATTCACTCACCTTCTTCGACGTGGCAGCCGTGAGCAACGACACTTGGCAGAGACGACGCCATGGCATCACGAAGACGAGCGAATGAATCGGTAGAAGCCTTAATTTGTGAAGACGAACGAACAAAAACGTGCCACCATTTTCTATTTTCCTTTTCGATTTTAGGTTGAGCCCTAATTTCCGGGACGATGAGGAAGAAAAGGAACGACCACCATTTTTATAATTTTCGTGATTTCGTTTTTAGGGTTCGCGATTAATGAAAATGGGAAATTAAAAAAAAAGGGAAACGGGTTTGAAAGAAATAAAAAGAGAACGGGTTATTTACTTTGTAAATTTTCAGAGCCCGTAATTCCTTATAACAATTTATAAAAGAGTTTTAACTCAATTTAAAAACTTCAATTTGGAAATTTGCAACAATATTTATCGTTTAAATGTCAATTATTAATCGATGCAAATACCGGGTTGTTACAAATTCACTCATATTGATCATTATTGGTTATAAATTGAATAACCATTAAAAACACATTAATTAATTCTAATTATTTAGTTAATTAAGTACCTAGCAATAACTAAATTAATTCTTAATTGCTTGATTGATTTATTTTTAATCAAAAATTAATTCTCTTCAAATGATTAAAACAAATTTCAAAACCTTCTTATTTCACAAGTTAAAGAATTATTTATCTTATAGTATAAGTTTAAAAGAATTTAAAACCCAATTTCATTTTAATTTCAAATCAATTTTAAAATACACTTTAATAATCAACATTGTTTAAATCATTTTTATACTTAAAAACTTCTATTTATTTCAAGTCTGAAATACATATTTAATTTTAGATTCCAGATTAAACTTAGGCTTTAAAAACTTTACTTATTTTACAACTTCATTCTTAAAATTCAAAACTATTTAAACTATTTTTTTAAGTAGTTAAACAAATTGAAGTTTAAAACTTAATTTATTTTGAACTAAGATTTAAACATAACTTGAAATAGTTTAAAACTTGGATTTACTTGTTTTAAAATTTCTTTCCATTTAAACTAGCTTTTAAATTTTATTAAAGATTTAAACCTGAGAAATAGGTTTCAGAAAAAACTGTAACCAAACAAGATCGACCCACCCGAGGCAACCTTCTTTCCCTTCGAGTCAAATACCTTACCGCCTCGAACAAAACAACCAGCGCTTCGAGTATCACTTCAAGTAAAACAATGAACAACCCAACTTCACTCAACAAAAAATGCTCAGATCACCAATAGTGCCTCCGTGCACGTGTATGCCTCGTCGTCGGGCAAGTCGACGTTCATCCTCACATCCATCTCTAACCTCCAGAATCTCCATCAACTTCTCAAAATCGAAACCGAGTATAAACTCAAACCTGGAACATCAAAATCCACCAATAATCCAAAACCTGACATCACTTTGAACTCGCCGCCTCGACCACCGGAATTCAGGCAACACCGGCCACGACCTCGCCTATCTCCCTCTTGCAATCCTCAAAACCCACGTCGCACTCGATCGCTTGTGGACGACGAACGAGACTAAATGTAAAACCATGACAAAATTAGGTTTCCAGAACTCAATTGCTCGCCACCACCTCCACGTTCGTCTGACCACCACCACTGTATTTTTCCCCGGTCCACCGTTCGACCCTCCATCACCGGAACAGATCTCGACCACCACGAACCAGAGAATTTCCATAAATTGCCAAAATTATGAAATTTGAACAAACCCAAACTACTCTTTCGATCTCACTCTAAAAATTATAATTTTTGTTTTAAAAAATCATGTTTTCATATATGAATTCATTCTACATACCTAAATTCCTGAATTAAGAGGTTCGAAATTTGACTTACTTATAGTTGGGTTCAACTATCTCGATTTCCAGAAAGGTTCATAAGTTGTTTTAGTTTAATTAGATTTTTAACCTTAAGGATATTCTATGACAAACAACTTTGGTTTGAATTTTAAATCCGAACACTGGGTAGATTGAGAAGAAGGGATTTTTTTGCAAATCTGGGCTTTAACAAGAAACAAGAACAGAGGTAAAAAAATGTTACAGGCATGCATACATTCACACTCATATATACTCAGAGAAACATACATATATATAACCATTCACAAACATACTTAATTTCAGAGATGAGCATGTAACCATATTAATATACTTAATATTTAAATTAGTGATGTTACTCACCTGTATTTCCAGAAAATGAACAGAGTTGCTCCTTTGTATTGAAAAACTGCAGGCTTGATCCTTCCTAAATCTTCTTGCTTTTGTTTGGATAAATGATGTTTTAGTTTGAGTTTTGTTTGATGTTTTAATTGAAGTTTGTTTAAGTTTGAGATAACCTTACTTCAGGTTTGCTCTGAATAAATGGAAGAAACTGAGAGGAAGGAGGTTGATATATAGGAGATGTGTACAGGGTATTATAATGTTGTTTGTAAATAGCAAAAAACTGACTTTAGTTATGCTAGAGATGTAAACATTAAATGCCATTGTACAAGTCTATACTTATTTAATTTGCCCATACTTGATTATGTATCTTCTTGTCTCGGCTGATAATTTGGTTGTGCAAAGTAGTTATGGGGTATTAAATGCATGTCCTTTATGTCTCATTTTTTTATACTTTATTTGTTTTAGATATTTTTACTACTTTGTTCTTAGCTTTGCTTTTCAAAACTTTACAGGAAACATACAAATATTTATTTGCCTGGCAGCTTTTACTTTATTCTTGCCTGATCAGGTTTTTATATCCTACTATGTGGTTGAAATGATATGTATTTGTATGCTAAAGATTTATTGCCTTTGTCTTCTTACTTTATACTATAAACAATTTCTATTTTAATTACTATGTTAAAAAATTTCTAATGTATCCACTTTATATTCTATTTTATCTTATATCTATAAATCTATTTCCATTTTCAATTTAAATATTTATTTTTAACGGACATACTTATTGTGTTATCTTACATTTTCATTCATTCATTATTTAGATATTAATTTTTTTAAAGAAATCGTTTTTTTTAAAACTCAAATCAATTAATCAATTAATTTCACAATTTTTTATTCAAAAATTAAATTAATTATTTATTAAAAATAAATCAAAATCCGGGATCGTTACAGATTCCCCTCCGTAAGAAATTTCGTCCCCGAAATTCAGGCATGAAAATAACACAGAGATAGATAGATTCGATCTCCTATAATTCCTCAAACACAAGATATGGATTCCAAATTCAAGTCGGAATATCTCAAAACATATACCAATTTGTCCCTCTTCGGACTTCTATATACCCAAGAAATTACAATAAAATTTCAAATTCGGTTTTAAACGAAATCGTTTTATCGATTCAATTCAATTTATCCTTCTTAATCTATTAATCAATTTAACTCAATTCATAGTTTCCAGTTTGTTTAAATTTTCAATTTCAAATTTCAAATTCATATTCATTAAGGTTTAAATCAAAAACTGATAAGAAATCGATGAAGATACGAAGTAAGGATTTTCTACAACGATTCGTTGGGCCACCATCACACTGAGGCCTCTTTCTGGAGCTGCCACGAAGCAATCAAAAGAATTTGGGAAGACGAATCAAAGAAGATTGATAGAGAAAATTATTTCCACTGTCACAGGGCATTGACCATTTGTAGTCGTACTCCCTGTCCCCAATCTCGTCCTCTTCTTGCACTCATACTCACTATCAGTGGATAGTAAGAGAATTTACTAAGGATACGAACGGATATCTTAGGGATTACTCATTCTAGGGTATACTTCACCCTATCTCTAATGAGCTACTTAACGTGTTATACTCCTGAGCTAAAGTTCAACCTTAGCTCTGATACCACTTATAACGATCCTGACTCGGCCTTCGAAAATCGGCACCGAATACGACACTCATATTCAAATGCCGCAGATCCAAACGTTGAATCTAAGTCGCCGGAGCTTATAACACAATTAAGTATAACAGCGGAAGAAAAATTAATAATACATTGATATACAGCATTAATACAATATCTGATACAACAGATGATACAATAGATATCAATATACATCAGAGATATGATACGATAGAATAACAGCGGAAAAAGGAAAAATAGTTAACACCAGCAGTGGAACAAATAACTCTAAGATGGTCTTTAAGAGAGAACTCCAGTAGCAGCTCGAACCAACATCACGATGCACAAAGATAAGTAAGCCTCGTCTGCTATCCAAAGACTGAACTAACTCCAGATAATCTAATAAACCTGACTATCTGAAAACCCAACTCTAGACTGCCCGTGTGGAAAAAAATTTAAGCACCCAGAGTTTAGGAAAGGGAAAATAAACTCCAGGTCAGTCGTGGGACTGGTATGAGTAACAAAAACAGTTTATCTTTAAGAACAAACAAAGAAATATTTTAAAATAGATCCGCAATGCTTTTAGAAAATGTAACGACCATAAGACCTCCCGCCACACACACAATGCAAATGCAGAATTGGAGGAGATTTCTTCTTATTAGTCTAACATGCTTGATACGTGAATTTCTTTGATATTATTACTATAAGTGCAAAGTGCAGGAAAACATTTCGAAAGTACAATATAAATCTTAGCCAGCATAGGTACCATTATAGTATGTCTACTATAGTTGTCATATTAGATGGCAGGTTCTACAACTAAAACCGTACATGGCTTGTATTGTTTTGATTGGATTTCCAACAAATGGTCGGGCAAAGGAACTTCCCAAGTAAAATGAAACGCCTCTGGAGGGATGTCCCCGGATCCTAACCGAATCTCTACTAGACAAGGGCGGGTTACCTCTAGCTGGGTAACTACTGACACGAGTACGCCATCCCCCGGTTGTAAACAACCTATATCCGAGGATCCTTTCAACCAACAACCACAAAGTAATAAGTTTGTAGCAACCACGAAGTAAGTATCTGGGCTCCATACCATGATACCGCTCATAATCTAGAAGGAAATGACATATCCTCAGAGGGCGCTAACCTCAAATAACCTTGCTGCTACGATTCCTGTTTCGACCATAACCGGGTTGTGAGGTTCGACAAAGTCTCATCCACAAATCTACACTTTTCACAAAAGCCACGCTTTGATCAACAAATGATCAACAGCACTCAGCATGCCACACTACCAAATTGGGAGTATATCACTGAAAACCATCAACTACATAACCTCTGAGCTCGTACGTCTCAAAGAAGGGTGTTAAGCTAAGAGAATAAATTCTCCGCCACCAACAGAAATGTATTTGAAAGAAATCTGCTTTGTATCTCAAAATGTAATGTCAGACATACAATCCATACAAGTTTGTCCCGGGTTCGAACAGAACCGAAGGCACTTCTGAAGAAGTCCTTGCAATCCGGGTATTCACAATCCCGATCGGACTTCCCATCACTTAGGGAATCTCTATACCGGCGCGAATCGGTGTAGAGACAATCGATAGGTCATCCTATCGCTCTCGTAAATACCCGATCATCACCACCGGTCTTCAATGCTATCCATATACGTCGTATCACTATTCGGAATGGGTTATATGACACAAAGGTCCTCCCTGGCTAAACCGAATAATGGGCGCAATATTTAAAATCATATGGATTCTGGGATCTCAGTTAAATCACTGCTTAAAGCTCAAAACCTTTCATTCGAATGGTTAAAAAAATTACCATTTCCAATCTTTTAAACAAAAAGATTCCTTTCAACAACCTTCAATGGTTTAAACAATTTCCACACTTTTAATTAACTTGTTAAATCTTCAAACCAAGATTTAACTTATATCTTTCATAATTCGTTTCCAAAGATTCATTCATAGCCTTTCAAAACAATACCATTTTAAGTTGGATTAACTCATCCAGTCTTTAAATCAAAGACTCATTTCATAGCTTTCAAAACAATTCAATTCTATTTCAAACTTTTAATCTTTTAACACAATTTGGAAATCCTTTCTTTCAATGAAAGCTATTATTATTTGAAAACAAATAGTTTTTATTTCGGAAATATCCAATCTCTTTTATACAAGTTAAAATCTTTGGGTTAGTTCAAATTCCCAAAAACAACACTTTAAAAATGGTTTAAAACCCGTATAAACTTGTATCATTCTTTTTAATCATAAATACCAATATAGGATTCAATTTCAGATATTGAATTCCAGTTTAAATCAAATTATTCAAATTTCAAATCTTTATTAAGTTATTCAAAATAACTTACATTTTTAAAACAGCTTTTTAAAAGCTTTTCACTTTAAACCCTATCCATTTCCAACCCATTTGAATTTAAAAATCCAAATTTTAACTATTTCAAAATCTATGACTTAACCAATTTCCTCGTGAAATCCATATTTGTGTGTGTATAAGTATGGTCAGGGGTTTAACACAATAGTGCAACATCGTTCAATCATGACAGATCAAATACAACAATATATCTGATAAGCGATATAAACTACAACGCTTATCTTCATTCACAGATCACAGATCACAGATCACAGGTAATGAATTACATCACAGATAATTAATCACATTATAGATCACCACACAAATCCGGATATATCACAAAACATCATACATCGGGAATATCAACAATTCAACCATTCAACAAGATCTAAACATTCGTAGGTAAAATTTATTAATCAACTGATTAATCTAGATCAGATGTATTACTTGTTATTAATTCTGGTTACCTAACATAAGTTAATTTCAAATCATCTGATATAAATTTCCCTTTAATTGTTAACTAACCATCCTTAATTTATGAATCAATTGATCTTTAACTTCTAAATAAATCTTAGTTAATAACCTTTATTAACGATTAAAATTTCTTTAATTACTTTGCTAAAGAAATTCACTCATATTGATCATTATTGATTATAAATTGAATAACCATTAAAAACACATTAATTAATTCTAATTATTTAGTTAATTAATTACCTAGCAATAACTAAACTAATTCTTAATTACTTGATTGATTTATTTCTAATTAAAAATTAATTCTCTTCAAATGGTTAAAACAAATTTCAAAACCCTCTTATTTCACAAGTTAAAGAATTATTTATCTTATAATATAAGTTTAAAAGAATTTAAAACCCAATTTCATTTTAATTTCAAATCAATTTTAAAATACACTTTAATAATCAAATTTTTTTAAATCATTTCTATATTTAAAAACTTCCATTTATTTCAAGTCTGAAATACATATTTAAGTTTAGATTCCAGATTAAACTTAGGTTTTAAAAACTTTACTTATTTTTACAATTTCATTCTTAAAATTCAAAACTATTTAAACATTTTTTTAAGTAGTTTCACAAATTGAAGTTTAAAATTTAATTTATTTTGAACTGAGATTTAAACATAACTTGAACCAGTTTAAAACTTGTATTTACTTGTTTTAAAACTTTCTTTCCATTTAAACTAGCTTTTAAATTTTATTAAAGATTTAAACCTGAGAAATAGGTTTCAGAAAAAACTGTAACCAAACAAGATCGACCCACCCGAGGCAACCTTCTTTCCCTTCGAGTCAAATACCTTACTGCCTCGAACAAAACAACTAGCGCTTCGAGTATCACTTCGAGTAAAACAACGAACAACCCAACTTCACTCAACAAAAAATGCTCAGATCACCAATAGTGCCTCCGTGTAGGTGTACAACCCCGTTGATTGCTTCCAGCCACCGCGTCGTCATCGAGCAAGTCGACGTTCATCCTCGCACCCATCTCCAACCTCCATAATCTCTATCAACTTCTCAAAATCGAAACCGAGTATAAACTCAAACCTGGAACATCAAAATCCACCAACAATCCAAAACCTGACATCACTTCGAACTCGCCGCCTCGACCACCGAAATTCGCGCAACTCCGGCCAGGACCTCGCCTATCTCCCTCTTGCAATCCTCAAAACCCACGTCGCACTCGATCGCTTGTGGATGACGAACGAGACTAAATGTAAAACCATGACAAAATTAGGTTTCCAGAACCCAATTGCTCGCCGCCACCTCCACGTTCATCTGACCACTACCGCTGTATTTTTCCCCGGTCCACCGTTCGTCACTCCATCACCAGAACAGATCTCGACCACCACGAACCAGAGAATTTCGAAAAATTGCCAAAATTATGAAATTTGAACAAACCCAAACTACTCTTTCGATCTCACTCAAAAAATTATAATTTTTGTTTTAAAAATCATGTTTTCTTATATGAATTCATTCTACATACCTGAATTCCTGAATTAAGAGGTTCAAAATTTGACTTACTTATAGTTTGGTTCAACTATCTCGATTTCCAAAAAGATTCATAAGTTGTTTTAGCTTAATTAGATTTTTAACCTTAAGGATATTCTATGACAAACAACTTTGATTTGAATTTTAAATCCAAACAGTCGGTAGATTGAGAAGAAGGGATTTATTTGCAAATCTAGGTTTTAATAAGAAATAGGAACAGAGGTAAAAAAATGTTACAGGCATGCATACATTCACACTCATATATACTCAGAGAAACATACATATATATAACCATTCACAAACATACTTAATTTCAGAGATAAGCATGTAACCATATTAATATACTAAATATTTAAATTAGTGATGTTACTCACCTGTATTTCCAAAAAATGAACAGAGTGCTCCTCTGTATTGAAAAACTGCAGGCTTGATCCTCCCTAAGTCTTCTTGCTTTTGTTTGGATAAATGATGTTTTAGTTTGAGTTTTGTTTGATGTTTTAATAAGTTTGTTTAAGTTTGAGATAACCTTACTTCAGGTTTGCTTTGAATAAATGGAAGAAACCGAGAAGAAGGAGGTTGATATAAAGGAGATGTGTACAGGGTATTATAATGTTGTTTGTAAATAGCAAAGAACTGACTTTAGTAATGCTAGAGATGTAGACATTAAATGCCATTGTACAAATCTATACTATTTAATTTGCCCGTACTTGATTATGTATCTTCTTGTCTCGGCTGATAATTTGGTTGTGCAAAGCAGTAATGGGGTATTAAATGCATGTCCTTTATGTCTCATTTTTTTTAATACTTTATTTGTTTTAGATATTTTTACTACTTTGTTCTTAGCTTTGCTTTTCAAAACTTTACAGGTAACATACAAATATTTATTTGCTTGGCAGCTTTTACTTTATTCTTGCCTGATCATGTTTTTATATCCTACTAGGTGGCTGAAATGATATGTATTTGTATGCTAAAAAATTATTGCCTTTGTCTTCTTACTTTACACTATAAACAATTTCTATTTTAATTACTATGTTAAAAAATTTCTAATGTATCCACTTTATATTCTATTTTATCTTATATCTATAAATCTATTTCCATTTTCAATTTAAATATTTATTTTTAACGGACATACTTATTGTCTTATCTTACATTTTCATTCGTTCGTTATTTAGATATTAATTTTTTTAAAGAAATCATTTTTTTTGAAAAACTCAAATCAATTAATCAATTAATTTCACAATTTTTTATTTAAAAATTAAATTAATTAATTATTAAAAATAAATCAAAATCCGGGATCGTTACAGATTCCCCTCCGTAAGAAATTTCGTCCCCGAAATTTGCAGGCACGAAAATAACACAGAGATAGATAGATTCTGAGACGACCCGACTTTCCACTCCTGGAAAATCGCATCATCTTGAAGAAAGAAAGGGATAGAAAAGAGAATAGAAAGAAGAGAAGAAAGAAACAACATCAGAATCTTACACAGCGGAACGAATAAATTATATTAATATCATAAATATTACATAGTTTACAACCATTATCAGAGATACACAGCATAATCAACTCATACTAGACTGTTATAAACACCTGTCTAGTTATCACAACTCAATACAACAACTCAGAGAACACACAGCGGAAAACTAGATATATCTACACGCGTAAGCCTCCTGCTCCATTGCTCCTCCATAATTCGTCAAAGCAAACCCTGAATCCTAACCTGAATCACCCTTGACTACTCGTAAAAATTTGAGTACCCAAGAGTTTATGAAAAACAAAAATAAACTCCGGGTCAGACATGGGTCTGGTGTGAGTAACAGGTAAAAGTTGCTTAACTTTTTTAAAAACCTTTTAAAAAGAAAGGTATCACGTAAGACTTCCCACACATAAACATGGAAAAGTTTTTACCTTACGCTAACCAAAACATTTGATAGGAAATCCGATGATATTATAATAGTGTCTAGGGTTTTCAAATAAATAAGAAATAGCCGAAATTGTTACATGATTAAATTCCAGCTACTAGCCACAAAAGTGGGTAATACAATCAAAACCGTTGGCACTTATTGGATTTTGGATTCCATACAATGGCAGGGCTACTGGGGTACTGCCCGTCACAATACGTGGCCTAGATCAACGTACCGAGGATCACTCCCGACCCCCTGCAACACAAAGCCGGACCCATTCCTTACTGAATAGTTCCGAACAAGACAACCCCATGGTTGTTGCTAGCAACCACCCACACAGCCGAATATAAAGGGACCTATAGACAGGGATCAATCTTGCTCTCCAGTGGGCGCGACCCACGAAGCTTTGCTGCACCTCCCCTGTTTTAGCCATTCCCGGTTGATGAGGCTTGAGGCTACGATTACCTTTATAGGACATATCACTTAGAATGCTCATCGTCCACCTGACGATGTGCTGAAAGTATTCAATCCATACAAGTTCGTTCCGGGTTCGAACGAAACCGAAGGCATTATCTCGTTACACTCATTTTGGAATCATCCTCAGAGTTAACGACAATAACCCTTGCACTCTAATTCTTCATCTCGAATCTATAAGAACTAATTCCGTCAACTCATTACGGAATCACCCACAGAGTTATACTGACTCATAGTTCTTACACCTCGAGTGTTCACTCGTTCCACTTTGATTCACGACCTAACGTTATTTGGAATCGATGTGGTTTTCGGATATCCAAATATGGAAACCCGATCCCGGTCTCATTGAAAACCAAAACGTGTCTTTTAAGGTCCAAGTAGTTTTAAAGGTTTAAAAACAATTTAATTACAGTATCTATTTACACACAGATAGATAATTCATAAACCGTAACTGATAATCAACATTATTACATAACAGGTAATTCACATTATCAATATCAAACAGATATTTCATATATCACCATCACAATAGATAACCTAAGTTATCATCACAATACAATCAAACATCCATACCACACAATATTATTTATCTCATTACTGAGATCACAAAGCATCCAAGACAATCAAGATCAACCATTCATCCATAAGCAATGATTTACTCATCATCCTATAATTAATTTAAAATGAATTAAATTAATTATCTCTAACTTTAATTAATTTAAAATGAATTAAATTAATTACTTCATCTTTAATTAATTTAAAATAAATTAAATCAATTACTACATCAAATTATAACATGCTTACTCAACCATTTAATTGATTACAATCTATTAATCACTCTTGATTAATTATCCTTAATTACATTCATGTAATTATCCTTAATTAATTTCACAAAATTAATTATTCTCAACTAAACAGTAATTAACCTTTAATTACTCAACCAATTAATTAATCATAATTAATTCCATTAATCCTTAATTAATTAATTAATTAACTTAATTACTTATTATTGATTAATTAATCATAATTAATCAACTTTAATTACATCATTAATTAAATAATTAATGATCCTTAATTATTAATTACCTTAAGTAATTAACTAACTTAATTACTATAATAAACCAAATTAATTATCCTTAAATTAATTACTTAATTAATCCCTTGATTAATCATTAAGTAATTTAAATCCAAATTACTCATTCTTAAACATCTCCTTAATTACAATCTGTAATTATTAAACAATTACTTAACTAAGTAATTTCCAAATCATTAATTACATAAGTAATTATTTATAAAACCCAAGTGTTTAAAATTAATTAAACTTAATCAATTAAATTAAACAATCTCATTAAATTAAATTAATTACATTAAGTAATTAATTCCTTAATTACTTTATCAAGTAATTACTCAAATCATTTATAATTGATTATTATTAAATTAATTAATCTAATTAATTATAAAAAAATTAACTACATTAATTAATTGTTAAATAATCCTGGTTAATGACCTTCATTAACCATCCTCAAATTATTTTATAAAGTAATTAACTTAAATTAATTATCATTTAAAAATATCTTTAAATCATTTATTAATTAAAGTTAATTATTAAATTAATTAACCCTAATTAAAACTTAATCATTATTCATTCATCATTAATTAATAACTTAATTAATGATCTTAATTATAAATTGATTAATCATTAATCAATTATTAATTCCAAATTTGATTAATTAATCTTAATTACCTTATTAATTAATTCTAAAACATAAGTCTTAATTAAAATTTCAAGATAAACATAACTTAGTTATGTTTAAAACAATTTAATTGAAATAAAGTACTTTTTAAACTACTTTAAAATTTCCATTTTTAAATACAAGTTTAAATTAAAAGTAATTTAAACTTATCAAAGTTTGAAAATTTTAAAACTTATTTAAATTTCAAGACGAAACAAAAGTTTGTCTTAGAAATCAAATCATAAGAATTTGAAGTCAAATTCATTTCAAACATTTGGAAATTCAATTCACTCTTAATTTCAACTTTCAAATTTAAATCTTCTTTTTAAATTTGAAACTAAAGTTCATTTTAACTCAGATTCCAGATTTAAAATTTATCTTTAAATCTTGCTTCATATTTTAAAACTTCATTATTTAAAATTTCAACTATTTACCCAAATTGAAATAGTTAATTAAGTTAAGAATTTAAATTTTTATTTCAAAACCTGGGATTTAAATTTGAATCTAAAATTCAAACTTGCATTTGAACTAATACTTAATCCTTACTTTAACTAAATTTGCAGAATTTCCAATGTTTAAAACCCAGATTTTAAATTTCAAAACTCAGATTTAAAGAAAACAAAAAAACAGGTTTCAACTCAAAACCTGGAATTTAAATTCAAATTAGTAATTCAAACTTAAATTAAAATTTGAACCTAAACCTTATTTAAACCGATAACTACAGATTTTAAAATTTGACAAACCTAGATTTTTAAAAAGAAAAACAGGTTTTCTGTAACCTGTAAACGTACAGGTTCAACCCGAGAGAACCTAAACTTTACTTCGGGTTTTATGCTTGTAACGACCCAGAATTTTTGATAATTTAAATTAGTATATTTAATTAATTTTAAATATTAATAAGTGAAATTTATAAGTCGAATAAATTTTATTTCGAATAATTGGATTTAATTGGATAATTAAATCGATAATTTAATATGTGAAAATACAGAAATAATTTAAAATTGGGTTAAATATGATTGAAATGATTTGGAAAATTTAATTATATCATATTGGAGTTAGAATGATATTTTAGAACTTTTAAAATCGAATTAAAATTTTATTTGTGAAAATTGAATATTTTAATATTAAATCGACTAGTGAAATTAGCCAATTTTCAAACAGTTTCAGAATTGGACGAAACTAGTTCCATTGGATCCGTAATAGTTAGTTATTATCGGATTTCAATTTTCGTAGCAATCGGAGTTATCGTTTGACCGTGGTAGCTCGAAACGCATCGAAATTGTTTTAATATTAATTTGGCGAGTTAGAATAGCCATTTTTCAAACAGTCTCGGATTTCGACGAAACCAGTTTCATCGGATCCGTAATGTTGTATTATTGTATGGTTTCAAATTTCATATCAATCGGATTTACCGTTTGTCCGGTGCAAGCTAAAACGCCTAGAAATTCGTTTAATCGGTTTAATTTTAAATTGAACGTTTATTGCCATAACTCGCACAGATGACCGAATTAGCTTCCGAAACCTGTTCCATTGTGTCCGGAACGCGGGATAAACCCTAGAAACGCCAGTCACCGCGCGTAAATCGGAGTTTAGAAATCCCAAAATGAATAGTGTTTTGAATATTTTCCTATATAAGCACTTCATTTTCTCATATTCAATAAAAAATTAACCCTAACCCTAATCCTATAGCCAGCCGCCACCCTTATAATCAATGGCCGAAAATCTTGCTTCTTCCTCCTCCAATTTCTTCAAATCCAAGCACCGTTTCAAGAAACTTTCAACTACAATATCGAAGAGACCAACGAGAACTATAAGATCAACGGTGGAGATCGCGAATGGTGCTACGGATTGGTGGGAAATTGGTCGCGTTAGCGTGCGTTTGGGCACGACTTTCGAGGCCATAGAGAGGGCCGAGTTCAAGGTGGCTACAGCCGAAGTTTGCTCGCGTGATGGCCTTCGTCGTGGAGTTTCCTGATCGACGTGAAGTTGTGTATTTTTCTCGCGAAAATTAACCCTAGTTTGGAGCATATGGGTTGCGTGCGTATTTTGTTTTACTGGAAGCAACGTGAAGATGGAAGAAGATGGGGGCGGCCAGGATTCATCAAGGGGAAATGGACGGTCTTGATGCTGTAGGTTTAGAAAATAAAGAAAATTGTTGCAAATATATATATTTTAAATTCGTGAATGTTTAAAATTATCATATCTTTTTTATACGAGGTCGAAAACGCACGAAACCAGTTGCGTTGGAATCGTATGGACGAGCACTACACTATGGAATTGGATTGGAGTCGTTTGGAGTTAGTGAGAATTTTGGGTAAAATTAAACGTCCGTTTAATTTTATTCGAAATAAATCGCTAAAACGAAATTGAAATCAAGGTGAGAACTTCTCACTCAATCGAATAGTTTCGGATATTTTAAATAGTTAGATTTGAAATACTTGATTGCATGTTTGAATGATGATTGTTATCTATTGATTGTTAAAATAGACATTATGCGCCGTTAGTAAGCGGATGTTATTTATTAAAAACATATACCGCGAATATTTCATAAACAGTGAAATTGGTATTATATAAAATAGCAATATATATATATATTGGCATATGTATATATTGCAGTTGTTGATTTCCCGCATTATATAGCGGATGAGACCCTATTGCGCCGCCTATTAAGCGGATAATATTTATAAATCCCATATACCGCGATAATTCCGTACTGGAGCGGAATTGGTATTGTGCTAATGTTTTTGGATGCAGGGAAACAGGTTGGAGGATACAACTGGATTCCTCAACTGTATTGATTTATTTACAGATATTTTGATATTTGTTGATTATCATATCGATATATGATATTTGGATGTCGTGATTGACTATTTGGTGCTGCTGCATCGTCGGATCCATTTCTGAAGTTTTAAAATAATGATTTTTGGTTTTAAAAGGATTTTAAAGTGATTTTTTTTTACAAAGTATATATTTTTATAAAATTTTGAGTTGATTCATTTAAATAATTAAAACGTTATGAATTTTTATGTTATAAAAAATTACTGTTTTTGTATAATATAACCAAATTTGAGATTTTCGAAATAAATAGTGATTAATTTATAAAATGGTTTAATTTTTAATTTTGAATCATTATAAAAGATTTTTAAATTTATTTTTATAAATTAAAAATAATTGGAATATTAAAACGAGCTTTTATAAGTGTTAAAGGTGAAATAAAAATGGATTTCATAAGTGGACAGGAATTTATAGATTTATAAATTGTGAAGTTATAAAATGAAATAGAAGATTTATAAGTAATTATCTTATAAATCGGATTTTAGCATTTAAATGAGATATAAATGGAATTTGTTAATGATGAGATTTATAAATCGAAGCATATAAATAGAAATGGAATTTATAAACATTGTTTATAAACTCGAAATCAATTGAATTTGATAAATTGAATATTGAAGTTTATTAAAGGAAATATATTCACGATTTTGGTCAGTGAATACATTATTGAATGAAATGGTCATGTTTGGCAAAAGGAATATTATAGAATGAAGTTAATTATTTTAAAGATGTTTTAAAATGTATTATGAATCGAAACCATAGATTTCAACATTTATTGTTGAAATAGACGTTTTCGAGAAAGAAGAAAATGGTGGACTATAACACTGTTGTTATAGTAAATGATTTCCGAAAGGAAATGTTTTATATAGTATTGGGATTTATATATCTAATTAAACTTTGAATCCCTATACTAGTGATTTTGGGTCGTAGTAACGATGTCTTACGCAACATTCGTTTTAGCCCAAATAAATGTGTTAAGTGAATGTTTTCCTTAAAGAATGAAATATATACTTAATTTCGATATTAAGTATAGCGAATATTTTCAAATGTTGAAAATAAATGGATTTGTGAATTACTTATTAATAAATAAGTATGGAAATGTTTTTCCAATGTGAAATGAAATGTTTTGAGAATTTATCTTTTTGAAGATAAATTGAAAATGAATAATTGAAATCGTATATTCATAAATATTTTGGAATGTAAATTCACTATGGAATTTATAAATGAAAAGGGGAATTTGTTTAAAAATAAATGTTGATTTATTTTTGAAGTGTGGGAATTAATTTACGGATTTGGAACGTAAACATAAAGTAAACCGTTAAGGATTTATTTAATTGGTTTAAATGAACCATGTTGAAATGAAAGTATTTCGCGTAAGGAAAATGTTTGAAATTTGTTTTCAAAAAGTGGTAAAGGTGAAAAGTGATTTGAAAATTAGTTTTCAAATGTTGACGTGTGGGAAATTTTATATCTAGTAAAGATATTTTGGAAAGCAAATAATTTGGAAAATTATTTGGAATCTGGTGATGTTGAGCATGCCTTTTGATAGTTAAATAATCCGACTATCAATATTTACCTTTAAATAGGTATTTGTTGTGATTGTTTGAATTTGAATGCCACACTTATTTTTGAATAAACGCTCACTATTCGGGTTAGCCAGGAAAGGACCTTGGGGTCGTATAACCCGTTCTGAATATGTGATACGTCGTTATGGATTGCATTTGATGACCGGTGTTGAAGACCGGGTATTTGTGACAACGGAAGGATTACCGTCGAGTTACTTTACATCGGCTGATCTCCGATATACAGGTTTTATCACCCTTAGTGACGGGAAGTCCGGTCGTGATTAGTGAATATCCGGATTGCAAGGACTTCTTTGGAAGTGCCTTCGGTTCTGTTCGAGCCCGGAACAGACTTGTATGGATTGTATGTCTGACATTACAAATTGAGATATAAAGCTGATTTCTTTCAAATATATTTCTGTTGGTGGCGGAGAATTTATTCTCTTAGCTTAACACCCTTCTCTGAGACGTACGAGCTCAGAGGTTATATAGTTGAAGGTTATTAGTGATATACTCCCAATTTGGTAGTGTGGCATGTTGAGTGTTGCTGTGAAATGATCATTGTTTGATCATTTGTGATAGGATCATTTATTTGATCATTTATCTTGGTGATCATTTCTATGATCATTTGTTGACCTAAAGCACGGCTTTTGTATAAAGCGTGGCTTTGTGGACGAGACTTCGTCGGACCTCACACCCCGGAAATGGTCAAAACAGGAAGGATGCGGCAAGGTTATTAGGGGGTAGCACCCCTTTAGTGTATGCCATTCCTTCTGGATAGAGGTGGTATCATGGTATGGAGCCCAGATATTTAACCTATGTTGTTGCTGCAAATTTTGTGGTTGTTGGAAATCGAGGATCCTCGGATAGATCGGTTACGATCGGGGGATGACGTATTCGTGTCAGTAATTACCCAGTTAGGGGTAACCCGGCCTTGTGTTGGCAGAGATCCGGTTAGGTTCTCGGGACGTCATTCCAGAGGCGTTTCCATGTGGCAATGGGAAGTTCCTTGGCCTGACCATTTGTTGAAAATCCAAAGAAACAATACGAGACTTGTACGGTTTTAGTTGTAGAACCTGCCATGGAATGTGGCGGTAACCTGCCATTGAACATGGTAGCTATAGTAGGCATACGATAATGGTCGTATGTTTGCTAAGATTTATATCTTTACTTTCGAAATAATTTTTCTACACTATGCACTAGTAATAATATCAAATGTTTCTTTTTAATGCGTATCAAGCATCTTTGACTATCATAAGAAGAAATCTCCTCCGATTCTGCGTTTGCATTGTGTGTGTGTGCGGGAGGCCTTATGGTAGTCTCATTTTTAAAAGCATTGCGAATTGACTTTAAAAATATTCCTCTATTTTGACTTTAAAGAAAAATAAACTGTTTTAGTTCTCACACCAGTCACATGACTGACTCGGAGTTTATTGTTTTCCTTCCTAAACTCTGGGTGCCTACCAATTTCCACTCGGGCAGTCAGGAGTAAGGTTTATCAGGATATTCTGGAATTCAGGAGTTGCTGGAGGCAAGCTGGATAGAATGGCGTAATACTAGTATATAGTATTTCTTTTCCGCTGTTTGTTGTTGCTTGTTGTTGTACACTCTGATGATATAATGTAAAATGATGTAATGTAATAACTGATATAGTTCTTTGTTTAAAGATTATTCATTTATTTATTATATGTTGTTCCGCTGCGAATTGTGAGATTCTGATGTTGTTCTGTTGTGTCCGTTTTGTTCTATTTTTTTCTTCTTCTACTACTTTTTTTCTTTTCCTTTTTCTTCTTCTTTATCCCTAACATTTCGGTTTTTCGACAACGAAAAATCGCGATCGTTACATTTGGTATCAGAGCTTATGGTTAAGCGACAACCATGGCTCTGTTGGGTATTACTCATTAGAGATAGAGTCAGTAGTACTCTAGAATGAGTTGAGTGTAATAATAGATACGAGCGCGTATTTGTTAGTGAATATAAATTGTTTTATATTGTGATGATTGGTTTGTTGAGTGGTATATGGATTTTGGTCAACACGAGTAATTAACGTTGTTGATAGGGATCTCTAAACACTTGAATAGAACAATTCGACACGATATTGTTTTAAATTGGGTAAATGAAATAATTTTACCTTGATTATATTTTATATATAAAGGAATAATTTTTCAGAATTATTAAAGTGCATATGAATTGATTGTTTGGTTGTTGAATAAGTTAAATAAAAACAACAGCTGTAAAAGAATGAATTGTATAAGCAATTGAATTATAAGTATGGAGTTATAATTAAAATGATTTACAATTGTGAAATAATCTTGTATATAAGAAGTGAAATTATATAAGTAAAAGATTTATAAATGTGATTTATAATCTGAAAATAAAATTCCAGAGAAGTGTTTTGAAAGGATTTGATATTTTGGAAAATTGTTTTGGAGAAATTAAAGCTCTAAACTCTTTTCGGTCGTTGGAAAATAATCCTGATGATGATGGCCACATCATTAGAATTCATTTTCGGGTTTCCAAAAGAGGGATTGCTGCCAAATTGTTTAAAAGAAAGTTGTTTGGAAAATTTGAGTTTGGTTTTGGGAATTCAAAAGATAATTGAATTGATTTCAAAAAAAAATGGTTTTGAAAGATTGAAAAGACTCTGGAATCCTATTTAAAAATATTTATAGGGATGATAAATGAATTGATAACTAATACAATTTGAATTTTGGTAGAATAAATTTAACTTTAAGGATGAAGTTAAACTAAAGGAAGTATAAGTAAGTCAATAAAATCCAAGTTGAAATAAATTTGAGTTGTCATCAAAGACATGTAATTTGAAATTTAACAAAAGGAAAGTTAAATAAATTGATTTGGATTTGATAAGATGGTTGAAAAGGAATATGTAACAACCCTGTATTTTGTAAGGACCCGATTCTTCGACTTCCGAAAATTCAACATCGATACCCACTTTATCGACTGCCGAGTAATCGAACGACGGAAAACCGAACACTTAGGGTTTTAAGAAAGAAGAAAAGACAAAAGAAGAGATAAGAAGATAGAAAATGATAGAAAATAGAGGGAAAGAAATAGAAAGTAGAACAGAAAGAAAATAGAACGGAACAGAAAACAACAGAACAACATCAGAATCTCACAATTCGCAGCGGAACAACATATAATAATAAATGAATAATCTTTAAACAAAGAACTATATCAGTTATTACATTTCATACATTACATTACATCATATAATCAGAGTGTACAACAACATACAACAACAAATAGTGCAGCGGAAAAAGAAATACTATATACTAGTAATACGCCATGCCATCCAGCTTGCCTCCAGCAACTCCAGAATATCCTGATAAACCTAACTCTTGACTGCCCGTGTGGAAATTGGTGGGCACCCAGAGTTTAGGAAGCAAAACAATAAACTCCGAGTCAGTCATGTGACTGGTGTGAGAATTCAAAACAGTTTATTTATCTTTAAAAACCAAAATAGAGGAATATTTTTAAAGTTAATTCGCAATGCTTTTAAAAATGAGACTACCATAAGGCCTCCCGCACACATACACAATGCAAAAGCAGAATCGGAGGAGATTTCTCCTTATGATAGCCAAAGATGCTTGATACGCATTTAAAATAACATTTGATATTATTACTAGTGCATAGTGTAGAGGAAAATCATTTCGAAAATAAAGATATAAATCTTAGCCAGCATAGACATTTCGAACTATGCCTACTATAGCTACCATCCAAACAGTGGGGCGCCACCATAAGTGAATGATAGGTTCTACAACTAATACCGTACAAGTCTCGTATTGTTTCTTTGGATTTCCAACGAATGATCAGGCCAAGGAACTTCCCATTGCCACATAAGAATGCCTCTGGATGGACATCCCCGAGAACCAAACCGGATCTCTACCAACACAAGGCCGGGTTACCCCTAACTGAGTAACAACTGACCGGATATGCCATCCCCCGGTCCTTTGGGACCTTTCACCGAGCGCTCGGAATCAATTCACACAATCATAAAGTGTTTTCAACATGAGTAAGCATCTGGGCTCCATACCATGATACCACCCTTTTCCAGAAGGAAATGCACATATCCTAAAGGGCGCTACCCCTCATAACCTTGCCGCATCTTTCCTGTTTTGACCATTCACGGGGTGTGAGGCTCGACGAAGTCACGTCCACAAAAACATACTTTATACAAAAGCCATGCTTTGGGTCAACAAATGATCATAGAAATGATCACCAAGATAGACGATCAAATAAACGATCCTATCATAAATAATCAAAACAATGATCATTTACAGCAACACTCAGCATGTCACATTACCAAATTGGGAATATATCGCTGATAACCTTTAACCACATAATCTCTGAGCTCATACGTCTCAGAGAAGGGTGTTAAGCTAAAAGAATAAATTCTCCGCCACCAACAGAAATATATTTGAAAGAAATCTGCTTTATATCTCAATTTGTAACGCCAGACATACAATCCATACAAGTCTGTTCCGGGCTCGAACAAAACCGAAGGCACTTACAAAGAAGTCCTTGCAATCCGGATATTCACAATCCTGATCGGATTCACCATCACATATGGAGAACTCTATACCGGAGCAACTCGGTGCAGAGTCAATCGACAGGTCATCCTATCGCTCTCGCAAATATCCGGTCTTCAACACCGATCTTCAAATGCAATTCATAACGACGTATCACATATTCGGAATGGGTTATACGACCCCATGGTCCTTTCCGGTTAACCCGAATAGTGAGCGCTTATTCAAAAATAAGTGTGGCATTCAAATTCAAACAAATCACATCGATTACCCATTCAAAGGGAAATATTGATAGTCGGTTATTGAACTATCAATGGATATGCACACATCACCAGTTTCCAAATTATTTATTTTCCAAAATATCTTTACTAGATATATAATTTTCACACTTCAAAAATAAATCGATATTTATTTTTAAACAAATTCCACTTTCTTTTTATAAATTCAATAGTGAATTTACATTCCAAAATATTAATGAATATACAACTTCAATTCGATTTCTAATATTCATTTTCAATTTATCTTTAAAAAGATAAATTCAAAATATTCACTTTATATTGGAAAACAATTCCATACTTATTAAAAATAAGTAATTCAAATCTTTTTATTTTCAACCTTTGGAAAATATTCAATATACTTAAATCGAAATTAAGTATATATTTCATTTTTTAAGGAAATCATTCTCTTAAACATATTTATTTGGGCCAAAACGAATGTTGCGTAAAACATCGTCACGACGTCCCAAAATCACTAGTATAGGGATTCAAAATTAAAATAGATATATGAATCCCAATACTATACAAAACATTTCCTTTCGGAAATCATTTACTATAACAACAGTGTTATAGTCCACCATTTCCTTTTATTTCTCGAAAACGTCTATTTCAACAATGAATGTTGAAATCTATGGTTTCGAATCTCAATACAATTTAAAACATCGTTAGATCGTTTTAATTCTATTTAAAATATCACATTCTAAACATTTTCTTTAACATATTATTCACTATTCAAAAACGTGAATATTCTACGTTAACAACTTTCATCCTTTTATTCATTTTATTTTAAAGGATTATTCACAGTCAAAAATGTGAATATAACTCCATTAATAGGTTTCAACAATTTACTTATCAAAATAAGTCGTTTGTGAATTTATAAAACAACGTTTATAAATTCCATTTCTATTTATTTTATAACAACTTCCTTTATAAATCTCCTTTATTAGCCTATTCGATTTATATCTCAATTATGAACTAAAAGTCCATATTATAAGTTAAATGCTTATAAAATGATTATTTTACAAAATCGTTCTTTTAAACTTCATAATTATAAATCTTATAACTTATAAGATTCATTTAATCAAAAATCCATTCTTCAATTAACTTTTCAAATTTTATAAACCTACTGCTTATAAAATTCCTTTTATAACTTCACCGTTTATAATTCTATGAATTTCATTCATTTATGAAATTCATTCACAATCCATTCTAACACTTATAAAAACTCGTTTTATAATTCCAACATTTTAATTTATAAATATCAATTTATAAATCTTTTAATATAAATCAATTTATATTACTATTTTAAAAATGCCTTTAAATTCCTTTATAATTTCCTCATTTTTGATTTATAAAATAATTAAATTTTATAAATCCTATACTTTTAACTTTTTATAATAAATTCAAAAATCTCGATTTAACTATTTTATAAAACCATTAGCATCCTATTCTCAAAAATCAACTTTTAACTATATTTCTCAAAATCATAACTTTTATATAACATTAAAAATTATACGTTTATTTATTTAAAATGGATCAATTCCAAACATATAGTATATTATCAAAAATCACTTTAAAAATCATTTTAAAGTTTCAAAATTTGGTCCAATGATGCTACACACCAAATAGTCAATCACGACTACAACGATATCATATATCGATATGATAATCCATCAATATCAAAATATCTGAAATCAAATAAAAACTGTTGAGGAATCCAGTTGGATCCCTCCAACCTGTTTTCCTGCATCCACAAACATTAGCACAATACCAATTCCGCTCCAGTACGGAATTATCGCGGTATATGTTTTTATTAATTATTATCCGCTTAATAGACGGCGCAATAGGGTCTCATCCGCTAAATAATGCGGGGAATCAATAACTCCAATATATAAATATGCCAATATATATATATATATATTGATATTATATATAATACCAATTTCACTGTTTATGAAATATTCGCGGTATATGTTTTTAATAAATAACATCCGCTTACTAACGGCGTATAATGTCTATTTTTAAATCTAAATATTTAAAATAAAAGCGAAACCGATTCGATTGAGTGAGAAGTTCTCACCTTGATTTCAATTTCGTTTTAGCGATTTATTTCGAATAAAATTAAACGGACGTTTAATTTTACCCAAAATTTTCACTAACTCCAAACGACTCCAATCCAACTCCATCGCGTAGTGCTTGTCCATACGATTCCAACGCAACTGGTTTCGCGCGTTTTCGACCTCGTACGAAAAAGTTATGAATATTTGAACATTACACAAATTTTTATATAATAAATTTACAACTTAATTTATAATTTTTAAACCAAATCAACATCATCACCGTCCATTCCCACACACGAGATCACGGCCGCACGTCCCCTTTTCTTCTTCATCTTTCACGCGTTTGGCTACAGGTAATAGCCGAGCTTTTAAACCCAACATCACTAAATTAGGTTTTAACTTTACTCCGCCCACAAGCATCGATACTCCATCATACCACTGCCATCTCGAAGCTCTAAACCCCCTCTATGCTCGGCCATAACCTTGGCACACTCGGCCCCCCCATCTGCACGTAGTTCAAGGCCGAACGGCCGGTCTTCATGGCCAAAATCCCATCGATTTACTCAACAAAACTCGATCATAGCCGTTCAACTTGAAGCTCTCATCTCACTCTTCAATTTTGTAGTTGAAAGATTCTTCAATCGATGCTTGGATCGAAAGATTTTTGAGGAGGAAGGGGAGACAATTCTGGCCGTGGAAAATAGGGTGGCGGCTGCAACGTTTAGATTAGGGTTTTATTCTTTTTTTTTTTATTTATGAGAGGGGCTATTTATAAGAAAAAAAATCGAACACTATTCATTTTGATTTTTCGAACTCCGATTTACGCGCCGTAACTAGCGTTTCTAGGGTTTATCCCGCGTTCCGGACACAATGGAACAGGTTTCGAAAGCTAATTCGGACATCTGTGCGAGTTATGGCAATAAACGATCAATTTAAATTAAACCGATTTAAACGATTTTCTAGGCGTTTTAATTTGTACCGGACAAACGGTAAATCCAATTGATACGAAATTTGAAACCTTACAATAATATCACATTACGGATCCGATGAAACTGGTTTCGTCGAAATCCGAGACTTTTTGAAAAATGGCTATTTTAACTCGCCAAATTAAAATTAAAAACAATTCGATGCGTTTCGAGCTGCCACGATCAAACGATAACTCCGATTGACACGAAAATTGAAATCCGGTAATAACTAACTATTACGGATCCAATGGAACTGATTTCGTCCAATTCTGAGACTGTTTAAAAATTGACTATTTTCACTAGTCGATTTAATATTAAAATATTCAATTTTCACAAATATACTTTTAATTCGATTTTAAAAGTTCTAAAATATCGTTCTAACTTCAATATGATAAAATAAAATTTTACAAATCATTTTCAATCATATTTAACCCAATTTTCAATTTTTCCATAATTTAACATATTAAATTATTGATTTAATTATCCAATTAAATCCAATAATTCAAATAAAAATTTATTCGACTTATAAATTCACTTATTAATATTTAAAATTAATTAAATATTCAAATTTAAATTAATTAAAATTCCTGGGTCGTTACAATCTTCCCCCCTTAAAAGAATTTCGTCCTCGAAATTATTAAGTAAGAAAAGTTACAGAATCTATTAACTTTCCCAAAATCCATAATTAAATTTCTTACAATAACTTTACTAAGTTTTCCAATCATACCTAGTTATTTTTTTCAAAAACAACTACTATTGTTTAACTTTCAACTCCAAATCAAAGTTAAAGTTTTCAAAATTTTCCAATTTTCTCAAAAATTTTCTAACGCCTTAAATTTCCGGAAAAATTCGCCATAGTCTCCTTTGCGCGGCTCGATCCGAAAAAAAATGACAGTATATATATATATCACAAATATACATCTCATCAAATAATGAGGCATCCCGAAGGGAAAAAGTATAAAAGTATAATATGTAATCCGAGATATGTACCTTATTATATTATTAGCGAGCATATACGGCTAATATAGCGCGAAAGCGAGCTCCAAATGCGAAGCAAACGCGATCCGCACCTACTAATCACTCAACAAACAACATGAGAACATGTATATATGAAAATAATCTCAATATACATCATATAGCAACATAATAACTATATATGTCAACATATCCAATGCAGTAAAAGCAATATACTCAACTATCAACCAACTAACATCCTTAACCAATAAATATTCATTCATATTCTCATTAATATTCGATGAAATAGGTTTTCAATTTAATCACATTCGATTCATTAACAGTGGATGTTTACTAACATTCATTTTCAATTAGTTTATATTCACTAATTCATATTCAAGTTGGTTCACTTCCAATTGAATTCTAATTACTTTAGCTTTCCATTTCATTAACACTTAATGAATTATATACAATCAACTAACATTCAACTAACAATCATATAACAATCAATGTATATTAATTACAACCAAATTACTTTGCTTACAATTGGTTTAATTAAATTGATTTTCATTCAATCTTTCAACTTTTAGTAACATTAGATTTTAATGAATTAACACTTATATTCATTATTCCATATCAATTTAATTCAACATTTCTTAAGTTATATTTCCATTTAACTTTAAATTCATTTTTATTTTACAACTCATATTCATAAATATATTCGTATAGTTTCACTTCTTATATATATAAGTTTATTTCACAATTGTAAATCACTTTAATTATAATTCAATTCTTATAATTCTTTTGCTTATACAATTTATTCTTTTATCTAGATTATTCAAATATCTTATTCAACAATCAAACAATCTACTTATATACACTTCAATAATTCTGAAAAATTATTTTCTTTATATATAAAATATAATCAAGGTAAAATTATTTCATTTACCCAATTTAAAACAATACTGTGTCGAATTGTTCTATACAAATGTTTATAAACCCCTTCGGCATAGTTGTACAAACCGTGCTGACGAAAGTTCATATGCCACTCAATAAACCAATCATCACAATATAAAACAATTTTATATATTCACTAACAAATACGCTCTCATAGCTATTATTACACTCAAACTCAATCTAGAGTACTACTGACTCTATCTTTAATGAGTAATACCCAACAGAACCATGGTTGTCGCTTAACCATATGCTCTGATACCAAATGTCAGGACCCGATTCTTCGACTTCCGAAAATTCAACATCGATACCCACTTTATCGACTGCCGAGTAATCGAACGACGGAAAACCGAACACTTAGGGTTTTAAGAAAGAAGAAAAGACAGAAGAAGAGATAAGAAGATAGAAAATGATAGAAAATAGAGGGAAAGAAATAGAAAGTAGAACAGAAAGAAAATAGAACGGAACAGAAAACAACAGAACAACATCAGAATCTCACAATTCGCAGCGGAACAACATATAATAATAAATGAATAATCTTTAAACAAAGAATTATATCAGTTATCACATTTCATACATTACATTACATCATATCATCAGAGTGTACAACAACATACAACAACAAACAGTGCAGCGGAAAAAGAAATACTATATACTAGTAATACGCCATGCAATCCAGCTTGCCTCCAGCAACTCCAGAATATCCTGATAAACCTAACTCTTGACTGCCCGTGTGGAAATTGGTGGGCACCCAGAGTTTAGGAAGCAAAACAATAAACTCCGAGTCAGTCATGTGACTGGTGTGAGAATTCAAAACAGTTTATTTATCTTTAAAAAACAAAATAGAGGAATATTTTTAAAGTTAATTCGCAATGCTTTTAAAAATGAGACTACCATAAGGCCTCCCGCACACACACACAATGCAAACGCAGAATCGGAGGAGATTTCTCCTTATGATAGCCAAAGATGCTTGATACGCATTTAAAATAACATTTGATATTATTACTAGTGCATAGTGTAGAGGAAAATCATTTCGAAAATAAAGATATAAATCTTAGCCAGCATAGACATTTCGAACTATGCCTACTATAGCTACCATCCAAACAGTGGGGCGCCACCATAAGTGAATGATAGGTTCTACAACTAATACCGTACAAGTCTCGTATTGTTTCTTTGGATTTCCAACGAATGATCAGGCCAAGGAACTTCCCATTGCCACATGAGAATGCCTCTGGATGGACATCCCCGAGAACCAAACCGGATCTCTACCAACACAAGGCCGGGTTACCCCTAACTGAGTAACAACTGACCGAATATGCCATCCCCCGGTCCTTTGGGACCTTTCACCGAGCGCTCGCAATCAATTCACACAATCATAAAGTGTTTTCAACATGAGTAAGCATCTGGGCTCCATACCATGATACCACCCTTTTCCAGAAGGAAATGCACATATCCTAAAGGGCGCTACCCCTCATAACCTTACCGCATCTTTCCTGTTTTGACCATTCACGGGGTGTGAGGCTCGACGAAGTCACGTCCACAAAAACATACTTTATACAAAAGCCATGCTTTGGGTCAACAAATGATCATAGAAATGATCACCAAGATAGACGATCAAATAAACGATCCTATCATAAATAATCAACACAATGATCATTTACAGCAACACTCAGCATGACACATTACCAAATTGGGAATATATCGCTGATAACCTTCAACTACATAACCTCTGAGCTCATACGTCTCAGAGAAGGGTGTTAAGCTAAAAGAAAAAATTCTCCGCCACCAACAGAAATATATTTGAAAGAAATCTGCTTTATATCTCAATTTGTAACGTCAGACATACAATCCATACAAGTCTGTTCCGGGCTCGAACAAAACCGAAGGCACTTACAAAGAAGTCCTTGCAATCCGGATATTCACAATCCTGATCGAATTCACCATCACATATGGAGAACTCTATACCGGAGCAACTCGGTGCAGAGTCAATCGACAGGTCATCCTATCGCTCTCGCAAATATCCGGTCTTCAACACCGATCTTCAAATGCAATTCATAACGACGTATCACATATTCGGAATGGGTTATACGACCCCATGGTCCTTTCCCGGTTAACGCGAATAGTGAGCGCTTATTCAAAAATAAGTATGGCATTCAAATTCAAACAAATCACATCAATTACCCATTCAAAGGGAAATATTGATAGTCGGTTATTGAACTATCAATGGATATGCACACATCACCAGTTTCCAAATTATTTATTTTCCAAAATATCTTTATTAGATATATAATTTTCACACTTCAAAAATAAATCAATATTTATTTTTAAACAAATTCCACTTTCTTTTTATAAATTCAATAGTGAATTTACATTCCAAAATATTAATGAATATACGACTTCAATTCGATTTCTAATATTCATTTTCAATTTATCTTTAAAAAGATAAATTCAAAATATTAACTTTATATTGGAAAACAATTCCATACTTATTAAAAATAAGTAATTCAAATCTTTTTATTTTCAACCTTTGGAAAATATTCAATATACTTAAATCGAAATTAAGTATATATTTCATTTTTTAAGGAAATCATTCTCTTAAACATATTTATTTGGGCCAAAACGAATGTTGCGTAAAACATCGTCACGACGTCCCAAAATCACTAGTATAGGGATTCGAAATTAAAATAGATATATAAATCCCATTACTATACAAAACATCTCCTTTCGGAAATCATTTACTATAACAACAGTGTTATAGTCCACCATTTCCTTTTATTTCTCGAAAACGTCTATTTCAGCAATGAATATTGAAATCTATGGTTTCGAATCTCAACACAATTTAAAACATCGTTAGATCGTTTTAATTCTATTTAAAATATCACATTCTAAACATTTTCTTTAACATGTTATTCACTATTCAAAAACGTGAATATTCTACGTTAACAACTTTCATCCTTTTATTCATTTTATTTTAAAGGATTATTCACAGTCAAAAATGTGAATATAACTCCATTAATAGGGTTCAACAATTTACTTATCAAAATAAGTCGTTTGCGAATTTATAAAACAACGTTTATAAATTCCATTTCTATTTATTTTATAACAACTTCCTTTATAAATCTCCTTTATTAGCCTATTCGATTTATATCTCAATTATGAACTAAAAGTCCATATTATAAGTTAAATGCTTATAAAATGATTATTTTACAAAATCGTTCTTTTAAACTTCATAATTATAAATCTTATAACTTATAAGATTCATTTAATCAAAAATCCATTCTTCAATTAACTTTTCAAATTTTATAAACCTACTGCTTATAAAATTCCTTTTATAACTTCACCGTTTATAATTCTATGAATTTCATTCATTTATGAAATTCATTCACAATCCATTCTAACACTTATAAAAACTCGTTTTATAATTCCAACATTTTAATTTATAAATATCAATTTATAAATCTTTTAATATAAATCAATTTATATTACTATTTTAAAAATGCCTTTAAATTCCTTTATAATTTCCTCATTTTTGATTTATAAAATAATTAAATTTTATAAATCCCATATTTTTAACTTTTTATAATAAATTCAGAAATCCCGATTTAACTATTTTATAAAACCATTAGCATCCTATTCTCAAAAATCAACTTTTAACTATATTTCTCAAAATCATAACTTTTATATAACATTAAAAATTATACGTTTATTTATTTAAAATGGATCAATTCCAAACATATAGTATATTTTCAAAAATCACTTTAAAAATCATTTTAAAGTTTCAAAATTTGGTCCAATGATGCTACACACCAAATAGTCAATCACGACTACAACGATATCATATATCAATATGATAATCCATCAATATCAAAATATCTGAAATCAAATAAAAACTGTTGAGGAATCCAGTTGGATCCCTCCAACCTGTTTTCCTGCATCCACAAACATTAGCACAATACCAATTCCGCTCCAGTACGGAATTATCGCGGTATATGTTTTTATTAATTATTATCCGCTTAATAGACGGCGCAATAGGGTCTCATCCGCTAAAAAATGCGGGGAATCAATAACTCCAATATATACATATGCCAATATATATATATTGATATTATATATAATACCAATTTCACTGTTTATGAAATATTCGCGGTATATGTTTTTAATAAATAACATCCGCTTACTAACGGCGTATAATGTCTATTTTTAAATCTAACTATTTAAAATAAAATCGAAACCGATTCGATTGAGTGAGAAGTTCTCACCTTGATTTCAATTTCGTTTTAGCGATTTATTTCGAATAAAATTAAACGGACGTTTAATTTTACCCAAAATTTTCACTAACTCCAAACGACTCTCATCCAACTCCATCGCGTAGTGCTTGTCCATACGATTCCAACGCAACTGGTTTCGCGCGTTTTCGACCTCGTACGAAAAAGTTATGAATATTTGAACATTACATAAATTTTTATATAATAAATTTACAACTTAATTTATAATTTTTAAACCAAATCAACATCATCACCGTCCATTCCCACACACGAGATCACGGCCGCACGTCCCCTTTTCTTCTTCATCTTTCACGCGTTTGGCTACAGGTAATAGCCGGCTTTTAAACCCAACATCACTAAATTAGGTTTTAACTTTACTCCGCCCACAAGCATCGATACTCCATCATACCACTGCCATCTCGAAGCTCTAAACCCCCTCTATGCTCGGCCATAACCTTGGCACACTCGGCCCCCCCATCTGCACGCAGTTCAAGGCCGAACGGCCGGTCTTCATGGCCAAAATCCCATCGATTTACTCAACAAAACTCGATCATAGCCGTTCAACTTGAAGCTCTCATCTCACTCTTCAATTTTGTAGTTGAAAGATTCTTCAATCGATGCTTGGATCGAAAGATTTTTGAGGAGGAAGGGGAGACAATTCTGGCCGTGGAAAATAGGGTGGCGGCTGCAACGTTTAGATTAGGGTTTTATTCTTTTTTTTTTATTTATGAGAGGGGCTATTTATAAGAAAAAAAATCGAACACTATTCATTTTGATTTTCCGAACTCCGATTTACGCGCCGTAACCAGCATTTCTAGGGTTTATCCCGCATTCCGGACACAATGGAACAGGTTTCGAAAGCTAATTCGGACATCTGTGCGAGTTATGGCAATAAACGATCAATTTAAATTAAACCGATTTAAACGATTTTCTAGGCGTTTTAATTTGTACCGGACAAACGGTAAATCCAATTGATACGAAATTTGAAACCTTACAATAATATCACATTACGGATCCGATGAAACTGGTTTCGTCTAAATCCGAGACTTTTTGAAAAATGGATATTTTAACTCGCCAAATTAAAATTAAAAACAATTCGATGCGTTTCGAGCTGCCACGATCAAACGATAACTCCGATTGACACGAAAATTGAAATCCGGTAATAACTAACTATTACGGATCCAATGGAACTGGTTTCGTCCAATTCTGAGTCTGTTTAAAAATTGACTATTTTCACTAGTCGATTTAATATTAAAATATTCAATTTTCACAAATAAACTTTTAATTCGATTTTAAAAGTTCTAAAATATCGTTCTAACTTCAATATGATAAAATAAAATTTTACAAATCATTTTCAATCATATTTAACCCAATTTTCAATTTTTCCATAATTTAACATATTAAATTATCGATTTAATTATCCAATTAAATCCAATAATTCAAATAAAAATTTATTCGACTTATAAATTCACTTATTAATATTTAAAATTAATTAAATATTCAAATTTAAATTAATTAAAATTCCTGGGTCGTTACATATTTTGTAATTATTTTATTGTATATTTTAATTATTTTTAATGTAAGATTTTGATTTAAAAACTTATTTTACTTATTTGAAATGATTAATTTTTTTTAAAATATAATCTTGATTTTTATATGAGTTATTATTCCAAACTTGTGTAAGTTGAATATTTGCCTGAAATGCTGATTTTGGTCAAAATAGTCAAACTGTGACTTTCAACTTAAAATTTTAAAAGTTTAAATTTTAATTTTTTTCCTTTTATTATGAAAGTACATAAAATTCTAAGAACACCACTTTTCGTTTCGTTGAAATCGGATGTAAATTGTGAAAGTTATACCCTTTACAATATTGTGCGTATATAGGGTTATTTAACAATGACTATTTTAAATTGTATAAGTTACTTCTTCTTTGTTATATTTTACTTTAATATGTGATAATATGTTATATTATGTATATTTTGACTTTTATGTATTTTTAAAATGATAATATAATTTTTCTAAAGTTCATTTGAATTTATTTCTAATTTTAAAGCTTAGTCTACAAATTTTAACCATTTTCTTAATTTAATTATATATAATTAAAATTTATTTATTTATTTTATGCGCTCACTTTTATTTGCTGTGTTTTACTTTATTTTATTCATTTTACATGTATTTAAATTAAAGTAAATTTTTCCAAAGTATATTGAAGTTATTTCTAATTCTTAAGTCAAGTTTTCATTTTCTGTGCTATTTTTCTTGTTTTAATCATATCTAATTAATATTTAATTAGTAATATTTTGTTTATCTGTTATACTTTCGAATTTTAACTGAGATTTTAATTATTTTCAGTTATTTAGATGTATATAAATATATATGAGAAATTTGAAATGGTTAAAGGCTAAGAAATGTAAAAACGTTTCACTGTTTCTTTTGCAGTTTCTTTTGTCATCAATACATCTGTTTTTTTGCATTTCCCCATACCATCTCCAGCCGACTTCCCTTGCCCATTTTCCACGAAATTTTTCTCTTTCTCAACCCTAAAAATCATGGCCTCCATCTTGAGAAAAAAATCTGGTAATGGCTACATCTTTTTTCTACCTTTTTCTTCTCATTTTCTATGTATTTTGCCTAGTTTTCTATGCTTTCTGGATTGGCCTCTACCACCCACCATCACCACCATACTCTCCACCATCCCCTACCACTCTTCCTTGGCATCATCTCCAGCCATCATTTCAGATCCATCCATGGCCACACTTCTCTTGGTGACAAAACTCCACAAAATTTGCAAATAATGTCCAAAACAATGCACTAGCCACAACTATTACTTCACCACCTTCATACTTCACCATGGCCACCACATCTAGCCACGACCACCACCTTTCTACCACCACTACACTTCATCTTAGCCTCTTTCCAAATCTGAAATTGACATAGCCAAGACTCCATGAACCAAAACTCCACAAAAACAATGCATAAAGCCTTGAAACATTCATGATAGCCACCTTATCACTTCATATCTTCATCCACCACCTTGGCCACCACCATAGGCCGCCACCACCACCTTTTCCAGACCTCCCCACACCCCTCCATCTACTGTCCAAACCTGTACAAGTATGGCCAAGCCCCTCTTGACCCAAGGCTGAGCCTTGTTGTGCTCAAAAACTTCATATATGTTGCCTTGACCAATTGTATGCTTCATGTTATAACCCTACCACTCCATACTCCTTCTAGCCGCGAGTTATGGTGCCAAACCTGAGCTATATCATCATCATGGATGAACCCAAGAACCTCCTAGGCCAAGCATTTGAATGGTTAAAGCAAGGTCAAGTAATCTATTCCTCTGTTGCTTCGTATTTTCATTGTTTCAACATTGTTTTGCGTTGAATATTTATGTGTGTATTGTCTTGTTTTGGTTATTGTTTACAAGACAAATACCAAGGCTCTCCATTCATTCAAATCAAAAGTCGTGTTGTATCGTGCTTGTCATACTTTTGGAATCGCACTTGTGTTTGTTGTTTTGGTCTTCAGCTTGAAACAGTGAGTCTTTCTCACTCTGACATTTATACTTATGAAAAGTGAATTTATGACAAGTGTCTAGTAATAAAAAAATGTTTATGCAAGTTAATGATGATCATATGATATGCTATCCTATGTTATTGCCATGTTAAAACTGTTAATTTTCACCTGACATCTGATATATGACTGTTTATTGCGATATTGACCTTGTTTATATTATTTCTGTATATGATCACACTGCAAGTTCCCTGTTAGAAAAAAAATGTTATGTGCTGAAATGATAGGCCTGAATGGTTTTAAATTTTTTATTTTTTACTTGGTATTGCGGGTTTGAAATGATAAAACCCGGATTTTCTTTGTAAATTATCGGTTGAAATGATATATTACCCGTATCACTTTACCTAGCGTAGAAAATTTTATACAGACCCGTAGTTAAAATACGTGTTTCTAAAATTTAAAATATTTTAGAAATTTAATTATTATAATATTTTGATTTTAAATTTAAATAAAAAAAAGATTTTTGTAAATTATTATTGATTTTCTGAATAATTGTAAGTGAAATGAATTAATGAAAAAGTTAGAAATTTTGAACGTAAGTTATTTTCGAAATTTCGATTTAATTATAATTGGAAATTTAATTGAATATGAAATTATGATAAATTTATGATAATTTGAATTTAAATGAATTTAAAATAATTTTTATCATATTTATGATTTTTAATAAAGTTGAAATGTGAAATGAATAAATATTTTAAGTTGAAACTTTGAAATATAACTAGAATTGAAAATTTATGAAATTGACGTAAAAGTGAACTTTTAGTTAAGTAAATAAAAATAAAACAAAGTTATATTTGAGAATTTGAACTTAAGTGTTAAGTTGAAATTTAATGTAATGGATTTTAAAAATTCAACATTGCATTTTAATAAGTGAATTATTATTAAATCTTGATTTTTGAATGGAAATTTAACTTTATAAAATCATTAACTTGAGAAAAATTAAATGATGTTTATAAATGTGAAAATATATGATTTTATAAGTTAAAAATGTTTTTAATAAAAATATAATTGGTTGAGAAATTTTATTGAATATTTGAAGTTAATTGAATGCATTTTTGAAATGCTATTAATTACAATGTAAATGATATTACAGCATTTGTAAACGCTGTAGTTGATGATAATGAACTAAAATGCTAAATTGAATTAAAAGCTATTATAACAATCTTTGTAAGTGCTATAATTTTTGAATTTAACTAAGTTATTCGAAATTTAAGTAAACCTAGTATAACATTTTAAAATGCTATCTTTTGTTAAATTGAACTGTTTTAAATGTAACTTTCCGTATAAGTTTTCTAAATAATGCGAAAAGTGAATTTCACGGTTTTGATAAACTTAAGTGAATAAATAAACTTTGGAAGTTGAAATTTTTGGAAATTTAATAATTTAATTATTAAACATAATAACGTCATTGAAATGATAAAAAAGAATTTTTGGAATATAAACTGTTTTGAAATATGAATTGAAATGGTATTGTAGATTGAATAAAATGAAAAATGATTTGAAACGAAGTTTTGAAAGACATGATATATTTGATATTAAATGATTTGAAAACGGAGTTTGAAAGATAGGACATTTTGATATTAACATGATTTAAAAAGAAGTTCTGAAAGATATGATATTTTGGAACTGAAACTTTGAAAGGTTATGATATTTTGATATATTAAAATGATTTGAAAGGTAGTGTTGAAAGGGTATGAAAATTTAATATATTGAAATGGTTAGAAATGACTTGATATTTATTTTGATAAATATTTGAATTGAAAGATATTTTACGATGATATTGAAATGGTTTTGGAGATGATTTAATCTTTATTTTGATAAAGATTTGGATCGAAAAAGATATTTTATTTTGAAGTATAAAATATTGTTTTAAAGTTATAACTACGGGTTATAATAACGATTGGTTGTTAAAGAGACTGGGATCGGATATTGTCTTATAGCCGGCCAATACCGAAAACCACTTTAACAAATGTGTACGCGGTGGAGATTCCAGAATGAAGTAGGATGGTGGCGACGTTCTCGAGGTATATTACGTGGACCCAACTCCCGTGAGTTGGCATATATGACTAAAACAGGAGCTATACCGGGCTACACAAAGGGTCGCACCCTTTCATCGAGCATGCTCCATCGGAAACCATTCTATTACTGTTGTGATTCGATTCGGGGGAATTGTTCGAGGTGGGCGGAAGCTGCTGGCTTGCCGTCACCACCGGTCCGGGAGTGCAAACGGTGTATCCACCCTGGTATTGCCTCGTGTGCCGTGTCATATCCTTATATCGAGCCAACTACGATTTTGGTTTTAAAGATCCGACCGCGTTAAGGTTCACCATCCCTTAACACTATTTTCTATATGATTATACTTTACTGATTAGACACTACCGTATATAGCGTATATTACTACATAGTAAATAGTTTAACGGATCCTTAGAGGATGGGCGGTCCCAAGCATCCTTTAAGTTACTGATGCATTTTGTTACTGTTCACTTGAGTTGATTTACAGTTTATAAGTATTTATGTCCTGACTCGGGGGGTTTGTATTTTGCTTTACGCTCGGGTCAAATTGATTGAGTTAGCATTCAAGATTCACCTTCGGCGTTGGAGCTTTCCTTGAAGATCCAGCCATCTATTTTGTTTCAGTATCCAGTGGTTCAGTGATGTATCTTGTTACTCTTCTGTTGTATATCATTTAACTCTGATGTATCTTATATTTTATATAGTAGCTTCATGAACTACTATCTCTTTTTCTTCCGTTGCATTTTTATATACTCTGTGTTTGTGATCTGTGATTTTTATTTACTGTATATTCCGAGATTTGCCAAATTTTTATTTACAACGCGGTATTTTGAGCAATCCAATTCCGGCATGAGTGTCTACCTAAACACTTATAATGGATGCGAATGGTTGAAAATATCGGGTCGTTACAGTTGCTATCAGAGCTTTGGTAGCTCTTGGCAAAACTCAGCATATGGAGTGAATGTATTTACATAATCACTTTCATTCGAGTTTGAATCTCTCCCTTTTGACTCGATTCCTTTGAATTTTGGAACATTCCCTACGATTCCAAAATCCATTCGTATCCCTCACTATTCATCTTCTTTTGACTCTGGAGCATTCCATAACTCCGCTTCGAATGATCTTTCTAGTGAGTCGGCGGTCACGCCAATTTCAAATTTAATTGAAAAAGGGGGAAAACTCCTTTGCAGTTAGCATCGATTCACCAGAGATTCTTATCTATCCTTGGTTTAGATGCTAATATCTTTTGTTATTTCAAACTCTAACTCTTGAGATCGAATGTAGATTTACCCTAGAAAAATCAACATTGATCTTATTTTTTAAGTCACGGTTGACCCGGTTAAGGTTGTCCGTGATTTATATAAGCTTATCCATCTTCCTATTCTGTTATTTAATCATGTCATCCTTGTTTCCAACTTATTTTTAAATCATAATCTCCTTTGATTTGTGTTAATCAAAAATTTGAATCTCTATCCTTCTTTGAAAATATATTCATGTATAGTGTATTTGTAAACTAGTATTTAAAATTAAAATGTCTTATATATTGTGTTGTTTGAGTTGTTGATGTTGAGTTGGGTTTCTGATCGATACGTCTGATCAGCGCTATCGATAAGATTTCCAAAACACTTTGACAGAACAAACGGACACAATATATTTAAAAAAAAAATTGGTTAATGAAATAAATTTTGATATATAAGTAAATTTATGGAACTTAATGAAATGAATTTAAAACAAGAATTTGAGGATTTAAATCCCGATTATTTCGAACTCTGGTTTAAAGTTTAAAAGGTTATATTATTTAAAGTATTTTGAATAGAATTTGTTTTCAAAGAATTTTTAAAGGTTTAAAATTAGTGCTTTTCTCTTTGTCGCTGGAAAATAACTTCGGTGATGATCGCGACATCATCGACGTTCATTTTCGAGTTTCGAAGTTAGACTGTTCTGTAGTCTTGCTACAGCTTTGTTTTGGGAAATTAAATTGATTTGAATTTCTAAAATATGACTTGATTTATAATATATATATATATATATATATATATATATATGATTGAAATTTGATTTGACATATTATATATGTATATATATTATTACTTATCTCTAAATGGTTTGAAGAAATCAGAAATTTAATTCTTAGATTTTATTTTAAAGAATAATTTCAAAAAAAAAAAAATCAATCTACCAAAATTTTGGATGAATATCAAGCATGAAATGATTTAATTGGAAGGTTTATTTGTATAATACAATTGCATTCAAATATAACTTACCAAAATTTCAGAAGTTAAAAATGTAATTGGATAATATACAATATAAAAAAGATGTATAAATAAAATTTGAGTGGTTATAATAAATGCTATACACTTAAATTTTAAGTTATAAAACGATTAACAGAGTTAAAGAATAATAAAGGGTAATTGAATAACTTACAATAAAACAATGTTAGAAGAACTAAGAATAAAATAAAGCAGTTATAATAAGTGTAAGTATGTTTAACATAAGTGATAAATATATTGAGAGGAATAAATTTAATTTTAATTAGGAATAAAGAAGAATAAAATTTATTAAGTACATTGTGAGTGCAATAAATGATTATTTTTCAAACCCATGGTTTTAAAAAATGGTTAATTTTAGATGATTGGATAATAAGATAATGAAATTTGAGATAGTTAAGATTTATTTAACTTGTGTAAAGATTTATTCTCTGTTTAAGTTGAAATCTCCATG
The DNA here is from genome assembly GCA_030765085.1 of Allium cepa. NCBI lineage: Eukaryota > Viridiplantae > Streptophyta > Magnoliopsida > Asparagales > Amaryllidaceae > Allium > Allium cepa. Next base: position 926,553,790 of record CM060939.1, read on the forward strand.
CTTTTAAATTCATTTCCTTATTTTGTTTTTCAAACTATCTTTTGGTTGTCCTTATCATCCTTATCTTGCTATAGACCGTTACAGGCATCTTTCTATAATCTTTCTGTTTAGAAATCTTTCTGTAATCTTTGATAGACCTTTGGTAATCATTTTGAATCCACCATTTTCGTGCTTGTGTTCTTGATTCTGGAGGATCTTGGAAAGATCACCTCCACCTTGTTAAACTTACCTATAACAGCAGTTAGCAGGTATAACTTCAATCTTCTTGTCATCTTATCTTAATCCTATTTCACTCTATCTTTTCTGTGCCCTTCCATACCTCATTCCTTTTCGGGGACGAAAAGTTTTGAGTGGGGGAGAGTGTAACAACCCTGTATTTTCTAATTATTTTATTGTATATTTTAATTATTTTTAATGTAAGATTTTGATTTAAAAACTTATTTTACTTATTTGAAATGATTAATTTTTTTTAGATATAATGTTGATTTTTATATGAGTTATAATTCCAAACTTGTGTAAGTTGAATATTTGCCTGAAATGCTGATTTTGGTCAAAATAGTCAAACTGGGACTTTCAACTTAAAATTTTAAAAGTTTAAAATTTTAATTTTTTTTCCTTTTATTATGAAAGTACATAAAATTCTAAGAACACCACTTTTCGTTTCGTTGAAATCAGATGTAAATTGTGAAAGTTATACCCTTTACAATATTGTGCGTATATAGGGTTATTTAACAATGACTATTTTAAATTGTATAAGTTACTTCTTCTTTGTTATATTTTACTTTAATATGTGATAATATGTTATATTATGTATATTTTGACTTTTAAGTATTTTTAAAATGATAATATAATTTTTCTAAAGTTCATTTGAATTTATTTCTAATTTTAAAGCCTAGTCTACAATTTTAAGCCATTTTCTTAATTTAATTATATATAATTAAAATTTATTTATTTATTTTATGCACTCACTTTTATTTGCTGTGTTTTACTTTATTTTATTCATTTTACATGTATTTAAATTAAAGTAATTTTTTCCAAAGTATATTGAAGTTATTTCTAATTCTTAAGTCAAGTTTTCATTTTCTGTGCTATTTTTCTTGTTTTAATCATATCTAATTAATATTTAATTATTAATATTTTGTTTATCTGTTATACTTTCGAATTTTAACTGAGATTTTAATTATTTTCAGTTATTTAGATGTATATAAATATATATGAAAAATTTGAAAGGGTTAAAGGCTAAGAAACGTAAAAACGTTTCACTGTTTCTTTTGCAGTTTCTTTTGTCATCAATACATCTGTTTTTTTGCATTTCCCCATACCATCTCCAGCCGACTTCCCTTGCTCATTTGTCATGAAATTTTTCTCTTTCTCAACCCTAAAAATCATGGCCTCCATCTTGAGAAAATAATCTGGTAATGGCTACATCTTTTTCTACCTTTTTCTTCTCATTTTCTATGTATTTTGCCTAGTTTTCTATGCTTTCTGGATTGGCCTCTACCACCCACCATCACCACCATGCTCTCCACCATCCCCTACCACTCTTCGTTGGCATCATCTCCAGCCATCATTTCAGATCCATCCATGGCCACACCTCCCTTGGTGACAAAACTCCACAAAATTTGCAAATAATGTCCAAAACAATGCACTAGCCACCACTATTACTTCACCACCTTCATACTTCACCATGGCCACCACCTCTAGCCACGACCACCACCTTTCTACCACCACTACACTTCATCTTAGCCTCTTTGCAGATCTGAAATTGACATGGCCAAGACTCCATGAACCAAAACTCCACAAAAACAATGCATAAAGCCTTGAAACATTCATGATAGCCACCTTATCACTTCATATCTTCATCCACCACCTTGGCCACCACCATAGGCCGCCACCACCACCTTTTCCAGACCTCCCCACACCCATCCATCTGCTGTCCAAACCTGTACAAGTATGGCCAAGCCCCTCTTGACCCAAGGCTGAGCCTTGTTGTGCTCAAAAACTTCATATATGTTGCCTTGACCAATTGTATGCTTCATGTTATAACCCTACCACTCCATACTCCTTCTACCCGTGAGTTATGGTGCCAAACCTGAGCTATATCATCATCATGGATGAACCCAAGAACCTCCTAGGCCAAGCATTTGAATGGTTAAAGCAAGGTCAAGTAATCTATTCCTCTGTTGCTTCGTATTTTCATTGTTTCAACATTGTTTTGCGTTGAATATTTATGTGTGTATTGTCTTGTTTTGGTTATTGTTTACAAGACAAATATCAAGGCTCTCCATTCATTCAAATCAAAAGTCGTGCTGTATCGTGCTTGTCATGCTTTTGGAATCGCACTTGTGTTTGTTGTTTTGGTCTTCAGCTTGAAACAGTGAGTCTTTCTCACTCTGACATTTATACTTATGAAAAGTGAATTGATGACAAGTGTTTAGTAATAAAAAAATGTTTATGCAAGTTAATGATGATCATATGATATGCTATGCCATGTTATTACCATGTTAAAACTGTTAATTTTCACCTGACATCTGATATATTACTGTATATTGTGATATTGACCTTGTTTATATTATTTCTGTATATGATCACACTGCAAGTTCCCTGTTAGAAAAAAAATGTTATGGGCTGAAATGATAGGCCTGAATGGTTTTAAATTTTTTATTTTTTACTTGGGATTGCGGGTTTGAAATGATAAAACCCGTATTTTCTTTGTAAATTATGGGTTGAAATGATATATTACCCGTATCACTTTACCTAGCGTAGAAAATTTTATACACGCCCGTAGTTAAAATACGTTTTTCTAAAATTTAAAATATTTTAGAAATTTAATTATTATAATATTTTGATTTTAAATTTAAATAAAAAAAGATTTTTGTAAATTATTATTGATTTTCTGAATAATTGTAAGTGAAATGAATTAATGAAAAAGTTAGAAATTTTGAACGTAAGTTATTTTGGAAATTTTGATTTAATTATAATTGGAAATTTAATTGAATATGAAATTATGATAAATTTATGATAATTTGAATTTAAATGAATTTAAAATGATTTTTATCATATTTATGATTTTTAATAAAGTTGAAATGTGAAATGAATAAATATTTTAAGTTGAAACTTTGAAATATAACTAGAATTGGAAATTTATGAAATTGACGTAAAAGTGAACTTTTAGTTAAGTAAATAAAAATAAAACAAAGTTATATTTGAGAATTTGAACTTAAGTGTTAAGTTGAAATTTAATGTAATGGATTTTAAAAATTCAACATTGCATTTTAATAAGTGAATTATTATTAAATCTTGATTTTTGAATGGAAATTTAACTTTATAAAATCATGAACTTGAGAAAAATTAAATGATGTTTATAAATGTGAAAATGTATGATTTTATAAGTTAAAAATGTTTTTAATAAAAATATAATTGGTTGAGAAATTTTATTGAATATTTGAAGTTAATTGAATGCATTTTTGAAATGCTATTAATTACAATGTAATAATTGATATTACAGCATTTGTAAACGCTGTAGTTGATGATAATGAACTAAAAAGCTAAATTGAATTAAAAGCTATTATAGCAATCTTTGTAAGTGCTATAATTTTTGAATTTAACTAAGTTATTCGAAATTTAAGTAAACCTAGTATAACATTTTAAAATGCTGTCTTTTGTTAAATTGAACTGTTTTGAATGTAACTTTCCGTATAAGTTTTCTAAATAACGCGAAAAGTGAATTTTCACGGTTTTGATAAACTTAAGTGAATAAATAAACTTTGGAAGTTGAAATTTTTGGAAATTTAATAATTTAGTTATTAAACATAATAACTTAATTGAAATGATAAAAAAGAATTTTTGGAATATAAACTGTTTTGAAATATGAATTGAAATGGTATTTTAGATTGAATAAAATGAAAAATGATTTGAAACGAAGTTTTGAAAGATATGATATATTTGATATTAAATGATTTGAAAACGGAGTTTGAAAGATAGGACATTTTGATATTAACATGATTTAAAAAGAAGTTCTGAAAGATATGATATTTTGGAACCGAAACTTTGAAAGGTTATGATATTTTGACATATTAAAATGATTTGAAAGGTAGTGTTGAAAGGGTATGCAAATTTAATATATTGAAATGGTTAGAAATGACTTGATATTTATTTTGATAAATATTTGAATTGAAAGATATTTTACGATGATATTGAAATGGTTTTGGAGATGATTTAATCTTTATTTTGATAAAGATTTGGATCGAAAAAGATATTTTATTTTGAAGTATAAAATATTGTTTTAAAGTTATAACTACGGGTTATTATAACGATTGGTTGTTAAAGAGACCGGGATCGGATATTGTCTTATAGCCGGCCAATACCGAAAACCACTTTAACAACTGTGTACGCGGTGGAGATTCCAGAATGAAGCAGGATGGTGGCTACGTTCTCGAGGTATATTACGTGGACCCAACTCCCGTGAGTTGGCATATATGACTGAAACATGAGCTATACCGGGCTACACAAAGGGTCGCACCCTTTCATCGAGCATGCTCCATCGGAAACCATTCTATTACTGTTGTGATTCGATTCGGTGGCGCCACTTTGATTCGGGGGTATTGTTCGAGGTGGGCGGAAGCTGCTGGCTTGCCGTCACCACCGGTCCGGGAGTGCAAACGGTGTATCCACCCTGGCATTGCCTCGCGTGCCGTGTCATATCCTTATATCGAGCCCACTACGATTTTGGTTTTAAAGATCCGACCGCGTTAAGGTTCACCATCCCCTTAACACTATTTTCTATATGATTATACTTTACTGATTAGACACTACCGTATATAGCGTATATTACTACATAGTAAATAGTTTAACGGATCCTTAGAGGATGGGCGGTCCCAAGCATCCTTTAAGTTACTTATGCATTTTGTTACTGTTCACTTGAGTTGATTTACAGTTTATAAGTATTTATGTCCTGACTCGGGGGGTTTGTATTTTGCTTTACGCTCAGGTCAAATTGATTGAGTTAGCATTCAAGATTCACCTTCGGCGTTGGAGCTTTCCTTGAAGATCCAGCCATCTATTTTGTTTCAGTATCCAGTGGTTCAGTGATGTATCTTGTTACTCTTCTGTTGTATCCCATTTAACTCTGATGTATCTTATATTTTATATAGTAGCTTCATGAACTACTATCTCTTTTTCTTCCGTTGCATTTTTATATACTCTGTGTCTGTGATCTGTGATTTTTATTTACTGTATATTCTGAGATTTGCCAAATTTTTATTTACAACGTGGTATTTTGAGCAATCCAATTCCGGCATGAGTGTCTACCTAAACACCTATAATGGATGCGAATGGTTGAAAATATCAGGTCGTTACAGAATATAACTTAAGTGATGTTGAATAAAGTTGATTTTGGTATCGGAGTAAATTAATAAGTGAATTAATGAAGTGAAGTCATTAAGAATTTGAACTTGAGTTATATGAATGAAATTCAAATTTAAATTGTTAAAGGAATTAGCAATTGAATTGATAAATGGATTAAATGTTAATCAATTAAATGTAAATAATTGATATGAAACAATGAATATAAGTGTTAATTCATTAGAAGCTAATGTTATTGGAAGATTGAATAAGTTGAATGGAAGTCAATTTAATATGATCCGATTGGAATTAAAAGTGATGGACCAAATCGAATGTAAAATTAATAATTTGGTTGTATTGGATATACATTGGTTATTATTTGATTGTGGATTGATTGTATATAATTCATTAAGTATTAATGAAATTGAATTAGCGAAATTGCAAGCTATGTAATTGAATTCAAATTAGAAGTAAATAAACTTGAATAGAATTGAATTTGATTTGGAAGTGAAATAAGTTGAATATAAATTAGTGGATGCAAACTAATTGAAATTGAATATGAATGAATGTTGATAAAATCCAATGTAAATAAATCAAGTGTGATTTAAATTGAAAACCAATTCATTGAATATTAATGAGAATATGAATGAATATTGATTTGGTTATGGATGATAGTTGGTTGATGTTTGCAGTTGTTGTTTTGTTGCATTTGCTATGTTGACATAGTAGTTGCTATGTTGCTATATGTTGTATATTGATACTATTTTCATATATGCATGATTCTCATGTTGTTGTTGAGTGTTTAGTAGGTGCGGATGGCGTTGCTTCGCATTTGGAGCTCGCTTTCGCGCTATATTAGCCGTATATGCTCGCTAATAATATAATAAGGTACATATCTCGGATTACATACCGTAGTTTTACACTTTTTCCCTGCGGGATGCCTCATCACTTGATGAGATGTATATTTGTGATATATATACTGTCATTTATTTTCGGATCGAGCCGCGCAAAGGAGACTATGGCGAATTTTTCCGAAAATTTAAGGCGTTAGGAAATTTTTGAGAAAATTGGAATTCTTTTTTTTGGAAACTTTAACTTTGATTTTCGAGTTGAAAGTTAAACAATAGTAGTTGTTTTTGAAAAGATAACTAAGTATGATTTGAAAACTTAGTAAGTTATTGTAGAAGTTTAACTATGGATTTTGGAAAGTTAATGAATTCTGTAACTCTTTCTTACCTGGTAATTTCGAGGACGAAATTCTTTTAAGGGGGAAGTATGTAACGACCCAGAATTTTTGATAATTTAAATTATTATATTTAATTAATTTTAAATATTAATAAGTGAAATTTATAAGTCGAATAAATTTTATTTCGAATAATTGGATTTAATTGGATAATTAAATCGATAATTTAATATGTGAAAATACAGAAATAATTTAAAATTGGGTTAAATATGATTGAAAATGATTTGAGAAATTTTATTATATCATATTGGAGTTAGAATGATATTTTAAAACTTTTAAAATCGAATTAAAAGTTTATATGTGAAAATTGAATATTTTAATATTAAATCGACTAGTGAAATTAGCCAATTTTCGAATAGTTTCAGAATTGGACGAAACTAGTCCCATTGGATCCGTAATAGTTAGTTATTATCGGATTTCAATTTTCGTAGCAATCGGAGTTATCGTTTGACCGTGGTAGCTCGAAACGCATCGAAATTGTTTTAATATTAATTTGGCGAGTTAAAATAGCCATTTTTCAAACAGTCTCGGATTTCGACGAAACCAGTTTCATCGGATCCATAATGTGATATTATTGTATGGTTTCAAATTTCATGTCAATCGGATTTACCGTTTGTCCGGTGCAAGCTAAAACGCCTAGAAAATCGTTTAATCGGTTTAATTTTAAATTGAACGTTTATTGCCATAACTCGCACAGATGACCGAACTAGCTTCCAAAACCTATTCCATTGTGTCCGGAACGCGGGATAAACCCTAGAAACGCCAGTCACCGCGCGTAAATCGGAGTTTAGAAAACCCGGAATGAATAGTGTTTTGAATATTTTCCTATATAAGCACTTCATTTTCTCATATTCAATAAAAATTTAACCCTAACCCTAATCCTATAGCCAGCCGCCACCCTTATAATCAATGGCCGAAAATCTTGCCTCTTCCTCCTCCAATTTTTTCAAATCCAAGCCTCGTTTCAAGAAACTTTCAACTACAATATCGAAGAGACCAACGAGAACTATAAGATCAACGGTGGAGATCGCGAATGGTGCTACGGATTGGTGGGAAATTGGCCGCGTTCGCGTGCGTTTGGGCACGACTTTCAAGGCCATAGAGAGGGCCGAGTTCAAGGTGGCTACAGTCGAAGTTTGCTCGCGTGATGGCCTTCGTCGTGGAGTTTCCTGATCGACGTGAAGTTGTGTATTTTTCTCGCGAAAATTAACCCTAGTTTGGAACATATGGGTTGCGTGCGTATTTTGTTTTACTGGAAGCAACGTGAAGATGGAAGAAGATGGGGGCGGCCAGGATTCATCAAGGGGAAATGGACGGTCTTGATGCTGTAGGTTTAGAAAATAAAGAAAATTGTTGTAAATTTATATATTTTAAATTCGTGAATGTTTAAATTATCATATCTTTTTCATACGAGGTCAAAAACGCGCGAAACTAGTTGCATTGGAATCGTATGGACGAGCACTACGCTATGGAATTGGATTGGAGTCGTTTGGAGTTAGTGAGAATTTCGGGTAAAATTAAACGTCCGTTTAATTTTATTCGAAATAAATCGCTAAAACGAAATTGAAATCAAGGTGAGAACTTCTCACTCAATCGAATAGTTTCGATTTGATATTTTAAATAGTTAGATTTGAAATACTTGAATGCATGTTTGAATGATGATTGTTATCTATTGATTGTTAAAATAGACATTATGCGCCGTTAGTAAGCGGATGTTATTTATTAAAAACATATACCGCGAATATTTCATAAACAGTGAAATTGGTATTATATATAATAGCAATATATATATATTGGCATATGTATATATTGCAGTTGTTGATTTCCCGTATTATATAGCGGATGAGACCCTATTGCGCCGCCTATTAAGCGGATAATATTTATAAATCCCATATACCGCGATAATTCCGTACTTGAGCGGAATTGGTATTGTGCTAATGTTTTTGGATGAAGGGAAACAGGTTGGAGGGATCCAACTGGATTCCTCAACTGTATTGATTTATTTACAGATATTTTGATATTTGTTGATTATCATATCGATATATGATATATGGATGTCGTGATTGACTATTTGGTGCTGCTGCATCATCGAATCCATTTCTGAAGTTTTAAAATAATGATTTTTGGTTTTAAAAGGATTTTAAAGTGATTTTTTTTTCAAAGTATATATTTTTATAAAATTTTGAGTTGGTTCATTTTAAATAATTAAAACGTTATGCATTTTTATGTTATAAAAATTACTGTTTTTGTAAAATATAACCAAATTTGAGATTTTCGAAATAAATAGTGATTAATTTATAAAATGGTTTAATTTGTAATTTTGAATCATTATAAAAGATTTTTAAATTTATTTTTATAAATTAAAAATAATTGGAATATTAAAACGAGCTTTTATAAGTGTTAAAGGTGAAATAAAAATGGATTTCATAAGTGAACATGAATTTATAAATTTATAAATTGTGAAGTTATAAAATGAATAGATTTTGTAAAATAGAAGATTTATAAGTAATTATCTTATAAATCGGATTTTAGCATTTAAATGAGATATAAATGGAATTTGTTAATAATGAGATTTATAAATCGAAGCATATAAATAGAAATGGAATTTATAAACATTGTTTATAAACTCGAAATCAATTGAATTTGATAAATTGAATATTGAAGTTTATTAAAGGAAATATATTCACGATTTTGGGCAGTGAATACATTATTGAATGAAATGGTCATGTTTGGCAAAAGGAATATTATAGAATGAAGTTAATTATTTTAAAGATATTTTAAAATGTATTATGAATCGAAACCATAGATTTCAACATTTATTGTTGAAATAGACGTTTTCGAGAAAGAAGGAAATGGTGGACTATAACACTGTTGTTATAGTAAATGATTTCCGAAAGGAAATGTTTTATATAGTATTGGGATTTATATATCTAATTAAACTTTGAATCCCTATACTAGTGATTTTGGGTCGTAGTAACGATGTCTTACGCAACATTCGTTTTAGCCCAAATAAATGTGTTAAGTGAACGTTTTCCTTAAAGAATGAAATATATACTTAATTTCGATATTAAGTATATCGAATATTTTCAAATGTTGAAAATAAATGGATTTGTGAATTACTTATTAATAAATAAGTATGGAAATGTTTTTCCAATGTGAAATGAAATGTTTTGAGAATTTATCTTTTTGAAGATAAATTGAAAATGAATAATTGAAATCGTATATTCATAAATACTTTGGAATGTAAATCCACTATGGAATTTATAAATGAAAAGGGGAATTTGTTTAAAAATAAATGTTGATTTATTTTTGAAGTGTGGGAATTAATTTACGGATTTGGAACGTAAAGATAAAGTAAATCGTTAAAGCTTTATTTAATTGGTTTAAATGAACCATGTTGAAATGAAAGTATTTCGCGTAAGGAAAATGTTTGAAATTTGTTTTCAAAAAGTGGTAAAGGTGAAAAGTGATTTGAAAATTAGTTTTCAAATGTTGACGTGTGGGAAATTTTATATCTAGTAAAGATATTTTGGAAAGTAAATAATTTGGAAAATTATTTGGAATCTGGTGATGTTGAGCATGCCTTTTGATAGTTAAATAATCCGACTATCAATATTTACCATTAAATAGGTATTTGTTGTGATTGTTTGAATTTGAATGCCACACTTATTTTTGAATAAACGCTCACTATTCGGGTTAGCCGGGAAAGGACCTTGGGGTCGTATAACCCGTTCTGAATATGTGATACGTCGTTATGGATTGCATTTGATGACCGGTGTTGAAGACCGGGTATTTGTGATAACGGAAGGATTACCGTCGAGTTACTCTACATCGGCTGATCTCCGATATAGAGGTTTTATCACCCTTAGTGACGGGAAGTCCGATCGTGATTAGTGAATATCCGGATTGCAAGGACTTCTTTGGAAGTGCCTTCGGTTCTGTTCGAGCCCGGAACAGACTTGTATGGATTGTATGTCTGACATTACAAATTGAGATATAAAGCTGATTTCTTTCAAATATATTTCTATTGGTGGCGGAGAATTTATTCTCTTAGCTTAACACCCTTCTCTGAGACGTACGAGCTCAGAGGTTATATAGTTGAAGGTTATTAGTGATATACTCCCAATTTGGTAGTGTGGCATGCTGAGTGTTGCTGTAAAATGATCATTGTTTGATCATTTGTGATAGGATCATTTATTCGATCATTTATCTTGGTGATCATTTCTATGATCATTTGTTGACCTAAAGCACGGCTTTTGTATAAAGCGTGGCTTTGTGGACGAGACTTCGTCGGACCTCACACACCGGAAATGGTCAAAACAGGAAGGATGCGGCAAGGTTATTAGGGGGTAGCGCCCCTTTAGTGTATGTCATTCCTTCTGGATAGAGGTGGTATCATGGTATGGAACCCAGATATTTAACCTATGTTGTTGCTGCAAATTTTGTGGTTGTTGGAAATCGAGGATCCTCGGATAGATCGGTTACGATCGGGGGATGACATATTCGTGTCAGTAGTTACCCAGTTAGGGGTAACCCGACCTTGTGTTGGTAGAGATCCGGTTAGGTTCTCGGGACGTCATTCCAGAGGCATTTCCATGTGGCAATGGGAAGTTCCTTGGCCTGACCATTTGTTGGAAATCCAAAGAAACAATACGAGACTTGTACAGTTTTAGTTGTAGAACCTGCCATGGAATGTGGCGGTAACCTGCTACTGAACATGGTAGCTATAGTAGGCATACGATAATGGTCGTTTGTTGGCTAAGATTTATCTCTTTACTTTCGAAATAATTTTTCTACACTATGCACTAGTAATAATATCAAATGTTTCTTTTTAATGCGTATCAAGCATCTTTGACTATCATAAGGAGAAATCTCCTCCGATTCTGCGTTTGCATTGTGTGTGTGCGCGGGAGGCCTTATGTAGTCTCATTTTTAAAAGCATTGCGAATTGACTTTAAAAATATTCCTCTATTTTGACTTTAAAGAAAAATAAACTGTTTTAGTTCTCACACCAGTCACATGACTGACTCGGAGTTTATTGTTTTCCTTCCTAAACTCTGGGTGCCCACCAATTTCCACACGGGCAGTCAGGAGTAAGGTTTATCAGGATATTCTGGAATTCAGGAGTTGCTGGAGGCAAGCTGGATAGCATGGCGTATTACTAGTATATAGTATTTCTTTTCCGCTGTTTGTTGTTGCTTGTTGTTGTACACTCTGATGATGTAATGTAAATTGATGTAATGTAATAACTGATATAGTTCTTTGTTTAAAGATTATTCATTTATTTATTATATGTTGTTCCGCTGCGAATTGTGAGATTCTGATGTTGTTCTGTTGTTTCCGCTCTGTTCTATTTTTTTCTTCTTCTTCTACTTTTTTTCTTTTCCTTTTTCTTCTTCTTTAACCCTAACATTTCGGTTTTTTGGCAACGAAAAATCGCGATCGTTACAATGCTTCACCACTTCGAGTCAATCTCCCATCCACTTCGAGTAAACAGAACCCTCCCCTGAAACACCCCCAAACCAAAACAGTTAACCGGAAAACATGTCGCCGCCACCTCTGCCGACCATCTCAGGTGGTCCAATCAACTTCATAAACCCATGAAACCACTAACACCATCATCAGAATGAACAGAAAGCAAAGAATCAAAATCTCTCTTTGCAAACCAAAAAATTTCAACTGCAACCAATCTAGTGATCATTATACACTTTTCTAATTTTTCCAAGGATCTATGATCCTTACTTAATAACTCAGAAAGAAATTTGGGTTTTCTTATACTTCAGATTTCAAGAATAGCTCAATTTCAAATTTTGTTCATTAACAAACTGTATATGAAGCTATACTCTAAAATTTTAATACTTGAATCAAAAAAACAATTACCAGTAAATGCTTTTAATTTCTGAAACTGGATATAAAAATTAATATGATTTTTTTTTATCAAGATCAATATACAGGAGAGCTACTTATGTTTACAGAGACAACTCCCATTATTTTAATTCTCTGAAATTTTTAAACCTATCTTAAGGAAATAAAACACATTACTTTATAAGTTGAATTCTAATCTCTGATTGACAAACTCCCTTTTATTGTTCTAAAACACAGATATAAACCTCAAGCTAAATCAATTTGTAAAAGACTCTTCTAACAGTGTGTGAATCTGGGAACACTACTCAACACAATCAACATGCATAAACAATCATAATAACCACAGACATTTTATAGCACACAAACATAATTTAACTCAAGCAACCTCTTTACAATTTAAAATTTTAAATGTTACTCACCTATTAGATGGATGCAGAGAACAAATGCAGAGCTCCTGATGATTCTTTGAAATTGCAGAAACCATAAAAACGCAAGCTCCTGTTTTAACTTCCTTTTGAATTGATATGCAGTTATGCTTCTTGGATGAAATAGTGGTTGCGTGCAGGTAGATAGATGATGCAGTTGTCAAATCTCCAAATACATGCAATGATTCCCAGTTTAACAGAATGCAGAAGAGAAATAGTGCAGGCTCTTCTTGAATTTGAATATGCAGATTGATGTTTTGAAGAGGTGAAATTTGTACAGGGTTTCTGATTTTTTTTTTTTTTTTGAGGAAATGCAGGTTGATTTTTACTAAAGAGGAACATGCAAATGTTTAGATTTGAGGATATGCAGAAATAAGATATGCAGATTTGCATTGGACTTTCATATGCATTTGTGAATGCAGATTTGGATTTTAGTTTTGGATATGCAGATTTGTGGATGCAGATTTTGATTGTGCAGATCTTATCTTTTAATATGCAGGTGAATTTGAGGAAATACAGAAATAAGATATGCAGATTTACATGATTTTGATTCAAGAAGTTTGAAGAATTTCTTTTAATTAAAGAAGAATGAAAATGTTATATGAAATGAAGATGCATACTATACAAATGTATTTCAGATTTTAATGTAATAAAAGAAAAAATAAAAACAAAAATTAACACTTGTCAATTTAACAACACTTGTCAATATGAATGCATATGAATTTAACACATGTTATCTTTAAAAGTAGTTAATACTAATTACAAATTAATGTATATGTTAACTTAGTTTAAGTTGTTAGTTTATTTTAAAATATGTTTACGAATTTACAAAAGAAATAAATACAACAATGTTTTACAAATTAACTTATACATATTAAAATTAAAACAATTAAAATTTTATACTTTGGAATTTAAATTCAAACTAAATTCAAAACCAAACAATTTCAAATTAAGTTATAAATAAAAATTCAATTTGAAATAAACATTACAAATCTTATTCAAAATTTATTTATAAAGTCAATACAATATTAATATTGTTTTTACAACTCTTTTATTATTAAATTAAAAACATTTTACAAAATATTCATTTTATTAAGCCATAAAACCAATTTGTTAAATTTATTCTAAATTTAAAACAATACCAATTTATTTAAAATATGAACCATATATTTATATTGTAAACAAAAATCAATTTATTATTTTAAAAGATAAAATAGCCAATTTAAATAATTATTGAAGAAGATTATTAAATTTATCTGAATAATTATTATCAGAATATCAATATCAATTTAATTTTAACTACAGATTATTAAATTGATACTGTTAAAAATTCCGGGATGTTACAATCCTTCCCCCTTAAAAGAATTTCGTCCTCGAAATTTAAAACAAAGATAATTTAATAATCTCATTAAATTTTAATTATAAACACAAGCATATATCAAACATATGCTAACAACCAAAACAACCAATCAAAAAAATCTAATTATCCAGACAAATTCTAGATAGAATTCCTTCGAGTTTCCCTAGGTATATATATATATATACCGGGATACTCGCCCTAGAGAATCCAAACAAACAATACTATGAAGCTACAAAGCTCCTATACAACTATATCTATAACACCAGACAAGATATCAGACTACAAACGAGTCTGACTCAACAACCGAAACTCTAGAACTACTGGTTCCAAAACCAGAGGTAGACCATACATGTACTCCCTCAGAGATACGTGAAACTCATCGAATCCTAGTTATCCAAACTGGCAATCCAATCCTGTAGATCAATCACTTAATCTCCTAGATACAGAAAAGATCCAAAACACTTCAGAGCTAACATCTCAGACTTACCTAATCTTATAGCTCACTTATGATCGGAGAAAACTTATCCAAAATTAAATCTCCGACTCAGAATCCCAAAATTCCTCCGACTCTTGTCCACTAAACTCTTCGGACAATCCTGAGCTGTCTACAGCCTATCTGATCAGCTCAACCTTCACTGATGCTTCTAGAAACAACTAGACCAACAACTTCAACAAAATGATCTCCTCAAGATCAACCAAGATCAAGAACTCTAACTCAACCTCTCAACATCAGGAAACAACAACTTCTCCTATCCGAAAAAGAAAAGCAGATACACTTCCCAACTGCTTCCGCTGCTCAACTCTGATCCGAAGTAGAAGGAAATGCTGAAGAAGAACACAAGCACCACTCAACAACACACCCTAGAGATATGGTTCATCAAATCCATAAGAAAAATTCAGAAGTTCCTCCATAAACTCCGAGCTGCTACATCAAAACTCCTGGAATTCTAGATGATAAGAAAAACTCAATCTCCAGATGCAAACAAAACTCTAACTTCTCTGAAGACATCCAGAAAAACTCAGATAACCCAAGAGTACACTCAAACAATCGCAAGTCACTTTTGCTAACTACCCAAACCCAATCCAAGGAAAAACTGCTCTTCCTTAACCAAATAGAACAGCTTAAACTTAACCAGCCAACTCAACGAAGAAACGTGTCCCCTTAACTGCTTCTGAACTCCACTTCAGAAAAACTGCTAAGCCAGAAGATCTCTTGCCAATACCGAGAACATTCCAACTTCAGAAATAAACTCCGAACCTTAACAGGTTAACTTCAGAGATTAATGAAGTTCTTCATTACTACAGAACTTACTCGAGACGGTATTAGGTCTACAGTCTCGACAGATACACTTCCAACCTCAGACATTCAAACTCCAACCAATGGTAGTCGTGTTACACACACTACTACCCCATCTACCTTTGTAACTTATATTGGAAAACCTGAACAGGTAACCCAACAGATAGGTAGAAATAAAATATACATATATATAGTTATATATAAAATTACAAGTACGCTCTCTCAAGAAAGACACCACTACAGAGCCTAGGTATTCACTTAACCTAAAGCTCCCTAAAGAAAGATATACTTCAGAGCCTAGGTATTCACTCAGCCTAATGCTCCGATACCAAGTGAGACGACCCGACTTTCCACTCCCGGAAAATCGCATCATCTTGAAGAAAGAAAGGGATAGAAAAGAGAATAGAAAGAAGAGAAGAAAGAAACAACATCAGAATCTTACACAGCGGAACGAATAAATTATATTAATATCATAAATATTACATAGTTTACAACCATTATCAGAGATACACATCATAATCAACTCATACTAGACAGTTATAAACACCTGTCTAGTTATCACAACTCAATACAACAACTCAGAGAACACACAGCGGAAAACTAGATATATCTACATGCGGAAGCCTCCTGCTCCATTGCTCCTCCATAATTCGTCAAAGCAAACCCTGAACCCTAACCTGAATCACCCTTGACTACTCGTAAAAATTTGAGTACCCAAGAGTTTATTCATAAAATAAACTCCGGGTCAGACATGGGTCTGGTGTGAGTAACAGGTTAAAGTTGCTTAACTTTTTTAAAACCTTTTGAAAAGAAAGGTATCACGTAAGACTTCCCACACATAAACATGGAAAAGTTTTTACCTTACGCTAACCAAAACATTTGATAGGAAATCCGATGATATTATAATAGTGTCTAGGGTTTTCAAATAAATAAGAAATAGCCGAAATTGTTACATGATTAAATTCCAGCTACTAGCCACAAAAGTGGGTAATACAATCAAAACCGTTGGCACTTATTGGATTTTGGATTCCATACAATGGCAGGGCTACTGGGGTACCGCCCGTCACAGTACGTGGCCTAGATCAACGTACCGAGGATAACTCCCGACCCCCTGCAACACAAAGCCGGACCCATTCCTTACTGAATAGTTCCGAACAAGACAACCCCGTGGTTGTAGCTAGCAACCACCCACACAACCGAATATAAAGGGACCTCTAGACAGGGATCAATCTTGCTCTCCAGTGGGCGCGACCCACGAAGCTTTGCTGCACCTCCCCTGTTTTAGCCATTCCTGGTTGATGAGGCTTGAGGCTACGATTACCTTTATAGGACATATCACTTAGAATGCTCATCGTCCACCTGACGATGTGCTGAAAGCATTCAATCCATACAAGTTCGTTCCGGGTTCAAATGAAACCGAAGGCATTATCTCGTTACACTCATTTTGGAATCACCCTCAGAGTTAACGACAATAACCCTTGCACTCTAATTCTTCATCTCGAATCTATAAGAACTAATTCCGTCAACTCATTACGGAATCACCCACAGAGTTATACTGACTCATAGTTCTTACACCTCGAGTCTTCACTCGCTCCACTTTGATTCACGACCTAACGTTATTTGGAATCGATGTGGTTTTCGGATATCCAAATATGGAAACTCGATCCCGGTCTCATCGAAAACCAAAACGTGTCTTTTAAGGTCCAAGTTGTTTTAAAGGTTTAAAAACAATTTAATTACAGTATCTATTTACACACAGATAGATAATTCATAAACCATAACTGATAATCAACATTATCACATAACAGGTAATTCACATTATCAATATCAAACAGATATTTCATATATCACCATCACAATAGATAACCTAAGTTATCATCACAATACAATCAAACATCCATACCGCACAATATTATTTATCTCATTACTGAGATCACAAAGCATCCAAGACAATCAAGATCAACCATTCATCCATAAGCAATGATTTACTCATCATCCTATAATTAATTTAAAATGAATTAAATTAATTATCTCTAACTTTAATTAATTTAAAATGAATTAAATTAATTACTTCATCTTTAATTAATTTAAAATAAATTAAATCAATTACTACATCAAATTATAACTTGCTTACTCAACCATTTAATTGATTACAATCAATTAATCAATCATAAATTACTTTAATTAATCACTCTTGATTAATTATCCTTAATTACATTCATGTAATTATCCTTAATTAATTTCACAAAATTAATTATTCTCAACTAAACAGTAATTAACCTTTAATTACTCAACCAATTAATTAATCATAATTAATTCCATTAATCCTTAATTAATTAATTAATTACCTTAATTACTTATTATTGATTAATTAATCATAATTAATCAACTTTAATTACATCATTAATTAAATAATTAATGATCCTTAATTATTAATTACCTTAAGTAATTAACTAACTTAATTACTATAATAAACCAAATTAATTATCCTTAAATTAATTACTTAATTAATCCCTTGATTAATCATTAAGTAATTTAAATCCAAATTACTCATTCTTAAACATCTCCTTAATTACAATCTGTAATTATTAAACAATTACTTAACTAAGTAATTTCCAAATCATTAATTACATAAGTAATTATTTATAAAACCCAAGTGTTTAAAATTAATTAAACTTAATTAATTAAATTAAACAATCTCATTAATTTAAATTAATTACATTAAGTAACTAATTCCTTAATTACTTTATCAAGTAATTACTCAAATCATTTATAATTGATTATTATTAAATTAATTAATCTAATTAATTATAAAAAAAATTAACTACATTAATTAATTGTTAAATAATCCTGGTTAATGACCTTCATTAACCATCCTCAAATTAATTTATAAAGTAATTAACTTAAATTAATTATCATTTAAAAATATCTTTAAATCATTTATTAATTAAAGTTAATTATTAAATTAATTAACCCTAGTTAAAACTTAATCATTATTCATTCATCATTAATTAATAACTTAATTAATGATCTTAATTATAAATCGATTAATCATTAATCAATTATTAATTCCAAATTTGATTAATTAATCTTAATTACCTTATTAATTAATTCTAAAACATAAATCTTAATTTAAATTTCAAGATAAACATAACTTAGTTATGTTTAAAACAATTTAATTGAAATAAAGTACTTTTTAAACTACTTTAAAATTTCCATTTTTAAATACAAGTTTAAATTAAAAGTAATTTAAACTTATCAAAGTTTGAAAATTTTAAAACTTATTTAAATTTCAAGACAAAACAAAAGTTTGTCTTAGAATCAAATCATAAGAATTTGGAGTCAAATTCATTTCAAACTTTTAGAAATTCAATTCATTCTTAATTTCAACTTTCAAATTTAAATCTTCTTTTTAAATTTGAAACTAAAGTTCATTTTAACTCAAATTTCCAGATTTAAAATTTATCTTTAAATCTTGCTTCATATTTTAAAACTTCATTATTTAAAATTTCAACTATTTACCCAAATTGAAATAGTTAATTAATTTAAGAATTTAAATTTTTATTTCAAAACCTAGGATTTAAATTTGAATCTAAAATTCAAACTTGCATTTGAATTAATACTTAATCCTTACTTTAACTAAATCTGCAGAATTTCCAATGTTTAAAACCCAGATTTTAAATTTGAAAACTCAGATTTAAAGAAAACAGAAAAACAGGTTTCAACTCAAAACCTGGAATTTAAATTCAAATTAGTAATTCAAACTTAAATTAAATTTTGAACCTAAACCTTATTTAAACCTATAACTACAGATTTTAAAATTTGACAAACCCAGATTTTTAAAAAGAAAAATAGGTTTTCTGTAACCTGTAAACTTACAGGTTCAACCCGAGAGAACCTAAACTTTACTTCGGGTTTTATGCTTCACCACTTCGAGTCAATCTCCCATCCACTTCGAGTAAACAGAACCCTCCCCTGAAACACCCCCAAACCAAAACATTTCACCAGAAAACATGTCGCCGCCACCTCCGACCATCTAAGGTGGTCCAATCAAGTTCATAAACCCGTGAAACCACTAACACCATCATCAGAATGAACAGAAAGCAAAGAATCAAAATCTATCTTTGCAAACCTAGACCCGAAACATGTTTTTCAGGTTTTAGCTCCAACCTGTCATCGGCAAGTTCTTGTCGTTCCGACCATCAGGAAGTCCACCTCTCCGGCCATGAAACAACCCACACATCTACTACACCTCCACCAAAAGCCAGAACCCTCGATCACCCCAACACTACATACTGACCCAATCTTAACCCTTGTTCAACACTAGGGTTCAAACCAAAAAATTTCAACTGCAACCAATCTAGTGATCATTATACACTTCTCTGATTTTCCAAGGATCTATGATCCTTACTTAATAACTCAGAAAGAAATTTGGGTTTTCTTATACTTCAGATTTCAAGAATAGCTCAATTTCAAATTTTGTTCAATAACAGACTGTATATGAAGCTATACTCTAAAATTTTAATACTTGAATCAAAAAAACAATTACCAGTAAATGCTTTTAATTTCTGAAACTGGATATAAAAATTAATATGATTTTTTTATCAAGATCAATATACAGGAGAGTTACTTATGTTTACAGAGACAACTCCCATTATTTTAATTCTCTGAAATTTTTAAACCTATCTTAAGGAAATAAAACACATTACCTTATAAGTTGAATTCTAATCTCTGATTGACAAACTCCTTTTTATTGTTCTAAAACACAGATATAAACCTCAAGCTAAATCAATTTGTAAAAGACTCTTCTAACAGTGTGTGAATCTAGGAACACTACTCAACACAATCAACATGCATAAACAATCATAATAACCACAGACATTTTATAGCACACAAAAATAATTTAACTCAAGCAACCTCTTTACAGTTTAAAAATTTAAATGTTACTCACCTATTAGATGGATGCAGAAAACAAATGCAGAGCTCCTGATGATTCTTTGAAATTGCAGAAAACATAAAAATGCAAGCTCCTGTTTTAACTTCCTTTTGAATTGATATGCAGTTATGCTTCTTGGATGAAACAGTGGTTGCATGCAGGTAGATAGACGATGCAGTTGCCAAATCTCCAAATACATGCTATGATTCCCAGTTTAACAGAATGCAGAAGAGAAATAGTGCAGGCTCTTCTTGAATTTGAATATGCAGATTGATGTTTTGAAGAGGTGAAATTTGTACAGGGTTTCTGATTTTTTTTTTTTTGAGGAAATGCAGGTTGATTTTTACTAAAGAGGAACATGCAAATGTTTAGATTTGAGGATATGCAGAAATAAGATATGCAGATTTGCATTGGACTTTCATATGCATTTGTGAATGCAGATTTGGATTTTAGTTTTGGATATGCAGATTTGTGGATGCAGATTTTGATTGTGCCGATCTTATCTTTTAATATGCAGGTGAATTTGAGGAAATACAAAAATAAGATATGCAGATTTACATGATTTTGATTCAAGAAGTTTGAAGAATTTCTTTTAATTAAAGAAGAATGAAAATGTTATATGAAATGAAGATGCATACTATACAAATGTATTTCAGATTTTAATGTAATAAAAGAAAAATAAAATAAAATTAACACTTGTCAATTTAACAACACTTGTCAATATGAATGCATATGAATTTAACACATGTTATCTTTAAAAGTAGTTAATACTAATTACAAATTAATGTATATGTTAACTTAGTTTAAGTTGTTAGTTTATTTTAAAATATGTTTATGAATTTACAAAAGAAATAAATACAACAATGTTTTACAAATTAACTTATACATATTAAAATTAAAACAATTAAAATTTTATACTTTGGAATTTAAATTCAAACTAAATTCAAAACCAAACAATTTCAAATTAAGTTATAAATAAAAATTCAATTTGAAATAAACATTACAAATCTTATTCAAAATTTATTTATAAAGTCAATACAATATTAATATTGTTTTTATAACTCTTTTATTATTAAATTAAAAACATTTTACAAAATATTCATTTTATTAAGCCATAAAACCAATTTGTTAAATTTATTCTAAATTTAAAACAATACCAATTTATTTAAAATATGAACCATATATTTATATTGTAAACAGAAATCAATTTATTATTTTAAAAGATAAAATAACCAATTTAAATAATTATTGAAGAAGATTATTAAATTTATCTGAATAATTATTATCAGAGTATCAATATCGATTTAATTTTAACTACAGATTAATAAATTGATATTGTTAAAAATTCCGGGATGTTACAGATTCGATCTCCTATAATTCCTCAAACACAATATATGGATTCTAAATTCAAGTCGGAATATCTCAATATATATACCAATTTGTTCCTCTTCGGACTTCGATATACCCAAGAAATTACAATAAAATTTCAAATTCGGTTTTAAACGAATTTGTTTAATCGATTCAATTCAATTTATCCTTCATATTCTATTAATCAATTTAATTCAATTCATAATTTCCAGTTTGTTTAAATTTCATTTCCAAATTTCAAATTCATATTCATTAAGGTTTAAATCAAAAACTGATAAGAAATCGATGAAGATACGAAGTAAGGATTTTCTACAACGATTCATTGGGCCACCATCACACTGAGCCCTCTTTCTAGAGCTGCCACGAAGCAATCAAAAGAATTTGGGAAGACGAATCAAAGAAGATTGATAGAGAAAATTATTTCCACTATCGCAGGGCGTTGACCATTTGTAGTCGTACTCCCCTGTCCCCAATCTCGTCCTCTTCTTGCACTCATACTCACTATCAGTGGATAGTAAGAGAATTTACTGAGGCATACGAACGGATATCTTAGGGATTACTCATTCTAGGGTATACTTCACCCTATCTCTAATGAGCTACTTAACGTGTTATACTCCTTAGCTAAAGTTCAACCTTAGCTCTAATACTAATACCACTTATAACGATCCTGACACGGCCTTCGAAAATCGGCACCGAATACGACACTCATATTCAAATGCCACAGATCCAAACGTCGAATCCAAGTCGCCGGAGCTTATAACACAATTAAGTATCACAGCGGAAGAAAAATTAATAATACATTGATATACAGCATTGATACAATATCTGATACAACAGATGATACAATAGATATCAATATACATCAGAGATATGATACGATAAAATAACAGCGGAAAAAAGAAAAATAGATAACACCAGCAGCGGAACAAATAATCTAAGATGGTCTTTAAGAGAGAACTCCAGCAGCAGCTCGAACCAACATCACGATGCACAAAGTTAAGTAATCCTCGTCCGTTATCCAAAGACTGAACTAGCTCCAGATAATATACTAAACCTGACTATCTGAAAAACCCAACTCTAGACTGCCCGTGTGGAAAAAATTTTGAGCACCCAGAGTTTAGGAAAGGGAAAATAAACTCCAGGTCAGTCGTGGGACTGGTATGAGTAACAAAAACAGTTTATCTTTAAGAACAAACAAAGAAATATTTTGAAATAGATCCGCAATGCTTTTAGAAAATGTAACTACCATAGGACCTCCCGCCATACACACAATGCAAACGCAGAATTGGAGGAGATTTCTTCTTATGATAGTCTAACATGCTTGATACATGAATTTAATTGATATTATTACTATAAGTGCAAAGTGCAGGAAAACATTTCGAAAGTACAATATAAATCTTAGCTAGCATAGGTACCATTATAGTATGCCCACTATAGCTACCATATTGGATGACAGGTTCTACAACTATAACCGTACATGGCTCGTATTGTTTTGATTGGATTTCCAACAAATGGTCGGGCAAAGGAACTTCCCAAGTAAAATGGAGCGCCTCTGGAGGGACGTCCCCGGATCCTAACCGGATCTCTGCTAGACAAGACCGGGTTACCTTTAGCTGGGTAACTACTGACACGAATATGCCGTCCCCCGGTTGTAAACAACCTTTATCCGAGGATCCTCTCAACCAACAACCACAAAGTAATAAGTTTGCAGCAACCACGAAGTAAGTATCTGAGCTCCATACCATGATACCACTCATAATCCAAAAGGAAATGACATACCCTCAGAGGGCGCTAACCTCAAATAACCTTGCTGCTACGATTCCTGTTTCGACCATAACCGGATTGTGAGGTTCGACAAAGTCTCATCCACAAACCTATGCTTTTCACAAAAGCCACGCTTTGATCAACAAATGATCAGCATCACTTAGCATGCCACACTAACAAATTGGAAGTATATCACTGATAGCCATCAACTACATAACCTCTGAGCTCGTATGTCTCAAAGAAGGGTGTTAAGCTAAGAGAATAAATTCTCTGCTACCAACAGAAATGTATTTGAAAGAAATATGCTTTATATATCAAAATGTAATGTCAGACATACAATCCATACAAGTTTGTTCCGGGTTCGAACAGAACCGAAGGCACTTCCGAAGAAGTCCTTGCAATCCGGTTATTCACAATCCCGATCGGACTTCCCATCACTTAGAGAATCTCTATACCGGCGCGACTCGGTGCAGAGATAATCGATAGGTCATCATCATATCGCTCTCGCAAATACCCGGTCTTCACCACCGGTCTTCAATGCTATCCATATACGTTACATCACTATTCGAAATGGGTTATATGACACAAAGGTCCTCCCCGGCTAAACCGAATAATGGGCGCAATCTTTAAAATCATATGGATTTGGGGTCTCAGTTAAATCACAGCTTAAAGCTCAAAAACTTTCATTAGAATGGTTAAAACAAATTACCATTTCCAATCTTTTAAACAAAAAGATTCCTTTCAACAACCTTCAATGGTTTAAACAATTTCCACACTTTAATTAACTCGTTAAATCTTTAAATCAAGATTTAACTTATATCTTTCAAAATTCGTTTCCAAAGATTCATTCATAGCCTTTCAAAACAATACCATTTTAAGTTGGATTAACTCATCCAGTCTTTAAATCAAAGACTCATTTCATAGCTTTCAAAACAATTCAATTCTATTTCAAACATGAAATCTTTTAACACAATTTGGAAATCCTTTCTTTCAATGAAAGCTATTATTATTTGAAAACAAATAGTTTTTGTTACGGAAATATCCGATCTCTTTTATACAAGTTAAAATCTTTGGGTTAGTTCAAATTTCCAAAAACAACACTTTAAAAATGGTTTAAAACGCGTATAAACTTGTATAATTCTTTTTAATCATAAATACCAATATAGGATTCAATTTCAGATATTGAATTCCAGTTTAAATTAAATTATTCAAATTTCAAATCTTTATTAAGTTATTCAAAATAACTTAAATTTTTAAAATAGCTTTTTAAAACCTTTTCACTTTAAACCCTATCCATTTCCAACCCATTTGAATTTAAAAATCCAAATTTTAACTATTTCAAAATCTGTGTCTTAACCAGTTTCCTCGTGAAATCCATATTTGTGTATGTATAAGTATGGTCCAAGGGTTTAACACAATAGTGCAACATCGTTCAATCATGACAGATTAAATACAATAATATATCTGATAAGCGATATAAACTATAACGCTTATCTTCATTCACAGATCACAGATATATTTATCACAGGTAATGAATTGCATCACAGATAATTAATCACATTATAGATCACCACACAAATCAGGATATATCACAAAACATCAGACATCGGCAATATCAACAATTCAACCATTCAATAAGATCTAAACATTCATAAGTAAAATTTATTAATCAACTGATTAATCTAGATCAGACATATTACTTGTTATTAATTCTGGTTACTTAACGTAAGTTAATTTCAAATCATCTAAGATAAATTTCCCTTTAATTATTTACTAACCATCCTTAATTTATGAATCAATTGATCTTTAACGTCTAAATAAATCTTAATTAATAACCTTTATTAATGATTAAAATTTCTTTAATTACTTTGCTAAAGAAATTCACTCATATTGATCATTATTGATTATAAATTGAATAACCATTAAAAACACATTAATTAATTCTAATTATGTAGTTAATTAAGTACCTAGCAATAACTAAATTAATTCTTAGTTACTTGATTGATTTATTTCTAATCAAAAATTAATTCTCTTCAAATGGTTAAAACAAATTTCAAAACCCTCTTATTTCACAAGTTAAAGAATTATTTATCTTATAGTATAAGTTTAAAAGAATTTAAAACCCAATTTCATTTTAATTTCAAATCAATTTTAAAATACACTTTAATAATCAAAATTGTTTAAATCATTTTTATATTTAAAAACGTCCATTTATTTCAAGTCTGAAATACATATTTAATTTTAGATTCTAGATTAAACTTAGGTTTTAAAAATTTTACTTATTTTTACAACTTCATTCTTGAAATTCAAAACTATTTAAACATTTTTTTTAAGTAGTTAAACAAATTGAAGTTTAAAATTTAATTTATTTTGAACTGAGATTTAAACATAACTTGAACCAGTTTAAAACTTCGATTTACTTGTTTTAAAACTTTCTTTCCATTTAAACTAGCTTTTAAATTTTATTAAAGATCTAACCCTGAGAAATAGGTTTCAGAAAAAACTGTAATCAAACAAGATCAACCCACCCGAGGCAACCTTCTTTCCCTTCGAGTCAAATACCTTACTGCCTCGAACAAAACAACCAGCGCTTCGAGTATCACTTCGAGTAAAACAACGAACAACCCAACTTCACTCAACAAAAAACGCTCAGATCACCAATAGTGCCTCCGTGCACATGTACAACCCGTTGATTGCTTTCAGCCACCGCCTCGTCATCGAGCAATCGACGTTCATCCTCGCATCCATCTCCAACCTCCAGAATCTCCATCAACTTCTCAAAATCGAAACCGAGTATAAACACAAACCTGGAACATCAAAATCCACCAACAATCTAAAACATGACATCACTTCGAACTCGCCGCCTCGACCACCGGAATTCGTGCAACTCCGGCCACGACCTCGCCTATCTCCCTCTTGCAATCCTCAAAACCCACGTCGCACTCGATCGCTTGTGGACGACGAACGAAACTAAATGTAAAACCATGACAAAATTAGGTTTCCAGAACTCAATTTCTCGCCACCAACTCCCCGTTCATCTGACCACCACCGCTGTATTTTTCCCTGGTTCACCATTCGTCCCTCCATCACCAGAACAGATCTCGACCACCACGAACCAGAGAATTTCTAAAAATTGCCAAAATTATGAAAATTGAACATACCCAAACTACTCTTTCGATCTCACTCTAAAAAATATATTTTTTGTCTTAAAAATCATGTTTTCGTACTACATACCTGAATTCCTGAATTAAGAGGTTCGAAATTGGACTTGCTTATAGTTGGGTTCAACTATCTCGATTTCCAGAATGATTCATAAGTTGTTTTAGCTTAATTAGATTTTTAACCTTAAGGGTATTCTTTGACAAACAACTTTGGTTTGAAATTTAAATCCAAACAGTGGGTAGATTGAGAAGAAGGGATTTATTTGCAAATCTAGGTTTTAACAAGAAACAGGAACAGAGGTAAAAAGATATTACAGGCATGCATACATTCACACTCATATATACTCAGAAGAACATACATATATATAACCATTCACAAACATACTTAATTTCAGAGATGAGCATGTAACCATATTAATATACTTAATATTTAAATTAGTGATGTTACTCACCTGTGTTTCCAGAAAATGAACAGAGTTGGTCCTCTGTATTGAAGAACTGCAGGCTTGATCCTTCCTAAATCTTCTCGCTTTTGTTTGGATAAATGATGTTTTAGTTTGAGTTTTGTTTGATGTTTTAATTGAAGTATGTTTAAGTTTGAGATAACCTTACTTCAGGTTTGCTTTGAATAAATGGAAGAAACTGAGAGGAAGGAGGTTAATATATAGGAGATGTGTACAGGGTATTATAATGTTGTTTCTAAATAGAGAAGAACTAGCTTTAGTTATACTAGAGATGTAAACATTGAATGCCATTATACAAATCTATACTTATTTAATTTGCCCATACTTGATTATGTATCTTCTTGTCTCGGCTGATAATTTGTTTGTGCAAAGTAGTAATGGGGTATTAAATGCATGTCCTTTTTGTCTCAGTTTTTTATACTTTATTTGTTTTAGATATTTTTACCACTTTGTTCTTAGCTTTGCTTTTCAAAACTTTACAGGTAACATACAAATATTTATTTGCCTGGCAGCTTTTACTTTATTCTTGCCTGATTATGTTTTTATATCCTACTCGGTGGCTGAAATGATATGTATTTTTATGCTAAAGATTTATTGCCTTTGTCTTCTTACTTTATACTATAAACAATTTCTATTTTAATTACTATGTTAAAAATTTTCTAATGTATCCACTTTATATTCTATTTTATCTTATATCTATAAATCTATTTCCATTTTCAATTTAAATATTTATTCTTAACGGACATACTTATTGTCTTATCTTACATCTTCATTCATTCATTATTTAGATATTAATTTTTTAAAGAAATCGGTTTTTTTTTGAAAAACTCAAATCAATTAATTTCACAATTTTTTATTCAAAAATTAAATTAATTATTTATTAAAAATAAATCAAAATTCGGGATCGTTACACAAGAGTTTCAATCGGACAAGTACAAGAATAACCAGCGAAGTAAACGCAAGCGTTTCATACCTGTGATATCCCGGAAATTTGGGGCAATATCAATTTAATAATCTACATTAAAAATTAAATTGATTTGATAATATTTGTTAATCATATTTGAATTGATTTAATAATCTTCTTTTAAATAAATATTTAACTGATAATTTATCTTTTAAAAAGCTAATTTAAATTGTTTCTATTTATAATGTACATATGTATATATTGGTATATATTATAAATAGATAAGTTTTGTTCTTAAATTTAATAGATAAAGCTATGTTTTCTAATTCTATTATTTTTGATAATTTGGAAATTTAATATTGAATAAATAATAATATGATTTTAAAAATACTCAAGATAAATTTAATTTGTTTAAAATAAATTCTAGCCTAGGTTTAAATTTAAATACAAAGATTGTTTTGTTCTTTTTAATTTAGCTTTATAAAATAAGTAATTTATAATTTGAAGAAATTGTTTCTTTTATAAATTATTTTGATTTAATAATGAGCTATATTAATAATGTAAATCTTTACAATGGATTTAAATAAATAGGAATTATTATTTTAAACTTATATACACATATTTTGGAAAGCTATGATTTAAAATAAAATCTTTCAACAATGTTTAAAAAATTAAATAAAACTTTATACATATGAAACATAAGTGTAAAACCAAGTATAGGTTATAAATTAAGTCTGAATACATAAACTAATGAAATTGTGATATTAACATAAGGTTAAGAAACAATAAGTAACTAAAGTAATAAACCAAACAAATGACTAAAACAATTTTTATAATATGAATGCAGCCTGTTAAGAAAAAAAATACAAAGCAAAGAAAATATAAAAAATATCTGAACATAAAGTACATAAACAAAAGTAAAATTAAGCATAGGGTACTTATGCATTTAATACCTCTATCTCTAAGTAACAAACAAGTCAGTTCAAATTGTTTTTAATAACCATCTCAGCCTCCAAATCTCTGATCAAAGATAAAGTAAAAAGAAAAATGTACCAGGCTAGATTTCAAAACCCAGAAACACCCCCCTGTAAAGCTCTTTCTATATTTAACTTCCTATCTCTGTTCGTTTACTTCAAAGACAAGCTATATGTATATTTTACTGTGTTCACAAATCAATGGTTAGGCTGCAGCTAGTATAATAAATTACATAAGACAAAGTAAATTAATGTGCCACCTATTGTATCATATCAGCCTACAATTTGAAGATAAAATCCTCTGCCAAAGATATAAACAAAGTATTTCTAGTACGAGGAAAGTATTGTACCAGTATTGACACAGCCTGTACATTTCTTCTATATATCATCCTATATTTTCACTTTCGTTCATTAAATTGGAACTGAGAAAAACATATAAACTATCAAGCTAAACAAAATCAAACAACCTGTGATCATCTAAAAAAAGAAAGAAACAAAAACATCTTTGTTCTTCTCAATAATCCAGGTGTGCTCTGTTCATTTTCAAAAGCTAGAAGGTGAGTAACTTTTTTTTTAAAAAAAAAACTCAAACATAAGTATGGTTGCTTTATTTACATCTGAAATAAGTTAGTATGTGTATTTATATGGGAATATTTCTGTGTATTTTTGGATGTGTGATGCATATGTGTTTGTAAATACCTGAAGAACATCTCTGTTCTAAAAATTCAAGCCCAGTTTAGTTTAAAAATCTTTGCTGCTTGATCCACTTATTGTTAGGACTTAGGATCAAAATAAGACATGATTGTGTGATTACAAAAGAGATGTTAAAATTTTATTTAAGCTAAACAAAATTCAAATTTGCTCTGGAAAGATAATAAGGACAGTGTAAACTCAAGTTTCGGTAAAACCCAAACTTCATAATTACTTAGTTCAGGCATATAAACTAAAACACTAAACAAAAACTTGATATTTAAAATTAAAAGCACTATTTATAATTAAGTGTTGAAGGTGTAATTATGGGTTGAGCATAATAGGTGAAATTGTGATTTCCTGGTGATCAAGTGGACCGGAATGTTTGATATTTGGCGTGGGGGTGAAGGAACCTCCGGAGGTGTTGGGAAAAATACCTGGAGTTGCCCCAGTTCGTCAAGGAAGCGGCGGTGGGGTTTTGATTTTTTTTTTAACCTAATTTTGGTGAGGCTGCTTTGATCGATTCGTTCCTCGCCTGGATTTGATCGAGTGCCGTATGCTTTTGGGAATTGGAAGTGGGGAAGGTGACGAGGTCGAGGCCATAATCTCAGCGCCTCCGGTGGTCGTGACGGCAAGAGTGAGGCATTTCACAGGTTGTGGGTTGGGAGGTTCTGCTTGTTACAGGTTTGATCAGGAGCTCGTTTTCAATTCGAGCGAGTGGGTGGCTTCGGTGGGGACGTGATGGCATCTAGTGATGGTAG
The DNA here is from genome assembly GCA_030765085.1 of Allium cepa. Taxonomy (NCBI): domain Eukaryota; kingdom Viridiplantae; phylum Streptophyta; class Magnoliopsida; order Asparagales; family Amaryllidaceae; genus Allium; species Allium cepa. The sequence continues at coordinate 926,584,345 of CM060939.1, forward strand.
GCGTCATGTTGAAGCTTAGGTGGGAGGCCGGAGTTGGTTGGGGCCACGGTGCACGTGCACCGTGCCATTGAAGTGATTGGTTTTTTTTCTTCTGTGTGCAGTTTTTTATTGAGCTGGGAAATACTCGGGACATACTCGAGTCGTTCGAGTATATGACTCGAAGTAGGGGAGTGGAGGACTCGAAGCATACCTGCTTTGGCCTCGGGCTGTGTTGTTTTGCTAACAGGTTATACAGAACTGCCTGGGGTTAAATTTAAACCAGATTTAAAGCAAATTAAATTGTAAGCTAGTTGTAACCAAAATTAAAACTAGTGTGATATTAAATTCAAATGAAGTTAAGTTTGTCAACTAAGTTTAAAAAAAGTGTAAATCTAATTTGAAGTATGAATTCGAATTTAATTTTTAAATTCAAAACTGAAACGAGATAAAGGTTTTAAATTATTTAAATGTGAATTTCAGGCTTACAAACCTGACCATTTTCAGGTCTTTAAATTTCAATTTAAAATTTGAAAACTGAAATTCAAACAGAGGTTTAAATTCAAAGTTAAAATGTAGATTCAAAGGAACTTTGGAATCTTAAGGATTTAAAATGGATTTGGAAAATCAAGTTTTTAATTCAAGTTATTAAAAGAAAGCTTAAATCCGAATTATAAAAGTAAATAAATTGTTTAACTTGAACTTGCAAGTTAAAACATTAATGTATTTTGGAAATTTACATTTAAGTAAAAGTTAGGTAGTTGAATTTAAAAAGGGGTTTTCTTATATAAGTTTCATATGTACGTAATTAATGTTATTTACAAGATTATAAATTGAATTTAAATTTGATTAATGCTTAATTAAATAATCCTTTGAATCTTAAATTCAAAATGAATTTTTGAATTTAAATTTAAAAGTGTAATGTTCTAATACACTTTTATATTAATTAAGTTATTAAATAAGAAATAAATTATCTTAAGTATAATTAAGGCATTAAATGATTTAATTAATAAGGTAATAAAGAAATGGTGTATATATTAAATTTATAAATTAATAATTATATTAATTTATAAATAAAGATAAATCAAGAACTAAATTAAGAGATGATATTAGTTAATAAAGATAATTAACTAAAGATTACCTATTAATTAATTAATGTGATTAATTTTGGAAATTAATCAGATTAATTAGACAAATCTATTTTAAGTGGTTAAGTGTAATTACTTGATAAAAGTAATTAAGAGATTAATTACTTACTGTAATTAATTTTGATAAATGATTAATTTAAGTTAATTAATTTAGTTTAATTAATTTAAGAAAATCATTTGATAAATTGATGAGTGTAATTACTTAGTGTATTCAATAGAGCATAATTACTTGGGAAAGTAATTAATGTTAATTACTGAATGTAATTAGTGAAAATGATGTGTTAATGAAGTAATTTGGATAATTACTTTTGTAATTAATCAAAGGATTAATTAAAGGAGATAATTAATCATGGGATAATTAGCTTATTAATATAAGTACTTAATGATGGTTAATTACTGGAATGTTATTAATCAAGGGTGATTAATAATTGAGTTAAATTAAAGATTAATCATTTAATGTAATTAATTAAATAAAGTAATTTATTTAAATCTAAATTAAAGATCATTAATTAATATTTAATGATGTAATTAAGAATTGGTTAATTAAGGAATAATCAATAATGGGGTGATTAATTTATGTAATTAATTAAGAATAAATGTAATCAATTATAAATGAAGTAATTAAATGTTAATTACTATAAATGATTTAGGATAATTAATCTGTGAAACTAAATAAAGACTAATTACCTATTGTAATTAGAAATGATTAACCAAAGGTGTTTAATCAAGAAGAATATATATAGATTAATCAATTAATTCGATTTACAATTAATTAATACTTTGTATAAGTAGGATTTATAAATGGAGTAATTAATTTAATTTACTTTAAATTAATTAAAAATAGAAGTAGTTAATTTAATTCATTTTAAATTAATTACAAATGGTATGATTATAAATCATTTCTTATGAATGATATGGATATTTCATTTGATGATTGTGAATTCAGATCTGACATGAATAATATTTATCTGATATGGATGCTTGGTTTAAATATGATAATATTTAGTTATCTGTTTGGATGATAATATTGATTATCTATTTATGAGATTATCTATGATTATCTACTGTGATATTATGAATTATCCATCTATGTGTATTGATGATATTGAATTAAACGGTTAAGACTAAATAGACAACTTGGCCTTAAAAGACACGCTTTGGATTTCGATGAGACGGGATCGGATTTCCACATTTGGAACAGCCGAAAACCACATCGATTACAAATTAACAATACGTCATGAATCTGAAGTAAAGATGAAGATTCAGAATGCAAGGGTTATCGTCGTTAACTCTGAGGGTGATTCCAAAATGAGTTTAAGAGATAATGCCTTCGGTTTCGTTCGAACCCTGAACGAACTTGTATGGATTGAATGCTTTCAACGCATCGTCAGGTGGGCGATGAGCATTCTAAGAAATGTATTCTCTAAAGGTAATCGTAGCCTCAAGCCTAACCAACCGGGAATGGCTAAAACATGGGAGGTGCAGCAAAGTTAGGTGGGTCATGCCCAAGCAGGACAAGGATATTCCCCTGTCTAGATATCCCTTTATTTTCGGCTGTGTGGGCGGTTGATTGCAACAACTGCCGGTGTTTATCTTGTTCGGGACTGTTCAGTAAGGAATGGTTCCGGCCTTGTGTTGCAGGGGGTCGGGAGTGATCCTCGGTACGTTGATCTAGGCCACGTACTGTGATGGGCAGTACCCTAGTAGCCCTGCCATTGTATGGAATCCACAATCCAATAAGTGCCAACGGTTTTGATTGTATTACCCACTTTTGTGGCTAGTAGCTGGAATTTAATCATGTAATAATTTCGGCTATTTTCTATTTACTTGAAAACCCTAGACCTACTATAATATCACAGAATTTCCTATCAAATGTTTTGGTTAGCGTAAGGTAAAAACTTACCCATGTTTATTTGTGGGGAGTCTTACGTGATACCTTTTATTTTCAAAGGATTTTCAAAATTAAGCAACTTTAACCTGTTACTCATACCAGACCCATGTCTGACCTGGAGTTTATTTTTGTTTTTCATAAACTCTCGGGTACCCAAATTTTTACGGGTTGCCAAGAGATTCAGGTTAGCTTTGACGAATTCTGGAGTAGCAATGGAGCAGGTGGCTTCAGCGTTGTAGATATATATAGTTCCGCTGTGATGATATCTATGTGTTGTTTTGTGCATTGAGTTGTATAACTGTCCAGTATGTGATGAATTATCTGTATAACTCTGATTTATGTTGTATAGTATGAAAATACTTACATGATTATTATAATTTATTTGTTCCGCTGTGAGATTCTGATGTTGTTGTCCTTTCTTCTCTATCTATTCTATTTTCTCATCCCTTTCTTTCTTCATGACGAAACGGTTTCCTGGGCGTCGGAGGCCGGGTCGTCACAGTTGGTATCAGAGCGCTAGGTTGAGTGAATACCTAGGCTCTTGAGTGATTTCTTTCCTGAGAGAGCGTATTTGTAATTTTTATATAATATATATATATATATATATATATATATATATATATATATATATACACTTATTTCTACCTATTGTTGGGTTACCTGTTCGGGTTTTCCAATAGGATATAAAGGTAGATAGGGTGGTGGTGTGTGTGACACGACTACCAATGGTTGGAGTTTAAATATTTGAGGTTGGAAGTGTATTTGTCGAGACTGTAGACCTAATACCGTCTCGAGTGAGCTTTGAGTGGTATAAGGATTTCATCGATCTCTGAAGGAAACCTGTTAAGGTTCGGAGTTCATCTATGAAATGTAATTTGGTTGAGCTAGAGTTTGGATCTGTCGGGTGGACAGAAGCCAGTCATGATATCTTGCTACATCAAGGTGTAGTAGCTGTGTGATGAGACACAGTGACTATGGATGTCTCCGAAGATGTTTCTTTGGGACAAGTTAAGGAAGAGTGTCTGTTTCGGTTGTGGTTGTGTTCAGCTGGGAGTTTCTATTTGGTTGGGGTCCGAGTTTCTCGAAGAGCTTTGGATTAGGAGGTCTTCTGGCTTAGCAGTTTTCTTGGGTGACTTCAGAAGCAGTAGAGTAGATCCATTTCTTCGATGGATTGGACACATAAGCATAAGATGTTCTGTTTGGTAAAAAGAGAGAAGTATCTTTGGAATTAGGCTGAATTGATCGCAACAGTGACTTGCGATAATTTGCGTGTTCTCTTGTGTTTCAGAGACTTCTGGATGTCTTCAAGGAGTCAAAGATTTGCTAACATTTGGAGATTGAGTTTGGAATCGACTGGATTCCCAGGAGTGGTACTGATGGATCAGATTAGTAATTGGATGATTTTTGAGTTTGGTGAAGTAGCTCAGATTTTGGAGGAACTTATGAGTTTTCTTTTGATCTGTGGAACCCTAATGTTGAGATGTGTTGTCCAGTCTGTGTTCGACTTCAGCATTTTCATCTGTTCAATTAGAGTTGCGCAGTGGAAGCATGGTGGTAGCTGTTTTAGTTTGGAAGCAATTGGATGTTGCAATGTTTGGATTAGAGAGTTCTACAGGAGATTCTCAGAATCTGAGGCCAGATTGGAGTGCACCTGTTTTATTTTCTCCGGATGAGAGAGGTGAGTTCTGTTTCCTGTTTTGGAGTAGAGTTTGTGTTCTGAGTTTGGTTCATATTGGGAAGATCAATTTGTTGAATTGTCTTTAGTTCAGTTTATTTCTAAGGCATCAACAAGAGTTGGGCTAATCAGTAAGGATGTAGGCTGCCCAGGATCGTTAGAGAGTTTTGTGGATAAGAGACGGAGGAATTTGGATTTTTGAAATCGGGGATTTGATTTTGGATAAGTGTTTGGTCTTCAGAATTGAATTGTCAGTTTGGATAACCGGAATTCGTTGTGTTTCACGTATCTCTGAGGGAGTACATGTAAGATTTATCTCTGATTATAGAACCAGCAGTTCAGGGAGTTTTAGTTGTTGATTCAGGCTTGTCTGTAGTCTGATATCCAGTCTTGTTTTGTAGATCTAGATGAGTAGGAGTTCGGTAGAGCGAGTATCCCGGTATTTATACTTGGGGAAACTCGAGAAAATTTCTATCCGGAATTTTGTCTGGATAGTTAGATTTGTTTGATTGGATGAATTGGTTGTTATGATTGTTAGCTTATGGTTGATATATGATTGTGTTTTAAGATTAAATCTTTAACTAGATTATTAAATTACCTTTGTTTTAAATTTCAGAGACGAAATTCTTTTAAGGGGGGAGGAATGTGATATCCCGAAAATTTGAGGCAATATCAATTTAATAATCTACATTAAAAATTAAATTGATTTGATAATATTTGTTAATAATATTTGAATTGATTTAATAATCTTCTTTTAAATAAATATTTAACTGATAATTTATCTTTTAAAAAGCTAATTTAAATTGTTTCTATTTATAATGTACATATGTATATATTGGTATATATTATAAATAGATAAGTTTTGTTTTCAAATTTAATAGATAATGCTATGTTTTCTAACTCTATTATTTTTGATAATTTGGAAATTTAATATTGAATAAATAATAATATGATTTTAAAAATACTCAAGATAAATTTAATTTGTTTAAAATAAATTCTAGCCTAGGTTTAAATTTAAATACAAAGATTGTTTTGTTCTTTTTAATTTAGCTTTATAAAATAAGTAATTTATATTTTGAAGAAATTGTTTCTTTTATAAATTATTTTGATTTAATAATGAGCTATATTAATAATGTAAATCTTTACAATGGATTTAAATAAATAGGAATTATTATTTTAAACTTATATACACATGTTTTGGAAAGCTGTGATTTAAAATAAAATCTTTCAACAATGTTTAAAAAATTAAATAAAACTTTATACATATGAAACATAAGTGTAAAACCAAGCATAGGTTATAAAATAAGTCTGACTACATAAACTAATGAAATTGTGATATTAACATAAGGTTAAGAAACAATAAGTAACTAAAGTAATAAACCAAACAAATGACTAAAACAATTTTTATAATATGAATGTAGCATGTTAAGAAAAAAAAATACAAAGCAAAGAAAATGTAAAAAATATCTGAACATAAAGTACATAAACAAAAGTAAAATTAAGCATAGGGTACTTACGCATTTAATACCTCTATCTCTAAGTAACAAACAAGTCAGTTCAAATTGTTTATAATAATCATCTCAGCCTACAAATCTCTGATCAAAGATAAAGTAAAAAGAAAAATATATCAGGCTAGATTTCAAAACCCACAAACACCCCCTGTAAAGCTCTTTCTATATTTAACTTCCCATCTCTGTTCGTTTACTTCAAAGACAAGCTATATGTATATTTTACTGTGTTCACAAATCAATGGTTAGGCTGCAACTAGTATAATAAATTACATAAGACAAAGTAAATTAATGTGCCACCCATTGTATCATATCAGCCTACAATTTGAAGATAAAATCCTCTGCCAAAGATATAAACGAAGTATTTCTAGTACAAGGAAAGTATTGTACCAGTATTGACACAGCATGTACATTTCTTCTATATATCATCCTATATTTTCACTTTCGTTCATTAAATTGGAACTGAGAAAAACATATAAACTATCAACCTAAACAAAATCAAACAACCTGTGATCATCTAAAAAAAAAAAGAAACAAAAGCATCTTTGTTCTTCTCAATAATCCTGCAACAACCCTGTATTTTGTAATTATTTTATTGTATATTTTAATTATTTTAATATAAAATTTTGATTTAAAAACTTATTTTACTTATTTGGAATGATTAAATTTATTATTTAAATATAAAATCTTGATTTTATATGAGTTATAATTCCAAACTGTGTAAGTTAAATATTTGCTTGAAATGTTGATTCTGGTCAAAACAGACAAACTGTGACTTTTAACTTAAAATTTTAAAAGTTTGAATTTTTTTTTTCTTTTATTATGAAAGTACATAAAATTCTAAGAACACCACTTTTCGTTTCGTTGAAATTGGATGTAAATTGTGAAAGTTATACCCTTTACAATATTGTGCATATATAGGGTTATTTAACAATGACTATTTTAAATTGAATAAATTACTTCTTCTTTTTTATATTATATTTTAATATGTAATAATATGTTTTATTATGTATATTTTGACTTTTAAATATTTTTAAATGATAATAGAATTTTTCCAAAATTTACTGTATTTATTTCCTATTTTTAAAGGCTGTTTTATAATTTTCTGCTATTTTCTTCATATAAATTTTACTTAATTAATATTTTTTTTATTTTGTGAATGCATTTTATTTTATTTGTTATAAATATTTTTACAAGTCCATGAAGATTTTCTAAAGTTCATTTGAAATTATTTCTAATTTTTAAAGCCTAGTCTGCAATTTTAAGCCATTTTCTTAATTTAATTATATATAATTAAAATTTATCGATTTATTTTATACATTCACTTTTATTGCTGTGTTTTACTTTATTTTATTCATTTTATATGTATTTAAATTTAAGAAAATTTTTCCAAAGTGTATTGAAGTTATTTCTAATTCCTAAGTCTAGTTTTCATTTTTTTGTGCCATTTTTCTTATTTTAATCATATCTAATTAATAATTAATAATTAATTATTAATATTTTGTTTATCTGTTATATTTTTGAATTCTAACTGAAATTTATAAGTGTTTTCAGTTATTTAAGATGTATATGAATATATATAGGAAGTTTAAAAGGTTTGAAAGCAAAGAAACGTAAAACCGTTTTAACGTTTCTTCTTCCGTTTCTTTTCCAATTAATAGATTTAATTTCCTTTGACCGTTCCTTTCTTTATTATAGCTGTGCATTTCTTACCTCATTTTCACGTGAAAACATTCCTCTCCACTTCATTTTTCACGGCTAGAAAGGTTTGGTAATGGCTCCTCTTTTCCTCTTCTTTTTGCTCTTCTTTTTCCATTGTTTTCTTATATTTTGCCTTGTTTTCTCATATGTATTGCTTGGCCTCTCCTCCATAGCCATGGCCACCACCTCCTACACCTCTTCCCTGCCATCATCACCAGCTACCCCTCTGGTCTTGACCAAGGCCGAGCCCACCATTGTAACGACCCGGTTAATTCGAAGGTATTAAATGAATTAATTTAATATGATTTCTAATCTAATTTAGAATGAAATAAAAGTCTTAAGATTTTATTTGAGTAAATGTGGGAATTAGATATAGTAATTGTAATTTAATGTAACAATTTAATATTTATATGGCAATAGATTTGAATAATGTAAATTGTCATACTTAGTATAAGTTAAATATAAGAAACCAATAAATGTTGAATTTGTGAATATTAATAATTATATTAACTAGAATGGGACTCATTAATTAAAAATCAATAGTGGAGATTTTACATTTGGTTGTAAAATGGATAGTGACTAAATAAGAGTGACCGTTGAATAAACCAATGCAATAAGTGTAGATAAGTAATTTTAATGAATGCTGTCGATAATAAACTTACGTAAATTAGTAATAAATTAATTAAGTATATAAATAGTAAATTTGTGGACATGTTGGTAAATATAACTAAATAATATGAAATAAGTATGCATTTATGATATGAAATATAGGTCAATGTTAATTTCACCTATAAATGTCCATTTATTTAATAGCAGGGTTTTAAATCAAGTAACAGATTTGTTAAAGTTTTAATTTATAATTTAATGTGAATTTTTTGGCGGTTATAGTGGAATAAATTGGAAAATGAAGAATGTTGGATCCAAATAAGTTGTAACCAAGAAAAATCCCATTTTTAATAAACTATGTGGGAAAAGAAATGAAAGCAAAATGAAAATGTGAAAATATAAAATGTAATGAAATTCTAAGTAATAATGACTTTGTTAGTTAAGTGAAAACTGATTTGATATTAAGTTGTAACTGGATAGAAATCAAATTTATTTGGAATTGATTTGCAATCAATTGAATTTATTGCAATTAAATGGATTCAATATTTAAAATAATTATGTAAATATTATTTGGAAGAAATTGAAGTTATTTGGGTAATAAGTATTGTAATTGGCTAATTCGGATACTTTAAAGTGAAACGGAAATTATTAACGCAAATAGTTGATTGCAATATTTAATTCATCTAATTGATGATAAAAATTTGTTAGATTTATTTAATAGGAATTTTGGGACATTCATTAGGTAATTGGTAATTTTGAATTGAATTAAAGGGATTACTGAAATCAAAATTTAGCAACTTTTAAACCATTGCAATTGATTTAGAATATAAAGAGTTATCTATTTAATTGAGTTAAATTTTTGAAATTGCGTTGTTGCAATTAAATGGGAAATAAAACGTTAAGGATAACCAGTATTCAAAATTTACCATCTATTTAGTATATTAATTGTAACTGATAATCAACTGCAATAAATAATAAATAATTATTACGTTAACGTTAATTTAAGTGATATTTGAAATTTAATATTTAGGAATTATGTAAATATAAGTTCAGATGAAATTGGAAATATTTACATATTGAAATATGAATCCAATGATAAATTCTTCTATTTGACAATAATAATGGAAAGTAAATTTAATTAAAATTTTGGAAATGTAATTTATAATTTGGTGAAATTAATGAAATTTGGGGATTTCTAAAATTTTAAATTCGACAAGTTAAATTTTGTTTAAATTAGTATAGGTGATTGAAAAAGTTATAATAATAAGAATCGTCAATTATCAAAAAAGAAATGGGAAATTGGATTTAATTGACTAATTTTTAATTTATTTAATTAATATAAAAATAGCCATTTTTGTCACAGACTCGGATTTCGACGAAACCAGTTTCATCGGATCCGTATCGGGAAATTATTGTAGGGTTTCAAGTTTCGTATCGATCAGACTTGTCGTTTGATTGTACGAACACGAAACGCCTTGAAATCGATTTAATTAAAATCAATTTGAAATCAATTTGGAAACTTTGTTTTCAGCATAACTTCTTCATACGATCAAATTTGGACGTGAAACTTTTTCCATCGCGTTCAGAATATTTTAAAATACCTATTTGGATATATGGGTTTAACAAATTTTGTTCCGGGGTCAGAACGGGCTTTTTGGGCCCACTACCGTTTAGCACGTTCGTAATTCGTACCCACCTAGCCTGCTGCAGTTTGTCTATAAATATGATGTGATAAACCCTAGCCTCCATCTTCTATCATTTGTCTGTATGCTCTTTTCTTCAACTCCTTCTCCCCCTCAAATGGGTGCAAACCTAGATCTATTTCGATTCAAAAATTCAAATGAAATTTCAAAATCTCCAGAAAAATTCCAGAAAAATATATGTCGATGTTCTCGAGATGCGTAATGTGGTGGTATAATTCATTCTTTGATTCGAATCATAGTTTGGCCTGTAATTGCAAATCAAGCTCGGCCGTTCGTTTTGATATTTGGTGATTTCAACGGTAGATCTTCAACGATGGCTCGATCGGGAAGTATGGTTTCGTAGAGGTCGTCGAGCAGAGCAGATCCATGAGGCTACTTGGGTTCATCGGAGTTTGGATGAGCTCGAAATTGAAGGGGAACGACCGTCGTTCATTCTCGGCCTATGGGGCGTTGGAGGCGGCGGAACCCGAGGGATTGAAGGTGAAGGTGCGGCTCGGAGAGGGGAACGAGGAGGCGTGGTCTGATCGAGGTGATGATGGGCATAGTGGGCGCGGAAATGGCCTCAGGTGGCGGCTGTACCTTACGTTCGAACAAGAGGGACGGAGGAACTAGGTTTTCGCTGCCTGCAAACGCGTGGGTGACGTGGCGTGATATTTTGAGAAGGTGAGCGTTCTTTTTATTATTTTTATTTAATTTAGATTTCAACCAGTTTAAAACGAATAACTTGAGCATACTTGGTCCGTTTTACGTGAATTTTTTTTGTTAGGATCGTAATTTAATTTCGGATCTGTTGACGCTGGTTTGGACCAATTTGGAGACCTTTAAAATTTTAGGTTTAAATTGGATTGAATTCAATTTAAATCCCAAAGGTGAGTGTTTTAACCCACTCACAACTACTAAAAGTTTTTATGTTTGTTAAATTTATATTAGATATGAGTAGAAATTTATTTATGACTGTTTGGCGTGTTTTATTCATCATATCTGTTAAATCGCATTTATTTAATTTAACTGTTAATTTATTTTATTTATTGCATATTAATTGACAGTTAGAATTTATTTATTTGCATATAAACTGCTAGTTAAACAGTTATAAAATTTATTACTGAATATAAACTGTTAGTTTAATAGTTGTTAAATTTATTTGAATATAACTGCCAGTTATTACCTGTTATATATTATCAGATATATATTGATATTGATTTATTATTGGATGATGGTTGTATGATGGATGATGTTGATGAATGGATGTTTTATTTTATATCATTAAACTGCAAGTCATCATGCATTTTCATTTCATTCGGGATTGCGGTTTGAAATGATATACAACCACATTTTTATTTTAAATTGCGGATTGAAATGATAAATATCCGTATCACTTGACCATAGGATAGAAAATTTTATACAGGCACCGTGGTCTATATATAAATATTTTTAAAGTGATTTCTATGGTTTGGATGGGATACGGTTTATAAAAATTTTTAATTTTGATATTTTATAAATGTTATTCTTCTATATATACACATATGAAGTTAAAAATTTCGAATTTAAGCTGTGTATAAATCTCTTAAATAAAAATGGAAAATTTGAGGAAATGGAGTTTGATAATTTATATTATATGTTAAATGTTTAAGTTTGGAAATTTTAAGATATGATATTTATAACTGGATTTTTCCAAGATAAGTTTAAAATGAATATTCTAGTATAATTAAATTGAAGAAAATATTTAATTGCAAAAAATAAATAAAAATTAGAGTTTATTTATGGATTTTTATGTAAATATTCAAGACTAAATAATAGAACATTTAATTTGGTTGAAGGAATAAATTCCAACTTTAGTTTTGAAATATTAATACTCCAAATGGATATATATATATATATAGAAATTGAAGTGGTTTTGGAACTTGAAAGTGGTATTTAAATTTTGGTTTAGATTTTAAATAAAGAAATATATTTGTAAAGCCATGGAAATTATTTTCTTTACAAAGTAACCTTAAAGTTAAACCATTTATTTCGTATACCGTTGAATATCCAAACCATTCAAGCTTTAGAAGTTATGGTTTTAAAATATATGAATTTCGAAATATTATGCTTTGAAAGTATAAGTCAAATCTTTGGTTCCCAGATATTTTAAATTTTAAAGCAGTATGATTTTGGAAAAGAAATATATTTGGATAAAATGATATCATATTGTTTTGGGTTTTAAGATGATATCGTATTCATAGTTTTGAAATGGAATTTTATTCTGGTTTTAAAAGTATAGACTATTTTAGATGACCGCGGTGTTATAATAACGATTGGATGGCAAAGAGACCGGGATCGGATATGGACATACTCTCTGTCGATACCGAAAACCACTTTGACTAACCGTGTACGCGGTGGAGATTCCAGAATGAAGTAGGTTGGTGGCGGCGTTTCCTGTAAGGTAAATACGTGGACCCGACTCCCGTGAGTTGGCATAAGGTGGCTAAAACAGGAGCGATTCTCGGGCCAATGAGGTCATTCCTCTGATCGGACACTACTCTTCGATATTATACTTTGACTTTGGATTGATTCAGTGGCCACTTTTTTTTTTGTTTTGGGGGAGTTTGTTCGAGGTGGGCGGTAGCTTCGCGCTGCGCGTTTCCACCAGCTCGGATAGCAATTGGTATATCTACCCTGACATTGCCTAGTTGTGCCGTGTCACCTACCCTATCACGCCTTGTACGAGTTTGGATTTCTCCCGTAGCCCGTGTGGTATCCTCTGGTGGCTTCCCGATCAGGAGGGACTATGATATTGGATGGACTACTGGGACTATTACGTGTTAAGGTGGAAAATGTAAAGCCTTAACGCTATTTAAAAGTAAGTTTATTTTATAAATAGACATTATTATAATAGCGCAATATACTACATAGTAAATAGTTTAACGGGTCCTTAGGAGATGTAAATCCCGAGCATCTCTTGAGTTATTGCACTCATATTTATTTCTGTAAATTTAACTTACATAAGATCTTTTAGTTCTGACTCGAGTGTTTTTGTCTTTTCAAATTCGCTCGGGTCAGTCCGAGCGTTTCAGGATTTGAAGATTTAGCTCTGGAGGACGAAGACGAAGATTTGTATTACTATTATCTAGTATATTATTCAACTACACCATTTAATTCCGCTGCATTGATATTATTGGTATGTGAACTCTGATATTTAATTGTATAAAGAAGAATCAAATGTTTTGTAAACAGTTTTATAAACCGTATATTTTATTATTATATTTTATCCTCCCGTTGTGAGATTCTATTTTGTTTTATTTCTTCTCTATTTTCTTATTTACCCCATAACAATCCGCCCTTCCGTATGGTTTGAATTGGCACGAGTGTCTGTTTAAATCGTGCGAAAAGGCGGGATGTTACAGTTGGTATCAAAGCTTTGGTTTAGCGATAAACCTTAGCTTTGTGGGTTTGACTCTTTACTAATAGAGTAGTAATACCCTATGGGAGTCGCTGAGCGTATATATAAGAGAGAGCGTATTTGTTAGTGTTATAAAAAGATTTTAATATTGTGTTAATCTGTTCCGTTTTGTATTTATAAATTCTGGTTGATGCATGTGACGCTATGTCATCAATAGGGATTTCTAAACACTTAATAGGACAGACCGACATAATATCTGTTTTAATATAGGTAAATGAAATAACTTTGCCTATTATATTTTCTATATATAAAAATATTTTATAAAGATATATATATATTTGGTTGCTATAGATTGGGTGTTAGGTAATAAAAATATTTTGAATAATTGAAGCTAAGTTGAAATTATAATAAATCAAAGTGGAGATTTAGAACTTAAGTCCGGGATTTTTGAAAATCTACTTTCAAAGGATTTATGAAATATAATGATTTGGTTTATAAGTATTTTCTCATATAAATATCTAGTATAATTCGGAGGAATTGTTTAAAAGAAGATTTTGGAGAAAATAAATTTTGTACTTTCCTCTCTGTCGCTGGAAAATAATTTCGGTGATGGCGGCCGCATCATCGACTTTCATTTTCGAGTTTCAAAGGGGAAAGGCCACGGTAGTAAATTCTACTGCAGATTTATTTTGAAATTATCTAAAATTTTAATTGTGTTAAATATAATTGAGATATAAAAGTTGTAAGAAATTATTTATCTATTATTTTTAAAATAATTTGAAATTCGACCCGGTATTTAATTCTTAAATTTCCATTTCTTAATGGTTTAAATTATTTTAGTGAAATAAAGGGTAAGTAATTAATGAATTGAAACCTCTAATTTAGGTAAGAGAATAAATGCAAAATTATAGAGGGCAATTTGAAAATTTTAACTTATGAGACAAAGAGTAATATTGTTGAACATTAAATTTAATTAAAAGATGAGATAAAACTTGTATAAGTTCTTTTGCATTTTCTTTAACATAAATAACTTACCAAATATGAAAAGTTGAAATGTTAGAAAAGAGATTGGAATAGAATATTATACAAGTAGAAATTTTGGAAATAATGAAGTATTCAATAAATTTGCTATATTAAATGAAAATTTAATGGTATAAACTAAAGTTATGATTGAAATTTTTCTAAAATTAAAGGTAAGAATTCTAAATAGGTGATTTTAAGCTTAAGTAAATGTGACGCCCCACCTCTATACCCACACTAGCCAAGAACATTACGGTGAATGCTGTCAACTAGCACGGAGAATAAGGCTGTTGAGGAGCGACCTTCTGTATAATTGCTTTGTGCGAGTACCGATATACCGGATAAAAATATAACTTTTCATATCAAGAGGAAATCCGACATATCGACACAAACTCAAAGCTACTACACAGTGGCTATAAAGGTCTTCGGAAACAAATATAGAAATGAATATAACTCAAATCAGTCACAGACAATTCATATCACAAAGGCGGAAATAGATATAAACATAACACATGAAAGTGTTCATCAGAGTAGTGGTCTAAAGAGATCCACAATATCACAAAAATATAGTTACATGAACTACACAAAAGAATAACTATACATTATGGAGTCTGTATCTCAAATGTATACAACAAAAACTACTAATCTAAGTAGTAAGCAAAAGGTCAGAGTAATGGATCCCCGGAGAGAAGTCAAGCCGAAGCACCTGCAACATCTCGATCTGACCCGAGTATTATTTATAAGAAAATAATAAACAGATCAGTCTAACTATAAATATCAGATAACATGATATAGAATAGGAGATATGACTAAACACATAATAATCACAATGCCAAGCTGTTATATATATAAGTAATTGAAAATCAACAAGAGATTAATCAATATCACGATAATCTACTCAAGATAAAAAGGAATGTCATACTCCTAATTTCATTCACCAAGCCACAATAAATGACATATAAGATATGGCATAGACGTATAATATCCATAATGGCATACTACTATAAGTATGTAAATGATAATCAACAAACGATTAATCAATATCAAAGAATCTTCTCAAAGATCCAAAAAGGGTATCATACCCAAAACTTGTATTCACAACAAGTTAATGACACACGAATTCACCTATGCACAAGAGTTGATAAATCATATCAATAGAATCACAAAGTTGGCGAAACATAAATTCCAGAAATCAACACAAGAAATCTAGTCAATGACACACAAATTCACCTATGCACAAGAATTGATAAATCATATCAATAGAAATCACAAAAATAGGTGAAGTATAAACTCCAGAATTCGACACACGAAATCCAGAAATTTCACAAAATAAAGGGGGGGAGGCCTATCACATGAACGGGAGCATGAAAACTCACCAACAGCTGTAACACATGAACGAGAAGCTATCTCATGGTAGCTAGCAATTAATTTGACACACGAATGGTCCGAAGACCTGACACACGAATGGTCCGAAGACCGTGGGTTGCTACCCCACCAAATTTGATTCGAAACTCCACAAAGCAGACAAAGAGACATCGCACAACTGCTAGTCTAAATAAAAAAAATGATCGTCATGATCATCGAGAAGTGTCAATTACACTAAGCTAGTAAATATATGAGTTTAGCTTCGTGTCCCATAACCACTTGCTTAACTTAAATATTTACGGACAAATTGTAGATCTCCACTAGAAAATTGTCACAAGAGTTTCAATCGAACAAGTCCAAGAATTAACCAACAAAGTAAACGCAAGCGTTTCATACCACTCATTTTACTAAGTCGTTTAATTAGATATCTCATACGAGTGAGGTAAAGGTTTGTAAATACTAATAGATTGGAAAACTGTTTTATAAACGAATTTGGTATTAAAGTAGAGTTGAAATCATTTGAAGAAAGAGTTTTGATATTTACTACTAGTATAGAAAACCTTTATATTTTTAAAGTGACAAATCACAAAGAAACCTTTATATTTTTAAAGTGACAAATCACAAAGAAGATTGTAAGAACAATCGATCACTAAGATTCACATACGAAGATGTGAATAAAATCCAAAGAAACCGATAAAGAATCCATCGAAATGGATATTCAAAAATCCCTAAAAAGGAGTCATCAAGGTCATAATAAATGATAACAACAAATAGGATCATCACGAATCGATTTAAATTGGAAATTCAATCCAAAAAGGCAAAATGGACTCAAACAGCAGGTTCAGTCGACTGAACAGAGTTTTCAGTCGACTGACCCTGTACCTGGAAATTTTCCAGATTCAGGAAACTTTCTGTTTCCAGGTTCAGTCGACTGAACAGACTTTTCAATCGACTGAATCATGCCTGGAAACTTTCGGGTTCCAGGTTCAGTCGACTGAACAGAGTTTTCAGTCGACTGAATCATGCCTGGGCTGTTTTTCAGCCTTATTCAAATGAAGAGCAAACTCTTCCAAAATGCAACCGGACGAACATTGGCTATAAGGGTTTATGCCAATCGGCAACCCGGCCCTATATGCTCCTCGATGCATCACCAAAAGCATGATCAAACATCCATAAAAGGATTTCACACAAATTTGACTTAAAAACCCAAAAAATAGAGTATTCACAAAACCAATCCAAATCAAGAGCAAATGCACATGAAGAAGTGTTAGGAATTCATACCCAACAACCAAAGATAGTTATAGTCATAGATGTGAGATAAAAATCTCACCTTTTCACAAAATCGAACAAGAAGAAGCTTGAAAGCAAATGGAGAATCAACCTCTCTTCAACACAACCCAATCGAGCTTGAATCTAAGCTCAAAAACAAGAACATTCCCAAAATTAGGTTTAGGAATTTCTGAAATTGGTAAGAGAATAAGTTGGAGAAGAAGAAGAGAAGCTTACCAATGGGTTCTTCTTGAGTTTGGAGCTAGGAATTTGATTTGCAAGAAAAACTAGGGTTTTGTATTTTTAATATCCAATCTCCCCCACCATTAATGTTATAAAAACTGAAAAGAGAAGAGAATGAGGGTGAGTGGGGAAGAGTGGCTCAGATTTGAGCATAAGTTAACATAGGGCTGAGCCCAAAACCAAACCCAAAGTGAAAAGTAGCAAAAATCAACTTTCTCCAAACATATTGAAGCTTATACTCAAAAAGATTGCAAACGGCATTTTAAACTCAATGGGAGTGGTGCCGAGTCCTAATTCGACCGTATGCAAAAAGTAGCTTTTCGGACTAAAATCCGACTAACGATAAAATATTTAAATATAAAATCGATAAATATGCGGGTTGTTACAGACTCCCCTCCTTAAAGAAATTGCATCCTCGCAATATTACAAGAAGAAGATATATAGTAACAACCATAAAAGCATATTCAACACAAAAGAAGTTTGAAATAAGAAGTTCACCTCAAAGAGCACGAGAAAGTAAGTCCGGGTGTGTTCGCTCGATGTACTCTCTAGATTCCCAAGAACAATCCTTAGGATTTGAAGACCATTGAACTTTAACAAGCGGAACATCTTTATTTCGAAGTCGTTTGACTTCCGAAGCAATGATACGAATAGGATGTTGCTCATAAGTTAAATTAGGCGAAACTTCAATCTCTTCCACAACCCTGGGCTCAAGAACAGAATCGGAATCTCGAAGACATTTCCGAAGTTGAGAAACGTGAAACACGTCATGCATAGCAGAAAACTGAGCCGGTAATAAAAGGCGATAAGCCATGGAACCAATACGTTCAGTGATAGGAAATGGCCCGATATATCGAGGCGCCAATTTTCCCGATCGACTGAAACGTACAACACCTTTCATAGGTGAAACACGAATGAACACAAGATCTCCCTCAGAAAATTCTATCTTCCTTCTCCGGTTATCGGCATAGGATTTTTGTCTACTCTGGGCTTCTCTCATCCTATGACGAATAAGATCAATCTTTTCTGTGGAATCACGAATAAAATCTGGACCTAAAACCAGCTTCTCACCGGCCTCAAGCCAACAAGAAGGAGATTGGCATGGCCTTCCATAGAGTGCCTCAAAAGGTGCCATACCAATACTAGATTGGAATCTATTATTATAGGAAAATTCAACAAGTGAAATATGATCTTTCTTCCACCAAAATCAAGAACACAAGCACGAAGAAGATCTTCAAGAGTTTGATTCACACGCTCGGTTTGTCCATCGGACTGGGGGTGATAAGCGGTGCTAAAATTAAGCTTCGTTCCTAAAGCTTTTTGAAGACTCTTCCAAAATCCACTAGTAAAAAATGGATCACGATCGCTAACAATAGAAGTAGGAACTCCATGCAATTTAACAATTTCTTTGATAAAGATTTTGGCCAAAAGTGGAACGGTTCGATTAGATCGAACGGGAATAAAATGGGAGGATTTAGTAAGTCTATCAACGATCACCCATAAGCTATCATGACCCGAACGAGAACGGGGAAGGCCGTCAATAAAATCCATGGAAATTTGATCCCACTTCCAAATAGGAATTTCTAAAGGTTGCAATAACCCACCGGGCCTTTGATGTTCGGCTTTAACGAGTTGGCAAGTCATGCAACGCTTAACGAACTTAGCGATGTCAAGTTTCATTCCCTCCCAATAATAAAGTCGCTTCATATCCGCGTACATTTTACTACTACCGGGATGAATGGTGAATTTAGAACGATGTGAATCTTCTAAAATATCTTTACGAAGATCACTAATATTTGGCACGATGAGTCTACCAAATCTCCGAACGCCGCCACGAGAATCGATATCAAGGTCTTTCAATCCTTCAATATCAATCTTATCCTTAATATTTTGGCTAAGAAGAGCCAATTCGGGATCTAGCCTTTGAGCTTCAAGAATGCGGTCTAAAAGAGAAGGATGAGCCTCAAGGCTACATAAAACAAAAGATGAACATAAATCGAGAACACGCTCTCGAATCTCACAAGTGGTTAAGATCTCGAGATCGTTCCATTCGGATATCATCATAGAAACAACAGCTTGTTGTTTACGGCTAAGAGCATCGGCGACACGATTACCCTAACCGGGAGTATAAAGAATATCAAGATCATATGGTGCAAGAAATTCGAGCCAACGCTGTTGACACAAATTAAGTTCCTTTTGAGAGAATAAATATTTCAAAGACTTATGATCTGTGTAAAGAACAAATTTCTCTCCTAAAAGATAATGATGCCAAATCCGAAGAGCGAAAACAATAGCCGCGAGTTCTAAATCATGAGTGGCATATCTAGTCTCGGCCGGCTTCAATTGCCTAGAAGCATAAGCAATAACACGTTCTTTTTGCATAAGAACGGCACCCAAACCAATGCGACTAGCATTGGTATAAACAACGAAATCTTGATTCCCCTCGGGAATAACAAGAATAGGAGCATTAGATAGGAGTTCTTTTAATTTCTGAAAAGAAGCTTCACATTTGTCCGACCAAATGTATTTAACACCTTTCTTCGTCAAGCTAGTAAGAGGCACGGCAATCTTAGAAAAGTCTTTAATAAAACCACGGTAATAGCCCGCCAATCCAAGAAAACTACGAATCTCCGTCACACTCTCCGGTCTCTTCCAATCTTAATCGCTTCAATCTTTGAAGGATCCACGGAAATTCCGGATTCGGAAATAATATGACCGAGAAACTTCGCACGAGATTGCCAAAAATGGCATTTATAAAATTTTGCCTTTAATTGATTACTCCTAAGAGTTTCCAACACAATCCGAAGATGTTTTTCATGCTCCTCCTCGGTTTTAGAATACACAAGAATATCATCGATAAAGATGAGAACAAACCGGTCGAGAAAGTCTTTAAAAACTCGATTCATTAAGTCAACGAAATAAGCCGGGGCATTCGTTAACCCAAATGGCATAACAAGCCATTCATAAGATCCATACCGAGTACGGAACGATGTCAAAGGAATGCTATCCTCTGCAATACGAAGCTGATGAAAACCGGTAGCCGAGTCCAATTGTGAAAAGACTCTAGCACCACTAAGTTGATCGAATAGATCATCAATCCGAGGTAAAGGATATTTATTTTTGATAGTAAGATCATTAAGCTTGCGGTAGTCAACGCAAAGCCTAAGTGTTCCATCGGATTTCTTCACGAAGATAGCCGAAGCTCCCCAAGGCGAGGAACTAAAGCGAATAAATTGCTTCGTTTCCAATTCAGATAATTGTTTACGCATCTCCTCGTTTTCTTTATTGGACATGCGATAAGGAGGACGAGTGATAGGTTGAGCTCTAGGAATAAGGTTAATTCTGAACTCAATTGCTCGCTTAGGTGGTAATCCTAAAACGGGCTTGAATATGTCGGAAAATTCACAAACGACGTGAATAAGAGAAATAATATCACCCTCATCATCATCGTCGTCATCACGAGGATTTAAAGAATATAAAGATGCAACCAAATCAGAATCTGAATCTTTAAGAATAACAGAAACCTGATTAACAGATTGAGGATGTCGAAGATGAATAGTCCGCTCAGGACATAGGATATGAGCTTCATAACGGTTAAGCCAATCCATTCCCAAAATCATTCCAAAGCCTAAATAACGCATGACATGCAAATCGGCTCGGAAAGAAAAATCACACAAAATAATCTCGACATCTTTACACAATAAACTGATTGTTGCGGATCCACCAACCGGATTCGCAATTCTCAAAGAAGTCATTAAACACAAAACATCCAAAGAAAAGGTATCAATAAGTTCTTTTGATATAAAAGAATGGGACGCACCCGTATCAAAAAGAACTCGAATAGGATGATCACGA
The DNA here is from genome assembly GCA_030765085.1 of Allium cepa. Lineage (NCBI taxonomy): Eukaryota > Viridiplantae > Streptophyta > Magnoliopsida > Asparagales > Amaryllidaceae > Allium > Allium cepa. The sequence continues at coordinate 926,605,684 of CM060939.1, forward strand.
AATAAAATAATTCCATCCAGAATAGAATGAGAAATACCTTGGCCACGAGATGTGTTGCCAGGGGCTTGAGCAACATTAAGCTTTCCCTCCCTCCTATTTTGAAGTCTGGGACATACATGCATAAAATGGTCCGGGATTTTGCAATACTGACAAGTACGAGGCTTTGAACACTTGTTCGCAAAATGGTCTTTCGAACCACAATTATAGCATTTCCCATGAGTAGAGGAAAAGGTCTTTTCAGCAGGAGTTGCTTGTTTCCCCTTTTTATTGGGATAAGGACCTTTAAATTTGTTTGGCCTCTTCTTGTTATTATTGAAGTTTGGTTTGGAACCCACCACTTCAACATCATTCTCCTTATCCGCCTCTTCAAGACGAAGAGCAATATCAACGAGTTGGTCGAAAGAAACTTCTAACTTTAGAAGTAATGGCTTCTTGAGATTTTTGTTTAAGCCATAGACGAATCTCTGGTTCTTCTTTAAAGGGGTGTTGATATATTCAACCCCATATTTGGAAAGCGACTCGAAATAGGCAACGTAATCAGTCACGGAGGACTCACCTTGAACAAGGTCTATAAGTCGTCGAGCCAGTGTCACTTTCGCTGCTTCTGGTACGAATTTTAACTCGAAGCGTTCTTGGAATTTCTCCCAGGTGAGATCCGCTTCATTAATCTCAGAAATAAGAAGCTCGTACCAGTCCAATGCTCTTTCTCGGAGCATACTAGAGGCCACCTGAACTCGGTGAAGGTCAATAAGATTCATGCGCGAAAAGACGCGATCGCATGTTCTAAGCCAAGCTTGGACTTCAATAACAGTTTCGGAACCTTTGAATGGCTCCCCACCCAAATTGCTGTAATCGCTGCACAAGCGTGCAAATCCCGACTTTGGGTGAGTAGGTTCCGGGTTAGCTCCAGCTGCTTGAGCATTAGTTACCAAATTAAGAAGCTGTTAAGCAGTCATAAAAACTCCATCCTGGGGTGGAGTGCTAGATGGCACGGCTCTGGGGCGGCCTGGTCTAGACATTTCTCTTCCTTTAGAAAGAAAGAAGAAGAAGAAAAATGTTATTCACCAAATTGAATATCAAGCAATCTTGATAGATAAACAAGGAATCATAAGGAAAATAGGATGAATCGGTACGAAGACTCGAATTAAATCCTAAAACACGACTCCTAAGATGGACTTAGGACAATGATCCTTGTTATAATATTCCCTATTGTTCCGAAGTTTGGCTCTGATACCAAGCTGTGACGCCCCACCTCTATACCCACGCTAGCTAAGAACATTACGGTGAATGCTGTCAACTAGCACGGAGAATAAGGCTGTTGAGGAGCGACCCTCTGTATAATTGCTTTGTGCGAGTACCGATATACCGGATAAAAATATAACTTTTCATATCAAGAGGAAATCCGACATATCGACACAAACTCAAAGCTACTACACAGTGGCTATAAAGGTCTTCGGAAACAAATATAGAAATAAACATAACACAAATCAGTCACAGACAATTCATATCACAAAGGCGGAAATAGATATGAATATAACACATGAAAGTGTTCATCAGAGTAGTGGTCTAAAGAGATCCACAATATCACAAAAGTATAGTTACATGAACTACACAAAAGAATAAGTGTACATTATGGAGTCTGTATCTCAAATGTATACAACAAAAACTACTAATCTAAGTAGTAAGCAAAAGGTCAGAGTAATGGATCCCCGGAGAGAAGTCAAGTCGAAGCACCTGCAACATCTCGGTCTGACCCGAGTATTATTTATAAGAAAATAATAAACAGATCAGTCTAACTATAAATATCAGATAACATGATATAGAATAGGAGATATGACTAAACACATAATAATCACAATGCCAAGCTGTTATATATATAAGTAATTGAAAATCAACAAGAGATTAATCAATATCACGATAATCTACTCAAGATAAAAAGGAATGTCATACTCTTAATTTCATTCACCAAGCCACAATAAATGACATATAAGATATGGCATAGACGCATAATATCCATAATGGCATACTACTATAAGTATGTAAATGATAATCAACAAACGATTAATCAATATCAAAGAATCTTCTCAAAGAACCAAAAAGGGTATCATACCCAAAACTTGTATTCACAACAAGTTAATGACACACGAATTCACCTATGCACAAGAATTGATAAATCATATCAATAGAAATCACAAAGTTGGCGAAACATAAATTTCAGAAATCAACACAAGAAATCCAGTCAATGACACACAAATTCACCTATGCACAAGAATTGATAAATCATATCAATAGAAATCACAAAAATAGGTGAAGTATAAACTCTAGAATTCGACACACGAAATCCAGAAATTTCACAAAATAAAGGGGGGCGGGGAGGCCTATCACATGAACGGGAGCATGAAAACTCACCAACAACTGTAACACATGAACGAGAAGCTATCTCATGGTAGCTAGCCATTAATTTGACACACGAATGGTCCGAAGACCTGACACACGAATGGTCCGAAGACCGTGGGTTGCTACCCCACCAAATTTGAGTCGAAACTCCACAAAGCAGACAAAGAGACATCGCACAACTGCTAGTCTAAATCACAAAAATGATCGTCATGATCATCGAGAAGTGTCAATTACACTAAGCTAGTAAATATATGAGTTTAGCTTCATGTCCCATAACCACTTGCTTAACTTAAATATTTACGAACAAATTGTAGATCTCCACTAGAAAATTGTCACAAGAGTTTCAATCGAACAAGTCCAAGAATTAACCAACAAAGTAAACGCAAGCGTTTCATACCACTCGTTTTACTAAGTCGTTTAATTAGATTTCTCATACGAGTGAGGTAAAGGTTTGTATATACTAATAGATTGGAAAACTGTTTTATAAACGAATTTGGTATTAAAGTAGAGTTGAAATCATTTGAAGAAAGAGTTTTGATATTTACTACTAGTATAGAAAACCTTTATATTTTTAAAGTGAAAAATCACAAAGAAGATTGTAAGAACAATCGATCACTAAGATTCACATACGAAGATGTGAATAAAATCCAAAGAAACTGATAAAGAATCCATCGAAATGGATATTCAAAAATCCCTAAAAAGGAGTCATCAAGGTCATAATAAACGATAACAACAAATAGGATCATCACGAATCGATTTAAATTGGTAATTCAATCCAAAAAGGCAAAATGGACTCAAACAGCAGGTTCAGTCGACTGAACAGAGTTTTCAGTCGACTGACCCTGTACCTGGAAATTTTCCAGGTTCAGGAAACTTTCTGTTTCCAGGTTCAGTCGACTGAACAGACTTTTCAGTCGACTGAATCATGCTTGGAAACTTTCGGGTTCCAGGTTCAGTCGACTGAACAGAGTTTTCAGTCGACTGAATCATGCCTGCGCTGTTTTTTAGCCTTATTCAAATGAAGAGCAAACTCTTTCAAAATGCAACCGGACGAACATTGGCTCTAAGGGTTTATGCCAATCGGTAATCCGGCCCTATATGATCCTCGATGCATCACCAAAAGCATGATCAAACATCCATAAAAGGATTTCACACAAATTTGACTTAAAAACCCAAAAATTGGAGTATTCACAAAACCAATCCAAATCAAGAGCAAATGCACATGAAGAAGTGTTAGGAATTCATACCCAACAACCAAAGATAGTTATAGTCATAGATGTGAGATAAAAATCTCACCTTTTCACAAAATCGAACAAGAAGAAGCTTGAAAGCAAATGGAGAATCAACCTCTCTTCAACACAACCCAATCGAGCTTGAATCTAAGCTCAAAAACAAGAACATTCCCAAAATTAGGTTTAGAAATTTCTGAAATTGGTAAGAGAATAAGTTGGAGAAGAAGAAGAGAAGCTTACCAATGGGTTCTTCTTGAGTTTGGAGCTAGGAATTTGATTTGCGAGAGAAACTAGGGTTTTGGAGTTTTAATTTCCAATCTCCCCCACCATTAATGTTATAAAAACTAAAAAGAGAAGAGAATGAGGGTGAGTGGGGAAGAGTGGCTCAGATTTGAGCATAAGTTAACATAGGGCTGAGCCCAAAACCAAACCCAAAGTGAAAAGTAGCAAAAATCAACTTTCTCCTGACATATCGAAGCTTATACTCAAAAAGGTCGCAAACGACATTTTAAACTCAATGGGAGTGGTCCCGAGTCCTAATTCGACCGTATGCAAAAAGTAGCTTTTCGGACTAAAATCCAACTAACGATAAAATATTTAAATAAAATATTTAAATATAAAATCGATAAATATGCGGGTTGTTATAGTAAATGAAATGAAATTCTTTAATGAATAAGGATTGATGTGTTGGGTTATAAACTTAAGTATGATTTACATGCTACTAGTTAATATAATAGGAAGTAAGTGACAAATAAATGACTGTAAACCCTAGTTAATAAATTAATAAAATCCTTTATTTATAAGAATGGAGTTATAAGGTTAAGAATTTAAGAGTAACTCAAAAGGGATACTGTAATTAAATAAAATAGAAATGTAAGCATCAACTAAATGATTGAAATTTAAGCAGTGCATTAAATGCAATACAAATAAAAGGGAAACTTACATAACCTGAATAAATGAAAATGAATAATTGAAAGTAATAAGTAGAAATAAAGAAAACAACCACTGAATGAAGAAATAAAAGTTAAAAGTTGTTAGAAATAAATGTAAATTTTTAGAGGATAATTTATGTGGTATATAAATGAAAATAAGTGAAAATAAAAGATAAACTGTTATATGAATGAAAAGATCAAACAGCTAATGTATGAAAAAAAAAATTATAATGAATTAATTGATTTGTTGGTTGAATTGTTATTGTTTGATTTATGGTTGGTCGGGTAAGGAAATTTGAAGTAGTTGGATGAATAAATAATCTATTCGATCTCATCTAAGACTGTTGAGTAAATGATGCACTGGATAGTTATTTTTCATTCCGGACCATTTCAAGCTTTGAACCCGAGCAACTATTTGTTTGTTGATTATATGGTTGTTTATATTTGTTGGGTATGCTGTTTGTTGAAATGGATGGTTGTTGGATTGATTTGATTGTTAGTGATTGAAACCACTTAGAGATTATTTGAAAATGTTATCCAAACTTTATTTATTTAAGTACATAAAGATATAATGATGATAAAACGGGTATATTCCATTTAAGGAAATAAATTTAGTAGATTATTGTTTATAAATTAAATATTTTGAATAAGATGTATTGTATTTAAATTTCTTCTTTTCCCTTCTTTTCCTTTTCGGGGACGAAAAGTTTTGAGTGGGGGAGAGTGTAACGACCCGGTTAATTCGAAGGTATTAAATGAATTAATTTAATATGATTTCTAATCTAATTTAGAATGAAATAAAAGTCTTAAGATTTTATTTGAGTAAATGTGGGAATTAGATATAGTAATTGTAATTTAATGTAACAATTTAATATTTATATGGCAATAGATTTGAATAATGTAAATTGTCATACTTAGTATAAGTTAAATATAAGAAACCAATAAATGTTGAATTTGTGAATATTAATAATTATATTAACTAGAATGGGACTCATTAATATAAAAATCAATAGTGGAGATTTTACATTTGGTTGTAAAATGGATAGTGACTAAATAAGAGTGACCATTGAATAAACCAATGCAATAAGTGTAGATAAGTAATTTTAATGAATGCTGTCGATAATAAACTTACTTAAATTAGTAATAAATTAATTAAGTATATAAATAGTAAATTTGTGGACATGGTTGGTAAATATAACTAAATAATATGAAATAAGTATGCATTTATGATATGAAATATAGGTCAATGTTAATTTCACCTATAAATGTCCATTTATTTAATAGCAGGGTTTTAAATCAAGTAACGGATTTGTTAAAGTTTTAATTTATAATTTAATGTGAAATTTTTTGCAGTTATAGTGGAATAAATTGGAAAATGAAGAATGTTGGATCCAAATAAGTTATAACCAAGAAAAATCCCATTTTTAATAAAATATGTGGGAAAAGAAATGAAACCAAAATGAAAATGTGAAAATATAAAATGTAATGAAATTCTAAGTAATAATGACTTTGTTAGTTAAGTGAAAACTGATTTGATATTAAGTTGTAACTGGATAGAAATCAAATTTATTTGGAATTGATGTGCAATCAATTGAATTTATTGCAATTAAATGGATTCAATATTTAAAATAATTATGTAAATATTATTTGGAAGAAATTGAAGTTATTTGGGTAATAAGTATTGTAATTGGCTAATTCGGATACCTTAAAGTGAAACGGAAATTATTAACGCAAATAGTTGATTGCAATATTTAATTCATCTAATTGATGATAAAGATTTGTTAGATTTATTTAATAGGAATTTTGGGACATTCATTAGGTAATTGGTAATTTTGAATCGAATTAAAGGGATTACTGAAATCAAAATTTAGCAACTTTTAAACCATTGCAATTGATTTAGAATATAAAGAGTTGTCTATTTAATTGAGTTAAATTTTTGAAATTGCGTTGTTGCAATTAAATGGGAAATAAAACGTTAAGGATAACCAGTATTCAAAATTTACCATGTATTTAGTATATTAATTGTAACTGATAATCAACTGCAATAAATAATAAACAATTATTACCTTAACGTTAATTTAAGTGATATTTGAAATTTAATATTTAGGAATTATGTAAATATAAGTTCAGATGAAATTGAAAATATTTACATATTGAAATATGAATCCAATGATAAATTCTTCTATTTGACAATAATAATGGAAAGAAAATTTAATTAAAATTTTGGAAATTTAATTTATAATTTGGTGAAATTAATGAAATTTGGGGATTTCTAAAATTTTAAATTCGACAAGTTAAATTTTGTTTAAATTAGTATAGGTGATTGAAAAAGTTATAATAATAAGAATCGTCAATTATCAAAAAAGAAATGAGAAATTGGATTTAATTGACTAATTTTTAATTTATTTAATTAATATAAAAATAGCCATTTTTGTCACGGACTCGGATTTCGACGAAACCAGTTTCATAGGATCCGTTTCGGTGAATTATTGTAGGGTTTCAAGTTTCGTATCGATCGGACTTGTCGTTTGATCGTACGAACACGAAACGCCTTGAAATCGATTTAATTAAAATCAATTTGAAATCAATTTGGAAATTTTGTTTTCAGCATAACTTCTTCATACGATCAAATTTGGACGTGAAACTTTTTCCATCGCGTTCAGAATATTTTAAAATACCTATTTGGATATATGGGTTTAACAAATTTCGTTCCGGGGTCAGAACGGGCTTTTTGGGCCAACTACCGTTTAGCACGTTCGTAATTCGTACCCACCTAGCCTGCTGCAGTTTGTCTATAAATATGATGTGATAAACCCTAGCCTCCATCTTCTATCATTTGTCTGTACGCTCTTTTCTTCAACTCCTTCTCCCCCTCAAATGGGTGCAAACCTAGATCTATTTCGATTCAAAAATTCAAATGAAATTTCAGAATCTCCAGAAAAATTCCAGAAAAATATATGTCGATGTTCTCGAGATGCGTAATCTGGTGGTACAATTCGTTCTTTGATTCGAATCATAGTTTGGCCTGTAATTGCAAATCAAGCTCGGCCGTTCGTTTTGATATTTGGTGATTTCAACGGTAGATCTTCAGCGATGGCTCAATCGGGAAGTATGGTTTCGTAGAGGTCGTCGAGCAGAGCAGATCCATGAGGCTACTTGGGTTCATCGGAGTTTGGATGCGCTCGAAATTGAAGGGGAACGGCCGTCGTTCATTCTCGGCCTATGGGGCGTTGGAGGCGGCGGAACCCGAGGGATTGAAGGTGAAGGTGCGGCTCGGAGAGGGGAACGAGGAGGCGTGGTCTGATTGAGGTGATGATGGGTGTAGTGGGCGCGGAAATGGCCTCAGGGTGGCGGCTGTACCTTACGTTCGAACAAGAGGGACGGAAGAACTAGGTTTTCGCTGCCTGCAAACGCGTGGGTGACGTGGCGTGATATTTTGAGAAGGTGAGTGTTTTTTTTTTATTATTTTTATTTAATTTAGATTTCAACCAGTTTAAAACGAATAACTTGAGCATACGTGGTCCGTTTTACGTGAATTTTTTTTGTTAGGATCGTAATTTAATTTCGGATCTGTTGACGCTGGTTTGGACCAATTTGGAGACCGTCGAAATTTTGGGTTTAAATTGGATTGAATTCAATTTAAATCCCAAAGGTGAGTGTTTTAACCCACTCACAACTACTAAAAGTTTTTATGTTTGTTAAATTTATATTAGATATGAGTAGAAATTTATTTATGACTGTTTGGCGTGTTTTATTCATCATATCTGTTAAATCGCATTTATTTAATTTAACTGTTAATTTATTTTATTTATTGCATATTAATTGACAGTTAGAATTTATTTATTTGCATATAAACTGCTAGTTAAACAGTTATAAAATTTATTACTGAATATAAACTGTTAGTTTAATAGTTGTTAAATTTATTTGAATATAACTGCCAGTTATTACCTGTTATATATTATCAGATAAATATTGATATTGATTTATTATTGGATGATGGTTGTATGATGGATGATGTTGATGAATGGATGTTTTATTTTATATCATTAAACTGCAAGTCATCATGCATTTTCATTTCATTCGGGATTGCGGTTTGAAATGATATACAACCGCATTTTTATTTTAAATTGCGGATTGAAATGATAAATATCCGTATCACTTGACCATAGGATAGAAAATTTTATACAGGCACCGTGGTCTATATATAAAATATTTTAAAGTGATTTCTATGGTTTGGATGGGATACGGTTTATAAAAATTTTGAATTTTGATATTTTATAAATGTTATTCTTCTATATATATTTACATATGAAGTTAAAATTTTTGAATTTAAGCTGTGTATAAATCTCTTAAATAAAAATGGAAAATTTGAGGAAATGGAGTTTGATAATTTATATTATATGTTAAATGTTTAAGTTTGGAAATTTTAAGATATGATATTTATAACTGGATTTTTCCAAGATAAGTTTAAAATGAATATTCTAGTATAATTAAATTGAAGAAAATATTTAATTGCAAAAAAAAAAAAAAAAATTGGAGTTTTATTTATGGATTTTTATGTAAATATTCAAGACTAAATAATAGAACATTTAATTTGGTTGAAGGAATAAATTCCAACTTTAGTTTTGAAATATTAATACTCCAAATGGATATATATATATATATATATATATATATATATATATATATATATATATATATATATAGAAATTGAAGTGGTTTTGGAACTTGAAAGTGGTATTTAAATTTTGGTTTAGACTTTAAATAAAGAAATATATTTGTAAAGCCATGGAAATTATTTTCTTTACAAAGTAACCTTAAAGTTAAACCATTTATTTCGTATACCGTTGAATATCCAAACCATTCAAGCTTTAGAAGTTATGGTTTTAAAATATATGAATTTCGAAATATTATGCTTTGAAAGTATAAGTCAAATCTTTGGTTCCCAGATATTTTAAATTTTAAAGCAGTATGATTTTGGAAAAGAAATATATTTGGATAAAATGATATCATATTGTTTTGGGCTTTAAGATGATATCGTATTCATAGTTTTGAAATGGAATTTTTATTCTGGTTTTAAAAGTATAAACTATTTTAAATGACCGCGGTGTTATAATAACGATTGGATGGCAAAGAGACCGGGATCGGATATGGACATACTCTCTGTCGATACCGAAAACCATTTTGACTAACCGTGTACGCGGTGGAGATTCCAGAATGAAGTAGGTTGGTGGCGGCGTTTCCTGTAAGGTAAATACGTGGACCCGACTCCCGTGAGTTGGCATAAGGTGGCTAAAACAGGAGCGATTCTCGGGCCAATGAGGTCATTCCTCTGATCGGACACTCCTCTTCGATATTATACTTTGACTTTGGATTGATTCAGTGGCCACTTTTATTTTTGTTTTGGGGGAGTTTGTTCGAGGTGGGCGGTAGCTGCGCGCTGCGCGTTTCCACCAGCCCGGATAGCAATTGGTATATCTACCCTGGCATTGCCTAGTTGTGCCGTGTCACCTACCCTATCGCGCCTTGTACGAGTTTGGATTTCTCCCGTAGCCCGTGTGGTATCCTCTGGTGGCTTCCCGATCAGGAGGGACTATGATATTGGATGGACTACTGGGACTATTACGTGTTAAGGTGGAAAATGTAAAGCCTTAACGCTATTTAAAAGTAAGTTTATTTTATAAATAGACACTATTATAATAGCGCAATATACTACATAGTAAATAGTTTAACGGGTCCTTAGGAGATGTAAATCCCGAGCATCTCTTGAGTTATTGCACTCATATTTATTTCTGTAAATTTAACTTACATAAGATCTTTTAGTTCTGACTCGAGTGCTTTTGTCTTTTCAAATTCGCTCGGGTCAGTCCGAGCGTTTCAGGATTTGAAGATTTAGCTCTGGAGGACGAAGACGAAGATTTGTATTACTATTATCTAGTATATTATTCAACTACACCATTTAATTCCGCTGCATTGATATTATTGGTATGTGAACTCTGATATTTAATTGTATAAAGAAGAATCAAATGTTTTGTAAACAGTTTTATAAACTGTATATTTTATTATTATATTTTATCCTCCCGCTGTGAGATTCTATTTTGTTTTATTTCTTCTCTGTTTTCTTATTTACCCCATAACAATCCGCCCTTCCGTATTGTTTGAATTGGCACGAGTGTCTGTTTAAATCGTGCGAAAAGGCGGGATGTTACAACCATGGTGCCAAAACTCCAAAAAAAATGCAACAATGCCCTTGAACAATGCTAGTTTGACCACCTTTGCCTCATCTCCTTCAACCACCACCTTAATCACCACCATAGCCACCTCCACCACCTCTGACCCGATCTCCACCCTCTGCCACATCACCCTCCACCCTTTGGAAATCAGACCATGACCAAGCCGTGCCCATCCATTGAAGCTAGCACCACAAAACTTCCACAAAACTCCTTAAAACATTGCCTAGACCACACATATCTTCACCTACCCTCCATATCTTGCTTTGGCCACCCCTTAGCCACCACCACCAGCCACTCCACCACCTTTGGCCGCTGCTCCAGCTACTGTCCAGACCTGTACAAGCATGGCCAAGCCACCACATTCCCATGGCCGAGCCAAGAATGTCACAAAAACTCAACTTATTTAACCTTGACCCTACATATGCTTTATGTTGCACCACTACACCTTCATCTCCACTTGTTGCCTTGCCTATATGATGTTAAACCTGACCTATATGATGTCATACCTGAGCCAAAGCATCATCATAGCCAAGCATAAGTGTCCCTTAGGCCAAGCATTGAAGTGGTTGAAGCAAGGTCCAATCTATCTTGTTCATTTTGCTTTGTATTTCAAAATTGTTTCAATGTTATTTTATGTTGAATGTTTATATATTGTCTTGTTTGTTTTGTTTTGGGTTGTTGATACAAAATCATATCTTGGCTATCTTTCAACTTAAATCAAAAGTCGTGCAATTGTGCTTGTCGTGCCTTTGGAGTTGTGCTTGTATGTTGTTTTGGTCTCTAGCTTTGAAAAAGGTGAGTCTTTCTCACTCTGACATTTATACTTATGAAAAGTGAATTGATGACAAGTGTTTAGTAATATAAAATGTTTATGCAAGTTAATGATGATCAGATGATATGCTATGCCATGTTATTACCATGTTAAAACTGTTAATTTTCACCTGACATCTCATATATGACTGTATATTGTGATATTGACCTTGTTTATATTATTTCTGTATATGATCACACTACAAGTTCCCTGTTAGAAAAAAAATGTTATGGGCTGAAATGATAGGCCTGAATGGTTTTAAAATTTTCATTTTGACTTGGGATTGCGGGTTGAAATGATAAAACCTGGATTTTTCTTTGTAAATTATGGGTTGAAATGATATATTACCCGTATCACTTTACCTAGCGTAGAAAATTTTATACAGGCCCGTAGTTAAAATATGCTTTTCTAAAAAGTTTAAAATATTTTAGAAATTTAATTATTATAATATTTTGATTTGAAATTTAATAAAAATAAAATTTTTGTAAAATATTATTGATTTTCTGAATAATTGTAAGTGAAATGAATTAATGAAAAAGTTAGAAATTTTGAACGTAAGTTATTTTGAAAATTTTGATTTAATTTTAATTGGAAATTTAATTGAGTATGAAATTATGATGAAATTATGATAATTTGAATTTAAATGAATTTAAAATGATTTTATCATATTTATGATTTTTTAATAAAGTTGAAATGTGAAATGAATAAATATTTTAAGTTGAAACTTTGAAATATAACTAGAATTGGAAATTTATGAAATTGACGTAAAGTGAACTTTTAGTTAAGCAAATAAAAATAAAACTAAGTTATATTTGAGAATTTGAACTTAAGTGTTAAGTTGAAATTTAATGTAATGGATTTTAAAATTGAACATTGCATTTTAATAAGTGGATTATTATAAATCTTGATTTTTGAATGGAAATTTAACACTGTAAAATCATGAACTTGAGGAAAATTAAATGATGTTATAAATGTGAAAATGTATGACTTTATAAGTTAAACATGTTTTAATAAAAATATAACTGGTTGAGAAATTTTATTGAATATTTGAAGTTAATTGACTGCATTTTTGAAATGATATTAATTACAATGTAAATGATATTACAGCAATTGTAAATACTGTAGTTGATGACAATGAACTAAAAAAAAAAGCTATTGAGAAAAACTATTATAGAAATTGTTGTAAGTACTATGATTTTTGAATTTAACCAAGTTTATTTGAAATTTAAGAAAACTCTATTACAACATTTTTAAACGTTGTCTTTTGTTAAATTGAACTGTTTTGAATGTAACTTTCCGTAGAGTTTTCTAAATGATGCGAAAAGTGAATTTTCACTGTTTTGATAAACTTAAGTGAATAAATAAACTTTGGAAGTTGAAATTTTTGGAAATTTAATAATTTAATTATTATACATAATAACTTCATTGAAATGATAAAAAAAGAATTTTTGGAATATAAACTGTTTTGAAATGAATGAAGTTTTGAAAAGATACGATATTTTGATATATTAAAATGATTTGAAAGGTAGTGTTGAAGGGTATGAAAATTTAATATATTGGAATGATTAGAAATGACTTGATATTTATTTTGATAAATATTTGAATTGAAAGATATTTTACGATGATATATTGAAATGGTTTTGGAAATGATTTAATCTTTATTTTGATAAAGATTTGGATTGAAAAGGATATTTTATTTTGAAGTATAAAATATTGTTTTAAAGTTATAACTACGGGTTATAATAATGATTGGTTGTTAAAGAGACCGGGATCGGATATTGTCTTATAGCTGGCCAATCCGAAAACCACTTTAACAACTGTGTACGCGGTGGAGATTCCAGAATGAAGTAGGATGGTGGCGACGTTCTCGAGGTATATTACGTGGACCCAACTCCCGTGAGTTGGCATATATGACTAAAACAGGAGCTATACCGGGCTACACAAAGGGTCGCACCCTTTCATCGAGCATGCTCCATCGAAAACCATTCTATTACTGTTGTGATTCGATTCGGTGGCGCCACTTTGATTCAGGGGTATTGTTCGAGGTGGGCGGAAGCTGCTGGCTTGCCGTCACCACCGGTCCGGGAGTGCAAACGGTGTATCCACCCTGGCATTGCCTCGCGTGCCGTGTCATATCCTTATATCGATCCCACTACGATTTTGGTTTTAAAGATCCGACCGCGTTAAGGTTCACCATCCCCTTAACGCTATTTTCTATATGATTATACTTTACTGATTAGACACTACCGTATATAGCGTATATTACTACATAGTAAATAATTTAACGGATCCTTAGAGGATGCACGATCCCAAGCATCCTTTAAGTTACTGATGCATTTTGTTACTGTTCACTTGAGTTGATTTACAGTTTATAAGTATTTATGTCCTGACTCGAGGGTTTTGTGTTTTGCTTTACGCACGGGTCAGATTGATTGAGTTAGCATTCACGATTCACCTTCGGAGTTGGAGCTTTCCTTGAAGATCCAGCCTTCTATTTTGTTTCAGTATCCAGTGTTTCAGTGATGTATCTTGTTACTCTTCTGTTGTACTCATTTAACTCTGATGTATCTTATATTTTTTTTTAGTAGCTTCATGAACTACTATCTCTTTTACTTCCGCTGCATTATTATATACTCTGTGTCTGTGATCTGTGATTTTTATTTACTGTATATTCTGAGGTTTGCCAAAATTTTATTTACAACACGGTATTTTGAGCAATTCAATTCCGGCATGAGTGTCTGCCTATGCACTTATAATGGATGCGAATGGTTGAAAATACCGAGTCGTTACAGTTGGTATCAGAGCTTTGGCAGCTCTAGACAAAACTCAGCATATGGAGTGAATGTATTTACAGAATCACTTTCATTCGAGTTTGAATCTCTCTCTTTTGACTCGATTCCTTTGATTTTTGGAACATTCCCTACGGTTCCAAAATCTATTCGTATCCCTCACTATTCATCTTCTTTTGACTCTGGAGCATTCCATAACTCCGCTTCGAATGATCTTTCTAGTGAGTCGGCTTGTCACGCCAATTTCAAATTTAATTGAAAAGGGGGAAAACTCCTTTGCAGTTAGCATCGATTCACCAGAGATTCTTATCTATCCTTGGTTTAGATGCTAATATCTTTTGTTATTCCAAACTCTAACTCTTGAGATCGAATGTATATTTACCCTAGAAAAATCAACATTGATCTTATTCTTTAAGTCACGGTTGACCCGGTTAAGGTTGCCCGTGATTTATATAAGCTTATCCATCTTCCTATTCTGTTATTTAATCATGTCATCCTTGTTTCCAACTTATTTTTAAATCATAATCTCCTTTGATTTGTGTTAATCAAAAAAATTTGAATCTCTATCCTTCTTTGAAAATCTATTCATGTATAGTGTATTTGTAAACTAGTATTTAAAATTTAAAATGTTTTATATATTGTGTTGTTTGAGTTGTTGATGTTGAGTTGGGTTTCTGATCGATACGTCTGATCAGCGCTATCGATAAGATTTCCAAAACACTTTGACAGAACAAACGGACACAATATATTTAAAAAAAATTTGGTTAATGAAATAAATTTTGATATATAAGTAAATTAATGCAACTTAATGAAATGAATTTAAAACAAGAATTTGAGGATTTAAATTCCGATTATTTCGAACTTTGGTTTAAAGTTTTAAAAGGTTATATTACTTAAAGTATTTTGAATAGAATTTGTTTTCAAAGAATTTTTAAAGGTTTAAAATTAGTGCTTTTCTCTTTGTCGCTGGAAAATAACTTCGGTGATGATCGCGACATCATCGACGTTCATTTTCGAGTTTCGAAGTTAGGAGACTGTTCTGTAGTCTTGCTACAGCTTTGTTTAAGGAAATTAAATTGATTTGAATTTCTAAAATATGACTTGATTTATAATATATATATATAGATATATGATTGAAATTTGATTTGACATATATTATTACTTATCTTTAAATGGTTTGAAGAAATCGGAAATTTAATTCTTAAATTTTATTTTAAAGAATAATTCCAAAAAAAAATCAATCTATCGAAATTTTGGATGAATATCAAGCATGAAATGATTTAATTGGAAGGTTTATTTGTATAATACAATTGCATTCAAATATAACTTACCAAAATTTCAGAAGTTAAAAATGTAATTGGATAATATACAATATAAAAAAGATGTATAAATAAAATTTGAGTGGTTATAATAAATGCTATACACTTAAATTTTAAGTTATAAAACGATTAACAGAGTTAAAGAATAATAAAGGGTAATTGAATAACTTACAATAAAACAATGTTAGAAGAACTAAGAATAAAATAAAGCAGTTATAATAAGTGTAAGTATATTTAACATCGGTGATGAATATATTGAGAGGAATAAATTTAAGTTTAATTAGGAATAAAGAAGAATTAAATTTATTAAAAAATTGTGAGTGTAATAAATGATTATTTTTCAAACCCATGGTTTTGAAATTTGTTAATTTATGATGATTGGATAATAAGATAATGAAATTTGAGATAGTTAAGATTTATTTAACTTGTGTAAAGATTTATTCTCTGTTTAAGTTGAAATCTCCATGCTTTCAAGTTCATTTCCTTATTTTGTTTTTCAAACTATCTTTTGGTTGTCCTTATCATCCTTATCTTGCTATAGACCAGTATAGGCATCTTTCTATAATCTTTCTGTTTAGAAATCTTTCTATAATCTTTGATAGACCTTTGGTAATCATTTTGAATCCACCTTTTTCGTGCTTGTGTTCTTGATTCTGGAGGATCTTGGAAAGGCACCTCCACCTTGTAAAACTTACCTATAACAACAGTTATCAGGTATAACTTCAATCTTCTTGTCATCTTATCTTAATCCTATTTCACTCTATCTTCTAGTGCCCTTCCATACCTCATTCCTTTTCGGGGACGAAAAGTTTTGAGTGGGGGAGAGTGTAACAACCCTGTATTTTGTAATTATTTTATTGTATATTTTAATTATTTTAATATAAAATTTTGATTTAAAAACTTATTTTACTTATTTGGAATGATTAAATTTATTATTTAAATATAAAATCTTGATTTTATATGAGTTATAATTCCAAACTGTGTAAGTTAAATATTTGCTTGAAATGTTGATTCTGGTCAAAACAGTCAAACTGTGACTTTTAACTTAAAATTTTAAAAGTTTGAAATTTAAATTTTTTTCTTTTATTATGAAAGTACATAAAATTCTAAGAACACCACTTTTCGTTTCGTTGAAATTGGATGTAAATTGTGAAAGTTATACCCTTTACAATATTGTGCATATATAGGGTTATTTAACAATAACTATTTTAAATTGAATAAATTACTTCTTCTTTGTTATATTTTATTTTAATATGTAATAATATGTTTTATTATGTATATTTTGACTTTTAAATATTTTTAAATGATAATAGAATTTTTCCAAAATTTACTGTATTTATTTCCTATTTTTAAAGGCTGTTTTATAATTTTCTGCTATTTTCTTCATATAAATTTTACTTAATTAATTTTTTTTTAATTTTGTGAATGCATTTTATTTTATTTTTTATAAATATTTTTACAAGTCCATGAAGATTTTCTAAAGTTCATTTGAAATTATTTCTAATTTTTAAAGCCTAGTCTGCAATTTTAAGCCATTTTCTTAATTTAATTATATATAATTAAAATTTATTGATTTATTTTATACATTCACTTTTATTGCTGTGTTTTAATTTATTTTATTCATTTTACATGTATTTAAATTTAAGAAATTTTTTCCAAAGTGTATTGAAGTTATTTCTAATTTCTAAGTCTAGTTTTCATTTTCTGTGCCATTTTTCTTATTTTAATCATATCTAATTAATAATTAATTATTAATATTTTGTTTATCTGTTATATTTTCGAATTCTAACTGAAATTTATAAGTGTTTTTAGTTATTTAAGATGTATATGAATATATATAGGAAGTTTAAAAGGTTTGAAAGCAAAGAAACGTAAAACCGTTTTAACGTTTCATCTTCCGTTTCTTTTCCAATTAATAGATTTAATTTCCTTTGACCGTTCCTTTCTTTATTGTAGCTGTGCATTTCTTACCTCATTTTCACGTGAAAACATTCCTCTCCACTTCATTTTTCACGGCTAGAAAGGTTTGGTAATGGCTCCTCTTTTCCTCTTCTTTTTGCTCTTCTTTTTCCATTGTTTTCTTAAATTTTGCCTTGTTTTCTCATGTGTATTGCTTGGCCTCTCCTCCATAGCCACGGCCACCACCTCCTACACCTCTTCCCTGCCATCATCACCAGCTACCCCTCTGGTCTTGACCAAGGCCGATCCCACCATGGAGCCAAAACTCCAAAAAAATGCAACAATGCCCTTGAACAATGCTAGTTTGACCACCTTTGCCTCATCTCCTTCAACCACCACCTTAACCACCACCATAGCCACCTCCACCTCTGACCTGACCTCCACCCTCTGCCACATCACCCACCACCCTCTGAAAATCAGACCATGACCAAGCCGTGCCCATCCATTGAAGCTAGCACCACAAAACTTCCACAAAACTCCTTAAAACATTGCCTCTACCACACATATCATCACCTACCCTCCATATCTTGCTTTGGCCACCCCTTAGCCACCACCACCAGCCACTCCACCACCTTTGGCCGCTGCTCCAGCTACTATCCAGACCTGTACAAGCATGGCCAAGCCACCACAAGCCCATGGCCGAGCCAAGAATGTCATAAAAACTCAACTTATTTAACCTTGACCCTATATATGCTTTATGTTGCACCACTACACCTTCATCTTCACTTGTTGCCTTGCCTATATGATGTTAAACCCGACCTATATGATGTCATACCTGAGCCAAAGCATCATCATAGCCAAGCATAAGTGTCCCTTAGGCCAAGCATTGAAGTGGTTGAAGCAAGGTCCAATCTATCTTGTTTATTTTGCTTTGTATTTCAAAATTGTTTCAATGTTATTTTATGTTGAATGTTTATATATTGTCTTGTTTGTTTTGTTTTGGGTTGTTGATACAAAATCATATCTTGGCTATCTTTCAACTCAAATCAAAAGTCGTGCAATTGTGCTTGTCGTGCCTTTGGAGTCGTGCTTGTATGTTGTTTTGGTCTCTAGCTTTGAAAAAGGTGAGTCTTTCTCACTCTGACATTTATACTTATGAAAAGTGAATTGATAACAAGTGTTTAGTAATATAAAATGTTTATGCAAGTTAATGATGATTATTACCATGTTATTACCATGTTAAAACTGTTAATTTTCACCTGACATCTCATATATGACTATATATTGTGATATTGACCTTGTTTATATTATTTCTGTATATGATCACACTGCAAGTTCCCTGTTAGAAAAAAAAATGTTATGGGCTGAAATGATAGGCCTGAATGGTTTTAAATTTTTCATTTTGACTTGGGATTGCGGGTTTGAAATGATAAAACCCGGATTTTTCTTTGTAAATTACGGGTTGAAATGATATATTACCCGTATCACTTTACCTAACATAGAAAATTTTATACAGACCCGGAGTTAAAATATGCTTTTCTAAAAAAATTAAAATATTTTAGAAATTTAATTATTATAATATTTTGATTTGAAATTTAATAAAAATAAATTTTTTTTA
Source organism: Allium cepa (assembly GCA_030765085.1). Taxonomy (NCBI): domain Eukaryota; kingdom Viridiplantae; phylum Streptophyta; class Magnoliopsida; order Asparagales; family Amaryllidaceae; genus Allium; species Allium cepa. The sequence goes on from CM060939.1 coordinate 926,624,914, forward strand.
AAATATTATTGATTTTCTGAATAATTGTAAGTGAAATGAATTAATGAAAAAGTTAGAAATTTTGAACGTAAGTTATTTTGGAAATTTTGATTTAATTTTAATTGGAAATTTAATTGAGTATGAAATTATGATAAATTTATGATAATTTGAATTTAAATGAATTTAAAATGATTTTATCATATTTATGATTTTTTAATAAAGTTGAAATGTGAAATGAATAAATATTTTAAGTTGAAACTTTGAAATATAACTAGAATTGGAAATTTATGAAATTGACGTAAAGTGAACTTTTAGTTAAGCAAATAAAAATAAAACTAAGTTATATTTGAGAATTTGAACTTAAGTGTTAAGTTGAAATTTAATGTAATGGATTTAAAAATTGAACATTGCATTTTAATAAGTGGATTATTATTAAATCTTGATTTTTGAATGGAAATTTAACCCTATAAAATCATGAACTTGAGGAAAATTAAATGATGTTATAAATGTGAAAATGTATGACTTTATAAGTTAAAAATGTTTTAATAAAAATATAACTGGTTGAGAAATTTTATTGAATATTTGAAGTTAATTGACTGCATTTTTGAAATGATATTAATTACAATGTGTTTGCGCCAAAATTGGTCACAAACCCCAAGTATTGTGAAAGCACCAGTGTTGGAATATAAATCAGCAATATCCAAACACAAATCACGGATCTAAGCAAGCAACACATAGCAAAATAGAAATTATGAACAAGAACACACAATTTATAGTGGTTCGGCTATCTCCGGCCTACGTCCACTTCAAAGGTTTTAACTTTTATTGATGTTGTTCGCTGATTACTCTTGATTACAGCGGATTATAATGAATTGTAGTTCTGAAATTCAAGTACAACGGTGGTTGTTGAGTACTAAGTAGAGCCTTGGTGGAGTCTAGATGCTTCAGAGTCTTGATTTTGCCAAAGAGAATCCCCTCCCCTTTCTGAATGACCTGAGGCTCTATTTATAGGCGTAGGAGGCTGATATTTCTCCTAGAAATCAGGTAGACCACTTCCAGCACGTGAGGGGGCCCACATTGGGATCGATTCGACCCTACGTTCGAATCGATCAAGAAATCGTCCAATCATGGTGAAATTTGGCGTGGACATTCTTCAACATGTAGATGAACTCCTGTAAAAATTTCATTGGATTTGGATCAGTGGATTGGGAGTTATGATCGGTTCGAAATGGCGCTTTTCGGTGTGCTGGGTGGTTCGAACCGATGCTATGGACTCCTTCGAATCGATCAGTTCGAAACGAGTACTTCGAATCGATCTAAGGGATGACGTGGCGCGCCTTCTCCGAGTCGACCCTAACCTGTCGCCGAGTTGAATGGGTCGAGTCCGAGTTCTTTCCCGTGTTCACTGGATGGCTTCGTGGTTGGATTCGAGGTTCATCTTCGAATCGATGGAATGTCGTTTGTTCGAATCGATCCAGACGCGTCACCTTGGATCGATTCGAAGTTGTCTTAACACGTTGGATTCGAAGATAGCATGGGGCGAGGTGACTTGGATGGATTCGAAGCAAGGCTCAGTCCATGGATTCAGAGTCAGGTCGTGGATGGATTCGGAGCAAGGCTATCTGGGGGTTTACTTGATGGAGTCGAAGCGAGGGCATTTCTCATGGATCCGATGCAATGGCAACTCCATGGATACGAACTCCATAACCTGGAGGGATTCGAAGAGAGGACATCGTGATGGAGTCGAAGTCAATGGTGTTGAAGCAGGATGGAGTCGTTGGCTGATGGATTCGAACATGATGGGTTCTAACTAGATGGGTTCGAACTAGTCAGGGTGATGGGTTCGAACCGAGCAATGCCCATTCCTCTTAGCTTGAATCCATCATAACTTGAGCATACGAATTCAGATTGACTTGAAATTTGAAATGCAGACTTCTATGATCTTTCTTGTCGTGTCCTATCAATTGTGGCCCGTCCCGGACTCGGACAAAATTCATTGATATCCATGGTTATCCTGCAATGCATGGTTGATATTCATGAATAGTATTCATTGCCTTTCAGTAAATTTTGGATATCTCAACTTTGCCAAAAGTTGGGATAACATTTTGCCCCCCAAAACATGCCTTTTCGTAAAAGGTATGTTTTGAATGGTCTTATATCAGGTGTAAGGAATTCATGTTTCGTTCATAGCTGTGGTATTATCAATCAAGTTTGTGGCTGTTCGAAGCCAAATCAATATTCGTTCTTTCCGTAGAAGTTGAGAATGAAGTTTCGTAGTCTCTCCGGACTATTACTGGCTACTCTAAACCTTTACTAAGTCCGTTCCAGACTTAGTGATTGAATAGAAAGATCCTATTGCTCTCTGGCGTTGCCTTCTATCCCTTGCACTCTGGTCCCAGTTAGGACGTATAGCGATATCATGGTCGTTCTGGACCGATCATAGCCTCTCCGGGCTCTTGCTGGATCCCATCCTGTCACTCTCCGTTGAAGGGGAAACAGCGCTTAAGTGAGCCGATCCTGTCGCTCTCCGGCGAAGCAACTCACTTCCTGCACTCCGGTTCAGTGTATCTGAACATTTAGCGATGTCTTGGTCATTCAAGACCGATCATAGCCTCTCCGGGCTCTTGCTGGATCCCATCCTGTCACTCTCCGGTGAAGGGGAAACAGCGCTTAAGTGAGTCGATCCTGTCGCTCTCTGGCGAAGCAACTCACTTCTTGCACTCCGGACCCCATCTCTCTCTGGGTAGGGTCATAAAGCGATCATGTTTATATTGGTATTTAGTGTTCATCCTTTGACTCTCCGGTCAAAAGGTTTATTTCAAGAAGTTCTAATTTATTTATCAAAATTCAAGTTTTAGATGTTCAATCTCAAACATCAGAAAAAAGCTAAAAACTGCCTCTCCGGGCGTAGCGGTTTATCTCCATCTCAGGGCATGCCTAGGGATCTCTCCGGTTCCCGTACATGTGTAAGTGGAGTAACCGTTTATTCTGAAAATAAATCTAAATAAAATTATTTGACCGAAGTCCAAATCCTGGACTTGGCCCTTGCCATCTTCAATCAGTTGATGACGAGTCGTGATCCCGATCCAGGATCGTTCCTGTTAGGTGGAGGCGGTAGTTGTTCAAGCCTTGTCGCTGCTGTCCGTTCTCTGACAAATTGCGGCAATCTACCACTCCTGGCATGTTCTTCCACCTCATCCTTTAGGTGACGGCATTCATCTGTAGTGTGCCCATCCAGCTCATGGAATAGGCAATATTTTCCAGTCCTGCGCTCCCGCTCAGTGGGATCCCTTATAGGTGGCTTTCGATAGGGGAGTTGCCCCCTAGTTTCAGTGTAGATTCTTTCTAGGCCTGCAGTCAGATCGGTGTACTGCCTGAATCTTGGTTCTCGGAATTTCTTCCGTTTATCAGGACCATCGTGTCTGTCATCCTGTTTCCTCTTTCCCTTGTCCGCTCCGGACTGTTCTCCGGAGGTTCCTACGCTTTGTGTGGTATTTATTTCACGACTCTCGGCTCGTGATTCTTCTAACCGAATGAACTTTTCAGCTTTATGAAAGAACTCTCCAAGATCTTGCGGTGGATCTTTAGTTAGAGAATCCTTAAATTTGGTGCCTTCCGCAACTCCTGCCACCGCCGCCATTAAAATCATTGATGGATCCGGGCGATCTACAGAAGTCACTGTCACATTGAATCTTAACAGAAAATCTTTTATGGACTCTCCGGTCCTCTGCTTGATTGATGCTAAGGTCATCACACTCTTGGGTCGCGTCACGTGGACCCTAAACTGTCTCATGAAGCAATCTACAAGCTCGCTCCATGTTCCGATTGATCCAGTCTCTAGTTGTCTGAACCATAATGAAGCTAAATCTGTCAAATATAAAGGGAAGCATCGTGCCATCACTTCCTCGGATGCCCCCAGCACTTCCATGTGCCTAATATATCTTGTAATATGCATGGTCGGGTCTGATCTCCCATCATATGGTTCTAGCGCTGGTAGTTTGAACTTTGGAGGGTTCCTTGCGTTTCGGATGTTTAGAGTGAATGGACTCCGACTAACTTCTTCTAGGCCTCCGCTAGGCAATCCTCCTCTCATGATTCGTCGCATTAGGCCTATCATTCTCTCATCTCCGTCTAGGGGTTGGCCCTTCGTCGGATTCCTGTCCTGCCCCCCGAGCCTTGAAGGGAATTCTAGTACGTATTCTTCTGGTGGCTCGTTAGCATAGGCATTGGCTCCAGTCTGTTGAGCTTCGTCTGTTGGTTTTCCAGTATCGGACCCTGAGGGTCTGCCCCCAAGGCCTTGCTGACCACCTTCAACTCCTGTATTCTGACCTTGAGCCTGTCCTTCATTTGCTTCTGCAATCCTGATTCCTTGTCCCGTACTCGTAGCTGTTGTAGTTGGTCCAAGGTTTTGCATATTCGCCGCCCTCATCTGCTCGAGGAAATTCTGCAGCATCTCCTGTTGACTCTTCATTATGCTTTCGCGTAATGATTTGGCCATGGCTTCCATCTCGTCTCTGGTGATGTAAACGGAAGCTTGTCCTTCTCCTGATCCGGAGGATGCTTCTTGGCTTCCTCCTTGTTGGCTCCTATCAATCCTCTGTCTTGTTTGTCGAGTCATTGTCTCTGAATTGGATGTAGCGGGTGCTAGTTGTTCTCAGTGAAAGCACCAAAGTGTTTGCGCTAAAATTGGTCACAAACCCCAAGTATTGTGAAAGCACCAGTGTTGGAATATAAATCAGCAATATCCAAACACAAATCACGGATCTAAGCAAGCAACACACAGCAAAATAGAAATTATGAACAAGAACACACAATTTATAGTGGTTCGGCTATCTCCGGCCTACGTCCACTTCAAAGGTTTTAACTTTTATTGATGTTCTTCGCTGATTACTCTTGATTACAGCGGATTATAATGAATTGTAGTTCTGAAATTCAAGTACAACGGTGGTTGTTGAGTACTAAGTAGAGCCTTGGTGGAGTCTTGATGCTTCAGAGTCTTGATTTTGCCAAAGAGAATCCCCTCCCCTTTCTGAATGACCTGGGGCTCTATTTATAGGCGTAGGAGGCTGATATTTCTCCTAGAAATCAGGTAGACCACTTCCAGCACGTGAGGGGGCCCACATGGCCGATACCTGGAGATCCGGGCCCACATTGGGATCGATTCGACCCTACGTTCGAATCGATCAAGAAATCGTCCAATCATGGTGAAATTTGGCGTGGACATTCTTCAACATGTAGATGAACTCCTGTAAAAATTTCATGGGATTTGGATCAGTGGATTGGGAGTTATGATCGGTTCGAAATGGCACTTTTCGGTGTGCTGGGTGGTTCGAACCGATGCTATGGACTCCTTCGAATCGATCAGTTCGAAACAAGTACTTCGAATCGATCTAAGGGATGACGTGGCGCGCCTTCTCCGAGTCGATCCTAACTTGTCGCCGAGTTGAATGGGTCGAGTCCGAGTTCTTTGCCGTGTTCACTGGATGGCTTCGTGGTTGGATTCGAGGTTCATCTTCGAATCGATGGAATGTCGTTTGTTCGAATCGATCCAGACGCGTCACCTTGGATCGATTCGAAGTTGTCTTAACACGTTGGATTCGAAGATAGCATGGGGCGAGGTGACTTGGATGGATTCGAAGCAAGGCTCAGTCCATGGATTCGGAGTCAGGTCGTGGATGGATTTGGAGCAAGGCTATCTGGGGGTTTACTTGATGGAGTCGAAGCGAGGGCATTTCTCATGGATCCGATGCAATGGCAACTCCATGGATACGAATTCCATAACCTGGAGGGATTCGAAGAGAGGACATCGTGATGGAGTCGAAGTCAATGGTGTTGAAGCAGGATGGAGTCGTTGGCTGATGGATTCGAACATGATGGGTTCGAACTAGATGGGTTCGAACTAGTCAGGGTGATGGGTTCGAACCGAGCAATGCCCATTCCTCTTAGCTTGAATCCATCATAACTTGAGCATACGACCTCGGATTGACTTGAAATTTGAAATGCAGACTTCTATGATCTTTCTTGTCGTGTCCTATCTATTGTGGCCCGTCCCGGACTCGGACAAAATTCATTGATATCCATGGTTATCCTGCAATGCATGGTTGATATTCATGAATAATAATCATTGACTTTCAGTAAATTTTGGATATCTCAACTTTGCCAAAAGTTGGGATAACATAATGTAAATGATATTACAGCAATTGTAAATACTGTAGTTGATGACAATGAACTAAAAAAAAAAGCTATTGAAAAAAAACTATTATAGAAATTGTTGTAAGTACTATGATTTTTGAATTTAACTAAGTTTATTTGAAATTTAAGAAAACTCTATTACAACATTTTTAAACGTTGTCTTTTGTTAAATTGAACTGTTTTGAATGTAACTTTCCGTAGAGTTTTCTAAATGATGCGAAAAGCGAATTTTCACTGTTTTGATAAACTTAAGTGAATAAATAAACTTTGGAAGTTGAAATTTTTGGAAATTTAATAATTTAATTATTAAACATAATAACTTCATTGAAATGATAAAAAAGAATTTTTGGAATATAAACTGTTTTGAAATGAATGAAGTTTTGAAAAGATACGATATTTTGGTATATTAAAATGATTTGAAAGGTAGTGTTGAAGGGTATGAAAATTTAATATATTGGAATGATTAGAAATGACTTGATATTTATTTTGATAAATATTTGAATTGAAAGATATTTTACGATGATATATTGAAATGGTTTTGGAAATGATTTAATCTTTATTTTGATAAAGATTTGGATTGAAAAGGATATTTATTTTGAAGTATAAAATATTGTTTTAAAGTTATAACTACGGGTTATAATAACGATTGGTTGTTAAAGAGACCGGGATCACATATTGTCTTATAGCCGGCCAATACCGAAAACCACTTTAACAACTGTGTACGCGGTGGAGATTCCAGAATGAAGTAGGATGGTGGCGACGTTCTCGAGGTATATTACATGGACCCAACACCCGTGAGTTGGCATATATGACTAAAACAGGAGCTATATCGGGCTACACAAAGGGTCGCACCCTTTCATCGAGCATGCTCCATCGGAAACCATTCTATTACTGTTGTGATTCGATTCGGTGGCGCCACTTTAATACGGGGGTATTGTTCGAGGTGGGCGGAAGCTGCTGGCTTGCCGTCACCACCGGTCCGGGAGTGCAAACGGTGTATCCACCCTGGCATTGCCTCGCGTGCCGTGTCATATCCTTATATCGATCCCGCAACGATTTTGGTTTTAAAGATCCGATCGCGTTAAGGTTCACCATCCCCTTAACGCTATTTTCTATATGATTATACTTTACTGATCAGACACTACCTATATAGCGTATATTACTACATAGTAAATAGTTTAATGGATCCTTAGAGGATGGGCGATCCCAAGCATCCTTTAAGTTACTGATGAATTTTGTTACTGTTCACTTGAGTTGATTTACAGTTTATAAGTATTTATGTCCTGACTCGAGGGTTTTGTGTTTTGCTTTACGCTCGGGTCAGATTGATTGAGTTAGCATTCAAGATTCACCTTCGGAGTTGGAGCTTTCCTTGAAGATCCGGCCTTCTATTTTGTTTCAGTATCCAGTGTTTCAGTGATGTATCTTGTTACTCTTCTGTTGTATCTCATTTAACTTTGATGTATCTTATAATTTTTTTTAGTAGCTTCATGAACTACTATCTCTTTTACTTCCGCTGCATTATTATATACTCTGTGTCTGTGATCTGTGATTTTTATTTACTGTATATTCTGAGGTTTGACAAAATTTTATTTACAACACGGTGTTTTGAGCAATTCAATTCCGGCATGAGTGTCTGCCTATGCACTTATAATGGATGCGAATGGTTGAAAATACCGAGTCGTTACAAATCCAAGTGTGCTCTGTTCATTTTCAAAAGCTAGAAGGTGAGTAACTTTTTTTAAAAAAAAAAAACTCAAACATAAGTATGGTTGCTTTATTTACATCTGAAGTAAGTTTGTATGTGTATTTATATGGGAATATTGCTGTGTATTTTTGGATGTGTGATGCATATGCGTTTGTAAATACCTGAAGAACATCTCTGTTCTAAAAATTCAAGCCCAGTTTAGTTTAAAAATCTTTGCTGCTTGATCCACTTATTGTTAGGACTTAGGATCAAAATAAGACATGATTGTTTGATTACAAAAGAGATGTTAAAATTTTATTTAAGCTAAACAAAATTCAAATTTGCTCTGGAAAGATAATAAGGACAGTGTAAACTCAAGTTTTGGTAAAACCCAAACTTCATAATTACTTAGTTCAGGCATATAAACTAAAACACTAAACAAAAACTTGATTTTTAAAATTAAAAGCACTATTTATAATTAAGTGTTGAAGGTGTAATTATGGGTTGAGCATAATAGGTGAAATTGTGATTTCCTGGTGATCAAGTGGACCGGAATGTTTGATGTTTGGCGTGGGGGTGAAGGAACCTCCGAAGGTGTTGGGAAAAATACCTGGAGTTGCTCCAGTTCGTCGAGGAAGCGGCGGTGGGGTTTTGAATTTTTTTTTAACCTAATATTGGTGAGGCTGATTTGATCGATTCGTTCCTCGCCTGGATTTGATCGAGTGCTGCATGCTTTTGGGAATTGGAAGTGGGGAAGGTGACGAGGTCGAGGCCATAATCTCAGCACCTCCGGTGGTCGTGACGGCAAGAGTGAGGCGGCGTTTCATAGGTTGTGGGTTGGGAGGTTCTACTTGTTACAGGTTTGGATCAGGAGCTCATTTTCAATTCGAGCGAGTGGGTGGCTTCGGTGGGGACGTGATGGCATCTGGTGATGGTAGGCGCATGTTGAAGCTCAGGTGGGAGGCCGGAGTTGGTTGGGGCCACGGTGCACGTGCACCGTGCCATTGAAGTGATTGGGTTTTTTTTTCTGTGTGCAGTTTTTTTTGAGCTGGGAAATACTCGGGACATACTCGAGTCGTTCGAGTATATGACTCGAAGTAGGGGAGTGGAGGACTCGAAGCATACCTGCTTTGGCCTCGGGCTGTGTTGTTTTGCTAACAGGTTATACAGAACTGCCTGAGGTTAAATTTAAACCGGATTTAAAGCAAATTAAATTGTAAGCTAGTTGTAACCAAAATTAAAACTAGTGTGATATTAAATTCAAATAAAGTTAAGTTTGTCAACTAAGTTTAAACAAAGTGTAAATCTAATTTGAAGTATGAATTCGAATTTAATTTTTAAATTCAAAACTGAAACGAGATAAAGGTTTTAAATTATTTAAATGTGAATTTCAGGCTTACAAACCTGACCATTTTAAGGTCTTTAAATTTCAATTTAAAATTTGAAAACTGAAATTCAAACAGAGGTTTAAATTCAAAGTTAAATATAGATTCAAAGGAACTCTGGAATCTTAAGGATTTAAAAAGGATTTGGATTTGGAAATTCAAGTTTCTAATTCAAGTTATTAAAAGAAAGTTTAAATCAGAATTATAAAAGTAAATAAATTGTTTAACTTGAACTTGCAAGTTAAAACATTAATGTATTTTGGAAATTTATATTTAAGTAAAAGTTAGGTAGTTGAATTTAAAAGGGGTTTTCTTGTATAAGTTTCATATGTACGTAATTAATGTTATTTACAAGATTATAAATTGAATTTAAATTTGATTAATGCTTAATTAAATAATCCTTTGAATCTTAAATTCAAAATGAAATTTTGAATTTAAATTTAAAAGTGTAATGTTCTAATACACTTTTATATTAATTAAGTTATTAAATAAGAAATAAATTATCTTAAGTATAATTAAGGCATTAAATGATTGAATTAATACGGTAATAAAGAAATGGTGTATTTATTAAATTAATAAATTAATAATTTAGATTAATTTATAAATAAAGATAAATCAAGAAGTAAATTAAGAGATGATATTAGTTAATAAAGATAATTAACTAAAGATTACCTATTAATTAATTAATGTGATTAATTTTGGCAATTAATCAGATTAATTAGACAAATCTATTTTAAGTGGTTAAGTGTAATTACTTGATAAAAGTAATTAAGAGATTAATTACTTATTGTAATTAATTTTGATAAATGATTAATTTAAGTTAATTAATTTAGTTTAATTAGTTTAAGAAAATCATTTGATAAATTGATGAGTCTAATTACTTAGTGTATTCAATGGAGCATAATTACTTGGGAAAGTAATTAATGTTAATTACTGAATGTAATTAGTGAAAATGATGTGTTAATGAAGTAATTTGGATAATTACTTTTGTAATTAATCAAAGGATTAATTAAAGGAGATAATTAATTATGGGATAATTAGTTTATTAATATAAGTAACTAATGATGGTTAATTACTGGAATGTTATTAATCAAGGGTGATTAATAATTGAGTTAAATTAAAGATTAATCATTTAATGTAATTAATTAAATAAAGTAATTTATTTAAATCTAAATTAAAGATCATTAATTAATAATTAATGATGTAATTAAGAATTGGTTAATTAAGGAATAATCAATAATGGGGTGATTAATTTATGTAATTAATTAAGAATAAATGTAATCAATTATAAATGAAGTAATTAAATGTTAATTACTATAAATGATTTAGGATAATTAATCTGTGAAACTAAATAAAGACTAATTACCTATTGTAATTAGAAATGATTAAACAAAGGTGTTTATTAAAGAAGAATATCTATAGATTAATCAATTAATTCGATTTACAATTAATTAATACTTTGTATAAGCAGGATTTATAAATGGAGTAATTAATTTAATTTACTTTAAATTAATTAAAAATAGAAGTAGTTAATTTAATTCATTTTAAATTAATTACAAATGGTATGATTATAAATCATTGCTTATGAATGATATGGATATTTCATTTGATGATTGTGAATTCAGATCTGACATGAATAATATTTATCTGATATGGATGCTTGGTTTAAATATGATAATATTTAGTTATCTGTTTGAATGATAATATTGATTATCTGTTTATGAGATTATCTATGATTATCTACTTTGATATTATGAATTATCCATCTATGTGTATTGATGATATTGAATTAAACTGTTAAGACTAAATAGACAACTTGGCCTTAAAAGACACGCTTTGGATTTCGATGAGACCGGGATCGGATTTCCACATTTGGAACATCCGAAAACCACATCGATTCCAAATTAACGATAGGTCGTGAATCTGAAGTAAAGATGAAGATTTAGAATGCAAGGGTTATCGTCGTTAACTCTGAGGGTGATTCCAAAATGAGTGTAACGAGATAATGCCTTCGGTTTCGTTCGAACCCGGAACGAACTTGTATGGATTGAATGCTTTCAACACATCGTCGGGTGGGCGATGATCATTCTAAGAAATGTATTCTCTAAAGGTAATCATAGCCTCAAGCCTCACCAATTGGGAATGGCTAAAACAGGGGAGGTGCAGCAAGGTTAGGTGGGTCATGCCCAAGCAGGACAAGGATATTCCCCTATCTAGATGTCCCTTTATTTTCGGCTGTGTGGGCGGTTGATTGCAACAACTGCCGGGGTTTATCTTGTTCGGGACTGTTCAGTAAGGAATAGCTCCGGCCTTATGTTGCGGGGGGTCGGGAGTGATCCTCTGTACGTTGATCTAGGCCACGTACTATGACGGGCGGTACCCCAGTAGCCCTGCCATTGTATGGAATCCACAATCCAATAAGTGCCAACGGTTTTGATTGTATTACCCACTTTTGTGGCTAGTAGCTGGAATTTAATCATGTAACAATTTCGGCTATTTTTTATTTACTTGAAAACCCTAGACCTACTATAATATCACAGAATTTCCTATCAAATGTTTTGGTTAGCGTAAGGTAAAAACTTACCCATGTTTATTTGTGGAGAGTCTTACGTGATACCTTTTATTTTCAAAGGATTTTCGAAATTAAGCAACTTTAACCTGTTACTCATGCCAGACCCATGTCTGACCCGGAGTTTATTTTTGTTTTTCATAAACTCTCGGGTACCCAAATTTTTACGGGTAGCCAAGGGATTCAGGTTAGCTTTGACGAATTCTGGAGGAGCAATGGAGCAGGTGGCTTCAGCGTTGTAGATATATATATAGTTCCGCTGTGATGATATCTCTGTGTTGTTTTGTGTATTGAGTTGTATAACTGGACATGTGTTTATAACTGTCTAGTATGTGATGAATTATCTGTATAACTCTGATTTATGTTGTATAGTATGTAAATACTTATATGATTATTATAATTTATTCGTTCCGCTGTGAGATTCTGATGTTGTTGTTCTTTCTTCTCTATCTATTCTATTTTCTCATCCCTTTCTTTCTTCATGACGAAACGGTTTCCTGGACGTCAGAGGTCGGGTCGTCACAATACCACTTGTTTTACCAAGTTGTTTAATTAGATTTCTCATACGAGTGAGGTAAAGGTTTGTATATACTAATAGGTTGGAAGACGGTTTTATAAACGAGCATTGTATTGAAAATAGAGTTGAAATCATCTTTGTGAAAGGGTTTGAATATTTACTACTAGTATAGAAACCTTTGCATTTTTAAAGTGACAAACCATAGAAATGATTGTAGAAACAATCAATCACCAAAAATTCACATACGAAGACGTGAATTAAATCCAAAGAAATCGATACCAAATCCATCACAAAGGATATTCTCAAAAATCCATAAAAAGAAGTCATCAAAGTCGATAATAAGTGATAACAACCAACCGGATCAACAAAAATCGATAAACCTTGGAAATTTACTCAAAAATAGCCAAAATAGGCAAATTAAACAGTTCCAGACATCTGGCCCTAGGTTCTGGAAATATATGTGTTTTTCTCCCTTCTATTTTTAATTCCTGGGCCATTTCAGACGTCTGAAATTTTCAACCAGACGTCTGAATTTGATTTCGGACGTTTGGATTTTGTTTCAGACGTCTAGATTTAGTCTCTGCCTTTTCAGACCCCTTTCCAGACGTCTAGATTTTTCAACCAGAAGTCTGGATTTGGTTTCAGATGTCTGAAATTAATTTCAGACGTTTGAAATTTTCTGATAACAAATCCAAACTAAAATGCGATCGAACGAGCGATGGATCTAGGAATTTATGTCAATCGACAACCCAACACTATAGGCTCTTCGATACACCACAAACAACATGTTCAAACATCCAAGATAGGATATTTAAAGATTTTGACTTCAAAACACCAAAATTGGAAAATTCACCAAATCAATTCAAATCAAAAGCAAATGAACATGAATTGATGTTAGGAATTCATACCTAATAACAATGCAAGTTATAGATGTAGATGTGAGTTAAAAACTCACCTTTAAACTCAAAATCACAAGAGAGAAGCTATAGAGCAATGGCAAGAACAATCACTCTTCAATTCCAACCCAACAAGCTTGAATCTAAGCTTAAAAGAGAAACATTTCCTAAGTTAGGTTTAGGAATTTCAGAAATTGAAAGGAGAATGAGTTGGAGAAGAAGAAGAGAAGGCTTACCAAAGCTTCTTCTATGAATTTGGAGCTAGAACTTGAATTTGCAAAGATGAATAGGGCTTGGAGTTTTAATTTTCCATTCCTCTCTCCATTGTCGCTAAAGCTTAAGTATTAGAAAAAATAAGAATGAAGTGAAGAGGAGAGGTGGACTGAGCTAGAGTAATAAGTGGGGTTAATGGGCCGAAACCCAACCCAAAGCCGTAAGTGAAAAGTAGCAAAATTCTATTATCTCTAAACATATCGAAGTTTATACTCAAAAAGGTCGCAAACATCATTTTGAACTCGATGGGGGTGGTCTCGAGTCCTGATTCGACATTTGCAAAAAGTAGCTTTTCGGACAAAAATCCGACCAACGATGCTATATTTAAATAAAATATTTAAATACATAATCGTAAAATATGCGGGTTGTTACACTTAGTTTATTGCCCTATTTGCAATTATAACCAAATTTACCTTACAATAATTTCAACTGATTAAAATGGCATTACAATAGTTATCAGTTACCTTAAATCAACCTTATCAAATCACATTCGAATAGTTTTTCCATTTGTAGATTATAAATTTTTTTTCACGAAATATTGAATTCTAAAATATTATTAAATTTACTATTTTTAATTATCGAAAAAATGCGGGCCGTTACATTCTTCGAAGCCATTGAAAGGGAACGAAATGCATGGTCCGTATTCCGACTGTATTTACAACGGCTCGTGATGGCTGCGAGCTGTCGAAAATTGCCTTTATACTTGTAGTGTATATTTCAAAAGAAGTTAGAATGTTAAAAGTGTATTTTGAATTTAAATTAAATTGAAAATTCAAGTTTGTTGATTTGAATAATCGCAAAAGTATGGTTAAAGTATTTTGGGATGAAATATATTTAAAGAAATATTTGGATGATATTATACATGTTCGTTAGTTTAAATCCCATCATTTAAGTTATTTCCTTTATTTTTTAGCCTAAATGTTTGTCTCGATTTCCTATGTTTGAATTTAAATCTTGAGATAAGTTGGAAAAGTTCCATAGATGTTATAAAACACTATCAACCCCCTTCCAGTGTTAAAGTAGCCTTAAGATTCATTAACATTAGTACTACACTATTTCCCACAATATGCATTGCCTTGCATCGAGACAAGATATGTAGTAGTTCACATACAGTCACGTATTGAAACATAATACAAAGCAGTATGTACGAGAGATCGCTCCTGTCATGTCCATTGATCTGAATTATCGAACGGTAAACTCCATTTAATATTTCGGTCACTAGAGTCGAAGCGTTACAAGATGGTCCCAGAGCCGACGTTTGAATAATATAGTGATATAGATATATTTTGATCATAAAGGAGCGAGACATAGGATGTCTACACATTTTTATTTGACTCTCACATGTGATGTGTGAGTTGTTGAATGATCAAAAGGGTCGATAATCAAGTAGAATATTTATATACATGTGTATATATATAAACACATTTGTATTAAAATTTTATTAATTAAAAGTTATTTAATTTTTGAAAGAAAAATAAAATTATGTTCACATGTATGATGCGAATATTTGTATATAATTTTGGTGTATTAAAATGAATTTTAATTTGGTGATATGAATGCTTGCTTATTGATTTGTGTGGTTTACTTGGATGTTTGATTGATAATGGTATATATAATATTAATGAGAAATAAACTTCATACTTGCATCCATTCCATCATATCTATTTGTAAGGCTCTCCCCATGGGTAGGGATGAGCACTATTCGGTTAGAACCAAATTAACCGATCGAACCAGTTCATTCTGGTCTGTTCGGTTCGGTTACAAAATTGAATTGATTCGAATTCGGTTTGTAAAATAAATTACTTTTGGTTATCGGTTTAACCAAATTAACCGACTTTTTGTTTTGTTATCCAAAATAATGTTGTTTTAATACTTTTAATAATTTGTTCAGTAATAAAAAACAAAGTTTATATAATGAAAACATGTAATATCTTCTTATAAACATAAAAAAATATTCAATAAAATCTCTCTAAACAAAATTCGTTGGGTACGTATCTACCACCCACCGAATCAAAGCGAACCAACTCGAAATAACATGCCGACCATCCAGAAGTAGCATGCCGAACCAACTCGAAGTAGCCACCACCGAATCAACCTACCGAACCAAGCCACGCCTTCACCACCGAACCATCCGGTCCACCGAACCACCCTACTCTCCAAACACTACCGGTCCAAAACTCTACTTCCAACCATCACCGAACCAGCCACTACCGCATCCCTCACCTCCGAACCAAACAACAACTCCCCCAAGCTACCACCGGATCCTACTACCGAACCAACCGAGGCACCGAACCAACCCATATCTCCACGTACCACCGAACCACTCGCCACCGGACCACCTACCACCGGTCCAATCCCTCTCTCCACCGAACCAAGCCTTGCCGAACCAATACTGCCAGGCCAAATTGCTTCAGCCCAGGCCCACCAGCAGCTATATACATCCAGGACCACTGCCTCCAGCCTCACTCTATAAATAGAGGGGCATGGGTACAACAATGGCAGACAAGTTTGAGAGCTCAAGCATGGAAGGAACTTTCAAACAACTTTCATATACTTGTATACAAAGCTTTGTACTTGTAATCTGAAAGAAAAAAGAGAATAACATATAAAGTGGACGTAGGCACGTTCTGGCCGAACCACTATAAATCTGTGTGTCTTTTACAGTTTAGTCCATCTATTTCGTATATTTGCATAAATCACCCAAACCGTCCAGATCAACATATAATCAACTAAATCATACGACTAGGAGGTGTTTGCCCATTTTTTGTGCAAACATTTTTGGTGCTTTCACTAAGAACAGAAGGAGCTCAAAGCTTCAGCTTCTCCCACTCAACCCTTTTTCTAGCAGCATCGTTCATTGCTTGGAAAACATGCCTCCCGGACGGAAGAAAGATGCTAACAAAGGAAAGAACATTGCAACTAGTAGTATCTCAGATCTAGTAATCAGAGGTCAAGACAATCGACTGGTTCCAACAGCAAACGAAAATCAGGCAAATCCGACAGCCCCCGCTATGGAACAACCAATTACAAGGGCGGATCTGGACAAGGTTGTGGCTGAAGTAACTAACCGCTTCGCATCTCAACAAGAAGCCTTGGTGGACCAACTCATGTCACTCTTAAGGGATGCTGAAGAATCCAACCGCAACACTTAATTGTAGGGTGAGTCCCGGTCTGGAGGATCTGGGAGGCGACAAAGGTCTTTCTACTTCGAAGAGGCTAACAACAGAAGCAGCCAAGGTAGGAGCCGAGCCCGGACTCAGCTCGAATTCCGACCCGAGGAAACACTTGGAACCGAACCCAACGGGGGAGGTGCCAGGCAGGGGTCGGATGTGGCTGAGCCTGTCATGCTACCTAACCATGAAAACACCAGTAGACGGGGCCGAGATGAAGTCCGGCCCGAAGTTGGACCCGAGGAAGTGCTGACAACAGAACCCAGCAGGGGAAGATCAAGGCAAGGGCCAACTGTGGCTGACCCCAGCATGCACCCAGAAGACCAGAGGCAGCCATTGGAGAATGTTAGGAGGGACAGACGATACCATCCCTACAAGCCGTCTGGACGGAATCAGTCCCGCAGGGAAGAACCAAACTCATTTCTATCCGCTCCAAGTTCTGATGAAAGGATGGCGCGATTGTTCAGAGAGTGCGTCCAACGGGAGCAAAGGGATCGGGGGATAGGTGCTAGGGTAACCAGCCCCTTCACCCGCAATATCGAAACCGCCATCACCCCCCGGGAATGGAAAATGCCAACAATGGAACCTTACAAGGGAACCTCTGACCCCATAGTACACTTACAGAGATACACCCAGCATATGCTCATGAGCAGAGCAACGGAGGGAGTATTGTGTAAATGCTTCCCACTTTTCTTGGCAGATCTAGCTACCTCCTGGTTCTGCCACCTACCCCAAGGGTCCATCAGCTCATGGGAAATGTTGAAAAAAAGTTTATCAGCCAGTTCCGCATTCATGTGGAACAACTCAAGGACGCTTATTCCTTATCTAATATCAAACAGAAACCCGAAGAGACAGTGCAACAATATCTAACCCGATTCAACGCCGCGGCGGCCGCAGTCCAAGATGCCGACGAGAAACTTATCCTAATGGCTCTCTGCAGTGGTGTACATCCGGATACTAAATTTGCCAGAAGACTAACCAAGGAAAAGCCAGCTACTTTACCTGATTTCTTCCATGAAGCTGGAAAGTATATGAGACTTGAAGACGCTGCCACTGAGAGGCAGTCAGGGCAACATGCTAAAACAGCTACAGACAGGGTTCCCTCTGCAACAAAGGATGTTTGGAGAAATGACTCTAGAGACAATGCTGGGGGCAAGAAGGGGGAAAAGCGCCTATATCGACCTGGACCAAGATTTGACTCTTACACTCCTTTGAATGAAACAATCGAAAACATCTTCCTAGCTACTCAAGACGAAGTTAGATACAAGCGCTCCCCGCACAAGGAGTCAGATAACGCGCTCAAGACTGGAAAGTTCTGCCGCTTCCACGAATCCCATGGACATGACACCAATGAATGCCACCATCTCCGGGACTTGATTGAAGAACACATCAGAAGGAAGAAACTGGAACGCTATGTAAAAAACCAGAACAGGACTTCGACTCCTGCCAATGAGAATCCTGGGCTACCCCTCCCAGAAGTAGGCAGAGGAAACCGCAACACCAGCGGCTCTAGTCAAGAGAAGATAATGGTCCATACCGTATCAGGAGGACCACACATCGCCGACAGAAGCTGGGCAGAGATGAAAAGATATGGTAAGTCACTTAGAAACGATGAAGGCTACGTTAACTCTGTTATGGAAGAACGCCACCCGAAACGGAAAGAGAATGACGACATCACATTCAGTAGGCGTGATTTAGAGGGAAGACAGTACCCACACATGGATCCTATGGTCATCTCTGCCTGGTTCGGTCCAGCCAAAGTTTTCCGAATATTAGTAGACACTGGAAGCTCAGTGAATATCCTATTCAAGCATGCATTCGACAAAATGAAGCTGTTAATGAAGGATGTGTCTCCCTGCAACAAACCACTACATGGTTTCACTGGAGATGCGAAGATGCCCCTCGGGCAACTGGACCTTTTTGTTGAAATAGGAAGTCATCCCCGCTCCGTTGTGCGAAAACAAACATTTGTACTAATAGAGAACCATTCGGCCTACAACGCCTTTTTGGGAAGACCAGCATTGTCTGACTTCCAAATTGTCCTAGCCCCATGGTGCCTGAAAATAAAATTCCCAACAGATAACGGAGTAGGAGGAATGGAGGGGGATCAAGACGCTAGTCGAGACTGCTATGTAACTGAACTTCGCAATAACCGCAGAAAAGATAAAGGAAAAAATGCAGAGACTACTCTTTGCATGAAAAACTTGGAAGCATAACAACTAAAGAAAGCCCCTCCTCTTCGATATACCAGTGACCCTTTCAATGAATTAGACCCCAGGGACAAAGAGGAGAAGGCCACCGCCGAGCCTGCAGAGGCTATGGAATTCGTAGCTGTAGACAAACATGACTCAAGTAGACTATTGAAAATCGGATCTCAACTAAAAGAAGAATTAAAGGAACAACCCATTGATTTTCCTCGCCACAATATGGATGTATTTGCATGGACGCACGCTGATATGACAGGAATCTCCCCAGATGTAGCATGCCACGTACTGAACATCGATCCCACCAAGGCGCCAGTAAAGCAGAAAAAGAGAAGCATGGGGGCAGAACGATCAGCAGCCCTAGAGTAAGAAGTGAAGAACCTACTTGCCAATAACTTCATACGAGAAGCCATCTACCCAGAATGGATCGCCAACCCGGTACTGGTAAAGAAAGCTAATGGGAAGTGGCGAACATGCATTGATTTCTCCAACCTAAATGACGCTTGCCCGAAAGACTGCTTCCACTCCCCCGAATCGACCAACTCGTGGGCAGCACAGCCAGACACGAACTCTTATCCTTTATGGACGCATACTCAGGATATAACCAGATCCCTATGCACGTGCCCGATCAAGACCGCACTAGTTTCATCACTGACCGAAGATTGTACTTCTACAAGGTAATGCCTTTTGGACTCAAAAATGCCGGAGCTACTTATCAGCGCCTTGTCAACAAGATGTTTGCGAAACTAATAGGACAAACTATGAAAGTTTATGTGGATGACATGCTGGTAAAATCAAGAAAAGCCAATGATCATATAAACCACCTGGATGAGATGTTTCAAGTACTTCGCCAATATGGAATGAAGCTGAACCCTCTAAAGTGCTCCTTCGGAGTATCGTCGGGAAAGTTCTTGGGATTCATCGTTCATGCCAGGGGGATTGAAGCAAACCCCGAACAAGTTCGAGCTTTGCAAGATATCAAGATACCATCCACTCGAAGAGAGATGCAAAGCCTAAACGGAAAAGTGGCCGCCCTAAGCAGGTTCATCTCTAAAGCAACCGACAAATGCATCCCTTTCTTTTAAGCTCTAAAGAAAGACAAAGGAAAGTTCAAATGGACCGACGAATGCTCAATAGCCTTCTGTAACTTAATCGAACACCTCCAGAGACCACCAGTACTCTCAACTCCAAATGAAGGCAAAGAACTATACCTATACCTGGCTGTATCGTCCCATGCTTTAAGCGCCGCTTTGGTGAGAGAAGACAACCACGCACAGCGACCCGTATACTTTGTAAGCAAGAAATTTACAGAGGCAGAAGCCAGATACCCTAAACTTGAAAAGCTAGCATACTGTTTACTAATCACGTCACGAAAACTGCGACATTATTTCCAATCTCATTCCATCAGAGTTTTAACCGATCAACCGCTAAGGCAGGTACTCCATCGCCCCGACACTTCTGGGCGACTACTTAAGTGGTGCATTGAACTGAGTCAATATGATATCACCTACCATCCTCGCACCGCTATCAAGGGACAAGCCATAGCTGATTTCATTGCCGAATTCACTACTAACGAAGGTAAGGAGCAATCTGAAGTAGCGGAAAATATCAAGTGGAATCTCTTCGTTGATGGAGCATCAAATGAGCAAGGCTCGGGGGCAGGTGTTGTGATGATCACCCCCAGGGGAAGGAAGCTGCACTACGCCCTAAGGTTGGAGTTCGCTGCCACCAACAATGACGCAGAATACGAAGCAATGATAGCCGGATTAGAACTTGCCCTGGAGATTGGAGTCGGTTCTTTATGTCTCCATAGTGATTCTCAACTTATTGTAAATCAGATACTGGAAGAATTCCAAACTCGAGGAGATCGACTCACAGCATATCTAAAGAAGACCAAGCTGCTGCTCAATCAGTTGGATCACTATTTAATCAGACACATTCCTCGAGAGAAGAATCAGGAGGCCGACGAACTGGCAAAGCAAGCTAGTATGAAGGACGACACCGCTTCCCGAACAATAACCATCTCACAGCAACTAGCCCCGAGTTACGAGACAATTAATATGATAGCTGCAAGCGAAGAGGAAACTTGGATGACTCCTATCCGAAAATATTTACAAGATGGCACACTGCCCGACGAATGTAACGAAACTAAGAAAATCTTAAGGAAAGCTTCCCGCTACACATTACAAGAAGGCATCCTCTATCGGCGTGGCTTCTCTAATCCCTTATTAAGGTGTATCATTGGAAGGGAAGCCAGGGAAGTCTTGTCCAACATCCATCAAGGAAGTTGCGGAGATCACACCGGAGGACAGACTCTAGCAAAGAAAATACTCCGATACGGGTATTACTGGCCCACTTTAAACAAATACGCCTTAGACTTCGTCAAAAGATGTGACAGATGTCATAAATTTGCTAAGATTCCTCGACTACCAACAAATGAGATTACTCAAATGACCAGCCCTTGGCCCTTTGCAATATGGGGAATTGACTTGATTGGCGAACTGCCAATGGACCGAGGCGGAGCTAAATATGCCATAGTGGCAGTTGACTATTTCACCAAATGGGTGGAAGCGGAACATCTAAATAAAATATCTTTAGCAAAAGTTATTAACTTCTTGATCAAAAATGTTTTATGCAGGTACGGGGTTCCACTAAAATCATATCGGACAATGGACTTCAATTTGACAGCGAGGAATTCGCCGACTGGTGCCAAAAGCACGAAATTCACAAAAGCTTCTCATCTGTGGCTTACCCCCAGGCAAACGGACAAGTCGAAGCTGTCAACAAAATCCTCAAAACCCTAATCAAGAAGAAACTTGATAAGTCAAAAGGCGCTTGGGTGGATGAACTTCCTACGGCACTTTGGGCCTACCGCACATCTTACAGAACATCAACAGGGCATACTCCTTTCTCTTTGGCATACGGATCGGAGGCCATGCTCCCAGTTGAAACTGTAGTGCCTTCCCACCGTAGGATCCACTATAACCTAGAAGAGAACGAAGAACTCCTCCATATGTCTTTGGATCTAATTGAGGAGAGAAGAAATGATGCAGCACTCAAAGCAGCAGCTCACAAGCAAAAAGTGGCAGCACAATACAACTCCAAAGTCAAGCACCGCAGCTTACAAGAAGGAGATCTTGTCCTCAAGCGGATCTTCCCGCGCCCCGGAGCGCTAGATCCAATCTGGGACGGACCCTTTGTAATTCATAAAGATCTCCGCAATGGAGCCTATATTTTGTCAACAGTGGACGGAGAGGTGTTCCAGAGGGCATGGAACATCCAACACCTCCGTCGATACTTTTCTTAACTTGTACTGCCCATATGAAGTGAATTAACAAAGAGAATCAGTGGACGTAGGCATTTTCGTGCCGAACCACTTTAAAAATCTTGTCTCTTTTTAACTTGTTCCTTTATATCTTGGCTGCTTGTTAAGATTTATCCTTTGCTGTTGAACAAAATCATGTATAACGACATTTCCACTCTGGAGACTTCACGGCGCAACCTCACCTGGACAAGACCTAACAGGTACTATGCGAATCTATGCACTCGCCAATGAGACACTTTTGCTCCAACATCCCTCTGCTGCGGGTTAACTCATTGCTCGCGACTGCACTCAAAGCCAACTGTAATGAGCCGATTATAAGCCATCAAGAAGGCCGACTATAGCCGATGGAAGCTAATTACGGCGTTCGGCTCGCCGGCAACTATGAACCTATTTTAAGCCCCTACATAAGGTGTGGCCAGCCAGGGGTAGTTCACGGTTGACGATCGGCACCCACGCTAGCTGGCACAGTAAATCGGATAATACCCACGATTACGGGCCATAATGGCTCGGGTAGTTACTGTGCGCGATCTCGGCTCCGATATGTCTTAAGTGCGGCTGTGGTAAAAAAGATAAACTCCCCGTGGAGGCGTAAGATGGGTGACAAATGTCTCCAAGACCCACAACTAGGGAAAGTGACTACAAAACCCGTTTGCCACGAACTTTAGCATATCGACGGCCTTCCGTGATTGGAAGTTTTACTGTTTCTCATATTTCCATTACATTTAAAAACTTTTATCCTATCCTATATAGTAGTCCCTAAAGTACAGGTCGCAAAATAGGGGAACTCTCGCTTGTGGAAATATGAGCTCACATCCGAAAGACGGAACACCCAGCTACATTCCATACTCAGTCACGCAAGATATTCAAAGCAACCCTCTACAACTAAAACACAAAGGGCGGTACTTTCTTCTCTTGTATACAAATATGTAGCTTTAATTTATTCACACGTCATATTGGCATTACAAGACATGAAATAATATTTTAAGCAGAAACTTAGCATCAAATACGGTTGAGTCACATGCATAAACACGCAGCTGTATTTCTTATGCAACATGTCAAAATGACAACAGCATTCAAACATGACAGAATCAGCTTACGTTATAAAATTACATAAAGTCATTCTTTGCAAATAATATAATTACAAGTTACATTAATGTTTCGGACTAACATAGACAACAACCAAAATATGTACAAGTCAAGTCAAAGAATCAGGGCATCGCCTCCATCCTGCCCGCCATCCGGATCTACTTAACTGCGGGGTTAGATCTCCCCGCATGTACTCCAGAGGTCCCGCCTGCATAATTCATAAGAGAATCCATCAATAATCACGAAAGATAAGCAATCAAATCATGAAAATGTTAAAAGGAAAGACTTACCAGCGTCTGCTCCCTGATCATCATCATCTAGCTGCACGCCTACCTCATCCGCAGCAAGCAGCCGCATGCCCTCCTTAACCGCCACCTTCTTTTCCTTAGTAAATTGGGCCGTAACTACATCCATCCTGAAAGCCGCACCACCTTCCTTATCCGCATCGGCCTTAGCTTCCTCCAAAGCCCGGAGATATATCCTAGCCATAACCCGGGGATAATCGTCCATCCAGGACAGGTTGCCCTGCCTCCAAGTACGGAAATACATGTCCTGGAGCATCTCGTCCATCATCCCCTCGTTCTCCTCAAACTCTTTCATCCGGGCCTCAGATGCCGACAGCCGTGCGACAGCAGCATCTCTCTCCAATCGGTATCTCGAGCAATCAGCCTGAAGGGACTTCCGCATCACTTCCATCTCCTCCTTCAGCTTGGCCTGAGCAAGCTCTGTGGCCTCATGCCTCCCAGATAACTCCTCTACCTGTTCAAGATCCGCTCTCCGAACCTCGTCCACTGTTGCGATGGCCTTGTCAATTCGCTCTTTGCAAACAGCCTCCATTTTTCGCAACTCATCCTTGCTAGCCTCTTCCATGGTTTTCTTCAGTCGTCGGGAGGCCGCTTCATGCTGGCGTATCTGGATAGCCTGATCGGCAAGCTGTTTGGCCTGATCAGAAACCTTTAACCGCAACCGAATGTTAGCACTCCCGATTTCCTCCCCAGCCTTGGCCAGTCGAGCGTGATGCTCCATTAGCCTCTTGGTCTCTTCGGCCACCCGATCGATGTTTGCCTTGGCCTCATTCCCCATGGTCACAATCCGAGTAGCAAGCAAATCGAGGTCTAAGGACTTAGCCTCATCAAGCACCCGTACCATGGGATTGCGGGGAAGAAGATGCTCACCCGTGGCCTCGTCAAAAGAGATGTCCTGGAAACTCGGATCCAGATCCGGTGACCGGCAAATGGGTTGCGAACCAAGCCAGGGTGGTCTATCGGGGTGATGGTTGGATATTCGAACGGATGTAGGGAAGGCATAAGCTCAGTATCTTCCTCAGTAATATCGTGGATAGGCTGGACTGGAGGCTGAGGGCCAGGTGAAGGTTCAAACGAAGATCGCCCCCTCTTCCTCTTTTGCATATCTTCCTCAATAACTTCGAGAAGAGGGAGATAACCAACCACATCTCTGTGACGGCTAGCTGACGGCTTTGGTTTGGCGGAAGATTTGAGTAACTTATACTGTTCAAGGCGGTGCCGAATATCTGATGTCTTGGCCACCTTACCCATTCCTGGAATAAAAACCAAGTGTTACGAGCATGCATGAAACTATAATTCAAGAAATGTGTCAAGTTAAAAGGAGTAGGAAGATGCGTTTATTTTACAAACCCTGAGGGGGAGTGGGATACTGCAATAAGTCATGAATCTCATTCCAGGACGGGAGCTGACCATAAAATATTACTAAGTCCTTATCATAAAGGGAGTCTGCAGAAGTTGAAAATTCACCTTGAGTTACCCTAGCTGAAGGATCCTTAAAAGATGGATCGGCACCAGTCCCAGCCTTATCAGCCTTCTTCGCCTTCTCCACCTAGGCTGATCCTTCCTCTAACCCCTCAAAAGCCTAGCGGAAGGCATCATCCGTCCACTCCTAGATCTCCCCTTCCTGCCCGGAAAACAAAGCCCCGGCACCACTACCACCCTGTCCTTCACCCTCTCCATCTCCTCCGCTCTCCTCCTCGCCTCTTTCCTCCTCTCCACCTTCCTCCTCCGGAATATCTGGACATGTGCCAGGGGAAGGTCCATCAGACTTCTTAAGCTTTTTCCCCCGGACAACTGGAGGTATCAAGAAAGGTCTCCTCTTGCTACTCTTCGCAGTGGCCCCGTCTTTAGCTTTGGCAGCCCTATCATCGGCTGTATCTCTCTGCTTAACCACGGATTGACGTGGCAGAATCAGGTTGTGCTCCAGGAGAGTGGCATTCCTGATCAGGTAACAAGCCGACCTATCCCTTCCAGAGATAGCCTCTATCTCCGCAGCCATCTGTACCAGGCGATCATTCTCCACGACCGTAAAGCCACCTGTCGCTAGCAAGAAATAAAAGCATATAAGAAGAAGCATTGCAGTCGGGACAAAGAAGCTACAAATGGAATTCAATTTACAGCCAGAAGTGAAAAGGCGAAAAGAAACGGAGTCATCCTTAACGAAGAACCATTCCTTCTTAAACATGGTGAATTTCGAGTATAAGTCCAAGACCGGCTTGAAGGACACGGCCAACTCTAAACTAATGTACGGAGACCCCTCCTTGTAGCCCCTCAAATTATACAAATATCGAATTTCCCGATTAGAAGGGGGCTCCCATACCTCCTCTGGAAGATAACGAATAGACACACTAAGATGGCATAGGAGTTGGGCTGAAGCTGGAATGGAGCCACCTTCAAGTAAGTAAGGAAGCTGACTACCTAGGCATTGATCGGAGGAATGGCCCCACACATGCAATGGTATTGGCTATAGGCGAAATATCCTTCAGGAGGATCATACGGCATCACACCATCTCCCGGCAGCAGCATGCTCGCCTTGTCAATCCCGAAGGAGCGAGCGATGACATCAAGTTGTCCCTCTCTGAGAGAGCTCGGAAAGCAATCAGGAGGAGAGTTCAGAAGCTCTTGGGGACCATACCCATCTACTAGCGATCACGGGGTGGGTCCACGATGTTTCGGTCCTGGCTGGGATGGGGGCACAACGGGGGACTCCCGTCTATCCGTAGATTTTCCCTTTTCTGGTCGAGTTTCCACTTTGCGAGACATTTATCTGTAACACCGGAAAAACATATTGTTAGAACAAGGAGTATGGAAATACAAGCAAACAGGTACATGCAACCTAGAGTCTCATTCGCAATTCGAAACATAAAAACTCAAGACCAAAGACCATTCGGCCTCACACTTCCCAAACTCATTCGGTAGTTCAAACCCACAAGGTTCATTCGGTAAATCAAAGCTTTCAAGTCCATCCGGTAATACAAGAACATAAAGTCATTCGGCGGGAAAGAATCTCACCTGGTTCGGCTAGCTCTTTGATTCGGCGAAACTGAGAGCTTGATTCGGCAAAAGGTTCGGCTCGGTTGGTAAGGAATAACGAAGGCACGTAACTCCTATTTATAAGCAAACCTCAATGACCGGACCAGATGGCTTGGCGCTTATAACCGAACGAGGCTATCCCATTAAAACAAAGCACAACATATGTTAAACATATGCCCTACTTTGGGGGGCAAATGTTGGGTACGTATCTACCACCCACCGAATCAAAGCGAACCAACTCGAAATAACATGCCGACCATCCAGAAGTAGCATGCCGAACCAACTCGAAGTAGCCACCACCGAATCAACCTACCGAACCAAGCCACTCCTTCACCACCGAACCATCCGGTCCACCGAACCACCCTACTCTCCAAACACTACCGGTCCAAAACTCTACTTCCAACCATCACCGAACCAGCCACTACCGCATCCCTCACCTCCGAACCAAACAACAACTCCCCCAAGCTACCACCGGATCCACCTACTACGAACCAACCGAGGCACCGAACCAACCCATATCTCCACGTACCACCGAACCACTCGCCACCGGACCACCTACCACCGGTCCAATCCCTCTCTCCACCGAACCAAGCCTTGCCGAACCAACACTGCCAGGCCAAAATTGCTTCAGCCCAGGCCCACCAGTAACTATATACATCCAGGACCCCTGCCTCCAGCCTCACTCTATAAATAGAGGGGCAGGGGTACAACAATGGCAGACAAGTTTGGGAGCTCAAGCATGGAAGGAACTTTCAAACAACTTTCATATACTTGTGTACAAAGCTTTGTACTTGTAATCTGAAAGAAAAAGGAGAATAACATATAAAGTGGACGTAGGCACGTTCTGGCCGAACCACTATAAATCTGTGTGTCTTTTACAGTTTAGTCCATCTATTTCGTATATTTGCATAAATCACCCAAACCATCCAGATCAACATATAATCAACTAAATCATACGACTAGGAGGTGTTTGCCCATTTTTTGTGCAAACAAAAATTTATGCTTTCTTTTAAATAAATTAATCATTTGAATAATAACATATGATAATTTTTCTTACTTTGTTCTTTATTGTGGTTAAATCGATTACCAACCAAATTAACCGAAATTAATTCGGTTTGGTACGGTTCAGTTTTGAATTTTTTCGATTTCAATTCGGTTTGACATTGTTTACCACATAACCGATCGAATCGACTGAACGCTCTTCCCTATCCATGGATACACGTTCTTATTTCCGTGTTGCGTGAAAAAAATCATGTCTAAGATTTTTGGTTTATCTTAAACTTTTTGTTAATATTTCAATTATGTAAATCATTTTTATGAATAATGAATCGATATCTCTTTAAAACTTGAACTTAATATGGGTCGATAAAAAGATTTCTCCTAACAACAAATTTAAATTTAAAATGGTATTTATATAGGGTTATAAGTTTTAAAATAATCCAAGATTTCATAAAGATGGTATAAAAGAAACATTTATACTTTGTGTAAGATAGGATTCCTCAATTTCATGAGTTTCTTTAGCTTCTAGGTTTTACAAAACCTACCACCTAGACTGGCAGCCTGAACTAAAGCATGCCTACATCATTTTTAATAGTATAATGGCAAGGGGAATGAACATTGATTCTAAAAGCCTATGAAATATAAGCCATGGTAGTTTAAAGTAGGATATAAAATGTTGTTTTCAAGTAATTCTAGAAAATGGAATAAAACAAGTTGGAGAAGATACTCTTGTGACAAATTGTAATTGACCATGTTTTGATCATCAAAACATCCTTATGAATTCTTAGTAGCATTTTACGACATCACAATAAGAAGTTCATGCTCATACATTCTATAATTTTCGGCTTTTGGCTTGTCTAACCTTTAGGATCTTAAAATATTGTTGAAAAGTGTGTTTTCATGACTAAAAACTAAATCTTTAAATAATATGATATTTATGCCATATTTGAGATATTTTATGCTGCAAGAGCCCATAATGCAATGTTAACATATTATATGTGTGCATGCGCACGTGCGTGTGTGTATTATTTTTCCTTTGATATACCATATTTACTTCTTTTGGTAGTACTATGTATTTAATCTCCCTTGTAAAGATGTTCAAAGTCATTTATCATGGATCACTATAATAAAGCATAACATCATTTTATGTATTGTTTATATTTAACTTTCGATTAAAAAAGGGCAGTAGGCAGCTGCTTACTGCTGTAGCAGAACATTAGGAAAATAAAAGATATGTACTTAAAAAGAAAAATTAAAAATTTTGCACCTTAAAAGTGCTGTACAAATATAGTCATAACTTTTGATTTTATTATCCGATTTTGATGATTCATTTTTCATTTGAAAGATATTTAAATATAAAATGATTTATGTGTTTGTCGCTTTTCTAAATTTTGAAGTTATGTAGTGTTTAAACCAGTTTTAAGTAGAAACAAGGGTCGGGCCTGCGCATTGTAATTTAAAAGTTTTGACAGCAAATTGTTTTGACCATAACTCTCAGACGCCTTATATGATTTTGGCGATTTTATACTTTTTGAAAAGATATGACATTGAGTAAAAACTTTTGTTTTGAAAGTTTTGCAAAATTTTAATGGTCGCTAGAGAAAATTGTCGTTTGGTTTGATGAGCCTGCATATTATTTTCATTTCAGAAATCATTTGAAATTTATATATGCGATATTTTAATGGTTGTTTTAGTTAAGCACAATTTACATGAAGACTATTTGGATTTATTTTGGTGCGTAATTGCATATAAATCTAGCGAACCGCTTAAAAATGCTAAATAAAGTATGTTTTTACCTAGAAAGTTATACATACCATGGACTACATGCCGTGTGGTTAAATTTTGATATATAAATTATTTCAAACCATATTTTTGTTGATGTATATCAATTTTATGACATTGAAGTTGTTCAAAAGACTCTCCTACAAAGGAGACTCAACTTAATTTTTTCAAAAATTTCGACATTTAGAAATTTTTATACATTTTCAATTTTAAGGAAATTTTCAATACGGCTATTGAAGGTTATCGTAAATTGAAAGCTAAATTATGACCTTATATGATACATTTGAATGAACTGAGATTTTATCTGAGTGGTGCAGCGAAAGCGTAGCAATGAATGACGTGTGTTATATCTTATAGTTAATGTTATTGGTTAGATAGATTATGGTACTCCCTAATAAATTACAGGGACGTAATTTTTTTGAGGAGGGGAGTCTATAACATTTGGAATTTATATTGGCTTGAAAGAATAATAACTAAACCTTTAAACAGTTAAAATAAAGTATTTTGATTGAAGTATAAACTATTTTTAAAAGTTTATAACCACGGGTAATAATAACGTTGGTTGTTAAAGAGACCGGGATCGGATATGGGCATACTCTCTGTCGATACCGAAAACCACTTTGACAACCGTATACGCGGTGGAGATTCTAGAATGAAGTAGGATGGTGGTGACGTTTCCTTTGAGGTAAATACATGGACCCGACTCCCATGATTTGGCATTAGGTGGCTAAAATAGGAACGATCGACGGGTTAACGAGGTAGCACCTCTGATCGGATGCACTTCTTCGTATGCCATTCTATTACTTTTGTGATTGTTTTGGTGCACACCTTTGATATGGGAGTGTTGTTCGAGGTGGGCAGTAGCTGCGCGCTACGCGTTACCACCGATCCGGAAGCGTAATTGGTATATCTACCCTGGCATTGCCTAGTTGTGCCGTGTCACCTACCATAGCGAGCCTTGTACGAGTTTGATTTGTGTCGTACCTATGGAGTATCTTCTCATAGTCTCCCGATCAGGAGATATGTAGGTACCGTATAGACTACTGACACTATTTATGCGTTAAGGTGAAAAATGTAAAGCCTTAACGCTATTTTAAAGTAAGTTTATTTCACAAATAGACACTATTATAATAGCAAAGTATTACTACATAGTAAATAGTTTAACGGATCCATAAAGGATGGGCGGTCCCAAGCATCCTTTAAGTTACTTGTACTTTAATACAGTTCACTTGAATTAGCTTACACTATATAAGTATGTATGTCCTGACTCCAGTGTTTATGTTTTATTTCACACCTGGGTCAGCCTGATTTTCAGTTCAGACTTCACCTCCAGAGCTAGGACTTCTGCTGATCATCTCTTTTCAAGCTGCCGTCAAGTTTCTGTTCAGTTCTTATTTTAGCCTTTGAAATCAAGACAATTTAATATTGAGAGTTTCTGTGGAGATTTCAAACTATATTTGGTTTAAGACTATGTACTTTATATTTTTTGAGACTATGGATAGTGGCTTCATGAACACCATTAAGTAAATTTTTAATTCCGCTGCGAGTATTCTGATTTCCGCGTCTGTGATTCTGTGATTATTATTTACTGTATATTTTGAGATTTGCCAAATTTTATTTACAACGTAGTATTTTGAACAATTCAAGTCCAACATGTGCGGATGCGAATGGTTGAATATATCGGGTAGTTACAATTTGGTATCAGAGCTTTGGCTCTAGGCAAAACTTAGAATGTATGGTAAATTTGATTTATAGAATCACTTTCATTCAATCTCTTCCTTTTGATTCGATTTCCTTTGAATTTTGGAACGTTCCATGCGGTTCCAAAGCTCATTCGTGTCCCTCACTATTCATCTTCTTTCGATTCTGGAGTATCCCATAACTCCACTTCGGATGATCTTTATAGTGAATTGGCGGTCTCGCCAATATTCTAATAAAGGGGTGAAACTCCTTTACAATTAGCAATGATTCACCAGAGATTTATATTTATCCTCAGTTTAGATGCTAGTATCTTTGGTTATTCTGAAATCTAACTCTTCAAATCGAATGTAGATTTACCCCAGAAAATCCACATCGATCTTACTCTTTAAGTCACGGTTGACCAGGTTAAGGTTGCCTGCGATTTATATAAACTTATCCAGTTCCTTATTCTGTTATTTAATCATCGGATCTTCTGTTCCAACTTATCTTTAAATCAAAATTCTCTTTGATTTGAGTCCATCAAATTTGAATCTTTATCCTTGTTTTGAAAAATCTATTCCTATATTTGGGAAAAAAAATCTAATATTATATATATAAGTATAAATTTTCAGAATTTTTATAATTAATTTAACTAGTTGTCATGAGATAATAGTCTTAGGGTTTTGTCTCATATAAATAATTGAACTATAAACAATGGTTATAAATTAATTTGGAAACAGAAATGAATTTAAAACAAGAACTTGAGAATTCAATTTCCGATGATTTCAAACCTTGTGTTTAAAGTTTTAAAAGGATATGTTATTTAAATTATTTTCGAATAAAAATTTGTTTCCAATTTTTTAAAAATATCAGTGCTCTTCTCTTTGTCACTGGGAAATAATTTCGGTGATGACTGCAACATCGTCGACATTCATTTTCGAGTTTCGAAGTGAAGAGATCATTCTGTAGTCTGGCTACAGTTACCTGGAGAATTTAATTGATTTAAATCTCTAAAATATGACTTGATTTATAATATATAGATATATGATTTAAATTTGATTTGATATATTATGTACATATATTTATTTATCTCTAAATGGTTTGAAGGGAATCAGAAATTTAAT
Source organism: Allium cepa (assembly GCA_030765085.1). Taxonomy (NCBI): domain Eukaryota; kingdom Viridiplantae; phylum Streptophyta; class Magnoliopsida; order Asparagales; family Amaryllidaceae; genus Allium; species Allium cepa. The sequence continues at coordinate 926,657,120 of CM060939.1, forward strand.
TCTTAAATTTTATCTTGAGGAATAATTTCAATTATAAAAAAAGGAAAATTAAATTTTTGAATAAATGATTCCAACTTGAGATAATTGAATTTGAAAGTTTTATTTGTATAATACTAGATTGCATTTCAATATAACTTACCTTGATTTTCAGAAGTTAACAATGTAATTAGATAATATACAATATAAAAAGATTTTATAAATAAAATTTGAGTGGTTATAATAAATGTTATACACTTAAATTCTAGTTATAAAAAGATTAACAGAGGTAAATAGAATAACAAGAGGTAATGGAATAATTTACAATATGAAATGATGTTAAAGGAACTAAGAATAAATTTAAGCAATTGTAATAAGTGTAAACATATTTAACATAGATGATAAAAATATATTGAGAGAAATAAATTTAGTTATATATAAAAAAAAGATATTAATTTATTGAACACATTTTTGAGTATAACAGACGATTTTCAAATTTATGATTTTAGAAATTTTTATTTTAAGATAATTAGAAGATGAAGTAATGAAATTTGAAATAGAAAAATTTAACTTGAGTGAAATTAAATAGATGAAATCAATTATTAATTTAAAATTGAATTTGTATGGTTTAGATTAATGATTCTAATTTAAGTTTCAATTTAGTTTTCTTTCAGTTTATTTCTATTCCCCTACCTTCTTCCTTTTCGAGGACAAAAAGTTCTGAGTGGGGGAGAGTGTAACAGCCCGAAGTTTTAACAAGTATTTTTCACTTTTAATTATAAAACTTTGGGGGTTTATTATATAAAAATCTAAATTTTGAATTGACTAAAAGAATTGCCTAAATTTTTGAACAAATAGTGAGATCTTTGAAATTTTGACTTGGTTAAGAATTAACTTTAATTAGAAATTTAGGTTTTTTGTTGAAAATGGTAAATAACTTAATTTCTAGCAAAATCATGTTCTAATTAAGAAATAAGATTTGAAAAAATATTAGTGTATAAATAAACTGTTTAATTACGCGTTTAAAAGGCGCGTTATTGATGGAACATTTTTAACGTATATTTACTACATAAGAGAACGCGTAGATTTAAAAGCGTTACTTTTATTATGAAACTGGGCGTGTGTTTGATTTAATTATTGTGTCGGTTTTTCATGCGTCTAAATTTCTTACCTTGGATATAAATAATCAAATAAAATAAATCAGTAGACATGCATTTTTAAGTGGGAAAGGAATAAATTTTCTTTCCATTGACCCATATATTTAGTAAATAAAACCCATTGATTTTTCAGTAACGTTCAAATCAAATATTCTTTTTCGTTTGTTTACTCTAAGAATCAACACTTTTCTTTGTTCAATTTTATAAAACGTTCGTCAATTTTCCATTTTTCTGCACCGTTAAAACAACACAATAATTTTACCTTAGCTATAATGGATTATATACTTTTTAAAAATAAATAATTTATACTGTTACTTATATACATTTTAGTAATAGATTTCTTGGTAAATGGTAAATGAACGGAAAAAAACCCAAATGTAAACAAATCATATTTTTTAAGTAATAAATTTCAAAATTTATGTATAAATAAACTGTTTAATTACGCGTTTAAAAGGCGCGTTATTTGATGGAATAAATAACGTATATATAAGAAAACGTATAAAATTTAAGTCCGTTATTTTTGTTATATTTTGGTCATAATTAATTCCGTCTGTTGTACGCATTCTAAAGATATCCTCTTTAATATTTACACGTCGCTCAACATTATTCTTTTGGTCGAATTTTCCATTTCCGTTTTAAGTGCAAATTGATTGCTTGCCGTTTTATGTTCTCCTTAATTCACGAAATCTACACTGGTAATAAAATTTATTACTCACTGCAATTAATTGTTTCAAACTTTCCTTACCTCTCGTGTGAAATTGATAGGAAAAATATTTAATAGACTGATTCAAAATCAACGCAACAAGGTAATTATAAAAAAAAAAATCTTGCCTTTAACTTCTCATCTAAATCAATGCATTTTCTTCCTTAAATTTTGCACGTACGAATGTTCACTAAAAAAAAAACTGCCCCTTGATTTACGCATGCCGTGATTTTCACCATCCCTTTTTGCTGCAACTATTTTAATTTAGTATAAAATCTTTGAATAAAGTAACGTTCAAATCTAAAATTATTGTCGTTTCCTCCGATATCAACGCTAGTTTCTTCTCATTATTAAACACGTTCGCAAATTGTTCAAATTCCATTTCCATTCAAAGCAAAAATATAATTGTTTGCCGTTTCTTTCGCTTAATAATTCTTACCTACTGCAATTATTTGCTCCAATCATTCTTGTCGTTTCTTTTCATTTATCAACGCATTCTCTTCTTAATAATTTCAAACGAGAACAAATGCGTGCCACTCAAAAACAAATTTTATTATTTCTTGTGTTTTTTGACCTATGCAGTTTGCATCTTTTAATCAAACACGTTCAAAATGGTTATTTCTTGCCTTTGACCTCTCCCACATAAATCTATGCATTTAATTCTTGTTAACGCTAAAATTTGAACGCTAACACCCCGGTGTATGAAGTGAGATTGTGAAAGCACCACCCGATAGTTCGGGAACAGATTATAAGCAGATAATAGCGAAAAATAGTAAACAACAGCAATTTTATAGTGGTTCGGCTTAAGAGAGAGCCTACGTCCACTTTGAATATCTTTATTGACGATTTGATTACAAGTCAATGCAGTTACACTTTGATTACAACACACTTTGAGTTACAAGTGGCTTAGAACAAGTAGCCCGAACTTCAATATCGATCCAAATCTTTGAACTCATATTGGACATGTTTGATTTCTTCGTGAAGTTCCTTAAAGATGTTGAAGTAGTTTAGAATGCAGCAGAGTAACGGCGCTTGAAATGAACGAGCTAAAAGTCCCCCTCTAGTTGGAATTCAGGGTGTATTTATAGGCTTCGCTCAGAGTTAGGTCGTAGGTCGTGACCGACCTAAGTAAGGTCGTAGGTCGTAGCCGACCTAAGAAGCACTGGCCCCCCTTCCATAAGAACATGCAAGCTCGTTTCAACAAGTTCTAGGTCGTAAGCGACCTTACCAGTAGCGGCCTAGAGAAGGCGGCCTTCTAATGCAATGTCCTTAGGTCGTGAGCGACCTATCTTAGGTTGTGAGTATCTTCCTGTTATCATAGCTCGAGATCTTAGGTCGCTGAATCCCTTAGGTCGCGGCCTTCCTTAGGTCGAAGCACTTTCTTAGGTCGTGCGAGTTCTATAGGTCGCTGAATCCCTTAGGTCGCAGCTTCCCTTAGGTCGCAGAGTTCTGTAGGTCGCAGCTTCCCTTAGGTCGCAGCTACTCTTAGGTTACTTGATCAGTTAAGTCGCTAGACCGCTCCATCTCTTAGGTCGCTAAGGACTGAAGGTACTAGGTCGCATAAAGACTTTAGGTCGTTAAATCCTTTGACTCGTTAGGTCGCTTGCTTGCTTATCTGGTTAGGTCGTGAACTAGACCATTAAGTTTGATAGGTCGCCTACCAATTGAGCCGTTAGGTTGCAACTTTCTATAGGTCGCTAGGCCATTCCTGTAGTTAGGTCGCTCCATATCTTTAGGTTTTAGGTCGCTAACGAAGAGGTGTTAACATTTGCCCCTCGAAGTACGGGCCTATGACATAGGTCGCGTGCTTCGACCTGACTTGGCTAGGTCGTGAGCGACCTAACACTTGTGCCAATACGCATGCCTATTTGTCTTCCCATTTTTGCCTCATATAAATCTGTTAGGTCGCTACCTCTTCCTCATTCCATTGCTCTAATCTCCTACCGCCATTAACGATTCTCTTAGCTTCCAAAGGCGAATTCAACCCATCCAGTCATCGATTCATTTTTATCATTACGTCTCGTAAGTGAATCTGGTCTTCGTCCCATCATAATCGCCGTTGAATTATGAATTCCCACTTTCCGACCTTAGTTCAACTCCATGTATCACGCTTTATTTCGAGTGATTGTTGCAATCGATTTTCGGTCGTTATTTGGTTGATTTAGGAAGTCATGGCAATGCGTTGAATCTATGATGGATCGGGGATTTTTTGGTTAGTTTTTAGAATGATCTGCTGGTTTGAAGAGATGGTAAATTTCATGGAGAGGACGATGAATCCCTTCGGGTAGTTGATGGCGGGTTATCGGGTCTGGTGCAGAGAGGAAGTTAGGCGACCTAACGAATTTGAGTGACAAAAGATGCTTCACGACCTTAGGGCCCTTGAGACCTAAAGAAAATTTTCGACCTATGTTAGGTCGCTGAACGACCTAAAGCTTGCATAACCAAAATGTCATACGACCCACTGATAGTTGAACGACTTAAAACTTGCACGACCTAATTTCCGCAGCATAGGTTTTTAGGTCGCAGCCGAGTTAGAACTTGAATAAATTTGCATTGCTTTAGACCTCTTTAATTTGCACAGTGCGACCTAAAAGAGCTCTGACCTATACTAGGTCGTTGGACGACCTAGGACTTGTGAAATTTTTGAGAGAATTTGACTGAACTGCTTGGACTTGAATCGTTTGAAATTCATTACATTCCTTTGCAGATTGCTCTAACTTTTAATCTAACAACCTGTTTAAACATAACATTTGCAGAAAAATGGGACGAATATACTGTCACTGACCGCCCACATCGAATGACAGATTAGTCGATAAAGAATAATCAACTTAAACGAACTGTGTGAGTGAAATGCTGTGAATCAACCGACTCAAATGAAGTGTTAAAGCAAAGCTAAAATTTTGTTTGAATTAACACTGCGCTTGAGTTTTAAATTAACAAGTCCTGAAATATCACAATCGATCAGTTGTCAATTAGTTTAATTTCAGTTATTTTGCTTGTTATTTTTATTAGTTTTGCACAACACTTCACACTTTTAGGAAACGTGCACCTTCACATCTGAACATCCAGTTACTCATGTAGAATGACGTCTCAACAAGAAGAGATGATAGAACACGTCGAAGGGGCTTTCCCGATTGCTATTCCACTAGAGAACCCTCCGGAAAGAACTCCTACCCTTCTGAAACAGCGGGTGCTTAATCAATTATGCGTTCAATTTGGCATTGCGAGGCAGAAGTTTTACTCCCTGGACCAAATGATTTTGCTGATAGACCACCTTCCGGTTTTGTTGCCATTAATCGCCAAATGTGCTCAAGTGGAGTAATTCCTCCCTTTAATGAATTTCTTCAACAAATCCTTCTTCGACTAACGATCTCTCCTTTCCAATTACATCCCAATCGCTATGCCATTTTGATGGGATTGTGCGTTCTGTTCAGGAGAACTCTTGACCGTCTTCCGAGTTTTGAGGAAATCTGTTACTTGTGCACTTTTGCGAGGAACAAGGACCACCCTTCAATTGTACGTGTAAGAGGTGCGAGGAACCGCAAACTAATTTTGGATTTGCCGGAGAGTGCACATGGTTTTTTGAATCAATTCTTCTACATTCGTTGCCCCGCAGGATTTTACGCAGACTGGAGAATAGGAAGTGAGATCTTCTTTCCCTTCTTTCTTCAATTTTATTCTAAGTTTTTCATGGTTCGCATTGCTAGATGCTGATTCCATTCCTTATTTTTACAGCACTTTCTCCTCCTTCTAGAGATTCCAGTCATAAGCCAGTCTTTGAAAGGCTAAGCATTGTGGCTGTTGAAGAGAGGAGCGCAAAATTTCTATTGACAGATGAACTTCTTCATCGGTTTGAGCTTTTACATTCTTCTCGTTCTACTCAACTTCATGAAGTTCCGACTGAAGTTCCTGATTCTCCGATGAAAACTCCTGATGCCCCGGTCTCTATTAAAGAGCACATGCGGGGAGGAACCTCTATAGAAACTTCACTAGTAAAATGTTCCACTCCAAGGGATGATGCGGAGCCGTCCGAAAAGCCTGCACTTGCCCCCATAACTGAAGAAGAGGAGTCCCTTCCTCGTACTGATAAGAACGTTGATCTTGGAGTTGATATTTTTGGGAGTTTAAGTGACATAATAGTCACTTCTCAAGAACTTTTTAGGGATGATCCTGCCATTACCAAAGTCACATCTCCAGCTATTGAAGCAACTTCTACTCTCAAGCATACTTCCACAGCCCCGGAAGTGCAATTTTCCACAATAACTACCACTACCCCTCAGTCGATGACTGGTTTGTAGTCTAGTTTGCCGCGAGTAGTTTTACACGTCACACGCACTTAGGATGCACTTGACCTTCTTATTCCTGGTAGATTCTCAAACCTTGTTTTTAATTTCAGGTTCTCCAATGGGGCAGAGTGGCTCTTATTATGACGACTTTAAACAATACGGGAGACGCAGCCAATTCGACTATAGACGTCATCTCCCCCCTCGAAGAGAAACCGATGAAGAGAGGGCCATCAGAAAAGCAAATGAGAGACGAATATACGAAGAACGTCACCGAAGAGAACAAGAAAGACATGACCCTCCTCACAGAGATGATGATATCCAAAAACGAAAGACTCACGATGAGAGAGCTAAAGGTCACATGGACGATTCTTCTAGCAAGCGGGCTAAACTTACTGAAGAAACAATGCCGACATTTTCTGAAAATGTTCCTGCTCAATCTCCTGTCCCCGCTCGTTCCGACATTCAAACAATTATCAACCGGCCCGCATACCAAGTTGGGCAAGGTCCTCCCACTCTTCAAAGTCGATTCCCTCAGTGGTGTCTGAAAGGGGTTCGATTTGATCTCGACTTGGTTCCTCTCGACAAATTGGCTATGCTGCGAAATCTTGATACTGTCAGGACCGATATTGAAAGAATGTCGAACTGGCAAAAAATTGTCGACGAACTTCAGAGGGTTAACCGAGCCAATCTCGAGGCCATGCTCACAATGGAGAACGATAAGACTGAGTGGCAAAAGACTCTCGAGCAGCATGACGCCGAAATGAGAAGTATTGCTTCCTATAACGAAAAGCTGGAAGCGGAAGTAGAAAAGCTTAAGGAAGAATTAGCTACTTCATCTACTTCCTATTCTCAAAAGGAGAGCATGCTTCAGCAACAAGTACGAGATGCGCATGCCAGTCAAAGGGCAGTCGAAGATAAGCTTGCGTACAAAGAGAAGGTCATAGAAAAATATCGCGCTAAAACTTTACAGCTGCGAGAACAGACCGGCTCTCAAAGCTTGGAGATAGAGTTGTTAAAAACTCGACTTGCTATGGCCGAAAAGGAGCGTGACGAGGCTGTTGCCGGTAAACTCGCGGCCGAAGAGGCCCATCAAGCAACCAAAGCTGACATTGGCTCCACACTATTTGATTTTTATCTTCAGTGTATCTTGGGGCGCGGCAGCCTTTCATTTCTGGGTCCCAAATATGAGATTACATTGGCTGAAGTATGGGAGGCTGCCGTAGATATGCTTGGAGGCGCTGGTTACTCCGAAGATCATCTTCAAGAATATTATTTTGATAAGGCAACTCGGGAAGCATTAGCTAGGGGAAAAGAGCAGCTTGCTAAATTTCGAGCTGGAACGACAGGGGAGGGGTGCTCAGAGAAGGAAACGCTTGTAAATGCCCCTGTTCCTCCTTCGGTTTCAGCTGATGTTGATATAGCTGGCCCTAGCTCACCTTCTATTCCTCAAGATAAAACTAATCTCGGAGTTACAACTCCCCATGCTGTAGAGAAGCCTCAGGAAAGCACCGAAGCCCAAGATTATGAAATTGAACTAACGAAGCAAATATCTTCAGGTAACTTTGACATTGGTCCGATTCAGGTGGATTGCTTGCTTGTTCCTCAAAAGTTTGATGTGCTTCTCGATTACTTCTTGAATCTTGATGAACCCATATCTCCCTTCTTTTCGGGAGATACTAATATTTTTAATTTCTCTTCTTCTGCAGTTGAAACATCGAGTGCTGTGCAAACTTCGTCACCTCCGGTTATCCTTCCACCGTCTCTTCAGGTGGCCCCTCCTTCTGCTTCACAACCCGGGTCACAAGAGGAGCAAATAGAGGCTCTTCATGGCTTAGATGACCCTATCTCTTCGCAAGAGCAGAAAGACGAAGGACTTAAGGGAGGTGAGATATCTCCGGAGCGGACTCCTTCTGATGACATAATTTTGTCTACTCTTGCTACTCCAGGGAGTGAGTCTTCTTCGAAGAGGAGAAAGAAGCACGGAACGTCGAAGAGGAGGGGGAAGAAAATCATTGCTACTGAAGAGGAACCGGAAGTTGCACCGGTTGCACCTCCCTCTCCTTCTTCCCTTATGCCTATAGATAGACCTGAAAAGCTAATCATTCGGCCGGGCAAAGGGTCCAAAGGTGGTAAGAAGAAGTGAAGAGTCGGGCTTCGGGCTTTTTGATTCCTTTTTTGTGTAATGGTCGGATGTTGTGCAGGCACCAGCCCCTGCTTTTTTATTTTGAAACCTGTATCTGTAAATGAATAAAATGACCCTTTATTTGTACAGATTTTTGTTTGAATTTGAGAATGCATTTATTATTCATTTTTGCACAAGTTTATTTATATGATATTGCGGTGAGCTTGTGGTATGTTGTTTGAGCGTACTTTACCGATGTAGCTATACCATTTTGTATGTAACTATACCATGTTGCCCCCATACCATAAGCTTGCTGCAATATTTTATACTTTGAGGGGACTTGCACTCTTATTTTCTGAAGAATAATTACTTCATTCTTGAAGGAATTTTTCGTAGAGTACAACTTCCTTCATATAAGTTTTTACGCTTTGTCCTTCGAAGAAATCACCTTTTTCTTTTGCTTATGTACGCATTTTGCCAAGTGAATTCTTCTATGTGGTAAAGCGGACCTCTGAAGTGTACTTTAACTTTCTTCCTCTTTTTTTTTTAAAAATAGAAATTTGTACCTCTGAGGAGGAATTTTTCACGTTTCAACACTTGGAAGTTTTATTTCAATCTTGGTGAAACGTGTACCTCCAAAGAGTTGTGCCTTTGAAGAAAGCCTTTTCACGTTTCAACACTTGGAAGTTTTATTTCAATCTCGGTGAAACGTGGGCTTTCGAAGAGGTCTTTCTTCTTGATTGTGTCTCCGGGAGGGGGTTGTACCTCTGAGGAGGGATTTTCCACGTTTCAACACTTGAAAGTTTTATTTCAATCTTGGTGAAACGTGTACCTCCAAAGAGTTGTGCCTTCGAAGAAAGCCTTTTCACGTTTCAACACTTGGAAGTTTTATTTCAATCTCGGTGAAACGTGGACTTCCAGAAAGGTCTTTATTTTGTTTTGCACTTCAACTTTGGTGAAGTGAAATTCCGAAGAGCGGCTGTTACACTTCAACTCCTGGTGAAATGTGCCTCCGAAGAGGTCTTTATTTTGTTTGCATTTCAACTCTGTTGAAGTGAAATTCCGAAGAGCGGTCGTAACACTTCAACTCCTGGTGAAATGGGCCTCCGAAGAGGTCTTTATTTTGTTTGATTTCAACTCTGGTGAAGTCAAATTCCGAAGAGCGGTCGTAACACTTCAACTCCTGGTGAAATGGGCCTCCGAAGAGGGCTTTTATTTTGTTTGCATTTCAACTCCGGTGAAGTGAAATTCCGAAGAGCGGTCGTAACACTTCAACTCCTGGTGAAATGGGCCTCCGAAGAGGGCTTTTATTTTGTTTGCATTTCAACTCTGGTGAAGTGAAATTCCGAAGAGCGGTTGTTATACTTCAACTCCTGGTGAAATGTGCCTCAGAGAGGGTTTTCATCGCCTGGAAGTTACTCTCTCATGGTTGGAGGGTCATGACTCCTCCAATCTTTTTTGTTGAGTAGAGAACTTTCTTTTTTGTGGCGTATGACCCATTAGAGGTCTTTATCCTCCGAAGAGTTATGCCTCCGAAGAGGACTTGTGCTGCCGATGATGGCTTTGGTTGTTCCCTTGTCCACTTGCTTATGCCTTTTCAGCGATCCTCTTTTTTTTTTTAAGCTTTCATTCCCTTTTCTTACAAGTAATTTGTTTAATCCAAGGAAGTGCACTTCATTGTCAGGCAAGTTCGTGAGAACGGGCATTAGCTTCTTAATTGGATGTTTTTTTGTTTAAACGATCTCAACTTATTAGCAAAGGCCCGTTTCTGTCGAAATCATAGGCCGTTCAATTGAAGTACTTCCTATCTAGGATTTGAATTCGGGGCTTTTGTGACTCGAAATTTGGCGAGAATCGCTTGGTCTTATTATGTGCAAGTTTCACTTCCATTGTCTGCAAAAATTTAAATCGACATTTTAGCAATACATTCTATGTACTTTTTATATCGAAAATAAAGCAAACATGTGATAATAATAAGGAACACAAGATTTATAGTGGTTTGGCCAGGAAATTGGGCCTACATCCACTTTATATTCTTTCATTATTTACTTGCATCAGTTTTACAATTGCCTTTAATTACAAGAATCATACATTCATAACTCTTTTTACAATATTTTCAACAAAATTTTCAAGTAAAGTATGGACGCAAGTGATTGCTGTTCCATGCCCTTGGAATTTGATCTCCTTCAACAGTAGTGAGTTTGAATGTGCCGTCAAGAAGCTTCTGACCTATGACATATGGTCCTTCCCAATTTGGCCCAAACACACCTGTTGCTGTCATAATTCTCTTCAGGACTAGGTCTCCAATCTCAAAGCTGCGTTGGCGAACTTTGGAATTGAAATGTCTGGCTATCCTTTGCTGATGAGCTGCAATTCTGAGATTAGCCTCATCCCTTTTTTCATCAAGGAGATCTAGCGCTTCAAGCTGTAGCTTTTCGTTTTCTGCTTGATTGAAATGGATTCTTCTATGTGAAGGGACCTCTATTTCTACCGGAATCATTGCCTCTGACCCGTATGCCAATGAAAACGGGGTGTGCCCAGTCGCAGTTTTGTGAGTGGTTCTGTATGCCCATAGTTCCAGTGGTAGCTTATCGACCCAACCACCTTTTGCTCTTTCAAGTTGCTTTTTGATGGTTGACTTAATAATTTTATTCACGGCTTCCACTTGCCCATTTGCCTGCGGATGAGCCACTGCTGAGAAGCTTTTCCGGATTTTGAATCGCTTGCAAAAATCTTGGAATTCTTCACTTTCAAACTGATTACCATTGTCTGTAATTATTTTTTGAGGCACACCGTATCTACAAATGATGTTTTTAGTCACAAAACTTATCATCTTCTTTGAGGTGATAGTAGCCAGTGGTTCAGCTTCAGCCCATTTAGTGAAATAATCTACAGCGACAATGGCATATTTGATTCCAGATTTGGCAATTGGTAGCGGTCTAATGAGATCCATTCCCCAAATTGCAAATGGCCATGGACTGACCATCTGTGTGAGTTCAGTAGAAGGTGTTCTAGGAATTTTGGCGAATCTTTGGCATCTGTCACATTTTCGGGACTATTTTGCTGCATCTCGATTAATTTCTGGCCAAAAATATCCGTACCGAAGAATTTTCTTTGCTAATGTCTGGCCACCTGAATGATCACCACATTCTCCTCCATGTACCTCCGCTAGGATTGTTTTGGACTCTTCCTTGGATACACATCGAAGTAATGGCATAGAGAATCCCCGTCTGTATAATCGGCCATCTTGGATTATATATCGAGAGGCTTTTCTCAGTAGCTTTTGTCGTTCTTTTGAGTTTCCTGGTAAAGATCCATTGAGCAGATATTCTGTTATCGGAGTCATCCATGATTCTTGCTCTTGAGACATGCTCATGATCCAATCAATATCCATCTCATCAATGCTTGGAGTCGACAGGACCTCCACTGGAGTTAACCCTAGAAATTGAACTTCGCCTGTGCTAGAATACTTTGCGAGAGAATCTGCTTTCATGTTTTCTTCTCGAGGAATGTGACTTATCATGTAATGATCGAAATCACCCAGAAGTTCCCAAGCCTTTGACAAGTAGGCGGGCAGATTCCCCCCTTTTGCTTGGAATTCCTTTTTGACTTGGCATACAATAAGATGAGAATCACTGAAGATCTGTAATGCTCGGATGTTTAGTTCTTTAGCAATTCTTAAGCCAGCGATAAGGGCTTCGTATTCTGCTTCATTGTTTATTGAAGGAAATTCCAATCTTAGTGCATAGCATAATGATCGGCCTTCAGGGGTCTCAAGTACAACTCCGGCTCCAGAATAGTAGTCGTTTCTCGCGCCATCGACATATAACTTCCATTGGACTGGGGAATCGTTGACCGTTTCCTCCTCACTGTTACCTTTATCTGTGAATTCTGCGATGAAATCCGCTAAAGCTTGTCCATTGATTGCTTTTCGGGGATGATAAGTGATGTCATATTGACTGAGTTCAATATTCCACTTTAGAAGACGACCCGAAGTCTTAGGGCGAAACAGGACTTGCTTTAAAGGTTGATCAGTGAGGACTCTGATAGGATGAGCTTGAAAATATTGTCTCAACTTCCTAGATGCAATTAGTAGGCAATAGGCGAGTTTTTCCAACTTAGAGTAATTCATCTCTGCCCCAGTGAGTCTTTTGCTGATATAGTAAACTGGATGTTGAATCCTCTTGTCTTTTCGTATCAGCGCTGCACTTAAAGCATGAGATGATACTGCCAAGTATATAAGAAGATCCTCGCCATCGCCAGGCCTAGAAAGTATTGGAGGCGTTTCCATATGGAGAATCAATTCATCAAAGGCTTTTTAGCATTCGGGACTCCAATCGAAGTTTTTCTTTCCTTTCTTTAGGGCGTCAAAGAATGGGATGCATTTATCTGTGGCTTTGGAAATGAACCGACTCAAGGCGGCGACTTTTCCATTGAGACTTTTCAATTCCTTCTTTGTTCTAGGAGCTTTGACTTCCTTTAATGCAGTAATTTGAGCTGGACTAGCCTCAATGCCCCTAGCGCTCACGATAAAACCTAAAAACTTGCCGGATTCCACTCCAAATGAACATTTTAAAGGATTGAGCTTCATTCTGTATTTTCGGAGGACTGCGAACATGTCTGCTAAGTGTTCTATGTGATCCATTGCTTTTTTTAGACTTTACTAACATGTCATCGACGTAGACTTCCATAGTCTTGCCCAATTGCGGTTTGAACATAGCATTAACAAGTCTTTGGTATGTTGCCCCTGCATTCTTCAGCCCGAAGGGCATAACTCTGTAGCAGTAAAGACCAGTGTCGGTGATAATGCTCGTGTCCTCCTGATCTGGCTCATGCATCATGATCTGGTTATATCCGGAGTAAGCATCCATAAAAGATAACAATTCGTGTCCCGCTGTTCCGTCTACCAGTTGATCGATTCTGGGTAATGGGAAGCAGTCTTTGGGGTAGGCCTTGTTTAGTTCTGAAAAATCGATGCATACTCTCCATTTTCCGTTGGCTTTCTTAACCAGCACTGGATTTGAAACCCAATTCGGATAGGTAGATTCTTTGATAAAGTTATTCTCCATGAGCCGATCAACTTCTTCTTTTAATGCTGCCGATCTTTCTGGACCTTGGGTTCTCCTTTTCTGCTTCACAGGTGTAAATTTTGGATCAATATTTAGAGCATGTACTACGACTTCTGGGGATATTCCGCACATATCGGCATGAGTCCAAGCAAAAACATCTAAATTTGCCTTTAAAAAAGATATTAAGATATTCTGAATTGACGCATTAAGTTGTGAACCCACATTCAACACCTTGTTTGGGTCCTTTGGGTCAACAGGTATTGGTATTGTCGTTTCCACTGGTACCACTCTATTTTCCCCTGCACTGACTTTTCTAGGATCCATCTCTTTCCTTGCTCCGCTGTGCTCGCCAGTGCATGGTCCGCCCTGTAATTGCTACAAGGCTGGTTCTTTGATGCGGACTGGGGCTGCCGCATTCTTTCCCATTTCTATTTTTCTGGTTTCTCGTAGCTCTGTTAGATAACATTCTCGCCCAGCATTTTGATCCCCTTTTATAACTCCTACTCCATTGTCTGTAGGGAATTTAATAGTGAGGCACCACGGGGCAAGAACAGCTTTGAACGCTGCTAGAGTTGGACGACCAAGGAAAGCATTGTAAGCAGAAAATTCGTTGACAATCACAAAAGTTTGCTTGCGGACCACTTTTCTCTCTCCTTCTCCAAGTTCCACAAACAAATCAATGGTTCCTACCGGCTGCTTTGGCTCCCCAGTGAAACCAGCAATTTTCTGCGATGAGGCTTGCACATCAGCCATAGGGATCTTCATTTGGTCGAATGTTTTCTTGAAGAGGATATTGCAGGATGCGCCACAATCAATGAGAACTCTTGTGACAATAGCTGGCCCGATACCAGCCGAGATGACTAAGGGATCCAAGGTAGGAGCTTCAATACATGCGGAATCCCTAGCTTTGAACACAATATTATCATCAAAAGTTCTTTGTTGCTTCAGGGGCATAGCACCTTCCAAAACGAATACATCTTCCTCGGTCGGCACATACTTCAAAGCTCGAGTATACCTTTCCATCTCACCCCAGCTTCTGCCTGCTGGGTGAGGTCCTCCTGTAATGACATTGATAATGGGCCTTCCAGATTCATGCCCTGCAGCCTTCTCACTCGTCCTAGGCTGATGAGTAGGAGCCTGTTGCCCCTGACTAGACGAAGAAGGATTGTTGCTATTCTTTTTCACAAATTGCTGCAGTTTGTTTTCCCTTAGCAACTCTTCAATCAGATTTTTCAACTGGCGGCATTCGTCGGTCTCGTGACCGGGTTGATTATGGAAGCGGCAGAACTTCCCACTCTGTATAGCCTTTTTCCCGGTCCTTAGAGGAGGAGGTTTAGGAAAGTCAATAGAATCTTTAGTGGCAAGGTAGATACGCTCCGGCGTATCTGATAAAGGAGTATACTCTGATGGCTTGAAGGATCGGGGCTTCTTCAGATTACTCTGCCGCTTCCCACTGTTATTTTCCCTTTTTTGCCCTACAGATTCATTCTTGCATGGAGCAACAGTGTTATCTTCAGCTTTTTCCAGCACTGCCTTTACCGGTACGGGACGGCTTTCCAAGCGTATGAATTCATCTGCTTTTTTATAGAATTTTTCAAGGGAATTTGGTTCCTTCATGTCCAGCCATTTCCCAAATTCGCTCGACTTGTCGATGGCCCTCATCAGATAGGTCAAGATCATCCGTGGTTCTGCATTGTCTACCTCGGCCAGCGCTATATTAAAGCGATTCAAGAAAGATCTGATAGTTTCACCCGGATTCTGTTCTAAACTTGACAATGACATAATATCTTTGGCTTTTGAAGCGTATAGTCTGAACTGCTCCTTGAACTTCCGGGTTAAGTCAGAAAACTGATCGATAGATCGGACCGGCAGCTTGGTGAACCAAAGCAGAGCTACACCTTCCAGGTATACAGGAAAATATCGGCACTTTATTTCATCAGAAGCCCTGGCACCGGTCATGTGCCAATCATACTTATACAAAAATTCGTTCGGATCACTTGTTCCTTTGTAAGCTGGAATGGTTGGAGGGACAAACTTCCTTGGGAATTCAGCCTTTAAGATTTTCTAAGTAAATGGAGTTTTACTTGGGGCAAAACCCCATTCTTTCTCGTCCTCAACCCTCTGCATACTCTCTTTCATGATTTGTCGGACCACCCCAGAAAGATACTCCTCATCATGTCGAGTTCTAGATCCGCCAACTTCAGGAAGTGTTTGTTCAAAGGGGCTAGCAGCCCTTTCAGGAGCATTCCTTTCTTCAGCATCATGAATGTTGCCAACAAAGTTCCTTTCATTACCTGCCGGTTGGCGGTTTGCCTCAAGCAAATCGTTCAACCTATTCAGAATTAGGGCATTTTGGGCATTCTGAGCCTCGAATTGTGCATTTTGGGCATTTATCTGTTGGTTCAGCCCTAAGATTGCAGCATCCCGCTCTGCCTTTGTAACTCCGACAGCTGGAGTGGCTTGATTCGATATAGGGGAAGCGGAGGTTCCCTCTTGAATATTCCCAGATCTGACAGATCTACTTTTCCTTCCAGGAGCCATAATCTCGGATAGACTTCTGGTTTTCAAGGAAATTCTCTCTACAAACCTCTGTAAAGCAATGATGATAACTCACCTGAATTCAGTTCTCAGTGAAAGCACCAAAAATGTTAACGCTAAAATTTGAACGCTAACACCCCGGTGTATGAAGTGAGATTGTGAAAGCACCACCCGATAGTTCGGGAACAGATTATAAGCAGATAATAGCGAAAAATAGTAAACAACAGCAATTTTATAGTGGTTCGGCTTAAGAGAGAGCCTACGTCCACTTTGAATATCTTTATTGACGATTTGATTACAAGTCAATGCAGTTACACTTTGATTACAACACACTTTGAGTTACAAGTGGCTTAGAACAAGTAGCCCGAACTTCAATATCGATCCAAATCTTTGAACTCATATTGGACATGTTTGATTTCTTCGTGAAGTTCCTTGAAGATGTTGAAGTAGTTCAGAATGCAGCAGAGTAACGGCGCTTGAAATGAACGAGCTAAAAGTCCCCCTCTAGTTGGAATTCGGGGTGTATTTATAGGCTTTTCTCGGAGTTAGGTCGTAGGTCGTGACCGACCTAAGTAAGGTCGTAGGTCGTAGCCGACCTAAGAAGCACTGGCCCCCCTTCCATAAGAACATGCAAGCTCGTTTCAACAAGTTCTAGGTCGTAAGCGACCTTACCAGTAGCGGCCTAGAGAAGGCGGCCTTCTAATGCAATGTCCTTAGGTCGTGAGCGACCTATCTTAGGTTGTGAGTATCTTCCTGTTATCATAGCTCGAGATCTTAGGTCGCTGAATCCCTTAGGTCGCGGCCTTCCTTAGGTCGAAGCACTTTCTTAGGTCGTGCGAGTTCTATAGGTCGCTGAATCCCTTAGGTCGCAGCTTCCCTTAGGTCGCAGAGTTCTGTAGGTCGCAGCTTCCCTTAGGTCGCAGCTACTCTTAGGTCACTTGATCAGTTAAGTCGCTAGACCGCTCCATCTCTTAGGTCGCTAAGGACTGAAGGTACTAGGTCGCATAAAGACTTTAGGTCGTTAAATCCTTTGACTCGTTAGGTCGCTTGCTTGCTTATCTGGTTAGGTCGTGAACTAGACCATTAAGTTTGATAGGTCGCCTACCAATTGAGCCGTTAGGTTGCAACTTTCTATAGGTCGCTAGGCCATTCCTGTAGTTAGGTCGCTCCATATCTTTAGGTTTTAGGTCGCTAACGAAGAGGTGTTAACAATTCTCTTGCCGTTCTAACAAATATTGCCTAAACTTTTTGCATGCATTGAATTGGCGTTTCTCATTTTATCTTTTTGCCTGCGTTTTTAAATTAATAAATCAACCAAATTTACCTCTTCATAATGCAAACATCACGCAGAATAATCTCCAAATCATTTTAAAAATGATTTCTTGCCATTTTTCTCCTTTACGTGATTTACGCAACTTCTCTTATATAAATGAAACCCATGTTCACAATTCCATCACCACCTCAGTATTGTTACATCTTCATTTTCACAAGCTATTGGTGAAATAGAACCAACACATCTCTTTGGCATATATAAGACCCGTACGCAATTTATTTTCATCCCATTGTTGGCCTTCTCTTCTTCCTTGCGTGCATGAGAATCGGTAGCATCACGTAATGGCTACAACTTTATTTCCTTCTTTTTTTTTCCATTGTTCTGTTCAAACTGCTCCACCGCATGACAAACGCCTAACTTCCGTCCCCTCCTCTCCGATCTGGTCGTGCATTGCCGAGCATCTCTGATGCAGTTTTAGCCTAGCACTTGAATATTTATTTTATCGCCACCTGTATATTTTTATCCTTCTATAAGACAAACATTTCTTTACCATGTAATTTAAAAGGGTTTTTAAATTGTTTAAACTTTGTTAAGTTAAATTGTATTCATTTTACATCTCATTTTTGAAATGAAATTTTAAAGTTAATTGTTTTCAAATGTTTTTGTTAATAATGATTTAGTCATAATTAAGAAATGTTTTTATCTTAAAGTTAAATTAAGATTTAATGATTTGAAATTAATTAAATTAATGAGGTAATTAAGGAAAAATTACTTAATTTAATTAGTTAATGATTAGGGATTAATAAATAATTTGACTAAGGGTTAATCAATTTGAAATTAAAGATCATTAATTAGATAATTAAAGATTATTAATTAATAATTAAAGATTTATTAATTTAGCAATAAGTTATAATCAAGGTTAATTAATCATGTAATTAAGGATTAAGTGCATACTTGTTTGAGTATATCGCACTTCAGTTTGAAGAAAAAAATATATAATACAAAAGGCATACGCCACCTAAGGTTAGCCTAACCTAAATTTTTTAAGATAATTCCACTTCTTTGTTTACGCGAGTGTTCAGGGAAGAAGTATTTCCAGACCGTACGTGTTTTTTTATTTGTTGGTCACATTTGTTTTAAAATTTAGAAACATTACGTATGACGATATATGATATATGTAAGAACAGTATAAAGTTGTTTTGATTTGGAGATTTTGATATTTTACTTGTTTCCTAACAGAGAATAATAATAATAATAATAATAATAATAAATAAATATTGCATGCGCCACCTTTATGTATCACTGCCGTGAATTGCATGTTGCCCACATAAGATTTGCCACCTTTTTATTAACAGGTCATAATATTTTGTAAAAAGGGTAAAAAAAAATAGTGTATAAATTTATTTTGTAAATTTTGTTTTGGAAAAATAAATAAATGGGCAGGCTGAGTTTTTGTTTTAATGGGTCAAGTCGTGCGGTGGAGTGGTCGAGCAATTTGAGTCAATTTTCATTTTATTTTAGCTCGTTCCAATTTTGTTTTATTTAAAAATTTGCTTTGTCCGTAATTGGCATTCATGTACTTAGTTTTATTTATTTATCTTGTTTCAAGATCGAAATCAGTTTGTCTCATCTTCCAATAATTGATCGTGCCTTCTGTACTCTTCTTTCGGGGTAGATATCGTTGTTTGAATAAATTCTGCAGCTTCGACAAGGTGAGTATTCCCACCTGACAACGTACTTATATGTCTGTAAATTGATAACAAGTGTGATTGTTGAATAATTATTATTTCATTTATTTGACCGTGATACATATTGATGATGTTAAAAATCCCGTTATTAAACCTACAAATCATCAGTTCTATTATATATTGTTTAATTATGCTGTTACACTATTTATTTATTTAGTTATTTTTTTTTACTGTTTAATCACACTGCAAGTTCCCTGTAGAATAGAAATCGTTACAGGCTGAAATGATAGGCCTGTACGATATTTATTTATTCATTTATTTATTTAGTTTATTATTTAACTTGGGATTGCGGGTTCGAAATGATGGAACCCGAATTTATTTTGTAAATTACGGATTGAAATGATATATTATCCGTATCACTTGACCTAAGTTAGAAAATATTATACAGACCCGTTGTAACGACCATGATTTTATTACCGTCGTAATAAATATTTTTAAAATCTGTGACGAACGTGATTTTTAAATTACCGTCGAAGTGAATATTTTAAATAGAAAATTTTTAAATTAAAATTTGTTGAAAATATAATGTGGTAAAGTCAGTAAACAAAAATTGTAGACCTTTGTTACCTACGTGTGCATTGCCCCTGAAATCATTTGCATGATATATTTACTTGCTCACATTCTGGTAGTGGAGCAAATGCATGAAAAGGGATATAAAACAAAGTGTGAACACTAATTATATTTCTTATTCTCAAATTGTAAATGTCTGTGTAACAACCCGCATATTTTTCGATTAAATATTTAAATATTTTTTTTTTAATATTTCATCGTTAGTCGGATTTTAGTCCAAAAAGCTACTTTTTACAAACAGTCAAATTAGGACTCGTGACCACCCCCATTGAGTTCAAAATGACGTTTGCGATCTTTTAGAGTATAAACTTTGATATGTTTGGAGATAGTAGAATTTTGCTATCTTTTCACTTAGGGCTTTGGTTTTGTTTCAACCCATTAGACCCTAGCTTCCCCCCTCTTCTCTTCATTACTTCATTTCTATTTCCTAATACTCAAGCTTTAGCAACAATGGAGAGAGGACTGGGAAATCAAAACTCCAAGCTCTAGTTTCCATTTGCAAATCAAGTTCTAGCTCCAAATTTATAGAAGAAGCTTTGGTAAGCCTCCTCCTCTTCTTCTCCAACTCATTCTCTTACCAATTTCAGAAATTCCTAAACCTAACTTAGGAAATGTTTCTCGTTTTAGCTTAGATTCAAGATTGTTGGGTTGTAGTTGAAGAGTGATTGTCCATGCCTTTGCTCAGTAGCTTCTTCTTCATTTTTTTTGGGTTCAAAAGTGAGATTTTTATCTCACATATTAGTCTATAATTATCTTCGATTGTTAGGTATGAATTCCTAACACTTATTCTTATGCAATTGATTTTGGTTTGGATTGATTTGGTGTATATTCCAATTTTTGGTGTTTTGAAATCAAAATATATGAAAATCCTATTATGGATATTTAGACATTGATATTTGAGGCGTATCAAAGAGCCGTTAGGGCTGGGTTGTCGCATGGCGTAAATCCTTAGTTGTCATTTGCTCGTTCGGTCAATTCCGATATTCATTTGGCCATTTTTGGTCGAGGTTCAGGTAATGCCCTGAACCACAGTTTTAGACGTCCGAATCCTTATTTCAAACGTTTGAATATTATACTGGGAATTTTTATTCCCCAGTATTCAGACGTCTGAATGTAAATTCCAGACGTCTGAATTTGCTCATGAGCAACCAGAAAGGAAAAAGGCTAAAAATTGCCTATTTCAGACGTCTGAAATATTGGGTTCAGACGTCTGAATTGTGTTCTGGAAAACAATTATTTTTCCACATTCAGACGTCTGAATTCTTGATTTCAGACGTCTGAATCTGCTGTTTGGGCTTTATTTTGCCTATTTAACTCGAGTTTCCAAATTTAATCGATTTGTGTTGATTCCCTTTTGTTGTTATCACTTATATCGACTTTGATGACATTTTCTTCGGGACTTTTAGGAATATCCATTTTGATGGATTCGTTATCGATTTCTTTGGATTTTATTCACGTCTTTGAATGTGAATTTTGGCGATTGATTGTTCTACAATAATTTTTTTGATTAGTCACTTTAAAAATATAAAGGTTTTAATACTAGTAGTAAATATCAAAACTCTTTCATCAAAACGATTTTAACACTATTTTATTACAAAACTCGTTACTTAAACCATTTTCCAATCTACTAGTATATACAAAACTTTACCTCACTCGTATGAGAAATCTAATTAAACGAATTAGTAAAACAAGTGGTATGAAACGCTTGCGTTTACTTCGTCGGTTAATTCATGGACTTGTTCGATTGAATTTCTTGTGACAATTTTCGAGTGAAGATTTACAGTTTGTTCGTAAATATTTAAGTTAAGCAAGTGGTTATGGGCATGAAGCTAAGATCATATGTTTAATAGCTTAGTGTAACTGACACTTCTTGATGATCGATGATGATCATTTTGTGATTTAGACTTGCAATGTGCGATGTCTCTTTGTCTACGAGGGAGACTAAACCCCGTTTCTGTGGAGCTTCGGCTCAAATTGGTGGGGTAGCGACCTATGGTCTTCGGGCCTTTTTGTGGAGCTTCGGCTCAAAATTAATGGTTAGCAACCATGGAATAGCGTTCCAACTTGTGATACACGTGTTGGTGAAGTTTCGTGCTCCCGTTTTGTGACAGGCCTCCCCCCTTTTTGTAATTTCTAGATTTCCATTGATGATTTCTAGAATTTTGTGTTTCACCAATTTTCATGGTTTACATTGATAAGTTCTATCAATATTTGTGCATTGGCGAATTTGTGTGTCATTAACTTTTGTGATTGGCATTGATATTATTGTCAAAATTTATAGTTTGGTGATTCGGTAAATAAGGAGTATGACATTCCTTTTGATCTTTGAGAAGATTCTTGTGATATTGATTAATCTCTTGTTGATTTTCAATTACATACTTACCACAGTATAGCTTTATGGTTATCATATGTTTATGTCATATCTCTTATTCTATATCATTTTATCTGATATTTATAGCTAGACTGATCCGTTTATTATTTTCTTATTAAATAATACTCGGGTCAGACCGAGATGTTACAGGTGCTTCTGCTTGACTTCACACTTGGGATTATCACCCTGACTTTTGGCCAACTACTTAGATTAGTAGTTTTTGTTGTATACGCTTGAGACATAGACTCATAGATGTATCCATATTCTTTTGTCTAGCACCTATAGCTATTCTTTTGCGATATTGTGGATCTTGTTTGACCACTACTATGATGTACACTTTCATGTGTTAAATATTCATATTTATTTCCGCCTTTGTGATATGGATGTCTGTGACTGATTTGTGTTATGTTTACTTCTATATTTGTTTACAAAGAATATATATATAGCCACTGTGTAGTAGCTTAGAGTTTGTATCGGTATGTCGGATTTCCTCCTGAAACCAAATGCATGTTGTACTATCTGACATATCGTTGCTCGCACAAAGCAATTACGCAGATGGTCACTTCTCAACAGCCTTATTCTCCATGCTAGTTGACGGCATTACCCCGTAGTGTCCTTGGCTAGCATGAGTATAGAGGTGGGGCATCACAGCTTGGTATCAGAGCCAATTTTCGGAACAATGTAGAATAATCTAGCAAGGATCGTCGTCCTAAGTCCATCTTAGGAATCGTGCTTTAGGATTTAATTCGAGTCTTCGTGCCGATTCATCCTATTTTCTTTATGATTCCTTATTTACCTATCAAGATTGCTTGATATTCATTTGGTGAATAACCTTATCCTTCTTCTTTCTTTCTTTCTTTCTAAAGGAAGGGAAATTGTAACGACCCTCCCTTCTGACCGCCCCTAGTCGGTAATTAAACAAACTTGAAACGTTCAAAATGACGGATTTTTATTCAGTTTATAGAGTTTAAACAGAATCAGCCACAGAAACACAGAATAATTATATTTCACATAATGAATTTTTTTGTACATATATCAGAGTTTATACAATGCATTAAATTTTATACAGCGGAACATTTCTTTTAAGTACAAAAATAAATCTCCGAAAAGCTAAAGTGAAGCGTTATCCCCAGCTCTCTCTAACTTCGCTGCCCGAAAATCTTCAAGCTGTAAAATACTGGGTCTGACCCGAGTATTACGTTCAAAAGAAAATAATACACAGGTCAGTCTAATTCAAACTCAGTTATTAGTGCATAGAGGCAATAATAATTAAATAACAATTAGACGACAGTTTCAGTATAAATTCACCTATCCGATCCTTTAACAAGAAATCGGATAATGGTAAATATAACACTTAACAGTGTTAAACAATAAATCAGTAGATTCAAATTATCAACGAAGATAGATGAAGGGATTATTAATGAAGATAATTTAGAAAACAACAGAATTGCCAAAATGGCAATTAACTACAAAATCATCAAAATGCGATTCAAAATATATTGAATTGGCAACATAAAATAAATTTCCATCAATAGAAAACATCATTAAAACATCAAGTCTAGTAGGGCTGCAGTACACGCACGCGTGTACGGCCTCGCCACATTTTAAACGTTAAATCTGTGTGGCTGCAGTACACGCACACGTGCACTGCCTCGCCACAACAGTGAATACTAACAGCCATCAAAGCTGCAGAGGTCAAGTCACAACTATCTTGACTCAACACAACTGCAAATAAAACCAATAGTGTAACGGGCTAGAAATTCAAGTGCAAATCCACTATCAGAAAGGTAGACTGCAATTAAACAGGCCCAAATCAACTTCAACCAAATGCAAAAGGTCAAGTCAGTGACTCAACGCGGCTGCAACACCAAAACCCGTGCAACATGGCAGGGTCAAAATGCAACTGTTTTTCATATACTCAAGTAAACTCAAAAAAAACAAGTTTCCAAACAACTCATGGCTGCACACTTCAACAAGTGTAATAACTACGGCCCCACTTGGACTCAAGGGCAAACTGCCACAAGACTGCAGCCTCCACTGATACAAGGAAGCCAGTACAAGGTACAACAAATCAAACTGCAATTGAAATCAGTGCATCAATGCAATGCAAACCAGGCAAGGGAAAAATCTCGACAAAAATCACTGCAGCCACCACAATATTCAAGGGCAAGACTGCAAGAATGAAACCAAAAGAATTCATAGAGATAACAAATAGCCTGTTCAAATCAAACAACAGGCGAAACATGGACATGCCAAAAATCTAAGGCAAAGGCAAATGATGGCAGCCAATCAAATAAAGCTACAGGGACGTGCAAATCAAAGTAACAAGCTATGGGATATGTGTGCAATTTCAACAATACATGCATACACAGTTAACATATATGATCAGGTGGCTACACTATATGAAGTGCACAACAGGTTCAAGTCTGCAATTCAAGACTCAATCTAGGCAACAGTGAATAGCATATATCAGTGGACGAAGAAATGTAGTGACTCCATATAGCAATAACATGGAGTTTATATTCAGGATTTGCTTTAGAAAAACTCAGGTCAAATCTGGGTTTAAAACAGATTAAAATCAGTTTCTTTTTTTTCCAAAGATATGAACTAACTGTTTTTAATATATATACACACACACACATACTTGTTAAAATTACTTGTTAAAATTGTTTAAAAAAAAAGAATTTGCATTGAAATAGAAATTTAATTTGAAACTAATATATATATTAATATGAACTCTCTTTTATAAATTTGCTTGTATTCAAATCACATATTTATATTTATATATAAGATATAGTTTTATATAATGCTTGAAATTCCAAATCGCATAAAAACAAAAACAATAAAACATTAAACGATGAACTTGTACATTTTATTTTAGAAATCCGAAACAGTTACAGGTTTCATTCAATTCAAAAAACCCCTTCTTTTACTTATCATTTCTGAGTTATTTAAAACAAATTCAAACCAAGTTCAACAGTCAAAATATCATCAACAAAATGATACAAAAAAATATCAAAGACATAATGGCCGAAGCAACAAATGACAGAGAATCAACTGCAACAGGTTATTCCTTTTTTTTTCTTAAAACATCTTCAAATATTATCATGTTAGTAAAGAAAACTACAAAAATCAAGTTCAATATAGTCAAGGCCGATATCAACAGAGGAATGTACAAAGTCACTGCCGAAGTCAAAGCAATGCAAATACATCTAATTCAAGTAAATGACAGGATTAAAGTCAAGCCGATGCCAACAGTTAATGGCCAGGGTTATGGAATTTCATAAACAAGTTCCAGTGTGCTATAGGGGAAATGCAACATGAATAAAGTAAACTACAGTACTCAAGCTACAAACTGGACAATGCAAACTACAATATGAATGACCAGTACAACCCAGTAGAGAGTGACTCAAAACAAAGAGTACAACATGAACCAGCATGGTATGCTACAAGTGTAACAGGTAAATGAGATGTAGTGAAGCTAATTTGGCTAACAATGAATGCACAGTAAATACATGAACCAAGATAACTAGAATCTTGCATAAACTGATACAAGTAAAATGAATTGTTGTAAAACAAAGTCAAGGCCGAAATCTTCAGTTTAATAAAGTATTATCGAAGTAAAAAATTAAATCATCCAACCAAGTCAAAAATCATCAATACCGAGCCAAATCGAAGTCAAAAAGTAAATCGTCAACAACAAAACCAAATCAAACTGCCACGCATAGTTGAATTAGATGTGAGTAAGAATATTTTACTCACCTTTGCAAACGAATTGGGGCAGTCGCGACGAGACGAAGGAGGTGTCGAGCAAAATTGAAGCCGCAAGAAGCCCTAATTTGCGAACGAAGAGGAAGACGAGCGAAAAGGAACGGAGAAGAACTCGTGGCCGCCATTTTCTTTCTTTCGTTTTTTTTAATGAAAAGGAGGGGTTTCGAATGAATGGGGTAAAGGAGGAAACGGGTATAGGGTTTTAACTAAAATGAGGGGATCGGGTACATACTTGAAATAATACGGCCATGCCTTTGATTATGATGGTTGCGTGATTTTAGGCTAAATTAAAGGCGTGATTAAAAGATTGGGTTGCTGGTGAAAAGATTTTCTTTCCTTTGTTTAATTTATTTTGTACACAAATAACTTGTTTCTTGCCTTGAATTTCGGCTGAGATGATTTGGTTAGGGTAGCTGCATTTATTAATTTGTACAATGCTTCCTAATAATTTTTTTTGTTTCTTATTTTATTTCACTTATTTTTTTTATTGCTTTTGTTATTTTATATTTTTTTTTCATTTTTAAATTCAATTTGTTTTGTATATATTTTCTTTAGTAAATTTCATAGATATAAAAACGTTTTAAAGTTCAACTATCAAACATCAATTTATATTAATTTACATAAATAAAAATTCTTAAATCCAAATTATTTTCCTAAGTCATTAGTTCGAATTTTAAATACAAATTCAATATTCAATTTTAAATTCCAAAGTGAAATTCAAATTTTATTCAACTTTAAGTAAATTAAATTCTAAAATTTAATCACCAATTTCATAGTTATATTGGGAATTCAAACTAAACCATTATTCAAATATTTAAAATTAATTAAATATTTTCAATTTAAATTGCTCAAAATTCAGGGTTGTTACAATCTTCCCTCCTTAAAGAATTTCGTCCCGAAATTATAAGTTAGGAAAAAACGATTGTTAAAATCTCACCGATATTTATACCCTACACAATTTTTACCATGTTCGAATCTTATTAAAATAAATAAATATAGGATTCATTCCATTTATTTTATCTCCCTAGCTTTGTTCATTGATTTCTAAAATCAAGACGTAAAGTCTTTTACCAAAATTTTCGACTTACAAAACTCAAATTTAAACTTGAAACTCTTCATGCTAAAGATTTGCATATTATATACTTTTTTTTTTCCAAAGCTGTGGACTTTCAAGATATTTCAAAGATCTTCTTCCTTAATTCAATTAGGTTGGAATTATGTAATTCTAATTTCAGACTATTGATTTGCTATTTAAAGTTTTGAAAATACTTGCTAACTCGAAATTTAACAAGTCCATCGTCGTTCTTACAGACATTAGGCATACGCTGGCCAGGCACAGGACTAAAAATCTCCAAGTACTAAATATACTTGCTTCAACTCCCAGTGAAAATACTTTTAAAAATTCTTTTAAAAATGGATATGAAAAGCAGGTTCCCCCATGGATCACAGTTTACCCTGCGGTTACGCTACTATCCCAGTAGAATCGCTTGTAACTGTAGATTTCACATCTCTCTTGAATTTCGTCATGGTTGTTGCCATAGATCGTGGTTCACACGGCGGTCTCGCTACTATCCCAGTAGAAACGCTTGTGACCGTAGGCATCTCGCCCCTCAAATTACGCTTTGGCCTCTAGATCGCAGTTTACGCGGCGGTTGCGCCACTATCCCAGTGGAATCGCTTGTAACTGTAGGCATCACGCCCCACGAATTACGCCAGCATACATCATCAATTCACATGATCCCAACATGATGATCCATCGTGGGGGATTCCAGTCCCAATGGACATTCCACTAATGGAAATTCTACGTAGCTACGATTTTTCAAACGGACACTCACACCGAGTTCCAATCACCTTCACAAATTATAAATGGAAGGTACATTTCCATATCCTCAGTTTAGAAAACATATGTCATATACATATAGTACTTCATTTCACATTTTGTACACATCATACCTATGTAAACTTACATAGGATTTTCATAATAATGACTTTCCAAACTGATGGTTTTCGAATTATTACATTCACATATATAAATTACGAAAACCACAATATCCCATATTCATAACAAACAGAGGATTCCAAAATTTTCCATCTCGTTTAAATTTTTCCTCTAAATCGATTTGAAAATTTAAGGTTATCTCAAACCCAATTCACATTCATAATCCAATTCATTATCGACTTCACATTCGATTTGGATTTCACGTTACATCGTCAATTCTCAACACATAATTGATGTCTACCGATATATAACATCTAAGCTCGTACGTCTCAGAGAAGGGTGTTAAGCTAAAAGAATAAATTCTCCGCCACCACAGATATATATTTAATAGAGATCAATTGCTATGTCATCAATTCACCATGTTAGACATACAATCCAAATCGACTATCCAAAATTCAAAGCTCAACTTATATTGTTTTTGGTGTCGAAGTTAAACTCAATTTAACTCATAATTCAATCTTTTTGAAAAAAATTCAAGTTGAACTAATGTTCAAATTTCCCAAAAACATCTTTAGAAGATATATATAATTTTCCACACTTAAACATTTGAAACAAATTTCAAATATTCATTTTTTTAATTTATCTTTAAAAGATAAAATTTCAAACCTTTCATTTCATATCGGAAAACATTTCCATACTTATTAAATAATAAGTAATTCACAAATCCATTCATTTTAAACACTTGGAAAATATTCAATATACTTAAATCATAATCAAGTATATATTCCATTCTTTAAGGAAAGCGTTCTTTTAAACACATTTACTTGAGTCAAAACGAATGTTACGTAAAACATCGTTACGACAACTCAAAATCTCTAGTATAGGGATTCGAATTTAAGATAGATATATAAATCCCAATACTATATAAAACATTTCCTTTCGGAAACCATTTACTATAACAACAGTGTTATAGTCCACCATTTCCTTATTTCTCGAAATCGTCTATTTCAATAATGAATGTTGAAATCTATGTATTCGATACTTAATGCATTTTAAAACATCTTTAAAACCATTAACTTCATTTCATAATATCACTTTCCTAAAACATATCCGTTTTATTCAATAATATATTCACTGTCCAAAATCGCGAATATACATCATTTATTCAATTCAATGTTTCTACACATTTTATTTCAAGAATTTATTCGCTATCCAAAATCGCGAATATTCTTTGTTAACTAATTTCATCATTTCTACATTTTATTTTTAAAGGATTATCCACTATCCAAAATCGTGGATAAAATTCCCAACCAACATTTACTATCACAATATCTAACCTAAAGGATAATTCGCTGTCCAAAATCACGAATATATCTCCTTTAATAACTTCTATGTTTCATTTATCAAATTCAATTGGTTTCGAATTTATAAACAATCTTTACAAATTCCATTTCTATTTATAAAACTTCGATTTATAAATCTCCTTTATTAATCCAATTCAAATTATATAACCTAGTTATATATCAAA
The DNA here is from genome assembly GCA_030765085.1 of Allium cepa. NCBI lineage: Eukaryota > Viridiplantae > Streptophyta > Magnoliopsida > Asparagales > Amaryllidaceae > Allium > Allium cepa. Next base: position 926,686,171 of record CM060939.1, read on the forward strand.
AGTCCATTTATAAGTTAAATACTTATAATCCATTTATTTACTAAATCATTCTTCACAACATTTGAAATCAATTTTTCAAAAGAATTCAGAATCAAATTCCCAAGTTATAGTTTAATGATCCCCTTGGCCATACTAAATTGATATGTCATTTTATTTCACAATTTATTACTTTGGAGATATTCAAAATATTTGATTTAAACCAATTCATTAATTCACTTAACTTATATTTTATTTTTCATAAATCTCAGCAAATTCGATAATGGTTTTCGAAAGATCGGGACTCAAATCTAAGGAAACCTTACCGAAGAGAAACTATCGCAAACCTAAATTTAGAGAGGGGAATTTCCGAAAAAGATTTGAATTTTCAAAATACCTTTTATTTTCCTAAGAAAACAATTTTATACTTCTTTAGATTTGAAAAACGTTTTCTTTAAAGTGATTCTAGTAACTATTCATATTAAACATCATAAACTGAGCTTTGTATAAACCAAAGCTCTGATACCACTTTTTGTAACGACCTGCCCTTCTGACCGCCCCTAGTCGGTAATTAAACCAACTTGAAACGTTCAAAATGACGGATTGTTATTCAGTTTATAGAGTTTAAACAGAATCAGCCACAGAAACACAGAATAATTATATTTCACATAATGAATTTTTTGTACATATATCAGAGTTTATACACTGCGTTAAATTTTATACAGCGGAACATTTCTTTTAAGTACAAAAATAAATCTCCGAAAAGCTAAAGTGAAGCGTTATCCCTAACTCTCTCTAACTTCGCTGCCCGAAAATCTTCAAGCTGTAAAATACTGGGTCTGACCCGAGTATTACGTTCAAAAGAAAATAATACACAGGACAGTCTAATTCAAACTCAGTTATTAGTGCATATAGGAAATAATAATTAAATAACAATTAGACGACAGTTTCATTATAAATTCACCTATCCGATCCTTTAACAAGAAATCGGATAACGGTAAATATAATACTTAACAGTGTTAAACAATAAATCAGTAGATTCAAATTATCAACGAAGATAGATGAAGGGATTATTAATGAAGATAATTTAGAAAACAACAGAATTGCCAAAACGGCAATTAACTACAAAATCATCAAAATGCGATTCAAAATATATTGAATTGGCAACATAAAATAAATTTCCATCAATAGAAAACATCATTTAAAACATCAAGTCTAGTAGGGCTGCAGTACACGCACGCGTGTACGGCCTCGCCACATTTTAAACGTTAAATCTGTGTGGCTGCAGTACACGCACACGTGCACTGCCTCGCCACAACAGTGAATACTAACAGCCATCAAAGCTGCAGAGGTCAAGTCACAACTATCATGACTCAACACAACTGCAAATAAAACCAATAGTGTAACGGGCTAGAAATTCAAGTGCAAATCCACTATCAGAAAGGTAGACTGCAATTAAAAAGGCCCAAATCAACTTCAACCAAATGCAAAAGGTCAAGTCAGTGACTCAACGCGGCTGCAACACCAAAACCCGTGCAACATGGCAGGGTCGAAATGCAACTGTTTTGCATATACTCAAGTAAACTCAAAAAAACAAGTTTCCAAACAACTCATGGCTGCACACTTCAACAAGTGTAATATATTTTTTTATAAAATGAAACTACGGCCCCACTTGGACTCAAGGGCAAACTGCCACAAGACTGCAGCCCCCACTTGAATACAAGGAAGCCAGTACAAGGTACAACAAATCAAACTGCAATTGAAATCAGTGCATCAATGCAATGCAAACCAGGCAAAGGAAAAATCTCGACAAAAAGCACTGCAGCCACCACAATATTCAAGGGCAAGACTGCAAGAATGAAACCAAAAGAATTCATAGAGATAACAAATAGCCTGTTCAAATCAAACAACAGGCAAAACATGGACATGCCAAAAATCTAAGGCAAAGGCAAATGATGGCAGCCAATCAAATAAAGCTACAGGGACGTTGTGACGACCCGCCCTTCTACTACCAGAAAGACGTATCATCATTAAGAAAGAAAGGGGTAGAAAATAGAAAAGAAAGAGAAAGAAAGAACAACAACATCAGAATCTCACAGCGGAACGGAACAAAATATAATATAACACATAAATATTACATAGTTTAATACATAAATCAGAGTTATACAGATCATACATCACATACTAGGCAGTTATAAACTCCTGTCTAGTTAATACAACTCAATACCATATGACTCAGAGATACTAACACAACGGAACTATATATATATATCTACAACGCTGAAGCCTCCTGCTCCATTGCTCCTCCAGAATTCGTCAAATCTAACCTGAATCTCTTGGCTACCCGTAAAAATTTGGGTACTCGAGAGTTTAGGAAAACACAAAATATAAACTCCGGGTCAGACATGGGTCTGGTATGAGTAAACGGTTTAAAGTTGCTTAACTTTGTAGAGCATTTGAGAATAAAGGTATCACGTAAGACTCCCCACAAATAAATACGGGTAAGTTTTTACCTTACGCTAACCAAAACATTTCATAGGAAATCCAGTGATATTATAATAGTGTCTAGGGTTTTCAACTAAATAGAAAATAGCTGAAATTGTTACATGATTAAATTCCAGCTACTAGCCACAAAAGTGGGTAATACAAATCAAAACCGTAGGGTCTCGTAGGGAAAATGGATTTCCAACAATGGCAGGGTTACTGGGGTACCGCCCGTCATAGTACGGGGCCTAGATCACCGTACCGAGGATTACTTCCTTCATCCCCTGCAACACAAGGCCGGAACCATTCCTTACTGAACAGTCCCGAACAAGATAAACCCCGCGGTTGTTGCTAGCAACCGCCCACTAAGCCGAAATATAAAAAGGGACATCTAGACAGGGGTGATGTCTTGTCCTGCTTGGGCATGACCCACCTAACCTTGCTACATCTCCCCTGTTTTAGCCATTCCCGGTTGATGAGGCTTGAGACTGCGTTTACCTTTATAGAACATATCACTTAGAATGCTCATCGTCCGTCTGACGATGTGCTAAAAGCATTCAACCCATACAAGTTCGTTCCGGGTTCGAACGAAACCGAAGGCATTATCTCGTCACACTCATTTTGGAATCACCCTCAGAGTCAACGACGATAACCCTTGCATTCTGAAAACACCATCTTGATCTCCATTTCAGGATTCACGACCTAACATTTAAATTGGATTGATGTGGTTTTCGGAGAATCAAATTTGATTCTTCCGATCCCGGTCTCATCGAATCCAAACGCCATTTTAAGGGTCAAGTTATTTAATTAACTTAACAGTTTAAATAATTTAAATTCAACAATTGAATTAACATAACATTTATCATAGATAAAACATATACAAGCATCATAGATATAACACAGCATATCACAGAGTAACATATAATATCATCTCATAAATATCACAATCAGGTATTCAATCACAACAGTCCATAAGCAGTCACCTTTAAATCTTATTTGTAATTAATTTAGAATTAATTACATAAGAGTCAACCACTTAACTCTGTTTAATTAATCATTAATTATCAATTAATTACTTATTTCAAATTGTCTTAATGATCTCTTAATCAGCTATTAAATCCTAATTACAGCCTATTTCACACTATTAATTACTTCCTTCTCAAGTGATTTAACTTTTATTACTTATTTATCTGCTCCCTGATTATTAATTAATAACTTTATTATTATTTTTTTCTTTTATAAAACTTAATTATTCATGTATTATCTGCTAACAACTTAATTAATCAATAATTAATTCTTAATCAAGTTTCTTAATTAATTAACTATTAATTCATAATTGAGTCACTTGTTTAATTAATTTCATATTTACCCCTTTTTATGATTATCGTTCCCTGATTAAAATTATAAAGTAATTACTCTCAGTCACCTTTCAAAAATAATTAATAAATATTAATTATTCATCTTAATTAATGTTTTAAAAAAACAATTTTCCTTAACTTGAAAAAAAAATCAATTTATTTTAACTACGCAACTCAAATGTTAATTAACTTATATTTAACTTAGATTAATTACCTAATTAAAAGATAATTAAGTGTTTTAAAACATAGTTACGAAATAGCAAAGTCATCATAACTCAAATCTAAAATCTTCTGAATATTTCAAATTTACGGAAACAACTTAATTAACTATAATACTATTGCAAAACTGCATTTCAAAAAGAACCCGAGTCACCCCTATTCTTAAACTCGAGTATTACTTCGAGTAACCCATGCAATCTTCCCGAGACTCCCCTGCGCATACCTCTTCTTCCCTTCTCTCTCTGTTTTTTTTTAACAGTGAGATAGTTAAAAGTTTAAACATAAATTTAACAGCAGGTTCCAAGATACGCTCGCGAACGAAACTCGAGGCTCATATGCTAATTTCTCGAGCGCGACACGAAGCAACGCTCACGGCTACCCCGATACGACAGCCTACCTCTAATGCCACCGTGCACGTGCACGGTGGTTCGCCGCACCTCCAGCAGCCCTCGTCACCATCCACAAACCACGATTCCACTCCTCGTCCATAATCGAAACTCAGAAATTTGACATAAGGTCAAAATCAAAATATCACCCTAAACTTGAACTTGAACCACTATCGCCTCACCGAAAACCACCCAATCCTGCATCCCCACATCGCCAGAGGCTAAGCCACTCCACCTACTCCAAGTCCTGCCCCTCTGCAACTATCTCTTCGAAGCTCGGAAAGCTCGGTCACATTAAGAAGCCGGAAATCAAAAAAAAAAGTCAGAGTACAGGAAACCTGAACTAAATCCCTATTTTATGTTCGTTCGATTAGTTCACGAATTAGGAAAAATATTTGACATTTTCCCCAACATTACGAGTATACAAACTTGCTTCACGACTGATTTCTCTGATTTTTATTGATTGGATTTTCTGGAATTGAGAAATTTGCAAATTACCTTCATCTGAGAACTGCTCTCTACATATTGATCTAAAAATTCTTGTTTTTGTTTTGAAAATCTTCAATCTCATTAAGGATTCGAAATAAAATCTTGAATTAGCTTCTGGTACTACTTGAAATTATCAATAAATTTACTTGTTTTCCTGTAAAACTATATCACAGTACCATTCCTTTACAAAAATGTTCAAAACAGTTTTTCAGAGCTTGGTTTTAGCAGCAATACTTGGTTTGATTGGAAAATTTAAATCTTAACATGGTTTAGGAGCAAATAACTTTAAGTTTCATTCAAATTTTCACCCTGTATTCACTTAACAGGGAAGCATATGCAAGTCATAGAATCATATGCAAATGTAAAACATAACCACAGAATCACTCAATCATCATAAGGGTTTGATTTAACTTAAAGTTTTAAGAATTTTGTTTACTCACCTATGACATGTCTGAATAAAGAATAAGTTGAAGTTGATCAACTGGAACATGAATTGTTAAATCTGCAGTTGAAGCTGCTTGAATTTCCTGTAACTTTTCTTGTTTCTTGAATTTGATTTGACTTGCAAATATAAAGTTTTGTTTATTTCTTTTGCTTCTTCTCAGTTTTGTTTTCATAAGTGAATGACTGAACTAAATGAATTAAGAAATGTTGAATACATATATAACTTGAACAAGCTGCCTTCTTCAATAAGCTTTCACTCTAAAATATCTTGCTTTATTATTATTTTTCATGTACTAAAACCTAAGATGCATTAAAAATTTCGGCTGCAAATTTGTTCAGAAAGAAAAGTGTGCTAATTTATGTTTATGTCCTCACTTAAGTTAACAAAATCACTATTTGCTTGCTGACACAACAGCTTGTACAAAGATATTGCAGGTTTTCTTGTACTAATGTATTCATTTGGACTAACATAATATTAATGTTTGCTGACACCATCATTTATACAAAGATATTTGCAGTATATTTGTTTGAATATATTTATGTTAGCATATAAAAAAAATGTTTGCAAGCTTGTCTTATTATTTTGAACACAAATTTATACACTAATTTTGACCAATTCATATGTCTGCAGATAAGTTAATCTCTGTTTAAAGGTACTTGTCTCTTTATTTACAGATTATGTATATTTGTCTTTACATAGCTAATACTTTTATTTATATCTTATTCACATCATATTTTGTACTTACGTTTATGATCCCACTTTTATGTTATATTTATGCTAAATATATAGAAACTCATGTTTATAACTATATTTATAAGTATTTATATTTATAAAGAAGCTCATGTTAAATATTTATAAGCTTATTTTTGTTTTAATTTCAAAAGCTGTTGTTAGAAACATTTCTTAAATCTTATTTTTATTTAAAGTTTAATCCTTCAATATTTGATTTGTAATGTATACTTTATATCTATATTTAATATGGGTTGAATTGTATTATTGTAAATATTATTATTAACTGCATTTATTTTCCTGATATTAAATGTCATTAATATAAAATTTTCAATTTAAAACAGATTTTATTTTAAATGTTGTTAAAAGAGTCTATTTATATTTTGAAATTATAAATTCCTTTATAACACATATACAACTAAAAATATCCAACATCTTATATTTTCAAATGAAAATATTATATTTTATTTAAGTTGATCAAAAGCTTATTATAATAATAGGGTCAAAATTCTGGGATGTCACATTCCTCCCTCCTTAAAAGAATTTTGTCCCCGAAATTTAAACAACATTTAATTTCAAAAACTAATATTAATAATCTAAACATACATATCATCCATACAAGACAAATAATCAAACAGTCAATTCCAACAACATTACTAGTTATCCGGACATAAATTTGGATAAGCTTTTCTAAAACTACCGAGAGTTTGTTTCTCAATGATCAACAATCCAAACTGGATTCCTGTCCACAGTTAAATTTGATTCAACTTCCAAATTCCCGAACTACTGGTTTTAACAACTAATGAATTATGAACAAATTTTCTAAGATGGGATATACAGAATTCCCAATAAATTCTAGATATCCTCTCTAGCAATTCAATTCTGAAATCTACAATATTAACTCTTTCCAAATTTTATTGACTTCTTTATAGAATTCCAATATTTATTTTAAATCAAGCCCGTACGATGTACATATATCATTCGTACGTAATATCAAATCCGATCGCTCGATCACACAATTTCATTTCTGAACTAGTATCGTCCACCCGACTTCCTAGTGCGGACTCAGAACTGGTTTCTTGATCAGAAACTGTCATTCTCCTTGCATAGTCACAACTATGATAGAGAATTTCCAGCATCAATGTAACGATTCCGAATTTTTATTTATTTTAAATTGATAATTAAATTCATTTTTGATTTAAAATGGTGAAATTTATTGATAAATTGATTTAAAAATTCAAAATGGAGTCTTTAAATAAAATAAATATTTAAGCTAGAAATAAATTAGACAAATTCAAACAACATGTTAATAAATTATGAATATAAAGTAACACGTTAGCTAAAATTTTAACAATGTAATTAAATAGAAATTGTTTATAGTATAAAGTAAGAAGACAAAGCAAAAGAAATATGTACAAACTAACAAAGTAAAGCTTTAAATAAAATAAAGAAATACGTTCAAATGTTAACAAATAACAATAACAACTTTATATCTATATAACATAATCAAAAGCAACCTAGCCAAGTAGCATAAGTATGCAAGCAAGAATATAAAACAAAGTCTATTAAACATAAACAAAGATAAAATAAAGCAAAGTAAATATGAAACATACATATGGAAGTATTGCAAAGCAAAGACAAAAGAAATGATAAAAGCATATTCAAGTATTAACAAATAAACAAACAAAATATACTTACCAAATAAATAAAGTAAAATATAAATACAATGTAAATAAATCCATACAAGATGAACTATAAAATATAAGTTTAACACATTGAACAAAATATGTACAAACAGTACAAAGGCTTGCAAAAGAAGCAAACATGAAATATACATAAGTATGTACAGCCAAAATAAAATGAAAACAAATTATAAGTATATGGTACAATACAATTAATACTAGCATACCAAAAATCAAGATTTCAGCCAACAAAATCTTTGACTAAATACAAACTAAAACATTTGAACAGCAAGGCAATTAATGCAAGCATACAAACAAGATTTGTAGCCACCAAAATATATTCTCTCAGCCGAAATCTTGTTTGGTTAAAGCAAGCAAAGGAAAATATCCCTGCTAAACATTGTACAGACATATTGTTATCAACTTGAACAAATATATATACACTGCAAAACTTCATTTCACTTGAACAACAAATTCGTTTCAGTTGCATCCATATAACTGAGTGGAAAAAGTGAGATAATATCATCATTATTCAAACAAAACTGCAATTTAAACAACACCTCAATTCAACCAACCAGAGATCAAAGAAGGAAGGTTTCTATTGGAAAAAAAAAATCAAAGCCTGTGTCAAAAAAGAAAGCAAGCTCTGTTCTTCTTAAAACAACTGTGAGTAACATCTTATTGTTTTATTATTTGAAGTTGAACCTGTTGCATATACATATCTGGGAATAGTATGTTAGTATATCTCTATTGTAAGATGGGTATTTTACATAGGCTATGCTATATTGTCCTCTGTTTGGAGTTCTAAAGCACAAACATTTGATTCAAAAGTTATTTCCATTGAATTTACTGGTCGTTTGAACCTAAGATTAAAAGAGAGTTACATTTTAAGTACCAGGTTTACAAGAGTAAACCATGTCAAGATCCAATTCAAATCTTTCTCTCCCCCATTTCTTCTGTAAATGATTTTTTTTTTTAAAAAAAAAACCTTAAGTCTTTGAGTAAATCTGGTTATAGGCTATGGTTCTAAATCAGATTAGGATTGTTGTGAGTTTTTGGGCATTTTTATTTGTGAATATAAAAGAATAGCTGTCTTTGTATGTTGCTGTACATTGTTGCATTTGCCAGGCTCCGGATTAAATTAAAACCTTTTTCTCATGATCTAATCTATATTAGAGATTCAGTATCGAACAAAATATGTTTTGTTGTAGTTAGGCTAAGGAATAAAAGTTTATTAAGTTAAGTAACTTTGTAATATCTCTGGAAAGCAAAACAATAGGGCAAGTTGAATACAAGTGGGAATTTCGAATATCTTAATCTAGCAAGTCAGGAATGTAAACTGATTTCTTATCGAAAAACATGTTTTTTAAACGAAAAATTAAAATTTTTAGTGATAGATTTTTAGGTGCAGTTCTTGTTGAACTAAAATATAAAAGTCTGGGGTTTCCTGTTGTTCTCGTGGATCTGGGAGATTGGATTTTTCCGTGGTGATAGAGGAATGATCGAAGTTTAGAAAGAAATTGTCTGGAAGTCGATCAGAGCATGGGGGAGGTGGTGAATGTTCGATGAAATCTGCAACCCTAGTTTCTACTGGGTCGAGGGTTTTGATTAGTTGGGTTCCTCTGTTTGTTCGAGTGTAACCAAACTCAGGGAAATGGTGATAGATGAGTCGATGATGGAGTAGCCGGAGTAGTAGACTCGCTGATGGCCGGAGAATCGTGAACGAGGTGGTTTTCAGGTTTGGAGGTGGTTGTTCCAGGTTTCGGTTCGTACGAACTCGATTTTGTTTCAGTCATTGATTCAAGGACTGGGGTGGTCAGGTGGTTTGGGAAGGTGATCGGAGACTTGTCAGTGGCCAGAGGAATGGTCGGAGGGCATTGGGTGGCCAGTGCACGTGCACGAGATGTCGCGTGTAGCTGATGTTAGGAAGGAGAAGTTCTAGAATTTGTATAGTGGGAAGCAACAGGGTGAACTCGCGTGTTGTCTCGAAGTTGTATTCGAGATTTTGGATGCTAGACTCCAAGAAAGCTTGAGTTTTCTCGGGTCAAATGTTGCTACAGGTTTTGAAAAAAAAAACGCAGAAGAAAGAAAGCGTGGAAGAAGAAGAAGGACGCGGGTAGAAGTGGGGGAAACTCGTGTTGAACTCGGGGAAATCCAGTAGTTGTCTCGGGTTTATTTGCTTTGTAAATTAGCCTATTAACTTTCATGTTATTTTGTTAAATAAAGGTTTAGTATTAGTTAAGAAAATCATGTTGACAAAATTAAAGCTAAGATATGATTTAAAATCATTAAGAGTGATTTGATTTCTAATTAATTTATATGGAAAGTTAATTGAGAATGTAACTAATTTATAATTGTAATTATATTTAATAAATGTGTATTTAAAGAATGATATAAATTAACTTGTAATTAAATTAATGACCTTAATCAAATTTGTAACTAGAAATTAATTTGGTGTTTGACCCATTTAACTTAATAAATTTAATTGATTATTTAAAGTTAATTAATAAATGGTAATTGACTTAAGTGATTAATTAAGGAATAAATGATTAATTAATTGATCATAAATAATTAATTAATATAATTTGTGAAAATTAAGTAATTAACCCTTGTTAATTAATAAATATTTTATTAATTAATAATTAAGAATCAATTAATTTACTGAGTAATTAAGTAATAATTTATGAATAGAAATTAACTAATTAAATGATAAATTAAAGATTAGATGATAAATAAATTGATAATAAATGATTAACTAAGTAATTAATTGATCATTAATAAGTTAATTAATCAATAATTTATAAGTCAGGATTGGATAATTAAATTCATAAGTAATTAATTTACTTGGAAATAAATTGTATTGATTAGGGTTAACGATTTATCAATCCTGCTTATGAATGATTGTATTGAATGAGTTTCCTTGAATTGATTGCCCTAACTGATCTGTGATATTTTGTTCTGTGATTTGTGCCATGTATGATTTATTCGTTTATTTGCATTTGCATATTATCTGTAAATTTGTGAATGGACGATAAGCATTATAGTTTATACCGCTTATCAACTATATTTCTATATTTTGATTTGTGATGATTGAATGTTGTTGCACTATTGTGTTAAACCCCTGGACCACACTTATACACACACAAATATGGATTTCACGAGGAAATCAATTAAGTCACAGATTTTGAAATGATTTTTCAGAGTTGAATATTTAAATTCAAATGTTTTGGAAATGAAATTAAAGTGAAAAGCTTTTAAAATGGAATTTCAAAGATGAAATTTATTTTGAATAACTTGAGTGAATTTTGTAATTTAAACATTTTTGATTTAAATTTAAATTCAATATTCGAAATTGAATTCTATGATTTGGAAATTAGGGACTAAAGATGTTATACCAGTTTATAGGGGTTAAACTATTTAAAGGTACCGATTTAGAAATTTGAATTTAAATTCAAAGGCTTTAACTCGTGCAAATAAAATTGGATCTTTCTGAAACGAAAACTATTTGTTTTCAAATAATAAAAGCTTTCATATAAGTAGTGAACGTCCAATTTGTGTTAAAAAGGATTTCAAGTTAAAAAATGAATGATTTTCCAAGTCATGGAAACGGTTTGAAAGCTATAAGTTAAATCTTTAATTTAAAGATTTAACGAGTTAATCCAATTGAAATGAAAATTGTTTTGAAATCCATAAATGGATCTTTGTGAATGGGGTGAATTGTGTGAATTAAATCTTTTGTTTAAAAGATTAAAGTGTGGAAATTGTTCAAACCACTGAAGGTTTTTGAAATAAATCTTTTGTTTAAAAGATTTGAAAATGGTAAATTGTTTAAACCATTTGAAGAAAGTTTGAATTATTAAGTTGTGACTTAATTGAAATCCCATATCCATATGTTTTAAAGGTTGCGCTCACTAATCGGTTTAGCCGGGAGAGGACCTTTGTGTCGTATAACCCATTCCGAATATGTGATACGTCGTTATGGATAGCATTTGAAGACCGGTGTTGAAGACCGGGTATTTGTGAAAACGATAGGATAACCTATCGATTGTCTCTGCACTGAGTTGCTCCGGTATAGAGATTCCCTAAGTGATGGGAAGTCCAATCGGGATTGTGAATACCCGGATTGCAAGGGCTTCTTCGGAAGTGCCTTCGGTTCTGTTCGAACCCAGAACAGACTTGTATGGTTACATGTCTGACACTACACTTTGAGATATAAAGCAGATTTCTTTCAAATATATTTCTGTTGGTGGCGGAGAATTTATTCTCTTAGCTTAACACCCTTCTCTGAGACATACGAGCTCAGAGGTTATGTAGTTGAAGGTTATCAGCAATATACTCCCAATTTGGTAGTGTGGCATGCTAAGTGTTGCTGTGTGTTGATGATCATTGTTTGATCATTTGTGATATGATCAATTGTTTGATCATTTATCTTTGTGATCATTACTTTGATCATTTGTTGACCCAAAGCATGGCTTTGTACCAAAGCGTAGCTTTGTGGACGAGACTGCATCAGGACCTCACACCCCGGAAATGGTCAAAACAGGAAAGATGCGGCAAGGTTATGAGGGTCGCGCCCTTTAGGGTGTGTCATTCCCTTCTGGTAAAGGGTGGTATCATGGTATGGAGCCCTGATATTTAACCTATGTGGTAGCTCCAATCTCATTACTGTGTGGTTGTTGCTTAGAGGCGCCTCGGATAAAGGTCCCAAAGGACCGGGGAGTGGCATGCTCGAGTAGTAGTTACCTAGTTACAGAGGTAACCCGGCCTTATGTTGGCAGAGATCCGGTTAGGGTCTCGGGATGTCCCGCCAGAGGCGATCCCATGTGGCAGTAGGAAGTTCCTTAGCCTGACCATTTGTTGGAAAATCCAATCAAAACAATATGCTCCTTGTACGGTTTTAGTTGTATTACCTGCCATTCACTTATGGTGGCGCCCCACTGTTTGGATGGTAGCTATAGTAGGCATAATTCGGAATGTCTATGCTGGCTAAGATTAATATTTTACTTTCGAAATGTTTTCTGCACTGTGCACTTATAATAATAATATCAAAGAAATTTCCTACGTATCAAGCATGTTTGACTATCATAAGAAGAAATCTCCTCCAATTCTGCGTTTGCATTGTGTGTGTGGCGGGAGGTCTTATGGTAGTTTCATTTTCTAAAATGCATATCGGATTTTCTTTTATAAATCTTGTTTATTTTAAAGATAAACTGTTTTTGTTGCTCACACCAGTCCCATGACTGATCCGGAGTTTATTGTTCCTTTCCTAAACTCTGGGTGCTCACTATTTTCCACACGAGCAGTCTAGAGTTGGTTTTTTTTTCTTCAGATAGTTAGGGTTGGTAGATGATCTGAGGTTAGTTCAGTCTTTGGATGTGGACGAGACTTGCTTATCTTAGTCCATCGTTATTGGGAGTTCGTGCTATTTCTGGATTGGTTCTTGGAGTTGGAGTTGCAGTTTTGGAGTTCTTTCTTGAAGATTATATTGGAGTTATTTGTTCCGTTGTTAGTGTTATCTATTTTCTTTTCCGCTGCTATTTTATTGTATCATATCTCTGATGTATATCGATATCTATTGTACCATCTGTTGTATCAGGATGTTGTATCAGATGTTGTATATTGATATTCATTATTTCTTCCGCTGTGTTGTTTACTTAATGGTGTTATAAGCTCCGGCGACTCGGATTTGAACGGTCGAATCTACGGCATTCGAGTACGATGTAAAGTATGGATGTCGATTTTCGAACGGACAAAATCCGCTTCGTTACATTTGGTATCAGAGCTAAGGTTGAACTTTAGCTCAAGAGTATAACACGTTAAGTAGCTCATTAGAGATAGGGTGAAGTAAACCCTAGAATGACTAATCCCTAAGATATCCGTTTATATGCCTCAGTAAATTCTCTTACTATCCACTGATAGTGAGTATGAGTGCAAGAAGAGAACGAGATAGAGGACAGGGAAGTACCACTATAAATGGTCAATGCCGTGCAACAGTGGGAACAATCTTTCTCTATCAATTTCCTTTGACTCGTTTTTCAAAATTCTTTTGATTTCTTCGTGATAGCTCCAGAAGAAGTTTCGGTGTGATGGTGGCCCTACGAATCGTTGTAGGAAATTCTTACTTCGCATCTTCATCGGTTTCTTATTAGTTTGTGATTTTAAACCTTAATGAATATGAATTGGAAATTTGAAATTGAAATTTAAATAATTTGGAAATTTAAATTGAGTTAACTTGATTAATAGAATATGAAGCTAAACTTGAATTGAATCGATAAAACTATTTCGTTTAAAACCAAATTTTGAAATTCCATTATAATTTCTTGGGTTGATCGAAGTCCGAAGAGGGACAAATTATATATACTTTGAGTTATTCCGACTTGAATTTGGAATCCATTCCTAGTATTTGGAAAATTGTAGAAGATTGAATCTATCTCTTTTGTTCAACATCTCTTATCAATTCTTCGACGGTTCCTGGTAAATACAGGAAGAAGATTTGATATATTTGTATGGGACATAAACTCCAAATAGGCCAAAATTGTTTGTTTGGATATATTGGTTGTTTTGTTGGCTTTGGTTGCTATGGTTGATAGGTATAAATTGGTCTTAAACTCAACATTTTGAAATTGTATCAATATATCTGTCAATATTTGGGTCCAGATATATATTACGAATGGTTAGTTATCCTTTCGAAATAACCAATGCCACTGCATATTTCGTAGATCTGGATAACTCGAATATCTTGTGGAAAATTAAATAGATTCGTTCTTATATCTATTATTGATGATTCTGATTTGGTAAGCCGAATGCAGAATAAATATATCCAGTTTGAACTGGAAAATTGTATCTCTATCTTTGTTTATCTATCTTTGTTATTTTCGTGCCTGCGAATTTCGAGGACGAAATTCATTTTAAGGGGGGAAGTCTGTAACGATTCCGAATTTTTATTTATTTTAAATTGATAATTAAATTCATTTTTGATTTAAAATGGTGAAATTTATTGATAAATTGATTTAAAAATTCAAAATGGAGTCTTTAAATAAAATAAATATTTAAGCTAGAAATAAATTAGACAAATTCAAACAACATGTTAATAAATTATGAATATAAAGTAACACGTTAGCTAAAATTTTAACAATGTAATTAAATAGAAATTGTTTATAGTATAAAGTAAGAAGACAAAGCAAAAGAAATATGTACAAACTAACAAAGTAAAGCTTTAAATAAAATAAAGAAATACGTTCAAATGTTAACAAATAACAATAACAACTTTATATCTATATAACATAATCAAAAGCAACCTAGCCAAGTAGCATAAGTATGCAAGCAAGAATATAAAACAAAGTCTATTAAACATAAACAAAGATAAAATAAAGCAAAGTAAATATGAAACATACATATGGAAGTATTGCAAAGCAAAGACAAAAGAAATGATAAAAGCATATTCAAGTATTAACAAATAAACAAACAAAATATACTTACCAAATAAATAAAGTAAAATATAAATACAATGTAAATAAATCCATACAAGATGAACTATAAAATATAAGTTTAACACATTGAACAAAATATGTACAAACAGTACAAAGGCTTGCAAAAGAAGCAAACATGAAATATACATAAGTATGTACGGCCGAAATAAAATGAAAACAAATTATAAGTATATGGTACAATACAATTAATACTAGCATACCAAAAATCAAGATTTCAGCCAACAAAATCTTTGACTAAATACAAACTAAAACATTTGAACAGCAAGGCAATTAATGCAAGCATACAAACAAGATTTGTAGCCACCAAAATATATTCTCTCAGCCGAAATCTTGTTTGGTTAAAGCAAGCAAAGGAAAATATCCCTGCTAAACATTGTACAGACATATTGTTATCAACTTGAACAAATATATATACACTGCAAAACTTCATTTCACTTGAACAACAAATTCGTTTCAGTTGCATCCATATAACTGAGTGGAAAAAGTGAGATAATATCATCATTATTCAAACAAAACTGCAATTTAAACAACACCTCAATTCAACCAACCAGAGATCAAAGAAGGAAGGTTTCTATTGGAAAAAAAAAATCAAAGCCTGTGTCAAAAAAGAAAGCAAGCTCTGTTCTTCTTAAAACAACCGTGAGTAACATCTTATTGTTTTATTATTTGAAGTTGAACCTGTTGCATATACATATCTGGGAATAGTATGTTAGTATATCTCTATTGTAAGATGGGTATTTTACACAGGCTATGCTATATTGTCCTCTGTTTGGAGTTCTAAAGCACAAACATTTGATTCAAAAGTTATTTCCATTGAATTTACTGGTCGTTTGAACCTAAGATTAAAAGAGAGTTACATTTTAAGTATCAGGTTTACAAGAGTAAACCATGTCAAGATCCAATTCAAATCTTTCTCTCCCCCATTTCTTCTGTAAATGATTTTTTTTTTTAAAAAAAAAAAACCTTAAGTCTTTGAGTAAATCTGGTTATAGGCTATGGTTCTAAATCAGATTAGGATTGTTGTGAGTTTTTGGGCATTTTTATTTGTGAATATAAAAGAATAGCTGTCTTTGTATGTTGCTGTACATTGTTGCATTTGCCAGGCTCCAGATTAAATTAAAACCTTTTTCTCATGATCTAATCTATATTAGAGATTCAGTATCGAACAAAATATGTTTTGTTGTAGTTAGGCTAAGGAATAAAAGTTTATTAAGTTAAGTAACTTTGTAATATCTCTGGAAAGCAAAACAATAGGGCAAGTTGAATACAAGTGGGAATTTCGAATATCTTAATCTAGCAAGTCAGGAATGTAAACTGATTTCTTATCGAAAAACATGTTTTTTAAACGAAAAATTAAAAATTTTAGTGATAGATTTTTAGGTGCAGTTCTTGTTGAACTAAAATATAAAAGTCTGGGGTTTCCTGTTGTTCTCGTGGATCTGGGAGATTGGATTTTTCCGTGGTGATAGAGGAATGATCGAAGTTTAGAAAGAAATTGTCTGGAAGTCGATCAGAGCATGGGGGAGGTGGTGAATGTTCGATGAAATCTGCAACCCTAGTTTCTACTGGGTCGAGTGTTTTGATTAGTTGGGTTCCTCTGTTTGTTCGAGTGTAACCAAACTCAGGGAAATGGTGATAGATGAGTCGATGATGGAGTAGCCGGAGTAGTAGACTCGCTGATGGCCGGAGAATCGTGAACGAGGTGGTTTTCAGGTTTGGAGGTGGTTGTTCCAGGTTTCGGTTCGTACGAACTCGATTTTGTTTCAGTCATTGATTCAAGGACTGGGGTGGTCAGGTGGTTTGGGAAGGTGATCAGAGACTTGTCAGTGGCCAGAGGAATGGTCGGAGGGCATTGGGTGGCCAGTGCACGTGCACGAGATGTCGCGTGTAGCTGATGTTAGGAAGGAGAAGTTCTAGAATTTGTATAGTGGGAAGCAACAGGGTGAACTCGCGTGTTGTCTCGAAGTTGTATTCGAGATTTTGGATGCTAGACTCCAAGAAAGCTTGAGTTTTCTCGGGTCAAATGTTGCTACAGGTTTTGAAAAAAAAAACGCAGAAGAAAGAAAGCGTGGAAGAAGAAGAAGGACGCGGGTAGAAGTGGGGGAAACTCGTGTTGAACTCGGGGAAATCCAGTAGTTGTCTCGGGTTTATTTGCTTTGTAAATTAGCCTATTAACTTTCATGTTATTTTGTTAAATAAAGGTTTAGTATTAGTTAAGAAAATCATGTTGACAAAATTAAAGCTAAGATATGATTTAAAATCATTAAGAGTGATTTGATTTCTAATTAATTTATATGGAAAGTTAATTGAGAATGTAACTAATTTATAATTGTAATTATATTTAATAAATGTGTATTTAAAGAATGATATAAATTAACTTGTAATTAAATTAATGACCTTAATCAAATTTGTAACTAGAAATTAATTTGGTGTTTGACCCATTTAACTTAATAAATTTAATTGATTATTTAAAGTTAATTAATAAATGGTAATTGACTTAAGTGATTAATTAAGGAATAAATGATTAATTAATTGATCATAAATAATTAATTAATATAATTTGTGAAAATTAAGTAATTAACCCTTGTTAATTAATAAATATTTTATTAATTAATAATTAAGAATCAATTAATTTACTGAGTAATTAAGTAATAATTTATGAATAGAAATTAACTAATTAAATGATAAATTAAAGATTAGATGATAAATAAATTGATAATAAATGATTAATTAAGTAATTAATTGATCATTAATAAGTTAATTAATCAATAATTTATAAGTCAGGATTGGATAATTAAATTCATAAGTAATTAATTTACTTGGAAATAAATTGTATTGATTAGGGTTAACGATTTATCAATCCTGCTTATGAATGATTGTATTGAA
This sequence comes from Allium cepa, assembly GCA_030765085.1. Classification (NCBI taxonomy): domain Eukaryota; kingdom Viridiplantae; phylum Streptophyta; class Magnoliopsida; order Asparagales; family Amaryllidaceae; genus Allium; species Allium cepa. Next base: position 926,704,315 of record CM060939.1, read on the forward strand.
TGAGTTTCCTTGAATTGATTGCCCTAACTGATCTGTGATATTTTGTTCTGTGATTTGTGCCATGTATGATTTATTCGTTTATTTGCATTTGCATATTATCTGTAAATTTGTGAATGGACGATAAGCATTATAGTTTATACCGCTTATCAACTATATTTCTATATTTTGATTTGTGATGATTGAATGTTGTTGCACTATTGTGTTAAACCCCTGGACCACACTTATACACACACAAATATGGATTTCACGAGGAAATCAATTAAGTCACAGATTTTGAAATGATTTTTCAGAGTTGAATATTTAAATTCAAATGTTTTGGAAATGAAATTAAAGTGAAAAGCTTTTAAAATGGAATTTCAAAGATGAAATTTATTTTGAATAACTTGAGTGAATTTTGTAATTTAAACATTTTTGATTTAAATTTAAATTCAATATTCGAAATTGAATTCTATGATTTGGAAATTAGGGACTAAAGATGTTATACCAGTTTATAGGGGTTAAACTATTTAAAGGTACCGATTTAGAAATTTGAATTTAAATTCAAAGGCTTTAACTCGTGCAAATAAAATTGGATCTTTCTGAAACGAAAACTATTTGTTTTCAAATAATAAAAGCTTTCATATAAGTAGTGAACGTCCAATTTGTGTTAAAAAGGATTTCAAGTTAAAAAATGAATGATTTTCCAAGTCATGGAAACGGTTTGAAAGCTATAAGTTAAATCTTTAATTTAAAGATTTAACGAGTTAATCCAATTGAAATGAAAATTGTTTTGAAATCCATAAATGGATCTTTGTGAATGGGGTGAATTGTGTGAATTAAATCTTTTGTTTAAAAGATTAAAGTGTGGAAATTGTTCAAACCACTGAAGGTTTTTGAAATAAATCTTTTGTTTAAAAGATTTGAAAATGGTAAATTGTTTAAACCATTTGAAGAAAGTTTGAATTATTAAGTTGTGACTTAATTGAAATCCCATATCCATATGTTTTAAAGGTTGCGCTCACTATTCGGTTTAGCCGGGAGAGGACCTTTGTGTCGTATAACCCATTCCGAATATGTGATACGTCGTTATGGATAGCATTTGAAGACCGGTGTTGAAGACCGGGTATTTGTGAAAACGATAGGATAACCTATCGATTGTCTCTGCACTGAGTTGCTCCGGTATAGAGATTCCCTAAGTGATGGGAAGTCCAATCGGGATTGTGAATACCCGGATTGCAAGGGCTTCTTCGGAAGTGCCTTCGGTTCTGTTCGAACCCAGAACAGACTTGTATGGTTACATGTCTGACACTACACTTTGAGATATAAAGCAGATTTCTTTCAAATATATTTCTGTTGGTGGCGGAGAATTTATTCTCTTAGCTTAACACCCTTCTCTGAGACATACGAGCTCAGAGGTTATGTAGTTGAAGGTTATCAGCAATATACTCCCAATTTGGTAGTGTGGCATGCTAAGTGTTGCTGTGTGTTGATGATCATTGTTTGATCATTTGTGATATGATCAATTGTTTGATCATTTATCTTTGTGATCATTACTTTGATCATTTGTTGACCCAAAGCATGGCTTTGTACCAAAGCGTAGCTTTGTGGACGAGACTGCATCAGGACCTCACACCCCGGAAATGGTCAAAACAGGAAAGATGCGGCAAGGTTATGAGGGTCGCGCCCTTTAGGGTGTGTCATTCCCTTCTGGTAAAGGGTGGTATCATGGTATGGAGCCCTGATATTTAACCTATGTGGTAGCTCCAATCTCATTACCGTGTGGTTGTTGCTTAGAGGCGCCTCGGATAAAGGTCCCAAAGGACCGGGGAGTGGCATGCTCGAGTAGTAGTTACCTAGTTACAGAGGTAACCCGGCCTTATGTTGGCAGAGATCCGGTTAGGGTCTCGGGACGTCCCGCCAGAGGCGATCCCATGTGGCAGTAGGAAGTTCCTTAGCCTGACCATTTGTTGGAAAATCCAATCAAAACAATACGCTCCTTGTACGGTTTTAGTTGTATTACCTGCCATTCACTTATGGTGGCGCCCCACTGTTTGGATGGTAGCTATAGTAGGCATAATTCGGAATGTCTATGCTGGCTAAGATTAATATTTTACTTTCGAAATGTTTTCTGCACTGTGCACTTATAATAATAATATCAAAGAAATTTCCTACGTATCAAGCATGTTTGACTATCATAAGAAGAAATCTCCTCCAATTCTGCGTTTGCATTGTGTGTGTGGCGGGAGGTCTTATGGTAGTTTCATTTTCTAAAATGCATATCGGATTTTCTTTTATAAATCTTGTTTATTTTAAAGATAAACTGTTTTTGTTGCTCACACCAGTCCCATGACTGATCCGGAGTTTATTGTTCCTTTCCTAAACTCTGGGTGCTCACTATTTTCCACACGAGCAGTCTAGAGTTGGTTTTTTTTTCTTCAGATAGTTAGGGTTGGTAGATGATCTGAGGTTAGTTCAGTCTTTGGATGTGGACGAGACTTGCTTATCTTAGTCCATCGTTATTGGGAGTTCGTGCTATTTCTGGATTGGTTCTTGGAGTTGGAGTTGCAGTTTTGGAGTTCTTTCTTGAAGATTATATTGGAGTTATTTGTTCCGTTGTTAGTGTTATCTATTTTCTTTTCCGCTGCTATTTTATTGTATCATATCTCTGATGTATATCGATATCTATTGTACCATCTGTTGTATCAGGATGTTGTATCAGATGTTGTATATTGATATTCATTATTTCTTCCGCTGTGTTGTTTACTTAATGGTGTTATAAGCTCCGGCGACTCGGATTTGAACGGTCGAATCTACGGCATTCGAGTACGATGTAAAGTATGGATGTCGATTTTCGAACGGACAAAATCCGCTTCGTTACAATCAATCAAAATCCAAATCCATGGTTCGTCGTCGAAAATCGAGTGAAAAATCCTAATTCGGATCGATATAACTATCTCGAAATTCTGTGCTCGAATCTGGATTTAATTGCTACGTGAATAAAATCATATACGTACATCCTACGTATTTATATTAATTGATTATCAATCATATCAATTTCTTTTATTCACATTATTTTGATTCTATCCACTTGGAATAATTTTCTCTATATCAAATTTTACATAAGAATTTCACCATTCATTTCTTAAGCTTAATATAAGCACTATATACACTTTTATATTATTACTCTGCCACTTTAGCCTTTATATCTTCTTATTTAAATATGAATTACCAATTCCTTATGAATTCAATTTTCTTAACTCTGAAAATTGAACCTTTATTGACTATCTCCATTTATAACTGATTCCTATTATTATTTTAAATTAGTTTCATTCATTAGTTTACTTTAAATTTTCAATTTGAAATTGTTTTGTTGCTAGATTTTTTTTTTATAGTTTTCAAATTCTGAAAAGCTTTGACATACTCTCCATTACATATTTTCATAAGCACATATGTAAGGTTCCAATCCTCAACCCAATTAATCTCAATCAATTCCCAAACCATTTCCTTTTAATTAAAAGGAATTTACAACTTCTTGCTTATATAATCCATTTAAGCAATACAAACTCATATTCAAAATCATCTTATTTTGCTTCCAATAATTCATAAAATTTTATTCAATCTTATTTACTTCAAACAACCCATTTCCTTAGGCAATCTAACAATATCATTGTGAATAAATAATCACTTAAGCTTAATAACAAATCTTAAATTGATTTCAATTCAATTTACACTTGATTCCATCCCAATTAAATTATTCACAATCCTTCTATTGCATTTTCTTTCATTTCAACAGGTTTGATTCCAACCATTTCATTAATCTTGACAACCAATATTTTAAATAATCATTTCACTATTTACTTCACTTATTTTCTTCAAACTGTTTCACTTAATAACTTAAGTTCATTCTATTCCACCAATTTCCATTCAAATCTTTGATTTGATTTTTCCTTTTATCAAATCTCAACTATTTACTAATCTTTTTGATTAGTTTATCCTTTTATCCTTTCTTAAATTTTAATTTACATTAACAACTCATTATTCCATTTATTCATAATCAATTATTTAATTTATACTTGAATTAAATTTGTTAACAACTCACACCATTTCTATTTAATTCCAATTCAACACTTACTTTGATTCACATTTACTTATTTACATAAGAATTTTATTTCATTCAATATTATTTATAACTTGACTGAATTCATTTAAATTCTATTTTATTCTAACTCAACTACAGTTAAATTTAGCTACTTACAAACCTTTACATTTATTTCTTAATATATGAGCTCAAAACTTATTTATCTACTTAACAGCTCATATTACTCATTTGAGTCATTTCATCTTATAATCACAATTTCAGATTATATATATACCTATACAGCACTTACCATCTTAAGGTATAAATTTCCATCTCACATTTACAATCATTTTACCTTCAAATTTTACAGCCAACTAAGTTCATTTTGCATTCCAATTCCATTTAGCTTATCTCAGGTTAAACTCAGGTATATCTCTTATTTCATTTACTTAAGTTAAAGTTTAATACCGGGATCAAAATTCCTAATTTCTTCTTATTAATATCAACTTTACTTTATAAGTTCAATAGTTGATTTATTCAAACCTTCCACATTATTTAAATAGAATTTCTTAGAATTCAATTTCCCGGTTTTCATTTCCAAAACCATTTTGAAATGATGACTATACATACCTATCAGGTATATCCAGTCAAATTTTCAAATTCCGAACACTTGTTTTCACCAAAACAAATTTTCTCTTTTGAAAATTTTGAAACAACTTGCATGTCCAACAACCACAAACAATATCATAACCAACAATATTTTCCAAAACAAGATTCCTTTATTTCCTTCAAATCTTTGGATAAACATTTCAAACATTCCCAAGATTTTTAAATTTCCAAATCCTTTTGTTTAAATTCATTTAAACACTTTCAAATTTCCGGGACTTCAATTCTGGTTTAATCAAATTTTAGTTATATTCCTTTTGAATTAAAGATCATACTTAGACAATTTTATTTGTTTATAGACCACTCAAATTTAAATTTTTATTTGATTGTACTATTAACACCAAACATCCAAGTATATATAGTTATTTCAGAAAAATATTTCTTTTATATTAAAATATAATTTTGGGTAAAATTATTTCATTTACCCTACTTTTAAAAAAACAATACTGTGTCGAATTGCTCTATTTGAGTGTTTAGAAACCCCTTCGATACAGTTTTCGAGGCTGTGCCGACGAAGGTTCATATACCACTCAATAAATCAATCAACGCAATATAAAACCATTTTATATCTATTAACAAATACGCGCTCATATCTATTAATACACTCAAACTCATTTTAGAGTTCTACTGACTCTATTTATGAGTAAGTACTACCAGAGCCAAGGTTATCACTAACCTATGCTCTGATACCAACTGTGACGACCCGCCCTTCTACTACCAGAAAGACGTATCATCATTAAGAAAGAAAGGGGTAGAAAATAGAAAAGAAAGAGAAAGAAAGAACAACAACATCAGAATCTCACAGCGGAACGGAACAAAATATAATATAGCACATAAATATTACATAGTTTAATACATAAATCAGAGTTATACAGATCATACATCACATACTAGGCAGTTATAAACTCCTGTCTAGTTAATACAACTCAATACCATATGACTCAGAGATACTAACACAGCGGAACTATATATATATCTACAACGCTGAAGCCTCCTGCTCCATTGCTCCTCCAGAATTCGTCAAATCTAACCTGAATCTCTTGGCTACCCGTAAAAATTTGGGTACCTGAGAGTTTAGGAAAACACAAAATATAAACTCCGGGTCAGACATGGGTCTGGTATGAGTAAACGGTTTAAAGTTACTTAACTTTGTAAAGCATTTGAGAATAAAGGTATCACGTAAGACTCCCCACAAATAAATACGGGTAAGTTTTTACCTTACGCTAACCAAAACATTTCATAGGAAATCCAGTGATATTATAATAGTGTCTAGGGTTTTCAAGTAAATAGAAAATAGCCGAAATTGTTACATGATTAAATTCCAGCTACTAGCCACAAAAGTGGGTGATACAAATCAAAACCGTAGGGTCTCGTAGGGAAAATGGATTTCCAACAATGGCAGGGCTACTGGGGTACCGCCCATCACAGTACGGGGCCTAGATCACCGTACCGAGGATTACTCCCTTCGTCCCCTACAACACAAGGCCGGAACCATTCCTTACTGAACAGTCCCGAACAAGATAAACCCCACGGTTGTAGCTAGCAACCGCCAACTAAGCCGAAATATAAAAAGGGACATCTAGACAGGGGTAATATCTTGTCCTGCTTGGGCATGACCCACCCAACCTTGCTACATCTCCCCTGTTTTAGCCATTCCCGGTTGATGAGGCTTGAGGCTGCGATTACCTTTATAGAACATATCACTTAGAATGCTCATCGTTCGCCTGACGATGTGCTGAAAGCATTCAACCCATACAAGTTCGTTCCGGGTTCGAACAAAACCGAAGGCATTATCTCGTCGCACTCATTTTGGCATCACCCTCAGAGTCAACGACGATAACCCTTGCATTCTGAAAACACCATCTTGATCTCCATTTCAGGATTCACGACGAAACGTTTAAATTGGATTGATATGGTTTTCGGAGAATCAAATTTGATTCTTCCGATCCCGGTCTCATCGAATCCAAACGCCATTTTAAGGGTCAAGTTGTCTAATTAACTTAACAGTTTAAATAATTTAAATTCAACAATTGAATTAACATAGCATTTATCACAGATAAAACATATACAAGCATCATACATATAACACAGCATATCACAGAGTAACATATAATATCATCTCATAAATATCACAATCAGGTATTCAATCACAACAGTCCATAAGCAGTCACCTTTAGATCTTATTTGTAATTAATTTAGAATTAATTACATAAGAGTCAACCACTTAACTCTGTTTAATTAATCATTAATTATCAATTAATTACTTATTTCAAATTGTCTTAATGATCTCTTAATCAGCTATTAAATCCTAATTACAGCCTATTTCACTTTATTAATTACTTCCTTCTCAAGTGATTTAACTTTTATTACTTATTTATCTACTCCCTAATTATTAATTAATAACTTTATTATTATTTTTTTCTTTTATAAAACTTAATTATTCAGGTATTATCTGCTAACAAATTAATTAATCAATAATTAATTCTTAATCAAGTTTCTTAATTAATTAACTATTAATTCATAATTGAGTCACTTGTTTAATTAATTTCATATTTACCCCTTTTTATGATTATCGTTCCCTGATTAAAATTATAAAGTAATTACTCTCAGTCACCTTTCAAAAATAATTAATAAATATTAATTATTCATCTTAATTAATGTTTTTAAAAAAACAATTTTCCTTAACTTGAAACAAAAATCAATTTATTTTAACTACGCAACTCAAATGTTAATTAACTTATATTTAACTTAGATTAATTACCTAATTAAAAGATAATTAAGTGTTTTAAAACATAGTTACGAAATAGAAAACTCATCATAACTCAAATCTAAAATCTTCTGAATATTTCAAATTTATGGAAACAACTTAATTAACTATAATACTATTGCAAAACTGCATTTCAAAAAGAACCCGAGTCGCCCCTATTCTTAAACTCGAGTATTACTTCGAGTAACCCATGCAATCTTCCCGAGACTCCCCTGCTCTTAAACTCGAGTATTACTTCGAGTAACCCATGCAATCTTTCCGAGACTCCCCTGCGCATACCTCTTCTTCCCTTCTCTCTCTGTTTTTTTTAACAGTGAGATAGTTAAAAGTTTAAACATAAATTTAACAGCAGGTTCCAAGATACGCTCGCGAACGAAACTCGAGGCTCATATGCTAATTTCTCGAGCGCGACACGAAGCAACGCTCACGGCGACCCCGATATGACAGCCTACCTCTAATGCCACCGTGCACGTGCACGGTGGTTCGCCGCACCTCCAGCGGCCCTCGTCACCATCCACAAACCACGATTCCACTCCTCGTCCATAATCGAAACTCAGAAATTTGACATAAGGTCAAAATCAAAATATCACCCTAAACTTGAACTTGAACCACTATCGCCTCACCGAAAACCACCCAATCCTGCATCCCCACATCGCCAAGGCTAAGCCACTCCACCTACTCCAAGTCCTGACCCTCTGCAACTATCTCTTCGAAGCTCGGAAAGCTCGGTCACATTAAGAAGCCGGAAATCAAAAAAAAAAAGTCAGAGTACAGGAAACCTGAACTAAAACCCTATTTTATGTTCGTTCGATTAGTTCACGAATTAGAAAAATTATTTGACATTTTCCCCAACATTACGAGTATACAAACTTGCTTCACGACAGATTTCTCTGATTTTTATTGATTGGATTTTCTGGAATTGAGAAATTTGCAAATTACCTTCATCTGAGAACTGCTCTCTACATATTGATCTAAAAATTCTTGTTTTTGTTTTGAAAATCTTCAATCTCATTAAGGATTCGAAATAAAATCTTGAATTAGCTTCTGGTACTACTTGAAATTATCAATAAATTTACTTGTTTTCCTGTAAAACTATATCACAGTACCATTCCTTTACAAAAATGTTCAAAACAGTTTTTCAGAGCTTGGTTTTAGCAGCAATACTTGGTTTGATTGGAAAATTTAAATCTTAACATGGTTTAGGAGCAAATAACTTTAAGTTTCATTCAAATTTTCACCCTGTATTCACTTAACAGGGAAGCATATGCAAGTCATAGAATCATATGCAAATGTAAAACATAACCACAGAATCACTCAATCATCATAAGGGTTTGATTTAACTTAAAGTTTTAAGAATTTTGTTTACTCACCTATGACATGTCTGAATAAAGAATAAGTTGAAGTTGATCAACTGGAACATGAATTGTTAAATCTGCAGTTGAAGCTGCTTGAATTTCCTGTAACTTTTCTTGTTTCTTGAATTTGATTTGACTTGCAAATATAAAGTTTTGTTTATTTCTTTTGCTTCTTCTCAGTTTTGTTTTCATAAGTGAATGACTGAACTAAATGAATTAAGAAATGTTGAATGCATATATAACTTGAACAAGCTGCCTTCTTCAATAAGCTTTCACTCTAAAATATCTTGCTTTATTATTATTTTTCATGTACTAAAACCTAAGATGCATTAAAAATTTCGGCTGCAAATTTGTTCAGAAAGAAAAGTGTGCTAATTTATGTTTATGTCCTCACTTAAGTTAACAAAATCACTATTTGCTTGCTGACACAACAGCTTGTACAAAGATATTGCAGGTTTTCTTGTACTAATGTATTCATTTGGACTAACATAATATTAATGTTTGCTGACACCATCATTTATACAAAGATATTTGCAGTATATTTGTTTGAATATATTTATGTTAGCATATAAAAAAAATGTTTGCAAGCTTGTCTTATTATTTTGAACACAAATTTATACACTAATTTTGACCAATTCATATGTCTGCAGATAAGTTAATCTCTGTTTAAAGGTACTTGTCTCTTTATTTACAGATTATGTATATTTGTCTTTACATAGCTAATACTTTTATTTATATCTTATTCACATCATATTTTGTACTTACGTTTATGATCCCACTTTTATGTTATATTTATGCTAAATATATAGAAACTCATGTTTATAACTATATTTATAAGTATTTATATTTATAAAGAAGCTCATGTTAAATATTTATAAGCTTATTTTTGTTTTAATTTCAAAAGCTGTTGTTAGAAACATTTCTTAAATCTTATTTTTATTTAAAGTTTAATCCTTCAATATTTGATTTGTAATGTATACTTTATATCTATATTTAATATGGGTTGAATTGTATTATTGTAAATATTATTATTAACTGCATTTATTTTCCTGATATTAAATGTCATTAATATAAAATTTTCAATTTAAAACAGATTTTATTTTAAATGTTGTTAAAAGAGTCTATTTATATTTTGAAATTATAAATTCCTTTATAACACATATACAACTAAAAATATCCAACATCTTATATTTTCAAATGAAAATATTATATTTTATTTAAATTGATCAAAAGCTTATTATAATAATAGGGTCAAAATTCCGGGATGTCACAGACGTGCAAATCAAAGTAACAAGCTATGGGATATGTGTGCAATTTCAACAATACATGCATACACAGTTAACATATATGATCAAGTGGCTACACTATATGAAGTGCACAACAGGTTCAAGTCTGCAATTCAAGACTCAATCTAGGCAACTGTGAATAGCATATATAAGTGGACGAAGAAATGTAGTGACTCCATATAGCAATAACATGGAGTTTATATTCAGGATTTGCTTTAGAAAAACTCAGGTCAAATCTGGGTTTAAAACAGATTAAAATCAGTTTCTTTTTTTTCCAAAGATATGAACTAACTATTTTTAATATATATATACACACACACATACTTGTTAAAATTACTTGTTAAAATTGTTTTAAAAAAAAGAATTTGCATTGAAATATAAATTGAATTTGAAACTAATATATATATATATATTAATATGAACTCTCTTTTATAAATTTGCTTGTATTCAAATCACATATTTATATTTATATATCAGATAGAGTTTTATATAATGCTTGAAATTCCAAATCACATAAAAACAAAAACAATAAAACATTAAACGATGAACTTGTACATCTTATTTAGAAATCCGAAACAGTTACAGGTTTCATTCAATTCAAAAAACCCTTCTTTTACTTATCATTTCTGAGTTATTTAAAACAAATTCAAACCAAGTTCAACAGTCAAAATATCATCAACAAAATGATACAAAAAAAATATCAAAGACATAATGGCCGAAGCAACAAATGACAGAGAATCAACTGCAACAGGTTATTCCTTTTTTTTTCTTAAAACATCTGCAAATATTATCATGTTAGTAAAGAAAACTACAAAAATCAAGTTCAATATAGTCAAGGCCGATATCAACAGAGGAATGTACAAAGTCACTACCGAAGTCAAAGCAATGCAAATACATCTAATTCAAGTAAATGACAGGATTAAAGTCAAGCCGATGCCAACAGTTAATGGCCAGGGTTATGGAATTTCAAAAACAAGTTCCAGTGTGCTATAGGGGAAATGCAACATGAATCAAAGTAAACTACAGTACTCAAGCTACAAACTGGACAATGCAAACTACAATATGAATGACCAGTACAACCCAGTAGAGAGTGACTCAAAACAAAGAGTACAACGTGGACCAGCATGGTATGCTACAAGTGTAACAGGTAAATGGAGATGTAGTGAAGCTAATTTGGCTAACAATGAATGCACAGTAAATACATGAACCAAGATAACTAGACTCTTGCATAAACTGATACAAGTAAAATGAATTGTTGTAAAACAAAGTCAAGGACGAAATCTTCAGTTTAATAAAGTATTGTCGAAGTAAAAAAGTAAATCATCCAACCAAGTCAAAAATCATCAATACCGAGCCAAATCGAAGTCAAAAAGTAAATCATCAACAACAAAACAAAATCAAACTGCCAAGCATAGTTGAATTAGATGTGAGTAAGAATATTTTACTCACCTTTGCAAACGAATTTGGGGCAGTCGCGACGAGGCGAAGGAGGTGTCGAGCAAAATTGAAGCCGCAAGAAGCCCTAATTTGCGAACGAAGAGGAAGACGAGCGAAAAGGAACGGAGAAGAACTCGTGGCCGCCATTTTCTTTCTTTCGTTTTTTTTAATGAAAAGGAGGGGTTTCGAATGAATGGGGTAAAGGAGGAAACGGGTATAGGGTTTTAACTAAAATGAGGGGATCGGGTACATACTTGAAATAACATGGCCATGCCTTTGATTATGATGGTTGCGTGATTTTAGGCTAAATTAAAGGCGTGATTAAAAGATTGGGTTGCTGGTGAAAAGATTTTCTTTCCTTTGTTTAATTTATTTTGTACACAAATAACTTGTTTCTTGCCTTGAATTTCGGCTGAGATGATTTGGTTAGGGTGGCTGCATTTATTAATTTGTACAATGCTTCATAATAATTTTTTTGTTTCTTATTTTATTTCACTTATTTTTTTTATTGCTTTTGTTATTTTATATTTTTTTTCATTTTTAAATTCAATTTGTTTTGTATATATTTTCTTTAGTAAATTTCATAGATATAAAAACGTTTTAAAGTTCAACTATCAAACATCAATTTATATTAATTTACATAAATAAAAATTCTTAAATCCAAATTTTTCCTAAGTCATTAGTTCGAATTTTAAATACAAATTCAATATTCAATTTCAAATTCCAAAGTCAAATTCAAATTTTATTCAACTTTAAATAAATTAAATTCTAAAATTTAATCGCCAATTTCATAGTTATATTGGGAATTCAAACTAAACCATCATTCAAATATTTAAAATTAATTAAATATTTTCAATTTAAATTGTTCAAAATTCAGGGTTGTTACAATAGGGAAATGGTTAGACCCAGCCGTCCCAGCGCCATTCAATCTCGTGCCACTCCCCAAGATGGAGTATTTATGTATGCTCAGCAGCTTCTTGATCTTGTAAGGAATGCTCAAGCAGCCGCATCTAATCCGGAGTCTACTCATCCTAGGTCTGGATTTGCACGTTTGTGCAGCGGTTATACCAATTTGGGTGGGAAGCCATTCAAAGGTTCTGAAACTATTATTGAAGTCCAGGCTTGCCTGAGATCGTGCGATCGAACTTTTCTCGCATGAATCTTATTGATCTTCACCGTGTTCAGGTGGCTTCTAGTACGCTCCAAGAAAGAGCATTCGATTGGTATGAGCTTCTTATTTCTGAAATAGTAGAAGCAGATCTTACTTGGGAGAAATTTCGGGAACGCTTCGAATTAAAATTTGTGCCAGAAGCTGAGAAGGTGACTTTGGCTCATCGTTTTATAGGCCTTGTTCAAGGTGAATCTTCTGTGATAGATTATGTCGCATCCTTCGAGTCGCTTTCTAAATATGGGATCGAGTACATAAACACCCCATTGAAGAAGAACCAGAGATTTGTCTATTGCTTGAATAAAAATCTCAAGAAGCCATTACTTCTAAAATTAGAAGTTTCTTTTGATCAGCTTGTTGATATCGCTCTTCGACTTGAAGAGGCAGATAAAGAAAGTGATGTTGAATTTATGAGTGCCAAACCAAACTTCAATAACAAGAAAAGGCCTAATAAGTTCAAAGGTCCTTATCCCAACAATAAGAAAGGGAAGCAAGCCCCTCCGACAACTAAGATTTCTACCTCAGGCAGTGGACAATGCTATAACCGTGGTTCTAAGGACCATTATGCGAACAAGTGTTCAAAGCCACGTACTTGTCTCTATTGCAAAAGCCCGGATCATTATTTATCTTCTTGTCCCAAACTTCAAGGCAGGAAGGAGGGAAATCTTAATGTTGCTCAAGCCCCTGGCAACACATCTCGTGGTAAAGTTATTTCTCATTCCATCCTTGATGGCATTATTTTATTTCGTGATCATCCTATTCGAGTTCGTTTTGATATGGGTGCGTCCCATTCTTTTATTTCAAAAGAACTTGTTGATACTTTTTCTTTGGATGTTTTGTGTTTAATGACTTCTTTGAGAATTGCAAATCCGGTTGGTGGATCCGCAACAATCAGTTTATTGTGTAAAGAAGTCGAGATTATTTTGTGTGATTTTTCTTTCCGAGCCGATTTGCATGTTATGTGCTACTTAGGCTTTGGAATGATTTTGGGAATGGATTGGCTTAACCGCTGTAAAGCCTAAATCCTATGTCCTGAGCGGACTATTCATCTTCGACATCCTCAATTTGTTAAGCAGATTTCTATTGATCTTAAAGATTCGGATTCCAGCTTGGTTGCATCTCTATATTCTTTAAATCCTCATGATGACGATAATGATGATGAGGAAGATATTATTTCTCTTATTCACGTTGTTCGTGAATTTTCCGACATATTTGAGCCTGTTTTAGGATTACCACCTAAGCGAGCAATTGAGTTCAGAATTAATCTCATCCCTAGAGCTCAACCTATCACTCATCCTCCTTACCGTATGTCCAATAAAGAAAATAAGGAGATGCGCAAACAATTATCTGAATTGGAGACGAAGCAATTTATTCGCTCTAGTTCATCTCCTTGGGGAGCTTCGGCTATTTTTGTGAAGAAATCCTATGGTACACTTAGGCTTTGCGTTGACTACTGCAAGCTTAATGATCTTACTATCAAGAATAAATACCTTTACCTCGAATTGATGATCTATTCGATCAACTTAGTGGTGCTAGAGTCTTTTCACAATTAGACTTATGTAACAACCCTGTATCTTGTAATTATTTTATTGTATATTTTAATTATTTTTAATGTAAGATTTTGATTTAAAAACTTATTTTACTTATTTGAAATGATTAAATTTATTATTTAAATATAATCTTGATTTTTATATGAGTTATAATTCCAAACTTGTGTAAGTTGAATATTTGCCTAAAATGCCGATTTTGGTCAAAATAGTCAAACTGTGAGTTTCAACTTAAAATTTTAAAAGTTTAAAAATTTAATGTTTTTATCTTTTATTATGAAAGTACATAAAATTATAAGAACACCACTTTTTGTTTCGTTGAATTTGGATGTAAATTGTGAAAGTTATACCCTTTACAATATTGTGCGTATATAGGGTTATTTAACAATGACTATTTTAAATTGTATAAATTACTTCTTCTTTGTTATATTTCATTTTAATATATGATAATATGTTATATTATGTATATTTTTACTTTTAAGTATTTTTAAAATGATAATATATTTTTTCTAAAGTTTATTTGAATTTATTTCAATTTATAAAGCCTAGTTGGTATTTACTGCATTTTTCTTTATTTAACTTTCTATTTAATAAAAATTAAATTATTATTTTACCTTGAAAATTTTTTTAAACCATTTTTAATTCAAATTTTGTGTTTTTTTTATGAAGTAATAAATTTTTCAAAGTCATTGGAGATCTTCTTGTAATTTTTATGTCAGGGTTGCTATTTTTAAGCAATTTCTTATTTCCTTTTTCTATTTTACTTAAAATAAATTATTTATTTTATTTTATTCTTACTTAGTTTCGGTTATAAATAACATTTCTGAGTTTATTTTGTTTTTATAAAATTAAAAAGAAAAGGAAATGCAAAAGATTTAGAAAGTTAAGAGATCTTAAAAGCCTGAAACGTAAAGGCCTTTTATCCGTTTCTTTTTGCAATTAATACATCAATTTATCTTAGCCATTCCTTTCCTCATCCTTTGCAGCCGACTCCCTCATATTATTCATGAATTTTTAAGCTCCAAAACCCTAAAAATCATGCCCTCCATCTTGAGAAAAAAAATCTGGTAATGGCTACATCTTTTTTCTACCTTTTTCTTCTCATTTTCTATGTATTTTGCCTAGTTTTCTATGCTTTCTGGATTGGCCTCTACCACCCACCATCACCACCATACTCTCCACCATCCCCTACCACTCTTCCTTGGCATCATCTCCAGCCGTATTTCAGATCCATCCATGGCCACACCTCCCTTGGTGACAAAAACTCCACAAAATTTGCAAATAATATCCAAAACAATGCACTAGCCACCACTATTACTTCACCACCTTCATACTTCACCATGGCCACCACCTCTATCCACGACCACCACCTTGCTACCACCACTACACTTCATCTTAGCCTCTGTCCAGATCTGAAATTGACAAGGCCAAGACTCCATGAACCAAAACTCCACAAAAACAATGCATAAAGCCTTGAAACATTCATGATAGCCACCTTATCACTTCATATCTTCATCCACCACCTTGGCCACCACCATAGGCCGCTACCACCACCTTTTTCAGACCTCCCCACATCCCTCCATCTACTGTCCAAACCTGTACAAGTATGGCCAAGCCCCACTTGACCCAAGGCCGAGCCTTGTTGTGCTCAAAAACTTTATATATGTTGCCTTGACCAATTGTATGCTTCATGTTATAACCCTACCACTCCATACTCCTTCTAGCCGTGAGTTATGGTGCCAAACTTGAGCTATATCATCATCATGGCTGAACCCAAAAACCTCCTAGGCCAAGCATTTGAATGGTTAAAGCAAGGTCAAGTAATCTATTCCTTTGTTGCTTCGTATTTTCATTGTTTCAACATTGTTTTGCGTTGAATATTTATGTGTGTATTGTCTTGTTTTGGTTATTGTTTACAAGACAAATATCAAGGCTCTCCATTCATTCAAATCAAAAGTCGTGCCGTATCGTGCTTGTCATACTTTTGGAACCGCTCTTGTGTTTATTGTTTTGGTCTTCAGCTTGAAAAAGTGAGTCTTTCTCACTCTGACATTTATACTTATGAAAAGTGAATTGATGACAAGTGTTTAGTAATAAAAAAAATGTTTATGCAAGTTAATGATGATCATATGATATGCTATGCCATGTTATTACCATATTATTACCATTTTAAAACTGTTAATTTTCACCTGACATCTAATATATGACTGTATATTGTGATATTGACCTTGTTTATATTATTTCTGTATATGATCACACTGCAAGTTCCCTGTTAGAAAAAAATGTTATGGGCTGAAATGATAGGCCTGAATGGTTTTAAATTTTTCATTTTGACTTGGGATTGCGGGTTTGAAATGATAAAACCCGGATTTTCTTTGTAAATTATGGGTTGAAATGATGTATTACCCATATCACTTTACCTAGCGTAGAAAATTATATACAGGCCCGTAGTTAAAATATGTTTTTCTAAAATTTTAAATATTTTAGAAATTTAATTATTATAATATTTTGATTTTAAATTTAATAAAAAAAAGGATTTTTGTAAAGTATTATTGTGAACAATTGTAAGTGAAATGAATTAATGAAAAGTTAGAAAATTTTGAACGTAAGTTATTTTGGAAAATTTGATTTAATTATAATTGGAAATTAAATTGAATATGAAATTATGATAAATTTATGATAATTTGAATTTAAACGAATTAAAAGTGATTTTATATCATATTAATGATTTTTAACAAATTTAAAATGTGAAATGAAAGAATATTTTAAGTTGAAATTTTGAAATATAACTAAAATTGGAAATTTATGAAATTGACTTAAAAGTGAACTTTTAGTTAAGTAAATAAAAATAAAATTAAGTTATATTTGAGAATTTGAACTTAAGTGTTAAGTTGAAATTTAATGTAATGGATTTAAAATTGAACGTTGCAATTTAATAAGTGAATTATTATTAAATCTTGATTTTTGAATGGAAATTTAACTTTATAAGATCATGAACTTGAGGAAAAATTAAATGATGTTATAAATGTGAAAATGTATGATTTTATAAGTTAAAAATGTTTTAAATAAAAATATAATTGGTTGAGAAATTACATTGAATATTTGAAGTTAATTGACTGTATTTTTGAAATGCTACTAATTACAATGTAAATGATATTACAGCATTTGAAAATGTTGTAGTTGATGATAATGAACTAAAAAGCTAAATTGAATTAAAAGTTATTATAGCAATTTTTGTAAGTGCTATAAATTGTTGAATTTAACTAAGTTTATTCGAAATTTAAGTAAACCCCATTACAACATTTTAAAATGTTGTCTTTTGTTAAATTGAACTGTTTTGCATGTATTTTTCCGTAGCGTTTTCTAAATGCCATAAAAAGTGAATTTTCAATGCTTTGATAAACTTAAGTGAATAAATGAACTTTGGAAGTCGAAAATTTTGGAAATTTAATAATTTAATTATTAAACATAATAACTTCATTTTAATGATTAAAAATGATTTTTTGAATATATAATGTTTTGAAATATGGATTGAAATGATATTTTAAATTGAATAAAATGAATAATGATTTGAAATGAATGTGGTTTCAAAAAGATACGATATTTTGATATATTAAATGATTGAAATGTGGTTTTGAAAACATTTGATATTTTGATATATTAAAATGGTTTGAAAATGGAGTTTTGAAAGATATGATATTTTGATATTAAAATGATTTGAAAAGAAGATCCGAAAGATATGATATTTTGGAATGATTTAATCTTTATTTTGATAAAGATTTGGGTTGAAATAATATTTTATTTTGAAGTATAAATATTGTTTTAAAAGGTTATAACTACGGGTTATAATAACGATTGGTTGTTAAAGAGACCGGGATTGGATATTGTCTTATAGCCGGCCAATACCGAAAACCACTTTAACAACTGTGTACGCGGTGGAGATTCCAGAATGAAGTAGGATGGTGGCGACGTTCTCGAGGTATATTACATGGACCCAACTCCCGTGAGTTGGCATATATGACTTAAACAGGAGCTATACCGGGCTACACAAAGGGTCGCACCCTTTCATCGAGCATGCTCCATCGGAAACCATTCTATTACTTTTGTGATTCGATATGTGGCGCCATTTTGATTCGGGGGTATTGTTCGAGGTGGGCGGAAGCTGCTGGCTTGCCGTCACCACCGGTCCGGGAGTGCAAACGGTGTATCCACCCTGGCATTTCCTTGCGTGCCGTGTCATATCCTTATATCGAGCCCACTACGATTTTGGTTTTAAAGATCCGACGGCGTTAAGGTTCACCATCTCCTTAACGCTATTTTCTATATGATTATACTTTACTGATTAGACACTACCGTATATAGCGTATATTACTACATAGTAAATAGTTTAACGGATCCTTAGAGGATGAGCGGTCCCAAGCATCCTTTAAGTTACTGATGCATTTTGTTACTGTTCACTTGAGTTGATTTACAGTTTATAAGTATTTATGTCCTGACTCGAGGGTTTTGTATTTTGCTTTACGCTCGGGTCAGATTGATTGAGTTAGCATTCAAGATTCACCTTCGGCGTTGGAGCTTTCCTTGAAGATCCAGCCATCTATTTTGTTTCAGTATCCAATGGTTCGGTGATGTATCTGATTTGTACCTGATGTATCCAATTACTCTTCTATTGTATCTTATTTAACTCTGATGTATCTCATATTTTATATAGTTGCTTCATGAACTACTATCTCCTCTTTTACTTCCGTTGCATTATCATTACTCCGTGTCTGTGATCTGTGATTTTATTTACTGTATATTCTGAGATTTGCCAAATTTTTATTTACAACGCGGTATTTTGAGCAATTCAATTTCGGCATGAGTGTCTACCCATACACTTATAATGGATGCAAATGGTTGAAAATATCGGGTCGTTACAGTTGGTATCAGAGCTTTGGTAGCTCTAGGCAAAACTCAGCATATGGAGTGAATGTATTTACAGAACCACTTACATTCGAGTTTGAATCTCTTCCTTTTTGACTCAATTCCTTTGAATTTTGGAACGTTCCCTACGATTCCAAAATCCGTTCGTATCCTTCACTATTCATCTTCTTTTGACTCTGGAGTATTTCATAACTCCGCTTCGAATGATCTTTCTAGTAAGTCGGCAGTCACGCCAATTTCAAATTGAATTGGAAAAAAGAAGGGGGAAAGCTCCTTTACAAATTAGCATCGATTCACCAGAGATTTATATCTATCCTTGGTTTAGATGCTAATATCTTTTATTATTCCAAACTCTAACTCTCGAGATCGAATGTAGATTTATCCTAGAAAATCCACATTCATCTTATTCTTTAAGTCAAGGTTGACCCGGTTAAGGTTGCCCGTGATTTATTTAAGCTTATCCACCTCCCTATTTTGTTATTTAATCAACTTGTCTTTTGTTTCCAAACTATTTTCAAACATTTTGAATTGTACTTGTAAATCTACGTTTTGTTTATATATTGTGTTGTTTGAGTTGTTGATGTTGATTTGGGTTTCCGATCGATTCGTCTGATCAACGCTAACAAACTGACACAATATTATTTTAAAATTTGGTTAATGAAATAAATTTTGATATATAAGTAAATTTATGGAACTTAATAAACTGATTTAAATTGATTATTTGAAGTGATAATACTTAATTTATCATTTATTGTTCTATAAATGAATTTATAAATAGTTGTTTATAAATTGATTTGGGAACTGAAATGAATTTAGAACAAGAAATTTGAGAATTTGATTTCCAATGGTTTCAAACCTTTTGTTTAAAAAGTTTTAAAAGGGATATACTATTTAAAGTATTTTCAAATAGAAATTTGTTTCCAAAGAATTTTAAAGTTTAAAAATAGTGCTCTTCTCATTGTCGCTGGGAAATAACTTCGGTGATGATCGCGACATCATCGACGTTCATTTTCGAGTTTCGAAGTGAAGAGACTGTTCTGTAGTCTTGCTACAGCTTTGTTTTGGGAAATTAAATTGATTTGAATTTCTAAAATATGACTTGATTTATAATATATATATATATATAGATATATGATTGAAATTTGATTTGCCATATTATATATGTATATATATTATTTCTTATCTCTAAATGGTCTGAAGAAATCGGAAATTTAATTCTTAAATTCTATTTTTAAAGAATAATTTCAATTATAAAAAGAAAATAATTTTTTTTTGAATAAATGATTTAAGCTTGAAATGATTGAATTGGAAATTTTATTTGTATAATACAATTGCATTCAAATATAACTTACCAAAATTTCAGAAGTTAAAAATGTAATTGGATAATATACAATATAAAAAGATTTTATAAATAAAATTTGAGTGGTTATAATAAATGTATACACTTAAATTTTAATTTTAAAATGATTAACAGAGGTAAATATAATAAAGGGTAATTGAATAACTTACAATAAATTAATTTTAAAAGAACTAAGAATAAAAGAAAGTAGTTATAATAAGTGTAAGTATGTTTAACATAAGTGATAAATATATTGAGAGGAATAAATTTAATTTTGATTAGGAATAAAGAAGAATAAAATTTATTAAGTACATTGTGAGTGTAATAAATGATTATTTTTCAAACCCATGGTTTTAAAAATGATTAATTTTAGATGATTGGATAATAAGATAATGAAATTTGAGATAGTTAAGATTTATTTAACTTGTGTAAAGATTTATTCTCTGTTTAAGTTGAAATCTCCATGCTTTCAAATTCATTTCCTTATTTTGTTTTTCAAACTATCTTTTGGTTGTCCTTATCATCATTATCTTGCTATAGACCGGTATAGGCATCTTTCTATAATCCTTCTGTTTAGAAATCTTTCTATAATTTTTGATAGACCTTTGGTAATCATTTTGAATCCACCTTTTTCGTGCTTGTGTTCTTGATTCTGGAGGATCTTGGAAAGATCACCTCCACCTTGTAAAACTTACCTATAACAACAGTTATCAGGTATAACTTCAATCTTCTTGTCATCTTATCTTAATCCTATTTTACTCTATCTTTTCTGCGCCCTTCCATACCTCATTCCTTTTCGGGGACGAAAAGTTTTGAGTAGGGGAGAGTGTAACAACCCTGTATCTTGGAATTATTTTATTGAATATTTTAATTATTTTTAATGTAAGATTTTGATTTAAAAACTTATTTTACTTATTTGAAATGATTAAATTTATTATTTAAATATAATCTTGATTTTTATATGAGTTATAATTCCAAACTTGTGTAAGTTGAATATTTGCCTAAAATGCTGATTTTGGTCAAAATAGTCAAACTGTGAGTTTCAACTTAAAATTTTAAAAGTTTAAAAATTTATTTTTTTCTTTTATTATGAAAGTACATAAAATTATAAGAACACCACTTTTTGTTTCGTTGAATTTGGATGTAAATTGTGAAAGTTATACCCTTTACAATATTGTGCGTATATAGGGTTATTTAACAATGACCATTTTAAATTGTATAAATTACTTCTTCTTTGTTATATTTCATTTTAATATGTGACAATATGTTATATTATGTATATTTTTACTTTTAAGTATTTTTAAAATGATAATATATTTTTTCTAAAGTTTATTTGAATTTATTTCAATTTATAAAGCCTAGTTGGTATTTACTGCATTTTTCTTTATTTAACTTTCTATTTAATAAAAATTAAATTATTATTTTACCTTGAAATTTTTTTAAAACCATTTTTAATTAAAATTTTGTGTTTTTTTATGAAGTAATAAATTTTCCAAAGTCATTGGAGATCTTCTTGTAATTTTTATGCCAGGGTTGCTATTTTTAAGCAATTTCTTATTTCCTTTTTCTATTTTACTTAAAATAAATTATTTATTTTATTTTATTCTTACTTAGTTTCGGTTATAAATAACATTTCTGAGTTTATTTTGTTTTTATAAAATTAAAAAGAAAAGGAAATGCAAAAGGTTTAGAAAGTTAAGAGATCTTAAAAGCCTAAAACGTAAAGGCCTTTTATCCGTTTCTTTTTGCAATTAAAACATCAATTTATCTAAGGCATTCCTTTCCTCATCCTTTGCAGCCGACTCCCTCATATTATTCATGAATTTTCAAGCTCCAAAACCCTAAAAATCATGGCCTCCATCTTGAGAAAAAAAATCTGGTAATGGCTACATCTTTTTTCTACCTTTTTCTTCTCATTTTCTATGTATTTTGCCTAGTTTTCTATGCTTTCTGGATTGGCCTCTACCACCCACCATCACCACCATACTCTCCACCATCCCCTACCACTCTTCCTTGGCATCATCTCCAGCCATCATTTCAGATCCATCCATGGCCACACCTCCCTTGGTGACGAAAACTCCACAAAATTTGCAAATAATGTCCAAAATAATGCACTAGCCACCACTATTACTTCACCACCTTCATACTTCACCATGGCCACCACCTCTAGCCACGACCACCACCTTGATACCACCACTACACTTCGTCTTAGCCTCTGTCCAGATCTGAAATTGACATGGCCAAGACTCCATGAACCAAAACTCCACAAAAACAATGCATAAAGCCTTGAAACATTCATGATAGCCACCTTGTCACTTCATATCTTCATCCACCACCTTGGCCACCACCATAGGCCGCTACCACCACCTTTTCCAGACCTCCCCACATCCCTCCATCTACTGTCCAAACCTGTACAAGTATGTCCAAGCCCCACTTGACCCAAGGCCGAGCCTTGTTGTGCTCAAAAACTTCATATATGTTGCCTTGACCAATTGTATGCTTCATGTTATAACCCTACCACTCCATACTCCTTCTAGCCGTGAGTTATGGTGCCAAACTTGAGCTATATCATCATCATGGCTGAACCCAAGAACCTCCTAGGCCAAGCATTTGAATGGTTAAAGCAAGGTCAAGCAATCTATTCCTTTGTTGCTTCATATTTTCATTGTTTCAACATTGTTTTGCATTGAATATTTATGTGTGTATTGTCTTGTTTTGGTTATTGTTTACAAGACAAATATCAAGGCTCTCCATTCATTCAAATCAAAAGTCGTGCCGTATCGTGCTTGTCATACTTTTGGAACCGCTCTTGTGTTTGTTGATTTGGTCTTCAGCTTGAAAAAGTGAGTCTTTTTCACTCTGACATTTATACTTATGAAAAGTGAATTGATGACAAGTGTTTAGTAATAAAAAAATGTTTATGCAAGTTAATGATGATCATATGATATGCTATGCCATGTTATTACCATATTATTACCATGTTAAAACTGTTAATTTTCACCTGACATCTGATATATGACTGTATATTGTGGTATTGACCTTGTTTATATTATTTCTGTATATGATCACACTGCAAGTTCCCTGTTAGAAAAAAATGTTATGGGCTGAAATGATAGGCCTGAATGGTTTTAAATTTTTCAATTTGACTTGGGATTGCGGGTTTGAAATGATAAAACCCGGATTTTCTTTGTAAATTATGGGTTGAAATGATGTATTACCCATATCACTTTACCTAGCGTAGAAAATTATATACAGGCCCGTAGTTAAAATATGTTTTTCTAAAATTTTAAATATTTTAGAAATTTAATTATTATAATATTTTGATTTTAAATTTAATAAAAAAAAGGATTTTTGTAAAGTATTATTGATTTTCTGAACAATTGTAAGTGAAATGAATTAATGAAAAGTTAGAAAATTTTGAACGTAAGTTATTTTGGAAAATTTGATTTAATTATAATTGGAAATTAAATTGAATATGAAATTATGATAAATTTATGATAATTTGAATTTAAACGAATTAAAAGTGATTTTATATCATATTAATGATTTTTAACAAATTTAAAATGTGAAATGAAAGAATATTTTAAGTTGAAATTTTGAAATATAACTAAAATTGGAAATTTATGAAATTGACTTAAAAGTGAACTTTTAGTTAAGTAAATAAAAATAAAATTAAGTTATATTTGAGAATTTGAACTTAAGTGTTAAGTTGAAATTTAATGTAATGGATTTAAAATTGAACGTTGCAATTTAATAAGTGAATTATTATTAAATCTTGATTTTTGAATGGAAATTTAACTTTATAAGATCATGAACTTGAGGAAAAATTAAATGATGTTATAAATGTGAAAAAGTATGATTTTATAAGTTAAAAATGTTTTAAATAAAAATATAATTGGTTGAGAAATTACATTGAATATTTGAAGTTAATTGACTGTATTTTTGAAATGCTATTAATTCAATGTAAATGATATTACAGCATTTGAAAATGTTGTAGTTGATGATAATGAACTAAAAAGTTAAATTGAATTAAAAGCTATTATAGCAATTTTTGTAAGTGCTATAAATTGTTGAATTTAACTAAATTTATTCGAAATTTAAGTAAACCCCATTACAACATTTTAAAATGTTGCCTTTTGTTAAATTGAACTGTTTTGCATGTATTTTTCCGTAGCGTTTTCTAAATGCCACGAAAAGTGAATTTTCACTGCTTTGATAAACTTAAGTGAATAAATGAACTTTGGAAGTCGAAAATTTTGGAAATTTAATAATTTAATTATTAAACATAATAACTTCATTTTAATGATTAAAAATGATTTTTTGAATATATACTGTTTTGAAATATGGATTGAAATGATATTTTAAATTGAATAAAATGAATAATGATTTGAAATGAATGTGGTTTCAAAAAGATATGATATTTTGATATATTAAATGATTGAAATGTGGTTTTGAAAACATATGATATTTTGATATATTAAAATGGTTTGAAAATGGAGTTTTGAAAGATATGATATTTTGATATTAAAATGATTTGAAAAGAAGATCCGAAAGATATGATATTTTGGAATGATTTAATCTTTATTTTGATAAAGATTTGGGTTGAAATAATATTTTATTTTGAAGTATAAATATTGTTTTAAAAGGTTATAACTACGGGTTATAATAACGATTGGTTGTTAAAGAGACCGGGATCGGATATTGTCTTATAGCCGGCCAATACCGAAAACCACTTTAACAACTGTATACGCGGTGGAGATTCCAGAATGAAGTAGGATGGTGGCAATGTTCTCGAGGTATATTACGTGGACCCAACTCCCGTGAGTTGGCATATATGACTTAAACAGGAGCTATACCGGGCTACACAAAGGGTTGCACCCTTTCATCGAGCATGCTCCATCGGAAACCATTCTATTACTTTTGTGATTCGATATGTGGCGCCATTTTGATTCGGGGGTATTGTTCGAGGTGGGCGGAAGCTGCTGGCTTGCCGTCACCACCGGTCCGGGAGTGCAAACGGTGTATCCACCCTGGCATTTCCTTGCGTGCCGTGTCATATCCTTATATCGAGCCCACTACGATTTTGGTTTTAAAGATCCGACCGCGTTAAGGTTCACCATCCCCTTAACGCTATTTTCTATATGATTATACTTTACTGATTAGACACTACCGTATATAGCGTATATTACTACATAGTAAATAGTTTAACGGATCCTTAGATGATGGGCGGTCCCAAGCATCCTTTAAGTTACTGATGCATTTTGTTACTGTTCACTTGAGTTGATCTACAGTTTATAAGTATTTATGTCCTGACTTGAGGGTTTTGTGTTTTGCTTTACGCTCGGGTCAGATTGATTGAGTTAGCATTCAAGATTCACCTTCGGCGTTGGAGCTTTCCTTGAAGATCCAGCCATCTATTTTGTTTCAGTATCCAGTGGTTCGGTGATGTATCTGATTTGTACCTGATGTATCCAGTTACTCTTCTATTGTGTCTTATTTAACTCTGATGTATCTCATATTTTATATAGTAGCTTCATGAACTACTATCTCCTCTTTTACTTCCGTTGCATTATCATTACTCTGTGTCTGTGATCTGTGATTTTATTTACTGTATATTCTGAGATTTGCCAAATTTTTATTTACAACGCGGTATTTTGAGCAATTCAATTTCGGCATGAGTGTCTACCCATACACTTATAATGGATGCGAATGGTTGAAAATATCAGGTTGTTACAACTTAGCTACTGGTTTTCATCAGCTTCGTATTGCAGAGGATAGTATTCCTTTGACATTGTTCCGTACTCGTTATGGATCTTATGAATGGCTTGTTATGCCATTTGGTTTAACGAATGCTCCGGCTTATTTCGTTGACCTTATGAATAGAGTTTTTAAAGACTTCCTCGATCGGTTTGTTCTCATCTTTATTGATGATATTCTTGTGTATTCAAAAACCGAGGAGGAGCATGAAAAACATCTTCGGATGGTGTTGGAAACTCTTAGGGGCAATCAATTAAAAGAAAATTTTCTAAATGCTACTTTTGGCAATCTCGTGTGTGGTTTCTCGGTCATATTATTTCCGAATCCGGAATTTCTGTGGATCCTTCAAAGATTGAAGCAATTCAGAACTGGAAGAGACCGGAGAGTGTGACGGGAATTCGTAGTTTTCTTGGATTGGCCGGTTATTACCGCCGTTTCATAAAGGACTTTTCCAAAATTTCCGTGCCCCTTACTAGCTTGACAAAGAAGGGAATTAAATACATTTGGTCGGACAAATGTGAAGCTTCTTTTCAGAAATTAAAAGAACTTCTTTTCGATGCTCCTATTCTTGAGATTCCCGAGGGAAACCAAGATTTTATTGTTTATACTGATGCTAGTCGCGTTGGTTTGGGTGCCGTTCTTATGCAAAGAGAATGCGTTATTGCTTATGCTTCTAGGCAATTGAAGCCAGCCGAGACTAGATATGCCACTCATGATTTAGAACTCGCGGCAATTGTTTTCGCCCTTCGTATTTGGCGCCATTATCTTATGGAAGAAAAATTTATTCTTTATACCGATCATAAATCCTTGTAGTATCTATTTTCTCAAAAGGAACTTAATTTGCGTCAACAACGTTGGCTCGAATTTCTTGTAGCTTATGATCTTGATATTCTTTATACTCCCAGCAAGGGAAATCGTGTTGCCGATGCACTTAGTCATAAGCAACAAGCGGTTGTTTCTATGATGATATCCGAATGGAATGATCTCGGAATTCTATCCACTTGCGAGATTCGAGATCATGTTTCCGATTTATGTTCATCTCTTGTTTTATGTAACCTTAAGGCTTTTCCTTTTCTTTTAGACCGCATTCTTGAAGCTCAAAAGCTAGATCCCGAATTGGCTCTTCTTGGCCAAAATTTTAGGGATAAAATTGATATTGAAGGTTTAAAAGACTTTGATATTGATTCTCATGGTGGTATTCGAAAATTTGGTAGACTTATCGTGCCAAATATTAGTAATCTTCGTAAAGACATTTTAGAAGATTCTCATCGCTCCAAATTTACCATTCATTCCAGTAGTAGTAAAATGTACGCGGATATGAAGCGACTTTATTATTGGGAGGGAATGAAATCTGATATTGCTAACTTTGTTAAGTGTTGTTTGACTTGCCAACTTGTCAAGGCCGAACATCAAAGGCCCGGTGGGTTATTGCAACCTTTAGAAATTCCAATTTGGAAGTGGGACCAAATTTTCATGGATTTTATAGACGGCCTTCCCCGTTCTCGTTCGGGTCATGATAGCTTACGGGTGATAGTTGATAGACTTACTAAATCCACCCATTTTATTCCCGTTTAGTCCAATCGAACCGTTCCTCTCTTGGCCAAATTTTTTATCAAAGAAGTTGTTATATTGCATGGAGTCCCTACTTCTATTGTTAGTGATCGTGATCCATTGTTTACTAGTGGATTTTGGACAAGTCTTCAAAAAGCTTTGGGAACGAAGCTTAATTTTAGCACCGCTTATCATCCCCAGTCCGACGGACAAACTGAGCATGTGAATCAAACTCTTGAAGATCTTCTTCGTGCATGGGTTCTTGATTTTGGTGGAAGTTGGGAAGATCATATTTCTCTTGTTGAGTTTTCCTATAATAATAGTTTCCAATCTAGTATTGGTATGGAACCTTTTGAGGCACTTTATGGAAGGCCATGCCGATACCCTTCTTGTTGGCTTGAGGCCGGTGATAAGCTGGTTTTAGGACCAGATTTTATTCGTGATTCCACAGAAAAGATTGACCTTATTCGTCATAGGATGAAAGAAGCCCAAAGTAGACAAAAATCCTATGCCGATAACCGAAGAAGGAAATTAGAATTTTCTGTGGGAGATCTTGTGTTTATTGGTGTTTCACTTATGAAGGGTGTTGTACATTTCAGTCGATCGGGAAAGTTAGCACCTCGATATATTGGTCTATTTCCTATCACCGAACGTATTGGTTCCGTGGCTTATCGCCTTTTATTGCCGGCTCAGTTTTCTGCTATTCATGACATGTTTCACGTTTCTCAATTACGGAAGTGCCTTCGAGATTCCGATTCTATTCTTGAGCCCGGTGTTGTGGAAGAAATTGAAGTTTCGCCTAATTTAACTTATGAGCAACATCCTATCCGTACTATTGCTCGGAGGTCAAGCGCCTTCGAAATAAAGATGTCCCGCTTGTTAAAGTCCAATGGTCCTCAAATCCTAAAGATTGCTCTTGGGAATCTAGAGAATTCATCGAGCGAACACATCCGGATTTACTTTCCGGTGCGCTTTGAGGTGAACTTCTTATTTCAAATTTCTTTTGTGCTAAATATGCTTTTATGGTTGTTACTATATATTTTCTTCTTAAATATTGCGAGGACGCAATTTCTTTAAGGAGGGGAGTCTGTAACGACCCGCATATTTTACGATTAAATATTTAAATATTTTATTTTAATATTTCATCGTTAGTCGGATTTTGGTCCGAAAAGCTACTTTTTGCAAACAGTCAAATTAGGACTCGGGACCACCCCCATTGAGTTCAAAATGATGTTTGCGATCTTTTAGAGTATAAACTTTGATATGTTTAGAGATAGTAGAATTTTGCTACTTTTTCACTTAGGGCTTTGGTTTTGTTTCAGCCCATTAGACCCTAGCTTCACCCCTCTTCTCTTCATTACTTCATTTCTATTTCCTAATACTCAAGCTTTAGCAACAATGGAGAGAGGAATGGGAAATTAAAACTCCAAGCCCTAGTTTCCACTTGCAAATCAAGTTCTAGCTCCAAATTTATAGAAGAAGCTTTGGTAAGTCTCATCTTCTTCTTCTCCAACTCATTCTCTTACCAATTTCAGAAATTCCTAAACCTAACTTAGGAAATGTTTCTCTTTTTAGCTTAGATTCAAGCTTGTTGGGTTGTAGTTGAAGAGTGATTGTCCTTGCCTTTGCTCTGTAGCTTCTTCTTCATTTATTTTGGGTTCAAATGTGAGATTTTTATCTCACATCTTAGTCTATAATTATCTTCGATTGTTAGGTATGAATTCCTAACACTTATTCTTATGCAATTGATTTTGGTTTGGATTGATTTGGTGTATATTCCAATTTTTGGTGTTTTGTAATCAAAATATATGAAAATCCTATTATGGATATTTGGATATTGATAATTGAGGCGTATCGAAGAGCCGTTAGGGCTGGGTTGTCGCATGGCGTAAATCCTTGGTCGTCATTTGCTCATTCGGTCGCTTCCGATATTCATTTGACCATTTTTGGTCGAGGTTCATGGAATGCCCTGAACCACAGTTTCAGATGTCTGAATCCTTATTTCAGACGTCTGAATATTATACTGGGAATTTTTATTCCCCAGTATTCAGACGTCTGAATATAAATTCCAGACGTCTGAATTTGCTCATGAGCAACCAGAAAGGAAAAAGGCTAAAAATTGCCTATTTCAGACGTCTGAAATATTAGGTTCAGATGTCTGAATTGTGTTTTGAAAAACAATTATTTTTCCAGATTCAGACGTCTGAATTCTTGATTTCAGACGTCTGAATCTGCTGTCTGGGCTCTATTTTGCCTATTTAACTTGAGTTTCCAAATTTAATCGATTTGGGTTATTCCCTTTTGTTGTTATCACTTATATCGACTTTGATTACATTTTCTTCGGGATTTTTGGGAATATCCATTTTGATGGATTCGTTATCGATTTCTTTGGATTTTATTCATGTCTTTGAATGTGAATTTTGGTGATTGATTGTTCAACAATCAATTTTGTGATTAGTCACTTTAAAAATATAAAGGTTTCAATACTAGTAGTAAATATCAAAACTCTTTCATCGAAACGATTTTAACACTATTTTATTACAAAACTCGTTACTTAAACCGTTTTTCAATCTACTAGTATATACAAAACTTTACCTCACTCGTATGAGAAATCTAATTAAATGAATTAGTAAAACAAGTGGTATGGAACGCTTGCGTTTACTTCGTCGGTTAATTCTTGGACTTCTTCGATTAAATTTCTTGTGACAATTTTCGAGTGAAGACTTACAGTTTGTTCGTAAATATTTAAGTTAAGCAAGTGGTTATGGGGCTGAAGCTAAGCTCATATATTTACTAGCTTAGTGTAATGACACTTCTTGATGATCGATGATGATCATTTTGTGATTTAGACTAACAATGTGCGATTTCTCTTTGTCTATGAGGGAGACTGAACCCCGTTTCTATGGAGCTTCGGCTCAAATTGGTGGGGTAGCGACCCATGGTCTTCGGGCCGTTTTGTGGAGCTTTGGCTCAAAACTAATGGTTAGCAACCATGGAATAGCGTTTCATCTTGTGATGCACGTGTTGGTGAGTTTTCATGCTCCCGTTTTGTGATAGGCCTCCCCCCTTTTTGAGATTTCTGGAATTTTGTGTTTCACCAATTTTCGTGATTTACATTGATAAGTTTTATCAATATTTGTGCATTGGTGAATTTGTGTGATTCACATAATTGGATAATCTTTCAATTTATTAAACTTGATATATTCATTTAAACCAACCTGATATTCATTCAAATCACTTTACACAAAAATCAAGTTACAAAAAATCATATCCTTTAAAAATTCTAACTTTTCATTTAGTTTCACTTTAACTTAATATTCATCTTCCAACCTTACTCTCTTTTTTAAGTCATTAAAACTCCAGAAATTTAATTTTAAATAAATTCTTAACCGTATTTGATCTCGAAAATTAAACTTTATTTTATACTTCAAATCAAATTTATACAAAGCTTAAAAACCGAAAATTTACTATATATATAAATAACCAAATCAATATCCCATAAACCATATATATATATATATATATATATATATATATATATATATATATATCTTTACAAAACCATAGTAAAACATTTCCAAAAATGGTTTTATACATTTACCACGGTGCCTGTATAAAATTTTCTACCCTATGGTCAAGTGATACAGATGTTTATCATTTCAATCCGTAATTTAAAATAAAAATGCGGCTGTATATCATTTCAAACCGCAATCCCGAATGAATGAAATGCACGATAACTTGCAGTTTATACAATATAAAATACAGCACCCATTCATCCAAATATCAATTATCAATCCTTTATTACAATCATCATCCAATTTAATCAACATCAATATAGAGCATATAATTTATACAGGTAATAAAAACATGTGTTAACTAACAGTTTATATTCAATAATTGTTAAACTAGCAGTTTATATGCAAATAAATAAATTTAATAACTGTTGAACTAGTAGTTATATGCAAATAAATAAATTCTAACTGTCAATCTATATGCAATAAATAAAATAAATTAACAGTTAAATTAAATAAATGCGAATTAACCGATGTGATGAATAAAACATGCTAAACAATCATAAATAAATTTTTGCTCATATCTTAAGTCAAATTAACAAACATAAGAAATTCTAGAAGTTGTGAGTGGGTTAAAACACTCACCTTTTGAATTTAAATCGAATTTAAATCCGATTTAAACCCAAAAATTCAACGGTCTCCAAAACTGTCCAAACCAGCGTCAAAAGATCTGAAATCTTAATACGATCCTAACAAAAAAAAATTCGTGCGAAACAGAGTTCGTATGTGGAATATATTCAATTTTAAACCTATTGAAATCAAACTAAATTAAAAAGAAAAATAAAGCACCTAACACATTTTTCCACGTCACCCTCCTTCTCTCCCCTCTCTCACGCGTTTGACTGTGAACCCAGGCCCTCACGCAGCAGCTCGAACCCAAAAAAAGTGACCATCTCACCTTTGACCGCCGATCTCTCACGCCACCGGCCACCAACCTACAGCCGACCATCACCATCCACCTCGCCTTGATGAGCCGCTCCTATTCATGCCCCTACGGCTCGTCCACGTGGCCCCCAGAGCCAGCCGTCGCCCCCTATCCAAACCCTAATTCAAATTTATACGACGATCCGACCGTTGAAACGACTTGCAACCTGTCCCGATGGAATCCCCCTTAGACTCTCTACAATACCTAGAAGCGATTTCCCGATCTGACGAATTTTTGTGACGACGTGATGAACGGCCGATACTTCATTGATTTCTTCTGGTCAAACAACACATCAAAACGAAAAACGAGTTGTACCAGCAGATTACGTATTTCGAGAACTTTAACATATAATTTTTAGAAATTTTTCTGAGATGTTCGAATTTTTGACTTTTGATTTGGATTGAAACTGGATCTAGGGTTTGCAGCCATTGGAAAGGAGGAGTTTAGGGAAATGAATGCACAAAGAAATGAAGATAGATGGAGGCTAGGGTTTATAACAGCCTATTTATAGACAAACTGCAATAGAATAGGTGTGTACGAATTATAAACATGCTAAACGATAGTTGGCCCAAAAAGCCCGTTCTGACCCCGGAACGAAATTGGGCAAACCTATATATCCAAATAGGTGTTTTAAAATACTTTGAACGAGATGGAAAAAGTTTCATGTCCAAATTCCACCATATGAAGAAGTTATGCTGAAATCAATATTCTCAAATTGATTTCAAATTGATTACAATTAAATCGATTTCAAGGCATTTCGTGTTCGTACGCTTAAACGATAAGTCCGATCGCTATGAAATTTGAGACCCTACAATAATTCACTGTTACGGATCCGATGAAACTTGTTTCGTCGAAATCCGAGTTCGTGACCAAAATGGCTATTTTTATATTAATTTAATAAATTTAAATAAATAAATTTAAAATAAATAAATAAAATCCAATTTTATATTTAGATTCTAAAATTGACCCATTTTATCACTTTTAAAAATTCTTAATTATTTACAAAATCTAACAAGTTTAGATGTCAAATTAAAGAAGGTAAACTTATAAATTTCAATATAAATCCTTAATTTCATTAAATTCCCAAATTTAAATAATATTCTACAATTTTGTTTAGTTTAATAAATTAATTAGTATTCCATTCATTCCTGTCAAACAGAGGGATTAAATATTGGATTCCAAATTATCACACAAATTCCTCATATTATTCTTATTTCAAATAATGAGTTATTTAACTATATTCAATCTCGTTTAATTGCAATTAAATTCAATTATTATACTTTAAGTTCCCATAAAATAAATAAATCCTGATTCCCTTTCTTAAATTCACTATTTATCATATTACCATCCCGGGTACCATCTATCTTAATATATATATATATATATATATATATATATATATATATATATATATATATATATATATATATATATTCAAATATTTTAACATTTTCCAATTGTTTATCTGTAACGACCCAGGATTTTTATTAATTAAAAATTGAATATTTAATTAATTTTAGACATTAATAAGTGAATTTATAAGTCGAATAAATTTTATTCGAATTATTGGATTTAATTGGATTATTAAATCGATAATTTAATATGTTAAATTATGGAAATAATTGAAAATTGGGTTAAATATGATTAAAAATGATTTGTAAAATTTTATTTTATCATGTTGGAGTTAGATTGATATTTTAGAACTTTTAAAATCGAATTAAAAGTTAATTTGTGAAAATTGAATATTTTAACATTAAATCGACTAGTGAAAATAGTCAATTTTTGAACAGTCTCAGAATTGAACGAAACCAGTTCCATTGGATCCGTAATAGTTAGTTATTATCGGATTTCAATTTTCGTAGCAATCGGAGTTGTCTTTTGATCGTGGCAGCTCGAAACGCATCGAATTATTTTTAATATTAATTTGGCGAGTTAAAATAGCCATTTTTCAAAAAGTCTCGGATTTCAACGAAACCAGTTTCATCGGATCCGTAATGCGATATTATTTTAAGGTTTCAAATTTCGTGTCAATTGGATTTACCGTTTGTCCGGTACGAATTAAAACGCCTAGAAAATCGTTTAAATCGGTTTAATTTAAATTGAACGTTTATTCAATATCTCGCACAGATGTCCGAATTAGCTTTCGAAACCTGTTCCATTATGTTCGGAACGCGGGGTAAACCCTAGAAACGCTGGTTACGGCGCGTGAATCGGAGTTCGGAATTCCCGGATGAATAGTGTCGTTTTTATTCTCTATAAATAGCTCAAAATTCACAAGAAAATAGAAAAAAAAATTATAAACCCTAGTTCTATATGCCAGCCGCCACCAACAGACCAATGGCCGAAATTTAAAGATCTTCTCCCCTCGAAAACTCCAAATCCGTTCATCGATTCAAAGAATTACCAACTACAAAAGTATAGAGCATAGAGAGATCTTGGATTTCAACGGTCAAGGTCGTGTTTGAGTCGATGTGGTGGCCAGGATTGAGGCCGAGATGAAGGCCGTTCATTCTCGTTTTGCGGGCCAAGGGGGGGCGGAGCTCTGTGCCCTTCTGGCCGAGCATGGTTCTTGCGTAGGCCTTCGATTTGGCGCTACCTGATCGTGCTATAGATCGTCGAGGAGGTTGCAAATTTAAACCCTAGGAGAAGCTAATGGGTTCGGCCTTGATTCCTGCATACGTGAATATGTGCGTGATGAAGAAGATGGGGGGTGTGCGGCCTGATATTGAGGGAGATGGATCCTACGGTCCAGATTTGATTTGGGTTAAGAAAAGTAAATTAAGTTGTAATTTATGTATATAAATCGTGTAAAACTTCATAAAATCATATCTTTTTCATACGAGGTCGAAAACGCGCGAAACCAGTTGCGTTGGAATCGTATGGACGAGCACTACGCGATGGAATAGGATTGGAGTCGTTTGGAGTTAGTGAAAATTTCGGGTAAAATTAAACGTCCGTTTAATTTTATTCGGAATAAATCGCTAAAACGAAATTGAAATCAAGGTGAGAACTTCTCACTCAATCGAATCGGTTTTGATTTTATTTTAAATAGTTAGATTTAAAATTGTTGAATGCATGTTTGAATGATGATTGTTATCTATTGATTGTTAAAATAGACATTATGCGCCGTTAGTAAGCGGATGTTATTTATTAAAAACATATACCGCGAAATATTTCATAAACAGTGAAATTGGTATTATATATAATATCAATATATATATTGGCATATGTATATATTGCAGTTGTTGATTTCCCGCATTTTTTAGCGGATGAGACCCTATTGCGCCGTCTATTAAGCGGATAATATTATAAATCTCATATACCACGATAATTCCGTACTGGAGCGGAATTGGTATTGTGCTAATGTTTGTGATGCAGGAAACAGGTTGGAGGGATCCAACTGGATTCCTCAACTGTATTGATTTATTTACAGATATTTTGATATTTGTTGATTATCATATCGATATATGATATTTGAAGGTCGTGAGTGACTATTTGGTGATGTTACATCATCGGATCCATTTTTG
The DNA here is from genome assembly GCA_030765085.1 of Allium cepa. Taxonomy (NCBI): domain Eukaryota; kingdom Viridiplantae; phylum Streptophyta; class Magnoliopsida; order Asparagales; family Amaryllidaceae; genus Allium; species Allium cepa. Next base: position 926,740,192 of record CM060939.1, read on the forward strand.
AAGTTTTAAAATAATGTTTTTTGTTATTAAAGGAATTTTAAAGTGATTTTTGAAAGTATATGTTTTATTAAAATTTTGAATTGATTTATTTTAAATAAATTAACACTATAAGTTAATGTTATAAAAGTTATAATTTTTGTAAAATATAACCAAATTAAGATTTTTGAAATAAATAGTGATTAATTTATAAATTGGTTTAAATTGGGAATTTTGAATTATTATTAACGGTTTATATAAAAGATTTACAAAATTGATATTTATAAATTTAAAATACTGGAATTATAACGAGTTTTTATAAGTAATAAAGTGAAATAAAAAAAAATGGATTTCATAAGTGAATTGAAATTTATAAACTTATGAAATATGAAGTTATAAAATGGATAGATTTTGTAAAATATAAAATTTATAAGTAATCAACTTATAAATCGGATTTTGGCATTTAAAATAAGATAAAAAGGGTTTTTATAAATAGAAGTTTATAAAAATATAAATGAAGTTTATAAACGTTGTTTATAAATCCGAAATCAATTGAATTTGATAAGTTGGATATAGGAATGTATGAAAGGAATTATATTCACGATTTTGGACAGTGAATATATTATTAAATGAAATGGATATGTTTTGGGGAAGGAACATTATGAAATGAAGTGAATGATTTTAAAGACGTTTTAAAATGCATTAAGTATCGAATACATAGATTTCAACATTTATTGTTGAAATAGACGTTTTCGTGAAATAGAAGGAAATGGTGGACTATAACACTGTTGTTATAGTAAATGATTTCCGAAAGGAAATGTTTTGTATAATATTGGGATTTATATATCTATTTAAACTTTGAATCCCTATACTAGTGATTTTTGGGTCGTCGTAACGATGTTTTACGTAACATTCGTTATTGACCCAAATAAATGTGTTAAGAGAATGATTTCCTTAAGAATGAAATATATACTAAATTTTGATTTAAGTATATTGAATATTTTCACATGTTGAAAATAAATAGATTTGTGATGTACTTATTATTAAATAAGTATGGAAATATTTTTCCAATGAGAAATGATTGTTTAGAATTTATCCTTGTAAGATAAATTGAAAGTGAATATTGAAAATCGATTGAAAATCGTATATCATAGATATTTTAGAAAGTAAATAATTTGGAAAATTATTTGGATTTGGTGATGTTGAGCATGCCTATTGATAGTTAAATAATCCGACTATCAATATTTACCTTTAAATAGGTATTTGTTGTGAATTGTTGAATTTGAATGCCACACTTATTTTTAAATAAGCGCTCACTATTCGGGTTAACCGGAAGAGGACCATGGGGTCGTATAACCCATTCCGAATATGTGATACGTCGTTATGGATTGCATTTGATGACCGGTATTGAAGACCGGGTGTTTGTGAAAACGGAAGGATTACCGTCGAGTTACTCTACATCGGCTGATCTCCGATATAGAGGTTTTATCACCCTTAGTGACGGGAAGTCCGGTCGTGATTAGTGAATATCCGGATTGCAAGGACTTCTTTGTAAGTGCCTTCGGTTCTGTTCGATCCCAGAACAGACTTGTATGGATTGTATGTTTGACATTACAAGTTGAGATATAAAGCCGATTTCTTTCAAATATATTTCTGTTGGTGGCGGAGAATTTATTCTCTTAGCTTAACACCCTTCTCTGAGACGTATGAGCTCAGAGGTTATATAGTTGAAGGTTATTAGCGATATACTCCCAATTTGGTAGTGTGGCATGCAAAGTGTTGCTGTGAAATGATCATTGTGTTGATCATTTGTGATAGGATCATTTATTTGATCATTTATCTTGGTGATCATTTCTATGATCATTTGTTGACCCTAAGCACGGCTTTTGTATAAATTGTGTTTTTGTGGACGAGACTTCGTCGGACCTCACACCCCGGAAATGGTCAAAACTGGAAGGATGCAGCAAGGTTATTAGGGGTAGCGCCCTTTAGTGTATGTCATTCCTTCTGGATAGATGTGGTATTATGGTATGGAGCCCAGATATTTAACCTATATTGTTACTGCATATTTTTGTGGTTGTTGGAAATCGAGGATCCTCGGATACATCGGTTACGATCGGGGGATGACATATTCGTGTCAGTAGTTACCCAGTTAGGGGTAACCCGGCCTTGTGTTGGCAGAGATCCGGTTTGGTTCTCGGGACGTCATTCCAGAGGCGTTTCCATGTGGCAATGGGAAGTTCCTTGGCCTGACCATTTGTTGGAAATCCAAAGAAACAATACGAGACTTGTACGGTTTTAGTTGTAGAACCTGCCATGGAATGTGGCGGTAACCTGCTATTGAACATGGTTAGCTATAGGCATACGATAATGGTCGTATGTTGGCTAAGATTTATATTCTATTTTCGAAATGAATTTTGCCTACACTATGCACTAGTAATAATATCAAATGTTATTTTAAATGCGTATCGAGCATCTTTGACTATCATAAGGAGAAATCTCCTCCGATTCTGCGTTTGCATGTGTGTGTGTGCGGGAGGCCTTATGGTAGTCTCATTTTTAAAAGCATTGCGAATTGAATTTAAAAATATTCCTCTATTTTGATTTTAAAGTAAATAAACTGTTTTGAGTTCTCACACCAGTCACATGACTGACTTGGAGTTTATTGTTTTCCTTCCTAAACTCTGGGTGCCCACCAATTTATACACGGGCAGTCAATAGTTAAGGTTTATTCAGGATATCCAGGAGTTGCTGGAGGCAAGCTGGATGGCATGGCGTATTACTAATTTACATAGTATTTCTTTTTCCGCTGCACTGTTTGTTGTTGTTGATGTTGTACACTCTGATGATGATATGATGTAATGAAATGTAATGTATAAAATGTAATAACTGATATAGTTCTTTGTTTAAAGATTATTCATTTATTATTATATGTTGTTCCGCTGCGAATTGTGAGATTCTGATGTTGTTCTGTTGTTTTCTATTCCGTTCTATTTTCTATTTTCTTTTCTCTATATTTTCTTTCCTCTCCATTTTCTATCTTTTCTCTCTTCTTCTATTTCTGTCTTTTTTCTTCTATCTCTTTCCTTTTCTTAAAACCCTAACTATTCGGTTTTTCGGCAACGAAAAATCGCGTATGTTACATTTGGTATCAGAGCGTATGGTTAAGCGACAACCTTAGCTCTGTTGGGTATTACTCATTAGAGATAGAGTCAGCAGTACTCTAGAATGAGTGTGAGTGTAATAATAGATATGAGCGCGTATTTGTTAGTGAATGTAAAATTGTTTTATATTGTGATGATTGATTTATTGAGTGGCATATGAACTTTCGTCAGCGTGGTCTGCAAAACTATGCCGAAGGGGTTTCTAAACACTTGAATAGAACAATTCGACACAATATTGTTTTGAAATTGGGTAAATGAAATAATTTTACCTTGACTATATTTTATATATAAAAGAATAATTTTTCAGAAATTAGTAAAATGTATATAAATTGATTGTTAGGTTGTTTGCATAAATTAAATCAAAACAACAATGGTAAAGGAAATGAATTATATAAACAAATGAATTATAAGTATGAAATTATAATAAAAAATGGTTCACAATTGTGAAATAATCTTGTATATGGAAGTGAAACTAAATGAAAAGATTTATAAAGGTGATTTATAAATAAAAAAAAGAAAGATTTTAACTTTGGAAAAGTTGAAACAAATGTGAATAAGCACAATAAAATTTAACGGTAGAAAGTTAAATAAATAGAATTGGATTTCTAAGTGGAAACTTAAGTTAAGTTAAACAAATGATATTTGAAAGAAAATATAACTTAAGTGAAGTTGAATGAAGTTGATTTTGGTATCAAACTAAATTAATAAAGTTAAGTGATAAATGTGAACTTGAGTTATATAAATGAAATTCAACTTTTGTAATTGAATTGAATTAATGAATTGAATGTTAATCAATTGAATGTAAATTAAGTTGATATGAAATAATGAATGTAAGTGTTAATTCATTAAAATCTAATGTTATTAGAAGTTGAATAATTGAATGAAAATCAATTAAAATTAAACCAAATTGAATGAATATAAGCAAAGGAATTTGGTTTTAATTAATAAACATTGGTTGTTATTTGATTGTTAATTGATTGAATATAAGTTCATTAAGTGTTAAATGAAATTGAATTAGCGAAATTGGAAGCTATATAATTGAATTCAAATTGAAAGTAAATAAGTTTGAATAGAATTGAATGTGAATTGGATTTAATTAGTAAATGTTAACTGATTGAATTGAGAATGAATGTTGATAAAATCCAATGTAAACAAATCAAATGTGATTAAAATTGAAAACCAATTCATTGAATACTAATGAGAATATGAAAGAATATTTAGTTGGTTGATGGTTTCATTTGTTGCTTTTACTGCATTTGCTATATTGGCATATGTAGTTGTTATGTTGCTATATGTTGTATATTGATACTATTTTCATATATGCATGTTCTCATGTTGTTTGTTGAGTGTTTAGTAGGTGCGGATAGCGTTTGCTTCGCATTTGGAGCTCGCTTTCGCGCTATATTAGCCGTATATGCTCGCTAATAATATATAAGGTACATATCTCGGATTAAATATCGTACTTTTACACTTTTTTTCCCTGTGGGATGCCTCATTACTTGATGAGATGTATATTTGTGATATATATACTATCATTTTTTTTCGGATCGAGCCGCGCAAAGGAGACTATGGCGAATTTTTTCGAAAATTTAAGGCGTTAGAAAAATTTGAGAAAATTGGAAAGTTTTGAAAACTTTAACTTTGATTTGGAATTGAAAGTTAAACAATAGTAGTTGTTTTTGAAAAGATAACTAAGTATGATTTGAAAACTTAGTAAAGTTATTGTAAAAAGTTTAACTATGAATTTTGGGAAAGTTAATAGATTCTGTAACTTTTCTTACTTAATAATTTCGAGGACGAAATTCTTTTAAGGGGGGAAGATTGTAACGACCCAGGATTTTTATTAATTAAAAATTGAATATTTAATTAATTTTAGACATTAATAAGTGAATTTATAAGTCGAATAAATTTTATTCGAATTATTGGATTTAATTGGATTATTAAATCGATAATTTAATATGTTAAATTATGGAAATAATTGAAAATTGGGTTAAATATGATTGAAAATGATTTGTAAAATTTTATTTTATCATGTTGGAGTTAGAATGATATTTTAGAACTTTTAAAATCGAATTAAAAGTTAATTTGTGAAAATTGAATATTTTAATATTAAATCGACTAGTGAAAATAGTCAATTTTTGAACAGTCTCAGAATTGAACGAAACCAGTTCCATTGGATCCGTAATAGTTAGTTATTACCGGATTTCAATTTTCGTAGCAATCGGAGTTGTCGTTTGATCGTGGCAGCTCGAAACGCATCGAATTATTTTTAATATTAATTTGGCGAGTTAAAATAGCCATTTTTCAAAAAGTCTCGGATTTTGACGAAACTAGTTTCATCGGATCCGTAATGCGATATTATTGTAAGGTTTCAAATTTCGTGTCAATTGAATTTACCGTTTGTCCGGTACGAATTAAAACGCCTAGAAAATCGTTTAAATCGGTTTAATTTAAATTGAACGTTTATTGCCATATCTCGCACAGATGTCTGAATTAGCTTTCGAAAATTGTTCCATTGTGTCCGGAACGCGGGGTAAACCCTAGAAACGCTGGTTACGGCGCGTGAATCGGAGTTCGGAATTCCCGGATGAATAGTGTCGTTTTTATTCTCTATAAATAGCTCAAAATTCACAAGAAAATAGAAAAAAAAAATTATAAACCCTAGTTCTATATGCCAGCCGCCACCAACAGACCAATGGCCGAAATTTAAAGATCTTCTCCCCTCGAAAACTCCAAATCCGTTCATCGATTCAAAGAATTACTAACTACAAAAGTATAGAGCATAGAGAGATCTTGGATTTCAACGGTCAAGATCGTGTTTGAGTCGATGTGGTGGCCAGGATTGAGACCGAGATGAAGGCCGTTCATTCTCGTTTTGCGGGCCAAGGGGGGGCCGAGCTCTGTGCCCTTCTGGCCGAGCATGGTTCTTGCGTAGGCCTTCGATTTGGCGCTACCTGATCGGGCTATAGATCGTCGAGGAGGTTGCAAATTTAAACCCTAGGAGAAGCTAATGGGTTCGGCCTTCATTCCTGCATACGTGAATATGTGCGTGATGAAGAAGATGGGGGGTGTGCGGCCTGATATTGAGGGAGATGGATCCTACGGTCCAGATTTGATTTGGGTTAAGAAAAGTAAATTAAGTTGTAATTTATGTATATAAATCGTGTAAAACTTCATAAAATCATATCTTTTTCATACGAGGTCGAAAACGCACGAAACCAGTTGCGTTGGAATCGTATGGACGAGAACTACGCGATGGAATTGGATTGGAGTCATTTGGAGTTAGTGAAAATTTCGGGTAAAATTAAACGTTCGTTTAATTTTATTCGGAATAAATCGCTAAAACAAAATTGAAATCAAGGTGAGAACTTCTCACTCAGTCGAATCGGTTTCGATTTTATTTTAAATATTTAGATTTAAAATTGTTGAATGCATGTTTGAATGATGATTGTTATCTATTGATTGTTAAAATAGACATTATGCGCCGTTAGTAAGCGGATGTTATTTATTAAAAACATATACCGCGAATATTTCATAAACAGTGAAATTGGTATTATATATAATATCAATATATATATATATATATATTGGCATATGTATATATTGCAGTTGTTGATTTCCCGCATTTTTTAGCGGATGAGACCCTATTGCGCCGTCTATTAAGCGGATAATATTATAAATCCCATATACCGCGATAATTACGTACTGCAGCGGAATTGGTATTGTGCTAATGTTTGTGATGCAGGAAACAGGTTGGAGGGATCCAACTGGATTCCTCAACTGTATTGATTTATTTACAGATATTTTGATATTTGTTGATTATCATATCGATATATGATATTTGAAGGTCGTGAGTGACTATTTGGTGACGTTACATCATCGGATCCATTTTTGAAGTTTTAAAATAATGATTTTTGTTATTAAAGGAATTTTAAAGTGATTTTTGAAAGTATACGTTTTATTAAAATTTTGAATTGATTTATTTTAAATAAATTAACGCTATAAGTTAATGTTATAAAAGTTATAATTTTTGTAAAATATAACCAAATTAAGATTTTTGAAATAAATAGTGATTAATTTATAAATTGGTTTAAATTGGGAATTTTGAATTATTATTAACGGTTTATATAAAAGATTTATAAAATTGATATTTATAAATTTAAAATACTGGAATTATAACGAGTTTTTATAAGTAATAAAGTGAAATAAAAAAATGGATTTCATAAGTGAATTGAAATTTATAAACTTATGAAATATGAAGTTATAAAATGGATAGATTTTGTAAAATATAAAATTTATAAGTAATCAACTTATAAATCGGATTTTGGCATTTAAAATAAGATAAAAAGGGTTTTTATAAATAGAAGTTTATAAAAATATAAATGAAGTTTATAAACGTTGTTTATAAATCCGAAATCAATTGAATTTGATAAGTTGGATATAGGAATGTATGAAAGGAATTATATTCACGATTTTGGACAGTGAATATATTATTAAATGAAATGGATATGTTTTGGGGAAGGAACATTATGAAATGAAGTGAATGATTTTAAAGACGTTTTAAAATGCATTAAGTATCGAATACATAGATTTCAACATTTATTGTTGAAATAGACGTTTTCGAGAAATAGAAGGAAATGGTGGACTATAACACTGTTGTTATAGTAAATGATTTCCGAAAGGAAATGTTTTGTATAGTATTGGGATTTATATATCTATTTAAACTTTGAATCCCTATACTAGTGATTTTTGGGTCGTAGTAACGATGTTTTACGTAACATTCATTATTGACCCAAATAAATGTGTTAAGAGAATGATTTCCTTAAGAATGAAATATATACTAAATTTTGATTTAAGTATATTGAATATTTTCACATGTTGAAAATAAATAGATTTGTGATGTACTTATTATTAAATAAGTATGGAAATATTTTTCCAATGACAAATGAATGTTTAGAATTTATCCTTGTAAGATAAATTGAAAGTGAATATTGAAAATCGATTGAAAATCGTATATCATAGATATTTTGGAAAGTAAATAATTTGGAAAATTATTTGGATTTGGTGATGTTGAGCATGCCTATTGATAGTTAAATAATCCGACTATCAATATTTACCTTTAAATAGGTATTTGTTGTGAATTGTTGAATTTGAATGCCACACTTATTTTTGAATAAGCGCTCACTATTCGGGTTAACCGGAAAAGGACCATGGGGTCGTATAACCCATTCCGAATATGTGATACGTCGTTATGGATTGCATTTGATGACCGGTGTTGAAGACCGGGTGTTTGTGAAAACGGAAGGATTACCGTCGAGTTACTCTACATCGGCTGATCTCCGATATAGAGGTTTTATCACCCTTAGTGACGGGAAGTCCGGTCGTGATTAGTGAATATCCGGATTGCAAGGACTTCTTTGTAAGTGCCTTCGGTTCTGTTCGATCCCGGAACAGACTTGTATGGATTGTATGTCTGATATTACAAGTTGAGATATAAAGCCGATTTCTTTCAAATATATTTCTGCTGGTGGCGAAGAATTTATTCTCTTAGCTTAACACCCTTCTCTGAGACGTATGAGCTCAGAGGTTATATAGTTGAAGGTTATTAGTGATATACTCCCAATTTGGTAGTGTGGCATGCAATTGTGTTGATCATTTGTGATAGGATCATTTATTTGATCGTTTATCTTGGTGATCATTTCTATGATCATTTGTTGACCCAAAGCACGGCTATTGTATAAAGTGTGTTTTTGTGGACGAGACTTCGTCGGACCTCATACCCCGGAAATGGTCAAAACAGGAAGGATGCAGTAAGGTTATTAGGGGTAGCGCCCTTTAGTGTATGTCATTCCTTCTGGATAGAGGTGGTATCATGGTATGGAGCCCAGATATTTAACCTATGTTGTTACTGCATATTTTTGTGGTTGTTGGAAATCGAGGATCCTCGGATACATCGGTTACGATCGGGGGATGACATATTCGTGTCAGTAGTTACCCAGTTAGGGGTAACCCGGCCTTGTGTTGGCAGAGATCCGGTTTGGTTCTCGGGACGTCATTCCAGAGCAGTTTCCATGTGGCAATGGGAAGTTCCATGGCCTGACCATTTGTTGGAAATCCAAAGAAACAATACGAGACTTGTACGGTTTTAGTTGTAGAACCTGCCATGGAATGTGGCGGTAACCTGCTATTGAACATGGTTAGCTATAGTAGGCATACGATAATGGTCGTATGTTGGCTAAGATTTATATTCTATTTTCGAAATGAATTTTGCCTACACTATGCACTAGTAATAATATCAAATGTTATTTTAAATGCGTATCGAGCATCTTTGACTATCATAAGGTGAAATCTCCTCCGATTCTGCGTTTGCATGTGTGTGTGTGTGGGAGACCTTATGGTAGTCTCATTTTTAAAAGCATTGCGAATTGAATTTAAAAATATTCCTCTATTTTGATTTTAAAGTAAATAAACTGTTTTGAGTTCTCACACCAGTCACATGACTGACTTGGAGTTTATTGTTTTCCTTCCTAAACTCTGGGTGCCCACCAATTTCTACACGGGCAGTCAAGAGTTAAGGTTTATTCAGGATATTCAGGAGTTGCAGGAGGCAAGCTGGATGACATGGCGTATTACTAATTTATATAGTATTTCTTTTTCCGCTGCACTGTTTGTTGTTGTTGATGTTGTACACTCTGATGATGATACGATGTAATGAAATGTAATGTATAAAATGTAATAACTGATATAGTTCTTTGTTTAAAGATTATTCATTTATTATTATATGTTGTTCCGCTGCGAATTGTGAGATTCTGATGTTGTTCTGTTGTTTTCTATTCCGTTCTATTTTCTATTTTCTTTTCTCTATATTTTCTTTCCTCTCCATTTTCTATCTTTTCTCTCTTCTTCTATTTCTGTCTTTTTTCTTCTATCTCTTTCCTTTTCTTAAAACCCTAACTATTCGGTTTTTCGGCAACGAAAAATCGCATATGTTACATTATCTCAATTGCATAACATTAAATTTATATTTATTGCAATGGTTTAAATTGAACGAACTAAGTATATAACTCAAAATAATTGTTGTAAAACTCTCAATCCCACGTTTATAGGTTCGTTATTTCCACTCAAATATTATAGATATTTACAGGTATGGTTTTTTTATCCAATAATTATTTATTATATATTAATTAGATAAATTCACTTTTTAAGTCCATTTTAAATTTATTACTAAATATCCATTTACCTTTCCCATCAAATTTGAATTCCATCAAATTAATATAACCAATCAAATTTCTATTCACTCTTTATAAAAACCTAAAATTTGCAATTCATTATCTTGTATTAATGTCATCCAATTTCTATTTTATTATTATAGCTTACAATCTATATACATTCATTGATTGATTTCTGTTTGCCCTTGTTTCCTTATATTCAATCCTTAGCTTCGTATGACAAATTCATGGTATTCCATTAAATTGACAATTCATTTCAATTATTAATATTTGGCTTAAATTTCTACAGTTGCATTTCATTTACACTTCCGTTACTACGATAATAATTAGTAACGTTTATATCATTAACACACCTAATTATCTTTATTGGTAAATGAGTGAATTTTCTAGTAACCCACTATTATACCTCTTATATACTTGTATATGATTATTTTGCCCTTTTATATTCCATTAAATATATGCACACATACAAATTAAGATTCTAAATTTAATTAATTATTCCTTTATCATCAACCATCACTTATGAATAATTAGCGTTTCCTATTTATTTTGTTATATTTACTTATATTCACTTTATGAATAAATTGGTATTCCCTTTAACCCTTTAATTACTAACTTTAATTATTGCAATTTATTATCCAACATACAATTTGAATCTATTGTCAAATTTTCACATTTCAATTAATTTACACCTTACAATAGTTAATAAAAAGGGATTGTACTAAATAAAAATTTATTTTCATTGATGAATTCAATACTTGCCTTTATTTACTTATTTATAACCTTATATCCAATTGCAACAATTTCCATTATTATAATTAATTGCAATATATAATTCAATTTGTAAATTTTAATTACCCTTGATACATCTAATTTCAACATTTTCTTTCCTATAAATAAATAAGATTTCTGTTTCTTTCTAAATTTAAATTAGAAATCCTATTAAACAAACAAATTAAATTATCGAAATTTACGGGTCGTTACATGTCATATCTCTTATTCTATATCATTTTATCTGATATTTATAGCTAGACTAATCCGTTTATTATTTTCTTATTAAATAATACTCGGGTCAGACCGAGATGTTACAGATGCTTCTGCTTGACTTCACACCTGGGATTATCACCCTGACTTTTGGCTAACTACTTAGATTAGTAGTTTTTGTTGTATACACTTGAGACATAGACTTATAGATGTATCCATATTCTTTTGTCTAGCACCTGTAGCTATTCTTTTGTGATATTGTGGATCTTGTTTGACCACTACTCTGATGTACACTTTCATGTGTTAAATATTCGTATCTATTTCCGCCTTTGTGATATGGATGTCTGTGACTGATTTGTGTTATGTTTGCTTCTATATTTGTTTCCGAAGAATATATATAGTCACTGTGTAGTAGCTTTGAGTTTGTATCGGTATGTCGGATTTCCTCCTGAAACCAAATGCATGTTGTACTATCTGACATATCGTTGCTCGCACAAAGCAATTACGCGGATGGTCGCTCCTCAACAGCCTTATTCTCCGCGCTAGTTGACGGCATTACCCCATAGTGTCCTTGGCTAGCGTGGGTACAGAGGTGGGGCGTCACAGTCTATAGCCATCTTGTATGCCGTGTAAAATATTTCAAAATACACTTTTGCATTAAATGCTATATGTACCTGAAAGATGGCAATACTCATTGTATTGACTTATGCAGAGAATAACATTTTTTCCTCTGCAAACTTTTCTTCTCTTCAATCACAGCTCTGAGAAGTCATTAATGGCAGCTGCTCCAATATAGGAATCCCCTGTTCAAGCTGTATTCGAAACAAAGTAATGTGAGTAATTCTCACACCTCTAATTTATATACATCTAGCCTCTGACAGTGTTTTGAAATACTGTTTTCTTTTGATTTTCAAGTTCTGTATGGTTATGTTTTTTTACATCTTTTCTTCCTGAGCCTTCAAACTGCGACTTCACAAAGAGATTTTGAGGCGGCACTTGAGTGATAGTATGTATATTTTTGCGTGCTTAAGTAGAAGTTCCAACTAGGTCCTCATTGCAGTATATGATGCACACGTTCCCTGACCTGTGCCGTATAAACTTCATTTCATAATTCAGATTGCTTTGCTAAATTGCACAAAACATAGTGAGTAAGTGTCAAGCTTCTTGCCTCTGTTATATTTCATAGTGGAAATTATAGGCAGTATGAAATTTCGAAAAGTGTTTATTGACAATTCGTTTGAAAATATTGTGTTTCTCATTATATAGGTAGCTATATCAGGCCGTGTAAAATATACCATAAGTGTTCGGGGGTTTAGTGGTTTAGTTTCTTTCTTTTTGTTTTGTTTTGTGAGTTGTGTTACGTGTAAGAGTGGGCTACATGTAAATGTGAATACAATGCATACAATAAAATATAGTGCACGCATAAAAAAAAGAATCAGTTTAAACGTGTACCCCTTAATGCATATAGTAATTCAATGCATATCAGATAAGTGAGTTAAATAAAGCATATAGTAATTTAATGCATATCTATAAGTGAGTTATTCAATGCATATAGTTATGCAATGCATATAGTTCACGCGCATAATGATTTTTATTTGAATGTAAAATGTTGCCTAGTAACGCATGAATACATCATGTACTATGCATGTATGGGGTGTATAGTCCAGGCAAGTGTAGTGTTTCATGCGAAAAAAAAGAAATAAAATAAAGTTTCGTACACATGTTTTTAGTAAGCACCTGGGCTTGCTGTAGTATTGAACACTTGAGATTGTCCAAAAATTTATTATTTCATTGTTCAGGCAAGTTAGAGTTGTGTCATTTTTAGAAAAGAATGTACAGTAGGCGTGTATTATTATGCACGTGAGTGGGTACCTGCATGGTTAATCCCAAGTTGTTTTTCTATATATTTATGATGCAAATGAAGTTTGCCCAGGTTCTGGTATCACTTTCCTTCGTGTATAATTAATAGGTTATATGCATGCAAACTAGAACAAGTGAGGTGTTCATTTTTATGCTAAAAGAAAAGTGTGTTATGAGTTTCATACAAATGAACTAAGCACTTGTGGAAATGGACACGATAACCTTTTTGTTGAATTTATAGTAGTACACCCTACCGGTTAATTTACGTCGAACCGATGTTTGGTTTAAAACGTAATTTGTTGCCGTTATTTTTATAACGGAATACGTACACCGGTACTATATTTTTGATGCGTGTTGTTTTGATGAAAGAAAATTCACTGTTATTTTAACGTCCGTAACCGTTAATTTAAAGTGACTTTTCAAGCGGTTATCCCGCAACACTGATTTGGTATCCGTTTTTACGGTGTTTTGTGAAGCGCAATTTCTTCGTCGAAATTGCTATAGTTGTTGCTATTTTAATCAAGTGTTTTAAAAATCGTTTTAAATTGAAATTATTTTCGAAAATTCTATAGTTTGCGCTTTCAAAAGAATGAGGAAGCGATTTAAACGATTCAGAAAAATTAAGGACTATGAACCCTTACCTTTACTGATTCGCTTAATTCTGGACTTGTCCGTTTGAGAACGTAAAATGTATTTTTATAAATACACAATTTTGCACTTTCAAGGAAACGATGAAGAGATTTAAACGATTTAGCAAAAGTGCGAAGTATGGAACCACACTTTTACTATTTCGGTTAACTCCGGACTCGTTAATTGGAATATTTGTTGTTTGATGATTTTGATGATTTTGTGTGCTTTCGAGCCACTATGTTGGACCTTCAGGTCAATTACCAGTACTAGACCTTCGGGTCATATGTTGGACCTTCGGGTCATTTGTTGGATGCCAAAATTATGTTGACAGTACTTGGTAGGCTTCAGCCATATGTTGATGCACGTGCGACGTAGCTAAAACTCGCCATTTGTTGGGATCGATCCACTTTTATGTTGATTTTCTAGTTATCTATTTTTGATTTCTAGATTTTGTGAATTATTGTTCTGAATTCAATTGTGAATTTGAAAGTTGATTTTGATGGAGTTTGATGTGATTTCTTCATTTAGTTATGTCAATTTCTTATGTTGAATAGTCTCATTCGAGATTATTATTATTATTTTGATTTATGTTGTTTATGATGCATTAACTTCTAAGAATAAATAAGACTGATCCGTTTATTATTTTCTTTTAAATAATACTCGGGTCAGACCGAGTTATTTCAGGGTAATCTCTATCTCTGACTCTGTAGCAGCTTCAGCTTTTGGGATTTCGCATCTTCTTTTGTCTAGCCTTCGAGGAGTTCTTTTGGTTATTTGACTCCCATCTTATGTATGTAGTTATCCATGGTGTATTTGGTTCATGGGAACTATAGATTGTTGTAACATGTATTCCAGACTTGTCTTCCGCTATATATATCTGATATTTCTGTTCTGCTGCGATTATATTATCAGTGTTGTTGATATTATGAGTTGTTCTGCATTTTTCTTTAGCCACCGTAGTTTCGTTTTAGATTTGGATTGAATATATATCTTTGGGAGTAATTTATACAACTCCTATCGATGAAATCCATACTCGTCTAAGGCATAACTTACGGTTGGTCGCTTCTAACAAGCCTTATTCTTCGCAATAGTAGACGTTATTCCTTATAATAACCTTTGTTATTGTGAGCATAGAGGTGGGGCGTCACACCCGTGGTTATATATATTTATATATTTTCTGGAAATATTAAATATTTTAAAATTTAAATGTTATAATACTTGCTTAAAAGTGGATTAAAATGATTATTGTAAGTATTGTGATATTTTACAAGTTTAATATGTAAATAAATAAATGTTAAGAATTTAAATATAAACTTATCTTGAAAATCAATGATTGTAAAATAAACGGGATTTAAGTTAAGAAAAAATATACATGAGAATTTGGTATAACATGAAATAAAGCGAATTTATAAAGGTTAAGTTCTCTATGAATTAATAGTTAAATTTGTGAACTACGGAAGTTAAAAATATAACTTGATTTTAATTGAAATTTAGTTTATTTTTTTGAAACGGTAACTAAACTAAATTGTTAAGGAAATACATAGAAAATTTTACACTTGATAAGAAAGTATAAAGAAGTTGGATATATATTTTCAAATTTTACTTTATAATGACCGTCAAATATGGAATAAATTAAATGACTATATAAAGGTGGAAAGTTTATAAGTAAATTTGTTTAAATAAAGGTTTAAATTTTATTGAAATTATATTGAAGCCTAAAGTTTAATTTACTTAAATTGTTAAAAGGATATTTATGCATTTATCCAAGTGCTGAATGATGATGCAATTAAACGAAGGCTAAACCTTTGGAATTTATATTGGCTTGAAAGAATCATAACTTCACCTTTTAACAATTAAAATAAAGTATTTTGATTGAAGTATAAACTATTTTTAAAAGTTTATAACCACGGGTAATAATAACGTTGGTTGTTAAAGAGACCAGGATCGGATATGGGCATACTCTCTGTCGATACCGAAAACCACTTTGACAACCGTATACACGGTGGAGATTCCAGAATGAAGTAGGATGGCGGTGACGTTTCCTTTGAGGTAAATACGTGGACCTGACTCCCGTGATTTGGCATAAGGCGGCTAAAACAGGAGCGATCGATGGATTAATGAGGTAGCACCTTTGATCGGACGCACTTCTTCGTATGCCATTCTATTACATTTGTGACGACCCGCCCTTCTACTACCAGAAAGACGTATCATCATTAAGAAAAGAAAGGGATAGAAATAGAAAAGAAAAGAAAGAAAGAACAACAACATCAGAATCTCACAGCGGAATGGAAAAAAATATAATATATCACATAACTAATACATAGGCTTACATATATCAAAGTTGTACAATATCAATACATATGACAGTCATACATACATCTATCACTATATACATCAGAGATACAGTACACATCAACTAACCCAGCGGAACTAGATAGGTAGCTACATACGTCTGGAAACTCTTGCTCCAAGCTCCTCTAGAAATCAAAGTCCGAAACCTATCACTTGGCTACTCATAAAAATTTGAGTACCCAAGAGTTTATGAAAAACAAAATATAAACTCCGGGTCAGACATGGGTCTGGTATGAGTAAACGGTTTAAAGTTGTTTAACTTTGAAAAACATTTGAAAATAAAGGTATCACGTAAGACTCCCCACAAATAAATACGGGTAAGTTTTTACCATACGCTAACTAAAACATTTCATAGGAAATCCAGTGATATTATAATAGTGTCTAGGGTATTCAAGTAAATAGAAAATAGCTGAAATTGTAACATCTATTAAATTCCAGCTACTAGCCACAAAAGTGGATAATACAAATCAAACCGTAGGGTCTCGTAGGGAAAATGGATTTCCAACAATAGCAGGGCTACTGGGGTACCGCACATCACAGTACGAGGCATAGATCACCATACCGAGGATCACTCCCGACCCCCTACAACACAAGGCCGGAACCATTCCTTACTAAACAGTCCCGAACAAGATAAACCCCGCGGTTGTAGCTACCAACCGCCCACACAGCCGAAATAAAAAGGGACACCTAGACAGGGGAAATATCTTGTCCTGCTTGGGCATGACCCACCTAACCTTGCTGCATCTCCCCTGTTTTAGCCATTCCCGGTTGATGAGGCTTGAGGCTGCGATTACGTTTCAGGACATATCACTTAGAATGCTCATCGTCCGCCTGACGATGTGCTAAAAGCATTCAATCCATACAAGTTCGTTCCGGGTTCGAACGAAACCGAAGGCATTATCTTATCACACTCATTTTTGAATCACCCTCAGAGTCAACGACGATAACCCTTGCATTCAGAGAAGACCATCTCGATCTCTATTTCAGAATTCACGACCTAACGTTTAAATTGGATCGATGTGGTTTTCGGAATATCAATTGGATACCCGATCCCGGTCTCATCGAAATCCAAACGCCATTTTAAGGGCTAAGTTGTTCAATTAACATAAACAGTTTAAATAATTTAAATTCAATAATAGATTTAACGTAACATTATCATAGATAAACATATACGAGCATCATAGATATAACACAACATATCACATAACATCACAGAATCATCAAATAAATATCACAATCAGATATCCTACTTACACAATGTAACGCCCCGCCTTTTCGCACGCTTCAAATCGACACACATGCCGATTCAAACCATATGGAAGGCGGATTGTTATGGGGTAAATAAGAAAACAGAGAAGAAATAAACAAAATAGAATCTCACAGCGGAAGGATAAAATATAATAATAAAATATACAGTTTGTAAAACTGTTTACAAAACTTTTGATTCTTCTTTATACAATTTAATATCAGAGTTCACATACCAATAAATACCAATGCAGCGGAACAATGTGAGTGTGGTGCAATAGTATAAATAATAATAATACAAATCTTCGTCTTCATCCTCCAAAGCTAAATCTTCAAATCCTGACACGCTCGGACTGACCCGAGCGAATTTGAAAAGACAAAAACACTCGAGTCAGAACTAAAAGATCTTATGTAAGTTAAATTAACAGAAATAAATATGAGTGCAGTAACTCAAGAGATGCTCGGGATTTACATCTCCTAAGAATCCGTTAAACTATTTACTATGTAGTATATTGCGCTATTATAATAGTGTCTAATTGTAAAATAAACTTACTTTAAATAGAGTTAAGGGGTTACCCATATAGCCCTTAACACAAAATATATTCCCATAGTCTATACAGTACCGTAATCTCCCCCGTACTGGGCGTCGTCAGAGGGCACTCCATAGGTATGGTACAAAACCAAAATCGTATAAGGCGCGCTAGGGTAGATGACACGGCACAACTAGGCAATGCCAGGGCAGATATACCAATTGCTATCCGGGCTGATGGAAATGCATAGCCGCAGCTACCGCCCACCTCGAACAAACTCCCCCAAAAATCAAAGTAAAAGTGGCCATTGAAACAATCCAAAGTCAAAGTATAATATCGAAGAGCAGTGTCCGATCAGAGGAATGACCTCATTGGCCCGAGAATCGCTCCTGTTTTAGCCACCTTATGCCAACTCACGGGAGTTGGGTCCACGTATTTACCTTACAGGAATCGTCGCCACCAACCTACTTCATTCTGGAATCTCCACCGCGTACACGGTTAGTCAAAGTGGTTTTCGGTATCGACAGAGAGTATGTCCATATCCGATCCCGGTCTCTTTGCCAACCCATCGTTATTATAACACCGCGGTCATTTTAAAAATAGTTTATACCTTAAAACCAGAATAAATATTTCTATTTCAAAACTATAAATACGATATCATTTTAAAAACCAAAACAATGTGATATCACTTTATCTCAAATATAATCCTTTTCCAAAATCATACTGCTTTAAAATTTATAATATCTGGAAACCAAACATTTGAATTATACTTTCAAACATAATATTTCTGAATTCATACTTTTTAAAAACCATAATTTCTAAAACTTGAATGGTTTGGATATTCAACGGTATATAAAATAAATGGTTTAACATTAAGGTTACTTTGTAAAGAAAATAATTTCCATAGTTTTACAAATATGTTTCTTTATTTAAAGTCTGAACCAAAATTTAAATATCACTTTCAAGTTCCAAACCACTTCAATTTCTATATATATGTGTGTGTGTATATATATATATATATATCCATTTGGAGTAATAATATTTCAAACTAAAGTTGGAATTTATTCTTTCAACAAATTAAATGCTCTTTTATTTAGTCTTGAATATTCACATAAATCCATAAATAAAACTCCAATTTTTTTAGCAATTAAATATTTTCTTCAATTTAATTATACTAGAATATTCATTTTAAATTTCTCTTGGAAAAGTCTAGTTATAAATATCATATCTTAAAATTTCCAACTTAAACATTTAACATATAATATAAATCATCAAACTCCATTTCCTTAATTTTTCCATTTTTATTTAAGAGATTTATACACAGCTTAAATTCAAAATTTCTAACTTCATATGTATGTATATATAGAAGAAAATATCAAAATTAACTTACTATAAACCGTATCATCCAAACCATAGAAATCTTTTTAAAATATTTTATATATAGACCACGGTGCCTGTATAAAATTTTCTATCCTATGGTCAAGTGATACGGATATTTATCATTTCAATCCGCAATTTAAAAGATATAAAATTTTGCGGTTGTATATCATTTCAAACCACAATCCCGAATGAAATGGAAAATACATGATAACTTGCAGTTTAATGATATGAAACAAAACATCCATTCATCCATCATCAATCATCAACCAAATTATCTCAAACATCATCAGTTTAAACAAACATCAATATATGGCATATACAATATAACAGGAAATAATCGGCAGTTATTAATTAACATTTCATATTCAATTAAATTTATAACTGTTTAACTAGCAGTTTATATGCACATAAATAAATTCTAGCTGCCAATTTATATGCGATACATAAAAGAAATTAACAGTTAATTTAATAAATGCGATTTAGCAGATATGCTGAATAAAACATGCCAACAGCCATAAATAAATTTCTACTCATATCTAAAATAAATTTAACAAACATAAAAACTTTTTAGAAGTTGTGAGTGGGTTAAAACACTCACCTTTTTGAATTTAAATCGAATTTAAATCCGATTTAAACCCAAAATTCGACGGTCTCCAAATCAGTCCAAACCAGCGTCAACAGATCTGAAATTTAATTACGATCCTAACAAAAGAAATTTCGCATGAATTGGAGATCGTATGAAAAAGATATTCAATATAAACGATTTGAAAACAAAATAAAATAAAAATAAAACAAAACCTAAATAGAGCCACGTCATCTCCTTCTCCCACCCCTTTCTCACGCGTTTTCTCCTACAGGCCGCGCGCAAATTACAAAACCCATCAAGCTCCAGTCTCCTCCCCTTTGACCGTGAATCACGACCACCTCGAGCCTCAAATGCACAAACAGAAACTGCGCGTAGATTCGTATTGATGAAAACTACAACACAAAAAAATTTTGGAATTTTCTGGGAACTTTGAATTTTTATCTGATTTGAATTTTGAATTTGGATCTAGAATTGCATCCATTGAGGAAGAGACAGAGTTGAAGAAATGAATGTACAGCAAAAGAGAATAGAATGGAGGCTAGGGTTTATAATCGTCTATTTATAGATAGACACAAAAGAATAGGTGTGCACGAATTTTAACGTGCAAACGGAAGTGGTCCCAAAAGATAAAAAAATATTAATTACACACGTTACGGATTTAGGAAATAAATAAATTTCTTATCATTTACATTTTATTTTAACTTATTTAAAAATGTAAATCAAGACATTTTGTTTACGTTTCAAAATATATCCACAATTTTATTAATTTCTCCACTTCCTTATATTTAGAAATTATAAATTAAGTTTTAAGGATGCACTAACATTTGTTCATGGTTTCACCTTATTATCCCCAAATTCCATTTTAATTTTCAATAATTACAATTGTTGAATGTTGATACTTTAATTAAATTTATACATCTTGCTTTCTATAATCTATATCAACAAATGGTCCAATTATAAATAGAATTAGCATTAACTTCATCTTATAGGATTAACTACTCCAATTACAAAACAAATCTACGCTAACTGCACGATTTAAGTCAATTAATTGCAATTGGGTCTACATTAAATGTTATATATTATAAATTGGAACCTCAATAAATTCGCTTATTGATTTAAAATCTTTCTATTCAGTAAATAGACATTTTATGGGTATAAATAATATTTGAATTATAACACATGTCATTAGTGCATGCTTCATTTCTTATAAACTCCCCTTTATTAACTAGAACACATTAACCAAAACAAAATAATTAATTTAGATTTATTTCAATCGATTGCCATTCTTTACTTAACATACTCAAAATGGTTAACCTAAATAATTGTTACCCTTTTACATTCAAATTCACTTACAACCATCATTACAACAATATTGCCATAGATTTAGATTTAATTAAATAAATTAGATAAATGAGTAAAGTTTTGTAATTATCACTAATGCCAAATATATATGCATTAATTACTACTTATTATTATGAATTCATTTATTAATTTACTAGTTGCCTTTGTCTTCTTATATCCTATTTACTACCAAACTTTCTATTTAGTTATAGTTTATCAATATATATATATATATATATATATATATATATATATATATACACACACACACACCTAGGCAAATCAAGTTCTTGTCTTTTCAGTTGCTACTCTACTATTCACAGTTTCTTTTGTATACTCCTTTCCTATATAATCCAACATACACAAATTCCAGTTAAATCCAATTATTACCTTTAAATAAAACATAGCATTCGAATACCTCTTATTAAATTGGAATGTTTCATTTAAGTTTATAAATGATCCACTTGTATTAACATAAATTTTTATTTTCAAATTTATTCCCATTTACGGTTAATCAATGTTATTTTACATTAACCAATTTTAATATTCACCTTTAATTTCACATCTTCAAAGTATATCTAGGAAAAATCTTTCCACCACTTAATTTACTGAATCTTATGCAGTCTTACTATAAATAAGTTTTAAATTACCATTACTGTACATTCAATTACTATCCAAAGTATTTATTCATAAATCAATTCGATATATACGTTTGTTTCCTTCTATTTGATTTATACCTAGTATACGTTTTCCTAAATCCTGTTTCATTACCTTCATTAAATGGTTATCGCATTGAGATCAAATTTATTAGCTTATATCGCATTATTTCCATAAATTAAGCGTAATTTTCCCAACAAATAGGTACGTTCCCGGTTTACGTTTTGTAGCGCTATTTTTATATATTTTCCCGTGTTGGGATATACTATTTTGAATATTCTATATGATACTTTGTTATATTTTACCATAATTAAAGGTAAAAATTTCAATTATAACTTAAGTTTATGCCATTAAATTCTCATTTATAATAGCAATTCATTGAATACTTCATTATTTCCAAAATTTCTATTTGTATAATATTATATTCCAATCTCTTATTTAACATTTCAACTTTTCATATTTGATAAGTTATATATGTTAGAGAAAATGCAAAAGAACTTATACAAGTTTTATCTCATCTTTTAATTAAATTTAATGTTCGACAATATTACTCTTCGTTTCATATGTTACATATTTCAAATTTCCTTTAATTCCCATTTATAACTTTGCATTAAATTTCTTGCCTAAATTAGAGATTTCAATTCATTAATTACTTACCTTTTATTCCACTAAAATAATTTAAACAATTTATTAATGGAAATTTAAGAATTAAATACCGGGTCAAATTTCAAATTATTTTAAAAATAATAGATAGATATATTCTTATAACTTATAAACAATTAAAATTTTAAATATTTTTAAAATAAATCTGCAGTAGAATTTACTACAGTGGCCTTTCCCCCTCGAAACTCGAAAATGAAAGTCGATGATGCGGCCGCCATCACCGAAATTATTTTCCAGCGATAGAGAGGAAAGTACAAAATTTATTTTCTCCAAAATCTTCTTTAAAACAATTCTTCCGAATTATACTAAATATTTATATAAGAAAATACTTATAAGCCAAATCATTATATTTCATAAATCCTTTGAAAGCAAATTTTCAAAAATCCCGGACTTAAGTCCTAAAATTTCCAAATTTCATTGATTTTAAATTCAATCTTATTTTACCTATTATATATAAATTTTTTTCCTAACAACCAATCTATTGCAACCAAATATATATATCTTTTGGAAAATTTACTTTATATATATAGAAAAGATAATAGGCAAAATTATTTCATTCACCTATATTTAAAACAAATATTATGTCGGTCTGTCCTATTAAGTGTTTAGAAATCCCTATTGATGTCATAGCGTCCCATGCACCAACCAGAATTTATAAATACAAAACGGAACAGATTAACACAATATCAAAACCTTTTTATAACACTAACAAATACGCTCTCTCATATATATACACTCAGCGATTCTCATAGGGTATTACTACCCTATTAACAAGAGTCAAACCCCAAAAAGCTAAGATTTATCGCTAAACTAAAGCTCTGATACCAACTGTAACGTTCCGCCTTTTCGCACGCTTCAAATCGACACACATGCCGATTCAAATCATACGGAAGGCGGATTGTTATGGGGTAAATAAGAAAACAGAGAAGAAATAAACAAAATAGAATCTCACAGCGGAAGGATAAAATATAATAATAAAATATACAGTTTATAAAACTGTTTACAAAACTTTTGATTCTTCTTTATACAATTTAATATCAGAGTTCACATACCAATAAATACCAATGCAGTGGAACAATGTGAGTGTGGTGCAATAGTATAAATAATAATAATACAAATCTTCGTCTTCATCCTCCAAAGCTAAATCTTCAAACCTGACATGCTCGGACTGACCCGAGCGAATTTGAAAAGACAAAAACACTCGAGTCAGAACTAAAAGATCTTATGTAAGTTAAATTAACAGAAATAAATATGAGTGCAGTAACTCAAGAGATGCTCGGGATTTACATCTCCTAAGGATCCGTTAAACTATTTACTATGTAGTATATTGCGCTATTATAATAGTGTCTAATTGTAAAATAAACTTACTTTTAAATAGCGTTAAGGGGTTACCCATATAGCCCTTAACACAAAATATATTCCCATAGTCTATACAGTACCGTAATCTCCCCCGTACTGGGCGTCGTCAGAGGGCACTCCATAGGTATGGTACAAAACCAAAATCGTATAAGGCGCGCTAGGCTAGATGACACGGCACAACTAGGCAATGCCAGGGTAGATATACCAATTGCTATCCGGGCTGATGGAAATGCATAGCCGCAGCTACCGCCCCCCTCGAACAAACTCCCGCAAAAATCAAAGTAAAAGTGGCCACTGAAACAATCCAAAGTCAAAGTATAATATCGAAGAGGAGTGTCCGATCAGAGGAATGACCTCATTGGCCCGAGAATCGCTCCTGTTTTAGCCACCTTATGCCAACTCACGGGAGTTGGGTCCACGTATTTACCTTACAGGAATCGTCGCCACCAACCTACTTAATTCTGGAATCTCCACCGCGTACACGGTTAGTCAAAGTGGTTTTCGGTATCGACAGAGAGTATGTCCATATCCGATCCCGGTCTCTTTGCCAACCCATCGTTATTATAACACCGCGGTCATTTTAAAAATAGTTTATACCTTAAAACTAGAATAAAAATTTCTATCTCAAAACTATAAATACGATATCATTTTAAAAACCCAAACAATATGATATCACTTTATCTCAAATACAATCCTTTTCCAAAATCATATTGCTTTAAAATTTATAATATCTGGAAACCAAACATTTGAATTATACTT
Organism: Allium cepa; assembly: GCA_030765085.1. Taxonomy (NCBI): domain Eukaryota; kingdom Viridiplantae; phylum Streptophyta; class Magnoliopsida; order Asparagales; family Amaryllidaceae; genus Allium; species Allium cepa. The sequence continues at coordinate 926,764,907 of CM060939.1, forward strand.
TCAAACATAATATTTCTGAATTCATACTTTTTAAAAACCATAACTTCTAAAACTTGAATGGTTTGGATATTCAACGGTATATAAAATAAATGGTTTAACTTTAAGGTTACTTTGTAAAGAAAGTAATTTCCATAGTTTTACAAATATGTTTCTTTATTTAAAGTATGAACCAAAATTTAAATATCACTTTCAAGTTCCAAACCACTTCAATTTCTATATATATATATATATATATATATATATATATATATATATCCATTTGGAGTAATAATATTTCAAACTAAAGTTGGAATTTATTCTTTCAACAAATTAAATGCTCTATTATTTAGTCTTGAATATTCACATAAATCCATAAATGAAACTCCAATTTTTTTAGCAATTAAATATTTTCTTCAATTTAATTATACTAGAATATTCATTTTAAATTTCTCTTGGAAAAATCTAGTTATAAATATCATATCTTAAAATTTCCAACTTAAACATTTAACATATAATATAAATCATCAAACTCCATTTCCTCAATTTTTTCCTTTTTATTTAAGAGATTTATACACAGCTTAAATTCAAGATTTCTAACTTCATATGTATATATATATAGAAGAAAATATCAAAATTAACTTATTGTAAACCGTATCATCCAAACCATAGAAATCTTTTTAAAATATTTTATATATAGACCACGGTGCCTGTATAAAATTTTCTATCCTATGGTCAAGTGATACGGATATTTATCATTTCAATCCGCAATTTAAAAGATATAAAATTTTGCGGTTATATATCATTTCAAACCACAATCCCGAATGAAATGAAAAATACATGATAACTTGCAGTTTAATGATATGAAACAAAACATCCATTCATCCATCATCAATCATCAACCAAATTATCTCAAACATCATCAGTTTAAACAAACATCAATATATGGCATATACAATATAATAGGAAATAATTGGCAGTTATTAATTAACATTTCATATTCAATTAAATTTATAACTGTTTAACTAGCAGTTTATATGCACATAAATAAATTCTAACTGCCAATTTATATGCAATACATAAAAGAAATTAACAGTTAATTTAATAAATGCGATTTAACAGATATGCTGAATAAAACATGCCAACAGTCATAAATAAATTTCTACTCATATCTAAAATAAATTTAACAAACATAAAAACTTTTTAGAAGTTGTGAGTGGGTTAAAACACTCACCTTTTTGAATTTAAATCGAATTTAAATCCGATTTAAACCCAAAATTCGACGGTCTCCAAATCAGTCCAAACCAGCGTCAACAGATCTGAAATTTAATTCCGATCCTAACAAAAGAAATTTCGCGTGAATCGGAGATCGTATGAAAAAGATATTCAATATAAACGATTTGAAAACAAAATAAAATAAAAATAAAACAAAACCTAAATAGAGCCACGTCATCTCCTTGTCCCACCCCTTTCTCACGCGTTTTCTCCTACAGGCCGCGCGCAAATTGCAGAACCCATCAAGCTCCAGTCTCCTCCCCTTTGACCGTGAATTACGACCACCTCGAGCCTCAAATGCACAAACAGAAACTGCGCGTAGATTCGTATTGATGAAAACTACAACATAAAAATTTTTTGGAATTTTCTGGGAACTTTGAATTTTTATCTGATTTGAATTTTGAATTTGGATCTAGAATTGCATCCATTGAGGAAGAGACAGAGTTGAAGAAATGAATGTACAGCAAAAGAGAATAGAATGGAGGCTAGGGTTTATAATCGTCTATTTATAGATAGACGCAAAAGAATAGGTGTGCACGAATTGAACGTGCAAACGGAAGTGGTCCCAAAAGATAAAAAAATATTAATTACACACGTTACGGATTTAGGAAATAAATAAATTCCTTATCATTTACATTTTATTTTAACGTATTTAAAAATGTAAATCTAGACGTTTCGTTTTTCAAAATATATCCACAATTTTATTAATTTCTCCACTTCCTTATATTTAGAAATTATAAATTAAGTTTTAAGGATGCACTAACATTTGTTCATGGTTTCACCTTATTATCCCCAAATTCCATTTTAATTTTCAATAATTACAATTGTTGAATGTTGATACTTTAATTAAATTTATACATCTTGCTTTCTATAATCTATATCAACAAATGGTCCAATTATAAATAGAATTAGCATTAACTTCATCTTATAGGATTAACTACTCCAATTACAAAACAAATCTACGCTAACTACACGATTTAAGTCAATTGTAATTGAGTCTACATTAAATGTTATAAATTATAAATTGGAACCTCAATAAATTCGCTTATTGATTTAAAATCTTTCTATTCAGTAAATAGACATTTTATGGGTATAAATAACATTTGAATTATAACACATGTCATTAGTGCATGCTTCATTTCTTATAAACTCCCCTTTATTAATTAGAACACATTAACCAAAACAAAATAATTAATTTAGATTTATTTCAATCGATTGTCATTCTTAACTTAACATACTCAAAATGGTTAACCTAAATAATTGTTAACCTTTTACATTCAAATTCACTTACAACCATCATTACAACAATGTTGCCATAGATTTAGATTTAATTAAATAAATTAGATAAATGAGTAAAGTTTTGTAGTTATCACTAATGCCAAATATATATGCATTAATTCTACTTATTATTTTTTTTTTGGCAAAGCCAGCGGGGTTAAATGGCCCCTTCCATATTATTTATAATTATAAGATAACTTACAATCATAAACTGAAGACATAGATAACAAAGAGCAGAGAGAAGGGGGGAAACAAAGGAAAAAATATTAAATACAACAAAGAGAATAAAAAAGAAAGAGCTGGGATTATGATGCCCAAAGCTCAATCAAGCCCGGGACAAAAGCATAAGGAGAACTCTTCAATGCATAGTGGATCTGCTTGCTGATTGTGTAGAAGACGTCCAACCTATTTTTGTTACCTCCATTAAAGAGTTTATCATTCCTGTCTTTCCAAATTTCAAGCACTGTCACTTTCAGATACAACAGTAGTGCATATGCTGAAGGTACTTTCCATCTTGTTGCTTGGTAAATGTTATGCCATTCCAACGTACTGTTCATACTAGGGTTACCATAATAAGCTTTCTGCCTGACATGCTTCCATATATAATAGGTGAAGGGACAGCTGAAAAACAGATGATGAATATCCTCCTTATCAAGCTGACAGTATACACAAAACGGATTTACACTGATCCCCTTCCTTATCAACTTCTCTTTTGTATGCAAAGCATCCTTCAAAACCTTCCATAAAGCTAAATTATGTCTCTCACTAGTATGGGACAGCCATACTCTTTTATTCCATGGGAATCTAGGGTATAGGGTGTGATTAGACAAAGATTCACATAAGCTTTGAATAGAGTGTTGAGATTTCTTCTCCGTCCACAAGTACTTATCCATATCTCCCCATAGGTAAGGTTTGTGGTTGTATCTTCCCCAATCACCAACACACATCCGAATGATCGAATCAGGCAGGGTAGTTCTGTTGCCTCTGATGTAAGAAACAGCCTTAGCATTAGTAGGGATTCCAGAGGCAATTATGTCATCATACTGCATAGACTTGCCAAGAATTTGACCCACACCTAACCAGGGCGTAAACCAGAATTTCAGTTTACTCGAGGTGGACATATGAACGTATGCGAAGGGCAGAACAAGGTCTCTAACTTTTAGCATGAGTTTCCATACCCAGCTGCTGTGTTGCTTTGGGGCAACAGTCCATATTTCCTTATCCGCCAAGTTGTACTTAAGACACCAGCTGACCCAAAGGGTATTGTTTTTGTTTAGCAGGCTGTTGAGATGAGAAGAAACGGCAGCTAGGTTCCATACTCTCAAGTTAAGCATTCCAAGCCCTCCCTTAGATTTTGGAAGTTCCAGTTTACTGAAAGCAATAGGAGGCAGTTTTTTGGTGTGTATCGAGCCAGACCATAAAAAGTTAATCATAGCAGTTCTCAGCATGGAGATAAGTTTAGAAGGAAGTAAGAAGGTCCTACTCCAGTAAACTGACATGGAGAATATAACCGATTTTAGAAGGGTGATCCTGCCTGCTTGGGAAAGATATTTATTGTGCCATTTATCAAAAACAGCAGAAATCTTCTCATACAGAGGAGTACATTGAGACAAGGTGATTCTCTTAGTTGCCATTGGAATACCCAGGTAAGACATAGATGACTCAAATGGAAGCATTCCAGTGATAGACAAGCAGTGTTGGATTTGAGATGTCGGAAGTCCAGCCACTAGAATGTGAGATTTCTGAGGGTTGATTTTCAAGCCAGTAAATGTGTAGAAAGATTGTAATGTTGCCATAATAGATTCCAGAGACTTTGATGTTGGCTTTGTGAAGATGATTAAATCATCAGCAAAGGCAAGAGAAGTCACCATGGGGTTTCTGCACTTTGGATGAAGTTGATAGTTTTTCAGTCTAACTTGGTTCTGAAAAGAAATGGTCAGCGTCTCCATCATGATAATAAATAAGTAAGGGGAAATGGGGTCACCCTGTCGAAGACCATTGAAGCCCTTGAAATACCCCACAGTCTTTGCATTGTAAATCAAGGAATATCTGACTGTAGAGATACACAGTTCAATCCATTTAATAAATTTAGATGGGAAATTCATTATGGCCATAATGTGAAGGAGGGGAGGCCACTGGATAGAATCAAATGCCTTCATGATGTCAATTTTCATCATAGCTCTTGGAGATATGTTTTTATGAGAGTAACCATTCAACAACTCATGAGATAGTAAAACATTATCAAGGATGCATCTATTGGGAAGAAAAGCTGCTTGATTTGGAGATATGATGGAGGGTAAGGCCATTTTTAGTCTAGAAGCTAGGATTTTTGCTATGCATTTGTAGATTATATTACAACATGCAATGGGCCTATACTGGGTAACTGAAGCAGGGTTGGATGATTTAGGGATGAGGGCTAAGTTTGTGGAATTTATAGAACTGAGCATTTTAGATTTGTCGAAAAAATTATGGACAGCCCCGTATACATCAGGAGAGATAATATTCCAACAAGTTATGAAGAATACAGCGTTGAATCCATCAGGCCCCCCCGCTGCTTCCTTTCTCATGGTGAATATAGCATTTTTAATATCTTCATCAAGAACAGGAGAAGTCAATGAAGCCTGGATATCAGTGGATAGGGATGGCATGGATAAATTTTGAATGAAGGAGTAGTCAATAATGGAAGGAGGGTTTCCCAGTAAAGAAGAAAAGTAGGTAAGAAAAGCACTCTCCACATCATTGGGAGTAGTATGAATATTTCCCTGTATGTCTTCAATTTGATGAATGTATGCCTTTGCATTTTTAATTTTTAAAGCAGCATGAAACTGCCTTGAATTTCTGTCGCCATGTAAATTCCATTTGTCCCTATATTTTTGTCTTGCCATGTTTGCTTCAACCGTGTATGCTTGTTCCAGTTTATGAACTAGGATCTTCTCTTCATCCAGAAAGCTCTGGTTATGCGGGGAGCCGATTATTTGTTCCTGCAAGTTTGCAAGAGACTTATGGATGTCAGATGAAAGTTTATTGCCATTCCCATATATTGTTCTGGACCACAGTTTGAGGGCAGCTTTAGTGTTTTGCAGCTTGCTTTGGAGTCTCATCATAGGGTTACCATAAACCCGAACAGCCCAAGCATCAATAACAACCTGCATAAACTGAGGATTATGACACCAATTATCAAAAAATTTAAAATTTACAAATTTGAAAAGGTTGGCGTCCCCAAAGGATAGGATCAAGGGGCTGTGGTCAGAGAGGATAGGAGGAGGAAGATTGGAGTGAATGGAAGGCCACTGATTGAAAGAAATGTTGTTCATAAAGGCATGGTCGATTTTAGAGAAAGTTCTTGGGCCATCATGTCTCTTATTATTCCAAGAGAATTCACAGCCAGATGATGGAATGTCAACCAATTCCGAGTTGCAGATAGAATCCTTTAAAGGGGTTAATTCTCTAACACTTAATGGATTACCACCTTTTCTATGGTTAGAAAGATAGGAGCAGTTGAAATCTCCTAGAACTATCCATGGGTGGGATGATTGTCTTAGGTGAGGGAGATAATTTAACAGTCTAACTCTAGATGACAGGGAGTTGTCAGCATAGATGAAGGTGGAGTAAAAAGGAGTGGAGGATGGAATGTGATGAATGAGGCAGTGAATGAATTGCCTGTCAGAAATGACAGGGGAGACTTTGTATATGGCTGGATCATAAAGAATGAGGAGCCTGCCATAGGGAGCTTCAGTATGGTTGGTGATGAAGTGCCAAGTAGATCGAATGTTTTTGCAAGCCTTGATAGAGAGAGAGAGGTCAAGTTTAGTCTCAGAGATTGATAGAAGGGATAGATTATGATGTTGTATTAGCGTTTTCACTTGCTCAAGTTTATGATACGAATGAGCACCTCTGATATTCCAAGCACCAATAGGGTGTATCAACATGATTATACTCTTGGATGTTTTGGTTTATCAGTTTTCTTATCTCTTTTAGAGATGGATGAAATGTGTGGGAGAATTTCAGAGCTTGAATCAGGAATCGATTCACAGTCTGATTCAATAGGAGAAAGAGTTTGGATTGACTTCTTCTTGCCCTTGGGTTTGACTGATAAAGAATCTGCAGAGATGGAAGAGATGTCAATGGGTTTTGATTTTTTATTGTTCTTGGGTTGCTTTGATCTTGAGTGGGACAATGAATGATGAGGGGAGTAATGAGTGGGAGAAGGAGGAGGCGAAAAAATAGAAGAGCTGCCAATTTGGAAAATCTTATCGGCAGGAATGGGTAATGAAGGGGAGGAGTTGTATGACTGAGAGGTCAGGTTGTTGGACGGTTGATTAGATAGATGATATAACAATGGAGGGGTAGTGATAATAGGGGGGGCTTGACAATTTGGAATGGTGATATTGGGATTAGGGTTGGATGGCTTGGATGCTTTGGAAGCATGTGCATGCAAGGAAACATGCACGGGTGGAGATTGCTTATTAATATTCGCAGTATTCGAGCTTATAGTTGGCTGGGACGATTTAGACTTGTGCGAGGAGGAAGAAGGATGATCCAAATCAAAAGCAAGTTTATCAGATTTGTCAGTAACATCATGTGGATCCAGCAGTTGAGCAAATTTATTGGAGGTGGATAGGTTAAAGTGGGGATATTTGGCAGTAGAAGGGTTGGACGAATTCATGGCATGGGAGGTTGGATGATTTGCATGGGCATTTATGTATGATGAGATTGTGGACAGTTTGGATTGGTGAGCAGCACCTTTTCCATGCATCGCAGTCTCATTAATTACATTTCTATCTTTTCTCCCCACAACTTTTTTCCAGTTTCCTTTACTCTCAACATGATTTATCCTTGTCCCTCTGTCTTTTTCGAGTTGTTCATTCTTTCTGCTTTTCAATACTTCGCAATCCTTTGATGCTTTCCCATCATTTTTGTCATCATTTTGAGCCTGTCTGCAGTCCATTGTTTTGTGTCCAAACATAGAGCAATCTATGCATATATCAGGTTGCCACATATATTCGACATACACTGTTTGATGATTACCATCTGGTAGTTTAACCAAGAAGGATTTTAGTAGCTCCTGATAGGGGTTTATTTCAACTAAGCATTTTGCATAATTCATTCTTTCCTGTTTTTCAGTGAGCTCATCCATACATTTTAATCTCCCAAGTCTGGATGCTAACCAATTTACTCCTAATGGAGACCATGCAAACAAAGGGATGTTATGAAGGTGAACCCATATAGGGACCAATCTGATGGAGCCACAAACATTGCTTATGGCCGAATCCCATTCTTTGGTGATAAACATCTTTGATTTTATGATGATGGGATCACCACTAATTATCATTTCCCTGTCTTCATCATTTGAGAATAGAAACAAGAAAACCGTACCATCAGATTTCATGGAAAAGCTACCTTTCAGTTTCCAGTACTTTTTCAGGTGGTTAGATACTGCTGTGAAAGACAGAGGCTTGTCGAGAAAGAATCCAACCACGTAATTGTTCCATATATCAGTTCCAGCTGATAGAACATCTTCTGGTGGAATCATTGCGTCTCCTTCGAATTGTAAATCCATATGAACAGGTGTGTACTTCCCCGCATTGCGCGGGAGATTTTTGAAGAGAGAAGTCCAAGCATGTTCATTCGATTGGTAAGGCAAGGAAGATGAAGAGGGAGATACTGAAGCAAAAGGGATAGAAGGTTTGGGAGGACCGGATGTTGAAGGGTTGGAGAGAGAAGATATAGTCTGGCAAGGGATAGAAGGCGGAATAGGTGGACGAATGGGCGGAGGGTCTGGAACAAGTGATAGAGGTACGGGATCTGGCAGGAGGGATGGTTGATGCGATAGGGAATGGGCGGGAGGTACAAGGGATGGCTGATGGGACTGGGTAGAAGCGGGATTAGGGGACGCCATTTTGTGAAAACTTTTGAAAACTTTTGTAAAAAAAACTTTGTAAAAACTTTGGGGACAGGGAGACTATGTCGCCCTGACCTTTGGTTAAGCCGGTTTTAAAGTGGCCGTGCACTTATGTCTCATACTTGTGGCCGCTGGGAATCGAACCTGTGCCACCACAACAAGATGCAGCAACTCACCTCATGTCGTAAACCACTGGACCACTAGTACTTGACCAAACTTTGGGGACAGGGAGACTATGTCGCCCTGACCTTTGGTTAAGCCGGTTTTAAAGTGGCCGTGCACTTATGTCTCATACTTGTGGCCGCTGGGAATCGAACCTGTGCCACCACAACAAGATGCAGCAACTCACCTCATGTCGTAAACCACTGGACCACTAGTACTTGACAAAACTTTGGGGACAGGGAGACTATGTCGCCCTGACCTTTGGTTAAGCCGGTTTTAAAGTGGCCGTGCACTTATGTCTCATACTTGTGGCCGCTGGGAATCGAACCTGTGCCACCACAACAAGATGCAGCAACTCACCTCATGTCGTAAACCACTGGACCACTAGTACTTGACAAAACTTTGGGGACAGGGAGACTATGTCGCCCTGACCTTTGGTTAAGCCGGTTTTAAAGTGGCCGTGCACTTATGTCTCATACTTGTGGCCGCTGGGAATCGAACCTGTGCCACCACAACAAGATGCAGCAACTCACCTCATGTCGTAAACCACTGGACCACTAGTACTTGACAAAACTTTGGGGACAGGGAGACTATGTCGCCCTGACCTTTGGTTAAGCCGGTTTTAAAGTGGCCGTGCACTTATGTCTCATACTTGTGGCCGCTGGGAATCGAACCTGTGCCACCACAACAAGATGCAGCAACTCACCTCATGTCGTAAACCACTGGACCACTAGTACTTGACAAAACTTTGGGGACAGGGAGACTATGTCGCCCTGACCTTTGGTTAAGCCGGTTTTAAAGTGGCCGTGCACTTATGTCTCATACTTGTGGCCGCTGGGAATCGAACCTGTGCCACCACAACAAGATGCAGCAACTCACCTCATGTCGTAAACCACTGGACCACTAGTACTTGACAAAAAAAAAACTTTGGGGACAGGGAGACTATGTCGCCCTGACCTTTGGTTAAGCCGGTTTTAAAGTGGCCGTGCACTTATGTCTCATACTTGTGGCCGCTGGGAATCGAACCTGTGCCACCACAACAAGATGCAGCAACTCACCTCATGTCGTAAACCACTGGACCACTAGTACTTGACATAAACTTTGGGGACAGGGAGACTATGTCGCCCTGACCTTTGGTTAAGCCGGTTTTAAAGTGGCCGTGCACTTATGTCTCATACTTGTGGTTATGAATTCATTTATTAATTTACTAGTTGCCTTTGTCTTCTTATATCCTATTTACTACCAAACTTTCTATTTAGTTATAGTTTATCAATATATATATATATACCTAGTCAAATCAAGTTCTTGTCTTTTCAGTTGCTACTCTACTATTCACAGTTTCTTTTGTATACTCCTTTCCTATATAATCCAGCATACACAAATTCCAGTTAAATCCAATTATTACCTTTAAATAAAACATAACATTCGAATACCTCTTATTAAATTGGAATGTTTCATTTAAGTTTATAAATGATCCACTTGTATTAACATAAATTTTTATTTTCAAATTTATTCCCATTTACGGTTAATCAATGTTATTTTACATTAACCAATTTTAATATTCACCTTTAATTTCACATCTTCAAAGTATATCTAGGAAAAATCTTTCCACCACTTAATTTACTGAATCTTATGCAGTCTTACTATAAATAAGTTTTAAATTACCATTACTGTACATTCAATTACTATCCAAAGTATTTATTCATAAATCAATTCGATATATACGTTTGTTTCCTTCTATTTGATTTATACCTAGTATACGTTTTCCTAAATCCTGTTTCATTACCTTCATTAAATGGTTATCGCATTGAGATCAAATTTATTAGCTTATATCGCATTATTACCATTAATTAAAATTGGCTTACAAATTCTTTTTTTCAATACTCTAAATAAATAACATATTATTCCAAATTACTCTTGTTTTCACATATTCCATTCAAAAATTAAACCACAATATTTACATTATTTTATTGAATTGGAAATCTCATTTTAAATTGTTAACTTTTAATAAGAACAAATGGCAACACCAAATTCCTAACATTCATTTTATTAAAAATTATGGAAAATATGACCAATTTAGTTAACGAAATTTTCGGTTCGTTACACACAATAACCCATAATCTGAATTCTCATTTGTAATTAATTTAATTTAAATTAATTACAACAGAATTAATTGCTTAACCCTGTTCAATTTATTTATTTATTAACAGTTTATTACTTATTTCCTTTCAAACTATTTGAATCAATAGATCATTCATAATCAATTGTTAAATCTTAATTACTTAATAACTTATTTTATTTTACACTATTTAAGTAATTAATTCTTAATTAAATTATTTAACTTTAATTACTATTCTTTAATCATTAATTATTACCTTAATTGTTATTTAATAACTTGATTACTTATTTGTTAACTTCTAATTACTTAATTAATCATTTATTAATCCTTAATTCTTAATTAAATTACTTAATTAATTATTAATTCACAACTAGTTTATTTGATTAATTAACTATTAATCAATCATTAGTTAACTTAAGCAGTGATTATAAACTTATTAATTACTTATAATCCATCACTAATTACCATTAAAAAGTGATTATTCTTGATTACTTTCTGAAGATAATTGATTATTTAACTTAATTAACATTTAAAAGGTTTCTTTAAATTTGAAGTTCAATTATATTACTAACCACAACTCAAACATTAATTAACTTTGTGCTAAATTAAATTGATTACTTAATTAAATTTATAATTAAGAGCTTAACATTTTAAAGTATTGATTAAAATAATTAGCTTGTATTTAAGTTTTTTAAAACTTGAAACTGTTAAACATTTTTAAGATTCACAGTATTTACGGTTTGTTAAAATCTGTTACTTAGCTAACTTAAAAGAACAAAACTGCAGTTAACAAAAACCCAAGGCCTCCCCTATCAAAACGCGTACGTTACTTCGAGTAATCCTCCAAAATCAACGAACCTTCCCTGTTCGAACCCTTCTTCTTCCCCCTTTCTTATTTTCTTTTATTTCTGTAAGTTAAAACTTAATTAAAGATTTAAGCATTAAGAAACTCTACGCACATGACAGGAAACTCGAAGCCAACCCCCATTTCCACTCGAGCACGACCCGAGGCGACCACTCACGCCGTTCACAGACACGACACCCACCTCCAACGCCACCGAGCACGTGCACGGTGGTTCGCCGCACCTCCGGTGGCCCTCGTCACCACCCACAGACCACGATTCAACCCCTCACTCATAATCGAAACCCAGAATGTCCCCAAACGATCGAAATCAAAAATTGGTTCTCTGCTCGAAAACTGCAAACCGACCCATCATCAAAATCACCTCGTCACCCCCCGCAAGCACCACCGGAGACCTCAAATCTTCGGCCACACCACGATGACGCATAAAACAACCTTCCCCCAAAATATTATGCAACTCGATCCCATGAGAAGGGCCGAACCCACTATGTTACAGACAAGAAGAAGAACAGAACACAAGCCCTAATTCACTCTCGATCGATCAATTCTTGAATTTGAAAAATTATTCAATATTTTTCCCAGAATCCATGATGTTTGTACGTGCTCCCATTCAAGTTTCAACATTTATAAATGAATCAATCATCAGAATTTTGTAGAAATGCAATCCTAGTTTATATGCAAACTGCTCTCTACATATTAATCTAAAAATCTTTGTTATTTTTTTTAAAATCATATCTTGTAATATGAATTCAATATATAATCTTAAATCAATATTTTACGACAATCGAATTTTATCAATCATCACATAATTACCTGTATATCAACATTACAGTGGTATTCTTTATAAAGATGGACTAGCCAACTTACTCAAAAAAAAACTTAAATTGAAGTTTATCATCTTGTTTGCTGAGACATGGAAGCTAATCAATGATTTAAATAAGGATAGTTTGAATATTCAAACCAATATGCAATCTGTGTCAAGTTCAGAGAACACAGAGCATACAAATTCATCTGCAAACAGTTTATAAATAAAGTTTAAACTGTTTTTAATTAACTTAAACCTCGTAAAAAATTAAGTTTACTCACCTACCGAACAGAACCATTTCTATTTCCATTTGAAAGCCCTGAAGTTTGACTGCCTTGAATCTGCCTGATTTTAATTTGAATTCTAGTTGAACTTGCTCTCTCTATTTTTTTCTTTCTTGCTTTAATTTTTCTCAGGTTTTTTTATATGTTTGTTGAACGAACCAAATGAAGGTGCATACAAATATATATAGAAGACAACAGTTGAATAAGGGGAAGGTAGTATTTGGTAAGGTTGTTTTTTTTTCTTTTTTTTTAATATGGGCAGATTTTATGTCTGAGATGTACAGATTTGTAAACATATGAATTAACAAAATAATGTACTGAGATGATAGTAATTAGTACTTGGTTCCTCTATTAGTTTACATAAGTATAATTATGTTCGGCTGCTTAAAATATTTGTATGTAAGTGTACAATCTTGCAGGTCAAAGTTTGGCTTGTGTGAGAAGCTTTGCTTATGAAGATAATTTGTTTTGTATCTTAATTAGTTGTATACTCATTAAAATGTTACTGTGTATTGTTATTTCTAGGCAAACACTTGGGCTTTATGAGTGAAGATATTATGTGTATTAAAATGTTTGTAGTTACATTTGTATTTGTACTTTAGCTATAAATATTTAAATTGGGTTCATATAATTTATTTACATTTATATTTATATTTCATATTTATTTCCAATTGTATTTTAACTATAAATATTAAACTTAGATTCATGAGTTCACTTATTTATTTATATTTATATTTTTGACTTACATTAATATTAATATTTTTTATTGAACATTATCATCTATTTATGTTTTATATTTTTATATTTTTAGACCTTGATCTTATTTTAAACACTATCATCCATGTGTATTTATTTATCAAATGTTAGCAATGTAAAACATTTTAATTTAATTATATAAGGTAAATTTTATCAAAAATATTGTTAAGAATCTTTTATTTTAGAATTTCCAAACATTATTTTCTATGTGCATTATTTTATACTAAATATAAACAAAGTAAAGTATTTTAATTAAATTATATAAGATAAATTTTATTGTAAATATAATTGAGATACTTATTTCAAATTTCCAAATCAATCTCCTTTTCAAAATACAGTTTATATAAATAAATGGTAAATATTTCCAAAATCATATTCATTTTAATATGATTAGTTTACTTTTCATCTAATCGGATTAAATATTTATTAAATAACCGGGGCCAAAATCCAGGGTCGTTACATTCCTCCCCCCTTAAAAGAATTCCGTCCCCGAAATTTAAACAAAGATAATTTAAATGCTGTTATACCAGCCATTCAAACATACATATCCTTCATATATTAACAAACAACCTAACAGTCTATCCTAACAAACAACACTAGCTATCTGAACACAAGTTCAGATAAGCTTCCTTAAAACGATCCAGAGTTGACTCTCGGTGATCAACAATCCGAACTGGATTCCCGACCACAGTCAAATTCGACTCTACTTTCAAATTCCTTAACTACCGGTTCAACAACTAATGATGAATCATGAACAAATTCTCTTGAATGAGATATATGGAATACACAATGAATTCTAAACATCCATTCTGGTAATTCAATACTCAAATCTACAGCATTAACTCTTTCCCATTTTATTGACTTCTTTACAGAATGTCTATATCTATTCATTCAAGCCCGTACGATGTACATATACCATTCGTACGCAATATCAAATCCGATCGCTCGCTCGATCACACAATTTCTCTTCTGAACTAGTATCGTTCACCCAACTTCCTAGTGCGGACTCAGATCTGGTTTCTTGATCAGAAACTATCATTCTCCTTGCATAGCCACAACTATGATAGAGAATTGGCAGAATCAATCAAAATTCATATCCATGGTTCGTCATCGAAAATCGAGTGAAAAATCCCAACTCTGATCGATATATAACTATCTCGAAATTCTGTGCTCGAATCTGGATCAAATTGTCATGCGAATTGTAACGACCCGCCCTTCTGACCGCCCCTAGTCGGTAATTAAACCAACTTGAAATGTTCAAAATGACGGATTGTTATTTAGTTTATAGAGTTTAAACAGAATCAGCCACAGAAACACAGAATAATTATATTTCACATAAATGAATTTTTTTACATATATCAGAGTTTATACAATGAATTTAATTTATACAGCGGAATATTTCTTTAAGTACAAAAATCCCCGAAAAGCTAAAGTAAGCGTTTTCCCCCACTCTCTCTAACTTCCCTGCCCGAAAATCTTCAAGCTGCAAAATACTTGGTCTGACTCGAGTATTACATTCAAAAGAAAATAATACATGGGTCAGTCTAATTCAAACTCAATTATTAGTACACAGAAGCAATAATAATTAAATAACAATTAGACGACAGTCAAATATAAATTCACCTATCCGATCCTTTAACATGAAATCGGATAACGGTAAATATAACATTTAACAGTGTTAAACAATGAATTAGTAGATTCAAATTATTAACGAAGATAGATGAAGGGATAACTAATGAAGATAATTTAGAAAAAAACATCAGAATTGCCTAAACGGCAATTAACAACAAAATCATCAAATTTAACCAAATCAAAATGCGATTCAAAATATATTGAATTGGCAATATAAAACAATTTCCATCAATAGAAAACATCAATTAAAACATCAGATCTAGTAGGGCTGCAGTACACGCTCGCGTGTACGGCCTCGCCACATTTAAAACGTTAAATCTGTGTGGCTACAGTACACGCACGCGTGTACGGCCTCGCCACATATAGTATGAAATGCACAAAAGATCAACGGAAGTTCCAAACGAGTACAAGGTCAAACCCGAACATTTAAGCGGGATTCAACTCAAGTATACAAATCAATGTACAAGTCACAATACAACACCGCCCAGACCAAATACTATCAATATGACCGAACAGAGACTCCGAGCATATCAGAAGATATGCACAGATATGAAACAAAAATGGCCAGACCAACCAATGTAGGAACATATATTATATATATATGCAACAAAACGGTAGGTCGAAATGCTCAGGAATGAATATAAAATGACCAGAGTCGAACTAACATAGCAACAATATGCTAAAGCATACAGACAAGAATGCCTGAGTTGAGAAACAAAGTTCATAACCAAACTGCAATTGTCACAAAGGTACAAGGCCATCAACATTGAAATGGATCGAGCAAGTGCAACCATTAAAATATATTGCTTTTTCAAAACAAAATATTTGAATTCAAACAACTGCAGTTCAAAGTATCACCTACATTTTGAATTTAAAATGACCAGAAACAAAATCAGTGCCAAACCCAATTATTCTTCAAACTGTGTTTTCTCAAAATCCAATCAAATGCACTACATCACGAATACAAGGTGCAGACACCAGTTGGACAAAATGTCGCAGACCATACATGAATCGAAAGAAACTACAAAGAGCAATATCAATTCGACATGCACATGAGCCACAAATTTTCTCAGAGCAATGTAAAGTACTCTGAATCAAATGCCATCAGATAAACCAGACTTAAGATAGTACAAATTCAATAATATATGCATACACACATACAAATATATGTATGCCTATATATGCAGATTTGAACAAACAGGTGACAAATCAAGGCCACCATCTAAAACAAATTGACGCAGCAATAATGATTCAAGTTCGAATATACAAATATAGCTAGCCAAATCAAAATGGACAGCAGCTACTACACAAATGCAAGAAGGTCAAGCCACTTGACTCAACACAACTGCAACATAAGAAAACTGCAATCACCATAAGTATTCAAGGGCAGAACTGCAACAAAAATGCAGCCACCACATGAATTCAAGGGCAAAGCAAATATACAACTACCATACTGGGTCATGCAAGTGCAACACAGTGACAAGATCAACAAAAATCAAGTGAGATAACTAATGTACGAAACTCAGGTCAATGAACAAACCAGGTTGAAAAATCTTCACAACCAAACTGATCAGATTTCACCAAGCAATGGATCAGCAAAATAGTAACTTAAGTATAACAGTGACTTATATATATTTAAAACTTTGTTTTTTTTTTTTTTTTTAAAACTCGGGGCAAATTTGGGTATAAAGTTGAAAACTAAATTTAACAAAGTTTCAAAATCAAATCTTAAAGTATGGACTTAGATCAGGTTGCATACTAGTTGTAATGTTTAAGTTTTTTAAAAAAATTATTAATGCCAGAATCGACAAGATAACCAAATTCAAAGCCAAGTAGGAAATTCGTTACTGTAATGACCAAGGGAAGGTCGAATGGTTCTAAATCGAAACCATATCAATCAAGGAAACCAACAAGTTCAAAATCGATGCCATGAAATCGAAAAATCAAAATGCACAATTTGGAACGAATCAGGAACAAGTTCAAAAGCAACTACAGATGATCAAGCAACTCGAAAGACTTGATTAAAATGCAACTATAGTGAAACCAGAAACTACCACAACAAGAAAATACCCACTGGTTCAACAAACACCATAATCGATGCCATGAACAATATCAGTTTTGAACCAAGATAACTGCAGTGAAATTTAGGTATGCCGAAGTCGAGAGGGACATAAGTAAAAAAAAATCAAATAAGTCAATCATGCTACTGGATGAACATACAAACAAAAATCACCAGCAAACAAATACAGTAGCAAGTTCGAAACAAAGATCAAAGCACCAGTTTATCATAAACAAAGTCCAGAAAGCACCGAAGTCAAAGCAATGCAAATTCGTGGTGACCAGGGCAAGTATAAATCGAACAAGTCCCTCACATGAATGCCCAAGTGTAATGATAGTGTCACAGTCACAATGGTCAATATCCAGCATCAGATTGAAAAATGATATAAGTGAAGAAACAGTAGGTTGCCAAAAAATGAATCAACAAACTCAAACAATTGAATACGAACAAAAATTACAGAATTCGAACCCTAAAATAAGCACGAGGTATGAATTAGATGCGAGCGAACTAAATCACTCACCTTAGCTTGAAGCGGTCGCGAGCGAGGCAAAGGAAGTGTCGATCGATCTATTTGAAGCCGACGCCTTCGATTTAACCAAGCCCTGGCTATCGAGATGAGGAACGAAGAAGAATACTCAAGGCCGCCATTAATTATTATTTTTTGGTTTGATTTTTTTTCTTAATGAAAAGGAGAGGGGTTTCGTATTTTATGAGGAAGGGGGGAGGGGACACGAGTTCGTGGCTTTGCAGAGAAAAGATCGTGCTTGCCTTACCTTTTACAGTGTTTTGATTTGAGGCCATGCTTTGAAGGTTGCGTGATTTTAGGCTTGACTGAAAAGATTATCATATTTTTTTTGAATTCAATTTGTTTTCAACACGAATTTCAACGCGTTTAGGTGTCGTATGCTCACAAAACAACACCGATAAATACGAAATTTGAAATTCGGTAATAATTCAATATTCCGGACCCAATGGAACTGGTTTCGTTGAATTCTGAGACCGTGTCTCGGAAGGCTATTTTTAAATTCAATTTAAACGATAAAATTTCAAACTGAACAAATCATTTTCAAATTCAATTCTGAAGCTTCTATTATCTTCAGTATTATCAATGTGAATTTTCTAAGCTTTTAAATTATTTTTAATCAGCTTAAAATTGAAGATTCAAATTTTATTCAACTTTCAATAGATTAAATTCTAAAATTAAATCGCCAAATTCATAGTTATATTGGGAATTCAAACTAAACCATCATTCAAATATTTAAAATTAATTAAATATTTTCAATTTAAATTGTTCAAAAATTCAGGGTCGTTACACGAATAATATACGTTCATCCTACGTATTTATATCCATTGATTATCAATTATATCAATTTTCTTCTATTCACATTATTTTGATTTCTATCCACTTGGAATAATTTTCTCAATATCAAATTTTACTTAGGAATTTCACCATTCATTTCTTAAGTTTAATATAAGCATTATATATTCTTATATTATTACTCTACCACTTTAGCCTTTATATCCTCTTATTTAAATCTGAATTTCCAATTTCATGTGAATTCAATTTATCTTTAACTCTGAATATTGAATTTTGTTGACTATCTTCCATTTATAACTGATTGCTATTATTATTTTAAATTAGTTTCATGCACTAGTTTATTTCAATTTCCAATTGAAATCGTTTTGTTCCTAAAGTTATAAATTTCCAATTTCCAATTTTTTTTGAAAATATCCGTACAAAGTAAACTTTTCAATTTGACAAGAGATATAAATATATAAGAAGTTTATAACATTATGCTTATATAGCATTACATATTTTCATAAGCACATATGTATAGTTTTGACACTTATTACAATTACTTCGACCCAATTCTCAAATCAGTCCTTTCAGTTTAAGTGATTTACAACTTACTTGCTTATATATATAATCCATGTAAGTAAAACAATCTCTTATTCATTCTAATTGATTTCAAAATCATCCTATTTCGCTTCTAATAATTCATAAAATTTTATCTAATCTTGTTTACTTCGAACGACCCATTTTCATATGCAATTTGACAATATCATTGTGAATAATAATAACTTAAGCTTTATAACAATTTTAATTTGATTCCAACTCAATTTATACTTGATTCCATCCCAATTAATTTATTCACAAACTTTACATTGCATTTTCTTTCATTTCTACAAGTTTGATTCCAAACCATTTTATAAACTTGACAACCAATATTTTAAATAATCATCTCATAATTTACTTAAGTCGTTTATTTTCTTCAAACTGTGCCACTCAATAACTTAAGTTTATTCTATTCCACCAACTTCCATTTAAATCTTTGATTTGATTTTCCTTTAATCAAATCCCAATTATTTACTAATTTATTCGATTAGTTTATTCTTTTATCCACTCTTAAATTTTAATTTACATTAACAATTCATTATCGAATTTATTTATAATAAGGTCATTCAATTTATGCTTGAGTTAGATCTGTTTACAACTCACACCAATTCTATTTTAATTCAATTTTATCTATAACTCGATTGAATTCATTTAAATTCAATTTCATTCCAACTCAACTTCAGTTAAATTTAGCTACTTACCATTCTTTTAAATTTTATTACTCACTATATGAGTTCCAAACTTATTTATTTACTTAAAAGCTTATATTACTCATTTGGGTCATTTCATCTTATAACCACAATTTCAGATTATATATATAACACCCACTACCTTAAGGTATAAATTTTCATTCCACACTTTCAATTATTTTACCTTCCAGTTTTATATTCAATTTAATTCAATTTCAATTTTATTTAACTACCTCAGGTTAAATTTAAAAATATATTTTCTTCATTTTCATTTGCTTAAGTTAAATTTTAATTCCAGGATTAAAATTCCCAATTTCTTCTTATTAATATTAACTTTACTTCATAAGTCCAATAGTTAATCCATTTAAACATTTCACATTATTAAATAGAATTTCTTAGAATTCAATTGCCCGGTTTTCATTTCCAAAACCATGATAACTACACATACCCACTTGGAATGTCAAATCAAATTTCCAAATTCCAAATACTTGTTTTCACCAAAACAAATTTTCCCTTTGAAATTTCTAAAACAGCTTGTATACCCAACAAGCGCAAACAATATCATGACCAATTATCCTAGTAGCATTCCATCACTTTAGAAACTCGAAAATGAATACTGATGATGTGGCCATCATCATCAGGATTATTTTCCAACGACTGAAGTGAGTTCAGTGCTTCCTTAATTCCACAATTTCCTCCCAAAATAATTTCCATTCAACAATATTTTCCAAAACAATACTTCATTATTGCCTTCAAATCTTTGGAAAAACGTTTCAAACATTCTCAAGATTTCAAATTTCCAAATCCTTTTGTTTAAATTCATTTAAACACCTTTCAAATTTTTGGGACTTAAATTCTGGTTTAATCAAATTTTAGTTATATTCCTTTTTATTAGACAATTTTATTTGGTTATAAACCATTCGAATTTTAATTTTTTTATATTAAATTGTATTATTAACAACCAAACATCCAAATATATATATATGTATACACAATAATTTCAGAAAAATATTTATTTATGTCAAAATATAATTTTGGATAAAATTATTTCATTTACCCTACCTAAAAAACAATACTGTGTCGGTCTACCTTCTTTAAGAGTTTAGAAATCCCTACCGATGAAATGGCGTCCCACACATCGACCAGAATCCATAAACACTCAACAGATAAGTCAACACAATATAAAAACAATTTTATGTTCACTAACAAATACGCGCTCATATCTATTAATACACTCAAACTCATTTTAGAGTTCTACAAACTCTATTCTATGAGTAATTCCTACCAGAGCCTAGGTTATCACCAACCTATGCTCTGATACCAACTGTGACGACCCGTCCTTCTACTACCAGAAAGACGTATCATCATTAAGAAAAGAAAGGGATAGAAATAGAAAAGAAAAGAAAGAAAGAACAACAACATCAGAATCTCACAGCGGAACGGAACAAAATATAATATATCACATAACTAATACATAGGTTTACATATATCAGAGTTGTACAATATCAATACATATGACAGCCATACATACATCTATCACTATATACATCAGAGATACAGTACACATCAAATAACCCAGCGGAACTAGATAGGTAGCTACATACGTCCGGAAACTCCTGCTCCAAGCTCCTCTAGAAATCAAAGTCCGAAACCTATCACTTAGCTACTCATAAAAATTTGAGTACCCAGGAGTTTATGAAAAACAAAATATAAACTCCGGGTCAGACATGGGTCTGGTACGAGTAAACGGTTTAAAGTTGTTTAACTTTGAAAAACATTTGAAAATAAAGGTATCACGTAAGACTCCCCACAAATAAATACGGGTAAGTTTTTACCTTACGCTAACCAAAACATTTCATAGGAAATCCAGTGATATTATAATAGTGTCTAGGGTTTTCAAGTAGATAGAAAATAGCCGAAATTGTTACATCTATTAAATTCCAGCTACTAGCCACAAAAGTGGGTGATACAAATCAAAACCGTAGGGTCTCGTCGGGAAAATGGATTTCCAACAATGGCAGGGCTACTAGGGTACCGCCCTTACTGAACAGTCCCGAACAAGATAAACCCCGCGGTTGTAGCTAGCAATCGCCCACACAGCCGAAATAAAAAGGGACATCTAGACATGGGAAATATCTTGTCCTGCTTGGGTATGACCCACCTAACCTTGCTGCATCTCCCATGTTTTAGCCATTCCCGGTTGATGAGGCTTGAGGCTGCGATTACCTTTCAGGACATATCACTTAGAATGCTCATTTTCCGCCTGACGATGTGCTGAAAGCATTCAATCCATACAAGTTCATTCCGGGTTCGAACGAAACTGAAGGCATTATCTCGTCACACTCATTTTGGAATCACCCTCAGAGTCAACGACGATAACCCTTGCATTCAGAAAACACCATCTCGATCTCTATTTCAGAATTCACGACCTAGTTTTTAAATTGGATCGATGTGGTTTTCGGAATATCAATTGGATACCCGATCCCGGTCTCATCGAAATCCAAACGCCATTTTAAGGGCCAAGTTGTCCAATTAACTTAAACAGTTTAAATAATCTAAATTCAATAATAGATTTAACGTAACATTATAACAGATAAACATATACGAGCATCATAGGTATAACACAGCATATCACAGAACATCACAGAATCATCATATAAATTGTGACGCCCCACCTCTATACCCACGCTAGCCAAGGACACTACAAAGTAATGCCGTCAACTAACACGGAGAATAAGGCTGGTTGGGAGCGACCATCTATAGCCTTGCTCTAATTATCCATTAAATACGTCGACAATAATCATACCAAACAGATCAACATATCCACTGCATACTTAAAACAAAACCATAGGTGGTTGGATCTATCAGAACAGAATATAATAACTCAAATGTAATATACATCACAGAACAGTAAATCATCATATACACATATACTGATACGTTGCAGAGTATACAAAATAATACATGTCAAGTGGTATAGCAAACCACAATATACAGACGAGTTCCAGATGAATACATATCAGAGTTACTACAAAATGGGACTACACAAAAAGCTATGACAAAAAGAAGCTAGCGGAGTAGTCCATGCGGAAGCAAAATAGGCTAAGTCCAAAAGCACCTTACCTGAAACAACTCGGTCTGACCCGAGTATAAATTACACGGATCAGTCTAGCTAAACAAATCAGTTAGATAAACTGAACAACAATAAACCTGCAAGGTTACAAAGCATAATAGATATCTCTAAAAGAGACAACACAATCATCTAACGAAAGATGAATCATATAGAACAAGCCTCATATCATCGGCAACATATAGAAACAAAGGATAAGAATATCCCAAAGCAGGCCATAAAGGCAAACAACAATTACCGATAAATACGAGTTCCACAAGGTGAACGCTATATTTCGTGTGGCACCAAAGAACCAATACAGAAAAGCAATACCTAGGGAATATACTTATAAATGAAACATCATCAGCGGTGGTGAAGAAACCACTCCGTTATCTCTTGAGCGGTGGTGAAGAAACCACTCCAATATCTCTTGAGCGGTGGTGAAGAAACCACTCCAGTATCTCTTGAGTGGTGGTGAAGAAACCACTCCGAAAGCAATACTAAAGGTAACCGACAACCCCAAATATCTTTCGAGTCAGGGCAAAGGACCAACTCCAAAAGCGATATTTAAAGGAAACAAGCCAGAGGAGACAGTCCGAAGACACTATCCCAAAGGCAGCATGTGTCACAAACTCCCAGAGAGGAATCTGAAAAGTGGTAACGTGAGTCCCATAACCACCCATTCGCACTAAACGGTTTACTATCCATTAGTTAATTTCACACTCGAAGCATTACAAAGTTTACCTCATCTCATCGGTAAACCGGACACAAGGGTCAAAACGATCAATCGAATAGGTCGGGGATTAATCGGAAAGATAAACGCATGGATTCATGGTCCGTGTTTTACCTAACCATTTAATCGTCCTTCCACTTCGCTCGAAGTGCGAAATCGTGTGTGTGCATTATAAATGGAATTTATGAATTGGAGACGGAAGCTTTTAATACGATTTAGAGGGATTATTTATAAAACCCGTGAATGAAGTCAAAAATAAGTTATCGAAATCAAAGATGCAATAACAAACACTAAAAAAATGACCAACTTGAATCGATAAAATCCGAAAAATCAATCAAATATGCAAAATAGGCAAAACAGACAGAACAGAGCAGGTCGGTCGACCGGACTACACGGCTCGGTCGGCCGGCCAGATACAGAAAACAAAATATGGCTCGAGGCAGCAGGTCGGTCGACCGAAGCCTGCGCTCAGTCGGCCGAAGGCTGTTTTCCAGCACTTCTTGCCCTTATCAAATGAATTCCAAATCTTTTTCATTTCAAAGCAATAGCACATGAATATTTGTTAGGAAATCATACCCAACATCAATGATAGCAAGAGAGGTAGATGTGAGTTAAAAACTCACCTTTAATCTCACAAACAAAGAAGATGAAGGAGCTAAAACACAAGGAGAAGACCAACTAATCACTACTTCAACCCAACAAGCTTCAATCTAAGAACAAACAAGTATTTTCCTAAGTTAGGTTTAGGAAAACTTTCTGAAATCGAAGGAGAAAGTGTTGGAGAAGAAGAAGAGAGACATACCTATGGCTTCTCTATGATTTTGGAGCAAGAAATTTGGATTTTGCAAATGGATTTAGGGCTAGGAGTTTCTAATTTCCTTCCTCTTCCCCCATTTCAGTTTTTAAGCTTAAGTTTTAAGAAATGAATTAGTGAATGAGAGGAGAGGGCTGAGTTGAGGTTAATAGAACAGTTTGGGTGAAACCCAAGCCCAAAGCCCAATAGAAAAAGTCGCCAAAATTCACAAACTCCAAACATATCAAAGATTATACTCAAAAAGATCGCAAACACCATTTTGGAACCAATGGAGGTAGTTTCGAGTTCCAATTCAGCCATTTGCAAAAAGTAACATTTCGGACCCAAAATCCGACTAACGACGCTATATTTAAATAAAACATTTAAATATAAAATCGTTATATATGCGGGTTGTTACAGATCTCCCCTCCTTACTAAATTGCGTCCCCGCAATTCCTAGAGACGATATTCGTAAAAACTACATACAATCAACATCAAAAGAAGAAGGAAATAAGCTTGAGATGAAAAGACATACTCACCGTTCTCAAGCTAAGAAAGAAAACCTGGATAAGACCGCTCAATAAATTCTCTGGTTTCCCAAGTACAATCATTGGGATTAGCAGACCATTGAACTTTAACGAGCGGCACGTCCTTGTTCCAAAGGTGTCGCACCTCCGTGTCATGCACGCGAATAGGTTGCTGTACAATAGATAAGTCCGGTGAGATCTCAAGCTCTTGCAAATCAGGAGAAGTAATAACAGAATCCGACTCCCGAAGACACTTCCGAAGTTGCGAGACGTGAAACACGTCATGAATGCCAGATAAATGAGCTGGAAGTGAAACTCTATAAGCCACAGGGCCAATACGTTCAGTAATAGAAAATGGTCCTATAAAGCGAGGAGCCAATTTCCCAGTCGTACTGAAACGCATAACCCCCTTCAAAGGAGAAACACGAATAAAAACAAGATCACCGATCGAGAACTCGAGAGGCTTCCTACGGTTGTCCGCGTAGGATTTCTGGCGACTCTGTGCCTCTTTCATTCTCAACCGAATAAGATCAATCTTCTCAGAAGAACCACGAACAAAATCTGGACCAAGAATAAGCTTCTCACCCGATTCTAACCAACAAGAAGGTGATCGACATGGTCTTCCGTATAAGGCTTCGAAAGGAGCCATACCGATACTAGATTGAAAACTATTGTTGTAGGAGAACTCTACAAGAGGTAGGTGATCCTCCCAACTACCACCGGAATCAAAAATACAAATACGGAGAAGATCTTCCAAGATACGATTCACCCGTTCAGTCTGTCCGTCAGACTGCGGATGATAAGCTGTAGAAAAATTAAGCCTTGTTCCCAAAGCTTGCTGAAGACTCTTCCAAAAATGACTCGTGAATAAAGGATCACGATCACTCACAATAGAACTAGGAACACCGTGAAGTCTCACGCTTTCCTTGACATACAACTTAGCCAAATGCAAAGCAGTTCTATTAGACTTAATAGGGACAAAATGAGCAGACTTAGTGAGGCGATCAACAATAACCCAAATACTAGAATGACCCGATCTCGAACGAGGTAGGCCGTCTATGAAATCCATAGAAATCTGATCCCATTTCCACAATGGAATCTCAAGAGGCTGAAGAAGACCAGAAGGGCGCTGATGTTCGGCCTTCATACGTTGACAAGTCATGCAATTACTCACATAACTCTCTACATCGAGCTTCATACCTTCCCAATAGTAAAGGCGACGCATATCGGCATACATCTTACTACTACCAGGACGAATGGTATACCTAGAACGATGACAATCATCAAGAATGTCATGCCTAAGTGCAAAGTCAGAAGGCACAAAAAGATGGTTCTTCCTACGAAGACACCCATGAGAATCAATGCTAAAATCTTGCAACGCCTCATCGCAAGATCCAGACTCACAAAGCTGAATAAGATGCAACAACTCAGGATCACGGCGCTGACCATCGGCAATACGATCCAATAAAATAGGTCGAGCTCCCAAACTAAATAATAGAATAGGAGAATCAAAAGATGAACCTCGATCACGAATTTCACAAAAAGATAGAGTCTCAAGAATATTCCATTCGGCAAGCATCATAGAAATAACAGCCGAATGTCTGCGACTAAGCGCATCAGCAACACGATTACCCTTACCAGGGGTATACTGGATATCAAAGTCATAAGAAGCAAGTAACTCGAGCCAATGTTGTTGTCTCATATTGAGTTCCTTCTGAGTAAACAAATACTTCAAAGATCTATGATGGGTATAGAGAATGAAGCGCACGCCCAATAAATAATGTCGCCAAATCTTCAAGGCAAAGACAATTGCGGCAAGCTCAAGATCATGAGTGGCATAGCGAACTTCATTCGGACGCAGTTGCCTAGAAGCATAAGCAACTACCCGATCCTTCTGCATAAGAACAGCACCGAGACCACTACCACAAGCATCGGTGTAGACAACAAGATCATGAATCCCTTCGGGAACCACAAGAATAGGAGCATTAGTGAGAAGTTCCTTTAATGTCTGAAAGGAAGCTTCACACTTGTCGGACCAATCAAAACGAATGCCTTTCCGAGTAAGGCAAGTGAGAGGAAGCACAACACGGGAAAAATCCTTAATGAACCAACGGTAATACCCCGCCAATCCAAGGAAACTACGAATTTCATGAACATTCTCAGGCCTCTTCCAATTCTGAATGGCTTCGATCTTTGAGGGATCGACAGAAATGCCATCGGAAGATACAACATGGCCTAAGAACTTAACCTTATTCTCCCAAAAGTGGCATTTGGAGAATTTGGCTCTAAGCTGATGACGACGGAGAGTACTCAATACAATCCTTAAGTGATTAGCATGCTCGGCTTCAGACTTAGAATAAATAAGGATATCATCAATGAAGACAAGCACAAACTTATCGAGATATTCCCGGAATATTCGATTCATGAGATCAACAAAGAAAGCAGGAGCGTTCGTCAAACCGAACGGCATAACGAGCCACTCGAAAGAACCATAACGAGTGCGGAAAGCGGTAAGAGGTATGCTATCCTCCGTGACTCGTAATTGATGAAAACCCGTGGCAAGGTCGAGCTGAGAAAAGACCTTAGCACCACTCAATAGATCGAACATGTCATCCATCCTAGGCAATGGATACCTATTCCTGATGGTTAACTCGTTAAGCTTGCGATAATCAATGCAAAGCCTAAGAGTTACATCAGACTTCTTCACGAAAACGACCGCGGATCCCCACGGAGAAAAACGGGACTGAATCAACTGCTTGGACTCAAGTTCCAAAAGCTTCTTCTTGAGTTCCTCATTTTCCTTTGTAGACATCCTCGTGGGAGGACGACTAACTGGCTGCGCGCCTGGAATGAGATCAATGCGGAACTCAATTGCCCGTTTGGGTGGCAAACCCGATACAGGCTCAAAAACATCAGAAAAGTCACAAGCAATAGGAATACGAGATATATCATCTTCATCTCGCGAATCAAGAGAATATAAAGCCATCTCGGAATTATCCACATCCCGAAGAACAAGAGATAGTTGAGTAGGCGAATCCGGATGTCGAAGATATAAAATTCTCTCCGAACAAATAATCCTGGCATCATATCTCACTAGCCATTCCATACCAAAAATCATATCAAATCCCAGACAAGAAATAACGTGCAGATTCGCACGAAAAGAAAAGCCACATAAAACAATCTCAACATCATTACACAGCAAACTAAGGGTCGCTGATCCCCCAATAGGATTCGCAATCCTTAAAGAAGTAACCATACAAGAAACATCCAAAGATAAATCATAAACGAGCTTTTTCGATACGAAAGAATGTGAAGCACCCATATCGAAAAGAACTCGTATACTATGGTCATAAAATAAAATAGAACCTTCCAAAATAGATGGAGATATACCTTTAGATTGAGAAGGACCTCCAGAAGCATTCGCTACATTTAACTTGCCAGATGAAGAATTATTCGGAGCAATGGGACAAGTGGAACTACGATGACCTTCCCTCTTGCAATAACGGCAGAAGAGAGGCTTAGGACAAGCTCGAATAATATGATCCGGAGAACCACAATTAAAACACTTCCGGACGAAAGGTGTTCCGGAAGACTGTGGCTGAAAGCTAGGACCACCAGTCTTCTTCTTCTTAGAAGGAAAAGGCTTCTTCTGAATTGGAAACGGCCTCTTGTTGGGGTTCTTAGAAACCTCAACATCTACATCACTATCACACTCCTTCTCGACGGTCTCGAGATGAAGTGCCGAATCAACCAACTCCTCAAAAGAAAGTTTAAGCTGGAGCAACAAAGACTTCCTAAGATATTTCTTAAGGCCAGAAACAAACTTCAAATTCTTCTTGTAAGAAGTGCTGATGAATTCAAGACCATACTGAGATAAAGCCTCGAACGATGCAACATACTCAGAAACAGAAGATTTCCCTTGCTTCAACTCAAGGAAGCGACGGGTCAATAAAACTTTTTCAGATTTAGGAACGAACTTGAGTTCGAATCGTCCCCGAAACTGAGTCCAAGAAAGAGTAGACTCATCGATTTCGGCTACAAGAAGCTCATACCAATCAAGGGCACGCTCTTGTAATAAGCTAGAAGCCACAAGAACTCTATCATGGTCAGAAAGATCCATGCGAGAGAAGATACGCACGCACGTGCGAAGCCAAGCTTGGACTTCAAGAACAGACTCGGAGCCCTTAAACGGTTTTCCTCCAAGATGAGAAAAATCACTACATTGACGTGCAAAGGCAGACTTGCGAGGTGGAGACACTCGAGGAGGAACTGGAGGCTGAGTGCTCCTAAACAATTCCAAAAACTGATCAGCAGACATATAAACGCCATCCGGATGTGAGCCACTGGATTGCGCAACACCCGAACGTCGTCCCCTGCCTCTTACAGCCATACACTGAAGGTAAGATAAGAACAAGATTATTCACATGGTAGATACTTCATTACGGAATACTACGGAATAAAATGCATTCCTAGACGTATTCCTAAACTCTATCTAACCTTGATGGAATAAAGAGACACAATGATTCAAATATTTGTATCACTTGTACACTTTGATGTACCATAATATGTGCATCTATTTTGTGTTTATCATATTTTGTCAGACATGGGTCTGGTACGAGTAAACGGTTTAAAGTTGTTTAACTTTGAAAAACATTTGAAAATAAAGGTATCACGTAAGACTCCCACAAATAAATACGGGTAAGTTTTTACCTTACGCTAACCAAAACATTTCATAGGAAATTCAGTGATATTATAATAGTGTCTAGGGTTTTCAAGTAGATAGAAAATAGCCGAAATTGTTACATCTATTAAATTCCAGCTACTAGCCACAAAAGTGGGTGATACAAATCAAAACCGTAGGGTCTCGTAGGGAAAATGGATTTCCAACAATGGCAGGGCTACTAGGGTGCCGCCTGTCACAGTATGGGGCCTAGATCACTGTATCGAGGATCACTCCCGACCCCCTACAACACAAGGCCGGAACCATTCCTTACTGAACAGTCCCGAACAAGATAAACCCCGAGGTTGTAGCTAGCAACCGCCCACACAGCCGAAATAAAAAGGGACATCTAGACATGGGAAATATCTTGTCCTGCTTGGGCATGACCCACCTAACCTTGCTGCATCTCCCATGTTTTAGCCATTCCCGGTTGATGAGGCTTGACGCTGCGATTACCTTTCAGGACATATCACTTAAATGCTCATTTTCCGCCTGACGATGTGCTGAAAGCATTCAATCCATACAAGTTCGTTCCGGGTTCGAACGAAACCGAAGGCATTATCTCGTCACACTCATTTTTGAATCACCCTCAGAGTCAACGACGATAACCCTTGCATTCAGAAAACACCATCTCGATCTCTATTTCAGAATTCACGACCTAACGTTTAAATTGGATCGATGTGGTTTTCGGAATATCAATTGGATACCCGATCCCGGTCTCATCGAAATCCAAACGCCATTTTAAGGGCCAAGTTGTCCAATTAACTTTAACAGTTTAATAATTTAAATTCAATAATAGATTTAACATAACATTATAACAGATAAACATATACGAGCATCATAGGTATAACACAGCATATCACAGAACATCACAGAATCATCAAATAAATATCACACTCAGATATCCTACTTACACAACAACCCATCATCTGAAATTCTCATTTGTAATTAATTTAAATTAAATTAATTACAACAGAATTAATTGCTTAACCCTGTTCAATTTATTTATTTATTAATAGTTTATTACTTATTTGCTTTCAAACTATTTGAATCAATAGATCATTCATAATCAATTATTAAATCTTAATAACTTATTTTATTTTACACTATTTAATTAATTAATTCTTAATTAAATTATTTAACTTTAATTACTATTCTTTAATCGTTAATTATTACCTAAATTGTTATTTAATAACTTGATTACTTATTTGTTAACTTCTAATTACTTAATTAATCATTTATTAATCCTTAATTCTTTATTAAATTACTTAATTAATTATTAATTCATAACTAGTTTATTTGATTAATTAACTATTAATCAATCATTAGTTAGCTTAAGCAGTGATTATAAACTTATTAATTACTTATAATCCATCACTAATTACCATTAAAAGTGATTATTTTTTATTACTTTCTGAAGATAATTGATTATTTAACTTAATTAACATTTAAAAGGTTTCTTTAAATTTGAAGTTCAATTATATTACTAACCACAACTCAAACATTAATTAACTTTGTGCTTAATTAAATTGATTACTTAATTAAATTTATAATTAAGAGCTTAACATTTTAAAGTATTGATTAAAATAATTAGCTTGTATTTAAGTTTTTAAAACTTGAAACTGTTAAACATTTTTAAGATTCACAGTATTTACGGTTTGTTAAAAACTGTTTACTTAGCTAACTTAAAAGAACAAAACTGCAGTTAACAAAAACACGAGGCCTCCCCTATCAAAACGCGTACGTTACTTCGAGTAATCCTCCAAAATCACCGAACCTTCCCTGTTCGAACCCTTCTTCTTCCCCTTTTCTTATTTTCTTTTACTTATGTAAGTTAAAACTTAATTAAAGATTTAAGCATTAAGAAACTCTACGCACATGACAGGAAACTCGAAGCCAACCCCCATTTCCACTCGAGCACGACCCGAGGCGACCATTCACGCCGTTCACAGACACGACACCCCACCTCCAACGCCACCGTGCACGTGCACGGTGGTTCGCCACACCTCCGGTGGCCCTCGTCACCACCCACAGACCACGGTTCAACCCCTCACTCATAATCAAAACCCAGAATGTCCCCAAACGATCGAAATCAAAAATTGGTCCTCTGCTCGAAAACTGCAAACCGACCCATCGTCAAAATCGCCTCGTCCCCCCCGCAAGCACCACCGAAGACTTCAAATCTTCGGCCACACCACGATGACGCATAAAACAACCTTCCACCAAAATATTATGCAACTCGATCCTGTGAGAAGGGCCGAACCCACTATGTTACAGACAAGAAGAAGAACAGAACACAAGCCCTAATTCACTCTCGATCGATCAATTCTTGAATTTTAAAAATTATTCAATATTTTTCCCAGAATCCATGATGTTTGTACGTGCTCCCATCCAAGTTTAAACATTTATAAATGAATCAATCATCAGAATTTTGTAGAAATTCAACCCTAGTTTATATGCAAACTGCTCTCTACATATTAATCTAAAAATCTTTATTTTTGTTTTAAAAATCTTATCTTGTAATATGAATCAATATATAATCTTAAATCAATATTTTACGACAATCGAATTTTATCAATCATCACATGATTACCTGTATATCAACATTACTGTGGTATTCTTTATAAAGATGGACTAACCAACTTACTCAAAAAAAAACTTAAATTGAAGTTTATCATCTTGTTTGCTGAGAAATCGAAGCTAATCAATGATTTAAATAAGGATAGTATGAATTTTCAAACCAATATGCAATTTGTATCAAGTTCAGAGAACATAGAGCATACAAATTCATCTGCAAACAGTTTATAAATAAAGTTTAAACTGTTTTTAATTAACTTCAACCTCCTAAAAAATTAAGTTTACTC
The DNA here is from genome assembly GCA_030765085.1 of Allium cepa. NCBI lineage: Eukaryota > Viridiplantae > Streptophyta > Magnoliopsida > Asparagales > Amaryllidaceae > Allium > Allium cepa. Next base: position 926,797,349 of record CM060939.1, read on the forward strand.
ACCTGCCATTTCCTTTGAACAGAACCATTTCTATTTCCATTTGAAAGCCCTGAAGTTTGACTGCCTTGAATCTGCCTAATTTTAATTTGAATTCTAGTTGAACTTGCTCTCTCTCTTTTTTTCTTTCTTGCTTTAATTTTTCTCGGGTTTTGTTATATGTTTGTTGAACGAACCAAATGAAGGTGCATACAAATATATATAGAAGACAACAGTTGAATAAGGGGAAGGTAGTATCTGGTAAGGTTGTTTTTTTTTTAATATGGGCAGATTTTATGTCTGAGATGTACAGATTTGTAAACATATGAATTGACAAAATAATGTACTGAGATGATAGTAATTAGTACTTGGTTCCTCAATTAGTTTACATAAGTATAATTATGTTCGGCTGCTTAAAATATTTGTATGTAAGTATACAATCTTGCAGGTCAAAGTTTGGCTTGTGTGAGAAGCTTTCCTTATGAAGATAATTTGTTTTGTATCTTAATTAGTTGTATACTTATTAAAATGTTATCGTGTATTGTTATTTCTAGGCAAACACTTGGGCTTTATAAGTGAATATATTATGTGTATAAAATGTTTGTAGTTGCATTTGTATTTGTACTTTAGCTATAAATATTTAAATTGGGTTCATATAATTTATTTACATTTACATTTATATTTATATTTCATATTTATTTCCAATTGTATTTTAACTATAAATATTACACTTAGATTCATGAGTTCGCTTATTTATTTATATTTATATTTTTGACTTACATTAATATTAATATTTTATATTGAACATTATCATCTATTTATGTTTTATGTTTATCAAAAATATTGTTAAGAATATTTTATTTTAGAATTTCCAAACATTATTATCTATATGTATTATTTTATACTAAATATAAACAAGTAAAGTATTTTAATTAAATTATATAAGATAAATTTTATTGTAAATATTATTGAGATACTTATTTCAAATTTCCAAATCAATCTCCTTTTTAAAATACAGTTTATATAAATAAATGGTAAATATTTCCAAAATCATCTTCATTTTAATATGATCAGCTTACTTTTCATCTAATCAGATTAAATATTTATTAAAATAACCAGGGCCAAAATCCAGGGTCGTTACATTCCTCCCCCTTAAAAGAATTTCGTCCACGAAATTTAAAAAAAGGTAATTTAAAAGCTGTTATACCAGCCATTCAAACATACATATCCTTTATATATTAACAAACAACCAAACAGTCTATCCTAATAAACAACACTAGCTATCTGAACACAAGTTCGGATAAGCTTCCCTAAAACTATCCAGAGTTGATTCTCGGTGATCAACAATCCGAACTGGATTCCCGACCACGGTCAAATTCGACTCTACTTTCAAATTCCTTAACTACCGGTTCAACAAATAATGATGAATCATGAACAAATTCCCTTAGATGGGATATATGGAATACACAATGAATTCCAGACATCCATTCTGGTAATTCAATACTGAAATCTACAGTATTAACTCTTTCCCAATTTTATTGACTTCTTTACAGAATGTCTATATCTATTCATTCATGCCCGTACGATGTACATATACCATTTGTACGCAATATCAAATCCGATCGCTCGCTCGATCACACAATTTCTCTTCCGAACTAGTATCGTTCACCCGACTTCCTAGTGCGGACTCAGATCTGGTTTCTTGATCAGAAACTGTCATTCTCCTTGGTTGTTAAAGAGACCGGGATCGGATATGGGCATACTCTCTGTCGATACCGAAAACCACTTTGACAACCGTATACGCGGTGGAGATTCCAGAATGAAGTAGGATGGCGGTGACGTTTCCTTTGAGGTAAATACGTGGACCTGACTCCCGTGATTTGGCATAAGGCGGCTAAAATAGGAGCGATCGATGGATTAATGAGGTAGCACCTTTGATCGGACGCACTTCTTCGTATGCCATTCTATTACTTTTTTGACGACCCGCACTTCTACTACCAGAAAGACGTATCATCATTAAGAAAAGAAAGGGATAGAAATAGAAAAGAAAAGAAAGAAAGAACAACAACATCAGAATCTCACAACGGAACGGAAAAAAATATAATATATCACATAACTAATATATAGGTTTACATATATCAAAGTTGTACAATATCAATACATATGACAGTCATACATACATCTATCACTATATACATCAGAGATACAGTACACATCAACTAACCCAGCGGAACTAGATAGGTAGCTACATACATCTGGAAACTCCTGCTCCAAGCTCCTCTAGAAATCAAAGTCCGAAACCTATCACTTGGCTACTCATAAAAATTTGAGTACCCAAGAGTTTATGAAAAACAAAATATAAACTCCGGGTCAGACATGGGTCTGGTATGAGTAAACGGTTTATAGTTGTTCAACTTTGAAAAACATTTGAAAATAAAGGTATCACGTAAGACTCCCCACAAATAAATACGGGTAAGTTTTTACCTTACGCTAACCAAAACATTTCATAGGAAATCCAGTGATATTATAATAGTGTCTAGGGTTTTCAAGTAAATAGAAAATAGCCGAAATTGTTACATCTATTAAATTCCAGCTACTAGCCACAAAAGTGGGTAATACAAATCAAAACCGTAGGGTCTCGTAGGGAAAATGGATTTCCAACAATAACAGGGCTACTAGGGTACCGCCCCTCACAGTACGGGGCATAGATCACCGTACCGAGGATCACTCCCGACCCCCTACAACACAAGGCCGGAACCATTCCTTACTGAACAGTCCCAAACAAGATAAGCCCCGCAGTTGTTGCTACCAACCGCCCACACAGCCGAAATAAAAAGGGACACCTAGACAGGGGAAATATCTTGTCCTGCTTGGGCATGACCCACCTAACCTTGCTGCATCTCCCCTGTTCTAGCCATTCCCGGTTGATGAGGCTTGAGGCTGCGATTACGTTTCAGGACATATCACTTAGAATGCTTATCGTCCGCCTGACGATGTGCTGAAAGCATTCAATCCATACAAGTTCGTTCTGGGTTCGATCGAAACCGAAGGCATTATCTCGTCACACTCATTTTGGAATCACCCTCAGAGTCAACGACGATAACCCTTGCATTCAGAAAACACCATCTCGATCTCTATTTCAGAATTCACGACTTAACGTTTAAATTGGATCGATGTGGTTTTCGGAATATCAATTGGATACCCGATCCCGGTCTCATCGGAATCCAAACGCCATTTTAAGGGCCAAGTTGTCCAATTAACTTAAACAGTGTAAATAATTTAAATTCAATAATAGATTTAACGTAACATTATCACAGATAAACATATACGAGCATCATAGGTATAACACAGCATATCACAGAACATCACAGAATCATCAAATAAATATCACAATCAGATATCCTACTTACACAACAACCCATCATCTGAATTCTCATTTGTAATTAATTTAATTTAAATTAATTACAACAGAATTAATTGCTTAACCCTGTTCAATTTATTTATTTATTAACAGTTTATTACTTATTTCCTTTCAAACTATTTGAATCAATAGATCATTCATAATCAATTATTAAATCTTAATTACTTAATAACTTATTTTATTTTACACTATTTAATTAATTAATTCTTAATTAAATTATTTAACTTTAATTACTATTCTTTAATCATTAATTGTTACCTTAAATGTTATTTAATAACTTGATTACTTATTTGTTAACTTCTAATTACTTAATTAATCATTTATTAATCCTTAATTCTTAATTAATTATTAATTCACAACTAGTTTATTTGATTAATTAACTATTAATCAATCATTAGTTAACTTAAGCGGTGATTATAAACTTATTAATTACTTATAATCTATCACTAATTACCATTAAAAAGTGATTATTCTTGATTATTTTCTGAAGATAATTGATTATTTAACTTAATTAACATTTAAAAGGTTTCTTTAAATTTGAAGTTCAATTATATTACTAACCACAACTCAAACATTAATTAACTTTGTGCTTAATTAAATTGATTACTTAATTAAATTTATAATTAAGAGCTTAACATTTTAAAGTATTGATTAAAATAATTAGCTTGTATTTAAGTTTTTAAAACTTGAAACTGTTAAACATTTTTAAGATTCACAGTATTTATAGTTTGTTAAAAACTGTTTACTTAGATAACTTAAAAGAACAAAACTACAGTTAACAAAAACCCAAGGCCTCCCCTATCAAAACGCGTACGTTACTTCGAGTAATCCTCCAAAATCAACGAACCTTCCCTGTTCGAACCCTTCTTCTTCCCCCTTTCTTATTTTCTTTTATTTCTGTAAGTTAAAACTTAATTAAAGATTTAAGCATTAAGAAACTCTACGCACATGACAGGAAACTCGAAGCCAACCCCCATTTCCACTCAAGCACGACCCGAGGCGACCACTCATGCCGTTCACAGACACGACACCCACCTCCAACGCCACCGTACACGTGCACGGTGGTTCGCCGCACCTCCGGTGGCCCTCGTCACCACCCACAGACCACGATTCAACCCCTCACTCATAATCGAAACCCAGAATGTCCCCAAACGATCGAAATCAAAAATTGGTTCTCTGCTCGAAAACTGCAAACCGACCCAACATCAAAATCACCTCGTCACCCCCCGCAAGCACCACCGGAGACCTCAAATCTTCGGCCACACCACGATGACGCATAAAACAACCTTCCCCCAAAATATTATGCAACTCGATCATGTGAGAAGGGCCGAACCCACTATGTTACAGACAAGAAGAAGAACAGAACACAAGCCCTAATTCACTCTCAATCGATCATTTCTTAAATTCGAAAAATTATTCAATATTTTCACCAGAATCCATGATGTTTGTACATGCTCCCATTCAAGTTTCAACATTTATAAATGAATCAATCATCAAAATTTTGTAGAAATGCAATCCTAGTTTATATGCAAACTGCTCTGTACATATTAATCTACAAATCTTTGTTATTTTTTTTTAAAATCATATCTTGTAATATGAATTCAATATATAATCTTAAATCAATATTTTACGACAATCGAATTTTATCAATCATCACATAATTACCTGTTTATCAACATTACAGTGGTATTCTTTATAAAGATGGACTAACCAACTTACTCAAAAAAAACTTAAATTGAAGTTTATCATCTTGTTTGCTGAGAAATCGAAGCTAATCAATGATTTAAATAAGGATAGTTTGAATATTCAAACCAATATGCAATCTGTATCAAGTTCAGAGAACACAGAGCATACAAATTCATCTGCAAATAGTTTATAAATAAAGTTTAAACTGTTTTTAATTAACTTAAACCTCCTAAAAAATTAAGTTTACTCACCTACCATTTCCTTTGAACAGAACCATTTCTATTTCCATTTGAAAGCCCTGAAGTTTGACTGCCTTGAATCTGCCTGATTTTAATTTGAATTCTAGTTGAACTTGCTCTCTCTATTTTTTTCTTTCTTGCTTTAATTTTTCTCAGGTTTTTTTATATGTTTGTTGAACGAACCAAATGAAGGTGCATACAAATATATATAGAAGACAACAGTTGAATAAGGGGAAGGTAGTATCTGGTAAGGTTGTTTTTTTTTTCTTTTTTTTTTAATATGGGCAGATTTTATGTCTGAGATGTACAAATTTGTAAACATATGAATTGACAAAATAATGTACTGAGATGATAGTAATTAGTACTTGGTTCCTCTATTAGTTTACATAAGTATAATTATGTTCGGCTGCTTAAAATATTTGTATGTAAGTGTACAATCTTGCAGGTCAAAGTTTGGCTTGTGTGAGAAGCTTTGCTTATGAAAATAATTTGTTTTGTATCTTAATTAGTTGTATACTCATTAAAATGTTACTGTGTATTGTTATTTCTAGGCAAACACTTGGGCTTTATGAGTGAAGATATTATGTGTATTAAAATGTTTGTAGTTACATTTGTATTTGTACTTTAGCTATAAATATTTAAATTGGGTTCATATAATTTATTTACATTTATATTTATATTTCATATTTATTTCCAATTGTATTTTAACTATAAATATTAAACTTAGATTCATGAGTTCACTTATTTATTTATATTTATAATTTTGACTTACATTAATATTAATGTTTTATATTGAACATTATCATCTATTTATGTTTTATATTTTATATTTTTAGACCTTGATCTTATTTTAAACACTATCATCCATGTGTATTTATTTATCAAATGTCAGCAATGTAAAACATTTTAATTTAATTATATAAGGTAAATTTTATCAAAAATATTGTTAAGAATCTTTTATTTTAGAATTTCCAAACATTATTATCTATATGTATTATTTTATACTAAATATAAACAAAGTAAAGTATTTTAATTAAATTATATAAGACAAATTTTTTTGTAAATATTATTGAGATACTTATTTCAAATTTCCAAATCAATCTCCTTTTTAAAATACAGTTTATATAAATAAATGGTAAGTATTTCCAAAATCATATACATTTTAATATGATCAGTTTACTTTTCATCTAATCAGATTAAATATTTATTAAAATAACCAGGGCCAAAGTCCAGGGTCATTACAACTTTTGTGATTGTTTTGGTGCGCACCTTTGATATGGGAGTGTTGTTCGAGGTGGGCAGTAGGTGCGCGCTACGTGTCACCACCGATCCGGAAGCGTAATTGGTATATCTACTCTAGCATTGCCTAGTTGTGCCGTGTCACCTACCATAGCGAGCCTTGTACGAGTTTGATTTGTGTCGTACCTATGGAGTATCTTCTCATAGGCTCCCGACCAGGAGATATGTTGGTATTGTATAGACTACTGACACTATTTATGCGTTAAGGTAGAAAAAGTAAAGCCTTAACGCTATTTTAAAGTAAGTTTATTTTACAAATAGACACTATTATAATAGCAAAGTATTACTACATAGTAAATAGTTTAACGGATCCTTAGAGGATGGGCGGTCCAAAGCATCCTTTAAGTTACTTGTACTTTAATACAGTTCACTTGAATGAGTTTACACTATATAAGTATGTATGTCCTGACTCGAGTGTTTATGTTTTATTTCACGCTCGGGTCAGCCTGAGTTTCAGTTCAGACTTCACCTCCAGAGCAAGGACTTCTGCTGATCATCTCTTTTCAAGCTGCCGTCAAGTTTCTGTTCAGTTCTTATTTTAGCCTTTGAAATCAAGACAATTTAATATTGAGAGTTTGAGACGCCCCACCTCTATACCCACGCTAGCCAAGAACACTACGGTGTAGTGCTGCCAACTAGCACGGAGAATAAGGCTGTTGAGGAGCGACCATCCATGTGATTGCTTATCACACGATGGCTATAAATAATCTTCGGAAACAAACATAGAAATAAGCATAACACAAATCAGTCACAGACATCCATATCACAAAGGCGGAAGAAGATACGAATATATAACTAACACATGAAAGTGTACATCAGAGTAGTGGTCAAAAAGATCCACAATAATACAAAAGAATAGCAACACGTGCTATACAAAAGAATACAACTATGAGTCTATGTCTCAAGTGTATATAACAAAAACTGTTAATCTAAATAGTTAGCCAAAAGTCAGAGTAGCAAATCCCGGGAAGAAGTCAGGTAGAAGCACCTGTAACATCTTGGTCTGACCAGAGTATTATTTAAGAAAATAATAAACGGATCAGTCTAGCTATAAATATCAGATGACATGGTATAAAATAAAAGATATGGCATAAACATAAAATATCCATACCGACATGCTACTATAAGTATGCAAATGATGATCAACAGAAGATCAATCAATAAGAGATAAATCGATATCACAAGAATCTTCTCAAAGATCCAAAGAGGGCATCATACCCTACTCTTGTACTCATAACAAGTCAATGACATAAATTTCAGAAATCAACACAAGAAATCCAGAAATCACAGAAAAAGGGAAAGAGGCCTATCACATGACGGTCCGAAGACCATGGGGAGCTACCCCATATGGATGAGTCGGAATCACCCAGATGAGGTCTAGGCTAACCAAAAAGCATAAAGGTATGTGTGAGTGGAATCACACAAATGGTGTCTAGCCTATCATCGCAACAAAAAGGTATGTGTGAGTGGAATCGCACAAATGGTGTCTAGACTAACCTTGCGGACAAAGAGATATGTGTGAGTCAGAATCACACCAATGAGGTCTAGTCTAACCTTGCAAACAAAGAGACATCGCACAATTGCTAGTCTAAATCATAAAATGATCGTCATGATCAACGAGAAGTGCCAATTACACTAAGCTAGTAAATATAAAAGTCTAGCTTCGTGTCCCATAACCACTTGCTTAACTTAAATATTTACGAACAAACTGTAAATCTTCACTAGAAAATTGTCACAAGAGGTTCAATCGAACAAGTCCAAGAATTAACCGACGAAGTGAACGCAAGCGTTTCATACCACTAGTTTACTAAGACGTTTAACTAGATTTCTCATCCGAGTGAGGTAAAGGTTCGTATATACTAGTAGATTGGAAAACGGTTTAAGAAAAGAGCTTTGTTATTGAAAATAGGGTTGAAATCATTTTGTTGAAAGAGTTTTGATATTTACTACTAGTATAGAAAACCTTTATATTTTAAAGTGGCAAATCATAGAAGTGATTGTAGAGACAATCAATCATAAAAATTCACATTCGAAGACGTGAATAAAGTCCAAAGAAACCGATAAAGAATCCATCGGAATAGATATTCAAAAATCCATAAAATCGACCGAGAAGCCCAAGATAGTTTGTCTCAAAGAATGGTCAACTCAGCATCTCAACAAAGCAAGTTCTGTTGAATGTTTTTCAGATAAGATCCCCTACGGAGGGGGGTCCAGGGGGGTGGCAACCCCCCAAGGTGGGGGTGCGGGAGCAACGCCCCCGCTAGGGGGTTCAACCTGCCCAGTCAGGTCGCGGGGGTCCAGGGGGCAGCGCCCCGTCCAAAACGGTATGACTTAGTGAAGACCTAAGGAAGGATAGGATCGAGCGACCTAGAGGTGTTCGCGACCTAAGACCTAAACAAGGTCGAGCGAGTTAAGGTGATGCACGACCTAACGTGTCACGCGACTTAACGAAGGCAAGGCCGAGCGAGTTAGGGTGATGCGCGACCTAACGGAGGCGAGCGACTTAAGGGATCATGCGACCTAACTGGAATGGCCAAGCGACCTAACAACCCAGGCAAGGACGAGCGACTTAAAGTGGTAAGCATGCGGCCTAGGTGGACGCGACCTAATGGTCAAGCGACTTAAGGGGGTACGCGACCTAAGGGAAACTCGCGACCTAACATTGCCGAGCTAAGGTAAGGTGCGACTCAACCAGTTGAGCGACGTAAGGAAGACGAATGACTTAAGGAACTCGCGGGTTAGAAGAGGTGAGCGACCTAAGGTCATACGACCTAACGAGGAAACGACCTAATGTCATACGACCTAACGGTCTAAGGTCATACGGCCTATCTATGTGAGCGACCTAAGGGTTTAAAGGCCACGCGACCTAACGCCTTAACTAGGCTGAGCGACCTAACAGATATTGCGACCTAAAAAGGGAATGACCCAAAAGGGGAACGAAGGCCTACAACCTAAAGTCCTAACGAGCTAAGGCCTATGACCTAAGGATCTAACGTGCTAACATTTGTCGCGACCTAAATGGTAACGACCTAACAGGGAAAGGCTAAGCGACCTAACGCTGCAGAGGGGATTTAAGGCCAGAAACGACCTAAGTGTTAGCGACCTAGCGACCTATAAGCCAAACGACCTACGACCTAATTCCGAGGCGACGTTTCCTGGCAGTGCGACCTAAATGCAGAAAATTCACCAAATCGCTAAAAATTGGAGTTTTTCGCCAATCCAAACCAAATGCAAATGTACATGCAAAAGTGATAGGGAATCATTCCCAACAGTCCAATATAGTTATAGGCTAGAATTGTGAGATAAAAATCTCACCTTTGCACCAAATTTATGAAGAAAAGCTTGAAAGCAATAGAGAAGTAATCGCAAGCTTGAATCCAATATCTTCTTCTTGAATTTGGAATTGAATGTTGGATTTGCAAGAGAATTTGAGCTTGGAATATTAATTTCCTCTTCCACTAACCATTAATGCTAAAGCTTGGTTGTTAGGAAATTTATGAAGAGTGAGGAGAAGGAGAGAAGTGGATTTGAGTTATAATGGCTAATCTAACCCAAAGTCCAAAGCGGGAAAGTAAGTGAAATTCCACTAACTCCAAACCTATCAATGTTTATACTTAAAAAAATTATAAACGACATTTTGAACTCAATGGAAGTGGTCGCGAGTCTTGATTTGACCATTTGAAAAAAGTAGCTTTTCAGACCAATATCCGATTAACGACAAAATATTTAAATAAAATATTTAAATATAAAATCGATAAATATGCGGGTTGTTACAGACTCCCCTCCTTAAGAAATTGCATCCTTGCAATATAAGATGGAAATAAAAATTAACAACCATAAAAGCATATTAACACAAAAGAAATTTGAAATAGGAAGTTCACCTCAAAGAGCAGGAGTAAGCAAGTCCGGATGTGTTCGCTCGATGAATTCTCTGGATTCCCAAGAGCAATCCTTAGGATTTGAGGACCATTGAACCTTCATAAGCGGAACATCTTTATTTCGGAGTCGTTTGACCTCCGAAGCAATAATTCGAATAGGATGTTGCTCGTAAGTTAAATTCGGTGAAACTTCAATTTCTTCCACAACACCAGGCTCAAGAATAGAATCGGAATCTCGAAGGCATTTCCGTAATTGAGAAACATGAAACACATCATGCATAGCAGAAAACTGAGCCGGTAATGCAAGGCGATAAGCCACAGAACCAATACGTTCAGTGATAGGAAATGGCCTAATATATCGGGGTGTTAACTTTCCCGATCGACTGAAACGTACAACACCTTTCATAGGTGAAACACGAATAAAAACAGAATCTCCCACATAAAATTCTTACTTCCTTCTTCGATTATCGGCATAGGATTTTTGTCTACACTGGGCTTCTTTCATCCTATGTCGAATAAGTTCAATCTTCTCTGTGGAATCACTAATAAAGTCTGGACCTAAAACCAGCTTCTCACCGGCATCAAGCCAACAAGAAGGAGATCGGCATGGCCTTCCATAGAGTGCCTCGAAAGGTGCCATACCAATACTAGATTGGAAGCTATTATTATAGGAAAATTCAACAAGTGAAATATGATCTTCCCAACTTCCACCAAAATCGAGCACACAAGCACGAAGAATATCTTCAAGAGTTTGATTCACACGTCGGTTTGTCCAACGGACTGGGGATGATAAGCTGTAACAACCGTAGATTTTTCATATATTTTAATATTTGACTTTATTTTATTTTGAAATTATTTTTAAACTTGTTTTATTTCAAACATTTCACATTTTTAAATATAAGTGTTGATTATTATGTGAATTATATTTTCAAACAGGTATAAATTGGATATTTTACTGAAAGATGAATTTCTGTTCAAACTGGTCAAACTTTGACTTTTAAATTTCAAATTTAAATATTTAAACTCCTAAATTTTATCTTTTATTATGGAAATAGATTTAACAACTTGAATACTGCTTTTTGTTTCGTTGAAAACGGACTTAAACTGTGAAAGTTATGCACATTCCAATTTTGAGTATAATTTGTTTTATTTTGCAATTTTGTCTAATATAAATCATATTTTCTTTGTTATATTTTATTTTAATATGTGTTAATATGTTATTTTATGTATATTTTTGTCTTTTAATATTTTAAAGTAACAAAATAATTTTTCCAAAATTTATTGCATATATTTTCTATTTTTAAGGTTAGTTTCCATTTTTTTGCTATTTTCTTCATTTAAATTATATTTAATTAAACTTTATTTATTTATTTTTATGCATGCATTTTATTTTTGTGTCTTTATCTTTATTTATAAATATTTTTCAGGTACACAATTTTTTTTTTCAAAGTTCATTTCATTTATTTTCAAATTTTCTAGCCTAGTTTACATTTTCTTTGCTATTTTCTTAATTTAATTATATATAATTAATATTTATTTATTTATATTTTTTTATTTGTTATATTTTCGTATTTTAACTGAAATTATATTTATTTTCATATATTTAAACTTATAAAAGAAAATGGATGGAAATTTGAAAGGTTTTTGGACTCTTTATATTTCCAAAGTCTTTTTGCATTCCGCCTTTTCATTTTCTCAACCTACTCCTTTATTTTATTTGTGCCGTACCATTCCTCCTTCTTTCCAGCTACATTTCATTTCTTTTTCATGAGCAAAAACATTCTCAAACTCAAAAAAAAAAAAAAAAAAACATACGGCCATTTGTTGTAGAAGTTTGGGTAAAAATCTCTTCTCGTTTTCCTTTGTTTTTCATTGTTTTAATGGTTTTGCACTTGTCTCTTCATGCTTTGCTTGGCCATACTCCTCCGACCAACTCCACCATTACTCATGGACACTCCACCATCCTTTCCCTCTGACTTGACTAGGCCATGATCCCCCTTGAAACTATCATCACCAAATGTGGCAAAATCACCTTGAAACTAGCCTAGCCGAACCATTTATGCGCATACCCTTCATTTTTCACCTAAACCACCTCCTTGGCCGCCACCACCAGTCCCTCCACCACCTTTGGTCGACACTCCAGACCCCACCTGACCTTCACCTTGTAGGGGCCGAGCCCAATGGTCCTTTGGTTGAGCCATATGGTTGCACAAAAGCCACTTATTTGCCTTAAACCCTTTGTATTCACACCTTGTAACTTCCACCACTTCACCACACCCTTAGCCACCCTTTGCACCACCTTCTCCAGCCCATACCTGAACCAAAACCACTGCCACACCATCTCCTATCCTCCAACAGGTCTGGCCATGCCATTTGTAGCCTTGCCCGAAGCTTGAAATTGCACAAAAATCCACTTGTTTGCCTTGTACTTGTATTTTCATGCATAGCAACTTCCATACCTTCACTACCCTTGCTAGGCCGACCATATATGACCCATACCTGACAAAATACACCTCATGGCAGTACCTTATCACCCTATAGGCTGAGCATAGTGATGGTGGAAGCAAGTGCAAGTGTTTGATTAATTGTTGTTCCTTAATTCTAGCTTGTTTAATGTCATATTTTGGTTTGAAATTCATGTTATATGTATTGTTTTGTTTCATATGTACAAGACAATTAGCTTTGGCTCTCCACTCTCAATTCATTTCCGTATTGTCGTGCCTTCATAGTGTCTTTATTGTTTGCTTTGGTAGCCATCTCCAGCTCTAAACAAGTGAGTTATTCTCACCAGACAATATGTACATATATAAATAGTAAATTGACCCCTTTTGAATCTGTAAATTGCATATCATCCTGTTATAACTGCTATATTATGTTCATATGATGTTCACACCTATATTTACACCTGTTATATCATATGTTACTATTATTTCATGCTATTCTGTTACTTTCATCAGTTTATCACACTGCAAGTTTCCTGTAGACTAGAATCACCATGGGTTGAAATGATACATACCCGAACGGACTTTAGAATAGGAGAAAATCGTTATGGGTTGAAATGATAGGCCTGAATGATTTTCAATTATTTTCTTTTACTTGGGATTGCGGGTTTGAAATGATCAAAACCGGGTTTTCTTTGTAAATTACGGGTTGAAATGATATATTACCCGTATCACTTTACCTAGGCTGGAAAATGAAATACATACGCGATGTTAAAATATGTTTTTCTAAAAAATTTAAATTATTTTAGAAATGTAAATATTATAATATTTTGATTTAAATTTGATTAAAAATGATTTTTGTAAAGCATTATTGATTTTCTGAAAATTTATAAGTGAAATAAATAAATGGTAAAGTTAGGAAATCTGAAATGTAAGTTATTTTGGAAATTATAATTTGGTGATAAATAGAATTTAAATTAAATATTAAAATATGATAAATTTATGATATTTTGAATTAAATGAATTAAAAATGATTTTTATAATATATTAATGATTTTTGAATAAAGTTAAAATGTGAAATGAATGAATATTTAGGTTGAAATTTGGAAATATAACTAAAATTGGAAATTTGTGAATTTGGCTTAAAAGTGAATTTTAAGTTAAGTATATAAAAAAGAAATTAAGTTATATTTGAAAATTTTAAACTTAAATGTTAAGTTAAATTTAATTTAATGAATTTAAAAATTAATGTTGGAATTTAATAAGTGAATTATTGTTAAATTTTGATTTTTTTGAATGGAGATTTAACTTTATAAAATCATGAATATAAGGGTATTTGAATGACTGTTTTAAAAGTGAAATTATATGATTTTATAAGCTAAAAATGATTTAAATAAAAATATGATTGTTTGTGAAATTATATTGAATACTTGAAGTTAATTAACTGCATTTTTGAAATGCTATTAATTCTAATGTAAATGATAATACAACATTTGTAAATGCTGTAGTTGATAATAATGAACCAAATGGCTAAGTTTAATTAAAGGTTATTATAGCATTTTTTAAATGCTATAATTGTTGAATTTAACTAAGTTTTATTTGAAAGTAATGTAATCCTATTACAGCATTTTTAAATGCTATCTTTTGTTAAATTGAACTGTTTTAAATGTAACTTTCCGTAGCAATTTCTAAATGCTGCGAAAGTTGAATTTTCATCTGTTTTAATGAATAAATGAATTTTGAAAGACTAAAATTTTGAAAATTTAATAATTTAATTATTAAATATAATAACTTCATTTTATGATTTAAAATGAAGTAATTTGTTTCGAAATATAAACTATTTTGAAATGTGTTTTGTAATGGTATTTAAATTAAATAAAAATGAATGTGGTTTGGAAGATATGATATTTTGAATGATATTGAATTTTGAAATTATATTTGATTTTGAAGTATAAAATACCATTTTGAAATGTTAACCACGGGATGTAATTAATTTATAGTTTAACTGATTCTTAAAGGATGGGCGATCCCAAGCATCCTTTAAGTTATTGTGCATGTCTACTACAGTTCACTTGGGTTGGTTTACATTATATAAGTATATATTGTCCTGACTCGAGTGTTTTGTGTTTTACTTTATGCTCGGGTCGGCCTGAGTATTTACAGCTTAGCTTTGGATTTCTTTTCTGGAGCTAGGAATCGCTAGAGATTCTGCTTGTCTAGTTATCTATTTCCTTTCAGTTTCTGTTGTTCTATTTCAGCTCCGGTATTTATAAACTTCTATGTATTTGAGATTTCTATTGTATATGTTTCAGACTAATATTATGTATTATGTTTTGAGAGTTTGTTATAGTAGCTTCATGAACTATTATGGTATTTTTATTTCCGCTGCGAGTTATTCTGATATTTCTGTGTCTGTGATTCTGTGATTGTATTTCATTTGCTCCAAATTTATTTACAACACGGTATTTTGAGCAATTCAAGTCCGACATGTGCGGATGCGAATGACTAAAAATATCGGGTTGTTACATAAGCAGTGCTAAAGTTAAGCTTCTTTCCTAAAGCTTTTTGAAGACTCTTCCAAAATCCACTAGTAAACAATGGATCTCGATCGCTACAATAGAAGTAGGAACTCCATGCAATTTAACAATTTCTTTGATAAAGAGTTTGGCCAAAAGAGGAACGGTTTGGTTAGACCGAACGAGAATAAAATGGGCGGATTTAGTAAGTCTATCAACGATCACCCATAAGCTATCATGACCCGAACGAGAACGGGGAAGGCCATCTATAAAATCCATGGAAATTTGGTCCCACTTCCAAATTGGAATTTCTAAAGGTTGCAATAACCCACCAGGCCTTTGATGTTCGGCCTTGACAAGTTGGCAAGTCATGCAACACTTAACAAAGTTAGCGATATCAGATTTCATTCCCTCCCAATAATAAAGTCCCTTCATATCAGCGTACATTTTACTACTACCGGGATGAATGGTGAATTTAGAACGATGGGAATCTTCTAAAATATCTTTACGAAGATCACCAATATTTGGTACGATAAGTCTACCAAATTTTCGAATGCCGCCACTAGAATCAATATCAAAGTCTTTCAAACCTTCAATATCAATTTTATCCTTAACATTTTGGCCAAGAAGAGCCAATTCAGGATCTAGCCCTTGAGCTTCAAGAATGCGGTCTAAAAGAGAAGGATGGTCCTCAAGGCTACATAAAACAAGTGATGAGCATAAATCGGATACGCGCTCTCGAATCCCACAAGTGGATAAAATCTCGAGATCGTTCCATTCGGATATCATCATAGAAACAACAGCTTGTTTTTTACGGCTAAGAGCATCGGCGACACGATTACCCTTACCGGGGGTATAAAGAATATCAAGATCATAAGGTGCAAGGAACTCGAGCCAACGTTGTTGACGTAAATTAAGTTCTTTTTGAGAAAATAAATATTTCAAAGACTTATGATCCGTGTAAAGAATAAATTTCTCTCCCAATAGATAATGACGCCAAATTCGAAGGGCGAAAACAATAGCCGCGATTCTAAATCATGTGTGGCATATCTAGTCTCGGCCGGCTTCAATTGCCTAGAAGCATAAGCAATAACACGTTCTTTTTGCATAAGAACGGCACCTAAACCAACGTGACTAGCATCAATATAAACAACAAAATCTTGATTCACTTCGACAATAACAAGAATAGGAGCATCAGAAAGGAGTTCTTTCAATTTCCAAAAAGAGGCTTCACATTTGTCCGACCAAATGTATTTAACTCCCTTCTTAGTCAAGCCAGTAAGAGGCACGACAATCTTAGAAAAGTCTTTAATGAAACGACGGTAATAACCCGCCAATCCGAGAAAACTACGAATCTCTGTCACACTCTCCGGTCTCTTCCAATCTTGAATCGCTTCAATCTTTGAAGGATCCATGGAAATTCTAGATTCGGAAATAATATGACCGAGAAATTTCACACGAGATTGCCAAAAGTGGCATTTAGAAAATTTCACCTTTAATTGATTACTCCTAAGAGTTTCCAATACAATCCGAAGATGCTTTTCATGCTCCTCCTCAGTTTTAGAATACACAAGGATATCATCAATGAATATGAGAACAAACCGATCGAGGAAACCTTTGAAAACTCGATTCATGAGGTCAACGAAATAAGCTGGAGCATTCGTTAACCCAAATGGCATAACAAGCCATTCATAAGATCCATATCGAGTACGGAATGATGTCAAAGGATTGCTTCCTCTGCGATACGAAGCTGATGGAAACCGGAAGCCAAGTCCAATTGTGAAAAGACCTTAGCACCACTAAGCTGATCGAATAGATCATCAATCCGAGGTAAAGGATATTAAATTTTAATAGTAAGATCGTTAAGCTTGCTATAATCAACGCAGAGCCTAAGGGTACCATCGGATTTCTTTACGAAAATAGCCGAAGCTCCCCAAGGCGAGGAACTAGAGCGAATAAATTGCTTCGTCTCCAATTCGGATAATTGTTTGCGCATCTCTTCATTTTTCTTATTGGACATGCGATAAGGAGGACGAGTAATAGGTTGAGCTTCAGAGGTAAGATTAATTCTGAACTCAATTGCTCGCTTAGGTGGTAAACCTAAAACGGGCTCGAATATGTCGGAAAATTCACGGACAACGTGAATTCGAGAAATGATGTCTTCTCATCATCATCATCATCGTCTCGAGGATTTAAAGAATATAAAGATGCAGTCAAAGAAGAATCCGAATCTTTAAGAATAATAGAAATCTGATTTACAGATTGCGGATGTCGGAGATAAATAGTTCGCTTAGGACATAGGATATGAGCTTCATAACGGTTAAGCCAGTCCATACCCAATATCATTCCAAAGCCTAAGTAACGCATAACATGCAAATCGGCTAGGAAAGAAAAATCGCATAAAATAATCTCCACATCTTTACAAAGCAAACTAAGAGTTGCAGATCCACCAACAGGATTCGCAATTTTTAAAGAAGTCATTAATGCAGTAACACTTAAGGAAAAAGTGTCTACCAGTTCCTTTGATATAAAAGAATGGGACGCACCCGTATCAAAGAGAACTCTAATAGGTTGATCATGAAATAAAATAATACCATCAAGAATGGAGTGAGAAATACCTTGGCCACGAGATGTGTTGCCAGGGGCTTGAGCCACATTCAACTTTCCTTCCTTCTTACCTTCACGTTTGAGGCATTGATGTATGTAATGATCTGGGCTCTTACAATAGCGACAAGATTTGGGCTTAGAGCACTTATTCGCAAAATGACCCCCAGATCCACAGTTGAAGCATCTCGCACCACTAGGAGAAGGAGACTTTGCTGCAGGGGTTGCATGCTTACCCTTTTTGTTGGGATAAGGGCCTTTGAATTTACTGGGCCTCTTTTTGTTGTTGAAGTTGGGTTTGGAAGCTACTACTTCAACATCACTTTCTTTATCAGCCTCTTCCAAACGAAGAGCGATATCTATAAGTTGGTCGAAAGAAACTTCTAACTTTAGAAGTAATGGCTTCTTGAGGCTTTTGTTTAAGCCATAAACGAACCTCTGGTTCTTCCTCAATGGGGTGTTGATGTATTCAACCGCATATTTGGAAAGCGACTCAAAGGCTGCGACGTAATCAGTCACAGAGGACTCACCTTGAACAAGAAAAGTTGCATCTGTTGGAACGTTCTTTCTTGGCTTCCCTGTTTACCATTTTGATCATACAACTCTGGTGTAATACAGCTTAAAAAAACTCCCCTGAAATGGTATCTCATTTTCTTCGTTGTGTAGTTTAACGTTTTTAATTGTGTCAAAAACTTATGCAGTTAATATTTTACATCTTTACATAATTTTGTACTCAGGTTTTGAAAGGTGTAGAATATTCCCATTCTAAAGAATTCGAAAACCAAATATTTTAGTTCAAAACGTTTGAATTTAAGTTTTACAAACAATTTTATGAAATGCATGCATAGGATAGAACCTAGGCTTTTATTCTTTAATTTGTACTTCACTTTTCTGAAGTGTAGAGTATTTATTCATTTTCAAAATGTTTTTTACGATTTTTTTGATGTTTATACTTAAATTTTCACTTTATTAGTATACAAGAAATGTAGCTTTTATCTATGTTTCAGCTTACCTGATATGATTTGCACAGCAATAGTTTATATTTATGTATATTTCAAAAAAATCAAAGGTTCCTCTTTCCAAAAATATGCACAAATACACACAAATTTTAAACTATGTATATATCTGATTTCAGTTATTTAGTTCACTGCACTTCTCACTCAGCTTCATACACACAAATTTGTAACCAAATATAAATTTAAAACAAAATCAAGATAGATACTAATTTGGCAATAGATAGTATAGGCAACCCACTTATATGGAGGTGGAACAAAATTGCATTTATTTGTCATCTTATTCCCCATCATTGATGTGACGGCCCGACTTTCTACTCCCAGAAAATCGCGTCATCTTTAAGAAAGAAAGGGATAGAAGAAGAAAAGAAAGAGAAAGAAGAACACAAACAACATCAAAGAACTCACAGCGGAACGAATAAAATATAATAATTAACATAAAATATTACATAGTACCTCATTACATCAGAGTACACAACTATACAACACATATTAGACAGTTATAACATCTGCCTAATTCATACAACTCAAGTACAACAAAAGAAACAGATACCAAACACAGCGGAACCAATATATATAACTACACGTCGAAGCCTCCTGCTCCATTACTCCTCCAGAATTCGTCAAGCTAACCTGAATCACTTGACTACTCATACATAATATGAGTACCCAAGGGTTTAATAAAACAGAAAATAAACACTTGGGTCAAACAGGGGTCTGGTGTGAGTAAACGGGTTAAAATTGCTTAGCTTTAGAAAACCTTTGAAAAGAAAAGGTATCACGTAAGACTTCCCACACATAAACATGGAAAAGTTTTTACCTTACGCTAACCAAAACATTTGATAGGAAATCCAGTGATATTATAATAGTGTCTAGGGTTTTCAAGTAAATAAGAAACAGCTGGAATGCTTACATCTCACGTTCCAACATAGTTGGGCACAATCAAAATCGTACAGGCACTTATTGGATTTTGGATTCCATACAATGGCAGGGCTACTGGGGTACCGCCCGTCACAGTACGTGGCCTAGATCACCGTACGGAGGATTACTCCCTTCATCCCCTACAACACAAGGCCGGGATCATTCCTTACTGGACAGTCCCGAACAAGACCACCCCGTAGTTGGCGCGACCAACCACACACTAAGCCGAAATAGAAAGGGACCTCTAGACAGGGATGTATCTTGCTCTCCAGTGGGAGCTACCCATGAAGCCTTGCTGCACCTCCCCTGTTTTAGCCATTCCCGGTTGATGAGGCTTGAGGTTACGATTACCTTTATAGGACACATTATCTTAGAATGCTCATCGTCCACCTGACGATGTGTTGAAAGCATTCAGTCCATACAAGTTCGTTTCGGGTTCGAACGAAACCGAATGCACTATCTCGTTGCACTCATTATTGGAATCACCCTCAGAGTCAACGACCATAGCCCTTCCACTCTGATTCGCCATCTCGAATCTATAAACACTATTCCATCAAACTCATTACGGAATCACCCATAGAGTTGTACTGACGTATAGACCTCGAGTCTTCACATGCTCCACTTGGATACACGACCTAACGTTTAATTGGAATCGATGTGGTTTTCGGATTCCAAATATGAAAACCGATCCCGGTCTCACCGAAACCAAACGCCATTTTAATGTCCAAGTTGTACTTAAGGGTTTAAACAATTTTAAACCTATATTTCAGGATGATATGTATAAACAGATAGATGAATCATATTATCACAATAGATAATTCATAACAATCATTCATCTCATAAAGCAGCATATCACATATCTCATAGACATCCAAATCATCCAGTATCAACCAATCACTCAATATCAATCATCCAATATCAACCAATCATCCAATATCAATCAATCATCCAATATCAATCAATTATCCAAAGCAGAATTGATTATCTCTTAATCAATTGGATTACTTAAATCCTTCTTCATTTATTTATTTCAAATAAATAAATTAATCATCTCCAATGATCTTCCTTAATTGATCTTCCCTGATTAAATATCCTTTATTACATTCAAGTAATTATCCTTAACCATATTCAGTAATTATCCTTTAATTACTATCATTAATTACAATAATTAATGATCTTCATTAATTAATTAACTATAATTGATTACATTAAACCTTAATTAATTACAACTAATTAATCACACTTAAATTAATTACTTTTATTAATCAACCTTGATTAATTCATTAATTAACTAATTATCCTTATTAATTAATAATTCCTTTAATTAATTAAATAATTAACTTATAATTAATCATCTCTTTAATCTTAAACAGTAATTAACAATTTGTAATTACTTATTTTAATTAATTACTTCCAAATTAATTATATTAATCCTTGATTAATTAATCCAATTAATTAATCTTTAATTACTTCATTAAGTAATTATTATTAAATTAAATACTTAATAAATCCTTAATTAATTACTTAATTAATTAATTACTTTTTAATTAATTACCTAAGTAATTAATCTTAAATTAATCTCATTCCTTAATTAATTAATCACATTAATTAATTAACTAATATTAACTAAGTAATAAATCCTTAATTACTTCATAAGTAATTATCTCTAATTACATCCATTAATAAATCTTAATTAATCTCTTAATTAATTACTTAACAAATAATTAATTCTATTATTAAATAATTCTTGATTCATTAAATTAATTAATTACTTCATAATTAATTTACTTCAAACAATTATATTAATCAATTCTTAATTGATAACATTAAGTTATTAACCATCAATCATTTCCACTTAATTACTTCCATAAGTAATTACCTTCTTAATTACATTCAATTATTAACCGTTAATTACTTCATTAAGTAATTACACTCAATTAATTCATAATTAAGCGATTATTAAAAATTAAATAAATAATTAACTAATTATTTAAAATTAATTAAACAATTAATTAATTAACTTATTATAATTTCATATTCCTAAGAGAACATTAATCTTAATTAAACTTTTACTTATTAACAACCAAATTTAATACTCAAATCAAAGATAAACTAACCTTATTTATCTTGTAATGAATTAAATCAAATTTTAACATCTTAAACAAATTATCCTATTTGGTTTCCAAAATCATAATGATAACCTTATTTGAAAATAGGAAATTTAGAAACAAATTTCAAAATTTTCAATACTTTAAAACATTTAAATTAATCTTATTTATTTCAAATATAAATTTGAAATCTTAAGTTTGAATCATTACTTAACATTTTAATCTTAACTTTGATTTAATATTTAAATTTAAAATATCCTTTTAAATCGAACTCCAAAATGTAATTTACTTACTTCCAAATGAAATTACTTTAAATAGATTTAAAGTAAAATAAAATAAATATAACATTTAATTTTTAAACAACAAGTTTAAAGTTTTCATTTTGTCCTTTATAAAACTATCATCAGACAACACCCTAAGAAAACCCGAAGCAATCCACCAACCAACCTAAGTTAACCCCGAAGCAAACCCAACCCATCCTGACTTCGAGTTACCCCCGAGTCACACGCGAGTTCCCACCCGAGAAAACTCCATCTTCCCCAAACTAAAACTCCGGTGCACACAACTACACGCGTGCATACTGCACGGCGAACCCAGCCCCTCCGGCCATCTCCCAGATCGCCGACCGATCACGCAGTGCCTCGTCAACCTTCCCCACAACCCAGAATCCAAATAAACTGGGTGAATCAAAAACGAGATATTCAATCCAACTGGAGAAACAACTTGATCCAAAATCCCATCACCGCCGACCAACCCAGTCGCCGATGAACCTCACCGACCACAATACACCTTCGTCTCGACCTCCTGCTCAACTTTCCACTACCGCGATTGCTTCCGGTCCATCCTCCTCGACATAAAAGTCGCGACAGTCAACCTAACATTAACCAAGCTTAAACCCTAACTTCCTCAATCCCCATCAATCCACTAATTTGAAAAATTATTCAGCATTTTTCCCATTATCTACAGCTTATATACAAGCTTTGATCAAAAAAAATCAAATCGAATTATTAGGTATTCAATCCACAGTTCATAAAAATCCCTAATTCATTTAAACCCCAAATTCATCATGATTACTCAATTAAAAATTATGATAGTAATATCAAAAATCATGATTTTCCATCACCATTCCATATATGCAATCCAAATTTGAATTTAAAGCAGAAGATTTTTGACCAAAATTTAAGTTTACTGCAAATTTTACTTTAAACCTGATTTGAGGTATTTAAAAATTCTAAAACCATTTTATAACCTTCATCATATAACTACAAACAATTTCATTCACATACTTAAGCCTATATGAAATTAGATTTATAAGTATTAATGAAATTTTATTTTTTTAAAGTAGAATCATTTACTGTAAACTAACAGAGCACGGCTTGAAGGTAAGCAGACAAGTTCATAACAGAATCATACCAACTTACTTAAATTCAAGCAAAAGAACTTTGATTCAAATAAATATCATCACATGGATAGAAATGAAAACATATCAAACTGTTTTTAAAATTGTTTACTCACCTGTGAAATGCAGAGCAATATTTATAACAGAGCAGGTCCTACACCTATTATCCAGGTCTGAATACTTTAAATCTGAAAAATACTCTGATTGCTTTTGAAAATCCCTTTGCATGCTTTAGTTTGATTGCAGGTTGAAGTTGCAGTTGAACATCCATTAGCATTTGCAGGTGGAAGTTTTACAGTTTAAATTGTTGAGGAGGACTTCATTTAAAATTGCAGTATTGAAATATGCAGATCTGATTTTGCTTTTGCGATTATGGATTTCAGGTTTGAGAAGATTTTTGGTTGCCATTAAAATTAGAAAGGATGAAGCAAAAGAAATGAAAGGAAAAAAATTCTTTTCTTACAATATTTATTAAAATAAGATGATTTCCACTTGTTATTAATACTTACATTTGTCAATTATGTAGCTTAATTATCAACACATGTGTTTAGAGAGCCTTAACATGTTCACACATGTATTTTAGTATTTTAATAAAATTTTATTTAGTTTAAATGATAATATAAACTTACTTATTTATGTTACTTTATGAATAAATGCTTACATATATAAATATAAGTTTACCTTTAAAAGTAAAATGTTTTAAAACCAATTAAAATATAAATGAATCTTTATACTTGTGTTTTTAAAAAATCTAAAACATTTATACATATACATTTATAACTATTTAGATTAAGCATTATAAAAGAAAACAAAACAACACTTTATTTAAATCCTTTTTAACTATCATATGTAAAATAAATAACAATCCTTATATTTTGAAGACAAATAAATTAATCCTTATATTAACCTTTGAGAAATATTAAGTTTTAAAACAAGTTTCAGATTACAATTCATTCCTATATAAATTATTAATGGATTAAACTAAATTTCGAAACAACTCAAATTATAACATATACATACATATATATTACAATTTGAGAATTCATCTTTAATTTAAAACACAAGATCTCCTATTCACAATATATATATCAAATGTATATATTATAAATAGAATAAAATTTCATTTGCTTTGACAAAAATCTTATCAATATTTCCAGATTAAAAATTCATTAACCTTTAAAAGATTAAATTTACCAATTTAAATTAAAATTATAAAGAAAAATTATCAAACCAATTAAATTATTTACACAGATTATTAAATTCTTATTGCCCAAAATTCCGGGTCGTTACAATCCTCCCCCCTTAAAAGAATTTCGTCCGCGAAATTTAAAAGCAAAGGTAATTTAATAATCTAGTACAGATTTTATTTAAATTAGCAAAGCATTCCTAACAACCAGTTACTAACATCCATAGCAATCAAATAAACAAACAAACTTAACTAATTATTCTGACACAAATCAGAATAAATTTCTAATACTATCTCGAGTTTCCCATGTATAAATCACCGGGAGACTCGCTCTACAAAAGCTAACAAACTACACCACCAAAATCCAAAGCTTCTCTCTTTTCTAGATCCATCAATCTGAACAGAACATCAGATTACTCTCAAATCCAGCTCAACGTCCAACTCCAACTGAACTACAGATTCAATAACCAATTGATGAATCATACATGTACTCCCTCAGAGACACGTGTTACAAAATGAATTCTAGCTATCCAAACTGGCAATTCAAGCTTATCCTATCAAGACGCAAATAAGAAAATCTCAAATGCCCAGCACTAACCAACCAATCTTATCCAATTACTGTTCTCTTAACCAGAGGAAACTTAACAACAAAGAAGTCTCCAACTTCGAATTCCAAACTCCTTATCTCATATCTGTATAACTCAATAGATCATCCAAGGCTGCCCATTCTCTTCCTGATCAGCTCAACCTATGCTGATACTTCCAGAAACAACTAGACCAAAACAAACCAGATTATGGATCTTAATCAACAGAAAAGCCTTCCAAAATCCTTCGAAATCCAGAACACAAGCTCAACTCCAAAGCAATAGCAGACATAACTTGCTTCCTTCCTTGCATAGCTGCTACCTCGCTTCCGCTGCACAACTCTGATTCTAAAATAGATAGCAATACCGCTGATGAACACAAATACAAACTTATCCAATATATATACTAGAAAATTTTGTTCATCAAATCCATAAAAACCTGAGTGACTCATCCGACTCAGTCACACAACCTCAAAACAGAATCCTACTCCAAAGGCTAGATTAGTCAAATTCCAATTTCAAAAATATCTGAGTTGCTACATAACCTCTACTGCTAGGCTAACTACCAAAATCTCTTCTGGAACCACAACAAATATGGAACTCATCTCCCGATGCAAACAAACTTCAGAATTACTCTAGCAGCTCCTATCCACATGAGAATCCTCAGTCTCAAACAAAAGATAGCCTAAGAAAATTCCCAAACTAATCGCAAGTCACTTTTGCGATCCTACCTAGTTCGGATTCCAAAAGAATCTGTCCTCTCTTTACCAATTAGAATAGCTTTATCTTTTCCAAACAAGGTTAACTTTTCAAGAAAACATCACCACCTTCAGCCCGGACTGCTGAAAGAGAACCACAAAGATTTCTGAGCCATCGGAGAAATAAACCACACCGCTGCTTCCAAACTCTACCTCGATGATATAGCAAAATTAAAAGATCTCCTCGTCAGCACACCAAACACTTCGAGTTGCAACGCTACCAGAGCTAACTAAAGACTCTAATTCAAAGGCTTTTCAACTCCAAAACCATCTACAAACCACACAACGGACCTCCGAGATGGCAGACATTCCAAAAGAAACTTGGACTTCAAACCAAGCATCAACAACTCGCTTACCTTAGGGAATAACAAGTGAGACCTTGCCAAAGCAAAACGACTTATAGACCTTAGTCTCACATTCCCAAAACAGCCAATCTCCTTACTAAAGATCCAAACAACTTATACATAGATGAATCTTCCCTGTGGCAGATAAAGACTGCTCCTCAACTACATCTAAAACTACTTCAAGAGAAAACATCTTCAGAAAAATCCAAGGATACTGCATCTCATCACGCAGTTATCAAGATACCATCACTTACTTCTGCACTACCAACAAATCCAAACAATAGAAAAATTCACTTACCCAAGCGAAATCCAAACTTACATTCCAAAGATACACTCCGAATCTTCAAAAGATTTCCTTCGGATATCAGAGAAATCCTTACTCCAAACTGCAAATCTTACTCAAGACGGTATTAGGTCTACAGTCTCGACAAATACTTCCAACCTCAAACATATGGACCCTCTTCCATCAGTGGTAGTCGTGTTACACACACTCACCACTACTCCATCTACCTCTAAACTTATGTTGGAAAATCCGTACAGATAACCCAACCTGTTAGGTATATATATATATATATATATATATATATATATATATATATATATATATATATATATATATATATATATATATATATATATATATATATTACAAGTACGCTCTCTCAAGAAAAACACACCTCAGAGCCTAGGTATTCACTCAACCTAATGCTCTCAAAAGAAAGACACACTTCAGAGCCTAATGCTCTGATACCAAATGTGACGACCCGACTTTCTACTCCCAGAAAATCGCGTTATCTTTAAGAAAGAAAGGGATAGAAGAAGAAAAGAAAGAGAAAGAAGAACACAAACAACATCAGAGAACTCGCAGCGGAACGAATAAAATATAATAATTAACATAAAATATTACATAGTACCTCATTACATCAGAGTACACAACTATACTACACATATTAGACAGTTATAACATCTGCCTAATTCATACAACTCAAGTACAACAGAAGAAACAGATACCAAACACATCGGAACCAATATATATAACTACACGTCGAAGCCTCCTGCTCCATTACTCCTCCAGAATTCGTCAAGCTAACCTGAATCACTTGACTACTCATACATAATATGAGTACCCAAGGGTTTAATAAAACAGAAAATAAACACTTGGGTCAGACAGGGGTCTGGTGTGAGTAAACGGGTTAAAATTGCTTAAGTTTAGAAAACCTTTGTAAAGAAAAGGTATCACGTAAGACTTCCCACACATAAACATGGAAAAGTTTTTACCTTACGCTAACCAAAACATTTGATAGGAAATCCAGTGATATTATAATAGTGTCTAGGGTTTTCAAGTAAATAAGAAATAGCTAGAATACTTACATCTCACGTTCCAACATAGTTGGGCACAATCAAAATCGTACAGGCACTTATTGGATTTTGGATTCCATACAATGACAGGGCTACTGGGGTACCGCCCGTCACAGTACGTGGCCTAGATCACCGTACCGAGGATTACTCCCTTCATCCCCTGCAACACAAGGCCGGGATCATTCCTTACTGAACAGTCCCGAACAAGACCACCCCGTAGTTGGCGCGACCAACCACACACTAAGCCGAAATAGAAAGGGACCTCTAGACAGGGATGTAACTTGCTCTCCAGTGGGAGCTACCCACGAAGCCTTGCTGCACCTCCCCTGTTTTAGCCATTCCCGGTTGATGAGGCTTGAGGTTACGATTACCTTTATAGGACACATTATCTTAGAATGCTCATCGTCCACCTGACGATGTGCTGAAAGCATTCGATCCATACAAGTTCGTTCCGGGTTCGAACGAAACCGAAGGCACTATCTCGTTGCATTCATTATTGGAATCACCCTCAGAGTCAACGACCATAGCCCTTGCACTCTGATTCGCCATCTCGAATCTATAAGCATTATTCCGTCAAACTCATTACGGAATCACCCACAGAGTTGTACTGATGTATAGCCCTTACACCTCGAGTCTTCACATACTCCACTTCGATACACGACCTAACGTTTAATTGGAATCGATGTGGTTTTCGGATTCCAAATATGGAAATCGATCCCGGTCTCACCGAAACCAAACGCCATTTTAATGTCCAAGTTGTACTTAAGGGTTTAAACAATTTTAAACTTATATTTCAGGATGATATGTATAAACAGATAGATGAATCATATTATCACAATAGATAAATTATAACAATCATTCATCTCATAAAGCAGCATATCACATATCTCATAGACATTCAAATCATCCAGTATCAACCAATCACTCAATATCAATCATCCAATATCAACCAATCATCCAATATCAATCAATCATCCAATATCAATCAATTATCCAAAGCAGAATTGATTATCTCTTAATCAATTGGATTACTTAAACCCTTCTTCATTTATTTATTTCAAATAAATTAATTAATCATCTCCAATGATCTTCCTTAATTGATCTTCCCTGATTAAATATCCTTTATTACATTCAAGTAATTATCCTTAACCATATTCAGTAATTATCCTTTAATTACTATCATTAATTACAATAATTAATGATCTTCATTAATTAATTAACTATAATTGATTACATTAAACCTTAATTAATTACAACTAATTAATCACACTTAAATTAATTACTTTTATTAATCAACCTTGATTAATTCATTAATTAACTAATTATCCTTATTAATTAATAATTCCTTTAATTAATTAAATAATTAACTTATAATTAATCATCTCTTTAATCTTAAACAGTAATTAACAATTTGTAATTACTTATTTTAATTAATTACTTCCAAATTAATTATATTAATCCTTGATTAATTAATCTAATTAATTAATCTTTAATTACTTCATTAAGTAATTATTATTAAATTAAATACTTAATAAATCCTTAATTAATTACTTAATTAATTAATTACTTTTTAATTAATTACCTAAGTAATTAATCTTAAATTAATCTCATTCCTTAATTAATTAATCACATTAATTAATTAACTAATATTAACTAAGTAATAAATCCTTAATTACTTCATAAGTAATTATCTCTAATTACATCCATTAATAAATCTTAATTAATCTCTTAATTAATTACTTAACAAATAATTAATTCTATTATTAAATAATTCTTGATTCATTAAATTAATTAATTACTTCATAATTAATTTACTTCAAACAATTATATTAATCAATTCTTAATTGATAACATTAAGTGATTAACCATCAATCATTTCCACTTAATTACTTCCATAAGTAATTACCTTCTTAATTACATTCAATTATTAACCATTAATTACTTCATTAAGTAATTACACTTAATTAATTCATAATTAAGCGATTATTAAAAATTAAATAAATAATTAACTAATTATTTAAAATTAATTAAACAATTAATTAATTAACTTATTATAATTTCATATTCCTAAGAGAACATTAATCTTAATTAAACTTTTACTTATTAACAACCAAATTTAATACTCAAATCAAAGATAAACTAACCTTATTTATCTTGTAATGAATTAAATCAAATTTTAACATCTTAAACAAATTATCCTATTTGGTTTCCAAAATCATAGTGATAACCTTATTTGAAAATAGGAAATTTAGAAACAAATTTCAAAATTTTCAATACTTTAAAACATTTAAATTAATCTTATTTATTTCAAATATAAATTTGAAATCTTAAGTTTGAATCATTACTTAACATTTTAATCTTAACTTTGATTTAATATTTAAATTTAAAATATCCTTTTAAATCGAACTCCAAAATGTAATTTACTTACTTCCAAATGAAATTACTTTAAATAGATTTAAAGTAAAATAAAATAAATATAACATTTAATTTTTAAACAACAAGTTTAAAGTTTTCATTTTTTCCTTTATAAAACTATCATCAGACAACACCCTAAGAAAACCCGAAGCAATCCACCAACCAACCTAAGTTAACCCCGAAGCAAACCCAACCCATCCTGACTTCGAGTTACCCCCGAGTCACACGCGAGTTCCCACCCGAGAAAACTCCATCTTCCCCAAACTAAAACTCCAGTGCACACAACTACACGCGTGCATACTGCACGGCGAACCCAGCCCCTCCGGCCATCTCCCAGATCGCCGACCGATCACGCAGTGCCTCGTCAACCTTCCCCACAACCCAGAATCCAAATAAACTGGGTGAATCAAAAACGAGATATTCAATCCAACTGGAGAAACAACTTGATCCAAAATCCCATCACCGCCGACCAACCCAGTCGCCGATGAACCTCACCGACCACAATACACCTTCGTCTCGACCTCCTGCTCAACTTTCCACTATCGCGATTGCTTCCGGTCCATCCTCCTCGACATAAAAGTCGCGACAGTCAACCTAACATTAACCAAGCTTAAACCCTAACTTCCTCAATCCCCATCAATCCACTAATTTGAAAAATTATTCAGCATTTTTCCCATTATCTACAGCTTATATACAAGCTTCGATCAAAAAAAATCAAATCGAATTATTAGGTATTCAATCCACAGTTCATAAAAATCCCCAATTCATTTAAACCCCAAATTCATCATGATTACTCAATTAAAAATTATGATAGTAATACCAAAAATCATGATTTTCATCACCATTCCATATATGCAATCCAAATTTGAATTTAAAGCAGAAGATTTTTGACCAAAATTTAAGTTTACTGCAAATTTTACTTTAAACCTGATTTGAGGTATTTAAAAATTTTAAAACCATTTTATAACCTTCATCATATAACTACAAACAATTTCATTCACATACTTAAGCCTATATGAAATTAGATTTATAGATATTGATGAAATTTTATTTTTTTTAAAGCAGAATCATTTACTGTAAACTAACAGAGCACGACTTGAAGGTAAGCAGACAAGTTCATAACAGAATCATACCAACTTACTTAAATTCAAGCAAAAGGACTTTGATTCAAATAAATATCATCACATGCACAGAAATGAAAACATATCAAACTGTTTTTAAAATTATTTACTCACCTGTGAAATGCAGAGCAATATTTATAACAGAGCAGGTCCTACACCTACTATCCAGGTCTGAATACTTTAAATCTGAAAAATACTTTGATTGCTTTTGAAAATCCCTTTGCATGCTTTAGTTTGATTGCAGGTTGAAGTTGCAGTTGAACATCCAATAGCATTTGCAGGTGGAAGTTTTACAGTTTAAATTATTGAGGAGGACTTCATTTAAAATTGCAGTTTTGAAAAATGCAGAACTGATTTTGCTTTTGTGATTATGGATTTCAGGTTTGAGAAGATTTTTGGTTGCCATTAAAATTAGAAAGGATGAAGCAAAAGAAATGAGAAAGGAAACAAATTCTGTTCTTACAATATTTTTTAAAATAAGATGATTGCCACTTGTTATTAATACTTACATTTGTCAATTATGTAGCTTAATTATCAACACATGTGTTTAGAGAGCCTTAACATGTTCACACATGTATTTTAGTATTTTAATAAAATTTTATTTAGTTTAAATGATAATATAAACTTACTTATTTATGTTACTTTATGAATAAATGCTTACATATATAAATATAAGTTTACCTTTAAAAGTAAAATGTTTTAAAACCAATTAAAATATAAATGAATCTTTATACTTGTGTTTTTAAAAAATCTAAAACATTTATACATATACATTTATAACTTTTTAGATTAAGCATTATAAAAGAAAACAAAACAACACTTTATTTAAATCCTTTTTAACTATCATATGTAAAATAAATAACAATCCTTATATTTTGAAGACAAATAAATTAATCCTTATATTAACCTTTGAGAAATATTAAGTTTTAAAACAAGTTTGAGATTACAATTCATTCCTATATAAATTATTAATGGATTAAACTAAATTTCAAAACAACTCAAATTATAACATATACATACATATATATTACAATTTGAGAATTCATCTTTAATTTAAAACACAAGATCTCCTATTCACAATATATATATCAAATGTATATATTATAAATAGAATAAAATTTCATTTGCTTTGACAAAAATCTTATCAATATTTCCAGATTAAAAATTCATTAACCTTTAAAAGATTAAATTTACCAATTTAAATTAAAATTATAAAGAAAAATTATCAAACCAATTAAATTATTTACACAGATTATTAAATTCTTATTGCCCTAAATTCCGGGTCATTACAATTGATTTACAAAAATAAAATTTATTCCTCATTTAAATGTTGACTTGGTTTCTGCTTAAAGAATTAGGAAGTGAACCCACTTATATGGAGGTGTATTCGCAAGTTCACAGGGTTGAGGAAGCGGACGATGATGGAAATGTGGCATGTGTAGGTGGACCAGGGATCTTCAAATTTTTTTTGGTAAGTATAAATACTAATTTAATATAAAATGACAAACCTAGGTTAATTTTTTCATGTTTCTACATGTGTGAATCAGTAGGGTGATTATGTGAAGTTGAAAGAGAAATTTTGAGATGTGGAAATGACATCGGGTCAATATTATGGTTTTGGAAATTGATCGGTAAGTGGCAAGGTTAATTTATCATGTAACGACCCGCCCTTTTGACATTCAAAAGTCGAAACTAATACATCCACGGTATTCGTGTGCCGAGCATTCAAGTGCCGAAAGACAGATTGTGATGAATAATATATAATATATGATAGATCTTTAGAAAAGAAAGCTATAATATGCATACATCAATCATAGTCAACTAACCAATCATCAGCCTGAACAGTTATAACATGTCCAAACAAATATGGAAACTCCAAAGCATTCATAACTAAATATGGAAATATGCTTGGGCTAACCCGAGCATCAGATAACGCTCGGATCAGTCTGGTAAAACAGCGTGAGAAATACAAATCAAATGGATTTTTAATGTTATAAAACATTTCAAATTAAAGATATCTCGTAAGGTCACGCCGCACATAAACGCGGATGGGTTTTACCTTACGATAACGAAACCGTTTCAAATCGAAAATCCAATGATATTATAATAATATCTAAGGTTTAAAATATCTAACATAGTAAAATGCTTGCATTTCATGTTCTAGCATAGTTGGACGCAACTAAGTCTGTACGGTGCTTATAGGAAAGTGGATTCCATCAATGACAAGACTATTGGGGTACCGTTTATCATAGTACATCTCTAGTCTCTAGAAAAACGTGCCAAGAGCCTCACATGGCCCCCTGCATGGAGAGATCGGCCTATCCTTTACTAGTTAGTACTGAATATGTCACCATCCTGGTTTTCGACCAACAACCGTACCGAGTCACGAACATACATAAATGAGGCAATATCAATCAAGATCGGGCGATGTCCATACCTTAACAGCGGCGAACCACATTGCCTTGCGATATATCCTCTGTTTTAGTCATTTCTGATTGTGAGGCTTGAGGTAACGTTTTACCCTTTTAGCAAATCTCACTTGAAGTGCTAACACCGCCCTCCAAGCAACAATGCAATGCCAGCATTCATCGATACAAGTTGTTAAAGATATGAACAAACCGAAGACTACTTCTACTACATCATCGAGCTTAGTAGCAAGTAGCCCTTGCAAATGCCATCAAATCATATAACTTGCATTTCTAATGAAAGAAGCACACAATTACCGTAAAGCATGTACGAGGTATATATGTTATATGTACGCAACATCAAATTCGATCACATGCTCGATCACACAAATTTCAGTTTCGGACTAGTATCGCACACTCAACTTCCCTAATGTGGACTTCGATCAGGTTTCTTGATTAAAAACATCCATTCTCCATACATAGCCATTTACTATGATGGAAAACTTTAGAATCATATCATAATTCTATATCAAGTGTTTGTCGTCAAGAATCGAGTGAAAAATCCTTTTTTGGATTGGTGTAAATCACCTTGAAATCCATGTTGTAACATCCCGGAATTTTGACCATATTATTATAATAAGTTTTTTTTAATCTAATTTAAATAAAATACAAGTTTTTCATGTATAAATAAATAAGATTTTGGGCATTATTAGTTGTATATGTGTTATAAAGAAAATTTTAATTTCAAATAGACTCTTTTGACAATATTTAAAATAAAATCTGTTTTATTCAATTAAATTAAAAGTTATGTATTAATGACATTTAATACCAGATATATATAAATGTAATTAATAATAATAATATTTACAATAACACAATTCTATTCATATTAAATATAAATATAAAATATATTAATGCAATTATAAGTTATAAATCAAATATTGGAAAGATTTAACTTTAAATAAAAATAAGATTAAGAAGTGTTTCTAACAACAACTTTTATAATTAAAATAAAATAAGCTTATAAATATTTAATATAAGTATAACATAAAAATATGGATATAAACATAAGTACATAAACATAGGAAACCATAATATTAATATACATATAAAATAGACAAGTAAGAATACCTGACATATGTAGTGTTATTCAAGCAATGAAGACAAAATGAAAAAAACCTGCAAACAAATTTTATATGCATAAGTAAGCTATGTGTTCACTTCAAAAAAAATAAGACAAAACATCTTTGTACAAATACAAAGATCTGCAAATATCTTTATACAAATTCATGTGTCAGCAAACATTAATTATATGTTAACATAAATGAAAACATATGCATTAATTAGCACCACTCTTTGCCAAGAAAATCATTCCAGCCGAAATATTTTGCCTTAGCTCAGATTACAGTACTTTATTATAAATAAAATATGATCAAAGCCAGTTAAGGCTTGTACCAGAAGATATCTTTGTTCAAAGCTATATATATGTATATTCATCATTCTATTTGTTCATATCATTTAGTTCGTTTAAAACTTAAGAAGCAAAACCTGAGAAAAAGCAAAAGAAATATAAATAAACATCATACTTTCAAACTCAATCAGATTCAAAGGCAAAGAAAAGTTTTCAGGGACTCATTCTTCAAACAACAGTCTTCCTTCATCAACAAATCCCTCTGTTTCAGTATATTTTGTGAGTAAACTAACTTTTTGAAATTTAATTTTTAGTAATTGACTCATTAAGAATTATTATGTTGATGTATATTATTCTGGGATGTTTTGTTAATTTCTGGAAGATCTGCATATTGATGTACTTCCAATTTCTAGTTACTGTGGCAACAGAAGTAAAGATTGAATCATACTTTTTATATTAAAACATTTTTACTTAGAAATTTAACTAAATAATTTTGTTTAAAATAAAGATCAAAGCTTGGAAATCGTTTAAAGGTTGCTGTCAGATATAATCACTGTAAATTCAAATTTACAGTAAAAAAATGAATAAATGGTTAAAACTTGAATAGCTTAAATTGTAAATTTGAATTTATATCTTGAAACAACTTACAAAAGTATGATTTTTGAAACAAAAATTAAAATTTTCAGATAATAATATAGAGAGCAGTTCATTGATGAACCAAAAGTGCTTTTTCATGAGTATCTGATGTGTAACGACCCGTAATTTTCGTTAATTTAATTTGTCATTGAAATAAGATCGATTTAAAATTTATTTAGAAGTAATAAAATTTTTGAAATTGCGTTATTGCAATTAAATGGGAATTAAATGTTGAATTCTATGTTAGCGGAGTTTAAGTTGACAATTTAGGATAACAATAATATTAGACCATGAACCAATACTAAATTTATACTTGGTGATAAATGAATTTCGTGGGAAATTAAGTTTAATTTTTGGATAAATTAAAATTTATACTTAACATTGTAAATTGGAAATTTTCAATGATAAATTGATTAATCTTTAATAATTTGACATTCAAAAACTGTTAAATCATTATAAATATTTGAGAATTACAAAGTGATAAAAATTTTCAATACTAAAACTTAAATATGAAAGATTGGATTTTATTCACTAATTTTTAATTTATTTAATTAATATAAAAATAGCCATTTTGGCCACTGACTCGGATTTCGACGAAACCAGTTTCATCGGATCCGTATCAGTGAATTATTGTAGGGTTTCAAGTTTCGTAGCGATCAGACTTATCGTTTGATCGTACGAACACGAAACGCCGTGAAATCGATCTAATTAAAATCAATTTGAAATCAATTTGGAAATTCCGTTTTCAGCATAACTTCTTCATACGATCGAATTTGGACGTGAAACTTTTTCCATCGCGTTCAGAATATTTTAAAATACCTGTTTTGATATATGGGTTTACCAAATTTCATTCCGGGGTCAGAGCGGGCTTTTGGGCCAACTATCGTTTATCACGTTTATAATTCATGCCACCTATTCTATTTCAATTGTCTATAAATAGGCTGTGATAAACCCTAGCCTCCATTCTATTCTCTTTCCTGTACGTTCATTTCTTCACCTCTTTCTCTTCCTCAATGGTTGCAGAAAAACCTAGATCTGTTTTCATTTCAAAATCAAGGCTAAAAATTTAAAGTCCTCAGAAAATTTCCGAAAAATTATATGTTGAAGATATCAATGATACGAATCAGCGTCTGCTGTCTGTTTTTCGAGATTGTGCTTCGATTTGCGGGAAATCGCGGTCAAACCCGATAATTTCGAAACCCATAGGGTTGATTTGGGGCTTTTTAATTTCGGCTTCAATCGAAGAAATTGGTATATGGGTTTAGGAGAGGGGGGCCTACGGAGTTGATTGGTGGTGGCGGTTTCGCCTGGAATCGAGCGTGGTGGCCGAAAATTGCGATTTAGGGTTCGAAGGGGGACGGCGTCCGGTAGCGAATGGGGTGACCGGATCTTGGCCTCAGGAGCGGCCGGAGGTGGGGAGTGCGATGGAGGCGGCGACGCGTTGGATGGAGGCAGAGGGTGGCGTCGATGTCCGGTCAAAGATGAGCAGGTGGCGGCCACGTGATAATTGCGTGAATAGGGTTTCGGCTTCACCGTGTTTGCTGGGGAGAGAACGTAAGTGACGTGGCAAATTTATTTAGATCGTAATAAAATTCCAGACGCGTTGACGCTGGTTTGGATGAATTTGGAGAGCGTCAAATTTTTGGGTTTAAATTGAATTTGAATTCAATTTAAATTCGAAAGGTGAGTGTTTAACCCACTCACAACTTCTAAAAGTTCTTATGTTTGTTAAATTGAATTTAAATATGAGTAGAAATTTGTTTATGACTGTTTGGCGTGTTTTATTTACTATTTCTGTTTAAACGCATTTATTTAATATAAACTGTAAATTTATTT
Organism: Allium cepa; assembly: GCA_030765085.1. Classification (NCBI taxonomy): domain Eukaryota; kingdom Viridiplantae; phylum Streptophyta; class Magnoliopsida; order Asparagales; family Amaryllidaceae; genus Allium; species Allium cepa. Next base: position 926,834,905 of record CM060939.1, read on the forward strand.
ATTTATTGCATATAATTTGACAGTTAGAATTCATTTATTTGCATATTAACTGCCTGTCATAGTTATGTTTATTTTTATATCATATTAACTGCCAGTTAAGTTTACATTTATTTTGCATATAAACTGCTAGTTTAACAGTTATTAGATTTATTATTGAATATAAACTGTTAGTTAGTACATGTTATTTATTACCTGTATAATTTATATGCTCTATATCGATGATTGTCTAAATTGGATGATGGTTGCAAATAATGGTTGATGGTTGATATTTGGATAAATGAATGTTTATTTTATATATAAATATAAACTGCAAGTTCGTTATGGATTATTTTTATTAATTCGAGATTGCGGTTTGAAATGATATATAACCGTAAAAATTTAAATTGCGGATTGAAATGATAAATATCCGCACCACTTGACCCTAGGGTAGAAAATTTTATACGGACACCGGATGGGTTAAATTAAATGATTCCGTTTAAAGCTTAAATTTTTGAATCTGAACTTAGATGATAATTTGAGAAACATATGATTCTACGGATTGAATTATTATCGGAATTTGAGTTTATGATAAAATTTGTATTGGTTTTAAGGTATTGTTAAAAAGAAATTATATGTAATTTCAAAGTTGAAATTTTGAATAAAAGTGAAAGTTGTCAAAATTGAGAAATTTGAGTTGTTGAAATATAACTTTGAAGTGTATTTAAAAATGGGAATAATGTAATTTAATATTTCAAACATGAATTGAAATCGATGTAAACGCAATGTTTTATTTATGGAATGAGAATAGAGTTTTGAAAGTGGATTTGTTGGAAAAAATTTGAAATGGTTTTTGTGTGGAAATGAAATGAATAGTAAATTGATGGTATTTTAAAATTCATATTTTAATATAAACTATTTTAAAATATATTACCATAAAGACTGTAATTATTAAGATTTTAAACTATTAAACTATTTTACCTATCTCAACTATATATCAAATCATTTTAACCGAGATTTTAAAACCATTTAATTTATATTAAACTAGTTAACCCTTTTTAAGTTATTTTAAAACTAATTAATCTATTTTAAAGCTAATAAATCTATTTTTAAATTATGTTAATCCACTGTAAATTTACTTAACCGTCTTAGATCAATTAAACAATATTTTAATCTATAGTTAAACTATTCTAGAGTAATTTAACTATTTATAACTACTATACTTATTTAAACTATTTCAAAATTTCTAGTCTAAGTAAAGAGGAAATGTTAATTAAATGATGGGTCTTAAAAAGAGAATAAACTGAATTGATGATTTGAAGTAAAAATGTAACCTGTTTGGAAATATGAAATTGGGAAGAAATTATGGTTTTGGAAACTGGAAATGATTTCAAAGTGAATAGGGTTTGAAAGCGAATATGATTTGAAAATGACTATGATTTGAAGTGATATGTTTTGAAATCGAATATGATATTTTAATATAAATTGTAAATCGACCTTTGAAAATATAAAAGAACCATCCGGTGTGAAAAATATAACGATTAGTTGTTAAAGAGACCGGGATCGGATATTGTCTTATAGCCGGCCAATACCGAAAACCACTTTAACAACTGTGTACGCGGTGGAGATTCCAGAATGAAGTAGGATGGTGGCGACGGTCTCGAGGTATATTACGTGGACCCAACTCCCGTGAGTTGGCATAAATGACTAAAACAGGAGCTATACCGGGCTACACAAAGGGTCGCACCCTTTCATCGAGCATGCTCCATTGGAACCCATTCGGCGGCGCCACTTTGATTCGGGGGTATTGTTCGAGGTGGGCGGAAGCTGCTGGCTTGCTGTCACCGCCGGTCCGGGAGTGCAAACGGTGTATCCACCCTGGCATTGCCTCGCGTGCCGTGTCATCTCCTTATATCGACCCCACTACGATTTTGGTTTTAAAGATCCGACCGCGTTAAGGTTCACCATCCCCTTAACGCTATTTCCTATATGATTATACTTTACCGATTAGACACTACTGTATATAGCGCAATATACTACATAGTAAATAGTTTAACGGATCCTTAAGAGATGTGAATCCTGAGCATCTTTTGAGTTACTGCACTCATATTTATTTCTGTTGATTTAACTCACATAAGATCTTTTAGTTCTGACTCGAGTGTTTTGTCTTTTCAAAATTCGCTCGGGTCAGTCCGAGCGTTTCAGGATTTGAAGATTTTATTTCTGGAGGAAAAAGACGAAGATTTTATTATTATTACTATAGATTATATGGTTCCACTACCACCCATTTAATTCCGCTGCATTGTTATATGGTATGTGTACTTTGATATGTATTGTATAGATAAAAATCAAAGGTTTGGTAAAACAGCTTCATGAACGGTATATTTGATTTTTATATTTTATCCTTCCGCTGTGAGATCCTGTTTAGTTTTCGTTCTTCTCTGTTTTTCTTATTTATCCCATAACAATCCGCCCTTACGTATGGTTTGAATTGGCACGTGTGTCTGTTTAAATCGTGCGAAAAGGCGGGATGTTACAGCTGGTATCAGAGCCAGGTTTAGCGATAAACCTTGGCTTTGTGGGGTTTGACTCTTTGTTAATAGGGTAGTAATACCCTATGCGAGTCGTTGAGCGTATATATAAGAGAGAGCGTATTTGTTAGTGTTATAAAAGTATTTTAATATTGTGTTAATCTGTTCCGTTTTGTATTTATAAATTCTGGTTGATGCATGAGACGCTATGTCATCGATAGGGATTTCTAAACACTTAATAGGACAGACAGACATGATATTTGTTTTAATATAGGTGAATGAAATAATTTTGCCTATTATATTTTCTATATATAAAATAAAATTTTCAAATGATATCTATATTTGGTTGAAATAGATTGGTTGTGAGGAATAAAATTTATAAATAATAGGTAAAATAAGATTGAAATTTAAATCAATGAAATTTGGAAATTTTAGGACTTAAGTCCGGAATTTTGAAAATTTGCTTTCAAAGGATTTTGAAGTATAATAATACTGTTATAAATATTTTCCGATATAAATATTTAGTATAATATGGAAGAATTGTTTTAAAGAAGATTTTGGAGAAAATAAATTTTGTACTTTCCTCTGTCGCTGGAAAATAATTTCGGTGATGGCGGCCGCATCATCGACTTTCATTTTCGAGTTTCGAAGGGGAAAGGCCACTGTAGTAAATTTTACTGTAGATTTATTTTGAAAATATCTAAATTTTAATTGTTTTAAATATATTTAGAGGTATATAAGTTATAAGAATATATTTGTCTATTACTTTGAAATAAATCGAAATTTAACCTGGTATTTAATTTAAAATTTCTATTTATTAATTGTTTCAATTATTGCAGTGAAATGAAGGGTTAGTAATAAATAATTGGAACCCTTAATTGAAGTAGAAATTTAATATAATAGATAGATAAGAAAAATGTAAATAAGTGTTGTAAATCTTAGAAATTGAATTAATGAAATTCTTTATTGATAAGAATTGATGCTATAAAGTTGTAAATGTAAGTTTAATTAAAATGTTAATATAATTAAAACAATAGAATGGAAGCATTAAATAAATTGAAGGTAAGCTGAAATTGTAAAACTTATGGAACAATGAATTAATTAATAGTTTCAATGACTGTAATGAATTGGAACGTAGCTAATTAATAAATTTCACTCTCTGTAGGAAATAAGAGATTTTATGATAGGTTATAAATGGTATTAAATGAAATTTGAAATTTGTAACCTACGAAATAAAGAATATTATTATTGAACATTTAATTAATCATAGGTAAATAGAAAACTTGTATAACTTCCAAATTACACCCTTATGTAACATATATATAACTTACCAAACATTTAAAAGTTGGAATGTTAATAAGTGATGTAATAGAAATTTGTACAAGTAAAAGTAGGTAGTGAAGTATTACATAAATTTGCTATTATATATGAGAATTTAATGCTGTAAACTTAAGTTATAAATGGAAATTTTACCAAAATTAAAGGTAAGTATTATAAATAGGTGATTTTAAACTTAAGTAAATGAAAGAAATTCTTTAATAAATAAGGATTGATGCGTAGAGTCATAAACTTAAGTATGATTTAAATGCTACTAGTTAATATAATAGGAAGTAAGTGACAAATAAATGACTGCCAACCCTAGTAAATGTATTAATAAAATCCTTTATTTAAAAGAATAGATGTTACAAGTTAAGAATTTAAGTGAAATTAAAAAGGATTTCTATAATCAAATACAATAGAAATGTAAGCATCAACTAAATGATTGAAATTGAGAAGTGCATTAAATATAGTACAAATAAAAGAAACTTACATGACCTGGATCAATAAAAATGAATAATTGTAATTAATAAGTTGAGATAAAGGAAAACAATCACTGAATGAGAAAATAAAATTTGAAGTTGTTAGAAATAAATGTAAATTATGAAAGGGAAATTTATGTGGTTTGAATAAAAAGAGAAAGTCAGATAACAGATGTATGAAATGAAATTATTAATAAGATAAGTTGATTGTTGTTTGAAATTGGTTGCTGATGGTTGTTAGGGCAAGGGTGCTTTAAAAATTTGGATTTGAGATGAATGAATAATCTATTTAGTTTTATCTAAGACTGTTGAGTTAATGATGCGCTAGTAGTTTATTCTTCATTCCGTACAATTTAGAAGTTTTGAACACGGATAACTATTTGTTTGTTTGATTTTATGGTTGTTTTATATTTGTTGTGTATACTGTTTGTTGAAAAGGATGGTTGTTGAATTGATTTGTTGCTAGGGATTGAAACCACTTAATTATTTCACTTTATATAGTTAACCCTTTGGATCTTATAAGTGAAATGCAGATTTCGGAAGCAATTGCTACTACTTTTGGTTCCACAAATTAAGCGTAAATTGCCCGACAAATAGGTACGTTTCGGATTTCGGTTTATAGCGCTATTTTATACATTTTCCCGTGTTGGGATATAATATTTTGGATAATATGTAATATAATTGTTATATTTTGATATTATATTTTCTCCCAAGCCTCTCCGTACAAAGGAGACTCTGCCAAAATTTTCCGTAAAGTTTTGGACCTAGAAATTTTTGAAAATGTTTTTCCAAACTTTATTTATTTAAGTATAAAGGAATATAATGATTATTAAACAGGTATATTTTATTTAAGGCAATAAATTTAGTAAATTATTGTTTATAAGTTAAATATTTTGAATAAGATGTATCGTTATTTAAATTCTTTCTTCTCCCTTCTTTTTCCTTTTCGGGGACGAAAAGTTTTGAGTGGGGGAGAGTGTAATGACCCGTAATTTTCGTTAATTTAATTTGTCATTAAAATAAGATCTATTTAAAATTTATTTAGAAGTAATAAAATTTTTGAAATTGCGTTGTTGCAACTAAATGGGAATTAAATGTTGAATTCTAAGTTAGCGGAGTTTAAGTTGACAATTTAGGATAACAATAATATTAGACCATGAACCAATACTAAATTTATACTTGGTGATAAATGAATTTCGTGGGAAATTAAGTTTAATTTTTGGATAAATTAAAATTTATACTTAGCATTGTAAATTGGAAATTTTCAATGATAAATTGATTAATCTTTAATAATTTGACATTCAAAAATTGTTAAATCATTATAAATATTTGAGAATTATAAAGTGATAAAAATTTTCAATACTAAAACTTAAATATGAAAGATTGGATTTTATTCACTAATTTTTAATTTATTTAATTAATATAAAAATAGCCATTTTGGCCACTGACTCGTATTTCGACGAAACCAGTTTCATCGAATCCGTAGCAGTGAATTATTGTAGGGTTTCAAGTTTCGTAGCGATCGGACTTATCGTTTGATCGTACGAACGCGAAACGCCGTGAAATCGATCTAATTAAAATCAATTTGAAATCAATTTGGAAATTTCGTTTTCAGCATAACTTCTTCATACGATCGAATTTGGACGTGAAACTTTTTCCATCGCGTTCAGAATATTTTAAAATACCTGTTTTGATATATGGGTTTACCAAATTTCATTCCGGGGTCAGAACGGGCTTTTGGGCCAACTATCGTTTATCACGTTTATAATTCATGCCCACCTATTCTATTTCAGTTGTCTATAAATAGGCTATGATAAACCCTAGCCTCCATTCTATTCTCTTTGCTGTACGTTCATTGGTTCACCTCTTTCTCTTCCTCAATGGTTGCAGAAAAACCTAGATCTGTTTTCATTTCAAAATCAAGGCTAAAAATTTGAAGTCCTCAGAAAATTTCCGAAAAATTATATGTTGAAGATATCAATGATACGAATCAGCGTCTGCTGTATGTTTTTCGAGATTGCGCTTCGATTTGCGGGAAATCGCGGTCAAACCCTGTAATTTCGAAACCCATAGGGTTGATTTGGGGCATTTTAATTTCGGCTTCAATCGAATAAATTGGTATATGGGTTTAGGAGAGGGGGGCCTACGGAGTTGATTGGTGGTGGCCGTTTCGCCTGGAATCGAGCGTGGTGGCCGAAAATTGCGATTTAGGGTTCGAAGGGGGACGGCGGCCGGTAGCGAATGGGGTGACCGGATCTTGGCCTCAGGAGCGGCCGGAGGTGGGGAGTGCGATGGAGGCGGCGGGGCGTTGGATGGAGGCAGAGGGCGGCGTCGATGTCCGGTCAAAGATGAGCAGGTGGCGGCCACGAGATAATTGCGTGAATAGGGTTTCGGCTTCACCGTGTTTGCTGGGGAGAGAACGTAAGTGACGTGGCAAATTTATTTAGATCGTAATAAAATTCCAGACGCGTTGACGCTGGTTTGGATGAATTTGGAGACCGTCAAATTTTTGGGTTTAAATTGAATTTGAATTCAATTTAAATTCGAAAGGTGAGTGTTTAACCCACTCACAACTTCGAAAAGTTCTTATGTTTGTTAAATTGAATTTAAATATGAGTAGAAATTTGTTTATGACTGTTTGGCGTGTCTTATTTACTATTTCTGTTTAAACGCATTTATTTAATATAAACTGTAAATTTATTTATTTATTGCATATAATTTGACAGCTAGAATTCATTTATTTGCATATTAACTGCCTGTCATAGTTATGTTTATTTTTATATCATATTAACTGCCAGTTAAGTTTACATTTATTTTGCATATAAACTGCTAGTTTAACAGTTATTAGATTTATTATTGAATATAAACTGATAGTTAGTACATGTTATTTATTACTTGTATAATTTATATGCTCTATATCGATGATTGTCTAAATTGGATGATGGTTGCAAATAATGGTTGATGGTTGATATTTGGATAAATGAATGTTTATTTTATATATAAATATAAACTGCAAGTTCGTTATGGATTATTTTTATTAATTCGGGATTGCGGTTTGAAATGATATATAACCGTAAAAATTTAAATTGCGGATTGAACGATAAATATCCGCACCACTTGACCCTAGGGTAGAAAATTTTATACGGACACCGGATGGGTTAAATTAAATGATTCCGTTTAAAGCTTAAATTTTTGAATCTGAATTAGATGATAATTTGAGAAACATATGATTCTACGGATTGAATTATTATCGGAATTTGAGTTTATGATAAAATTTGTATTGGTTTTAAGGTATTGTTAAAAAGAAATTATATGTAATTTCTAAGTTAAAATTTTGAATAAAAGTGAAAGTTGTCAAAATTGAAAAATTTGAGTTGTTGAAATATAACTTTGAAGTGTATTTAAAAATGGAAATAATGTAATATAATATTTCAAACATGAATTGAAATCGATGTAAACGCAATGTTTTATTTATGGAATGAGAATGGAGTTTTGAAAGTGGATTTGTTGGAAAAAATTTGAAATGGTTTTTGTGTGGAAATGAAATGAATAGTAAATTGATAGTATTTTAAAATTCATATTTTAATATAAACTATTTTAAAATATATTACCATAAAGACTGTAATTAATAAGATTTTAAACTATTAAACTATTTTACCTATCTCAACTATATATCAAATCATTTTAACCTAGATTTTAAAACCATTTGATTTATATTAAACAAGTTAACCCTTTTTAAGTTATTTTAAAACTAATTAATCTATTTTAAAGCTAATAAATCTATTTTTAAATTATGTTAATCCACTGTAAATTTACTTAACCGTCTTAGATCAATTAAACAATATTTTAATCTATAGTTAAACTATTCTAGAGTAATTTAACTATTTATAACTACTATACTTATTTAAACTATTTCTAAATTTCCAGTCTAAGTAAAGAGGAAATGTTAATTAAATGATGGGTCTTAAAAAGAGAATAAACTGAATTGATGATTTGAAGTAAAAATGTAACCTGTTTGGAAATATGAAATTGGGAAGAAATTATGGTTTTGGAAACTGGAAATGATTTCAAAGTGAATAGGGTTTGAAAGCGAATATGATTTGAAAATGACTATGATTTGAAGTGATATGTTTTGAAATCGAATATGATATTTTAATATAAGTTGTAAATCGACCTTTGAAAAAATAGAAGAAACCATCCGGTGTGAAAAATATAACGATTGGTTGTTAAAGAGACCGGGATCGGATATTGTCTTATAGCCGGCCAATACCGAAAACCACTTTAACAACTGTGTACGCGGTGGAGATTCCAGAATGAAGTAGGATGGTGGCGACGGTCTCGAGGTATATTATTTGGACCCAACTCCCGTGAGTTGGCATAAATGACTAAAACATGAGCTATACCGAGCTACACAAAGGGTCGCACCCTTTCATCGAGCATGCTCCATCGGAACCCATTCTATTACTTTGTGATTCGATTCGGCGGCGCCACTTTTATTCGGGGGTATTGTTCGAGGTGGGCGGAAGCTGCTGGCTTGCCGTCACCACCGGTCCGAGAGTGCAAACGGTGTATCCACCGTGGCATTGCCTCGCGTGCCATGTCATCTCCTTATATCGACCCCACTGCGATTTTGGTTTTAAAGATCCGACCACGTTAAGGTTCACCATCCCCTTAACGCTATTTCCTATATGATTATACTTTACTGATTAGACACTACTGTATATAGCGCAATATACTACATAGTAAATAGTTTAACGGATCCTTAAGAGATGTGAATCCTGAGCATCTTTTGAGTTACTGCACTCATATTTATTTCTGTTGATTTAACTCACATAAGATCTTTTAGTTCTGACTCGAGTGTTTTGTCTTTTCAAAATTCGCTCGGGTCAGTCCGAGCGTTTCAGGATTTGAAGATTTTATTTCTGGAGGAAGAAGACGAAGATTTTATTATTATTACTATAGATTATATGGTTCCACTACCACCCATTTAATTCCCCTGCATTGTTATATGGTATGTGTACTCTGATATGTATTGTATAGATAAAAATCAAAGGTTTGGTAAAACAGCTTCATGAACAGTATATTTGATTTTTATATTTTATCCTTTCGCTGTGAGATCCTGTTTAGTTTTCGTTCTTCTCTGTTTTTCTTATTTATCCCATAACAATCCGCCCTTACGTATGGTTTGAATTGGCACGTGTGTCTGTTTAAATCGTGCGAAAAGGCGGGATGTTACATGATGATTCAATGAATTGTTGTTGTTGAAATTTAACGTGAAGCTTGAGTATTGATTCGGGAACACCAGAAAAATGTAAAAAAAAAATTTCAAATGCAAGATTTTTTGGGAACGATCGAAAGTAGGGTTTATGGGGTTCGATGTTTTGAGCTCTGTTCATTTGATGTTCGCAACGCCGTAGCTCAACCGAGCGCCGTGAAACTTTGGGAGGTGTTGAGGGAGTTGTTGGCGAGATATGGCCCGAGCCGCGTCGTCGCAGGTGGCCGAGATCGAGAGGACGAGGCGATTTCTTCTATCGTGTTCATGTTGCAGTTCGCGTTTTCGAGCATATTTTGATTTCGAGTTTATTGCATTGATCTGAGCTGTGTATTCGAGTGAGAGGTTGTTGTGAGGTTTGTGGGTGGCGTTGTTGGTCGTCGGATCGTTGGCGAGCCACCGTGCACGTGCACGGTGGCGTACATGATTGTATTGTGAGTTTTGGAGGTTGCCGTGTGTTCTACTCGAGAAATTTTGAGGTTGGCTTCGGGTTTTCTCTCTTGGTCGTGTGTGAGTTTGTTTACAGTAGTTTAAAACTTAAACTTTAAAAAAAAGAAGAAGAAAAGAACAGTGGAAGGAGAAGAGGGATGCAGGAGATAGGCGCGTAAAATTTCTGGGAAGTCACGGGGTGGACTCGAGCATTGCACGATGTTTACTTCGGGTTTTAAAATTCCAAGGAATAACCAAATAGAATATTAAGTTGAAGGGTAAACAAGTCGGATGCTAATTAAGTTATTGATATTGACAGGGTTTTAAGGCTAAACTTGATTTAAATTTATCAAGAAATATTTTCAAACGTAAGATAGTTAATTTAAAATGGGACGTTAATTAAGAATGTAATTAATGTTATAATTGTGATTAAATAAGTAGTTAAAGAATTAATTAAATTTGTAATTAAAGATTTTAATAACAATCTTGTGTAAATCAATTTGTAATTAAGAATTTAATTAACCATTTAAAGTTAATTAATTAACAAATAAGAGTAGTTAACTGATTAAATAATTAATTAAGGATTAAACGATTAAGTTAATTAGTAATTAATGGTTAATTAAGTAATTAGTAATACTTAAATGAGTAAATGAGTTTTATAAATCAATAATTAAGGTTATTGATTAATAATTAATTAAGTGAATAATTAATATGTAGTTAAAAATTATTTAAATAAGTTAATTAACTAGTAATTAACTAAGCAGGAATAAAATATGGTTTATTCTTAAGCAAGTAATTAAGTTTAAAATAAATCAAACTAAATGTTGATATGAGTCGATGATTCTATTTGATTGACTCTGATATTTATTTATATCCTGTGATGTTCTGTGATATTCTAGATATATCTGTGATGACTGTGTATGATTTATCTATGATAAATTGCTATGTGAATTCAATTGTTGAATTTAAACTGTTTAAGTTAATTAGACAACTTGGCCTTTAAAATGGCGTTTGGATTTCAATGAGACCGAGATCGGGTATCAATTTGATATTTCGAAAACTACATCGATCCAAATTAAACGTTAGGTCGTGACATCTCAAGTGAAGATCGAGATGGTGTTTTCAGAATGCAAGGGTTATTGTCGTTAACTCTAAGGGTGATTCCAAAATGAGTGTAATGAGATAATGCCTTCGGTTTAGTTCGAACCCGGAACGAACTTGTATGGATTGAATGCTTTCAGCACATCATCAGGCGGACGATGAGCATTCTAAGAGATATGTTCTATAAAGGTAAACGCAGCCTCAAGCCTCATCAACCGGGAATGGCTAAAACAGGGGATGGCAGCAAGGTTAGGTGAGTCATGCCCAAGCAGGACGAGGTATAACCCTGTCTAGATGTCCCTTTTTATTCGGTTGTGTGGGCGGTTGGTCTACAGCCAACTGCAGGGTTATCTTGTTCGGGACTGTTCAGTAAGGAATGGTTCCGGCCTTATGTTGCAGGGGAGTTAGGGTGCCTCCTCGGTACGGTGATCTAGGCCACGTACTATGACGGGCGGTACCCCGGTAGCCCTGCCATTGTATGGGATCCAATTTCCAATAAGAGTCGTACGTTTTGATTGTGCCCAACTACGTTGGAATGTGAGATGTAATCATTTCAGCTATTTCTGTATTTTACTGGAAAAGCCTAGACACTATTATAATATCACTGAATTTTCTATAAAATGTTTTGGTTAGCATAAGGTAAAAACTTACCCGTATTTATGTGTGGGAAGTCTTACGTGATACCTTTATTTAAAATAATTCTCAAAGTTAAACAACTTTAAACCGTTTACTCATACCAGACCCATGTTTGACTTGGAGTTTATATTTTGTTTTCATAAACTCTTGGGTACTCAAATTTTTATGAGTAGCCAAGTGATAGGTTCGGAGTATAGAGTTTTCTGAAGGAGTTGGAGCAGAAGACCTGTGTTAGTTAGTTTATAATATTTGGGATGTATGTTTTGACAGATATGTATATGATAGTCCTGTTGTACGATATTGTAGAACTCTGATGTATATATAACTATGTAATAGTTATGTTGATGTATTATATTTTGTTCCGTTCCGCTGTGAAATTCTGATGTTGTTATTCTTTCTTTCTGCTCTTTTCTATTTCTATCTCTTTCTTTTCTTATTGATGACACGTCTTTCTGGAGTTAGAAAGTCGGGTCGTCACAGTTGGTATTAGAGCGCTAGGTTGAGCGAGTACCTAGGCTCTGGAGTAATATTTATCTTGAGAGTGCGTATTTGTATTTTCATATAATTATATACCTATCTAAATTTGTTGAGTTACCTGTCCAGGTGGCCAACATGAGTTCTGGAAGAAGAGGCAGAGTTAGGGCTAGTACTTCGATTGATAATGGTCGAAGTCAAAATGCTAGTGAGGCTATAAATCCAGTACCGCCTCAAGTTAGTTTTGCCGCTTTATGTAAAGATTTCATCAATCTTGGAGGCCAACCATTTAAAGGGTCAGAATCGATAATTGAAGTTCAAGCATGGCTACGTTCTTGTGAGTGCATTTTTAAGAGTATGAGATTGTCGGATGATCGGAAGAGGGAAATAACATCGTGGCAATTGCAGGGAGGCGCAGCAGCATGGTGGGAAGCAACAATTGCAAATGTTCCTGAAGAAGATATTTCATGGGAAAGATTTAAGGAGTTATTTGAGGAGAAGTTTATGCCAACAGTAGGGAAAACTCAATTGTGCCAGGATTTTCTGAATTTGAAGCAGGAAAGCATGACTGTTTCTGAGTATGAGACCAAATTCAACGAACTTTCATGCTTTGGACTTGGACTCATTGATACTTCCCTCAAGAAGAATGAAAAGTTTGTGCAAGGATTGAGGTCTGAATTTCACGATAAGATGACGGTGCTCTTGAAAGGATCTTTTGTTGATTTGGTTGATATGGCTTTGAAGTGTGAGAATTTGATGAGCAAGAAATCAGAGGCAACAGCAGCAGTTTCGAGAGGGAATTTCGTTAATCCAAATAAAAGGAAGTTTAATCCACTTTGGAAAAGACAAGGCAAGAGAAAGAAACCGGGAGGAAGCAATAACGGACCCCGCAAGTGTTATAATTGTCAGCAAATTGGACATTTGGCAAATCATTGTCCTCAAGGAGGATCTCAGCAACAACAACGTCAGAGTGGTCCAGGATCAGTAGTAGTTCAGAGATCGTTGTGTTTTAATTGTCATTAGCCCGGTCACATGATGTGACGACTCGGAATTTTCGAGCATTTATAATCGGAATATTTAATTGATTTTAAATATTCAAGATAATAATGTTAACTCGAATTACGAATATCATAATTTATTTAACAATTAAATTGTTGAATTTAATAATTGAAATTGGATAAAATATGAAATCTGTAATTTTAAGCCCGTTTAAAATAATTTGAAGGCTTATAAAATTTATATTGATAATACTGAGGATAATAAAAGTTGTAAAATTGAAATTAACAGTGGTTTGGTCTGTTTTAAAAATATATCGTTTAAATTGAATTTAAAAATAGCCTTCCGAGGCACAGTCTCGGAATTCGACGAAACCAGTACCCTTGGATCCGTAATATTGAATTATTATCGGACTTCAAATTTCGTATTGTTTGGAGCTAGTGTGTGAGTGTACGAAGAATATTCGCGCTGGAATTTCATTGATAATAGTCGATTTAAATTGAAATTTGAAATTAAATTAATACATTGTTTAACCAGTTAACCTTCCGTCGAAATAATTTCATGTCAGCTAAGGTAAGCTTATAATTAGTCGAGCCTTCTTGAACATGCTTTGTTTTTTTTTAAGAAAATAATAATACTTATAATACCCCGAGACGTTCAACGTAAGGATTCTAAAGCAAGCTACCGGAAAAAATAATATAATTGAACCCCTTGTTTTCCTCCAGAAGTAACAACTCCACTCCCCTTCAATTCGAAATTCTTTAATGACCGAAGTCCCATTTTCTTATAAATCGACTTCGAATACCCTACTCAAATTTTCGGCCTCGAAATCGAATTCGTTTCAAGGGGAAAAGAGGGGATACACGGTTAAATCGCGAGCAAGGCCAAGCGTTGAGGCACGACATGGGGGTCGCGACCAGGCGAGGCGACTCAGGGTTTCTCACGACTTCGGCAACGAGATGTGTGATGGGTTGAATCTGGATGGTGATTGTGGATTCACGATTTGGAAAGGCGCGACTTTGGGGGAGGCCGCGAGGTTGACATTGGAGTCGCGGTATCGTGTTGGGCTGTTGATAGATGCTGCGAGTTCGCGAGTGGGGGTCAGGGATAGGCGATTGCGGCCGGCGACACACTGAGGCTGTCGTGATTTGGGGCTGTGTAACAGTAAGGTGGGGAGGTGATGTATTCATCTTTACTGTTACTTTTACAATTTATAGGTTTGTAAATAAAAAAAAGGGGTTTGTGTGAAAGAAAATATGTATAAGTGCACATACTTTTTATATAGACCAGAAAATAAAATATATATATGTATACATTTTTAATTTCTATAGTAGGAAGAAAATTTTGTATATAGCTTTTGAAATTGTAGAATTTGTATAAAACTTGATTTTTAATCAAGATAATTTATTTTTATAAGTATAAGTGATTCCGGAAAAGAAATAAACATATAAGTACGCATTTTAATTTGCTAGCTTGTTTTAAAAAAATAAAAAAAATGTATTATAGGTAATTAACTTGTTTAATAAACTGATTTATTTATTTTAGTCACCAAAAGTAAATTTATCTAAGGAAAATTTGTTAAAACAAGAACTTTTAAAATAAAAATCAATAGTTAGTTTAATTTTACCAAATGGAAATTTAATTATTCGATTAGTTCGAATATTAATGAAAATCATATAATGTTTTACAAGGTCAAAAACCGTGAAACCAAGGCAAAGTAGAAGTGGATTGCAAAATAAAAGCAAAGGTGAGTTAACCTCACTCAGTTAATTTAAAATTTAAATTTAAATGATTAAATTTATATAAATGTTTTGAATGGATGAATTGATTGATGTGCTGTATAGTATAGCATATATTTGAAATTGGTGTTATATACTGTACTAACATCTGTGGATGCAGGGAAACAGGTTGAAGGGATCCAACTGGATTCCTCAAATTTATTTAGATCATTTAATATTCTGTGTTATGAATATTTGATATCCTGTGACGATGTTATTGATAATTGAAATATTGGATGGTATGGTTGAATTGAATATCTCAATGTAATGAGTTATCAAAATCTATAGGATTGGATTTGTGAAAAGGAATCAAAGAATAAAATTTTAAGTAAAATAAAATTCTCGAGGACTTGAATAAATTTAATAATGAATTGAAAATTAAAATAAAGTAAAAGCAATTTCAAAATTTTAATAAATATGGAAAAAGAGGGAATTTTGAATTAACAGGGGAATAAATATTAAACTAAAGTGATATTAGTTCAAAGATTAAAGAAGTCATTTTTAAATTAAGGGTTAAATTTGATCGAAGGATAAAAAGGAATTTTGGAAATTTGAAATTGGTATTTTGATAGGGTTTTAACTCATAATAAAGAAGTAAAAATCTTAAAGTTAATGGAATTTAAATAAATAAAGTAAGTGAAGGAATTTATTTCAAAGTGAAGTAAATTAGAAGTTAATTGTAGATTATATTTAAGTGTCTGGAATTGAAATTAAAGAAAAGTGAGATTTTGAATTTTATAATCTGGGTTTATAAAAGTGAAATGGGTTTGGAAGTATAAAATTCCAGGTGTGAATTTATTAAAGAAATGGTAAATTTGTTTAAAAATAAATGGAGATTTATTTTTAAAGAATGTAGAAGAGAAGAGTATTTCTTGGGATAGCCAAGTATAGTTTTCAAAGAAATTTTAAATATAAGTGAAAGTTTTTAACAATGGTTTTAAAATGCATGTTTAGGAAATTTATTATCTCTAATGTTTAACTTTTAAGGCAAGTGTTTTAAAATCTATTAATGTAACAATTATATAAGGGTGACTTGGTATTATGTTTCGAAAGGAAATTTAGTTTACATTTTTATAAAATGATTTTATTTAAAATATTTTTAAAGCATATATATTTTAATAAAGTATTAAGGAAGTTTTGAGTTTAAAGTTATAAGTATGTTCTATAATAAAGTGCTTTTAAAATTTATTTTAAAATCTAAAAGTATTTTGAACTTGGTGTCCGAAAGGAAATAAAATTTAGGGTAATGTATTCCGTGAGCGAAAACTGGGTTGGAACTGTTTAAAAAGGATTGGAAATAGAATTATATATTGTGAAGATATTTTTGGAGATTAATAAATAATTTGGAAAATTATTTATTGGTTGATGGTTGTTTTGTGAATATAATTGATAGTTAAATAACCGACTATCAATATTGGACAATGCGTTGATCGTTTCGAAGAGACCGGGATCGAGATTTATGTCTCGAAAACCACTTCGATCTGGTTGTACGTTCCGTGAAAACGATTTGGATTCGAAGATGGAGTAGTGAAGTGCAAGGGCTAGTCGCTACTAATCCTGAGGATATTTCCAAAATGGATGTAGTAGGAATAGTGCCTTAGGTTCCGTTCGTACCCGGGACGGACTTGTATGGATGAATGCTTATGAAACATCGTCAGGTGGATGATGGGCATTTTAAGGGACATATTCTAAAAAGGTAACGCTTAGCCTCAAGCCTCATCAAATGGGAATGGCTGAAAATCAGGGGATATGCAACAAGGCTTCGTGGGTAGCCCCCACTGGAGGGTGAGGTCATCCTTGTCTAGATGTCCCTTTCTTTCGGCTTAGTGGGCGGTTGGTGATCCCAACCGCGGGGTGATCTTGCTCGGGACTGTCCAGAAAGGGATGGTTCCGGTCTTGTGTTGCAGGGGAGTTAGGGTGGCTCCTCGGTACGCTGATCTAGACCAGGTACTGTGACAGGTGGTACCCCAGTGCCTAGCCATTAGTTGGAATCCATTTTCCCTACGCGCCCGTAAGGTTTTGATTGTGCCCAACTATTGCTGAAACGTGAGATGCAAGCATTTCAGCTAGATTCTATTTACTTTCTATAGACACTATTATAACATCAGAGGATTTCTATAAAAATTGTTTTAGCTATCGTAAGGTAAAAACCCGACATGTTTATTTGTGGCGTGGTCTTACGAGATGCTTTTGTTTACAAAGGATTTTGGAAACTTTAATAATCAATTGGGTGTGATTTTCTCACGCTGGTAATCCAGACTGACTCGGGTGTTATTTAACTGTAATGCTCGGGTCAGACCGAGTATTATAGAATACAGGATATGATGTTGGGGAGCTCAGGAGACGAGCTGGATGACGATACGTACTCCCGTACTTGTATATATATATTATTCCGCTGTGTTTGAGTTGTTGTGTATCTTGAGTTGGTGTGTATTCATTGTATGACATTGATGTTGAGCTGTGATTGATGTACTCTGATGATGTAATATATAAACAAAGATATTTGATGTTTGAGTAAAGAATATTTATTATCTATTATATTTTATTCCGTTGCGATGGTTAGATTCTGTTGTTGATTTCTATTCTCTTCTTCTACCTCTTCTTCTTTAACCCAAATGGTTCGTATTTCCGTACAACTTGAGTTAATTTAGGTAGAATAATGTTGAATCAAGGGGTATGGATTTGCGGGCTGTTACACATGATCAAGAATTTTCCACTTTTGCAGAGGACACTGTAGAATAAAGTTTTTGCTCTGGAAGCAGGTCCATCTCCTTCTTCTCAAGGCAAAGGGTTTTGGAAGGTACCTTACTCTTAGATGGCAAATATATTAAAGTTTTGTTTGATTCGGGTGCATCTTTGAGTTTCATTTCTCTGGAATCAGTAGAAAAGTTTTCTTTCAACCCTAGTACGGTGGATCGTCCCATTTTTGTATCTAATCCTATTGGTGGGGCAACCAAATTGGATACGATCTGTAAGGACTTGAAGATTTCTTATCTGTCCCGTAGTTTCTCTTATGACCCATATGTGTTAAATTTTAAGGGATTCGATCTTATTTTGGGAATGGATTGGCTCGATAAGTATAAAGCAGTCCTGAATTGTGATGAGATGACAGTTTCATTGGAGACTGATTTGGGTAGGATTGCCAAAGTGTCGTGCGATAGTTCTGGATTTCACTTGAGTAGTCTTTTGCAAGGAGTTGAGACTTCTCAAAAGAAAGTTGAAGAAATCGATGTGGTTCAAGATTTTCCTGATGTATTTGAAGAAGTTAAGTGTGTGCCTCCGCATCGAGAGATTGAGTTTCGCATTGATTTGATTCCAGGAGCTGCGCTGATGATTCAGCCTAGTAGGAGAATGCCTCCTAGGGAGAGAGAAGAGTTAATTAAGCAGACATAGGATCTTTTGGAGAAGGGTTTGATTAGACCCAGTTTTTCTTGTTGGGGCTCTGTTGCGGTGTTTGTCACCAAATCGGATGGTTCGCTAAGGTTATGTGTTGATCATAGAGAATTGAACAAAGTGACCATTCGAAATAATTATCCTTTTCCCCGTATCGATGATCTTTTTGATCAGTTGCATGGAGCTTCTATCTTTTCTCAACTAGATTTAGATTTAGGTTTCCATCAATTGAGAGTAGCTGAAGATAGTATTCCCTTGACATCATTTAGGAGACCGAATTGTTTTTATAAGTGGTTGGTTATGCCTTTCGGGTTAACCAACGCTCCTGCCTATTTTGTTGACCTGATGAACCGAGTCTTTCGGGATGTGTTGAATAAATTTTTTCTGGTATTCATTGATGATATCTTAGTCTACTCCAAATCGGAAGAGGAGCACAGGCATCATTTGAGGATTGTATTGGAGACTCCGAGGAAGCATGTGTTGAAGGCAAAGTTTTCAAAGTGCCATTTCTGAAAATTGGAAGTTAAATTTTTAGCGCACATTGTTTTTGGAAAAGGTATTTCTGTAGATCCAACGAAGGTTGAAACTATTTTTGGAATGGAAACAGCCAGAGACGCCAACTGAAGTTCGCAGTTTTCTGGGTTTGGCTGGCTACTACAGAAAATTTATCAAGGACTATTCCAAGACTTCTTCGCATCTGACTAAGCTGACTAGAAAATGAGCTAAATTCAAATGGACACCCCAATGTGAAGAAGCTTTTCAGGAACTGAAGACAAGGCTAACCAGTGCACCAGTGCTTGCTATTCCGAATGGGAAGAGCAAATTTGAAGTTTATACGGATGCTTGTTTAGTTGGACTGGGAGCAATTCTGATGCAGAATGGTAGAGTAATTGCACATGCTAGTCGGCAATTGAAGCCACATGAGAAGAACTATGCTACGCACGATCTTGAACTGTTAGCTATTGTTTTTGCTTTAAAGATCTGGAGACATTATCTTTTGGGAGAAAAGTTTTGAGTTATTCACGGATCACAAACCGTTCAAATATATATTCTCTCAAAAAGATCTTAATTTAAGACAGCAGAGATGGGTCGAATTTTTGGCATCTTATGATCTGGATATTTTGTATACTCCGGGAAAAGCGAATGGTGTAGCTGATGCTCTTAGTAGAAATGCGGTCTTATCTCTACTGGAAGTCGTTCCATCTCTCTAGGATAGAATCATTGGTAAGCAAATGGAGGATAAATCTTTTAAGGAAATAATTCTTGGAACTAAGGACGGTCGATATTTGGATTTCAAGATGGACGATCAAGATGCTTTAAGGATTAATGGTCGTTTGTGTGTGCCTAATATAGATGGACTGAGGCAAGATGTCTTAGCTGAGTGTCATCGCTCCAAATTGAATATTCATCCGGGAATCTCAAAGATGTATAAGGATATGAGGATAGTTTTCTGGTGGCCGAATGTGAAGAAGGATGTAGCTGCTTTTGTAAATAGTCGTGCCGTCTGCCAACAAGTTAAGGGGGATCAACAAAAGTCAGCCGGACTATTGCAGCCTTTGGAAATTCCAAATTGGAAGTGGGAGATGATTTCGATGGATTTCATCGATGGTTTGCCAAGAACCAGGAAAGGAAATGAAGGAATATGTATTATTGTTGACCGTTTAACGAAGAGTGCCCGTTTCATACCAGTTAAGACAACTCGTACTGCAGCTTCTCTGGCGGAAATTTTATTAAAGGATATAGCCAGATTGCATGGTGTTCCTGTCAGTATAGTAAGTGACCGTGATCCTATTTTCACTAGCAAATTCTGGGAAGCTCTGCAATCAGCAATGGGAACAAGTTTGAGATTAAGTACAGCCTATCATCCTCAGACGGACGGACAAATGGAGAGGCTTAATCGAATTCTGAAAGACATGTTGCGATCTTGTGTATTGGATTTTGGAGGATCGTGGGAAGACCATCTTCATCTAGTGTAATTTTCTTATAATAACAGTTACCAAGCGAGTATTAAGATGACTCCGTATGAAGTTCTATATGGAAGCCCGTGTAGATCCCCATCCTGTTGGATTGAATCAAAAAATCGACTTGTACTCGGACCCGATCTAATTTGAGAAGCTTCTGCGAAGGTTGAGCTTATCAAGAAAAGGATGAAAGTTGCTCAAGATCGTCAGAAGAAATATGCAGATAAGAGACGAAGACCATTGGAATTTGAGATTGGATATTTAGTTTTTATTAAAGTTTCCCCGATCGGAGGTGCTATAAGATTCGGAAAGACGGGAAAACTTGCTCCGAGATATATTGGTCCATTCTGAGTACTAGAAAGAATTGGAACTGTAGCCTACTGTAACGACCCGGCTTCCTACGCCCAGGAAGACGTATCGTTCTTAAAAAAGAAGGGGGTGAGAAAATAGAAAAATTAGAGAAGAAAGAACAACAACATCAGGCTCTCACAGCGGAATGAATATATTATACTAACCACATAAGTATTTACATAATCTATAACATCAATCAGAGTTATACAGATTATACATCACATACTAGACAGTTATAGACCATGTCTAGTTATACAACTCAATACACAATACAACACAGAGATACCAACACAGGGGAACACTATATCTACAAACGCTGAAGCCTCCTGCTCCATTGCTCCTCCAGAATTCGTCGAAGCCAACCTGAATCCCTTGGATACTCGTAAAAATTTGAGTACCCGAGAGTTAAGGAAAACAGAAAATAAACTCCAGGTCAGACATGGGTCTGGTGTGAGTAACAGGTTAAAGTTGCTTAATTTTTAAATTTTTTGAAACAAAAGGTATCACATAAGACTTTCGACAAATAAACATGGGTAAGTTTTTACCTTACGCTAACCAAACATTTGATAGAAAATCCAGTGATATTATAATAGGTCTAGGGTTTTCAAGTAAATAGAAAATTGTCGAAATTGTTACATTCATTAAATTTCAGCTACCAGCCACAAAAGTGGGTAATATAATCAAAACCGTTGGCACTTATTGGATTTTGGATTCCATACAATGGCATGGCTACTGGGGTACCGCCCATCACAGTACGTGGCCTAGATCAACGTACCGAGGAGTACGCCCGCTCCCCTGTAACACAAGGCCGGAACCATTCCTTACTTAACAGTCCCGAACAAGATAACCCCGCAGTTGGCTGCAGACCAACTGCCCACACAGCCGAATAAAAAGGGACATCTAGACAGGGGTATACCTCGTCCTGCTTGGGCATGACTCACCTAACCTTGCTGCACCTCCCCTGTTTTAGCCATTCCCGGTTAATGAGGCTTGAGGCTGCGATTACCTTTAGAGAATACATCTCTTAGAATGCTCATCGCCCACCTGACGATGTGTTGAAAGCATTCAATCCATACAAGTTTGTTCTGGGTTCGAACGAAACCGAAGGCATTATGTAACGACTCGGTATTTTCAACCATTCGCATCCATTATAAGTGCATAGGCAGACACTCATGCCGGAACTGAATTGCTCAAAATACCGTGTTGTAAATAAAATTTTGGCAAACCTCAGAATATACAGTAAATAAAAATCACAGATCACAGACACAGAGTATATAAAAATGCAGCGGATGAAAAAGAGATAGTAGTTCATGAAGCAACTATATAAATATGAGATACATCAGAGTTAAATAAGATACAACAGAAGAGTAACAGGATACATCAGGTACAAATCAGATACATCACTGAACCACTGGATACTGAAACAAAATAGATGGCTGGATCTTCAAGGAAAGCTCCAACGCCGAAGGTGAATCTTGAATGCTAACTCAATCAATCTGACCCAAGCGTAAAGCAAAACACAAAACCCTCGAGTCAGGACATAAATACTTATAAACTGTAAATCAACTCAAGTGAACAGTAACAAAATGCATCAGTAACTTAAAGGATGCTTGGGACCACCCATCCTCTAAGGATCCGTTAAACTATTTACTATGTAGTAATATACGCTATATACGGTAGTGTCTAATCAGTGAAGTATAATCATATAGAAAATAGCGTTAAAGGGATGGTGAACCTTAACGCGGTCGGATCTTTAAAACCAAAATCTTAGTGGGCTCGATATAAGGATATGACACGGCACGCAAGGCAATGCCAGGGTGGTTACACCGTTTGCACTCCCGGACTGGTGGTGACGGCAAGCCAGCAGCTTCCGCCCACCTCGAACAATACCCCCGAATCAAAAGTGGCGCCACCGAATCGAATCACAACAGTAATAAAATGGTTTCCGATGGAGCATGCTCGATGAAAGGGTGCGACCCTTTGTGTTGCCCGGTATAGCTCCTGTTTTAGTCATATATGCCAACTCACGGGAGTTGGGTCCACGTAATATACCTCAAGAACGTCGCCATCATCCTACTTCATTCTGGAATCTCCACCGCGTACACAGTTGTTAAAGAGGTTTTCGGTATTGGCCGGCTATAAGTCAATATCCGGTCCCGGTCTCTTTAACAACCAATCGTTATTATAACCCGTAGTTATAACTTTAAAACAATATTTTATACTTCAAAATAAAATATCCTTTTCAATCCAAATCTTTATCAAAATAAAATTAAATCATTTCCAAAACCATTTCAATATATCATCGTAAAATATCTTTCAATTCAAATATTTATCAAAATAAATATCAAGTCATTTCTAACCATTTCAATATATTAAATTTTCATACCCTTTCAACACTACCTTTCAAATCATTTTAATATATCAAAATATCATAACCTTTCAAAGTTTCAGTTCCAAAATATCATATGTTTCAGAACTTCTCTTTAAATCATGTTAATATCAAAATGTCCTATCTTTCAAACTCCGTTTTCAAATCATTTAATATCAAAAATATCATATCTTTCAAAACTTCGTTTCAAATCATTTTAATATATCAAAATATCATATCCTTTCAAAACTTCGTTTTCAAATCATTTTAATATATCAAAATATCATATCCTTTCAAACTTCATTTTCAAATCATTTTAATATATCAAATATCGTATCTTTTCAAAACTTCATTCATTTC
Source organism: Allium cepa (assembly GCA_030765085.1). Lineage (NCBI taxonomy): Eukaryota > Viridiplantae > Streptophyta > Magnoliopsida > Asparagales > Amaryllidaceae > Allium > Allium cepa. The sequence goes on from CM060939.1 coordinate 926,858,330, forward strand.
AAATCATTATTCATTTTATTCAATCTAAAATACCATTTCAATTCATATTTTAAAACAGTATATATTCCAAAAATCATTTTTAATCATTAAAATGAAGTTATTATGTTTAATAATTAAATTATTAAATTTCCAAAATTTTCGACTTCCAAAATTCATTTATTCACTTAAGTTTATCAGAACAGTGAAAATTCACTTTTCGCATCATTTAGAAAACTCTACGGAAAGTTCATTCAAAACAGTTCAATTTAACAAAAGACAACGTTTAAAAATGTTGTAATAGAGTTTTCTTAAATTTCAAATAAACTTAGTTAAATTCAAAAATCATAGTACTTACAACAATTTCTATAATAGTTTTTTTTCCAATAGCTTTTTTTTAGTTCATTATCATCAACTACAGTATTTACAATTGCTGTAATATTGTTTACATTGTAATTAATATCATTTCAAAAATGCAGTCAATTAACTTCAAATATTCAATAAAATTTCTCAACCAGTTATATTTTTATTAAAACATTTTTAACTTATAAAATCATACATTTTCACATTTATAAACATCATTTAATTTTCCTCAAGTTCATGATTTTATAAAGTTAAATTTCCATTCAAAAATCAAGATTTAATAATAATTCACTTATAAAAATGCAATGTTGAATTTTTAAAATCCATTACATTAAATTTCAACTTAACACTAAAGTTCAAATCCTCAAATATAACTTTGTTTTATTTTTATTTACTTGACTAAAAGTTCACTTTTACATCAATTTCATAATTTCCAGTTTTAGTTATATTTCAAAATTTCAACTTACAATATTCATTCATTTCACATTTCAACTTTGTTAAAAAATCATTAATATGATATAAAATCACTTTTAATTCATTTAAATTCAAATTATCATAAAATTATCATAATTTCATATTCAATTTAATTTCCAATTATAATTAAATCAAATTTTCCAAAATAACTTACGTTCAAAATTTTCATTAATTCATTTCACTTACAATTGTTCAGAAAATCAATAATATTTTACAAAAATCATTTTCTATTAAATCTCAAATAAAAATATTATATTAATTAAATTTCTAAAATATTTTAAAATCTTTAGAAAAACATATTTTAACTACGGGCCTGTATAAAATTTTCTACGCTAGGTAAAGTGATACGGGTAATATATCATTTCAGCCCGTAATTTACAAAGAAAAATCAGGGTTTTATCGTTTCAAACCCGCAATCCCAAGTCAAAATGAAAATTTTTAAACCATTCAGGCCTATCATTTCAGCCCATAACATTTTTTTCCATCAGGGAACTTGCAGTGTGATCATATGCAGAAATAATATAAACAAGGTCAATATCACAATATACAGTCATATATCAGATGTCAGGTGAAAATTAACAGTTTTAACATGGTAATAATATGGTAATAACATAGCATAGCATATCATATGATCATCATTAACTTGCATAAAAAAAAATTTATTACTAAACACTTGTCATCAATTCACTTTTCATAAGTATAAATGTCAGAGTGAGAAAGACTCACTTTTTCAAGCTGAAGACCAAAACAACAAACACAAGAGCGGTTCCAAAAGTATGACAAGCATGATACAGCACGACTTTTGATTTGAATGAGTGGAGAGCCTTGATATTTGTCTTGTAAACAAAAACCAAAACAAGACAATACACACATAAATATTCAACGCAAAACAATGTTGAAACAATGAAAATACGAAGCAACAAAGGAATAGATTACTTGACCTTGCTTTAACCATTCAAATGCTTGGCCTAGGAGGTTCTTGGGTTCAGCCATGATGATGATATAGCTCAGGTTTGGCACCATAACTCACGGCTAGAAGGAGTATGGAGTGGTAGGGTTATAACATGAAGCATACAATTGATCAAGGCAACATATATGAAGTGTTTGAGCACAACAAGGCTCGGCCTTGGTCAAGTGGGGCTTGGCCATACTTGTACAGGTTTGGACAGTAGATGGAGGGGTGTGGGGAGGTCTAGAAAAGGTGGTTGTGGCGGCCTATGGTGGTGGCCAAGGTGGTGGATGAAGATATGAAGTGATAGGGTGGCTATCATGAATGTTTCAAGGCTTTATGCATTGTTTTTGTGGAGTTTTGGTTCATGGAGACTTGGCCATGTCAATTTCAGATCTGGTAGAGGCTAAAATGAAGTGTAGTGGTGGTAGCAAGGTGGTGGTCATGGCTAGAGGTGGTGGCCATGGTGAAGTATGAAGGTGGTGAAGTAATAGTGGTGGCTAGTGCATTGTTTTGGACATTATTTGCAATTTTGCGGAGTTTTGTCACCAAGGGAGGTGTGGCCATAGATGGATCTGAAATGATGGCTGGAAATGATGCCAAGGAAGAGTGGTAGGGGATGGTGGAGAGTATGGTGGTGATGGTGGGTGGTAGAGGCCAATCCAGAAAGCATAGAAAACTAGGCAAAATACATAGAAAATGAGAAGAAAAAGGTAGAAAAAGATGTAGCCATTACCAGATTTTTTTTCTCAAGATGGAGGCCATGGTTTTTAGGGTTTTGGAGCTTGAAAATTTGTGAATAATATGAGGGAGTCAGCTACAAAGGATGAGGAAACGAATGACTAAGATAAATTGATGTATTAATTGCAAAAAGAAACGGATAAAACATCTTTACGTTTCAGGCTTTTAAGATCTCTTAACTTTCTAAACCTTTTGCATTTCCTTTTCTTTTTAATTTTATAAAAACAAAATAAACTCAGAAATGTTATTTAAAACCGAAACTAAGTAAGAATAAAATAGCAACCCTGACGCTATTTTATTCGCATCTCCGTATGCGATCTTTGTGACTGATTGTTTCTACACTTGCTTATGTGTTTTGTCACTTTATAATACAAAGGTTTCAATACTAGTAGTAAATATCAAAACTCTTTTAACAAACAATTTCAACTCTATTTTTAATAACAAAGCTCTTTTCTTAAACCGTTTTCCAATCTATTAGTATATACAAGCCTTTACCTCACTCGGATGAGAAATCTAATTAAACGACTTAGTAAAACAAGTGGTATGAAACGCTTGTGTTCACTTCGTCGGTTAATTCTTGGACTTGTTCGATTGAACCTCTTGTGACAATTTTATTAGTGAAGATTTACAGTTTGTTCGTAAATATTTAAGTTAAGCAAGTGGTTATGGGACATGAAGCTAAACTTCTATATTTACTAGCTTAGTGTAATTGACACTTCTCGTTGATCTTGATGATCGCTTTATGAATTAGACTAGCAATTGCGCGATGTCTCTTTCATTGCAAGGTTAGACTAGACACCACTTGTGTGATTCCATTCACACATACCTTTCTGCTTTTTGGTTAGTCTTGACCTCAATCTGTGTGATTCCACTCACACATGTGGGGTAGCTCCCCATGGTCTTCGGACCGTCATGTGATAGGCCTCTTTCCCTTTTTATGATTTCTGGATTTCTTGTGTTGATTTCTGGAATTTATCTCTTTGACTTGTCATGAGTACAAGTTTAGGGTATGATGCCCTCTTTGGATCTTTGAGAAGATTCTTGTGATATTGATTTATCTCTTATCGGTTGATCTCCTGTTGATCATTATTTGCATACTTATAGTAGTATGTCAGTATGGATATTTTATGTTTATGCCATATCTTTTATTTTATATCATGTCATCTGATATTTATAGCTAGACTGATCCGTTTATTATTTTCTTATAAATAATACTCGGGTCAGACCGAGATGTTACAGGTGCTACTGCTTGACCCCTCCCCCAGTGATTCACTACTCAGACTTTTGGCTACTTGTTTAGATTAGCAGCTTTTGTTGTTTACACTTGAGATATAGACTCATAGTTGTATTCTTTTGTATAGCACGCGTTGCTATTCTTTTGTATTATCGTGGATCTTTTTAGACCACTACTCTGATGTACACTTTTATGTGATATATATTCATATCTCTTTCCGTCTTTGTGATATGGATATCTGTGATTGATTCGCATGTTATGCTTACTTCTATATTTGTTTCCGAAGATTATTTTATAGCCACCGTGTGATAAGAAATTACATGGATGGTCGCTCCTCAACAGCCTTATTCTCCGCGCTAGTTGACAGCACTACACCGTAGTGTTCTTGGCTAGCGTGGGTATAGAGATTTAATTTCCAATTATAATTAAATCAAATTTTCCAAAATAACTTACGTTCAAAATTTTCATTAATTCATTTCACTTACAATTGTTCAGAAAATCAATAATATTTTACAAAAATCATTTTCTATTAAATCTCAAATAAAAATATTATATTAATTAAATTTCTAAAATATTTTAAAATCTTTAGAAAAACATATTTTAACTACGGGCCTGTATAAAATTTTCTACGCTAGGTAAAGTGATACGGGTAATATATCATTTCAGCCCGTAATTTACAAAGAAAAATCAGGGTTTTATCGTTTCAAACCCGCAATCCCAAGTCAAAATGAAAATTTTTAAACCATTCAGGCCTATCATTTCAGCCCATAACATTTTTTTCCATCAGGGAACTTGCAGTGTGATCATATGCAGAAATAATATAAACAAGGTCAATATCACAATATACAGTCATATATCAGATGTCAGGTGAAAATTAACAGTTTTAACATGGTAATAATATGGTAATAACATAGCATAGCATATCATATGATCATCATTAACTTGCATAAAAAAAAATTTATTACTAAACACTTGTCATCAATTCACTTTTCATAAGTATAAATGTCAGAGTGAGAAAGACTCACTTTTTCAAGCTGAAGACCAAAACAACAAACACAAGAGCGGTTCCAAAAGTATGACAAGCATGATACAGCACGACTTTTGATTTGAATGAGTGGAGAGCCTTGATATTTGTCTTGTAAACAAAAACCAAAACAAGACAATACACACATAAATATTCAACGCAAAACAATGTTGAAACAATGAAAATACGAAGCAACAAAGGAATAGATTACTTGACCTTGCTTTAACCATTCAAATGCTTGGCCTAGGAGGTTCTTGGGTTCAGCCATGATGATGATATAGCTCAGGTTTGGCACCATAACTCACGGCTAGAAGGAGTATGGAGTGGTAGGGTTATAACATGAAGCATACAATTGATCAAGGCAACATATATGAAGTGTTTGAGCACAACAAGGCTCGGCCTTGGTCAAGTGGGGCTTGGCCATACTTGTACAGGTTTGGACAGTAGATGGAGGGGTGTGGGGAGGTCTAGAAAAGGTGGTTGTGGCGGCCTATGGTGGTGGCCAAGGTGGTGGATGAAGATATGAAGTGATAGGGTGGCTATCATGAATGTTTCAAGGCTTTATGCATTGTTTTTGTGGAGTTTTGGTTCATGGAGACTTGGCCATGTCAATTTCAGATCTGGTAGAGGCTAAAATGAAGTGTAGTGGTGGTAGCAAGGTGGTGGTCATGGCTAGAGGTGGTGGCCATGGTGAAGTATGAAGGTGGTGAAGTAATAGTGGTGGCTAGTGCATTGTTTTGGACATTATTTGCAATTTTGCGGAGTTTTGTCACCAAGGGAGGTGTGGCCATGGATGGATCTGAAATGATGGCTGGAAATGATGCCAAGGAAGAGTGGTAGGGGATGGTGGAGAGTATGGTGGTGATGGTGGGTGGTAGAGGCCAATCCAGAAAGCATAGAAAACTAGGCAAAATACATAGAAAATGAGAAGAAAAAGGTAGAAAACGATGTAGCCATTACCAGATTTTTTTTCTCAAGATGGAGGCCATGGTTTTTAGGGTTTTGGAGCTTGAAAATTTGTGAATAATATGAGGGAGTCAGCTACAAAGGATGAGGAAACGAATGACTAAGATAAATTGATGTATTAATTGCAAAAAGAAACGGATAAAACATCTTTACGTTTCAGGCTTTTAAGATCTCTTAACTTTCTAAACCTTTTGCATTTCCTTTTCTTTTTAATTTTATAAAAACAAAATAAACTCAGAAATGTTATTTAAAATCGAAACTAAGTAAGAATAAAATAGCAACCCTGACGCTATTTTATTCGCATCTCCGTATGCGATCTTTGTGACTGATTGTTTCTACACTTGCTTATGTGTTTTGTCACTTTATAATACAAAGGTTTCAATACTAGTAGTAAATATCAAAACTCTTTTAACAAACAATTTCAACTCTATTTTTAATAACAAAGCTCTTTTCTTAAACCGTTTTCCAATCTATTAGTATATACAAGCCTTTACCTCACTCGGATGAGAAATCTAATTAAACGACTTAGTAAAACAAGTGGTATGAAACGCTTGTGTTCACTTCGTCGGTTAATTCTTGGACTTGTTCGATTGAACCTCTTGTGACAATTTTATTAGTGAAGATTTACAGTTTGTTCGTAAATATTTAAGTTAAGCAAGTGGTTATGGGACATGAAGCTAAACTTCTATATTTACTAGCTTAGTGTAATTGACACTTCTCGTTGATCTTGATGATCGCTTTATGAATTAGACTAGCAATTGCGCGATGTCTCTTTCATTGCAAGGTTAGACTAGACACCACTTGTGTGATTCCATTCACACATACCTTTCTGCTTTTTGGTTAGTCTTGACCTCAATCTGTGTGATTCCACTCACACATGTGGGGTAGCTCCCCATGGTCTTCGGACCGTCATGTGATAGGCCTCTTTCCCTTTTTATGATTTCTGGATTTCTTGTGTTGATTTCTGGAATTTATCTCTTTGACTTGTCATGAGTACAAGTTTAGGGTATGATGCCCTCTTTGGATCTTTGAGAAGATTCTTGTGATATTGATTTATCTCTTATCGGTTGATCTCCTGTTGATCATTATTTGCATACTTATAGTAGTATGTCAGTATGGATATTTTATGTTTATGCCATATCTTTTATTTTATATCATGTCATCTGATATTTATAGCTAGACTGATCCGTTTATTATTTTCTTATAAATAATACTCGGGTCAGACCGAGATGTTACAGGTGCTACTGCTTGACCCCTCCCCCAGTGATTCACTACTCAGACTTTTGGCTACTTGTTTAGATTAGCAGCTTTTGTTGTTTACACTTGAGATATAGACTCATAGTTGTATTCTTTTGTATAGCACGCGTTGCTATTCTTTTGTATTATCGTGGATCTTTTTAGACCACTACTCTGATGTACACTTTTATGTGATATATATTCATATCTCTTTCCGTCTTTGTGATATGGATATCTGTGATTGATTCGCATGTTATGCTTACTTCTATATTTGTTTCCGAAGATTATTTTATAGCCACCGTGTGATAAGAAATTACATGGATGGTCGCTCCTCAACAGCCTTATTCTCCGCGCTAGTTGACAGCACTACACCGTAGTGTTCTTGGCTAGCGTGGGTATAGAGGTGGGGCGTCACACGATCAACGCATTTGTCCAATATTGATAGTCGGTTATTTATTTTAAGTAAAATAGAAAAAGGAAATAAGAAATTGCTTAAAAATAGCAACCCTGACATAAAAATTACAAGAAGATCTCCAATGACTTTGGAAAATTTATTACTTCATAAAAAAATATTAAGACACAAAATTTGAATTAAAAATGGTTTTAAAACATTTTCAAGGTAAAATAATAATTTAATTTTTATTAAATAGAATTTTAAATAAAGAAAAATGCAGTAAATACCAAACTAGGCTTTATAAATTGAAATAAATTCAAATAAACTTTAGAAAAATTATATTATCATTTTAAAAATACTTAAAAGTCAAAATATACATAATATAACATATTATCACATATTAAAATAAAATATAACAAAGAAGAAGTAATTCATACAATTTAAAATGGTCATTGTTAAATAACCTTATATACGCACAATATTGTAAAGGGTATAACTTTCACAATTTACTTCCGATTTCAACGAAACGAAAAGTGGTGTTCCTAGAATTTTATGTACTTTCATAATAAAAGAAAAAAATTAAATTTTTAAACTTTTAAAATTTTAAGTTGAAAGTCACAGTTTGACTATTTTGACCAAAATCAACATTTCAGGCAAATATTCAACTTACACAAGTTTGGAATTATAACTCATATAAAATCAAGATTTATATTTAAATAATAAATTTAATCATTTCAAATAAGTAAAATAAGTTTTTAAATAAAAATATTACATTAAAAATAATTAAAATATACAATAAAATAATTACAAAATACAGGGTTGTTACACTCTCCCCCACTCAAAACTTTTCGTCCCCGAAAAGGAATGAGGTATGGAAGGGCACAGAAAAGATAGAGTGAAATAGGATTAAGATAAGATGACAAGAAGATTGAAGTTATACCTGATAACTGTTGTTATAGGTAAGTTTAACAAGGTGGAGGTGATCTTTCCAAGATCCTCCAGAATCAAGAACACAAGCACGAAAAAGGTGGATTCAAAATGATTACTAAAGGTCTATCAAAGATTATAGAATGATTTCTAAATAGAAAGATTATAGAAAGATGCCTATACCGGTCTATAACAAGATAAGGGTGATAAGGACAACCAAAAGATAGTTTGAAAAACAAAATAAGGAAATGAATTTGAAAGCATGGAGATTTCAACTTAAACAGAGAATAAATCTTTACACAAGTTAAATAAATCTTAACTATCTCAAATTTCATTATCTTATTATCCAATCATCTAAAATTAACCATTTTTTTAAAACCATGGGTTTGAAAAATAATCATTTTTTGCACTCACAATGTACTTAATAAATTTTATTCTTCTTTATTCCTAATTAAAATTAAATTTATTCCTCTCAATATATTTATCACTTATGTTAAACATACTTACACTTATTATAACTACTTTCTTTTATTCTTAGTTCTTTTAAAATTAATTTATTGTAAGGTATTCAATTACCCTTTATTATATTTACCTCTGTTAATCATTTAATAATTAAAATTTAAGTGTATAACATTTATTATAACTACTCAAATTTTATTTATAAAATCTTTTTATATCGTATATTATCCAATTACATTTTTAACTTCTAAAATTTTGGTAACTTATATTTGAATGCAATTGTATTATACAAATAAAATTTCCAATTCAATCATTTCAAGCTTAAATCATTTATTCAAAAAAAAATTTCTTTTTATAATTGAAATTATTCTTTAAAAATAGAATTTAAGAATTAAATTTTCGATTTCTTCAGACCATTTAGAGATAAGAAATAATATATACATATATAATATGTCAAATCAAATTTCAATCATATATCTATATATATATATATATTATAAATCAAGTCATATTTTAGAAATTCAAATCAATTTAATTTCCCAAAACAAAGTTGTAGCAAGACTACAGAACAGTCTCTTAACTTCGAAACTCGAAAATGAACGTCGATGATGTCGCGATCATCATCGAAGTTATTTTCCGGTGACAAAGAGAAAAGCACTAATTTTAAACCTTTAAAATTCTTTGAAAACAAATTCTATTCAAAATACTTTAAATAATATAACCCTTTAAAACTTTAAACCAAAGTTCGAAATAATCAGAATTTAAATCCTCAAATTCTTGTTTTAAATTCATTTCAGTTCCCAAATAAATTTATAAACAAATATTTATAGATCTGTTTGTAGAACAATAAATGATAAATCAAGTATTATCATTTCAAATTATCAATTTAAATCATTTCATTAAGTTTCATAAATTTACTTATATATCAAAATTTATTTCATTAACCTATTTTTTTTAAAAAAAAAAATATATTATGTCCATTTGTTCTGTCAAAGTGTTTTGGAAATCTTATCGATAGCGCTGATCAGACGTATCGCTCAAAAACCCAACTCAACATCAACAACTCAAACAACACAATATATAAAACATTTTAATTTTACATACTAGTTTACAAATACACTATACATGAATAGATTTTCAAAGAAGGATAGAGATTCAAATTTTTTTGATTAACACAAATCAAAGGAGATTATGATTTAAAAATAAGTTGGAAACAAGGATGACATGATTAAATAACAGAATAGGAAGATGGATAAGCTTATATAAATCACGGGCAACCTTAACCGGGTCAACCATGACTTAAAGAATAAGATCAATGTTGATTTTTCTAGCGTAAATCTACATTCGATCTCAAGAGTTAGAGTTTGAAATAACAAAAGATATTAGCATCTAAACCAAGGATAGATAAGAATCTCTGGTGAATCGATGCTAACTGCAAAGGAGTTTTCCCCCTTTTTCAATTAAATTTGAAATTGGAGTGACCGCCGACTCACTAGAAAGATCATTCGAAGCGGAGTTATGGAATGCTCCAGAGTCAAAAGAAGATGAATAGTGAGGGATACGAATGGATTTTGGAACTGTAGGGAACGTTCCAAAATTCAAAGGAATCGAGTCAAAAGAAAAAGATTCAACTCGAATGAAAGTGATTCTGTAATTACATATACTCCATATGCTGAGTTTTGCCTAGAGCTACCAAAGCTCTGATACCAACTATAACGACTCGGTATTTTCAACAATTCGCATCCATTATAAGTGCATAGGCAGACACTCATGCCGGAATTGAATTGCTCAAAATACCGTGTTGTAAATAAAATTTTGGCAAACCTCAGAATATACAGTAAATAAAATCACAGATCACTGACAAAGAGTATATAAAAATGCAGCGGAAGATAAAGAGATAGTAGTTCATGAAGCTACTATATAAATATGAGATACATCAGAGTTAAATAAGATACAACAGAAGAGTAATAGGATACATCAGGTACAAATCAGATACATCACTGAACCACTGGACACTGAAACAAAATAGATGGCTGGATCTTCAAGGAAAGCTCCAACGCCGAAGGTGAATCTTGAATGCTAACTCAATCAATCTGACCCGAGCGTAAAGCAAAACACAAAACCCTCGAGTCATGACATAAATACTTATAAACTGTAAATCAACTCAAGTGAACAGTAACAAAATGCATCAGTAATTTAAAGGATGCTTGGGACCGCCCATCCTCTAAGGATCCGTTAAACTATTTACTATGTAGTAATATACGCTATATACGGTAGTGTCTAATCAGTAAAGTATAATCATATAGAAAATAGCGTTAAGGGGATGGTGAACCTTAACGCGGTCGGATCTTTAAAACCAAAATCGTAGTGGGCTCGATATAAGGATATGACACGGCACGCGAGGTGTAACGACCCGCCGTTCTGACCGCCCCCAGTCGGTAATTAAACCAACTTGAGACGTTCAAAATGACGGATTGTTATTCAGTTTATAGAGTTTAAACAGAATCAGCCACAGAATCACAACAATATTATAATAATATTAATATTTCACAAGAATGAATTTTTCTTACATATATCAGAGTTTGTACAATGCATTAAATTTTATACAGCGGAATATATCTTTAAGTACAAAAAATTCTTCGAAAAGGCTAAAGTGAAGCAATTTCCCCAACTCCCTCTAACTTCGCGGCCTGAAAATCTTCAAGCTGTAAAATACTGGGTCTGACCCGAGTATTATATTCAAAAGAAAATAATACACAGGTCAGTCCAATTCAAACTCAGTTATTAGTGCATAGAGGCAATAACAATCAAACAACAAGTAGACGACGGTCAAATATAAATTTACCTATCCGATCCTTTAACAAGTAATCGGATAACGGTAAATATAACACTTAACAGTGTTAAACAATAACTCAGTAGATTCAAATTATCAATGAGGATAGATGAAGGGATTATTGATGAAGACAATTTAGAAAACAATCAAAATTTGCCTAAACGGCAATTAACAACAGAATCATCAAAATCTATTCAAAATATATTGAATTGGCAACATAAAATAATTTTCATCAAAAAGAAAACATCAATTAAAACATTAGATTTGGTAGGGCTGCAGTACACACGCGTGTACGGCCTCGCCACATTTTTAAAATGTTAACTCTGTGTTGCTGCAGTTCACGCTTGCGTGCACTGCCTTGCCACTACCGTAATGAAATAGAAATCATCACAACAGTAAAAATTAACAGAAATCGAAGCTGCAGAGGTCAAGTTAGTGCTATCGTGACTCAACGCAACTGCAAATAAAACTAAGTATAACGGGCTAGAAATTTAAGTGCAAATCCACTATCAGAAATGTAGACTGCGATTAAATAGGCCCACATCAACTTCAACCAAATGCAAAAGGTCAAGTCAGTGACTCAAAGCGGCTGCAACACCAAAACCCGTACAACATGGCAGGGTCGAAATGCAATTGTTTGCATATACTCAAGTAAAACTCAAGAAAACAAGTTCCAAACAACTTATTACTGCACATTTCAACAAGTGCAAAATGTTCATAAAAATGAAACTGCTGCCATTACTTGGACACAAGGGCAACTGCAACAATAACGCAGCCACCACAAGATCACAATGCAACAAACAATGTCTCGAAGCAAATTAGTCGAGACTATCAAAATTCAGTAAAATCAGAAGCAAGCTAAGATCAACGCATCAAGAAACCCAATCAAGACAGCGACAATAAGGCACTGTAAACACAAGGTAGGACTGCAACATAGAACTCAAAACAACATAAAAGTTCCCAAATTAAATAGGGCAGCCAGTATTAGTGCACAAGGGCAACTGCAACAATAACGCAGCCGCCACAAGTACATGAAGCACGAAGGCTCGACTGACCCAGTGCGCAAAGGCAGGGGTACAAACTACATGAAAACAGCTGAAAGAAGGTGAGAGCACCAAAATGTGGCACCACAACACACAACATTATAGGACATAAAGCATCAATGCAGTTGAGAATTTTACCCTGTGCAATACAATAAAACTACAGCCACCACAAACATGCAAGAGCAACTGTAAACATAACTACAGCCACCACAAACATGCAAGAGCAACTGTAAACATAACTACAGCCACCACAAATATGCAAGTCTAAACCAACTCCAGAATGCATCATGGCAAGGTTGAAATGCAACAGTTTGCATATACTCAAACAACTCAAGAAACAAGTTTCTTAACAACTCATGGCTGCACACTTCAACAAGTGTAAAATTTTCATAAAAATGAAACTGCAGCCCCATTTTAAATTCAAGGGCAAACTGCAATAAAAATGCAGCCAGCTCAAGATCACAAGACTGCAACAAAAACTCAGATGCAACCATCAATACAACTGCATCAGCCTTAACAAGTGAATGACCAAGAGCAGAGAAAAGTTCATAATTTAAAACCATACACCAGTACAACAGATCAAACTGCCCAGTATGCCAATGGAGACCAATCAGTGAATAAGTGAAGTTCAGGTGATAATGAAAGGAAGTAAGTATAGATTGAATCTTAGCTTGTAAAAATTTTGTTGGAAAACCAAGTACAGCAAGATAGGTAGGGGTATATGAATAACTAATTTAAAACTTTGTGGTTGTTCATGCTTCCTATTACATACAGACTAACTTTATAAAATAGTACAGATAGGTTTCAAATTTTCATGCTCCTAATACATAGCCTGTCACTTACATTTAATACATAGGCTACTCTTTCCAAAACAAAAAGGCATCAGGTCACGCACACTGCAAATTCGAGAATACAAAACCTCAACAGCAACATGACTCACACATAAGTACTATGCAGAGCTCGAAGCTACAACCCAGCACATGTACACCTCAAACCAACAGCAAATGGTCAAAGGCATAACGAAGTTAAGTCCGCAAAGCAAAAGGATTCAAAGCCGAAGTTATCATGAAATCAAAACAAAACAACGCAATTTCCAGATGAATTCAAATCAAAATCGAAATCAAATTGAAAGTCAAGCCGTAATGGCAAAAGGAGTTCGAACATTTCTAAATCATCAAAGTCATAAGAGTGAACCAGTCACAAAAATCGCAAGCATCATTTTTTTTATGAATTTGATTTAAGACCGAGAAAACAGCAACATCAAAATCCAAACAACAAAGGAAATCACTAAATCGCAAGATTTAAATAAGCTAGACAGTTTAATTTTAGATGTGAGTAAATTTAATTACTCACCTTAGTCGAACGAGGAGCACGCGAGCTTGAAGACGAACGAACAGGAAGATGCGAGCGAAGTTGACGAAGGAAGAATCGAACTCGAACGAAGTTGTCGCCGACGCCTTCAATTTTGAATAACCCTAATTTTGGAAGGGGGACGAAGAAACGAGGCCGCCACTAATTTTCTTTCGTATGTTTTATTTATTTTTTTCTGATGATTTGAAGAGGAATGAGTTTCGAATATAAAAGAGGGGAGACGTGATTTTGGTCGTGGGTTATAGCGTAGGTGACGGCGTAGATTATGGTGATAAGGTAAGGCAGTGTATTCTTCTTCTTCTTTTTTTATTATATATATCATTATATTTTTATTTTTATTTTGAATTCAATTTTGTTTTGTAAATTATTTTCTTTAATAAACATATAAACGTTTTGCAGTTCAACTATCAAACATAAATTTATATTAACGTGTTTCACAATTAGACTTTTATACTTGTATTTTGTATTGATAAAATTTATTCCATTTTATTTAAGTTAAAGAAAAAATGTTATTAAAACTAACCATCCATTTATAAATTTACATAAATAATAATTCTTGTATCCCAATTTTTTTTTCTAAGTCATTAGTTTGAATTTAAAATACAAATTCAATATTCAATTTCAAACTCCAAAGTCAAATTCAAATTTTATTCAACTTTAAATAGATTAAATTTTAAAATTTAATCGCCAATTTATCCTGAAAATTTAAAATTCAAGTCAATCATCATTCGAATATTTAAAATTAATTAAATATCTTCATTTTTAAATTGTTCAAAATTTAGGGTTGTTACAATCTTCCCTCCTTAAAGAATTTCGTCCCGAAATTATAAGTTAGGAAAAACGATTGTTAAAATCTCACCGATATTTATACCCTACACAATTTTACCTAGTTCCAATCTTATAAATAAATATAGGATTCATCCCATTTATTTTATATTATCTCACTAGCTTTGTTCATTGATTTCTATAATCAAGACACAAAAGTCTTTTACCAAAATTTTCGACTTACAACACTCAGATTTAAACTTGAAATTCTTCATGCTTGAGATTTGCATATTATATCTTTTTTTTTAAAGCTGTGGACTTTCAACATATTTTAAAGATCTTCTTTAATTCATTACGTTGGAATTATGTAATTCTAATTTCAGACTATTGATTTGCTATTCAAAGTTTGAAAATACTTGCTAACTCGAAGTTTAACAAGTCCATCGTTGTTCTCACAGACTTTAGGCATACGCTGGCCAGGCGCAGGACTAAAAATCTCCAAGTACTAATTATACTTGCTTCAATTCCCAGTGAAAATACTTTTAAAATTCTTTTAAAAATGGATATGGGAAGCAAGTTCCCCCATGGATCACAGTTTACCTGGCGGTTACGCTACTATCCCAGTAGAATCGCTTGTAACTGTAGATTTCACATCTCTCTTGAATTTTGCCATGGTTGTTGCCATAGATCGCGGTTCACACGGCGGTTACACTACTATCCCAGTAGAATCGCTCGTGACCGTAGGCATCTCGCCCCTCAAATTACGCTTCGGCCTCTGGATCGCAGTTTACGCGGCGGTTGCGCCACTATCCCAGTGGAATCGCTTGTAACTGTAGGCATCGCGCCCCATGAATTACGCCAGCATCAATTTACATAATCCCAACATGATGATCCATCGTGGGGGATTCCAGTCCCAATGGACATTCCACTAATGGAAATTCTACGTAGCTACGATTTCCAATGGACACTCACGCCGAGTTCCAATCACCTTTACAAATTATAAATGGAAGGTACATTTCCATATCCTCGGTTTTAGAAAACATATGTCATATACATATAGTACTTCATTTCACATTTCGTACATATCATACCTATGTAAACTTGCATAGGATTTTCATAATAATGACTTTCCAAACTGATAGTTTTCGAATTATTACATTCACATATATAAGTTACGAAAACTCAATTCACATTCATAACAAATAGAGGATTTCTAAATTTTCCATCTCGTTTTAAAATTTTCCTCTAAATCGATTTGAAAATTTAAGGTTATCTCAAACCCAATTCACATTCATAATCCAATTCATTATCGACTTCACATTCGATTTTGATTTCACGTTACATCGTCAATTCTCAACACATAATTGATGTCTACCGATATATAACCTCTAAGCTCGTACGTCTCAGAGAAGGGTGTTAAGCTAAAAGAATAAATTCTCCGCCACCAACAGATATATATTTAATAGAGATCAATTGCTATGTCATCAATTCACCATGTTAGACATACAATCCAAATCGACTATCCAAAATTCAATGCTCAACTTATATTGTTTTTGATGTCGAAGTTAAACTCAATTTAACTCAAGATTCAATCTTTTTTGAAAATTTCCAAGTTGAACTAATTGTTCAAATTTTCCATAAATATCTTTACAAGATATATATAATTTTCCACACTTAACCATTTGAAACAAATTTCAAATATTCATTTTTCAATTTATCTTTAAAAGATAAAATTTCAAACCTTTCATTTCATATTGGAAAACATTTCCATACTTATTTAATAATAAGTAATTCACAAGTTCATTTATTTTCAACACTTGGAAAATATTCAATATACTTGAATCAAAATTAAGTATATATTCCATTCTTTAAGGAAAGCGTTCTTTTAAACATATTTATTTGAGTCAAAACGAATGTTACGTAAAACATCGTTACGACAACTCAAAAATCACTAGTATAGGGATTCGAAATTTAAGATAGATATATAAATCCCAATACTATAAACAACATTTCCTTTCGGAAACCATTTACTATAACAACAGTGTTATAGCCCACCATTTCCTTTTATTTCTCTCGAAAACGTCTATTTCAACAATGAATGTTGAAATCCACGTATTCGATACTTAATGCATTTTAAAACATCTTTAAAACCATTTACTTCATTTCATAATATCACTTCCCTAAAACATATCCGTTTTATTTAATAATATATTCACTGTCCAAAATCGTGAATATACTTCGTTAACCAATTTCAATATTCTGCGCATTTAATTCAGAATTATCCACTGTCCAAAATTGTGAATATAATTCCTAACCAACTTTTATTATCACAATATTTAACTTAAAGGATAATTCGCTGTCCAAAATCATGAATATATCTCCTTTAATAACTTCTATGTTTCATTTATCAAATTCAATTGGTTTCGAATTTATAAACAATCTTTTCAAATTCCATTTCTATTTATAAAACTTCGATTTATAAATCTTCTTTATTAATTCAATTCAATTTATATAACTCCATTATATACCAAAAATCCATATTATAAGTTAAATACTTATAATCCATTTATTTACTAAATCGTTCTTCAAAAACATTTGAAATCAATTTTCAAAAGAATTCAGAATCAAATTCCCAAGTTATAGTTCAATGATCCTCTTGGCTATAACTAAATTGACATGTCATTTTATTTCCCAATTATTATTTTGGAGATATTCAAAATATTCAATTCAAATCAATTCATTAATTCACTTAACTTTTATATTATTTTTCATAAATCTCTGCAATTTGATAATGAGTTTTTTCGAATGAGAAACTATCGCAAACCTAAAATTAGAGAGGGGAATTTTCGAAAAAATTTGAATTGTCAAAATACCTTTTATTTTTCAAAGAAAACAATTTCATACTTCTTTTAAATTTGAAAAACATTTTTCTTTAAAGCGATCCAAGTAACTATTCATATTAAACATCATAAACTGAGCTTTGTGTAAACCAAAGCTCTGATACCACTTTTGTAACGACCCACCGTTCTGACCGCCCCCAGTCGGTAATTAAACCAACTTAAGACGTTCAAAATGACGGATTGTTATTCAGTTTATAGAGTTTAAACAGAATCAGCCACAGAATCACAACAATATTATAATAATATTAATATTTCACAAGAATGAATTTTTCTTAAATATATCAGAGTTTGTACAATGCATTAAATTTTATACAGCGGAATATATCTTTAAGTGCAAAAAATTCTTCGAAAAGGTTAAAGTGAAGCAATTTCCCCAACTCTCTATAACTTCGCGGCCTGAAAATCTTCAAGCTGTAAAATACTGGGTCTGACCCGAGTATTATATTCAAAAGAAAATAATACACAGGTCAGTCCAATTCAAACTCAGTTATTAGTGCATAGAGGCAATAACAATCAAACAACAATTAGACGACGGTCAAATATAAATTTACCTATCCGATCCTTTAACAAGTAATCGGATAACGGTAAATATAACACTTAACAGTGTTAAACAATAATTCAATAGATTCAAATTATCAATGAGGATAGATGAAGGGATTATTGATGAAGACAATATAGAAAACAATCAAAATTTGCCTAAACGGCAATTAACAACAGAATCATCAAAATCTATTCAAAATATATTGAATTGGCAACATAAAATAATTTTCATCAAAAAGAAAACATCAATTAAAACATTAGATTTGGTAGGGCTGCAGTACACAAGCGTGTACGGCCTCGCCACATTTTTAAAATGTTAACTCTGTGTGGCTGCAGTTCACGCTTGCGTGCACTGCCTTGCCACTACCGTAATGAAATAGAAATCATCACAACAGTAAAAACTAACAGAAATCGAAGCTGCAGAGGTCAAGTTAGTGCTATCGTGACTCAACGCAACTGCAAATAAAACTAAGTATAACGGGCTAGAAGTTTAAGTGCAAATCCACTATCAGAAATGTAGACTGCGATTAAATAGGCCCACATCAACTTCAACCAAATGCAAAAGGTCAAGTCAGTGACTCAAAACGGCTGCAACACCAAAACCCGTACAACATGGCAGGGTCGAAATGCAATTGTTTGCATATACTCAAGTAAAACTCAAGAAAACAAGTTCCAAACAACTTATTACTGCACATTTCAACAAGTGCAAAATGTTCATAAAAATGAAACTGCTGCCATTACTTGGACACAAGGGCAACTGCAACAATAACGCAGCCACCACAAGATCACAATGTAACAAACAATGTCTCGAAGCAAATTAGTCGAGACTATCAAAATTCAGTAAAATCAGAAGCAAGCTAAGATCAACGCATCAAGAAACCCAATCAAGACAGTGACAATAAGGCACTGTAAATACAAGGCAGGACTGCAACATAGAATTCAAAACAACATAAAAGTTCCCAAATTAAATAGGGCAGCCAGTATTAGTACACAAGGGCAACTGCAACAATAACGCAGCCACCACAAGTACACGAAGCACGAAGGCTCGAATGACCCAATGCGCAAAGGCAGGGGTACAAACTACATGAAAACAGCTGAAAGAAGGTGAGAGCACCAAAATGTGGCACCACAACGCACAACATTATAGGACATAAAGCATCAGTGCACATGAGAATTTTACCCTGTGCAATACAATAAAACTACAGCCACCACAAACATGCAAGAGCAACTGTAAACATAACTACGGCCACCACAAACATGCAAGTCTAAACCAACTCCAGAATGCATCATGGCAAGGTTGAAATGCAACAGTTTGCATATACTCAAACAACTCAAGAAACAAGTTTCTTAACAACTCATGGCTGCACACTTCAACAAGTGTAAAATTTTCATAAAAATGAAACTGCAGCCCCTTTTAAATTCAAGGACAAACTGCAATAAAAATGCAGCCACCTCAAGATCACAAGACTACAACAAAAACTCAGATGCAACCATCAATACAACTGCATCAGCCTTAACAAGTGAATGACCAAGAGCAGAGAAAAGTTCATAATTTAAAACCATACACCAGTACAACAGATCAAACTGCCCAGTATGCCAATGGAGACCAATCAGTGAATAAGTGAAGTTCAGGTCATAATGAAAGGAAGTAAGTATAGATTGAATCTTAGCTTGTAAAATTTTTGTTGGAAAACCAAGTACAGCAAGATAGGTAGGGTTATATGAATAACTAATTTAAAACTTTGTGGTTGTTCATGCTTCCTATTACATACAGACTAACTTTATAAAATAGTACATATAGGTTTCAAATTTTCATGCTCCTAATACATAGCCTGTCACTTACATTTAATACATAGGCTACTCTTTCCAAAACAAAAAGGCATCAGGTCACGCACACTGCAAATTCGAGAACACAAAACCTCAACAGCAACATGACTCACACATAAGTACTATGCAGAGCTCGAAGCTACAACCCAGCACATGTACACCTCAAACCAACAGCAAATGGTCAAAGGCATAACGAAGTTAAGTTCGCAAAGAAAAAGGATTCAAAGCCAAAGTTATCATGAAATCAAAACAAAACAACGCAATTTCTAGATGAATTCACATCAAAATCGAAATCAAATTGAAAGTCAAGCCGTAATGGCAAAAGGAGTTCGAACAATTCTAAATCATCAAAGTCATAAGAGTGAACTAGTCACAAAAATCGCAAGCATCATTTTTTTTTATGAATTTGATTTAAGACCGAGAAAACAGCAACATCAAAATCCAAACAACAAAAATCACTAAATCGCAAGATTTAAATAAGCTAGACAGTTTAATTTTAGATGTGAGTAAATTTAATTACTCATCTTAGTCGAACGAGGAGCACGCGAGCTTGAAGACGAACGAACAGGAAGATGCGAGCGAAGTTGATGAAGGAAGAATCGAACTCGAACGAAGTTGTCGCCGGCGCCTTCAATTTTGAATAACCCTAATTTTGGAAGGGGGACGAAGAAACGAGGCCGCCATTAATTTGCTTTCGTATGTTTATTTATTTTTTTCTGATGATTTGAAGAGGAATGGGTTTCGAATATAAAAGAGGGGAGACGTGATTTTGGTCGTGGGTTATGGTGTAGGTGACGGCGTAGATTATGGTGATAAGGTAAGGCAGTGTGTTCTTCTTTTTTTTTTATTATATATATCATTATATTTTTATTTTGAATTCAATTTTGTTTTGTAAATTATTTTCTTTAATAAACATATCAACGTTTTGCAGTTCAATTATCAAACATAAATTATTAACGTGTTTCACAATTAGATTTTTATACTTGTATTTTGTATTGATAAAATTTATTCCATTTTATTTAAGTTAAAGAAAAAATGTTATTAAAACTAACCATCCATTTATAAATTTACATAAATAATAATTCTTGTATCCAAATTATTTTTTCTAAGTCATTAGTTTGAATTTAAAATACAAATTCAATATTCAATTTCAAACTCCAAAGTCAAATTCAAATTTTTTTCAACTTTAAATAGATTAAATTCTAAAATTTAATCACCAATTTATCCTGAAAATTTGAAATTCAAGTCAATCATCATTCGAATATTTAAAATTAATTAAATATCTTCATTTTTAAATTGTTCAAAATTCAGGGTTGTTACACGAGGCAATGCCAGGGTGGATACACCGTTTGCACTCCCGGACCGGTGGTGACGGCAAGCCAGTAGCTTCCGCCCACCTCGAACAATACCCCCGAATCAAAAGTGGCGCCACCGAATCGAAACACAACAGTAATAGAATGGTTTCCGATGGAGCATGCTCGATGAAAGGGTGCGACCCTTTGCGTAGCCCGGTATAGCTCCTGTTTTAGTCATATACGCCAACTCACGGGAGTTGGGTCCACGTAATATACCTCGAGAACGTCGCCACCATCCTACTTCATTCTGGAATCTCCACCGCGTACACAGTTGTTAAAGTGGTTTTCGGTATTGGCCGGCTATAAGACAATATCCGATCCCGGTCTCTTTAACAACCAATCGTTATTATAACCCGTAGTTATAACTTTAAAACAATATTTTATACTTCAAAATAAAATATCCTTTTCAATCCAAATCTTTATCAAAATAAAGATTAAATCATTTCCAAAACCATTTCAATATATCATCGTAAATATCTTTCAATTCAAATATTTATCAAAATAAATATCAAGTCATTTCTAACCATTTCAATATATTAAATTTTCATACCCTTTCAACACTACCTTTCAAATCATTTTAATATATCAAAATATCATAACCTTTCAAAGTTTCAGTTCCAAAATATCATATCTTTCAGAACTTCTTTTTAAATCATGTTAATATCAAAATGTCCTATCTTTCAAACTCCGTTTTCAAATCATTTAATATCAAAAATATCATATCTTTCAAAACTTCGTTTCAAATCATTTTAACATATCAAAATATCATATCCTTTCAAAACTTCGTTTTCAAATCATTTTAATATATCAAAATATCATATCCTTTCACAACTTCGTTTTCAAATCATTTTAATATATCAAAATATAGTATCTTTTCAAAACTTCATTCATTTCAAATCATTATTCATTTTATTCAATCTAAAATACCATTTCAATTCATATTTTAAAACAGTATATATTCCAAAAATCATTTTTAATCATTAAAATGAAGTTATTATGTTTAATAATTAAATTATTAAATTTCCAAAATTTTCGACTTCCAAAGTTCATTTATTAACTTAAGTTTATCAAAACAGTGAAAATTCACTTTTCGCATCATTTAGAAAACTCTACGGAAAGTTCATTCAAAACAGTTCAATTTAACAAAAGACAACGTTTAAAAATGTTGTAATAGAGTTTTCTTAAATTTCAAATAAACTTAGTTAAATTCAAAAATCATAGTACTTACAACAATTTCTATAATAGTTTTTTTTCCAATAGCTTTTTTTTAGTTCATTATCATCAACTACAGTATTTACAATTGCTGTAATATCATTTACATTGTAATTAATATCATTTCAAAAATGCAGTCAATTAACTTCAAATGTTCAATAAAATTTCTCAACCAGTTATATTTTTATTAAAACATTTTTAACTTATAAAATCGTACATTTTCACATTTATAAAAATCATTTAATTTTCCTCAAGTTCATGATTTTATAAAGTTAAATTTCCATTCAAAAATCAAGATTTAATAATAATTCACTTATTAAAATGCAATGTTGAATTTTTAAAATCCATTACATTAAATTTCAACTTAACACTTAAGTTCAAATCCTCAAATATAACTTTGTTTTATTTTTATTTACTTGACTAAAAGTTCACTTTTACGTCAATTTCATAATTTCCAGTTTTAGTTAAATTTCAAAATTTCAACTTACAATATTCATTCATTTCACATTTCAACTTTGTTAAAAAATCATTAATATGATATAAAATCACTTTTAATTCATTTAAATTCAAATTATCATAAATTTATCATAATTTCATATTCAATTTAATTTCCAATTATAATTAAATCAAATTTTCCAAAATAACTTACGTTCAAAATTTTCATTAATTCATTTCACTTACAATTGTTCAGAAAATCAATAATATTTTACAAAAATCATTTTTTATTAAATCTCAAATCAAAATATTATATTAATTAAATTTCTAAAATATTTTAAAAATTTTAGAAAAACATATTTTAACTACGGGCCTGTATAAAATTTTCTACGCTAGGTAAAGTGATACGGGTAATATATCATTTCAACCCGTAATTTATAAAGAAAAATCCGGGTTTTATCATTTCAAACCCGCAATCCCAACTCAAAATGAAAATTTTAAAACCATTCAGTCCTATCATTTCAGCCCATAACATTTTTTTCTAACAGGGAACTTGTAGTGTGATCATATGCAGAAATAATATAAACAAGGTCAATATCACAATATACAGTCATATATCAGATGTCAGGTGAAAATTAACAGTTTTAATGTGGTAATAATATGGTAATAACATGGCATAGCATATCATATGATCATCATTAACTTGCATAATTTTTTTTTTATTACTAAACACTTGTCATCAATTCACTTTTCATAAGTATAAATGTCAGAGTGAGAAAGACTCACTTTTTCAAGCTGAAGACCAAAACAACAAACACAAGAGCGGTTCCAAAAGTATGACAAGCATGATATATCACGACTTTTTATTTGAATGAGCGGAGAGCCTTGATATTTGTCTTGTAAACAATAACCAAAACAAGACAATATACACATAAATATTCAACGCAAAACAATGTTGAAACAATGAAAATACGAAGCAACAAAGGAATAGATTACTTGACCTTGCTTTAACCATTCAAATGCTTGGCCTAGGAGGTTCTTGGGTTCAGCCATGATGATGATATAGCTCAGGTTTGGCACCATAACTCACGGCTAGAAGGAGTATGGAGTGGTAGGGTTATAACATGAAGCATACAATTGATCAAGGCAACATATATGAAGTTTTTTTTTTGAGCACAACAAGGCTCGGACTTGGGTCAGGTGGGGCTTGGCCATACTTGTACAGGTTTGGACAGTAGATGGAGGGGTGTGGGGAGGTCTGGAAAAGGTGGTTATGGCGGTCTATGGTGGTGGCCAAGGTGGTGGATGAAGATATGAAGTGATAGGGTGGCTATCATGAATGTTTCAAGGCTTTATGCATTGTTTTTGTGGAGTTTTGGTTCATGGAGTCTTGGACATGTCAATTTCAGATCTGGCAGAGGCTAAAATGAAGTGTAGTGGTGGTAGCAAGGTGGTGGTCATGGCTAGAGGTGGTGGCCATGGTGAAGTATGAAGGTGGTGAAGTAATAGTGGTGGCTAGTGCATTGTTTTGGACATTATTTGCAATTTTGGGGAGTTTTGTCACTAAGGGAGGTGTGGCCATGGATGGATCTGAAATGATGGCTGGAAATGATGCCAAGGAAGAGTGGTAGGGGATGGTGGAGAGTATGGTGGTGATGGTGGGTGGTAGAGGCCAATCCAGAAAGCATAGAAAACTAGGCAAAATACATAGAAAATGAGAAGAAAAAGGTAGAAAAAGATGTAGCCATTACCAGATTTTTTTCTCAAGATGGAGGCCATGATTTTTAGGGTTTTGGAGCTTGAAAATTCGTGAATAATATGAGGGAGTCAGCTGCAAAGGATGAGGAAAGGAATGGCTAAGATAAATTGATGTATTAATTGCAAAAAAAAAACGGATAAAACGTCTTACGTTTTAGGCTTTTAAGATCTCTTAACTTTCTAAACCTTTTGCATTTCCTTTTCTTTTTAATTTTATAAAAAAAAAATAAACTAAGAAATGTTATTTAAAACCGAAACTGAGTAAGAATAAAATTAAATAAATAATTTATTTTAAGTAAAATAGAAAAAGGAAATAAGAAATTGCTTAAAAATAGCAACCCTGACATAAAAATTACAAGAAGATCTCCAATGACTTTGGAAAATTTATTACTTCATAAAAAATATATTAAAACACAAAATTTGAATTAAAAATGGTTTTAAAACATTTTCAAGGTAAAATAATAATTTAATTTTTATTAAATAGAATTTTAAATAAAGAAAAATGCAGTAAATACCAAACTAGGCTTTATAAATTGAAATAAATTCAAATAAACTTTAGAAAAATTATATTATCATTTTAAAAATACTTAAAAGTCAAAATATACATAATATAACATATTATCACATATTAAAATAAAATATAATAAAGAAGAAGTAATTTATACAATTTAAAATAGTCATTGTTAAATAACCCTATATACGCACAATATTGTAAAGGGTATAACTTTCACAATTTACATCCGATTTCAACGAAACGAAAAGTGGTGTTCTTAGAATTTTATGTACTTTCATAATAAAAGAAAAAAATTAAAATTTTAAACTTTTAAAATTTTAAGTTGAAAGTCACAGTTTGACTATTTTGACCAAAATCAGCATTTCAGGCAAATATTCAACTTACACAAGTTTGGAATTATAACTCATATAAAATCAAGATTTATATTTAAATAATAAATTTAATCATTTCAAATAAGTAAAATAAGTTTTTAAATAAAAATCTTACATTAAAAATAATTAAAATATACAATAAAATAATTACAAAAATACAGGGTTGTTACACATTATCTCGTTACCCTCATTTTGGAATCACCCTCAGAGTTAACGACAATAATCCTTGCACTCTGAATCTTCATCTTCACGTCAGATTCACGACCTATCGTTAATTTGGATCGATGTGGTTTTCGGATGTCCAAATATGGAAACCCGATCCTGGTCTCATCGAAATCCAAAACGTATCTTTTAAGGCCAAGTTGTTTTAGAGTTAAAACAATTTAATTCAATATTATCTATATACACACAGATAGATAATTCACATCTCATAATAGATAATCACATTATCACCATAAACAGATCATTAGTATCATCATCCAAACAGATACTTACTATTATCATACTTAAACCATACATCCATATCACATAGATGTTACTCATCTCGTATCTAAGATCACAATCAATCAATGAAATATCAATATCCTCATCCAAAAGCATGATTTATTATTCACAATCAATAATTAATTTAAAATGAATTAAATTAATTACTTCTATCTTTAATTAATTTAAAATAAATTAAATTAATTACTCATTCCATAAATCATGTTCATACACCATTGATTAATTATAAATCAAATTAATTAATCATTCTCTAATTCCAATAAGCAATTTAGTCTTTAATTAATTTCTCAAATGAATTATTCTAGATCATTCATAGCAATTTCCTTATTAATTGTTCCTTAATTAACAATTCTTAATTACATCATTAATTATATTAATTAATGATCTCTAATTTATATTAAATTACTTTATTTAAATTAATTACATTAAGTGATTAATCTTTAATTAAACACAATTATTAATCACCCTTGATTAATAACAAATCAGTAAATAACTACCCTTAATTACTTATAACAAATCAATCATCCCATGATTAATTATTCCCATAAATTAATCCTTTGATTAATTACAAAAGAAAATACCTAAATTACTTCACTTACAGTTCATCTTGTATTAATTTCATCAAGTAATTATCATCTAATTACTTTCCTAAGTAATTATACTCCATTAATTACACTAAGTAATTACACATACCAAATCATCAAATGATTTCTTAAATTAATTAAAATTGATTAACTTAATTTAATCTTATCATCAGTTACTTATGTATCCCAATTAATCATCTTTGATTTAAATAACTCTTGCTACATTCCAGTAGTTTCCTTTAATTTATTTATAGAGATTAATCTTTGAATAAATCCATTAATTAATTACATTTATATAGATTTATTACAATTTAATTACCTTGTTGATTTATCAACTAATTACATCATTAATTATAATAATTAATGATCTCTAATCAATTATTTTATTAATTAATTAAATTAAGAAAACTTAATCTTCTAATCACATATATTAATCATCTCTGATTAATTTCATACAGTAATTAACTTCCCTTTATTAATTACTCTTAAATAACAAACTTAATTAATGCCTCGATTATCTTCAAGTAATATATTCCAATTACTTCCATTACCCATCATCCAATAATTTCATCGATTACTTCACTAAGTAATTTACTTCCAAAATTATCAAGTGATTAGTCCAAATTAATTAAACTAAATTAATTAACTCAAATTAAATCAATTTACTCAATGGTTATTATTAAATTAATTAATAAAATTAATTATTAAAAATCAATCACATTATTAATTATAAAATAATCTAGTTAATGATCTTCATTAACACTTATTTAATTATTTTTCTAAAATAATTAACTTATAGTAATCCTTATTAATTATAAGTTTGATTAACCATTAAAATTTATTTATTTAAATAAAAATCTAAACTATGGTTCTTAATTACATATTAATTGCTTAATTCATTATTTAGACTTAAGTTAATATATTTAAACTTATAATTACTAATTTAATTAATATAAATTATCAATTATCTACTCTAATTTGTCTTAATGAATATAAATATTAAATCTTCATTTCTTAAAGTAAAATTATTTTTATTATTGATTAAATTTTCACTTTCAATATGTTTTAAAAACATTTATTTCAAATTTCTTTGAACTTCCATTTAAAAATTTTAAGTTTAAAATGATCACTAATTGAACTTTAATTCAATTTATAAAACTAACTTATAAAAACCTTTAAATTACAAATTAAAACAATTTCTTTGTTATGAAGGGATTTTAAATCAAATTTCCTTTAAATTCAAAATATTTGAACTTATTTAAAATATTTGAATTCATAAACTTACTCTTCCATTCTAAAATCTGGAGTTTAAGTTTAAACTTAAACCTAGGTTATAAAATTTTGATTTAAACTTCCCTTTCCTATTTTCAAAATTCCATTTTTCTTTTTAACTTCAATTTTTCTAATTTTTTTCTTATAACACTTAATGTCATTATAAGTTTGCGTTAAAAACAAACTTTGTTTAATCAAAAAAATTCTAACTGTACAATCTAAACTTGAATTTACATACTTACACTTTTATTTATAGACTCAGTTACTCTGATTTTTAATTTAAAACTAAAATTTTAAAACTGTAAAAAAACTGTTACAGGTTTTAAACTCAGAACGAACTTCTACCCGAGCCTCCCTCATTTACTTCGGGCAAAACGTGAAGTTTCCCTGAGAAAAACA
This sequence comes from Allium cepa, assembly GCA_030765085.1. Classification (NCBI taxonomy): domain Eukaryota; kingdom Viridiplantae; phylum Streptophyta; class Magnoliopsida; order Asparagales; family Amaryllidaceae; genus Allium; species Allium cepa. Next base: position 926,886,756 of record CM060939.1, read on the forward strand.
ACTACCTGCTTCGAGTCCCCTAACATCAATTCGAAACCAAACAAAAATTCAACCTCACCAGAATTGATATGCACCGTGCACCCTGCACCATCCACGGCGAGACTCTGATCGTCCCCGACCTGCCCCACAAGTCGACCATCATCCTCCGATCTAACAATGACCATCAAAACCCCTCCAGTTCGACTCGAACTCGAATTTGAGTAAAATCAAAAACCTAGAAACACATGACCCCCCAACACCACAAACCTGTCAACACCACTTGCTCAACGCTCCGACCACCGGATCGCCAACGCCTTCGGCCGTAGCCTCGTCCACCTCTCCTCTACCAAACCCCACAAGCTCATGCCACTCAATCGCCTGAACTGGCCGTGGTGATCGATATTCTAAGCACAGTAAAAATTAGGTTTAAAGACTTTAAACCTTCGCCACCGCTTCTATAACAACCCTATATTTTGTAATTATTTTATTATATATTTTAATTATTTTAATGTAAAATTTTGGTTTAAAAACTTATTTTTTACTTATTTGAATGATAAAATTTTATTTTTTAAATATAAAATCTTGATTTTATATGAGTTATAATTCCAAACTGTGTAAGTTAAATATTTGCTTGAAATGTTGATTCTGGTCAAAACAGTCAAATTGTGACTTTTAACTTAAAATTTTAAAAGTGTGAAATTTAATTTTTTTTCTTCTTTTATTATGAAAGTACATAAAATTCTAAGAACACCACTTTTTGTTTCGTTGAAATTGGATTTAAATTGTGAAAGTTATACCTTTTACAATATTATGGATATATAGGTTTATTTAACAATGACTATTTTAAATTGAATAAATTACTTCTTCTTTGTTATATTTTATTTTAATATGTAATAATATGTTTTATTTTGTGTATTTTGACTTTTAAATATTTTTAAATGATAATAGAATTTTTCCAAAATTTACTGTATTTATTTCCTATTTTTAAAGGCTGTTTTATGATTTTCTGCTATTTTCTACATATAAATTTTACTTAATTAATTTTTTTATTTTTATTTTGTGAATGCATTTTATTTTATTTTTTATAAATATTTTTACAAGTCCATGAAGATTTTCTAAAGTTCATTTGAAATTATTTCTAATTTTTAAAGCCTAGTCTGCAATTAAGCCATTTTCTTAATTTAATTATATATAATTAAAATTTATTGATTTATTTTATACATTCACTTTTATTGCTGTGTTTTACTTTATTTTATTCATTTTACATGTATTTAAATTTAAGAAAATTTTTCCAAAGTGTATTGAAGTTATTTCTAATTCCTAAGTCTAGTTTTCATTTTCTGTGTCATATTTCTTATTTTAATCATATCTAATTAATAATTAATTATTAATATTTTGTTTATCTGTTATATTTTCGAATTCTAACTGAAATTTATAAGTGTTTTCAGTTATTTAAGATGTATATGAATATATATAGGAAGTTTAAAAGGTTTGAAAGCAAAGAAACGTAAAACCGTTTTAACGTTTCTTCTTCCGTTTCTTTTCCAATTAATAGATTTAATTTCCTTTGACCGTTCCTTTATTTATTGTAGCTGTGCATTTCTTACCTCATTTTTCACGTGAAAACATTCCTCTCCACTTCTTTTTTCACGGCTAGAAAGGTTTGGTAATGGCTCCTCTTTTCCTCTTCTTTTTGCTCTTCTTTTTCCATTGTTTTCTTATATTTTGCCTTGTTTTCTCATGTGTATTGCTTGGCCTCTACCACCCACCATCACCACCATACTCTCCACCATCCCCTACCACTCTTCCTTGGCATCATCTCCAGCCATCATTTCAGATCCATCCAGGGCCACACCTCCCTTGGTGACAAAACTCCACAAAATTGCAAATAATGTCCAAAACAATGCCCTAGCCACCACTATTACTTCACCACCTTCATCCACCACCTTGGCCACCACCATAGGCCGCCACCACCACCTTTTCCAGACCTCCCCACACCCCTCCATCTACTGTCCAAACCTGTACAAGTATGGCCAAGCCCCACCTGACCCAAGTCCGAGCCTTGTTGTGCTCAAAAAAAAAAAACTTCATATATGTTGCCTTGATCAATTGTATGCTTCATGTTATAACCCTACCACTCCATACTCCTTCTAGCCGTGAGTTATGGTGCCAAACCTGAGCTATATCATCATCATGGCTGAACCCAAGAACCTCCTAGGCCAAGCATTTGAATGGTTAAAGCAAGGTCAAGTAATCTATTCCTTTGTTGCTTCGTATTTTCATTGTTTCAACATTGTTTTGCGTTGAATATTTATGTGTATATTGTCTTGTTTTGGTTATTGTTTACAAGACAAATATCAAGGCTCTCCATTCATTCAAATCAAAAGTCATGCTATATCGTGCTTGTCGTGCTTTTGGAATCGCACTTGTGTTTGTTGTTTTGGCCTTCAGCTTGAAAAAGTGAGTCTTTCTCACTCTGACATTTATACTTATGAAAATTGAATTGATGACAAGTGTTTAGTAATATAAAATGTTTATGCAAGATAATGATGATCATATGATATTCTATTGTGACGCCCCACCTCTATGCTCGCAATAACAAAGAGCATTAAAAGAAATACTGTCTGTTATCACGAAGAATAAGGCTGGATAGGAGCGGCCATCCGTAGGTAGGCCTTACACTAGTATTGGTTATCTCGATAGGAGTGGTATATATTTTTATTTTTCATCTTATATTTATTTACTCCCATCGACATACCCAATTCTAGTATAAAACGAACTACGATGGTTCATAATAGTTTAGGACAATATATATAATAATAACACAGATAAAGTAAATGCGGAACACAGATATAATAGAAAGTCTCATATATATATAACTGATGTCAATTGATATACAACTGATATAATACATATGATACAACTACAACAGTCGACTCTGGAAGTTATATATACAAGTACATTATCAACTAATATACATGAATACATATCAACCTATACTATGACACGACAACTCCAAAAGATATGAAAAGTCTTCAAGATCAAACAGCAACCCAAAGTAAAATATCAACAACCTGTAAATACTCAGTCTGACCCGAGTATTAAATTCAAAAGAAGATAATACACGGGTCAGTCTAATTCAAACTCTGTTATTAGTGCACAGAAGCAATAATAATTAAATATGAATAGATGACAGTCAAAGTAAATTCACCTATCTGATCCTTTAATAAGAAGTCGGATAACGGTGAATATAACACATAATAGTGTTAAACAACAAATCAGCAGATTCAAATCATCAACAGAGATAAGTGAAAAGAATATCGATGAAGGTAATTTAGAAAACATCAGAATTGCCTAAATGGCAATTAACAACAAAATCCAATTATTAAATAATAATTAGTGACTCGGAATCTAATTATCAAATAGATAATTAGATAACAACAAAATGATCAATTGAAACTAAATCAATTTAAACAATTGAAATATCACTTAAAAACATCAATTCTAATTGGCTGCAGTACACGCTAACACGTGTACTGCCTCGCCAATACGGCATATGTAATACGCAAAAGATCAATGGTTCAAAAGCAAAAGAAATATCAATAAAATCAATGTTATGTGGCTGCAGTGCACGCACGCGTGCACTGCCTCGCCATTGCAGCGTGAAATAAGCAAAAGTCAGGAAATGCACAGAAAAAGGCACAACGAGCACAAGGTCAAATCCGAGCTATATGCTGGATTCAACTCAAGTGTAGTCAGAAAACAATCCATTTGCATCGATGCAATGCGAACCAACAAGGGAAAAAACTGCATATAAAACTAAACTGCAGTCACCACAAGTGTTCAAGGGCAACTGCAAACAAGGAACTGCAGCCACCACATGCACACAAGGGACAGCTGTGCATCAACAAATCAAAATAGCATCGAAGCAACTTAAATTAAGTGTTATACAGTGATCAAACAGACTGCAAGATGTATGCAACATGAGGCATGAACCCACTGTTTCAACATGTACTAGTTCAGTGCAAAAACAAGACCAGACCAACATATGAAATATGAATATGTACATGAAGTAAACATATACATATATGTGTGCAGTCAGTTCAAGACTAACCAAACAGTGACAAATGTATACAAGTGATGCAGAATAGACCATACAATGCAAAACTCTAATCTGGCCAAAAATATGACAGTGCCAACATAAATCAGTGTCTCAAGTGAAGTTTCTAGATTCAAAGATATCAAGCTTAATGAACCAGGTAGCAACGATGGTGATGCAACACAGTGCAGACACCAATGATACAAGAGAGGTGAAGCTCAATGCAACATAGTGGCAAATGCATATATATATATATATATATATATATATATATATATATATATATATCAAGTGAAGCACTTATCTCAAAGCAAAACAAATGTTACAGTGAAAAAGAAAAAGTGCAGAGATGAACGCAGATATGGATGCAGACGTGCCAAAGTAGTTAATGCTGTGTAATACAATGCTCAAATGAATATGAAATAACCAGAGACCAAATTCATATGCAAAGTGTACCAGTGATGCAGGCTGCAGCATACCAGAAGTGCACTTATCAAGTACATAATGAAGCAATACCACAATATCCAGATCAAATGCAATTCCAAACTTCACAAGCAATGACCAGAGCACATAGAAGTATAAAATGAAAACTACAAAGAACATCAACAATGCAACAATGTGCACAGGTCAGAGACAATACAGCATGTACAAGGATCAATGAGTTGGATGAAAAATTGAACAACATGAAAAATGCCATCAGATCAGTGCAACCCGAAGCTACCAAATGAAACAATGATCGTGGCAACCACAAGTACAGGTTAAACCAACAAAGAAATGCCCAACATAAATGGCCAGAGAAATGCACAAGCATGATACAGGTGAACAGAAGGCAAGTGCACAACTAGGTTCAAACATGAAACAAGACACAGTGAAAAGTATTCAATAATATAAAGCAATGCTAAGTGTACAATATACATATGAACCAAGTTCATATGTACAACAAACAAGCACTGAAACGAAAATGGCCAGAGCCAAAGTCAAAAGGAACAACAAGCAAAAATCACCAAGTCAAGTCAAAGACAACTGCCAATTCCAACCAAACTATGCCGAAGTCAAACGAACCATTCCACAAAATTATGACTGTGGATTTCCACCCAAAGTCATTGCTGAAACCCATCTAAAACTCAATTGCCAGAAATTCGCAACAAGTAGACTAGGAAAACATCATCACATCAAAACGAATTAACAAATCAAAGTGACCTAAGTCAACTAGGAAGCAGCAAATTTCAAAAACCATGAAAATTATTCACTCAAACGACGGAAAACCCAAGGTTGAACAAACTAGAAATCCATCTAAAAGCTCGAATAGATGTGAGTAATAATTAAAATTACTCACTTTTGATTTTGAGGAGCACGAATTCGATCGAATTGAAGTAGCCGCCAACACCTAGGAGCGTTGATCGCCAAGTCAAGCTGCGACCATCATCATAAAGTCGGCATTCTTGATTTCACGAGCCCTAGTTTTTGAGGCGAATGAAAGGAGATGTACGTGGCCGCCATTTTTATCTCGTTCGATTTATTTTGTTTAGGGTTTTCGAAAGTGAGAGAATAGTGGAATGGGTCTGGTTTGCCTTGGTAGTTTTCACGGCAATGACAATCAAAACGTGGGCCAATGTGATTTTTACAGCCTACTAACACTAGACAAATGTAATACAAAGTATTTTAACCCAATTATAAACTACAAATAGTAATTAGCAAGCCACGTTAATCGTCTAATGACGAAAATTAATTTCCCCAAAACCCCGGGTTGTTACAGACTCCCCTCCTTATAAAAATTGCGTCCCCGCAATTTTCATAATTAAGGTCGTCACTATAAATTATTTTTCTAACATAAACTGGTAAGCTAGAAAAATAAAGGTAGAGAATTCAACCGTCAAAGAAAACTTTTAATTTCATAAAAGAAATTCACAAATTCTCAACAAAATCTAATTATCAAAAGATGATCAAAACACAGAAGTCACGAAACAACAATATCTAATTATCGATACGATAATTAGAAAACAGCCAAAATCTAATTATCAACAAAGATAATTATAAAACAAAATTCGTAAATCGCAAAACTGCAAATATCTTGTTATCCAACAGATAAACAGAAAACAACAAAAGTCTAATTATCAAAAACGATAATCAGAAACAACAAATATTCGATTATCAAAAACGATAATCAAAATCAACAAATATCTAATTATCACAAGCGATAATTAGAAACAACAAATATTCGATTATCAAAAACGATAATCAAAATCAACAAATATCTAATTATCACAAGCGATAATTAGAAACAACAAATATTCGATTATCAAAAACGATAATCAAAATCAACAAATATCTAATTATCACAAGCGATAATTAGAAACAACAAATATTCGATTATCAAAAACGATAATCAAAATCAACAAATATCTAATTATCACAAGCGATAATTAGAAACAACAAATATTCGATTATCAAAAACGATAATCAAAATTAACAAATATCTAATTATCACAAGCGATAATTAGAAACAACAAATATTCGATTATCAAAAACGATATTCAAAATCAACAAATATCTAATTATCACAAGCGATAATTAGAAACAACAAATATTCGATTATCAAAAACGATAATCAAATCAACAAATATCTAATTATCACAAGCGATAATTAGAAACAACAAATATTCGATTATCAAAAACGATAATCAAATCAAAAAATATTTAATTATCACAAGCGATAATTAGAAACAACAAATATTCGATTATCAAAAACGATAATCAAATCAACAAATATCCGATTTTCAAAAACGATAATCAGAACTCATATCAACAAATATCCAATTACCTGCAGATAATTGGAAACAACAAATATCTAGAAATCAATCAAGATAATCTAGAAAATCAGCATGAAAAGTTGGATCGATCCTAGCAGATGGCGAGTTTTAGCTACGCCGCACGTGCATCTCAGAGTGGCCGAAGCCTACCAAGTACTCAACATAATTTTGGCGCCCATCAGATTGACCCGAAGGTCCGCAGAGTGACCCGAAGGTCTAGTACTGGTATTTGACCCGGAGGTCTAGCAGAGTGGCCCGAAAGCCCAACAAATGACCCGAAGGTCCAGCAGAGTGGCCCGAAAGCCCAACAAATGACCCGAAGTTCCAGCAGAGTGGCTCGAAAGCCAAATAAAATCATCAGATATTCAATTAACGAGTCCGGAATTAACCGAAAAAGCAAACGCACATGTCCCATACCACGTGTTTTACTAAATCGTTTGATTCTCTTCATCGTTTCCTTGAACGTGTAAAATCATCAAAATCATCAAACAGCAAATGTTTCAATTAACGAGTCCGGAATTAACCGAAATAGTAAAAGTTTGGTTCCATATTCCGCGCTTTTGCTAAACCGTTTAAATCTCTTCATCGTTTCCTTGAAAGTGCAAAATTGTGTATTCAAAGTAACATTTCACATTATCAAACGGATAAGTCCGGAGTTAAGCGAATCAGTAAAAGAAAGGGGTCATAGTCCTCGATTTTGTTGAAACGTTTAAGTCGCTTCCTCATTCTTTTGAAAGCGCAAAATGCAAAACTTCTGAAAACTATTTCATTTATTTTATAAAAGTAATAATTTACATTCTCAAACGAACAAGTCCGGAATTAAGCGAATCGGTAAAAGAAAGGGTTCATAGTCCTCGATTTTGCTGAAACGTTTAAGTCTCTTTCTCATTCTTTTGAAAACGTAAACTGAAAAATTTTGAAAACAATTTTTATTTTAAAACGCTTTTTATATTCACGTGATTAAAACAACAACATCAGTGACAATTTCGATAAGAAATTGCATTTCTCAAAACATCGTAAAAACGGATCTCAAAATCAGCATTGCGGAATAACCGCTTGAAAATCCACTTTTAAAATTGACGGTTACTGAAGTCAATGCGACAGTAATTTTTATACGTCAAAATCTCATCAAAATAATTCACATCAAAATGTAATACCAGTGAACTTTCGTTCATGAAAATGTCAACAAAACACCGTGCTTCAAAATATAGCATTGGTGTAAAAATTCCGTTATAAGAATAACGGCAACAAAATACGTTTCATAACCAAGCATCGGTTCAACGTAAAATTAGTGTAGTAACGTGCAACTTGAATTTGCACGTATACTACAAAATGAACTGTGACGACCCGGTGTTTTCAACCATTCGCATCCGCACATGTTGGACTTGAATTGTTCAAAATACCGCGTTGTAAAAATAAATTTGGCAAAACTCAGAATATACAGTAAATAAATCACAGAATCACAGACACAGATATCAGAGAAACTCGCAGCGGAATTTAAAATACTTAGTGGTTCATGAAGCCACTATAAAAAAACTCAACCAAATAAAAATTATATAGTTTTAAATCTCCAATACAGTATAAAACTTCAATAGAAATCCAAATATTCCAAAGTCTTGATTTCAAAATAAGATATAGACTGGAAGATTTGCCGGCAGCTCGAAAGATCTACAGAATGTCCTAGCTCCGGGGAGAAAGCTGAAACTGCAACTCAGGCTGACCCGAGCGTAAAATAAAACATAAACACTCGAGTCAGGACATACATACTTATATAGTGTAAGCTAATTCAAGTGTACTGTAATATAGAGCAAGTAACTTAAAGGATGCTTGGGACCGCCCATCCTCTAAGGATCCGTTAAACTATTTACTATGTAGTATATTGCGCTATTAAATAGTGTCTATTTATAAAATAAACTTACTTTTAAATAGCGTTAAGGCTTTACATTTTCCACCTTAACACATTTATATATTCCCATAGTCTATACAGTACCGTAATCTCCCCCGTACTGGGCGTCGTCAGAGGGCACTCCATAGGTATGGTACAAACCAAAATCGTATAAGGCTCGTTATGGTAGGTGACATGGCACAACTAGGCAATGCCAGGGTAGATATACCAATTGCTACTCGGACCGATGGAAACGCGTAGCCGCAGTTACCGCCCACCTCGAACAACACTCCCAAATCAAAGGTGCGCACCAAAACAATCACAAGAGTAATAGAATGGCATACGAAGAAGTGCGTTCGATCAGAGGTGCTACCTCATTAATCCGAGAATCGCTCCTGTTTTAGCCACCTTATGCCAACTCACGGGAGTCGGGTCCACGTATTTACCTCATAGAAAACGCCACCACCATCCTACTTCATTCTGGAATCTCCACCGCATACACGGTTGTCAAAGTGGTTTTCGGTATCGACAGAGAGTATGCCAGACATCCGATCCCGGTCTCTTTAACAACCAAACGTTATTATAACCCGTGGTTACAACTTTAAAAATGGTATTTACTTTATAATTCAAAATATATTTCAATACTACAATATCAAAATATTATTTTTAAACATTGGTCATTTTAATATACCATTTGAATCTATTCAATTTATTTAGGAATTAAATTTTCTTTTCTCACCTTTTTAAAATTAAATTCTTCCATAAAACCCATTCAAAAAAAAATCAATTCCTTATTTTATTAATTACATATTAAATTCCAAATTTTAATCCCCTTTTTCCAAAGATTATTTCCACACACTGATTAAAAATATCAAATTTCAGTTTCTATAGCACTTATGAAATGCTACCTAAAGTTTACAGGTTAAAACAGTCCAATTTTAAAAGACAGCATTTAAATGCTGTAATAGATTAATAACTTAACAATTTAGTTTTAAATTCCAAATATAACTTAATATCAATTATTTTCTTAACTGAATTCTTACTTTTACCAAAACCCAGAATTTCCAAAATAAGTTATATTCCAAAATTTTATTCAAATATTTATTTATTTATTTAACATTTTTAACTCATTCAAAATCATTATAAATAAAATCCTTTACATACATTTAAATCGGAATATTATAAACTTCCAAAATAAATTTAAAATATTTCTGAAAAATACTATAGAAACCACGGGTCTGTATATAGTTTTCTAGCCTAGGTCAAGTGATACGGATTTATATCATTTCAATCCGCAATTTACAAAAACCCCGGGTTCTATCATTTCAAACCCGCAATCCCAAGTTAACTATTTAAAATTAGACAATTAAATAAATAAATGAATAAATAATTATCGTACAGGCCTATCATTCAGCCTATAACGATCTCAATTTACAGGGAACTTGCAGTGACGATTTAACAGTAAATAAGCATTAAATAATATAACTGCAACTATATTACAACAGATAAACAACTGATGAGGTGTCAATTTGAAATGGGGTTTAACATCATACGTTATATTACAGACAGATGACATTTAATAAATAATTTACAAATACACTTGCGATAATTCACATAAATATACGTATGTTTGTCTGGTGAGAAATACTCACCTTAAACTGCAGATAATCAGATTCAAACGATTTTACCACTTGATAAAGGATCGTACAAATGGCACGATTAGGTTTCCACGGATGCCACGCCTTGATTCAAATTTAAAATAAGATCCAAATACCAAATACGCGACTTTTAAAATTACGGTCAAAGCAAAATTTTCGAAACAACTAGAACGAATAGAATAAAAGAAATTTTGGTTCAGCTTTTGCTCGACTGCCTCACCCCACATCCCGACCCCAACTTCATAGGCTTGGCAATACTATTTATTATTATTATACATTTTATTATTATTATTATTATTATTTCCACCGGCATACCCTAACTTATCTAGTTTTGAAAAATATGTATTTACACAAACTTGCGTCTCTGCCTAAACTATTCTTCAATGCAAACTCTCTCTGTTTCTTAATTACAACACGTCTCTGCCACTTCAATTTCAAAACATTGTCGAATTCAGAAACATTGAAATTTAAATTTTTAACCATTCTTAACTTTAAAAATCATATTCCTACTTCAGAAAAATGTTCATTTGGATACCATTTATCTTATGATTAAATAAAATAAATTTTATAAATAAAATATCCAAATTTACTATGAATCATTTGTAAGTCAGAATTTCCCAATTTTACTTAACTTGTATATATATTTTTCCAAATAACTTTACACTTAATTTAAAAATACCCACTTCCTAAAATAAAAATAAATTCTCATTTATTTACTTAACTTAACAATTTTATTTAAAACCCAATTTCAAATTTTCAAGTTAAGTCATAAATTGAAATTTCACCTTTCCATTTGAAAACAACATTTTCAATTATTTACTTACAAAACACATCCGTTCCATAAATTTTTTTTTTCCTTTTATAGTTAATATACACTAAATTTTCTTCACAACTTTATTCATTTAGACATCAATTCAACTATGATTCAAGTTAAATAAAAGTTATTCCAAAATGTTCCATTTCAATCGTCTTTCATTTTATCAATTTAAAGTACATTATTTATTATACCAAACATATCCATTTTCAGAAATAACTTTTATTAAAATTTCTAGGTTAGATTTCAACTCCATATTAAATCAAATTTAATTATTATGTCATTTATCGTAAATAAAATCTTTAAATTCACTTTAAAACCAATTATTAACTTACAAAAATTTAACTTAAAAAAACAAAACACCTTTAAAATTTTAAAGCCTTAAGTCAAATTTTTAGTTGAATTACATAAATTTTATTTCAAAAATACTTAAAAAAATTTAGAAAAATATTATAATATATTGACCATGGGCTTGTTCGGGATATAAGCTTGGTTATGAAAACTTAGAGGGACGTGACGTGGTGGAGAAGTAGCCGAGCAAGGCAAAAGGGAAACGGAGAACAACAAGAATAAGAAAGGGAAAAAATGAAAGAAGAAAAGAAAAAGTAAAACCATTACCTGATAGAGGCTTCAGCACAAAAGAAGAAGAAGGCAAATTTTAGATGCAATATAAAGTTTTTGTGTGAGGCTTTATATATATATATATATATAAGAAAACAAGTTGAGAGTTATGAAGGCACGTGAGATCTTCTGAGATGCGAGTTGCACAATAATGAATATGGGAGGCTTGCGTGATTATAGGAAAACAGTAATCAAATATAATTTGCTTTGAACTGAATAGACTATACAAAATTTTGATGTAATGAATTCCTAGAATGATGCGTGAATTTAGACAAGAGATTGATTCTTAATTTATAAAATTCTTCCTTATGTATTCATGGATAAGGCTTGCGAAATATAGGGGACCAAACAAGCAGGCAAGAATGGCAAGTGATAATAAACATTTAGGCAGACCAGAAAGTTGCGTGATTTATTATTGCCAGTTATACGAAAATCTTGATTAAATGCATGCGTTGATTACTTTCTAGTTTCTTTAGTTTGCACGTTATTTTATATGCGTGATTTATGCTGCCAATTTATGAAAATTTGATTTCAACATTTTATACCATTTAATAGTTGTGTGATCAGCTATATGAAATTTTGATCTTTATTAAATGAAAGGCAAGAATTGGCAAAGATTTTGGAATTTAAAGTCATATACAAAAATTAAAACCCAATTGAAAGCTATGAAAAAGAGTTAACTTGCTATAGAAACTACTGACTGATATTTTAATCCATATAGATATAAATATGATTTTTACAATACGCCAAACTGACGCAATACAAAACACCCAAAATTTATACAAAAGTAACGTTTTTAATTTATACGTTTTTACGTTACTTATATCATTACAATGCATGCCCTTTTTAAATGCGAAATTTAACAGTCTGTAAAACACTGAATTTTACAAAGTTATTACTTAAATTAAATTCGCTTACAATTTTTGTATTTTAAATATACAAAATTCATTTTTTATTAACATTGCGAATTTGAGTTGTCTTTTAACAAAATTTAGAAACTTCAAAACTTTCAGTTTATGTTTAGACTTTTAGGCGCCTTTTTTAACGCGTAATTACCCAGTTCATTTATACACTAAAAAAAATTCGAAATTCTGGCCATGCTGAGACTCAAACTCGTGACCTGTCGTGAATAGCCCAGATGTCTTAACCACCTAAGCTATTAATGTTTTCTTAATTAAAACTTGATTTTGCTAGAAATTAAGTTATTTACCATCTTCGACAAAACTCCAAATTTCCAAATTAAAGTTAATTCTTAACCATGTCAAAATTTCAGAGATCATATTATTTAATTAAAATTTGGTCAATTGTTTTTTTCTTATTTTTAATCACTTTAAATAAACCCCAAAGTTTTTAAAATACAAGTGAAAAATACTTGTTAAAAAAAAATTGGGCTGTTACACGAACAAAGAAATCATTCAATTATATCTTAAATGAAGATATTTTTAAAACAGCAAAAATCTAAACAGATATGATTAGCATCGAAGAAAACCAGCAAGAAATTTCAACAAATCAAATCCACTGGTTAAACAACATAATGAAATTAATTTCATTTTCATATTTTGATTTTTAAATCAAAATAATTATCAGTTGTACTCAGCGAAGCAGTCACACTGTTTTCGCTGCGCACTTTGATAAACAAAGCACAAATAAATCAATCATCAAAACTCAAATCCACTTTTATTTTTGAATAAAGCTATTTAAAAATTTCATCAAATTTCAAAACTTTAGTTTTGACTCAAAGCACAAATAAAACATCGACTAATAGTTGTAACACATGTTCCATCTAAGTTATGTTTTATATTATGTCCATAAACCCCAAGCTCTGATACCAACTGTGACGTCCCACCTCTATGCTCGCAATAACAAAGAGCATTAAAAGAAATACTGTCTGTTATCACGAAGAATAAGGCTGGATAGGAGCGGCCATCCGTAGGTAGGCCGTACACTAGTATTGGTTATCTCGATAGCAGTGGTATATATTTTTATTTTTCATCTTATATTTATTTACTCCCATCGACATACCCAATTCTAGTATAAAACGAACTACGATGGTTGATAATAGTTTAGGACAATATATATAATAATAACACAGATAAAGTAAATGCGGAACACAGATATAATAGAAAGTCTCATATATATATATAACTGATGTCAATTGATATATATGTGATATAATACATATGATACAACTACAACAGTCGACTCTGGAAGTTATATATACATATACATTATCAACTAATATACATGAATACATATCAACCTATACTATGACACGACAACTCCAAAAGATATGAAAAGTCTTCAAGCTCAAACAGCAACCCAAAGTAAAATATCAACAACCTGTAAATACTCGGTCTGACCCGAGTATTAAATTCAAAAGAAAATAATACACAGGTCAGTCTAATTCAAACTCAGTTATTAGTGCACAGAAGCAATAATAATTAAATATGAATAGATGACAGTCAAAGTAAATTCACCTATCCGATCCTTTAACAAGAAGTCGGATAACGGTGAATATAACACATAATAGTGTTAAACAACAAATCAGCAGATTCAAATCATCAACAGAGATAAGTGAAAAGAATATCAATGAAGGTAATTTAGAAAACATCAGAATTGCTAAATGGCAATTAACAACAAAATCAAATTATCAAATAATAATTAGAGACTCAGAATCTAATTATCAAATAGATAATTAGATAACAACAAAATGATCAATTGAAACTAAATCAATTTAAACAATTGAAATATCACTTAAAAACATCAATTCTAATAGGCTGCAGTACACGCTAACACGTGTACTGCCTCGCCAATACGGCATATGTAATACGCAAAAGATCAATGGTTCAAAAGCAAAAGAAATATCAATGAAATCAATGTTATGTGGCTGCAGTGCACGCACGCGTGCACTGCCTCGCCACTGCAGCGTGAAATAAGCAAAAGTCAGGAAATGCACAGAAAAAGGCACAACGAGCACAAGGTCAAATCCGAGCTATATGCTGGATTCAACTCAAGTGTAGTCAGAAAACAATCCATTTTCATCGATGCAATGCGAACCAACAAGGGAAAAAAACTGTATATAAAACTAAACTGCAGTCACCATAAGTGTTCAAGGGCAACTGCAAACAAGGAACTACAGCCACCACATGCACACAAGGGACAGCTGTGCATCAACAAATCAAAATAGCATCGAAGCAACTTAAATTAAGTGTTATACAGTGATCAAACAGACTGCAAGATGTATGCAACATGAGGCATGAACCCACTGTTTCAACATGTACAAGTTCAGTGCAAAAACAAGACCAGACCAACATATGAAATATGAATGTACATGAAGTAAACATATACATATATGTGTGCAGTCAGTTCAAGGCTAACCAAACAGTGAAAAATGTATACAAGTGATGCAGAATAGACCATACAATGAAAACTCTAATCTGGCCAAAAAATATGACAGTGCCAACATAAATCAGTGACTCAAGTGAAGTTTCCAGATTCAAAGATATCAAGCTTAATGAACCAGGTAGCAATGATGGTGATGCAACACAGTGCAGACACCAATGATACAAGAGAGGCGAAGCTCAATGCAACATAGTGGCAAATGCATATACATACATACATACATACATACATACATACATACATACATACATACATACATACATATATATATATCAAGTGAAGCACTTATCTCAAAGCAAAAACAAATGTTACAGTGAAAAAGAAAAAGTGCAGAGATGAACGCAGATATGGATGCAGACGTGCCAAAGTAGTTAATGCTGTGTAATACAATGCTCAAATGAATATGAAATAACCAGAGACCAAATTCATATGCAAAGTGTACCAGTGATGCAGGCTGCAGCATACCAGAAGTGCACCTATCAAGTACATAATAAAGCAATACCACAATATCCAGATCAAATGCAATTCCAAACTTCACAAGCAATGACCAGAGCACATAGAAGTATAAAATGAAAACTACAAAGAACATCAACAATGCAACAATGTGCACAGGTCAGAGACAATACAGCATGTACAAGGATCAATGAGTTGGATGAAAAATTGAACAACATGAAAAATGCCATCAGATCAGTGCAACCCGAAGCTACCAAATGAAACAATGATCGTGGCAACCACAAGTACAGGTTAAACCAACAAAGAAATGCCCAACATAAATGGCCAGAGAAATGCACAAGCATGATACAGGTGAACAGAAGGCAAGTGCACAACTAGGTTCAAACATGAAACAAGACACAGTCAAAAGTATTCAATAATATAAAGCAATGCTAAGTGTACAACATACATATGAACCAAGTTCATATGTACAACAAACAAGCACTGAAACGAAAATGGCCAGAGCCAAAGTCAAAAGGAACAACAAGCAAAAATCACCAAGTCAAGTCAAAGACAATTGCCAATTCCAACCAAACTATGCCGAAGTCGAACGAACCATTCCACAAAATTATGACTGTGGATTTCCACCCAAAGTCATTGCTGAAACCCATCTAAAACTCAATTGCCAGAAATTCGCAACAAGTAGACTAGGAAAACATCATCACATCAAAACGAATTAACAAATCAAAGTGACCTAAGTCAACTAGGAAGCAGCAAATTTCAAAAACCATGAAAATTATTCACTCAAACGACGGAAAACCCCAAGGTTGAACAAACTAGAAATCCATCTAAAAGCTCGAATAGATGTGAGTAATAATTAAAATTACTCACTTTTGATTTTGAGGAGCACGAATTCGATCGAATTGAAGTAGCCGCCAGCACCTAGGAGCGTTGATCGCCAAGGCAAGCTGCGACCATCATCATAAAGTCGTCATTCTTGATTTCACGAGCCCTAGTTTTTGAGGCGAATGAAAGGAGATGTACGTGGCCGCCATTTTTATCTCGTTCGATTTATTTTGTTTAGGGTTTTCGAAAGTGAGAGCATAGTGGAATGGGTCTGGTTTGCCTTGGTAGTTTTCACGGCAATGACAATCAAAACGTGGGCCAATGTGATTTTTACAGCCCACTAACACTAGACAAATGTAATACAAAGTATTTTAACCCAATTATAAACTATAAATAGTAATTAGCAAGCCACGTTAATCGTCTAATGACGAAAATTAATTTCCCCAAAACCCCGGGTTGTTACAGCTGTGCCATGTTATTACCATGTTATTACCATGTTAAAACTGTTAATTTTCACCTGACATCTGATATATCACTTTATATTGTGATATTGACCTTGTTTATATTATTTCTGCATATGATCACACTGCAAGTTTCCTGTTAGAAAAAAAATGTTATGGGCTGAAATGATGGGCCTGAATGGTTTTAAATTTTTCATTTTGACTTGGGATTGCGGGTTTGAAATGATAAAAACCAGATTTTCTTTGTAAATTACGGGTTGAAATGATATATTACCTATATCACTTTACCTAGCGTAGAAAATTATATACAGGCCCGTAGTTAAAATATGTTTTTCTAAAATTCTAAATATTTTAGAAATTTAATTATTATAATATTTTGATTTTAAATTTAATAAAAAAAAGGATTTTTGTAAACTATTATTTATTTTCTGAATAATTATAAGTGAAATGAATTAATGAAAAAGTTAGAAATTTTGAACGTAAGTTATTTTGGAAATTTTGATTTAATTATAATTGGAAATTTAAGTGAATATGAAATTATGATAAATTTATGATAATTTGAATTTAAATAAATTTAAAGTGACTTTTATATAATATTAATGATTTTAATAAAGTTGAAATGTGAAATGAATGAATATTGTAAGTTGAAATTTTGAAATATAACTAAAACTGGAAATTTATGAAATTGACGTAAAAGTGAACTTTTAGTTAAGTAAATAAAAATAAAACAAAGTTATATTTGAGAATTTGAACTTATGTGTTAAGTTGAAATTTAATGTAATGGATTTTAAAAATTCAACATTGCATTTTAATAAGTGAATTATTATTAAATCTTGATTTTTGAATGGAAAGTTAACTTTATAAAATCATGAACTTGAGGAAAATTAAATGATGTTTATAAATGTGAAAATGTATGATTTTATAAGTTAAAAATGTTTTTAATAAAAATATAATTGGTTGAGAAATTTTATTGAATATTTGAAGTTAATTGAATGCATTTTTGAAATGCTATTAATTACAATGTAAATGATATTACAGCATTTGTAAACGCTGTAGTTGATGTAATGAACTAAAAAGCTAAATTGAATTAAAAGCTATTATAGCAATCTTTGTAAGTGCTATAATTTTTGAATTTAACTAAGTTATTCGAAATTTAAGTAAACCTAGTATAACATTTTAAAATGCCGTCTTTTGTTAAATTGAACTGTTTTGAATGTAACTGTCCGTATAAGTTTTCTAAATAATGCGAAAAGTGAATTTTCACGGTTTTGATAAACTTAAGTGAATAAATAAACTTTGGAAGTTGAAATTTTTGGAAATTTAATAATTTAATTATTAAACATAATAACTTCATTGAAATGATAAAAAAAGAATTTTTGGAATATAAACTGTTTTGAAATATGAATTGAAATGGTATTTTAGATTGAATAAAATGAATAATGATTTGAAATGAATGAAGTTTGAAAAGATACGATATTTTGATATATTAAAATGATTTGAGACGAAGTTTTGAAAGATCTGATATTTTTGATATTAAATGATTTGAAAACGGAGTTTGAAAGATAGGACATTTTGATATTAACATGATTTAAAAAGAAGTTCTGAAAGATATGATATTTTGGAACTGAAACTTTGAAAGGTTATGATATTTTGATATATTAAAATGATTTGAAAGGTAGTGTTGAAAGGGTATGAAAATTTAATATATTGAAATGGTTAGAAATGACTTGATATTTATTTTGATAAATATTTGAATTGAAAGATATTTTACGATGATATATTGAAATGGTTTTGGAAATGATTTAATCTTTATTTTGATAAAGATTTGGATTGAAAAGGATATTTTATTTTGAAGTATAAAATATTGTTTTAAAGTTATAACTACGGGTTATAATAACGATTGGTTGTTAAAGAGACCGGGATCGGATATTGTCTTATAGCCGGCCAATACCGAAAACCACTTTAACAACTGTGTACGCGGTGGAGATTCCAGAATGAAGCAGGATGGTGGCGACGTTCTCGAGGTATATTACGTGGACCCAACTCCCGTGAGTTGGCATATATGACTAAAACAGGAGCTATACCGGGCTACACAAAGGGTCGCACCCTTTCATCGAGCATGCTCCATCGGAAACCATTCTATTACTGTTGTGATTCGATTCGGTGGCGCCACTTTGATTCGGGGGTATTGTTCGAGGTGGGCGGAAGCTGCTGGCATGCCGTCACCACCGGTCCGGGAGTGCAAACAGTGTATCCACCCTGGCATTGCCTCGCGTGCCGTGTCATATCCTTATATCGAGCCCACTACGATTTTGGTTTTAAAAATCCGACCGCGTTAAGGTTCACCATCCCCTTAACGCTATTTTCTATATGATTATACTTACTGATTAGACACTACCGTATATAGCGTATATTACTACATAGTAAATAGTTAACGGATCCTTAGAGGATGGGCGGTCCCAAGCATCCTTTAAGTTACTGATGCATTTTGTTACTGTTCACTTGAGTTGATTTACAGTTTATAAGTATTTATTTCCTGACTCGAGGGTTTTGTGTTTTGCTTTACGCTCGGGTCAGATTGATTGAGTTAACATTCAAGATTCACCTTCGGCGTTAGAGCTTTCCTTGAAGATCCAGCCATCTGTTTTGTTTAGTATCCAGTGGTTCAGTGATGTATCTTATTTGTACCTGATGTATCCAGTTACTCTTCTGTTGTATCTTATTTAACTCTGATGTATCTCATATTTATATAGTAGCTTCATGAACTACTATCTCTTTTTCTTCCGCTGCATTTTATATACTCTGTGTCTGTGATTTGTGATTTTTATTTACTGTATATTCTGAGGTTTGCCAAAAATTTTATTTACAACGCGGTATTTTGAGCAATTCAATTCCGGCATGAGTGTCTACCCATACACCTACAATGGTTGCGAATGGTTGAAAATACCGAGTCGTTACAGTTGGTATCAGAGCTTTGGTAGCTCTAGGCAAAACTCAACATATGGAGTGAATGTAGTTACAGAATCACTTTCGTTCGAGTTTGAATCTCTTCCTTTTTGACTCAATTCATTTGAATTTGGAACGTTCTAAAATAATGCGAAAAGTGAATTTTCACGGTTTTGATAAACTTAAGTGAATAAATAAACTTTGGAAGTTGAAATTTTTGGAAATTTAATAATTTAATTATTAAACATAATAACTTCATTGAAATGATAAAAAAAGAATTTTTGGAATATAAACTGTTTTGAAATATGAATTGAAATGGTATTTTAGATTGAATAAAATGAATAATGATTTGAAATGAATGAAGTTTGAAAAGATACGATATTTTGATATATTAAAATGATTTGAGACGAAGTTTTGAAAGATCTGATATTTTTGATATTAAATGATTTGAAAACGGAGTTTGAAAGATAGGACATTTTGATATTAACATGATTTAAAAAGAAGTTCTGAAAGATATGATATTTTGGAACTGAAACTTTGAAAGGTTATGATATTTTGATATATTAAAATGATTTGAAAGGTAGTGTTGAAAGGGTATGAAAATTTAATATATTGAAATGGTTAGAAATGACTTGATATTTATTTTGATAAATATTTGAATTGAAAGATATTTTTCGATGATATATTGAAATGGTTTTGGAAATGATTTAATCTTTATTTTGATAAAGATTTGGATTGAAAAGGATATTTTATTTTGAAGTATAAAATATTGTTTTAAAGTTATAACTACGGGTTATAATAACAATTGGTTGTTAAAGAGACCGGGATCGGATATTGTCTTATAGCCGGCCAATACCGAAAACCACTTTAACAACTGTGTACGCGGTGGAGATTCCAGAATGTAGCAGGATGGTGGCGACGTTCTCGAGGTATATTACGTGGACCCAACTCCCGTGAGTTGGCATATATGACTAAAACAGGAGCTATACCGGGCTACACAAAGGGTCGCACCCTTTCATCGAGCATGCTCCATCGGAAACCATTCTATTACTGTTGTGATTCGATTCGGTGACGCCACTTTGATTCGGGGGTATTGTTCGAGGTGGGCGGAAGCTGCTGGCATGCCGTCACCACCGGTCCGGGAGTGCAAACAGTGTATCCACCCTGGCATTGCCTCGCGTGCCGTGTCATATCCTTATA
Source organism: Allium cepa (assembly GCA_030765085.1). Lineage (NCBI taxonomy): Eukaryota > Viridiplantae > Streptophyta > Magnoliopsida > Asparagales > Amaryllidaceae > Allium > Allium cepa. The sequence continues at coordinate 926,907,909 of CM060939.1, forward strand.
TCGAGCCCACTACGATTTTGGTTTTAAAAATCCGACCGCGTTAAGGTTCACCATCCCCTTAACGCTATTTTCTATATGATTATACTTACTGATTAGACACTACCGTATATAGCGTATATTACTACATAGTAAATAGTTAACGGATCCTTAGAGGATGGGCGGTCCCAAGCATCCTTTAAGTTACTGATGCATTTTGTTACTGTTCACTTGAGTTGATTTACAGTTTATAAGTATTTATTTCCTGACTCGAGGGTTTTGTGTTTTGCTTTACGCTCGGGTCAGATTGATTGAGTTAACATTCAAGATTCACCTTCGGCGTTGGAGCTTTCCTTGAAGATCCAGCCATCTGTTTTGTTTAGTATCCAGTGGTTCAGTGATGTATCTTATTTGTACCTGATGTATCCAGTTACTCTTCTGTTGTATCTTATTTAACTCTGATGTATCTCATATTTATATAGTAGCTTCATGAACTACTATCTCTTTTTCTTCCGCTGCATTTTATATACTCTGTGTCTGTGATCTGTGATTTTTATTTACTGTATATTCTGAGGTTTGCCAAAATTTTTATTTACAACGCGGTATTTTGAGCAATTCAATTCCGGCATGAGTGTCTACCCATACACCTACAATGGTTGCGAATGGTTGAAAATACCGAGTCGTTACAGTTGGTATCAGAGCTTTGGTAGCTCTAGGCAAAACTCAACATATGGAGTGAATGTAGTTACAGAATCACTTTCGTTCGAGTTTGAATCTCTTCCTTTTTGACTCAATTCATTTGAATTTGGAACGTTCCCTACGGTTCCAAAATCCATTCGTATCCCTCACTATTCATCTTCTTTTGATTCTGGAGTAACCCATAAGTCCGCTTCGAATGAACTTTCTAGTGAGTCGGCGGTCACGCCAATTTCAAATTTAATTGAAAAAGGGGGAAAACTCCTTTGCAGTTAGCATCGATTCACCAGAGATTCTTATCTATCCTTGGTTTAGATGCTCATATCTTTTGTTATTTCAAACTCTAACTCTTGAGATCGAATGTAGATTTACCCTAGAAAAATCAACATTGATCTTATTCTTTAAGTCACGGTTGACCCGGTTAAGGTTGCCCGTGATTTATATAAGCTTATCCATCTTCCTATTCTGTTATTTAATCATGTCATCCTTGTTTCCAACTTATTTTTAAATCATAATCTCCTTTGATTTGTGTTAATCAAAAATTTGAATCTCTATCCTTCTTTGAAAATCTATTCATGTATAGTGTTTTTGTAAACTAATATTTAAAATTAAAATGTTTTATATATTTTGTTGTTTGAGTTGTTGATGTTGATTTGGGTTTCTGATCGATTCGTCTGATCAACGTTATCGATAGAATTTCTAAAACACTTTGACAGAACAAACGGACACAATATATTTAAAAAAAAAATTGGTTAATGAAATAAAATTTGATATATAAGTAAATTTATGAAACTTAATGAAATGATTTAAATTGATAATTTGAAATGATAATACTTGATTTATCATTTATTGTTCTACAAATAGATCTATAAATATTTGTTTATAAATTTATTTGGGAACTGAAATGAATTTAAAACAAGAATTTGAGGATTTAAATTCCGATTATTTCGAACTTTGGTTTAAAGTTTTAAAAGGTTATATTATTTAAAGTATTTTGAATAGAATTTCAAAGAATTTTAAAGGTTTAAAATTAGTGCTCTTCTCTTTGTCGCTGGAAAATAACTTCGGTGATGATCGCGACATCATCGACGTTCATTTTCGAGTTTCGAAGTTAAGAGACTGTTCTGTAGTCTTGCTACAGCTTTGTTTTGGGAAATTAAATTGATTTGAATTTCTAAAATATGACTTGATTTATAATATATATATATAGATATATGATTGAAATTTGATTTGACATATTATATATGTATATATATTATTTCTTATCTCTAAATGGTCTGAAGAAATCGGAAATTTAATTCTTAAATTCTATTTTTAAAGAATAATTTCAATTATAAAAAGAAAATAATTTTTTTTTTGAATAAATGATTTAAGCTTGAAATGATTGAATTGGAAATTTTATTTGTATAATACAATTGCATTCAAATATAACTTACCAAAATTTCAGAAGTTAGAAATGTAATTGGATAATATACGATATAAAAAGATTTTATAAATAAAATTTGAGCAGTCATAAAAAAGAAAAAAAGTGTAAATATATTTAACATGAGTGATAAATATATTGAGAGGAAAAATTTAATTTTGATTAGGAATAAAGAAGAATAAAATTTATTAAGTACAATCCGAGTGTAATAAATGATTATTTTTCAAACCCATGGTTTTAAAAAAATGGTTAATTTTAGATGATTGGATAATAAGATAATGAAATTTGAGATAGTTAAGATTTATTTAACTTGTGTAAAGATTTATTCTCTGTTTAAGTTGAAATTTCCATGCTTTCAAATTTATTTCCTTATTCTGTTTTTCAAACTATCTTTTGGTTATCCTTATCATCCTCATCTTGCTATAGACTGGTATATGCATCTTTCTATGATCTTTCTGTTTAGAAATCTTTTTATAATCTTTGATAATCTCCACCTTGTAAAACTTACCTATAACAACAGTTATCAGGTATAACTTCAATCATCTTGTCATCTTATCTTAATCCTATTTCACTCTATCTTTTCTGTGCCCTTCCATACCTCATTCATTTTCGGGGACGAAAAGTTTTGAGTGGGGGAGAGTGTAACAACCCTATATTTTGTAATTATTTTATTGTATATTTTAATTATTTTAATGTAAAATTTTGGTTTAAAAACTTATTTTTTTACTTATTTGAATGATAAAATTTTATTTTTTAAATATAAAATCTTGATTTTATATGAGTTATAATTCCAAACTGTGTAAGTTAAATATTTGCTTGAAATGTTGATTCTGGTCAAAACAGTCAAATTGTGACTTTTAACTTAAAATTTTAAAAGTTTGAAAATTTTTTTTTCTTTTATTATGAAAGTACATAAAATTCTAAGAACACCACTTTTCGTTTCGTTGAAATTGGATGTAAAATGTGAAAGTTATACCCTTTACAATATTGTGCATATATAGGGTTATTTAACAATGACTATTTTAAATTGAATAAATTACTTCTTCTTTGTTATATTTTATTTTAATATGTAGTAATATGTTTTATTTTGTGTATTTTGACTTTTAAATATTTTTACATGATAATAGAATTTTTCCAAAATTTACTGTATTTATTTCCTATTTTTAAAGGCTGTTTTATGATTTGCTGCTATTTTCTTCATATAAATTTTACTTAATTAATTTTTTTATTTTTATTTTGTGAATGCATTTTATTTTATTTGTTATAAATATTTTTACAAGTCCATGAAGATTTTCTAAAGTTCATTTGAAATTATTTCTAACTTTTAAAGCCTAGTCTGCAATTTTAAGCCATTTTCTTAATTTAATTATATATAATTAAAATTTATTGATTTATTTTAACATTCACTTTTATTGCTGTGTTTTACTTTATTTTATTCATTTTACATGTATTTAAATTTAAGAAAATTTTTCCAAAGTGTATTGAAGTTATTTCTAATTCCTAAGTCTAGTTTTCATTTTCTGTGCCATTTTTCTTATTTTAATCATATCTAATTAATAATTAATTATTAATATTTTGTTTATCTGTTATATTTTCGAATTCTAACTGAAATTTATAAGTGTTTTCAGTTATTTAAGATGTATATGAATATATACAGGAAGTTTAAAAGGTTTGAAAGCAAAGAAACGTAAAACCGTTTTAACGTTTCTTCTTCCGTTTCTTTTCCAATTAATAGATTTAATTTCCTTTGACCGTTCCTTTCTTTATTGTAGCTGTGCATTTCTTACCTCATTTTTCACGTGAAAACATTCCTCTCCACTTCATTTTTCACGGCTAGAAAGGTTTGGTAATGGCTCCTCTTTTCCTCTTCTTTTTGCTCTTCTTTTTCCATTGTTTTCTTATATTTTGCCTTGTTTTCTCATGTGTATTGCTTGGCCTCTACCACCCACCATCACCACCATACTTGTAACAACCCGCATATTTATCGAGTTTGTATTTAAATATTTTATTTAAATATTAACTCGTTAATCGAATTTGGTCCGAAAAGCTACTTTTTGCAAACGGTCAAATTAGGACTCGAGACCACTTCCATTGAGTTCGAAATGCCGTTTACAACTTTTTTAAGTATAAACATCGATAGGTTTGGAGTTAGTGAAATTTCACTAAGTTTTCCCGCTTTGGACTTTGGGTTGGTTTAGCCTATTAAGCCCAAGTTCCAACCCTCTTCTCCTCACTCTTCATAAATTTCCTAACTAATCAAGCTTTGGCATTAATGGTGGAGGGAATGGGAAATTAAAATTCCAAAACTCAAATTCAATTGCAATCCATCTTTCTACTCCAAATTCAAGAAGAAGACATTGGATTCAAGCTTCTTGTGCTTAGATAGAAGAAGGATTGATTCTTGCTTGCTTAAAACTTCATTTTCATTGATATTTGGTGCAAAGGTGAGATTTTTATCTCATAATTCTAGCCTATAACTATATTGGACTGTTGGGAATGATTCCCTATCATTTTTGCATGCATGTTAGCATTTGGTTTGGATTGGATTGGCGAAAAACTCCAATTTTTAGCGTTTTGTTGAATTTTCTGCACTTAGGTCGTTCTGGCCATTTTTAGGTCGTTCGGAGTTAAGTCGTTCGTCCATAGGTCGTGAGTCGTTCACGAGTTAACCCTAGGTCGTTCTGGCCATTTTTAGCTCGTTCGGAGTTAAGTCGTTCGTCCATAGGTCGTGAGTCGTTCACGAGTTAACCCTAGGTCGTTCTGGCCATTTTTAGCTCGTTCGGAGTTAAGTCGTTCATCCATAGGTCGTGAGTCGTTTACGAGTTAACCCTTAAGTCGTGCAGCCCTTCAGTCACGCAACCCTTAAGTCGGTTACGAGCTATCCCGATAGGTCGTTGGCCCCTTAACTCGTAGGTCGTTGGACCTTATCTCCTTAGGTCGCTCCTGGCCTAACCCTTAAGTCGTGCAACCCTTAAGTCGGTTACGAGTTATCCCGATAGGTCGTTGGACCCTTAACTCGTAGGTCGTTGGACCTTATCTCGTTAGGTCGCTCCTGGCCTAACCCTTAAGTCGTGCAACCCTTAAGTCGTGCAGCCCTTCAGTCACGCAACTCTTAAGTCGGTTACGAGTTATCCCGATAGGTCGTTGGACCCTTAACTCGTAGGTCGTTAGACCTTATCTCGTTAGGTCGCTCCTGGCCTAACCCTTAAGTCATGCAACTCTTAAGTCGTGCAACCCTTAAGTCGTGGAACCCTTCAGTCACGCAACTCTTAAGTCGGTCACGAGTTATCATGTTAGGTCGCGACCTCTGTTAAGTCGGCCATGTTGGGTCGTGAGTCACCGTTAGGTCGCGAACACCTCTAGGTCGCAACCACCAAGTCGCTTGACCCCTTAGACCCTTAGGTCGCAACCGTTAGGTCGCTCGACCCTATCCCTCTTAGGTCGTTAGACCCCCCTTGGACCCCCCCTCCGTAGGGGATCTTATCTGAAAAACATTGAGCTGATTTCCTTGGATTTTATTCACATCTCCGTATGCGATTTTTGTGACTGATTGTTTCTACAATTGCTTCTGTGTTTTGTCACTTTATAATATAAAGGTTTCAATACTAGTAGTAAATATCAAAACTCTTTTAACAAACAATTTCAACTCTATTTTTAATAACAAAGCTCTTTTCTTAAACCGTTTTCCAATCTATTAGTATATACAAACCTTTACCTCACTCGGATGAGAAATCTAATTAAACGACTTAGTAAAACAAGTGGTATGAAACGCTTGCGTTCACTTCGTCGGTTAATTCTTGGACTTGTTTGATTGAACCTCTTGTGACAATTTTATTAGTGAAGATTTACAGTTTGTTCGTAAATATTTAAGTTAAGCAAGTGGTTATGGGACATGAAGCTAAACTTCTATATTTACTAGCTTAGTGTAATTGACACTTCTCGTTGATCATGACGATCATTCTGATGATTTAGACTAGCAACTGTGCGATGTCTCTTGTTGCGAGGTTAGACTAGACACCACTTGTGTGATTCCACTCACACATACCTTTTTGCTTTTTGGTTAGTCTGGACCTTAATCTGTGTGATTCCATTCACACATGTGGGGTAGCTCCCCTTGGTCTTCGTACCGTCATGTGATAGGCCTCTTTCTCTTTTCTATGATTTCTGGACTTCTTGCATTGATTTCTAGAATTTATGTCATTGACTTGTTATGAGTACAAGTTTGGGGTATGATGCCCTTTCCGAATCTTTGAGAAGATTCTATGATATTGATTATCTCTTATTGATTGATCTTCTGTTGATCATTATTTACATACTTATAGTGGTATGTCATTATGGATGTTTATGTTTATGCCATATCTTTTATGTTATATCATGTCATCTGATATTTATAGCTAGACTGACCCGTTTATTATTTTCTTAAATAATACTCGGGTCAGACCGAGATGTTACAGGTGCTTCTGCTTGACTTCTTCCCAGGGATTCATCACTCTGACTTTTGGCTAACTGTTTAGATTAGCAGTTTTTGTTGTATACACTTAAGATACAGACTCATAGTTGTATTCTTTTGTATAGCACGTGTTGCTATTCTTTTGTATTATCGTGGATCTTACTGACCACTACTCTGATGTACACTTTCATGTGTTAGTTATATATTCATATCTTCTTCCGCCTTTGTGATATGGATATCTGTGACTGATTTGTGATATGATTATTTCTATGTTTGTTTTCGAAGATTATTTATAGCCACCGTGTGATAAGCAATTACATGGATGGTCGCTTCTCAACAGCCTTATTCTCCGTGCTAGTTGACAGCACTACTCCGGAGTGTTCTTGGCTAGCGTGGGTATAGAGGTGGGGCGTCACAATACTCTCCACCATCCCCTACCACTCTTCCTTGGCATCATCTCCAGCCATCATTTCAGATCCATCCATGGCCACACCTCCCTTGGTGACAAAACTCCACAAAATTGCAAATAATGTCCGAAACAATGCCCTAGCCACCACTATTACTTCACCACCTTCATCCACCACCTTGGCCACCACCATAGGCCGCCACCACCACCTTTTCTAGACCTCCCTACACCCCTCCATCTACTGTCCAAACCTGTACAAGTATGGTCAAGCCCCACTTGACCCAAGTTCGAGCCTTATTGTGCTCAAAAAAAAAAACTTCATATATGTTGCCTTGATCAATTGTATGCTTCATGTTATAACCCTACCACTCCATACTCCTTCTAGCCGTGTGTTATGGTGCCAAACCTGAGCTATATCATCATCATGGCTGAACCCAAGAACCTCCTAGGCCAAGCATTTGAATGGTTAAAGCAAGGTCAAGTAATCTATTCCTTTGTTGCTTCGTATTTTCATTGTTTCAACATTGTTTTGCGTTGAATATTTATGTGTATATTGTCTTGTTTTGGTTATTGTTTACAAGACAAATATCAAGGCTCTCCATTCATTCAAATCAAAAGTCATGCTATATCGTGCTTGTCGTGCTTTTGGAATCGCACTTGTGTTTGTTGTTTTGGCCTTCAGCTTGAAAAAGTGAGTCTTTCTCACTCTGACATTTATACTTATGAAAAGTGAATTGATGACAAGTGTTTAGTAATATAAAATGTTTATGCAAGATAATGATGATCATATGATATGCTATGCCACGTTATTACCATGTTAAAATTGTTAATTTTCACCTGACATCTGATATATGACTGTATATTGTGATATTGACCTTGTTTATATTATTTCTGCATATGATCACACTGCAAGTTCCCTGTTAGAAAAAAAATGTTATGGGCTGAAATGATAGGCCTGAATGGTTTTAAATTTTTCATTTTGACTTGGGATTGCGGGTTTGAAATGATAAAACCCGGATTTTCTTTGCAAATTACGGGTTGAAATGGTATATTACCTGTACCACTTTACCTAGCGTAGAAAATTATATACAGACCCGTAGTTAAAATATGTTTTTCTAAAATTTTAAATATTTTAGAAATTTAATTATTAGAATATTTTGATTTTAAATTTAATAAAAAAAGGATTTTTGTAAATTATTATTTATATTCTGTATAATTGTAAGTGAAATGAATTAATGAAAAAGTTAGAAATTTTGAACGTAAGTTATTTTGGAAATTTTGATTTAATTATAATTGGAAATTTAAGTGAAAATGAAATTATGATAAATTTATGATAGTTTGAATTTAAATAAATTTAAAATGATTTTTATATCATATTAATGATTTTAATAAAGTTGAAATGTGAAATGAATGAATATTGTAAGTTGAAATTTTGAAATATAACTAAAACTGGAAATTTATGAAATTGACGTAAAAGTGAACTTTTAGTTAAGTAAATAAAAATAAAACAAAGTTATATTTGAGAATTTGAACTTATGTGTTAAGTTGAAATTTAATGTAATGGATTTTAAAAATTCAACATTGCATTTTAATAAGTGAATTATTATTAAATCTTGATTTTTGAATGGAAAGTTAACTTTATAAAATCATGAACTTGAGGAAAATTAAATGATGTTTATAAATGTGGAAATGTATGATTTTATAAGTTAAAAATGTTTTTAATAAAAATATAATTGGTTGAGAAATTTTATTGAATATTTGAAGTTAATTGAATGCATTTTTGAAATGCTATTAATTACAATGTAAATGATATTACAGCATTTGTAAACGCTGTAGTTGATGTAATGAACTAAAAAGCTAAATTGAATTAAAAGCTATTATAGCAATCTTTGTAAGTGCTATAATTTTTGAATTTAACTAAGTTATTCGAAATTTAAGTAAACCTAGTATAACATTTTAAAATGCCGTCTTTTGTTAAATTGAACTGTTTTGAATGTAACTGTCCGTATAAGTTTTCTAAATAATGCGAAAAGTGAATTTTCACGGTTTTGATAAACTTAAGTGAATAAATAAACTTTGGAAGTTGAAATTTTTGGAAATTTAGTAATTTAATTATTAAACATAATAACTTCATTGAAATGATAAAAAAGAATTTTTGGAATATAAACTGTTTTGAAATATGAATTGAAATGGTATTTTAGATTGAATAAAATGAATAATGATTTGAAATGAATGAAGTTTGAAAAGATACGATATTTTGATATATTAAAATGATTTGAAATGAAGTTTTGAAAGATACGATATTTTTGATATTAAATGATTTGAAAACGGAGTTTGAAAGATAGGACATTTTGACATTAACATGATTTAAAAAGAAGTTCTGAAAGATATGATATTTTGGAACTGATACTTTGAAAGGTTATGATATTTTGATAAATTAAAATGATTTGAAAGGTAGTTTTGAAAGGGTATGAAAATTTAATATATTGAAATGGTTAGAAATGACTTGATATTTATTTTGATAAATATTTGAATTGAAAGATATTTTACGATGATATATTGAAATGGTTATGGAAATGATTTAATCTTTATTTTGATAAAGATTTGGATTGAAAAGGATATTTTATTTTGAAGTATAAAATATTGTTTTAAAGTTATAACTACGGGTTATAATAACGATTGGTTGTTAAAGAGACCGGGATCGGATATTGTCTTATAGCCGGCCAATACCGAAAACCACTTTAACAACTGTGTACGCGGTGGAGATTCCAGAATGAAGTAGGATGGTGACGACGTTCTCGAGGTATATTACGTGGACCCAACTCCCGTGAGTTGGTATATAAGACTAAAACAGGAGCTATACTGGGCTACACAAAGGGTCGCACCCTTTCATCGAGCATGCTCCATCGGAAACCATTCTATTACTGTTGTGATTCGATTCGGTGGCGCCACTTTGATTCGGGGGTATTGTTCGAGGTGGGCGGAAGCTGCTGGCTTGCCGTCACCACCAGTCCGGGAGTGCAAATGGTGTATCCACCCTGGCATTGCCTCGCGTGCCGTGTCATGTCCTTATATCGAGCCCACTACGATTTTGGTTTTAGAAATCCGACCGCGTTAAGGTTCACCATCCCCTTAACGCTATTTTCTATATGATTATACTTTACTGATTAGACACTACCGTATACAGCGTATATTACTATATAGTAAATAATTAACGGATCCTTAGAGGATGGGCGGTCCCAAGCATCCTTTAAGTTACTGATGCATTTTGTCACTGTTCACTTGAGTTGATTTACAGTTTATAAGTATTTATGTCCTGACTCGAGGGTTTTGTGTTTTGCTTTATGCTCGGGTCAGATTGATTGAGTTAACATTCAAGATTCACCTTCGGCGTTGGAGCTTTCCTTGAAGATCCAGCCATCTATTTTGTTTAGTATCCAGTGGTTCAGTGATGTATCTGATTTGTACCTGATGTATCCAGTTACTCTTCTGTTGTATCTTATTTAACTCTGATGTATCTCATATTTATATAGTAGCTTCATGAACTACTATCTCTTTTTCTTCCGCTGCATTTTATATACTCTGTGTCTGTGATCTGTGATTTTTATTTACTGTATATTCTGAGGTTTGCCAAAAATTTTATTTACAACGCGGTATTTTGAGCAATTCAATTCCGACATGAGTGTCTACCCATACACCGACAATGGATGCGAATGGTTGAAAATACTGAGTCATTACAGCTTCCACGACCCGCTGCACCACCATCCACCATTTTTCCCTGACCGACGGTAGACTCCTCCACCTCTAGACAAAAACCATACCTCCCCGAACAACGCAATCGCCCACGGCGACTCGAAATGCCCAAAACAGATAAACACAAACTGCTCTCGTACCACCCCATTAAAAATCATCAAACCTACCTTAAAAATCATCGTTTCGAGTATGGATTCTAGTTAGATACCTGAACCAATGATCGGTGAAGTTCGAAATTTGGTCAATCTTGAGTTTGTTCAGAAATTTGGGTTTCCAGAGAAAATTTTAAGTTGTGTTAATCTTAACTGAATTTTTAAACTTAGTTTATAATGATACAAACATCTTTTGTTCGAATCTTAAGTTCAATCATCAATCAGAAAAGGAGTAAATGATTTTTGAATCAAACAGTTTTGGGTTTTGAACTGAGAACAGATAAAATTTAAAACAACAGCCTGTAACACTACACATCCTACAAGCATAGACAGAGGATCCAATATATATATATATATACACACATACTATTCCCAGGCATATACACAACAAATTCATCCCTGAAAATATATATATATATAAGTTACTCACTTGATATGTGAAAGAACAGAGCCTAGTTTGCTTTGCAACATGCTTGAAAACTACAAGCTGAAACCTTTCCTCTCGATTCTCTGGTTATAGTTGAACTGGATTGTTGTTTTAAAATCTGAGTTGTTGTTTAAGTTTAAAATAGTTTTTACTTCAGATCTAGGTTTTGGTTTACGAATTAAAATGAGAAGATAGAGATATATAGCCAATAATTGTAGACAGTGTACATTATTATGTTTCAAACAACTGTGATAATACTTTGTACAATACAGCATATAAAATCTTTGTTTGTACTGATTTAAACCAAAGATATTTTTAGGGTGGAGGCTGATATGAAATGTATTGTGTGCTAGAAAGATTAACATTAATTGCTTTTGTTTGTTCAAGAATACATAATGTTGTCTTCCTTAGCAAGCCTTCACATATATTTATCTTTTTATCTTTTTATTTTTTTCAGCCTGCACACATTTGATTTTGCTTCTAGATTTTATTTGTTGCCTTTGTACAATCTGGTATACTTGTTTTGTTACTTTAAACTTAAGTAAATGCTACTTTTTCCCCTGTTAGTCTTTTGATTTTTGCTAGTTCTCAAGTCTTCTGCTTTGTAATATATATATTTACTTGTATTTTAACTTAATACATATAGTCTTGTATTCCTATATGTATATATATTTATTTACTTTTATCATATTTTTATCAAGCTATACTTAAAAAGAAAATGAAACAATCTTTTTGTTAATACATTTTAAGTCTGAACCTAAGCTAGAATAAGTCTTAAATTACTTAAACACTTGTCTTAAGTATTTAAAACCATATATTTATTTATTTAATAGCTCTGAAAAGTTTAATATTAAATAAATCATAATTTCCAATTCACTAAAATGTATATATATAAATGTGAAAACATAATTTATTAGTTAAATTTTAAAACAAAGCTTCCCTATTTACAATATATACAAAAATATATTCATATATTAATAGAAAACAATCAATTAGTTTAAAGGATAAAATTCACCAATTAGATATTTTTTAAAAGCAAAGTATCAATGCAGATCTTATTAACAAAGATATGCCAAATCAATTTAATATTTAAATACAGATTATTAAATTGATATTGCTAAAAATTCTGGGTTGTCACACCTACATGATTGAATTGCCAGAACGGATGTTTGGGATTCATGATGTATTCCATGTGTCTCATTTAAGGAAATTTGTTTATGACCCATCATTGGTGGTAAAACCAGTCGTTCAGGAAGATTTAGCAGTAGAACCCAACCTGACTGTGGTTAGAAATCCTGTTCAAATTGTAGATCAAGACGAGAAGCAACTCAGGAACAAAGTGGTGAAACTCGTCAAGGTGAGTGAGGATCCCAGAGATTGTACCTGGGAAACTCCTGATAGTTTTAGGAAAGCTTATCCAGATTTATGTCTGGATAGCTAGTGATGTTGTTAGAATTGACTGTTTGATTTGTTTGTTTTTGTATGGATAATATGTATGCTTGGATTGTTAATATTAAGCTTTTGAATTAACTGTTGTTTAAATTTCGGGGACGAAATTCTTTTAAGGGGGGAGGAATGTGACATTCCGGAATTTTGACCATATTGTTATAATAAGTTTTTTTCTTAATCTAATTTAAATAAAATACAAGTTTTTCATGTATAAATAAATAAGATTTTAGGCATTATTAGTTGTATATGTGTTATAAAGAAAATTTTAATTTCAAATAGACTCTTTTGACAATATTTAAAACAAAATCTGTTTTATTCAATTAAATTAAAAGTTATGTATTAATGACATTTAATACCAGATATATATAAATGTAATTAATAATAATAATATTTACAATAGCACAATTCTATTCATATTAAATATAAATATAAAATATATTAATGCAATTATAAGTTATAAATCAAATATTGGAAAGATTTAACTTTAAATAAAAATAAGATTAAGAAGTTTTTCTAACAACAACTTTTATAATTAAAATAAAATAAGCTTATAAATATTTAATATAAGTATAATATTAAATATGGATATAAACATAAGTACATAAACATAGGAAACCATAGTATTAATATATGTATAAAATAGACAAGTAAGAATACCTGACATATGTAATGTTATTCAAGCAATGAAGACAAAAAATGAAAAAAAAACCTGGAAACAAATTTTATATGCATAAGTAAGCTATGTGTTCACTTTAAAAAAAATAAGACAAAACATCTTTGTACAAATACAAAGATCTGCAAATATCTTTATACAAATTCATGTGTCAGCAAACAATAATTATATGTTAACATAAATGAAAACATATGCATTACTTAGCACCACTCTTTGCCAAGAAAATCATTCCAGCCGAAATATTTTGCCTTAGCTCAGATTACAGTACTTTATTATAAATAAAATATGATCAAAGCCAGTTAAGGCTTGTACCAGAAGATATCTTTGTTCAAAGCTATATATATGTATATTCATCATTCTATTTGTTCATATCATTTAGTTCGTTTAAAACTTAAGAAGCAAAACCTGAGAAAAAGCAAAAGAAATATAAATAAACATCATACTTTCAAACTCAATCAGATTCAAAGGCAAAGAAAAGTTTTCAAGGACTCATTCTTCAAACAACAGTCTTCCTTCAGCAACAAATCCCTCTGTTTCAACAGTATATTTTGTGAGTAAACTAACTTTTTGAAATTTAATTTTTAGTAATTGACTCATTAAGAATTATTATGTTGATGTATGTTATTCTGGGATGTTTTGTTAATTTCTGGAAGATCTGCATATTGATGTACTTCCAATTTCTTGTTACTGTGGCAACAGAAGTAAAGATTGAATCATACTCTTTATATTAAAACATTTTTACTTAGAAATTTAGGTGACGCCCCACCTCTATACCCACGCTAGCCAAGGACACTACGGGGTAATGCCGTCAACTAACACGGAGAATAAGGCTGGTTAGGAGCGACCATCTATAGCCTTGCTCTAACTATCTATTGAATATATCGACAATAGTCATACCAAATAGATCGACATATCCAATGAATACTTAAAACAAAACCATAGGTGGTTGGAGGATCTATCAGAACAGAATATAACAACTCAAATGTAATATACATCACAGAACAGTTGATCATCATATACATATATACAGATACATAGCAGAGTATACAAACTAATACATGTCAAGTGGTATAGCAAACCACAATATATAGACGAGTCAAAAGAATACATATCAGAGTTACTACAAAATAGGACTACACAAAAGCTATAACAAAAAGGAACAAGCTGAATAGTCCATGCGGAAGCAAAATAGGCTAAGTCCAAAAGCACCTAACCTGAAACAACTCGGTAGGTCAGTCTAGCTAAACAAATTAGTTAGATAAAGTGAACAACAATAAACCTGCAAGGTTACAAAGCATAATAGATATCTCTAAAAGAGATAACACAATCATCTAACGAAAGATGAATCATATAGAACAAGCCTCATATCATCGGCAACATATAGAAACAAAGGATAAGAATATCCCAAAGCAAGCCAAAAGGCAATAACAAATACCAATAAGGTATACAAGTTCCACAAGGTAAACGCTACGCATCATGCGGCTCATAATGACCAACATCGAAGGGCGATACCTAGGGAATATACATATGAATGTAACATCAGAAAATTTGCTCGAGCTCGGTACTGTACAAACAAGGATCCATGAGCCCGAAGACTCCAAACCCAATATCACCCATGCGGCTCATAACGACCAACATCGGAAGCGATACTAAAGGGCAACCCAATATCACCCATGCGGCTCATAACGACCAACATCGGAAGCGATACTAAAGGGCAACAAACCCGAAGGCACAAACCCGAAGGCATATACCCAAAAGCAACAAACCGTAGTGGTGAAGGTCAGAGACGCAGTACTGGACACCACTAACTGGCGGAATGTGTCATAACTCTCAACAAGGAATCCGAAAAGTGGTAACGTGAGTCCCATAACCACTCGTTCGCACTAAACGGTTTACTATCCGTTAGCTAATTTCACACTCAAAGCAGTACAAAGTTCACCTCATATCATCGGTAAACCAAAGCCGAAGGTCAAAACGATCAATTGAATAGGTCAGGGATTAATCGAAAAGATAAACGCACAGATTCATGGTCCGTGTTTTGCCCAACCATTTAATCAGCCTTCCACTTCGCTCGAAGTGCGAAATTGTGCGTGTGTTTAAATAGAATTTATAAATTGGAGAAACGAGCTTTTAATATGATTAGAAAGATTATTTTATAAAAACCCATGGATGAAGTCAAAAAATAAGTTATCAAAGTCAAAGAGGCAATAACAACCACTAAGAACCAACATGAATCGATAAAATCCGAAAAACCAATCAAAACGAGCATAAATAGGCAAAACAGAAAAACAGGAGCAGGTCAGTCGACTGAAATCCCTATTCAATCGACTGAAAATTGTCCAGAAAAATTTCGGGCTTCAGCTCAGTCGACTGAACAGATGTTCCAGTCGACTGAACCCAATTTCCTGCATTTCCTACTTATTACCAATGAAGTGCAAACTCTCCCAACTTTCAATCGGACGAGCACGGACGCTAGGGATTTACGCCAAGCGGCTACCCGGCCCTATAAGCTCTTCGATTCATCACCAAAAACATGATCAAAACATCAAAGTTAGGATTTCAAAGAATTAAACCCAAACACTAAAAATTCGGATATTCACCAATTCAATCCAAACTAAAAGCAAGTGCATATGAACAAGTGCTAGGAATTCATACCCAACATCAATGAAATCAAGAGAAGTAGATGTCAGTTCAAAACTCACCTTTAACCCAAAAACAAGAAGATGGAGCTCAATAACAAGGAGAAGACCAACCAAACAGTACTTCAACTCAACAAGCTTCAATCTAAGAATAAAACACATATTTTCCAATTTAGGTTTAGGAAATTTTCTGAAATTGAAGTGGAGAAGAGTTGGAGAAGATGAAGAAGAGCTTACCAATGGATTCTCTTTGATTTTGGAGCAAGAATCAAGTTTACAAGAAGAAACTAGGGCTTGCAATTTCTATTTCCTCTTCCCTTCCACCATTTTCAGTTCTAGCTTAAGAAATGAAATGAAATGAGGATGAATGAATAGAAGGGGTTGGGTTAGGGTATTAGTTAAACTAGTGGGATGAACCCAAACCCAAAACCCAATAGAAAAAGGGTCAAAATTTCACAAACTCCAAACATATCAAAGATTATACTCAAAAAGATCGCAAACGCCATTTTGGAACCAATGGAGGTAGTTTCGAGTTCCAATTCGGCCATTTGCAGAAAGTAGCTTTTCGGACCCAAAAATCCGACTAACGACGTTATATTTAAATTAAACATTTAAATATCAAATCGTTAGATATGCGGGCTGTTACAATTTAACTAAATAATTTTGTTTAAAATAAAGATCAAAGCTTGGAAATCGTTTAAAGGTTGCTGTCAGATATAATCACTGTGAATTCAAATTTACATTAAAAAAATGAATAAATGGTTAAAATTCGAATAGCTTAAATTGTAAATTTGAATTTATATCTTGAAACAACTTACAAAAGTATGATTTTTGAAACAAAAATTAAAATTTTCAGATAACAATACAGAGAGCAGTTCATTGATGAACCAAAAGTGATTTTTCATGAATATTTGATGATTCAATGAATTGTTGTTGTTGAAATTTAACGTGAAGCTTGAGTATTGATTCACGAACACCAGAAAAATGTTAAATTTTTTTTTCAAATGCAAGATTTTTTGGGAATGTTCGAAAGTAGGGTTTATGGGGTTCGATGTTTTGAGCTCTGTTCATTTGATGTTCGCGACGTCGTAGCTCAACTGAGCATCGTGAAACTTTGGGAGGTGTTAGAGCGAGATGTTGGCGAGATATGCCTGGAGCCGCGTCATCGCAGGTGGTCGAGATCAAGAAGACGAGGCGATTTCTTCTATCGTGTTCATGTTGCAGTTCGCGTTTTCGAGCATATTTTGATTTCGAGTTTATTGCGTTGATCTGAGCTGTGTATTCGTGTGAGAGGTTGTTGTGAGGTTTGTGGGTAGCATTGTTGGTCGCTGGATCGCTGGTGAGCCACCGTGCATGTGCACGGTGGCGTACGTGACTATATTGTGAGTTTTGGAGGTTGTCGTGTGTTCTACTTGAGAAATTTTGAGGATGGCTTCGGGTTTTTTCTCTGGGTCGTGTGTGAGTTTGTTTACAGTAGTTTAAAACTTAAAGTTAAAAAAAAAGAGAAAGAAGAAGAAAAGAACAGTGGAAGGAGAAGAGGGATGCAGGAGATAGGCTCGTAAAATTTCTGGGAAATCACGGGGCGGGCTCGAGCATTGCACGATGTTTGCTTCGGGTTTTAAAATTCCAGGGAATAACCAAATAAAATATTAAGTTAAAGGGTAAACAAGTCGAATGCTAATTAAGTTATTGATATTGACAGGGTTTTAAGGCTAAACTTGATTTAAATTTATCAAGAAATGTTTTCAAACGTAAGATAGTTAATTTAAAATGGGACGTTAATTAAGAATGCAATTAATGTTATAATTGTGATTAAATAAGTAGTTCAAGATTTAATTAAATTTGTAATTAAAGATTTTAATAATAATCTTGTGTAAATCAATTTGTAATTAAAAATTTAATTAACCATTTAAAGTTAATTAATTAACAAATAAGAGTAGTTAACTGATTAAATAATTAATTAAGAATTAAACGATTAAGTCAATTAGTAATTAATGGTTAATTAAGTAATTAGTAATACTTAAATGAGTAATTGAGTTTTATAAATCAATAATTATGGTTATTGATTAATAATTAAAGAAGTGAATAATTAATAAGTAATTAATAATTATTTAAATAAGCTAATTAATTAGTAATTAACTAAGCAGAAATAAAATATTGTTTATTCTTAAGCAAGTAATTAAGTTTAAAATAAATCAAACTAAATGTTGATATGAATCGATGATTCTATTTGATTTACTCTGATATTTATTTATATCCTGTGATGTTCTGTGATATTCTGTATATATCCGTGATGACTGTGTATGATTTATCTATAATAAATTGCTATGTGAATTCAATTGTTGAATTTAAACTGTTTAAGTTAATTAGACAACTTGGCCTTTAAAATGGCGTTTGGATTTCAATGAGACCGGCATCGGGTATCAATTTGATATTCCGAAAACCACATCGATCCAAATTAAACGTTAGGTCGTGACATCTCAAGTGAAGATCGAGATGGTGTTTTCAGAATACAAGGGTTATTGTCGTTAACTCTGAGGGTGATTCCAAAATGAGTGTAACGAGATAATGCCTTCGATTTCATTCGAACCCGGAACGAACTTGTATGGATTGAATGCTTTCAGCACATCGTTAGGCGGACGATGAGCATTCTAAGGATATGTTCTATAAAGGTAAACGCAGCCTCAAGCCTCATCAACCGGGAATGGGTAAAACAGGGGATGTGCAGCAAGGTTAGGTGGGTCATGCCCAAGCAGGACGAGGTATACCCCTGTCTAGATGTCCCTTTTTATTCGGCTGTGTGGGCGGTTGGTCTGCAGCCAACTGCGGGGTTATCTTGTTCGGGAATGTTCAGTAAGGAATGGTTCCGGCCTTGTGTTGCAGGGGAGTTAGGGTGGCTCCTCGGTACGGTGATCTAGGCCACGTACTGTGACGGGCGGTACCCCAGTAGCCCTGCCATTGTATGGGATCCAATTTCCAATAAGAGCCGTAGGTTTTGATTGTGCCCAACTACGTTGGAATGTGAGATGTAAGCATTTCAGTTATTTCTGTATTTTACTTGAAAACCCTAGACACTGAATTTTACTTGATGTAGCTATCACTGAATTTCCTATAAAATATTTTGGTTAGCGTAAGGTAAAAACTTACCCGTATTTATGTGTGGGAAGTCTTACGTGATACCTTTATTTCAAATAATTTTCAAAGTTAAACAACTTTTAACCGTTTACTCTTACCAGACCCATGTCTGACCCGGAGTTTATATTTTATTTTCATAAACTCTTGGGTACTCAAATTTTTATGAGTAGCCAAGTGATAGGTTTTGGAGTATAGAGTTTTCTGAAGGAGTTGGAGCAGAAGCCAGACGTATGTAGCTATCTATATAGTTCCGTTGTGTTAGTTAGTTCATAATATTTGGGATGTATGTTTTGACAGATATGTATATGATAGTCCTGTTGTACAATATTGTAGAACTCTGATGTATATATAACTATGTTATAGTTATGTTGATGTATTATATTTTGTTCCGTTCCGCTGTGAGATTCTGATGTTGTTATTCTTTCTTTCTATTCTTTTCTATTTCTACTCTTTCTTTTCTTATTGATAACACGTCTTTCTGGAGTTAGAAAGTCGGGTCGTCATCAGCTGGTATCAGAGCACTAGGTTGAGCGAGTACCTAGGCTTTGGAGTAATATTTATGTTGAGAGTGCGTATTTGTATTTTCATATAATTATATACCTATCTAAATTTATTAAGTTACTTGTCCAGGTGGCCAACATGAGTTCTGGAAGAAGAGACAGAGTTAGGGCCAGTACTTCGATTGATAATGGTCGAAGTCAAAATGCTAGTGAGGCTGTAAATCCAGTAACGCCTCAAGTTAGTTTTGTCGCTTTATGTAAAGATTTCATCAATCTTGTAGGCCAACCATTTAAAGGGTCAGAATCGATAATTGAAGTTCAAGCATGGCTACGTTCTTGTGAGCGCATTTTTAAGAGTATGAGATTGTCGGATGATCGGAAGAGGGAAATAGCATCGTGGCAATTGCAGGGAGGCGTAGCAGCATGGTGGGATGCAATAATTGCAAATGTTCCTGAAGAAGTTATTTCATGGGAAAGATTTAAGGAGTTATTTGAGGAGAAGTTTATGCCAACAGCAGGGAAAACTCAATTGTATCAGGATTTTCTGAATTTGAAGCAGGAAAGCATGACTGTTTCTGAGTATGAGACCAAATTCAACGAACTTTCGTGCTATGGACTAGGACTCATTGGTACTCCCCTCAAGAAGAATGAAAAGTTTGAGCAAGGATTGAGGTCTGAATTTCACGATAAGATGACGGTGCTCTTGAAAGGATCTTTTGTTGATTTGGTTGATATGGCTTTGAGGTATGAGAATTTGATGAGCAAGAAATCAGAGGCAATAGCAGCAGTTTCGAGAGGGAATTTCGTTAACCCAAATAAAAGGAAGTTTAATCCACTTTGGAAAAGGCAAGGCAAGGGAAAGAAACCGGGAGGAAGCAATAACGAGCCCCGCATGTAACGATCCCGAATTTTAATTTATTTTAAATTGATAATTAAACTAATTTTTGATTTAAAATTGTGAAATTAAATGATAAATTGATTTGAGTTTTTCCAATGCTCAAATAAATTATGTTATTTATTAATAAAGAAATGGTTTCTTTTATAAAATTATTTTATATTAAATAAGGAGTTATTCTTAAACAATATTTATAATAAAATGTCCTTACAAATGAATTCTTATTTTAGACAGGAATTGTTGTTTCAAATTATTTATAAATATATATATAGTATGTGTGTTTTGAAAGAAGCCATGATTTAAAAAATTCAACATGAAGTCTTTCAAAAATGTTTAAAATGAAATAAACCTTATAAATATTAAAGCATAAGTATAAAATCAAATAATGGTTATAAACATAAGCATAAAAATAAATAAAGTTGAATATAAAACCAATGAATACAAGATGATAAGCAATAGTTAAAGATTAATATGAAAGTCAAACTAACTATTGAGGTTAGAAATAAATGAATACACTTAGTTAAATTTTAACAACATTATTAAAATAGAAATCTATTTATATTATTAAGTCATAAGAAAAGAAAAGAAACGACACTTAAATATGAAACAAAGTTGCAAATAAATATGCAAAGTAAACAAAACAAAGTAAAATAACAAATAAAAACCTTTCAGCCGAGACAAACAAAGTAGTAATGCAAGACAACATATATTTTTCAAACATGATAAGTATAAACAAATAAAAGACAAATATGAACACTTGTAAAAGAAAACTCTAAGGATAAGCAGGCAAAACAAAAGGTAAGTAAATGAACAAAACAAAAGTATAGACAAAAGAAAGTATTGCAAAAAAAGAATGAAACAATAACAAAGCAAATACATTCAAGTAAGAAAACAAAGTAAAAATATATATAAATGTCTTGCAAAAATGACAATGTTAATTTTCAAGTTGAACAAATGCATACAGATAAATATGAATTAACTTGTAAAATGAAACAAAGCAAACAAGTCAGTATAAAAAAATATACAAGTATGTAAAAGCAAAAGTTTGTAAAGCAAGTACAAAGTATCATCAGCCGAGTAAGAGAAAAGGTAGGCAAGCATAAACAAAGTATAAAAGGAATTATCAAAGAAGAGATAATGGACTAAGGTAATAAATGCAACATGCTTCTTGCATTTAATGCAAGCATTCCAGCCATGCTTATTTTACTAAATAATTTATATCACCCTGTACAAACAACATACCCTGTCAACTTTTCCTATATATCCACTTCACCTCAGTTCGTCCATCAACCTGAGAAGATCAAGTTAAAACAAGAACAAAGAAATAAAAACAAAAGCAAGATGAGTAAAGATCAAAATTCCAGGCTTTGCTTTTCTGTGCAAAGTCAAGTGAGTGAACTTCAGGTCAACAAATTTAAATCAAACACAGAATCAAAGCAAGCATTTTTACAACTGAAGCATCATTCATTTGAACCAAAGCAAGAAGATTTAAGGAAGAGAAAAAAAAATCAAGCCTGTTGTTTTTCAAATAAGGAGCTATGTTCTTATTTTCAAAAACTATGAGTAACTTCTTTTTAAAAAAATGGTTAAGTATTTTTTATGACTCTTTGCTTGGATTAGGTATGAAGATAATCCAGTATTTATGTTTTATTGAAATACTGTGTTTGTGTGAATATAGGTAGATGGTCCTGTATACATATATGTCTGTATATAGTTGTGTGCATGTGCTATGAATCAGTATTGCTCTGTTTAGATTCCAGGCTCCAGTGCTTGATTCTAAAATCAATATCCCTTAGCCCAATATATGTTTGGATTTAAGATTTAAATAAAACTTGTATGTTTTGTCATAAAGAAGATTTCAAAATTTTGTTTAAGTTAAAAAAAATTGAAATCTCTCTGGAAATATGGAAACATCAGTGTATACTGATATAAATCAAAAAAATTCAAACTGTGTACTTTATTAATTCAGTATTATAAATCCAAAACATCAACTAAATCATGATTTTTAAATCAAGAATCATTGTTTATAATTTAGGGATAAATGCACAATTCCTGTTTGAACTAAAAATGAACTTCTAGAGTTTTCTGGTGATCTATGCATCTTGAGGGCTCGGGGTTCTTCCAGATGATGAAGGAGAGTTAGGAGTTGATGGGAAAAATTCTGGAAGGTGTTGAAATTCAAAGTGGAAGTTGCGGTAGTGAATTTTCATCTGGAACCCTAGTTAACTAGGCTAGGTTAAATCGATCGCTGCGGCTTGTGGGATTCATCGAGTGCGATGAGGTTTGGGGTGATGGTAGAGGGGGTGACGTCGAATAGATGGCCGGAGCTGTCGACCCTCAGGTGGTCGTGGTAGTGAGAACGACGCCGTGCCAGGTTTGGAAAAAAAATTCAACTTCGTTGTTCCAGGTTTCGACTTTGAACCCAAATTTTGATCTTGGGGTGTCGGTGAAGTTATGATGGTCTGAGATTGATCTGTAGGTGGGTTTCGACTTGCTCGACGATGCAGCGACCTCTGGTGGTGGTCATCGGCGCCGTGCACGTGCACGGAGCACGAGTTTGGGTTTGTATTTGGTGGTTTCGGTTTTCTTGCGTGTGTCTCGAGTGATGGTTCGAAGTTTTGCATGCTGGACTCAAAGCAGGTAGAGGGAAGACTTGGGTAAATGTTTTGTACAGGTTTTATAAACCAAACCTGATCAGTTTGTAATTTCAAATTTTAATTTTAATTAAGGATTGAACTGAGATTTAAATAAAAAAATTAAATATAAGTTCAAGTTTAGTTTGAAGAGTTGTTTGGAAATAAATTTTAAAATTTAATTTGTTTTACATAACTTAAAAATGTTTAAGTTCAAATGTATTTAAAGAGAATTGAAATTTATAATGGAACTTGAAAGTGTACAGGAAGCATTTAAACAAGTTTTAAATAAAAGTTTAATCTCAACATTTTTTGTAAGTGGTAAATAAATTGTAATAGGAATGAGTTTCACCTTATGTTAGTGTAGAATTAATGATTTATAATTCGTTAAGTATTAAGTTAATTAACATGGATAATTTATTTAATTAATTAAGGATTTGGATTAATTAAATAAATAATTAAAGGTTTAATTACTTAATTAAGGTTTAAAGATTTATTTAGTTAAAATTTGTAAATTAAGGATTAGTAATTAGATATTAATCAATGATCAAAGTTGATTAATCAAGTGATTAAGCAATAAATTAATTTAAGGATAATGTGATAAATTAACCAATGTGATTAATTTAGGATTGATTATTGATTATGGGTTAATTAATGGTTAATTAAAAGATAATGTATTAAATGTTGGTAATTAATTGATTATTAATTTACTTAACTAGCAGATTTATCCATAGAAATTAATCTGAGTTAAAATTAATCAGATAACCTAAATTGATCCTATTTCTGGAAGTTTAGATTGTATTGGATGTTGAATTGTTTGACATCCCTGATATGTGATGCTTTGTGATATATCCTGATTTAAGTTGTGATCTGTAATGTAATTAATTATCTATGATGTAATTCATTACATGTGATATATATCTGTGATCTGTGAATGAAGATAAGCGTTATAGTTCATATCGCTTATCAGATATATTGTTGTATTTGATTTGTGATGATTGAATGATGTTGCACTATTGTGTTAAACCCCTGGACCACACTTATACACACACTAATATGGATTTCACGAGGAAATCGATTATGTCACAGATTTTTGAAGTGATTTTTAAATAGACAATTTGAACTCAAATGTTTTGGAAATGGATTGGGATTAAAGTGAAAAACATTTTGAAATGGAATTTCAAAGATAAAATTTATTTTGAATAACTTAGTTGAGTTTTGAAATTTAAATATTTTGATTTAAATTTTGAATTTAATATTTGAAATTGAATTCTATGATCTGAAACTAAGGATTAAAGATGTTATACCAGTTATATATGGATTAAACTTTTTTTTTAGTATTGATATGAGAATGTGAATAAAATTCAAAGGGTTTAACTTGTATAAATATAATTGGATTTTTCTGAAACGAAAACTGTTTGTTTTCAAATAATAAAAGCTTTCACAAAAGAAATAAACTTCCAATTTGTTTTAGAAGGATTTCAAGATTGAAATGAAAATGATTTTCCAAGTTATGGAAACGATTTGAAAGGTATAAATTAAATCTTTAATTTAAATATTGTAAACGAGTAAATCCAATTGAAATGAAATTTGTTTGGAAATCCAGGAATGAATCTTTGTGAAACTAGGTGAACTTGATGAGGTAAATCTTTTGTTTAAAAGATTTGAAATGGTAATTGTTTTAAACCATTTGAAAGAAAGTTTGAATTATTAAGTTGTGACTTAATTGAAATCCCATATCCATATGTTTTAAATATTGCGCTCACTATTCTGTTTAGCCGGAAAAGGACCTTTGTGCCGTATAACCCATTCCGAATATGTGATTCGATGTTATGGATAACATTTGAAGACCGGTGATGAAGACCAAGTATTTGCAAAAGCGATAGGATGACCTATCGATTGTCTCTGCACCGAGTCGCGCCGGTATAGAGATTCCCAAAGTGATGGGAAGTCCATCGGGATTGTAAATGCCCGGATTGCTCTTTGGAAGTGCCTTCGGTTTTGTTCGAACCCTGAACAGACTTGTATGGATCGTATGTCTGACATTACAATTTGAGAAATAAAGAAGATTTCTTTCAAATACATTTATGTTGGTGACGGAGAATTTATTCTTTTAGCTTAACACCCTTCTCTGAAACATACGAGCTAAGATGTTATGTAGTTGAATGTTATCAGCGATATATTCCCAATTTGGTAATGTGGCATGCTGAGTGATGCTGATCATTTGTTGATCAAAGCGTGGCTTTTGTAAAAATCGTAGCTTTGTGGACGAGACTTCGTCCGACCTCACACCCCAGAATGGTCAAAACAGGAAAGATGCAGCAAGGTTATGGGGGGTAGCACCCCTTAGGGTATGTGCATTTCCTTCTGGATAGAAGTGGTATCATGGTATGGAGCCCAGATACTTAACTTATGTTGATATCGCAGATATATATATGTATTATTTTGTGATTTGTTCCTGGGTCCCCGGTTAAAGGTTGGTTACAACCGGGAGATGGCATACTCGTGTCAGTAGTTACCCAGTTAGGGGTAACCCGGCCTTGTGTTGGCAGAGATCCGGTTTGGTTCTCGGGAATGTCCTTCCAGAGGCGTTCTCATGTGGCAATGGGAAGTTCCTTGGCCTGACCATTTGTTGGAAATCCAAAGAAACAATACGAATCCTGTACGGTTTTAGTTGTATAACCTGCCATGGAATGCGGCGGTAACTTGCTATTGAACATGGTAGCTATAGTAGGCATAAGTACGAAATGCCTATGCTGGCTAAGATTTATATTCTACTTTCGAAATGTTTTCTGCACTTTGCACTTATAGTAATAATATCAAAGGAATTCGCGTATCAAGCATATTTGACTATCATAAGGAGAAATCTCCTCCGATTCTTCGTTTGCATTGTGTGTCTGTGTGCGGGAGGCCTTATGGTAGTTTCATTTTTAAAAGCATTGCGAATTGATTTTAAAATCTCTTGCTGATTGTTTTAAAAGACAGCTGTTTTTGTTGCTCACACCAGTCCCATGACTGATCCGGAGTTTATTGTTTCTTTCCTAAAGTCTGGGTGCTCAAATTTTTCTACACGAGCAGTTTAGAGTTGGGTTTTTCAGATAGTTAGGTTCAGTGAATTATCTGGAGCTAGTTCAGTCTTTGGATGTGGACGAGACTTGCTTGTCTTTGCGTATCGTGATGTTGAAACGAGCTGCTGCTGCTGGAGTTCTCTTTTGAAGATTATCTTGGAGTTATATTGTTCCGCTGCTAGATGTTATCTATTTTCCTTTTTCGCTGCTATTTTATTGTATCATATCTCTGATGTATATTGATATCTATTGGATCATCTGTTGTATCAGATATTGTATCAAAACTGTATATCAATGTATTATTCTTTTACTCCGCTGTGTTGTTTACTTAATGTTGTTATAAGCTCCGGCGAATCGGATTTGAACGGTCGAATCTATGGCATTCGAATACGATTTGAAGTATGGATGTCGATTTTTGAGCGCGAAAATCCCGTTCGTTAGATGTGTTATCAGAGCTAAGGTTAAACTTTAGCTCAGGATTATAACACATTAAGTAGCTCACTAGAGATAGGGTGAAGTAAACCCTAGAATGAGTAATCCCTAAGATGTACGTTCGAATGCCTCAGTAAATTCTCTTACTATCCACCAATAGTAAGTATGAGTGCAAGAAGAAAACGAGATAGGGGACAGGGGGATACGACTATAAATGGTCGATACTCTGTAACAACAACGGAAACAATCTTTCTTATCAATTTCCTTTAATTCATCTTTTCAAATTCTTTTGATTGCTTCGTGATAGCTCCAGAAAGAAGTTTCGGTCATGGTGGCTCTACGAATCGTAGTAGGAATTTTTACTTCGTGTTTCATCGGTTTCTCACCAGTTTCTGATTTAACTTTAATAATTTGGAAATTGGAAATTCTGAATACATTGGAAATTTTAAGTTGAGTTAAATTGATTAATAGGATATGAAGGCTAAATTGAATTATATCAATAAAACGATTTCGTTTAAAACCAAAATTTGAAATTCTATTATAATTTCTCGGGTTGATCGAAGCCCGAAGAGGGACAAATTGGTATATACTTTGGGCTATTCCGATTTGAGTTTGAAATCCATGTTTATTGTTTGAGAATTGTGGTAGATCGAATCCATTTGTCTATCTATTCTCTGGGGTCCGATATATTCTACGAATGGTTAGTTATCCTTCGAACTAATCAGTGCTTTGCCTATTTTGTAGATCTGGATAACTCGAGTATCTTGTGAAGTGTTAAATAGATTCGTTGTTGTATCTATTGTTGATATTCTGATTTGGTGAGCCAAATGCAGAATTGATATCCAGTTTGATCTAAAACGATGTTTCTCTATCTTTCATCTATCTTCGTTATCTCTCTCTGGTGAAATTCGAGGACGAAATTCCTTTTAAGGGGGGAAGTCTGTAACGATCCCGAATTTTAATTTATTTTAAATTGATAATTAAACTAATTTTTGATTTAAAATTGTGAAATTAAATGATAAAATGATTTGAGTTTCTCCAATGCTCAAATAAATTATGTTATTTATTAATAAAGAAATGGTTTCTGTTATAGAGTTTTCTGAAGGAGTTGGAGCAGAAGACAGACGTATGTAGCTATCTATATAGTTCCGCTGTGTTAGTTAGTTTATAATATTTGGGATGTATGTTTTGACAGATATGTATATGATAGTCCCGTTGTACAATATTGTAGAACTCTGATGTATATATAACTATGTAATAGTTATGTTGATGTATTATATTTTGTTCCGTTCCGCTGTGAGATTCTGGTGTTGTATTCTTTCTTTCTATTCTTTTCTATTTCTATCTCTTTCTTTTCTTATTAATGACAAGTCTTTCTGGAGTTAGAAAGTCGGGTCGTCACAGCAGGTATCAGAGCGCTAGGTTGAGCGAGTACCTAGGCTCTGGAGTAATATATAGCTTGAGAGTGCGTATTTGTATTTTCATATAATTATATACCTATCTAAATTTGTTGAGTTACCTGTCCAGGTGGCCAACATGAGCTCTGGATGAAGAGGCAGAGTTAGGGCCAGTACTTCGATTGATAATGGTCGAAGTCAAAATGCTAGTGAGACTGTAAATCCAGTACCGCCTCAAGTTAGTTTTGTCGCTTTATGTAAAGATTTCATCAATCTTGGAGGCCAATCATTTAAAGGGTCAGAATCGATAATTGAAGTTCAAGCATGGCTACGTTCTTGTGAGCGCATTTTTAAGAGTATGAGATTGTCGGATGATCGGAAGAGGGAAATAGCATCGTGGCAATTGTAGGGAGGCGTAGCAGCATGGTGGGATGCAATAATTGCAAATGTTCCTGAAGAAGATATTTCATGGGAAAGATTTAAGGAGTTATTTGAGGAGAAGTTTATGCCAACAGCAGGGAAAACTCAATTGTACCAGGATTTTCTGAATTTGAAGCAGGAAAGCATAACTGTTTCTGAGTATGAGACCAAATTCAACGAACTTTCGTGCTATGGACTAGGACTCATTGATACTCCCCTCAAGAAGAATGAAAAGTTTGTGCAAGGATTGAGGTCTGAATTTCATGATAAGATGATGGTGCTCTTGAAAGGATCTTTTGTTGATTTGGTTGATATGGCTTTGAGGTATGAGAATTTGATGAGCAAGAAATCAGAGGCAATAGCAGCAGTTTCGAGAGGGAATTTCGTTAACCCAAATAAAAGGAAGTTTAATCCACTTTGGAAAAGGCAAGGCAAGGGAAAGAAACCGGGAGGAAGCAATAACGGGCCTCGCATGTAACGATCCCGAATTTTAATTTATTTTAAATTGATAATTAAACTAATTTTTGATTTAAAATTGTGAAATTAAATGATAAATTGATTTGAGTTTTTCCAATGCTCAAATAAATTATGTTATTTATTAATAAAGAAATGGTTTCTTTTATAAAATTATTTTATATTAAATAAGGAGTTATTCTTAAACAATATTTATAATAAAATGTCCTTACAAATGAATTCTTATTTTAGACAGGAATTGTTATTTCAAATTATTTATAAATATATATATAGTATGTGTGTTTTGAAAGAAGCCATGATTTAAAAAATTCAAAATAAAGTCTTTCAAAAACGTTTAAAATGAAATAAACCTTATAAATATTAAAGCATAAGTATAAAATCAAATAATGGTTATAAACATAAGTATAAAAATAAATAAAGTTGAATATAAAACCAATGAATACAAGGTGATAAGCAATAGTTAAAGATTAATATGAAAGTCAAACTAACTATTGAGGTTAGAAATAAATGAATACACTTAGTTAAAATTTTAACAAAATTATTAAAATAGAAATCTATTTATATTATTAAGTCATAAGAAAAGAAAAGAAACGATACTTAAATATGAAACAAAGTTGTAAATAAATATGCAAAGTAAACAATACAAAGTAAAATAACAAACAAAAACCTTTCAGCCGAGACAAACAAAGTAGTAATGCAAGACAACATATATTTTTCAAACATGATAAGTATAAACAAATAAAAGACAAGTATGAACACTTGTAAAAGAAAACTCAAAGGATAAGCAGGCAAAATAAAAAGTAAGTAAATGAACAAAACAAAAGTATAGACAAAAGGAAGTATTGCAAAAAAAGAATGAAACAATAACAAAGAAAATACATTCAAGTAAGAAAACAAAGTAAAAATATATATAAATGTCTTACAAAAGATGACAATGTTAATTTTCAAGTTGAACAAATGCATATAGATAAATACGCATTAACTTGTAACATGAAACAAAGCAAACAAGTCAGTATAAAAAAAATATACAAGTATGTAAAAGGAAAAGTTTGTAAAGCAAGTACAAAGTATCATCAGCCGAGTAAGAGAAAAGGTAGGCAAGCATAAACAAAGTATAAAAGGAATTATCAAAGAAGAGATAAAGGACTAAGGTAATAAATGCAACATGCTTCTTGCGTTTAATGCAAGCATTCCAGCCATGCTTATTTTACTAAATAATTTATATCACTCTGTATAAACAACATACCCTGTCAACTTTTCCTATATATCCACTTTACCTCAGTTCGTCCATCAACCTGAGAAGATCAAGTTAAAACAAGAACAAAGAAATAAAAACAAAAGCAAGATGAGTAAAGATCAAAATTCCAGGCTTTTCTTTTCTGTGCAAAGTCAAGTGAGTGAACTTCAGATCAACAAATTTAAATCAAACATAGAATCAAAGCAAGCATTTTTACAACTGAAGCATCATTCATTTGAACCAAAGCAAGAAGATTTAAGGAAGAGAAAAAAAAATCAAGCCTGTTGTTTTTCAAATAAGGAGCTATGTTCTTATTTTCAAAAACTATGAGTAACTTCTTTTTAAAAAAATGGTTAAGTATTTTTTATGACTCTTTGCTTGGATTAGGTATGAAGATAATCCAGTATTTATGTTTTATTGAAATACTGTGTTTGTGTGAATATAGGTAGATGGTCCTGTATACATATATGTCTGTATATAGTTGTGTGCATGTGCTATGAATCAGTATTGCTCTGTTTAGATTCCAGGCTCCAGTGCTTGATTCTAAAATCAATATCCCTTAGCCCAATATATGTTTGGATTTAAGATTTAAATAAAACTTGTATGTTTTGTCATAAAGAAGATTTCAAAATTTTGTTTAAGTTAAAAAAAATTGAAATCTCTCTGGAAATATGGAAACATCAGTGTATACTGATATAAATCAAAAAAATTCAAACTGTGTACTTTATTAATTCAGTATTATAAATCCAAAACATCAACTAAATCATGATTTTTAAATCAAGAATCATTGTTTATAATTTAGGGATAAATGCACAATTCCTGTTTGAACTAAAAATGAACTTCTAGAGTTTTCTGGTGATCTATGCATCTTGAGGGCTCGGGGTTCTTCCAGATGATGAAGGAGAGTTAGGAGTTGATGGGAAAAATTCTGGAAGGTGTTGAAATTCAAAGTGGAAGTTGCGGTAGTGAATTTTCATCTGGAACCCTAGTTAACTAGGCTAGGTTAAATCGATCGCTGCGGCTTGTGGGATTCATCGAGTGCGATGAGGTTTGGGGTGATGGTAGAGGGGGTGACGTCGAATAGATGGCCGGAGCTGTCGACCCTCAGGTGGTCATGGTGGTGAGAACGACGCCGTGCCAGGTTTGGAAAAAAAAATCAACTTCGTTGTTCCAGGTTTCGACTTTGAACCCAAATTTTGATCTTGGGGTGTCGGTGAAGTTATGATGGTCTGAGATTGATCTGTAGGTGGGTTTCGACTTGCTCGACGATGCAGCGACCTCTGGTGGTGGTCATCGGCGCCGTGCACGTACACGGAGCACGAGTTTGGGTGGTATTTGGTGGTTTCGGTTTTCTTGCGTGTTGTCTCGAGTGATGGTTCGAAGTTTTGCGTGCTGGACTCAAAGTAGGTAGAGGGGAGAGTTGGGTAAATGTTTTGTACAGGTTTTATAAACCAAACCTGATCAGTTTGTAATTTCAAACTTTAATTTTAATTAAGGGTTGAACTGAGATTTAAATAAAAAATTTTTAATATAAGTTCAAGTTTAGTTTGAAGAGTTGTTTGGAAATAAAGTTTTAAAATTTAATTTGTTTTACATAACTTAAAAATGTTTAAGTTCAAATGTATTTAAAGAGAATTGAAATTTATAATGGAACTTGAAAGTGTACAGGAAGCATTTAAACAAGTTTTAAATAAAAGTTTAATCTCAACATTTTTTGTAAGTGGTAAATAAATTGTAATAGGAATGAGTTTCACTTATGTTAGTGTAGAATTAATGATTTATAATTCGTTAAGTATTAAGTTAATTAACATGGATAAATTATTTAATTAATTAAGAATTTGGATTAATTAAATAAATAATTAAAGGTTTAATTACTTAATTAAGGTTTAAAAATTTATTAAGTTAAAATTTGTAAATTAAGGATTATTAATTAGATATTAATTAATGATCAAAGTTGATTAATCAAGTGATTAAGCAATAAATTAATTTAAGGATAATGTGATAAATTAACCAGTGTGATTAATTTAGGATTGATTATTGATTATGGGTTAATTAATGGTTAATTAAAAGATAATGTATTAAATGTTGGTAATTAATTGATTATTAATTTACCTTAACTAGCAAATATATCCATAGAAATTAATCTGAGTTAAAATTAATCAAATGACTTAAATTGATCCTATTTATGGATGTTTAGATTGTATTGGATGTTGAATTGTTTGACATCCCTGATATGTGATGCTTTGTGATATATCCTGATTTAAATTGTGATCTGTATTGTAATTAATTATCTATGATGTAATTCATTACATGTGATATATATATTTGTGATCTGTGAATGAAGATAAGCGTTATAGCTTATATCGCTTATCGGATATATTGTTGTACTTGATTTGTGATGATTGAATGATGTTGCACTATTGTGTTAAACCCCTGGACCACACTTATACACACGCTAATATGGATTTCACGAGGAAATCGATTAAGTCACAGATTTTTGAAGTCATTTTTAAATAGACAATTTGAACTCAAATGTTTTGGAAATGGATTGGGATTAAAGTGAAAAACATTTTGAAATGGAATTTCAAAGATAAAATTTATTTTGAATAACTTAGTTGAGTTTTGAAATTTAAATATTTTGATTTAAATTTTGAATTCAATATTTGAAATTGAATTCTATGATCTGAAACTAAGGATTAAAGATGTTATACCAGTTATATATGGATTAAACTATTTTTTTTAGTATTGATCTGAGAATGTCAATAAAATTCAAAGGGTTTAACTCGTATAAATATAATTGGATTTTTCTGAAACGAAAACTGTTTGTTTTCAAATAATAAAAGCTTTCACAAAAGAAATAAACTTCCAATTTGTTTTAGAAGGATTTCAAGATTGAAATGAAAATGATTTTCCAAGTTATGGAAACGATTTGAAAGGTATAAATTAAATCTTTAATTTAAAGATTGTAAACGAGTAAATCCAATTGAAATGAAATTTGTTTGGAAATCCAGGAATGAATCTTTGTGAAACTAGGTGAACTTTATGAGGTAAATCTTTTGTTTAAAAGATTTGAAATGGTAATTGTTTTAAACCATTTGAAAGAAAGTTTGAATTATTAAGTTGTGACTTAATTGAAATCCCATATCCATATGTTTTAAATATTGCGCTCACTATTCGGTTTAGCCGGAAAAGGACGTTTGTGTTGTATAACCAATTCCGAATATGTATTCGACCTTATGAATAACATTTGAAGACCGGTGATGAAGACCGGGTATTTGCAAAAGCGATAGGATGACCTATCGATTGTCTCTGCACCGAGTCACGCCGGTATAGAGATTCCCAAAGTGATGGGAAGTCCGATTGGGATTGTAAATGCCCAGATTGCAAGGACTTCTTTGGAAGTGCCTTCGGTTCTGTTCGAACCCAGAACAGACTTGTATGGATCGTATGTCCGACATTACAATTTGAGATATAAAAGCAGATTTCTTTCAAATACATTTATGTTGGTGGCGGAAAATTTATTCTTTTAGCTTAACACCCTTCTCTGAGACATACAAGCTCAGATGTTATGTAGTTAAAGGTTATCAGCGATATATTCCCAATTTGGTAATGTGGCATGCTGAGTGATGCTGATCATTTGTTGATCAAAGCGTGGCTTTTTTAAAAAGCGTAGCTTTGTGGACGAGACTTCGTCGGACCTCACACCCTAGAATGGTCAAAACAGGAAATATGCAGCAAGGTTATTGGGGGTAGCACCCCTTAGGGTATGTGCATTTCCTTCTGGATAGAAGTGGTATCATGGAATGGAGCCCAGATACTTAATTTATGTTGATATCGCATATATATATATATATATATATATATATATATATATATGTATGTATGTATGTATGTATTATTTTGTGATTTGTTGCTGGGGCCCCGTTTAAAGGTTGGTTACAACCTGGAGATGGCATACTCGTGTCAGTAGTTACCCAGTTAGGGGTAACCCGGCCTTGTGTTGGCAGAGATCAGGTTTGGTTCTCGGGAACGTCCTTCCAGAGGCGTTCTCATGTGGCAATGGGAAGTTCTTTGGCCTGACCATTTGTTGGAAATCCAAAGAAACAATACGAATCCTGTATGGTTTTAGTTGTATAACCTGCCATGGAATGTGGCGGTAACCTGCTACTGAACATGGTAGCTATAGTAGGCATAAGTGCGAAATGCCTATGCTGGCTAAGATTTATATTCTACTTTCGAAATGTTTTCTGCACTTTGCACTTATAGTAATAATATCAAAGGAATTCGCGTATCAAGCATATTTGACTATCATAAGGAGAAATCTCCTTTGATTCTGCGTTTGCATTGTGTGTGTGTGCGGGAGGCCTTATGGTAGTTTCATTTTTAAAAGCATTGCGAATTGATTTTGAAATCTCTTGCTGATTGTTTTAAAAGACAACTGTTTTTGCTGCTCACACCAGTCCCATGACTGATCCGGAGTTTATTGTTTCTTTCCTAAACTCTGGGTGCTCAAAATTTTTCTACACGAGCAGTTTAGAGTTGGGTTTTTCAGATAGTTAGGTTCAGTGAATTATCTGGAGCTAGTTCAGTCTTTGGATGTGGACGAGACTTGCTTGTCTTTGCGTATCGTGATGTTGAAACGAGCTGCTGCTGCTGGAGTTCTCTTTTGAAGACTATCTTAGAGTTATATTGTTCCGATGCTAGATGTTATCTATTTTCCTTTTTCGCTGCTATTTTATTGTATCATATCTCTGATGTATATTGATATCTATTGGATCATCTGTTGTATCAGATATTGTATCAAAGCTGTATATCAATGTATTATTCTTTTACTCCGCTGTGTTGTTTACTTAATGTTGTTATAAGCTCCGGCGAATCGGATTTGAGCGGTCGAACCTATGGCATTCGAATACGATTTGAAGTATGGATGTCGATTTTCGAGCGCGAAAATCCCATTCGTTACACCGCAAGAGTTATAATTGTCAGCAAATTGGACACTTGGCAAATCAGTGTCCTCAAGGAGGATCTCAGCAACAGCAACAGCAGAGTGGTCTAGGATCAGCAGTAGTTCAGAGATCGCTGTGTTTTAATTGTCATCAGCCCCGTCACATGATCAATAATTGTCCACTTTTGCAGAGGACACTACAGAATAAAGCTTTTGCTCTGGAAGCAGGTCCATCTCCTTCTTCTCAAGGCAAAGGGGTTTTGGAAGGTACCTTACTATTAGATGGCAAATATATTAAAGTTTTGTTTGATTCGGGTGCATCTTTGAGTTTCATTTCTCTGGAATCAGTAGAAAAGTTTTCTCTCAACCCTAGTACGGTGGATCGTCCCATTTTTGTACCTAATCCTATTGGTGGGGCAACCAAATTGGATACGATCTGTAAGGACTTGAAGATTTCTTATCTGCCCCATAGTTTCTCTTGTGACCCATATGTGTTAAATTTTAAGGGATTCGATCTTATTTTGGGAATGGATTGGCTCGATAAGTATAAAGCAGTCCTGAATTGTGATGAGAGGACAGTTTCATTGGAGACTGATTTGGGTAGGATTGCCAAAGTGTCGTGCGATAGTTCTGGATTTCACTTGAGTAGTCTTTTGCAAGGAGTTGAGACTTCTCAAGAGAAAGTTGAAGAAATCGATGTGGTTCAAGATTTTCCTGATGTATTTGAAGAAGTTAAGTGTCTGCCTCCACATCGAGAGATTGAGTTTCACATTGATTTGATTCCAGGAGCTGTGCTAGTGATTCAGCCCAGTAGGAAAATGCCTCCTAGGGAGAGAGAAGAGTTAATTAAGCAGACACAGGATCTTTTGGAGAAGGGTTTGATTAGACCCAGTTTTTCTTGTTGGGGCTTTGTTGCGGTGTTTGTCACCAAATCGGATGGTTCGCTAAGGTTCTGTGTTGAT
The DNA here is from genome assembly GCA_030765085.1 of Allium cepa. Classification (NCBI taxonomy): domain Eukaryota; kingdom Viridiplantae; phylum Streptophyta; class Magnoliopsida; order Asparagales; family Amaryllidaceae; genus Allium; species Allium cepa. The sequence continues at coordinate 926,944,051 of CM060939.1, forward strand.
TATAGAGAATTGAACAAAGTGACCATTCGAAATAAATATTCTTTTCCCTGTATCGATGATCTTTTTGATCAGTTGCATGGAGCTTCTATCTTTTCTCAACTGGATTTAGCTTCAGGTTTCCATCAATTGAGAGTAGCTAAAGACGGTATTCCCTTGACAGCATTTAGGGGACCGAATTTTTTTTATGAGTGGTTGGTTATGCCTTTCGGGTTAACCAACGCTCCTGCCTATTTTGTTGACCTGATGAATCGAGTCTTTCGGGATGTGTTGAATAAGTTTGTTTTGGTATTCATTGATGATATCTTGTGTAACAACCCGCATATTTATCAATTTTTTATTTAAATATTTGTTTAAATATTTTATCGTTCGTCGGATTTTAGTCCGAAAAGCTACTTTTTGCATACGGTAGAATTAGGACTCGAGACCACCTCCATTGAGTTCAAAATGTCGTTTGCGACCTTTTTGAGTATAAGCTTCGATATGTTTGGAGAAAGTTGATTTTTGCTACTTTTTCCCGCTTAGGGCTTTGGTTGGGCTGAGCCAATTAGCCACTTAACTCAGTTCCAACACTCTCCTCTTCATTCACTTCTCTTCTATTTTCCTAACACTCAAGCTCAAGCAAAAATGGAGAAAGAGAATGGGAAATAGAAATTCCTAAGCCCTAGCTTGCTTCGCAAATCCATCTCCTTGCTCCAAAGTTCATGAGAACCCATTGGTAAGCTTCCTCTTCTTCTTCTCCAACTCATTCTCTCTTTGAATTTCAGAAATTTCCTAAACCTAACTTAGGAAATGTTCTTCTTTTTAGCTTAGATTCAAGCTTCTAGAGTTGGATTTGAAGAGTGGTTGATTCCCCTTTGCTTTCAAGCTTCATCTTCATAAATTTTAGTGCAAAGGTGAGATTTTTATCTCACATCTATGACTATAATTATCTTTGGTTGTTGAGTATGAATTCCTAACACTTCTTCATGTGCATTTGCTCTTGTTTTGGATTGATTTTGTGAATACTTCAATTTTTGGGTTTTTAAGTCAAATTTGTGTGAAATCCTTTTATGGATGTTTGATCATGTTTTTGGTGATGCACCGAGGAGCATATAGGGCCGGGTTGCCGATTGGCATAAACCCTTAGAGCCAATGTTTGTCCGGTTGCATCTTGGAAGAGTTTGCTCTTCATTTGATTAAGGCTGAAAAACAGCCCAGGCATGATTCAGTTGACTGAAAACTCTGTTCAGTCGACTGAACCTGAAACCCGAGAGTTTCCAGGCGTGATTTAGTCGACTGAAAAACTCTGCACAGTCGACTGAAACTGGAAACAGAAAGTTTTCCTGAACCTGGAAAATTTCCAGGTACAGGGTCAGTCGACTGAAAACTCTGTTCAGTCGACTGAACCTGCTGTTTTAGTCCAATTTGCCTTTTTGGATTGAATTTCCAATTTAAATCGATTCGTGATGATCCTATTTATTGTCATCATTTATCATCTTTGATGACTTATTTTCTTTGGGAATTTTAGATATATCCACTTCGATGGATCCTTTATCGATTTCATTGGATTTTATTCACATCTTCGAATGTGATCTTTGTGATTGATTGTTTCTACAACCCCCCTTGTGCTTTGTCACTTTAAAAATTAAATGTTTTCTATACTAGTAGTAAATATCAAAACTCTTTCCTCAAACGATTTCAATACCATTTTAATACCAAATTCGTCTATAAAACCGTTTTTCAATCTATTAGTATATACAAACCTTTACCTCACTCGTATGAGAAATCTAATTAAACGACTTAGTAAAATAAGTGGTATGAAACGCTTGCGTTTACTTCGTCGGTTAATTCTTGGACTTGTTCGATTGAACCTCTTGTGACAATTTTCTAGTGGAGATCTACAATTTGTTCGTAAATATTTAAGTTAAGCTAGTGGTTATGGGACATGAAGCTAAGCTCATATATTTACTAGCTTATTGTAATTGACACTTCTCTTTGATCATGACGATCATCTTTGCGGTTTAGACTAGCAATGTGCGATGTCTCTTTGTCTATGTGGAGGACTGTTCCTCATTTTATTGAGTTTCGTCTCATTTTATACATGGGTCGTACCTTTCTAGGTGCGTCAATGTTTTATTATGCATGGGGTGTCCCTTTCTAGGTGCATCGATGTTTGTTTACTTCGTGGAGCAATCGGCTCAATAAGTCGGGACATGGGGCGTATCTTTTTAGGTGCGTCGATGTTCGTCTATGCATGGGGCGTATCTTTTTAGGTGTGTCGATGTTCGATTTAGCATGGGGTGTATCTTTTTAGGTGCATCGATGTTAGACATTACATGGGGTGTATCTTTCTAGGTGCATCGATGTTTATTTATTTGTGCATGGGGCGTATCTTTCTAGGTGCGTCGATGCTAGAGCATGGGGTGTATCTTTCTAGGTGCATCGATGTTTATTTATGTGTGCATGGGGCGTATCTTTCTAGGTGCGTCCATGCTAGAGCATGGGGCGTATCTTTCTAGGTGCGTCGATGTTCGACTGTTCATGGGGCATGTCTTTTTAGGTGTGTCGATGTCCAGTTTATTTTGGGGATTGGCCAACCTTTTTATTGTGATTTGGTTCATCAGATGTCCCGCTGTACGACGTCGTTGTTCCTTTTTATTATGATTTCTGGATTTCGTGTGTTGATTTCTGGAATTTGTGTTTCACCAACTTTTACGATGGGCATTGATATATATGCCATTTATTGTGGCTTGGTGAATGAAATTAGGTGTATGACATTCCTTTTTATCTTGGGTAGATTATTGTGATATTGATTAATCTCTTGTTGATTTTCAATGACTTATTTATCACAGCTTGGCATTGTGATTATTATATGTTTATGTCATATCTCTTATTATATATCACTTCATCTGATATTTATAGCTAGACTGATCCGTTTATTATTTTCTTATTAAATAATACTCGGGTCAGACAGAGATGTTACAGGTGCTTCTGCTTGACTTCTCTCTTGGGATTGATCCCTCTGACTTTTGGCTAACTACTTAGATTAGTAGTTTTTGTTGTATACATTTGAGAGATAGACTCCATAATGTATACTTATCCTTTTGTGTAGTTCATGTAACTATTTCTTTTGTGATATGTGGATCTTTTTAGACCACTACTCTGATATACACTTCCATGTGTAATATTCATATCTATTTCCGCCTTTGTGATATGAATTATCTGTGACTGATTTATGTTATGTTTATTTCTATATTTGTTTCCGAAGAAATTATAGCCACTGTGTAGTAGCTTTGAGTTTGTGTCGGTATGTCGGATTTCCTCTTGAGATGAAAAGTTATATTTTTATCCGGTATATCGGTACTCGCACAAAGCAATTATACAGATGATCGCTCCTCAACAGCCTTATTCTTCATGCTAGTTGACAGCATTCATAGTAGTGTTCTTGGCTAGCGTGGGTATAGAGGTGGGGCGTCACAGCTTGGTATCAAAGCTAAACTTCGGAACAATGTAGAATAATTTAGCAAGGATCATGTCCTAAGTCTTTCTTAGGAGTTGTGCTTTAGGATTTTATTCGGGTCTTCGTACCGTTCTATCCTACTTTCTTTTATGATTCCTTGTTTTATCTATCAAGATTGCTTGATATTCATTTTGAGAATAACCTTTTCCTCTTCTTTCTTTCTTTCTTAAAGAAGAGAAATGGTTAGACCAGGCCGTCCCAGCGCCGGTCAATCTAGCGCTACTCCTCAGGATGGAGTATTCATGTCTGCTCAGCGGCTTCTAGATCTTGTTAAGAACGCTCAAGCAGCCGGACCCAATCCAGAGCCTACTCATCCTAGATCCGGTTTTGCACGCTTGTGCAGAGACTACACCAATTTGGGTGGAGGGCCATTCAGGGGATCCGAGAGTGTTATAGAAATTCAAGCTTGGCTCAAATCATGCGATCACATCTTTTCTCGCATGAACCTTATTGACCTTCATCGAGTCCAAGTAGCTTCTAGCATGCTCCAAGAAAGAGCGTTAGATTGGTATGAGCTTTTAATTTCTGAAATCGTTGAGGCGGATCTTACTTGGGAGCAATTCCGGGGAAGATTCGAATTGAAATATGTGCCGGAGGCTGAAAAAGTAACCTTAGCCCGGCGTTTCATAGACCTTGTTCAAGGTGAATCTTCTGTGACAGACTATGTCGCATCTTTCGAATCTCTTTCCAAATACGGGGTTGAGTATATTAATACCCCGATGAAGAAAAATCAGAGATTTGTCTATGGCTTGAATAAGAATCTTAAGAAGTCATTACTTCTGAAACTTGAGGTTTCATTTGATCAGCTTATTGATATCGCTCTTCGTCTTGAAGAGGCCGATAGAGAAATTGATGTCGAGGTTGGGAGTGCCAAACCGAACTCCAACAACAACAACAAAAGGCATCCCTTTTCTAGGTTTGAAAGACCTAATCCTAACAAGAGGGCGAAGCGAGAGACTTCTATAGCAAATACTTCCCTAATCGCGGAGAATGCTACAATTGTGGTTCCACGAACCACTATGCAGGAGAGTGTCTGAAACCCCTCTTTTGTCGCTACTGCAAAAATTCAGGTCACCATATTACTGCATGTCCCGTACTTCAAAGTAAGAAGGAGGGAGAGCTCAATGTAGTGCAAGCTCCTGGAAACATTTCTCTTGGTCAAGGTATTTTTCATTCAATCCTTGATGACATTTGCTTTGTGATTATCTTGTTCATGTTCTTTTTGATATAGTTTCCATCTCACTATTTTATATCAAAAAGGAATTGTTAATTCTTTTTCTTTGAATATTTTGGGCTTGATTACTTCTTTGAGGATTGTGAATCCGGATGGTAGATCCGCAACACTCAATTTGCTTTTGTTTAAATGTCGAGATTGTTTTATGTGACTTTTCTTTCTGAGCCGATATTTACTTTGGCTTCGGAATTGATTTTTTTGAAAGGATCGGCTTAATCATTGTGAAGTCGATATCCTATTTTTCGAGTGGACTATTCATCTTCGACATTTTCAATCTGTTAAGCAGATTTCTATTTTTCCTTTATGATTTTGATTCCAACTTGATTGCATCATTTTATTCTTTAAAATCCTTATGGTGAGGAAAGTGTTATTTCTCTCATCTAAATAGTTTGAGAATTTTCCGGTATATTTGACTTTTCTTAGGATTATCACCTAAGTAATCTTTTGTGTGGTGCTAAGGTCTTTTCAGTTTGACCTTACCACCGGTTTTCATTTGCTACGAGTTGCGGAAGTTCCACTTACCGCATTCCGCACTCGTTATGATTCTTATGAATGACTTATTTTGTCATTCAATTTGTCCAACTTATTTCACCCATTTTAGAAATCGAATATTCTATGAATATTTCGATGAGACCATTCTTGTATTTATTGATTTTGGATGAAAATAGAAATTTAAAATTTTGCAAATCTTTTTCATAAGATTTAATTATAAGTGCAATTTGATTTTTTCTCTTAAAACAAGCAAAGAATATTCTTAAAACTTTTTGAGAGATTTGTTTATCCTATAAAATATGATTTTGTGATTGTATTGCCCGTTGAGTGCTTTAAGAATTTTGGTCGATGCGCTTGATCAACGTTATCGATAGGAATCTCCTAAAACGCTTTGATGAGATAGTCATACACGATATATTGACTTGTAAAAATGTAAATTTTTCTAGAAAGATTATTACATAATGATAAATGTAATTTTGAAAGTTTTAACTTTTCGGAAAAGAGAATTATTTTAAAAGAAGTTCTTTCTTTTCGATACTCTTATTCTTTCTTGTGATTCCTGAAGGAGAAGCAAGACTTTGCTATTTATACCTATTGGTTTGGAATGCCATTCTCTTGCAAAGGAAAACGTGTTATCACTTGTGCTTCTAAATCTTTATAGCTTATCGAGACTAGATATGCCACTCATGGTCTAGTGTTCGCGGCTATTGTTTTTTACTTTTGGAATTTGGCATCATCATTTTTGGATGAGAAATTTGTTCTCTACCTCGATCATAAATCTTTGGAATAATTATTTTCTCATTAGGAACTTTATGTTGACTCGAGTTCCTAGCATCTTATGATCCTGATATTCTTTTATTCCCGAGAAGGGAAATCGTGTTGCCAATGCGTTTTGTCGTAAGCAACAAGTGGTTGATTCTTTGATGTTGTCTGAATGGAATTATTTTTCTATCAAGTTCATCGGACGTTTTGGTACACTTCGTTTTATTGAGCTTTATCTCATTCCTTTTAAGGACTAGCGTCCGATGTCCTTTTATTGTGCTCGGTTCATTGGACGTACCGTTTTTGTACTACGTCGGTGTTCCGAAAATCATTCGGGCTTCGGTTCATTGGACGTACCGTTTTTGTACTACGTCAGTGTTCCGAATTATTTGCTTTTGATTCATCGGATGTACCGTTTGTACTACATCGATGTCTTTTCTCTTGATTCGTCGGATGTACCGTTTGTACTACATCGATGTCTTTGCTCTTGATTCATCGGATGTACCGTTGTACTACATCGATGTCTTTGCTTTTGATTCATCGGATGTACCGTTTGTACTACATCGATGTCTTTGCTTTTGATTCATCCGATGTACCTTTGTACTACATCGATGTCTTTGCTTTTGATTCATTGGGCGTACCGTTTTTGTACTACGCTGATGTCCCAAATTGTTTGAGTTTCTAGTTTTTCGGGCGTACCGTTTTTGTACTACGCCGTTGCACCGGCTCAATTTTCTGCTATTCTTGACGTTCCCCACGTCTTTTATCTACGGGAATGCCTTAGGGATTCCGGTTTTCATTCTTGAGCCCGGTGTTATTGTGGAAATTGAAGTTTCACCAGATTTCTTGCTAACTCTTTTGTGCACTTTATGGTGAACTTCCTATTTCAAAATTTTCTTTTGTGTTAATATGCTTCTATGGTTGTTACTTCATATATTTCCTTCTTACTTATTGCGAGGACGCAATTTCTTTAAGGAGGGAAGTCTGTAACAACCCGCATATTTATCGATTTTTTATTTAAATATTTGTTTAAATATTTTATCGTTCGTCGGATTTTAGTCCGAAAAGCTACTTTTTGCATACGGTAGAATTAGGACTCGAGACCACCTCCATTGAGTTCAAAATGTCGTTTGCGACCTTTTTGAGTATAAGCTTCGATATGTTTGGAGAAAGTTGATTTTTGCTACTTTTTCCCGCTTAGGGCTTTGGTTGGGCTGAGCCAATTAGCCACTTAACTCAGTTCCAACACTCTCCTCTTCATTCACTTCTCTTCTATTTTCCTAACACTCAAGCTCAAGCAAAAATGGAGGAAGAGAATGGGAAATAGAAATTCCTAAGCCCTAGCTTGCTTTGCAAATCCATCTCCTTGCTCCAAAGTTCATGAGAACCCATTGGTAAGCTTCCTCTTCTTCTTCTCCAACTCATTCTCTCTTTGAATTTCATAAATTTCCTAAACCTAACTTAGGAAATGTTCTTCTTTTTAGCTTAGATTCAAGCTTCTAGAGTTGGATTTGAAGAGTGGTTGATTCCCCTTTGCTTTCAAGCTTCATCTTCATAAATTTTAGTGCAAAGGTGAGATTTTTATCTCACATCTATGACTATAATTATCTTTGGTTGTTGAGTATGAATTCCTAACACTTCTTCATGTGCATTTGCTCTTGTTTTGGATTGATTTTGTGAATACTCCAATTTTTGGGTTTTTAAGTCAAATTTGTGTGAAATCCTTTTATGGATGTTTGATCATGTTTTTGGTGATGCACCGAGGAGCATATAGGGCCGGGTTGTCGATTGGCATAAACCCTTAGAGCCAATGTTCGTCCGGTTGCATCTTGGAAGAGTTTGCTCTTCATTTGATTAAGGCTGAAAAACAGCCCAGGCATGATTCAGTTGACTGAAAACTCTGTTCAGTCGACTGAACCTGAAACCCGAGAGTTTCCAGGCGTGATTCAGTCGACTGAAAAACTCTGCACAGTCGACTGAAACTGGAAACAGAAAGTTTTGCTGAACCTGGAAAATTTCCAGGTACAGGGTCAGTCGACTGAAAACTCTGTTCAGTCGACTGAACCTGCTGTTTTAGTCCAATTTGCCTTTTTGGATTGAATTTCCAATTTAAATCGATTCGTGATGATCCTATTTATTGTCATCATTTATCATCTTTGATGACTTATTTTCTTTGGAAATTTTAGATATATCCACTTCGATGGATCCTTTATCGATTTCATTGGATTTTATTCACATCTTCGAATGTGATCTTTGTGATTGATTGTTTCTACAACCCCCCTTGTGCTTTGTCACTTTAAAAATATAAAGGTTTTCTATACTAGTAGTAAATATCAAAACTCTTTCCTCAAACGATTTCAATACCATTTTAATACCAAATTCGTCTATAAAACCGTTTTCCAATCTATTAGTATATACAAACCTTTACCTCACTCGTATGAGAAATCTAATTAAACGACTTAGTAAAACAAGTGGTATGAAACGCTTGCGTTTACTTCGTCGGTTAATTCTTGGACTTGTTCGATTGAACCTCTTGTGACAATTTTCTAGTGGAGATCTACAATTTGTTCGTAAATATTTAAGTTAAGCTAGTGGTTATGGGACATGAAGCTAAGCTCATATATTTACTAGCTTATTGTAATTGACACTCCTCTTTGATCATGACGATCATCTTTGCGGTTTAGACTAGCAATGTGCGATGTCTCTTTGTCTATGTGGAGGACTGTTCCTCATTTTATTGAGTTTCGTCTCATTTTATACATGGGTCGTACCTTTCTAGGTGCGTCAATGTTTTATTATGCATGGGGTGTACCTTTCTAGGTGCATCGATGTTTGTTTACTTCGTGGAGCAATCGGCTCAATAAGTCGGGACATGGGGCGTATCTTTTTAGGTGCGTCGATGTTCGTCTATGCATGGAGCGTATCTTTCTAGGTGCGTCGATGTTCGACTTAGCATGGGATGTATCTTTTTAGGTGCATCGATCTTAGACATTACATGGGGTGTAAAGACCCGTAAGTCCGTACTCCTTGAATAGACACTAATCTCCTTTGTTTAATTCAAGATGAACGAAAATACGAACCCTTAGGGGTTTTAAGGAAAATTTAAGGAAAGAAGAAGAGAGAAAAAGAAGAAAGAAGAAGAAAATAGATAATAGAGGGAAAAGAAAACAGAGAATTTGAAAAATAGAAAAAACAGAAGATAGAAGAATTTTAAAAATAGAACGGACAGAAAGGAAACAACAGAACAACAACAGAATCTCACAATTCGCAGCGGAACAACATATAATAATAAATGAATAATCTTTAAACAAAGAACTATATCAGTTATTACATTTCATTTCATTACATTACATCATATCATCAGAGTGTACAACAACATACAACAATAAACAGTGCAGCGCAAAAGAAATACTATATAAGTAATATGCCATGCCATCCAGCTTGCCTCCAGCAACTTCAGAATATCCAGAATATCCTGATAAACCTAACTCTTGACTGCCCGTGTGGAAATTGGTGGGCACCCAGAGTTTAGGAAGGAAAACAATAAACTCCAAGTCAGTCATGTGACTGGTGTGAGAACTCAAAACAGTTTATTTAACTTTAAAATCAAATAGAGGAATATTTTTAAACTCAATTCGCAATGCTTTTAAAAATGAGACTACCATAAGGCCTCCCGCACACACACACATGCAAACGCAGAATCGGAGGAGATTTCTCCTTATGATAGCCAAAGATGCTTGATACGCATTTAAAATAACATTTTTATTATTACTAGTGCATAGTGTAGAGGAAAATCATTTCGAAAATAAAGATATAAATCTTAGCCAACATACGACCATTATCGTATGCCTACTATAGCTACTATCCAAACAGTGGTGACCACCATAAGTGAATAGCAGGTTCTACAACTAATACCGTACAAGTTTCGTATTGTTTCTTTGGATTTCCAACAAATGGTCAGGCCAAGGAACTTCCCATTGCCACATGAGAATGCCTCTGGATGGACATCCCCGAGAACCAAACCGGATCTCTACCAACACAAGGCCGGGTTACTCCTAACTGAGTAACAACTGACCGAATATGCCATCCCCCGGTCCTTTGGGACCTTTTCACCGAGCGCTCGTAATCAATTCACACAATCATAAAGTGTTTTCAACATGAGTAAGTATCTGGGCTCCATACCATGATACCACCCTTTTCCAGAAGGAAATGGACACATCCTAAAGGGTGCTACCCCTCATAACCTTGCTGCTTCTTTCCTGTTTTGACCATTCACGGGGTGTGAGGCTCGACGAATTCACGTCCACAAAAACATACTTTATACAAAAGCCATGCTTTGGGTCAACAAATGATCAACACAATGATCACTAAGATAGACGATCAAATAAATGATCCTATCACAATAATCAACACAATGATCATTTCAGCATCACTCAGCATGTCACATTACCAAATTGGGAATATATCGCTGATAACTTCAACTATATAACCTTTGAGCTCGTACGTCTCAAAGAAGGGTGTTAAGCAAAGAATAAATTCTCCGCCACCAACAGAAATATATTTGAAAGAAATCGGCTTTATATCTCAACTTGTAATGTCAGGCATACAATCCATACAAGTCTGTTCCGGGATCGAACAGAACCGAAGGCACTTACAAAGAAGTCCTTGCAATCCGGATATTCACAGTCCTGATCGGATTCACCATCACATATGGAGAACTCAATACCGTAGCTACTCGGTGCAGAGTCAATCGATAGTTCATCCTATCACTCTCGCAAATACCGGTCTTCAACACCGATCTTCAAATGCGATTCACAACGACGTATCACATATTCGGAGTGGGTTATACGACCCCATGGTCCTTTCCCGGTTAACCCGAATAGTGAGCGCTTATTCAAAAATAAGTGTGCATTCAAATTCAATCAATTCACATCAATTACCCATTCAAAGGGAAATATTGATAGTCGGTTATTGAACTATCAATTGATATGCATACATCACCAGATTCCAAATAATTTTCCAAATTATTTATTTTCCAAAATATCTTTACAAGATATATAATTTCAACACTTCAAAAATAAATCAATATTTATTTTTAACAAGTTCCACTTTCACATATAAATTCCGTAATGAATTTATATTTCAAAAATATCCATGAATAACTGATTTCAATTATTCATTCTCAATTTATCTTCAAAAAGATAAATTCTAAATATTCACTTCATATTGGAAAACATTTCCATACTTATTTATTCATAAGTAATCCACAAATCTTCTTATCTTCAACCTTTGAAAATATTCAATATACTTAAATCGAATTAAGTATATAATTCATTCTTTAAGGAAATCATTCACTTAACATATTTATTTGGGCCAAAACGAATGTTGCGTAAAACATCGTTACGACAACCCAAAATCACTAGCATAGGGATTCGAATTTAAAATAGCTATATAAATCCCAATACTTTACAAAGCATTTCCTTTCGGAAATCATTTACTATAACAACAGTGTTATAGTCCACCATTTCCTTTTATTTCTCGAAAACATCTATTTCAACAATAAATGTTAAAATCTATGGTTTCGAATCTCAACACATTTTAAAACATTATTAGATTGTTTTAATTCTATTTAAAACATCATATCTAAAACAATTTCTTTAACGTATTATTCACTATTCAAAAACGTGAATATACTACCTTAACAAATTTCATCATTTCTATTCACTTTAACTTAAAGGATTATTCACTGTTCAAAATGTGAATATAACTCTATCTCTAAGTTATAGCAATTAACTTATCAAAATAAGTCATTTGCGGATTTATAAAACAACGTTTATAAATTCCATTTCTATTTATTTATAAAAACTTCCTTTAATAAATTCCTTTATTAACCTATTCCAGTTTATAACTAAATTATAAACTAAACGTTCATATTATAAGTTAATTACTTATAAAACGATTATTTTACAAAATCGTTCCTTTAGAGACTTTCCGATTTATAAATCTTATAACTTATAAGATCCATTTATTTAACCAATCTATTCTTCAAATAATTTCACCAAATTTATAAATCTTACTATTTATAAATTTCTTTTATAACTTCACAGTTTATAATTCTATAAATTTCATTCATTTATGAATTTCATTTTCACTTTATTCAAAACACTTATAAAAACTCGTTTTATAACGTCCATATTTCAATTTATAAATATCCATTTATAAATCTCTTAATATAAATCAATTTATATTATTCTTTTAAACGTCTTTAATTTCTTTTATAGTTTCACCATTTTGATTTATAAAATAATCAAATTTTATAAATCATATATTCAAACTTTTATAATGTATTCAAAAATCCAATTTAAACTATTTTATAAAATCGTTCCTTTATTTCTCAAAAATCAACTTTTAACTATATTTCACAAAATCATAATTTTTATAGCTTTAAAAATTATAACGTTTATTTACTTAAAATAGATCAAATTCCAAACATATAGTATATTTTCAAAAGTCACTTTATAAATCATTTTAAAATCCCAAAATTTGGTCCAATGATGCTACATACCAAATAGTCAATCACGACAACAACGATATCATATATCGATATGATAATCAATCAAATATCAAAATATCTGAAATCAAATAAATACTGTTGAGGAATCCAGTTGGATCCCTCCAACCTGTTTCCTGCATCCAAAAACATTAGCACAATACCAATTTCGCTCCAGTACGAAATTATCGCGGTATATGTTCTTATTAAATATTATCCGCTTAATAACGGCGTAATAGGGTCTCATCCGCTAAACAAAAAATGCGGGAAATCAACAACTGCAATATATACATATGCCAATATATATATTGATATTATATATAATACCAATTTCACTGTTTATGAAATATTCGCGGTATATGTTTATATTAAATAACATCCGCTTACTAACGGCGCATAATGTCTATTTTAACAATCAAAAATTTACAGTCATCATTCAAACATGCATTCAAATATTTTAAATCTAACTATTTAAAATAAAATCGAAACCTATTCGATTGAGTGAGAAGTTCTCACCTTGGTTTTAATTTCCGTTTCAGCTTTTATTTCGAATAAAATTAAACGCGCGTTTAATTTTACCCGAAATTCTCACTAACTCCAAACGACTCCAAACCAACTCCATCGCGTAGTGCTCGTCCATACGATTCCAACGCAACTGAGTTTGCATTTTTTCGACCTCGTATGAAAAAGTTATTGATTTTACAAGTTTGAACGTATTTAAATCAACTAATTTACAACATTTACTTTATATTTATAACCTATCACAAATCTTGGACGTTGGATTCATGCTCCCCCATCATCACCGTACATTCATCTCCCCTCCCATTCACGCAAGCTCCAGATACTAGAAAAACACGGCCGAACCCATATAGAAAACTAGGGTTAATCGCCGCACCACCATCTCTCAACGGAATTCGATCACTCCAACACCATGACGAAGCTCTCGACCCTCTCCATGCACGGCCCAAACAACTGAGAACTCGGTTGTCCCTGTAGCACGCGGTTCGATGATGAACGCGCGGCCTTTGAGCCCTGATTTCGACCACCACGTAAATTTTCGCATCGACCCACCGTACGGATGTGGAGATCTCACCACACTCTACGATTCTCCAGTTAGAAGTTCGTCGAATCGTTGCACGGATTTGAAGATAATGAGGAGAATCGAATGGAACAAAACTGGCCATTCAAAGGGTGAATGGCGGCTACGTCCCCAAACCCTAATTATTATTTTTTTTTTTTTAGAGTGGTGGCTATTTATAAGAAAAGCAAGCGTAAACACTATTCATCCCGGGAATTCCGAACTCCGATTTAGACGCCGTAACCAGCGTTTCTAAGGTTTACCCCGCGTTCCGGACACAATGGAACAGGTTTCGGAAGCTAATTCGGAAGTATGTGCGAGTTATGGCTGAAAACGCTCAATTTGAGTTAAACCGATTTAAATCGATTTCTAGGCGTTTTAATTTGTACCGGACAAACGGTAAATTCAATTGACTTGAAATTTGAAACCTTACAATAATATCACATTACGGATCCGATGAAACTGGTTTGGTCGAAATCCGAGACTTTTTAAAAAATGGCTATTTTGACTCGCCAAATTTAAATTAAAAATGATTCGATGCGTTTCGAGCTGCCACGATCAAACGATAACTCCGATTGACACGAAAATTGAAATCCGGTAATAACTAACTATTACGGATCCAATGAAACTGGTTTCGTTCAATTCTGAGACTGTCCAAAAATTGACTATTTTACAGTCGATTATTAAATATTAAAATATTCAATTTTCACAAATTAACTTTTAATTCGATTTTAAAAGTTCTAAAATATTTCTATAACTCCAGTATGATTAAATAAAATTTTCCAAATTATTTTCAATCATTTTTAACTCAATTTTCAATTATTTCCATAATTTAACGTATTAAATTATCGATTTAATTATCCAATTAAATCCAATAATTCAAATAAAAATTTATTCGACTTATAAATTCAATTATTAATATTTAAAATAAATTAAATATTCAAATTTTAATTATTAAAAATTCTGGGTCGTTACAATCTTTCCCCCTTAAAAGAATTTCGTCCTCGAAATTATAAGTAAGAAAGGTTACAGAATTTATTAACTTTCCAAAATTCATAATTAAATTTCTTACAATACTTTACTAAGTTTTCAAATCATACTTAGTTATCTTCTCAAAAACAAACTATTGTTTAACTTTCAACTCCAAAATCAAAGTTAAAGTTTTCAAAATTTTCCCAATTTTCTCAAAATTTTTCTAACGCCTTAAATTTTCGGAAAAATTCGCCATAGTCTCCTTTGCGCGGCTCGATCCGAAAAAAAAAATGACAGTATATATATCACAAATATACATCTCATCAAGTAATGAGGCATCCCGTAGGGAAAAAAGTGTAAAAGTACGATATTTAATCCGAGATATGTACCTTATATTTTATTAGCAAGCATATATGGTTAATATAGCGCTAAAGCGAACTCCAAATGCGAAGCAAACGCGATCCGCACCTACTAAACTCAACAAACAACATGAGAAACATGCATATATGTAAATAGTATCAATATACAACATGTAGCAACATAATAACTATATATGTCACATAGCAAATGCAACCAAACCACAAATGTAACATCAACTAACTATCATCCATAATCAATAATATTCATTCATATTCTCATTCATATATAATGAATTGGTTTTCACTTTAAATTACATTTGATTCATTTACATTGGATTTACTAACATTCATTCTCAATTTTAATTAGTTTGCATTTACCAATTTAAATCCAATTCACTTTCAATTCTATTCAAATCTATTTACTTTCCATTTGAATTCAATTACATAGCTTTCAATTTCATTAACACTTAATGAATTATTACAACCAATCAACTAACAACCAATGTATATTAATTATAACCAAATTCCTTTGCTTATATTCATTCAATTTGGTTTAACACCATCACTTTTCCAATTGGTTTAATTAAATTGATTTTTATTCAACCATTCAACTTCTAATAAAATTAGATTTTAATGAATTAATATTTATATTCATTATTTCACATCAATTCTATTTTCCATTCAATTGATTCACAATTCAATTCATTTATTCAATTCAATTACCAAAGTTGAATTTCATTTATATAACTCTTAAGTCATATTCCATTTAACTTTAAATTCACTTCTTATTTACAACTCATATTCATAGATATATTCATATAGTTTCACTTTTTATATATATAAGTTTATTTCACAATTGTACATCACTTTAATTATAACTCAATTCTTATAATTCATTTGCTTATACAATTATTCTTTAATTCAGATTATTCAAACAACCTAACAATCAACTTATACACTTTGATAATTTTGAAAAATTATTTCTTTCATATATAAAATATAATCGAGTAAAATTATTTCATTTACCCAATTTAAAATCAATATTATGTCGAATTGTTCTATTCCAGTGTTTAGAAACCCCTTCGGCAAAGTTGTACATACCGTGCTGAGGAAGGTTCATATGCCACTCAATAAACCAATCATCACAATATAAAACAATTTCATATTCACTAACAAATACGCTCTCATAGCTATTATTACACTCAAACTCATTCTAGAGTACTACTGACTCTATCTCTAATGAGTAATACCCTACAGAACCATGGTTGTCGCTTAACCATATGCTCTGATACCAAATGTAAAGACCCGTAAGTCCGTACTCCTTGAATAGACACTAATCTCCTTTGTTTAATTCAAGATGAACGAAAATACGAACCCTTAGGGGTTTTAAGAAAAATTTAAGAAAAGAAGAAGAGAGAAAAAGAAGAAAGAAGAAGAAAATAGATAATAGAGGGAAAAGAAAACAGAGAATTTGAAAAATAGAAAAAACAGAAGATAGAAGAATTTTAAAAATAGAACGGACAGAAAGGAAACAACAGAACAACAACAGAATCTCACAATTCGCAGCGGAACAACATATAATAATAAATGAATAATCTTTAAACAAAGAACTATATCAGTTATTACATTTCATTTCATTACATTACATCATATCATCAGAGTGTACAACAACATACAACAATAAATAGTGCAGCGGAAAAGAAATACTATATAAGTAATATGCCATGCCATCCAGCTTGCCTCCAGCAACTTCAGAATATCAAGAATATCCTGATAAACCTAACTCTTGACTGCCCGTGTGGAAATTGGTGGGCACCCAGAGTTTAGGAAGGAAAACAATAAACTCCAAGTCAGTCATGTGACTGGTGTGAGAACTCAAAACAGTTTATTTAACTTTAAAATCAAATAGAGGAATATTTTTAAACTCAATTCGCAATGCTTTTAAAAATGAGACTACCATAAGGCCTCCCGCACACACACACATGCAAACGCAGAATCGGAGGAGATTTCTCCTTATGATAGCCAAAGATGCTTGATACGCATTTAAAATAACATTTTTATTATTACTAGTGCATAGTGTAGAGGAAAATCATTTCGAAAATAAAGATATAAATCTTAGCCAACATACGACCATTATCGTATGCCTACTATAGCTACTATCCAAACAGTGGTGACCACCATAAGTGAATAGCAGGTTCTACAACTAATACCGTACAAGTTTCGTATCGTTTCTTTGGATTTCCAACAAATGGTCAGGCCAAGGAACTTCCCATTGCCACATGAGAATGCCTCTGGATGGACATCCCCGAGAACCAAACCGGATCTCTACCAACACAAGGCCGGGTTACTCCTAACTGAGTAACAACTGACCGAATATGCCATCCCCCGGTCCTTTGGGACCTTTTCACCGAGCGCTCGTAATCAATTCACACAATCATAAAGTGTTTTCAACATGAGTAAGTATCTGGGCTCCATACCATGATACCACCCTTTTCCAGAAGGAAATGGACACATCCTAAAGGGTGCTACCCCTCATAACCTTGCTGCTTCTTTCCTGTTTTGACCATTCACGGGGTGTGAGGCTCGACGAATTCACGTCCACAAAAACATACTTTATACAAAAGCCATGCTTTGGGTCAACAAATGATCAACACAATGATCACTAAGATAGACGATCAAATAAATGATCCTATCACAATAATCAACACAATGATCATTTCAGCATCACTCAGCATGTAACGATCGAGATTTTTCGTTGCCGAAAAATCGAACCGTTAGGGTTTAAGAAGAAGAAGAAAGAGGTAGGAGAAGAGAGAGAAAGATAGAAGAAAGAAAGGAGAGAAGAAACAAAAACAAGTAACAGAACAGGAACAATATCAGAATCTCACAGTCGCAGCGGAACAACATATAATAGATAAATGAATATTCATTAAAACAAAAGAACTATACCTTTTTATACATTACAGCACATTACATTACATCAATCAGAGTGTACAACAACAACAGCGGAAAAAGAAAAGATATATATACAATAGATAATAGACTACGCTATCTGGCTCGCCTCCAGATCTGCTCAGCAACTCCCGAATCCAGAATAACCTGATAACCTAACTCTAGACTGCCCGTGTGGAAAATAGTGGGCACCCAGAGTTTAAGAAAGGAACAATAAACTCCAGGTCAGTCATGGGACTGGTGTGAGAACTCAAAACAGTTTATCTTTAAACAAGCAACAAGAAAATTTAAATTTTTAAATCCGCAATGCTTTTTGGAAAATGAAACTACCATAAGGCCTCCCGCCACACACACAATGCAAACGCAGAATTGGAGGAGATTTCTCCTTATGATAGTCAAAGATGCTTACTACGCGAAAATCAAATCATTTTTGATATTATTACTAGTGCATAGTGTAGAAAACAATTCGAAAGTAGAATATAAATCCTAGCCAGCATAGACATTCCGAACTATGCCTACTATAGCTACCATCCAAACAGTGGTGACCACCATAAGTGAATGGCAGGTAATACAACTAAAACCGTACAAGGCGCGTATTGTTTTGATTGGATTTCCAACAAATGGTCAGGCTAAGGAACTTCCTACTGCCACATGGGATCGCCTCTGGCGGGACGTCCCGAGAAACTAACGTTACGGTTAGATCTCTGCCAACACAAGGCCGGGTTACCTCTGTAACTAGGTAACTACTACACGAATATGTCATCCCCCGGTCCTTTGGGACCTTTATCCGAGCGCTCGCAACAACACCACACACAGAAATATATATAGTGTATCAACATGAGTAAGCATCTGGGCTCCATACCATGATACCACCCTTTTCCAGAAGGAAATGACATACCCTAAAGGGCGCGACCCTCATAACCTTGCCGCATATTCCTGTTTCGACCATTTCCGGGAAGTGAGGTCCTGACGAAGTCTCGTCCACAAAGCTACGCTTTGTGTAACAAAGCCATGCTTCGGGTCCACAGATGACCAAAGCAATAATCACAAAGATAAATGATCAAACAAATGATCATATCCAAACGATCAACCAATGATCATCACACAGCAGCACTCAGCATGCCACATTACCAGATTGGGAAATATCGCTGATAACCTTCAACTACATAACCTCTGAGCTCGTACGTCTCAGAGAAGGGTGTTAAGCTAAGAGAATAAATTCTCCGCCACCAACAGAAATGTATTTGAAAGAAATCTGCTCTATCTCTCAAAACGTAATGTCAGACACGTAACCATACAAGTCTGTTCCGGGTTCGAACAGAACCGAAGGCACTTCCAAAGAAGCCCTTGCAATCCGGGTATTCACAATCCCGATAAAATTTCCCATCACAAAGGAAATCTCCATATCGTAGCTAACGATGCGGAGACAATCGATAGGTCATCCTATCGTTCTCACAAATACCCGGTCTTCAACACCGGTCTTCAGATGCAATCCAAACGACGTATCGCATATTCGGAATGGGATATATGACACAAAGGTCCTCTCCCGGCTAAACCGAATAGCGAGCGCTTATTTTTAAAAATAAGTGTAGCATTCAATTTCAACAATCACAACAATTACCATCCAAGGGTAAATACTGATAGTCGGTTATTTAACTATCAATAAAGATGCGCCACATCATCAGATTCCAAATAATTTTTCCAAAATTATTAAGTCCCAAAATATCTTTACAAGATATATATACACAATTTCCAAATAATTGCCCAAATTATTTGATTTACCAAAACCACTTCACGATAAAATTTTCCACACTTTACCCATTTGAAAACCCATTTCAAATTAAACACCTCAACCATTTGAAAACCAATTTCAAATCACCTTAACCATTTGAAAACCCATTTCAAATCACCTTTCATCCTTTATACCTTTTTTGAAAACAAATTTCAAATCCACAAATAAATCCTTACCGATTTGATTTAACTTACGTTCCAAATTTGTAAATTTTATTTCCATATTTTAAAAATAAATCAACATTTATTTTTAAACAAATTTCCCTTCCTATTTATAAATTCCAAAGTGAATTTCCAATTTCCCAAATATCTACACATACACGATTTCAAATCAATTTCAAACTATTCACTTCGATTTACCTTTAAAAGGTGAATTCTCAAAATGTTCCATTTCATATTAGAAAATCATTTCTAAACTTATTTAATAATAAGTAATTCACACTTTAATTTATTTTCAACAATTTTTGAAAATATTCAACATACTTAAGTTACCGTTAAGTATTTTATTCCATTCTCTTTGAGAAAACATCCTTTTATTCACATTTATTTGGGTTAAAACGAATGTTGCGTAAAACATCGTTACGACACCCCAAAAACACTAGTATATGGATTTGAAATTAAAAATAGATATATAAATCCAATACTATACCAATTATCCCCTTCTGTTTCTCGAAAACGTCTATTTCAACAATCAATGTTGAAATCTATGTTTTCAATACCCAATACATCTTAAAACACCTTTAATTCGTTTAAAATTCCATTTAAAACATTCCTTTCCCAAAAACAAACCCATTTTATTTAATAATCTATTCAATATTCAAAATAGTGAATATAGCCCACTTAACAAATTCCCATATTTCAATTTATCAAATTCGATGAATTTCAAATTTATAAACATAGTTTATAAATTCCATTTCTGTTATAAACCCCAATTTTATAAATTCCTTTATTAATCCGATGCAATTTTTACATAACCCAATTTCATACCCAAAAGCCATATTGTAAGTTAAATACTTATAATATTATTTATTTACCAAATCGTTCCTTTGAACTTCACCGATTTAAAATCTTATCACTTACAAGATTTCTTTATGGTTTATAATAATTTCAACTAATGAAATCTTCATTTATTAACAATTTCTATAAAATTCCCTTTTTTAATGCCCAAATCCATTTCTATAAGTTAATAACTTATAAACTTAAAATTTTCCAATAACCATTCGTTTTATAAATTTCACATTTATTAATCTATAAATCCTAGTGAAATTCATGTTATACATCAACTTAACACTTTATAAATTTATTCTATAACTTCAAAAATTTTTATTTAAAAACATCCATTTATAAAATCCTTTATATAACCCATTAATAATAATAACTTCCCAAAAACCAAATTTAACTATTTTATAAAAACCTATTATTGTTAAAAATTTCTTTTAAGTTATATTTCATAAAAATATAAATTTTTAAAACATAAAAATTTTATCCATCTATTTATTTTAAAATTTAATCAATTCAAAAATTTTTAATAAACCATATTCTTTGAGAAATCACTTTTAAATCCCTTTTTAAATTCAAAAACCGTTTTTTTTTTTAATTTTTAAAAATTTGAATCCGATGATGCAACGACATCGAATGGTCAATCACGGGAATAAGTGTCATATATCAATATGATTATCAACAATCAACATAATATTTATAAACAAATAAATATGTGAGGAATCCAGTTGGATCCCTCCAACCTGTTACCCTGCATCCACAGACGTTAGCACAATACCAATTCCACTTCAAGGTGGAATATCGCGGTATATGGGATTTTATAAAATATCCGCTTAATAGGCGGCGCAATAGGGTCTCATCCGCTATACGAGGCGGGGAATCAAATCCGATATATACATATGCCAATATATATATATCGCTATATATAGTATATATCCTACTATATCTACTAGCACAATCAAACAGCAATCATCAATCAACATTAACTACTTAAAATTTTAAACAAAACCTTTCGATTGAGTGAGGAGTTCTCACCTTGATTTTATTTTTCGTTTTCGGCGTTCGTTTCGAATAAAATTAAACGAACGTTTAATTTTACCCGAAATTCAAACGAGCTCCAATCGACTCCAAACCAGCTGCATTGCGAAGAGCTCGGCGATACGAAGCCAACGCAAAAAACCTCGTCCGAATCCGACCTCGCATGCAAAAGTTATCACGTTTTAAACGCTGAACAATTAGATTTACAATTTAAATTACATTTCAAAAGAAATAAAGCACAACCTCTTCACGCGGGCCCCCTCCCCCTCTCTCATCCTCTACCCGTGCGCACGGTACCTCACTCCCCAGGCCGCTTCTCCTACCAGGTCTTGGAAAAAAAACACACGACACTTTGAACCCACCAAAGACCATTTAGGGTTTGACATTGTCTCCTCCACGCCGAGCTATACAACGATCAGGACGTACCATTGCGACCGCCTACACAAGAGCCATGCTCGGCTGGAATGGCACTGAGCTCGGCCCTATGTCCTTCTCGAAAAACGTGAACCAAGTCGTGGCCTTTGAGGCACGATTCCCCTCCATCCGTTGCTCCAATCGCGATCATACCCGTTGGATTCGTAGATCTAAATGTGCTCTTCGATTTTCGTTTAGAAAGTTTGTTGAAATTGTCGACGGATTGGTGTGGATTTGAGGTGGAAGTTGGGTGATTTCTGGCCTTTGAATAATTAGGGCCGGCCATAAACATGATGAGCTAGGGTTTTGGTGAAAATTTGCATTTATAACCACATACAATTATTATTTAAATAATAAAAATCCCAAATTGACACTTTTGCAAACGAACTCCAAACGACGCGTGCCGCCAGGCGATCCTAAGGTTTTTCTGCATTCCGGACACAATGGAACAGGTTTCGTAAGCTAGTTCGGAAGTATGTGTGAGATACGACTATAAACGCTCAATTTAAATTTAAACCGATTTAAGCGATTTCTAGGCGTTTTGGCTTGTACCGGACAAACGATAAATCCGATCGACTTGAAATTTGGAATCTTACAATAATATCACATTACGGATCCGATGAAACTGGTTTCGTCGAAATCCGAGACCGTTTGAAAAATGGCTATTCTTACTCGCTGAATTTATATTAAAACGATATTGATGCGTTTCGAGCTGCCACGGTCAAACGACAACTCCGATTGCTACGAAAATTGAAATCCGATAATAACTAACTATTACGGATACAATGAAACTCGTTTCGTTCAATTCCGAGACTGTTCAAAAATTGGCTATTTTTCAGTCGATAATTAAATATTAAAATATTCAATTTTTACAAATTAACTCCAAATTCAGTTTTACAAGTTCTAAAACATTTCTATAACTTCAATATGATAAAACAAAATTTTCCAAATCATTTTCAATCATATTTAACCCAATATTTAATTATTTGTGGAATTTCACTATTAAATAAATCGATTTAATTGTCCCATTAAATCCAAATATTCGATAAATAAATTATTCGACTTAAAAATTCCACTTATTAATATTAAAAATAAATTAAATATTCAAATTCAAGTTATCAAAAATTCTGGGTCGTTACAATCTTCCCCCCTTAAAAGAATTTCGTCCTCGAAATTGCAAGTTAAGGAGAACGATCCTAATCCGTTTATTATTTTTCCAAAGCTAATCAGTTTTATCAACTTTTCAAACAAATCTTTTTATTAAGGATTTACTATCATTTCAATTAGCTTTCCAAACTCAATTTTAGGTTTCAAACAACATTGTTTACTCAACAATTCAAATTTAAATTTAAATTCAAATTTCAAACTTTCAAAATTTCTCAAAATTTTACTAACTCTCTAAATTTTCGAAAAATTTCGCCAGAGTCTCCTTTGCGCGGCTAGATCGGCACGACTACAAAATGGCACTACGGCCCCTCAGAATCAAAAAGAAAAGAGAAAGCCAAGTGGCTAGAGAAGGAAATCATCAAATCTCATATAAAAACTGAAATACGTACCTTTTTGTCGAGCCATTCAATTTTTAACTTCAAAATCAAAATTCCAATCCATTATATACCTGTATATCCTGCTAGCATAATATCCAATTATAATATTCAAACCAATTTGCCAATTCAATTATAAAATTTCCAATACATGCTTCTTATACCACTTTTAGTTTACTATTAAAGTTGCATATTCATTTTCATTCGTTTCAATTCCAATTCAATTCTATTCAATTTCATAGCTTCCAATTACGCTAGTTCAATTTCATTAACACTTAATGAATTTACATACAATCAACCAACAAGCAATAACGACCAATGTACATCCAATACAACCAAATTTATTTATTTTACTTACATTCAATTTGGTTCAACTGTTTTAATTCCAATTGGTTTAGCATTCAATTGATTTTCATTCTATTATTAAACTATTTTCAAATGAATTTACACTTGCATGCATCATTTCATATCAACTTATTCATATTCTATTGATTAACATTCAATTCATACTTTAACTCAATTGCTAGTTCTTTTTACAAATAAAATTGAATTTCATTTATATAACTTAAGTTCACCTTTTTTAACAATTTCATTTACTCACTTTATTCACTTACTTTGATATTAACATCAATTCTTTCAACATTACTTAACTTGCATTCCATTTCAACTTTATTTACATCATTTAATTCACTTGATTATTTAACTTTGATACAAATATCAATTTTTTATTCAACTTTGCTTAAGTTATTCCATTTAAACATCATTTGTTAATTAAACTTAAATTTTACTTATCAATTCAATTCGGATTTTAAATTCCAAAGTAAATCCTATTTAACTTTTACTTAAGTCAAATTCATATCAATATTCAAATTCATATTCCATTTTATTTAACTTAATTGTTTAACCATTTCAATAATTGGTTTTACTTACATTCTCCCATTTTATAAGTTATAAAACCTTTTATTCAACTTCTAACTTATATTATAAGTTCAAAACTTATTTCGCTTATACTTATCAACTTCAAGTTGAATTTTAATTTCAAATTGATTTATTACAACAAAACTTCAATTTTAAATTCATTATTGTAGCAAATCCATCACATAGAAACTCGAAAATGATACTGATGATGCTGCAGTCATCACCCTTATTATTTCCCAATGACAATAGTGAAATCAATGCTAATTATTCTTTCAAAAAGTTTTCTTTCTATTCATAAATCACTTTTATAACCCTTTTACTTATATAATTTTACTTCTTATATACATACATGATTATCTTACAATTGTAAATCATCATTAATTATTATTTCATCTTATGATTCATTGGTTTATACCATTATTCTTTTACAATAGTTGCTTTTATTAGCTTATTCAAACAACTTTTAATTATTTTATATATATATCATTTACAACAACCAAGCAATCAATTATATACACACTTCAATAATTCTTGAAAAATTATTTTCTTTTTATATATAAAATATAATCGAGGCAAAATTATTTCATTTACCCAATTTAAAACAATATTGTGTCGAATTGTTCTATTCAAGTGTTTAGGAACCCCTTCGATTCAGTTTTCGAGGCTGCGCCGACGAAGGTTCATATACCACTCAACAAACCAATCATCACAATATAAAACAATTTTATATTCACTAACAAATACGCACTCATATCTATTATTACACTCACACTCATTCTAGAGTACTGCTGACTCTATCTCTAATGAGTAACACCCAACAGAGCAGGTTGTCGCTTAACCATATGCTCTGATACCAAATGTAACGATCGGGATTTTTCGTTGCCGAAAAATCGAACCGTTAGGGTTTAAGAAGAAGAAGAAAGAGGTAGGAGAAGAGAGAGAAAGATAGAAGAAAGAAAGGAGAGAAGAAACAAAAACAAGTAACAGAACAGGAACAATATCAGAATCTCACAGTCGCAGCGGAACAACATATAATAGATAAATGAATATTCATTAAAACAAAAGAACTATACCTTTTTATACATTACAGCACATTACATTACATCAATCAGAGTGTACAACAACAACAGCGGAAAAAGAAAAGATATATATACAATAGATAATAGACTACGCTATCTGGCTCGCCTCCAGATCTGCTCAGCAACTCCCGAATCCAGAATAACCTGATAACCTAACTCTAGACTGCCCGTGTGGAAAATAGTGGGCACCCAGAGTTTAAGAAAGGAATAATAAACTCCAGGTCAGTCATGGGACTGGTGTGAGAACTCAAAACAGTTTATCTTTAAACAAGCAACAAGAAAATTTAAATTTTTAAATCCGCAATGCTTTTTGGAAAATGAAACTACCATAAGGCCTCCCGCCACACACACAATGCAAACGCAGAATTGGAGGAGATTTCTCCTTATGATAGTCAAAGATGCTTACTACGCGAAAATCAAATCATTTTTGATATTATTACTAGTGCATAGTGTAGAAAACAATTCGAAAGTAGAATATAAATCCTAGCCAGCATAGACATTCCGAACTATGCCTACTATAGCTACCATCCAAACAGTGGTGACCACCATAAGTGAATGGCAGGTAATACAACTAAAACCGTACAAGGCGCGTATTGTTTTGATTGGATTTCCAACAAATGGTCAGGCTAAGGAACTTCCTACTGCCACATGGGATCGCCTCTGGCGGGACGTCCCGAGAAACTAACGTTACGGTTAGATCTCTGCCAACACAAGGCCGGGTTACCTCTGTAACTAGGTAACTACTACACGAATATGTCATCCCCCGGTCCTTTGGGACCTTTATCCGAGCGCTCGCAACAACACCACACACAGAAATATATATAGTGTATCAACATGAGTAAGCATCTGGGCTCCATACCATGATACCACCCTTTTCCAGAAGGAAATGACATACCCTAAAGGGCGCGACCCTCATAACCTTGCCGCATATTCCTGTTTCGACCATTTCCGGGAAGTGAGGTCCTGACGAAGTCTCGTCCACAAAGCTACGCTTTGTGTAACAAAGCCATGCTTCGGGTCCACAGATGACCAAAGCAATAATCACAAAGATAAATGATCAAACAAATGATCATATCCAAACGATCAACCAATGATCATCACACAGCAGCACTCAGCATGCCACATTACCAGATTGGGAAATATCGCTGATAACCTTCAACTACATAACCTCTGAGCTCGTACGTCTCAGAGAAGGGTGTTAAGCTAAGAGAATAAATTCTCCGCCACCAACAGAAATGTATTTGAAAGAAATCTGCTCTATCTCTCAAAACGTAATGTCAGACACGTAACCATACAAGTCTGTTCCGGGTTCGAACAGAACCGAAGGCACTTCCAAAGAAGCCCTTGCAATCCGGGTATTCACAATCCCGATAAAATTTCCCATCACAAAGGAAATCTCCATATCGTAGCTAACGATGCGGAGACAATCGATAGGTCATCCTATCGTTCTCACAAATACCCGGTCTTCAACACCGGTCTTCAGATGCAATCCAAACGACGTATCGCATATTCGGAATGGGATATATGACACAAAGGTCCTCTCCCGGCTAAACCGAATAGCGAGCGCTTATTTTTAAAAATAAGTGTAGCATTCAATTTCAACAATCACAACAATTACCATCCAAGGGTAAATACTGATAGTCGGTTATTTAACTATCAATAAAGATGCGCCACATCATCAGATTCCAAATAATTTTTCCAAAATTATTAAGTCCCAAAATATCTTTACAAGATATATATACACAATTTCCAAATAATTGCCCAAATTATTTGATTTACCAAAACCACTTCACGATAAAATTTTCCACACTTTACCCATTTGAAAACCCATTTCAAATTAAACACCTCAACCATTTGAAAACCAATTTCAAATCACCTTAACCATTTGAAAACCCATTTCAAATCACCTTTCATCCTTTATACCTTTTTTGAAAACAAATTTCAAATCCACAAATAAATCCTTACCGATTTGATTTAACTTACGTTCCAAATTTGTAAATTTTATTTCCATATTTTAAAAATAAATCAACATTTATTTTTAAACAAATTTCCCTTCCTATTTATAAATTCCAAAGTGAATTTCCAATTTCCCAAATATCTACACATACACGATTTCAAATCAATTTCAAACTATTCACTTCGATTTACCTTTAAAAGGTGAATTCTCAAAATGTTCCATTTCATATTAGAAAATCATTTCTAAACTTATTTAATAATAAGTAATTCACACTTTAATTTATTTTCAACAATTTTTGAAAATATTCAACATACTTAAGTTACCGTTAAGTATTTTATTCCATTCTCTTTGAGAAAACATCCTTTTATTCACATTTATTTGGGTTAAAACGAATGTTGCGTAAAACATCGTTACGACACCCCAAAAACACTAGTATATGGATTTGAAATTAAAAATAGATATATAAATCCAATACTATACCAATTATCCCCTTCTGTTTCTCGAAAACGTCTATTTCAACAATCAATGTTGAAATCTATGTTTTCAATACCCAATACATCTTAAAACACCTTTAATTCGTTTAAAATTCCATTTAAAACATTCCTTTCCCAAAAACAAACCCATTTTATTTAATAATCTATTCAATATTCAAAATAGTGAATATAGCCCACTTAACAAATTCCCATATTTCAATTTATCAAATTCGATGAATTTCAAATTTATAAACATAGTTTATAAATTCCATTTCTGTTATAAACCCCAATTTTATAAATTCCTTTATTAATCCGATGCAATTTTTACATAACCCAATTTCATACCCAAAAGCCATATTGTAAGTTAAATACTTATAATATTATTTATTTACCAAATCGTTCCTTTGAACTTCACCGATTTAAAATCTTATCACTTACAAGATTTCTTTATGGTTTATAATAATTTCAACTAATGAAATCTTCATTTATTAACAATTTCTATAAAATTCCCTTTTTTAATGCCCAAATCCATTTCTATAAGTTAATAACTTATAAACTTAAAATTTTCCAATAACCATTCGTTTTATAAATTTCACATTTATTAATCTATAAATCCTAGTGAAATTCATGTTATACATCAACTTAACACTTTATAAATTTATTCTATAACTTCAAAAATTTTTATTTAAAAACATCCATTTATAAAATCCTTTATATAACCCATTAATAATAATAACTTCCCAAAAACCAAATTTAACTATTTTATAAAAACCTATTATTGTTAAAAATTTCTTTTAAGTTATATTTCATAAAAATATAAATTTTTAAAACATAAAAATTTTATCCATCTATTTATTTTAAAATTTAATCAATTCAAAAATTTTTAATAAACCATATTCTTTGAGAAATCACTTTTAAATCCCTTTTTAAATTCAAAAACCGTTTTTTTTTTTAATTTTTAAAAATTTGAATCCGATGATGCAACGACATCGAATGGTCAATCACGGGAATAAGTGTCATATATCAATATGATTATCAACAATCAACATAATATTTATAAACAAATAAATATGTGAGGAATCCAGTTGGATCCCTCCAACCTGTTACCCTGCATCCACAGACGTTAGCACAATACCAATTCCACTTCAAGGTGGAATATCGCGGTATATGGGATTTTATAAAATATCCGCTTAATAGGCGGCGCAATAGGGTCTCATCCGCTATACGAGGCGGGGAATCAAATCCGATATATACATATGCCAATATATATATATCGCTATATATAGTATATATCCTACTATATCTACTAGCACAATCAAACAGCAATCATCAATCAACATTAACTACTTAAAATTTTAAACAAAACCTTTCGATTGAGTGAGGAGTTCTCACCTTGATTTTATTTTTCGTTTTCGGCGTTCGTTTCGAATAAAATTAAACGAACGTTTAATTTTACCCGAAATTCAAACGAGCTCCAATCGACTCCAAACCAGCTGCATTGCAAAGAGCTCGGCGATACGAAGCCAACGCAAAAAACCTCGTCCGAATCCGACCTCGCATGCAAAAGTTATCACGTTTTAAACGCTGAACAATTAGATTTACAATTTAAATTACATTTCAAAAGAAATAAAGCACAACCTCTTCACGCGGGCCCCCTCCCCCTCTCTCATCCTCTACCCGTGCGCACGGTACCTCACTCCCCAGGCCGCTTCTCCTACCAGGTCTTGGAAAAAAAACACACGACACTTTGAACCCACCAAAGACCATTTAGGGTTTGACATTGTCTCCTCCACGCCGAGCTATACAACGATCAGGACGTACCATTGCGACCGCCTACACAAGAGCCATGCTCGGCTGGAATGGCACTGAGCTCGGCCCTATGTCCTTCTCGAAAAACGTGAACCAAGTCGTGGCCTTTGAGGCACGATTCCCCTCCATCCGTTGCTCCAATCGCGATCATACCCGTTGGATTCGTAGATCTAAATGTGCTCTTCGATTTTCGTTTAGAAAGTTTGTTGAAATTGTCGACGGATTGGTGTGGATTTGAGGTGGAAGTTGGGTGATTTCTGGCCTTTGAATAATTAGGGCCGGCCATAAACATGATGAGCTAGGGTTTTGGTGAAAATTTGCATTTATAACCACATACAATTATTATTTAAATAATAAAAATCCCAAATTGACACTTTTGCAAACGAACTCCAAACGACGCGTGCCGCCAGGCGATCCTAAGGTTTTTCTGCATTCCGGACACAATGGAACAGGTTTCGTAAGCTAGTTCGGAAGTATGTGTGAGATACGACTATAAACGCTCAATTTAAATTTAAACCGATTTAAGCGATTTCTAGGCGTTTTGGCTTGTACCGGACAAACGATAAATCCGATCGACTTGAAATTTGGAATCTTACAATAATATCACATTACGGATCCGATGAAACTGGTTTCGTCGAAATCCGAGACCGTTTGAAAAATGGCTATTCTTACTCGCTGAATTTATATTAAAACGATATTGATGCGTTTCGAGCTGCCACGGTCAAACGACAACTCCGATTGCTACGAAAATTGAAATCCGATAATAACTAACTATTACGGATACAATGAAACTCGTTTCGTTCAATTCCGAGACTGTTCAAAAATTGGCTATTTTTCAGTCGATAATTAAATATTAAAATATTCAATTTTTACAAATTAACTCCAAATTCAGTTTTACAAGTTCTAAAACATTTCTATAACTTCAATATGATAAAACAAAATTTTCCAAATCATTTTCAATCATATTTAACCCAATATTTAATTATTTGTGGAATTTCACTATTAAATAAATCGATTTAATTGTCCCATTAAATCCAAATATTCGATAAATAAATTATTCGACTTAAAAATTCCACTTATTAATATTAAAAATAAATTAAATATTCAAATTCAAGTTATCAAAAATTCTGGGTCGTTACACAGCATGTCACATTACCAAATTGGGAATATATCGCTGATAACTTCAACTATATAACCTTTGAGCTCGTACGTCTCAAAGAAGGGTGTTAAGCAAAGAATAAATTCTCCGCCACCAACAGAAATATATTTGAAAGAAATCGGCTTTATATCTCAACTTGTAATGTCAGGCATACAATCCATACAAGTCTGTTCCGGGATCGAACAGAACCGAAGGCACTTACAAAGAAGTCCTTGCAATCCGGATATTCACAATCCTGATCGGATTCACCATCACATATGGAGAACTCAATACCGTAGCTACTCGGTGCAGAGTCAATCGATAGTTCATCCTATCACTCTCGCAAATACCGGTCTTCAACACCGATCTTCAAATGCGATTCACAACGACGTATCACATATTCGGAGTGGGTTATACGACCCCATGGTCCTTTCCCGGTTAACCCGAATAGTGAGCGCTTATTCAAAAATAAGTGTGCATTCAA
This sequence comes from Allium cepa, assembly GCA_030765085.1. NCBI lineage: Eukaryota > Viridiplantae > Streptophyta > Magnoliopsida > Asparagales > Amaryllidaceae > Allium > Allium cepa. The sequence goes on from CM060939.1 coordinate 926,975,590, forward strand.
ATTCAATCAATTCACATCAATTACCCATTCAAAGGGAAATATTGATAGTCGGTTATTGAACTATCAATTGATATGCATACATCACCAGATTCCAAATAATTTTCCAAATTATTTATTTTCCAAAATATCTTTACAAGATATATAATTTCAACACTTCAAAAATAAATCAATATTTATTTTTAACAAGTTCCACTTTCACATATAAATTCCGTAATGAATTTATATTTCAAAAATATCCATGAATAACCGATTTCAATTATTCATTCTCAATTTATCTTCAAAAAGATAAATTCTAAATATTCACTTCATATTGGAAAACATTTCCATACTTATTTATTCATAAGTAATCCACAAATCTTCTTATCTTCAACCTTTGAAAATATTCAATATACTTAAATCGAATTAAGTATATAATTCATTCTTTAAGGAAATCATTCACTTAACATATTTATTTGGGCCAAAACGAATGTTGCGTAAAACATCGTTACGACAACCCAAAATCACTAGCATAGGGATTCGAATTTAAAATAGCTATATAAATCCCAATACTTTACAAAGCATTTCCTTTCGGAAATCATTTACTATAACAACAGTGTTATAGTCCACCATTTCCTTTTATTTCTCGAAAACATCTATTTCAACAATAAATGTTAAAATCTATGGTTTCGAATCTCAACACATTTTAAAACATTATTAGATTGTTTTAATTCTATTTAAAACATCATATCTAAAACAATTTCTTTAACGTATTATTCACTATTCAAAAACGTGAATATACTACCTTAACAAATTTCATCATTTCTATTCACTTTAACTTAAAGGATTATTCACTGTTCAAAATGTGAATATAACTCTATCTCTAAGTTATAGCAATTAACTTATCAAAATAAGTCATTTGCGGATTTATAAAACAACGTTTATAAATTCCATTTCTATTTATTTATAAAAACTTCCTTTAATAAATTCCTTTATTAACCTATTCCAGTTTATAACTAAATTATAAACTAAACGTTCATATTATAAGTTAATTACTTATAAAACGATTATTTTACAAAATCGTTCCTTTAGAGACTTTCCGATTTATAAATCTTATAACTTATAAGATCCATTTATTTAACCAATCTATTCTTCAAATAATTTCACCAAATTTATAAATCTTACTATTTATAAATTTCTTTTATAACTTCACAGTTTATAATTCTATAAATTTCATTCATTTATGAATTTCATTTTCACTTTATTCAAAACACTTATAAAAACTCGTTTTATAACGTCCATATTTCAATTTATAAATATCCATTTATAAATCTCTTAATATAAATCAATTTATATTATTCTTTTAAACGTCTTTAATTTCTTTTATAGTTTCACCATTTTGATTTATAAAATAATCAAATTTTATAAATCATATATTCAAACTTTTATAATGTATTCAAAAATCCAATTTAAACTATTTTATAAAATCGTTCCTTTATTTCTCAAAAATCAACTTTTAACTATATTTCACAAAATCATAATTTTTATAGCTTTAAAAATTATAACGTTTATTTACTTAAAATAGATCAAATTCCAAACATATAGTATATTTTCAAAAGTCACTTTATAAATCATTTTAAAATCCCAAAATTTGGTCCAATGATGCTACATACCAAATAGTCAATCACGACAACAACGATATCATATATCGATATGATAATCAATCAAATATCAAAATATCTGAAATCAAATAAATACTGTTGAGGAATCCAGTTGGATCCCTCCAACCTGTTTCCTGCATCCAAAAACATTAGCACAATACCAATTTCGCTCCAGTACGAAATTATCGCGGTATATGTTCTTATTAAATATTATCCGCTTAATAACGGCGTAATAGGGTCTCATCCGCTAAACAAAAAATGCGGGAAATCAACAACTGCAATATATACATATGCCAATATATATATTGATATTATATATAATACCAATTTCACTGTTTATGAAATATTCGCGGTATATGTTTATATTAAATAACATCCGCTTACTAATGGCGCATAATGTCTATTTTAACAATCAAAAATTTACAGTCATCATTCAAACATGCATTCAAATATTTTAAATCTAACTATTTAAAATAAAATCGAAACCTATTCGATTGAGTGAGAAGTTCTCACCTTGGTTTTAATTTCCGTTTCAGCTTTTATTTCGAATAAAATTAAACGCGCGTTTAATTTTACCCGAAATTCTCACTAACTCCAAACGACTCCAAACCAACTCCATCGCGTAGTGCTCGTCCATACGATTCCAACGCAACTGAGTTTGCATTTTTTCGACCTCGTATGAAAAAGTTATTGATTTTACAAGTTTGAACGTATTTAAATCAACTAATTTACAACATTTACTTTATATTTATAACCTATCACAAATCTTGGACGTTGGATTCATGCTCCCCCATCATCACCGTACATTCATCTCCCCTCCCATTCACGCAAGCTCCAGATACTAGAAAAACACGGCCGAACCCATATAGAAAACTAGGGTTAATCGCCGCACCACCATCTCTCAACGGAATTCGATCACTCCAACACCATGACGAAGCTCTCGACCCTCTCCATGCACGGCCCAAACAACAGAGAACTCGGTTGTCCCTGTAGCACGCGGTTCGATGATGAACGCGCGGCCTTTGAGCCCTGATTTCGACCACCACGTAAATTTTCGCATCGACCCACCGTACGGATGTGGAGATCTCACCACACTCTACGATTCTCCAGTTAGAAGTTCGTCGAATCGTTGCACGGATTTGAAGATAATGAGGAGAATCGAATGGAACAAAACTGGCCATTCAAAGGGTGAATGGCGGCTACGTCCCCAAACCCTAATTATTATTTTTTTTTTTTTAGAGTGGTGGCTATTTATAAGAAAAGCAAGCGTAAACACTATTCATCCCGGGAATTCCGAACTCCGATTTAGACGCCGTAACCAGCGTTTCTAAGGTTTACCCCGCGTTCCGGACACAATGGAACAGGTTTCGGAAGCTAATTCGGAAGTATGTGCGAGTTATGGCTGAAAACGCTCAATTTGAGTTAAACCGATTTAAATCGATTTCTAGGCGTTTTAATTTGTACCGGACAAACGGTAAATCCAATTGACTTGAAATTTGAAACCTTACAATAATATCACATTACGGATCCGATGAAACTGGTTTCGTCGAAATCCGAGACTTTTTGAAAAATGGCTATTTTGACTCGCCAAATTTAAATTAAAAATGATTCGATGCGTTTCGAGCTGCCACGATCAAACGATAACTCCGATTGACACGAAAATTGAAATCCGGTAATAACTAACTATTACGGATCCAATGAAACTGGTTTCGTTCAATTCTGAGACTGTCCAAAAATTGACTATTTTACAGTCGATTATTAAATATTAAAATATTCAATTTTCACAAATTAACTTTTAATTCGATTTTAAAAGTTCTAAAATATTTCTATAACTCCAGTATGATTAAATAAAATTTTCCAAATTATTTTCAATCATTTTTAACTCAATTTTCAATTATTTCCATAATTTAACGTATTAAATTATCGATTTAATTATCCAATTAAATCCAATAATTCAAATAAAAATTTATTCGACTTATAAATTCAATTATTAATATTTAAAATAAATTAAATATTCAAATTTTAATTATTAAAAATTCTGGGTCGTTACATGGGGTGTATCTTTCTAGGTGCATCGATGTTTATTTATTTGTGCATGGGGCGTATCTTTCTAGGTGCGTCGATGCTAGAGCATGGGGTGTATCTTTCTAGGTGCATCGATGTTTATTTATGTGTGCATGGGGCGTATCTTTCTAGGTGCGTCGATGCTAGAGCATGGGGCGTATCTTTCTAGGTGCGTCGATGTTCGACTGTTCATGGGGCATGTCTTTTTAGGTGTGTCGATGTCCAGTTTCTTTTGGGGATTGGCCATCCTTTTTATTGTGATTTGGTTCATCGGATGTCCCGCTGTACGACGTCGTTGTTCCTTTTTATTGTGATTTCTGGATTTCGTGTGTTGATTTCTGGAATTTGTGTTTCACCAACTTTTACGATGGGCATTGATATATATGCCATTTATTGTGGCTTGGTGAATGAAATTAGGAGTATGACATTCCTTTTTATCTTGGGTAGATTATTGTGATATTGATTAATCTCTAGTTGATTTTCAATGACTTATTTATCACAGCTTGGCATTGTGATTATTATATGTTTATGTCATATCTCTTATTATATATCACTTCATCTGATATTTATAGCCAGACTGATCCGTTTATTATTTTCTTATTAAATAATACTCGGGTCAGACCGAGATGTTACAGGTGCTTCTGCTTGACTTCTCTCTTGGGATTGATCCCTCTGACTTTTGGCTAACTACTTAGATTAGTAGTTTTTGTTGTATACATTTGAGAGATAGACTCCATAATGTATACTTATCCTTTTGTGTAGTTCATGTAACTATTTCTTTTGTGATATGTGGATCTTTTTAGACCACTACTCTGATATACACTTCCATGTGTAATATTCATATCTATTTCCGCCTTTGTGATATGAATTATCTGTGACTGATTTATGTTATGTTTATTTCTATATTTGTTTCCGAAGAAATTATAGCCACTGTGTAGTAGCTTTGAGTTTGTGTCGGCATGTCGGATTTCCTCTTGAGATGAAAAGTTATATTTTTATCCGGTATATCGGTACTCACACAAAGCAATTATACAGATGGTCGCTCCTCAACAGCCTTATTCTCTATGCTAGTTGACAGCATTCATAGTAGTGTTCTTGGCTAGCGTGGGTATAGAGGTGGGGCGTCACAGCTTGGTATCAGAGCCAAACTTCGGAACAATGTAGAATAATTTAGCAAGGATCATGTCCTAAGTCTTTCTTAGGAGTTGTGCTTTAGGATTTTATTCGGGTCTTCGTACCGTTCTATCCTACTTTCTTTTATGATTCCTTGTTTTATCTATCAAGATTGCTTGATATTCATTTTGAGAATAACTTTTTCCTCTTCTTTCTTTCTTTCTTAAAGAAGAGAAATGGTTAGACCAGGCCGTCCCAGCGCCGGTCAATCTAGCGCTACTCCTCAGGATGGAGTATTCATGTCTGCTCAGCAACTTCTAGATCTTGTTAAGAACGCTCAAGCAGCCGGACCCAATCCAGAGCCTACTCATCCTAGATCCGGTTTTGCACGCTTGTGCAGAGACTACACCAATTTGGGTCCGGCTACTACAGAAAATTTATCAAGGACAATTCCAAGATGTCTTCGCATCTGACTAAGCTGACTAGGAAAGGAGCTAAATTCAAATGGACACCTCAATGTGAAGAAGCTTTTCAGGAACCGAAGACAGGGCTGACCAGTGTACCAGTGCTTGCTATTCCGAATGGGAAGTGCAAATTTGAAGTTTATATGGATGCTTGTTTAGTTGCACTGGGAGCAGTTCTGATGCAGAATGGCAGAATAATTGCGTATGCTAGTCGGCAATTGAAGCCACATGAGAGGAACTATGCTACGCACGATCTTGAACTATTAGCTATTGTTTTTGCTTTAAAGATCTGGAGACATTATTTTTTAGGAGAAAAGTTTGAGTTATTCATGGATCACAAACCGTTGAAATATATATTCTCTCAAAAAGATCTTAACTTAAGACAGCAGAGATGGGTCGAATTTTTGGCATCTTATGATCTGGATATTTTGTATACTCCGGGAAAAGCGAATGTTGTAGCTGATGCTCTTAGTAGAAATGCGGTCTAATCTCTTTTGGAAGTCGTTCCATCTCTCCAGGATAGAATCATTGGTAAGCAAATGGAGGATAAATCTTTTGAGGAAATTTTTCAGATTTGACTTCAAATGCTTTCTTATCTCTTTAAAAATCCTTTTAAAATATTTCTATACGCAAATACTTTCAAATGATACCATTATTTTTCCTAAAACTTTGAAATTTTTTTTTCAAAAACATTGGGTTTTAAGTTCACAAATTCTCCGCTTTAAATCCATTTTATTTATAAACCATATTAACAAACCATGTTTATATAATTTTACTTTCTTATATAAAATCCTTTCACAAGTGCATGTCTTTGTTTAGATTATAATAAACTCATAAAACGTCCCATAGTCAAACTGTGAAACTCAATTCACAAGGTGTTCGTTTCAATGTTCTCATAATTACTATCTACCCAACCCATGCAGTGGAAAGGTAAAACTGCTAATAAACTGATCGAGCAAAATTCAAAAATCAACATACAATAGTCAACGCTCGCCAACTGGCTGAGCATAACTTATCAAACAATAAATGATAATAATTGAATATTATCATTTCCTAACAAATAAACACATCACAAACAACTATATCAATTTTTGAAAATTATTCTTTTATATATAAAATATAAAACATAGGAAAAACTTGTAACGACCCGCTATTTTGGACCATTCAAATCCACAATAATACTATACATGTCCGACTTGAATAATTCAAAATACTGAATTGTTAATTTAAATTGGCAAAAACATATGCAGTAAATAAATCAATCACAGAATCACAGATACAGAGTAGTACAATAATACGCATCGGAATAAATGAATAGTAGTTCGTGAAGCTACTTATAACAAAGTTAGAAATAAAATACATCAGAATATCCCAGATACAGTGAAGTCTCCAATGCAACAGATGACTTCTCTTAACTAGGGGTGGGCATTTAACCGACCGAACCGACTTAACCGACCGAACCGATCTTAATCGAACCGCTTTAACCGAAAAAATTGGTTAACCGAACTTTAGGTTAACCGACCGATGTTAACCGACCAAAATCGGTTCGGTTAAAGGTTAACCGCGGTTATATATCGGTTAACCGTTAACCGAATATATATTTCAAATTATCGGGCCTACCCGACCCATTGCTTTTGTGCGACTACGTGCTTGTATTTGCCCTAGTTTACTTCGCCGCTATTCACTAGTCACTACTCCGTATTCATTTTCATTCACTCACCACAATTCGCCCCAAATTCAAAGAATCAAATTAGCTTGCTTAACCATCTAATTTTCGTTCTTATCAGAGATTCAGAATCACAATCGTGATAATCCAGTCCGCCACGCCGAGTGCCGCCTTGCTCTTCAATCTTTGCTCTCCAGATCCGTAGATCGCCCATTTCAGCAATGATTAGTACTAGCAGGAAGAGAAAAAATGTGAGTTCGAATTTCATTTTGCATCGTTCTCGTGATTTGGTTGCTTCTTTTACATAGATTTACACTTTCATGTTTTATGAAATAAGGATCCACATTCATTTTGCATCTGTTGGCCCCACCTACCGTAGCATCTTTGCCAAGGATGGTTTCCCTCCGCCTATTCCTGGACTTCAATGCTGCTGGGACATCTTCAGGTACTCTCCACTATTAATCAATTTTTTTAACAATAATTTTCATTTATGTTTCAGGTATGAAATGCATTATATCTGTATTTTTCACTACAGACTTCTGACTATTTTTGTTACTTCTTTTTTCTTCTTCCAGAATGGCTGTTGAGAATTATCCTAGAAATCGAATGCTTGGCCGTCGCGAAATTATTGATGGGGAGGTTTGTTTCTTGAAGAAATTTGTGAGTTGTTCTATTGGTGATATTTGATATATTTGTATATACTATCAGGCTGGTAAATATGTGTGGCTGACATATAAAGAAGCATATGACATTGTGATGAAGCTCAGTACTTCCATTCAAAGTTGCAGGGTCCAAAAGGTCAGCATTATTTCAAAATTGAAAAGAATTTAATTCATTGGACAACAGATTATTGAAGATTCACTTTTTATTACATGACCAATGTAAAGAGTGATTTCTTTATTTTCTTGTATCGTTTTCTTTGATATCAATTTAGGTTTGTCAAACACATGATACTACCGTATATGACATATCTTGAGCTAAACACATGCATATTTATTATTAATGATGCTCCATGTCATTTGACACGACGAATGCGTGGTGGTTAAGCTTACCCCATAATTAACAAGAAGTCAATAACCTAGAGAACCATTTGTTAACACAAAATTAATTAGCAATGTGCAAAGTGACTTATTTTGAATAATGTTATAGGTCCATCTGATATTGGTTCCGTAGCATGGAAATTTTCTGAATATGGTTTCAACTTTAACTTTTGGTTTTGCTTGAGTAAATTGTGATACATGATTTACCCCTTTTAATCAATAAATTGTCCTAGCTTATCTGTTAAAAGTAACTGATGAAAATAATAGTTCCACATTGGAAAATATACAAACAAGATCCTAAGGGACTACTATTTACATTGATCAATTGTTTTTGTGAATGACAAAGCAGTTCTCCACGCTAAAAAATGCTAACACCAACACCATTTTACACTGCAATGTTAATTGTCTGTCAGTAGTAGATGTATTTACCAAAATCTCTAGCAATATCCATATTAAGAAGAGCTAAACTCTAGTGCCGGAAAAGCTTTGCATTTGCCACCTGACCTCTACATATTTTTGCCCTTTTATTTGACCATCACCAAATGTAGTTATCTTCTTATTGTTCAGTATTAAGCATCTCAGTATAATATTTCCAGGGAGGTCGTTGTGGCATCTTTGGCATAAATTGTCCTGAATGGGTCATGAGTATGGAGGTGAATATAAACATCTTTATTCCAACTATTTTACCAATTTTCAGTTTTTATTATACTTATTTTTAGTATGCTGAGAATTCATTTTACTCATTGTTCTTATGAATGTTGGTGATTTTACAGGCTTGCAATGCTCTTGGAATTTTTCGTGTTCCTTTGTATGATACACTTGGTATATATATTGTGGTTTAATCCGTACTCCATCATAGTTTCTTTTCCGCATTTTGAATTAATGGAAAACAACAATAACATGTGGTGTTTTTTTTCCTTTTTTTTGGGTGTGATTTAAGGTGTTGGTGCAATCGAGTTTATTATATGTCATGCAGAGGTCGAGATTGTCTTCGTAGAAGAAAAGAATATTGGGGAGGTATTGTATACCATTTCTTTTATCTACATGTTATAAAGCCAGTTTCCTTGTTTTTAATGCAACATAAAAGTATTTAGCTGTCTGCAATATAACATTATTCACTAACTAGTGATGTACACAATTTCAGGTCTTGAAAACTCATCCTAATTCAACAAAATATTTGAAAAGTAAGTTTCAACTTTTCTTACAGTTACATTATAGTATATATATGATCCTTAATGAGATTGTATTTACCAATTACTTCATTAATTACAGCTATTGTAAGTTTTGGTAAGGTCCACACAGAGCAAAAGGAAGCTGCTGAAAAATTCGGTTTAGCAATATTTTCTTGGGACGATTTTTTGCTCCTGGCGAGTCTCCTTTTATGCTGTTTCAATTTCTCTTCATATTTTGTTACCTGAATATCAATACTTTCCCCTACAGGGTAAAAGTAATGAACTAGATCTTCCAGTAAATGAAAGCACTGACATATGTACTATAATGTACACTAGTGGAACGACCGGAGATCCTAAGGGTGTGATGATAACCAACGAAAGCATTATTACTCTCATTTCAGGTGTTAAGAGACTTCTAAATTGCACAAATGATCAGGTGTTTTTTATACACCATTTATGATTCTATTTTTTATTTATATTATTTGCCTTCATGAACTCTTTTTGATATTATTTGTTTCATTGTAGATGAGGCAAGATGGTGTGTATATATCATACCTCCCTCTTGCACATATATTCGACCGTGTTCTCGAAGAGTTGAGCATATTCACAGGCGCTTCAATTGGATTTTGGCAAGGGGTAGCCTACTGTAAATTACTTTACTTTCATGTAAAGTTCAGCATTATATTGAACCCTGTTATTGTTATTTTCTCCGTTTAGGATCCCAAAATATTAATTGAAGACATTAAGGAACTAAAACCATCTATCGCTGTTCCTCGTGTTCTTGATAGAATATGTACAGGTCAATTTTGAAAAAAGATCAATATTTATTTCTTCTATATGGTAATCTATCTCGTCTAATAGTAGTTTAGTCAAATTATCCAGGTCTTCAGAGTAAAATTTCTTTTGGGGGCCTGGTGAAAAATACCCTCTTCAACATTGCCTACAAATAGTAAGTTTCTGCAAATTGTGCTATCAGCCAATAAATCAAACTTTATTCCACCGACTAAAGTGCTTTTTTCTTCTTCTTGAATTTGTAGTAAACTTTTTAACATGATAAGAGGAAGCAAACATGAGGAAGCAACTCCAATTTGCATTGCCGAGCCAAGTGTATGATGGCTGATGGCGGGTCTTGATTATAATGTATAATATATATTATAATGTTCACGTTTGGGAATTGATTATACATAATATTGTAAATTTTCTAGATCATTATTTATTGCCGAGCTAAGTGTATGATGGCTGAGCTATGCAAACATTTCAAAATTGCAAACAATCAATCGGTTAACCGTTCTAATTTTGCCGATTAACCGATTAACCGTTTAACCGCGAATAATAGTCGGTTAACCGTTCTATGTGACCGGTTAACCGCGGTTTAAATTTTGCGGTTCGGTCGATACTACCAACATCGATTAACCGAATATCGGTTAACCGAACCGCATATTATTTTAGGTTAATCGCAAAAATTAACCGATTTGTGCGGTTAATCGACCGCGCCCACCCCTACTCTTAACGAATCAACTCGAAGTGCTGAAAGCTAAGCGATAATTGGATCTCCAAGTGAAGCTCCAAACTCCAAAGGTGAGTCTCAATGCTGTATCACTCAGTCTGACCCGAGCTTAAAGCAAAACACAAAACACTCGAATCAGGATTAACATTCTTACATCAATAAATCCAACTCAAGTGAAATATCCACTGAAATAAAATTTACTTAGAGGATGTTTGGGATAACCATCCTCTAAGGATCCCTGGAACTATCTATAGGGTAGAAATACACACTATGTCACCGTGGTCATATCAATTTTATTTATTATTCAGAAACAAAATATCATTTCACTTCAAATATATTTGTTTTCAAATTTGATCACTTTCACAGTTACGATTCAAATCTACTCCAATCAAAAATTCAAATCTAGTCAAATCTCAGTTTATCAAATTTAAAATTCAACTCAATTCCTAAATAACCACTTCAATTTTATCGATCTCAAAATTTGGATTTGTAATCACAAAATACCCCTTTATATTTCAATATATTTCAAACTTAAAGTATTCAACGTTTCAAACTAAATTTTATTCAATTTAGTTTTCTAAATAATAATTTCAAATTTTAGTTCAACCTAAATTCTCATTTTTTTTAATTTAGTTTCTAAATAATAATTTAACTATATTGATTTCAAGTACAGATCTGAATCTCAAAATAACCCATTTAAATTCCAATATAGTTCAAAGCTTTAATATTTAAATGTTCAATTTAACAGTTTCATAAAGATCTCGATTAACCTCATTATTATTCAGTCTTGAAATGCTCCCTCATTTGATTCAATATCATTTAAGTAATCTTAAATTACATTTTACTCAATATTTTATTTTAATTTATTTAAACGTGAAATATTCATTAAATCACTTAAATCAAAAATCCAGTTATAAAAATCATACCTTTAGATTTCCCATTTAATAATTTCAAATCGATTTGATTAAATAAATCCTTATTTAAATACCATTTTTAATAAATCCAAATTTATCTCCCAATCTTAATTATTCAATTTATTACAAGAAAATCTTTTTGAAACATAGATTTACATAAATACTTAACCATATTATCTGTATTAAATCAATTCTAATTTAAATCAAATATTACTACTAAATATATATATATATATATATATATATAAATAAAATTTCCGTCTTAAGAATCAATATTTATTTAACCATATATTTCTTTCCAAAATCATAGAAATTATTTCAATATATTTATATATGGACGAACGGTGTCTGTATATATTTTCTATCATATGGTCAAGTGCTACAGATATTTATCATTTCAATCCGTCCATTAAACATATACGGGTGGATATCATTTCAACCCGTAACCCCAAATTCAATTAAATGAAAATCGCTTGGGTTTATCATTTCAATCCATAACGATTTTCCCCTATCCTAAAGTCCGTTCGGGTATGTATCATTTCAACCCATAATGAATACTATACTAACGGGGCACTTGCAGAGTGATAAGAGATATGATAATAATATAACAACATGCATATATCATCAATAACAGTATAATATAAACAATAGGATATGGTGTCATATCGCACAAGTGAACAGTTATAGATAATAGCATAAATATAACAATTTAAATAACTACAACAGCATACTTCAATTGTTGTTCCAATTGAAATCAAATTTAATAAATATAAGAACGTTATTCGTGAGTGATTGCTCACCTTTCGAGGCTAAAGAGAATAGACAATGAAGTTTAGTTACGAATTCCAAAGCAACGCTAGATATACACGATTCGACGAAGAAAACAGGCACGACGAACAAAGCTGATAAATGGAAGAGAAAAAAAATCGAATTCAAATTAGAACTAGATCGATGAAGATGAATGATAGAAGTGAACTTACAATTATATATAATTATACATAACTATTTACATTCATAAAACATATTCTAAATTTAATATACATACATTTCAAATCATTGTTTTTAAACCAAACACATATACAATAAAAAATATCAAACATATATGCAATATATATGTTGAAATAATACTTAATAAAATAAAAACTTATATATAATGTATGTTCATTGCAACATATCAACTGCCGCGTATATAACTTTTAAACTTTATCTTATAAAATATAAACTTTATAAACTTTTATAACTTAATAAACTTTATATTATAAATATACTATATACAATTAAAACCTGCGCATGTGATACTTATGTTTAAATAATAATATAGCCAGAAACATATTATAGTTATACATATACATATATATTCATGTATGCTTAAAAAAAATTCAAAACGTCAATAAAACTAACTACTGACTCACAACATCCTATATAACCAATTGTATAATAAATATATGATATATACTCATCTTAAAATAGTAAAATATAGAATGACAAAACAAAGCAGCCTGGATATAATATATATATGTGACGCACCAGATGTTCAAAATACAGCTATCTTAAACTCATATATAATATAAACTTTACATATATAATAACTCGTATTAACATATATCATAAAATTTTATATAAACCTTATAATATATAAATAACTTACTTTATATAATAAATAGAACCTATGCAAGTTAAAATATGTAAGCTAATATAGGCTGTGGCCATTTTTAAAAAAATCAAAATACATTATATACTTAAACAACAATAAATTATGTACACAGTACATATTAAAATTAATTTTGTCTTACTATACATATCATATAATAATATATATATATATATATATATATATATATAACAAACAGATTTATATAAGCGAAATATATATACCATATATACGCACATGCATACAAACAAACTATAACATTTATAAAACCTTCATATATAACCCAGATCAGATACTTTATAAACTATCATATATAACTTACATTTTTTTTCTCTCAAACTACAACTATAAGAAACTATATACATAGATATATAACAAAAGTTATTGCAAAAATCAAATCTAAAATAATAATATTTTCTGCAACTAAATAATTAAATCATATTAAATACACATACTTTTTTTCTTCTCTGTGAACATGGACGCAAAGACCAGGAGGGTGGTAGCACGATGGTGATACGCAAGTGGAGGAAGCTTTGGCAAGCAAGTTCGGTTATCACAAGGAGAAGAAAGAAGAGGGGAGAGGAAAAAGGAGGGGACGTGCGGAGGTGGTTTTGATGATAAGGTAAAAATAGGCTAGGTGTCAGGTTTCAAAAATGCAAGTTATAAATGCTATATTTTTATTATTTTATAAACACAAGTGCAGAGAGAAGATATAGGCTAGTCAGAAGAAGAGGAAGTAACAGTAGGCATAAACCCAAAGTTATAAATGCAGAGGGAAAAACCCTTTGCACAATTTAAGGTGAGCTTTAAATTTTTAATAAATACAAAACGTATCTAAGTTTATACATTTATAACTTTCCAGCTATAGTGTATACATATAATGAACGGTCATAATGAAAGAAGTGGAAACAAAAAGCGTAGGAAAGGAATGGTTAGAAAAATAAAATTTTCACCCTCAAATTCCGAAGATTAATAAGGTAACGTACCTCTTTAATGAAATGTGCAACAATGGTCACAAGCTAAAATTTAGCTGAAAGTTTAAAGAAATGAAGGGAAGATGGGTTTTTAAATTAATCACTTCCCAGAATTAATATGTCAGTGAAAAAAGGAAAGGAGATGAATCAGGGAAACGCATTATAACTTATATATATCTATTAAACGGATAGATGGAAGAAAAGGTGAGCAGGTGGGTAAAAGTGGAAACTGATTTATAAGCGAAATGGAATGTGAGATGTTGCCTGGGAAGAAAATGGAACAGTTTAAAAATTAAAGGCAACGGACTGTTGAAATTAAATGAGTATAAAACGTGTAAAAGTTATATACTGAAACGGCTATAAATTTCACTTATTATTATAAAACGGGGAATAACGAAAGGCAAGGATGATGATTTCAAAATTATTAATGGCTAGGAATGGGAAAGTCTATATGTGAATTGAAAAAATTATTAAGCAATTGAAATTTTAACGGTAGAAAAAGTAACAGCTACACACTGTTTTAGAAACAATCAAAGTAATTAATAGCTTGATTGGACAGCAAAAATAAATATGGAAGGACACGTTATATAGGCAAAATGAACCGTTTGAAAATAAATAAAGAAATGATGGCAAATAAAACAGCTGTGCCTTGAATTTTCCAAAATAAATTATTTTATGAACATCAATTATTACTGACTTAAATTGAGCAGAATCACACCCTAAAATATACTTTCTTTATTTTTGATGAATAATTATCATTTGCCACATTTAACTATACGAAATCCAAATGTGAAATTTTATTTCAAAATATTATTATTTAAAATTTCTCAAAAATCAAATTAAATACGCTAAATAAAAGCATTAAAAATTATCAAAATTTTACAGGTCGTTACACTCTCCTCTACTCAAAACTTTTCGTCCCCGAAAAGGAAGAAGGTAGGAGAATAGAAACAACCAGAAAGATAAATAGATTGAAAGACAAGGATAAACAATTAATTGAAGACCATATAAATTTTTCTAGAAATATTCATTTGAAAACTTCATTTGCAGTTCAATTATCTTTAATACTTAAAACTTTTCAAAACCGATTTGTAAAATTTCCTGCTTCCCTTGTAAATAACATTTATATGTTTAAATAACACCTTTATAAATATATATGAAAACTATTTGGAAACAGTTATTCACATCCTTGGTTATATTTTCAAGGAAGTTATTTGACAACATTAAATCCATAGTTTATAAATTTACTAATTTATCTTAAGACACTTTCAGCATTATAGATAAATTAATACTCATTTCTTAAATATGTTATATTAAATTAATAACTTCTGAAATATTAATGACACTAATGATTTACTATTAAACCATGTAGTACATAAATAAACAATATTTTAAAGATTATATTCAAAAAGGAAAGGAGGGTAGATTCGGAAAAATGGAATATAAGTGAATAAAAAAGCTGAGTAGATAAGGTAGGTTCGAAGGGATCGTATCGGGCTCGAATAATTAAATCAAACCATAAAATTTTAATCTCAAATATTAGTATAAAATTTCTTTGTTGGAAATACCTTTATAATAAAATATTTTTATATCGAAACAAATTTTTCCTTTCAAAAATACTTTTATAACTCGATGTTTCAACAAGTTTATCCTCGTTCTTGTAGACTCTGGCCATGCGTTAATCAGGCGCAAAGCTAGAATTCTTTAAGTACTTAGTAGACCTGTTTCAACACCCAGTGAAAATACTTGAAAAACCTTTAAAAAAAACAGATATGGAAAGTACAATCCAAATAAAACAATCAAACCAAAACCTTTGTCCAACCATGGTTCGCAGATACACAATGGTTACGCCTGGATACCCCAGGAAACAATCCGTATCTGTAGGCTTTCTCAGCCCTGCGAGTTACGCCATGATGACTAGTAGGGTGCAGGATACACAATGATTACGCCTGGATCCCCCAGGAAATAATCTCTACCCCTAGGCTGTCTCAGCCAGGCAGTTTCGCTACTAATGCGCCCTACACAGTTTGCAGGATAGACAATGGTTACTCCTAGGTACCCTAGGAAACAATCCGTACCCCTAGGCCAGTCACAGCCAGGCAGTTGCGCTATGCAGCCGCAAGAAAAAAAACCATGGGTTATGTGACGCCCCACCTCTATACCCACGCTAGCCAAGGACACTACAAAGTAATGCCGTCAACTAACACGGAGAATAAGGCTGGTTGAGAGCGACCATCTATAGCCTTGCTCTAATTATCCATTAAATACGTCGACAATAATCATACCAAACAGATCGACATATCCAATGCATACTTAAAACAAAACCATAGGTGGTTGGATCTATCAGAACAGAATATAATAACTCAAATGTAATATACATCACAGAACAGTAAATCATCATATACACATATACTGATACATTGCAGAGTATACAAAATAATACATGTCAAGTGGTATAGCAAACCACAATATACAGACGAGTTCCAGATGAATACATATCAGAGTTACTACAAAATGGGACTACACAAAAAGCTATGACAAAAAGAAGCTAGCGGAGTAGTCCATGCGGAAGCAAAATAGGCTAAGTCCAAAAGCACCTAACATGAAACAAGTCAGTCTGACCCGAGTATAAATTACACGGATCAGTCTAGCTAAACAAATCAGTTAGATAAACTGGACAACAATAAACCTGCAAGGTTACAAAGCATAATAGATATCTCTAAAAGAGATAACACAATCATCTAACGAAAGATGAATCATACAGAACAAGCCTCATATCATCGGCAACATATAGAAACAAAGGATAAGAATATCCCAAAGCAGGCCATAAAGGAAAACAACAATTACCGATAAATACGAGTTCCACAAGGTAAACGCTTATTTCGTGTGGCTCCAAAGAACCAATACAGAAAAGCAATACCTAGGGAATATACTTATAAATGAAACATCATGAGCGATGGTGAAGAAACCACTCCGTTATCTCTTCAGCGGTGGTGAAGAAACCACTCCAGTATCTCTTAAGCGGTGGTGAAGAAACCACTCCGAAAGCAATACTAAAGGTAACCGACAACCCCAAATATCTTTCGAGTCAGAGCAAAGGACCAACTCCAAAAGCGATACTTAAAGGAAACAAGCCAGAGGAGACAGTCCGAAGACACTATCCCAAAGGCAGCAAGTGTCACAAACTCCCAGAGAGGAATCCGAAAAGTGGTAACGTGAGTCCCATAACCACCCGTTCGCACTAAACGGTTTACTATCCATTAGTTAATTTCACACTCGAAGCATTACAAAGTTCACCTCATCTCATCGGTAAACCAGACACAAGGGTCAAAACGATCAATCGAATAGGTCGGGGATTAATCGGAAAGATAAACGCATGGATTCATGGTCCGTGTTTTACCTAACCATTTAATCTTCCTTCCACTTCGCTCGAAGTGCGAAATCGTGTGTGTGCATTATAAATGGAATTTATGAATTGGAGACGGAAGCTTTTAATACGATTTCGAGGGATTATTTATAAAACCCGTGAATGAATTCAAAAATAAGTTATCGAAATCAAAGATGCAATAACAAACACTAAAAAAAGACCAATTTGAATCGATAAAATCCGGAAAATCAATCAAATATGCAAAATAGGCAAAACAGGCAGAACAGAGCAGGTCGGACGACCGGACTACAGGGATCCGTTGGCCGGCCAGATACAAAAAACAAAATATGGCTCGGGGTAGCAGGTCGGTCGACCGAAGCCTGCGCTCGGTCGGCCGAAGGCTGTTTTCCAGCACTTCTTGCCCTTATCAAATGAATTCCAAATCTTTTTCAATTCAAAGCAATAGCACATGAATATTTGTTAGGAAATCATACCCAACATCAATGATAGCAAGAGAGGTAGATGTGAGTTAAAAACTCGCCTTTAATCTCACAAACAAAGAAGATGAAGGAGCTAAAACACAAGGAGAAGACCAACTAATCACTACTTCAACCCAACAAGCTTCAATCTAAGAACAAACAAGTATTTTCCAAAGTTAGGTTTAGGAAAACTTTCTGAAATTGAAGGATAAAGTGTTGGAGAAGAAGAAGAGAGACATACCTATGGCTTCTCTATGATTTTGGAGCAAGAAATTTGGATTTTGCAAATGGATTTAGGGCTAGGAGTTTCTAATTTCCATCCTCTTCCCCCATTTCAGTTTTTAAGCTTAAGTTTTAAGAAATGAATAAGTGAATGAGAGGAGAGGGCTGAGTTGAGGTTAATAGAACAGTTTGGGTGAAACCCAAGCCCAAAGCCCAATAGAAAAAGTCGCCAAAATTCACAAACTCCAAACATATCAAAGATTATACTCAAAGAGATCGCAAACGCCATTTTGGAACCAATGGAGGTAGTTTCGAGTTTCAATTCGTCCATTTGCAAAAAGTAACATTTCGGACCCAAAATCCGACTAACGACGCTATATTTAAATAAAACATTTAAATATAAAATCGTTAAATATGCGGGTTGTTACAGATCTCCCCTCCTTACTAAATTGCGTCCCTGCAATTCCTAGAGACGATATTCGTAACAACTACATACAATCAACATCAAAAGAAGAAGGAAATAAGCTTGAGATGAAAAGACATACTCACCGTTCTCAAGCTAAGAAAGAAAACCTGGATAAGACCGCTCAATAAATTCTCTGGTTTCCCAAGTACAGTCATTGGGATTAGCGGACCATTGAACTTTAACGAGCGGCACGTCCTTGTTCCGAAGGTGTCGCACCTCCGTGTCAAGCACGCGAATAGGTTGATGTACAATAGATAAGTCCAGTGAGATCTCAAGCTCTTGCAAATCAGGAGAAGTAATAACAGAATCCGACTCCCGAAGGCACTTCCGAAGTTGTGAGACGTGAAACACGTCATGAATGCCAGATAAATGAGCTGGAAGTGAAACTCTATAAGCCACAGGGCCAATACGTTCAGTAATAGAAAATGGTCCTATAAAGCGAGGAGCCAATTTCCCAGTCGTACTGAAACGCATAACCCCCTTCAAAGGAGAAACACGAATAAAAACAAGATCACCGATCGAGAACTCGAGAGGCTTCCTACGGTTGTCCGCGTAGGATTTCTGGCGACTCTGTGCCTCTTTCATTCTCAACCGAATAAGATCAATTGTGTTGTGAATTATTTATCTGTGTATATGTAGATAGTGAATTGAATTGTTTTAAACTTAAAACAACTTGGACCTTAAAAGACACGCTTTGGATTTCGATGAGACCGAGATCGGGTTTCCATATTTGGGATCCGAAAACCACATCCATTCCAATTAACGTTAGGTCGTTAATCCAAGTGGAGCGAGTGAAGACTCAAGGTGTAAGGGCTATACGTCAGTATAACTCTGTGGGTGATTCCGTAATGAGTTTGACGGAATAGTACTTATAGATTCGAGATGGTGATTTAGAGTGCAAGGGTTATTGTCGTTAACTCTGAGGGTGATTCCAATACGAGTGTAATAAGATAATGCCTTCGGTTTCGTTCGAACCCGGAACGAACTTGTATGGATTGAATGCTTTTAGAACATCGTAAGGTGGACGATGAGCATTCTAAGTGATATGTCCTATAAAAGGTAATCGTAGCCTCAAGCCTCATCAACCGGGAATGGCTAAAACAGGGGAGGTGCAGCAAAGATTCGTGGGTAGCACCCACTTGAGAGCAAGATTTATCCCTGTCTAGAGGTCCCTTTATATTTTCGGCTTAGTGGTGCGGTTGCTGATCACAACTGTGGGGTTGTCTTGTTTAGAACTGTTCAGTAAGGAACGGGTCCGGCTTTGTGTTACAGGGGATTGGGAGTAATCCTCGGTACGGTGATCTAGGCCACGTACTGTGACGGGCGGTACCCCAGTAGCCCAGCCATTGTATGGAATCCAAAATCCAATAAGTGCCAACGGTTTTGATTGTATTACCCACTTTTGTGGCTAGTAGCTGGAATTTAATAGATGTAACAATTTCGGCTATTTCTTATTTACTTGAAAACCCTAGACACTATTATAATATCATCGGATTTCCTATCAAATGTTTTGGTTAGCGTAAGGTAATTTTTTTTCCATGTTTATGTGTGGGAAGTCTTACGTGATACCTTTTCTTTTCAAAGGATTTTCAAAGTTAAGCAACTTTAACCTGTTACTCACACCAGACCCATGTCTGAACCGGAGTTATTTCTGTTTTTTTTCTATAACTCTTGGGTACTCAAATTTTTACGAGTAGCCAAGGGAATTCAGGTTAGGATTCAGGTTAGCTTTGACGTATTGTGGAGGAGCATATGGAGCAGGAGGCTTCTGCGTATAGTTATATAATTTTCCGCTGTGTTGGTATCTCTGAGTGTTTGTCTGAAATGTATTGGGTTGTAATAACTAGACAGGTGTTTATAACTGTCTAGTATGTGTTGTATATGACTGTGTACTCTGATATTTGATGTATACTATGTAATACTTATGTTATTAATATAATTTATTCGTTCCGCTATTGAGATTCTTGTGTTGTTTCTTCTTTCTCTTCTTTCTTTTCTCTTTCCTATCCCTTTCTTTCTTAAAGATGATGCGATTTTCCGAGAGTGGAAAGTCGGGTCGTCACACTTGGTATCAGAGCATTAGGTTGAGTGAATACCTAGGTTCTGTAGTGGTGTCTATCTTGAGAGAGCGTATTTGTATTTTTAATATATATATATTTATATTTATTGCTCTACCTATTTGTTTGTTTACCTGTTCGGGTTTTTCCAATGTAAGTTAAAGGTAGATGTAACGCTTCGATTTTTCGTTGCCGAAAAACCGAATAGTTAGGGTTTTTAAAAAGAATTTAAGAAAAGAAAAAGAGAGAAAAAGGTAGAAGATAGAGGGAAAAGAAAATAGAAAATTTTAAAATAGAACGGATAGAATAGAGAACATAGAACGGAAAAGAAAACAACAGAACAACATCAGAATCTCACAATTCGCAGCGGAACAACATATAATAATAAATGAATAATCTTTAAACAAAGAACTATATCAGTTATTACATTTTATACATTTCATTACATCATATCATCAGAGTGTACAACAACAACAACAACAAACAGTGCAGCGGAAAAAAAAATACTATATAAACTAGTAATACGCCATGTCGTCCATCTTGCCTCCAGCAACTCCAGAATATCCAGAATATCCTCATAAACCTTAACTCTTGACTGCCCGTGTGGAAATTGGTGGGCACCCAGAGTTTAGGAAGGAAAACAATAAACTCCGAGTCAGTCATGTGACTGGTGTGAGAACTCAAAACAGTTTATTTATCTTTAAAATCAAAATAGAGGAATATTTTTAATCAATTCGCAATGCTTTTAAAAATGAGACTACCATAAGGCCTCCCGCACACACACACATGCAAACGCAGAATCGGGGGAGATTTCTCCTTATGATAGTCAAAGATGCTTGATACGCATTTAAAAAGATATTTGATATTATTATTAGTGTATAGTGTAGGAAAAATTCATTTCGAAAGTAGAATATAAATCTTAGCCAACATACGACCATTATCGTATGCCTACTATAGCTACCATCCAAACAGTGTTGCGACACCATAAGTGAATGATAGGTTCTACAACTAATACCGTACAAGTTTCGTATTGTTTCTTTGGATTTCCAACAAATGGTCAGGCCAAGGAACTTCCCATTGCCACATGAGAATGCCTCTGGAAAGACATCCCCGAGAACCAAACCGGAACTCTACCAACACAAGGCCGGGTTACCCCTAACTGGGTAACTACTGACACGAGCACGCCATTCCCCGATCGTAAACGACCTTTCTCACGGGATCCCGAAAACCAACAACCACAAAGTAATAAATTCGCAGTAACCACATAGGTTAAATATCTGGGCTCCATACCATGATACCACCTCTATCCAGAAGGAAATGTACATACCCTAAAGGGAGCTACCCTTCATAACCTTGCTGCTTCTTTCCTGTTTTGACCATTCCGGGGTGTGAGGCTCGACGAATTCACGTCCACAAAAACATACTTTATACAAAAGCCATGCTTTGGGTCAACAAATGATCAACACAATGATCACCAAGATAGACGATCAAATAAATGATCCTATCACAATAATCAACACAATGATCATTTACAGCAACACTCAGCATGTCACATTACCAAATTGGGAATATATCGCTGATAACTTCAACTATATAACCTCTAAGCTCGTACGTCTCAGAGAAGGGTGTTAAGCTAAAAGAATAAATTCTCCGCCACCAACAGAAATATATTTGAAAGAAATCGGCTTTATATCTCAATCTGTAATGTCAGACATACTATCCATACAAGTCTGTTCCGGGCTCGAACAAAACCGAAGGCACTTACAAAGAAGTCCTTGCAATCCGGATATTCACAATCCTGATCGGATTTCCATCACTTAGGGAGTCTCTATACCGCTGCAACTCAGTGCAGAGACAATCGACAGGTCATCCTATCGCTCTCGCAAATACCGGGTCTTCAACACCGATCTTCAAATGCAATTCATAACGACGTATCACATATTCGGAATGGGTTATACGACCCCATGGTCCTTTCCCGGTTAACCCGAATAGTGAGCGCTTATTTTAAAAAAAAATAAGTGTGGCATTCAAATTCAAGCAATTCACAACAAATACCTATTTAAAGGTAAATATTGATAGTCGGTTATTGAACTATCAATAGATATGCCAACATCACCAGATTCCAAATAATTTTCCAAATTATTTATTTCCCAAAAATATCTTTACAAGATATATATTTTTCCTTCTTCAAAAATAAATCAATATTTATTTTTGAACCCAATTTCCCAATTTCATTTATAAATTCTATATTGAATTTACATTCCAAATATTTTATGAATATACGATTTCCATTCGTTTTCTAATATTCATTTTCAATTTATCTTCAAAAAGATAAATTCCAAATATTCACTTAATATTGGAAAAGTATTTCTATACTTATTAAAAATAAGTAATTCACAGATCTTTTTATTTTCTATACTTAGAAAATATTTAATATACTCTAATCGAAATTAAGTATATATTTCATTCTTTAAGGAAATCATTCACTTAATCATATTTATTTGGGCCAAAACGAATGTTGCGTAAAACATCGTTACGACAACCCAAAATCACTAGTATAGGGATTCGAAATTAAAAATAGATATTAAATCCCAATACTATACAAAACATTTCCTTCCGGAAATCATTTATTATAACAACAGTGTTATAATCTACCATTTCCTTCTATTTCTCGAAAACGTCAATTTCAACAATGAATGTTGAAATCTATGGTTTCGAATCTCAATACATTTTAAAACATCTTTAGATCGTTTTAATTCTATTTCAAACATCACATCCAAAATAATTTCTTTAACATATTATTCACTATTCAAAAACGTGAATATACTTGTTAACCAATTTCATCACTTCTATTCATTTTATTTTAAAGAATTATTCACTGTCTAAAACATGAATATAACTCCATAAATAAATTACAACAATTCACTTATCAAAATAAGTCGTTGCGGATTTATAAAACAATGTTTATAAATTCTATTTCTATTTATTTTACAACAACTTCCTTTTATAAATTTCCTTTATAAATCTATTCAGTTTCATATCTCAATAATATACTAAAATTTCATATTATAAGTTAAATACTTATAATTTATTTGTTTATAAAATTGTTCCTTTAAACTTCATAATTATAAATCTTATAACTTATAAGATTCAATTATTTATCCAAATTCCATTCCTTTAATAACTTTATGAATTTTATTTTGTTTTCCTTTACAAATTTTATAAACCTACTATTTATAAAATTCTATTTATAACTTCATCGTTATAATCCCATAAATTTCATTCATTTGTGAAATTCATTCACAATTCATTCTAACTCTTATAAAAGCTCGTTTTATAATTCCAATATTCTTAATTTATAAATATCAATTTATAAACCGTTTTAATATAAATCAATTTATATTACTATTTTAAACCGTCTTTCAACTCCTTATAATTTCATCATTTTGATTTATAAAAAAATCAAATTTCATAAATTCTATAGATTTCATTCCTTTATGAAATCCATTTACAAATCATTCTATCACTTATAAAAGCTCGTTTTATAATTCAAGATATTCTAAATTTATAAATATCAATTTATAAATCTTTTAATATAAATCAATTTATATTATTACTTTAAACATCTTTAAACTCTTTCATAATTTTCATCATTCTGATTTATAAAATAAAAATTTTATAAATCCTATTTTTTAGACCTCTTATAATAAATTCAGAAATCCCAGTTCAAACTATTTTATAAAATCACTAATCCCATAATTTCAAAAATTAACTTTTAACTGTATTTCTCAAAAATCATAATTTTTATAATATTAAAATTATAACGTTTATTTATTTAAGATGAATCAATTCCAATATTTTTATCAACGTATACTTTCAAAAATTATTTTAGAAATCAAAATAGTTATTTTTAAACTTCAAAAATTGGATCCGATGATGCAACACATCAATAGTCAATCACGACTTTCCAATATCATATATCATCCATGATAAACAATCAAATATCACAATATATGAAATCAAATAAATATTTGTGAGGAATCCAGTTGGATCCCTCCAACCTGTTTCCCTGCATCCACAGACATTAGCACAATACCAATTCCGTTTCAAGACGGAATATCGCGGTATATGGGATTTTATAAATATATATCCGCTTACTAACGGCGCATAGGGTCTCATCCGCTATACAAATGCGGGAAATCAATCAACTGCAATATATACATATGCCAATATATATATATTGCTATATATAATATAATACCAATTCCACTTCGAGGTGGAATATCGCGGTATATGTGTGTAAAAAATAACCTCCGCTTACTAACGGCGTATAGGGTCTATTCACATCTAATATATATATATATATATATATATATATATATATATATATATATACACATATATAACAATCATCATTCAAGCATTCAATCAATACAGTCAAGCAAATTTTAAATCTAACTATTTAAAATTTAAATAAACAATAAAATTCCTTTTGAGTGAGAAGTTCTCACCTTTGCTTTAATTAGCAATCCATTTCCCATCTTGACTCGATTTTCTTGATTTATACCTTGTATAAATATTTACACAATTTATTAATATTCGAACAAATCGAATAATAAATTTTCATTTATAAGTGTAAATTTCCCAGTGGTTTTATTTTGAACAAATTTTCCTTTTAATAAATTTAATTTTCCAATGATTAAATTTTAAACCAATTTTCTCCTTAAAAATTATCTAATCGAAGAATTTAAATCTTAAACTGGAATTCCTTTAATAACTTTATTCAGCTACAATTTAATTTTAAAACTATATTTTTCTCCTTAAATAGATTTAATTAACTTACTCTTAAATTAAATTTATCCAACTAATTATTTCAATCTCAAGTTAATGATTTTTATTTTAAACTAAAAATTAAAAATTGAAACTGATTTTCTTTAATTAAATTTGTTTGACTAAAAATTTAAATTTCTTTTATACATTTTATTTAGACTAATGATTAAATTCCCTTTTTTTTTTTCGAACGAACGAATCTGAAGAGGAAAGGGAATGAAACTCGGCTGCGGCCATTAATAATTTATCTCGTTCGATTTGTTTTGAACGAGTAAACAATTGCTCGTGCCATTTTTAAAGAAGCTGCAGAGGAACAAAGTTACGTGATTCAACAGAGAGAATGTGATTTTCTGCGTGATTTTAGGCGTAGGGCTAGGGAAGATAACGTGGTGTTTGACTAATAAATTTTAAATTCAAGTTTAAATCGAATTTAATTTCAACGCGTTTACTTGCCGTGTAATCACATATAAACTCCGAAAAATACAAAATTTGAAATCCGGCAATAATTCAATATTACGGACCCAATGGAACTGGTTTCGTCGAATTCCGAGATTGTGCCTCGGACGGCTATTTTTAAATTTGATTCAAACGATATAAATTTCAAAACTGTACAATTCACTTCCAAATTCAATTCTGAAGCTTCTAAAATCTTCAATATTATGAATATGAATTTTACAAGCCTTTGAAATAATTTTAATCAGCTTAAAATTGAAGGTTCAAATTTTTATTCAACTTACAAATAGATTAAATTCTATAATTTAATCGCCAAATTTAAAGTTATATTGAAAATTCAATTCAAACCACCATTCAAATATTTAAAATAAATTAAATATTTCCAAATTAAATTATTCAAAATTCTGGGTCGTTACAATCTTCCCCCCTTAAAAGAATTTCGTCCCGAAATTACAAGTTTAAGAAGAATGCCCCTAACCCGTCTATCATTTTTCACAATCCAAATAGTTTTATCAACTTACCAACCTAAATATTTTTACTAGAGACTCATTATCATTTCAACTAGCTTTCAAATTTCAATTTTAGGTTTCAAACAACATTGTTTTCCTAACAATTTAAATTTAAATTCAAATTCAAATTTCAAACTTTCAAAATTTCTCAAATTTTTTCTAACACCCTAAATTTTCGAAAAATTTCGCCAGCGTCTCCTTTGCGCGGCTAGCTCGGTACGACTACAAAATGGCACCACGGCCCGTTAGAATCAAAAAGAAAAGAGAAAAGCCAAGTGGCTAGAGAAGAAAGTCAACAAATTTCATACTGAAATTGAAATACGTACCTTTTTGTCGAGCAATTCAATTTTATCTTTGAAATCAAAATCTCAATTCCATTTCTTTTTATATACCTGTATAACCTGCTAGTAGTAGCATCCAAATCCAAATACAATATTCAAACCAATTTGCCAATTCTATTGCAAAATTTCGATATATGTTTCTTATATATTTTAACTTCACTATTGAAGTTACATATTCATTTCATTCAATTTTACTCTTCAATTCAATTCACAATTTCAATTCTATTTGAATTCAATTCCATTTGAAATTATTTCGCAAATGAATAAATTATCGAGTTAATTTACTTGAATCCAATCTATCTTATTTAATTCCGTATACTAATGATAATAATTCAATATTATCACTTCTTAACAATCATGCAACCATATACTATAATAATTCATAGAAAATCATTTCTTTTCTATACAAAAATAGTTTTGGGCAAAATTATCTTATTTACCCGATTCAAAAACAATTTTATTTTCACTAACAAATACGCGCTCATATCTATTATTACACTCAAACTCATTCTAGAGTACTACTGACTCTATCTCTAACGAGTAATACCCAACAGAACCACGGTTGTCGCTTAACCATAAGCTCTGATACCAAATGTAACGCTTCGATTTTTCGTTGCCGAAAAACCGAATAGTTAGGGTTTTTAAAAAGAATTTAAGAAAAGAAAAAGAGAGAAAAAGGTAGAAGATAGAGGGAAAAGAAAATAGAAAATTTTAAAATAGAACGGAAAATAGAATAGAGAACATAGAACGGAAAAGAAAACAACAGAACAACATCAGAATCTCACAATTCGCAGCGGAACAACATATAATAATAAATGAATAATCTTTAAACAAAGAACTATATCAGTTATTACATTTTATACATTTCATTACATCATATCATCAGAGTGTACAACAACAACAACAAACAGTGCAGCGGAAAAAGAAATACTATATAAACTAGTAATACGCCATGTCGTCCATCTTGCCTCCAGCAACTCCAGAATATCCAGAATATCCTGATAAACCTTAACTCTTGACTGCCCGTGTGGAAATTGGTGGGCACCCAGAGTTTAGGAAGGAAAACAATAAACTCCGAGTCAGTCATGTGACTGGTGTGAGAACTCAAAACAGTTTATTTATCTTTAAAATCAAAATAGAAGAATATTTTTAATCAATTCGCAATGCTTTTAAAAATGAGACTACCATAAGGCCTCCCGCACACACACACATGCAAACGCAGAATCGGAGGAGATTTCTCCTTATGATAGTCAAAGATGCTTGATACGCATTTAAAAAGACATTTGATATTATTATTAGTGTATAGTGTAGGAAAAATTCATTTCGAAAGTAGAATATAAATCTTAGCCAACATACGACCATTATCGTATGCCTACTATAGCTACCATCCAAACAGTGTTGCGACACCATAAGTGAATGATAGGTTCTACAACTAATACCGTACAAGTTTCGTATTGTTTCTTTGGATTTCCAACAAATGGTCAGGCCAAGGAACTTCCCATTGCCACATGAGAATGCCTCTGGAAAGACATCCCCGAGAACCAAACCGGAACTCTGCCAACACAAGGCCGGGTTACCCCTAACTGGGTAACTACTGACACGAGCACGCCATTCCCCGATCGTAAACGACCTTTCTCACGGGATCCCGATAACCAACAACCACAAAGTAATAAATTCGCAGTAACCACATAGGTTAAATATCTGGGCTCCATACCATGATACCACCTCTATCCAGAAGGAAATGTACATACCCTAAAGGGAGCTACCCCTCATAACCTTGCTGCTTCTTTCCTGTTTTGACCATTCCGGGGTGTGAGGCTCGACGAATTCACGTCCACAAAAACATACTTTATACAAAAGCCATGCTTTGGGTCAACAAATGATCAACACAATGATCACCAAGATAGACGATCAAATAAATGATCCTATCACAATAATCAACACAATGATCATTTACAGCAACACTCAGCATGTCACATTACCAAATTGGGAATATATCGCTGATAACTTCAACTATATAACCTCTAAGCTCGTACGTCTCAGAGAAGGGTGTTAAGCTAAAAGAATAAATTCTCCGCCACCAACAGAAATATATTTGAAAGAAATCGGCTTTATATCTCAATCTGTAATGTCAGACATACTATCCATACAAGTCTGTTCCGGGCTCGAACAAAACCGAAGGCACTTACAAAGAAGTCCTTGCAATCCGGATATTCACAATCCTGATCGGATTTTCCATCACTTAGGGAGTCTCTATACCGCTGCAACTCAGTGCAGAGACAATCGACAGGTCATCCTATCGCTCTCGCAAATACCGGGTCTTCAACACCGATCTTCAAATGCAATTCATAACGACGTATCACATATTCGGAATGGGTTATACGACCCCATGGTCCTTTCCCGGTTAACCCGAATAGTGAGCGCTTATTTTTTTTTAAAATAAGTGTGGCATTCAAATTCAAGCAATTCACAACAAATACCTATTTAAAGGTAAATATTGATAGTCGGTTATTGAACTATCAATAGATATGCCAACATCACCAGATTCCAAATAATTTTCCAAATTATTTATTTCCCAAAAATATCTTTACAAGATATATATTTTCCCTTCTTCAAAAATAAATCAATATTTATTTTTGAACCCAATTTCCCAATTTCATTTATAAATTCTATATTGAATTTACATTCCAAAATATTTTATGAATATACGATTTCCATTCGTTTTCTAATATTCATTTTCAATTTATCTTCAAAAAGATAAATTCCAAATATTCACTTAATATTGGAAAAGTATTTCTATACTTATTAAAAATAAGTAATTCACAGATCTTTTTATTTTCTATACTTAGAAAATATTTAATATACTCTAATCGAAATTAAGTATATATTTCATTCTTTAAGGAAATCATTCACTTAATCATATTTATTTGGGCCAAAACGAATGTTGCGTAAAACATCGTTACGACAACCCAAAATCACTAGTATAGGGATTCGAAATTAAAAATAGATATTAAATCCCAATACTATACAAAACATTTCCTTCCGGAAATCATTTATTATAACAACAGTGTTATAATCTACCATTTCCTTCTATTTCTCGAAAACGTCTATTTCAACAATGAATGTTGAAATCTATGGTTTCGAATCTCAATACATTTTAAAACATCTTTAGATCGTTTTAATTCTATTTCAAACATCACATCCAAAATAATTTCTTTAACATATTATTCACTATTCAAAAACGTGAATATACTTGTTAACCAATTTCATCACTTCTATTCATTTTATTTTAAAGAATTATTCACTGTCTAAAACATGAATATAACTCCATAAATAAATTACAACAATTCACTTATCAAAATAAGTCGTTGCGGATTTATAAAACAATGTTTATAAATTCTATTTCTATTTATTTTACAACAACTTCCTTTTATAAATTTCCTTTATAAATCTATTCAGTTTCATATCTCAATAATATACTAAAATTTCATATTATAAGTTAAATACTTATAATTTATTTGTTTATAAAATTGTTCCTTTAAACTTCATAATTATAAATCTTATAACTTATAAGATTCAATTATTTATCCAAATTCCATTCCTTTAATAACTTTATGAATTTTATTTTGTTTTCCTTTACAAATTTTATAAACCTACTATTTATAAAATTCTATTTATAACTTCATCGTTATAATCCCATAAATTTCATTCATTTGTGAAATTCATTCACAATTCATTCTAACTCTTATAAAAGCTCGTTTTATAATTCCAATATTCTTAATTTATAAATATCAATTTATAAACCGTTTTAATATAAATCAATCTATATTACTATTTTAAACCGTCTTTCAACTCCTTATAATTTCATCATTTTGATTTATAAAAAAATCAAATTTCATAAATTCTATAGATTTCATTCCTTTATGAAATCCATTTACAAATCATTCTATCACTTATAAAAGCTCGTTTTATAATTCAAGATATTCTAAATTTATAAATATCAATTTATAAATCTTTTAATATAAATCAATTTATATTATTACTTTAAACATCTTTAAACTCTTTCATAATTTTCATCATTCTGATTTATAAAATAAAATTTTTATAAATCCTATTTTTTAGACTTCTTATAATAAATTCAGAAATCCCAGTTCAAACTATTTTATAAAATCACTAATCCCATAATTTCAAAAATTAACTTTTAACTGTATTTCTCAAAAATCATAATTTTTATAATATTAAAATTATAACGTTTATTTATTTAAGATGAATCAATTCCAATATTTTTATAAACGTATACTTTCAAAAATTATTTTAGAAATCAAAATAGTTATTTTTAAACTTCAAAAATTGGATCCGATGATGCAACACATCAATAGTCAATCACGACTTTCCAATATCATATATCATCCATGATAAACAATCAAATATCACAATATATGAAATCAAATAAATATTTGTGAGGAATCCCGTTGGATCCCTCCAACCTGTTTCCCTGCATCCACAGACACTAGCACAATACCAATTCCGTTTCAAGACGGAATATCGCGGTATATGGGATTTTATAAATATTTATCCGCTTACTAACGGCGCATAGGGTCTCATCCGCTATACAAATGCGGGAAATCAATCAACTGCAATATATACATATGCCAATATATATATTGCTATATATAATATAATACCAATTCCACTTCGAGGTGGAATATCGCGGTATATGTGTGTAATAAATAACCTCCGCTTACTAACGGCGTATAGGGTCTATTCACATCTAATATATATATATATATATATATATATATATATATATATATATATATATATATATATATATATATATATATATATATATATATATATAACAATCATCATTCAAGCATTCAATCAATACAGTCAAGCAAATTTTAAATCTAACTATTTAAAATTTAAATAAACAATAAAATTCCTTTTGAGTGAGAAGTTCTCACCTTTGCTTTAATTAGCAATCCATTTCCCATCTTGACTCGATTTTCTTGATTTATACCTTGTATAAATATTTACACAATTTATTAATATTCGAACAAATCGAATAATAAATTTTCATTTATAAGTGTAAATTTCCCAGTGGTTTTATTTTGAACAAATTTTCCTTTTAATAAATTTAATTTTCCAATGATTAAATTTTAAACCAATTTTCTCCTTAAAAATTATCTAATCGAAGAATTTAAATCTTAAACTGGAATTCCTTTAATAACTTTATTCAGCTACAATTTAATTTTAAAACTAAATTTTTCTCCTTAAATAGATTTAATTAACTTACTCTTAAATTAAATTTATCCAACTAATTATTTCAATCTCAAGTTAATGATTTTTATTTTAAACTAAAAATTAAAAATTGAAACTGATTTTCTTTAATTAAATTTGTTTGACTAAAAATTTAAATTTCTTTTATACATTTTATTTAGACTAATGATTAAATTCCCTTTTTTTTTTCGAACGAACGAATCTGAAGAGGAAAGGGAATGAAACTCGGCTGCGGCCATTAATAATTTATCTCGTTCGATTTGTTTTGAACGAGTAAACAATTGCTCGTGCCATTTTTAAAGAAGCTGCAGAGGAACAAAGTTACGTGATTCAACAGAGAGAATGTGATTTTCTGCGTGATTTTAGGCGTAGGGCTAGGGAAGATAACGTGGTGTTTGACTAATAAATTTTAAATTCAAGTTTAAATCGAATTTAATTTCAACGCGTTTACTTGCCGTGTAATCACATATAAACTCCGAAAAATACAAAATTTGAAATCCGGCAATAATTCAATATTACGGACCCAATGGAACTGGTTTCGTCGAATTCCGAGATTGTGCCTCGGACGGCTATTTTTAAATTTGATTCAAACGATATAAATTTCAAAACTGTACAATTCACTTCCAAATTCAATTCTGAAGCTTCTAAAATCTTCAATATTATGAATATGAATTTTACAAGCCTTTGAAATAATTTTAATCAGCTTAAAATTGAAGGTTCAAATTTTTATTCAACTTACAAATAGATTAAATTCTATAATTTAATCGCCAAATTTAAAGTTATATTGAAAATTCAATTCAAACCACCATTCAAATATTTAAAATAAATTAAATATTTCCAAATTAAATTATTCAAAATTCTGGGTCGTTACAATCTTCCCCCCTTAAAAGAATTTCGTCCCGAAATTACAAGTTTAAGAAGAATGGCCCTATCCCGTCTATCATTTTTCACAATCCAAATAGTTTTATCAACTTACCAACCTAAATCTTTTTACTAGAGACTCATTATCATTTCAACTAGCTTTCAAATTTCAATTTTAGGTTTCAAACAACATTGTTTTCCTAACAATTTAAATTTAAAATCAAATTCAAATTTCAAACTTTCAAAATTTCTCAAATTTTTTCTAACACCCTAAATTTTCGAAAAATTTCGCCAGCGTCTCCTTTGCGCGGCTAGCTCGGTACGACTACAAAATGGCACCACGGCCCCTTAGAATCAAAAAGAAAAGAGAAAAGCCAAGTGGCTAGAGAAGAAAGTCATCAAATTTCATACTGAAATTGAAATACGTACCTTTTTGTCGAGCAATTCAATTTTATCTTTGAAATCAAAATCTCAATTCCATTTCTTTTTATATACCTGTATAACCTGCTAGTAGTAGCATCCAAATCCAAATACAATATTCAAACCAATTTGCCAATTCTATTGCAAAATTTCGATATATGTTTCTTATATATTTTAACTTCACTATTGAAGTTACATATTCATTTCATTCAATTTTACTCTTCAATTCAATTCACAATTTCAATTCTATTTGAATTCAATTCCATTTGAAATTATTTCACAAATGAATAAATTATCGAGTTAATTTACTTGAATCCAATCTATCTTATTTAATTCCATATACTAATGATAATAATTCAATATTATCACTTCTTAACAATCATGCAACCATATACTATAATAATTCATAGAAAATCATTTCTTTTCTATACAAAAATAGTTTTGGGCAAAATTATCTTATTTACCCGAATCAAAAACAATTTTATTTTCACTAACAAATACGCGCTCATATCTATTATTACACTCAAACTCATTCTAGAGTACTACTGACTCTATCTCTAACGAGTAATACCCAACAGAACCACGGTTGTCGCTTAACCATAAGCTCTGATACCAAATGTAACGCTTCGATTTTTCGTTGCCGAAAAACCGAATAGTTAGGGTTTTTAAAAAGAATTTAAGAAAAGAAAAAGAGAGAAAAAGGTAGAAGATAGAGGGAAAAGAAAATAGAAAATTTTAAAATAGAACGGAAAATAGAATAGAGAACATAGAACGGAAAAGAAAACAGCAGAACAACATCAGAATCTCACAATTCGCAGCGGAACAACATAAAATAATAAATGAATAATCTTTAAACAAAGAACTATATCAGTTATTACATTTTATACATTTCATTACATCATATCATCAGAGTGTACAACAACAACAACAAACAGTGCAGCGGAAAAAGAAATACTATATAAACTAGTAATACGCCATGTCGTCCATCTTGCCTCCAGCAACTCCAGAATATCCTGATAAACCTTAACTCTTGACTGCCCGTGTGGAAATTGGTGGGCACCCAGAGTTTAGGAAGGAAAACAATAAACTCCGAGTCAGTCATGTGACTGGTGTGAGAACTCAAAACAGTTTATTTATCTTTAAAATCAAAATAGAGGAATATTTTTAATCAATTCGCAATGCTTTTAAAAATGAGACTACCATAAGGCCTCCCGCACACACACACATGCAAACGCAGAATCGGAGGAGATTTCTCCTTATGATAGTCAAAGATGCTTGATACGCATTTAAAAAGACATTTGATATTATTATTAGTGTATAGTGTAGGAAAAATTCATTTCGAAAGTAGAATATAAATCTTAGCCAACATACGACCATTATCGTATGCCTACTATAGCTACCATCCAAACAGTGTTGCGACACCATAAGTGAATGATAGGTTCTACAACTAATACCGTACAAGTTTCGTATTGTTTCTTTGGATTTCCAACAAATGGTCAGGCCAAGGAACTTCCCATTGCCACATGAGAATGCCTCTTGAAAGACATCCCCGAGAACCAAACCGGAACTCTGCCAACACAAGGCCGGGTTACCCCTAACTGGGTAACTACTGACACGAGCACGCCATTCCCCGATCGTAAACGACCTTTCTCACGGGATCCCGATAACCAACAACCACAAAGTAATAAATTCGCAGTAACCACATAGGTTAAATATCTGGGCTCCATACCATGATACCACCTCTATCCAGAAGGAAATGTACATACCCTAAAGGGAGCTACCCCTCATAACCTTGCTGCTTCTTTCCTGTTTTGACCATTTCGGGGTGTGAGGCTCGACGAATTCACGTCCACAAAAACATACTTTATACAAAAGCCATGCTTTGGGTCAACAAATGATCAACACAATGATCACCAAGATAGACGATCAAATAAATGATCCTATCACAATAATCAACACAATGATCATTTACAGCAACACTCAGCATGTCACATTACCAAATTGGGAATATATCGCTGATAACTTCAACTATATAACCTCTAAGCTCGTACGTCTCAGAGAAGGGTGTTAAGCTAAAAGAATAAATTCTCCGCCACCAACAGAAATATATTTGAAAGAAATCGGCTTTATATCTCAATCTGTAATGTCAGACATACTATCCATACAAGTCTGTTCCGGGCTCGAACAAAACCGAAGGCACTTACAAAGAAGTCCTTGCAATCCGGATATTCACAATCCTGATCGGATTTTCCATCACTTAGGGAGTCTCTATACCGCTGCAACTCAGTGCAGAGACAATCGACAGGTCATCCTATCGCTCTCGCAAATACCGGGTCTTCAACACCGATCTTCAAATGCAATTCATAACGACGTATCACATATTCGGAATGGGTTATACGACCCCATGGTCCTTTCCCGGTTAACCCGAATAGTGAGCGCTTATTTTTTTTAAAAATAAGTGTGGCATTCAAATTCAAGCAATTCACAACAAATACCTATTTAAAGGTAAATATTGATAGTCGGTTATTGAACTATCAATAGATATGCCAACATCACCAGATTCCAAATAATTTTCCAAATTATTTATTTCCCAAAAATATCTTTACAAGATATATATTTTCCCTTCTTCAAAAATAAATCAATATTTATTTTTGAACCCAATTTCCCAATTTCATTTATAAATTCTATATTGAATTTACATTCCAAAATATTTTATGAATATACGATTTCCATTCGTTTTCTAATATTCATTTTCAATTTATCTTCAAAAAGATAAATTCCAAATATTCACTTAATATTGGAAAAGTATTTCTATACTTATTAAAAATAAGTAATTCACAGATCTTTTTATTTTCTATACTTAGAAAATATTTAATATACTCTAATCGAAATTAAGTATATATTTCATTCTTTAAGGAAATCATTCACTTAATCATATTTATTTGGGCCGAAACGAATGTTGCGTAAAACATCGTTACGACAACCCAAAATCACTAGTATAGGGATTCGAAATTAAAAATAGATATTAAATCCCAATACTATACAAAACATTTCCTTCCGGAAATCATTTATTATAACAACAGTGTTATAATCTACCATTTCCTTCTATTTCTCGAAAACGTCTATTTCAACAATGAATGTTGAAATCTATGGTTTCGAATCTCAATACATTTTAAAACATCTTTAGATCGTTTTAATTCTATTTCAAACATCACATCCAAAATAATTTCTTTAACATATTATTCACTATTCAAAAACGTGAATATACTTGTTAACCAATTTCATCACTTCTATTCATTTTATTTTAAAGAATTATTCACTGTCTAAAACATGAATATAACTCCATAAATAAATTACAACAATTCACTTATCAAAATAAGTCGTTGCGGATTTATAAAACAATGTTTATAAATTCTATTTCTATTTATTTTACAACAACTTCCTTTTATAAATTTCCTTTATAAATCTATTCAGTTTTATATCTCATTAATATACTAAAATTTCATATTATAAGTTAAATACTTATAATTTATTTGTTTATAAAATTGTTCCTTTAAACTTCATAATTATAAATCTTATAACTTATAAGATTCAATTATTTATCCAAATTCCATTCCTTTAATAACTTTATGAATTTTATTTTGTTTTCCTTTACAAATTTTATAAACCTACTATTTATAAAATTCTATTTATAACTTCATCGTTATAATCCCATAAATTTCATTCATTTGTGAAATTCATTCACAATTCATTCTAACTCTTATAAAAGCTCGTTTTATAATTCCAATATTCTTAATTTATAAATATCAATTTATAAACCGTTTTAATATAAATCAATTTATATTACTATTTTAAACCGTCTTTCAACTCCTTATAATTTCATCATTTTGATTTATAAAAAAATCAAATTTCATAAATTCTATAGATTTCATTCCCTTATGAAATCCATTTACAAATCATTCTATCACTTATAAAAGCTCGTTTTATAATTCAAGATATTCTAAATTTATAAATATCAATTTATAAATCTTTTAATATAAATCAATTTATATTATTACTTTAAACATCTTTAAACTCTTTCATAATTTTCATCATTCTGATTTATAAAATAAAAATTTTATAAATCCAATTTTTTAGACTTCTTATAATAAATTCAGAAATCCCAGTTCAAACTATTTTATAAAATCACTAATCCCATAATTTCAAAAATTAACTTTTAACTGTATTTCTCAAAAATCATAATTTTTATAATATTAAAATTATAACGTTTATTTATTTAAGATGAATCAATTCCAATATTTTTATAAACGTATACTTTCAAAAATTATTTTAGAAATCAAAATAGTTATTTTTAAACTTCAAAAATTGGATCCGATGATGCAACACATCAATAGTCAATCACGACTTTCCAATATCATATATCATCCATGATAAACAATCAAATATCACAATATATGAAATCAAATAAATATTTGTGAGGAATCCAGTTGGATCCCTCCAACCTGTTTCCCTGCATCCACAGACATTAGCACAATACCAATTCCGTTTCAAGACGGAATATCGCGGTATATGGGATTTTATAAATATATATCCGCTTACTAACGGCGCATAGGGTCTCATCCGCTATACAAATGCGGGAAATCAATCAACTGCAATATATACATATGCCAATATATATATATTGCTATATATAATATAATACCAATTCCACTTCGAGGTGGAATATCGCGGTATATGTGTGTAAAAAATAACCTCCGCTTACTAACGGCGTATAGGGTCTATTCACATCTAATATATATATATATATATATATATATATATATATATATATATATATATATATATATATATATATATACATATATAACAATCATCATTCAAGCATTCAATCAATACAGTCAAGCAAATTTTAAATCTAACTATTTAAAATTTAAATAAACAATAAAATTCCTTTTGAGTGAGAAGTTCTCACCTTTGCTTTAATTAGCAATCCATTTCCCATCTTGACTCGATTTTCTTGATTTATACCTTGTATAAATATTTACACAATTTATTAATATTCGAACAAATCGAATAATAAATTTTCATTTATAAGTGTAAATTTCCCAGTGGTTTTATTTTGAACAAATTTTCCTTTTAATAAATTTAATTTTCCAATGATTAAATTTTAAACCAATTTTCTCCTTAAAAATTATCTAATCGAAGAATTTAAATCTTAAACTGGAATTCCTTTAATAACTTTATTCAGCTACAATTTAATTTTAAAACTAAATTTTTCTCCTTAAATAGATTTAATTAACTTACTCTTAAATTAAATTTATCCAACTAATTATTTCAATCTCAAGTTAATGATTTTTATTTTAAACTAAAAATTAAAAATTGAAACTGATTTTCTTTAATTAAATTTGTTTGACTAAAAATTTAAATTTCTTTTATACATTTTATTTAGACTAATGATTAAATTCCCTTTTTTTTTTTCGAACGAACGAATCTGAAGAGGAAAGGGAATGAAACTCGGCTGCGGCCATTAATAATTTATCTCGTTCGATTTGTTTTGAACGAGTAAACAATTGCTCGTGCCATTTTTAAAGAAGCTGCAGAGGAACAAAGTTACGTGATTCAACAGAGAGAATGTGATTTTCTGCGTGATTTTAGGCGTAGGGCTAGGGAAGATAACGTGGTGTTTGACTAATAAATTTTAAATTCAAGTTTAAATCGAATTTAATTTCAACGCGTTTACTTGCCGTGTAATCACGTATAAACTCCGAAAAATACAAAATTTGAAATCCGGCAATAATTCAATATTACGGACCCAATGGAACTGGTTTCGTCGAATTTCGAGATTGTGCCTCGGACGGCTATTTTTAAATTTGATTCAAACGATATAAATTTCAAAACTGTACAATTCACTTCCAAATTCAATTCTGAAGCTTCTAAAATCTTCAATATTATGAATATGAATTTTACAAGCCTTTGAAATAATTTTAATCAGCTTAAAATTGAAGGTTCAAATTTTTATTCAACTTACAAATAGATTAAATTCTATAATTTAATCGCCAAATTTAAAGTTATATTGAAAATTCAATTCAAACCACCATTCAAATATTTAAAATAAATTAAATATTTCCAAATTAAATTATTCAAAATTCTGGGTCGTTACAATCTTCCCCCCTTAAAAGAATTTCGTCCCGAAATTACAAGTTTAAGAAGAATGCCCCTATCCCGTCTATCATTTTTCACAATCCAAATAGTTTTATCAACTTACCAACCTAAATCTTTTTACTAGAGACTCATTATCATTTCAACTAGCTTTCAAATTTCAATTTTAGGTTTCAAACAACATTGTTTTTCTAACAATTTAAATTTAAATTCAAATTAAAATTTCAAACTTTCAAAATTTCTCAAATTTTTTCTAACACCCTAAATTTTCGAAAAATTTCGCCAGCGTCTCCTTTGCGCGGCTAGCTCGGTACGACTACAAAATGGCACCACGGCCCCTTAGAATCAAAAAGAAAAGAGAAAAGCCAAGTGGCTAGAGAAGAAAGTCATCAAATTTCATACTGAAATTGATATACGTACCTTTTTGTCGAGCAATTCAATTTTATCTTTGAAATCAAAATCTCAATTCCATTTCTTTTTATATACCTGTATAACCTGCTAGTAGTAGCATCCAAATCCAAATACAAT
This sequence comes from Allium cepa, assembly GCA_030765085.1. Lineage (NCBI taxonomy): Eukaryota > Viridiplantae > Streptophyta > Magnoliopsida > Asparagales > Amaryllidaceae > Allium > Allium cepa. The sequence continues at coordinate 927,015,767 of CM060939.1, forward strand.
ATTCAAACCAATTTGCCAATTCTATTGCAAAATTTCGATATATGTTATATATTTTAACTTCACTATTGAAGTTACATATTCATTTCATTCAATTTTACTCTTCAATTCAATTCACAATTTCAATTCTATTTGAATTCAATTCCATTTGAAATTATTTCACAAATGAATAAATTATCGAGTTAATTTACTTGAATCCAATCTATCTTATTTAATTCCATATACTAATGATAATAATTCAATATTATCACTTCTTAACAATCATGCAACCATATACTATAATAATTCATAGAAAATCATTTCTTTTCTATACAAAAATAGTTTTGGGCAAAATTATCTTATTTACCCGATTCAAAAACAATTTTATTTTCACTAACAAATACGCGCTCATATCTATTATTACACTCAAACTCATTCTAGAGTACTACTGACTCTATCTCTAACGAGTAATACCCAACAGAACCACGGTTGTCGCTTAACCATAAGCTTTGATACCAAATGTAACGCTTCGATTTTTCGTTGCCGAAAAACCGAATAGTTAGGGTTTTTAAAAAGAATTTAAGAAAAGAAAAAGAGAGAAAAAGGTAGAAGATAGAGGGAAAAGAAAATAGAAAATTTTAAAATAGAACGGAAAATAGAATAGAGAACATAGAACGGAAAAGAAAACAACAGAACAACATCAGAATCTCACAATTCGCAGCGGAACAACATATAATAATAAATGAATAATCTTTAAACAAAGAACTATATCAGTTATTACATTTTATACATTTCATTACATCATATCATCAGAGTGTACAACAACAACAACAAACAGTGCAGCGGAAAAAGAAATACTATATAAACTAGTAATACGCCATGTCGTCCATCTTGCCTCCAGCAACTCCAGAATATCCAGAATATCCTGATAAACCTTAACTCTTGACTGCCCGTGTGGAAATTGGTGGGCACCCAGAGTTTAGGAAGGAAAACAATAAACTCCGAGTCAGTCATGTGACTGGTGTGAGAACTCAAAACAGTTTATTTATCTTTAAAATCAAAATAGAGGAATATTTTTAATCAATTCGCAATGCTTTTAAAAATGAGACTACCATAAGGCCTCCCGCACACACACATGCAAACGCAGAATCGGAGGAGATTTCTCCTTATGATAGTCAAAGATGCTTGATACGCATTTAAAAAGACATTTGATATTATTATTAGTGTATAGTGTAGGAAAAATTCATTTCGAAAGTAGAATATAAATCTTAGCCAACATACGACCATTATCGTATGCCTACTATAGCTACCATCCAAACAGTGTTGCGACACCATAAGTGAATGATAGGTTCTACAACTAATACCGTACAAGTTTCGTATTGTTTCTTTGGATTTCCAACAAATGGTCAGGCCAAGGAACTTCCCATTGCCACATGAGAATGCCTCTGGAAAGACATCCCCGAGAACCAAACCGGAACTCTGCCAACACAAGGCCGGGTTACCCCTAACTGGGTAACTACTGACACGAGCACGCCATTCCCCGATCGTAAACGACCTTTCTCACAGGATCCCGATAACCAACAACCACAAAGTAATAAATTCGCAGTAACCACATAGGTTAAATATCTGGGCTCCATACCATGATACCACCTCTATCCAGAAGGAAATGTACATACCCTAAAGGGAGCTACCCCTCATAACCTTGCTGCTTCTTTCCTGTTTTGACCATTCTGGGGTGTGAGGCTCGACGAATTCACGTCCACAAAAACATACTTTATACAAAAGCCATGCTTTGGGTCAACAAATGATCAACACAATGATCACCAAGATAGACGATCAAATAAATGATCCTATCACAATAATCAACACAATGATCATTTACAGCAACACTCAGCATGTCACATTACCAAATTGGGAATATATCGCTGATAACTTCAACTATATAACCTCTAAGCTCGTACGTCTCAGAGAAGGGTGTTAAGCTAAAAGAATAAATTCTCCGCCACCAACAGAAATATATTTGAAAGAAATCGGCTTTATATCTCAATCTGTAATGTCAGACATACTATCCATACAAGTCTGTTCCGGGCTCGAACAAAACCGAAGGCACTTACAAAGAAGTCCTTGCAATCCGGATATTCACAATCCTGATCGGATTTTCCATCACTTAGGGAGTCTCTATACCGCTGCAACTCAGTGCAGAGACAATCGACAGGTCATCCTATCGCTCTCGCAAATACCGGGTCTTCAACACCGATCTTCAAATGCAATTCATAACGACGTATCACATATTCGGAATGGGTTATACGACCCCATGGTCCTTTCCCGGTTAACCCGAATAGTGAGCGCTTATTTTTAAAAAAAATAAGTGTGGCATTCAAATTCAAGCAATTCACAACAAATACCTATTTAAAGGTAAATATTGATAGTCGGTTATTGAACTATCAATAGATATGCCAACATCACCAGATTCCAAATAATTTTCCAAATTATTTATTTCCCAAAAATATCTTTACAAGATATATATTTTCCCTTCTTCAAAAATAAATCAATATTTATTTTTGAACCCAATTTTCCAATTTCATTTATAAATTCTATATTGAATTTACATTCCAAAATATTTTATGAATATACGATTTCCATTCATTTTCTAATATTCATTTTCAATTTATCTTCAAAAAGATAAATTCCAAATATTCACTTAATATTGGAAAAGTATTACTATACTTATTAAAAATAAGTAATTCACGGATCTTTTTATTTTCTATACTTAGAAAATATTTAATATACTCTAATCGAAATTAAGTATATATTTCATTCTTTAAGGAAATCATTCACTTAATCATATTTATTTGGGCCAAAACGAATGTTGCGTAAAACATCGTTACGACAACCCAAAATCACTAGTATAGGGATTCGAAATTAAAAATAGATATTAAATCCCAATACTATACAAAACATTTCCTTCCAGAAATCATTTATTATAACAACAGTGTTATAATCTACCATTTCCTTCTATTTCTCGAAAACGTCTATTTCAACAATGAATGTTGAAATCTATGGTTTCGAATCTCAATACATTTTAAAACATCTTTAGATCGTTTTAATTCTATTTCAAACATCACATCCAAAATAATTTCTTTAACATATTATTCACTATTCAAAAACGTGAATATACTTGTTAACCAATTTCATCACTTCTATTCATTTTATTTTAAAGAATTATTCACTGTCTAAAACATGAATATAACTCCATAAATAAATTACAACAATTCACTTATCAAAATAAGTCGTTGCGGATTTATAAAACAATGTTTATAAATTCTATTTCTATTTATTTTACAACAACTTCCTTTTATAAATTTCCTTTATAAATCTATTCAGTTTCATATCTCAATAATATACTAAAATTTCATATTATAAGTTAAATACTTATAATTTATTTGTTTATAAAATTGTTCCTTTAAACTTCATAATTATAAATCTTATAACTTATAAGATTCAATTATTTATCCAAATTCCATTCCTTTAATAACTTTATGAATTTTATTTTGTTTTCCTTTACAAATTTTATAAACCTACTATTTATAAAATTCTATTTATAACTTCATCGTTATAATCCCATAAATTTCATTCATTTGTGAAATTCATTCACAATTCATTCTAACTCTTATAAAAGCTCGTTTTATAATTCCAATATTCTTAATTTATAAATATCAATTTATAAACCGTTTTAATATAAATCAATTTATATTACTATTTTAAACCGTCTTTCAACTCCTTATAATTTCATCATTTTGATTTATAAAAAAATCAAATTTCATAAATTCTATAGATTTCATTCCTTTATGAAATCCATTTACAAATCATTCTATCACTTATAAAAGCTCGTTTTATAATTCAAGATATTCTAAATTTATAAATATCAATTTATAAATCTTTTAATATAAATCAATTTATATTATTACTTTAAACATCTTTAAACTCTTTCATAATTTTCATCATTCTGATTTATAAAATAAAAATTTTATAAATCCAATTTTTTAGACTTCTTATAATAAATTCAGAAATCCCAGTTCAAACTATTTTATAAAATCACTAATCCCATAATTTCAAAAATTAACTTTTAACTGTATTTCTCAAAAATCATAATTTTTATAATATTAAAATTATAACGTTTATTTATTTAAGATGAATCAATTCCAATATTTTTATAAACGTATACTTTCAAAAATTATTTTAGAAATCAAAATAGTTATTTTTAAACTTCAAAAATTGGATCCGATGATGCAACACATCAATAGTCAATCACGACTTTCCAATATCATATATCATCCATGATAAACAATCAAATATCACAATATATGAAATCAAATAAATATTTGTGAGGAATCCAGTTGGATCCCTCCAACCTGTTTCCCTGCATCTACAGACATTAGCACAATACCAATTCCGTTTCAAGACGGAATATCGCGGTATATGGGATTTTATAAATATATATCCGCTTACTAACGGCGCATAGGGTCTCATCCGCTATACAAATGCGGGAAATCAATCAACTGCAATATATACATATGCCAATATATATATATTGCTATATATAATATAATACCAATTCCACTTCGAGGTGGAATATCGCGGTATATGTGTGTAAAAAATAACCTCCGCTTACTAACGGCGTATAGGGTCTATTCACTATATATATATATATATATATATATATATATATATATATATATATATATATATATATACATACATATATAACAATCATCATTCAAGCATTCAATCAATACAGTCAAGCAAATTTTAAATCTAACTATTTAAAATTTAAATAAACAATAAAATTCCTTTTGAGTGAGAAGTTCTCACCTTTGCTTTAATTAGCAATCCATTTCCCATCTTGACTCGATTTTCTTGATTTATACCTTGTATAAATATTTACACAATTTATTAATATTCGAACAAATCGAATAATAAATTTTCATTTATAAGTGTAAATTTCCCAGTGGTTTTATTTTGAACAAATTTTCCTTTTAATAAATTTAATTTTCCAATGATTAAATTTTAAACCAATTTTCTCCTTAAAAATTATCTAATCGAAGAATTTAAATCTTAAACTGGAATTCCTTTAATAACTTTATTCAGCTACAATTTAATTTTAAAACTAAATTTTTCTCCTTAAATAGATTTAATTAACTTACTCTTAAATTAAATTTATCCAACTAATTATTTCAATCTCAAGTTAATGATTTTTATTTTAAACTAAAAATTAAAAATTGAAACTGATTTTCTTTAATTAAATTTGTTTGACTAAAAATTTAAATTTCTTTTAATACATTTTATTTAGACTAATGATTAAATTCCCCTTTTTTTTTTAAACAAGTTTTCCTTTTTATAATTTATTTAACTAAAATTTAAATTTAAACTATATTTTTATTAATAAACTATTTTTTTATTGTTTTAACTTACAGTTATAAACTAGATTTCTGCAGAAATATAAAATTTAGTAATTTTAAATAAATTCAAAAATTACTTTACTGTGATTTAAAGATCTATCTTCTATCAATATTTTTATTTTCAAAATTAAATTGAACTGAAATTTTTTGAAATTACCTTACTGCAAAAATCCCTAGGTTCGAACACCACCAACATTGCATTGCTCGACATCACCAGATTCCATCACGGAAACGAACACGCGATCCCCTCATGCTCCAGTTGCTCGAACCCTCGCCTCATCTCCACGCGCGACCCACTGCAGCCATCTGTCGCATCGTGCTCCAGAACCCATCTACGCGCGCCGCCCCAGACCATTGCTCCGCTCGAGAGCCCCCACCATCACTCGAATCGCGACTGCCTTATCGCGCAGGCCCCCAAATCGATTGCCGCCTCCATGAACGTCGCCTCCTTGAATCGCGACAGCCACACGCCTCTGCCTCGAGTTCGACGCACGCGAACCCTAAATCACCACCTCTATGTCGCCGTCGCTCCACTGTCGCTATGCCGCAAGCACGCGCGCGTGCGCCTTGCCGTGCCTCCGCCTTCAACTCAAGCACGCGACCCCCCATCATCGTTCGCCGTCGCCTCACGATCCCAATTCACCGCTATACAATGCGGTCATGATTTTTTTTTTTTTCGAACGAACGAATCTGAAGAGGAAAGGGAATGAAACTCGGTTGCGGCCATTAATAATTTATCTCGTTCGATTTGTTTTGAACGAGTAAACAATTGCTCGTGCCATTTTTAAAAGAAGCTGCAGGGGAACAAAGTTACGTGATTCAACAGAGAGAACGTGATTTTCTGCGTGATTTTAGGCATAGGGCTTGGGAAGATAACGTGGTGTTTGACTAATAAATTTTAAATTCAAGTTTAAATCGAATTTAATTTCAACGCGTTTACTTGCCGTGTAATCACATATAAACTCCGAAAAATACGAAATTTGAAATCCGGCAATAATTCAATATTACGGACCCAATGGAACTGGTTTCGTCGAATTCCGAGATTGTGCCTCGGACGGCTATTTTTAAATTTGATTCAAACGATATAAATTTCAAAACTGTACAATTCACTTCCAAATTCAATTCTGAAGCTTCTAAAATCTTCAATATTATGAATATGAATTTTACAAGCCTTTGAAATAATTTTAATCAGCTTAAAATTGAAGGTTCAAATTTTTATTCAACTTACAAATAGATTAAATTCTATAATTTAATCGCCAAATTTAAAGTTATATTGAAAATTCAATTCAAACCACCATTCAAATATTTAAAATAAATTAAATATTTCCAAATTAAATTATTCAAAATTCTGGGTCGTTACAGTAGATGAGGTAGAAGTGTGTGTAACACGACTACCATTGGTTGGAGTTTGATGGATAAGGTAGGAAGTGTATTGGTCGAGACTGTAGACCTAATACCGTCTCGAGTGAGTTTTGTTGTGATGAAAGACTTCATCGATCTCTGAAGGTAACCTGTTAAGGTTCGGAGTTCATCTTTGAAGTGCAGAATTGAGTTTGGATCTGTCGGTAGGGCAGAAGCCAGTGAGTGGTGGTATTTTGATATCTCAGGAAGTAGTAGCTGCATGATGAGATGCAGTGACTATGGATATTTCCGAAGATGTTTCTTTGGAACAAGAGTAAGAAGTGAGTCTGCTCGGTGATGTGGTTGAGTTTAGCAGAGTATTCTGAATTGGTAAGGAGTCTTCTGGCTGAGTAGTCTCTCTGAAGTGGAGTTCAGAGGCAGCAGAGTGGATCTTTTCTCTGGTAAGTTGGCTAAGCCAGCATAAGCTGTTCTGTTTGGTTGAGAGAGAGAGCAGTTTCTTTGGATATAGGCTGAGTTGATCGCAAAAGTGACTTGCGATAGTATTTTCTTTTGGATTATTGGAGATTGTCTGGATTTTCTTCCAGGAAGTCAGAGTTTGTCTGCATCTGGAGATCGAGTTTTCTTTCCAGGAATGGAACAGGTGGTTCAGTTAGTATGGATGGTTCCTTGAGATAGAAGTTGGTGAAGTAGCTCAGGTTTCAGAGAAACATCTGAATTTTCTTATGGATATATGGAACCATATTTCTGTGCTGGGTTGTCTAGTCTGTGCTTGTGCTCTTCTTCAGCATTTTCTTCTGTTTCGGATCTGAGTTGAGCAGCGGAAGCAGTTTGGGAGTGTTTCTGTTTTCTTTTTCCAGATAAGAAGAAGTTTGTTCTGTCTTCTGTTGTTGAGAAGTAGGGTTTGCGTTCTTGGTTTTTGATTGATCTTGAGGAGATCATTGGATTGTTTTGATTCAGTCTGTTTTTAGTGGAATCAGCGTAGAGTTGAGCTGATCAGGATGGATGTTGATAGCCCAGGATCGTCCGAAGAATTTTTATGGATAATAGACGGAGAAATTTGGATTCTAGAATCGGAGATTTGATTTGGGATAAGTTTTTATCTGATCCAAGGAGCTATAAGTTTGAGAAGCTAGCTCCGATGTGTTTTGGGTTTCTTCTGTGTTTTGGTAAGATCAGTGTTTGGTTTTCTAGAGTTGAATTGCCAGTTTGGAAAACTGGGATTCAGAGTGTTTTCACGTATCTCTGAGGGAGTACGTGTTTGATATTTCTGGTTGTAGAACCAGCAGTTTGGGATGGTTTGTTTGTTTAGTCAGACTCGTTTGCAGTCTGATATTCTGTATAGAATTGTTGTTAGGAGCTCTATAGCTTAGTAGTATTGATTGTTTGGATTCTATAGAGCGAGTATCCCGATATATATATATATATATATATATATATATATATACATACATATATATATATATACATATATATATATATACATATATATATATATAGATATATATATATATATATATATATATGTATATACCGGGGAAACTCGTGAAGTTTTATCCAAAATTCTTTTGGGTAATTAGATTTGTTCTGATTGTGTGAATTGGTTGCTATGGTTGTTGGCATATGATTAACATATGCTGTGTTTTAAAATAAAATCTGTAAATTGATTATTAAATTATCTTTGTTTTAAATTTCGGGGACGAAATTCTTTTAAGGGGGAAGGATTGTAATATCCCGGAATTTTGGACAATTTAAATTTAATAATCCGTATTTAAATTTAAATTGAATTGATGATTTTTGTTAATAAATTTGATTTGATTTAATAATCTCCTTTATTTAAATATTTAATTTGTGAATTTATTTTTAATAAACTGATAAATTGTTTTATATTTAATAATGTATATGTATTTGTATATATTATAAATAGATAAGTTGTTTTTAAATAATCAGTATAACATAATTTTAATATTTTGAAATTAGGAATTATGATTTATTTTTGAATTTAAGCTTTTCAAAAATATTTAATAAGATACTATATGATTTTTAATATAAGAAAAATGTTTTAATTGGTTTAAAATTCATTTTTACTTAAGTATGTATATTAAAATAAGTTGCAAACTCTTTTATAAATTTATTTTAATTGTTTAAAAGTATAAGAACTAATTAATTTAATTTAAACATTCATTAACACTTAAGTAAATAACTAATTACTTGAAAGAGACATGTGTATATAATTTAAAATTTAAGTAACATGTGTTAAGTATTAAGAAAGGTAGTTAACATGTGTCCATTTCTTTTACATGTGTCATTGTTTGATTTTGTTTTCCTTTAATTTTAATTTAAATCAAACATTTTTATTTAAAACTTGCATATATTCATTTCTTTAGCTCTTTCTCATTCTTCATTCTAAAAAGAAATCTAAAATTTTGTTCAAACTACATTTCTCAAATCTGTAAACAACTTGCATTCAACTCCTCTTTTTCAAACATTCAAAAACCTGCAAAAATAAAAAGTCATAACCTGTAACTCCTCTTTAAAACTGCAAGCAACAAACTACAACCTGCATTTGATCTGGAAACAAAGAAAGGCCTGCATTTAAATTTTTTTTGTCAAGAAAAATCTGCATTTCATTTGCAAGCATGAAGCCTGCATGTATTCAAAAACAACCTGAGGGGAATTTGCATCTGCAATTACAATTAGCAACCTGCATTTCATCTGGGAAAAGGCAAGATGTCTGCATGCAAAGATTTTTAAAAATCCGGGCTCTGCAATTTTAAAACAGTGAGTAACTCATTTTTAAATTATTAAGTAGGTAAAATTGTGCATGCTTTATAAATTACAAAGGAACATATATGGAATTTGCTATGAATATCTTACCTGTAAATATTTGCATTTATACCTGTTTTAACTGTACCATGACTGTGCCTCAAAATCCTACCACCTATTTGATTTTTGAATTCTTTCTTTAACTTGTTTGTTATGACTTGGGTTTGTGAATAAAGCCCTGTTATTCTAGAATAGAGCAAGTTTAAAATTTTATATAAATCAAACACAATTATCTGTAACCTGAGATATCAAGTTACACAAAGCAAATTAGCATAAGAAAAATTCAAACATTATAAGTTAATGTTTCAGATTTATAAATAGAATCATCAAGTAAATACATGAATTTTAAATCATATGCTACAATTTTTAGTGATTTAAATGAAGAGCAGATTTGGATTGACTGTATTTTACATATTGGTCAAGATCAGTTGATTCATGCTTTTTATTTGGGTGAAATTGTTTCTGGAGATAGTTTAGCTACCAAATATTATATGAAAAATATTGAATTGGATTAGAATTAAATCTTGCTGTTGCAAATTTGGGTTCCCAGGTTAGAACCCTAGTTTACTGAGTGTAAGTAAATTGTGTGATGCGGTCTCATAAAGTGATCGAGTTCAACTAGGGTTGGCGTGTTGGTAGCAGATGCATTGATGAAGTCTTCACCGGAGTTTCAAGAGTAATAGTGGCCGGAGGCATGTGGGATCGTGGATGATAGGTTGGTGGTTTTGGGGTATGGACTGTTTCCAGGTTTTGTTTTGAAACCTGAATTTAAATTCGAATTGAATTATGGAATTTTGAATGTGGAAGGTTGTTGTGGGGTTGCTGGTCGATGGAGGATGGCCTGAGATGATGGCCAGTGATGGCCGGAGTATGGGAGTGGGTGCACAGGGGTTTGTGCATGTTGGTGATGATGGGGTGTGTTATTGGGTTGCAGGGTTATTATCTCGTGTTTGTCTCCGGGTAAATGGGGTTGGAACTCGAAGTTAGGAAGTGATTTACTCGAAGTAAATTATGTGATGATCGGGTATAATCTAAGTTTCAGGTTTAGGCAGAAACTTGTTTTCCAGGTTTCTAAGTTTTTAAAATGAAAGTAAATTTCAAACAAAAATCTGAAACTAGGTTGAATCTGAATTTAAATATAAAATTCAATTAATTAAATTTTGGGTTTTTGAAATAATTTAAATTTTTAAATTTTTAAATTAGTTTAGAATTTGAACAGGAAACCTGTTTTTCCAGGTTTTACAAATTGATGTAAAAAGTAAAATTTAAAAATTTAAAGGATGAAGTTCAAACTGGAATTTTTTTTTAACCTGAAACTTAAATTTGAATTCAGTAATTTAAATTTGAGATTTTGTGACACTTTTGAATTCAAATGTAAGATGATTAAACTGGACAGAAAACTGTTTTCTGTAAAAGCAAATTTTAAAATGCATCTGAAAACTTAAAACAAATTTAAAATCTGGAAAACAGGATTATGGAACCTGTGTTTGAATTTAATTTAAATCTGGAATTTAAATTTAGATTTTAAACTTTTTAAAGTATAAAAGAACATTGGTTTGTATTTAAAACTACAAGTTTTTAAATTATGAAACAAGAGTTTAAATTAAGTTTAAACTCAGTTTTAAACCTGAAATGTGATTTTTATGGCAGTTTTTAAAATTAAATAAGTTTTAAATTTGAATTTGTTTAACTATTTTAGAAAGTTTAAATAATTTGAATTTGAAAATGAAGATGGAGATGTAAGTAAAGTTTTAAATATTTAATATTTAAATCTGGAATGAAAATTTGAATTGTGTTTCAGTTTTAAATTTAAAAAGAAATTTTTAAATTTGAATGTTTGTTGAAACAATTTGTTTAAAATACTTTGTATAAAAAAGAATGTTTCTTAATTTTGAACTTAAGAAAATTGGTTTCATTTAAATTATTAAATTAATTTAAATGGAATATTAATTATCTAATTAATTAATAACGTGGATGTTTAATTAAGTAATTAATAATTTTTAAGTTAGATAATTAAGATTTGAGATTAATTAATTAAGGTTAATTAATCTATAATTAGGGATGGTTAATTAAATTTTAATTAATGATTAAGATTTATTTAATCAAGTGTTTAAAGATAATTTAGATTTTAATTAACACTTAATTAATTAATAATTAGAGATTAATTAAATTGTAATTAAATATTAATTAATTGATAATTAATAATGATTAATATAAGTTAATTTCTTAATTAAGTAATTAAGTAATGTTAATGAAGGTCATTAACTTAAGATTATTTAACAATTAGTTAATGTGATTAATTTGTGATAATTAATTAGATTAATTAATTAATTGATTAAGTTTTAATTACTTAATGAAGGTAATTAATGAATTAATTACTTGGTGTAATTAATTTGATTGATGAAATTGGTTTAGATTAATTAAGATTAATTAATTTAAACATTTGTTAATTGTTGTTAATTACTTTATGTAATTTAGGATTTGTAATTACTTGAGGAAGTAATTAATTAATAATTACTGAATGTAATTGAGGATATTTATTATAGAAGTAATTTGGATTTGAATTACTTTGGAAATTAATCAAGTGATTAATTGAGAATAATTAATTGATGGGATGAGTAATTAAAGCAGTTAATTACTGAATGGTTATTAATCAAAGGTGATTCATACATATGTGGTTTAAAATTGAAGATTAATTACTTATGTAATTAATTTATATTTAGAGATTGATAAATGTAATTAGAAATCATTAATTAATTAATTAATGATGTAATTTGGAATTGATTAATCAAGGTATAATTAATAATGAATAATTGATTAATTAATTACAAGTTAATTATCTGCAAAGGGTTTAATATAATTAACTTGTGTAATTGAAATTAAATGCTAATTACTTATTGTAATTAGATATGGTTAATCAGTAATGATTAAGTGAAATGAATTATGAGATGATGATTATTTAAATTTATTTGAAATCAATTGATGATTAAGTTAAGCAGAATTTTAATGATGAAGTAATTAATTTAATTCATTTTAAATTAATTAGAGTTTAGGTAATTAATTTAATTCATTTTAAATTAATTATAAATGGTGTGATCATTAGATCGTTGCTTATGTTTGATGATTGGAATTAATTGCGTGGTATGGATTGTAATCTTAGTTATGAGATGAGTAGTGTATGTGATATGGATGCATTGGTTGCTTTTGGATGATAATATGGATTATCTGCTTTATGATATGAATTATCTTTTGATAGTGATAATGTTAATTATCCATTGTGTTGTGAATTATTTATCTGTGTATATGTAGATAGTGAATTGAATTGTTTTAAACTTAAAACAACTTGGACCTTAAAAGACACGCTTTGGATTTCGATGAGACCGAGATCGGGTTTCCATATTTGGGATCCGAAAACCACATCCATTCCAATTAACGTTAGGTCGTTAATCCAAGTGGAGCGAGTGAAGACTCGAGGTGTAAGGGCTATACGTCAGTATAACTCTGTGGGTGATTCCGTAATGAGTTTGACGGAATAGTACTTATAGATTCGAGATGGTGATTTAGAGTGCAAGGGTTATTGTCGTTAACTCTGAGGGTGATTCCAATACGAGTGTAATAAGATAATGCCTTCAGCTTCGTTCGAACCCGGAACGAACTTGTATGGATTGAATGCTTTCAGAACATCGTCAGGTGGACGATGAGCATTCTAAGTGATATGTCCTATAAAGGTAGTCGTAGCCTCAAGCCTCATCAACTGGGAATGGCTAAAACAGGGGAGGTGCAGCAAAGCTTCGTTGGTAGCACCCACTTGAGAGCAAGATTTATCCCTGTCTAGAGGTCCCTTTATATTTTCGGCTTAGTGGTGCGGTTGCTGATCACAACTGCGGGGTTGTCTTGTTTGGAACTGTTCAGTAAGGAATGGGTCCGGCTTTGTGTTGCAGGGGATTGGGAGTAATCGTCGGTACGGTGATCTAGGCCACGTACTGTGACGGGCGGTACCCCAGTAGCCCAGCCATTGTATGGAATCCAAAATCCAATAAGTGCCAACAGTTTTGATTGTATTACCCACTTTTGTGGCTAGTAGCTGGAATTTAATAGATGTAACAATTTCGGCTATTTCTTATTTACTTGAAAACCCTAGACACTATTATAATATCATCGGATTTCCTATCAAATGTTTTGGTTAGCGTAAGGTAAAAACTTTTCCATGTTTATGTGTGGGAAGTCTTACGTGATACCTTTTCTTTTCAAAGGATTTTCAAAGTTAAGCAACTTTAACCTGTTACTCACACCAGACCCATGTCTGACCCAGAGTTATTTCTGTTTTTTTCTATAACTCTTGGGTACTCAAATTTTTAAGAGTAACCAAGGGAATTCAGGTTAGGATTCAGGTAGCTTTGATGTATTATGGAGGAGCATATGGAGCAGGAGGCTTCTGCGTATAGTTATATAGTTTTCTGCTGTGTTGGTATCTCTGAGTGTTTGTCTGTAATGTATTGGGTTGTAATAACTAGATAGGTGTTTATAACTGTCTAGTATGTGTTGTATATGACTGTGTACTCTGATATTTGTTGTATACTATGTAATACTTATGTTATTAATATAATTTATTCGTTCCGCTGTTGAGATTCTTGTGTTGTTTCTTCTTTCTCTTCTTTCTTTTCTCTTTCCTATCCCTTTCTTTCTTAAAGATGATGCGATTTTCCGGGAGTGGAAAGTCGGGTCGTCACAATTTATTTCTATTTGAAATATTCAATTTACCTTTCCGAAAACCATAATTTGAAACTAATTTTTTTTCCAAAACATTTCAAAACTAAATTCCATATTAGTATAATTCAAAATATTCATATTCATTTACTTAACAAAAGGTTTCGAACTTAAACATACAAACTAAACTTATATGCTTTATCAAATATTTTATCCTCTTCAAAATTTCTTAATTTTGAAAATTTAACCTCGATTTGGAAGTGTTCGAACATTCAAAATAGTTAGGGAAATCAAATTTCCAATTTAAGAGTTGAAATTAACAATAAATCAATAAATCAATTTCAATTGGTAGGGTTATTGTAACAGCCCTAGTTTTTAGCTATTTATTTCTTTTATTTTTTTTGTTTTTAGGAATATAATTTATATAAATTGTGTTTACCAATATTGTTTAAATATTTAATTTAGAGAATTAAACTCGTTAATTTAATATGATTTTTGTAACTAAATTTAAGAAGAAGAAAAAAAAAAGGAAATTTTTATAATGTATAATGAAGTGTGTGGTAACTAAATGTTTTGGATATTATCATAATATATGTTGTTATACCCATTCCCTAAAAATAATGAAAAGGAGAAAATTTGTAACATATTAAAGTAGTTAATTAATTATGTTAATTTGGTAGGTTATGACATGCAAATCATGTTGGTGGAATATTCTCAATTTTGACATATTAATTATGTTAGCAGTGAACATTGTTAAGCAATTTAAAACAATGAAACTTACAATCAATTTATTTGATAAATCTACCTTATTCCTAGTTAGCAATTCAAAACTTGAATAAAGGCACATACGGATATTTTAAAATGGAGTTAATGACAATTAATAGATATTTCAAAAAGAAATTTATGACAATTAATAGAGAAATTAATTGTAAAATTTCAGTAGTTGACCAGAATTAATTTATTGAATAATTAATGCAAATTAATAAAATTGATGAAAGATAAATAAGTTAATTCTTTTGGTTAATGGCATGAGGACACGAGGTTAATCCCCATTTTGTAGGAGAAATCTGCCCGTGTAACCAGTCCGGCTACCAGTGCCTACAAAGCGGACGGATTAATGTGAGACGTCGCAGGATTGATAATTAACAAAAAGGGTTAATTAACTAATTAAGTTAGTAACCAAATTTGAGTATGTAATTAAAGGAGGATAATTAATTGGTAATATGGTAATTAATTGAAATCAATTAAGGAGGGTAATTAAAAGGGATAAGGTAATCAATTGAAATCAATTAAAGGCAATTAAAGGGGAATTAATTGATTAGAAGAATATGGAAATCAAATTTGCCTTCCTTTGCGCGTGACACAAAATTTTATTCTTTTAACATTTTGACATTTGCCTCTTACCATTTGTTTCTTGAGCATGTCACTGTATTCATTTATTCACGCAGCCTTATCCACAAAAATATCAACTCTTCCAATTGCCATTTTTCCTCTCACCTAAATTAAATGCATTCAAAATTTAATCTTGCCTATCTTTGCAAATTTTCGCATACCCATTATATCTCTCTGTTTCCACTGCGTTTGTTTTGCAATAAATAAATTTTTCGAACCATTGATCAAGTAAATATTTATGTAAGCATTTATTACTTTTGCCTTTTCAGTTAAAAGCTTTTTCATTGCTTACCATAAATCACGCAAGAGCTCAAGTTTTGCTTCCTCAATCAAATCTGTTCAAATTTGCAGTAACGCATGCTTTAAATTTAGATTATAACTGGTATAAATCACGCAAGCTATCTAAAAAAAAAAATCCAAAAGAGTGATATCGTTCAAACATAAAACTGGAAAGAGAAATCAACGCATGCATTTATCACAATTTTCGTGTAGCGTTCAAACAAGAAGAACTGGAAATAAATCTCTTGCCTAAACGCATGCACTCAAAAATCAACGCTTGCATTTATTTCTTACGTTTTCAAACCTTCCTATTTATCTCCCCTTTTTATTTCGCAAGTTTATCTATAAATACTTTGCCTCATTCACATAAGTTTTCATATCTCCTTGTTTGTCCCTCTCTGGTACAAGCTTCTATCAGGTAAATAATTTGCATTGTTTATTTCTTTGCTTCTTCCAATTTTCCTTCCTCCTTCTTGTGTTCTCTGATTTCCTTGCTCGGCTACTTCCCCATCATGCCGTGCCATTTATAAATACATATAAAACTTTGTTAGTAGTAGGCTGGAAGAAATGATATAAATTGATTGTAGGAAGCTAGACTATGGAATTAGTGTAGTTATGATGTAGTTAGTGGTATTGTGGATTTGGATAAGTGCAGTTTGAAGAGGAAGGCATAGAAAGAAAAAAAAAAAAAGAATTACAATTTAATAATGGAGAAGATAAATTGATAAGGAGAAAATGATATGAAATGTTGTTTAATTCAAATAAACAATATTGTATGAATAAATCTTGGGTGAATATAATAAAATGACATTTATTTCAATTTTTAATGGTTGAAATAAATTTAAGATGGTTAAAAATAAATTTAACTATTTATTTGAGAATTTGGGTGGATAAATATCAATGGATTGTATTTATTATGGTTAATAAAAGGATATTGGTGATGTATACCAATAATCACCTTTTAATGTTTAATAATAAAAGTAAAAGAAGAAATAATTTGCCTAAACATGATGAACATGTATGTGAAATAAAGTATTATTTAATGAATTCGAATGTAGTTAGTGGCTACATTTGATTAAATCGAATAATTTGAACAGTATTGTGTTTGTTGCCAATATTGTCATTTTATTTAAATAAATATATATGAGAATGAAAATAATTGATCATGATAAATATGATTAAAAATGTGAGAAATAATTTAATAATGTCTAAACATGTATTTGTTTTGTTTGGGTGCATAACATCTTTTTATTCAATCAATTGTATTAAATTTGCAATTTATTTTGCAATTTATTCAATTTATTTTATGCATGCGTACGGTTGAAGTATGGGCCTAGGATATGTTGAGACGGTTAGCGGGTTGTAGTAGTCGAGCAAGTTGAACTAAATTTCTTTTATTCTATTCGTTCCAGTTGTTCTGAAATTTTGCTTTGACCGTAATTTTTAAATTCGCATACTTGGTATTTGGATCCTATAGATTTAAGTCAAGGCTTTGCATCCGCCGAAGTTTGATCGTGCTTTCCGTTTTTTTTTTCCGAAGTAGATACCGTGTTTGATTTAGATCCACTGCAGCGTTTAAGGTGAGTATTTCTCACCAGACATATGTACATATATTTTGTGAATTATCGCAAGTGTATGTGTAAAAATTTTATTTAAATATTATCTGTCTGTAGTATAACGTAGAATGATGAATCCCATTTAAATTGACACCTCATCAGTTATTATCTGTTGTATTATTTCTGCAGTTATATTATATTATTGTTTATTTACTGCTTAAATCACCACTGCAAGTTCCCTGTTAAATTTAGATTGTTGTGGGCTGAAATGATAGGCCTAAATGATGATTACTGTGCTATTATTATGTTCACTGTTTAACTGTTAACTTGGGATTGCGGGTTGAAATGATAGAACCCGGGGTTTGTAAATTACGGATTGAAATGATATAAATCCGTATCACTTGACCTAGGCTAGAAAACTATATACAGGCCCGTGGTCCTTATAATATTTTCTGAAATATTTAAAATTATTTTGGAAGTTAAATATTTGATTTAATATCTTTAAAGGATTTTATATTGATTTTGAATGAGTTATAAATGTTAATAAATAAATAAATAAATATTTGAATAAAATTTTGGAATATAACTTATTTTGGAAATTCTGGATTTTTGAAAGGATAAGATTTCAGTTAAGAAATATATATATAAGTTATATTTGGAAATATTTATTAAGTTAAACAATCTACTAAAGCATTTAAATGCTGTCTTTTGGAATTGGACTAGTTTTACTCGTAACTTTAGGTAGCATTTCCTAAGTGCTATAGAATCTGGAATTTGATTGTTTTGAAATTTAAGGAATTTGATAAATTATATTTATGTTTAAGTTTTGGAGACCTTTAAGATATGAGATTTATAACTGGATTTTTCTTAATAAATTTAAGATGAACATTCTAGTGTTAAGTAAATTTTGAAATTATTTAATGGCATAATTTTGGAGTTTTATCTATGGAATTTATAGGAATATTCAAGACGAAATAATAAACACTAATTTGTTGAAAGAAAAAAATATCCAACCTTAGTTTTGAATATTAATACTCCAATTGGATATATATATAGGAATTGAAATGGTCTTGGGAACATGAAGTGATATTTAAATTATGGTTTAAAATAAAGAAATATATTTGTAAAGCTATGTAAATTATCTTCTTTACAAAGTAACCATAAAGTTAAACCATTTATATCCAAACCATTTGTGTTTTGGGAGTTATGTTTTTTTTAAAAGAAAAATTTCCAATATATTATGGTTTAAAGGTATAATTCAAATATTTGGTTTCCAGATATTATAAATTTTAAGCAGTATGGTTTTGGAAAAGAATTATATTTGAATATAACGATATCATGTTGTTTTGGGTTTTAAATGATATCGTATTTATAGTTTTGAAATGGAAATGTTTATACTGGTTTTAAAGTATAAATTGTTTTTAAATGACCACGGGTTATAATAACGATGGGTTGGCAAAGAGACCGGGATCGGATATGGACATACTCTCTGTCGATACCGAAAACCACTTTGACCAACCGTGTACGCGGTGGAGATTCCAGAATGAAGTAGGTCGGTGGTGGCGTTTCCTGTAAGGTAAATACGTGGACCCGACTCCCGTGAGTTGGCATAAGGTGGCTAAAACAGGAGCAATTCCAGGCCAATGAGGTCATTCCTCTGATCGGACGCTCCTCTTCGATATTATACTATGATCTTGGATTGATTCAGTGGCCACTTCTATATTTTGATTTTGGGGGAGTTAGTTCGAGGTGGGCGGCAGCTGCGCGCTGCGCGTTACCATCAGCCTGGATAGCAATTGGTATATCTACCCTGGCATTGCCTAGTTGTGCCGTGTCACCTACCCTATCGCGCCTTGTACGAGTTTGGTTTTCTCCCGTAGCCCGTGTGGTATCCTCTAGTGGCTTCCCGATCAGGAGGGACTATGATATTGGATGGACTACTGGGACTATTACGTGTTAAGGGCTATATGGGTAACCCCTTAACGCTATTAAAAAGTAAGTTTATTTTATAAATAGACACTAGTATAATAGCGCAATATACTACATAGTAAATAGTTTGACGGATCCTTAGAGGATGGGCGGTCCCAAGCATCCTTTAAGTTACTTGCTCTATATTACAGTACACTTGAATTAGCTTACATTATATAAGTATGTATGTCCTGACTCGAGTGTTATGTTTTATTTTTACGCTCGGGTCAGCCTGAGTTGCAGCTTCAATTTCTTCTCCGTAGCTAGGACACTCAGTAGATCATTCGCGCTGCTGGAAGTTGTTTCAGCCTTTATCTTTTCTGGAATTCAAGACTTTGAAGACTCTATCTCTATTTATGTCTTAAAATTTGTATTGAGGATTATAGACAATGTAAGTTCTGTTTTGTTGAAGTTATATCAGTGGCTTCATGAACCACTAAATTTTTAATTTCCGCTGCGAGATTCTGATATCTGTGTATGTGATTCTGTGATCTATTTATTGTTTATTCTGAGTTTTGCCAAATTTATTCTACAACGCAGTATTTTGAACAATTCAAGTCCAACAATGTGCGGATGCGAAGGGTTGGAAATACTGGGTCGTTACATTTGGTATCAGAGCTTTGGTTCTAGGCAAAACTTAGAATGTATGGTAAATTTGATTTACAGAATCACGTTCATTCGAGATTGAACCACTCTCTTTTCGAATTTTGGAACATTCCCTACGGTTCCAAAGCTCATTCGTATCCCTCACTTTTTCATCTGCTTTAGATTCTGGAGTATCTCATAACTCCACTTCGGATGATCTTTATTGTAAATTGGCGGTCTCGCCATTATTCTAATAAAGGGGTGAAACTCCTTTACCATTAGCATTGATTCACCGGAGATTTATATTTATCCTCGGTTTATATGCTAGTATCTTTGGTTATTCCAAATTCTATCTCTTCGGATCAAATGTAGATTTACCCCAACCACATCGATATGGCTCTTTAAGTCACGGATGACTAGGTCAAGGTTGTCCACGACTTATATAGACTTACCCAGTTTCCTTATTCTGATCTTCTGATTTCAATTTATCTTGAATTCTATTTGATTTGAGTTCATCAAATTTGAGTCTCTATCCTGGTTTGAGAAGTTTATTCCTATATTTGAAATTAAAATCTAATATTATATATATGAGTATAATTTTCAAAATTTTATAATTAATTTAACTAGTTGTCAAGAGATAATAGTTTTGATTTTATTTATGGTGTTGTAAGCCATGTGTTTGTCTAATAAATAAGTGAATATAAAACAATGGTTATAAATTAATTTGGAAACAGAAATGAATTTAAAACTAAAACTTGAGAATTAAATTTCTGATGATTTCAAACCTTGTGTTTAAATTTTAAAAGGATGTAATAAGTATTTTTGTATAGAAATTTGTTTCCAAAGAAATTTTAAAATTAGTGCTTTTCTCTTTGTCGCTGGAAAATAATTTCGGTGATGACTGCAGCATCATCGACATTCATTTTCGAGTTTCGAAGTGAAAAGACCATTCTGTAGTCTGGCTACAGTGTTTCCTTGAGATTTTAATTGATTTGAATTTCTAAAGTATGACTTAATATATATAGATATATAATTTAAATTTGATTTGACATATTAGGTATATA
The DNA here is from genome assembly GCA_030765085.1 of Allium cepa. Classification (NCBI taxonomy): domain Eukaryota; kingdom Viridiplantae; phylum Streptophyta; class Magnoliopsida; order Asparagales; family Amaryllidaceae; genus Allium; species Allium cepa. The sequence goes on from CM060939.1 coordinate 927,036,938, forward strand.
TATTTAGTTATCTCTAAATGGTTTGAAGGGAATCAGGAATTTAATTCTTAAAGTTATCTTGAGGAAGGAAAATAAATATAATAACAAAAATTTGAATAAAAAGGTTCCAATTGGAGATAATTAAATTGAAAGTTTTATTTGTATAACACCCAATTTCATTTAATATAACTTACCTTGATTTTCAAAAGTTAACATGTAATTGGATAATATACAATATAAAAGGATTTTATGAGTGGTTATAATAAATATTATACACTTAAATTTTAGTTATAAAAGATTAATGGGGATAAATAAGGAAAAGGAATTTAAGGAATTTTATTCAAATGTCTTAATAATCAAATTAATTTAATATGGAGCCGTAAATCTAACCAAGAGATTTTAATAAAAGGTTATTTCCTGAAATGAATATGTTTGTGTAATAAACAAGGTATCTTTGAATAAGGAAAATATATTTGAAAGGGATATTTTTGGAGTAAGGATTATATATCTTCAAATCATAGTTTAATTGATGTCTAAATAAATAGTTAAGACGTATTCTAATATCACTAAATTTTGATAATTGAGAATTGGTTTTCAAATGGAAATTCAAGGGTAACTTATTGAAGGAATATCTTATTTATAAGATAAGTATTTTTAATAAAGTGTTAGGTTATTTGTTAAAATTCAGAGTTAAGTACATAATAAACTGATTAGGAATACTATTATATCTACTATAGCATATTATGAGTGCTGCTGTTTCTAAAAATAAAATGTTTTGGAAATTTTTTTTTGAACTTAGGAATATTTCAACCTTGAAATGAATATTGTTTGGCATTGAATTTAAAAGGTATAAATGAAGATTATTTTAAAGGTATTATGATTTTAGTAGCATGATTTCCAAATTTATAAATTTAATGATTTCAAAGCATTATGATTGCAAATTTATTATCTTATTTGTTTTCAAACTATCTTTAAGTGTCCTTGGTTTCCCTATCTGCTACAGAATGAGGAGGCTATTGCTTATACCAGTCTATTTAGAAATCTTTTCTATAATCTTTAAAAATCTTTGTTACTCATCGGGGCCTGAGCACCGCTTACCACCCATAGACCGACGGTCGAACTGAAAAGAGTAAAACCGATTCTAGAAGATCTTCTTCGTGCTTCAAATCCGGAACTATTCGTTTAAAGTTCTTGTTTATCTAGCTTATCTTCCTTTGTTTCTTTTCTTTTGTTCCTTTTCGAGGACGAAAAGTTCTTAAGTGGGGGAGAGTGTAACAGCCCTAGTTTTTAGCTATTTATTTCTTTTAATTTTTTTGTTTTTAGGAATATAATTTATATAAATTGTGTTTACCAATATTGTTTAAATATTTAATTTAGAGAATTAAACTCGTTAATTTAATATGATTTTTGTAACTAAATTTAAGAAGAAGAAAAAAAAAAAAGGAAATTTTTATAATGTATAATGAAGTGTGTGGTAACTAAATGTTTTGGATATTATCATAATATCTGTTGTTATACCCATTCCCTAAAAATAATGAAAAGGAGAAAATTTGTAACATATTAAAGTAGTTAATTAATTATGTTAATTTGGTAGGTTATGACATGCAAATCATGTTGGTGGAATATTCTCAATTTTGACATATTAATTATGTTAGCAGTGAACATTGTTAAGCAATTTAAAACAATGAAACTTACAATCAATTTATTTGATAAATCTACCTTATTCCTAGTTAGCAATTCAAAACTTGAATAAAGGCACATACGGATATTTTAAAATGGAGTTAATGACAATTAATAGATATTTCAAAAAGAAATTTATGACAATTAATAGAGAAATTAATTGTAAAATTTCAGTAGTTGACCAGAATTAATTTATTGAATAATTAATGCAAATTAATAAAATTGATGAAAGATAAATAAGTTAATTCTTTTGGTTAATGGCATGAGGACACGAGGTTAATCCCCATTTTGTAGGAGAAATCTGCCCGTGTAACCAGTCCGGCTACCAGTGCCTACAAAGCGGACGGATTAATGTGAGACGTCGCAGGATTGATAATTAACAAAAAGGGTTAATTAACTAATTAAGTTAGTAACCAAATTTGAGTATGTAATTAAAGGAGGATAATTAATTGGTAATATGGTAATTAATTGAAATCAATTAAGGAGGGTAATTAAAAGGGATAAGGTAATCAATTGAAATCAATTAAAGGCAATTAAAGGGGAATTAATTGATTAGAAGAATATGGAAATCAAATTTGCCTTCCTTTGCGCGTGACACAAAATTTTATTCTTTTAACATTTTGACATTTGCCTCTTACCATTTGTTTCTTGAGCATGTCACTGTATTCATTTATTCACGCAGCCTTATCCACAAAAATATCAACTCTTCCAATTGCCATTTTTCCTCTCACCTAAATTAAATGCATTCAAAATTTAATCTTGCCTATCTTTGCAAATTTTCGCATACCCATTATATCTCTCTGTTTCCACTGCGTTTGTTTTGCAATAAATAAATTTTTCGAACCATTGATCAAGTAAATATTTATGTAAGCATTTATTACTTTTGCCTTTTCAGTTAAAAGCTTTTTCATTGCTTACCATAAATCACGCAAGAGCTCAAGTTTTGCTTCCTCAATCAAATCTGTTCAAATTTGCAGTAACGCATGCTTTAAATTTAGATTATAACTGGTATAAATCACGCAAGCTATCTAAAAAAAAAAATCCAAAAGAGTGATATCGTTCAAACATAAAACTGGAAAGAGAAATCAACGCATGCATTTATCACAATTTTCGTGTAGCGTTCAAACAAGAAGAACTGGAAATAAATCTCTTGCCTAAACGCATGCACTCAAAAATCAACGCTTGCATTTATTTCTTACGTTTTCAAACCTTCCTATTTATCTCCCCTTTTTATTTCGCAAGTTTATCTATAAATACTTTGCCTCATTCACATAAGTTTTCATATCTCCTTGTTTGTCCCTCTCTGGTACAAGCTTCTATCAGGTAAATAATTTGCATTGTTTATTTCTTTGCTTCTTCCAATTTTCCTTCCTCCTTCTTGTGTTCTCTGATTTCCTTGCTCGGCTACTTCCCCATCATGCCGTGCCATTTATAAATACATATAAAACTTTGTTAGTAGTAGGCTGGAAGAAATGATATAAATTGATTGTAGGAAGCTAGACTATGGAATTAGTGTAGTTATGATGTAGTTAGTGGTATTGTGGATTTGGATAAGTGCAGTTTGAAGAGGAAGGCATAGAAAGAAAAAAAAAAAGAATTACAATTTAATAATGGAGAAGATAAATTGATAAGGAGAAAATGATATGAAATGTTGTTTAATTCAAATAAACAATATTGTATGAATAAATCTTGGGTGAATATAATAAAATGACATTTATTTCAATTTTTAATGGTTGAAATAAATTTAAGATGGTTAAAAATAAATTTAACTATTTATTTGAGAATTTGGGTGGATAAATATCAATGGATTGTATTTATTATGGTTAATAAAAGGATATTGGTGATGTATACCAATAATCACCTTTTAATGTTTAATAATAAAAGTAAAAGAAGAAATAATTTGCCTAAACATGATGAACATGTATGTGAAATAAAGTATTATTTAATGAATTCGAATGTAGTTAGTGGCTACATTTGATTAAATCGAATAATTTGAACAGTATTGTGTTTGTTGCCAATATTGTCATTTTATTTAAATAAATATATATGAGAATGAAAATAATTGATCATGATAAATATGATTAAAAATGTGAGAAATAATTTAATAATGTCTAAACATGTATTTGTTTTGTTTGGGTGCATAACATCTTTTTATTCAATCAATTGTATTAAATTTGCAATTTATTTTGCAATTTATTCAATTTATTTTATGCATGCGTACGGTTGAAGTATGGGCCTAGGATATGTTGAGACGGTTAGCGGGTTGTAGTAGTCGAGCAAGTTGAACTAAATTTCTTTTATTCTATTCGTTCCAGTTGTTCTGAAATTTTGCTTTGACCGTAATTTTTAAATTCGCATACTTGGTATTTGGATCCTATAGATTTAAGTCAAGGCTTTGCATCCGCCGAAGTTTGATCGTGCTTTCCGTTTTTTTTTCCGAAGTAGATACCGTGTTTGATTTAGATCCACTGCAGCGTTTAAGGTGAGTATTTCTCACCAGACATATGTACATATATTTTGTGAATTATCGCAAGTGTATGTGTAAAAATTTTATTTAAATATTATCTGTCTGTAGTATAACGTAGAATGATGAATCCCATTTAAATTGACACCTCATCAGTTATTATCTGTTGTATTATTTCTGCAGTTATATTATATTATTGTTTATTTACTGCTTAAATCACCACTGCAAGTTCCCTGTTAAATTTAGATTGTTGTGGGCTGAAATGATAGGCCTAAATGATGATTACTGTGCTATTATTATGTTAACTGTTTAACTGTTAACTTGGGATTGCGGGTTGAAATGATAGAACCCGGGGTTTGTAAATTACGGATTGAAATGATATAAATCCGTATCACTTGACCTAGGCTAGAAAACTATATACAGGCCCGTGGTCCTTATAATATTTTCTGAAATATTTAAAATTATTTTGGAAGTTAAATATTTGATTTAATATCTTTAAAGGATTTTATATTGATTTTGAATGAGTTATAAATGTTAATAAATAAATAAATAAATATTTGAATAAAATTTTGGAATATAACTTATTTTGGAAATTCTGGATTTTTGAAAGGATAAGATTTCAGTTAAGAAATATATATATAAGTTATATTTGGAAATATTTATTAAGTTAAACAATCTACTAAAGCATTTAAATGCTGTCTTTTGGAATTGGACTAGTTTTACTCGTAACTTTAGGTAGCATTTCCTAAGTGCTATAGAATCTGGAATTTGATTGTTTTGAAATTTAAGGAATTTGATAAATTATATTTATGTTTAAGTTTTGGAGACCTTTAAGATATGAGATTTATAACTGGATTTTTCTTAATAAATTTAAGATGAACATTCTAGTGTTAAGTAAATTTTGAAATTATTTAATGGCATAATTTTGGAGTTTTATCTATGGAATTTATAGGAATATTCAAGACGAAATAATAAACACTAATTTGTTGAAAGAAAAAAATATCCAACCTTAGTTTTGAATATTAATACTCCAATTGGATATATATATAGGAATTGAAATGGTCTTGGGAACATGAAGTGATATTTAAATTATGGTTTAAAATAAAGAAATATATTTGTAAAGCTATGTAAATTATCTTCTTTACAAAGTAACCATAAAGTTAAACCATTTATATCCAAACCATTTGTGTTTTGGGAGTTATGTTTTTTTTAAAAGAAAAATTTCCAATATATTATGGTTTAAAGGTATAATTCAAATATTTGGTTTCCAGATATTATAAATTTTAAGCAGTATGGTTTTGGAAAAGAATTATATTTGAATATAACGATATCATGTTGTTTTGGGTTTTAAATGATATCGTATTTATAGTTTTGAAATGGAAATGTTTATACTGGTTTTAAAGTATAAATTGTTTTTAAATGACCACGGGTTATAATAACGATGGGTTGGCAAAGAGACCGGGATCGGATATGGACATACTCTCTGTCGATACCGAAAACCACTTTGACCAACCGTGTACGCGGTGGAGATTCCAGAATGAAGTAGGTCGGTGGTGGCGTTTCCTGTAAGGTAAATACGTGGACCCGACTCCCGTGAGTTGGCATAAGGTGGCTAAAACAGGAGCAATTCCAGGCCAATGAGGTCATTCCTCTGATCGGACGCTCCTCTTCGATATTATACTATGATCTTGGATTGATTCAGTGGCCACTTCTATATTTTGATTTTGGGGGAGTTAGTTCGAGGTGGGCGGCAGCTGCGCGCTGCGCGTTACCATCAGCCTGGATAGCAATTGGTATATCTACCCTGGCATTGCCTAGTTGTGCCGTGTCACCTACCCTATCGCGCCTTGTACGAGTTTGGTTTTCTCCCGTAGCCCGTGTGGTATCCTCTAGTGGCTTCCCGATCAGGAGGGACTATGATATTGGATGGACTACTGGGACTATTACGTGTTAAGGGCTATATGGGTAACCCCTTAACGCTATTAAAAAGTAAGTTTATTTTATAAATAGACACTAGTATAATAGCGCAATATACTACATAGTAAATAGTTTGACGGATCCTTAGAGGATGGGCGGTCCCAAGCATCCTTTAAGTTACTTGCTCTATATTACAGTACACTTGAATTAGCTTACATTATATAAGTATGTATGTCCTGACTCGAGTGTTATGTTTTATTTTTACGCTCGGGTCAGCCTGAGTTGCAGCTTCAATTTCTTCTCCGTAGCTAGGACACTCAGTAGATCATTCGCGCTGCTGGAAGTTGTTTCAGCCTTTATCTTTTCTGGAATTCAAGACTTTGAAGACTCTATCTCTATTTATGTCTTAAAATTTGTATTGAGGATTATAGACAATGTAAGTTCTGTTTTGTTGAAGTTATATCAGTGGCTTCATGAACCACTAAATTTTTAATTTCCGCTGCGAGATTCTGATATCTGTGTATGTGATTCTGTGATCTATTTATTGTTTATTCTGAGTTTTGCCAAATTTATTCTACAACGCAGTATTTTGAACAATTCAAGTCCAACAATGTGCGGATGCGAAGGGTTGGAAATACTGGGTCGTTACATTTGGTATCAGAGCTTTGGTTCTAGGCAAAACTTAGAATGTATGGTAAATTTGATTTACAGAATCACGTTCATTCGAGATTGAACCACTCTCTTTTCGAATTTTGGAACATTCCCTACGGTTCCAAAGCTCATTCGTATCCCTCACTTTTTCATCTGCTTTAGATTCTGGAGTATCTCATAACTCCACTTCGGATGATCTTTATTGTAAATTGGCGGTCTCGCCATTATTCTAATAAAGGGGTGAAACTCCTTTACCATTAGCATTGATTCACCGGAGATTTATATTTATCCTCGGTTTATATGCTAGTATCTTTGGTTATTCCAAATTCTATCTCTTCGGATCAAATGTAGATTTACCCCAACCACATCGATATGGCTCTTTAAGTCACGGATGACTAGGTCAAGGTTGTCCACGACTTATATAGACTTACCCAGTTTCCTTATTCTGATCTTCTGATTTCAATTTATCTTGAATTCTATTTGATTTGAGTTCATCAAATTTGAGTCTCTATCCTGGTTTGAGAAGTTTATTCCTATATTTGAAATTAAAATCTAATATTATATATATGAGTATAATTTTCAAAATTTTATAATTAATTTAACTAGTTGTCAAGAGATAATAGTTTTGATTTTATTTATGGTGTTGTAAGCCATGTGTTTGTCTAATAAATAAGTGAATATAAAACAATGGTTATAAATTAATTTGGAAACAGAAATGAATTTAAAACTAAAACTTGAGAATTAAATTTCTGATGATTTCAAACCTTGTGTTTAAATTTTAAAAGGATGTAATAAGTATTTTTGTATAGAAATTTGTTTCCAAAGAAATTTTAAAATTAGTGCTTTTCTCTTTGTCGCTGGAAAATAATTTCGGTGATGACTGCAGCATCATCGACATTCATTTTCGAGTTTCGAAGTGAAAAGACCATTCTGTAGTCTGGCTACAGTGTTTCCTTGAGATTTTAATTGATTTGAATTTCTAAAGTATGACTTAATATATATAGATATATAATTTAAATTTGATTTGACATATTAGGTATATATATTTAGTTATCTCTAAATGGTTTGAAGGGAATCAGGAATTTAATTCTTAAAGTTATCTTGAGGAAGGAAAATAAATATAATAACAAAAATTTGAATAAAAAGGTTCCAATTGGAGATAATTAAATTGAAAGTTTTATTTGTATAACACCCAATTTCATTTAATATAACTTACCTTGATTTTCAAAAGTTAACATGTAATTGGATAATATACAATATAAAAGGATTTTATGAGTGGTTATAATAAATATTATACACTTAAATTTTAGTTATAAAAGATTAATGGGGATAAATAAGGAAAAGGAATTTAAGGAATTTTATTCAAATGTCTTAATAATCAAATTAATTTAATATGGAGCCGTAAATCTAACCAAGAGATTTTAATAAAAGGTTATTTCCTGAAATGAATATGTTTGTGTAATAAACAAGGTATCTTTGAATAAGGAAAATATATTTGAAAGGGATATTTTTGGAGTAAGGATTATATATCTTCAAATCATAGTTTAATTGATGTCTAAATAAATAGTTAAGACGTATTCTAATATCACTAAATTTTGATAATTGAGAATTGGTTTTCAAATGGAAATTCAAGGGTAACTTATTGAAGGAATATCTTATTTATAAGATAAGTATTTTTAATAAAGTGTTAGGTTATTTGTTAAAATTCAGAGTTAAGTACATAATAAACTGATTAGGAATACTATTATATCTACTATAGCATATTATGAGTGCTGCTGTTTCTAAAAATAAAATGTTTTGGAAATTTTTTTTTGAACTTAGGAATATTTCAACCTTGAAATGAATATTGTTTGGCATTGAATTTAAAAGGTATAAATGAAGATTATTTTAAAGGTATTATGATTTTAGTAGCATGATTTCCAAATTTATAAATTTAATGATTTCAAAGCATTATGATTGCAAATTTATTATCTTATTTGTTTTCAAACTATCTTTAAGTGTCCTTGGTTTCCCTATCTGCTACAGAATGAGGAGGCTATTGCTTATACCAGTCTATTTAGAAATCTTTTCTATAATCTTTAAAAATCTTTGTTACTCATCGGGGCCTGAGCACCGCTTACCACCCATAGACCGACGGTCGAACTGAAAAGAGTAAAACCGATTCTAGAAGATCTTCTTCGTGCTTCAAATCCGGAACTATTCGTTTAAAGTTCTTGTTTATCTAGCTTATCTTCCTTTGTTTCTTTTCTTTTGTTCCTTTTCGAGGACGAAAAGTTCTTAAGTGGGGGAGAGTGTAACAGCCCTAGTTTTTAGCTATTTATTTCTTTTAATTTTTTTGTTTTTAGGAATATAATTTATATAAATTGTGTTTACCAATATTGTTTAAATATTTAATTTAGAGAATTAAACTCGTTAATTTAATATGATTTTTGTAACTAAATTTAAGAAGAAGAAAAAAAAAAAGGAAATTTTTATAATGTATAATGAAGTGTGTGGTAACTAAATGTTTTGGATATTATAATAATATCTGTTGTTATACCCATTCCCTAAAAATAATGAAAAGGAGAAAATTTGTAACATATTAAAGTAGTTAATTAATTATGTTAATTTGGTAGGTTATGACATGCAAATCATGTTGGTGGAATATTCTCAATTTTGACATATTAATTATGTTAGCAGTGAACATTGTTAAGCAATTTAAAACAATGAAACTTACAATCAATTTATTTGATAAATCTACCTTATTCCTAGTTAGCAATTCAAAACTTGAATAAAGGCACATACGGATATTTTAAAATGGAGTTAATGACAATTAATAGATATTTCAAAAAGAAATTTATGACAATTAATAGAGAAATTAATTGTAAAATTTCAGTAGTTGACCAGAATTAATTTATTGAATAATTAATGCAAATTAATAAAATTGATGAAAGATAAATAAGTTAATTCTTTTGGTTAATGGCATGAGGACACGAGGTTAATCCCCATTTTGTAGGAGAAATCTGCCCGTGTAACCAGTCCGGCTACCAGTGCCTACAAAGCGGACGGATTAATGTGAGACGTCGCAGGATTGATAATTAACAAAAAGGGTTAATTAACTAATTAAGTTAGTAACCAAATTTGAGTATGTAATTAAAGGAGGATAATTAATTGGTAATATGGTAATTAATTGAAATCAATTAAGGAGGGTAATTAAAAGGGATAAGGTAATCAATTGAAATCAATTAAAGGCAATTAAAGGGGAATTAATTGATTAGAAGAATATGGAAATCAAATTTGCCTTCCTTTGCGCGTGACACAAAATTTTATTCTTTTAACATTTTGACATTTGCCTCTTACCATTTGTTTCTTGAGCATGTCACTGTATTCATTTATTCACGCAGCCTTATCCACAAAAATATCAACTCTTCCAATTGCCATTTTTCCTCTCACCTAAATTAAATGCATTCAAAATTTAATCTTGCCTATCTTTGCAAATTTTCGCATACCCATTATATCTCTCTGTTTCCACTGCGTTTGTTTTGCAATAAATAAATTTTTCGAACCATTGATCAAGTAAATATTTATGTAAGCATTTATTACTTTTGCCTTTTCAGTTAAAAGCTTTTTCATTGCTTACCATAAATCACGCAAGAGCTCAAGTTTTGCTTCCTCAATCAAATCTGTTCAAATTTGCAGTAACGCATGCTTTAAATTTAGATTATAACTGGTATAAATCACGCAAGCTATCTAAAAAAAAAAATCCAAAAGAGTGATATCGTTCAAACATAAAACTGGAAAGAGAAATCAACGCATGCATTTATCACAATTTTCGTGTAGCGTTCAAACAAGAAGAACTGGAAATAAATCTCTTGCCTAAACGCATGCACTCAAAAATCAACGCTTGCATTTATTTCTTACGTTTTCAAACCTGCCTATTTATCTCCCCTTTTTATTTCGCAAGTTTATCTATAAATACTTTGCCTCATTCACATAAGTTTTCATATCTCCTTGTTTGTCCCTCTCTGGTACAAGCTTCTATCAGGTAAATAATTTGCATTGTTTATTTCTTTGCTTCTTCCAATTTTCCTTCCTCCTTCTTGTGTTCTCTGATTTCCTTGCTCGGCTACTTCCCCATCATGCCGTGCCATTTATAAATACATATAAAACTTTGTTAGTAGTAGGCTGGAAGAAATGATATAAATTGATTGTAGGAAGCTAGACTATGGAATTAGTGTAGTTATGATGTAGTTAGTGGTATTGTGGATTTGGATAAGTGCAGTTTGAAGAGGAAGGCATAGAAAGAAAAAAAAAAAGAATTACAATTTAATAATGGAGAAGATAAATTGATAAGGAGAAAATGATATGAAATGTTGTTTAATTCAAATAAACAATATTGTATGAATAAATCTTGGGTGAATATAATAAAATGACATTTATTTCAATTTTTAATGGTTGAAATAAATTTAAGATGGTTAAAAATAAATTTAACTACTTATTTGAGAATTTGGGTGGATAAATATCAATGGATTGTATTTATTATGGTTAATAAAAGGATATTGGTGATGTATACCAATAATCACCTTTTAATGTTTAATAATAAAAGTAAAAGAAGAAATAATTTGCCTAAACATGATGAACATGTATGTGAAATAAAGTATTATTTAATGAATTCGAATGTAGTTAGTGGCTACATTTGATTAAATCGAATAATTTGAACAGTATTGTGTTTGTTGCCAATATTGTCATTTTATTTAAATAAATATATATGAGAATGAAAATAATTGATCATGATAAATATGATTAAAAATGTGAGAAATAATTTAATAATGTCTAAACATGTATTTGTTTTGTTTGGGTGCATAACATCTTTTTATTCAATCAATTGTATTAAATTTGCAATTTATTTTGCAATTTATTCAATTTATTTTATGCATGCGTACGGTTGAAGTATGGGCCTAGGATATGTTGAGACGGTCAGCGGGTTGTAGTAGTCGAGCAAGTTGAACTAAATTTCTTTTATTCTATTCGTTCCAGTTGTTCTGAAATTTTGCTTTGACCGTAATTTTTAAATTCGCATACTTGGTATTTGGATCTTATAGATTTAAGTCAAGGCTTTGCATCCGCCGAAGTTTGATCGTGCTTTCCGTTTTTTTTTTCCGAAGTAGATACCGTGTTTGATTTAGATCCACTGCAGCGTTTAAGGTGAGTATTTCTCACCAGACATATGTACATATATTTTGTGAATTATCGCAAGTGTATGTGTAAAAATTTTATTTAAATATTATCTGTCTGTAGTATAACGTAGAATGATGAATCCCATTTAAATTGACACCTCATCAGTTATTATCTGTTGTATTATTTCTGCAGTTATATTATATTATTGTTTATTTACTGCTTAAATCACCACTGCAAGTTCCCTGTTAAATTTAGATTGTTGTGGGCTGAAATGATAGGCCTAAATGATGATTACTGTGCTATTATTATGTTAACTGTTTAACTGTTAACTTGGGATCGCGGGTTGAAATGATAGAACCCGGGGTTTGTAAATTACGGATTGAAATGATATAAATCCGTATCACTTGACCTAGGCTAGAAAACTATATACAGGCCCGTGGTCCTTATAATATTTTCTGAAATATTTAAAATTATTTTGGAAGTTAAATATTTGATTTAATATCTTTAAAGGATTTTATATTGATTTTGAATGAGTTATAAATGTTAATAAATAAATAAATAAATATTTGAATAAAATTTTGGAATATAACTTATTTTGGAAATTCTGGATTTTTGAAAGGATAAGATTTCAGTTAAGAAATATATATATAAGTTATATTTGGAAATATTTATTAAGTTAAACAATCTACTAAAGCATTTAAATGCTGTCTTTTGGAATTGGACTAGTTTTACCCGTAACTTTAGGTAGCATTTCCTAAGTGCTATAGAATCTGGAATTTGATTGTTTTGAAATTTAAGGAATTTGATAAATTATATTTATGTTTAAGTTTTGGAGACCTTTAAGATATGAGATTTATAACTGGATTTTTCTTAATAAATTTAAGATGAACATTCTAGTGTTAAGTAAATTTTGAAATTATTTAATGGCATAATTTTGGAGTTTTATCTATGGAATTTATGGGAATATTCAAGACGAAATAATAAACACTAATTTGTTGAAAGAAAAAAATATCCAACCTTAGTTTTGAATATTAATACTCCAATTGGATATATATATAGGAATTGAAATGGTCTTGGGAACATGAAGTGATATTTAAATTATGGTTTAAAATAAAGAAATATATTTGTAAAGCTATGTAAATTATCTTCTTTACAAAGTAACCATAAAGTTAAACCATTTATATCCAAACCATTTGTGTTTTGGGAGTTATGTTTTTTTTAAAAGAAAAATTTCCAATATATTATGGTTTAAAGGTATAATTCAAATATTTGGTTTCCAGATATTATAAATTTTAAGCAGTATGGTTTTGGAAAAGAATTATATTTGAATATAACGATATCATGTTGTTTTGGGTTTTAAATGATATCGTATTTATAGTTTTGAAATGGAAATGTTTATACTGGTTTTAAAGTATAAATTGTTTTTAAATGACCACGGGTTATAATAACGATGGGTTGGCAAAGAGACCGGGATCGGATATGGACATACTCTCTGTCGATACCGAAAACCACTTTGACCAACCGTGTACGCGGTGGAGATTCCAGAATGAAGTAGGTCGGTGGTGGCGTTTCCTGTAAGGTAAATACGTGGACCCGACTCCCGTGAGTTGGCATAAGGTGGCTAAAACAGGAGCAATTCCAGGCCAATGAGGTCATTCCTCTGATCGGACGCTCCTCTTCGATATTATACTATGATCTTGGATTGATTCAGTGGCCACTTCTATATTTTGATTTTGGGGGAGTTAGTTCGAGGTGGGCGGCAGCTGCGCGCTGCGCGTTACTATCAGCCTGGATAGCAATTGGTATATCTACCCTGGCATTGCCTAGTTGTGCCGTGTCACCTACCCTATCGCGCCTTGTACGAGTTTGGTTTTCTCCCGTAGCCCGTGTGGTATCCTCTAGTGGCTTCCCGATCAGGAGGGACTATGATATTGGATGGACTACTGGGACTATTACGTGTTAAGGGCTATATGGGTAACCCCTTAACGCTATTAAAAAGTAAGTTTATTTTATAAATAGACACTAGTATAATAGCGCAATATACTACATAGTAAATAGTTTGACGGATCCTTAGAGGATGGGCGGTCCCAAGCATCCTTTAAGTTACTTGCTCTATATTACAGTACACTTGAATTAGCTTACATTATATAAGTATGTATGTCCTGACTCGAGTGTTATGTTTTATTTTTACGCTCGGGTCAGCCTGAGTTGCAGCTTCAATTTCTTCTCCGTAGCTAGGACACTCAGTAGATCATTCGCGCTGCTGGAAGTTGTTTCAGCCTTTATCTTTTCTGGAATTCAAGACTTTGAAGACTCTATCTCTATTTATGTCTTAAAATTTGTATTGAGGATTATAGACAATGTAAGTTCTGTTTTGTTGAAGTTATATCAGTGGCTTCATGAACCACTAAATTTTTAATTTCCGCTGCGAGATTCTGATATCTGTGTATGTGATTCTGTGATCTATTTATTGTTTATTCTGAGTTTTGCCAAATTTATTCTACAACGCAGTATTTTGAACAATTCAAGTCCGACAATGTGCGGATGCGAAGGGTTGGAAATACTGGGTCGTTACAGTTATACCAAATTAAATCCGAAACTCGAGGACTGAACACCGATCTCACTTTAAATTGTTTCAAATATATACATATATCTTTCGAAAATATCAAATCATACTTCGGAATTTGAAATAAAAAACGGTTTATAAAATCACTCATATAGCGAAGCTATTAAAGTGGCCTCTCCCCTACTATGAAACTCAAAAATCAATGTCGATGTTGCGTGCACTCATCACCGAAATTATTTTCCAACGACATAAGTGAGTTCTGGACTTCTATTTTCTTGAAGACTTCTTTGAAATTTTTTTTCGAAATCCTTGGAACTCATTTGAAGTCATTTGAAACATTTCTTATTCAGAAAATACTTTCAAATCTTATTATTATATATTTCAAAATCTTAAATCAATTTTCAAAAATACCGGAGTCCAATCTCTCGAATTTCAAATTCAAAACCTTTCGATTATAAATCATTTTTATATAAATAATTTTTCTTATAATATTTTCAAAATTTCACATTCTTTCAAAATTTCAAACTTCCGTTTTTTTCCTAAAAAAGATATGTAATTCTTATCGAAAATATTTCACTTTTATATATAGAATAAAATCATAGTTACCCAAATAAAAATTTCGGCATATAAAACAATTTTAAAATACAAACAAAACCCGATTTTCAAAGGATGATTCAAGAATGGATTTTAAAACAAAGATAGAGATTTAATTTAGAGGAATTCCAATCAATAGAATCCTGAATCGAAGATAGACTCGATCGAAGATGAGATAACTAAATTACAAAATAGAAGATGGATATACTTCTATAAATCGCGGGCGACCTTTACCGGTCAACCGTGATTTCAAAATTAGATCGGTGCAGAATTCTAAGGCAATTCGACATTCGATCGCCAGAGATATAATTCGGAATAACAAGAAATAGTAGCATCTAAACCGAGGGATACATAAATCTCCGGTGAATCAATGCCAATCGTAAAGGAGTTTCACCCTCTTTACAAATCATTCAGTGGAGTCATTAGATACTCCAGAATCAAAAGAATATAAATAGAGAGAGACAAGAATGAATTTTTGAACCACAGGGAATGTTCCAAAGTTCAAAGGAAATCGAGTCAAAAGTAAGAGATTCAACTCGAACGAAAGTGATTCTGTAAATAAATTTACCATATATGCTAAGTTTTGCCTAGAGCTAAAGCTCTGATACAAACTGTAACGACCCGCTATTTTAGACCATTCAAATCGACAATAATACTATACATGTCCGACTTGAATAATTCAAAATACCGAATTGTTAATTTAAATTTGGCAAAATATATACAGTAAATAAATCAATCACAGATACAAAGTAGTACAATAATACGCAGCGGAATAAATGAATAGTAGTTCATGAAGCTACTATATAACAAAGTTAGAAATAAAATACATCAGAATATCCCAGATACAGTGAAATCTCCAATGCAACAGATGACTTCTCTTAACGAATCAGCTGGAAGTGATGAAAGCTAAGCGATAGTTGGATCTCCAAATGAAGCTCCAAACTCCAAAGGTGAGTCTCAATGCTGTATCACTCAGTCTGGCCCGAGCATAAAGCAAAACACAAAATACTCGAGTCAGGATTAACATTCTTATATCAATAAATCAAACTCAAGTGAAATATCAACTGAAATAAAATTTACTTAGAGGATGTTTGGGATAACCATCCTCTAAGGATCCCTGGAACTATCTATAGGGTAGAAATATACACTATGTCACCGTGGTCATCTCAATTTTATTTATTATTCAGAAACAAAATATCATTTCACATCAAATATATTTGTTTTCAAATTTGATCACTTTCACAGTTACGATTCAAATCTACTCCAATCAAAAATTCAAATCTAGTCAACTCTCAATTTATCAAATTTAAAATTCAACTCAATTCCAAAATAACCACTTCAACTTTATCTATCTCAAAATTTGGATTTGTAATCACAAAATACCCCTTTATATTTCAATATATTTCAAACTTTAAGTATTCAACGTTTCAAACTAAATTTTATTCAATTTAGTTATCTAAATAATAATTTTAAATTTTAGTTCAACCTAAATTCTCATTTTTATTCAATTTAGTTTCTAGATAACAATTCAACTATATAGATTTCAAGTACAGATCTGAATCTCAAAATAACCCATTTAAATTCTAATATAGTTCAAAGCTTTAATATTTAAATGTTCAATTTAACAGTTTCATAAAGATCTCGATTAACCTCATTATTATTTAGTCTTGAAATGCTCCCTCATTTGATTCAATATCATTTAAGTAATCTTAAATTATATTTTACTCAATATTTTATTTTAGTTTATTTAAACGTGAAATATTCATTAAATCACTTAAATCAAAAATCCAGTTATAAAAATCATACCTTTAGATTTTCCATTTAATAATTTCAAATCGATTTAATTAAATAAATCCTTATTTAAATACCATTTTTAATAAATTCAAATTTATCTCCCAATCTTAATTATTCAAGTTATTACAAGAAAATCTTTTTGAAATATAGGTTTACATAAATACTTAACCATATTATGTGTATTAAATCAATTCTAATTTAAATCAAATATTACTACCAAAATCTATATATAAAATTTCCATCTTAAGAATCAATATTTATTTAACCGTATATTTCTCTCCAAAATCATAGAAATCGTTTCAAAATATTTATATATGGACCAACGATGTCTGTATATATTTTCTATCATATGGTCAAGTGCTACGGATATTTATCATTTTAGTCCGTCCACTAAATGATATATGGGTGGATATCATTTCAATCTATAACGATTTTCTCCTATCCTAAAGTTCGTTCGGGTATGTATCATTTCAACCCATAGTGAATACTATACTAACAGGGCACTTGCAGAGTGATAAGAGATATGATAATAATATAACAACATGCATATATCATCAATAACAGTATAATATAAACAATAGGATATGGTGTCATATCCCACAAGTGAACAGTTATAGATAATAGCATAAATATAACAATTTAAATAACTACAGCAACATACTTCAATTGTTGTTTCAATTGAAATAAAATTTAATAAATATAAGAACGTTAATCGTGAGTGCTTGCTCATCTTTCGGGGCTAAAGAGAATAGACAATGAAGTTTAGTTACGAATTCCAAAGCAAAACGCTAGATAGACACGATTCGACGAAGAAAATAGGCACGATGAACAAAGATGATAAATGGAAGAGAAAAAAAATCGAATTCAAATTAGCACTAGATCGATGAAGATGGATGATATAAGTGAACTTACAATTATATATAATTATATATAACTATTTACATACATAAAACATATTCTAAATTTAATATACATACATTTCAAATCATTGTTTTTAAACTAAACACATATACAATAAAAAAAATCAAACATATATGCAATATATATGTTGAAATAATACTTACTAAAATAAAAACTTATATATAATGTATGTTCATTGCAACATATCAACAGCCGCGTATATAACTTTTATACTTTATCTCATAAAATATAAAGTGTATAAACTTTTATAACTTAATAAACTTTATATTATAAATATACTATATACACTTAAAACCTGCGCATGTGATACTTATATTTAAATAATAATATAACCAGAAACATATTATAGTTATAAATATACATACATATTCATATGTGCTTAAAAAAAATTCAAAACGTCAATAAAACTAACTACTGACTCACAACATCCTATATAACCAGATGTATAACAAATATATGATATATACTCATCTTAAAATAGTAAAATATAGAATGACAAAACAAAGCAGCCTGGATATAATATATATATGTAACGCACCAGATGTTCAAAATACAGCTATCTTAAACTCATATATAATGTAAACTTTACATATATAATAACTCGTATTAGCATATATCATAAAATTTTATATAAACCTTATAGTATATAAATAACTTACTTTATATAATAAAAGAACCTATGCAAGTTAAAATATGTAAGCTAATATAGGCTGCGGCCATTTAAAAAAAAAAAAAATCAAAATACATTATATACTTAAACAACAATAAATTATGTACACAGTACATATTAAAAATTAATTTAGTCTTACTATACATATCATATAATAATAATATATATATATATATATATATATATATATATATATATAACAAATCGATTTATATAAGCGAAATATATATACCATATATACGCATACGCATACAAACAAACTATAACATTTATAAAACCTTCATACATAACCCAGATCAGATACTTTATAAACTCTATCATATATGACTTACATTTTTTTTCTCTCAAACTCAACTATAAGAAACTATATACATAGATATATAACAAAAGTTATTGGAAAAATCAAATTTAAAATAATAATATTTTCTGCAACTAAATAATTAAATCATATTAAATACACATACTTTTTTTCTTCTCTGTGAACATGGACGCAAAGGCCAGGAGGGTGGTAGCACGATGGTGACATGCAAGTGGAGGAAGCTTTGGCAAGCAAGTTCGATTATCACAGGGAGAAGAAGGAGGAGGGGAGAGGAAGAAGGAGGGGACGTGCAGAGGTGGTTTTGAAGATAAGGTAAAATTTTAAACATATTTTTATTATTTTATAAACACAAGTGCAGAGAGAGGATATAGGCTAGTCAGAGGAAGAGGAAGTAACAGTAGGCATAAACCCAAAGTTATAAATGCAGAGGGAAAAACTCTTTGCACAATTTAAGGCGAGCTTTAAATTTTTAATAAATACAAAACATATCTAAGTTTATACGTTTATAACTTTCCAGCTGTAGTGTATATATATAATGAACAGTCATAATGAAAGAAGTGGAAACAGGGAGCGTAGCAAAAGAAAAGGTTAGAAAAATAAAAATTTCACCTTTAAATTCCGAAGATTAATAAGGTAATGTACCTCTTTAATGAAATGTACAGCAACGGTCACAAGCTAAAATTTAGCTAAAAGTTTAAAGAAATGAGGGGAAGATGGGTTTTTAAATTAATCACTTCCCAGAATTAATATGTCAATGAAAAAAGGAAAGGAGATGAATCAGGGAAACGTATTATAACTTATATATATCTATCAAACGAATAGATGGAAAAAAAGGTGAGCAGGTGAGTAAAAGTGGAAACTGATTTATAAGCGAAATGGAATGTGAGCTGTTGCCTGGGAAGAAAATGGAACGGTTTAAAAATTAAAGGCAATGGACTGCTGAAATTAAATGAGTATAAAACATGTAAAAGTTATATACTGAAACGGCTATAAATTTCACTTATTATTATAAAACGGGGAATAACGAAAGGCAAGGACGATGATTTCAAAGTTTATTAATGGCTAGGAATGGGGAAGTCTATCTGTGAATTGGAAAAATCATTAAGCAATTGAAATTTTAACGGTAGAAAAAGTAACAGCTACACACTGTTTTAGAAATAATCAAAGCAATTAATAGCTTGATTGGACAGCAAGAATAAATATGGAAGGACACGTTATAAAGGCAAAATGAACCGTTTGAAAATAAATAAAAGAAATGATGGCAATAAAACAGATGTGCCTTGAATTTCCCCAAATAAATTATTTTATGAACATCAATTATTACTGACTTAAATTGAACAGAATCACACCCTGAAATATACTTTCTTAATTTTTGATGAAAATTTATAATTTGCCACATTTAACTATACGAAATCCAAATGTAAAATTTTATTTCAAAATATTATTATTTAAAATTTCTCAAAAATCAAATTAAATACGCTAAATAAAACCATCAAAAATTATCAAAATTTTACGGGTCGTTACAAAACTATTTCATTTACCAAATTTCAAAACAATATTATGTCGGTTTTCCTTGTCCAAGTGTTTAGAAATCCCCGTCGATACCGTGGTGTCCCACGTACAGACCAAAATTCATAAACCACTCAACAGATAAATTAACACAATAAAAATATTTTATAGCACTAACAAATACGCTTTTGTATATATATACACACTCAAACTCATTTTAGGGTGTCACTTGCCCTATCTCTAATGAGTTTACCCTACCAAAGCCTCGCTCAACCTAAGCTCTGATACCCCATGTAACGATCTGCCCTTTCGATCATCAAAAGTCGACATTAATACGTCCACGGTATTCACGTGCTGAACATCAGAGTGCCGAAAAGACAGAATGTCGGGGTAAAAGAAAGAAAAGACAAAACATAATCTTACATCGTGATGAGTAATATATAATATACAATAGATCTTTACAAAAGAAAACTATAATATGCATACATCAATTAGATTCGACGAACCGGTCATCAGTTTAGACAGTTATAATAACATGTACAAATGCTGATAATTACAAATAATAAATGCAGCAAAAATAAAATATACGTGAATACGTCTTGGAGGCATCTAACTCGTCTTCTGAAGCTCCAAAGCGTTCATAACTAAATCTGGAAATATGCTCCGGCTGACCCGAGCATTATAAGAAAATAACATCCGGATCAGTCTGGTAAACCAGTGAGAAACACATATCAAATAAATTTTTAATGTTATAAAACCTTTCAAAAATAAAAATATCTCTTAAGACCACGTCGCACATAAACACAAACGAGTTTTTACTTTATGATAATCAAACAATTTCAAATAGACTTTTAATGTTTAGCGCTTAAAATAAATATCTTTAGTAATAGTTGGCTTGAAAACGCATTCTTTTGGTCCGACCGTGAAGTTCCAAAAATGCCCTTATATTTCTTTATTAAACGTTGTAATACATTCGGTGTCACCTTCTTTCAATGTCAGCGCGAAATACAAAAAATGTCTCTCTCCTTATATTATCAAAATCTTGTATCACTTAAATATAGGATCTGACAGTTACAAATTCATAGTTTCTTTTATAAATATTTACCAAGTCTAAATGCAACAACAACAACAACTAAGCCATTATTTCCAAACAAGTTGGGGTTGGCTAGAGATGGAAGCTAAAACAACAAGTCTTAATATTACTTAAAAATAGGATCTAATAAATGAACTACTTTACAAATTCATTTTTTTATTAATTAATAATATAAATAAAAATTTAAGCTAAAAAAATTATATATTGAAACTTAGAAATCATAATTCAAATTAACTACGTATGATTCAACACAGAAATATGTCTAAATATTTGTGAAAATTATTATTTTTGAACGTATTAAACAAATACAATTTATAGAAAAACAATTTAGGTACGTTCATCACGCGCGATGCGCGTGCCGTTACACTCGTTTAACATAACTGAAATGCTTGCATCTCACATTTCAGCATAGTTGGGCACAACTAAGTCCATACAACGCTTATTGGAAAATGGATTCCATCAATGACAAATCTATTGGGGTATCGAATGTCACAGTACACTATAGAAAAATGTACAAAGGGCCCGGCATGGACCCCTGCATGGAAAGACAGACTTACCCTTTACTGGATAGTATCGAATATGTCACCACCCCGGTTGCCGTCCAACAACCACACCGAGTCACGAGTATACATAAATGGGTCAATATACAACCAGAGATTTAATTTCATAGGGAAATCAACCTTGGTTAAGCACATAAACAACCACTAAGCCTCATTAATTAATCCTTTCATTAATTAAAACCACTCTGTAAATACTTGTATCAAAATACTATTACAAAGATATATTCACAACCCTCGATACTCTGTTCAATACTTGAAAAATATTGACATACTTATATCAACAGTATAAGTATATTCGTAAAACATTTCATTTTCAATACTTAGAAAACTTTTTCATATACTTATATCAACATTATAAGTATATTCACAAAATACTACATTTTCAATACTTAGAAAATGCACTCATATACTTATCTCAATGGTATAAGTATATTCACAAATCTTAAGAAAGATTTCATTTTTAAAATCGTACTTAATTGGGTTATAAACAAATGTCATTTAAACCATGATAAAAATAAACCTAAACCATTTTTAGCGTAAGTAAATGGATCATATAGAAATTAGACCTAATATATTTACTACCACTTTCCGATTTCAAACAATAATATCTCTCGAATAACAGTAAAACCAGACAAGTTAGCGTGCTATCTTTGTCTCGACAGACATTCTTAATTCTCAAGATAGAGACGAGTTTTCATAACTCGGATTTGGTGTTAAGTATAGAAAAAATACATCCCATAGCATCCTAAATTTATGGAAAACAAATCTCCTTTTCTTTTATAAAACTCTTTCTATAAATCTCCAAATTCAAATCTCATTCCTTTTATAAGACTTCCTTCATATAAATCTCTTTTATTTTCACAAAACTTATTTTTGAAATCTCCAAATATAATTATAAAACTACTTTTATAAATCCCTTCATATAAATTTATTTTGTAAAACTTTCTTTATAATATTTCTTTATAAAATATCAATCATAAACTCTTTTCTATAAATTTCTTTTATAAAACTTTCTTTATAATATTCCTTTTCTTTTATAAAACTCTTTTCTATAAGTTTCCAAATTCAAATCTCATTCCTTCTATAAGACTTCCTTCATATAAATCTATTTTATTTTTACAAAACTTCTTTTTCAAATCTCCAAATATAATTATAAAACTCCTTTTATGAATCTCTTTATATAAATTTATTTTGTAAAACTTTCTTTATAATATTCCTTTATAAAATATCAATCATAAACTTCCTTTAATACTTAACACAAATCTTCATTTTCAAAACAAGATCAAATATTTTACATAAAGCGATCATATCATATATTACTATTAATCCACCAATGTGATTTATTTTTCAATTTAACAAAATGATATTAGTTTATTTTTTATAAAATATCTTTAAATCTATTTTTTATTTATAAAATACCGTTTATAAATCTATTCTTTTATTTGTAAAATACTGTTTATAAATCTCTCTTTTGTGATCACTATTTCCTTTACAAACCTTTTCGAAATCTTTTCTTTTCCATAAACATTTCATAACATATTCTTTTATGAAAACCAACTTTCAAAAACAACTTCTTGATATAAATCTTTTTCACAAATATTTATTCCAAAATATTTCTGTTTTCTTTTAAAAACAAAATCACTTAATTTTAAAACAGATAAATTCCTCTTTATTTTCCTTTAACATAAACATCCATTATTATAATAAATTTTCTATAGAAATAAATATTTTTCAAGACTTTTAAGACATTCCAATTTTTTTTAGAAAAGATTAACAAAAATATTGAAATAAAATATCAAAACCATTTTCAAACCAAAATAGCAACCCTTGGTATTTCAAAATAGTAAAATGACGCCCAGAGCTCCCATAACACCTAACCAATGCTATTATTACCTTTATCACTCACTAAAAATGTTCAATTTTTAACATATATCAATGTCACATCTAATATGGTCAAACAACCAAGTTTTGACGTTCAATAATTTATATAACATGTTTGTAACTGAAATTAAAATCAACAGGTATATAATTGAAATTTAAAATTACAATGGCGAAAGATTCGGATTTCACTACAAAATTCTATGTATTTCATTTTATATGTTAATCATTTTTTAAAGTGTAAATTCAACCAAACCAATGAATCATCAAAAACAAAAACAAAAACAAAATATTTATAACTACTATATCATATGGTATTTAATCAAAGGCGAGTCAACTTATCGTTTTTGGACGCTTAAGCATTGCGGTTTGATCTAGCTCAAAATTTCACTTGTCTCAAACTTGACGAAAATAATTCTAGTGCATAGATAATGCTCCTACGAGTGCAACGCAAATGATCGCGTCCCCATTGGACATCATATGAGGGAGGCATTGATTTTATAAGTTATTAAGATTTAAATATTATTTAATTGCACTTTATTTCACTATTAATTACAATACTAACCCTTCTTCACCAATTCCTTAATATACATGTTTGTACAAGTGCACAAACGTGCATGAACACCACCCCTCTCTACTCCTCTCTCTCATCTCTCCACAAGATCGCAGAAAACCACCTCCCTCGATCTGCACTTCGCATGTGCTTCCCACTTGACCCCACCACATTGAGCTTGCCCTCGTATCCAAATCACGACCTAGAGCTTCTCTTCGTACGTACAAGATGTCGCACCACTCTAATGTTGATCGCATCTTCTAAAACTTCGTCCGTTGAAGCTCCTCCACGCGACAAACCCAACGCAATCAACCCCGTAGCCTCTCATCGTCTAAATCTCAAGAAAACACTAATCCTGGTATGCCTTGAACTGTCGATCATCTCCAATCAAAGCCGCGCACAACAATACTAGTATAGATTCAAGGATCTCATCATTACGAACCAAAAGGATTCTAACTTCATATTTTTTCGTGGCCTATAACATTTGATTTTGATTGTTAAAAATGAAAATTTGATTTTTGCTTTTGGTGTAAAATTAAAATGAAAGAGAGGGAAATAGAAAAGTAAACGATGAGAGTGAGAAAAGTCTAAGATTCTACCAATTCTTACATCTCGCTACACAGAATTTCGTTCGTGCACGAACCGCAAACTACAAAATAAAATAACTACAAAATAAAATATGATCGCGCATAAAATTTCTATACAATCATGAAACAACAATAAAATACATTAGTTAACTTATTCTAGAAAATTTCAAAAATTCCATTGCTTACTGTGAAATACGTCAAATGGTAATTTAAATATTTTTCAAATTAAAAATTATGGAAAAATCATATATAAAAAAAGGTTATTAAAAATTGAGTCGTTTTATTAACAAATAAAATTTCTTATTATTTATTAAATTTGAATCAAATCTGAATATTTAAATAAATTAAATATTCAGCTTCGGAACGTCAAACATTTCGTATTGTTACATATCATCTATACATTTACCTGTTAGGATAGGGAAGTAATCTCAATGCAAAAAAGGTACATTGGTATAAAATTGAAAAATGAATATTAAGCTTAAGCTTAGTACATAAAGTACACGATGCATATGCATGTCATCTTCCATGTACATATGACCTAATTGCTTTTGATTTCATGTCCTATTACACTTATTGAATAGTATTATTGAAAAAAATATGTGTCCCTTAGCCTTTTGATTTCATGTCTTCTAGGGAAATTTCTATTTATTGTATTTTTGTGGTATGTTGTAGTGAAAATACATGCTGATATTTGTTTTTTCGTACAAATCCTTAACACTAATGCTAAGAGTGAGTACATTGCATTGATCTTTAGATTCCGTGCTATTTACCTTTGGTTAAAATCTTGATGTTATGACTATTTACAACTGAGCTCGCAGCTAAAGGCTATGGGTTTAAATCCCACTATAATCATATTTATTTTACCTGAAGTACTTTAGTTTTGTACACTTTACTGAAAGTTTTAGGTATTTGTTACATTTTCAGGCTAATCAATCATTTGTACTTCAATAGGATGCTAAAAGTATAGGGACACCAAAAGTATAACCAGTTTATACCCTATGGGTTCTAAATAGTTTGAAGTCTTTAGTCAACAATAAATATCAAAGTAATTAAAGTAATGAGCAATGCAACTAGTGATGCACTTCCATCTTATTTAGAATGCTATGAAATTGATGATTCATAGTGGCAAACACTTGATAACATTTGCTATTTAACTTACTGAGGGCGTAAATCATCTAAGAAAACATATCCTAGGTATAAAGGGTTGAATTGCTCTTTTTACAATATTTCTAAACCTACGTCCAAAATGACATGGCTAAGTTGCTGTAGTTGAAGAAATAATAAATATTCATGTTCATGACAACAATTGTAGCATATGTTAGTGATTCAGGACTGCTGGTTCGGGCAATATGCTCTTTTTCCTTTACATTCCATTTCACGGTTGACTACAAATTCAGGTAGTTTTATATGTATTTTCAATTGTGCTGCAAATATTTAAGCAATTGTGTTATATTTTTCAACTTGTTTAAATAATTAGTACACCCTTCTCTTTGTCAAGTTATTCAATGAAGTTCTCGTGATGTGGTCAATTCTAGCATTTGCTGAAGTCTTAATATATAATATATTATTGCCTACCTAATTCAAAACCTACTTTGCATCATTGTATAAAGAGAAATAAATTCAATGCATATAACATAGAGAACTTAGTCGGTGGAAATAATTTTCATTTTCTAATTAGACTGGCAATATTTCTATAGACACTGCATCTACGGGTATTTATTGTGCTTCTGCTAACATAGTTCATATTATGAATTCGTAGATATCATTTTTTGGTATATTACTGTTTCTAAATCATTATTACTCAAATCTATTATCCATGGGCTATACAAATATACCTTTTATGGGTTATAAAGCTCTCCTTACCTTTAAATAGAGAGACTTAGATCTGGAAAGGAGATTGAACTGACTTAGAGAGAGAGGAGCGTTTACGAGCAGAATTTGAGGAGTGATTACAAAGTGCAGGTGAAGATGAATCATCTATATGAGCGGATGCAAGATTTTGCATATGATGGAGACATTTAATGTTAGATATTCTAATTCCCGTCCACTACATTGTTGGTATATAAGTTTGTAATAAAAACTATATGATGTTGAACATGGAATTGATGTTGTATATGAAATATTTGATCATGTTTTGGCTAATTGCAGTTATTATATGTTAAGTGTGATTTGTTATTGTTTTGTTTACTTCGAATAGTATATTTATAGTTTGTAATATGATAGTCTAAGATATATATTTTGTGAAATAGATCTGTATTATATAGTTGCATAAAGTAGAATTTAAGTTTGATAACGAAATATACCACAGAAGTTCATTACAATTGCAGATGAATTCATTGGTTTTGGACAAAGTGCTGGTAAAGGTTAAAATTGTTGGCGGATTCATTGGTAAGATAAATAACGAGTTCATAACTAATTCATTGGTGATTTGTCGTATTCCGACAAATATATCGATGTTTCGATGTTATCAGCCACCACTTCAAATTAATTGTCGTAAACGTTGACGTTTTGTTAGCTAAAACGTGGAAAAGTAAGGTCGGAAAACTTAATGGCGGTCTATTTATCGACGTTTTGTTATTGTTAGCAACTTTATCGACGACTCATTTTTCGAATAAAATACTAACATTTTCAAGCATTGGAAAACGTGGTTTTTCTTTTAGTGTCACCAACCTTCACCCCTTTCCAAAAGAAGACGCGCTTCATATCGCGAGTCTTTGTCCCTTTGGAATCAATTGTAAACATAGACTGACAATGTAACGACCCGTATTTTACGTGTCGACAAAATCATAAAATAGTTGCTTTAAGTCGTATTGTTGATAAGTTGTTTAGAGTAAGTTATTGGGTACTTAAGTCGTGCAGGAATTGGCTTGAGTAAAGCTTAGGTCGGTAGGTAAATGAGTCGTTCATACAACTTAGGGATGTTGCCGACTTAAGGAAGGTAAGTGTTGAATTAGGGAGTCAGAGTTTTGAGTCGTGACCGACTTATAGAGGGCCGACTCATAGGTGTTGCCAAGTTAGTGGGTTAGCGAGTCAAGAGAGGCAACAGTTTACAATTTTGGACGAGTCATGGAGTAGCCGACTCATAGTAGGACCGACTTAAGAGATAGAGGGTTACTAGATGGGTCGTATATGCTATGAGTCGTAAGTCGTTAGGTAGCTGGGGCGATGAGTCGCATAGTAGTTAGGTCGTTGAACGACTCATGTGATAAGTCGAGAGGTCCCGTGTTTGAGTTGAGTCGGCCTCGTAGTTGAGTCGTGAGTGTGTATTGTTGAGTCGGTGGGTGTTGAGTCGGCAGAGGCTGTTGAGTCGTATGCAGTTGAGTCGGTAGAGGCTTAGGTCGGCAGAGAGTGTTAGGTCGTGTCTGGGGTGAGTCGCGTACAAGTTAGACGTGAGGCCCTGTGTTTAGTTGAGTCGGCATGATGTTGAGTCGGGGATGACTCAACGGGTGGGTCGGCAACGACCTAAGGGGCGACGACTCATTGTGGTTTCAGCCTATAAATAGAGGGGTTTGGCTCACTTTTTGGCACCGGTTTTTGAAGCGACGAAGTGCTGCCATTTTGGGAACTCGACTACAACATTTCTTCATCTTCTTTTCTCTATTCCAATCTAATTCTAACATCCATCCAAGATCGAAGATTGAGATTGAAGATCCAAGAGACAAAGTTGAAGATCTTCATCCAACGAAGCTAGATTTCATCGTTTTAAGCGAGATTTCGCCGGATCAAGCCTTGATCTTCGCTGTCCAGATCTGAAGTGTTTAGTTTTTGAGGTGTTTAGGTGATTTGGTGAGTGGTAGTTATCTCTCACGCGGACCCAAAGGAGTATATTGGATTGGTGGTTTGTTGGAGTGTTGTAGATAGTGATTTTGTGCATTTTCCTTAGATCCAAGTATAGATCCATTGTTGTGAAGATGTTTATCTATGCAAGTTCATTTATTAAGTTATAGAAACAAAACCCATGTTTTATATTTGATAGATCTATGCTTAAAACTATGATTTCATGTATGTTAGACTTATGCTCATTTATTTACGAAATTGCCACTATAGTTAATATTGCTTATTAGATCTTGTTTGAATGTTTGAATGTTTGGATGCATGATTGATTAGATTGTTTCAAGTTAGCAAATGGTTGATTTGGAACAAGATGGTTGGAGATGATTCGAAAGCTAAGTGGAAAGGCTCTTGAATGGTGAAAGCTGCTTATGGCATATGAAGCGGATGTTGAAGCTCATATGTATGGATTGGATGATGTTGAGATGGGACTTTGCCATGATGCGAGGAGGCAAACCATGATGTTGAGTTGGGACGGGTTATGATGACGTTCCAAGCACGGGCTACGACGACGTGCAAAGTTATGTTGATAACTCGGTAATGCGATCCGGGTAGGTGATAATGGTTAGCTTGAGAGGCGCTTGAGCTAGTATGGAAATAGTCGTCGAGGAGGATGACTAGGAGGCTAAGATCTTATCGTTGTTGAAGGTTCTAGCATGCTCAAAGCAAGAGTACGTTGGAACGGGCTGCGACGACGTTCCAAGCACGGGCTGCGACGACGTGCTAGTACTCTGGGTAGTTGCGAAAATTCCTAGGCACGGGCTGCGACGACGTGCGGAGTTATGTCTAGAACCGGGGTTACCATTAGCCCTTGACAGGTGGTCATTCAATTAACGGTGGAATCATGGCAATGATAACAGTGATAGCCAGAGTCATGGATGTTTGGTTGTATTATCATTCGGTCTCAAGAGCGGTATTTTCTGGGTGCTTATCTGATCTTGGTTTAGGCCTCGGGGGTTTGTATTTGGAAAGCATCGCCCTTGACTCGAGTGATTATTGCTTTACTTTAATTATCTGCTATATTATGCTTGCTTTTCCTTAGTGTGTGTCTGGGGGCTATCACTGTAGAAAGAGGTGGAGTGGGACGGTTTGGTTCCTATTCCTTTATTTCCTTATGCTCTTTTGGTATGTTTGATAGTTGATTTACTACTCACTAAGACTTTGTCTGACTCAAGGTTTTATGTCTCCTCTTATTACCTTGGGCTGTTCATCCATGTTGGGATGGGCAGACTAGGTAGCAGGTGACAGGTGCTGTTCTTGGAGATCTACGCTGATGATGACGAAGACGAGCAGGAGGCTTTGCATATTAGTTTTCTTACTATTTGTACTAGGTGTTCCGCTGCTTGTATATATTCTGAGTGCTATGTAGTGAGGCTTTGATGTATGGATTTGCCTGGATGATTGTATCTAACTACTGTGATGCTTATATGATGATTTCCTGTTATGAAGCTTCACTATATATATATATATATTTATATATATATATATTTCTCTATTGTATCTTATCCATGCGCTGTGAGTTATGCGATAGAGTTTCTGCGATGCTTATTTTACCCTGACTACTGTCCATGGCTACCTGGCACGCCCTTCAGCGCTCTTTTCTCTTGTTTTGGTGCGGGAGTCATGGGCGGTCGTCTCATTTGGTATCAGAGCTTTGGTTAATCGATTTTAGCCAACGCTCGCTGACGTAGCTACGTATGAGAGACGTAATTGTATTTTGATGGATGATTACTATATATAATATAGTAGCCTAGAAGGATTTGAACTCCTTATGCAGTTGTTTCTCAAGGTGTTCTAATCATTCTTATTACAGATATTAAGGATGAGTCGAAGAGGGAGACCAGCTGCAAGGGAAAGCCGTGCTACTGAAGGAGCTGTTGATTATGGGACTATGTTCGAAGCGATGATGACTTCGATCATGAGAAGGATACCAGCTCCAGGGCCATCTGTAGATGTTGGAGTTCAAGTCCAAGCTCCAAGACCGGTGGATTTTGCTAAGCTTTGCAAGGATTATACTTCTCTTGGAGGAAAAGCTTTCTTGGGGACGGAGTCGACTATTGAGGTGCAGAGATGGATTGATGCATGTCGAAGGATTTTTGGTGATTTAGGGATTGAGGATGCAACTAAGAGGAAGCTTGCATCGAGACAGCTTTAAGGGAGAGCTGCGGATTGGTGGAATTCTATCACCATAGATACACCAGAAGAAGAGATTACTTGGGAGCAATTCCAAGTTAGATTTGAAGCTAAGTTCATCTCTACGGCTCAGAAGTCTGTCTTGTTTAAGAGGTTTGTGGATCTCAAACAAGGTGGAAGGCCTGTTCTTGAGTATATTTCTGAGTTCGAAGCTTTGTCCAAGTATGCCAGATCGTATATTGATTCTCCCTATCAGAAGAACGAGAAGTTTGTGACCGGTTTGGATGCTTATCTTGGGAGGCAGTTGATGGATCACTTGGATGATCCGTTTGAGAAGCTTGTGGAGAAAGCTCTCAGGCATGAGAGTTTGTTTCCTAAGGAAAGTTCTGTTGTTGCTGTAACCAGGGAAGGATCTAAACCACAGCGGGGTGAAAATAGGAAGAGGAAGCAGCAGCAACAGAAGGGTAGGGATGGCCAGAAGAAGCCGAAGGGCGAAGTGACTTGTTATAATTGCCAGCAGAAGGGCCATCTCTCCAAGGATTGTAGGAATCCAAAGGCGCCGGCGAAATGCCACAACTGTGATAAACCAAGGCATTTCAGGAAGGACTGTCCAGAACCGAGGAAGGACAGGCAGGTTGTGCAAGCTTATGCTTTGGGAGCTGTGCCGTCATCTTCAAAAGCTCCTACTGCTGTAGAGAAGGGGAAGAGTGTGGTGGTTCAAGGTACTCTTTCTATCTGTGGTGTTCCAGTTAGAGTGTTGTTTGATACTGGAGCGTCGCATTCTTTTGTTTGTAATGATTTGGTAGACCGGTTAGGTTTGAGACCGGATATTGTTGATAGGCCATTGGTTGTGACTAATCCAGTTGGGGGTTCGTCATGTTTGTGTATGATATGCCGTGGTCTAGTTGTGTCGAGTCATGATTGCTCGTTTGTTTGTGATTGTTTTGTTCTGAACTTTGCGGGGTTCGGAATTATTTTGGGTATGGACTGGCTTAGGAAATATGCGGCAAAGATTGATTGTGAAAGGCTTGAGGTGGCAGTCGGGAATGTGGAAGGGCGAAAGGTTGTGATACGATGTAAGCATGAGGAAGACGTCTTCATGAGCTTCATGTATTCGCTGGTTGTTCCACGGGATGGACTGTCATCGGTGCCTATTGTGAATGGATTTGAGGATGTCTTTGACGAAGTCAAAGGGTTGCCGCCACATAGGGAGATCGAGTTTCGTATCGATCTAGTTGAGGGAGCCAGACCTGTTGTGATGCCTCTTAGGCGGATGGCGCCTAGGGAGCAGCTAGAGTTGAAGGTGCAGGTTGATGACCTTTTACGGAAGGGATTCATTCGGCGTAGTGTGTCCGAATGGGGTGCACCAGTTGTGTTCGCAACCAAAGTGGATGGATCGTTGAGGTTGTGTGTGGATTATCGTGTGCTGAATAAGTTGACTAGGAAGAACAAGTATCCATTGCCGAGAATAGATGACTTGTTTGATCAGCTTCACGAGGCTAAGGTGTTTTCTCAGATGGATTTGGCAACGGGATTTCACCAGTTGAGAGTGGCGAAGGATAGTGTGCCGAAGACTGCTTTCAGGACACCATCCGGTTTTTATGAGTGGCTGGTAATGCCGTTTGGATTGACTAACGCACCAGCATATTTTGTGGATCTTATGAATAGAGTGTTCAGAGATCAGTTGAATAGGTTCGTGCTTGTGTTCGTGGATGATATTCTGATTTATTCCAGAACCGAGGAAGAGCACAAGACACACTTGAGGATTGTTTTGGAAATCTTGCGGAAACATCAGCTGAAGGCTAAGTTTTCGAAGTGTCACTTCTGGAAGAGTGAAGTGAGGTTCTTAGGCCATGTTATCTCTGGAAATGGAATAGCGGTTGATCCCGCTAAGGTGGCAGCAATCCAGGATTGGGTTAGACCTAAGAATGCATCTGATGTAAGAAGTTTTCTTGGATTAGCAGGATATTATCGTCGGTTTATTAAAGACTTTTCCAAGATAGCTGCACCGTTGACAGGATTGACGAAAAAGAACCAAGTGTTCAGATGGGATGATAAGTGTGAGCAAGCTTTCGTAATCCTGAAAGAGCGACTGACGAGTGCTCCTGTTTTGACTATTCCTAGTGGGAATGATGAGATGGTGGTTTACACCGACGCATGTGGCACTGGACTTGGAGCAGTGCTAATGCAAAAGGATAAAGTTGTTGCGTATGCTAGTCGACAACTGAAGCCGCATGAAAGAAATTATCCGACTCATGATTTAGAGTTAGCAGCGATTGTGTTTGCTTTGAAGATATGGAGACATTACCTATTGGGAGTTCGATTTGAGTTGTTTACGGATCATAAGTCGTTGAAGTATCTGTTCTCCCAAAAGGATTTGAATCTTCGACAGCAAAGATGGCTAGAGTTCCTAGCATCATATGATTTTGGTATAGCCTATACTCCGGGAAAAGGAAACGCAGTGGCAGATGCGTTAAGTCGAAGACATGCAGGATTGGGAGTCATGTTTTCGGAGTGGAAGAGTCTCGAGTATTTGGCTGAGTTTGACTTCAGGCCTAGATGTGAATTGGAACCTGAGATGTTGGCAAACTTATCGATAAGACCTACTCTTGTGGAAAGGATTGGCGAGAGCCAAAAGCAAGACGATAAGCTTGTCAGGATTATCCGTGGTTTGGAATCTGGATTGGAACCAGAGAAGGATAAAGGATTCGAGATCGATCGAGAGGGTCGGCTTCGAAAGCAAGGACGACTGGTTGTTCCCGATATAGATGGATTGAGAGATGAAGTTCTAAGGGAAAGTCATCACTCGAAGTTGACGATTCATCCAGGTGGAAATAAGATGTATCGGGATATGAAGAGAACTTACTACTGGGAAGGCATGAAGAAGGATGTTGGAAGTTTTATTTCCAAGTGTATGAACTGCCAGTTGGTGAAAGCTGAGCAGAAGAAGCCCAGTGGATTGCTTCAGCCATTAGAGGTTCCTACATGGAAGTGGGAGCAAGTGTCGATGGATTTTATCGATGGTCTACCTAGGACAAGGGCGGGAAATGAAGGGATTTGGGTCATAGTAGATCGTTTGACCAAGAGTGCAAGGTTCATTCATGTTCGATCAACTAGGACTGCATCGAAGTTGGCTGAGTTGTATGTTAAGTGGATAGTTCGATTCCATGGCGTTCCGAAGTGTATAGTGAGCGATCGAGACCCATTGTTCACTAGTGGATTTTGGAAGAGCTTCCAGGAAGTTTTGGGAACCAAGTTGTGTTTGAGTACAGCCTATCACCCTCAAACAGATGGTCAAACTGAGAGAGTTAACCGAGTTTTGGAAGATCTTCTCAGAGCTTGTGTTTTGGACTTCGGAGGATCATGGGAAGATCATCTTCATTTGGTGGAGTTTGCATATAATAACAGTTATCAGTCGAGTATTGGTAT
The DNA here is from genome assembly GCA_030765085.1 of Allium cepa. Taxonomy (NCBI): domain Eukaryota; kingdom Viridiplantae; phylum Streptophyta; class Magnoliopsida; order Asparagales; family Amaryllidaceae; genus Allium; species Allium cepa. Next base: position 927,071,223 of record CM060939.1, read on the forward strand.
GGCACCATATGAGGCATTATATGGAAGACCGTGTAACTCTCCGACATGTTGGTTGGAAACTGGAGAAAAGCTGATACTTGGGCCAGAGATGATTCGACAGACTTCGGATTGTATAGAGATCATTCGGCAACGAATGAAAGCAGCCCAAGATCGTCAGAAAAGTTATGCCGATAATCGTCGTAAGGATTTGGAATTCGACGTAGGTGAGATGGTTTTTGTGAAGATTTCTCCATTAAAGAGTGCTATTAGATTCGGAAAGAAAGAAAAGTTAACTCCGAGATTTGTTGGACCATTCCCGATTATAGAGCGAATTGGAAAGCTCGCTTATAGATTGAAGTTACCGGAAAAGATGGCGGGTGTGCACAATGTTTTTCATGTATCTTATCTACGGAAGTTTGTGCATGATCCAACTACAGTGGTTTCTGCTGATAGCTGTGAAGATTTGGAGGTTGATCCAGTGGTTACGAAACCTCGTAAGCCGCTTCGTATTGTTGGAACCGATACGAAACAGCTTAGAAGGAAGACGATTACGTTGCTCAAGGTACAATGGAGTGATGATGTTAACGACTGTACGTGGGAGGAGGAAGAGAGGATGAAGGCAGCTCATCCCGAACTCTTCGAGGTATGGCCCTAAAGTGTCGTGACATCTCATGAATTTGTGGCTTGTTCTAAGTCTTAGAATTCTGCATGCTAGGATAGAAATTGGATGCATGGTTTGTTGATCGCTATGGATGGTAGGCATGCAGAATAATTTTGTTCGCTCTTGATTGTTTGGAATTTCGGGGGCGAAATTCCTTAGGGGGAGAGAATGTAACGACCCGTATTTTACGTGTCGACAAAATCATAAAATAGTTGCTTTAAGTCGTATTGTTGATAAGTTGTTCAGAGTAAGTTATTGGGTACTTAAGTCGTGCAGGAATTGGCTTGAGTAAAGCTTAGGTCGGTAGGTAAATGAGTCGTTCATACAACTTAGGGATGTTGCCGACTTAAGGAAGGTAAGTGTTGAATTAGGGAGTCAGAGTTTTGAGTCGTGACCGACTTATAGAGGGCCGACTCATAGGTGTTGCCAAGTTAGTGGGTTAGCGAGTCAAGAGAGGCAACGGTTTACAATTTTGGACGAGTCATGGAGTAGCCGACTCATAGTAGGACCGACTTAAGAGATAGAGGGTTACTAGATGGGTCGTATATGCTATGAGTCGTAAGTCGTTAGGTAGCTGGGGCGATGAGTCGCATAGTAGTTAGGTCGTTGAACGACTCATGTGATAAGTCGAGAGGTCCCGTGTTTGAGTTGAGTCGGCCTCGTAGTTGAGTCGTGAGTGTGTATTGTTGAGTCGGTGGGTGTTGAGTCGGCAGAGGCTGTTGAGTCGTATGCAGTTGAGTCGGTAGAGGCTTAGGTCGGCAGAGAGTGTTAGGTCGTGTCTGGGGTGAGTCGCGTACAAGTTAGACGTGAGGCCCTGTGTTTAGTTGAGTCGGCATGATGTTGAGTCGGGGATGACTCAACGGGTGGGTCGGCAACGACCTAAGGGGCGACGACTCATTGTGGTTTCAGCCTATAAATAGAGGGGTTTGGCTCACTTTTTGGCACCGGTTTTTGAAGCGACGAAGTGCTGCCATTTTGGGAACTCGACTACAACATTTCTTCATCTTCTTTTCTCTATTCCAATCTAATTCTAACATCCATCCAAGATCGAAGATTGAGATTGAAGATCCAAGAGACAAAGTTGAAGATCTTCATCCAACGAAGCTAGATTTCATCGTTTTAAGCGAGATTTCGCCGGATCAAGCCTTGATCTTCGCTGTCCAGATCTGAAGTGTTTAGTTTTTGAGGTGTTTAGGTGATTTGGTGAGTGGTAGTTATCTCTCACGCGGACCCAAAGGAGTATATTGGATTGGTGGTTTGTTGGAGTGTTGTAGATAGTGATTTTGTGCATTTTCCTTAGATCCAAGTATAGATCCATTGTTGTGAAGATGATTATCTATGCAAGTTCATTTATTAAGTTATAGAAACAAAACCCATGTTTTATATTTGATAGATCTATGCTTAAAACTATGATTTCATGTATGTTAGACTTATGCTCATTTATTTACGAAATTGCCACTATAGTTAATATTGCTTATTAGATCTTGTTTGAATGTTTGAATGTTTGGATGCATGATTGATTAGATTGTTTCAAGTTAGCAAATGGTTGATTTGGAACAAGATGGTTGGAGATGATTCGAAAGCTAAGTGGAAAGGCTCTTGAATGGTGAAAGCTGCTTATGGCATATGAAGCGGATGTTGAAGCTCATATGTATGGATTGGATGATGTTGAGATGGGACTTTGCCATGATGCGAGGAGGCAAACCATGATGTTGAGTTGGGACGGGTTATGATGACGTTCCAAGCACGGGCTACGACGACGTGCAAAGTTATGTTGATAACTCGGTAATGCGATCCGGGTAGGTGATAATGGTTAGCTTGAGAGGCGCTTGAGCTAGTATGGAAATAGTCGTCGAGGAGGATGACTAGGAGGCTAAGATCTTATCGTTGTTGAAGGTTCTAGCATGCTCAAAGCAAGAGTACGTTGGAACGGGCTGCGACGACGTTCCAAGCACGGGCTGCGACGACGTGCTAGTACTCTGGGTAGTTGCGAAAATTCCTAGGCACGGGCTGCGACGACGTGCGGAGTTATGTCTAGAACCGGGGTTACCATTAGCCCTTGACAGGTGGTCATTCAATTAACGGTGGAATCATGGCAATGATAACAGTGATAGCCAGAGTCATGGATGTTTGGTTGTATTATCATTCGGTCTCAAGAGCGGTATTTTCTGGGTGCTTATCTGATCTTGGTTTAGGCCTCCGGGGTTTGTATTTGGAAAGCATCGCCCTTGACTCGAGTGATTATTGCTTTACTTTAATTATCTGCTATATTATGCTTGCTTTTCCTTAGTGTGTGTCTGGGGGCTATCACTGTAGAAAGAGGTGGAGTGGGACGGTTTGGTTCCTATTCCTTTATTTCCTTATGCTCTTTTGGTATGTTTGATAGTTGATTTACTACTCACTAAGACTTTGTCTGACTCAAGGTTTTATGTCTCCTCTTATTACCTTGGGCTGTTCATCCATGTTGGGATGGGCAGACTAGGTAGCAGGTGACAGGTGCTGTTCTTGGAGATCTACGCTGATGATGACGAAGACGAGCAGGAGGCTTTGCATATTAGTTTTCTTACTATTTGTACTGGGTGTTCCGCTGCTTGTATATATTCTGAGTGCTATGTAGTGAGGCTTTGATGTATGGATTTTCCTGGATGATTGTATCTAACTACTGTGATGCTTATATGATGATTTCCTGTTATGAAGCTTCACTATATATATATATATATATTTCTCTATTGTATCTTATCCATGCGCTGTGAGTTATGCGATAGAGTTTCTGCGATGCTTATTTTACCCTGACTACTGTCCATGGCTACCTGGCACGCCCTTCAGCGCTCTTTTCTCTTGTTTTGGTGCGGGAGTCATGGGCGGTCGTCTCAGACAACTTTTTTCCAAGACCTCCTTTTGATGATCTCTCACATTTGGGACATACAATCTTCCTTTCTTCCCATACTACCCTCCGAGTCTAACTCAAACTCCTTCAGGTCTTTAACATTTCCATCTCTAATCATCTTTTTTTTTGACTAACAATGTGGTTTTCCCTTTGTGTTGCAGTAATTCTATCTACAAGTTGGATGTACTTCCAAGCTGGCTAGATTCCATGGATCTCGACTTGATCCTGCATTCAACTTATAATGCACCCCGCAAGAAGCTAACGTCTCCAACCTCTTCTATTTATCAATCATGGCTAACACTCCATTTTGTTGCTTTCTACTTAAAGTATCGGTAACCTTGTTTTCCCAACACATACTCAATGTCAAAGTTGTATGTCGCTAAGAACCCCAACCATCTCTATTGTCTCATCTTAAACTCCTTTTGTGAGAAAATACATAAGAGACTTATAGTCATATACAACTCAAATGTTATCTTAATAGACAAGGTCTTTAAATCTTTAACGTAAAGACCATTGTTTCCAACTCCAAATCATAAGTCGGCTGATAATGACTTCATGTGGTCTAAGTTACATAGATGAATAAGTTATCACCCTTCCCATCTGCATCAAAACCGCTCCTATCTTGTCTTACATGTGTCAGCATAAACAATCAAATATTGATTCGCTTAAGATATAATCAAGATAAGAGCAACGGCCAATAACCTTTTTAACTCCTTAAAAGACCCTTCAACTTATTTGTCTACACAAACTTCTCATTCATCCCGGTCAACCTGATCGTGGGCCGTAACGACCTGCCTTTTCGACCATCGAAAGTCATCCCCAAATATATCCACGGTGTTCAAATGGTGAACATCCAATCACTGAAAATGCAAATTGTTAGGGTAAAATAAAACGAAAAGAACAGAGAATAGGGAAATCAAAATTTCACAGCGGAATCGAAAACATATAATATAACAAAGAGTAAAAACTATCACTCCAAAATACAGAGTACATCAAAGTTAAAAACAAACTTTATCGGTTGGACAATTATAAAATTCCGACCTTATAGTTGCTAATAGGTATACCATATAATGCAGTGGAAAAAACACTACGATAGGTGCACATCTAGATCTTCTCCACATCTAGCTCTTCTCCAATAACTCCATATCACCAAAGCCAACCTGGGAAAAACTCGGTCTGATCCGAGCATTATAATAAAATAACAGCAGAGTTAGTCTGGAAAACCAATGTGAGAAAACTCAAATAATGTAATGAACATATTAAAATTCTATAAGACCACGCCTCTAATGCGGAACGAGTTTTCGTGTCATAAGAACAACATCCATTAACGAAGAATTGGGAAACAAATCAGAATAACCATCCAATTATGAAAGAATGGAAATAAATAACAGAAACAATCCAAATAAAAGGGTGGGTACTAGCAAGAGAAAATCTCATACTAAATGAATGGGCATAAATAATATCAAATTCTAGACTTTAAAGAATGGTCACAAATAATTGAATACAGAGAAGAGCACAAGGCAGTTCTCCATGCAATCAAGGAAACAATTCAAATATTTTGAATTAACGACAAGGGAAAGTGAAGTTTTTCCAACAATAACTAAGAGGTGCGCCCCTTACCGAAAGTATACCTCTAGAAATATACTTGAGAACTTCGATGGCTTTCGGAAATCTCCAAGCCGGACCCCGCCAACTATTACCGAGTATCCGAGTATTTCAATTTCAATGGGCAACATCGAATACAATCTAGAGTGGATGTGAAAATACACTAATAGAAGCAACCCCACATAGCTTGGCCTCCACTAGCTCTTTGGATTTAGTTATTTCTAACAAAGGATAACAATGCTCAAATGAGTAACAACTCGTCTTAGAGTGATGAAATATAAAAAAAGAAACCAGAATCAAAGTCGATATTCGATAAATCAACTATCGGAAATGATAAGATGGTCGTTTTCACTTACGCTTTATTTTCACATCACAGTACTTTCAAAGACACTTTAAAAACACTCTTTAACATTAGCTCTTTAAAGGGTTAAATTATATTTTCTAAGTGTATTAAAACCGAGGTCAAAACAATAGTCAAAACATTGTTTATTATAAACCCAGAACAATTTACAATTAGCTTTATTTGAAATGGTTCTTTTTAAAAGATATTCTTGTTTATTATAAACAATTATTCATAAATTTTGTAACGATACGAATTTTTCGCTTTCGAAAATCGACATCCATACTTTCATCGTACTCGAATGCCGCAGATTCGATCGTTTAAATCTGAATCGCCGGAGCTTATAACACCATTAAGTATAAAAACATAGCGGAAGAAAATAATGAATATCAATATACAGCATCTGATACAACATCCTGATACAACAGATGATACAATAGGTATCGATATACATCAGAGATAAGATACAATAAAATAGCAGCAAAAAGAAAATAGATAACACCAGCAGCGAACTATAACTCTAAGATAGTCTTCAAGGAAGAATTCCAGCAGCAGCTCGAATCAACATCATGATACACTAAGACAAGCAAGTCTAGTCCACATCCAAAGATAGAACTAGCTCCAGATAATCAACTAATCCTAATCATTTGAAAAACCCAACTTTAGACTGCTTGTGTGGAAAATAGTGAGCACCCAGAGTTTAGGAAAGGAACAACAAACTCCGGATCAGTCATGAGACTGGTATGAGTAACAAAAACAGTTTGGTCTTTAAAACAAAAAACAAAAGAATTTAAAAGGAATCCGCAATGCTTTTTAGAAAATGAAACTACCATAAGACATCCCGCCACACACACAATGCAAACGCAGAATTGGAGGAGATTTCTTCTTATGATAGTCAAACATGCTTAATACGAGAAAATTTCTGATATTATTATAATAAGTGCACGGTGGAAACCATTTCGAAAGTAGAATATAAATCTTAGCCAGCATAGGTACCATTATATTATACCCTCTATAGCTACCATTTTAAATGGCAGGTTCTACAACTAAAACCGTACAAGGCTCGTATTGTTTTGTTTGGATTTTCCAACAAATGGTCGGGCTAAGGAACTTCCCACAGTCCATGGGATCGCCTCTGGCAGGACGTCCCGAGAACTTAACCAGCTCTCTGCCAACACAAGGCTGGGTTACCTTTGTAACTAGGCAACTACTTCTCGAGCATGCCACTCCCCGGTCCTTTGGGACCTTTATCCGAGGCGCCTATAAAGCAACAACCACACATTAAATGAGATTGGAGCCACCACATAGGTAAATATCTGGGCTCATACCATGATACCACCCTTTACCGGAAGGGAATGACACACCCTAAAGGGCGCGACCCTCATAACCTTGCCTCATCTTTCCTGTTTTGACCATTTTCGGGCTGTGAGGTCCTGATGCAGTCTCGTCCACAAAGCTACGCTTTATACAAAAGCCATTCTTTGATCACAAATGATCAACACACAGCAGCACTCAGCATGTCACACTACCAAATTAGGAATATATCGTTGATAACCTTCAACTACATAACATCTGAGCTCGTACGTCTCAGAGAAGGGTGTTAAGCTAAGAGAATAAATCCTCCGCCAGCACAGATATGTATTTGAAAGAAATCTGCTTTATATCTCAAAGTGTAGTGTCGGACATGTAACCATACCAGTCTGTTCCAGGTTCGAACAGAACCGAAGGCACTTCCGAAGAAGCCCTTTGTAACGACCCAGAAATTTTAGTAATTAAAATTTGAATATTTAATTAATTTTAAATATTAATAAGTGAATTTATTAGTCGAATAAATTTTTATTTGAATTATTGAATTTAATTGGATTTTTAAATCGATAATTTAATAAGTTAAATTATGAAAATAATTGAAAATTGAGTTAAATATGATTTAAAATGATTTGTAAAATTTTATTTTATCATATGGAAGTTAGAATGATATTTTAGAACTTTTAAAATCGAATTAAGAGTTAAATTGTGAAAATTGAATATTTTAATATTAAAATCGACTAGTGAAAATAGTCAATTTTTGAACAGTCTCAGAATTGAACGAAACCAGTTCCATTGGATCCGTAATAGTTAGTTATTACCGGATTTCAATTTTCGTGTCAATCGGAGTTACCGTTTGATCGTGGCAGCTCGAAACGCATCGAATTATTTTTAATTTTAATTTGGCGAGTTAAAATAGCCATTTTTCAAAAAGTCTCGGATTTCGACATCGGATCCGTAATGTGATATTATTGTAAGGTTTCAAATTTCAAGTCAATTGGATTTACCGTTTGTCCGGTACAAATTAAAACGCCTAGAAAATCGTTTAAATCGGTTTAATTTAAATTGAGCGTTTATAGCCATAACTCGCACAGATGTCCGAATTAGCTTTCGAAACCTGTTCCATTGTGTCCGGAACGCGGGGTAAACCCTAGAAACGCTGGTTACGGCGCGTAAATCGGAGTTCGGAATTTCCGGGATGAATAGTGTTCGATATTTTCTTATAAATAGCCACCATTCTAAAAAAATAAAAGAAAAAAAATAAAACCCTAGTTTCATTCACGTAGCCGCCACCCAGAATTCTAAGGCCGAAAATCACCATTGCCCTTCCCCATTTATCTTCCAATCCACTCAACGATTCAAGAATCTTCCAACTAGAAGATTGAAGAGCTCGATGAGATCTTTAAGATCAACGGTCACGATCGAGATTGGAGCTGTATTTTGGGAGATAGGAGGCCGCGTTCGGCAGCACTTGTGCACGCAATTCGAGAAAAGGGGGGGACCGAGCTTGGGGATATTCAGGCCGAGCATGGACGTGGGTGAGGGCTTCGAAGTGGAGCAATCTGATCGAGTTGCAAGTGAACGTGGAGGCGGCATTTATTAACCCTAATTCGATCAAGTGGGTTCGGCTATGTCTATAGGGTGAAGCGCGTGAGGAAGATGATGGGGTGGGCGGTCAGGATTGCATGGTGAAGGATCCTACGGCTTTGATCAGTTATAGGTTAAAATTATATAATTATGTTGTAAATAGTTTATATAAATCGTGTACAAACTTTGAAAAATCATAACTTTTTGCTGCGAGGTCGAAAACGCGCGAAACCAGTTGCGTTGGAAACGTATGGACGAGCACTACGCGATGAAATTGGATTGGAGTCGTTTGGAGTTAGTGAGAATTTTGGGTAAAATTAAACATCTGTTTAATTTTATTCGAAATAAATCGCTAAAACGAAATTGAAATCAAGGTGAGAACTTCTCACTCAATCGAATCAGTTTCGATTTTTATTTTAAATAGTTAGATTTAAAATATTTGAATGCATGTTTGAATGATGATTGATATCTATTGATTGTTAAAATAGACATTATGCGCCGTTAGTAAGCAGATGTTATTTATTAAAAACATATACCGCAAATATTTCATAAACAGTGAAATTGGTATTATATATATAATATCAATATATATATATTGGCATATGTATATATTGCAGTTATTGATTTCCCGCATTTTTTGTTTAGCGGATGAGACCCTATTGCGCCGTTATTAAGCGGATAGTATTTAAATCCCATATACCGCGATAATTTCGTACTGGAGCGAAATTGGTATTGTGCTAATGTTTGTGGATGCAGGAAAACAGGTTGGAGGGATCCAACTGGATTCCTCAACAGTATTTATTTGATTTCAGATATTTTGATATTTGATGGACTATCATATCGATATATGATGTCGTTGTTGTCGTGATTGACTATTTGGTGTGTAGCATCATTGGACCAAGTTTGGAATTTTAAAATGATTTCAAAGTGATTTTTTGAAAGTATACGTTATAAAATATTTTTTGAATTGATTCATTTTAAAATAAATAAACGTATAATTTTTAATGTTATAAAAATTATGATTTTTGGGAAATATAGTTAAAAACTGATTTTTGAGAATATAATGCTAATGATTTTATAAAATAGTTTAATCGGGATTATAGAATTTATTGTGAAAAGTTTAAATATAGGATTTATAAAATTTAATTATTTTATAAATCAAAATGGTAAAATTATAAAGGAGATTAAAGACGTTTTGAAATAATAATATAAATTGATTTATATAAGAGATTTATAAATGGATATTTATAAATTAAAACGTTGGAATTATAAAACGAGTTTTTATAAGTGTTTGAATGAAGTGTAAATGAATTTCATAAATGAATGAAATTTATAGAATTATAAATGGAGAAGTTATAAATGAGATTTATAAATAGTAAGATTTATAAATTTGTGAAGTTATTAAAAGAATAGTTTTGAATAAATCATTGAATCTTATAAGTTATAAGATTTATAATTATGAAGTTCAAAGAAACGATTTTGTAAAATAATCGTTTTATGAGCATTTGACTTATAATATGAACCTTTAGTTTATAATTGAATTATAAATCGAATAGGTAAATAAAGGAATTTATAAAAGGAAGTTGTTATAAAATAAATAGAAATGGAATTTATAAACGTTGTTTTATAAAATTCGCAAATGACTTATTTTGATAAGTAAATAGTTGAAACCTATAAATGAAGTTATATTCACGTTTTTGACAGTGAATAACCCTTTGAAATAAAATGAATGGAAATGATGATATTTGTTAACGTAGTATATTCACGTTTTTGAATAGTGAATAATATGTTAAAGAAACTGTTTTGAATGTGATGTTTTAAACAGAATTAAAACAAGTTAACGATGTTTTAAATGCATTGAGATTCGAAACCATAGATTTTAACATTTATTGTTGAAATAGACGTTTTCGAGAAATAAAAGGAAATGGTGGACTATGACACTGTTGTTATAGTAAATGATTTCCGAAAGGAAATGTTTTGTATAGTATTGGGATTTATATATCTATTTTAATTTCGAATCCCTATACTAGTGATTTTGGGTTGTCGTAACGATGTTCTACGCAACATTCGTTTTGGCCCAAATAAATATGTTTAAGAGAATGATTTCCTTAAAGAATGAAATATGTACTTAATTTCGATTTAAGTATATTGAATATTTTCCAAGTGTTGAAAATAAATAAAATTTGTGAATTACTTATGAATAAATAAGTATGGAAATGTTTTCCAATATAAAGCGAATATTTTGAGAATTTATCTTTTTGAAGATAAATTGAAAAGGAATATTGAAATGAATAATTGGAATCGAATATTCATAGATATTTTGGATTATAAATTCACTATGGAATTTATGAATGAAAAGGAGAATTTGTTTAAAAATAAATATTGATTTATTTTTGAAGTGTTGAAATTATATATCTAGTAAAGATATCTTTGGAAAAATAAATAATTTGGAAAATTATTTGGAAACTGGTGATGTGTGCATATCCATTGATAGTTCAATAACCAACTATCAATATTTCCCTTTGAATGGGTATTTGATGTGATTTCTTTAAATTTGAATGCCACACTCATTTTTGAATAAGCGCTCACTATTCGGGTTAACCGGGAAAGGACCATGGGGTCGTATAACCCATTCCGAATATGTGATACGTCGTTGTGAATTGCATTGAAGATCGGTGTTGAAGACCGAGTATTTGCGAGAGCGATAGGATGACCTGTCGATTGTCTCTGCACTGAGTTGCAACGGTATAGAGACTCCCTAAGTGATGGGAAATCCGATCAGGATTGTGAATATCCGGATTGCAAGGACTTCTTTGTAAGTGCCTTCGGTTTTGTTCGAGCCCGGAACGGACTTGTATGGATTGTATGTCTGACATTACAAATTGAGATGTAAAGCCGATTTCTTTCAAATATATTTCTGTTGGTGGCGGAGAATTTATTCTTTTAGCTTAACACCCTTCTCTGAGACGTACGAGCTTAGAGGTTATGTAGTTGAATGTTATCAGCGATATATTCTCAATTTGGTAATGTGACATGCTGAGTGTTGCTGTAAATGATCATTGTGTTGATTATTTGTGATAGGATCGTTTATTTGATCGTCTATCTTGGTGATCATTTCTATGATCATTTGTTGACCCAAAGCATGGATTTTGTAAAAAGTATGTTTTTGTGGACGTGACTTCGTCGAGCCTCACACCCCGTGAATGGTCAAAACAGGAAAGAAGCAGCAAGGTTATGAGGGGTAGCGCCCTTTAGGATGTGTGCATTTCCTTCTGGAAAAGGGTGGTATCATGGTATGGAGCCCAGATGCTTACTCATGTTGAAAACACTTTGTTATGATTGTGTGAATTGATTACGAGCGCTCGGTGAAAGGTCCCAAAGGACCGGGGGATGGCATATTCGGTCAGTTGTTACTCAGTTAGGGGTAACCCGGCCTTGTGTTGGTAGAGATCCGGTTTGGTTCTCGGGGATGTCCATCCAGAGGCATTCTCATGTGGCAATGGGAAGTTCCTTGGCCTGATCATTCGTTGGAAATCCAAAGAAACAATACGTGACTTGTACGGTTTTAGTTGTATAACCTGCTATGGAATGTGGCGGTAACCTGCTATTGAACATAGTAGCTATAGTAGGCGTAAGTGCGGAATGTCTATGCTAGCTAAGATTTATATTCTACTTTCGAAATAAATTTTTCCTACACTACGCACTAGTAATAATATCAAATGTTCTTTTTAATGCGTATCAAGCATCTTTGACTATCATAAGGAGAAATCTCCTCCGATTCTGCGTTTGCATTGTGTGTGTGTGCGGGAGGCCTTATGGTAGTCTCATTTTTAAAAGCATTGCGAATTGATTTTAAAAATATTCCTCTATTTTGATTTTAAAGATAAATAAACTGTTTTGAGTTCTCACACCAGTCACATGACTGACTTGGAGTTTATTGTTTTCCTTCCTAAACTCTGGGTGCCCACCAATTTCCACACGGGCAGTCAAGAGTTAGGTTTATCAGGATATTCTAGAGTTGCTGGAGGCAAGCTGGATGGCATGGCGTATTACTAGTTTATATAGTATTTCTTTTTCCGCTGCACTGTTTGTTGTTGTTGTTGTTGTATACTCTGATGATATGATGAAATGAAATGTAATGTAATGTAATAACTGATATAGTTCTTTGTTTAAAGATTATTCATTTATTATTATATGTTGTTCCGCTGCGAATTGTGAGATTCTGATGTTGTTCTGTTGTTTTCTGTTCCGTTCTATGTTCTCTATTCTCTTTTCTTCTATTTAAATTTTTTTTTTCCATCTTCCATTATCTCTTCTCTATTTTCTGTTTTCTTTTCCCTATCTTTTTCTATTTTCTTTCCTCTCCATCTTCTATCTTTTTCTCTTCTTTTCTTCTTTTCTTTTTCTTAAACCATAACATTTCGGGTTTCCGGCCTTCGATTTCTCGGCAGTCGATAAAGTGAGTATCGATGTTGAATTTTCGAAAGTCGAAAATTTCCGGGGCGTTACATTTTGGTATCAGAGCATATGGTTAAGCGACAACCATGGTTCTGTTGGGTATTACTCATTATAGATAGAGTCAGCAGTACTCTAGAATGAGTCTGAGTGTAATAATAGCTATGAGAGCGTATTTGTTAGTGAATATATAAAATTGTTTTATATTGTGATGATTGGTTTATTGAGTGGCATATGAACTTTCGTCAGTGTGGTCCGCAAAACTATGCCGAAGGGGTTTCTAAACACTTGAATAGAACAATTCGACACAGTATTGTTTTAAATTGGGTAAATGAAATAATTTTACCTTGATTATATTTTTATATATAAAGGAATAATTTTTCAGAATTATTAAAGTGTATATAAGTGGATTGTTTAGTTGTTTGAATAATCTAAATTAAAGAATAAATTGTATAAGTAAAAAGAATTATAAGAATTGAATTATAATTAAAGTGATTTACAATTGTGAAATAAACTTATATATATGAGAAGTGAAACTATATGGATATATTTATGAATATGAGTTGTAAATAAATGTGAACTTAAGTTATATAAATAAAATTCAACTTTTGTAATTGAATTGAATTAATAAATTAAATGTAAATCAATTGAATGTGAATAAAATTGATATGAAAAAAATGAATGTTAGTAAACATCCACTGTTAATGAATCAAATGTGATTAAATTGAAAACCATTTCATTGAATATTAATGGGAATATGAATGAATATTTATTGGTTATGGATGATAGTTGGTTGGTGTTTGCATTTATTGTTTTGTTTCATTTGCTATGTTGACAAATATTGTTATTATGTTGCTATATGTTGTATATCGATACTATTTTCACACATGCATGTTCTCATGTTGTTTGTTGAGTGTTTAGTAGGTGCGGATTGCGTTTGCTTCGCATTTGGAGCTCGCTTTCGCGCTATATTAGCCGTATATGCTCACTAATAAAATATAAGGTACATATCTCGGATTACATACCGTACTTTTATACTTTTTTCCCTTCGGGATGCCTCATTACTTGATGAGATGTATATTTGTGATATATATACTGTCATTTTTTTTTCGGATCGAGCCCCGCAAAGGAGACTATGGCGAATTTTTCCGAAAATTTAAGGCGTTAGAAAAATTTGAGAAAATTGGAAAGTTTTGAAAAACTTTAACTTTGATTTTGGGATTGAAGGTTAAACAATAGTAGTTGTTTTTGAAAAGATAACTAAGTATGATTTGAAAACTTAGTAAAGTTGTTATAAGAAGTTTAAATTTATTTTGGAAAATTAATAAATTCTGTAACTTTTCTTACTTGTTAATTTCGAGGACGAAATTCTTTTAAGGAGGGAAGATTGTAACGACCCAGAAATTTTAGTACTTAAAATTTGAATATTTAATTAATTTTAAATATTAATAAGTGAATTTATTAGTCGAATAAATTTTTATTTGAATTATTGAATTTAATTGGATTTTTAAATCGATAATTTAATAAGTTAAATTATGAAAATAATTGAAAATTGAGTTAAATATGATTTAAAATGATTTGTAAAATTTTATTTTATCATATGGAAGTTAGAATGATATTTTAGAACTTTTAAAATCGAATTAAGAGTTAAATTGTGAAAATTGAATATTTTAATATTAAAATCGACTAGTGAAAATAGTCAATTTTTGAACAGTTTCAGAATTGAACGAAACCGGTTCCATTGGATCCGTAATAGTTAGTTATTACCGGATTTCAATTTTCGTGTCAATCGGAGTTACCGTTTGATCGTGGCAGCTCGAAACGCATCGAATTATTTTTAATTTTAATTTGGCGAGTTAAAATAGCCATTTTTCAAAAAGTCTCGGATTTCGACGAAACCAGTTTCATCGGATCCGTAATGTGATATTATTGTAAGGTTTCAAATTTCAAGTCAATTGGATTTACCGTTTGTCCGGTACAAATTAAAACGCCTAGAAAATCGTTTAAATCGGTTTAATTTAAATTGAGCCTTTATAGCCATAACTCGCACAGACGTCCGAATTAGCTTTCGAAACCTGTTCCATTGTGTCCGGAACGCGGGGTAAACCCTAGAAACGCTGGTTACGGCGCGTAAATCGGAGTTCGGAATTTCCGGGATGAATAGTGTTCGATATTTTCTTATAAATAGCCACCATTCTAAAAAAATAAAAGAAAAAAAAATAAAACCCTAGTTTCATTCACGTAGCCGCCACCCAGAATTCTAAGGCCGAAAATCACCATTGCTCTTCCCCATTTATCTTCCAATCCACTCAACGATTCAAGAATCTTCCAACTAGAAGATTGAAGAGCTCGATGAGATCTTTAAGATCAACGGTCACGATCGAGATTGGAGCTGTATTTTGGGAGATAGGAGGCCGCGTTCGGCAGCACTTGCGCACGCAATTCGAGATAAGGGGGGGACCGAGCTTGGGGATATTCAGGCCGAGCATGGACGTGGGTGAGGGCTTCGAAGTGGAGCAATCTGATCGAGTTGCAAGTGAACGTGGAGGCGGCATTTATTAACCCTAATTCGATCAAGTGGGTTCGGCTATGTCTGTAGGGTGAAGCGCGTGAGGAAGATGATGGGGTGGGCGGTCAGGATTGCATGGTGAAGGATCCTGCGGCTATGATCAGTTATAGGTTAAAATTATATAATTATGTTGTAAATAGTTTATATAAATCGTGTACAAACTTTGAAAAATCATAACTTTTTGCTGCGAGGTCGAAAACGCGCGAAACCAGTTGCGTTGGAATCGTATGGACGAGCACTACGCGATGAAATTGGATTGGAGTCGTTTGGAGTTAGTGAGAATTTTGGGTAAAATTAAATGTCCGTTTAATTTTATTCGAAATAAATCGCTAAAACGAAATTGAAATCAAGGTGAGAACTTCTCACTCAATCGAATCAGTTTCGATTTTTATTTTAAATAGTTAGATTTAAAATATTTGAATGCATGTTTGAATGATGATTGATATCTATTGATTGTTAAAATAGACATTATGCGCCGTTAGTAAGCGGATGTTATTTATTAAAAACATATACCACGAATATTTCATAAACAGTGAAATTGGTATTATATATATAATAGCAATATATATATATTGGCATATGTATATATTGCAGTTATTGATTTCCCGCATTTTTTGTTTAGCGGATAAGACCCTATTGCGCCGTTATTAAGCGGATAGTATTTAAATCCCATATACCGCGATAATTTCGTACTGGAGCGAAATTGGTATTGTGCTAATGTTTGTGGATGCAGGAAAACAGGTTGGAGGGATCCAACTGGATTCCTCAACAGTATTTATTTGATTTCAGATATTTTGATATTTGATGGACTATCATATCGATATATGATGTCGTTGTTGTCGTGATTGACTATTTGGTGTGTAGCATCATTGGACCAAATTTGGAATTTTAAAATGATTTCAAAGTGATTTTTTGAAAGTATACGTTATAAAATATTTTTTGAATTGATTCATTTTAAAATAAATAAACGTATAATTTTTAATGTTATAAAAATTATGATTTTTGGGAAATATAGTTAAAAACTGATTTTTGAGAATATAATGCTAATGATTTTATAAAATAGTTTAATCGGGATTATAGAATTTATTGTGAAAAGTTTAAATATAGGATTTATAAAATTTAATTATTTTATAAATCAAAATGGTAAAATTATAAAGAAGATTAAAGACGTTTTGAAATAATAATATAAATTGATTTATATAAGAGATTTATAAATGGATATTTATAAATTAAAACGTTGGAATTATAAAACGAGTTTTTATAAGTGTTTGAATGAAGTGTAAATGAATTTCATAAATGAATGAAATTTATAGAATTATAAATGGAGAAGTTATAAATGAGATTTATAAATAGTAAGATTTATAAATTTGTGAAGTTATTAAAAGAATAGTTTTGAATAAATCATTGAATCTTATAAGTTATAAGATTTATAATTATGAAGTTCAAAGAAACGATTTTGTAAAATAATCGTTTTATGAGCATTTGACTTATAATATGAACCTTTAGTTTATAATTGAATTATAAATCGAATAGGTAAATAAAGGAATTTATAAAAGGAAGTTGTTATAAAATAAATAGAAATGGAATTTATAAACGTTGTTTTATAAAATTCGCAAATGACTTATTTTGATAAGTAAATAGTTGAAACCTATAAATGAAGTTATATTCACGTTTTTGACAGTGAATAACCCTTTGAAATAAAATGAATGGAAATGATGATATTTGTTAACGTAGTATATTCACGTTTTTGAATAGTGAATAATATGTTAAAGAAATTGTTTTGAATGTGATGTTTTAAACAGAATTAAAACAAGTTAACGATGTTTTAAATGCATTGAGATTCGAAACCATAGATTTTAACATTTATTGTTGAAATAGACGTTTTCGAGAAATAAAAGGAAATGGTGGACTATGACACTGTTGTTATAGTAAATGATTTCCGAAAGGAAATGTTTTGTATAGTATTGGGATTTATATATCTATTTTAATTTCGAATCCCTATACTAGTGATTTTGGGTTGTCGTAACGATGTTCTACGCAACATTCGTTTTGGCCCAAATAAATATGTTTAAGAGAATGATTTCCTTAAAGAATGAAATATGTACTTAATTTCGATTTAAGTATATTGAATATTTTCCAAGTGTTGAAAATAAATAAAATTTGTGAATTACTTATGAATAAATAAGTATGGAAATGTTTTCCAATATAAAGCGAATATTTTGAGAATTTATCTTTTTGAAGGTAAATTGAAAAGGAATATTGAAATGAATAATTGGAATCGAATATTCATAGATATTTTGGATTATAAATTCACTATGGAATTTATGAATGAAAAGGAGAATTTGTTTAAAAATAAATATTGATTTATTTTTGAAGTGTTGAAATTATATATCTAGTAAAGATATCTTTGGAAAAATAAATAATTTGGAAAATTATTTGGAAACTGGTGATGTGTGCATATCCATTGATAGTTCAATAACCAACTATCAATATTTCCCTTTGAATGGGTATTTGATGTGATTTCTTTGAATTTGAATGCCACACTCATTTTTGAATAAGCGCTCACTATTCGGGTTAACCGGGAAAGGACCATGGGGTCGTATAATCCATTCCGAATATGTGATACGTCGTTGTGAATTGCATTGAAGATCGGTGTTGAAGACCGAGTATTTGCGAGAGCGATAGGATGACCTGTCGATTGTCTCTGCACTGAGTTGCAACGGTATAGAGACTCCCTAAGTGATGGGAAATCCGATCAGGATTGTGAATATCCGGATTGCAAGGACTTCTTTGTAAGTGCCTTCGGTTTTGTTCGAGCCCGGAACGGACTTGTATGGATTGTATGTCTGACATTACAAATTGAGATGTAAAGCCGATTTCTTTCAAATATATTTCTGTTGGTGGCGGAGAATTTATTCTTTTAGCTTAACACCCTTCTCTGAGACGTACGAGCTTAGAGGTTATGTAGTTGAATGTTATCAGCGATATATTCCCAATTTGGTAATGTGACATGCTGAGTGTTGCTGTAAATGATCATTGTGTTGATTATTTTTGATAGGATCGTTTATTTGATCGTCTATCTTGGTGATCATTTCTATGATCATTTGTTGACCCAAAGCATGGCTTTTGTAAAAAGTATGTTTTTGTGGACGTGACTTCGTCGAGCCTCACACCCCGTGAATGGTCAAAACAGGAAAGAAGCAGCAAGGTTATGAGGGGTAGCGCCCTTTAGGATGTGTGCATTTCCTTCTGGAAAAGGGTGGTATCATGGTATGGAGCCCAGATACTTACTCATGCTGAAAACACTTTGTTATGATTGTGTGAATTGATTACGAGCGCTCGGTGAAAGGTCCCAAAGGACCGGGGGATGGCATATTCGGTCAGTTGTTACTCAGTTAGGGGTAACCCGGCCTTGTGTTGGTAGAGATCCGGTTTGGTTCTCGGGGATGTCCATCCAGAGGCATTCTCATGTGGCAATGGGAAGTTCCTTGGCCTGATCATTCGTTGGAAATCCAAAGAAACAATACGTGACTTGTACGGTTTTAGTTGTATAACCTGCTATGGAATGTGGCGGTAACCTGCTATTGAACATAGTAGCTATAGTAGGCATAAGTGCGGAATGTCTATGCTGGCTAAGATTTATATTCTACTTTCGAAATAAATTTTTCCTACACTACGCACTAGTAATAATATCAAATGTTCTTTTTAATGCGTATCAAGCATCTTTGACTATCATAAGGAGAAATCTCCTCCGATTCTGCGTTTGCATTGTGTGTGTGTGCGGGAGGCCTTATGGTAGTCTCATTTTTAAAAGCATTGCGAATTGATTTTAAAAATATTCCTCTATTTTGATTTTAAAGATAAATAAACTGTTTTGAGTTCTCACACCAGTCACATGACTGACTTGGAGTTTATTGTTTTCCTTCCTAAACTCTGGGTGCCCACCAATTTCCACACGGACAGTCAAGAGTTAGGTTTATCAGGATATTCTGGAGTTGCTGGAGGCAAGCTGGATGGCATGGCGTATTACTAGTTTATATAGTATTTCTTTTTCCGCTGCACTGTTTGTTGTTGTTGTTGTTGTATACTCTGATGATATGATGAAATGAAATGTAATGTAATGTAATAACTGATATAGTTCTTTGTTTAAAGATTATTCATTTATTATTATATGTTGTTCCGCTGCGAATTGTGAGATTCTGATGTTGTTCTGTTGTTTTCTGTTCCGTTCTATGTTCTCTATTCTCTTTT
This sequence comes from Allium cepa, assembly GCA_030765085.1. Classification (NCBI taxonomy): domain Eukaryota; kingdom Viridiplantae; phylum Streptophyta; class Magnoliopsida; order Asparagales; family Amaryllidaceae; genus Allium; species Allium cepa. The sequence continues at coordinate 927,090,862 of CM060939.1, forward strand.
CTTCTATTTAAAATTTTTTTTCCATCTTCCATTATCTCTTCTCTATTTTCTGTTTTCTTTTCCCTATCTTTTTCTATTTTCTTTCCTCTCCATCTTCTATCTTTTTCTCTTCTTTTCTTCTTTTCTTTTTCTTAAACCATAACATTTCGGGTTTTCGGCCTTCGATTTCTCGGCAGTCGATAAAGTGAGTATCGATGTTGAATTTTCGAAAGTCGAAAATTTCCGGGGCGTTACACCCTTGCAAATCCGGGGATTCACAATCCCGATCGGACTTCCCATCACTTAGGGAATCTCTATACCGGCGTGACTCAGTGCAGAGACAATCGATAGGTCATCCTATCGCTCTCGCAAATACCCGGTCTTCACCACTGGTCTTCAAATGCTATCCATATACGTATCACTATTCGGAATGGGTTATATGACACAAACGTCCTCTCCTGGCTAAACCGAATAATGAGCGCAATATTTAAAATATATGGATATGGGATTTCAGTTAAGTCACCACTTAATAGAAAACCAAAACTTTCTTTTAAATGGTTAATCAAATTTTCCATTTCAAATCTTTAAACAAAAAGATGTATTTCACAAAGTTTCACCCAGGTTTCACAAAGATTCATTTACACCGCTTCTAAAACAATTCCATTTCAAAATTGGATTAACTCATCAAATCTTTAAATCGAAGATTTAATTGATAGCTTTCAAAATAATTTACAATTTAAATCTTTTATAATATAAAAGATTCACCCTTCAAAATTCTCTTCGATTTCAAAACAAAGTTCAATCATCTTCACAAAGGTCAATTTATAGTCTTCCAACTATTTACATTTCCATTTAAAACCTGAAATCGTTTTAACACAAATTAGGGATTCATTCCTTATATGAAAGCTTTGTTATTTAGAAACAAATAGTTTTCGTTTCAGGAAAAAATGATTACAATTTAATGCCATTCAAGTTTAGAACTTGAATTCAAATTTACATTTCCAAAACCACACTATTTAAATGTTTAAGATCCATATAAACATCTTTATGACTTGTATAATGTTTTAAACCAAAATCCCAAGTTATTGAATTCAATCTCGAACATTGAATTCAAATTTAAATCAAATTATTTAAATTCCAAGGTTTATCAAGTTATTTGAAATAACTTTTATTTTTGAAATTCATTTCAAAAGTTCTTAGTTCAAAATTCAAAACTATTTTGGATTCAAGAATTCAATTTCTAAATTTGATACAAATCTGTGACTTAACCGATTTCCTCGTGAAATCCACATTTGTGTGTGTATGGTGTGGTCCAGGGGTTTAACACAATAGTGCAACATCATTCAATCATCACAGATTAAAACATAGAAATATAGTGATAAGCGATATAAACTGTAACACTTATCATCCATTCACAGATTTACAGATAATATACAAATGTAAATAATGAATAAACCATACACAGCTCAATCCATAGAACAAAATATCACAGATCAGATAGGACAATCAATTCAAGGCCTCTCATACAATACGATCATTCATAAGTAAGGCCAAGCATTCAATAATCATTTATAAGTAGGATTAATTAATCGTTTTAATCCTAATCAATTCAATTTATTTCCAAGTAATTTAATTACTTACGAATTAATTACCCAATTTTGATTAATTAATTACAAATCATTTGATATCAATTAATTTATCAAACACTTTAATAAATTAAATTATTCTTAATTAATCATATTAATTTAATTACTTAATAATCTCTAGTTAATTATCTTCATTAACTAATAACATTTCCTTAATTACTTTCTCAAGAAAATTATCTTGGATTAATTCATCATTAATCATTTCTAATTATAAATTAAATCTAAATTACTTATTTATAAATTAAATAAATCATTCTTTAATTACCATATTAATTAAATCATTTTATTACCTTAATTATCTCTAAGATAATTAATTTCTTTATTAATGACTTCATCAATATTTTAAATGTATTTCTATCATTACACTTTAAATCTTAAATTCAAATTAGTTTAAAAATACACTTAATCATTCATGTTATTTAGAACAATTTAAAATTCAAAAAAACTTCTTTTATTACAAAACTAAGATTCAAATTTAGATTGAATTCTAGATTTAAACTTTGATTAAATCTTTGTTAGAATTCATTTCTTTATAATTTTCAAATTCCACTTTAAATTCAAGTTCTTTAAAACATACTTTAATTGCTTAAACTCTTTTATTTAAAACAGTTTTAAAGTTAAATTTCTTTAACTAAGTTTCAAACTTGAACTTGAGTTATGTTGAAATGATACTTTGGTTGTAAAAGAAATTTAAAAGAACTTAAATCAAACTTCTTTGTATTGACATATTTAAAGTATAACTTTATATTTAAATTAATTTAAACATTTGAATTCATAAAAAGAAAACAAGAATTCAGATTTTGGTGTGAAGTTCAGGTTTCAAGATTTGGTTTAAATTCCTTCTTTACAAATTCAAATTCCAATCAAGTTCTTTTAAATTACACTTAACTACTTAACATCTCAAGTTATTAAACAATTTTTTTTTAAAACTTGATTCATTTACGAACTAAGTTTTTCAAACAACTTGAATATATTCTTTAAACTTTGCTTTAAATCTTGTTTCAAATTTTAAATTAAACTTAGAATCTGAAACAAATCAGGTTTCTAAAACCTGATACCACCCAAGTAAAATAACCCAAGCTCCCACTATACTGCTTCGAGCCAACTCCTTGTTACTTCAAGTAACGTGCGATGCAACACGAGAAAAGACCCAAGAGAACAAGACCCACCCCAACATTAATTCAACACAGAGACCTCCTGTTTCCAAGAATTGAACTCCGTGCACGTGCACGTGTACCCCGCCGTTGACCGGCTTCTGGCATCCCCGCGGCGTCGAGCACGTCGCCGATCGACTCTAGAACGAGCTCCAACCACCTGAACCCTTCCTCCACCTCGAAATCGAGATTCGAGTTGAAATTCGAAACCTAGAACATTTAAACCCATTGCATCCCTACCTGTCAACGCGACGTCCTCGGCGCTTCAACCACCGGAGGCTACCCAACTCTGGCCGTAGCCTCGTCCCCCTCTCCTCTACCAAAGCCCAAAGTCGCGTGACACTCGATCGCACGACGGCGTAGAACGAATCGAAAACATCAGCCCTTCCCAAACTAGGTTACCAGACTTAAACCCCTCGCCGCCGCTACCACAACCAACTGCACCACTATCCACCATTTTTCCCTGACCCACCGAATACTTCTCCACCTCCAGTCCAAGTCCCGACCCCTTTGATCAATGAGACCGACCGTGGCGACCCAAAATGCAAAAATCGAACAAACCCTTACTGCTCCCTATCCCTATCTCTAAAAATCATGATACAACCTTTAAAAATCATGTTATTGTATACTGATTCATCTTGCATGCCTGAAACTATAAATTAAGAAGTTCGAAAATTGACAAATCTTAAGTTTGTTCAGATAGTTTGGGTTTCCAGAGAACATTTTAAGTTGTTTTGACTTAAACGAATTTTTTTAAAACTTAGTTTATAATGATACAAACAACTTTTGTTTAAGTTTTTAAGTTCCAATAGTTATTAAATTAAGAGAAGAAAAATAATTGCAAAAAGATGAGTTTAAATGAAAACAGGACAGAAGTATCAGGTGTTACAGTTTGCATTCATCTAGATATCAACATATATACACATTTCCAGATATTTCTATGCAACTGATTTCCAATATTTAAGGTTTAAAAGTGAAAGCTACTCACCTTCCAAACCATGGTTCCAAAAATGACAAAGCTTTGAAACAGGCTATTGAAATTGCCAGCTGAAGTTTTCTTGATCCTGGTTTTATTGATGTTCTTAAACTGAAGTTTGTTTTAGTTTGAGATAACATTACTTCGGGTTTGCTTCCATTTTTACTCAGTTGTGATCATCAAATTGAAGTGAAGATTGAAGCATATAAAAAGAAGTATGCAGTATATTATTTGTACCATAAGCATGCTGAAAATGCTTGCATTAAATGCATAAAGTATGTTGCATTTATTGTTAAGTACACTATGTTTTGTTTTCTTGATATTTTAATCTACACATGGTGGCTGATATCTTTGCATTTCGACTGAGATAATTTGTTTGTGTTAGAGATGACATTCCTTTGTCTTGTTTTGTTAGCTTATATTTCCTTCTTTTATTTGTTTGTACTGATACTTTGTACTTAGATATATTTCTTTCTTTCCTTTGCTTTAATATGGTGGCTGCATTTATTATGTTTGTTTTAGTTATTTTCTGAAATGACCTTTTTTTTCTTTTATTAATATTGTTTGTTTCTATTTGTATTATGATATTAAAATCATATCTTTACTTTATTTTGTATAAACTAAATATTTATTTATTTTGTAACATAGATGAATTTCTAGATTTTTATTTTAAATTTTAGCAATTAATTATTTACTTTATTTTTATCATTATCATTTGTCTTTAAACCATTTAGTTAAAATTTAACTCAAACTCAATGCATGTACATATATACATATATATTCAAATTATTATAAATCCATTTACTTGAAATTTAAATCCAAATCACATATGTACAATATTTAAATTCATATGATTTAATATGTTTTCTATTTGAATTTAGGGAAACTCGAATCAATTTACTAATAAATTTTATAGTTTTTAATTCAAAAATTTATTTAATTATCAATTTAAATTTAGTAAAAATTCGGGGTCGTTACAGACTTCCCCATTAGAAGAATTTCGTCCTCGAAATTACACAACTCTTTTCAGAATTATACACACACAAAATAGACCAATGACAACTCAAACAACACTTTTATACAAGTTAAAATCTTTGGGTTAGTTCAAATTCCCAAAAACAACACTTTAAAAATGGTTTAAAACCCGTATAAACTTGTATAATTCTTTTTAATCATAAATACCAATATAGGATTTAATTTCAAATACTGAATTCCAGTTTAAATCAAATTATTCAAATTTCAAATCTTTATTAAGTTATTCAAAATAACTTACATTTTTAAAACAGCATTTTAAAAGCTTTTCACTTTAAACCCTATCCATTTCCAACCCATTTGAATTTAAAAATTCAAATTTTAACAATTTCATAATCTGTGACTTAACCAATTTCCTCGTGAAATCCATATTTGTGTGTGTATAAGTGTGGTCCAGGGGATTAACACAACAGTGCAACATCGTTCAATCATGACAGATCATATACAACAATATATCTGATAAGAGATATAAACTATAACGCTTATCTTCATTCACGGATCACAGATATATTTATCATAGGTAATGAATTACATCACATCTAATTAATCACATTATAAATCACCACACATATCAGGATATATCACAAAACATCAGATATCGGGAATATAACAATTCAACCATTCAATAAGATCTAAACATTCATAGGTAAAATTTATTAATCAACTGATTAATCTAGATCAGATGTATTACTTGTTATTAATTCTGGTTACTTAACATAAGTTAATTTCAAATCAATTGAGATAAATTTCCCTTTAATTATTAACTAACCATCCTTAATTTATGAATCAATTGATCTTTAACTTCTAAATAAATCTTAGTTAATAACCTTTATTAACGATTAAAATTTCTTTAATTACTTTGCTAAAGAAATTCACTCATATTGATCATTATTGGTTATAAATTGAATAACCATTAAAAACACATTAATTAATTATAATTATTTAGTTAATTAAGTACCTAGCAATAACTAAATTAATTCTTAATTACTTGATTGATTTATTTCTAATCAAAAATTAATTCTCTTCAAATGGTTAAAACAAATTTCAAAACCCTCTTATTTCACAAGTTAAAGAATTATTTATCATATAATATAAGTTTAAAAGAATTTAAAACCCAATTTCATTTTAATTTCAAATCAATTTTAAAATACACTTTAATAATCAACATTGTTTAACTCATTTTTATATTTAAAAACTTCCATTTATTTCAAGTCTGAAATACATATTTAATTTTAGATTCCAGATTAAACTTAGGTTTTAAAAACTTTACTTATTTTACAACTTCGTTCTTAAAATTCAAAACTATTTAAACATATTTTTAAGTAGTTAAACAAATTGAAGTTTAAAACATAATTTATTTTGAACTGAGATTTAAACATAACTTGAACCAGTTTAAAACTTGGATCTACTTGTTTTAAAACTTTCTTTCCATTTAAACTAGCTTTTAAATTTTATTAAAGATTTAAACCTGAGAAATAGGTTTCAAAAAAAACTGTAACCAAACAAGATCGACCCACCCGAGGCAACCTTCTTTCCCTTCGAGTCAAATACCTTACTGCCTCGAACAAAACAACCAGCACTTCGAGTATCACTTCAAGTAAAACAACGAACAACCCAACTTCACTCAACAAAAAATGCTCAGATCACCAATAGTGCCTCCGTGCACCTGTACAACCCCGTTAATTGCTTCCAGCCAGTGCCTCGTCATCGAGCAAGTCGACGTTCATCCTCGCATCCATCTCCAACCTCCAGAATCTCCATCAACTTCTCAAAATCGAAACCGAGTATAAACTCAAACCTGGAACATCAAAATCCACCATTAATCCCAAACCTGACATCACTTCGAACTCGCCGCCTCGACCACCGGAATTCACGTAACTCCGGCCATGACCTCGCCTATCTCCCTCTTGCAATCCTTAAAACCCACGTCGCACTCGATCTCTTGTGGACGACGAACGAGACTAAATGTAAAACCATGATAAAATTAGGTTTCCAGAACTCAATTGCTCGCCACCACCTCCACGTTCATCTGACCACCACCGCTGTATTTTTCCCCGGTACACCGTTCGACCCTCCATCACCAGAACAGATCTCGACCACCACGAACCAGAGAATTTCCAAAAATTGCCAAAATTATGAAATTTGAACAAACCCAAACTACTCTTTCGATCTCACTCTAAAAATTATAATTTTTGTTTTAAAAATCATGTTTTCGTATATGAATTCGTTCTACATACCTGAACTCCCGAATTAAGAGGTTCGAAATTTGACTTACTTATAGTTGGGTTCAACTATCTCGATTTCCAGAAAGATTCATAAGTTGTTCTGGCTTAATTAGATTTTTAAACTTAAGAATATTCTATGACAAACAACTTTGGTTTGAATTTTAAATCCAAACAGTGGGTAGATTGAGAAGAAGGGATTTATTTGCAAATCAGGGTTTTAACAAGAAACAGGAACAGAAGTAAAAAAATGTTACAGGCATGCATACATTCACACTCATATATACTCAGAGAAACATACATATATACAACCATTCACAAACATACTTAATTTCAGAGATGAGCATGTAACCATATTAATATACTTAATATTTAAATTAGTGATGTTACTCACCTGTGTTTCTAGAAAATGAACAAAGTTGCACCTCTGTATTGAAAAACTGCAGGCTTGATCCTTCCTAAATCTTCTTGCTCTTGTTTGGATAAATGATGTTTTAGTTTGAGTTTTGTTTGAAGTTTTAATTGAAGTTTGTTTAAGTTTGAGATAACCTTACTTCTGGTTTGCTTTGAATAAATGGAAGAAACTGAGAGGAAGGAGGTTGATATATAGGAGATGTGTGCAGGGTATTATACTATTGTTTGTAAATAGCGAATAACTGACTTTAGTTATGCTAGAGATGTAAACATTAAATGTCATTGTACAAATCTATACTTATTTAATTTGCCCATTCTTGATTATGTATCTTCTTATCTCGGCTGATAATTTGGTTGTGCAATGTAGTAATGGGGTATTAAATGCATGTCCTTTATGTCTCATTTTTTTATACTTTATTTGTTTTAGATATTTTTACTACTTTGTTCTTAGCTTTGCTTTTCAAAACTTTACAGGCAACATACAAATATTTATTTGCCTGGCAGCTTTTACTTTATTCTTGCCTGATCATGTTTTTATAACCTACTAGGTGGCCGAAATGATATGTATTTGTATGCTAAAGATTTATTGCCTTTGTCTTCTTACTTTATACTATAAACAATTTCTATTTTAATTACTATGTTAAAAAATTTCTAATGTATCCACTTTATATTCTATTTTATCTTACATCTATAAATCTATTTCCATTTTCAATTTAAATATTTATTTTTAACGGACATACTTATTGTCTTATCTTACATTTTCATTCATTCATTATTTAGATATTAATTTTTTTAAAGAAATCGTTTTTTTAAAAACTCCAATCAATTAATCAATTAATGTCACAATTTTTTATTCAAAAATTAAATTAATTATTTATTAAAAATAAATCAAAATCCGGGATCGTTACAGATTCCCCTCCGTAAGAAATTTCGTCCCCGAAATTTGCAGGCACGAAAACAACACAGAGATAGATAGATTCGATCTCCTATAATTCCTCAAACACAAGATATGGATTCCAAATTCAAGTTGGAATATCTTAAAATATATACCAATTTGTCCCTCTTCGGACTTCGATATACCCAAGAAAATACAATAAAATTTCAAATTCGGTTTTAAACGAAATCGTTTTATCGATTCAATTCAATTTATCCTTCTTATTCTATGAATCAATTTAACTCAGTTCATAGTTTCCAGTTTGTTTAAATTTTCAATTTCAAATTTCAAATTCATATTCATTAAGGTTTAAATCAAAAACTGATAAGAAATCGATGAAGATACGAAGTAAGGATTTTCTACAACGATCCGTTGGGCCACCATCACACTGAGGCCTCTTTCTGGAGCTGCCACGAAGCAATTAAAAGAATTTGGGAAGACGAATCAAAGAAGTTTGATAGAGAAAATTATTTCCACTATCGCAGGGCATTAACCATTTGTAGTCGTACTCCCCTGTCCCCAATCTCGTCCTCTTCTTGCACTCATACTCACTATTAGTGGATAGCAAGAGAATTTACTAAGGCATACGAACGGATATCTTAGGGATTACTCATTCTAGGGTATACTTCACCCTATCTCTAATGAGCTACATAACGTGTTATACTCCTGAGCTAAAGTTCAACCTCAGCTCTGATACCACTTCTAACGATCCTGACTCGGCCTTCGAAAATCGGCACTGAATACAACACATATTCAAATGCCGCAGATCCAAACGTCGAATCCGAGTCGTTGGATATCATACATTGATATACATCATTGATACAATATCTGATACAATAGATCATACAATAGATATCAATATACATCAGAGATATGATACGATAAAATAACAGCGGAAAAAAGAAAAATAAATAACACCAGCAGCGGAACAAATAACTCTAAGATGGTCTTTAAGAGAGAACTCCAGTAGCAGCTCGAACCAACATCACGATGCACAAAGATAAGTAAGCCTCTTCCGTTATCCAAAGACCGAACTAACTCCAGATAATCTACTAAACCTGACTATCTGAAAAACCTAACTCTAGACTGCCCTTGTGGAAAAAAATTTGAGCACCCAGAGTTTAGGAAAGGGAAAATAAACTCCAGGTCAGTCGTGGGACTGGTATGAGTAACAAAAACAGTTTATCTTTAAGAACAAACAAAGAAATATTTTAAAATAGATCCCCAATGCTTTTAGAAAATGTGACTACCATAAGACGTCCCGCCACACACAATGCACATGCAGAATTGGAGGAGATTTCTTCTTATGATAGTCTAACATGCTTGATACGTGAATTTCTTTGATATTATTACTATAAGTGCAAAGTGCAGGAAAACATTTCGAAAGTACAATATAAATCCTAGCCAGCATAGGTACCATTATAGTATGTCTACCATAGCTGCCATATTAGATGGCAGGTTCTACAACTAAAACCGTACATGGCTCGTATTGTTTTGATTGGATTTCCAACAAATGGTCGGGCAAAGGAACTTTCCAAGTAAAATGGAACGCCTCTGGAGGGACGTCCCAGGATCCTAACCGGATCTCTGCTAGACAAGGCCGAGTTACCTCTAGCTGGGTAACTACTGACACGAGTATGCCATCCCCCGGTTGTAAACAACCTTTATCCGAGGATCCTTTCAACCAACAACCACAAAGTAATAAGTTTGCATCAACCACGAAGTAAGTATCTGGGCTCCATTCCATGATACCACTCATAATCCAGAAGGAAATGACATACCCTCAGAGGGTGCTAACCTCAAATAACCTTGCTGCTACGATTCCTGTTTCGACCATAACCGGGTTGTGAGGTTCGACGAAGTCTCATCCACAAACCTACGCTTTTCACAAAAGCCACTGTAACAACCCGCATATTTATCGAGTTTGTATTTAAATATTTTATTTAAATATTAACTCGTTAATCGGATTTTGGTCCGAAAAGCTACTTTTTGCAAACGGTCAAATTAGGACTCGAGACCACTTCCATTGAGTTCGAAATGTCGTTTACAACTTTTTTAAGTATAAACATCGATAGGTTTGGAGTTAGTGAAATTTCACTAACTTTTCCCGCTTTGGACTTTGGGTTGGTTTAGCCTATTAAGCCCAAGTTCCAACCCTCTTCTCCTCACTCTTCATAAATTTCCTAACTAATCAAGCTTTGGCATTAATGGTGGAGGGAATGGGAAATTAAAATTCCAAAACTCAAATTCAATTGCAATCCATCTTGCTACTCCAAATTCAAGAAGAAGACATTGGATTCAAGCTTCTTGTGCTTAGATAGAAGAAAGATTGATTCTTGCTTGCTTAAAACTTCATTTTCATTGATATTTGGTGCAAAGGTGAGATTTTTATCTCACATTCTTGTCTATAACTATCACGGATGTTTGGGAATGATTTCCTACCACTTTAGCATGTACATTTGCATTTGGTTTGGATTGGATTGGCGAAAAATTCCAACTTTTAGTGTTTTTGGTGAAAATCTGCCCTTAGGTCGCTCTGCCTTTGCTAGGTCGTTCGCGTGGAAAAGTCTCGGCCTTCGAATAGCTCATTTCCGACCTAAAATGGCCTATAACGTTAGGTCGCTCGGCGCTTCGGAATTAGGTCGTGGGTCGTTGGGCTTTAGATCGCAAGCTCCTTAGGTCGTAGGTCGTTCGAATGTTAGGTCGCTCGGCCCTTATCTCCTTAGGTCGTAGGTCGTTCGAATGTTAGGTCGCTCGGCCCTTATCCCCTTAGGTCGTAGGTCGTTCGAATGTTAGGTCGCTCGGCCCTTATCCCCTTAGGTCGCTAGGTCGCGACGTTTTAGGTCGCTAGGTCGCGACGTTTTAGGTTGCTGCATCCTATGCCTCTATAGGTCGCTCGACCTTGTTTATGACCATAGGTCTCTCACCCCCTCTTCGTTAGGTCGCTCGGCCTTGCCTTCCATTTTTAGGTCGCTAGGTCGCGACGTTTTTGGTCGTTAGGTCGCGACGTTTTAGGTCGCTTGACCTTGTTTTCCTCTAGGTCGCATGGCCTTTAGACCGTTAGGTCGCGAGCGTTAGGTCGTTAGACCTTACCTTCCTTAGGTCGCTTGACCGGTTAAACCTTTAGGTCGCTCAACCCTACTACCATTACTAGGTCGTTTGGCCATAGCTCATTAGGTCGCATGACCTTATAAACCGATAGGTCACATGACATTATAACCCTATAGGTCGTTGGACCTTTGACTCGTAGGTCGTTGGACCTTATCCCGATAGGTCGCTTGACCCCTTGGACCCCTAGGTCGCAACCCTTAGGTCGCTCGACCCTATTCCCCTTAGGTCGTTAGACCTCATTTTGTCTTCACTAGGTCGTACCGTTTTGGTCGGGGCGCTGCCCCGCACCCCGCCGGGGGCGCTGCCCCCTGGACCCCTGCGACCTGACCGGGCAGGTCGAACCCCGTAAGCGGTGGCGTTGCCCCCGCACCCCCACCTTGGGGGGTTGCCACCCCCCCCCCGGACCCCCCTCCGTAGGGGATCTTATCTGAAAAACATTGAGCTGATTTCCTTGGATTTTATTCACATCTCCGTATGCGATCTTTGTGACTGATTGTTTCTACAATTGCTTCTGTGTTTTGTCACTTTATAATATAAAGGTTTCAATACTAGTAGTAAATATCAAAACTCTTTTAACAAACAATTTCAACTCTATTTTTAATAACAAAGCTCTTTTCTTAAACCGTTTTCCAATCTATTAGTATATACAAACCTTTACCTCACTCGGATGAGAAATCTAATTAAACGACTTAGTAAAACAAGTGGTATGAAACGCTTGCGTTCACTTCGTCGGTTAATTCTTGGACTTGTTCGATTGAACCTCTTGTGACAATTTTATTAGTGAAGATTTACAGTTTGTTCGTAAATATTTAAGTTAAGCAAGTGGTTATGGGACATGAAGCTAAACTTCTATATTTACTAGCTTAGTGTAATTGACACTTCTCGTTGATCATGACGATCATTCTGATGATTTAGACTAGCAACTGTGCGATGTCTCTTGTTGCGAGGTTAGACTAGACACCACTTGTGTGATTCCACTCACACATACCTTTTTGCTTTTTGGTTAGTCTGGACCTTAATCTGTGTGATTCCATTCACACATGTGGGGTAGCTCCCCTTGGACTTCGGACCGTCATGTGATAGGCCTCTTTCTCTTTTCTATGATTTCTGGACTTCTTGCATTGATTTCTAGAATTTATGTCATTGACTTGTTATGAGTACAAGTTTGGGGTATGATGCCCTTTCCGAATCTTTGAGAAGATTCTTGTGATATTGATTATCTCTTATTGATTGATCTTCTGTTGATCATTATTTACATACTTATAGTAGTATGTCATTATGGATGTTTATGTTTATGCCATATCTTTTATGTTATATCATGTCATCTGATATTTATAGCTAGACTGACCCGTTTATTATTTTCTTAAATAATACTCGGGTCAGACCGAGATGTTACAGGTGCTTCTCCTTGACTTCTTCCCAGGGATTCATCACTCTGACTTTTGGCTAACTGTTTAGATTAGCAGTTTTTGTTGTTTACACTTGAGATATAGACTCATAGTTGTATTCTTTTGTATAGCACGTGTTGCTATTCTTTCGTATTATCGTGGATCTTACTGACCACTACTCTGATGTACACTTTCATGTGTTAGTTATATATTCATATCTTCTTCCGCCTTTGTGATATGGATATCTGTGACTGTTTTATGATATTATTATTTCTATGTTTGTTTCCGAAGATTATTTATAGCCACCGTGTGATAAGCAATTACATGGATGGTCGCTCCTCAACAGCCTTATTCTCCGTGCTAGTTGACAGCACTACTCCGGAGTGTTCTTGGCTAGCGTGGGTATAGAGGTGGGGCGTCACAGCCACGCTTTGATCAACAAATGATCAGCAGCACTCAGCATGCCACACTACCAAATTGGGAGTATATCACTGAAAACCATCAACTACATAACCTCTGAGCTCGTACGTCTCAAAGAAGGGTGTTAAGCAAAGAGAATAAATTCTCCGCCACCAACAGAAATGTATTTGAAAGAAATCTGCTTTATATCCCAAAATGTAATGTCAGACATACAATCCATACAAGTTTGCTCCGGGTTCGAAAAGAACCGAAGGCACTTCCGAAGAAGTCCTTGCAATCCGGGTATTCACAATCCCGATTGGACTTCCCATCACTTAGGGAATCTCTATACCGGCGCGAATCGGTGCAGAGATGATCGATAGGTCATCCTATCGCTCTCGCAAATACCCGATCTTCACCACCGGTCTTCAATGCTATCCATATACGTCGTATCACTATTCGGAATGGGTTATATGACACAAAGGTCCTCCGCGGCTAAACTGAATAATGGGCGCAATATTTAAAATCATGTGGATTTTGGGGTCTCAGTTAAATCACAGCTTAAAGCTCAAAATCTTTCATTCGAATGGTTAAAACAAATTACCATTTCAAATCTTTTAAACAAAAAGATTCCTTTCAACAACCTTCAATGGTTTAAACAATTTCCACACTTTTAATTAACTCGTAAAATCTTTAAATCAAGATTTAACTTATATCTTTCAAAATTCGTTTCCAAAGATTCATTCATAGCGTTTCAAAACAATACCATTTATGTTGGATTAACTCATCCAGTCTTTAAATCAAAGACTCATTTCATAGCTTTCAAAACAATTCTATTCTATTTCAAACTTGAAATCTTTTAACACAATTTGGAAATACTTTCTTTCAATGAAAGCTATTATTATTTGAAAACAAATAGTTTTTGTTTTGGAAATATCTGTTCTCTTTTATACAAGTTAAAATCTTTGGGTTTGTTCAAATTCCCAAAAACAACACTTTAAAAATGGTTTAAAACCCGTATAAACTTGCATAATTCTTTCTAATCATAAATACCAATATAGGATTCAATTTTAGATATTGAATTCCAGTTTAAATCAAATTATTCAAATTTCAAATCTTTATTAAGTTATTCAAAATAACTTACATTTTTAAAAAAGCTTTTTAAAAGCTTTTCACTTTAGACCCTATCCATTTCCAACCCATTTGAATTTAAAATCCAAATTTTAACTATTTCAAAATCTGTGACTTAACCAAATTCCTCGTGAAATCCATATTTGTGTGTATATAAGTATGGTCCAGGGGTTTAACACAATAGTGCAATATCGCTCAATCATGACAGATCAAATACAACAATATATCTGATAAGCGATATAAACTATAACGCTTATCTTCATTCACAGATCACATATATATTTATCACAGGTAATGAATTACATCACGGATAATTAATCACATTATAGATCACCACACAAATCAGGATATGTCACAAAACATCATACATCGAGAATATCAACAATTCAACCTGTAACGACCCAACTTCCAAACTCCAGGAAGTCGCATCGTTAAGAAGAAAGAAAGAGATAAACAAGAGAAAAGAAAGGAAAGAAAGAAACAGACAACATCAGAATCTCACAGCGGAACGAATAAATTATATTATATCACATAATACTTTACATGGTATCATATACATCAGAGTTTTACAGCCAATACAACACAAACTAGACAGTTATAAACATATGTCTAGCGATTACAATTCAAGTACATCAGAGAAAACAGATACAACTCAAAGACAGCGGAACCACTATATATATCTACACGCTGAAGCCTCCTGCTCCATTTTCTCCTCCAGAACTCGTCAAAGCAATCCTGAAACACTTGACTACTCATAGTAATATGAGTACCCAAGAGTTTAATAAAACAGAAAATAAACACTCGGGTCAGACAGGGGTCTAGTGTGAGTAAATGGTTTAAAAAGTTGCTTAACTTTAGAAAATCCTTTGAAAACAAAAGGTATCACGTAAGACTTCCCACACATAAACATGGAAATTTTTTTACCTTACGCTAACCAAAACATTTGATAGGAAATCCAGTGATATTATAATAGTGTCTAGGGTTTTCAAAATAAAATACAGAAATAGCTGAAATGCTTACATCTCACGTTCCAACATAGTTGGGCACAATCAAAACCGTACAGGCACTTATTGGATTTTGGATTCCATCAATGGCAGGGCTACCGGGGTACCGCCCGTCACAGTACGTGGCCTAGATCACCGTACCGAGGATTACTCCCAATCCCCTGCAACACAAGGCCGGACCCATTCCTTACTGAATAGTTCCGAACAAGACAACCCCGACGGTTGGAGCTCAAAAACCGTCCACACAGCCGAAATATAAAGGGACCTCTAGACAGGGATTAATCTTGCTCTCCAGTGGGTGCGACCCACGAAGCCTTGCTGCACCTCCCCTGTTTTAGCCATTCCCGGTTGATGAGGCTTGAGGTTACGATTACCTTTAAAGAACACATCTATCTTAGAATGCTCATCGTCCACCTGACGATGTTCTGAAAGCATTCAATCCATACAAGTTCGTTCCGGGTTCGAACGAAACCGAAGGCATTATCTCGTTACACTCGTATTGGAATCACCCTCAGAGTTAACGACAATAACCCTTGCACTCTGATTCACCATCTCGAATCTATAAGTTCTATTCCATCAAACTCATTACGGAATCACCCACAGAGTTATACTGACGTATAGCCCTTACACCTCGAGTCTTCACTTGCTCCACTTGGATTAACGACCTAACGTTTAATTGGAATGGATGTGTTTTCGGATATCCAAATATGGAAACCCGATCCCGGTCTCACCGAAACCAAACGCCATTTTAATGTCCAAGTTATACTTAAGGGTTTTAAACAATTAACTTGTTTTATTTTTATTTATTTCACACAGATAGATAAACTACATATTCTCATTATAACAGATAACCCATAACATTATCACAACAGATAATCATCACAACAATCAATCATCACAACTAAAATAATCCATCATACTGTAACTAAGCATCCATATCTTATAGATACTACTCATCTCATTTCTGAGATCACAACCATCCAAATGTATATCAATATCATCCATAAGCAATGATATATTATCCATCATTTATAATTAATTTAAAATGAATTAAATTAATTACTTCTATCTCTAATTAATTTAAAATAAATTAAATTAATTATTCACCTATAAATCCTACTTATAAATCTATTGATTAATCAACCTAGTTAATCAATCATTCATTAAGTATTTAACTTGATTAATCATCTATGATTAATCATTCACTAATTACAATAAGTAATTAGTCTTAAATTAATTTTATAAAATTAATTAACCTTAATCATAAGTAATTAACATTTAATTACTTAATTTATTAATTAACTATAATTAATTACATTTATCCTTAATTAATCACAATTAATTAATCACTTAATTAATTAATTAATTATTACTAAATTAAACAATTCTTAATTACATCATTAATTATAATAATTAATGATCTCTAATTAATATTTAAATTAATTACTCAATTAAATTAATTACATTTAGTAATTAAAATACAATTATTAATCACCCTGATTAATATTTAAAGTCCAGTAATTAACTACTCCTAATTACTTACTAATAAATTAATTATCCAATAATTAATTATATTTATTAATTTAATCCTTGATTAATTACAAAAGTAATTATCCAAATTACTTTATTAAAATAAATCACCTTTCCTTAATTACATTCCAGTAATTAAAAATTTCTCTAAGAAATCCTGCTCCATAAATTACATCAAGGAATTATTATCATTAAATTATTAAATTATTTCTTAAATTAATTAAACTAAATTAATTAATTTAACAAAGCACATTATGAGAATTAATTACAATAATTAATTAACCCTTAATTACTTTTATAAATTAATTATACTTATCAAATTACAATTGAATATCTTAAATTAATTAATCTAATTAATCCATCAAAATTAATCACATTAATTAATTATTAATTATCCCTAGATAATTAACAACATTTTTATTAATTCCTTACTTAAGAAAATTACCTTAGATTAATTATCCATTAATCATTTCTAATTATGAATTAATTCAAGTTATTATTTAAAATCAAATAAATAAGTAAATTTTTAATTATTCCCAAAATAATTCATTTACTTATTTATAAGTTAATTAATATTCAAAATGTATTTGAATAATACATTTCTAAAATCTAATTCAACTTTTATTTACAAATTTAAGATTTAAAAATGTCTAACCATATAAACATTTTCCAAGTTCTAATAATTTAATAAACCTAAAAGTAAAGATCTAACATTATCATATAAGATAAGTTTAAAAATCAGTATTACTAAATTTTACTAAGAAATCGAATATTTGAAAATAGATAGATTATTTAGCTTTTCAATTTAAAGTTAAACATATCATAATTTTATTTCAATACATAAAGGAAAGAATTCTTCAAATTTAGACCTTTATTTGAAATCAAATTCATATTTAAATCTTACTTCAAAACATTTTTTGTTCAATATTTAAAAAATTTCAAAACTGCTTTGAATTCAACTCATTCCAAAGCAAAAACTGAAATCACATTCAAAACTTGATTTCAAAACTAAATTTTAAATCTTGCTTAAAATTTTAAAGTTTCATTTTTAAACTTTGAATTCAAATTTATACCTGAATTTAAATCTTTGTTTTTTTTAAAAAAATTAATTCCCTTCAGAATTTAAAAAAAAAAACAAAACAGGTTTAAATAAAATCTGGAATTCAAATAAACCTATTACTTATATTCACACTTGATTTCACATTTGAATTTAAACCTTATTTAAATTTAAATTCATCATTTTTAAACTTTTGAATTCATAGACTTACTTGAATTTAATTCAAACTCTCACTTGAATTTAAATCATAGCTTTTAAAAATTTAATTTCCCAGATTTTTTTTTTAAAAAAAACAACACCCAGGTTACAACCTGTACTCAACCCCGAGACTATCAACCAGGTACTTCGTGTCAAAACCCTTCTATCTTCGAGTCACAACAACAACTTCACGAGAGTGACTTCGAGTCACCAAAACCTGCACACTCAAAGATCACCAGAGACCACTGTCCATTGTTCAGATGCAGCACTACTCTGGCGACTTCCAGCACTCTTCACCAACCTCTCCAGGAAGCCATCCACCCCTTGAACTGATAACAAACACCAACATAATACTCTGTAGCTTGATAATCAGATTCAAGCAAAATGACATCAACCTGAAAAAGCTTCAAACCCAAACATACCAAACCTGAAAACCCCACTTGTCAGGACACGATTCTTCGTCTTTCGAAAATTCGACATCGACACTCACTTTATCGACTGCCGAGAAATCGAACGACGGAAAACCGAACACTGAGGGTTTTAAAAAAGAATTTAAGGAAAAAAAAGAGAGAAGAAGGTAGAAGATAGAGATAGGGAAGAAGGAAATAGAACATAGGAAATTTTAACATAGAAGAAATAGAAGAAAAAGAGAATAGAGGAAAAGAGAAAAACAGAAGAAAATAGGACGAAATAGAAAACAACAGAACAACATCAGAATCTCACAATTCGCAGCGGAACAACATATAATAATAAATGGATAATCTTTAAACAAAGAACTATATCAGTTATTACATTACATCACATTTCATTACATCATATCATCAGAGTGTACAACAACAACAAACAGTGCAGCGGAAAAAGAAATACTATATAAGTAATACGCCAAGCCATCCAGCTTGCCTCCAGCAACTCCAGAATATCTAGAATATCCTGATAAACCTTAACTCTTGACTGCCCGTGTGAAAATTGGTGGGCACCCAGAGTTTAGGAAGGAAAACAATAAACTCCAAGTCAGTCATGTGACTGGTGTGAGAACTCAAAACAGTTTATTTATCTTTAAAATCAAAATAGAGGAATATTTTTATTTCAATTCGCAATGCTTTTAAAAATGAGACTATCATAAGGCCTCCCGCACACACACACATGCAAACGCAGAATCGGAGGAGATTTCTCCTTATGATAGTCAAAGATGCTTGATACGCATTTAAAATAATATTTGATATTATTACTAGTGCATAGTGTAGGGAATATTTCGAAAGTAGAATATAAATCTTAGCCAACATACGACCATTATCGTATGCCTACTATAGCTAACTATGTTCAATAGCAGGTTACCGCCACATTCCATAGCAGGTTATACAACTAAAACCGTACAAGTTTCGTATTGGGAATTGGATTTCCAACAAATGGTCAGGCCAAGGAACTTCCCATTGCCACATGAGAATGCCTCTGGAAAGACATCCCCGAGAACCAAACCGGAACTCTGCCAACACAAGGCCGGGTTACCCCTAACTGGGTAACTACTGACACGAGCACGCCATTCCCCGATCGTAAACGACCTTTCTCACGGGATCCCGAAAACCAACAACCACAAAGTAATAAATTCGTAGTAACCACATAGGTTAAATATCTGGGCTCCATACCATGATACCACCTCTATCCAGAAGGAAATGTACATACCCTAAAGGGTGCTACCCCTCATAACCTTGCTGCATCTTTCCTATTTTGACCATTTCCGGGGTGTGAGGTTCGACGAAGTCACGTCCACAAAACATACTTTATACAAAAGCCATGCTTTGGGTCAACAAATGATCAACACAATGATCACTAAGATAGACGATCAAATAAACGATCCTATCACAATAATCAACACAATGATCATTTCAGCATCACTCAGCATATCACATTACCAAATTGGGAATATATCGCTGATAACTTCAACTATATAACCTCTGAGCTCGTA
Organism: Allium cepa; assembly: GCA_030765085.1. Lineage (NCBI taxonomy): Eukaryota > Viridiplantae > Streptophyta > Magnoliopsida > Asparagales > Amaryllidaceae > Allium > Allium cepa. The sequence goes on from CM060939.1 coordinate 927,111,000, forward strand.
CGTCTCAGAGAAGGGTGTTAAGCTAAAAGAATAAATTCTTCGCCACCAACAGAAATATATTTGAATGAAATCGGCTTTATATCTCAACTTGTAATGTCAGACATACAATCCATACAAGTCTGTTCCGGGATCGAACAAAACCGAAGGCACTTACAAAGAAGTCCTTGCAATCCGGATATTCACAATCCTGATCGGATTCACCATCACATATGGAGAACTCTATACCGTAGCTACTCGGTGCAGAGTAAATCGACAGGTCATCCTATCGCTCTCGCAAATACCGGGTCTTCAACACCGATCTTCAATGCAATTATAACGACGTATCACATATTCGGAATGGGTTATACGACCCCATGGTCCTTTCCCGGTTAACCCGAATAGTGAGCGCTTATTTAAAAATAAGTGTAGCATTCACATTCAAACAAATCACATCAATTACCCATTCAAAGGGAAATATTGATAGTCGGTTATTGAACTATCACTGGATATGCACACATCACCAGATTCCAAATAATTTTCCAAATTATTTATTTTCCAAAATATCTTCACTAGATATGTTATTTCACACTTCAAAAATAAATCAATATTTATTTCTAAACAACTTCCCTTTTCATTCATAAATTCTATATTGAATTTATAATCCAAAATATCTATGAATATTCGATTTCGATTATTCATTTCAATTTATCTTCAAAAAGATAAATTCTTAAGATATTCACTTTATATTGGAAAACATTTTCATACTTATTTATTCATAAGTAATTCACGAATTTTATTTATTTTCAACACTTAGAAAATATTCAATATACTTCAATCGAAATTAAGTATATATTTCATTCTTTAAGGAAATCATTCTCTTAAACATATTTATTTGGGCCAAAACGAATGTTGCGTAAAACATCGTTACGACGTCCCAAAATCACTAGTATAGGGATTCGAAGTTTAAATAGATATATAAATCCCAATACTATGCAAAACATTTCCTTTCGGAAATCATTTACTATAACAACAGTGTTATAGTCCACCATTTCCTTCTATTTCTCGAAAACGTCTATTTCAACAATAAATGTTGAAATCTATGGTTTCGAATCTCAACACATTTTAAAACATTGTTCGATCGTTTTAATTCAATTTCAATATCACATTCAAAACAAATTCTTTAACATCTTATTCACTATTCAAAAACGTGAATATACTACGTTAACAATTTCATCCTTTTATTCATTTTAATTCAAAGGATTATTCACAGTCAAAAATGTGAATATAACTCCATTAATAAGTTTCAACAATTTACTTATCAAAATAAGTCATTTCGAATTTATAAAACAACGTTTATAAATTCCATTTCTATTTATTTATAAAAACTTCCTTTTTATAAATCTCTTTATTAACTTATTCGATTTATAATTTTAATTATAAACCAAAAGTCCAAATTATAAGTCAAACACTTATAATTTATTTATTTGCAAAAATCGTTCCTTTGAGCTTTACAAATTTTATAAACCTACTGTTTATAAAATTTCCATTTATAACTTCACCGTTATATAATTCTATAAATTTCATTCATTAATGAATTTCATTTTCACTTCATTCAAACACTTATAAAAACTCGTTTTATAATGTCCATATTTCAATTTATAAATATCCATTTATAAATCTCTTAATATAAATCAATTTATATTATTCTTTAAAACGACTTTTAATCTCCTTTATTATTTCACCATTTTGATTCATAAAATAATTAAATTTTATAAATCCTATATTTAAACTTTTCACAATAAATTCAAAAATATCTCGATTTAACTATTTTATAAACTCAATAGCATCATATTCTCAAAAATCAGTTTTTAACTATATTTCTCAAAAATCATAATTTTTATAACATTAAAAATTATAATGTTTATTTATTTAAAATGGATCAATTCCAAAATTATTTTATAAAACGTATACTTTCTAAAATCACTTTAAAATCATTTTGAAATCCCAAAATCTGGGTCCAATGATGCTACACACCAAATAGTCAATCACGACTACAACGATATCATATATCAATATGAAAATCCATCAAATATCAAAATATCTGAAATTAAATAAAAACTGTTGAGGAATCCAGTTGGATCCCTCCAACCTGTTTTCCTGCATCCAAAAAACATTAGCACAATACCAATTTCGCTCCAGTACGAAATTATCGCGGTATATGTTCTTATTAAATATTATCCGCTTAATAACGGCGTAATAGGGTCTCATCCGCTAAACAAAAAATGCGGGAAATCAATAACTGCAATATATACATATGCCAATATATATATATTGATATTATATATAATACCAATTTCACTGTTTATGAAATATTCGCGGTATATGTTTTTATTAAATAACATCCGCTTACTAACGGCGTATAATGTCTATTTTAACAATCAATAGATATCAATCAACATTCAAACATGCATTCAGATATTTTAAATCTAACTATTTAAAATAAAATCGAAACTGATTCGATTGAGTGAGAAGTTCTCACCTTGGTTTTAAATTCCGTTTTAACGATTTATTTCGAATAAAATTAAACGGACGTTTAATTTTACCCAAAATTCTCACTAACTCCAAACGACTCCAAACCAACTCCATCGCGTAGTGCTCGTCCATACGATTCCAACGCAACTGGTTTCGCGCGTTTTCGACCTCGTATGAAAAAGTTGTGAATTTTTGAAGTTACACGTATTAAAATATTACTAATTACAACAAAACTTTATAATTTTATACCCAAAGCTAATCAAGACCCTCCATTTCATCTTGCATCAGATCTGGCCGTCCCTCCTTTTCTTCCCTCTCACGTTCTTCTACAGGAATTTAGGCCGCAACCTTGAACCCATCCTTAGCCAACTAGGGTTTGATAATACACCCTCATTTCTCGACGAAATTCGATCAAACCACTTGCAAATCGAAGCTCTTCGCGAGAGCTACCACCACCATCCCCCACCTGAAGCTCGGCCACCTGTAGAGCCTTGGAATGCGTGCAAAAATCTGCAGGTTCGGCCCCCCATAGCTCCCTCTCCGTTGCACCATTTCCGATCATCACCGTATGGAATCGAAGCTCTCGTCGAGCTCTTCGACTTTGTAGTTGAGCACTTCGCGTAATTCCTTACGGATTGAGAGAGATTAATGAATGAATGTGGGTGTTTTCTGGCCATACATTGTATAAGTGGCGGCTAGGTTAAAAAATTAGGGTTCTAGTTATTTTTTTTATCAAATTATGAAGAGTGGTGGTGTATTTATAGAGTTTCGTTCGACACTATTCATCCGGAAATTCCGAACTCCGATTTAGGCGCCGAAACTGACGTACCTAGGGTTTATCCCGCGTTCCGGACACAATGGAACAGGTTTCGGAAGCTAATTCGGAAGTATGTGCGAGTTATGGCCGTAAACGCTCAATTTAAATTAAACCGATTTAAGTCGATTTCTAGGCGTTTTAATTTGTAACGGACAAACGGTAAATCCAATTGACTTGAAATTTGAAACCTTACAATAATATCACATTACGGATCCGATGAAACTGGTTTCGTCGAATTCCGAGACTTTTTGAAAAATGGCTATTTTCACTCGCCAAATTTAAATTAAAAATAAATCGATGCGTTTTGAGCTGCCACGCTCAAACGATAACTCCGATTGACACGAAATTTGAAATCCGGTAATAACTAACTATTACGGATCCAATGGAACTGGTTTCGTTCAATTCTAAGACTGTTCAAAAATTGACTATTTTTACTAGTCGATTAAATATTGAAATATTCAATTTTCACAAATTAACTTTTAATTCGATTTTAAAAGTTCTAAAATATCGTTCTAACTCCCATATGATAAAATAAAATTTTACAAATCATTTTCAATCATATTTAACTATATTTTCAATTATTTCCATAATTTAACGTATTAAATTATCGATTTAATAATCCAATTAAATCCAAAAATTCAAATAAAAATTTATTTGACTTATAAATTCACTTATTAATATTTAAAATTAATTAAATATTCAAATTTTAATTTCTAAAAATTCTAGGTCGTTACAATCTTCCCCACTTAAAAGAATTTCGTCCTCGAAATTATTAAGTAAGAAAAGTTATAGAATTTATTAATTTTCCAAAATTCATAGTCAAACTTCTTACAATACTTACTAAGTTTTCAAATCATACTTAGTTATCTTTTCAAAAACAACTACTATTGTTTAACTTTCAACTCCCAAAATCAAAGTTAAAGTTTTCAAAATTTTCCAATTTTCTCAAATTTTTTCTAACGCCTTAAATTTCCGGAAAAATTCGCCATAGTCTCCTTTGCGCGGCTCGATCCGAAAAAAAAAATGACAGTATATATATCACAAATATACATCTCATCAAGTAATGAGGCATCCCGCAGGGAAAAAAGTGTAAAAGTACGGTATTTAATCCGAGATATGTACCTTATATTTTATTAGCAAGCATATACGGCTAATATAGCGCAAAAGCGAGCTCCAAATGCGAAGCAAACGCGATCCGCACCTACTAATCACTCAACAAACAACATGAGAATCATGCATATAGACAATAGTATCGATATACAACATATAGTAACTGAAACAAAAGCAACAAATGCAAACATCAACCAACTAGCATCCAACAATTCATAACCAATAAATATTCATTCATATTTTCATTAATATTAAATGAATTGGTTTTCAATTTAATCACATTTGATTTATTTATAGTGGATGTTCTTTACTAACATTCATTCTCAATTAGTTTATATTCACTAATTCATATTCAAGTTGGTTCTCTTCCAAATCAAATTCAATTCTATTTAAGATTCATTTAACTTCCAATTGAATTTCAATTACTTTAGCTTTCAATTTCATTAAATCAATTTCATTAACACTTAATGAATTATATACAATCAACTAACAATCATATAACGATCAATGTATATCTATCACAACCAAATTCCTTTGCTTCACTTACATTCATTTTGGTTTAACACCTTTAATTAAATTGACTTCCATTCAATTTATTCAACTTCCAATAACATAGATTTTAATGAATTACACTTATATTCATTATTTCATTCCAATTTAATTCACATTCATTTGATTAACATTTAATCCATTCATTCAATTCAATTACAAAATCGAATTTCATTTACATAACTTAAGTTCATACCTATCACTTAATTTTATTAATTTACTTTGATACTAATATCAACTTAAGTTATATTTCCATTTAACTTTAAATTCACTTTTATTTATTTACAACTCACATTCATATAGTTTCACTTCTTATATATATAAGTTTATTCACAATTCTAAATCACTTTAATTATAATTCAATTCTTATAATTCTTTTTACTTACACAATTATTCTTTTATTTAGATTATTCAAACAACTAAACAATTAACTTATATACACTTTAATAATTTTGAAAAATTATTGCTTTATATATAAAAAATATAATCAAGTAAAATTATTTCATTTACCCAAATTTTAAAATCAATATTATGTCGAATTGTTCTATTCAAGTGTTTATAAACCCCTTCGGCATAGTTTGACAGACCGTGCTGACGAAGGTTCATATACCACTAAATAAACCAATCATCACAATATAAAACAATTTTATATTCACTAACAAATACGCTCTCATAGCTATTATTACACTCAAATTCATTCTAGAGTACTACTGACTCTATCTCTAATGAGTAATACCCAACAGAACCATGGTTGTCGCTTAACCATAAGCTCTGATACCAAATTGTCAGGACACGATTCTTCGTCTTCCGAAAATTCGACATCGACACTCACTTTATCGACTGCCGAGAAATCGAACGACGGAAAACCGAACACTGAGGGTTTTAAAAAAGAATTTAAGGAAAGAAAAGAGAGAAGAAGGTAGAAGATAGAGATAGGGAAGAAGGAAATATAACATAGGAAATTTTAACATAGAAGAAATAGAAGAAAAAGAGAATAGAGGAAAAGAGAAAAACAGAAGAAAATAGGACGGAATAGAAAACAACAGAACAACATCAGAATCTCACAATTCGCAGCGGAACAACATATAATAATAAATGGATAATCTTTAAACAAAGAACTATATCAGTTATTACATTACATCACATTTCATTACATCATATCATCAGAGTGTACAACAACAACAAACAGTGCAGCGGAAAAAGAAATACTATATAAGTAATACACCATGCCATCCAGCTTGCCTCCAGCAACTCCAGAATATCTAGAATATCCTGATAAACCTTAACTCTTGACTGCCCGTGTGAAAATTGGTGGGCACCCAGAGTTTAGGAAGGAAAACAATAAACTCCAAGTCAGTCATGTGACTGGTGTGAGAACTCAAAACAGTTTATTTATCTTTAAAATCAAAATAGAGGAATATTTTTATTTCAATTCGCAATGCTTTTAAAAATGAGACTACCATAAGGCCTCCCGCACACACACACATGCAAACGCAGAATCGGAGGAGATTTCTCCTTATGATAGTCAAAGATGCTTGATACGCATTTAAAATAATATTTGATATTATTACTAGTGCATAGTGTAGGGAATATTTCGAAAGTAGAATATAAATCTTAGCCAACATACGACCATTATCGTATGCCTACTATAGCTAACTATGTTCAATAGCAGGTTACCGCCACATTCCATAGCAGGTTATACAACTAAAACCGTACAAGTTTCGTATTGGGAATTGGATTTCCAACAAATGGTCAGGCCAAGGAACTTCCCATTGCCACATGAGAATGCCTCTGGAAAGACATCCCCGAGAACCAAACCGGAACTCTGCCAACACAAGGCCGGGTTACCCCTAACTGGGTAACTACTGACACGAGCACGCCATTCCCCGATCGTAAACGACCTTTCTCACGGGATCCCGAAAACCAACAACCACAAAGTAATAAATTCGTAGTAACCACATAGGTTAAATATCTGGGCTCCATACCATGATACCACCTCTATCCAGAAGGAAATGTACATACCCTAAAGGGTGCTACCCCTCATAACCTTGCTGCATCTTTCATGTTTTGACCATTTCCGGGGTGTGAGGTTCGACGAAGTCACGTCCACAAAACATACTTTATACAAAAGCCATGCTTTGGGTCAACAAATGATCAACACAATGATCACTAAGATAGACGATCAAATAAACGATCCTATCACAATAATCAACACAATGATCATTTCAGCATCACTCAGCATATCACATTACCAAATTGGGAATATATCGCTGATAACTTCAACTATATAACCTTTGAGCTCGTACGTCTCAGAGAAGGGTGTTAAGCTAAAAGAATAAATTCTTCGCCACCAACAGAAATATATTTGAATGAAATCGGCTTTATATCTCAACTTGTAATGTCAGACATACAATCCATACAAGTCTGTTCCGGGATCGAACAAAACCGAAGGCACTTACAAAGAAGTCCTTGCAATCCGGATATTCACAATCCTGATCGGATTCACCATCACATATGGAGAACTCTATACCGTAGCTACTCGGTGCAGAGTAAATCGACAGGTCATCCTATCGCTCTCGCAAATACCGGGTCTTCAACACCGATCTTCAATGCAATTATAACGACGTATCACATATTCGGAATGGGTTATACGACCCCATGGTCCTTTCCCGGTTAACCCGAATAGTGAGCGCTTATTTAAAAATAAGTGTAGCATTAACATTCAAACAAATCACATCAATTACCCATTCAAAGGGAAATATTGATAGTCGGTTATTGAACTATCACTGGATATGCACACATCACCAGATTCCAAATAATTTTCCAAATTATTTATTTTCCAAAATATCTTCACTAGATATGTTATTTCACACTTCAAAAATAAATCAATATTTATTTCTAAACAACTTCCCTTTTCATTCATAAATTCTATATTGAATTTATAATCCAAAATATCTATGAATATTCGATTTCGATTATTCATTTCAATTTATCTTCAAAAAGATAAATTCTTAAGATATTCACTTTATATTGGAAAACATTTTCATACTTATTTATTCATAAGTAATTCACGAATTTTATTTATTTTCAACACTTAGAAAATATTCAATATACTTCAATCGAAATTAAGTATATATTTCATTCTTTAAGGAAATCATTCTCTTAAACATATTTATTTGGGCCAAAACGAATGTTGCGTAAAACATCGTTACGACGTCCCAAAATCACTAGTATAGGGATTCGAAGTTTAAATAGATATATAAATCCCAATACTATGCAAAACATTTCCTTTCGGAAATCATTTACTATAACAACAGTGTTATAGTCCACCATTTCCTTCTATTTCTCGAAAACGTCTATTTCAACAATAAATGTTGAAATCTATGGTTTCGAATCTCAACACATTTTAAAACATTGTTCGATCGTTTTAATTCAATTTCAATATCACATTCAAAACAAATTCTTTAACATCTTATTCACTATTCAAAAACGTGAATATACTACGTCAACAATTTCATCCTTTTATTCATTTTAATTCAAAGGATTATTCACAGTCAAAAATGTGAATATAACTCCATTAATAAGTTTCAACAATTTACTTATCAAAATAAGTCATTTCGAATTTATAAAACAACGTTTATAAATTCCATTTCTATTTATTTATAAAAACTTCCTTTTTATAAATCTCTTTATTAACTTATTCGATTTATAATTTTAATTATAAACCAAAAGTCCAAATTATAAGTCAAACACTTATAATTTATTTATTTGCAAAAATCGTTCCTTTGAGCTTTACAAATTTTATAAACCTACTGTTTATAAAATTTCCATTTATAACTTCACCGTTATATAATTCTATAAATTTCATTCATTAATGAATTTCATTTTCACTTCATTCAAACACTTATAAAAACTCGTTTTATAATGTCCATATTTCAATTTATAAATATCCATTTATAAATCTCTTAATATAAATCAATTTATATTATTCTTTAAAACGACTTTTAATCTCCTTTATTATTTCACCATTTTGATTCATAAAATAATTAAATTTTATAAATCCTATATTTAAACTTTTCACAATAAATTCAAAAATATCTCGATTTAACTATTTTATAAACTCAATAGCATCATATTCTCAAAAATCAGTTTTTAACTATATTTCTCAAAAATCATAATTTTTATAACATTAAAAATTATAACGTTTATTTATTTAAAATGGATCAATTCCAAAATTATTTTATAAAACGTATACTTTCTAAAATCACTTTAAAATCATTTTGAACAAAATCTGGGTCCAATGATGCTACACACCAAATAGTCAATCACGACTACAACGATATCATATATCAATATGAAAACCCATCAAATATCAAAATATCTGAAATTAAATAAAAACTGTTGAGGAATCCAGTTGGATCCCTCCAACCTGTTTTCCTGCATCCAAAAAACATTAGCACAATACCAATTTCGCTCCAGTACGAAATTATCGCGGTATATGTTCTTATTAAATATTATCCGTTTAATAACGGCATAATAGGGTCTCATCCGCTAAACAAAAAATGCGGGAAATCAATAACTGCAATATATACATATGCCAATATATATATATTGATATTATATATAATACCAATTTCACTGTTTATGAAATATTCGCGGTATATGTTTTTATTAAATAACATCCGCTTACTAACGGCGTATAATGTCTATTTTAACAATCAATAGATATCAATCAACATTCAAACATGCATTCAGATATTTTAAATCTAACTATTTAAAATAAAATTGAAACTGATTCGATTGAGTGAGAAGTTCTCACCTTGGTTTTAAATTCCGTTTTAGCGATTTATTTCGAATAAAATTAAACGGACGTTTAATTTTACCCAAAATTCACACTAACTCCAAACAACTCCAAACCAACTCCATCACGTAGTGCTCGTCCATACGATTCCAACGCAACTGGTTTCGCGCGTTTTCGACCTCGTATGAAAAAGTTGTGAATTTTTGAAGTTACACGTATTAAAATATTACTAATTACAACAAAACTTTATAATTTTATACCCAAAGCTAATCAAGACCCTCCATTTCATCTTGCATCAGATCTGGCCGTCCCTCCTTTTCTTCCCTCTCACGTTCTTCTACAGGAATTTAGGCCGCAACCTTGAACCCATCCTTAGCCAACTAGGGTTTGATAATACACCCTCATTTCTCGACGAAATTCGATCAAACCACTTGCAAATCGAAGCTCTTCGCGAGAGCTACCACCACCATCCCCCACCTGAAGCTCGGCCACCTGTAGAGCCTTGGAATGCGTGCGAAAATCTGCAGGTTCGGCCCTCCATAGCTCCCTCTCCGTTGCACCATTTCCGATCATCACCGTATGGAATCGAAGCTCTCGTCGAGCTCTTCGACTTTGTAGTTGAGCACTTCGCGTAATTCCTTACGGATTGAGAGAGATTAATGAATGAATGTGGGTGTTTTCTGGCCATACATTGTATAAGTGGCGGCTAGGTTAAAAAATTAGGGTTTTAGTTATTTTTTTTATCAAATTATGAAGAGTGGTGGTGTATTTATAGAGTTTCGTTCGACACTATTCATCCGGAAATTCCGAACTCCGATTTAGGCGCCGAAACTGACGTACCTAGGGTTTATCCCGCGTTCCGGACACAATGGAACAGGTTTCGGAAGCTAATTCAGAAGTATGTGCGAGTTATGGCTGTAAACGCTCAATTTAAATTAAACCGATTTAAGTCGATTTCTAGGCGTTTTAATTTGTAACGGACAAACGGTAAATCCAATTGACTTGAAATTTGAAACCTTACAATAATATCACATTACGGATCCGATGAAACTAGTTTCGTCGAAATCCGAGACTTTTTGAAAAATGGCTATTTTCACTCGCCAAATTTAAATTGAAAATAAATCGATGCGTTTTGAGCTGCCACGCTCAAACGATAACTCCGATTGACACGAAATTTGAAATCCGGTAATAACTAACTATTACGGATCCAATGGAACTTGTTTCGTTCAATTCTGAGACTGTTCAAAAATTGACTATTTTTACTAGTCGATTAAATATTAAAATATTCAATTTTCACAAATTAACTTTTAATTCGATTTTAAAAGTTCTAAAATATCGTTCTAACTCCCATATGATAAAATAAAATTTTACAAATCATTTTCAATCATATTTAACTATATTTTCAATTATTTCCATAATTTAACGTATTAAATTATCGATTTAATAATCCAATTAAATCCAAAAATTCAAATAAAAATTTATTTGACTTATAAATTCACTTATTAATATTTAAAATTAATTAAATATTCAAATTTTAATTTCTAAAAATTCTAGGTCGTTACACCACTGTCATCTCCTCAACTCTCTGATCTACTTCCCCTTGTTTTCCCACTCTCTCCAGTCAACATTTCATCATCAGACAAAAATCCAGATTCCATAATCAATTTTATGATCAGATACCCAAAATCCAAAATACCGCACAGATCTTAAATACTAACTGCTCAGAAGATTTTAATACTTGATTCATGTTTAATAATCATGTTTTTTTTATCCCAGAAGTACCAGGTTTTACTTTTCTAAAATAAAGATTTTTCAATCCTAATTATATGCTACACAACTCAAATTTGTTTACATAATAAATTCTGACTAAGATTCATACATAAATAAGTAGATTTGTATTTAAATCCTAGTAATAACATAAACATGTCTGTAGAAAATTCACAACACACATATCTGCATACTCGAGATTAATGTATGCAGGCAAGATACAACAGTCAACAAGCATATTCAAACTCATGCACATATAAAATTTTAAACAACATATAAATTTGGGGTCACTCACTAAAAAGAAAGAACAGATCAGTTCTAAATTACCACTGTTTAACAGTTTTCCTATTTGAAAGGCATTTGAATTATCTTTAAGCTTTGCAAATCTTGTTAACTTAGTTTTTAAAAGTAGAAACTGTTTTTAAACAAAAATTTACTCACCTTTAAAATGAAAACAGAGAGCATTCCAGATAAAAGTTCCACTGAAGTCTGATTTGCATGCTAGTTGAAGTTGGTTATATCTTGATGCTTGCAGGCTTTTTGAAACTAAATTTGATGATTTGGTCTGCATGCTTCCCATTTCTTTGCTTGAGTTGATTTTACAGATTGCAGGCATTTGAATTTAGTTTGTTTGCAGGTTTAAAAGAATATGCAGATGTATCTTCTTTTGCAGGGTTTTAAAACTTTGATTTGCAGATCTAATATGGTTTAAATTTGCAGAGTACAGATTTGGGTTGTGGAATTAGAGTGAAGTTGGATTTCTATTTTCATAGATCTGAATTTTGATTCATAATAGAAGATAAAATGTTTGAAACAAAAGATTGGTTAAGTTTTTATCTAAAATAATTAATTCAAATATTGATTTAGAAATGCCACTTGTTGTTTGGATATGAAAATTAATTACAAGTGTCAACTTAAAAACATGAAGTTAACACATGTAAGAGTTTAATATAAAATAAATTTCTAAGTTTACAAATGTTTTAATTTAGATAAAACCAATCTAATTTAATTTAAGATGTTATGTATGTTTCATTAACATTTATTCTTTAAATGGTTGCAAATGAATTATCCTTTCACATTTAAATATTTGCTTGAATATTTTTAAAAATTATTTAAAACCAATTTTCAAAAGAGAAATTTTTTAAAAAAGAAAAGAACAAATGTTGAATTCATTTTATTCCAAAGATTTCAAATTAAAATATTATACTTTAATATAAATAAACTAAATTTATTTCAAAACAATTTAAAAATAAACAAAATAAACTTTATTATAAAAATACAATTTTTAACTATATATATATTTATAACAAAATATTTACTTAAATTTTCTTTTTGAAAATACAAGATAGATTTATAAATTGACTTATGAAAAAGTCTCAGTACTATTTTCAATTTAATTTAATCAATTCATAAATTATATACCTATATATATTATAAATTTGAAAATATCCTTTATTAGATTTGAATTTAAAATAAAGATCAAAACTCCTATTTACAATGTATACATATATATACATTATAAATAAAATATTTTTAAATCAGCTTAGAAAGGAAATTTTATCATAAAAATATTTTTAACATTTTAAACTCAGTTATTATTATAAATTTCAAAAGAATATCATTTATCAACAAAATAATTATAAATTTTCAAAAGAAATTTATGTTTGAATTGGATTATTAAATCAGTGTTTCACATTTTAAAATAATTTATAAATGAAATTATTAAATAAATATTGCCCAAATTTCCGGGACATCACATTCCTCCCCCCTTAAAAGAATTTCGTCCCCGAAATTTAGAAGCAAAGGTAATTTAATAATCTCATTAAAGATTTTATTTAAAACACAAGCATATATCAAACATATGCTAACAACCAAAACAACTAATTCAATCAATCAAACAAACCTAATTATCCAGACAAAATCTAGATAAAATTCTATCGAGTTTCCCCAAGTATATATATATATATATACCGGGATACTCGCTCTAGAGAATCCAAACAATCAATACCAAGAAGCTCTAAAACTCCTATACAATTATATCTATAACACTAGACAAGATATCAGACTTCGGACGGGTCTGACTCAACAACCAAAACTCCAGAACTGTTGGTTCCACAACCAAAGATAGATCATACACGTGTTCCCTCAGAGATACGTGAAACTCATTGAATCCCAGTTATCCAAACTGGCAATCCAATCCTGTAGATCAATCACTTAACCCTTGAGAGAAAACAGAAAGATCCAATCTCTTATCCACAAATCTCTCATGTCGATCCTGGGCTTCCTCCAACATTCTAGATCAATCCAATCCACCACATAAACTCTACTACAGATATCAGAAGACTTCAGACAAACTACTCTTATTCGGAAAACAGAACAAATGCCCAAGACATCCAAGTCTCCAGATTAAAGTGAATTTCCTGTAGAAATCCTCTGATCCAAGACAAAACACAAATTCTCTATGAAGCGGGTGTTGCTTCTATTCTGGAATAGCTGCCACCATGCTTCCACTGCACAACTCTGATTTGAGAATGTTGTTGATGAACACAGGTATAAACTTGATCAACTTACTCCGGAAAACATTGTTCATCAAATTCCAATAAAATCTCCAAAAAAAAAACCAAATTGAAACAGAACTCAATCTCTTGATGCAGATGCAAAACTTAACTCCTACGAAGACATCCAGAAAATATCAAACCACTTTGATAACTCAAACATCTTCTAGAGATGCTTCAATCCAAACAAAGGCTATTCAGAAACTTTCGGATCATCGCAAGTCACTTTTGCGATTCTATTCAGTTCAGATTCCAAGAAATCGATCTTCCTTAAATAATCAAAACAACCAAAGCCTTCAAAAGAAGAAACTAATGGTCCGCCTCTTAACCACTAACATCACACCTAGCTGAGCTTCTAGAAGAAATGGACAAGCACCACCATCTGCCCGGCCTACAGACAAAAGATTCACAGAGACTTCAGAACCATCGAAGAAACATGCCACTTATTGCTGCTACTGCTGCCAAAAACTTCCTTACCCAAAAGCTCATCGAACCTCAAAGCTACACCAGCCACTTCACAATAGAGCCTTCCATATAGACAGATAACCCTCAGGAAACTCGACTTCAAACCAAGCACAAAACTCTCTGTCAGACTGAGTCTCAAACTCAAATACAGACAGAACTCCTTCCTAAGGTTGCCAAAATTCCATTGCTAGCTTCAGTACTCCAAACTGATCCAGACTCAAGAAAAATCCGCTCACACGAGTGAAATCAAGCTTAAAATCCAAAGATACACTCCGAATCTTCAAAAGATTTTCCCTTTAGAGATCAGAAAAATCCTTCACTCCAAACTGCCAAACTACTCAAGATGCCCAACACTGCCCAAGCAGATCACTTCCAAGCTCAAACACTCGGAACACCAACCATTGGTAGTTGTGTTACACACACCACTACCCTATCTACCTTTATTACTTATATTGGAAAACCTGAACAGGTAACCCAACGGATAGGTAGAATTAGATATATTTATATTTAAAATTACAAGTACGCTCTCTCAAGAAAGACACCTCTACAGAGCCTAGGTATTCACTCAACCTAATGCTCTGATACCACGTTGTAACGACCCAACTTCCAAACTCCAGGAAGTCGCATCGTTAAGAAGAAAGAAAGAGATAGACAAGAGAAAAGAAAGGAAAGAAAGAAACAGACAACATCGGAATCTCACAGCGGAACGAATAAATTATATTATATCACATAATACTTTACATGGTATCATATACATCAGAGTTTTACAGCCAATACAACACAAACTAGACAGTTATAAACATCTGTCTAGCGATTACAATTCAAGTACATCAGAGAAAACAGATACAACTCAAAGACAGCGGAACCACTATATATATCTACACGCTGAAGCCTCCTGCTCCATTTTCTCCTCCATAACTCGTCAAAGCAATCCTGAAACACTTGACTACTCATACGTAATATGAGTACCCAAGAGTTTAATAAAACAGAAAATAAACACTCGGGTCAGACAGGGGTCTGGTGTGAGTAAATGGTTTAAAAAGTTGCTTAACTTTAGATAATCCTTTGAAAACAAAAGGTATCACGTAAGACTTCCCACACATAAACATGGAAAAGTTTTTACCTTACGCTAACCAAAACATTTGATAGGAAATCCAGTGATATTATAATAGTGTCTAGGGTTTTCAAAATAAAATACAGAAATAGCTGGAATGCTTACATCTCACGTTCCAACATAGTTGGGCACAATCAAAACTGTACAGGCACTTATTGGATTTTGGATTCCATCAATGGCAGGGCTACCGGGGTACCCGTCACATTACGTGGCTTACATCACCGTACCGAGGATTACTCCCAATCCCCTGCAACACAAGGCCGGACCCATTCCTTACTGAATAGTTTCGAACAAGACAACCCCGACGGTTGGAGCTCAAAAACCGTCCACATAGCCGAAATATAAAGGGACCTCTAGACAGGGATCAATCTTGCTCTCCAGTGGGTGCGACCCACGAAGCCTTGCTACACCTCCCCTGTTTTAGCCATTCCCGGTTGATGAGGCTTGAGGTTACGATTACCTTTAAAGAACACATCTATCTTAGAATGCTCATCGTCCACCTGACGATGTTCTGAAAGCATTCAATCCATACAAGTTCGTTCCGGGTTCGAACGAAACCGAAGGCATTATCTCGTTACACTCGTATTGGAATCACCCTTAGAGTCAACGACAATAACCCTTGCACTCTGATTCACCATCTCTAATCTATAAGTTCTATTCCGTCAAACTCATTACGGAATCACCCATAGAGTTATACTGACGTATAGCCCTTACACCTCGAGTCTTCACTTGCTCCACTTGGATTAACGACCTAACGTTTAATTGGAATCGATGTGGTTTTCGGATATCCAAATATGGAAACCCGATCCCGGTCTCACCGAAACCAAACGCCATTTTAATGTCCAAGTTATACTTAAGGGTTTTAAACAATTAACTTGTTTTATTTTTATTTATTTCACACAGATAGATAAACTACATATTCTCATCATAACAGATAACCCATAACATTATCACAACAGATAATCATCACAACAATCAATCATCACAACCAAAATAATCCATCATACTATAACTAAGCATCCATATCTTATAGATACTACTCATCTCATTTCTAAGATCACAACCATCCAAAGGTATATCAATATCATCCATAAGCAATGATATATTATCCATCATTTATAATTAATTTAAAATGAATTAAATTAATTACTTCTATCTCTAATTAATTGAAAATAAATTAAATTAATTATTCACCTGTAAATCCTACTTATAAATCTATTGATTAATCAACCTAGTTAATCAATCATTCATTAAGTATTTAACTTGATTAATCATCTATGATTAATCATTCACTAATTACAATAAGTAATTAGTCTTAAATTAATTTTAAAAAATTAATTAACCTTAATCATAAGTAATTAACATTTAATTACTTAATTTATTAATTAGCTGTAATTAATTACATTTATCCTTAATTAATCACAATTAATTAATCACTTAATTAATTAAGTAATTATTACTTAATGAAACAATTCTTAATTACATCATTAATTATAATAATTAATGATCTCTAATTAATATTTAAATTAATTACTCAATTAAATTAATTACATTTAGTAATTAAAATACAATTATTAATCACCCTGATTAATATTTAAAATCCAGTAATTAACTACTCTTAATTACTTATTAATAAATTAATTATCCAATAATTAATTATCTTTATTAATTTAATCCTTGATTAATTACAAAAGTAATTATCCAAATTACTTTATTAAAATAAATCACCTTTCCTTAATTACATTCCAGTAATTAAAAATTTCTCTGAGAAATCCTGCTCCATAAATTACATCAAGTAATTATTATCATTAAATTATTAAATTATTTCTTAAATTAATTAAACTAAATTAATTAATTTAACAAAGCACATTATCAGAATTAATTACAATAATTAATTAACCCTTAATTACTTTTATGAATTAATTAACTTATCAAATTACAATTGAATATCTTAAATTAATTAATCTAATTAATCCATCAAAATTAATCACATTAATTAATTATTAATTATCCTTAGATAATTAACAACATTTTTATTAATTCCTTACTTAAGAAAATTACCTTAGATTAATTATCCATTAATCATTTCTAATTATGAATTAATTCAAGTTATTATTTAAAATCAAATAAATAAGTAAATTTTTAATTATTCCCAAAATAATTCATTTACTTATTTATAACTTAA
Source organism: Allium cepa (assembly GCA_030765085.1). Taxonomy (NCBI): domain Eukaryota; kingdom Viridiplantae; phylum Streptophyta; class Magnoliopsida; order Asparagales; family Amaryllidaceae; genus Allium; species Allium cepa. Next base: position 927,128,874 of record CM060939.1, read on the forward strand.
TTAATATTCAAAATGTATTTGAATAATACATTTCTAAAATCTAATTCAACTTTTATTTACAAATTTAAGATTTAAAAATGTCTAACCATGTAAACATTTTCCAAGTTCTAACAATTTAATAAACCTAAAAGTAAAGATCTAACATTATCATATAAGATAAGTTTAAAAATCAGTATTACTAAATTCTACTAAGAAATCAAATATTTGAAAATAGATAGATTATTTAGCTTTTCAATTTAAAGTTAAACATGTCATAATTTTATTTCAATACTTAAAGGAAAGAATTCTTCAAATTTAGACCTTTATTTGAAATAAAATTCATATTTAAATCCTACTTCAAAACATTTTCTGTTCAATATTTAAAAAATTTCAAAACTGCTTTGAATTCAACTCATTTCAAAGCAAAAACTGAAATCACATTCAAAACTTGATTTCAAAACTAAATTTTAAATCTTGCTTAAAATTTTAAAGTTTCATTTTTAAACTTTGAATTCAAACTTATAACTGAATTTAAATCTTTGTTTTTTTTAAAAAAAATTAATTCCCTTCAGAATTTAAAAAAAAAACAAAACAGGTTTAAATAAAATCTGGAATTCAAATAAACCTGTAACTTATACTCACACTTGATTTCAGATTTGAATTTAAACCTTATTTAAATTTAAATTCATCATTTTTAAACTTTTGAATTCATAAACTTACTTGAATTTAATTCAAACTCTCACTTGAATTTAAATCATAGCTTTTAAAAATTGAATTTCCCAGATTTTTTTTAAAAAAGAAAAAAAACAACACCCAGGTTACAACCTGTACTCAACCCCGAGACTATCAACCAGGTACTTCGAGTCAAAACCCTTCTATCTTCGAGTCACAACAACAACTGCACGGGAGTGACTTCGAGTCACCAAAACCTGCACACTCAGAGATCACCAGAGACCACTGTCCATTGTTCAGATGCAGCACTACTCCGGCGACTTCCAGCACTTTTCACCAACCTCTCCAAGAAGCCATCCACCCCTTGAACTGATAACAAACACCAACATAATACTCTGTAGCTTGATAATCAGATTCAAGCAAAATGACATCAACCTGAAAAAGCTTCAAACCCAAACATGCCAAACCTGAAAACCCCACTGTCATCTCCTCAACTCTCTGATCTACTTCCCCGTGTTTTCCCACTCTCTCCAGTCAACATTTCATCATCAGACAAAAATCCAGATTCCATAATCAATTTTATGATCAGATACCCAAAATCCAAAATATTGCACAGATCTTAAATACTAACTCCTCAGAAGATTTTAATACTTGATTCATGTTTAATAATCATGTTTTTTTTAATTTATTTATTCCAGAAGTACCAGGTTTTACTTTTCTAAAATAAAGATTTTTCAATCCTAATTCTATGCTACACAACTCAAATTTGTTTACATAATAAGTTCTAACTAAGATTCATACATAAATAAGTAGATTTGTATTTAAATCCTAGTAATAACAGAAACATGTCTGTAGAAAATTCACAACACACATATCTACATACTCGAGATTAATGTATGTAGGCAAGATACAACAGTCAACAAGTGTAACGACCCAGGATTTTTAGTAATTAAAATTTGAATATTTAATTAATTTTAAATATTAATAAGTGAATTTATAAGTCAAATAAATTTTTATTCGAATAATTGGATTTAATTGAATAATTAAATCGATAATTTAATATGTTAAATTATGGAAATAATTGAAAATTGGGTGAAATATGATTGAAAATGATTTGTAAAATTTTATTTTATCATATTAAAGTTAGAACGATATTTTAGAACTTTTAAAATCGAACTAAAAGTTAATTTGTGAAAATTGAATATTTTAATATTTAAATCGACTAGTGAAAATAGTCAATTTTTGAACAGTCTCAGAATTGGACGAAACTAGTTCCATTGGATCCGTAATAGTTAGTTATTACCGGATTTCAATTTTCGTAGCAATCGGAGTTGTCGTTTGATCGTGGCAGCTCGAAACGCATCGAATTATTTTTAATATTAATTTGGCGAGTTAAAATAGCCATTTTTCAAAAAGTCTCGGATTTCGACGAAACCAGTTTCATCGGATCCGTAATGTGATATTATTGTATGGTTTCAAATTTCGTGTCAATCGGATTTACCGTTTGTCCGGTACAAATTAAAACGCCTAGAAAATCGCTTAAATCAGTTTAATTTAAATTGAACGTTTATTGCCATAACTTGCACAGATGTCCGAATTAGCTTCCGAAACCTGTTCCATTGTGTCCGGAACGCGGGGTAAACCCTAGAAACGCTGGTTACGGCGCGTAAATCGAAGTTTAGAATTCCCGGATGAATAGTGTTCAACGATTTCCTATAAATAGACCCTTACCCCTTCATAAATTAGAAAAAAAAATCTAAATCTAAAACCCTAGCCGCCTCAGCCTAAACCAATGGCCGAAAACATGTGTGTTTCTTCCTCCAATTTCTCGAAATCCATTCACTTTTAACAGAAATTATCAACTACAAAAAGGTAGAGGGCACTGAGATCTATCATATCAACGGTGGAGATCGTATTTAACGAAGCGGATTGATGGGAAATCGAGTTTGAACGACCGGAAGTCGTGCACAGTTTTCGACGCGTATGGGGAGCCGAGCTTGGCCGCATCTCAGGCGAGGGTAGAGGAGGTTGGGGGCTTCCAGATGGCACTTGTTGATCGTACTGTAGCGTGGTGTGGTGGAAGTAAAATTCAACCCTAGTTTGGAGCTTGGTGGGTTTCATCGTGCGTATCTTACTAGAGAAGGGGACGGCTTTGAGAAGATGAAACACACGGCCTTGATCTCGTGTAGAAGTTTGAACGGCCCAGATTGATTTTGGTTAGAAAAAAAATAAAATAAATGTTGTAAAGTTATATTATAAATTCGTTTAACTTTAAATATTCGTATCTCTTTCATACGAGGTCCAAATCGGACGAAACCAGTTGCGTTGGAATCGTATGGACGAGCACTACGCGATGGAATTGGATTGGAGTCTTTTGGAGTTAGTGAGAATTTCGGGTAAAATTAAACGTCCGTTCAATTTTATTCGAAATAAATCGCTAAAACGAAATATAAATCAAGGTGAGAACTTCTCACTCAATCGAATCAGTTTCGATTTTTATTTTAAATAGTTAGATTTAAAATATTTGAATGCATGTTTGAATGATGATTGTTATCTATTGATTGTTAAAATAAACATTATGCGCCGTTAGTAAGCGGATGTTATTTATTAAAAACATATACCGCGAATATTTCATAAACAGTGAAATTGGTATTATATATAATAGCAATATATATATATATATATTGGCATATGTATATATTGGAGTTATTGATTTCCCGCATTTGTATAGCGGATGAGACCCTATTGCGCCGTCTATTAAGCGGATAATATTTTAAATCCCATATACCGCGATAGTTTCGTACTGGAGCGGAATTGGTATTGTGCTAATGTTTGTGGATGCAGGAAAACAGGTTGGAGGGATCCAACTGGATTCCTCAATAGTTTTTATTTGATTTCAGATATTTTGATATTTGATGGATTATCATATTGATATATGATGTCGTTGTAGTCGTGATTGACTATTTGGTGTGTAGCATCATTGAACCAAATTTTGGGATTTTAAATGATTTTAAAGTGTTTTTTTGGAAGTATACGTTTATAAAATATTTTTGGAACTGATCCATTTTAAATAAATAAACGTTATAATTTTTAAAGTTATAAAAATTATGATTTTGAGAAGTACGGTTAAAGATTTATTTTTGAGAAATATGAGGCTAATGATTTTATAAAATAGTTTAATTGGATTTTTGAATTTATTATAAAAAAGTTTAAAAATAGGATTTATAAAATTTGATTATTTTATAAATCCAGAGAATGGTGAAATTATAAGGAGATTAAAGATGTTTTAAAATAATAGTATAAATTGATTTTATAAAGGATTTATAAATTGATATTTATAAATTAAAACATTTGAATTATAAAACGAGTTTTTATAAGTGTTTGAATGAAGTGAAAATGGATTGCATAAGTGAATGGAATTTATAAAATTATAAATGGTGAAGTTATAAATGAAATTTATAAATAGTAAGATATATAAATTTTGTGAAGTTATTAAAGAATATATTTAGATAAATAATTGAATCTTATAAGTTATAAGATTCATAATTATGAAGTTTAAAAGAACGATTTTGTAAAATAATCGTTTTATAAGCATTTAACTTATAATATGAACCTTTGTTTTATAATTGAGTTATAAATTGAATAGGTTAATAAAGGAATTTATAAAAGGAAGTAGTTATAAAATAAATAGAAATGGAATTTATAAACGTTGTTTTATAAATCCGCAAACGACTTATTTTGATAAGTAAATTGTTGAAACCTATTAATGGAGTTATATTCACGTTCTAGATAGTGAATAATCCTTTGAAATAAAATGAATAGAAGTGATGAAAGTTGTTAACGTAGTATATTCACGTTTTTGAATAGTGAATAATATGTTAAAGAAATTGTTTTGAATGTGATATTTTAAATAGAATTAAAACGATCTAACGATGTTTTTAATTGTGTTGAGATTCGAAACCATAGATTTCAACATTCATTGTTGAAATAGACGTTTTCGAGAAATAGAAGGAAATGGTGGACTATAACACTGTTGTTATAGTAAATGATTTCCGAAAGGAAATGTTCTGTATAGTATTGGGATTTATATATATCTATTTTAATTTCGAATCCCTATACTAGTGATTTTGGGTTGTCGTAACGATGTTTTACGCAACATTCGTTTTGGCCCAAATAAATATGTTTAAGAGAATGATTTCCTTAAAGAATGAAATATACTTAATTTCGATTGAAGTATATTGAATATTTCCCAAGTGTTGAAAATAAATGGATTGAGAATTACTTAATAAGTAAGTATGGAAATGTTTTCCAATATAAAGTGAATATTAGAGAATTTATCTTTTTGAAGATAAATTGAAATGAATAATTGAAATCGATATGCATGGATATTTTGGAATGAGAATTCACTATGGAATTTATAAAAGAAAGGGGAACTTGTTTAAAAATAAATATCGATTTATTTTTGAAGTATTGAAAATAATATATCTTGTAAAGATATTTTGGAGAATAAATAATTTGGAAAATTATTTGGAAACTGGTGATGTGTGCATATCCATTGATAGTTCAATAACCGACTATCAATATTTCCCTTTGAAGGGGTATTTGATGTGATTTGTTTGAATTTGAATGCCACACTTATTTTTGAATAAGCGCTCACTATTCGGGTTAACCGGGAAAGGACTATGGGGTCGTATAACCCATTCCGAATATGTGATACGTCGTTATGAATTGCATTTGAAGACCGGTGTTGAAGACCAGATCTTTTTGAAAGCGAAAGGACAGTTCGTCGATTGTCTTTGCACCGAGTAGCTACGATATAGAGACTCCCTATGTGATGGGAAATCCGGAGGTGATTAGAGATTATCCGGATTGCAAGGACTTCTTTGTAAGTGCCTTCGGTTTTGTTCGAGCCCGGAATAGACTTGTATGGATTGTATGTCTGACATTACAAATTGAGATATAAAGCAGATTTCTTTCAAATATATTTCTGTTGGTGGCGGAGAATTTATTCTTTTAGCTTAACACCCTTCTCTGAGACGTACGAGCTCAGAGGTTATGTAGTTGAATGTTATCAGCGATATATTCCCAATTTGGTAATGTGACATGCTGAGTGTTGCTGTGAAATGATCATTGTGTTGATTATTTGTGATAGGATCATTTATTTGATCGTCTATCCTGGTGATCATTTCTATGATCATTTGTTGACCCAAAGCATGGCTTTTGTATAAAGTATGTTTTTGTGGACGTGACTTCGTCGAGCCTCACACCTCGGGAATGGTCAAAACAGGAAAGATGCAGCAATGTTATGAGGGGTAGCGCCCTTTAGGATGTGTGCATTTCCTTCTGGAAAAGAGTGGTATCATGGTATGGAGCCCAGATACTTACTCATGTTGAAAACACTTTACGATTGTGTGAATTGATTACGAGCGCTCGGTGAAAGGTCCCAAAGGACCGGGGGATGGCATATTCGGTCAGTTGTTACTCAGTTAGGGGTAACCCGGCCTTGTGTTGGTAGAGATCCGGTTTGGTTCTCGGGGATGTCCATCCAGAGGCATTCTCATGTGGCAATGGGAAGTTCCTTGGCCTGACCATTCGTTGGAAATCCAAAGAAACAATACGATCTTGTACGAATTTAGTTGTAGAACTTGCTTACTCAGGAAGTAGCTATAGTAGGCATAATATAATGGTACCTATGCTGGCTAAGATTTATATTCTACTTTCGAAATCGTTTTATACACTATGCACTAATAATAATATCAAATGTTTCTTTTAATGCGCATCAAGCATCTTTGACTATCATAAGGAGAAATCTCCTCCAAGTCTGCGTTTGCATTGTGTGTGTGGAGGGAGGTCTTATGGTAGTCTCATTTTTAAAAGCATTGCGAATTGATTTTAAAAATATTCCTCTACTTTATTTTAAAGATAAATAAACTGTTTTGAGTTCTCACACCAGTCTCATGACTGACTCGGAGTTTATTGTTTTCCTTCCTAAACTCTGGGTGCCCACCAATTTCCACACGGGCAGTCTAGAGTTAGGTTTATCAGGATATTCTGGATATTCAGGAGTTGCTGGAGGCAAGATGTATGGCATGGCGTATTACTAGTTTATATAGTATTTCTTTTCCGCTGTTTGTTGTTGTACACTCTGATGATATGATGTAATGTAATGTATAAAATGTAATAACTGATATAGTTCTTTGTTTAAAGATTATTCATTTATGTATTATATGTTGTTCCGCTGCGAATTGTGAGATTCTGATATTGTTGTGTTGTGTTCTGTTCCGTTCTATTTTCTATTTTCTACCTTATCTATTTTCTATCTTTTCTGTCTTTTTCTTCCTTTCTTTTCTTAAAACCCTAAGTGTTCAGTTTTCCGTCGTTCGATTGCTCGGCAGTTGATACAGTGAACGTATTGATGTCAGTTTTCGAAAGACGAAGAATCGGGTCCTTACAATGTGGTATCGGAGCATATGGTTAAGTGACAACCATGGTTCTGTTGGGTATTACTCATTAGAGATAGAGTCAGTAGTACTCTAGAATGAGTTTGAGTGTAATAATAGCTATGAGTGCGTATTTGTTAGTGAATATATAAAATTGTTTTATATTGTGATGATTGGTTTGTTGAGTGGTATATGAACCTTCGTCGGCGCAGCCTCGAAATTGAATCGAAGGGGTTTCTAAACACTTGAATAGAACAATTCGACACAATATTGTTTTAAATTGGGTAAATGAAATAATTTTACCTTGATTATATTTTTATATATAAAGAAATAATTTTTTAGAATTATTAAAGTGTATATAAGTTGTTGAATAAGTTGTTTGAATAATCTAAATTAAAGAAAAATTGTATAAGCAAAAAGAATTATAAGAATTGAATTATAATCAAAGTGATTTACAATTGTGAAATAAACTTATATATATAAGAAGTGAAACTATATGGATATATTTATGAATATGAGTTGTAAATAAAAATGAAATTCAAAGTTAAATGGAAATTTACTTTAGAATTTAGAAGCTGAATTGATTTATAAGTTGGAATTTAAGTTAAGTAAAAACAAAGTGATGTTTATAAAATGAAAATATAACTTAAGTGATATTGAATGAAATTGATATTGGTATCAAAGTAAATTAATAAAGTTAAGTGATAAATGTGAACTTGAGTTATATAAATGAAATTCAACTTTAGTAATTGAATTGAATTAGTGGATTGAATGTAAATCAATTAAATGTAAATTTTGTTGATATGGAATAATGAATGTAAGTGTTAATTCATTAAAATCTAATGTTAAAGGAAGTTGAAAGATTGAATGCAAAAATCAATTAATTAAACCAACTGAAAGCAAAGGAATTTGGTTGTAATTAATATACATTGATTGTTATATGGTTGTTAGTTGATTGATTGTATATAATTCATTAAGTGCTAATGAAATTGAAAGTTAAAGTAATTGAAATTCAATTGGAAGTTAAGTGAATCTTAAATAGAATTGAATTTGATTGGAAGTGAACCAACTTGAATATAAATTAGTGAATATAAACTAATTGAAAATGAATGTTAGTAAAAACATCCACTGTTAATGAATCAAATGTGATTAAATTGAAAACCCAATTCATTGAATATTAATGAGAATATAAATGAATATTTATTGGTTATGGATGTTAGTTGGATGATAGTTGGTTGATGTTTGCATTTGTTGCTTTTACTACATTTGCTATGTTGGCATATATAGTTGTTATGTTGCTATATGATGTATATCGATACTATTGTCTATATACATGTTCTCATGTTGTTTGTTGAGTGATTAGTAGGTGCGGATCGCGTTTGCTTCGCATTTGCAGCTCGCTTTCGCGCTATATTAGCCGTATATGCTTGCTAATAAAATATAAGGTACATATCTCGGATTACATACCGTACTTTTACATTTTTTCCCTTCGGGATGCCTCATTACTTGATGAGATGTATATTTGTGATATATATACTGTCATTTTTTTTTCCGGATCGAGCCGCGCAAAGGAGACTATGGCGAATTTTTCCGGAAATTTAAGGCGTTAGAAAAAATTTGAGAAAAATTGGAAAATTTTGGAAACTTTAACTTTGATTTGGAATTGAAAGTTAAACAATAGTAATTGTTTTTGAAAAGATAACTAAGTATGATTTGAAAACTTAGTAAAGTATTATAAGAAGTTTAACTATGGATTTATGGAAAGTTAATCGATTCTGTAACTTTTCTTACTTGATAATTTCGAGGACGAAATTCTTTTAAGGGGGGAAGATTGTAACGACCCAGGATTTTTAGAAATTAAAATTTGAATATTTAATTAATTTTAAATATTAAAAAGTGAATTTATAAGTCAAATAAATTTTAATTCTAATAATTGGATTTAATTGAATAATTAAATCGATAATTTAATATGTTAAATTATGGAAATAATTGAAAATTGGGTGAAATATGATTGAAAATGATTTGTAAAATTTTATTTTATCATATTAAAGTTAGAACGATATTTTAGAACTTTTAAAATCGAATTAAAAGTTAATTTGTGAAAATTGAATATTTTAATATTTAAATCAACTAGTGAAAATAGTCAATTTTTGAACAGTCTCAAAATTGGACGAAACCAGTTCCATTGGATCTGTAATAGTTAGTTTTTACCGGATTTCAATTTTCGTAGCAATCGGAGTTGTCGTTTGATCGTGGCAGCTCGAAACGCATCGAATTATTTTTTGATATTAATTTGGCGAGTTAAAATAGCCATTTTTCAAAAAGTCTCGGATTTCGACGAAACAAGTTTCATCGGATCCGTAAAGTGATATTATTTTATGGTTTCAAATTTCGTGTCAATCGGATTTACCGTTTGTCCGTTACAAATTAAAACGCCTAGAAAATCGTTTAAATCGGTTTAATTTAAATTAAACGTTTATTGCCATAACTCGCACAGATGTCCGAATTAGCTTCCGAAACCTGTTCCATTGTGTCCGGAACGCTGGGTAAACCCTAGAAACGCTGGTTACGGCGCGTAAATCGGAGTTCGGAATTCCCGGATGAATAGTGTTCAACGATTTCCTATAAATAGACCCTTACCCCTTCATAAATTAGAAAGAAAAAAAAACCTAAATCTAAAACCCTAGCCGCCTCAGCCTAAACCAATGGCCGAAAACATGTGTGTTTCTTCCTCCAATTTCTCGAAATCCATTCACTTTTAACAGAAATTATCAACTACAAAAAGGTAGAGGGCACTGAGATCTATCATATCAACGGTGGAGATCGTATTTAACGAAGCGGATTGATGGGAAATCGAGTTTGAACGACCGAAAGTCGTGCACAGTTTTCGAGGCGTATGGGGAGCCGAGCTTGGCCGCTCTCAGGCGAGGGTAGAGGAGGTTGGGGGCTTCCAGATGGCACTTGTTGATCGTACTGTAGCGTGGTGTGGTGGAAGTAAAATTCAACCCTAGTTTGGAGCTTGGTGGGTTTCATCATGCGTATCTTACTGGAGAAGGGGACGGCTTTGAGAAGATGAAACACACGGCCTTGATCTCGTGTAGAAGTTTGAACGGCCCAGATTGATTTTGGTTAGAAAAAAAATAAAATAAATGTTGTAAAGTTATATTATAAATTCGTTTAACTTTAAATATTCGTATCTCTTTCATACGAGGTCCAAATCGGACGAAACCAGTTGCGTTGGAATCGTATGGACGAGCACTACGCGATGGAATTGGATTGGAGTCGTTTGGAATTAGTGAGAATTTCGGGTAAAATTAAACGTCCGTTTAATTTTATTCGAAATAAATCGCTAAAACGAAATAGAAATCAAGGTGAGAACTTCTCACACAATCGAATCAGTTTCGATTTTTATTTTAAATAGTTAGATTTAAAATATTTGAATGCATGTTTGAATGATGATTGTTATCTATTGATTGTTAAAATAGACATTATGCGCCGTTAGTAAGCGGATGTTATTTATTAAAAACATATACCGCGAATATTTCATAAACAGTGAAATTGGTATTATATATAATAGCAATATATATATATTGGCATATGTATATATTGGAGTTATTGATTTCCTGCATTTGTATAGCGGATGAGACCCTATTGCACCGTCTATTAAGCGGATAATATTTTAAATCCCATATACCGCGATAATTTCGTACTGGAGCGGAATTGGTATTGTGCTAATGTTTGTGGATGCAGGAAAACAGGTTGGAGGGATCCAACTGGATTTCTCAACAGTTTTTATTTGATTTCAGATATTTTGATATTTGATGGATGATCATATTGATATATGATGTCGTTGTAGTCGTGATTGACTATTTGGTGTGTAGCATCATTGAACCAAATTTTGGGATTTTAAAATGATTTTAAAGTGTTTTTTTGAAAGTATACGTTTATAAAATATTTTTGGAACTGATCCATTTTAAATAAATAAACGTTATAATTTTTAAAGTTATAAAAATTATGATTTTGAGAAGTACGGTTAAAGATTGATTTTTGAGAAAAATGAGGCTAATGATTTTATAAAATAGTTTAATTGGATTTTTGAATTTATTATAAAAAAGTTTAAAAATAGGATTTATAAAATTTGATTTTTTTGTAAATCAAGAGAATGGTGAAATTATAAGGAGATTAAAGATGTTTTAAAATAATAGTATAAATTGATTTTATAAAGGATTTATAAATTGATATTTATAAATTAAAACATTTGAATTATAAAACGAGTTTTTGTAAGTGTTTGAATGAAGTGAAAATGGATTGCATAAGTGAATGGAATTTATAAAATTATAAATGGTGAAGTTATAAATGAAATTTATAAATAGTAAGATTTATAAATTTTGTGAACTTATTAAAGAATATATTTGGATAAATAATTGAATCTTATAAGTTATAAGATTCATAATTATGAAGTTTAAAAGAACGATTTTGTAAAATAATCGTTTTATAAGCATTTAACTTATAATATGAACCTTTGTTTTATAATTGAGTTATAAATTGAATAGGTTAATAAAGGAATTTATAAAAGGAAGTAGTTATAAAATAAATAGAAATGGAATTTATAAACGTTGTTTTATAAATCCGCAAACGACTTATTTTGATAAGTAAATTGTTGAAACCTATTAATGGAGTTATATTCACGTTCTAGATAGTGAATAATCCTTTGAAATAAAATGAATAGAAGTGATGAAAGTTGTTAACGTAGTATATTCACGTTTTTGAATAGTGAATAATATGTTAGAGAAATTGTTTTGAATGTGATATTTTAAATAGAATTAAAACGATCTAACGATGTTTTTAATTGTGTTGAGATTCGAAACCATAGATTTCAACATTCATTGTTGAAATAGACGTTTTCGAGAAATAGAAGGAAATGGTGGACTATAACACTGTTGTTATAGTAAATGATTTCCGAAAGGAAATGTTCTGTATAGTATTGGGATTTATATATATCTATTTTAATTTCGAATCCCTATACTAGTGATTTTGGGTTGTCGTAACGATGTTTTACGCAACATTCGTTTTGGCCCAAATAAATATGTTTAAGAGAATGATTTCCTTAAAGAATGAAATATACTTAATTTCGATTGAAGTATATTGAATATTTCCCAAGTGTTGAAAATAAATGGATTGAGAATTACTTAATAAGTAAGTATGGAAATGTTTTCCAATATAAAGTGAATATTAGAGAATTTATCTTTTTGAAGATAAATTGAAATGAATAATTGAAATCGATATGCATGGATATTTTGGAATGAGAATTCACTATGGAATTTATAAAAGAAAGGGGAACTTGTTTAAAAATAAATATTGATTTATTTTTGAAGTATTTAAAATAATATATCTTGTAAAGATATTTTGGTGAATAAATAATTTGGAAAATTATTTGGAAACTGGTGATGTGTGCATATCCATTGATAGTTCAATAACCGACTATCAATATTTCCCTTTGAAGGGGTATTTGATGTGATTTGTTTGAATTTGAATGCCACACTTATTTTTGAATAAGCGCTCACTATTCGGGTTAACCGGGAAAGGACCATGGGGTCGTATAACCCATTCCGAATATGTGATACGTCGTTATGAATTGCATTTGAAGACCGGTGTTGAAAACCGGATCTTTTTGAAAGCGAAAGGACAACTCGTCGATTGTCTTTGCACCGAGTAGCTACGGTATAGAGACTCCCTATGTGATGGGAAGTCCGGACGTGATTAGAGATTATCCGGATTGCAAGGACTTCTTTGTAAGTGCCTTCGGTTTTGTTCGAGCCCGGAACAGACTTGTATGGATTGTATGTCTGACATTACAAATTGAGATATAAAGCAGATTTCTTTCAAATATATTTCTGTTGGTGGCGGAGAATTTATTCTTTTAGCTTAATACCCTTCTCTGAGACGTACGAGCTCAGAGGTTATGTAGTTGAATGTTATCAGCGATATATTCCCAATTTGGTAATGTGACATGCTGAGTGTTGCTGTGAAATGATCATTGTGTTGACTATTTGTGATAGGATCATTTATTTGATCGTCTATCCTGGTAATCATTTCTATGATCATTTGTTGACCCAAAGCATGGCTTTTGTATAAAGTATGTTTTTGTGGACGTGACTTCGTCGAGCCTCACACCTCGAGAATGGTCAAAACAGGAAAGATGCAGCAAGGTTATGAGGGGTAGCGCCCTTTAGGATGTGTGCATTTCCTTCTGGAAAAGGGTGGTATCATGGTATGGAGCCCAGATACTTACTCATGTTGAAAACACTTTATGATTGTGTGAATTGATTACGAGCGCTCGGTGAAAGGTCCCAAATGACCGGGGGATGGCATATTCGGTCAGTTGTTACTCAGTTAGGGGTAACCCGGCCTTGTGTTGGTAGAGATCCGGTTTGGTTCTCGGGGATGTCCATCCAAAGGCATTCTCATGTGGCAATGGGAAGTTCCTTGGCCTGACCATTTGTTGGAAATCCAAAGAAACAATACGATCTTGTACGGTTTTAGTTGTAGAACCTGCTTCCTCAGGAAGTAGCTATAGTAGGCATAATATAATGGTACCTATGCTGGCTAAGATTTATATTCTACTTTCGAAATCGTTTTATACACTATGCACTAATAATAATATCAAATGTTTCTTTTAATGCGTATCAAGCATCTTTGACTATCATAAGGAGAAATCTCCTCCAAGTCTGCGTTTGCATTGTGTGTGTGGCGGGAGGTCTTATGGTAGTCTCATTTTTAAAAGCATTGCAAATTGATTTTAAAAATATTCCTCTACTTTATTTTAAAGATAAATAAACTATTTTGAGTTCTCACACTAGTCTCATGACTGACTCGGAGTTTATTGTTTTCCTTCCTAAACTCTGGGTGCCAACCAATTTCCATACGGGCAGTCAAGAGTTAGGTTTATCAGGATATTCTGGATATTCAGGAGTTGCTGGAGGCAAGATGTATGGCATGGCGTATTACTAGTTTATATAGTATTTCTTTTCCGCTGTTTGTTGTTGTACACTCTGATGATATGATGTAATGTAATGTATAAAATGTAATAACTGATATAGTTCTTTGTTTAAAGATTATTCATTTATGTATTATATGTTGTTCCGCTGCGAATTGTGAGATTCTGATATTGTTGTGTTGTGTTCTGTTCCGTTCTATTTTCTATTTTCTACCTTATCTATTTTCTATCTTTTCTGTCTTTTTCTTCTTTTTCTTTTCTTAAAACCCTAAGTGTTCGGTTTTCCGTCGTTCGATTGCTCGGCAGTTGATACAGTGAACGTATTGATGTCAGTTTTCGAAAGACGAAGAATCGGGTCCTTACAACAAGCATATTCAAACTCATGCACATATAAAATTTTAAACAACATATAAATTTGGGGTCACTCACTAAAAAGAAAGAACAGATTAGTTCTAAATTACCACTGTTTAACAGTTTTCCTATTTGAAAGGCATTTGAATTATCTTTAAGCTTTGCAAATCTTGTTAACTTAGTTTTTAAAAGTAGAAACTGTTTTTAAACAAAAATTTACTCACCTTTAAAATGAAAACAGAGAGCATTCCAGATAAAAGTTCCACTGAAGTCTGATTTGCATGCTAGTTGAAGTTGGTTATATCTTGATGCTTGCAGGCTTTTTGAAACTAAATTTGATGATTTGGTCTGCATGCTTCCCATTTCTTTGCTTGAGTTGATTTTACAGATTGCAGGCATTTGAATTTTGTTTGTTTGCAGGTTTAAAAGAATATGCAGATGTATCTTCTTTTGCAGGGTTTTAAAACTTTGATTTGCAGATCTAATATGGTTTAAATTTGCAGAGTACAGATTTGGGTTGTGGAATTAGAGTGAAGTTGGATTTTAGTTTTCATAGATCTGAATTTTGATTCATAATAGAAGATAAAATGTTTGAAACAAAAGATTGGTTAAGTTTTTATCTAAAATAACTAATTCAAATATTGATTTAGAAATGCCACTTGTTGTTTGGATATGAAAATTAATTACAAGTGTCAACTTAAAAACATGAAGTTAACACTTGTAAGAGTTTAATATAAAATAAATTTCTAAGTTTACAAATGTTTTAATTTAGATAAAACCAATCTAATTTAATTTAAGATGTTATGTATGTTTCATTAACATTTATTCTTTAAATGGTTGCAAATGAATTATCCTTTCACATTTAAATATTTTCTTGAATATATTTAAAAATTATTTAAAACCAATTTTCAAAAGAGAAACTTTTTTAAAAAGAAAAGAACAAATGTTGAATTCATTTTATTCCAAAGATTTCAAATTAAAATATTATACTTTAATATAAATAAACTAAATTTATTTCAAAACAATTTAAAAATAAAACAAAATAAACTTTATTATAAAAATACAATATTTAACTATATATATATTTATAACAAAATATTTACTTAAATTTTCTTTTTGAAAATACAAGATAGATTTATAAATTGACTTATGAAAAAGTCTCAATACTGTTTTCAATTTAATTTAATCAATTCATAAATTATATACCTATATATATTATAAATTTGAAAAAATCCTTTATTAGATTTGAATTTAAAATAAAGATCAAAACTCCTATTTACAATGTATACATATATATACATTATAAATAAAATATTTTTAAATCAGCTTAGAAAGGAAATTTTATCATAAAAATATTTTTAACATTTTAAACTCAGTTATTATTATAAATTTCAAAAGAATATCATTTATCAACAAAATAATTATAAATTTTCAAAAGAAATTTATGTTTGAATTGGATTATTAAATCAGTATTTCACATTTTAAAATAATTTATAAATGGAATTATTAAACAAATATTACCCAAATTTCCGGGACATCACACAACCATTCAATAAGATTTAAACATTCATAGGTAAAATTTATTAATCAACTGATTAATCTAGATCAGATGTATTACTTGTTATTAATTCTGGTTACCCAACCTTAGTTAATTTCAAATCATCTGAGATAAATTTCCCTTTAATTATTAACTAACCATCCTTAATTTATGAATCAATTGACCTTTAACTTCTAAATAAATATTAGTTAATAACCTTTATTAACGATTAATTTTTTTTAATTACTTTGCTAAAGAAATTCACTCATATTGATCATTATTGATTATAAATTGAATAACCATTAAAAACACATTAATTAATTCTAATTATTTAGTTAATTAATTACCTAGCAATAACTAAATTAATTCTTAATTACTTGATTGATTTATTTCTAATCAAAAACTAATTCTCTTCAAATGGTTAACACAAATTTCAAAACCCTCTTATTTCACAAGTTAAAGAATTATTTATCTTATAATATAAGTTTAAAAGAATTTAAAACCCAATTTCATTTTAATTTCAAATCAATTTTAAAATACACTTTAATAATCAAAATTGTTTAAATCATTTTTATATTTAAAAACTTCCATTTACTTCAAGTCTGAAATACATATTTAATTTCAGATTCCAGATTAGACTTAGGTTTTAAAAACTTTACTTATTTTTACAACTTCATTCTTAAAATTCAAAACTATTTAAACATTTTTTTAAGTAGTTAAACAAATTGAAGTTTAAAACTTAATTTATTTTGAAATGAGATATACACATAACTTGAACCAGTTTAAAACTTGGATTTACTTATTTTAAAACTTTCTTTCCATTTAAACTAGCTTTTAAATTTTATTAAAGATTTAAACCCAAGAAATAGGTTTTAGAAAAAATTGTAACCAAACGAGATTGACCCACCCGAGGCAACCTTCTTTCCCTTCGAGTCAAATACCTTATTGCCTCGAACAAAACAACCAGCGCTTCGAGTATCACTTCGAGTAAAACAACGAACAACCCAACTTCACTCAACAAAAAATGCTCAGATCACCAATTGTGCCTCTGTGCATGTGCACAACCCCATTGATTGCTTCCAGCCACCGCGTCGTCATCGAGCAAGTCGACGTTCATCCTCGCATCCATCTCCAACCTCCAGAATCTCCATCAACTTCTCAAAATCAAAATCGAGTATAAACTCAAACCTGGAACATCAAAATCCACCAACAATCCAAAACCTGACATCACTTCGAACTCGCCGCCTCGACCACCGAAATTCACGCAACTCCGGCCAGGACCTCGCTTATCTCCCTCTTGCAATCCTCAAAACCCGCGTCGCACTCGATCGCTTGTGGACGACGAACGAGACTAAATGTAAAAACATGACAAAATTAGGTTTCCAGAACCCAATTGCTCGCCGCCGCCAATTCATTTGACCACCACCGCTGTATTTTTCCCCTGTCCACCGTTCGTCCCTCCATCATCAGAACAGATCTCGACCACCACGAACCAGAGAATTTCCAGAAATTGCCAAAATTATGAAATTTGAACAAACCCAAACTACTCTTTCGATCTCACTCTAAAAATTATAATTTTTGTTTTAAAAATCATGTTTTCGTATATGAATTCATTCACATACCTGAATTCCTGAATTAAGAGGTTCGAAATTTGACTTACTTATAGTTGGGTTCAACTATCTCGATTTCCAGAAAGATTCATAATTTTTTTTAGCTTAATTAGATTTTGAACCTTAAGGATATTCTATGACAAACAACTTTGGTTTGAATTTTAAATCCAAACAGTGGGTAGATTGAGAAGAAGGGATTTATTTGCAAATCTGGGTTTTAACAAGAAATAGGAACAAAGGTAAAAAAATGTTACAGGCATGCATACATTCACACTCATATATACTCAGAGAAACATACATATATATAACCATTCACAAACATACTTAATTTCAGAGATGAGCGTGTAACCATATTAATATACTTAACATTTAAATTAGTGATGTTACTCACCCATGTTTCCAGAAAATGAACAGAGTTGTTCCTCTGTATTGAAAAACTGCAGGCTTGATCCTTCCTAAATCTTCTTGTTTTGTTTGGATAAATGATGTTTTAGTTTGAGTTTTGTTTGATGTTTTAATTGAAGTTTGTTTAAGTTTGAGATAACCTTACTTCAGTTTGCTTTGAATAAATGGAAGAAACTGAGAAGAAGGAGGTTGATATATAGGAGATGTGTATAGGGTATTATAATGTTGTTTGTAAATTGCAAAGAACTGACTTTAGTTATGCTAGAGATGTAAACACTAAATGCCATTTTACAAATCTATACTTATTTAATTTGCCCATACTTGATTATGTATCTTCTTGTCTCGGCTGATAATTTGGTTGTGCAAAGTAGTAATGGGGTATTAAATGCATGTCCTTTATGTCTCATTTTTTTTATACTTTATTTGTTTTAGATATTTTTACTACTTTGTTCTTAGCTTTTCTTTTCAAAACTTTACAGGCAACATACAAATATTTATTTGCCTGGCAGCTTTTACTTTATTCTTGCCTGATCATGTTTTTAGATCCTACTAGGTGGCTGAAATGATATGTATTTGTATGCTAAAGATTTATTGCCTTTGTCTTCTTACTTTATACTATAAACAATTTCTATTTTAATTACTATGTTAAAAAATTTCTAATGTATCCACTTTATATTCTACTTTATCTTATACCTATAAATCTATTTCCATTTTCAATTTAAACATTTATTTTTAGCGGACATACTTATTGTCTTATCTTACATTTTAACTCATTCATTATTTAGATATTAATTTTTTTAAAGAAATCGTTTTTTTTTTGAAAAACTCAAATCAATTAATCAATTAATTTCACAATTTTTTATTTAAAAATTAAATTAATTATTTATTAAAAATAAATCAAAATCCGGGATCGTTACAGATTCCCCTCCGTAAGAAATTTCGTCCCCGAAATTTGCAGGCACGAAAATAACACAGAGATAGATAGATTCGATCTCCTATAATTCCTCAAACACAAGATATGGATTCCAAATTCAAGTTGGAATATCTCAAAATATATACCAATTTATTCCTCTTCGGACTTCGATATACCCAAGAAATTACAATAAAATTTCAAATTCAGTTTTAAACAAAATCGTTTTATCGATTCAATTCAATTTATCCTTCATATTCTATTAATCAATTTAACTCAATTCATAATTTCCAGTTTGTTTAAATTTTCATTTCCAAATTTCAAATTCATATTCATTAAGGTTTAAATCAAAAACTGATAAGAAATCGATGAAGATATGAAGTAAGGATTTTCTACAATGATTCATTGGGTCACCATCACACTGAGGCCTCTTTCTGGAGCTACCACGAAGCAATCAAAAGAATTTGGGAAGACGAATCAAAGAAGATTGATAGAGAAAATTATTTCCACTATCGCAGGGCGTTGACCATTTGTAGTCGTACTCCCCTGTCCCCAATCTCGTCCTCTTCTTGCACTCGTACTCACTATCAGTGGATAGTAAGAGAATTTAATGAGGCATACGAACGGATATCTTAGGGATTACTCATTCTAGGGTATACTTCACCCTATCTCTAATGAGCTACTTAACGTGTTATACTCCTGAGCTAAAGTTCAACCTTAGCTTTGATACCACTTATAACGATCCTAACTCGGTCTTCGAAAATCGGCGCCGAATACGACAGTCATATTCAAATGCCACAGATCCAAACGTCGAATCCGAGTCGCCGGAGCTTATAATACAATTAAGTATAACAGCGGAAGAAAAATTAATAATACATTGATATACAACATTGATACAATATCTGATACAACAGATGATACAATAGATATCAATATACATCAAAGATATGATACGATAAAATAACAGCGGAAAAAAGAAAAATAGATAACACCAGCAGCGGAACAAATAACTCTAAGATGGTCTTTAAGAGAGAACTCCAGCAGCAGCTCAAACCAACATCACGATGCACAAAGATAAGTAAGCCTCGTCCGTTATCCAAAGACTGAACTAGCTCTAGATAATCTACTAAACCTGACTATCTGAAAAACCCAACTCAAGACTGCCCGTGTGGAAAAAAAATTGAGCACCCAGAGTTTAGGAAAGGGAAAATAAACTCCAGGTCAATCGTGGGACTGGTATGAGTAACAAAAACAGTTTATCTTTAAGAACAAACAAAGAAATATTTTAAAATAGATCCGCAATGCTTTTAGAAAATGTAACTACATAAGACCTCCCGCCACACACACAACGCAAACGCAGAATTGGAGGAGATTTCTTCTTATGATAGTCTAACATGCTTGATACTTGAATTTCTTTGATATTATTACTATAAGTGCAAAGTGCAGGAAAACATTTCGAAAGTACAATATAAATCTTAGCCAGCATAGGTACCATTATAGTATGCCTACTATAGCTACCATATTTGATGGCAGGTTCTACAACTATAACCGTACATGGCTCGTATTGTTTTGATTGGATTTCTAACAAATGGTCAGGCAAAGGAACTTCCCAAGTAAAATGGAACGCCTATGGAGGGACGTCCCCCGATCCTAACCGGATCTCTGCTAGACAAGACAGGGTTACCTCTAGCTGGGTAACTACTGACACGAGTATGCCATCCCCCGGTTGTAAACAACCTTTATCCAAGGATCCTCTAAACCAACAACCACAAAGTAATCAGTTTGCAGCAACCACGAAGTAAGTATCTGGGCTCTATACCATGATACCACTCATAATCCAAAAGGAAATGACATACCCTTAGAGGGCGCTAACCTCAAATAACCTTGCTGCTACGATTCTTGTTTCGACCATAACCGGATTGTGAAGTTCGACAAAGTCTCATCCACAAACCTACGCTTTTCACAAAAGCCATGCTTTGATCAACAAATGATCAACAGCACTTAGCATGCCACATTACCAAATTAGGAGTATATCACTGATAACCATCAACTACATAAACTCTGAGCTCGTACGTCTCAAAGAAGGGTGTTAAGCTAAGAGAATAAATTCTCCGCCACCAACAGAAATGTATGTGAAAGAAATCTGCTTTATATCTCAAAATGTAATGTAAGACATACAAGCCATACAAGTTTGTTCCGGGTTCGAACAGAACCGAAGGCACTTCCGAAGAAGTCCTTGCAATCCGGGTATTCACAATCCCGATCGGACTTCCCATCACTTAGAGAATCTCTATACCGGCGCGACTCTGTGTAGAGACAATCAATAGGTCATCCATATCGCTCTCGCAAATACCCGGTCTTCACCACCGGTCTTCAATGCTATCCATATACGTTGTATCACTATTCGAAATGGTTTATATGATACAAAGGTCCTCCCCGGCTAAACCGAATAATGGGCGCAATATTTAAAATCATATGGATTCTGGGGTCTCAGTTAAATCACAGCTTAAAGCTCAAAAACTTTCATTCGAATGGTTAAAACAAATTACCATTTCCAATCTTTTAAACAAAAAGATTCCTTTCAACAACCTTCAATGGTTTAAACAATTTCCACACTTTTAATTAACTCATTAAATCTTTAAATCAAGATTTAACTTATATCTTTCAAAATTCGTTTCCAAAGATTCATTCATAGCCTTTCAAAACAATACCATTTTAAGTTGGATTAACTCATCCAGTCTTTAAATCAGAGACTCATTTCATAGCTTTCAAAACAATTCAATTCTATTTCAAACTTGAAATCTTTTAACACAATTCGGAAATCCTTTCTTTCAATGAAAGCTATTATTATTTGAAAACAAATAGTTTTTGTTTCGGACATATTCGATCTCTTTTATACAAGTTAAAATCTTTGGGTTAGTTCAAATTTCCAAAAACAACACATTAAAAATGGTTTAAAACCTGTATAAACTTGTATAATTCTTTTTAATCATAAATACCAATATAGGATTCAATTTCAGATATTGAATTCCAATTTAAATTAAATTGTTCAAATTTCAAATCTTTATTAAGTTATTCAAAATAACTTACATTTTTAAAACAGCTTTTTAAAACCTTTTCACTTTAAACCCTATCCATTTCCAACCCATTTGAATTTAAAAATCCAAATTTTAACTATTTCAAAATCTGTGACTTAACCAATTTCCTCGTGAAATCCATATTTGTGTGTGTATAAGTATGGTCCAGGGGTTTAACACAATAGTGCAACATCGTTCAATCATGACAGATCAAATACAACAATATACCTGATAAGCGATATAAACTAGAACGCTTATCTTCATTCACAGATCACAGATATATTTATCATAGGTAATGAATTACATCACAGATAATTAATCACATTATAGATCAACACACAAATCAGAATATATCACAAAACATCAGACATCGGCAATATCAACAATTCAACCATTCAATAAGATCTAAACATTCATAAGTAAAATTTATTAATCAACTGATTAATCTAGATCAGATGTATTACTTGTTATTAATTCTGGTTACTTAACGTAAATTAATTTCAAATCATCTGAGATAAATTTCCCTTTAATTATTTACTAACCATCCTTAATTTATGAATCAATTGACCTTTAACTTCTAAATAAATCGTAGTTAATAACCTTTATTAACGATTAAAATTTCTTTAATTACTTTGCTAAAGAAATTCACTCATATTGATCATTATTGATTATAAATTGAATAACCATTAAAAACACATTAATTAATTCTAATTATTTAGTTAATTAAGTACCTAGCAATAACTAAATTAATTCTTAATTACTTGATTGATTTATTTCTAATCAAAAATTAATTCTCTTCAAATGGTTAAAACAAATTTCAAAACCCTCTTATTTCACAAGTTAAAGAATTATTTATCTTATAATATAAGTTTAAAAGAATTTAAAACCCAATTTCATTTTAATTTCAATTCAATTTTAAAATACACTTTAATAATCAAAATTGTTTAAATCATTTTTATATTTAAAAACTTCCATTTATTTCAAGTCTGAAATACATATTTAATTTTAGATTCCAGATTAAACTTAGGTTTTAAAAACTTTACTTATTTTTACAAGTTCATTCTTAAAATTCAAAACTATTTAAACATTTTTTTTAAGTAGTTAAACAAATTGAAGTTTAAAATTTAATTTATTTTGAACTGAGATTTAAACATAACTTGAACCAGTTCAAAACTTGGATTTACTTGTTTTAAAACTTTCTTTCCATTTACACTAGCTTTTAAATTTTATTAAAGATCTAAACCTGAGAAATAGGTTTCAGAAAAAACTATAAACAAACAAGATCGACCCACCCGAGGCAACCTTCTTTCCCTTCGAGTCAAATACCTTATTGCCTCGAACAAAACAACCAGCGCTTCGAGTATCACTTCGAGTAAATCAACGAACAACCCAACTTCACTCAACAAAAAATGCTCAGATCACCAATAGTGCCTCCGTGCACGTGTACAAACCGTTGATTGCTTCCAGCCACCGCCTCGTCATCGAGCAAGTCGACGTTCATCCTCGCATCCATCTCCAACCTCCAGAATCTCCATCAACTTCTCAAAATCGAAACCGAGTATAAACTCAAACTTGGAACATCAAAATCCACCATCAATCCAAAACCTGACATCACTTCGAACTAGCCGCCTCAACCACCGGAATTCATGCAACTCCGGCCACGACCTCGCCTATCTCCCTCTTGCAATCCTCAAAACCCACGTCGCACTCGATCGCTTGTGGACGACGAATGAGACTAAATGTAAAACCATGACAAAATTAGGTTTCCAGAACTCAATTGCTCGCCACCAACTCCACGTTCATCTGACCACCATCGCTATATTTTTCCCCGGTCCACCATTCGTCCCTCCATCACCAGAACAGATCTCGACCACCACAAACCAGAGAATTTCCAGAAATTGCCAAAATTATGAAATTTGAACATACCTAAACTACTCTTTCGATCTCACTCTAAAAAATATAATTTTTGTCTTAAAAATCATGTTTTCGTACTACATACCTGAATTCCTAAATTAAGAGGTTCGAAATTGGACTTGCTTATAGTTGGGTTCAACTATCTCGATTTCCAGAATGATTCATAAGTTGTTTTAGCTTAATTAGATTTTTAACCTTAAGGGTATTCTTTGACAAACAACTTTGGTTTGAAATTAAGTCCAAACGGTGGGTAGATTGAGTAGAAGGGATTTATTTGCAAATCTGGGTTTTAACAAGAAACAGGAACAGAGGTAAAAAGATATTACAGGCTTGCATACATTCACACTCATATATATTCAGAGAAACATACATATATATAACCATTCAAAAACATACTTAATTTCAGAGATGAGCATGTAACCATATTAATATGCTTAATATTTAAATTAGTGATGTTACTCACCTGTGTTTCCAGAAAATGAACAGAGTTGCTACTCTGTATTGAAGAACTGCAGGCTTGATCCTTCCTAAATCTTCTCACCTTTGTTTGGATAAATGATGTTTTAGTTTGAGTTTTGTTTGATGTTTTAATTGAAGTTTGTTTAAGTTTGAGATAACCTTACTTCAGGTTTACTTTGAATAAATGGAAGAAACTGAGAGGAAGGAGGTTGATATATAGGAGATGTGTACAGGGTATTTTAATGTTGTTTGTAAATAGTGAAGAACTGACTTTAGTTATGCTAGAGATGTAAATGTTAAATGCCATTGTACAAATTTATACTTATTTAATTTGCCCATACTTGATTATGTATCTTCTTGTCTCGGCTGATAATTTGTTTGTGCAAAGTAGTAATGGGGTATTAAATGCATGTCCTTTTTGTCTCATTTTTTATACTTTATTTGTTTTAGATATTTTTACTACTTTGTTCTTAGCTTTTCTTTTCAAAACTTTACAGGCAACATACAAATATTTATTTGCCTGGCAGCTTTTACTTTATTCTTGCCTGATCATGTTTTTATATCCTACTAGGTGGCTGAAATGATATGTATTTTTATGCTAAAGATTTATTGCCTTTGTCTTCTTACCTCGTACTATAAACAATTTCTATTTTAATTACTATGTTAAAAAATTTCTAATGTATCCACTTTATATTCTATTTTATCTTATATCTATAAATCTATTTCCATTTTCAATTTAAATATTTATTCTTAACGGATATACTTATTGTCTTATCTTACATTTTCATTCATTCATTATTTAGATATTAATTTTTTTAAGGAAATCGGTTTTTTTTTTGAAAAACTCAAATCAACTAATCAATTAATTTCACAATTTTTTATTCAAAAATTAAATTAATTATTTATTAAAAATAAATCAAAATTCGGGATCGTTCCACAAGAGTTTTAATCGGACAAGTACAAGAATAACCGGCGAAGTAAACGCAAGCGTTTCATACCACTTGTTTTACCAAGTTGTTTAATTAGATTTCTCATACGAGTGAGGTAAATGTTTGTATATACTAATAGGTTGGAAGACGGTTTTTATAAACGGGCATTGTATTGAAAATAGAGTTGAAATCATCTGTGTGAAAGGGTTTGAATATTTACTACTAGTATAGAAACCTTTGCATTTTTAAAGTGACAAACCATAGAAATGATTGTAGAAACAATCAATCACCAAAAATTCACATACGAAGACGTGAATTAAATCCAAAGAAATCGAAACCAAATCCATCACAATGGATATTCCCAAAAATCCATAAAAAGAAGTCATCAAAGTCGGTAATAAGTGATAACAACCAACCGGATCAACAAAAATCGATAAACCTTGAAAATTTACTCAAAAATAGCCAAAATAGGCAAATTAAATAGTTTCAGACGTCTGGCCCTAGGTTCTGGAAGTATATGTTTTTTCTCCCTTCTATTTTTAGTTCCTGCGCCATTTCAGACGTCTGAAATTTTCAACCAGACGTCTGAATTTGATTTCAGAAGTCTGGATTTTGTTTCAGACGTTTAGATTTAGTCTTTACTTTTTCAGACCCCTTTCCAGACGTTTGGATTTTTCAACCAGACGTCTGGATTTGGTTTCAGATGTCTGAAATTAATTTCAGACGTTTGAATTTTTCTGCTAGGCAAAAAAACAGCGTTGACCAAAAATAACAAATCCAAACTGAAATGCGATCGAATGAGCGATGGATAGTAGGGATTTATGCCAATCGACAACCCAGCACTATAGGCTCTTCGATACACCATAAACAACATGTTCAAACATCCAAGATAAGATCTTTAAAGATTTTGACTTCAAAACACCAAAATTTGAAAATTCACCAAATCAATTCAAATCAAAAGCAAATGAACATGAATTGATGTTAGGAATTCATACCTAATAACAATGCAAGTTATAGATGTAGATGTGAGTTAAATACTCACCTTTAAACTCAAAATCACAAGAGAGAAGCTATAGAGCAATGGCAAGAACAATCACTCTTCAATTCCAACCCAATAAGCTTGAATCTAAGCTTAAAAGAGAAACATTTCCTAATTTAGGTTTAGGAATTTCTGAAATTGAAAGGAGAATAAGTTGGAGAAGAAGAAGAGAAGGCTTACCAAAGCTTCTTCTATGAATTTGGAGCTAGAACTTGAATTTGCAAAGATGATTAGGGCTTGGAGTTTTAATTTTCCATTCCTCTCTCCATTGTCGCTAAAGCTTAAGTATTAGAAAAAATAAGAACAAAGTGAAGAGGAGAGGTGGACTGAGCTAGAGTAATAAGTGGGGTTAATGGGCCGAAACCCAACCCAAAGCCGTAGTGAAAAGTAGCCAAATTCTATTATCTCTAAACATATCGAAGTTTATACTCAAAAAGGTCGCAAACGTCATTTTGAACTCGATGGGGGTGGTCTCGAGTCCTGATTCGACCTTTTGCAAAAAGTAGCTTTTCGGACAAAAATCCGACCAACGATGCTATATTTAAATAAAATATTTAAATACATAATCGTAAAATATGCGGGTTGTTACACTTAGTTTATTGCCCTATTTGCAATTATAACCAAATTTACCTTACAATAATTTCAACTGATTAAAATTGCATTACAATAGTTATCAATTACCTTAAAACCTTATCAAATCACATTCTAATAGTTTTTCCATTTGTAGATTATAAATTTTTTTTCACAAAATATTAAATTCTAAAATCTTATTAAATCTACTATTTTTAATTATCGAAAAAATGCGGGCCGTTACATTCACCGAAGCCATCGAAAGGGAACGAAATGCATGGTCCGTATTCCGACTGTATTTACGACGGCTCGTGATGGCTGCGATCCGTCGAAAATTGCCCTTATACTTGTAGTGTATATTTCAAAAGAAGTTAGAATGTTAAAAGTGTATTTTGAATTTAAATTATATTGAAAATTCAAGTTTGTTGATTTGAATAATCGCAAAAGTATGGTTAAAGTATTTTGGGATGAAATATATTTAAAGAATATTTGGATGATATTATACATGTTCGTTAGTTTAAATCCCATCATTTAAGTTATTTCCTTTATTTTTTAGCCTAAATATTTTTCTTGATTTCCTATGTTTGAATTTAAATCTTGAGATAAGTTGGAAAAGTTCCATAGATGTTATAAAACACTATCAACCCCCTTCCAGTGTTAAAGTAGCCTTAAGTGTAACGATCTCAAATTTCAAATTATTTTAAATTGATAATTAAATTCATTTTTGATTTGAAACTGTGAAAGTAAATGATAGATTGATTTGAGTTTCTCTAGATTTAAATAAAAATAAAAATATCTCAAATAAGTTTATAGTTATATAAAAGATAAATTACAAAATATAAAGTAAAACATATTAGACAAATTCTAATATCAAATTTAACATAGAACTTCATCCATATTTCAAAGCAATAAGTATAAAATAAAAATGAATAAGTTGATGTAATAGCTTGCAAAAATAAACCAGGTACACTTAAAACAAAACCAAAGCAAAAGCTTGTAAAGCAAATACAAATATAAGCAAGGAATGAAACAAACCAAGAATATAAAATATAACAAAGCTTACTAAACAAGACAACAAACAAATACAAAATATAAGAATGAAGACATAAGTACCTTGGCATTAAATGCCATCTATTCAAAACTGCTTTCAGCCAACAAAGAAAAACAAAAGTATGTATGAATAAATGAAGTATGATAAAAAAAACAAAAGTATGCAAGAGAAAAACATCTACAAACAAATCTAAGTACATACAAAAAAATAGGATTACATGTAGAATAAGAAGGAAACATAACATTAAATACAATCTATTCTCAAGCACACATGGAAATCATTTTAGCCGAAATGTGTCAAGAATCATTTCAGCCTTCAAGCCAAGCTAATAAATCTTTCTGGTCAAAGAAAGTAGGCTAGAGGAAAAAGAAAAAAAAAGTATAAACAAGCCAAGCTAATAAATGCAAACAAGACAATCTGCATAATATATTCACCAGCAAGGCAATTAATGCAAGCATACAAACAAGATTTGTAGCCACCAAAATATATTCTCTCAGCCGAAATCTTGTTTGGTTAAAGCAAGCAAAGGAAAATATCTCTGCTAAACATTGTACAGACATATTGTTATCAACTTGAACAAATATATATACACTGCAAAACTTCATTTCACTTGAACAACAATCCGTTTCAGTTGCATCCATATAACTGAGTGGAAAAAGTGAGATAATATCATCATTATTCAAACAAAACTGCAATTTAAACAACACCTCAATTCAACCAACCAGAGATCAAAGAAGCAAGGTTTCTATTGGAAAAAAAAAATCAAAGCCTGTGTCAAAAAAGAAAGCAAGCTCTGTTCTTCTTAAAACAACTGTGAGTTACATCTTATTGTTTTATTATTTGAAGTTGAACCTGTTGCATATACATATCTGGGAATAGTATGTTAGTATATCTCTATATATATTCTCTGAGTATTTGTAAGATGGGTATTTTACACAGGCTATGCTATATTGTCCTCTGTTTGGAGTTCTAAAGCACAAACATTTGATTCAAAAGTTATTTCCATTGAATTTACTGGTCGTTTGAACCTAAGATTAAAACAGAGTTACATTTTAAGTATCAGGTTTACAAGAGTAAACCATGTCAAGATCCAATTCAAATCTTTCTCTCCCCCATTTCTTCTATAAATGAATTTTTTTTTCAAAAAAAAAAAAAAAACCTTAGGTCTTTGAGTAAATCTGGTTGTAGGCTATGGTTCTAAATCAGATTAGGATTGTTGTGAGTTTCTGGGCATTTTTATTTGTGAATATAAAAGAATAGCTGTCTTTGTATGTTGCTGTACATTGTTGCATTTGCCAGGCTCCAGATTAAATTAAAACCTTTTTCTCATGATCTAATCTATATTAGAGATTCAGTATCGAACAAAATATGTTTTGTTGTAGTTAGGCTAAGGAATAAAAGTTTATTAAGTTAAGTAACTTTGTAATATCTCTGGAAAGCAAAACAACAGGGCAAGTTGAATACAAGTGGGAAGTCAGGAATGTAAACTGATTTCTTATCGAAAAACATGTTTTTTAAATGAAAAATTAAAATTTTTAGTGATAGATTTTTAGGTGCAGTTCTTGTTGAACTAAAATATAAAAATCTGGGGTTTCCTGTTGTTCTCGTGGATCTGGGAGATTGGATTTTTCCGTGGTGATAGAGGAATGATCGAAGTTTAGAAAGAAATTGTCTGGAAGTCGATCAGAGCACGGGGGAGGTGGTGAATGTTCGATGAAATCTGCAACCCTAGTTTCTACTGGGTCGAGTGTTTTGATTAGTTGGGTTCCTCTGTTTGTTCGAGTGTAACCAAACTCAGGGAAATGGTGATAGATGAGTCGATGATGGAGTAGCCGGAGTAGTAGACTCGCTGATGGCCGGAGAATCATGAACGAGGTAGTTTTCAGGTTTGGAGGTGGTTGTTCCAGGTTTCAGTTCGTACGAACTCGATTTTGTTTCAGTCATTGATTCAAGGACTGGGGTGGTCAGGTGGTTTGGGAAGGTGATCGGCGACTTGTCAGTGGCCGGAGGAATGGTCGGAGGGCATTGGGTGGCCAGTGCACGTGCACGAGATGTCGCGTGTAGCTGATGTTAGGAAGGAGAAGTTCTGGAATTTGTATAGTGGGAAGCAACAGGGTGAACTCGCGTGTTGTCTCGAAGTTGTATTCGAGATTTTGGATGCTAGACTCCAAGCAAGCTTGAGTTTTCTCGGGTCAAATGTTGCTACAGGTTTTGAAAAAAAAAACGCAGAAGAAAAGAAAGCGTGGAAGAAGAAGAAGGACGCGGGTAGAAGTGGGGGAAACTCGTGTTGAACTCGGGGAAATCCAGTAGTTGTCTCGGGTTTATTTGCTTTGTAAATTAGCCTATTAACTTTCATGTTATTTTGTTAAATAAAGGTTTAGTATTAGTTAAGAAAATCATATTGACAAAATTAAAGCTAAGATATGATTTAAAATCATTAAGAGTGATTTGATTTCTAATTAATTTATATGGAAAGTTAATTGAGAATGTAACTAATTTATAATTGTAATTATATTTAATAAATGTGTATTTAAAGAATGATATAAATTAACTTGTAATTAAATTAATGACCTTAATCAAATTTGTAACTGGAACTTAATTTGGTGTTGATCCATTTAACTTAAGAAATTTAATTGATTTTTTAAAGTTAATTAATAAATGGTAATTAACTAAGTGATTAATTAAGGAATAAATGGTTAATAAATTGATAATAAATGATTAACTAAGTAATTAATTGATCATTAATAAGTTAATTAATCAATAATTAATAAGTCAGGATTGGATAATTAAATTCATAAGCAATTAATGTACTTGGAAATAAATTGTATTGATTAGGGTTAACGATTTATAAATCCTGCTTATGAATGATTGTATTGAATGAGTTGCCTTGAATTTATTGACCTAACTGATCTGTGATATTTTGTTCTGTGATTTGCGCCATGTATGATTTGTTCGTTTATTTGCATTTGCATATTATCTGTAAATTTGTGAATGGACGATAAGCATTATAGTTTATACCGCTTATCAACTATATTTCTATATTTTGATTTGTGATGATTGAATGTTGTTGCACTATTGTGTTAAACCTGGACCACACTTATACACACACAAATATGGATTTCACGAAGAAATCGATTAAGTCACAAATTTTGAAATGATTTTTCAAAGTTGAATATTTAAATTCAAATGTTTTGGAAATGAAATTAAAGTGAAAAGCTTTTAGAATGGAATTTCAAAGATGAAATTTATTTTGAATAACTTGAGTGAATTTTGTAATTTAAACATTTTGATTTAAATTTAAATTCAATATTCGAAATTGAATTCTATGATTTGGAAATTAGGAACTAAAGATGTTATACCAATTTATAGGGGTTAAACTATTTAAAGGTACCGATTTAGAAATTTGAATTTAAATTCAAAGGCTTTAACTCGTGCAAATATAATTGGATCTTTCTGAAACGAAAACTATTTGTTTTCAAATAATAAAAGCTTTCATGTAAGTAGTGAATGTCCAATTTGTGTTAAAAAGGATTTCAAGTTAAAAATGAAAATGATTTTCCAAGTCATGGAAACGGTTTGAAAGCTATAAGTTAAATCTTTAATTTAAAGATTTAATGAGTTAATCCAATTGAAATGAAAATTGCTTTGAAATCCATAAATGGATCTTTGTGAATGCGGTGAACTGTGTGAATTAAATCTTTTGTTTAAAAGATTAAAGTGTGGAAATTGTTCAAACCACTGAAGGTTTTTGAAATAAATCTTTTGTTTAAAAGATTTGAAAATGGTAAATTGTTTAAACCATTTGAAGAAAGTTTGAATTATTAAGTTGTGACTTAATTGAAATCCCATATCCATATGTTTTAAATGTTGCGCTCACTATTCGGTTTAGCCGGGAGAGGACCTTTGTGTCGTATAACCCATTCCGAATATGTGATTCGACGTTATGGATAACATTTGAAGACCGGTGGTGAAGACCGGGTATTTGTGAGAACGATAGGATAACCTATCGATTGTCTCTGCACCGAGTAGCTACGGTATAGAGATCCCTTTAGTGATGGGAAGTCCGATCGGGATTGTGAATACCCGGATTTGCAAGGGCTTCTTTGGAAGTGCCTTCGGTTCTGTTCGAACCCGGAACAGACTTGTATGGTTGTATGTCTAACACTACACTTTGAGATATAAAGCAGATTTCTTTCAAATACATTTCTGTTGGTGGCGGAGAATTTATTCTCTTAGCTTAACACCCTTCTCTGAGACGTATGAGCTCAGAGGTTATGTAGTTGAAGGTTATCAGCAATGTACTCCCAATTTGGTAGTGTGGCATGCTGAGTGCTGTTGTGTGTTGATGATCATTGTTTGATCATTTGTGATATGATCATTTGTTTGATCATTTATCTTTGTGATCATTACTTTGATCATTTGTTGATCCAAAGCATGGCTTTGTACCAAAGCGTAGCTTTGTGGACGAGACTGCATCAGGACCTCACACCCCGGAAATGGTCAAAACAGGAAAGATGCGGCAAGGTTATGAGGGTCGCGCCCTTTAGGGTGTGTCATTCCCTTCTGGTAAAGGGTGGTATCATGGTATGGAGCCCAGATATTTACCTATGTGGTAGCTGCAATCTCATTTACTGTGTGGTTGTTGCTTAGAGGCGCCTCGGATAAAGGTCCCAAAGGACCGGGGAATGGCTTGCTCGAGTAGTAGTTACCTAGTTACAGAGGTAATCCGGTTAGGTTCTCGGGACGTCCCACCAGAGGCGATCCCATGTGGCAGTAGGAAGTTCCTTAGCCTGACCATTTGTTGGAAAATCCAATCAAAACAATACGCGCCTTTTACGGTTTTAGTTGTATTACCTGCCTCCTCAGGAGGTAGCTATAGCGGGCATAATATAATGGTACCTATGCTGGCTAAGATTTATATTCTACTTTCGAAATGCTTTTCTGCACTGTGCACTTATAATAATAATATCAAATGATTTTGCGTAGTAAGCATGTTTGACTATCATAAGAAGAAATCTCCTCCAATTCTGCGTTTGCATTGTGTGTGTGGCGGGAGGTCTTATGGTAGTTTCATTTTCTAAAAGCATATCGGATTTTCTTTATAAATCTTGTTTTATGTTTAAAGATAAACTGTTTTTGTTACTCACACCAGTCGCATGACTGACCCGGAGTTTATTGTTCCTTTCCTAAACTCTGGGTGCTCACTATTTTCCACACGAGCAGTCTAGAGTTGGGTTTTTCAGATAGTTAGGTTCAGTTGATCATCTGGAGCTAGTTTCAGTCTTTGGATGCACACCAGTCTTGCTCTCTTAGTGAAATGCGATGTTGGTTCGAGCCGTTGGAGTTCTTTCTTGAAGACTATCTTAGAGTTATTTGTTCCGCTGCTGATGCTATCTATTTCATTCCGCTGCTATTTTATTGTATCATATCTCTGATGTATATCGATATCTATTGTATCATCTGTTGTATCTGGATGTTGTATCAGATGTTGTATATTGATATTCATTATTTCTTCCGCTGTGTGGTTTACTTAATGGTGTTATAAGCTCCGGCGACTCGAATTTGAACGGTCGGATCTACGGCATTCGAGTACGATGTAAAGTATGGATGTCGATTTTCGAACGGACAAAATCCGCTTCGTTACATTAAGATTCATTAACATTAGTACTACACTATTTCCCACAATATGCATTGCCTTGCATCGAGACAAGATATGTAGTAGTTCACATACAGTCACGTATTGAAACATAATACAAAGCAGTATGTATGAGAGATTGCTCCTGTCATGTCCATTGATTTGAGTTATCGAACGGTAAACTCCATTTAATATTTTGTTCACTAGAGTCGAAGCGTGACAAGATGGTACCAGAGCTAACGTTTGAATAATACAGTGATATAGATATATTTTGATCATAAAGGAGCGATACATAGGATGTCTACACATTTTTATTCGACTCTCACATGTGATGTGTGAGTTGTTGAATGATCAAAAGGGTCGACAATCAAGTAGAATATTTATATACATGTATGTGTGTGTGTGTGTATAAACACATTTGTATTAAAAATTTATTAATTAAAAGTTATTTAATTTTTGAAAGAAAAATAAAATTATATTCACAAGTATGATGTGAATATTTGTATATAATTTTGGTGTATTAAAATGAATTTTAATTTGGTGATATGAATGCTTGCTTATTGATTTGTGTGGTTTACTTGGATGTTTGATTGATAATGGTATATATAATATTAATGAGAAATAAACTTCATACTTGCATCCATTCCATCATATCTATTTGTAAGGATCTCCCCATGGGTAGGGATGAGCAATATTTGGTTAGAACCAAATTAACCGATCGAACCAGTTCATTCTGGTCTGTTCGGTTCAGTTACAAAATTGAATTGATTCGAATTTGGTTTGTAAAATAAATTACTTTTGGTTATTGGTTTAACCAAATAAACCGAATTTTTGTTTTGTTATCCAAAATTATGTTGTTTTAATACTTTTAATAATTTGTTTAGTAATAAAAAACAAAGTTTATATAATGAAAACATGTAATATCTTCTTATAAACATAAAAAAAAATATTCAATAAAATCTCTCTAAATAAAAACTTATGCTTTCTTTTAAATAAATTAATCATTTGAATAATAAAATATGATAATTTTTCTTACTTTGTTCTTTATTGTGGTTAAATCGATTACCAACCAAATTAACCGAAATTAATTCGGTTTGGTACGGTTCGGTTTTGAATTTTTTTCGATTTCAATTCGGTTTGACATTGTTTACCACATAACCGATCGAATCGACTGAACGCTCATCCCTATCCATGGATACACGTTCTTATTTCCATGTTGCGTGGAAAAAAAATCATGTCTAAGAGTTTTGGTTTATCTCAAGCTTTTTGTTAATATTTCAATTATGTAAATCATTTTTATGAATAATGAATCGATATCTCTTTAAAACTTGAACTTAATATGGGTCGACAAAAAGATTTCTCCTAATAACAAATTTAAATTTAAAATGGTATTTATATAGGGTTATAAGTTTTAAAATAATCCAAGATTTCATAAAGATGGTATAAAAGAAACATTTATACTTTGTGTAAGATACGATTCCTCAATTTCATGAGTTTCTTTAGCTTCTAGGTTTTACAAAACCTACCACCTAGACTGGCAGCCTGAACTAAAGCATGCCTACATCATTTTTGATAGTATAATGGCAAGGGGAATGAACATTGATTCTAAAACCTATGAAATATAAGCCATGGTAGTTTAAAGTAGGATATAAAATGTTATTTTCAAGTAATTCTAGAAAATGGAATAAAACAAGTTGGAGAAGATACACTTGTGACAAATTGTAATTGACCATGTTTTGATCATCAAAACATCCTTATGAATTTTTGTAGCATTTTACGACATCACAATAAGAAGTTCATGCTCTTACATTCTATAACTTTCGGCTTTTGGCTTGTCTAACCTTTAGGATCTTAAAATATTGTTGAAAAGTGTGTTTTCATGACTAAAAACAAAATCTTTAAATAATATGATATTTATTCCATATTTGAGATATTTTATGTTGCAAGAGCCCATAATGCAATGTTAATATATTATATGTGTGCATGTGCACGTCCATGTGTTTATTATTTTTCCTTTGATATGCCATATTTACTTCTTTTGGTAGTACTATGTATTTAATCTCCCTTGTAAAGATGTTTCAAAGTCATTTATCATGGATCACTATAATAAAGCATAACATCATTTTATGTATTGTTTATATTTAACTTTCGATTAAAAAAAGGGCAGTAGTAGGCAGCTGCTTACTGCTGCAGCAGAACATTAGGAAAATAAAAGATATGTACTTAAAAAGAAAAATTAAAAATTTTGCACCTTAAAAGTGTTGTACAAATATAGTCATAACTTTTGATTTTATTATCCGATTTTGATGAGTCATTTTTCATTTGAAAGATATTTAAATATAAAATGATTTTTGTGTTTCTCGCATTTCAAAATTTTGAAGTTATGTAGTGTTTAAACCAGTTTTAAGTAGAAACAACAGTCGGGCCTGCGCATTGTAATTTAAAAGTTTTGACAGCGTATTGTTTTGACAATAACTCTCAGACGCCTTATATGATTTTGACGATTTTATACTTTTTGAAAAGTTATGACATTGAGTAAAAACTTTTGTTTTGAAAGTTTTGCAAAATTTTAATGGTTGCTAGAGAAAATTGTCGTTTGGTTTGATGAGCCTGCGTATTATTTTCATTTCAGAAATCATTTGAAATTTATATATGCGATATTTTAATGGTTGTTTTAGTTAAGCACAATTTACATGAAGACTATTTGGATTTATTTTGGTGCGTAATTGCATATAAATCTAGCGAACCGCTTAAAAATGCTAAATAAAGTATGTTTTTACCTAAAAAGTTATACATACCATGGACTACATGCCGTGTGGTTAAATTTTGATATATAAATTATTTCAAACCATATTTTGGTTGATGTATACCAATTTTATGATATTGTAGTTGTTCAAAAGACTCTCCTACAAAGGAGACTCAACTTAAATTTTTCAAAAATTTCGACATTTAGAAATTTTTATACATTTTCAATTTTAAGGAAATTTTCAATACGGTTATTGAAGGTTATCGTAAATTGAAAGCTAAATTATGACCTTATATGATACATTTGAATGAACTGAGATTTTATCTGAGTGGTGCAGCGAAAGCGTAGCAATGAATGACGTGTGTTATATCTTATAGTTAATGTTATTGGTTAGATAGATTATGGTACTCCCTAATAAATTACGGGGACGTAATTTTTTTGAGGAGGTTAGTCTATAACATCTCGTTTCAAAGTTAAACTAAATTAAATGTTTTATTTTGGATATGTTATTGAATTTAATTCAATAAACTGAAATTTTAGATTTATTTAATTACCAAGAAGAAAATATTGATTTAAAAGTCAAATTTGAAATTTTAATTGTGTTTTAAAAATCCAAAATTAGTTTAAAAATTCATTTTGGAAAAAGAAATAATATTTATGGAATTTTGAACTTTATTTTGAAAATAAAACAATTATTTTATAGTTGTTGAAAATTGAAAAATAATATTTTAATAAATGAAAATTTATTAAATTTTTTTTAAATAATTGAATTAGAACGCCTTGGACGGATTTTGGATTGGGTGCAAAATATTTGTTTAACAAGGCATTCAGTAAAGCACCATTGTCCCGGTGGTTAAGTGGTTCGATTTTAGTGTGAGAGGTCACAAGTTTGAAACTTTTGGAACGTGGTTCGAACATTTATTGATATGTGAGTTGTGACATGTGGTCCCAGTGACATTTGTGTCTAAGTACCATAAAAAAAGACGAAGAAGAAGAAAAGGAAAGAAGAAAAAAAGAAGAAACAAAGGACGAGGAAGAAGACCAAATTCCTTGGACTCGTCCGCTCCCCTTTGCTCGTCATGTTTACCCATGTTTCCCTATTCTTATCAATTCAAAACCCAACCCTATTTCTCAGCTCTTAACTTGTTTGCTCAATAACGAAAACAAAATCGAAAAAAAAGAGTCGCATTATTGTTCGACGACGTTAGCAAGGACATCGCGGCCATGGCTGGATTGTGAACAAGGAGGCAACAAGTAGGCGGAGGCGTGGTCGATGTGCTGGTGGGGGACAACAGTAGATAGACGTGTGTTGTTGGTGCATGTTGATGCATGCGCAACTACTGTGAGAAATGCGGATTATGGATCTTAAGGCTAAGATTAACACAAGAGGGGGAGGGGGTGAATAGTGTTAATAAAGAATTACTAAATCTTTTTCAATTTATGTTAATTTAGACATAAAAGATGCAATATACAGACACAGATATGATCACAGAAACAATCACAGATGCAGAAATAAAATAAAAGCAGTAAAGGAAAGAACACACCGGATTTTATACTGGTTCGGAGTTACCCTACATCCAGTCCCGCAACACAAGTATGGATTTTCTTTCAAAAGCAATCTTACAAATACACCCTCGATTTCAAGGCTACGAGGTACACCCTCCAGATTTTCGATCCTCTGGGTAGAGATACTTGATTTCCGGGCTACAAGTTTACCCAATTGATTTACCAAGGCTACAATCACACGTTTTCCTCTTTAATTGATTTCCAAGGCTACAATCACACCTTTTCTCGCTTAATAGATTACAAAGAAGTCTATAACTTTGAATACACTGAGAATCTCGATGAGATAGTAATAGAGAATCAAACTAGAAGTAATAAAGTATGATTCAATGTTGATTTCGGCAGAGTAATGATAAGAATATGTATTAAGAAATGAGGAAGAAGAAGAGGAGTGAAAACTAGAAAATTTTGATTAGAAATTCATCGAAAATGACCCCTATTTATAGAAGAACAACAGCCATGACCATTCATGAAGAGTTATGGCGAATAGACACTTCTTTTGAAATTTGAATTTTTGATTCAAACTGTCACCATGTCGACATGGTCATGCTAGGCATGTCGACATCCCAAAAGATTTTGTGGTGTTTTTGGTTTTCTTTGAAAATAACCTTTATCTTATATAAAAACTATTTTAAACTTTATAAATATACTTGATTATAGTTAAAATTCATAAGTAAATATAAAGAATAATTTATATAGATTTTAACTATAATTTTATATTTAAATCTAAGTATAAATATTTAAAATTTAAATATATAATTTAAAAAGATAATTTAAAATCAAAAGTAATTTGACTTTGAAAATAAAGATGTTTTTGAGGCTAAAATTATTAAAATCAGGATCGAAGGTTTTGATTCTTTTAAAAGGAAAGTTTTGAAAACAGGATATAATTTTGAAAAATCATTTTGAATAAAAGTTAGCGGATACAAAATAATTTTCCACTAGATTTTTCGTAGGTTCCATCCTACTTAGGGTTCCATCCCTTTAACGAGCTCGAAGTGGATTCCATTCCACGAATAAATTGGATTTTAAGATGCCAGTGCTTTTCTACGAGTTTTAACAAAAATTCCTAATAATAAAAAATACTTATCCTTGAAATCTTGAACTCTTCATAATCTCGATACTCATGAGTCTTCTATCTTGATATTTTATTTTCATATCATAAATCTCTATACTGTACAGTCTTCATTCTTAGTACCTGCATGGTTAAATCCTGCATATACATATATATCTAAACTTATAATGTTAGTATTTATATTTTATAATCTATTCTAAGGTTTTGTCATCAAAACCATCATCTCACGGACTAACAATCTCCCCCTTTTTGATGATGACAACCTTTGTTTATAAAATATTATTTCTATTCTAATAACTCCCCCTAAAACTAACAAATCCTCCTCCTTAATCTATACATAACTACCCTATTTTATATTTCTCCCCTTTGTCATCAACAAAAACTTACTCTAAACTAGATAACTCCAAACTATATAACTCCCCCTAAAACTATTACTCTATGACATGTGATTATAATGATAGTGTTATCATAAATAATCAACACTTAAATCTAATACTAAAACATAGTCCTAAACTATTAACTATCCTAACTAAGAATTCACAATAATACTTATAATAAAAACACATATAAGAACATGAGTTATTTATTACGTATATGGTTGTATTTACATTTTCGTTTGAAAACATAAAAACACAAACAACAATGGAAGGAAAGAGAAGAAACTAATGTGTGTTTCTGAACATAGGAGATCTATGGATCGAACAGTTTGGATAGTGGAAACAGAAATTTCCACGTTATTCGACAAGATTCCCATATTTGTCGAAACATACTTCTCCAACACACACTACTTGGTCATCATCCTCCTCATGTGCTTCTTCCATGGGTTCTCCTTCTTCTTCTTCGTCGCTAGCCTCTTGTTCTTGATTGAGTGAAGAGTCTTCATCGATCAAGATAGGGTTGGCCTGGTTGTCCCTAGGAATTTTTGCAAATTCCTAAGAATCTTGCCTTGCCTTTCTTGTTCCTTTACCATACGAAGTTGAGTTACTTGAATTTCAGTCAATATCTGAAGAACATCCTTCATAGATTCCTCCATTTTAGTCAAACGAGCGAGAGTAGTGCATTGGAATGGACCAGAAGTAGGAAGGGAAATGAGAAAGTTGATTTTATGATTGATTTTGAGGATGAAGCCATGATTTTATTTATTTCAGAAGAGAGAATGAAGAGAAAACAGAGAGAATGAATTAAAAGTAGAAATTGAGAAGAATACATAACTAAATTTTTGAATTTTGGCGGGAAATTTTTTAAAAAATCAAAAACGTTATATGTCGACATGTATACCTAGGGGATGTCGACATGGTCTTTTTAAAATTTAACTCTTTGATTTATTTTGATACCAATTGTTTATTATACTTGTTATTTATATTTTATATTTCAGTTATAGAACAAATACCTAATTCTCTTCTTAATTTTGTAAATGTTGATTCATTTAAGGGTTTTGTTAAGATATCAGCAATTTTTTTCTCAGAATTGATATAATCAAGAGTGACTACTTCCTTACTTATATTATCTCTGAGAAAATGATGTCTGATGTCAATATGTTTAGTTCGAGCATGTTAAGTAGTATTTTTGGATAAATTTATCGCACTCGTATTGTCACAATAAATTGGAGATTTTGAGAAATTTAAACCAAAATCTTTTAAGGTTTGTTGCATATATATTACTTGAGAATAAGCCAAAGCAGCAGAAATATACTCTACTTCAGTTGTTGATAAAGAAACCGTGTTTTGCTTTTTACTAAGCCAAGAAATCAGAGAATCCCCCAAAAAGTGACAAGTCCCACTTGTACTTTCTCGGTCCGATTTACAACCAGCATAATCAGCATCATAGTAAGATATTAAGTCAAAAGAATCATTTTTAGGGTAGAATAAACCATAATCAGACGTGTGTTTAACATATCTTATGATTCGTTTCACGGCTTTTAAGTGAGTCTCTTTAGGTTGGGATTGATAATTGGCATAGAGACAGACACTATGCATGATATCAGGTCTACTAGCAGTAATATAGAGTAATGAGCCATCATTCCTCTGTATAATTTTTGATCTACGTCTTTCGAGAGATCTTCTTTACTACGATACTCATTGGTTGCCATGGGAGTGGGTTTTCCACTCGCAGTGGTCAAACCAAATTTACTAATTAGGTCTTTAGCATATTTTTCTTGACTAATAAAGATACCATTATCTAATTGTTTTATTTGTAATCCTAAAAAGAAATTTAATTGACCCATATGACTCATCTCAAATTCCTTTTTCATTATTTCAAAAAATTCTTTATTCATTTCAAAATTAGTTGAACCCAAAATGATATCATCTACGTAAACTTGTACTAGTTGAGTATCATTTTTATTTCTTTTAATAAAAAGAGTATTATCTACTTTACCAATTTCAAAATTAGATTGCAATAAATAAGAACTTAGTCTACCATACTAGGCTCTAGGAGCTTGTTTTAGGCCATATAGTGCTTTTTTAAGTTTGTAAACATGATTTGGTAATTTATCATTTTCAAAAAGTGGTGGTTGTTCGGCATATACTTCTTCTTTTACAAATCCATTTAAAAAGGCGCTTTTAACATCCATTTGAAATAATTTGAAATTATTATGATTTGCGAAAGCAAGTAGAATCCTAATTGCTTCTAATCTTGCTATGGGAGCAAAGGTTTCATCAAAATCTATTCCTTCTTCTTGACAATAACCTTGAGCGACTAATCGAGCTTTATTTCTAACTACCTCTCCTTGTTCATTCATTTTATTTTTATAAACCCATTTAGTTCCAATTATAGTTTTATTTTCTGGTCTAGGAACAAGTTTCCAAACGTCATTTCTAGTAAATTGATTTAATTCTTCTTGCATAGCCAAAATCTATGAATCATAAGTTGATGCTTCTATTGGATTTTTGGGTTCAATAGTTGATATAAAAGCTACATTACTCATTTGACTTAGTTGATTTCTAGTTTTAACAATAGATTGCATATCTCCCAGTATATTTTCTATAGGGTGATCTTTTAAAAGTTTTGTCCTTTTATTAGGATGATCAATTTCATTATTAGTTTCAATAGGTTCTTGATTTTGAGTGATTAAATCCTCTTCATCATTTGTATCTTCAAATTTTTTGAAATTTTCATCAAATGAAACATGCATTGTTTCTTCAATGGTATTAGTTTTTAAATTAAACACTCTATACGCTTTACTTCTATTAGAATATCCGATAAATATACATTTGTCGGATTTAGGATCAAATTTATCTAAATTATCTTTTGTACTTAAAATAAAGCATTTACTTCCAACAATTCTGAAATAAGATACCTTAGGTTTCTTTGAATAAAGAAGTTCATAAGATGTCTTATCAGTTAGAGGTCTAATTAAAGTTCTATTCAAAATATAACCGGCGGTAGCAACTACTTCTGCTTAAAAATTCTTTGGTAAATTACTATCTGTAAGCATAGTTCTCACACACTCTTGAATCGTCCTATTTTTACGTTCTACTACTCCGTTTTGTTGTGGAGTTCTCGGAAATGAAATTTGTGAGTTATTCCCTTTTTATTACAGAATTCCTCAAACCTTTCATTTTCAAATTCACCACCGTGATCATTTCGAATAGTTATAATTTTTAGAGAAAATTGATTTTGAATTCTTTTTGAAAATGTTTTAAAATATTAAAAAGTATCACTTTTATGTTTCAAAAATATTGTCCATGTAAATCTAGAATAATCATTGTAACGACCTGATATTTTGAACCATTCGCATCCATTATAAGTGTATAGGTAGACACTCATGCCGGAATTGGATAGCTCAAAATACCGCGTTGTAAATAAAAATTTGGCAAATCTTAGAATATACAGTAAATAAAATCACAGATCACAGACAAAGAGTATATAAAAATGCAGCGGAAGAAAAAGAGACAGTAGTTCATGAAGCTACTATATAAATATGAGATACATCAGAGTTAAATAAGATACAACAGAAGAGTAACAAGATACATCACTGAAATAGTGGATACTGAAACAAAATAGAAGGCTGGATCTTCAAGGAAAGCTCCAACGCCGAAGGTGAATCTGGAATACTAACTCAGTCAATCTGACCCGAGCGTAAAGCAAAACACAAAACCCTCGAGTCAGGACATAAATACTTATAAACTGTAAATCAACTCAAGTGAACAGTAACAAAATGCATCAGTAACTTAAAGGATGCTTGGGACCGCCCATCCTCTAAGGATCCGTTAAACTATTTACTACGTAGTAGTATACGCTATATACGGTAGTGTCTAATCAGTAAAGTATAATCATATAGAAAATAGCGTTAAGGGTATGGTGAACCTTAACGCGGTCGGATCTATAAAACCAAAATCGTAGTGGGCTCGATACAAGGATATGACACGGCACGCGAGGCAATGCCAGGGTGGATACACCGTTTGCACTCCCGGACCGGTGGTGACGGCAAGCCAGCAGCTTCCGCCCACCTCGAACAATACCCCCGAATCAAAGTGGCGCCACCGAATCGAATCACAACAGTAATAGAATAGTTTGCGATGGAGCATGCTCGATGAAAGGGTGCGACCCTTTGTGCTGCCCGGTATAGCTCCTGTTTTAGTCATATATGCCAACTCACGGGAGTTGGGTCCACGTAATATACCTCGAGAACGTCGCCACCATCCTACTTCATTTTGGAATCTCCACCGCGTACACAGTTGTTAAAGTGGTTTTCAGTATTGGCCGGCTATAAGACAATATCCGATCTCGGTCTCTTTAACAACCAATCGTTATTATAACCCATGGATATTTATTTCAAATAATTTATACTTCCAAGACCAAAATATCATACTCATTTCAAAACAATATCACAATTGTATCATTTCCATTTCAAAAATAATTCAATATTATATCATTCAAATAAAACCCAAATTTTCAAATCATTGAATATTTCTTTAAATTTATTAAACTTGAAATATTCCTTTAAATTATCATAGCATTTTGGAAATGTTACCTTAAGGAATCATAGCATTTTTGGAATGTACTACTTTCCACTTTACATTGTATATAATCAAAGTATTGATAAGCTTAAAATTTTAACATGTCAATTTATCATAGCCTTATAGTTAAATAAACTTTCTTACTGTAATATACAATTTAAACCAAAATTCTTATGTTAAGTTAAAAGCACCTTATTAACTTACATTATTATTACAATAAGTAACATTTATCATTTTAATCAATTTAAAATACACCATTACATTGATTAAAATCTACGTGTCAAATGTACGTTTTAAATTTTATATTCCTATTACAATAATGAACATTTATTAATTAAATCAATACCACACTACTTAAAACTTTACATGTTTCTTTCTTAATTAAAACTTTACATGTTCTTGCATTAATTAAAACTTTCATGTTCTCTCATTAATTAGGACTTTACACGTTTCTTTCATTAATTAAAAACTTATACGTTTCTTTCATTAATTAAAACTTATACCTTCTGTAACGACCCGAAATTTTCGCACCCGAAAATTCCAGATAGTTATGAAAAAGAAGAAAGAGATAGAAGAAGAAGAACAGAAACTCCAACAACTCACATTCGCTGCGGATAAAATATAATAATAAATAATAACAGTTTACAAAAGAATACTATATCTGTCGATTACATTTTAATTTACATCAGAGTTTCACATACGTACCACATATATACAGTCACTAATCATATACAAATCATGTCTCGGATATAATAATAATATACTGCAGCGGAAATACTCTATACGCTCCTGCCATCCAGCTCGCCTCCTGAGCTCCAGAACGTACCTACCTGAAAATCTGTAATACTCGGTCTGACCCGAGCATTACACCAAAGTAACACCCGGGTCAGGCTGGAAACCAGCGTGAGTAAACTTAACTAACAAGGTATACAGGCA
Source organism: Allium cepa (assembly GCA_030765085.1). Taxonomy (NCBI): domain Eukaryota; kingdom Viridiplantae; phylum Streptophyta; class Magnoliopsida; order Asparagales; family Amaryllidaceae; genus Allium; species Allium cepa. Next base: position 927,173,730 of record CM060939.1, read on the forward strand.
TACAACTATATATAAAACCCGGGGTAACTCATTTCAATTCACAAAACCACATTTAATTTTAAACAACACTTATTCCACATATAAGTTTCTCAATTCCAAAGATTAAATTTTTAAATAGTCCAATTCCTCAAATTCACTTACTCCAGCCTATAAATTGCTCATAGAAGTTATTTTGAATGCATTTCCTTTAGAATTGAAGTGTTATAGTTGTTTGAGTAAGAGAAATGTTATAAACTTCATATCTATAGTACTTATATGTTTAAATTGAGTAAGTACAGGTACTTGGATGCCGTTTGGCTGGTTTGGATTGCGCTAATTGCTTAAATTAATAAGCTGCTTACTTAAAATGCTAAATAAGGTATGCCTACGCAATAAAAATAGGAAATATGAACTGTTTTTGCTTTTTCCGACCGGCTGGGTCGATGTATACATATTTATATCTCTTGTCAAATTGCAAAAGCTCCTCCGTACAAAGGAGACTCTGCCAAAATTTTCTGAAAATTTTGGGAGTTAGAAAATTTTTGAAATTTTTTATTAACGACAAAACAATTTCAAATTTGAAACCAAAGTAAATTAGTAAAGGAAACTAGTATGAATCAGCTATAAATGGAAAATAAAATTTAATATTCATAATTGAAGACGTATTAAATTCGCATGAAACAAGGAAAACTAATTTGTATAGAGGTATATGTGAAAACTTCTATAAGGGAAGTATAAATGATTTGTAAGTTACAATTGAATATTGTTGCTAAATAAGATATGCAGGTATTAAAGGGAAAAGGGAATTGGATTTGATTCCAAAAGATAAATGTGAATTGCCCGACAGAGAGGTACGTATTTAAATTTCTGAATGAAATTGGATTGGGTTTTTGATGTAGCCACTTGGCTTTTGTTTTCTTTTTGGAATTTGGGAGCCCCTTGAGGCCTTTTGTAGTAGTACCGAGCTAGCCGCGCAAAGGAGACGCTGGCAAAATTTTCTGGAAATTTAGAGAGTTAGAAAAATTTTGAGAAAATTTGATAATTCAAAATTTGGTTCAAAATTGAAGTTTAGATAATTGAGCAAAAGAGATATGATTTGAAACTATGAAAAGTTTTGAGAAGTTGATTGAGGTAATAATAGGATCTTAATAAAAGATAATTGGTAGGATGTTGAATAGTGGGTTTGGAAAAAGCAAACGGGTATTGGACCATTCTTCCAGATTAGTAATTTCGGGGACGAAATTCTTTTAAGGGGGGAGGAATGTGACGACCCGAAAATTTTAGCAAGTTAAATTGGAATAATTAATCGATTTTAAATTATTTAAAAGTTAATTATAACTTGAATACAGGATATCAATATTTACTTGATAATTAAATCATTGAATTGCAAATAAAATCCAAGTGTGATTTGAATAATATTTAATGAGATTTGCGAGTAGATTAGATATAAGAGAAGAATTATAATAGACTGATTTGAGTTACAAACAAAACTCAAGTAAATAGAAATAAATTGAGAACGGCGTTGTATTAATAAAATAAATTCGATAATGAATTATATGATAAATTAAAGAGTTAAAATGAGTTAATTGAATTAGATAATAATGGATGAAGTCTGATTTAATAAAGACTAAATCAAAGATGTGATTGGAATTGGATTATTAGACTGAATTTAAGTTCGGTGACATATTAATTTGAGGTATAAATGAGTTAAGTATGTGTTGCATATTATTTTGATAAGATGAGTAGGTGAATTAAAATTAAAATTTAAGTAATTAACCTAAGTTTAAAATTATTTGAAGCTTGGTTTCGAATAAGGCTAAAAGCCCATTAAATAAAAGCTTAGATTAAATTAATTTGGAAATGGTTATTAATTTAGAAGTATTGAATGTAACCTGATAACTAAAATGGATTGTAAGTAGATAATGAAGTTTGGAAATGAATTCGAGTTATAAATAGAATTCGACTTGGGTTTGATAATGAATTAAATAAGAGGAGATATTGTAAAATCAAAAAAAAAGAAATGAAATAGAGTTGGATTGAAAAATGTGATGGTTTGAATTGCAAATGGAAAAGCAAAGGTGAGTAAATCTCACTCTGTTGGAATTTTATTTAAATTTAAATGGTTAAATTTAAATATTTGGGTGAATGATTGAATTGAGTTGATGTGCTATATTATATAGTACTATATAGAACATACTGGAATGTTTGAAATTCTGTGAGGAATATTTTTGGTAATTGGACTGTTGGATGTTATGGTTTGCTTGAATATTTCGGTACCTTGAGTTATCGAAATATATAGATTGGATTTTGGAAAAAAATATAATGGTGATTAAAGGGATGATTAATTAATTCAATTAATTAATGTTTTGGGATGATAAATTTAGTAATTAAGGGTTGAAATTAATTAATGAAGGTTTAAGTTAATAAATGAAGTTTAATTAGTTTAGAATAATCAATGGTTGGTTTAATAAGCAATAACTAAATGTAATTAATAAAAGATGATTACTTGTGTAACAAATCAAGAAACAAATTAAGATGATTAATTAAAGAGAAATTGATTTAATTAATGTAATGATTAAAGATTTGATTAATTGAGATTAATTAATTCATAATAAGTGACTTAAGAGAAGTAAATTAATATAAGTAAATAGGAATTAACGAATTTGTTTATAGTAAATTAATTTGGGAAGTAATTAAAGATTACTCATTGATTTGGTAAGAGTGATTAATATCGTGAAATTAATTAAAGAAAATTATTTAAATGGAATAGGAAGATAATTATCCACGGCTGTTATTTAGGATGAATGGATATAGAGGAGTTGATTTATTATCTGATTTGAAATTAATTAATAATCTAAGTGAATATGATTAGAATATTCAATTAGAATCAATTGAATTAATCTGTATGTGATTAAGCTTTGCTTATGGGTGATGAAATGGTATTGGATGTTAGAATGAGTTGATTTATCTGATATGGAATGTTGAATAATTCCTTTGAATAAATTTGAGTTAGGATGACGTGAATTTTCGAAGAGGCCGGAGTCGGGTGTTGGGAAATACCCGAAACCACTTCGAATATTTATAGATTGATGTGTGAAATCTATAGGCTGGAGTAAGTGAATTTGAGGAATTGGACTATTTAAAAATTTAATCTTTGGAATTGAGAAACTTATATGTGGAATAAGTGTTGTTTAAAATTAAATGTGGTTTTGTGAATTGAAATGAGTTACCCCGGGTTTTATATATAGTTGTATGCCTGTATACCTTGTTAGTTAAGTTTACTCACGCTGGTTTCCAGCCTGACCCGGGTGTTACTTTGGTGTAATGCTCGGGTCAGACCGAGTATTACAGATTTTCAGGTAGGTACGTTCTGGAGCTCAGGAGGCGAGCTGGATGGCAGGAGCGTATAGAGTATTTCCGCTGCAGTATATTATTATTATATCCGAGACATGATTTGTATATGATTAGTGACTGTATATATGTGGTACGTATGTGAAACTCTGATGTAAATTAAAATGTAATCGACAGATATAGTATTCTTTTGTAAACTGTTATTATTTATTATTATATTTTATCCGCTGCGAATGTGAGTTGTTGGAGTTTCTGTTCTTCTTCTTCTATCTCTTTCTTCTTTTTCATAACTATCTGGAATTTTCGGGTGCGAAAATTTCGGGTCGTTACACCTTCTTTCATTAATTAGGAATTTACATGTTCCTATCATTAATTAGAACACCATACGTTCTTTCATTAATTAAAACCTATACGTTTCTTTCATAAATTAAAACCTATACGTTTCTTTCATAAATTAAAGCCTATACGTTCCTTTCATAAATTAAACCCTATACGTTTCTTTCATAAATTAAAACCTATACGTTCCTTTCATAAATTAAACCCTATACGTTTCTTTCATAAATTAAACCCTATACGTTTCTTTCATAAATTAAAACCTATACGTTTCTTTCATAAATTAAACCCTATACGTTTCTTTCATAAATTAAACCCTATACGTTTCTTTCATAAATTAAACCCTATAAGTTTCTTTCATAAATTAAAACCTATACGTTTCTTTTATAAATTAAACCCTATACGTTACTTTCATAAATTAAAACCTATACGTTTCTTTCATAAATTAAAACCTATACGTTTCAGATTTATATTACCAGTTTACAAATTTAACTAAACTTCCAGTTTATTTGATTAATTTAACATCTTTAGTTAAAACTCAAATTTCACATTTTCAAGTCAAGTTATATTTTAAAATTTCATTTTCAACAGTCATTTATTCAACCACTTAAATTTATAGAAAATCAATAATTCTTTAATAAATCACTTAAATTCAAATATAAATCAATTTATCATATTTACCATTTCCAAATAAAATTAAAGTCCATTTTATTCATGTAACTTAAATATCATTTTTAGTCAAAGTTCCAAATTTCAAACATAAGTTATATTTCAAAATCCAGTTAATCCATTCATAAATTACATTTTTAACACATAGAAAAATCATAATTTATTTATTTTAAAACCTTTCAAAATCTATTTAAATCAAATTTCATAATTTTATATTTTTAAAATACTTAAAATATTCAAAGCACTTTATAGAATAATCACGGGTCTGTATATAGTTTTCTAACCTAGGTCAAGTGATACGGATATGTATCATTTCAATCCGCAGTTTAAAAGGTAAAAATCTGGGTTCTATCATTTCAAACCCGCAATCCCAAGTTTAAATAAATAAATAAAATAACTCAGGCCTATCATTTCAGCCCATAATGATTTTTTATCCTAACAGGGAACTTGCAGTGTGATCATATACAGAAATAATATAAACAATGTCAATATCACAATATATAGTCATGTATCAGATGTCAGGTGAAAATTAACAGTTTTAGGTAATAACGTGGTAATAATACGGCATAGCATATCATATGATCATCATTAACTTGCATAAACATTTTACATTACTAAACACTTGTCTTCAATCCACTTTTCATAAGTATATATGTCAGAGTGAGAAAGACTCACCTTTTTCAAAGCTTGAAACCAAAACAACATACAAGGACGACTCCAAAGGCACGACAAGCACAATTTCACGACTTTTGATTTGAGTTGAAAGATAGCCAAGATATGATTTTGTATAAACAACCAAAAACAAAACAAACAAGACAATATATAAACATTCAACATAAAATAACATTGAAACAATTTTGAAATACAAAGCGAAATGAACAAGATAGATTGGACCTTGCTTCAACCACTTCAATGCTTGGCCTAAGGGACACTTATGCTTGGCTATGATGATGCATTGACTCAGGTATGACATCATATAGGTCAGGTTTAACATCATATAGGCAAGGCAACAAGTGGAGATGAAGGGAATGAGGCAACAATGGTCAAAAACATTGTTTTAAGGCATGTAGGTTGCAATTTGAAGGGTTTGGCCACCATAGATGGCTCGACCATGGTCATGGTTGGTGGAGTAGATGGTGTTGGAGGCATGGAAGAGATGTAGGAGTTTGTGGCTGCGGCTATGGAGAAGAGGCCGATCCAAACTTAGAAGTGAAACAAGGCAAAATTGCATAGAAAAGTAAGAAAAGTAGAAAGAAAAGAGGGATTTACCTAATTTTTTTTTCTTCAAGGTGGAGGCCATGATTTTTAGGGTTTTGGGGCATCAAAAATTCATGAATGACAAGAGGAAGTCGGCTGCAAAGGATGGGGAAAGGAATGGCTAAGATGAATTGATGTATTAATGACAGAAGAAACTGCAAAAGAAACGGATAAAACGTTTTTTTCCGTTTCTTAGCTCTTAACCCTTTCAAATTTCTCATATATATTTATATACATCCAAATAACTGAAAATAATTAAAATCTCAGTTAAAATTCAAAAATATAAAAGATAAACAAAATATTAAAAATTAAATATTAATTAGATATGATAAAATAAGAAAAATAGCACAGAAAAATGAAAACTAGACTTAAGAATTAGAAATAACTTCAATACACTTTGGAAAAATTTACTTAAATTTAAATACATGCAAAATGAATAAAATAAAGTAAAACGCAGCAAATAAAAGTGAGTGCATAAAATAAATAAATAAATTTTAATTATATATAATTAAAATAAGAAAATGGCTTAAAATTGTAGACTTGGCTTTAAAATTAGAAATAAATCCAAATGAACTTTAGAAAGTCTTCATGGACTTGTAAAATATTTATAACAAATAAAATAACAAAAAAAATAATAAAAGTGCATTCACAAAAAAAATAAAATTATTAAATATAATTTTTATGAAGAAAATGGTAGAAAATTTAGAAAACAGCCTTTAAAAATAGGAAATAAATACAGTAAATTTTGAAAAAATTCTATTATCATTTAAAAATATTTAAAAGCCAAAATATACATAATAAAACATATTATCACATATTAAAAAAAATATAACCAAGAAGAAGTAATTTATACAATTTAAAATAGTCATTGTTAAATAACCCTATATACGCACAATATTGTAAAGGGTATAACTTTCACAATTTACATCCAAATTCAACGAAACAAAAAGTGGTGTTCTTATAATTTATGTACTTTCATAATAAAAGAAAAAATTTAAATTTTTAAACTTTTAAAATTTTAAGTTGAAAGTCACAGTTTGACTATTTTGACCAAAATCAACATTTCAGTCAAATATTCAACTTACAAAATTTTGGAATTATAACTCATATAAAAATCAAGATTATATTTAAATAATAAATTTAATCATTTCAAATAAGTAAAATAAGTTTTTAAATCAAAATCTTACATTAAAAATAATTAAAATATACAATAAAATAATTACAAAATATAGGGTTGTTACACTCTCCCCCACTCAAAACTTTTCGTCCCCGAAAAGGAATGAGGTATGGAAGGGCACAGAAAAGATAGAGTGAAATAGGATTAAGATAAGATGACAAGAAGATTCAAGTTATACCTGATAACTGTTGTTATAGGTAGGTTTTACAAGGTGGAGATTATCAAAGATTATAGAAAGATTTCTAAACAGAAAGATCATAGAAAGATGCATATACCAGTCTATAGCAAGACGAGGACGATAAGAACAACCAAAAGATAGTTTGAAAAACAAAATAAGAAAATGAATTTGAAATCATGGAGATTTCAACTTAAATGGAAAATAAACTTTTACACAAGTTACATAAATCTTAACTATCTCAAATTTCATTATCTTATTATCCAATCATCTTAAATTAACATTTTTTTTTAAAACCATGGGTTAGAAAAATAATCATTTATTACACTCACAATGTATTTAATAAATTTTATTCTTCTTTATTCCTAATAAAATTAAATTTATTCCTCTCAATATATTTATCACTCATGTTAAATATATTTACACTTTTTTTTATAACTACTTCCTTTTATTCTTAGTTCTTTTAACATCATTTTATTGTAAGTCATTCAATTACCCTTTATTATATTTACCTCTGTTAATCATTTTATAATTAAAATTTAAGTGTATAACATTTATTATAACCACCAATATTTTATTTATAAAATCTTTTTATATTGTATATTACCCAATTACATTGTTAACTTCTGAAATTAAGGTAAGTTATATTGGAATGGAATTGTGTCATACAAATAAAACTTTCCAATTCAATTATCTCAAGTTTAATCATGTATCCAAAAAAAAAATTTTGATTTTCTTTTTATAATTGAAATTATTGTTAAAAATAAAATTTAAGAATTAAATTTCCGATTTCTTCAAACCATTTAGAGATAAGTAATAATATATATATAATATGTCAAATCAAATTTCAATCATATATCTATATATATTATAAATTAAGTCATATTTTAGAAATTCAAATCTATTTAATTTCCCAAAACAAAGCTGTAGCAAGACTACAGAACAGTCTTTTCACTTCGAAACTCGAAAATGAACGTCGATGATGCTGCAGTCATCACCGAAGTTATTTTCCAGCGACAAAGAGAGGAGTACTAATTTTAAACTTAAAATTCTTTGGAAACAAATTTCTATTTGAAAATATTTTAAATATTATATCCCTTTAAACTTTTAAACAAAAGGTTTGGAACCATCGGAAATTAAATTCTCAAATTTCTTTTTCTAAATTCATTTAAGTTCCCATATAAATTTATAAACATTTATTTATAAATTAATTTATAGAACAATAAATGATAAATCAAGTATTATCATTTCAAATTATCAATTTGAATCATTTTATTAAGTTCCATAAATATATATATCAATTTTTTTTTTCATTAAACAAATTTTAAAATAATATCGTGTCAGTTTGTTTTGTCAAAGTGTTTTAGAAATCTTATCGATGGTGTTGATCAGACGAATCGATCGGAAACCCAACTCAACATCAACAACTCAAACAACACAATATATAAACAAAATATAGATTGACAAATACAATTCAAAATGTTTCAAAATATGTTGGAAACAAAAGACAAGATGATTAAATACAGAGTAGGGAGGTGGATAAGCTAAAATAAATCACGGGCAACCTTAATCGGGTCAACCGTGACTTAAAGTATAAGATCGAAGTGGATTTTCTGGGGTAAATCTACATTCGACCTCAAGAGATAGAGTTTGGGATAGTAGGAGATACTAGCATCTAAACCGAGGATATAAAATTTTTGGTGAATCGATGCTGTTGTAAAGAAGTTTCACTCCTTTTACAAGAAATTTTTTGAGATTGGCGGGACCGCCAATTCACTATAAAGATCATTCGAAGTGGAGTTATGGGATACTCCAGAATCAAGTGAAGATGAGTAGCGGGGAATAAGAATGGATTTTTGGAACCGCAGGGAACGTTCCAAAATTCAAAGGAATCGAGTCAAAAAAGAGAGATTCAACTCGAATGAAAGTGATTCTGTAAATACATCTACCCCATATGCTGAGTTTTGCCTAGAGCTAACCAAAGCTCTGATACCAACTGTAACGACCCAATATTTTGAACCATTCGCATCCATTATAAGTGTATAGGTAGACACTCATGCCGGAATTGGATAGCTCAAAATACCGCGTTGTAAATAAAAATTTGGCAAATCTCAGAATATACATTAAATAAAATCACGGATCACAGACACAGAGTATATAAAAATGCAACGGAAGAAAAAGAGATAGTAGTTCATGAAGCTACTATATAAATATGAGATACATCAGAGTTAAATAAGATACAACAGAAGAGTAACAAGATACATCACTGAAACACTGGATACTGAAACAAAATAGAAGGCTGGATCTTCAAGGAAAGCTCCAACACCGAAGGTGAATCTGGAATGCTAACTCACTCAATCTGACCCAAGCGTAAAGCAAAACACAAAATCCTCGAGTCAGGACATAAATACTTATAAACTGTAAATCAACTCAAGTGAACAGTAACAAAATGCATCAGTAACTTAAAGGATGCTTAGGACCGCCCATCCTCTAAGGATCCGTTAAACTATTTACTATGTAGTAATATACGCTATATACGGTAGTGTCTAATCAGTAAAGTATAATCATATAGAAAATAGCGTTAAGGGGATGGTGAACCTTAACGCGGTCGGATCTTTAAAACCAAAATCGTAGTGGGCTCGATATAAGGATATGACACGGCACGCGAGGCAATGCCAGGGTGGATACACCGTTTGCACTCCCGGACCGGTGGTGACGACAAGCCAGCAGCTTCCGCCCACCTCAAACAATACTTCGAATCAAAGTGGCGCCACCGAATCGAATCACAACAGTAATAGAATAGTTTCCGATGGAGCATGCTCGATGAAAGGGTGCGACCCTTTGTGTAGCCCGGTATAGCTCCTGTTTTAGTCATATATGCCAACTCAAGGGAGTTGGGTCCACGTAATATACCTCGAGAACGTCGCCACCATCCTACTTCATTCTGGAATCTCCACCGCGTACACAGTTGTTAAAGTGGTTTTCGGTATTGGCCGGCTATAAGACAATATCCGATCCCGGTCTCTTTAACAACCAATCGTTATTATAACCCATGGATATTTATTTCAAATAATTTATACTTCCAAGACCAAAATATCATACTCATTTCAAAACAATATCACAATTGTATCATTTCCATTTCAAAAATAATTCAATATTATATCATTCAAATAAAACCCAAATTTTCAAATCATTGAATATTTCTTTAAATTTATTAAACTTGAAATATTCCTTTAAATTATCATAGCTTTTTGGAAATGTTACCTTAAGGAATCATAGCATTTTTGGAATGTACTACTTTCCACTTTACATTGTATATAATCAAAGTATTGATAAGCTTAAAATTTTAACATGTCAATTTATCATAGCCTTATAGTTAAATAAACTTTCTTACTGTAATATACAATTTAAACCGAAATTCTTATGTTAAGTTAAAAGCACCTTATTAACTTACATTATTATTACAATAAGTAACATTTATCATTTTAATCAATTTAAAATACACCATTACATTGATTAAAATCTACGTGTCAAATGTACGTTTTAAATTTTATATTCCTATTACAATAATGAACATTTATTAATTAAATCAATACCACACTACTTAAAACTTTACATGTTTCTTTCTTAATTAAAACTTTACATGTTCTAGCATTAATTAAAACTTTCATGTTCTCTCATTAATTAGGACTTTACACGTTTCTTTCATTAATTAAAAACTTATACGTTTCTTTCATTAATTAAAACTTATACCTTCTTTCATTAATTAGGAATTTACATGTTCCTATCATTAATTAGAACACCATACGTTCTTTCATTAATTAAAACCTATACGTTTCTTTCGTAAATTAAAACATATACGTTTCTTTCATAAATTAAAACCTATACATTCCTTTCATAAATTAAACCATATACGTTTCTTTCATAAATTAAAACCTATACGTTCCTTTCATAAATTAAACCCTATACGTTTCTTTCATAAATTAAACCCTATACGTTTCTTTCATAAATTAAAACCTATACGTTTCTTTCATAAATTAAACCCTATAAGTTTCTTTCATAAATTAAACCCTATACGTTTCTTTCATAAATTAAAACCTATACGTTTCTTTCATAAATTAAACCTAATACGTTTCTTTCATAAATTAAAACCTATACGTTTCTTTCATAAATTAAAACCTATACGTTTCAGATTTATATTACCATTTTACAAATTTAAATAAACCTCCAGTTTATTTGATTAATTTAACATCTTTAGTTAAAACTCAAATTTCACATTTTTAAGTCAAGTTATATTTTAAAATTTCATTTTCAACAGTCATTTATTCAACCACTTAAATTTATAGAAAATCAATAATTCTTTAATAAATCACTTAAATTCAAATATAAATCAATTTATCATATTTACCATTTCCAAATAAAATTAAAGTCCATTTTATTCATGTAACTTAAATATCATTTTTAGTCAAAATTCCAGATTTCAAACATAAGTTATATTTCAAAATCCAGTTAATCCATTCGTAAATTACATTTTTAACACATAGAAAAATCATAATTTATTTATTTTAAAACCTTTCAAAATCTATTTAAATCAAATTTCATAATTTTATATTTTTAAAATACTTAAAATATTCAAAGCACTTTATAGAATAACCACGGGTCTGTATATAATTTTCTAACCTAGGTCAAGTGATACGGATATGTATCATTTCAATCCGCAGTTTAAAAGGTAAAAATCCGGTTTCTATCATTTCAAACCCGCAATCCCAAGTTTAAATAAATAAATGAAATAACTCAGGCCTATCATTTCAGCCCATAATGATTTTTTATCCTAACAGGGAACTTGCAGTGTGATCATATACAGAAATAATATAAACAATGTCAATATCACAATATACAGTCATGTATCAGATGTCAGGTGAAAATTAACAGTTTTAACATGGTAATAACATGGTAATAACACGGCATAGCCTATCATATGATCATCATTAACTTGCATAAACATTTTACATTACTAAACACTTGTCATCAATCCACTTTTCATAAGTATATATGTCAGAGTGAGAAAGACTCACATTTTTCAAAGCTAGAGACCAAAACAGCATACAAGCACGACTCCAAAGGCACGACAAGCACAATTTCACGACTTTTGATTTGAGTTGAAAGATAGCCAAGATATGATTTTGTATCAACAACCCAAAACAAAACAAACAAGACAATATATAAACATTCAACATAAAATGACATTGAAACAATTTTGAAATACAAAGCGAAATGAACAAGATAGATTGGACCTTGCTTCAACCACTTCAATGCTTGGCCTAAGGGACACTTATGCTTGGCTCTGATGATGCTTTGACTCAGGTATGACATCATATAGGTCAGGTTTAACATCATATAGGCAAGGCAACAAGTGGAGATGAAGGGAATGAGGCAACAATGGTCAAAAACATTGTTTTAGGCATGCAGGTTGCAATTTGAAGGGTTTGGCCACCATAGATGGCTCGGCCATGGTCATGGTTAGTGGAGTAGATGGTGTTGGAGGCATGGAAGAGATGTAGGAGTTTGTGGCTGCGGCTATGGAGAAGAGGCCGATCCAAACTTAGAAGTGAAACAAGACAAAATTGCATAGAAAAGTAAGAAAAGTAGAAAGAAGAGAGGGATTTACCTAATTTTTTTTTCTTCAAGGTGGAGGCCATGATTTTTAGGGTTTTGGGGCATCAAAAATTCGTGAATGACAAGAGAAAGTCAGCTGCAAAGGATGGGAAAATGTAACGTCACGGATTTTCGTTCTTCGAAAATTCAACATCGATACTCACTTTATCGACTGCCGAGAAATCGAAGGCCGAAAACACGGGATGTTATGGGTTTTAAAAAGAATTTTAAGAAAAGAAAAGAGAAGAAGAGAGAAAAAGGTAGAAGATAGAGGGAAAAGAGAAATTTGAAAACAGAAAATTTTAAAAATAGAACGGGACAGAAAGGAAACAAAAAGAACAACATCAGAATCTCACAATTCGCAGCGGAACAACATATAATAATAAATGAATAATCTTTAAACAAAGAACTATATCAGTTATTACATTACATCACATTATATTACATTTCATTACATCATATCATCAGAGTGTACAACAACAACATACAACATCAAACAGTGCAGCGGAAAAAGGAATACTATATAAGTAATACGCCATGTCATCCAGCTTGCCTCCAGCAACTCCAGAATATCCAGAATATCCTGATAAACCTAACTCTTAACTGCCCGTGTGGAAAATTGGTGGGCACCCAGAGTTTAGGAAGGAAAACAATAAACTCCAAGTCAGTCATGTGACTGGTGTGAGAACTCAAAACAGTTTATTTAACTTTAAAATCAAAATAGAGGAATATTTTTAATCAATTCGCAATGCTTTTAAAAAATGAGACTACCATAAGGCCTCCCGCACACACACACATGCAAACGCAGAATCAGAGGAGATTTCTCCTTATGATAGCCAAAGATGCTTGATACGCATTTAAAATAACATTTTTATATTATTACTAGTGCATAGTGTAGGAAAAATTCATTTCGAAAGTAGAATATAAATCTTAGCCAACATAGACATTTCGAACTATGTCTACTATAGCTACCATCCAAGCAGTGGTGACCACCATAAGTGAATGACAGGTTCTACAACTAATACCGTACAAGTTTCGTATTGGGAATTGGATTTCCAACAAATGGTCAGGCTAAGGAACTTCCTACTGCCACATGGGATCGCCTCTGGCTGGACGTCCCGAGAACTTAACCAGCTCTCTGCCAACACAAGGCCGGGTTACCTTTATCACTAGGTAACTACTACACGAATATGGCATCCCCCGGTCCCATCAGACCTTTAACCGAGCGCTCGTCACCAACAACACCACACAGAAAAAGATATAGTGTATCAACATGAGTAAGTATCTGGGCTCCATACCATGATACCATCCTTTCCAGAAGGAAATGCACATACCCTAAAGGGAGCTACCCCTCATAACCTTGCCGCATCATTCCTGTTTTGACCATTACCGGGATGTGAGGCTCGATGAATTCACGTCCACAAAAACATACTTTATACAAAAGCCATGCTTTGGGTCAACAAATGATCAACACAATGATCACTAAGATAGACGATCAAATAAATGATCCTATCACAAATAATCAACACAATGATCATTTCAGCATCACTCAGCATGTCACATTACCAAAATGGGATATATCGCTGATAACTTCAACTATATAACCTTTGAGCTCGTACGTCTCAAAGAAGGGTGTTAAGCTAAAAGAATAAATTCTCCGCCACCAACAGAAATATATTTGAATGAAACCGGCTTTATATCTCAACTTGTAATGTCAGACATACAATCCATACAAGTCTGTTCTGGGTTCGAACAAAACCGAAGGCACTTCTTACGAAGCCCTTGCAATCCGGGTATTCACAATCCCGATCGAATTTCCCATCACTTAGGAGATCTCTATACCAGGAGCTACCCAGTGCAGAAACAATCGATAGGTCATCCTATCGTTTTCACAAATACTCGGTCTTCAACACCGATCTTCAAATGCAATTCATAACGACGTATCACATATTCGGAATGGGTTATACGACCCCATGGTCCTTTCCCGGTTAACCCGAATAGTGAGCGCTTATTCAAAAATAAGTGTGCATTCAAATTCAAACAAATTACATCAATTACCCATTCAAAGGGAAATATTGATAGTCGGTTATTGAACTATCAATGGATATGCACACATCACCAAATTCCAAATAATTTTCCAAATTATTTATTTTCCAAAATATCTTTACAAGATATATATTTTCGCACTTTAAAATAAATCAATATTTATTTTTATACAAATTCCACTTTTCATTCATAAATTCCATAATGAATTTATATTTCAAAATATCCATGCATATACGATTTCAATTATCCATTTCAATTTATCTTCAAAAAGATAAATTCTAATTATTCACTTCATATTGGAAAACATTTCCATACTTATTAAAATAAGTAATTCGCAAATCTTTTTATTTTCAACCTTAGAAAATGTTCAATATACTTAAATCGAATTAAGTATATAATTTATTCTTTAAGAAAATCTTTCTCTTAAACATATTTACTTGGGCCAAAACGAATGTTACGTAAAACATCGTTACGACAACCCAAAATCACTAGTATAGGGATTCGAAATTAAAATAGATATATAAATCCCAATACTATACAAAACATTTCCTTTCGGAAATCATTTACTATAACAACAGTGTTATAGTCCACTATTTCCTTTTATTTCACGAAACATCTATTTCAACAATGAATGTTGAAATCTATGGTTTCGAATCTCAATCCCTTTTAAAACATCGTTAGATCGTTTTAATTCTATTTAAAACATTCACATTCTAAACAATTTCTTTAACGTGTTATTCACTATTCAAAAACGTGAATAAACTACGTTAACAAACTTCATCTTTTCTATTCATTTTACTCTAAGGATTATTCACTGTCTAAAACGTGAATATAACTCTATTTCTAAGTTATAACAATTAACTTATCAAAATAAGTCGTTTGCGAATTTATAAAACAACGTTTATAAATTCCATTTCTATTTATTTATAAAAACTTCCTTTTTATAAATTCCTTTATTAACCTATTCCAGTTTATAACTCAATTATAAACTAAACGTTCATATTATAAGTTAATTACTTATAAAACGATTATTTTACAAAATCGTTCCTTTAGAGACTTTCCAATTAATAAATCTTATAACTTATAAGATCCATTTATCTAACCAATCTATTCTTCAAATAATTTCACCAAATTTATAAATCTTACTATTTATAAATTTTCTTTTATAACTTCACAGTTTATAATTCTATAAATTTCATTCATTTATGAATTTCATTTTCACTTCATTCAAACACTTATAAAAACTCGTTTTATAAGTCAATATTTCAATTTATAAATATCCGTTTATAAATCTCTTAATATAAATCAATTTATATTATTCTTTAAAAACATCTTTAAATTCTTTTATAATTTCATCATTTCGATTTATAAAATAATCAAATTTTATAAATCCTATTTTTAAACTTTTGATAACAAGTTCAGAATTCCATTTAAACTCTTTTATAAAGTCATTAATTCCTTATTTTCAAAAATCAGCTTTTAACTATATTTCACAAAAATCATAATTTTATAACTTCTAAAATTATATAACGTTTATTTATTTAAATGGATCAATTCCAAAAATATTTTATATTTCAAAAAAAACACTTTGAAAATCATTTTAAAATCCCAAAATCTGGGTCCAATGATGCTACACACCAAATAGTCAATCACGACTAACAACGATATCATATATCGATATGATAATCCATCAAATATCAAAATATCTGAAATAAAATAAATACTGTTGAGGAATCCAGTTGGATCCCTCCAACCTGTTTTCCTGCATCCAAAAACATTAGCACAATACCAATTTCGCTCCAGTACGAAATTATCGCGGTACATGTTTTTAATAAATATTATCCGCTTACTAACGGCGTAATAGGGTCTCATCCGCTAAACAAAAAATGCGGGAAATCAACAACTGCAATATATACATATGCCAATATATATATATTGATATTATATATAATACCAATTTCACTGTTTATGAAATATTCGCGGTATATGTTTTTACTAAATAACATCCGCTTACTAACGGCGCATAATGTCTATTTTAACAATCAATAATTTACAGTCATCATTCAAACATGCATTCAAATATTTTAAATCTAACTATTTAAAATAAAATCGAAATCTATTCGATTGAGTGAGAAGTTCTCACCTTGATTTTAATTTCCGTTTTAGCTTTTATTTCGAATAAAATTAAACGCGCGTTTAATTTTACCCGAAATTCTCACTATCTCCAAACGACTCCAAACCAACTCCATCGCGTAGTGCTCGTCCATACGATTCCAACGCAACTGGATTTGCATTTTTTCGACCTCGTATGAAAAAGTTATAAATATTTGAAGTTATACGAGTTTATACTTAAACTAATTACAACATAAATTTTATAAATATAAACCTAAATCAAATCTTGGCCTTAGGATTTTGCCTCCCACCCTCATCACCGTAGAACGCAACACTCTTCTCCCTCTCATCCTTCACGCACGCACAGGCTAAAGGCCGAACCCAACATACCCTAACTAGGGTTAAGAATCACGACCACATCGTTCATCTCCGCGACGATCAACGACCACCACCGGAACCGCCCCACTCGACTCCACCTACGCCCGAGATGCGGCCCCACTCGGTCAACCACCACCCCAGAAAAACGTGCACGAGCCGGCCCCCTTCAAACCCAAATCCGTGACAATCCACCGCTTCGATTTAAATCACCACCGTTGATTTTGACGAGCTCGAGATGCTTAACAACTTTCATGTTGATGATTTCCTAAATTGATTCACAGATTTTGAGAAAATTGAGGGAGAGTAAGACGAAATTCTGGCCTTTGATGAAGATAGTGGCGGCTAGGCAATTTGATTAGGGTTTAGGATATTTTTTTTTTATTTTTAGATTTAGGGTGGTATTTATAGGAAAAGCTAGCGTAAACACTATTCATCCCGGGAATTCCGAACTCCGATTTAGACGCCGTAACCAGCGTACCTAGGGTTTATCCCGCGTTCCGGACACAATGGAACAGGTTTCGGAAGCTAATTCGGAAGTATGTGCGAGTTATGGCTGCAAACGCTCAATTTAAATTAAACCGATTTAAATCGATTTCTAGGCGTTTTAATTTGTACCGGACAAACGGTAAATCCAATTGACTTGAAATTTGAAACCTTACAATAATATCACATTACGGATCTGATGAAACTGGTTTCGTCGAAATCCGAGACTTTTTGAAAAATGGCTATTTTGACTCGCCAAATTTAAATTAAAAATAATTCGATGCGTTTCGAGCTGCCACGATCAAACGATAACTCTGATTGACACGAAAATTGAAATCCGGTAATAACTAACTATTACGGATCCAATGAAACTGGTTTCGTTCAATTCTGAGACTGTTCAAAAATTGACTATTTTACAGTCGATTATTAAATATTAAAATATTCAATTTTCACAAATTTACTTTTAATTCGATTTTAAAAGTTCTAAAATATCATTCTAACTTCAATATGATAAAATAAAATTTTACAAATCATTTTCAATCATATTTAACTCTATTTTCAATTATTTCCATAATTTAACATATTAAATTATCGATTTAATTATCCAATTAAATCCAATAAATCAAAATAAAATTTATTTGACTTAAAAATTCACTTATTAACATTTAAAATTAATTAAATATTCAAATTTAAATTAATAAAAATTCTGGGTCGTTACAATCTTTCCCCCTTAAAAGAATTTCGTCCTCGAAATTATAAGTAAGAAAAGTTATAGAATCTATTAATTTTCCAAAATTCATAGTTAAACTTCTTATAAATCTTTACTAAGTTTTCAAATCATACTTAGTTATCTTTTCAAAAACAACTACTATTGTTTAACTTTCAATTCCAAATCAAAGTTTAAAGTTTTCAAAATTTTCCAAATTTTCTCAAAATTTTTCTAACGCCTTAAATTTTCGGAAAAATTCGCCATAGTCTCCTTTGCGCGGCTCGATCCGAAAAAAAAAATGACAGTATATATATCACAAATATACATCTCATCAAGTAATGAGGCATCCCGAAGGGAAAAAAGTGTAAAAGTGCGATATTTAATCCGAGATATGTACCTTATATTTTATTAGCAAGCATATACGGCTAATATAGCGCTAAAGCGAACTCCAAATGCGAAGCAAACGCGATCCGCACCTACTAATCACTCAACAAACAACATGAGAACATGCACATATGCAAATAATCTCAATATACAACATATAGCAACATAACAACTACATAATATAGCAAATGCAATATATATTCAACCATCAACCAACTACATTCCATAACCAACAATATTCATTTATATTCTCATTAATATTTAATGAATTGGTTTTCACTTTAAATCACATTTGATTTATTTACATTGGATTTTATCAACATTCATTTTCAATTCAATTAGTTTACATTTACTAATTGAATCTAATTCACATTCAATTCTATTCAAATTTATTTACTTCTAATTTGAATTCAATTTACTTTAGCTTTCCACTTCATTAATACTTAATGAATTTATATAAAATCAACTACAATCATATAACAACCAATGTATATTAATTTCAACCAAATTTCTTTGCTTCACTTACATTCATTTTGGTTTAACATCTTCACTTTCAATTGGTTTAATTAAATTGATTTTATTCAATTTATTCAACTCCCAATAACATTTGATTTCAATGAACTAACACTTATATTCATTATTTCTTATCAACTTGATTTACATTTAATTGCTTAACATTCATTTAATTCAATTGCTAAAGTTGAATTTCATTCACATAACTCTTAAGTCATATTTCATTTAACTTTAAATTCACTTTACATTTTATTTACAACTCATATTCATAAATATAGTTTCACTTCTTATATATATAAGTTTATTTCACAATTGTACATCACTTTAATTATAATTCAATTCTTATAATTCATTTGCTTATACAATTATTCTTTAATTTAGATTATTCAAACAACCTAACAATCAACTTATACACTTTGATAATTTTGAAAAATTATTTCTTTCATATATAAAATATAATCAAGGTAAAATTATTTCATTTACCCAATTTAAACAATATTATGTCGAATTGTTCTATTCAAGTGTTTAGAAACCCCTTCGGCAAAGTTGTACATACCGTGCTGAGGAAGGTTCATATGCCACTCAATAAACCAATCATCACAATATAAAACAATTTTGTATTCACTAACAAATACGCTCTCATAGCTATTATTACAGTCAAACTCATTCTAGAGTACTACTGACTCTATCTCTAATGAGTAATACCCAACAGAACCATGGTTGTCGCTTAACCATAAGCTCTGATACCAAATGTAACGTCACGGATTTTCGTTCTTCGAAAATTCAACATCGATACTCACTTTATCGACTGCCGAGAAATCGAAGGCCGAAAACACGGGATGTTATGGGTTTTCAAAAGAATTTTAAGAAAAGAAAAGAGAAGAAGAGAGAAAAAGGTAGAAGATAGAGGGAAAAGAGAAATTTGAAAACAGAAAATTTTAAAAATAGAACGGGACAGAAAGGAAACAAAAAGAACAACATCAGAATCTCACAATTCGCAGCGGAACAACATATAATAATAAATGAATAATCTTTAAACAAAGAACTATATCAGTTATTACATTACATCACATTATATTACATTTCATTACATCATATCATCAGAGTGTACAACAACAACATACAACATCAAACAGTGCAGCGGAAAAAGGAATACTATATAAGTAATACGCCATGTCATCCAGCTTGCCTCCAGCAACTCCAGAATATCCAGAATATCCTGATAAACCTAACTCTTAACTGCCCGTGTGGAAAATTGGTGGGCACCCAGAGTTTAGGAAGGAAAACAATAAACTCCAAGTCAGTCATGTGACTGGTGTGAGAACTCAAAACAGTTTATTTAACTTTAAAATCAAAATAGAGGAATATTTTTAATCAATTCGCAATGCTTTTAAAAAATGAGACTACCATAAGGCCTCCCGCACACACACACATGCAAACGCAGAATCGGAGGAGATTTCTCCTTATGATAGCCAAAGATGCATGATACGCATTTAAAATAACATTTTTATATTATTACTAGTGCATAGTGTAGGAAAAATTCATTTCGAAAGTAGAATATAAATCTTAGCCAACATAGACATTTCGAACTATGTCTACTATAGCTACCATCCAAACAGTGGTGACCACCATAAGTGAATGGCAGGTTCTACAACTAATACCGTACAAGTTTCGTATTGGGAATTGGATTTCCAACAAATGGTCAGGCTAAGGAACTTCCTACTGCCACATGGGATCGCCTCTGGCTGGACGTCCCGAGAACTTAACCAGCTCTCTGCCAACACAAGGCCGGGTTACCTTTATCACTAGGTAACTACTACACGAATATGGCATCCCCCGGTCCCATCGGACCTTTAACCGAGCGCTCGTCACCAACAACACCACACAGAAAAAGATATAGTGTATCAACATGAGTAAGTATCTGGGCTCCATACCATGATACCACCCTTTCCAGAAGGAAATGCACATACCCTAAAGGGAGCTACCCCTCATAACCTTGCCGCATCATTCCTGTTTTGACCATTACCGGGATGTGAGGCTCGATGAATTCACGTCCACAAAAACATACTTTATACAAAAGCCATGCTTTGGGTCAACAAATGATCAACACAATGATCACTAAGATAGACGATCAAATAAATGATCCTATCACAAATAATCAACACAATGATCATTTCAGCATCACTCAGCATGTCACATTACCAAAATGGGATATATCGCTGATAACTTCAACTATATAACCTTTGAGCTCGTACGTCTCAAAGAAGGGTATTAAGCTAAAAGAATAAATTCTCCGCCACCAACAGAAATATATTTGAATGAAATCGGCTTTATATCTCAACTTGTAATGTCAGACATACAATCCATACAAGTCTGTTCTGGGTTCGAACAAAACCGAAGGCACTTCTTACGAAGCCCTTGCAATCCGGGTATTCACAATCCCGATCGAATTTCCCATCACTTAGGAGATCTCTATACCAGGAGCTACCCAGTGCAGAAACAATCGATAGGTCATCCTATCGTTTTCACAAATACTCGGTCTTCAACACCGATCTTCAAATGCAATTCATAACGACGTATCACATATTCGGAATGGGTTATACGACCCCATGGTCCTTTCCCGGTTAACCCGAATAGTGAGCGCTTATTCAAAAATAAGTGTGCATTCAAATTCAAACAAATTACATCAATTACCCATTCAAAGGGAAATATTGATAGTCGGTTATTGAACTATCAATGGATATGCACACATCACCAAATTCCAAATAATTTTCCAAATTATTTATTTTCCAAAATATCTTTACAAGATATATATTTTCGCACTTTAAAATAAATCAATATTTATTTTTATACAAATTCCACTTTTCATTCATAAATTCCATAATGAATTTATATTTCAAAATATCCATGCATATACGATTTCAATTATCCATTTCAATTTATCTTCAAAAAGATAAATTCTAATTATTCACTTCATATTGGAAAACATTTCCATACTTATTAAAATAAGTAATTCGCAAATCTTTTTATTTTCAACCTTAGAAAATGTTCAATATACTTAAATCGAATTAAGTATATAATTTATTCTTTAAGAAAATCTTTCTCTTAAACATATTTACTTGGGCCAAAACGAATGTTACGTAAAACATCGTTACGACAACCCAAAATCACTAGTATAGGGATTCGAAATTAAAATAGATATATAAATCCCAATACTATACAAAACATTTCCTTTCGGAAATCATTTACTATAACAACAGTGTTATAGTCCACTATTTCCTTTTATTTCACGAAACATCTATTTCAACAATGAATGTTGAAATCTATGGTTTCGAATCTCAATCCCTTTTAAAACATCGTTAGATCGTTTTAATTCTATTTAAAACATTCACATTCTAAACAATTTCTTTAACGTGTTATTCACTATTCAAAAACGTGAATAAACTACGTTAACAAACTTCATCTTTTCTATTCATTTTACTCTAAGGATTATTCACTGTCTAAACGTGAATATAACTCTATTTCTAAGTTATAACAATTAACTTATCAAAATAAGTCGTTTGCGAATTTATAAAACAACGTTTATAAATTCCATTTCTATTTATTTATAAAAACTTCCTTTTTATAAATTCCTTTATTAACCTATTCCAGTTTATAACTCAATTATAAACTAAACGTTCATATTATAAGTTAATTACTTATAAAACGATTATTTTACAAAATCGTTCCTTTAGAGACTTTCCAATTAATAAATCTTATAACTTATAAGATCCATTTATCTAACCAATCTATTCTTCAAATAATTTCACCAAATTTATAAATCTTACTATTTATAAATTTTCTTTTATAACTTCACAGTTTATAATTCTATAAATTTCATTCATTTATGAATTTCATTTTCACTTCATTCAAACACTTATAAAAACTCGTTTTATAAGTCAATATTTCAATTTATAAATATCTGTTTATAAATCTCTTAATATAAATCAATTTATATTATTCTTTAAAAACATCTTTAAATTCTTTTATAATTTCATCATTTCGATTTATAAAATAATCAAATTTTATAAATCCTATTTTTAAACTTTTGATAACAAGTTCAGAATTCCATTTAAACTCTTTTATAAAGTCATTAATTCCTTATTTTCAAAAATCAGCTTTTAACTATATTTCACAAAAATCATAATTTTATAACTTCTAAAATTATATAACGTTTATTTATTTAAATGGATCAATTCCAAAAATATTTTATATTTAAAAAAAAAACACTTTGAAAATCATTTTAAAATCCCAAAATCTGGGTCCAATGATGCTACACACCAAATAGTCAATCACGACTAACAACGATATCATATATCGATATGATAATCCATCAAATATCAAAATATCTGAAATAAAATAAATACTGTTGAGGAATCCAGTTGGATCCCTCCAACCTGTTTTCCTGCATCCAAAAACATTAGCACAATACCAATTTCGCTCCAGTACGAAATTATCGCGGTACATGTTTTTAATAAATATTATCCGCTTACTAACGGCGTAATAGGGTCTCATCCGCTAAACAAAAAATGCGGGAAATCAACAACTGCAATATATACATATGCCAATATATATATATTGATATTATATATAATACCAATTTCACTGTTTATGAAATATTCGCGGTATATGTTTTTACTAAATAACATCCGCTTACTAACGGCGCATAATGTCTATTTTAACAATCAATAATTTACAGTCATCATTCAAACATGCATTCAAATATTTTAAATCTAACTATTTAAAATAAAATCGAAATCTATTCGATTGAGTGAGAAGTTCTCACCTTGATTTTAATTTCCGTTTTAGCTTTTATTTCGAATAAAATTAAACGCGCGTTTAATTTTACCCGAAATTCTCACTAACTCCAAACGACTCCAAACCAACTCCATCGCGTAGTGCTCGTCCATACGATTCCAACGCAACTGGATTTGCATTTTTTCGACCTCGTATGAAAAAGTTATAAATATTTGAAGTTATACGAGTTTATACTTAAACTAATTACAACATAAATTTTATAAATATAAACCTAAATCAAATCTTGGCCTTAGGATTTTGCCTCCCACCCTCATCACCGTAGAACGCAACACTCTTCTCCCTCTCATCCTTCACGCACGCACAGGCTAAAGGCCGAACCCAACATACCCTAACTAGGGTTAAGAATCACGACCACATCGTTCATCTCCGCGACGATCAACGACCACCACCGGAACCGCCCCACTCGACTCCACCTACGCCCGAGATGCGGCCCCACTCGGTCAACCACCAGCCCAGAAAAACGTGCACGAGCCGGCCCCCTTCAAACCCAAATCCGTGACAATCCACCGCTTCGATTTAAATCACCACCGTTGATTTTGACGAGCTCGAGATGCTTAACAACTTTCATGTTGATGATTTCCTAAATTGATTCACAGATTTTGAGAAAATTGAGGGAGAGTAAGACGAAATTCTGGCCTTTGATGAAGATAGTGGCGGCTAGGCAATTTGATTAGGGTTTAGGATATTTTTTTTTATTTTTAGATTTAGGGTGGTATTTATAGGAAAAGCTAGCGTAAACACTATTCATCCCGGGAATTCCGAACTCCGATTTAGACGCCGTAACCAGCGTACCTAGGGTTTATCCCGCGTTCCGGACACAATGGAACAGGTTTCGGAAGCTAATTCGGAAGTATGTGCGAGTTATGGCTGCAAACGCTCAATTTAAATTAAACCGATTTAAATCGATTTCTAGGCGTTTTAATTTGTACCGGACAAACGGTAAATCCAATTGACTTGAAATTTGAAACCTTACAATAATATCACATTACGGATCCGATGAAACTGGTTTCGTCGAAATCCGAGACTTTTTGAAAAATGGCTATTTTGACTCGCCAAATTTAAATTAAAAATAATTCGATGCGTTTCGAGCTGCCACGATCAAACGATAACTCCGATTGACACGAAAATTGAAATCCGGTAATAACTAACTATTACGGATCCAATGAAACTGGTTTCGTTCAATTCTGAGACTGTTCAAAAATTGACTATTTTACAGTCGATTATTAAATATTAAAATATTCAATTTTCACAAATTTACTTTTAATTCGATTTTAAAAGTTCTAAAATATCATTCTAACTTCAATATGATAAAATAAAATTTTACAAATCATTTTCAATCATATTTAACTCTATTTTCAATTATTTCCATAATTTAACATATTAAATTATCGATTTAATTATCCAATTAAATCCAATAAATCAAAATAAAATTTATTTGACTTAAAAATTCACTTATTAACATTTAAAATTAATTAAATATTCAAATTTAAATTAATAAAAATTCTGGGTCGTTACAGAAAAGGAATGGCTAAGATGAATTGATGTATTAATGACAGAAGAAACTGCAAAAGAAACGGATAAAACGTTTTTTCCGTTTCTTAGCTCTTAACCCTTTCAAATTTCTCATATATATTTATATACATCCAAATAACTGAAAATAATTAAAATCTCAGTTAAAATTCGAAAATATAACAGATAAACAAAATATTAAAAATTAAATATTAATTAGATATGATTAAATAAGAAAAATAGCACAGAAAAATGAAAACTAGACTTAAGAATTAGAAATTACTTCAATATACTTTGGAAAAATTTACTTAAATTTAAATACATGCAAAATGAATAAAATAAAGTAAAATACAGCAAATAAAAGTGAGTGCATAAAATAAATAAATAAATTTTAATTAAATATAATTAAAATAAGAAAATGGCTTAAAATTGTAGACTGGGCTTTAAAATTAGAAATAAATCCAAATGAACTTTAGAAAATCTCCATGGACTTGTGAAATATTTATAACAAAAAAATAACAAAAAAAATTAAAAGTGCATTCACAAAAAAAAAAATTATTAAATATAATTTTTATGAAGAAAATGGTAGAAAATTTAGAAAACAGCCTTTAAAAATAGGAAATAAATACAGTAAATTTTGGAAAAATTCTATTATCATTTAAAAATATTTAAAAGTCAAAATATACATAATAAAAAATATTATCACATATTAAAAAAAAATATAACCAAGAAGAAGTAATTTATACAATTTAAAATAGTCATTGTTAAATAACCCTATATACGCACAATATTGTAAAGGGTATAACTTTCACAATTTACATCCAAATTCAACAAAACGAAAAGTGGTGTTCTTATAATTTTATGTACTTTCATAATAAAAGAAAAAATTTAAAATTTTAAACTTTTAAAATTTTAAGTTGAAAGTCACAGTTTGACTATTTTGACCAAAATCAGCATTTCAGGCAAATATTCAACTTACAAAATTTTGGAATTATAACTCATATAAAAATCAAGATTATATTTCAATAATAAATTTAATCATTTCAAATAAGTAAAATAAGTTTTTAAATCAAAATCTTACATTAAAAATAATTAAAATATACAATAAAATAATTACAAAATATAGGGTTGTTACAATCATCTACAATTACAAAGACATATTTACTATGATTTATTGATAGAATTTGAGATGGACCAAATAAATCAAGATGAAGTAATTCAAGAGGTTTTGAAGTTGAAATCATATCTTTTAACTTAAAAGAATTTTTTCTAAGTTTTCCTAATTGATAAGCATCGCATAAACTATCTACTTTAAAATTCATTTTAGGGAGACCTCTTACTAGATCATGTTTTGACAGTCTAGATAAGAGTTTGAAATTCAAATGCCTAAATCTCTTGTGCCAAATCCAAGGGTCACTTGTATTTGCCAACAGACACAGGTTATCATTTGAAACTTTCATACTAAGAATATATATATTCTTTTTCCTGACTCCCTCAAATATAATGGTTGGATTATTATCTTCAATGTGACATTTATCTTTTTCAAATTTAATTTTATAACCTTTATCACATAGTTGACTTATACTTAGCAGATTATGTTCAGATTCTTAACTAGCAAAACATTAGCAATAGTAGGAGTTTCAGAATTACCGACTTTGCCGATGCCAATCACATATCTTTTTGAATTGTCTCCAAAGTTAACTAATCCTCCGTCTTTGTATATTATATCATTCAGTATATCTGGATTGCCAGTCATGTGTCTAGAACATCCACTATTAAGTATCCATTTGTTCTTTCTGATCTGGACAATTTGTCCGTTGTGGGTTGATTCCAGAACACCCAGAAAGCATGATTCCTGCACATCAAACAATTTTGGTAGATAATTTGAATTTGAATATTGATTATATGCAGACTCATGAAACAATGATGATTTGAATACTCCTAAATTAGTATTAACGAATATAGCCATTAATTTTTTTTTTCAAAAATCAGATTATGAAACTTTGAAAACCTAGCTCTGATACTAATTGTGAGAAATGCGGATTACAGATCTTAAGGCTAAAATCAACACTAGAGGAGAGGGGGTGAATAGTGTAACAAAGAATTACTAAATCTTTTTCAATTTATGTTAATTTAGACACAAAAGTATGCAATATACAGACACATATATGATCACAGAAACAATCACAGATGCAGAAATAAAATAAAAGTAGTAAAGGAAAGAACACAACGAATTTTATACTGGTTCGGAGTTACCCTACATCCAGTCCCGCAACACATGTACGGATTTCCTTTCAAAAGCAATCGTACAATTACACCCTCGGTTTCAAGGCTACGAGGTACACCCTCCAGAATTCCGATCCTCTGGGTAGAGATACTTGATATTCGGGACACAAGTTTACCCAGTTGATTTATCAAGGCTACAATCACACCTTTTCCCTTTAGATTGATTTCCAAGTCTATAATCACACCTTTTCTCGCTTAATAGATTACAAAGAAGTCTATAAGTCTGAATAGCACTGAAATCTTATAGTGGTAGTGACGACCCAGAATTTTAAGCAAAATCAATTTAATAATCTTTGATAATAATTAAATTGATCTGATCATTTTATATTAAAAATTGACATGTTAAAATTATTTTAAAGGCTGATAATAATAATCTGTTAATATTTGTCAACATTTTTCCTAACAATATAAATTGGCAAGTTTAATTCTTTTGAAAACTAATAATAATTTAATTTGGAAATATTTATTTGGCAATTTAAAATTGGTAAGATTTATTTTTTTCAAAAGTTAATCAAAATATTTTCTATTTATAATATATATATATATATATATATATATATATATATATATATATATATATATATATATATATATATATTGATATATCTTGTAAATAGGAAGCTTTTAAAGTAATAAAGCTATATATTCAAATTGCAATATATATGAATATATATATATTATGATTTGGTTTGTGTTTCAAAATTTAATATAGTAATTATCAAATATAATGTTAAAATGTTTTTCCATTTGAAAAATGTATATATTTGTATATATCAGAAATGGAAAATTGTATTGATTTGAATTTAATAAGTATTTGCAAACTTTAACATATGTATAATTCGTAAACTGGAAATTTTAATTTGATTTAATACTTTTGAAAATGATATTTAAAATTTAAAGTTTTAACAACAAAGTTAATTTCTTATTTATTATAAACATATACTTTAAGCTTTTGTTTAAATAAGATTTAAATTAAAGGTTCATTTGTTTAAATATTTCTTTCATTTTAATTTTATCATAAGATAAATTGTTTTAAATTTTTTACATAAAGAGATAAAATAAATTTCTCAAATTTATAAACACATGTTATATATATTTGAATCAAAAGCATAAGTTATTTATTAATAAATGTTTATTTGAATTCACATGAATATTTACTGAAATCCAAAGCTTATTTATATAAAATAAATACATATTATAATCATGTAAATATTTCGTAAATACTTATATAAGGCTTAAATAAATTTGTAAATAAGAAAATAACATTTAAAAATATAAATTAAACAACATAACACTTGTAAGACATTAATTTAAACATAAGGACATTTGTAACTCAATATGCATAGGTGTAAGTTAACTAATGCATCATAGTAGACAAGTGTCAATTCTCTTTAATTTAAAATCTAAAAATAAAAATATGATAAAAGGAAGAATTTTATTTTCAGCAAATTTCTTTCTTCATTCTCGACCAAAATGTAAATCAAAACAAAGATAAAAAATGAATACAAATGCAAATCAAAGATGAAAAAAAAGGAAAAAAGAACAGGAAATGAAAATCTGAAACAAGGAAGATGATCTGGAATCATGAAATCAGAAAGCAAAGAAGTAAAACTGGAAAATTCAGCATGCAGAATTAGATTCAGATTCATCAGCAATTCAGATTAGAAATGTAACATCCCGCCCTTTTGACCGCCCCTAGTCGGTAATTAAACCAACTTGAAACGTTCAAAATGACGGATTGTTATTTAGTTTATAGAGTTTAAACAGAATCAGCCACAGAATCACAGAATAATAATATTTCGCAAAAATAAATATTTTTTCTATTTTCTTACAAATATCAGAGTTATACAATATATTGAATTTATACAACGGAATATTTCTTTAAATACAAAATCCCCGAACTAAAATGAGCGTTTTCCCCTCTCTCTAACTTCGTTGCCCGAAAACCTTCAAGCTGTAAAATACTCGGTCTGACCCGAGTATTTCATTCAAAAGAAAATAATACACGGGTCAGTCTAATTCAAACTCAGTTATTAACGCACAGAAGCAATAATAATTAAATAACAATTATACGACAGCCAAAATAAATTCACCTATCCGATCCTTTTTATAAAGAAATCGGAAAACGGTAAATATAACACTTAACTGTGTTAAACAACAAATCAGTAGATTCAAATTATCAACGAAGATATATGAAAGGATTATCAATGAAGATAATTTAGAAAACAACATAATTCCTAAATGGCAATTAACAACAAAATCATCAAATTTAAACCAAATCAAAATACGATTCAAAACATATTGAATTGGCAACATAAACAATTCTAGCAATAGAAAACATCAATTAAAACATCAGATCTAGTAGGGCTGTAGTACACGCACATGTTTACTGCCTCGCCACTACAGTATGAAATGCACAAAAGATCAACAGAAGTTCTAAACGAGTACAAGGTCAAACCCGAGCGTTTCAGTTAGATTCAACTCAAGTGTAATTAGAAAAACAAATCCAATGTATATCAGATCAGGGATGCTTAAACCCAAACCAGATTGTAGTGCAACTTGGTCAGAACCAAGGCAACAGATATGCAACACTTCAAATATCGATGCCGCTGCCATTTGAACAGCAGGCCAAAGTCGACACAGCAACAACCCAAAACATTTAAGCATATGAATGCAAGTAATGTCGCTGAGAAGCAATGTTTAGCATACATATGAATTAATTTCACATGTACAACAAAACACCAAGGACAACTCAGCAATGCAAAGGCCAGTGATGGAACTCAATGCATATACCAAAATTTTCGACTAGCAATACTTGCAACATGAATGGTGCAAAGAAAGCAACAGTGGAAAAACTATATGGATATTTAAACAGGCTATTGCAACTGTTGGTATACAAGTGTATATATACAAGTGCAGTCCAGTTCATGCATAGGAGCTCAAGAGCAACCCAAAATCAAAACATATACAGGCAAAACTGGAACAACAGCATGCATAAGCACACTAGTGAATCATGACCAAAGGCCATAGTATCACTCAATTCAAATATAAAGAAGAATATTCTAATCTTAGTAAAAATAACAAGAGTAGTGGCAACATAGAGTATATCAGAATGAAAGGAATATCACTGCAACATAAGAAACTGCAACCACCACAAGTATTCAAGGGCAAGACTGCAACGAAAATGCAGCCACCACCTGAATACAAGGGCACAGCAAATACAAACTGCAACAACAACATGTTGCAATTACACTTGAAAACTAATGCACAACATACATAAAAAATGAATAGCATCAAGGCACAAAGGCCACAGGTTGACAACAATTGAAATTTGCATGCAACCTGTACTCGGCAGTTGGGATAACAAGGACACACAAGTGGATAGTGCACAATTAATGTCCAGCAAAAACAAGCACATAGGCAAGGCACCAGTACAACTACATGAACACAGAAGTATGAAGGTGAGGGCACCATAGATATGGCAATATAGCACATAAATACATGAATAAGTGATACAACAGTTCAGTACCAAAGAAACAGCCGAAGTCAAGTGCTACAGGTTACTGCATATCTAATATGCAAACCAAAGTTGCAGTAAATAACAAAAAGGTTCAAGTCAACATATATAATCCAATAATGCAACAAAAATGGAACTGCCGCCACCACAAGGATACAAGGGTAAACTGCAACAAATACTGCTGCCACCACAAGATCGCAAGGGCACATAAATTACAAAGAAGTGAAACAAGCAGCCTCAACATCAAAGATCATTACACTAAAACAATGTCCAAGTCATTCCAGCAAGTAACAGTGCAAACAAGTGCACATAAAGGCACCAGGGAGTATGCAACCTGATCATCAAGTGTAGGCAAGGTGAAGTCAATGCCCACAGTAATGGCAGCAACTCCATCAAGTCGTGGTTCAAACCCAAAATGCAAGAAAATCAAAACCAGGAATGCAATACTGCTACATATACTTATAGTCAAACTACGTGAAAACTAGCAGTAAGCAGTGCCAAAAGAATCAACAACCCAATTGTACAAGTGAAACCACCAGAAGTCAGGTCAAAATATATACAGCTTGAATAAGCAGGTGACAGAGCAAGGCCACCATTTAGAACAAATCGAAACAGCAACAAAACTACACTAGTTTGAAATATTCACATAATAATGCCACTGCCTCGATAATTCTGGTGCAACAGGGAAGACAAGTGCGCCAAAGACAGTATACTGTATGGCCAAGATAAAACACAATTCATTTTCGAACAAAACAACAAGCTACACAGCACAAGAAAAATGAACTCCGAGCTCAAAGGCATCCAGTTCGAAGTCGAGCAAGTGTAACAATAGAATACATTTTTTTTCTTCAAAACAAATTATTTTAATTCAAACAACTGTAGTTTTCAAGTGACAAAAGTCGACAATGTGCCAAGCAAAAATCAATGTTGTGCTTTACCAAAATCGAACAAGTCAAAAAAAAACGAAGCCTTGGCCAACTAATAACCAAAGTCCATAGAGTACAGTTTAGTATCAAAATAATGAAGATGACTGAAGCCCACAAAAATTCATAACCACAAAAGAAAATCGAACGAGAGGCATAGTACTAATTTGAAAAGAACCCAAAACCCATCGATCGAAGTTAACTAGAAACGAAAATGAATCTTGAAGAAGTCAGATAAATCTCAAACTAGCAACATAAATCGAACGGTGAGCAAAATGAATCAATAAATTTAAACAATTGAATACGAATGAAAATCACAGAATTCAAACCTTAAAATAAGCACGAGGTATGAATTAGATGTGAGTGGATCACTCACCTTGTTTAACGAACGCAAATAGAAGGAGCCGCGAGCTACTGAAGTCGAAGCCCTTCGAACTGAACGAGCCCTAATTTGCAAGCAAGGGAAGACAAGAACAAGCCGCCATTATCAAGAGCACAGGAAAAAGGAACAGGACGACATTATTTTCTTATTTTTTTTTGTTTTGAATGATTTTGAAATTTTAGGGTTATCGAAAGAAAATAAAACAAAGGGGGGGACGTGATTTTAGGCTGAAACAAAGGAGAGTCGCGTGATTTTGGGCGTGAGTTATGGCGTGATTTTAGGATGCTGGTGTGAATTAGATTATCATATTATATTTTTTTATTTTAAATTCAATTTGTTTTTGACATAAATTTCAACGCGTTTGTGACGACCCGGAATTTTTGAGCAATTAAATTGGAATATTTAATTGATTTGAAATAATTAAAAGCAAAATTTTAACTTGAATTCAAATATCACTAATATTTGATAATTAAACTATTGAATTAAATTATTTGTAGTTGAGCTAAATGTTGAATCTGAAGTTTTAAGCCTGTTAAAAACTAATTAGAAGGCTTGTAAAATTTATACTGATAACACGGAAAATAATAGAGGCTGTAAAATTGAATTTAACAGTGATTTGTTCAGTTTTAAAATTTTATAGTTTAAATTGAATTTAAAAATAGCCTTCCGAGGCACAGTCTCGGAATTCGACGAAACCGGTTCCATTATATCCGTAGTATTGAATTACTATCGGATTTCAAATTTCGTAGTGATTGTAGTTGCGAAGTGAGCATATGGTATATAAACGCATGGAAATTTTCTCATACGAAATTAAATTTACATGCTATATATTCACTTTGCTTTAATCTGACATTTTGTACAATCGGTCGCCTATTTGCCTCCTTCGTACCCAATTTATTTTTTCTTCACATCTTCTCAAGTCACGTTACCTTCCCTTCAACATCTCGCCTTGTTTCCCTATCTTCTCTTTTAAAATACACGAGACAGAACGAATTAATTTCATCCATGAGATAATGAAATGCTAAGCTTTCCCCTTCCTCTTTCAGAACTTGATCGACATCAGTTTTATAAAATAAAAAAATGGCGCCTTCCTTCCATCGCTCGAAATTTGATCGAACCCCAAGCGAGAAGATTTGGTGGTGGCGGCGTTCGCGATGATCGATAGTGGGAGGGCACATTCGATTTGACCTAGGGATTCGATATTGGAATACCGAGAAGAGTTGTGTTGATTCGAGCGACTTTTCGCGTATGCTTCGCGGCGTCTCAGGTGGAGGAAGGAGTCACAACTCGCTCTGGGTGGAGGCGCGATTCTGGTTCGCTTCGACTAGGGTTGGCGGCGTGTGTTTTGGTGATGGTGACGAGAGTTGTTCGGCTGTGAGGTATAATTCTATTTTCAATTTTAGGATACATATATGTGTATATATATACATATAGATTAGAGAAGAAAATATATTTAGTAAGATAAAGTTTAATTAAGCAGTTTTTTTTTAAATTTTAAGATAATTTTAATTTAATTTAAATTTGGAAATATATATATGAAAATATACAGAAAAAAATATATGTACTGTGAGATATATATGCAGTTTTTCCAATTTATAAATATATACAGGAAAAATAAAATAATAAATTGCAGTAAGGTATAGTGTACTTTTGGAAAATGTATATGTACATAAATTCACAGTAAAACAAATTACTGTGGTATTTACGGAAACATAAAAGGGTATTTTACAATAAAACAATTCTGTTTTAATTTAATAAGAATACACGTACACATTTTTATCTTACTGTTTAGTTTTAAATAAGTATTAAGTTGGTAAACTTATTTAATTAGCTTATTCAATTATTTTAGGCATTAAAAATAATTTATTTAAAGGAGAATTAGTTCAAGTAAAATTCTTAGTTGGTTAAATTAATAAATGGTAATAAATTGTTCAATTAGTTCAAATGACAATAAATCATATAATGTTTATTCATGGTCTGAAATCATGGAGAAAACAAGCCGGTTTGGATAGGATAGCAAACTAAGAGGCAAAGGTGAGTTAATCTCACTCAGATAATTTTAAATTTAAATTTAAATGATTGAATTTAAATAACTGTTTGAATGGCTAAAATTGATTGATGCGCTCTAGTATGGTAATTTTGGATTTGGCATATGATATTGTGCTAACATCTGTGGATGCAGGAAAAACAGGTTGGAGGGATCCAACTGGACCCCTCGACATTATTATTTAATATTCTCTGTTTGTGATTACTTGATATTCTATGCTGAATATATTGGAATATTGAATAATATGATTGGATTGGATGTATATTTGGTATAATGAATTACCAAAATATATAAATTGGATTTTGAAATAGAAAGTAAAGGAAGTAAATTTGTAAACGGAATAATCTTAGAAAATTTAATAAAATTAGAATGAATTGAAAAGAAATGGAAGTATGTTAAATACTAATAAATAACTTCTAATATGAAAAGAAAAGGGTTTGAATAAACAGTAATTAATGAGTTGCAAAATTATGTGATATTAATTCAAAGGAATAAGGAATTATTTTTAAATTTAAAGTTTTAAATTTATTTAAAGGAATCAGAAGTAAACTAAAAAATCTAAATTGTTATTTCCATTGAAAGTATCTAAAATCATAATTAAGAAATAAAATCTGAAATTAAAGGATTTTTGAATAAATGAAGTAAATCGGAAATCAATTGGGAAATTGATTTAAGTGTTTGAAATTGGATATTTGGAAGAATAAATTCAAGGTGGGAATTTATTAAGAGGAAATGAGAAAGTCTGTTTAAAAATAAATAGTGATTTATTTTTAAAGGATTTGAAGAGAAATATATTTCCCTGGATGGCCAGGTACGTATTCAAAGTAAATTTTTAAATATAAGATAAAAGATTAATGTTGCTTTAAAAAGCATATTTTAGAAAATTTATTATTTCTGAATGTGTAAAATTCTAAGGTAAATATTTTTCAAATCTATTATTGTAATAATTATTTAAAAGTGATTTAGTGTTTTGTTTTAAAAGTGAAAACCTAGTTTTATATTTATAAAGTAATCTTATTATCAAATATTCGTATAGTATGTGTTTTAATAAAGTATTTGAAGTAGTTTTAACTTAAATGTTTTAAAGTATATTTTAACGTAAAGCGTTTAGATTATTTTAAATCTAAAGTTTTATGCTTGGTGATTCCAGTGGAAATAGAAAATACTTGGAATTTATTTTGAGAAAGGAAGATAATTTGAAAACTTTTTCAAAAGGGTTTGAAAAGTGGAAATATATCTTGTGAAGATATTTTCGAGGTTAATAAATAATTTGGAAAATTATTTATTGTTGAATGGTTGTTTGGAATATAAATTGATAGTTAAATCACCGACTATAAATATTGGCCAAATGCGTTGATCGTTTCGAAGAGACCGGGATCGAGATTTATTTCTCGAAAACCACTTCGATCCGGTTTGTACGTTTTTCGTGAAAAACGATTTTGGATTCGAAGATGGAGCAGTGAAGTGCAAGGGCTAGTCGCTACTAATCCTGAGGATATTTCCAAAATGGATGTAGTAGGAATAGTGCCTTCGGTTCCATTCGAACCCGGGACGGACTTGTATGGATGAATGCTTGCGAAACATCGTCAGGTGGACGATGGGCATTCTAAGGGATATTGTAACAACCCGCATATTTATCGAGTTTGTATTTAAATATTTTATTTAAATATTAACTCGTTAATCGGATTTTGGTCCGAAAAGCTACTTTTTGCAAACGGTCAAATTAGGACTCGAGACCACTTCCATTGAGTTCGAAATGCCGTTTACAACTTTTTTAAGTATAAACATCGATAGGTTTGGAGTTAGTGAAATTTCACTAACTTTTCCCGCTTTGGACTTTGGGTTAGTTTAGCCTATTAAGCCCAAGTTCCAACCCTCTTCTCCTCACTCTTCATAAATTTCCTAACTAATCAAGCTTTGGCATTAATGGTGGAGGGAATGGGAAATTAAAATTCCAAAACTCAAATTCAATTGCGATCCATCTTTCTACTCCAAATTCAAGAAGAAGACATTGGATTCAAGCTTCTTGTGCTTAGATAGAAGAAGGATTGATTCTTGCTTGCTTAAAACTTCATTTTCATTGATATTTGGTGCAAAGGTGAGATTTTTATCTCACAATTCTAGCCTATAACTATATTGGACTGTTGGGAATGATTCCCTATCATTTTTGCATGCATGTTAGCATTTGGTTTGGATTGGATTGGCGAAAAACTCCAATTTTTAGGGTTTTGTTGAATTTTCTGCACTTGAGTCGTTCTGGCCATTTTTAGGTCGTTCGGAGTTAAGTCGTTCGTCCATAGGTCGTGAGTCGTTCACGAGTTAACCCTAGGTCGTTCTGGCCATTTTTAGCTCGTTCGGAGTTAAGTCGTTCATCCATAGGTCGTGAGTCGTTTACGAGTTAACCCTTAAGTCGTGCAGCCCTTCAGTCACGCAACCCTTAAGTCGGTTACGAGTTATCCCGATAGGTCGCTGGACACTTAACTCGTAGGTCGTTGGACCTTATCTCGTTAGGTCGCTCCTGGCCTAACCCTTAGGTCGTATGACCCTTGAGTCGTGTCGTTAGGTCGTATGACCCTTGAATCGTTAGGTCGTATGACCCTTGAGTCGTTAGGTCGTTAGACCCTTGAGTCGTTAGGTCGTATGACCCTTGAGTCGTTAGGTCGTATGACCCTTGAGTCGTTAGGTCGTATGACCCTTGAGTCGTTAGGTCGTTAGACCCTTGAGTCGTTAGGTCGTTAGACCTCATTTTGTCTTCACTAGGTCGTACCGTTTTGGTCGGGGCGCTGCCCCGCACCCCGCCGGGGGCGCTGCCCCCGGACCCCTGCGACCTGACCGGGCAGGTCGAACCCCGTAAGCGGTGGCGTTGCCCCCGCACCCCCACCTTGGGGGGTTGCCAACCCCCCTGGACCCCCCCTCCGTAGGCGATCTTATCTGAAAAACATTCAACAGAACTTGCTTTGTTGAGATGCTGAGTTGACCATTCTTCGAGACAAACCATCTCTGGTTATCTCGGCCACGTTTGGTCGTTGGGGAACTTCCACTTTGATGCTCTTGAGCTGATTTCCTTGGATTTTATTCACATCTCCGAATGTGATCTTTGTGATGATTATTTCTACAATCTCTTCTGTGATTTGTCATTTTAAAAAAATATAAAGGTTTCAATACTAGTAGTAAATATCAAAACTCTTTTAACAAACAATTTCAACTCTATTTTTAATAACAAAGCTCTTTTATTAAACCGTTTTCCAATCTATTAGTATATACAAACCTTTACCTCACTCGGATGAGAAATCTAATTAAACGACTTAGTAAAACAAGTGGTATGAAACGCTTGCGTTCACTTCGTCGGTTAATTCCTGGACTTGTTCGATTGAACCTCTTGTGACAATTTTATTAGTGAAGATTTACAGTTTGTTCGTAAATATTTAAGTTAAGCAAGTGGTTATGGGACATGAAGCTAAACTTCTATATTTACTAGCTTATTGTAATTGACACTTCTCGTTGATCATGACGATCATTCTGATGATTTAGACTAGCAACTGTGCGATGTCTCTTGTTGCGAGGTTAGACTAGACACCACTTGTGTGATTCCACTCACACATACCTTTTTGCTTTTTGGTTAGTCTGGACCTTAATCTGTGTGATTCCATTCACACATGTGGGGTAGCTCCCCTTGGTCTTCGGACCGTCATGTGATAGGCCTCTTTCTCTTTTCTATGATTTCTGGACTTCTTGCATTGATTTCTAGAATTTATGTCATTGACTTGTTATGAGTACAAGTTTGGGGTATGATGCCCTTTCCGAATCTTTGAGAAGATTCTTGTGATATTGATTATCTCTTATTGATTGATCTTCTGTTGATCATTATTTACATACTTATAGCGGTATGTCATTATGGATGTTTATGTTTATGCCATATCTTTTATGTTATCTCATGTCATCTGATATTTATAGCTAGACTGATCCGTTTATTATTTTCTTAAATAATACTCGGGTCAGACCGAGATGTTACAGGTGCTTCTGCTTGACTTCTTCCCAGGGATTCATCACTCTGACTTTTGGCTAACTGTTTAGATTAGCAGTTTTTGTTGTATACACTTGAGATATAGACTCATAGTTGTATTCTTTTGTATAGCACGTGTTGCTATTCTTTTGTATTATCGTGGATCTTACTGACCACTACTCTGATGTACACTTTCATGTGTTAGTTATATATTCATATCTTCTTCCGCCTTTGTGATATGGATATCTGTGACTGATTTGTGATA
This sequence comes from Allium cepa, assembly GCA_030765085.1. Lineage (NCBI taxonomy): Eukaryota > Viridiplantae > Streptophyta > Magnoliopsida > Asparagales > Amaryllidaceae > Allium > Allium cepa. Next base: position 927,212,740 of record CM060939.1, read on the forward strand.
TGATTATTTCTATGTTTGTTTCCGAAGATTATTTATAGCCACCGTGTGATAAGCAATTACATGGATGGTCGCTCCTCAACAGCCTTATTCTCCGTGCTAGTTGACAACATTACTCCGGAGTGTTCTTGGCTAGTGTGGGTATAGAGGTGGGGCGTCACAGATATGTTCTTTAAGGTAACGCTTAGCCTCAAGCCTCATCAAATGGGAATGGCTGAAAATCAGGGGTTATGCAGCAAGGCTTCGTGGGTAGCCCCCACTGGAGGGTGAGGTCATCCCTGTCAAGATGTCTCTTTTATTTCGGCTTAGTGGGCGGTTGCTGATCCCAACCGCGGGGTGATCTTGCTCGGGACTGTCCAGTAAGGGATGGTTCCGGTCTTGTGTTGCAGGGGAGTTAGGGTGGCTCCTCGGTACGCTGATCTAGACCAGGTACTGTGACAGGTGGTACCCCAGTGCCTAGCCATTAGTTGGAATCCATTTTCCCTACGCACCCGTATGGTTTTGATTGTGCTCAACTATTGCTGAAACGTGAGATGCAAGCATTTCAGCTAGATTCTATTTTACTTTCTATAGGCACTATTATAATATCAGAGGACTTTAATAAAAATGTTTTAGCTATCGTAAGATAAAAACCCGACATGTTTATTTGTGGCGTGGTCTTACGAGATGCTTTTGTTTTCAAAGGATTTTTGAAACTTTAATAATCAATTGGGTGTGATTTTCTCACGCTGGTATTCCAGACTGACTCGGGTGTTATTTAACTGTAATGCTCGGGTCAGACCGAGTATTATAGGATACAGGATATGATGCTGCGGAGCTCAGGAGACGAGCTGGATGACGATACGTACTTCCATACTTGTTTATATGTATATTCCGCTGTGTTGTTTAGTTGTGTGTCCAGTAGTATGTTATTGATGTTGAGAATTGATTGTTGTACTCTGATGATGTAACATATAGACAGATATATTTGTTTTTGAGTAAAGATCATTCATTATCTATTATATTTTATTCTGCTGCGATGGTTAGATTCTGTTGTTGTTTTCTATTTTCTTCTTCTACCTCTTCTTCTTTAACCCAAATGGTTCGTATTTCTATACAACTTGAGTTGTTTTAGGTAGAATATAGTTAACTCAAGGGGTACGGATTTGCGGGCTGTTACACTTGGTATCAGAGCTTAGGTTGGTGATAACCTTGGCTCTGGTGGGAATTACTCATAAAATAGAGTCAATAGTACTCTAGAATGAGTTTGAGTGTATTAATAGATATGAGCGCATATTTGTTAGTGAATATAAAATGATTTTATATTGTGTTGATTGGTTTATTAAGTAGTTTATGGATTCTGGTCAATACGAGTAATTAACGGTATCGATAGGGATCTCTAAACACTTGAATAGAACAATTCGGCATAGTATTGTTTTAAAGTAGGGTAAATGAAATAATTTTACCCAAATTATTTTTGTATATGAAAGAAATAATTTTCAGAAATTATTATAGTATTTGGATGCTTGATTGTTAAGGAATGATAATGTTAAATTATTAACACTATTGTGTAGAAACTGAATAAGAAATTGAAAACTTATAACAAAACTTGAAGAATAAATTTATATAACAAAACGGAATTTGAAATATAAATTGTAAATGTAATTTATAAATTGGAATAAACTTCATATACAAATGAGATTGTAAATGTTAACTGTAAAGGTGATTATAATTTTGGAATAGAATTCCAGAGTAACATTTGAAATTGAAATGAGATAAAATTCCAGAGAATGTTTGAATATAGATTTAAAGGAATTGCAATTTGGAATTTTTGGGAATTTTTTTTTAAATTCCTTTGGATTTGGAAATGGTTTTCGAAAGTTTTGGAGAAATAATAGTGGTATTATTTCAGAAATATTTTTGAATTGAAATTGAATATGGAGAGATTTGGAATTTAAAAATATTTGAAAGGGATTTTAAAGAGATAAAAGCATCTAATTCTCTTTCGATCGCTGGAAAGTAATTTCAGTGATGACTGCGGCATCATCGAAGTTCATTTTCGAGTTCTAGAAGAGAAATTGCTACCAAGTTGTTTTAACTTGGAATTGTATGCGAACTGGGTTTGGTTTTGAAATTCAAAGGAATAATTGAATTCACCAAAGGATTTTGGGATGTAGTTGATTTCAAAAATGATTTTGAATTTTAGGAAAACTGTTTAAACTCGGGAATCTTGTTTTAAAATGTTTATGGAATAATAAAATATATTGGCTAAATAAAAGGTATAATTACGAGTTAAAAAGTAAAATGTGAATGTGATTGATTGTAAATAGATGAAATATGAATATAAATAAGTTGTGACTTATAAAGTTTGGAAGTAAAATAAATAGGCCAAATAAAATTGTTTGTAATGATAATGAATATAATCCAAAATTTAAAATATAAAATGGGTTGAACTCCAGTAAAATAGTTAAAGTGATTTCTGAAATAAAACTCAAATATTGGGTAAAATTTTAAATAGACTACTTGATTGATTAATGGAAATGGAACTCGAATTGGTTAATAAAAATTTGAGTTGTGAATAAAATGGAAGTTAGATTGCTTTTGAAATCAATCCCAATTAAATGAGTTTGGTTGGACTTAAAATGAATTTAAGTTAAGTAAGAGAGAGTTGTGAAATTATTTAAATTGAACAGGATGGTTTGAATATTGTTTGGAAACATTCAAATAAGTGTCGAAATATTTCATATGTGCTTATGGAAGTATATAATATGCACTATTTATAGAATCCATGTTTTAGTTATTTATAATAAAGTGAAATGTTAATAAACCTTGTATATTTGACACTGACATGTTTATATTGAGTAAGTACAGGTTTTTGGAAGCCATTTGACTGGTTTTGACTGCGCTAATTGCTTAAATAAATAGCTGCTTGCTTTTAAATGCTAAATAAGGTATGCTTACGCAATACAAATAGGAAATATGAACTGTTTTTTTGTTTTCCGACCGTGTGGGTCGATGTTTATATATTTATATCTCTTCTCAAATTGCAAAAGCTCCTCCGTACAAAGGAGACTCTGCCAAAAAATTTCAAAAATCTTGGGAGTTAGAAAATTTTTGGATCTTTTTAAAATTTTCACTAACGACAAATGAATTAAATTTGTAAGCCAGTGGAATTACAACTGTATAAGTAAAGTAAGATGAATTGAAGAAATGGTTTGAAAAAAAAATTAATTAAAGAAAGAAAAAGGTTTGCAAATAAATTTTTATCTAATATTTTAAAAAAAAATTCATAAGTAAACTAATAAAAGGGGTATTTAGATTTGGAATTTATTAGTAAATCGAAGCAAATCGAAACTTAAATAAAATTGAAATTCAACATGAATATAAACTTCAGTAGTGAAGCAAAAATTTATGTAAGAAATATGTAAAATATTTATATTGAACTTAAGAAGAGAATAATGAATTCTTAAGTAAATTTGGTATTGAAAGTATGTTAAGTGAATAATTGAATTAAGGTTGAAACTGATATTTGTGACTGTGGGAATTGTGAATAATTGAATAACAATCAAAATAAATGTGAATAAAAAGGAAGTTGATATAATTGATAATCAATTGGAATGTATACATAGGATGTACGTATATTATTTTATTCGCATAGCTATTTGATCCAGAATTCGAGCACAGAATTTCGAGATGGTAATATCGATCCGAGTTAGGATTTTTCACTCGATTTTAGACGGCGAACCTGGATATGGAATTTTGATTGATTCTGGGAGTTCTCTATCATAGTTATGACTATGCAAGGAGAATGACGGTTTCCGATCAAGAAACCAGATCCGAGTCCGCACTAGGAAGTCGGGTGGACGATACTAGTTCAGAAGAGGAATTGTATGATCGAGTAAGCGATCAGATTTGGTATTGCGTACGAATGATATAGGTACATCGTATGGACTTAAATGGAATGAATATTGAAATTTTATAAGGAAGTCGATAAAATAATTTTGAATGTTGTGATTGGATATAATTGTTAAACAGGATTCACAGGTATTATAAAGGAAAATGGAAATTGGTTTTGATTTCAGATAATAAATTAAAATTGCTTGACAAAAAGGTATGTATTTAAATTTTCGTATGGAATTTGATTGGATTTTTGGATCTAGCCACTTGGCGTTTTGTTTTCTTTTTGGATTTGGGAGGCCGTAGAGCCATTTTGTAGTACCAAGCTAGCCGCGCAAAGGAGACGTTCGCAAAAAAATTTCGGAAATTTCGAGAGTTAGAAAAATTTTGAGAAAATTCTGATAATTTTAAAATTTAATTTAAAATTTAAATTTGAATGATTGAGTAAGTAATATTGTTTGAAGCTATGGGAAAGTTAGGGAAGTTAGTAAGTATGGTAATGTGTCTTTATAAAAGATAGTTGGTGGGACGTGGGATTGTTGATTTTTGGGGATAAATAAAGGGGTATTGGACCATTCTTCCTAACTAGTAATTCCGGAGACGAAATTCTTTTAAGGGGAAGGAATGTGACGACCTGGAATTTTTTAGAAAACTAAATTGGAATATTTAATTGATTTGAAATAATTAAAAGTAAAATTTTAACTTGAGTTCAAATGTCACTAATATTTGATAATTAAACTATTGAAGTAAATTGTTTGTAGTTGAGCTAAATGTTGAATTTGAAGTTTTAAGCCTGTTAAAAACTAATTAGAAGGCTTGTAAAATTTATATTGATAACACTGAAAATAATAGAGGCTGTAAAATTGAATTTAACAGTGATTCGTTCAGTTTTAAAATTTTATAGTTTAACTGAATTTAAAAATAGCCTTCCGAGGCACAGTCTCGGAATTCGACGAAACCATTTCCATTGGATCCGTAGTATTGAATTACTATCTGATTTCAAATTTCGTAGTGATTGGAGTTGCGGAGTGAGAATACGGTATATAAACGCACGGAAATTTTCTGAGACGAAATTAAATTTAAATGCTATATATTCACTTTGCTTTAATCCGACATTTTGTACAATCGACCGCCTATTTGCCTCCTTTATACCCAATTTCTTTTTTCTTCACATTGTGACGCCCCACCTCTATACCCACGCTAGCCAAGAACACTACGGAGTAATGCTGTCAACTAGCACGGAGAATAAGGCTGTTGAGGAGCGACCATCCGTGTAATATCTTTGTGCGAGCACCGATATGTCAAGTAGTAGAGTATATATCAATTAAGGAATCCGACATACCGATACAAACTCAAAGCTATCACACAGTGGCTATATATAATCTTCGGAAACAAATATAGAAATAAACATAACACAAATCAGTCACAGACATCCATATCACAAAGGCGGAAGAAGATATTAATATATAACTAACACATGAAAGTGTACATCAGAGTTGTGGTCAAAAGGATCCACAATAATACAAAAAGAATGGCAACACGTGCTATATAAAAGAATACAACTATGAGTCTATATCTCAAGTGTATACAACGAAAAGTGCTAATCTATATGGTTAGCCAAAAGTCAGAGTAATGAATCCCTGGGGAGAAGTCAAGCAGAAGCACCTGTAACATCTCGGTCTGACCCGAGTATTATTTAATATGAAAATAATAAACGGATCAGTCTAGCTATAAATATAAGATGACATGATATAGCATAAGAGATAATGCATAAACATATGATAACCATAATGGCATACTACAATAAGTATGTAATTGAAAATCAACATGAGATTAGTCAATATCACAAGAATCTTCTCCAAGATCCAAAAAGGGTTTCACACCCAAAACTCGTATTCACAACAAGTCAATGACACACGAATTCACCAATACACAAAAGTTGATAAATCATATCAATTAAAATCACTAAAATTGGTGAAGCATAACTTCCAGAATTCAACACACGAAATCCAGAAATCATAAAAAGAGGGGAGGCCTATCACACGAACGGGAGCATGAAAACTCACTAACATATGTATCACACGAACAAGACGCTATCTCATGGTAGGTAGCCATTAATTTTTGACACACGAACGGCCCAAAGACCATGGGGCGCTACCCCACAAGTGTGAGTCGAAATCACACTAAAACAGGGTCTAGTCTAAATCGCAGACAAAGAGACATCGCGCAATTTCTAGTCTAAATCACAAAAATGATCGTCACGATCATCATGAAGTGTCAATTACAGTAAGCTAGTAAATATATGATCTTAGCTTCATGTCCCATAACCACTAGCTTAACTCAAATACTTACGAACAAATTGTAGATCTCCACTAGAAAATTGTCACAAGAGATTCAATCGAACAAGTCCAAGAATTAACCGACGAAGTAAACGCAAGCGTTTCATACCACTTGTTTTACTAAGTCGTTTAATTAGATTTCTCATCCGAGTGAGGTAAAGGTTTGTATATACTAATAGATTGGAAAACGGTTTAAGAGAACGAGCTTTGTAATAAAATAGTGTTGAAATCATTTTGATGAAAGAGTTTTGATATTTACTACTAGTATCGAAACCTTTATATTTTTAAAGTGACAAATCATAGAAATGACTGTAGAAACAATCTATCATCAAAATTCACATTCGAAGACGTGAATAAAATCCAAAGAAATCGATACCGAATCCATCAAAATGGATATTCCCAAAAATCACGAAGAAAATGTCATCAAAGTCGATAACAAGTGATAATAACAAAAGGGAATCAACATAAATCGATTAAGGTTGGAATTCTCAAGCAAATAGGCAAATAGGCAAAAAGAGTGCAGATTCAGACGTGTGAAATCAAGGATTCAGACGTCTGAATTTGGAAAATAAAATATTTTACAAAACAGAATTCAGACGTCTGAATCTTTGATTTCAGACATTTGAAATAGGCACATTTTAGCCTATTTCCTTTCTGGTTCCAAATGAACCAATTCAGACGTCTGAAATATAGATTCAGACGTCTGAATACCGAGGAATAAAAATTCCCAGTATAATATTCAGACGTCTGAATACAACGTTTCAGACGTCTGAAACCTGGGTTCAGGGCATTCCCAGAACCTAGGCCAAAAATGGCCAAACGGATACCGAAGCAATCGATCGAGCGACAACGACTAAGGATTTATGCCAAGCGACAACCCAGCCTTAACGGCTCTTCGGTATGCCTCAAATATCAATGTCCAAATATCCATAAAAGGATTTTCTTAGGTTTTGATTTCAAAACACCAAAAATTGGAATACACACCAAATCAATCCAAACCAAAATCAATTGCACAAAAATAAGTGTTAGGAATTCATACCTAACAATCGAAGATAATTATAGACAAAGATGTGAGATAAAAATCTCACTTTTGAACCCAAACAAATGAAGAAGAAGCTCGAAAGCAAAGGAGAATCAACCACTCTTCAAATCCAACTCAAGAAGCTTGATCTTAAGCTTTAAAAGAAGAACATTCCCAAAGTTAGGTTTAGGAATTCCTGAAATCCAAGAGAGAGGGAGTTGGAGAAGATGAAGAGAAGGCTTACCAATGGGTTCTCTTGAATTTGGAGCTAGAAGTTGGATTTGCTAATGAAGACTAGGGCTTGGAGTTTTAATTTCCTCTTCCACTCTCCATTGTTATAAAAGTATGAGTATTAGGAAATGAGGAATGAAGTAATGAAGAGGAGAAGGGGTTGGGATTGAGTTATTAAGTGATTAATGGGTTCAGCCCGAACCAAAGCCCTAAGTGAAAAGTGGCAAAATTCCTCTAACTCCAAACATATCAAAGTTTACACTTAAAAAGATCGCAAACGTCATTTTGAAATCAATGGGAGTGGTCCCGAGTCCTAATTTGACCGTATGCAAAAGGTAGCTTTTCAGACTAAATTCCGAGTATCGATAAAATATTTAAATATAAAAATCGATAAATATGCGGGTTGTTACAGACTCCCCTCCTTAAAGAAATTGCGTCCTCGCAATATTTAAGAAGAAGATATATAGTAACAACCATAAAAGCATATCAACACAAAAGAATTTTGAAGTAAGAAGTTCACCTTAAAGAGCATGAGAAAGTAAGTCAGGATGCGTTCGCTCGATGAATTCTCTAGATTCCCAAGAGCAATCCTTAGGATTTGAGGACCATTGGACTTTCACAAACGGAACATCTTTATTTCAAAGGCGCTTAACCTCCGAAGCAATAATACGAATAGGATGTCGCTCATAAGTTAGATTAGGCGAAACTTCAATCTCTTCCACAACACTGGGCTCAAGAATAGAATCAGAATCTCGAAGGCACTTCCGTAATTGAGAAATGTGAAACACGTCATGCATGGCAGAAAACTGAGCCGGTAATGATAGGCGATAAGCCAAGGAACCAATACGTTCAGTGATAGGAAATGGCCCAATATCGGGGTGCTAACTTTCCCGACCGACTGAAACGTACAACACCTTTCATAGGTGACACACGAATAAAAACAAGATCTCCAACAGAAAATTCTAATCTCCTTCTTCGATTATCGGCATAGGATTTTTTTCTACTCTGGGCTTCTTTCATCTTATGACGAATAAGTTCAATCTTTTCTATGGAATCACGAATAAAGTCTAGACCTAAACCCAGCTTCTAACCGGCCTCAAGCCAACAAGAAGGAGATCGGCACGGCCTTCCATAGAGTGCCTCGAAAGGTGCCATACCAATACTAGATTGGAAGCTATTATTATAGAAAAATTCAACAAGTGAAATATGATCTTCCCAACTTCCACCAAAATCGAGCACACAAGCACGAAGAAGAACTTCAAGAGTTTGATTCACACGCTCGGTTTGTCCATTGGACTGGGGGTGATAAGCAGTGCTAATATTAAGCTTCATTCCTAAAGCTTTTTGAAGACTCTTCCAAAATCCACTAGTAAACAATGGATCACGATCACTAACAATAGAAGTAGGAACTCCATGCAATTCAACAATTTCTTTAATAAAGAGTTTGGCCAAAAGAGGTACGGTCCGATTGGACCGAACGGGAATAAAATGGACGGATTTAGTAAGTCTATCAACTATCACCCATAAGCTATCATGACCCGAACGAGAACGGGGAAGGCCGTCAATAAAATCCATGGAAATTTTGTCCCACTTCCAAATTGGAATTTCTAAAGGTTGCAATAACCCACCGGGCCTTTGATGTTCGGCCTTAACGAGTTGGCAAGTCATGCAACACTTAACGAAGTTAGCGATGTCAAGTTTCATTCCCTCTCAATAATAAAGTCGCTTCATATCTGCGTACATTTTACTACTACCGGGATGAATGGTAAATTTAGAACAATGGGAATCTTCTAAGATGTCCTTTCTAAGATCACTAATATTTGGCACGATAAGTCTACCAACTTTCCAAATGTCGCCACGAGAATCAATATCAAAGTCTTTCAAACCTTCAATATCAATTTTATCCTTAATATTTTGGCCAAGAAGAGCCAATTCGAGATCTAGCCTTTGAGCTTCAAGAATGCGGTCTAAAAGAGAAGGATGAGCCTCAAGGCTACATAAAACAAATGATGAGCATAAATCGGATACGCGGTCTCGAACCTCACAAGTGGATAAGATCTCGAGATCGTTCCATTCAGATATCATCATAGAAACAACTGCTTGTTGCTTATGGCTAAGAGCATCGGCGGCACGATTACCCTTACCCGGGGTATAAAGAATATCAAGATCATAAGGAGCAAGGAACTCGAGCCAACGTTGTTGACGCAAATTAAGTTTCTTTTGAGAAAATAAATATTTGAAAGACTTATGATCCGTGTAAAGAATAAATTTCTCTCCCAATAGATAATGACGCCAAATTCGAAGGGCGAAAACAATAGCCGTGAGTTCTAAATCTTGTGTGGCATATCTAGTCTCGGTCGACTTCAATTTCCTAGAAGCATAAGCAATAACATGTTCTTTTTGCATAAGAACGGCACCCACACCAACGCGACTAGCATCGGTATAAACAACAAAATCTTGATTCCCCTCGGGAATAACGAGAATAGGAGCATCAGAAAGGAGTTCTTTTAATTTCTGAAAAGAAGTTTCACATTTGTCCGACTAAATGTATTTAACACCTTTCTTCATTAAGCTAGTGAGAGGCACAGCAATTTTAGAAAAGTCTTTAATAAAACGACGGTAATAGCCCGCCAATCTGAGAAAGCTACGGATTTCAGTCACACTCTCAGGTCTTTTCCAATCTTGAATCGCTTCAATCTTTGAAGGATCCATGGAAATTCCGGGTTCGGAAATAATATGACCGAGAAACTTCACACGAGATTGCCAAAAATGGCATTTATAAAAAATTTCTTTTAAATGATTACTCCTAAGAGTTTCCAACACAATCCGAAGATGCTTCTCATGTTCCTCCTCGGTTTTTGAATACACAAGAATATCATCAATGAATATGAGAACAAACCGATCGAGGAAATATTTGAAAACTCGATTCATAAGGTCAACGAAATAAGCTGGAGCATTCGTTAAACCAAATGGCATAACAAGCCATTCATAAGATCCATAACGGGTATGGAACGATGTCAAAGGAATGCTATCCTCTGCAATACGAAGCTGATGAAAATCGGTAGCCAAGTCCAATTGTGAAAAGACTCTAGCACCGCTAAGTTGGTCAAATAGATCATCAATTCGAGGTAAATGATATTTATTTTTGATAGTAAGATCATTAAGCTTGCGGTAGTCAATGCAAAGTCTAAGTGTACCATCAGATTTCTTCACGAAAATAGCCGAAGCTTCCCAAGGCGAGGAACTAGAGCGAATAAATTGCTTCGTTTCCAAATCGGATAATTGTATGCGCATCTCCTCATTTTCTTTATTGGACAAACGATAAGGAGGACGAGTAATAGGTTGAGCTCCAGGGATAAGATTAATTTTGAACTCAATTGCTCGCTTAGGTGGCAATCCTAAAACAGGCTCAAATATGTCGGAAAATTCACGAACAACGTGAATAAGAGCAATGACATCCTCCTCATCATCATTATCGTCATCACGAGAATTTAAAGAATATAAAGATGCAGATAAAGTGGAATCCGAATCTTTGAGAATAATAGAAATTTGCTTAACAAATTGAGGATGTCGAAGATGAATAGTCCGCTCAGGACATAGGATATGAGCTTCATAACGGTTAAGCCAATCCATTCCCAAAATCATCCCAAAGCCTAAATAACGCATGGCATGCAAATCAGCTAGGAAAGAGAAATCACATAAAATAATCTCCACATCTTTACAAAGCAAACTAAGCGTTGCGGATCCACCAACCGGATTCGCAATTCTCAAAGAAGTCATTAAAGCAACAACACTTAAAGAAAAAGTATCAACAAGCTCTTTTGATATAAAAGAATGGGATGCTCCCGTATCAAAAAGAACTCGAATAGGTTGATCACGAAATATAATAATACCATCAAGGATAGAATGTGAAATACCTTGACCACGAGATGTGTTTCCAGGGGCTTGAGCAACATTAAGCTTTCCCTCCTTCCTATTTTGAAGTTTGGGACAAGAAGATAAATAATGATCCGGGCTTTTGCAATAGCGACAAGTACGAGGCTTTGAACGCTTGTTCGCAAAATGGTCTCTGGAACCACAGTTAAAGCATTTCCCTTCAGTGGAGGAAAAAGTCTTCGTAGTAGGAGTTGCTTGTTTACCCTTTTTAATGGGATAAGGACCTTTGAATTTATTTGGCCTCTTCTTGTTGTTGAAGTTTGGTTTGGAACCCACCACTTCAACATCACTTTCCCTATCCGCCTCTTCGAGACGAAGAGCGATATCAATGAGTTGGTCGAAGGGAACTTCTAATTTTAGAAGTAATGGCTTCTTGAGGCTTTTATTTAAGCAATAAACGAACCTCTGGTTCTTCTTCAATGGGGTGTTGATGTATTCAACCCCATACTTGGAAAGTGACTCGAAGGATGCAACATAATCAGTCACAAAGGCTTCACCCTGAACAAGGTCTATGAAACGTCGAGCCAATGTCACTTTCTCTGCTTCTGGCATGAATTTTAATTCGAAGCGTTCCCGGAATTGCTCCCAGGTGAGATCCGCTTCATTAATCTCATAAATAAGAAGTTCGTACCAGTCCAATGCTCTCTCTTGGAGCATATTGGAAGCCACCTGAACACGGTGAAGATCGACGAGGTTCATCCGAATGAAGATTCGATCGCAAGTCCTCAACCAAGCCTGGATCTCGATGATAGTTTCAGAACCTTTAAATGGTTTCCCACCCAGGTTGGTGTAATCATTGCACAAACGTGCAAACCCAGATTTGGGGTGAGTAGGTTCCGGATTAGATCCAGCTGCTTGAGCATTCGTGACAAGGTCAAGAAGTTGCTGGGTAGTCATAAAAACTCCATCTTGGGGTGGAGCACTAGATGGTCTAGCTCTGGGACGACCAGGTCTAACCATTTCTCTTCCTTAAGAAAGAAAGAAGGAGGAAGAAGAAGAAGGTTATTCACAAAATGAATATCAAGCAATCATGATAGATAAAACAAGGAATCATAAAGAAAATAGGATAAATCGGTATGAAGGCTCGAATTAAATCCTAAAGCACGACTCCTAAGATAGACTTAGGACGATGATCCTTGCTAAGTTATTCTACATTGTTCCGAAGTTTGGCTCTGATACCAAGCTATGACGCCACACCTCTATACCCACGCTAGCCAAGAACACTATAGAGTAATGCTGTCAACTAGCACGGAGAATAAGGCTGTTGAGGAGTGACCATCCGTGTAATATCTTTGTGCGAGCACCGATCTGTCAGGTAGTAGAGTATATATCAATTAAGGAATCCGACATACCGATACAAACTCAAAGCTATCACACAGTGGCTATATATAATCTTCGAAAACAAATATAGAAATAAACATAACACAAATCAGTCACAACATCCATATCACAAAGGCGGAAGAAGATATGAATATATAACTAACACATGAAAGTGTACATCAGAGTTGCGGTCAAAAGGATCCACAATAATACAAAAAGAATAGCAACACGTGCTATACAAAAGAATACAACAATGAGTCTATATCTCAAGTGTATACAACGAAAACTGCTAATGTATATGGTTAGCCAAAAGTCAGAGTAATGAATCCCTGGGGAGAAGTCAAGCAGAAGAACCTGTAACATCTCGGTCTGACCCGAGTATTATTTAATAAGAAAATAATAAACGGATCAGTCTAGCTATAAATATCAGATGACATGATATAGAATAAGAGATATGACATAAACATATGATAACCATAATGGCATACTACAATAAGTATGTAATTGAAAATCAACATGAGATTAGTCAATATCACAAGAATCTTCTCCAAGATCCAAAAAGGGTTTCACACCCAAAACTTGTATTCACAACAAGTCAATGACACACGAATTCACCAATGCACAACAGTTGATAAATCATATCAATGAAAATCACTAAAATTGGTGAAGCATAACTTCCAGAATTCAACACACGAAATCCAGAAATCATAAAAAAGGAGGGAGGCCTATCACACGAACGGGAGCATGAAAACTCACCAACATATGTATCACACGAACGAGACGCTATCTCATGGTAGCTAGACATTAATTTTTGACACACGAATGGCCCAAAGACCATGGGGCGCTACCCCACAAGTGTGAGTCGAAATCACACTAAAACAAGGTCTAGACTAAATCGCAGACAAAGAGACATCGTGCAATTGCTAGTCTAAATCACAAAAATGATCGTCATGATCATCAAGAAGTGTCAATTACAATAAGCTAGTAAATATATGAGCTTAGCTTCATGTCCCATAACCACTAGCTTAACTTAAATATTTACGAACAAATTGTAGATCTCCACTAGAAAATTGTCACAAGAGATTCAATCGAACAAGTCCAAGAATTAACCGACGAAGTAAACGCAAGCGTTTCATACCACTTGTTTTACTAAGTCATTTAATTAGATTTCTCATCCGAGTGAGGTAAAGGTTTGTATATACTAATAGATTGGAAAACGATTTAAGAGAACGAGCTTTGTAATAAAATAGTGTTGAAATCATTTTGATGAAAGACTTTTGATATTTACCACTAGTATTGAAACCTTTATATTTTTAAAGTGACAAATCATAGAAATGACTGTAGAAACAATCCATCATCAAAATTCACATTTGAAGACGTGAATAAAATCCAAAGAAATCGATACCAAATCCATCATAATGGATATTCCCAAAAATCACGAAGAAAATGTCATCAAAGTCGATAACAAGTGATAATAACAAAAGGGAATCAACATAAATCGAATAAAGTTGGAATCTCAAGCAAATAGGCAAATAGGCAAAGAGTGCAGATTCAGACGTCTGAAATCAAGGATTCAGACGTCTGAATTTGGAAAATAAAATATTTTCCAAAACAGAATTCAAACGTCTGAATCTTTGATTTCAGACGTCTGAAATAGGCACATTTTAGCCTATTTCCTTTCTGGTTCCAAAAGAACCAATTCAGACGTCTGAAATATAGATTCAGACGTCTGAATACTGAGAAATAAAAATTCCCAGTATAATATTCAGACGTCTGAATACAACGTTTCAGACGTCTGAAACCTGGGTTCAGGGCATTCCCTGGACCTAGGCCAAAAATGGCCAAACGGATACCGAAGTAATCGATCGAGCGACAATGACTAAGGATTTATACCAAGCGACAACCCAGCCTTAACGGCTCTTCGATATGCCTCAAATATCAATGTCCAAATATCCATAAAAGGATTTTCATAGATTTTGATTTCAAAACACCAAAAATTGGAATATACACCAAATCAATCCAAACCAAAATCAATTGCACAAGAATAAGTGTTAGGAATTCATACCTAACAATCGAAGATAATTATAGACAAAGATGTGAGATAAAAATCTCACCTTTGAACCCAAACAAATGAAGAAGAAGCTCAAAAGCAAAGAAGAATCAACCACTCTTCAAATCCAACTCAAGAAGCTTGATCTTAAGCTTTAAAAGAAGAACATTCCCAAAGTTAGGTTTAGGAACTCCTGAAATCCAAGAGAGAGGGAGTTGGAGAAGATGAAGAGAAGGCTTACCAATGGGTTCTCTTGAATTTGGAGCTAGAAGTTGGATTTGCTAACGAAGACTGGGGCTTGGAGTTTTAATTTCCTCTTCCACTCTCCTTGTTATAAAAGCTTGAGTATTAGGAAATGAGGAATGAAGTAATGAAGAGGAGAAGGGGTGGGACTGAGTTAGTAAGTAATTAATGGGTTCAGCCCAAACTAAAGCCCTAAGTGAAAAGTGGCAAAATTCCTCTAACTCCAAACATATCAAAGTTTACGCTTAAAAAGATCGCAAACATTATTTTGAACTCAATGGGTGTGGTCCAGAGTCCTAATTCGACCATATGCAAACAGTAGCTTTTCGGACTAAATTCCGAGTATCGATAAAATATTTAAATATAAAAATCGATAAATATGCGGGTTGTTACACACATCTTCTCAAGTCACGTTACCTTCCCTTCAACATCTCGGCTTGTTTCCCTGTCTTCTCTTTTAAAATACACGAGATATAACGAATTAATTTCATCCACGAGATAATGAAATGCCAAGCTTTCCCCTTCCTCTTTCAGAACTTGATCGACATCAGTTTTATAAAATAAAAAAATGGCGCCTTCCTTACACGCGGCAGCGTTCGCGATGATCGACAGTGGGGGCTCATTCGATTTGACCTAGGGATTCGATATTGGAATACCGAGATGAGTTGTGTTGATTCGAGCGACTTCTCGCGTATGCTTCGCGGCGTCTTAGGTGGAGGAAGGAGTCACAACTCGCTCTGGGTGGAGGCACGATTCTGGTTCGCTTCGACTAGGGTTGGCGGCGTGTGTTTTGGTAATGGTGATGCGAGTTGTTCGGTTGTGAGGTATAGTTCTATTTTCAATTTTAGGATACATATATGTGTATATATATACATATAGATTAGAGAAGAAAATATATTCAGTAAGGTAAAGTTTAATTAAGCAGTTTTTTTAAAATTTTAAGATAATTTTAATTTAATTTAAATCTCGAAATATATATATATATATATATATATATATATA
Organism: Allium cepa; assembly: GCA_030765085.1. NCBI lineage: Eukaryota > Viridiplantae > Streptophyta > Magnoliopsida > Asparagales > Amaryllidaceae > Allium > Allium cepa. The sequence continues at coordinate 927,228,755 of CM060939.1, forward strand.
TATATATATATGAAAATATACAGACAAAAAATGTACAGTGAGATATATATGCATTTTTTCCAATTTATATATATAAATATATAATATACGGTAAAAATAAAATAATAAATTGCAGTAAGGTATAGTGTACTTTTTGAAAATGTATATGTACATAAATTCATAGTAAAACAAATTACTGTGGTATTTACGGAAACATAAAAGGGTATGTTACAATAAAACAATTCTGTTTTAATTTAATAAGAATACACAAACACATTTTTATGTTACTGTTTAGTTTTAAGTAAGTATTGAGTTGGTAAGCTTATTTAATTAGCTTATTCAATTACTTTAGGCATTAAAAATAATTTATTTAAAGGAGAATTAGTTCAAGTAAAATTCTTAGTTGGTTAAATTAATAAATGGTAATGAATTGTTCAATTAGTTCAAATGACAATAAATCATATAATGTTTATTCAAGGTCTGAAATCATGGAGAAAACAAGCCGGTTTGGATAGGATAGCAAACTAAGAGGCAAAGGTGAGTTAATCTCACTCAGTTAATTTTAAATTTAAATTTAAATGATTGAATTTAAATAATTGTTTGAATGGTTAAAATTGATTGATGTGCTGTAGTATGGTAATTTTGGAATTGGCATATGATATTGTGCTAACATCTGTGGATGCAGGAAAAATAAGTTGGAGGGATCCAACTGGACCCCTCAACATTATTATTTAATATTCTCTGTTTGTGATTACTTGATATTCTATGTTGAATATATTGGAATATTGAATAATATGATTGGATTGGATGTATATTTGGGTATAATGAATTACCAAAATATATAAATTGGATTTTGAAATAGAAAGTAAAGGAAGTAAATTTGTAAACGGAATAATCTTAGGAAATTTAATAAAATTAGAATGAATTGAAAAGAAATGAAAGTATGTTAAATATTAACAAATAACTTCGAATATGAAAAGAAAAGGGTTTGAATAAACAGTAATTAATGAGTTGCAAAATTATGTGATAGTAATTCAAAGGAATAAGGAATTATTTTTAAATTTATTTAAAGGAATCAGAAGTAAACTAAGAAATCTAAACTGGTATTTCCATTGAAAGTATCTAAAATCATAATTAAGAAATAAAATCTAAAATTAAAGGATTTTTGAATAAATGAAGTAAATCGGAAATCAATTGGAAATTGATTTAAGTGTTTGAAATTGGATATTTGGAAGAATAAATTCAAGGTGGGAATTTATTAAGAGGAAATGAGAAAGTCTGTTTAAAAATAAATAGTGATTTATTTTTAAAGGATGTGAAGAGAAGTATATTTCCCTGGATGGCCAAGTACGTATTCAAAGTAAATTTTTAAATATAAGATAAAAGATTAATGTTGTTTTAAGAAGCATATTTTAGAAAATTTATTATTTCTGAATGTGTAAAATTCTAAGGTAAATATTTTTCAAATCTATTATTGTAATAATGATTTAAAAGTGACTTAGTGTTTTGTTTTAAAAGTGAAAACCTAATTTTATATTTATAAAGTAATCTTATTTTCAAATATTCGTATAGTATGTGTTTTAATAAAGTATTTGAAGTAGTTTTTAAGTTAAATGTTTTAAAGTATATTTTAAAGTAAAGCGTTTAGATTATTTTAAATCTAAAGTTTTATGCTTGGTGATTCCAGTGGAAATAGAAAATACTTGGAATTTATTCTGAGAAAGGAAGATAATTTGAAAACTGTTTTCAAAAGGGTTTGAAAAGTGGAAATATATCTTGTGAAGATATTTTCGAGGTTAATAAATAATTTGGAAAATTATTTATTGTTGAATGGTTGTTTGGAATATAAATTGATAGTTAAATCACCGACTATCAATATTGGCCAAATGCGTTGATCGTTTCGAAGAGAACGAGATCGAGATTTATTTCTCGAAAACCGCTTCGATCCGTTTTGTACGTTTATCGTGAAAAACGATTTTGGATTTGAAGATGGAGCAGTGAAGTGCAAGGACTAGTCGCTACTAATCCTGAGGATATTTCCAAAATGGATGTAGTAGGAATAGTGCCTTCGGTTCCGTTCGAACCTAGGACGGACTTGTATGGATGAATGCTTGTGAAACACCGTCAGGTGGACGATGGGCATTCTAAGGGATATGTTCTTTAAGGTAACGCTTAGCCTCAAGTCTCATCAAATGGGAATGGCTGAAAATCAGGGGTTATGCAGCAAGGCTTCGTGGGTAGCCCCCACTGGAGGGTGGGGTCATTCCTGTCTAGATGTCCCTTTTATTTCGGCTTAGTGGGCGGTTGCTGATCCCAACCGCGGGGTGATCTTGCTCGGGACTGTCCAGTAAGGGATGGTTCCGGTCTTATGTTGCACGGGAGTTAGGGTGCCTCCTTGGTACGCTGATCTAGACCAGGTACTGTGGCAGGTCGTAACCTAGTGCCTAGCCTTAGTTGGAATCCATTTTCCCTACGCGCCCGTACGGTTTTGATTGTGCCCAACTATTGCTGAAACGTGAGATGCAAGCATTTCAGCTAGATTCTATTTTACTTTCTATAGGCACTATTACAATATCAGAGGACTTTAATAAAAATGTTTTAGCTATCGTAAGGTAAAAACCCGATATGTTTATTTGTGGCGTGGTCTTACGAGATGCTTTTGTTTTCAAAGGATTTTTGAAACTTTAATAATCAATTAGGTGTGATTTTCTCACGCTGGTATTCCAGACCGACTCGGGTGTTATTTAACTGTAGTGCTCGGGTCAGACCGAGTATTATAGGACACAGGATATGATGCTGTGGAGCTCAGGAGACGAGCTGGATGACGATACGTACTTCCGTACTTGTTTATATGTATATTCCGCTGTGTTGTTTAGTTGTGTATCCAGTAGTATGTTATTGATGTTGAGAATTGGTTGTTGTACTCTGATGATGTAACATATAGACAGATATATTTGTTTTTGAGTAAATATATCTATCTATTATATTTTATTCCGCTGCGATGGTTAGATTCTGTTGTTGTTTTTCTATTTTCTTCTTCTACCTCTTCTTCTTTAACCCAAATGGTTCGTATTTCTATACAACTTGAGTTGTTTTAGGTAGAATAGAGTTAACTCAAGGGGTACGGATTTACGGGCTGTTACAGCGTTTATGTGTCGTATGCTCTCATAACAACTCCGATATATACGAAATTTGAAATCCGGTAATAATTCAATATTCCGGATCCAATGGAACTGGTTTCGTCGAATTCCGAGACTGTGCCTCGGAAGGCTATTCTTAAATTCAATTTAAACGATAAAATTTCAAAACTGAACAAATCACTTTCAAATTCAATTCTAAAGCTTCTATTAGCTTCAGTATTATCAATGTGAATTTTCTAAGCCTTTAAATTATTTTTAACCAGCTTAAAATTGAAGATTCAAATTTTATTCAACTTTTAATAGATTAAATTCTAAATTTAATCGCCAAATTCATTCTGATAATTTGAAATTCAAGTCAAATCATCATTTAAATATTTAAAATTTATTAAATATTTTCAATTTAAATTGTTCAAAATTCAGGGTCGTTACAATCTTCCCCCCTAAAAGAATTTCATCCCGAAATTATAAGTTAGGAAAAAATGATTATTAAAATCTCACCGATATTTATACCCTACACAATTTTACCAAGCTCGAAACTTATTAAAAATAAATAAATATAGGATCCACTCTATTTGTTTTATCTCACTAGCTTTGTTCATTATCTCCTTTTGTTCATTGATTTCTACAATTAAGACGCAAAAGTCTTTTACCAAAATTTTCGACTTACAAAACTCAGATTTAAACTTGAAATTCTTCATGTTAGAGATTTGCATATTATATCTTTTCCAAAGCTGTGGACTTTCAAGACATTTTAAAGATCTTCTTCCTTAGTTCATTAGGTTGGAATTATGTAATTTTGATTTCAGACTATTGATTTGCTATTTAAAGTTTGAAAATACTTGCTAACTCGAAATTTAACAAGTCTATCGTCGTTCTTACAGGCATTAGGCATACGCTGGCCAGGCGCAGGACTAAAAATCTCCATGTACTAAATATACTTGCTTCAACTCCCAGTGAAAATACTTAAAAATCTTTTAAAAATGGATATGGAAAGCATGTTCCCCCATGGATCACAGTTACCCAGCGGTTACGCTACTATCCAAGTAGAATCGCTTGTAATTTGTAGATTTCACATCTCTTGAATTTCGCCATGGTTGTTGCCATAGATCGCAGTTCACACGGCGGTTACGCCATTATCCAAGTGGAATTGCTTGTAACCGTAGGCATCTCGCCCCTCGAATTTCGCTTTGGCATCTAGATCGCATTTTGCACGGCGGTTGCGCCACTATCCCAGTGGAATCGCTTGTAACTGTAGGCATCACGCCCCTCAAATTACGCTAGCATACATCATAATCAATCAACATGATCCCATCAACATGATCCTATCACGAGGGATTCTAATCCAAATGGACACTCCAACATATGGAAATTCTACGTAGCTACGAATTTCAAATGGACACTCATATCGAGTTCCAACACCTTCACAAATTTTAAATGGAAGGTACTTTTCCATATCCTCAGTTTAGAAAACATAATGTCATATACATATAGTACTTCATTTCACATTTCGTACATATCATATCTATGTAAACTTACATAAGATTTCCATAACAATTACTTTCCAAACTGATGGTTTTCGAATTTACTGTATTCTCATATATAAGTTCCGAAAACCTCCATATCCCATACCCATAACAATAGAGGATTCCTGAATTTTCCATCTCGTTACCAATTTAAAATTTTCCTCTAAGTCGATTTGGAAGTTTAAGGTTATCTCAAACCCAATTCATATTTATAATTCAATTTATTATCGACTTCACACTCGATTTGGATTACACGTTACATTGTCAATTCACAACACATAATTGATGTCTACCGATATATAACCTCTGAGCTCGTACGTCTCAGAGAAGGGTGTATATAGCTAAGAGAATAAATTCTCCGCCACCAAACAGATATATATTTAATAGAGATCAATTGCTATGTCATCAATTCACAATGTTAGACATACAATCCAAATCGACCATCCCAAATTCAAAACTCAACTTATATTGTTTATGGTGTCGAAGTTAAACTCAATTTAACTCAAGATTCAATCTTTTTTGAAAAATTTCAAGTTGAACTAATTTTTCAAATTTCCCATTTAACTTTTTCAACTTCGACTTAATTCATAGTTTGAATTCCGCATACTTTTCACATTATTAGTTTTAAACCGACTTCAAACTTTCCAACATTAAGTTTTCCACTAAACTTAATTCTCTGCACGTTCATATTCAAATTCATCACCGAATCTATTAAACCTATTATGGATTATCATGTTGACAAACTTCAAATTCGAAATCTAAATCCCATTTGAACCTTGCATTTGCTTTTTATTTCCAAAATAATCAACTAGTTCTTTAGTAAACCATTCATCGACTTGGTTCCATTAGATTTATATCTCCACATTAACTATTTTAGGCATTAGTCTAAACTTGAAATATAAGCTTTACATCAAAACTAGTTTGGTTCATACAGTTAAGTCGACAAATAGATTTCCTTCCCAAGACGCTATTTTATTAAAATATTTCTTTCCGTACAAAACTAACATAGCTTAATACTTTTTATAATACGTACATAGAAGATTTGGATTACAAAAGATAGTATTACAAAATATACTGATTGCTTCAAATATACTGACTGGTTTAAGATTCGGAATTATTGAGGACTATCGACTTCCTGTTTGGTAGTACGCATCTTTGCCAAAGTTCCCTCTTTGTTTTGCACTATTTCAGGTTGTATTAAAGGAGGATTAACACATTCAAAATCAACATGTCCCCAATTCCTACAGTTCCCGCAAAAATATGAGATGTTTCCATCCTTATCTATCGTCCTTACACTTTTCGCTCTAGCTGATCGGGCTATAGCTTGCTTTCCATGCTGCCTTTCGATGCAGTTTCTGGCTCTATGTCCAGTCTGGCGACAATGGTAGCAGATTGTCAATCTGTCGACTGGTAAATCGAGCGCGCGCTTCTTCCTTTTCACTTCAGGGCAATGACTAAGAAAATGCCCTTTCCCTTGACATTTAAAACACACAATCTTAGGACGAGCGAACCGGTCATCCACATTCCTTTTCTTTCTCTTCTCTCGGCATATAACGACATAATGTCCCTTTTTATGACATCGATTAGAGATAACATCATCATAGGGACCAGGTCCTTGCCTTTCATTGATTTTCCTTTCGATTTTCGCATGTGCCACTTCTGCTTCTCTACGGGCAATTGCTCTTTGTTCATGGCGTGCTGCTTTTGGTGCTTCGGTTTTCGCCATTATAATTAACAAGATGTTTTCGAAGTTTCCTATTAAAATTTGCAATCCTATTAGCAAAGGTTGGATTATTCAATCATTTTCCCAAGACAATTTGCCAATTTACATTATCCTGATATATAGGATTATCATTCAACCAAACTTGAGATTCAACTCCAGATTTTATTTCAAACATTTGAAATATACATATATATACATACTTGCGTATTAAACTTTGCTTGAAACATAAAAACAAAATTTATTTTATTTTATTATTTTCGAAAATATTTTGAAAAATTACTTGAAAATTTTTCTTCCTGTATATACTACTAGTATTGTTTTTCAAAACATTTGAAATCAATTTTCAAAAGAATTCCGAATCAGATTCCCAAGTTATAGTTCAATGATCCCCTTGGCTATAACTAAATTGACATGTCATTTTATTTCCCAATTATTACTTTGGAGAGATATTCAAAATATTTGATTTAAACCAATTCATTAATTTACTTAACTTATATTTTATTTTTCATAAATCTCAGCAATTCGATAATGGGTTTTCGAATGATCGGAACTCAAATCTTAGGAGACCTTACACAAGAGAAACTATCGTAAACCTAAATTTAGAGAGGGTAATTTCCGAAAAGGATTTGAATTTTCAAAATACCTTTTATTTTTCAACAAAATAATTTTATACTCCTTTAGATTTGAAAAACGTTTTCTTTAAAGTGATTCTAGTGACTATTCATATTAAACGCCATAAACTAAGCTTTGTATAAACAAAAGCTCTGATACCAGTTGTAACATCCCGCCCTTTTGACCCCCCCTAGTCGGTAATTAAACCAACTTGAAACGTTCAAAATGACGGATTGTTATTTAGTTTATAGAGTTTAAACAGAATCAGCCATAGAATCACTGAATAATAATATTTCGCAAAAATATTTTTTTCTATTTTCTTACAAATATCAGAGTTATACAATATATTGAATTTATACAACGGAATATTTCTTTAAATACAAAATCCCCGAACTAAAGTGAGCGTTTTCCCCCTCTCTCTCTAACTTCGCTGCCCGGAAACCTTCAAGTTGTAAAATACTCGGTCTGACCCGAGTATTACATTCAAAAGAAAATAATACTCGGGTCAGTCTAATTCAAACTCAGTTATTAATGCACAGAAGCAATAATAATTAAATAACAATTAGACGACAGTCAAAATAAATTCACCTATCCGATCCTTTATATAAAGAAATCGGATAACGGTAATTATAACACTTAACAGTGTTAAACAACAAATCAGTAGATTCAAATTGTCAACGAAGATATATGAAAGGATTATCAATGAAGATAATTTAGAAAACAACATAATTGCCTAAATGGCAATTAACAACAAAATCATCAAATTTAAACCAAATCAAAATACGATTCAAAACATATTGAATTGGCAACATAAAACAATTCTAGCAATAGAAAACATCAATTAAAACATCAGATCTAGTAGGGCTGCAGTACACGCACGCGTTTACTGCCTCGCCACTACAGTATGAAATGCACAAAAGATCAACGGAAGTTCCAAACGAGTACAAGGTCAAACCCGAGCGTTTCAGCTGGATTCAACTCAAGTGTAATTAGAAAAACAAATCCAATGTATATCAGATCAGTGATGCTTAAACCCAAACCAGATTATAGTGCAACTTGGTCAGAACCAAGGCAACAGATATGCAACACTTCAAATATCAATGCCGCTGCCATTTGAACAACAGGCCAAAGTCGACACAGCAACAACCCAAAACATTTAAGCATATGAATGCAAGTAATGTCGCTGAGAAGCAATGTTTAGCATACATATGAATTAATTTCACATGTACAACAAAACACCAAGGAGAACTCAGTAATGCAAAGGCCAGTGATGTAACTCAATGCATATACCAAAATTTTCGACCAGAAATACTTGCAACATGAATGGTGCGAAGAAAGCAACAGTGGAAAAACTATATGGATATTGAAACAGGCTATTGCAACTGTTGGTATACAAGTGTATATATACAAGTCCAGTCCAGTTCATGCACAGGAGCTCAAGAGCAGCCCAAAATCAAAACATATACAGGCAAAACTGGAACAACAGCATGCATAAGCACACTAGTGAATCATGACCAAAGGCCATAGTATCACTCAATTCAAATATAAAGAAGAATACCCTAATCTTAGTAAAAATAACAAGAGTAGTGGCAACATAGAGTATACCAGAATGAAAGCAATATCACTACAACATAAGAAACTGCAACCACCACAAGTATTCAAGGGCAAGACTGCAACGAAAATGCAGCCGCCACCTGAATACAAGGGCACAGCAAATACAAACTGCAAAAACAACATGTTGCAATTACACTTGAAAACTAATGCACAACATACATAAAAAATGAATAGCATCAAGGCACAAAGGCCACAGGTTGACAACAATTGAAATTTGCATGCAACCTGTACTCGGCAGTTGGGATAACAAGGACACACAAGTGGATTGTGCACAATTAGTGTCTAGCAAAAACAAGAACATAGGCAAGGCACCAGTACAACTACATGAACACAGCAGTATGAAGGTGAGGGCACCATAGATATGGCACCATAGCACATAAATACATGAATAAGTGATACAACAGTTCAGTATCAAAGAAACAGCCGAAGTCAAGTGCTACAGGTTACTGCATATCTAATATGCAAACCAAAGTTGCAGTAAACAACCAAAAGGCTCAAGTCAACATATATAATCCAATAATGCAACAAAAATTGAACTGCCGCCTCCGCAAGGATACAAGGGTAAACTGCAACAAATACTGCTGCCACCACAAGATCGCAAGGGCACAGGAATTACAAAGAAATCAAACAAGCAGCCTCAACATCAAAGACCATTACACTAAAACAATGTCCAAGTCATTCCAGCAAGTAACAGTGCAAACAAGTGCACATAAAGGCACCAGGGAGTATGCAACCTGATCATCAAGTGTAGGCAAGGTGAAGTCAATGCCCACAGTAATGGCATCAACTCCATCAAGTCGTGGTTCAAACCCAAAATGCAAGAAAATCAAAAACAGGAATGCAATACTGCTACATATACGTATAATCAAACTACGTGAAAACTGGCAGTAAGCAGTGCCAAAAGAATCAACAACCCAATTGTACAAGTGAAACCACCAGAAGTCAGGTCAAAATATATACAGCATGAATAAGCAGGTGGCAGAGCAAGGCCACCATTTAGAACAAATCGAAATAGCAACAAAACTACACTAGTTTGAAATATTCAGATAATAATGCCACTGCCTCGATAATTCTGGTGCAACAGGGAAGACAAATGCGCCAAAGACAGTATACTATATGGCCAAGATCAAACACAATTCATTTTCGAACAAAACAACAAGCTACACAGCACAAGAAAAATGAACTCCGAGCTCAAAGGCATCCAGTTCGAAGTCGAGTAAGGGTAACAATAGAATACATTTTTTTCTTCAAAACAAATTATTTTAATTCAAACAACTGCAGTTTTCAAGTGACAAAAGTCGACAATGTGCCAAGCAAAAATCAATGTCATGCTTTACCAAAATCGAACAAGTCAAAAAAAAAACGAAGCCGTGGCCAACTAATAACCAAAGTCCATAGAGTACAGTTTAGTATCAAAACAATGAAGATGGCCGAAGCCCACGAAAATTCATAACCACAAAACAAAATCGAACGAGAGGCATAGTACTAATTTGAAAAGAACCCAAAAACCATCGATCGAAGTTAACCAGAAACGAAAACGAATCTTGAAGAAGTCAGATAAATCTCAAACAAGCAACATAAATCGAACGGTGAGCAAAATGAATCAATAAATTTAAACAATTGAATACGAATGAAAATCACAGAATTCGAACCTTAAAATAAGCACGAGGTATGAATTAGATGCGAGTGGATCACTCACCTTGTTTAACGAACGCAAATAGAACGAGCCGCGAGCTACTGAAGTCGAAGCCCTTCGAATTGAACGAGCCCTAATTTTCAAGCAAGGGAAGACCAGAACAAGCCGCCATTATCAAGAGCACAGGAAAAAGGAACGGGCCGACATTATTTTCTTATTTCTTTTGTTTTGAATGATTTTGAAATTTTAGGGTTATCGAATGAAAATAAAACAAAGGGGGGACGTGATTTTAGGCTGAAACAAAGGAGAGTCGCATGATTTTGGGCGTGAGTTATGGCGTGATTGGATGCTGGTGTGAATTAGATTATCATATTTTATTTTTTTATTTTAAATTCAATTTGTTTTCGACACAAATTTCAACGCGTTTATGTGTCGTATGCTCTCATAACATCTCTGATAAATACAAAATTTGAAATCCGATAATAATTCAATATTCCGGATCCAATGGAACCAGTTTCGTCGAATTCCGAGACTGTGCCTCGGAAGGCTATTTTTAAATTCAGTTTAAACGATAAAATTTCAAAACTGAACAAATCACTTTCAAATTCAATTCTGAAGCTTCTATTAGCTTCAGTATTATCAATGTGAATTTTCTAAGCCTTTAAATTATTTTTAACCAGCTTAAAATTGAAGATTCAAATTTTATTCAACTTTTAACAGATTAAATTCTAAAATTTAATCGCCAAATTCATTCTGATAATTTGAAATTCAAGTCAAACCATCATTCAAATATTTAAAATTTATTAAATATTTTCAATTTAAATTGTTCAAAATTCAGGGTCGTTATAAAAAATTCAACATGAAACTGGAATCAATCAAGAAATTCAGGAAATGGAATATGTAGTGAAATTTAAAAAGGGCTGGAAAAAAAATACAGTTCTGTCCTCTACTTATAAAGGTGAGTAAATGGGATTTCGAAAACGGTTTAAAACCCGAATTTCTTTCATGTTCTTATGATGTTGATGGAATACTTGAATTGAAAATTGATGCATGTATGGATATGATGGTTGAATGCCTGTTGAGCGTTAATGTAGTTCTTATGTGATGATGACAGGATCCTTTTTCTTAATAAAATCAATAACTTCCTGTTGAATTCAAATTTGCTTAAAATTTGTAAACAAAGATTGTTTGTATTCATGAAATCTATCATCTAAAAATAGATATAGGGTTTTAAAGTGAATAATTTACTCATACCTTTCAAACTTGCAGTAAAAAGAAATTTGGGTCAAAAAATTTTTAATTCAAATTTGAGTTTTGATTTTATAATCGAATTGCAAATAAGAAATCTTGATTTCTGAAGCTTCTATCACGAATTTAGGATTAGTAATTTGTGAGAATTCGTGGTTTGATGTTTTCGGACATTTTGACCAAATTGCGACGAATTATGACGAGATGAGTGGTGTTGTTGGGCATGAAGATCCTAGTGAAGTCAGGGATCATGGGAAAAATAGTTTGGTGATTTATTTTTGGATGAGGTGGCTGGAATTGTCCGAAGTAGGGTTTTATACTTTGTTTTTGCCGACGTTGATCATTTGGGTTTCGCGGCGTCGTGATGCAACCAGAGGCGATCGCAGTTGTGGCCGAAGGATCTGGAGGACGTGGCGTAGCTAGGGTGGAGAACGTGGGTTGTTTCGAAGCTTTAATTGCCGTGGAGGGTCGGCTTTACTGGTGATGGTGTTTCGAACTAATGGGTTTGAAGGTCGATTTTCGATTTTCGATCGTCATTAGTTTTCTAGGTTGCACGATACGTTGTAGGGGTCGAGTGCGACTTGGTGGTGGCCGGAGAGGAGTTCGCCGTCGACCGGCGACGATGTGCACGTTAACGTGCACAGTTTCGTGCTTCGGTGGTGGGTTGTGGGAGAAAATGGATTGAGCTCGAAGCATGCATCGGGAGTTTGTGGTTCTGGCCCGAAGCAGGTTATGGGTTTGGGATACTCGAGGTTTTCGTTGGGTTACTCGAGATTTAACGCGAGTGTTTGCAGTGAGTTGCTCGTGTTCTGATTGAGCAAGGTTTTTATTTGTTTGGGTTGAGCAGTTTTAAGGTTTTTAAAATGTAACAGTAAGGTTTTTAAAAGTTATAAACAAGCTAATATGATTTTGTAGATGATACATGTTTTAAAACAAAAGTGAAACAAGTTTTTATTTATAAATTAAATTGTTTCAAAATTAAATTTTAAACATGTTTTATATATATAAAATTTTGAAAGTTTTAAAATAAGATAAGTGGATTTTGAAATGAAGTTTGTATTATACTTTATTAAATAACTTTGGAAAAGTTTTAAAAGATTCAAAAGTTTAATTTAAAATGTGTTTAAATTATAAATTGGTTTCTAAAATGTTATATTTTATTTTAAATAAAGTGTAATGATTTATGATTTGGAATCAATTATAATAACGATTTTCTTAAGTAATTTAGAACTTTGATTTAATTTAAAGATAATCAAATATATGAAGATAATTGGAATACTTCAATTATGATTAATTATTAAAAGTGTTTTGGTTAATATAAATAATTTAATTTAGAAAATAGGTTTCTTAATTAAGAATATTTTTAATATAGAAAATTAAAGAATCATCTAATTAATTTAAATGATTAATTAATAATTAATTAAGTAATTAATTAATTAGCGATTAATTCATGATAATCACTTTGAAGCTAATTAAGTATAATTACTGGGTGAAGTAATTAAGTGGTTAATTACTGCAGGTAATTAAGTAAAAGATAATTACTTTATGGAAGTAATTGAGTGGACGTGATTAAGGATTAATCACTTGAGTTATTAATTAAAGAATTAACAAATAATATTAATTAAAGGTTTAAATTATTTAATTAATGGTTAATTAATAAAAGGATTAAGAGTAATTAATTAAGTGATTAATTACTTGTTAATGTACTTAATTAAAGAGAAATTTAATTAATGGAAGTAATCATCATTAATTAATGGAAATAATTAATTAATTGTTAATTAATAATTAAAGGATAATTAATTTATATTTAATTTTTAATTACTCAATGTAATTAAAAGTAATTAATCAAATGTGATTAATTAAAAGTAATTAATTAAATGTATTTAATTAAAAGCAATTAATAAAGTATGATTAATTAAAGGTGATTAATCAAATGTGATTAATTTAAAAGGGTAATTAAGAGATAATTACATGGATAATTAAGAAGTAATTAATCAAGATGATTAATTAAAATTGTAATTAAGTAATAATTACTTAAAGTAATTAAGTAGTAATTAATCAATGGAGATTAATTAAAGTGGAGAATTAAGTGATGTTTATGAATTAATTTGTAATTAATTAACGAATAAGTAAACGGGGTTGATGATAATCCAAGTGATTAAGTAAGGAATTAATTTAATTTAGGATAAATTAAATTAATTAAGTTGGATCAAACCTTGTTATGGTTGATTAATGATTGGATGATAAATATCATTGGATGAGTTAATGATATTGGGTGATATTGGATGTCATTGGTTGATATGTGATGATGTGAATGTGATATATCTGAGATGTGATATATACGCTACTTTGTGATATGTATGGATGAATGTGATAATAGTGAATTATCTATCTGTGTGTTATGAATCATCCGTTTATATTAAAGTGATATTTTGAATATCTACTATTTAAAACCCTTAAGTACAACTTGGACATTAAAATGACGTTTGGATTCGGTTAAACCGGGATCGGGTTTCCATATTTGGATATCCGAAAACCACACTGATCCAAATTAAACATTAGGTCGTGAATCCAAGTGGAGTGCAACTGAAGACTCGAGGTGTAAGAACTATTCATCAGTATAACTCTGGGGGTGATTCCGTGATGAGTTTGACACAAATAGTGCTTACAGATTCGAGATAGTGATTCAGAATGCAAGGGCTATGGTCGTTCACTCTGAGGGTGATTCCAAAATGAGTGCAACGAGACAGTGCTTTCGGTTCCATTCGAACCCGGAATGAACTTGTATGGATTGAATGCTTTCAGAACATCGTCAGGTGGACGATGAGCATTCTAAGATAAATGTGTCCGATGAAGGTAATCGCAGCCTCAAGCCTCATCAACCGGGAATGGCTGAAACAGGGGAGGTGCAGCAAGGTTAAGTGGGTCATGCCCAAGTAGGACGAGATTCATCCCTATCTAGATGTCCCTTCTTATTTCCGCTGTGTGGACATTTGGATCTGCAGCCAACTGCGGGGTGGTCTTGTTCGGGACTGTTCAGTAAGGAATGGTCCCGGCCTGGTGTTGCAGGGGAGCGGGCGTACTCCTCGTTACGGTGATCTAGGCCACGTACTGTGACGGGCGGTACCCCAGTAGCCCTGCCATTGTTGGAAACCCATTCTTCCTACGAAACCCTACGGTTTTGTTTGTATTACCCACTTTTGTGGCTAGTAGCTGGAATTTAATCATGTAACAATTTCGGCTATTTCATATTTATTTGAAAACCTTAGACACTATTATAATATCACTGGATTTCCTATCAAATGTTTTGGTTAGCGTAAGGTAAAAACTTTTCCATGTTTATGTGTGGGAAGTCTTACGTGATACCTTTTCTTTTCAAAGGATTTTCTAAAGTTAAGCAACTTTAAACCGTTTACTCACACCAGACCCCTGCCTGACCCGAGTGTTTATTTTCTGTTTTATTAAACTCTTGGGTACTCATATTATGTATGAGTAGTCAAGTGATTCAGGTTATCCTTGACGAATTCTGAAGTAGCTTTGGAGCAGGAGGCTTCAGCATGTAGATATATAGATAGAGTTTCCGCTGTGTGTTATTCTGTATAGTTGTTCTTGTATTGTACATTAGACAGAAATGTTATATAACTGTCTAAACAAGATGTAAGTTGTGTACTCTGATGTATATGATACTATATATATGTTATATATTATAATTCATTCGTTCTGCTGTGAGATTCTGATGTGTTGTTTTTCTTTCTTCTCTTTCTTTTCTTCTTCTATCTCTTTCTTTCTTAAATAGTGATGCGATTTTCTGGTGTTAGAAAGTTGGGTCGCTACAGTTGGTATCAGAGCATTAGGTTGAGTGAATACCTAGGCTCTAGAGTGGTGTCTATCTTAAGAGAGCATACTTGTAATTTATACATATATATATTTAAATATCTACCTAATTTGTTGGGTTATCTGTTCGGATTTTCCAACATAGGTTATAAATGTAGATAAGGTAGGAGTGTGTGGAACACGACTACCACTAATGGAAGAGGTTCATATGTTGTGGTTGGAAGTGTGTCTGTCGAGATTGTAGACCTAATACCGCCTCGAATAAGCTTTGTAGATTGGTAAAAGGATTTCATTGATCCCAGAGGAAGTATTTTCAAGGATTGGAGTATATTCTTGGAGTGTGAGGTTGATTTTCTCTCGAGTGAGCAGGGATGTCCAAGAGTTGAGTCTGTCAGCTGAGCAGAACTAGGTGATGGTATCTTGGTGACTTCAGGAAGGAATAGCTGTATGGTGTGATGCAGTATCTGTAACGACTCGGTATTTTCAACCATTCGCATCCATTATAAATACTTATAAACTGTAAATCAACTCAAGTGAACAGTAACAAAATGGATCAGTAACTCAAAGGATGCTTGGGACCGCCCATCCTCTAAGGATCCGTTAAACTATTTACTATGTAGTAATATACGCTATATACGGTAGTGTCTAATCAGTAAAGTATAATCATAAAGAAAATAGCGTTAAGGGGATGGTGAACCTTAACGCGGTCGGATCTTTAAAACCAAAATCGTAGTGGGCTCAATATAAGGATATGACACGACACGCAAGGAAATGCCAGGGTGGATACACTGTTTGCACTCCCGGACCGGTGGTGACGGCAAGCCAGCAGCTTCCGCCCACCTCGAACAATACCCCCGAATCAAAGTGGTGCCACCGAATCAAATCACAACAGTAATAGAATAGTTTCCGATGGAGCATGCTCGATGAAAGGGTGCAACCCTTTGTGTAGCCCGATATAGCTCCTGTTTTAGTCATATATGCCCACTCACGGGAGTTGGGTCCACGTAATATACCTCGAGAACGTCGCCACCATCCTACTTCATTCTGGAATCTCCACCGCGTACACAGTTGTTAAAGTGGTTTTCGGTATTGGCCGGCTATAAGACAATATCTGATCCCGGTCTCTTTAACAACCAATCGTTATTATAACCCGTAGTTATAACTTTAAAACAATATTTTATACTTCAAAATAAAATATCCTTTTCAGTCCAAATCATTATCGAAATAAAGATTAAATCATTTCCAAAACCATTTCAATATATCATCGTAAAATATCTTTCAATTCAAATATTTATCAAAATAAATATCAAGTCATTTCTAACCATTTCGATATATTAAATTTTCATACCCTTTCAACACTACCTTTCAAATAATCAAAATATCATATGTTTTCAAAACCACATTTCACTTATTTAATATATCAAAATATCATATCCTTTCAAAACCACATTTCAATCATTTAATATATCAAAATATCATATCTTTTCGAAACCACATTCATTTCAAATCATTATTCATTTTATTAAATTTAAAATATCATTTCAATCCATATTTCAAAACAGTATATATTCCAAAAATCATTTTTAATCATTAAAATGAAGTTATTATGTTTAATAATTAAATTATTAAATTTCCAAAATTTTCGACTTCCAAAGTTCATTTATTCACTTAAGTTTATCAAAGCAGTGAAAATTCACTTTTCGCATCATTTAGAAAACTTATACGGAAAGTTACATTCAAAACAGTTCAATTTAACAAAAGACAGCATTTTAAAATGTTATACTAGGTTTACTTAAATTTCGAATAACTTAGTTATATTCAAAAATTATAGAACTTACAAAGATTGCTATAATAGCTTTTAATTCAATTTAGCTTTTTAGTTCATTATCATCAACTACAGCGTTTACAAATGCTGTAATATCATTTACATTGTAATTAATAGCATTTCAAACATGCGGTCAATTAACTTCAAATATTCAATAAAATTTCTCAACCAGTTATATTTTTATTGAAAACATTTTTAACTTATAAAATCATACATTTTCACATTTATAACATCATTTAATTTTCCTTAAGTTCATGATTTTATAAAGTTAAATTTCCATTCAAAAATCAAGATTTAATAATAATCCACTTATTAAAATGCAATGTTGAATTTTAAAATCCATTACATTAAATTTCAACTTAACACTTAAGTTCAAATTATCAAATATAACTTAGTTTTATTTTTATTTGCTTAACTAAAAGTTCACTTTACGTCAATTTCATAAATTTCCAATTCTAGTTATATTTCAAAGTTTCAACTTACAATATTCATTCATTTCACATTTCAATTTTATTAAAAATCATAAATATGATAAAAATCATTTTAAATTCATTTAAATTCAAATTATCATAAATTTATCATAATTTCATACTCAATTAAATTTCCAATCAAAATTAGATCAAAATTTCCAAAATAACTTACGTTCAAAATTTCTAACTTTTTCATTAATTCATTTCACATACAATTATTCAGAAAATCAATAATATTTTACAAAAATTTTATTTTTATTAAATTTCAAATCAAAATATTATAATAATTAAATTTCTAAAATATTTTAAATTTTTTAGAAAAGCATATTTTAACTACGGGCCTGTATATAATTTTCTACGCTAGGTAAAGTGATATGAGTAATATATCATTTCAACCCATAATTTAAAAAGAAAAATCCGGGGTTTATCATTTCAAACCCGCAATCCCAAGTCAAAATGAAAAATTTAAAACCATTCAGGCCTATCATTTCAGCCCATAACATTTTTTTCTAACAGGGAACTTGAAGTGTGATCATATGCAGAAATAATATAAACAAGGTCAATATCACAATATACAGTCATATATCAGATGTCAGGTGAAAATTAACAGTTTTAACATGGTAATAATATGGTAATAACATTGCATAGCATATCATATGATCATCATTAACTTGCATAAACATTTTTATTACTAAACACTTGTCATCAATTCACTTTTCATAAGTATAAATGTCAGAGTGAGAAAGACTCACTTTTTCAAAGCTAGAGACCAAAACAACATACAAGCACGACTCCAAAGGCACGACAAGCACAATTGCACGACTTTTGATTTGAGTTGAAAGATAGCCAAGATATGATTTTGTATCAACAACCCAAAACAAAACAAACAAGACAATATATAAACATTCAACATAAAATAACATTGAAACAATTTTGAAATACAAAGCAAAATGAACAAGATAGATTGGACCTTGCTTCAACCACTTCAATGCTTGGCCTAAGGGACACTTATGCTTGGCTATGATGATGCTTTGGCTCAAGTATGACATCATATAGGTCAGGTTTAACATCATATAGGCAAGGCAAAAAGTGGAGATGAAGGTGTAATGGTGCAACATAAAGCATATATAGGGTCTAGGTTAAATAAGTTGAGTTTTTGTGACATTCTTGGCTCGGCCATGGGCATGTGGTGGCTTGGCCATGCTTGTAAAGGTCTGGACAGTAGCTGGAGCAGCGGCCAAAGGTGGTGGAGTGGCTGGTGGTGGTGGCTAAGGGGTGGACAAAGCAAGATATGGAGGGTAGGTGATGATATGTGTGGTCTAGGCAATGTTTTAAGGAGTTTTGTGGAAGTTTTGTGGTGCTAGCTTCAATGGATGGGCACGGCTTGGTCATGGTCTGATTTCTAGAGGGTGGTGGGTGATGTGGCAGAGGGTGGAGGTCAGGTCAGAGGTGGTGGAGGTGGCTATGGTGGTGGTTAAGGTGGTGGTTGAAGGAGATGAGGCAAAGGTGGTCAAACTAGCATTGTTCAAGGGCATTGTTGCATTTTTTTGGAGTTTTGGCACCATGGTGGGCTCGGCCTTGGTCAAGACCAGAGGGGTAGCTGGTGATGATGGCAGGGAAGAGGTGTAGGAGGTGGTGGCCGTGGCTATGGAGGAGAGGCCAAGCAATACACATGAGAAAACAAGGCAAAATATAAGAAAACAATGGAAAAAGAAGAGCAAAAAGAAGAGGAAAAGAGGAGCCATTACCAAACCTTTCTAGCCGTGAAAAATGAAGTGGAGAGGAATGTTTTCTCGTGAAAATGAGGTAAGAAATGCACAGCTACAATAAAGAAAGGAACGGTCAAAGGAAATTAAATCTATTAATTGGAAAAGAAACGGAAGAAGAAACGTTAAAACGGTTTTACGTTTCTTTGCTTTCTAACCTTTTAAACTTCCTATATATATTCATATACATCTTAAATAACTGAAAAAACTTATAAATTTCAGTTATAATTCGAAAATATAACAGATAAACAAAATATTAATAATTAATTATTAATTAGATATGATTAAAATAAGAAAAATGGCACAGAAAAATGAAAACTAGACTTAGGAATTAGAAATAACTTCAATATACTTTGGAAAAATTTACTTTAATTTAAATACATGTAAAATGAATAAAATAAAGTAAAACACAGCAAATAAAAGTGAGTGCATAAAATAAATAAATAAATTTTAATTATATATAATTAAATTAAGAAAATGGCTTAAAATTGTAGACTAGGCTTTATAAGTTTCAATAAATTCAAATAAACTTTAGAAAAATTATATTATCATTTTAAAAATACTTAAAAGTCAAAATATACATAATATAACATATTATCACATGTTAACATAAAATAAAACCAAGAAGAAGTAATTTATACAATTTAAAATAGTCATTGTTAAATAACCCTATATACGCACAATATTGTAAAGGGTATAACTTTCACAATTTACATCCGATTTCAACGAAACGAAAAGTGGTGTTCTTAGAATTTTATGTACTTTCATAATAAAAGAAAAAATTAAAATTTTAAACTTTTAAAATTTTAAGTTGAAAGTCACAATTTGACTATTTTGACCAAAATCAGCATTTCAGGCAAATATTCAACTTACACAAGTTTGGAATTATAACTCATATAAAAATCAAGATTATATTAAATAATAAATTTAATCATTTCAAATAGGTAAAATAAGTTTTTAAATCAAAATCTTACATTAAAAATAATTAAAATATACAATAAAATAATTACAAAATACAAGGTTGTTACAGTATCCATAGATGGTTCTGAAGATGTTCTTCTGAAGCAAAAATTAAGATGGTGTTGGAGGAACAGTTGATGCCTACTGCAGGGAAGATTCAGATATTTAGAGATTTACCGGATCTCAGGTAAGAGTGGTTGTCTTATCTATATTGAAGTATGAGACTAAGGTCGATGAGTTACCTTATTTAGGACATGGTCTCATTGTTTTCCTTAAGAAGAACAAGTGATTGGTGTTTGATTTGGAGCCGAGTTTCTAAGGACATGTCTACCCGTCTCAAGGATTTTTGGTGGAATTGGGTGATAGTTTTGTGTTGCAGGAAGCTTGTGGTTAAGGATGATCTTTTGGCTTGGTAGTATCATTGAAGTGAAGTTTGAAAGTAGCAGCGTGGATCCGTTTCTTCGATAATTCTGAAATCTCCAGGATTCTACTATCAGAAGACCAGGCAGATAGTGAAAGCTTATCCATTTCTTCGGGAGGCTCAACAGAGTAGGATATTTGTTGGAGATGATTTATCAGCTTTTCTGGTGGATAAGCCATGCTTGAAGATTGATCTTGATTAGGAAAGCTTTTATAATTGGGAAGATAGTTCTTTGGAATCTGAACTGAGTGGGATCGCAAAAGTGACCTACGATTAGTTTGGGAAATCTTTGAGTATTCTTTGGTTTGGAAATTGAGGCATCTCATACGAAGGTAAAAGCTATGAAGTAGTCAGTGATTTTCCAGATGTTTTTGAGGAAATCAGAAGTCTACCCGAATTGGAGAATGAGTTTTCTTATCGACCTGGATTTCAAGAGCAATACTGATGGTTCAACCATGTAGAGGGATGACTCTTAGAGCAAGAAGAAGTTGGTGAGGCAGCTTAGGATTCTTTGGAAAAGGATTGAGCACCTAGTTCTAGTTGAGATTCTGCTGGGATGTTTTGACCAAGTGAAATGGGTCACTAAGATTTTATGAGTTGGATGAACAGTGTATGGATAAAGATTATGCTCGAGTTCTTCGATGGCATTCTCATCTACTCCAGATCAGAGTTGTGCAGCGAAAGCGAGATAACAGTTATTTTAAAGTGGGAGCAACCAGAAGTTGCAATTTTCTTGGATTAAGGGATTTCTACAGGAAACTCAAGTATGAAGGAATTTTCTGGATTTGAAAGGCAAGGCTGTCAAGCACAACTGTTTGGCTATTACAGATAAGAGATGTAGGTTTGAAGTCCACTAACGCTTGTGGAGTAGAGTTGTGTATTTGGATTTTAGCAAATTTTTGGGAGAGTCATTTTGTGGGGTAGGACCTGAAAATTGGTTTGATTTTGGTCCAATCTGGTTCATGAAGCAATCAGCAAGGGTTAAGCTGATTAGGAATATTGGAGGTGACTCAGAGCATCAGAAGAGTTGTGCAGTTAAGAATTGAGAAAATTTGGAATGTGAAGTTGGAATTTGGATATTTTTATCCGATCAAAAGAGATGAGAGATTTGGTAAAACTGGAGGGCTAGATCCGAAAGTATTTTGAGTTTTCCTGTGTTCTCTGAAGATTAGATTTTGGATTTACATGATTGAATTGCCAGTTTGGATAGTTGGAATTCATTGTATTTCACATATTTCTGAGAAATATGTTTATGATTCATCGAGTGATAGAATCAGCAATTAAGAAGGTTTTGGCAGTTGAGCTGATCTTGAGTTTAGTCTGATATCTTGTTCAGATTTGTAGATCAGATGTGGGAGTTCTTGGTTATAGTAGTATGGTTACTTAAGATTCTGTAGAGCGAGTATTCCAGTATAGGTACTTGGAAAACTCTAGATAATATTAGGAACTTCTGTCCAGAATTTTGTCTGGATAATTAGAATTATTTGTTTGAATTGGTTGCTATGGTTGCTATGATTGATAGTATACGATTTATAGTGTGATTGCTGTTTGAAGTTAAATTTTTTTTGGTTTATTAAATTATCTTTGCTTTTAAAATTTCGAGGACAAAATTCTTTTAAGGGGGGAGGAATGTGATGACCCGGAATTTTAAGCAAAATCTATTTAATAATCTTTGATAATAATTAAATTGATTTGATCATTTTATATTAAAAATTGACAAGTTAAAATTATTTTAAAGGCCGATAATAATAATCTGTTAATATCTATCAATATTTTTCCTAACAGTATAAATTGGCAAGTTTAATTCTTTTGAAAACTAATAATAATTTAGTTTGGAAATATTTATTTTGGCAATTTAAAATTGGTAAGATTTATTTTTTTCAAAAGTTAATCAAAATATTTTCTATTTATAATATATATATATATACATATATATATATATATATATATGTTAACGCTAAAAATTGAACGCTAACACCCCGGTGTGTAGAAGGTAATTGTGAAAGCACCACCCGTTGGTACGGGAACAAAATATAAGCAGAGAAATCACAGAGAAGCTATAAAAGACACAATATTTATAGTGGTTCGGCTTAAGATCTAGCCTACGTCCACTTTAAAGCTCTTTATTGCTGATTTGATTACAATTCTTTACAACAATCTTCAATTACAACACACTTAGACAAACGGCACAAACTTTGATATAGAAGAATCCCTCGAATGCATGGTGAATGAGTTAGATTTCCACTTGAGATTTGTTGAAATGTCTTTGGTGATTGGAGTGATAGAAGTGTTGCTTGAACGTTGCTTGAAGTCGAGTCAATGGCAGAGTAATGGCGTCCAGGAAGTCCGTCCCCAAAAGTCCCTTGAATGTTGGAGGTGGCCATGTATTTATAGGCAAATTTCTGGGCTGGAATTGTTGATCAAGTCATAAGTCGTGACCGACTCAGGATGAACCGTGATCGACTCAAGATGAGCCGTGACCGACTCACATACCACGAGTCAGCAGGCAGCGGCATAGATGTATCGGTATTAAGCTTGTTCCTTGTTCGCTTGAGTCGCCAGCGACTTATGGTAGGTCGTTAGTCATCCTGAGTCGTTGAAATCCTTAGGTCGGTCTGCCCCATGAGTCGCTAACTCCATGAGTCGTTAACCCGTTGAGTCGGTCTGCCCCATGAGTCGCTAACTCCATGAGTCGTTAACCAGTTGAGTCGGTCTGCCCCATGAGTCGCTAAGGTTATAACCCGGTGAGTCGTTATTCCTCCTGAGTCGTTGAGTCGTAACCCTTCAAGGCCGTTAAGTCGGTAACTCCTCAAGGCTGTTGAGTCGGTAACTCCTCAAGGCTGTTGAGTCGGCAACCAGATAAGTTGAGTCGCTGGCTTACTTCACTCTTTAAGTCGTATACCGTTTTGGTCGGGGCGCTGCCCCGCACCCCGCCGGGGGGCTGCCCCCTGGACCCCTGCGACCCGACCGGTCAGGTCGAACACCGTAGGCGGTGGCGTTGCCCCCGCACCCCCACCTTGGGGGGTTGGCACCCCCCCTGGACCCCCCCTCCGTAGGGGATCTTATCTGAAAATTCAATCAACAGAACTTGCTTTATTGGGAGGTTAAGTCGACCATCCTTCGAGATGAACTATCATTGGCTTCTCGGTCGATTTTTGATATCACGGCCTTGCTGAAAAAGCAGAGTTAACAATATATATATATTGATATATCTTGTAAATAGGAAGTTTTTAAAGTAATAAAGCTCTATATTAAAATTGTAATATATATGAATATATATATTATGATTTGGTTTGTGTTTCAAAATTTAATATAGTAATTATCAAATATAATGTTAAAATGTTTTTCCATTTGAAATATTTGACGCCCCACCTCTATACCCACGCTAGCCAAGAACACTACGGTGTAGTGCTGTCAACTAGCACAGAGAATAAGGCTGTTGAGGAGCGGCCATCAATAGTTGGCCTTACACTAGTATTGGTTATCTCGATAGGAGTGATATATATATATATATATATATATATATATATATATTCTTTCATTTTTCATCTCTGATTTATTTTCTCCCATCGAAATACCCCAATTCCAGTATAAAACGAACTACGATGGTTCATAATAGTTTAGAACAGTAAATATAAAATAATAACACAGATAAATATAAATGCGGAACACAGATAAAACAGAAATTCTCATATATACAATAACTGATGTCAGTTACAATACATTTGACACGGTACATATGATACAATTACAACAGTCGACTCGGGAAGTTACATATACAAGTACATTAACGTATATAATATACATGAATACATATCTTCCTATACAATCATACAGACTACTACAAATAACGACGACTACTCCAAAAGATATGAAAGAACTTCATAGCTCTAGCAGCAACCCAAAGCAGAATATCTACAACCTGAAATACTCGGTCTGACTCGAGTATTAAATTCAAAAGAAAATAATACTCGGGTCAGTCTAATTCAAACTCAGTTATTAGTGCACAGAAGCAATAATAATCAAATAATGAATAGACGACAGTAATTAAACCAAATCAGAATGCAATTCAGAATATTGAATTGAAATAAACAGAACAGTTCAAACCATTGAAATATCAATTAAAATATTAAGATGAGTAGGGCTGCAGTACACGCACGCGTGTACTGCCTCGCCACTACAGCACATGAACTACGCAAAAGATTAATAAATCAAAACAAAATAGAATATCACAAAACCATACCGTGTGGCTGCAGTTCACGCTTGCGTGCACTGCTTTGCCACTATAGTGATGTCGTACCCAAAAACTCAATACCGTGTGGCTGCAGTTCACGCTTGCGTGCACTGCCTTGCCACTACAGTAATGATGTACACAATCGGGCACAAGGTCAAACCCAAAATAAAAATACGGGTTCAACACAGGTGAAATTCCAAAATCAATATGAAACTCAGGTGCAATAAAAATTGAATAGTGACATGCACAAACATAAGAACATGTAAGAGAAACATGTCGTAACTACAAAGCTAAGTAACTTACGAAATGCAGAGGTCAAGTCAGTGGCTCAACACAACTGCGGCAGCAACAACAGTGCAGTAGTGCACAGAGAACTCAACAAGTCCAGTAAGATAACCAATATAACAAGCTAAATGTTCAAGCTACTGCACAATGCAAATGAAGACCGGTCCACAAGTATACCCAGTCACACGCATATATATGATCATGAGGCTTCACAGTGTACAGACCATATGAAGGAAATGCACATGTTAATTGGATAGCAAGTGCCACCTAATGATGTAAGAAAATGAACAGACAGGATGGAATTAAATCACTGGAAACCTCACAACCAACCAAGTCAGACTTCACTAAAACAATGGACCAGTGCATAGTGACAGTAAGGAATGTATGCAACAATGTAAACATGGAATGGAATGCAACTACAAGGCATGAAACCATAATGAAACAGATCAGTTTTGAATACAAGTCAAAACTAGGGACATGTAACAAATGAATGGTCGGCTACAAGTAAATGGTCAAAGACCAGTTCACAAGTAAGAAGGCATAAACCCACACCAACATAGTCTGCATATGCACATGAAGGTCAATGTAAGTTATATCAATGTACACCATCAAAAGAAATGAAACAAGACCATTGATCAAGTGAAGCCTCATCCAAGACACGGTGCAGACAAAAATTTAACTCGAAGGAGATCAAGTTCAAATGCCAGTTCACACGAATATGCAAACATGCTACATGGAACAGAGATGAAACCCAAACAACAACATCAAGTGGCAGTTCTAACCAAAGAATAACATAATATGAACAAGGTACATAAAACAGTGAGACAGTGGCTCAATATAAATGTACAAGTAGTCAAGCATCAGCTCAGACCAGAGCAGTGTAACTCACATTGGAGCATATATACGCAACAAAATGAAGGCATGAAAACAACACAGCAATGAACACATTGGAGCTGCAGTAATGCCATTCACACACACATATATACATACATATATGTATGTATATACGTAGTGATAACCAGCAGACATTTCATAAGAAATAATTAGCAAACTACTGCAAATTTAAAAGAAAAAACTTTATTCAAATGCCAAGTTTCAAAAATACTCATCTGTACAACCAGACGACAAAATAAAGAGCAAATATAAATTCGAATGTGTAAATACACCAGAAATTCGACAACAAAACAACAAAGGATCAAGTAGAAAGCATTCTTGAAACAAAAATGCTCACTGACTCAACTATCACAAAATACAGCACAACCACCAATATCAATGCAACGATGATGGCCGAAAACACAGCAGTGAAATTTAATATGCCAAGTGAATGTACAACTCAATGCAATCCCAACAGCAATGCGCATGTATCATGAAACCAAAGTGAGTGTGCAAGTGCAGACAAATGTAAATTCAAATACATGAAATCTCAAGCCTATGCCGATGCTACAGGGATGGACAAAATTAAACAGTGCTGTGTTGGCTGAAGCCAAATGCAAAATGGAGGGTATGCAACATGATGAAGCAGTGTAGAATCTCAAGTCAAGGCCGCCGAGGTGCAAGAAAATTCACAAAACCAAACTTACCAGAAATAAAAATCATGGTAGTCAAAGAAATCAACTCCAAGGTCAGAGAATTCAAGGCCTTGGAAGTCACCATAAAAATGTAACTAAAACTCACTGTCTCAAAATCATCTCAAGGCAGAAAAATATCGACATCGAACAAAAGAAATCAATCGAAGCTGAATACTACGAAAGCATAACAAGCAAACGAGGTCGATCGAATTCGAAATAGATGTGAGTAATATAAATTACTCACCTGGTTTACCCAATCGAAGCAGCCGAAGTAACTAGGAGATCATCGAAGTCGAAAGCCCTAATTTTCACCGAGGGACGAAAAAGAGGGGCGAACGATTGAGCAGCCATTATTTTCTTCCCTCGTTCGATTTTTTTTTTTGTTTAGGGTTAACGAAAAATGAGATGATAAGGGTGCGGTCGAATTCAATTAAGAAGGGAACGGCATCACAAAGGAAAATGGGCCACCATTTAATTTCTCAAAGCCCATCAAACTTTACAACAATTTGTAATTTAAATTTTAAAAGACTTCAAAATGGCAATTGACGAAAATATAAATCGTTTTAACGTCGATTATGAATTGACACGAATATCGGGTTGTTACAGACTCCCCTCGTTAAAGAAATTGCGTCCTCGCAATCATAAGGAATAAATGGACAAATGGTAACAACCATAAAGAACATCATCACAAGATGAAGAAATTAGAAATAGAAAGTTCACCATATAGAGCATGAAAGAGAAAGCCTGAACGTGTTTGCTCGATGAATTCTCTGGATTCCTAAGAGAAATCCATAGAATTTGAGAACCATTGAGAATCTCCACAAGAGAAACATCTTTATTTCGAAGGTGCTACACCCCCGAAGCAATGATGTGAATATAAGGTTGCTCAAGAATAGAAATCGGAAATCCCTAAGGCATTTCCGTAATTGGAAGACGTGGAAAACATCATGAATAGCAGAAAATCGAGTCGGTACACCGGCGTAGTACAATATAAACGCCAAAGAAATCTTTTAATTTCATAAAAGAAATTCACAAATTATCAACAAAATCTAATTATCAATAGATAATTCAGAAATCTCAAATCACAAATATTCGATTATCAAAAACGATAATCAAATCAACAAGTATTCGATTATCAAAATCGAAAATCAATCTTAAATCACAAATATTTAATTATCACAATTGATAATCAAATCTCAAATCGCAAATGTTTAATTATCACAAGCGATATTCAAACCACAAATATCTAATTATCACAAGCGATAATTAGAAACAATAAATATCTGATTATCAAAAACGATAAATCAGAAACCATAAACATCCAATTATCAAAACGATAATCAGAAATTACCACAACGGTAATCAAATTTCAAATCACAAATATTTAATTATCACAATTGATAATCAAATCTCAAATCGCAAATGTTTAATTATCACAAACGATAATTAAATCTCAAATATCTGATTATCACAAGCGATAATCAGAAATAGCAAATATCTGATTATCACAAACGATAATCAGAAATCACAAATTTTCAATTAACGAGTCCGAAATTAACCGAAATAGCAAACGCACATGACCCATAACCACGAGTTTTACTAAATTGTTTAATTCACTTCATCGTTTCCTTGAAAGTGCAAAATTGTGTATTTTAAATAAATAACATTTTACGTTCTCAAACGGACAAGTCCGGAATTAAGCGAATCAGTAAAAGAAAGGGGTCATAGTCCTCGATTTTTCTGAAACGTTTAATTCGCTTCCTCATTCTTTTGAAAGCACAAATCGTAAAAATTTTGAAAACAATTTTGATTTATATTTTGAAACATTTTTTAAAACACGTGATTAAAACAGCGACATCAGTAGCAACTTCGATAAGTGAATCTTCATTCATCAAAAGTGTCACAAGAATCTTCTCAAAGATAGAAAGGGATATCATACCCTAAACTTGTATTCATAACAAGTCAATAACACACGAATTCACCAATGCACAAGAATTGATAAAACTTATCAATAGAAATCACGAAAATTGGTGAAGCACAAATTCTAGAAATCTACACAAGAAATCCAGAAATCACAAGATAAGAGTATGAGAACTCGAACGGGAGTATGAAAACTCGAACGGAGTATAAAAACTTAAACGGAGTATGAAAACTCGAACAGAGTATAAAAACTCAAATGGAGTATGAAAACTCGAACAGAGTATGAAAACTCAAACGGAGTATGACATCGAATAAAAGATATGGCATAACATAAATATCCTTAATGACATACTACTATAAGTATGTAAATAATGATCAACAGGAGATCAACCGATAAGAGGTATGGCATAAATATGAAATACCCATACTGACATACAACTATAAGTATGCAAATAATGATCAACAGGAGATCAACCGATAAGAGATAATCAATATCACAAGAATCTTCTCAAAGATCCAAAGAGGTATCATACCCCAAATTTGTACTCATGACAAATCAATAACATATGAATTCACCAATGCACAAAAATAGGTGAAGCATAAAATTTCCAGAAATCAACATAAGGAATCTAGAAATCACAGAAAAAGGGAAAGAGGCCTATCACATGACGGTCCGAAGAACAAGGGGAGCTACCCCACATGTGTGAATGGAATCACACAGATTGAGGTCAAGACTAACCAAAAAGCAGAAAGGTATGTGTGAATGGAATCACACAAGTGGTGTCTAGTCCGACCATCAGAACGATCATCATGATCAACGAGGAGTGTCAATTACACTAAGCATG
Organism: Allium cepa; assembly: GCA_030765085.1. Lineage (NCBI taxonomy): Eukaryota > Viridiplantae > Streptophyta > Magnoliopsida > Asparagales > Amaryllidaceae > Allium > Allium cepa. Next base: position 927,258,358 of record CM060939.1, read on the forward strand.
TGTGAATGGAATCACACAGATTGAGGTCAAGACTAACCAAAAAGCAAAAAGATATGCGTGAGTGGAATCACACAGGTGGTGTCTAGTCTAACCTTGCAATGAAAGAGACATCGCGCAATTGCTAGTCTAATTCATAAAGCGATCATCAAGATCAACGAGAAGTGTCAATTACACTAAGCTAGTGAATATAAAAGTTTAGCTTCATGTCCCATAACCACTAGCTTAACTTAAATATTTACGAACAAATTGTAGATCTTCACTAGAAAAATGTCACAAGTGGTTCAATCGAACAAGTCCAAAAATTAACCGACGAAGTAAACGCAAGCGTTTCATACCACTTGTTTTGCTAAGCCGTTTAATTAGATTTCTCAAACGAGTGAAATAAAGGTTTGTATATACTAATAGATTGGAAAACGGTTTAGGAAAAGATTTTGATATTGAAAATAAAGTTGAAAACATTTTGATAAAAGAGTTTTGATATTTACTACTAGTATTAAAACGTTTATATATTTTTTTAAAGTGACAAATCACAAAAATGATTGTAAAAACAATCAATCACAAGAATTCACATACGAAGACGTGAATAGAATCCAAAGAAATCGATACCGAATTCATCGAAAGGTATGTTCACAAAAATTCCCAAAGAAATGGTCATCAAAGTTGCTAATAAATGATAGCAACAAATCGGGGAAATAACGAAAAATCGATTAAATTTGGAAACCAAATCAATTCACTAAAATTCACATTCGAAGACGTGAATAAAATCCAAAGAATTCGATTCTAAATCCATCAAAGTAGGAATATCGAAAAATTCCAGAAATAGAAGTTTTCAAAGTCGACAAAGATGACAACAACTAATCGGAAAAGAAGAATCGATTGACAAATGGAATAACGAAACAAAATGAGCATAAATGCATAAATGACTTCAACAAAAATAAAAATCAAGTCAATGCCGAAGTCAACAATTAATGGCCATAATAGAGTACAAAACTATTCAACATCATCATCAAAGGACTCAACGGCAAACCAAGTCAAAGTCTTGGAAATCAAGAATTTAGAAATTTCTCAAAAACAAAGTGACCGAAGTCGAATGGAAATCAAGCCGAGGAAAACATAAAATATCAAGTTCGGAACCGCTGAGATTCGAACAAAATCAATCATCGACTAAATCGAATCAAAGCCGAAAACACAAGAATCAAAATCAAATGCATATGAATAAGCGTTAGGAATTCATACCTAACAATCAAAGTCAATCATATGCAAATATGAGAGATAAAACGTCGACAAACAGTTGTAACACATGTACTATCTAAGTTATGTTTTATATTTGTTCTAAACCCCAAGCTCTGATACCAAGCTGTGACGCCCCAACTCTATACCCACGCTAGCCAAGAACACTACGGTGTAGTGCTGTCAACTAGCACGGAGAATAAGGCTGTTGAGGAGCGGCCATCAATAGTTGGCCTTACACTAGTATTGGTTATCTAGATAGGAGTGATATATATATATATATATATATATATATATTCTTTCATTTTTCATCTTTGATTTATTTTCTCCCATCGAAATACCCCAATTCCAGTATAAAACGAACTACGATGGTTCATAATAGTTTAGAACAGTAAATATAAAATAATAACACAGATAAATATAAATGCGGAACACAGATAAAACAGAATGTGACGACCCAAACTCGATGTCCGATAAACGACATCAAATTCGCATCGTTGGAGCTTATAACAACAATTAGATGAATATAAAACAGCGGAACAGAATCAATATCATAAATAACATCACTGTTACAACATCAACATAATATCCATACTACAACAGAGTATATAATACATACTCCATAATCTCTAAATACAACATCATGATAATATAACAGTGATCATATATCCAAAAGTTCTCAAGTGAGAGAGGTGATAACGAACTCCCAAAAGCTAACACCTGAAATCTCCAAAAGCTCCTAAGATATCTCCAAGATAAGAGCTCCAAAATACTGCTACTCCAAAATAACCTAAACCTGCTACTAGGCTGCCCGTGTGGAAATAGTGGGCACCCAGAGTTTAGGAAAGAAAACAATAAACTCCGGATCAGTCATGGGACTGGTATGAGTAAACAAAAACAATTGCATTTAAATAAAACAAGATTTACAAAAGAATTTTTGGAATGCTTTTAAAAATGGAACTACCATAAGACCTCCCACCACACACACAATGCAAACGCAGAATTGGAGGAGATTTCTTCTTATGATAGTTCCATTTTTAAAAGCATTCCGAAAATTCTTTTGTAAATCTTGTTTTATTTAAATGCAATTGTTTTTGTTTACTCATACCAGTCCCATGACTGATCCGGAGTTTATTGTTTTCTTTCCTAAACTCTGGGTGCCCACTATTTCCACACGGGCAGCCTAGTAGCAGGTTTAGGTTATTTTGGAGTAGCAGTATTTTGGAGCTCTTATCTTGGAGATATCTTAGGAGCTTTTGGAGATTTCAGGTGTTAGCTTTTGGGAGTTCGTTATCACCTCTCTCACTTGAGAACTTTTGGATATATGAGCACTGTTATATTATCATGATGTTGTATTTAGAGATTATGGAGTATGTATTATATACTCTGTTGTAGTATGGATATTATGTTGATGTTGTAACAGTGATGTTATTTATGATATTGATTCTGTTCCGCTGTTTTATATTCATCTAATTATTGTCATAAGCTCCAACGATGCGAATTTGATGTCGTTTATCGGACATCGAGTTTGGGTCGTCACACAGAAATTCTCATATATACAATAACTGATGTCAGTTACAATACATTTGACACGGTACATATGATACAACTACAACAGTCGACTCAGGAAGTTACATATACAAGTACATTAACGTATATAATATACATGAATACATATCTTCCTACACAATCATACAGACTACTACAAATAACGATGACTACTCCAAAAGATATGAAAGAACTTCATAGCTCTAGCAGCAACCCAAAGCAGAATATCTACAACCTGAAATACTCGGTCTGACCCGAGTATTAAATTCAAAAGAAAATAATACTCGGGTCAGTCTAATTCAAACTCAGTTATTAGTGCACAGAAGCAATAATAATCAAATAATGAATAGACGACAGTAATTAAACCAAATCAGAATGCAATTCAGAATATTGAATTGAAATAAACAGAACAGTTCAAACCATTGAAATATCAATTAAAATATTAAGATGAGTAGGGCTGCAGTACACGCACGCGTGTACTGCCTCGCCACTACATCACATGAACTACGCAAAAGATTAATAAATCAATACAAAATAGAATATCACAAAACCATACCGTGTGGCTGCAGTTCACGCTTGCGTGCACTACTTTGCCACTATAGTGATGTCGTACCCAAAAACTCAATACCGTGTGGCTGCAGTTCACGCTTGCGTGCACTGCCTTGCCACTACAGTAATGATGTACACAATCGGGCACAAGGTCAAACCCAAAATAAAAATACGGGTTCAACACAGGTGAAATTCCAAAATCAATATGAAACTCAGGTGCAATAAAAATTGAATAGTGACATGCACAAACATAAGAACATGTAAGAGAAACATGTCGTAACTACAAAGCTAAGTAACTTACGAAATGCAGAGGTCAAGTCAGTGGCTCAACACAACTGCGGCAGCAACAACAGTGCAGTAGTGCACAGAGAACTCAACAAGTCCAGTAAGATAACCAATATAACAAGCTAAATGTTCAAGCTACTGCACAATGCAAATGAAGACCGGTCCACAAGTATACCCAGTCACACGCATATATATGATCATGAGGCTTCACAGTGTACAGACCATATGAAGGAAATGCACATGTTAATTGGATAGCAAGTGCCACCCAATGATGTAAGAAAATGAACAGACAGGATGGAATTAAATCACTGGAAACCTCACAACCAACCAAGTCAGACTTCACTAAAACAATGGACCAGTGCATAGTGACAGTAAGGAATGTATGCAACAATGTAAACATGGAATGGAATGCAACTACAAGGCATGAAACCATAATGAAACAGATCAGTTTTGAATACAAGTCAAAACTAGGGACATGTAACAAATGAATGGTCGGCTACAAGTAAATGGTCAAAGACCAGTTCACAAGTAAGAAGGCATAAACCCACACCAACATAGTCTGCATATGCACATGAAGGTCAATGTAAGTTATATCAATGTACACCATCAAAAGAAATGAAACAAGACCACTGATCAAGTGAAGCCTCATCCAAGACACGGTGCAGACAAAAATTTAACTCGAAGGAGATCAAGTTCAAATGCCAGTTCACACGAATATGCAAACATGCTACATGGAACAGAGAGGAAACCCAAACAACAACATCAAGTGGCAGTTCTAACCAAAGAACAACATAATATGAACAAGGTACATAAAACAGTGAGACAGTGGCTCAATATAAATGTACAAGTAGTCAAGCATCAGCTCAGACCAGAGCAGTGTAACTCACATTGGAGCATATATACGCAACAAAATGAAGGCATGAAAACAACACAGCAATGAACACATTGGAGCTGCAGTAATGCCATTCACACACACATATATACATACATATATGTATGTATATACGTAGTGATAACCAGCAGACATTTCATAAGAAATAATTAGCAAACTACTGCAAATTTAAAAGAAAAAACTTTATTCAAATGCCAAGTTTCAAAAATACTCATGTGTACAACCAGACGACAAAATAAAGAGCAAATATAAATTCGAATGTGTAAATACACCAGAAATTCGACAACAAAACAACAAAGGATCAAGCAGAAAGCATTCTTGAAACAAAAATGCTCACTGACTCAACTATCACAAAATACAGCACAACCACCAATATCAATGCAACGATGATGGCTGAAAACACAGCAGTGAAATTTAATAACCAAATCAAATCAAGACCGAAGTGAATGCCAAGTGAATGTACAACTCAATGCAATCCCAACAGCAATGCGCATGTATCATGAAACCAAAGTGAGTGTGCAAGTGCAGACAAATGTAAATTCAAATACATGAAATCTCAAGCCTATGCCGATGCTACAGGGATGGACAAAATTAAATAGTGCTGTGTTGGCTGAAGCCAAATGCAAAATGGAGGGTATGCAACATGATGAAGCAGTGTAGAATCTCATGTCAAGGCCGCCGAGGTGCAAGAAAATTCACAAAACCAAACTTACCAGAAATAAAAATCATGGTAGTCAAAGAAATCAACTCCAAGGTCAGAGAATTCAAGGCCTTGGAAGTCACCATAAAAATGTAACTAAAACTCACTGTCTCAAAATCATCTCAAGACAGAAAAATATCGACATCGAACAAAAGAAATCAATCGAAGCTGAATACTACGAAAGCATAACAAGCAAACGAGGTCGATCGAATTCGAAATAGATGTGAGTAATATAAATTACTCACCTGGTTTACCCAATCGAAGCAGCCGAAGTAACTAGGAGATCATCGAAGTCGAAAGCCCTAATTTTCACCGAGGGACGAAAAAGAGGGGCGAACGATTGAGCAGCCATTATTTTCTTCCCTCGTTCGATTTTTTTTTGTTTAGGGTTAACAAAAAATGAGATGATAAGGGTGCGGTCGAATTCAATTAAGAAGGGAACGACATCACAAAGGAAAATGGGCCACCATTTAATTTCTCAAAGCCCATCAAACTTTACAACAATTTGTAATTTAAATTTTAATTTAAATTTTAAAAAACTTCAAAATGGCAATTGACGAAAATATAAATCGTTTTAACGTCGATTATGAATTGACGCGAATATCGAGTTGTTACAAAATATGTATATATTTGTATATATTAGAAATGGAAAATTGTATTGATTTGAATTTAATAAGTATTTGCAAACTTTAATATATATATATATATATATATATATAGTTTGTAAATTGGAAATTTTCATTTGATTTAATACTTTTGAAAATGATATTTAAGATTTAAAATTTTAATAACAAAGTTAATTTCTTATTTATTATAAACAATACTTTAAGCTTTTGTTTAATAAGATTTAAATTAAAGGTTCATTTGTTTAAACATTTCTTTCATTTTAATTTTATCATAAGATAAATTGTTTTAATTTTTTTACATAAAGAGATAAAATAAATTTCTCAAATTTATAAACATATGTTATATAGATTTGAATCAAAAGCATAGGTTATTTATTAATAAATGTTTATTTGAATTCACATGAATATTTATTGAAATCCAAAGCTTATTTATATAAAATAAATATACATTATAATCATGTAAATATTTCATAAATACTTATATAAGGCTTAAATAAATTTGTAAATAAGAAAATAACGTTTAAAAATATAAATTAAACATCATAACACTTGTAAGACATTTATTTAAACATAAGGACAATTCTAAATCAATATGCATAGGTGTAAATTAATTAATGCATCACAGTAGACAAGTGTCAATTCTCTTTAATTTAAAATCTAAAAATAAAAATATGATAAAAGGAAGAATTTTATTTTCAGCAAATTTCTTTCTTCATTCTCAACCAAAATGTAAATAAAAACAAAGATAAAAAATGAATACAAATGCAAATCAAAGATGAAAAAAAAGGAAGAAGAACAGGAAATGAAAATCTGAAACAAGGAAGATGATCTGGAATCATGAAATCAAAAAGCAAAGAAGTAAAACTGGAAAATTCAGCATGCAAAATTAGATTCAGATTCATCAGCAATTCAGATTAAAAATTCAACATGCAACTGGAATCAATCAAGAAATTCAGGAAATAGAACATGTTGTGAAATTTAAAAAGGGCTAGAAAAAAATACAGTTCTGTCCTCTGCTTATAAAGGTGAGTAAATGGGATTTTAAAAACAGTTTAAAACCCGAATTTCTTTCATGTTCTTATGACGTATATGAAATACTTGAATTGAAAATTGATGCATGTATGGATATGATGTTTGAATGCCTGTTGAGTGTTAATGTAGTTCCTGTGTGATGATAACAGGATCCTTTTTCTTAATAAAATCAATAACTTCCTGCTGAATTCAAATTTGCTTAAAATTTGTAAACAAAGATTGTTTGTGATCATGAAATCTATCATCTAAAAAAAGATATAGGATTTTAAAGTGAATAATTTACTACCTTTCAAACTTGCAGTAAAAGAAATTTGGGTCAAAAACTTTTGAATTCAAATTTGAGTTTTGATTTTATAATCGAATTGCAAATAAGAAATCATGATTTCTGAAGCTTGTATCACGAATTTTAGATTAGTAATTTGTGAGAAATCGTGGTTTGATGTTTTCAGACATTTCGACCAAATTGAGGCGTACTATGGCGAGATGAGTGGTGCCGTTGGGCATGAAGATCCTAGTGAAGTCAGGGATCATGGGAAAAATAGTTTGGTGATTTATTTTTGGATGAGGTGGCCGAAATTGTTCGAAGTAGGGTTTTATACTTTTTTTTTGCCGACGTTGATCATTTGGGTTTCGCGGCGTCGTAATGCAACCAGAGGCGATCGCGGTTGTGGCCGAAGGATCTGGAGGGCGTGGCGTAGCTAGAGTGGAGATCGCGGGTTGTTTCGAAGCTTTGGTTGCCGTGGAGGGTCGGCTTTACTGGTGAAGGTGTTTCGAACTATTGGGTTCGAAGGTCGATTTTCGATCATAATTAGTTTTCTGGGTTGCGCGATACGTTCTAGGGGTCGAGTGCGACTTGGTGGAGGCCGGAGAGGAGTTCGCCGTCGACCGGCGGCGATGTGCACATTAACGTGCACAGTTTCATGCTACAGTGGTGGGTTGCGGGGGAAGATGGATTGAGCTCGAAGCATGCATCGGGAGTTTGTGGTTCTGGCTCGTAGCAGGTTATGGGTTTAGGATACTCGAGGTTTTCGTTGGGTTACTCGAGATTTAATGCGAGTATTTGTAGTGAGTTGCTCGTGTTTTGATTGAGCAGGGTTTTTTTTTTGTTTGGGTTCGGCAGTTTTAAGGTTTTTAAAATGTAACGGTAAGGTTTTTAAAAGTTTTAAACAAGCTAATATGATTTTGTAGATGATACAAGTTTTAAAGCAAAAGTGAAACAAGTTTTTATTTATAAATTAAATTTGTTTCAAAATTGAATTTTAAACATGTTCTATATATATAAAATTATGAAAGTTTTAAAATAAGATAAGTGGATTTTGAATGAAGTTTGTATTAAACTTTATTAAATAACTTTGGAAAAGTTTTAAAAGATTCAAAAGTTTAATTTAAAATGTGTTTAAATTATAAATTGGTTTCTAAAATGTTATATTTTATTTTAAATAAAGTGTAATGATTTATAATTTGGAAATCAATTATAATAAAGATTTTCTTAAGTAATTTAGAACTTTGATTTAATTTAAAGATAATCAAATATATGAAGATAATTGGAATACTTCAATTATGATTGATTATTAAAAGTGTTTTGGTTAATATAAATAATTTAATTTAGATAATAGGTTTCTTAATTAAGAATCTTTTTAATATAGAAAATTAAAGAATCATCTAATTAATTTAAATGATTAATTAATAATTAATTAAGTAATTAATTAGCGATTAATTCATGATAATCACTTTGAAGCTAATTAAGTATAATTACTGGATGAAGTAATTAAGTAGTTAATTACTGGAGGTAATTAAGTAAAAGATGATTACTTTATGGAAGTAATTAAGTGGATGTGATTAAGGATTAATCACTTGAGTAATTAATTAAAGAATTAATAAATAAAATTAATAAAAGGTTTAAATTATTTAATTAATCGTTAATTAATAAAAGGATTAAGAGTAATTAATTAAGTGATTAATTACTTGTTAAAGTAATTAATTAAAGAGAAATTTAATTAATGGACGTAATCATCATTAATTAATGGAAATAATTAATTAATTGTTAATTAATAATTAAAGGATAATTAATTTATGTTTAAGTTTAATTACTCAATGTAATTAAAAGTAATTAATCAAATGTGATTAAATAGAAGTAATTAATTAAATGTATTTAATTAAAAGCAATTAATCAAGTATGATTAATTAAAGGTGATTAATCAAATGTGATTAATTTAAAAGGGTAATTAAGAGATAATTACTTGAATAATTAAGAAGTAATTAATCAAGATGTTAATTAAAATTGTAATTAAGGAATAATTACTTAAAGTAATTAAGTAGCAATTAATCAAGGGAGATTAATTATAGTGGAGAATTAAGTGATGTTTATTAATTAATTTGTAATTAATTAATGAGTAAGTAAACTGGATTGATGATAATCCAAGTGATTAAGTAAGGAATTAATTTAATTTAGGATAAATTAAATTAATTAAGTTGGATCAAACCTTGTTATGGTTGACTAATGATTGGATGATAGATATTGTTGGATGAGTTAATGATATTGGGTGATATTGGAAGTCATTGGTTGATATGTGATGATGTGAATGTGATATATCTGAGATGTGATATATATGCTGCTTTGTGATATGTATGGGTGAATGTGATAATAGTGAATTATCTATCTGTGTGTTATGAATCATCCATTTATGTTAAAGTGATATTTTTGAATATCTACTGTTTAAAACCCTTAAGTACAACTTGGACATTAAAATGGCGTTTGGATTCGGTGAGGCCGGGATCGGTTTTCCATATTTGGATATCCGAAAACCACACCGATCCAAATTAAACGTTAGGTCGTGAATCCAAGTGGAGTGCAAGTGAAGACTCGAGGTGTAAGAACAATTCGTCAGTATAACTCTGGGGGTGATTCCGTGATGAGTTTGACGGAAATAGTGCTTATAGATTCGAGATGGTGATTCAGAATGCAAGGGCTATGGTCGTTGACTTTGAGGGTGATTCCAAAATGAGTGTAACGAGATAGTGCCTTCGGTTCCGTTCGAACCCGGAACGGACTTGTATGGATTGAATGCTTTCAGAACATCATCAGGTGGACGATGAGCATTCTAAGATAAATGTGTCCTATAAAGGTAATCGCAGCCTCAAGCCTCATCAACCGGGAATGGCTGAAACAGGGGAGGTGTAGCAAGGTTAAGTGGGTCATGCCCAAGTAGGACGAGATTCATCCCTGTCTAGATGTCCCTTCTTATTTCGGCTGTGTGGGAAGTTGGATCTGCAGCCAACTGCGGGGTGGTCTTGTTCGGGACTGTTCAGTAAGGAATGGTCCCGACCTGGTGTTGCAGGGGAGCGGGCGTACTCCTCGTTACGGTGATCTAGGCCATGTACTGTGACGGGCGGTACCCCAGTAGCCCTGCCATTGTTGGAAACCCATTCTTCCTACGAAACCCTACGGTTTTGTTTGTATTACCCACTTTTGTGGCTAGTAGCTGGAATTTAATCATGTAACAATTTCAGCTATTTCATATTTATTTGAAAACCCTAAACACTATTATAATATCACTGGATTTCCTATCAAATGTTTTGGTTAGCGTAAGGTAAAAACTTTTCCATGTTTATGTGTGGGAAGTCTTACGTGATACCTTTTCTTTTCAAAGGATTTTCTAAAGTTAAGCAACTTTAAACCGTTTACTCACACCAGACCCCTGCCTGACCCGAGTGTTTATTTTCTGTTTTATTAAACTCTTGGGTACTCATATTATGTATGAGTAGTCAAGTGATTCAGGTTATCCTTGACGAATTCTGAAGTAGCTTTGGAGCAGGAGGCTTCAGCGTGTAGATATATAGATAGAGTTTCCGCTGTGTGTTATTCTGTGTAGTTGTTCTTGTATTGTACATTAGACAGAAATGTTATAACTGTCTAAATTGAGATGTAAGTTGTGTACTCTGATGTATATGATACCATATATATGTTATATATTATATTTCATTCGTTCCGCTGTGAGATTATGATGTGTTGTTTTTCTTTCTTCTCTTTCTTTTCTTCTTCTATCTCTTTCTTTCTTAAATAGTGATGCGATTTTCTGGTGTTAGAAAGTCGGGTCGCTATAGAGATAGTGATTGAGAATCAAACTAGAAGTAATCGAGTATGATTCAATGTTGATTTCGACAGAGTAATGATAAGAATATGTATTAAGAAATGAGGAAGAAGAAGAGGAGTGAAAACCAGAAAATTATGATTAAAAATTCGTTGAAACTAACCCCATTTATAGAAGAACAACAGCCATGACCATTCATGAAGAGTTATGGCGAATAGACACTTCTTTTTAAATTTGAATTTTTGAATCAAACTATCACCATGTTGACATGGTCATGCTAGGCATGTCGACATCCCAAAGGATTTTTTGGTGTTTTTGATTTTCTTTGAAAATAACCTTTATCTTATATAAAAACTATTTTAAACTTTATAAATATACTTGACTATAGTTAAAATTCATAAGTAAATATAAATAATAATGTATGTAGATTTTAACTATAATTTTATATTTAAATCTAAGTATAAATATTTAAAAGTTTTGTTTAAAATCAGAAGTAATTTGACTTTGAAAATAAAGATGTTTTTGAGGCTAAAATTATTAAAATCAGGATCGAGGGTTTTGAATCTTTTAAAAGGAAAGTTTTGAAAACATTTTAAAAACAAGATATAATTTTGAAAAATCATTTTGAATAAAAATTAGCGGATACAAAACAATGTTCCACTAGATTTTTCGTAGGTTCCATCCTACTTAGGGTTCCATCCCTTTAACAAGTTCGAAGTGGATTCCATTCCATGAATAAATTGGATTTTAAGATGCAAGTACTTTTCTATGAGTTTTAACAAAAATTCCTAATAATAAAAAATACTTATCCTTGAAACCTTGAACTCTTGATAGTCTCAATACTCATGAGTCTTCTATCTTGATATTTTATCTTGATATCTTGAATCTCTATACTGTACAGTCCTCATTCTTAGTACCTGCATGGTTAAATCCTGCATATACATATATATCTAAACTTATAATGTTAGTATTTATATTTTATAATCTATTCTAAGGTTGTTGTCATCAAAACCATCATCTCACGGACTAACAGCTACAACGTTTGATGGCTGAGGCTTGGGCTAAAGCAATTTTGAGTGAGTGTAATCCTTTTTTTATAAATCTGAAAGTGAGTATAACTTTTAAATTTTAATTATAGTGAGAAAATCCTTATTTATTTTCAATCAATATTTGCTGTTAAACATATGTTATGCTGTGAATTGGAAGGTATAAGCTTCGAGATAGTAATTGATTAGCCTAGATAATTTTCTATTTAAAAATACACACAAACACATACACACATATATGTATGTGCGCACTCGCGCATCACTGCTATGCTCGTTTTAGGTTTAAGTTGGAAGATCATGCCGTTCAAGTTGATAAAGGTGTTGTTAATGACCTATTTGAGAATGTAAACCTCATACAAAATAGATTGGGATTTCTAATTTTTTTAGAAGGAGTATACTACGATTAGAAAAATAAAATGAATCAAAGTGTTTTATATATATATAAGCATATTGGTTGATGTGATTATATTTTGATTGTGATTGAATTGTCGTCAGAAAATGTTTGGAATAGTTGGTTGCGATCAATGGTTGTTTAAATTGAATTATATATGGCTAGATGTTGGCATTTGGGTGTCTAAACTCTGGATGCCCAAAATTTTCTACACGGGCAGCCTAGAGTCAGATTATCATTATTATGGAGCGAAGTCAATCAAGAAGTATGCTGTGGAGATCTGGAATTCAAGCTGGATGGCGAGACGTATCACTTATACTATATAGTGTCCATTGCGTTTGGGTTGGTGCAAGTCAAAAAAATTCTATGTAAGAAGTTAAAATAACTGCCATTGTCGTGTTGTTGTAAACTATGATGTTGTGATGCATAAACTGATATAGTTCTTTGTTTTTAAAGATTATTCATTTATCTATTATATATTGTTCCGCTGCGAAATGTGAGATTCTGTTATTGTTCTGTTTCTTCTTCTTCTATCTTCTTCTTCTTAAAACCCTAACGGTTCGGTTTTTCGGCGTTCGATTGTACGGCTTTTGATACAGTGGACGTATCGATGTCGACTTTCGGCCGTCGGAAAATTGGGTCGTTATAGAAAATGGTTATATAGTGAATAATGTTATTGTTTTAATTATTTTAAAAATTATTTGACAATATGTGGTCGACGAAATAATATTTTTGGGTTTTGGTTGGAAAAAATACATAATATATATAATACGATAATTGATTTGAAAAAGACGAAAATATGATATGAATATTTAAAGTTAGTATGTGTTTTAAAACAATTTTATTTTGAAACATATTTGAATTTATCTTTGAAAGAAGTTGAAATTGATTTATTTAAAAATGAAGAGATTTTACAAAAGGGTTTATTGCATGATTTTAATGCGTATATAACTTGAATTTTTTTTGGAAGAATCTTCAATTATATTTCGAAAGAAGATAGAATCTTAAAAATGATTTTGACTTTAAATTATATGGAAAATTTGGGAAATTTTGAGTTTATTGATTTGAAAATCCCAAAACTATGCTAAAAGTAGTTTGGGATGAAATTTGTATTGTAAAGATCAAATTTTAAATATTTTGATTTTATTTTGAATTTAAAATTGAATTAAAGTTTTAAAATATTTTTAAAAGATGAACAAATAAATATAATTCAAGTTTATTCTTTTAGAAATTCCCATATACATATTTAAAGTAAATTGAGTTGAAATTTATATTTTTTAAAAGTTTAAATTTGTATTTAATATTATTTTGAATTTAAACAAGGATTAAAAGAATAAATCCTAGTTAAATAATTCCAAATTTACTTTGATTGGAGTAATTATGAATTTTTGTGATTATACGCTTATGATATATGTGTTCATTAGTTTAAATCCTATTATTTAAGTTATTTCCTTTATTTTAGCCCAATTATTCATATTCGACGTGTTTAACTTTATTGTTGTAGACAATGCGGTTAGTGCAAGTTAAACCCTATTGCATGAACACGACAAATCAAATGGGCTATATGATGGCTTTAAAATGACATTTCAGGAATGAATTCATTTGGGATTACCAAATGATATTGAAAGTAATAAATTTAACGTTACTGGAGTTCGACGTAGGATATTGGCTACTAGATCGCTAATATCCATCCTAGTGGACTGATTCAAAGGTCGCCACCTTAATCATGACGACCGTGTTCCACATCACTTTATCGAAACGATTTTTGCCAAGAATTAAAGCTATCAAGGATTATGAAAATTGTCGAACACGTAGTGCGAACGAAGAGAATTAGCGCCATCGATGAAGATACGATGCAGTGGACTACAACATCAGTAAGATTTATCTCTTCTCTAGATACCTTAATGGTACGACAACTAAGAGATCATGTGAAGTGCACATCACAACTGAGTGTAAGTGTACGGGTAAAATAGACCAAGATGGCTTATCGGGGCAAATTATTCTAAGTAGAGGGTAAATCCATAGATTAGATTTATCAGCGTGCAATCCTTTTGGAATTATCAAGATGGAAAAGATGATTTGAGCGTTCTCATAAGTACTAGTAGAAATGTTGTTTAACTCGAAAATGACTGTTTTCGAATATTGATTTGAATTTTTACAACATAAGGCAAAGCATAAGTAAAATGATAGGATATGATATCCTAGTTGATTAGAGTTGCCGGTGTTTATATTATATTGAATAGTGTAGTGATATGGGTGTTATAACTCATTTGTGAAAATGGTGGTTTGGGAATTTGTTTGGTGTGTGTGACCCTGTATTTATATGCCCCACAAAACCTGACACGACAAGTTTATTTATATTCCACTGCACGATTATACTCACAGCTAGATGTCTAGCCTGATTTGAGGTTTTGTTTTGTGATAACTTCTCGGGTGAGACTGAGGTTATTTGATAGGTTTGATATGACTGTATATGCTTTGTGGGCTATGATATGGAGTTGGAGTAGATGGCACTGACGAGTAATTACTTTGTTTATAATTATATTAAGATTCCATTGTAGTATTCGATGTGATGTATTCGTGTGATGAATTGTGTGTGTGTGTGTGTGTGTGTGTGTGTATATATGAGATAGTGTATTAGATATTCAGATAAAATATAAAATTCATTATTTTTATTCACTTCGATTATATTAGTTAGGAAAATTCGATGTGTTTAATATTGTATTATTCAATTGTATAACTCGTGTGCATTGCCCTATGTCGAGATGAGGTACATAGTATTTCATATTTATTTAGGTATCGAAACGTATCCCTGTTGATCTAAAGTTGTGTATATGAGTGATCGCTCCTTTTGTGCCCATTGATCCGAACTATCAGATGGTAAACTCCCTCTGATATTTCAATCACTGAAGCCATGGCATTACATTTATCATATATTATTTGGCTATGTAAAAATTTTGGTACTGCTGTGTTTGTTAGTTGTGATTGACTTTTGTTGAGTTGCGTGTGGATATTTTGTTGTGTTGAATCGTGTCTGTGTTTCATATGTGATATCATTCGTCTGCTTTTTTCTTTTACTCTCGCACAAATTATATTTTGTCCAATGTTATTATGTTTTTAATGAGGCCAAAGAGAAAGAAATTACCGAGCATGTTGATAGGGGGAGTAAAATGTTCAAATTTTCATATGTATATTCCTTTTATAAATGTATATATAGTTGTCATCATAAAAGGAGGGAGAATATTAAGTCATGCATTTTCTAGTTTTGATGAAGCAACTATATATTTTTGATATTTGTACAAGTTGATTATTACAAGGAATTTCAATGATGAAGTCTAAGGAATACGAAGTCAGCTGATGAGCTCGATCCGTGAAGACCAAGTATCAACAGAGTTGTTTGTCGTAAGTCTGTAAAATACTTGTACAATATTCTTTGATTATACACATACATATAAAAAAATTAGATTGATTTTAAAGCGAACTTCGAACTTAGAAATTTTCAAAGAAATTTTTTCACAACTGTAAGGAGTCAGACGTCCGACTTAAAAAATTAGATGTCCGACTATAGTGGATTTTCAACTAAAAAGTTTCGAGGTACAACACTGTAAAATGTCAAACGTTTGGCTTTTATATCTGTACATCTAAGGAATAAATAAATTATTGCCCTTAGCTACTCAGACATTTGATTGGTTAGGTCGGTCGTCTGATTAGGGCATCGGATGTCCGATCCAACCAACAATACATCTGTATCAAGCTCAAAACAAACAAGTTCGTTTTTGGAAATTGTATGATATTTTGAACTAGACACCCGATGAAGTTTTAACTGGTTTTTTAAACTAAGGCCTTACACCTGCGTTTTACCATTTCACATGATACTGCTCATCTTAGCTTTCTCAAGCTTAGCTTCATTTTCCTGTAACATCCCAGAATTTTTAACAATATTAATTTAATAATCTGTAGTTAAAATTAAATGGATATTGATAATCTGTTAATAATCATTCAGATAAATTTAATAATCTTCTTTAATAAATATTTAAATTGGTTATTTTATCTTTTAAATAATAAATTGTTTTCTGTTTACAATATAAATATATGGTTCATATTTTAAATAAATTGGTATTGTTTTAAATTTAGAATAAGTTCAACAAATTGGTTTTATGGCTTAATAAAATGAATATTTTGTAAAATGATTTTAATTTAATAAAAAGAGATTTATAAAAATAATATTAGTATTGTATTGTCTTTTTAAATAAGTTTTGAATAAGAATTTGTAGTTTTTATTTCAAATTAAATTTATATGTACAACTTGATTTGAAAAATATTTGATTTTGAATTTAGTTGAATTTAAATTTAAAAGTATAAAATTTTAAATTGTTTGATTGTTTTAATTTTTGATATGTATAAGTTCATTTATTAACATGATTTGTTTTTATTTCCATTTGTAAATTTATACATATGTTAAATATAAACTAACAAATTTAATTTAAGCTAATACACACTTTAGTTGTAAATCAAATACTAATTATCTTTAAAAGGACATGTGTTTCAAAATTTACATAAATTTGAAAAGTGTCTAATTTATGACAAGTGTTAAATTTGTTTTTTTTTCCTTTGCTTTCATTTAAAACTGAAAATACATTAGTTTGCATCATTCATACATATTGCATTTTTCATTCTCTTTAATTAAAAGAGAACTTCAAAAGTCTAAAATCTCATCTTCATATTCAAATCTGCATCTAAACATCCTCAAATCCACTTTCACCTAAAATTCAAACCACAAGCCTACATACATATATCCATAATCAAATCTGCATATACAAATTACCCAAAACCCTGTACAAAATTCAAGTAGTATGCATTTCCAAAAATTCAGAAACCCTGTTCAAAAATCTGCATTTCTTCAAAATTAACTGAGCCTGCATATAACAATTCACAAATTCATCAAGTTCCAAGATCTACATACCTCAAAATTCAAATACACAAATCTGCAGTTACAATCAAAGTTAAAACCTGCATATTAAAAGATCAAATCTGCACTTCATTTCAAACTCAAAGTAAAGCCTGTTCTTTTTCTCTGCACACTGTTTTTAACCTGGGTTGAAAGTGCATCTGCATGCATGTGAGAATCTAGCAACTGCATCATCTATTTCCTGCATACAAGTAACTAGAGTATGGATCATGAGCAACAGAGAGGAGCAAACCTGCATTATCTTATTCTCTGCAAAATTTAAATGATCAGTGGTCTGCATAATAAGGTGAGTAACATTTATATTTTAAACTATAAATAGGTTGCTTGTTAAAAGTTGAGACAAATATGTTTGTGTGCTTATATAGGGTCTGTTGTAATTATGTTTGAATGTGCATGTTAATTATATTTTGCTGTGTTCCCAGATTCACCATCATATTTAAAGGAATTCCCTGTAATTGATCTAATTGGAAGTAGTATATGGGTTTTAGAATAAATAAAAAAATAAAAGGGGTTTTGCTTAGCAGAGATTAGAATGCAAATTTATAAAGTATGGTTGTTTAAATTTCTTGAGCTCAGGTTTAAATTTTAAGTAAGTTAAATACAGGGTGTGTAACGATCCAGAATTTTTAACGATTTAATTTGAGAATATTTAATTAATTTTAAATATTTGAATGATGGTTTGACTTGAATTTCAAATTATCAGAATGATTTAGCGATTAAATTATAGAATTTAATCTATTGAAAGTTGAATAAAAATTTGAATCTTCAATTTTAAGCTGATTTAAAATATTTCAAACGACTTGTAAAATTCATATTGATAATATTGAAGATAATAGAAGCTTCAGAATTGAATTTGAAAGTGGTTTGTTCTGTTTTGACATTTTAATCATTTGAATCGATATTTAAAAATAGCCGTCCGAGGCATTGTCTCGGAATTCGGCGAAACCAGTTCCATTGGGTCCGTAATATTGAATTATTCTCGGATTTCAAATTTCGTATTTTTCGGAGTTGGTATGTGAGCGTACGTTGAGTAAACGCGTCGAAAATTTAAATCGAATTCAATTTGAAATTTAAATATAAATTAGTCAACAACACACACGTTATCTTCCCCAACCTTACGCCTAAAATTACGGCAAGGATCATGCCTTCGATCATGTAGAGAACGTGCAAGCATGAAATTCTGTCTCCTCCCCATTCCTTTTTAAATAATCGCGCAACCCACCTTCAGTTCAAAATCAAACGAAGAAAAAATTGGCCGAAGCCGTATCCCTTCTTCCCCTTTCCCTCATTCGATTCAAATTCGTTCGTTCATTGAAAAAAAAATGGCAGAAGAAGGTCACGAGTTCGAAATTTTAATCAAACTCGAGAGAGGGGGAAGTTGCTCGTGAATAGGGATCAGTGGGAGGCGCAGCACCTTCGTTCGAAGGCGAGGCGAGCATGGGCGGCTACGATGCCGTCAGCGTGGCGTCGCAGGTGGAGCATCGACTCAGGGAAGCGTGTGGCTGTAGGGTAGTCTCGCGATGGAGACAACTCGATTTGGGGAATTGGCAGAGGGTTCGTCGCGATGTCGATCTGGGTTAATCACGAGTTGGAAGGTGGAGTTGAGAGGAGAGGTCGCGAGCAAGGCAATGGGGGTAGTCTCGAAGGAGCATGGCAGCTCTCGCACGCGACGTACTCGAGGGGCAGATGAGCGGCGCCGTCGATGTTGGTGGTCGAACCTCGAAGGCGGCGGCGGCTTAGGGCAGCAACAGTGAAGGTATATCTTTTTCAAATTTAAAAATTTAATTAATACATGTATATTTAAGTTAGATAAATATATACTTTGTAAAATATATCTTATTTTTATTTAAAACCTGAGAAAAAAAAAATTATATATATAGATTTTTAATCTGCAGTAAGGTTTAGTTACAAGTTTATTTTGATTTCAGTAAAATACTAACATATAGGTATTAAAAATAATTTAATAAAGGAAACTTAGTTTTAAAATTTATGTAGTGAATATATATATATGGCTATTTTACAAAAATAAATGTTGGATTAATTTAGTTTTACAATAATTGTAGTTAAATGAAATTAGTTATAAATAAAATTATTGGTTAATTAAATTATTAAAAAGAGAAATTTTATCATTAGTTAGATAAATTTATTTAAGGAAGAAAATTTGTTTAATTTAATTGTTTTAGAAAAGATTAAAGAGTGAAATTTACATTTTTAACTAAAATGTTAGTTAAATAAATTATTAATGAAAATTTAGTTAAAATTGAATTTTTAGTTAAATCAAATTATTTAAAAGGAATTTGTTTAAAATTGAGAGTATTGGTTTTAAATAAAATCACAAGTAAATTAAAATTATCAAATGCAAATTGAATTATTCAATTCATTTCGAATATTAACAAAATCATATAAATGTTTGTTACAAGGTCTCAAAAAAAAAATGGTGAAATCGAGCCGAAAAAGAAATGGACTGCGAAATAAAATCAAAGGTGAGAACTCCTCACTCAAAAGGGTTTATATAATTTTAAATAGCTATATTTAAAATTTGTTGATTGATGGATTGTTGTTTGATTGTGATAGTAGATATAGTAGGATATACTATATATAGCAATATATATATATTGGCATATGTATATATTGCAGTTGATTTTCCCGCCTTGTATAGCGGATGAGACCCTATTGCGCCGTTAGTAAGCGGATAATATTTTATAAAATCCCATATACCGCGATATTCCACCTCGAAGTGGAATGGTATTATGCTAATGTCTGTGGATGCAGGGAAACAAGTTGGAGGGATCCAACTGGAGTCCTCACAAATATTTATTTGATTTCATATATTGTGATATTTGATTGTTTATCATGGATGATATATGATGTTTGGAAGTCGTGATTGACTATTGATGTGTTGCATCATCGGATCCAATTTTTGAAGTTTAAAAACAACGATTTTGATTTCTAAAGTGATTTTTGGAAATATACGTTTATATAATATTTTTGAAATTGATTCATCTTAAATAAATAAACGTTATAATTTTAATGTTATAAAAATTATGATTTTTGAGAAATACAGTTAAAAGTTTATTTTTGAAGATATGAGATTAATGATTTTATAAAATAGTTTAAATTGGGAATTGCTGAATTTATTATAAAAAGTTTAAAAATAGGATTTATAAAATTGGATTATTTTATAAATCAAATGATGAAATTATAAAAGAGTTTAAAGACATTTTAAAAATAGTAATACAAATTGTTTTATATTAAAAGATTTATAAATTGATATTTATAAATTAAAAATATTGGAATTATAAAACGAGCTTTTATAAATGTTAGAATGGATTGTAAATGAATTTCATAAATTGGAATTATAGAATTATAACGGTGAAGTTATAAATGGAATTTTATAAACAGTAGGTTTATAAAATTTGTAAAGTTATTTAAAAGAATAGATTTTGGATAAATAAAAGAATCTTATAAGTTATAAGATTTATAAATTTGGGGAGTTTAAAGAAACAATTTTGTAAACAAATAAATTATAAGTGTTTGACTTATAATATGAATTTTTAGTATATCATTGTGATATGAATTGAGATAGGTTAATAAAGGAATTTATAAAAAGGAGTTGATATAAAATAAATAGAAATGAAATTTATAAACGTTGTTTTATAAATCCGCAACGACTTATTTTGATAAGAAAATTGTTGTAATTTATTAATGGAGTTATATTCATGTTTTAGACAGTGAATAATCCTTTGAAATAAAAGGAATAGGAATAATGAAATTGGTTAATAAGTATATTCACGTTTTTGAATAGTGAATAATATGTTAAAGAAATGTTTTGGAGGTGATGTTTTAAATAGAATTAAAACGATCTAAAGATGTTTTAAAATGTATTAAGAGTCGAAACCATAGACTTCAACATTCAATGTTGAAATAGATGTTTTTGAGAAATAAAAGGAAATAGTAGATTATAACACTGTTGTTATAATAGATGATTTTGAAAGGAAATGTTTTGTATAGTATTGGGATTTATATATCTATTTTAATTTCGAATCCCTATACTAGTGATTTTGGGTTGTCGTAACGATGTTTTACGCAACATTTGTTTTGGCCCAAATAAATAAATATGGTTAAGTGAATGATTTCCTTAAAGAATGAAATATATACTTAATTTCGATTAGAGTATATAAAATATTTTCTAAGTATAGAAAATAAAAAGACTTGTGAATTACTTATAAATAAATGAGTATAGAAATGCTTTTCCAATATTAAGTGAATATTTTGAATTTATCTTTTTGAAGATAAATTGAAAATGAATATTTGAAAACGAATGGAAATCGTATATTCATAAATATTTTGGAATGTAAATTCAATATGGAATTTATAAATGGAATTTGGAAAATAAGTTTAAAAATAAATATTGATTTATTTTTGAAGTATGGAAATTATGTATATATCTTGTAAGGATATTTTTGGGAAATAAATAATTTGGAAAATTATTTGGAATCTGGTGATGTTGGCATATCTATTGATAGTTCAATAACCGACTATCAATATTTACCTTTAAATAGGTATTTGTAGTGATTTGCTTGAAATTGAATGCCACACTTATTTTTTTTAAAATAAGCGCTCACTATTCGGGTTAACCGGGAAAGGACCTTGGGGTCGTATAACCCATTCCGAATATGTGATACGTCGTTGTGAATTGCATTCGAAGACCGGTGTTGAAGACCGGATATTTTCGAAAACGAAAGGGTTTCTTGTTGATTGTCTCTGCATTGGCTGATCCCCGGTATAGAGATCTCCATATGTGATGGGAAATCCGAACGTGATTAGAGATTATTCGGATTGCAAGGACTTCTTTGTAAGTGCCTTCGGTTCTGTTCGATCCCGGAACAGACTTGTATGGATTGTGTGTCTAACATTACAAATTGAGATATAAAGCCGATTTCTTTCAAATATATTTCTGTGGTGGCGGAGAATTTATTCTTTTAGCTTAACACCCTTCTCTGAGACGTACGAGCTCAGAGGTTATATAGTTGAAGGTTATCAGCGATATATTCCCAATTTTGGTAATGTGACATGATGAGTGTTGCTGTGAAATGATCATTGTGTTGATTATTTGTGATAGGATCATTTATTTGATCGTCTATCTTGGTGATCATTTCTATGATCATTTGTTGACCCAAAGCACGACTTTTGTATAAAGTGTGTTTTGTGGACGTGACTTCGTCGAGCCTCACAAACCGGTAATGGTCGAAACAGGAATTGTGCGGCAAGGTTTCCAGGATCGCTTCCCTAGGGTATGACCATTCCTTCTGGAAAAGGGTAGTATCATGGTATGGAGCCCAGATACTTACTCATGTTGAAACACTTATTAATATGGTGTGATGTTGGTTAGAGAGCTCTCGTTTAAAGGTTCCAAAGGACCGGGGGTGGCATATCTAAGGGTTTGTAATATTCCTTGGGAAAAGGGATTCCCGGCTTTGTTTAGCGGAGAACGGTTGGTTCTCGGGGCGTCCTTCCAGAGGCGTTTCCATGTGGCAATGGGAAGTTCCTTGGCCTGACCATTTGTTGGAAAAATCCATTCTTCAAATACGAGCCTTGTACGGTTTTAGTTGTATAACCTGTCATGGAATATGGCGGTAACCCGCTATTGAACATGGTAGCTATAGTAGGCATAGTTCGAAATGTCTATGTCGGCTAAGATTTATATCTTTATTTTCGAAATGAATTTTCTCTACACTATGCACTAGTAATAATATCAAATGTTCTTTTAAATACGTATCAAGCATCTTTGACTATCATAAGGAGAAATCTCCTCCGATTCTGCGTTTGCATTGTGTGTGTGTGCGGGAGGCCTTATGGTAGTCTCATTTTTAAAAGCATTGCGAATTGACTTTAAAAATATTCCTCTATTTTTGATTTTTTAAAAGAAAATTAAACTGTTTTAGTTCCCACACCAGTCACATGACTGATTCGGAGTTTATTGTTTTCCTTCCTAAACTCTGGGTGCCCACCAATTTCTACACGGGCAGTCAAGAGTTAGGTTTATCAGGATATTCTGGAATTCAGGAGTTGCAGGAGGCAAGCTGGATGGCATGGCGTATTACTAAGTATATAGTATTTCTTTTCCATTGTTTGATGTTGTACACTCTGATGATATGATGTAATGAAATGTAATGTAATAACTGATATAGTTCTTTGTTAAAGATTATTCATTTATTATTATATGTTGTTCCACTGCGAATTGTGAGATTCTGATATTGTTGTTCCGTTATTTCTTTTTGCTCTATCTTCTTGTCTCTTCTTATGTCTCTTTCTTCTTCTTTTCTTTTTCTTAAAACACTAACTATTCGGTTTTTCGGCAACGAAAAATCGCTATCGTTACAGGGTGACGTTTCTGTAAAAACAGGTAATAACATTATATGTTAAATCTTGATGAAATCCAAACATATTAATATTAAAAACCAGTTTCATAAACCAAAAACAGTTACTGGAAACTGATTTTTTTTTAATTTAGTATTAGTACTTTTGGTGTATGTTCTATTTACAGTTTGTTCTTGAACAGAAAAATTGATTTTTAGCAGATTCTTGCAATCTGATATTTGTGGGAACTCAAACTCTTCTGAGTTATTAAGTAAAGATCTTAGATCCCTAGAAAAACTGTAATGAGAATAATAAATTGCTCGATTAGTTCTGGGGGAAAAATTTTGGTTTGAGCACTAAGTTTTGAATAAGGGTAAAAGTATGGGACAGTGAGGAGGTGAAGAGTGGATCGAGTGTTTTGATTTTTGGTGTGTGGATAGTTGGTGTGTAGAGGAGTGTGAGGCCGGAGAGGTGGTGATCAAGATGGTCGGAGGTGAGAATGGCGGCCGTTGACAGGTTTGATTTGAAACCTGTATAAAATTTCCAGTTATGGAATTTGGGGTCCCTGAGTAAATTTTTGAACTCCTGTATAATTTCTTGTTTCTAGGTTGGTGTAGAAGTAGTGGTGGATACTGGTTGTGGCTTGATCACCTGAGATGGTCGGCAGAGGGGGCGGTGATGGTTTCTCTGATGAACTATTTGGGTTTGGGAATGTTTCAGGGGAAATGATGGGTGGCTCGGAGTAAATGGGAGAATGACTCGAAGCAAGTTGATTGGAAACTCGGAGTAGTGAGGTAGAAAAGTCGAAGTAAATTAGGGGGGGTCTCGGGTTGACCTGTAGTTATAGCTTACATAGTAAAACTGTGTTTTGTTTTAAAAATTTTGGTTTTAAACTTTTTAAAAATCTGGGTTTTCAAATTTTAAAATCCGTAGTTAGAGGTTTTAAATAAAGTTTAGGTTTAAAATTTAATTCAAGTTTGAATTAATAATTTGAATTTAAATTCCAGGTTTTTAAACCTGTATTTCTGTTTTTTTCCAAAATTTGGGTTTGAACTGTTTAAATCTGCAGTTTTATGTTTGATTAAAATTTAAGAGTAAATTCAAATGCAGGTTTGAATTTTAGATTCAAATTTAAATCCCAGGTTTTGAAATAAAAGTTTAAATTCTTAACTTAATTAACTATTTCAATTTGGAAAATAGTTGAAATCTTAAATAATGAAGTTTTTAAAATATGAAGCAAGATTTAAAGATAAATTTTAAAACTGGAAAATCTGAGTTTAAAATGAACTTTAGTTTCAAATTTTAAAAGAAGATTTAAATTTGAAAGTTGAAATTAAGAATGAATTGAACTTCTAAATTTTGAAATGAATTTGACTTCAAATTCTTATGATTTGATTTCCAAGACAAACTTGTGTTTTGTCTTGAAATTTAAATAAGTTTTAAAATTTTCAAACTTTGATAAGTTCAAATTACTTTAAATTTAAACTTGTATTTAAAAATGGAGATTTAAAACTAGTTCAAAAAGCTCTTGTTTAAACTAAATTTTTTTAAAACATAATTAAGTTATGTTTTATTTTGAAAATTTGATTAATATTTAGATTTTAGAATTAATTAATAAGGTAATTAAGATTAATTACCTTATTTAATTAATTAATTAAATTTGGGATTAACAATTGATTAATGATTAATCAATTTAAAAATTTAGATCATTAATTAAGTTATTAATTAATGATAAATGAATATTAATTATGTAATTAAGTTTTAGATTAAGGATAATTAATTTAATAATTAACTTTAAATTAATAAATGATTAAAGATATTTTTATTGGTAATTAATTTAAGTTAATTACTTTATAAAATAATTTGAGGATGGTTAATGAAGGTCATTAAATATGATTATTTAACAATTAATTAATGCAGTTAATTTTTATAATTAATTAGATTAATTAATTTAATAATAATCATTTATAAATGGTTAGAGAGTAATTACTCGATAAAGTAATTAAGAAATTAATTACTTAATGTAATTAATTTAATTTAATGTGATTGTTTATTTTTAATTAATTAAGTTCAATTAATTTTAAACACTTGAGTTTTTAATTACTTTATGTAATTAATGATTTGGAAATTACTTAGTTAAGTAATTGTTTAATAATTACATGATTGTAATTAATTAGAGATGTTTAAGAATGAGTAATTTGGATTAATTATTTAGTAATTAATCAAATAATTAATTAAGAAATTATTTTAAGGATAATTAATATTTGTTTAATATAGTAATGAAATTAGTTAATTACGTGGAGTAATTAATTTAAGAAATAATTAAGGATCATTAATTATTTAATTAATGATGTAATTAAAGATGATTAATTATGATTAATTAATCAATAATAGGTAATTAATTAATGTAATTAATTAAGGATTAGGATAATTAATTATGATTAATTAATTGAAGTAATTAAAGGTTAATTACTTTTTAGTTGAGAATAATTAATTTGTGAAATTAATTAAGGATAATTAAATGAATGTAATTGAGGATAATTAATCAAGAGTGATTAATTAAAGTAATTTATGATCGATTAATTGATTGTAATCAAATTAAATGATTGTGTAAGCAAGATTTGTATTGATGAAGTAATTAAATTAATTAATTTTAAACTAATTAAAGATGGTAATTAATTTAATTCATTTTAAATTAATTAGAGTTGAAGATAGTTAATTTAATTCATTTTAAATTAATTATATTATGGTATGAGTAAATTTGCTTATGGATGAATGGTTGAACTTGATTGTCTTGGATGCTTTGTGATCTCAATGATGAGATAAGAAATGTTGTGTGGTATTGATGTTTGATTGTATTGTGATGATAACATAGGTTATCTATTGTGATGGTGATATATGGAATATCTATTTGATATTGATGATGTGGATTATCTATGGTTATGATAATGATAATTATCTGTTGTGAATCTATGAGTTATCTATCAGTGTGTATATAGATAATTAGATTGAACTGTTTTAAACTTTAAAACAACTTGGACCTAAAAGACACGCTTTGGATTTCGATGAGACCGGGATCGGGTTTCCATAATTTGGAATCCGAAAACCACATCGATTCCAATTAAACGTTAGGTCGTTAATCCAAGTGGAGCAAGTGAACACTCGAGGTGTAAGGGCTATACGTCAGTATAACTCTGTGGGTGATTCCGTAATGAGTTTGACGAAATAGTACTTATAGATTCGAGATGGTGAATCAGAGTGCAAGGGCTATGGTCATTGACTCTGAGGGTGATTCCAATAATGAGTGCAACGAGATAGTGCCTTCGGTTTCGTTCGAACCCGGAACGAACTTGTATGGATTGAATGCTTTAAGAACATCGTCAGGTGGACGATGAGGATTCTAAGATTTGATGTTCTATAAAGGTAATCGTAACCTCAAGCCTCATCAACTGGGAATGGCTAAAACAGGGGAGGTGCAGCAAGGCTTCGTGGGTAGCGCCCACTTGAGAGCAAGATTGATCCCTGTCTAGAAGTCCCTTTTTATTCGGCTTAGTGGGCAGTTGTTAGCGCGCGCCAACTGCGGGGTTGTCTTGTTCGGAACCATTCAGTAAGGAATGGGTCCGGCCTTGTGTTGCAGGGGAGTTAGGGTGGCTCCTCGGTACGTTGATCTAGGCCACGTACTGTGACGGGCGGTACCCCAGTAGCCCTGCCATTGTATGGAATCCAAAATCCAATAAGTGCCAACGGTTTTGATTGTATTACCCACTTTTGTGGCTAGTAGCTGGAATTTAATAGATGTAACAATTTCGGCTATTTCATGTTTACTTGAAAACCCTAGACACTATTATAATATCATCGGATTTCCTATCAAATGTTTTGGTTAGCGTAAGGTAAAAACTTTTCCATGTTTATGTGTGGGAAGTCTTACGTGATACCTTTCTTTTCAAAAGGTTTTTGAAAGTTAAGCAACTTTAACCTGTTACTCACACCAGACCCATGTCTGACCCGAAGTTTATTTTTGTTTTTCATAAACTCTTGGGTACTCAAATTTTTACGAGTAGCCAAGGGATTCAGGTTAGCTTTGACGAATATTGGAGGAGCAATGGAGCAGGAGGCTTTTGCGTTAGATATTAGTATTCCGTTGTGTGTTCTGTGATTGACTCTGAGATTGTATTATGTTGTAAATACTAGACAGGTGTTTATAACTGTCTAGTATGTGTTGTATTATCTGTGTACTCTGATAGTGGTTGTAAACTATGTAAATATTTTATGTTATTCATATAATTTATTCGTTCCGCTGTTTAGATTCTAATGTGTTGTTTTCTTCTTCTTCCCTTTCTTTCTATTCTCTTTCCCTTTCTTTCTTACTAGCGATACGACTTCCTGGAGATAGGAAGTTGGGTCGTTACAGTGGTATCCGAGCGTTAGGTTGAGTAAATACCTAGGCTCTGTAGAGGTGTCTTTCTTGAGAGAGCGTACTTGTAGTTTTTATTATAATATATATATATATATATATATATATATATATATTTATTTATTTATTTCTACCTATCTGTTGGGTTACCTGTTCAGGTTTTCCAATATAAGTTATAAGGTAGAAGAGGTAGTGGTGTGTGTAACACGACTATCATTGGTTGGAGTTTGAATGTTTGAGGTTGGAAGTGTATCTGTCGAGACTGTAGACCTAATACCGTCTCGAGTGAATTCTGTAGTAATGAAGAACATCATTAATCTCTGAAGGAAACCTGTTAAGGTTCGGAGTTTATTTCTTGAAGTTGGATGAGTAGTATTCGGATCTGTTGGTTGGGCAGAAGCAAGTGATGGTATTTTGGATACCTCAGGGAGTAGTAGCTGCGTGATGAGATGCAATGACTATGGATGTCCCCGAATATGTTTTCTCTAGAACAAGTTAAGGAGGTGAGTCTGCTTCGATGTGGTGGCTGTGTTCAGCCGGAGTTTCTGTTGGCTTTGAAGTCCGAGTTTCTCGGAGAGCTTTGTTTTCGAATTCTTTGGCATCTGTGGCAGCAGTGCAGCTTGGAGTGTTCTCCGTGTTGGCAAGAGATCTTTTGGCCTAGAAGTTTTCTGAAGTGGAGTTCAGAAGCAGTTAAGTGAACCCGTTCTTCGATGGGTTGGCTGGTTAAGTTTAAGCTGTTCAATTTGGTTAAGGGAGAACAGTATTTCTTGGATTTGGTTTAGGATGATCGCAAAAGTGACTTGCGATTGTCTGAGTTTCTCTTGGGTTATCTGAGTTTTTTCGGATGTCTTCAGGAAGTTAGAGTTTGATTTCAGGAGTGGAACCGGTAGTTCAGCTTTATAGAGGAATGGTTCCAAGAGTTGAGATGGTGTAGCAGCTCGAAGTTTTGGAGGAACTTTTGAATTTTCTTATGGATTTGTTGAACCATATCTCTGGGATGTCTTCGTGTTCTTCTTCAGCATTTTCCTTCTACTTCGGATCAGAGTTGCGCAGCGGAAGCAGATTGGAAGTGCATCTGCTTTTCTTTTCTGGACAGGAGAAGTGAGTTGAATCTGATGTTGAGAAGTTGAGTCTTGGTTTTGGTTGATCTTGAGGAGATCATTTTGTTGTGTTGATTGGTCTAGTATGTTTCTAGAAGCATCAGCGAGAGATGAGCTGATCGGTAAGGTTATGGACAGCCTAGGATTGTCCGAAGAGATTTTGTGGATAAGAGTCGGAGGGATTTGGACTCTGAAGTCGGAGATTTGATTTTGGATAAGTTTTCTCTGATCTTAAGTGCGCTATAAGTTTGGGTAAGTCTAGGAAGTTAGCTCAGAAGTGTTTTGGATCTTTTATGTAACTTGGAGAATTAGTGATTGATCTACAGGATTGGATTGCCAGTTTGGATAACTGGGATTCGATGAGTTTCACGTATCTCGGAGAAAGTACGTGTATGATCTATCTCTGGTTGTGGAACCAGCAGTTCTGGAGTTTTGGATGTTGGTCAGACTCGTTTGTAGTCTGATATCTTGTCTAGTGTTATAGATATAGTTGTATAGGAGTTTTGTAGCTTCATAGTATTGTTTGTTTGGATTCTCTAGAGCGAGTATCCCGGTATATATATATATACCTGGGGAAACTCGATAAAAATTTATCCAGAATTTGTCTGGATAATTAGATTTGTTTGATTGGATGAATTGGTTGTTTTTGGTTGTTAGCATATGTTTGATATATGCTTGTGTTTTAAGATTAAAATTTAATAAGATTATTAAATTATCTTTGTTTTAAATTTCGAGGACGAAATTCTTTTAAGGGGGAAGGATTGTAACATCCCGGAATTTTTAACAATATCAATTTAATAATCTGTAGTTAAAATTAAATTGATATTGATAATCTGTTAATAATCATTCAGATAAATTTAATAATCTTCTTTAATAAATATCTAAATTGGTTATTTTATCTTTTAAATAATAAATTGATTTCTGTTTACAATATAAATATATGGTTCATATTTTAAATAAATTGGTATTGTTTTAAATTTAGAATAAGTTCAACAAATTGGTTTTATGGCTTAATAAAATGAATATTTTGTAAAATGATTTTAATTTAATAAAAAGAGATTTATAAAAATAATATTTGTAACGTCCCGAAAATTTTCAACTTTCGAAAATTCAACATCGATACTCACTTTATCGACTGCCGAGAAATAGAGGGCCGGAAACCCGAAATGTTATGGTTTAAGAAAAAGAAAAGGAGAAAAAAAGAGAGAAGACAGAAAATAGAGGGAAAAGAGAGAAAAGAACATAGAAAATAGAACGGAACAGAAAACAACAGAACGACAACAGAATCTCACAATTCACAGCGGAACAACATATAATAAATAAATGAATAATCTTTAAACAAAAAACTATATCAGTTATTACATTACATCACATCATATCATCATTACATCAGAGTGTACAACAACAAACAACATCATCAACAGCGGAAAAGAAATACTATATACTAATAATACGCCATGCCATCCAGCTTGCCTCCAGCAACTCCAGAATATCCAGAATATCCTGATAAACCTAACTCTTGGCTGCCCGTGTGGAAATTGGTGGGCACCCAGAGTTTAGGAAGGAAAACAATAAACTCCGAGTCAGTCATGTGACTGGTGTGAGAACTCAAAATAGTTTATTTATCTTTAAAATCAAAATAGAGGAATATTTTTAAAGTCAATTCGTAATGCTTTTAAAAAAGAGACTACCATAAGACCTCCCGCCACACACACAATGCAAACGCGGACTTGGAGGAGATTTCTCCTTATGATAGTCAAAGATGCTTGATACGCATTAAAAAGAAATATTTGATATTATTATTAGTGCATAGTGTAGAACAAATCATTTCGAAAGTAAAGATATAAATCTTAGCCAGCATAGGTACCATTATAGTATGCTTACTATAGCTACCATATTAAATGGCAGGTTCTACAACTAAAACCGTACAAGTCTCGTATTGTTTGAATGGATTTTTCCAACAAATGGTCAAGCCAAGGAACTTTCCATTGCCACATGGAAACGCCTCTGGAAGGACGCCCCAAGAACCCAACTGGATCTCTGCGAAACAAGGCCGGGAACCCCTTTTCCCAAGGGATATTACAAACCCTCAGATATGCCACCTCCGGTCCTTTGGGACCTTTAAACGAGAGCTCTCTAACCAACATCACACCATAATAATAAGTGTTTCAACATGAGTAAGTATCTGGGCTCCATACCATGATACTACCCTTTTCCAGAAGGAATGGTCATACCCTAGGGAAGTTATCCCTGAAAACCTTGCCGCACAATTCCTGTTTCGACCATTACCGGTTTGTGAGGCTCGACGAAGTCTCGTCCACAAAAACACACTTTATACAAAAGCCGTGCTTTGGGTCAACAAATGATCATAGAAATGATCACCAAGATAGACGATCAAATAAATGATCCTATCACAAATGATCAACACAATGATCATTTCACAGCAACACTCAGCATGTCACATTACCAAATTGGGAATACATCGCTGATAACCTTCAACTACATAACCTCTGAGCTCGTACGTCTCAGAGAAGGGTGTTAAGCTAAGAGAATAAATTCTCCGCCACCAACAGAAATATATTTGAAAGAAATCGGCTTTATATCTCAATTTGTAATGTCAGACATACAATCCATACAAGTCTGTTCCGGGCTCGAACAGAACCGAAGGCACTTACAAAGAAGTCTTTGCAATACGGATAATCTCTAATCACGTCCGGACTTCCCATCACATATAGAGTCTCTATACCGTAGCTACTCGGTGCAAAGACAATCGACGAGTTGTCCTTTCACTTTCAAAAAGATCTGGTCTTCAACACCGGTCTTCAAATGCAATTCATAACGACGTATCACATATTCGGAATGGGTTATACGACCCCATGGTCCTTTCCCGGTTAACCCGAATAGTGGGCGCTTATTCAAAAATAAGTGTGGCATTCAAATTCAAACAAATCACATCAATTACCCATTCAAAGGGAAATATTGATAGTCGGTTATAGAACTATCAATGGATATGCACACATCACCAGTTTCCAAATAATTTTCCAAATTATTTATTTTCCAAAATATCTTTACAAGATATATTATTTTCAATACTTCAAAAATAAATCAATATTTATTTTTAAACAAGTTCCCCTTTCTTTTATAAATTCCATAGTGAATTTTTCATTCCAAAATATCCATGCATATACGATTTCAATTATTCATTTCAATTTATCATCAAAAAGATAAATTCTCAAAATATTCACTTTATATTGGAAAACATATCCATACTTATTAAATAAGTAATTCACGAACCTATTTATTTTCAACACTTGGAAAATATTCAATATACTTAAATCGAGATTAAGTATATATTTCATTCTTTAAGGAAATCATTCTCTTAAACATATTTATTTGGGCCAAAACGAATGTTACGTAAAACATCGTTACGACAACCCAAAATCACTAGTATAGGGATTCGAAATTAAAGTAGATATATAAATCCCAATACTATACAAAACATTTCCTTTCGGAAATCATTTACTATAACAACAGTGTTATAGTCCACCATTTCCTTTTATTTCTCGAAAACGTCTATTTCAACAATAAATGTTGAAATCTATGGTTTCGAATCTCAACACATTTTAAAACATCGTTAGATCGTTTTAATTCTATTTAAAACATCAAATATAAACATTTTCTTTAACATATTATTCACTATTCGAAACGTGAATATACTACGTTAACCAATTTCATCATTTCTATACATTTCATTTTAAAGGATTATTCACTGTCTAAAACGTGAATATAGCTCCATAAATAAGTTATAACAATTTACTTATCAAAATAAGTCGTTTGCGAATTTTATAAAACAACGTTTATAAATTCTATTTCTATTTGTTTTATAACTACTTCCTTTTTATACATCTCCTTTATTAACCTATTCGATTTATAACTCAATTATAAACCAAAAGTTCACATTATAAGTTAAATGCTTATAAAACGATTATTTTACAAAATCGTTCTTTTAAACTTCATAATTATAAATCTTATAACTTATAAGATTCAATTATTTATCCAAATATATTCTTTAATAACTTCACAAAATTTATAAATCTTACTATTTATAAATTTCATTTATAACTTCACCATTTATAATTTTATAAATTCCATTCACTTATGCAATCCATTTTCACTTCATTCAAACACTTATAAAAACTCGTTTTATAATTCAAATGTTTTAATTTATAAATATCAATTTATAAATCCTTTATAAAATCAATTTATACTATTATTTTAAAACATCTTTAATCTCCTTTATAATTTCACCATTCTCTTGATTTATAAAAAAATCAAATTTTATAAATCCTATTTTTAAACTTTTATAATAAATTCAAAAATCCCGATTTAAACTATTTTATAAAATCATTAACCCATATTTCTCAAAAATCAGCTTTTAACTATATTTCTCAAAAATCATAATTTTTATAACATTAAAAATTATATCGTTATTTATTTAAAATGGATCAATTCCAAAAATATAGTATATTTTCAAAAATCACTTTAAAAATCATTTTAAAATTCCAAAATTTGGTCCAATGATGCTACATACCAAATAGTCAATTACGACAACAACGATATCATATATCGATATGATAATCCATCAAATATCAAAATATCTGAATTCAAATAAAAACCGTTGAGGAATCCAGTTGGATCCCTCCAACCTATTTCCTGCATCCAAAAACATTAGCACAATACCAATTCCGCTCCAGTACGGAATTATCGCGGTATATGGTATTTAAAATATTATCCGCTTAATAACGGCGCAATAGGGTCTCATCCGCTATACAAATGCGGGAAATCAATAACTCCAATATATACATATGCCAATATATATATTGCTATTATATATAATACCAATTTCACTGTTTATGAAATATTCGCGGTATATGTTTTTAATAAATAACATCCGCTTACTAACGGCGCATAATGTCTATTTTAACAATCAATAGATAAGAATCATCATTCAAGCATGCATTCAAATATTTTAAATATAACTATTTAAAATAAAATCGAAACCATTCGATTGAGTGAGAAGTTCTCACCTTGATTTCAATTTCGCTTTAGCGATTTATTTCGAATAAAATTAAACGGACGTTTAATTTTACCCGAAATTCTCACTAACTCCAAACGACTCCAATCCAACTCCATCGCGTAGTGCTCGTCCATACGATTCCAACGCAACTGGTTTCGCGCGTTTTCGACCTCGTATGAAAAAGTTATGATATTATGAAGTTACACGATTTTATATTAACTAATTACAACATAATTAAATTATTTATAAACCTAAGTAAATTCAGGCCGTTGGATTTCATGTGAATAAATCTGGGCCGCCTTCTATTTCTCCTCCATCAATATTTGCGTTCGAAGAACCCACCACGCCGCCTACATCACTCAAATTCGCACCCCCCCACACGCATCCAGACCACATCACTCGGCCACCATTCGAAGCGCCTTCCTCCCCCTCACCAACGCCTAGAAGGCCGTGCCACTCGGCTTCCTCTCTACCGTGAAAAACGTGTGTAAAGGTCACGCGTTCAAATGCAAATTACCGTTGACTCGTGAGGTTATATCCGATCATAACCGTTGAAATTATAGAGCTTGACACGCTCTATCCTTTTGTAGTTGAAACTTTTGTGTGGATGTTGACGGATTGGGAGATAAAGGAGGATGAAATTGACAATTTTCGGCCGTTTATTATAATGGAGGCGGCGGCTGGCTTGGGCTAGGGTTTAGTTTTTTTTTATTTTATTTGTGAATGGTTGGTCTATTTATAGGAAAACGAACGAAACACTATTCATTCCGGAAATTCCGAACTCGGATTTACGCGCCGTAACCAGCATTTCTAGGGTTTACCCCGTGTTCCAGACACAATGGAACAGGTTTCGAAAGCTAATTCGGACATCTGTGCGAGTTATGGCAATAAACGTTCAATTTGAATTAAACCGATTTAAACGATTTTCTAGGCGTTTTAATTTGTACCGGACAAACAGTAAATCCAATTGACTTGAAATTTGAAACCATACAATAATATCACATTACGGATCCGATGAAACTGGTTTCGTCGAAATCCGAGACTTTTTGAAAAATGACTATTTTTACTCGCCAAATTAATATTAAAAACAATTTCGATGCGTTTCGAGCTGCCGCGATCAAACGACAACTCCGATTGCTACGAAAATTGAAACCCGATAATAACTAACTATTACGGATCCAATGGAACTAGTCTCCTCCAATTCTGAGACTGTTCAAAAATTGACTATTTTCACTAGTCGATTTAATATTAAAATATTCAATTTTCACAATTTAACTTTTAATTCGATTTTAAAAGTTCTAAAATATCATTCTAACTCCAACATGATAAAATAAAATTTTACAAATCATATTCAATCATATTTAACTCAATTTTCAATTATTTCCATAATTTAACATATTAAATTATCGATTTAATCATTCAGTTAATCCAATATTCGATAAATAAATTATTCGACTTAAAAATTTCACTTATTAATATTTAAATTCGATTAAATATTCAAATTTTAATTATTAAAAATTCTGGGTCGTTACAATATTAGTATTGTATTGTCTTTTTAAATAAGTTTTGAATAAGAATTTGTAGTTTTTATTTCAAATTAAATTTATATGTACAACTTGATTTGAAAAATATTTGATTTTGAATTTAGTTGAATTTAAATTTAAAAGTATAAAATTTTAAATTGTTTGATTGTTTTAATTTTTGATATGTATAAGTTCATTTATTAACATGATTTGTTTTTATTTCCATTTGTAAATTTATACATATGTTAAATATAAACTAACAAATTTAATTTAAGCTAATACACACTTTAGTTGTAAATCAAATACTAATTATCTT
This sequence comes from Allium cepa, assembly GCA_030765085.1. Taxonomy (NCBI): domain Eukaryota; kingdom Viridiplantae; phylum Streptophyta; class Magnoliopsida; order Asparagales; family Amaryllidaceae; genus Allium; species Allium cepa. The sequence continues at coordinate 927,294,507 of CM060939.1, forward strand.
TAAAGGGACATGTGTTTCAAAATTTACATAAATTTGACAAGTGTCTAATTTATGACAAGTGTTAAATTTGTTTTTTTTTCTTTGCTTTCATTTAAAACTGAAAATACATTAGTTTGCATCATTCATACATATTGCATTTTTCATTCTCTTTAATTAAAAGAGAACTTCAAAAGTCTAAAATCTCATCTTCATATTCAAATCTGCATCTAAACATCCTCAAATCCACTTTCACCTAAAATTCAAACCACAAGCCTGCATACATATATCCATAATCAAATCTGCATATACAAATTACCCAAAACCCTGTACAAAATTCAAGTAGTATGCATTTCCAAAAATTCAGAAACCCTGTTCAAAAATCTGCATTTCTTCAAAATTAATTGAGCCTGCATATAACAATTCACAAATTCATCAAGTTCCAAGATCTGCATACCTCAAAATTCAAATACATAAATCTGCAGTTACAATCAAAGTTAAAACCTGCATATTAAAAGATCAAATCTGCACTTCATTTCAAACTCAAAGTGAAGCCTGTTCTTTTTCTCTGCATACTGTTTTAACCTGGGTTGAAAGTGCATCTGCATGCATGTGAGAATCTAGCAACTGCATCATCTATTTCCTGCATACAAGTAACTAGAGTATGGATCATGAGCTGAGAGGAGCAAACCTGCATTATCTTATTCTCTGCAAAATTTAAATGATCAGTGGTCTGCATAATAAGGTGAGTAACATTTATATTTTAAACTATAAATAGGTTGCTTGTTAAAAGTTGAGACAAATATGTTTGTGTGCTTATATAGGGTCTTTTGTAATTATGTTTGAATGTGCATGTTAATTATATTTTGCTGTGTTCCCAGATTCACCGTCATATTTAAAAGAATTCCCTGTAATTGATCTAATTGGAAATAGTATATGGGTTTTAGAATAAATAAATAAATAAAAGGGGTTTTGCTTAGCAGAGATTAGAATGCAAATTTATAAAGTATGGTTGTTTAAATTTCTTGAGCTCAGGTTTAAATTTTAAGTAAGTTAAATACAGGGTGATGTTTCTGTAAAAACAGGTAATAACATTATATGTTAAATCTTGATGAAATCCAAACATATTAATATTAAAAACCAGTTTCATAAACCAAAAACAGTTACTGGAAACTGATTTTTTTAATTTAGTATTAGTACTTTTGGTGTATGTTCTATTTACAGTTTGTTCTTGAACAGAAAATTTGATTTTTACAGATTCTTGCAATCTGATATTTGTGGGAACTCAAACTCTTCTGAGTTATTAAGTAAAGATCTTAGATCCTTAGAAAAACTGTAATGAGAATAATAAATTGCTTGATTAGTTGCTGGGGGAAAATTTTTGGTTTGAACACTAAGTTTTGAATAAGGGTAAAAGTATGGGACAGTGAGGAGGTGAAGAGTGGATCGAGTGTTTTGATTTTTGGTGTGTGGATAGTTGGTGTGTAGAGGAGTGTGAGGCCGGAGAGGTGGTGATCAAGATGGTCGGAGGTGAGAATGGCGGCCGTTGACAGGTTTGAGTTGAAACCTGTATAAAATTTCCAGTTATGGAATTTGGGGTCCCTGAGTAAATTTTTGAACTCCTGTATAATTTCTTGTTTCTGGGTTGGTGTAGAAGTAGTGGTGGATACTGGTTGTGGATTGATCACCTGAGATGGTCGGCAGATGGGGCGGTGATGGGTTCTCTGATGAACTATTTGGGTTTGGGAATGTTTCAGGGGAAATGTGGGTGGCTCGGAGTAAATGGGAGAATGACTCGAAGCAAGTTGATTGGAAACTCGGAGTAGTGAGGTAGAAAACTCGAAGTAAATTAGGGGGGGTCTCGGGTTGACCTGTAGTTATAGCTTACACAGTAAAACTGTGTTTTGTTTTAAAAATTTGGGTTTTAAACTTTTTAAAAATCTGGGTTTTCAAACTTTAAAATCTGTAGTTAGAGGTTTTAAATAAAGTTTAGGTTTAAAATTTAATTCAAGTTTGAATTAATAATTTGAATTTAAATTCTAGGTTTTTAAACCTGTATTTCTGTTTTTTTTCCAAAATCTGGGTTTGAACTGTTTAAATCTGCAGTTTTATGTTTGATTAAAATTTAAGAGTAAATTCAAATGCAGGTTTGAATTTTAGATTCAAATTTAAATCCCAGGTTTTGAAATAAAAGTTTAAATTCTTAACTTAATTAACTATTTCAATTTGGAAAATAGTTGAAATCTTAAATAATGAAGTTTTTAAAATATGAAGCAAGATTTAAAGATAAATTTTAAAACTGGAAAATCTGAGTTTAAAATGAACTTTAGTTTCAAATTTTAAAAGAAGATTTAAATTTGAAAGTTGAAATTAAGAATGAATTGAACTTCTAAATTTTGAAATGAATTTGACTTCAAATTCTTATGATTTGATTTCCAAGACAAATTTGTGTTTTGTCTTGAAATTTAAATAAGTTTTAAAATTTTCAAACTTTGATAAGTTCAAATTAATTTAAATTTAAACTTGTATTCAAAAATGGAGATTCAAAAATAGTTCAAAAAGCTCTTGGTTAAATTAAATTGTTTTAAAACATAATTAAGTTATGTTTTATTTTGAAAATTTGATTAAGATTTAGATTTTAGAATTAATTAATAAGGTAATTAAGATTAATTACCTTATTTAATTAATTAATTAAATTTGGGACTAATAATTGATTAATGATTAATCAATTTAAAAATTTAGATCATTAATTAAGTTATTAATTAATGATAAATGAATATTAATTATGTAATTAAGTTTTAGATTAAGGATAATTAATTTAATAATTAACTTTAAATTAATAAATGATTAAAGATATTTTTATTGGTAATTAATTTAAGTTAATTACTTTATAAAATAATTTGAGGATGGTTAATGAAGGTCATTAACTATGATTATTTAACAATTAATTAATGTAGTTAATTTTTATAATTAATTAGATTAATTAATTTAATAATAATCATTTATAAATGGTTAGAGAGTAATTACTTGATAAAGTAATTAAGAAATTAATTACTTAATGTAATTAATTTAATTTAATGTGATTGTTTATTTTTAATTAATTAAGTTTAATTAATTTTAAACACTTGAGTTTTTAACTACTTTATGTAATTAATGATTTGGAAATTACTTAGTTAAGTAATTGTTTAATAATTACATGATTGTAATTAAGTAGAGATGTTTAAGAATGAGTAATTTGATTAATTATTTAGTAATTAACCAAATAATTAATTAAGAAATTATTTTAAGGATAATTAATATTTGTTTAATATAGTAATGAAATTAGTTAATTACATGGAGTAATTAATTTAAAAAATAATTAAGGATCATTAATTATTTAATTAATGATGTAATTAACGATGATTAATTAATCTATAATAGGTAATTAATTAATGTAATTAATTAAGGATTAGGATAATTAATTATGATTAATTAATTGAAGTAATTAAAGGTTAATTACTGTTTAGTTGGGAATAATTAATTTGTGAAATTAATTAAGGATAATTACATGAATGTAATTAAGGATAATTAATCAAGAGTGATTAATTAAAGTAATTTATGATTGATTAATTGATTGTAATCAAATTAAATGATTGTGTAAGCAAGATTTGTATTGATGAAGTAATTAAAATAATTTATTTTAAATTAACTAAAGATGGGTAATTAATTTAATTCATTTTAAATTAATTAGAGTTGAAGATAGTTAATTTAATTCATTTTAAATTAATTATATTATGGTATGAGTAAATTTGCTTATGGATGAATGGTTGAACTTGATTGTCTTGGATGCTTTGTGATCTCAAATGTGAGATAAAAAATGTTGTGTGGTATGGATGTTTGATTGTATTGTGATGATAACATAGGTTATCTATTGTGATGGTGATATATGGGATATCTATTTGATATTGATGATGTGGATTATCTATGGTTATGATAATGATAATTATCTGTTGTGAATCTATGAGTTATCTATCAGTGTGTATATAGATAATTAGATTGAACTATTTTAAACTTTAAAACAACTTGGACCTAAAAGACACGCTTTGGATTTCGATGAGACCGGGATCGGGTTTCCATAATATGGAATCCGAAAACCACATCGATTCCAATTAAACGTTAGGTCGTTAATCCAAGTGGAGCAAGTGAAGACTCGAGGTGTAAGGGCTATACGTCAGTATAACTTTGTGGGTGATTCCGTAATGAGTTTGACGAAATAATACTTATAGATTCGAGATGGTGAATCAGAGTGCAAGGGCTATGGTCGTTGACTCTGAGGGTGATTCCAATAATGAGTGCAACGAGATAGTGCCTTTGGTTTCGTTCGAACCCGAAACGAACTTGTATGGATTGAATGCTTTCAGAACATCATCAGGTTGACGATGAGCATTCTAAGATTTGATGTTCTATAAAGGTAATCGTAACCTCAAGCCTCATCAACCGGGAATGGCTAAAACAGGAGAGGTGCAGCAAGGCTTCGTGGGTAGCGCCCACTGGAGAGCAAGATTGATCCCTGTCTAGAAGTCCCTTTTTATTCGGCTTAGTGGGCAGTTGTTAGCGCGCGCCAACTGCGGGGTTGTCTTGTTCGGAACCATTCAGTAAGGAATGGGTCCGGCCTTGTGTTGCAGGGGAGTTAGGGTGGCTCCTCGGTACGTTGATCTAGGCCACGTACTGTGACGGGCGGTACCCCAGTAGCCCTGCCATTGTATGGAATCCAAAATCCAATATGTGCCAACGGTTTTGATTGTATTACCCACTTTTGTGGCTAATAGCTGGAATTTAATAGATGTAACAGTTTCGGCTATTTCATATTTACTTGAAAACCCTAGACACTATTATAATATCGGTAACGACCCGCTATTTTGGACTTTTCGCATCCGCACATGTCAGACTTGAATAATTCAAAATACCGAATTGTTAATTTTAATTTGGCAAAACTCAGATATACAGTAAATAAATAATCACAGAATCACAGACACAGAGTAATAATATGCAGCGGAAGTAAAAGAGATAGTAGTTCATGAAGCTACTATATAAATATATAAGATACATCAGAGTTTATAGCAGAAGAGTAACACGATACATCAAATACAAATCAAAATACATCACTGGAATCATCGAGTATTGAAAGCAGAATAGATGGCTGGATCTTCAACCAAAGCTCCAACTGCAAAGGTGAGTCTCGAAAGCTGAACCACTCAGTCTGACCTGAGCGTAAAGCAAAACACAAAACACTCGAGTCAGGATTAATATTCTTATATCAATAAATCCAACTCTAGTGAAATAACAATTGAAATACAAGTAACTCAAAGGACGTTGGAATAACCGCCCTCTAAGGATCCGTTAAACTATCTACTATGTAGTAGTGTACGCTAAATAGATAATGTCTAACAGTAATATAAAATATCAAAATAGTGTTAAGGCGTTACCATTATCCCCCTTAACACATTTTTATAAGCGTTATAGTCTATACAGCACTATAAACTCCACCGTAAACTGGCGGGATATCAGGGAGTACTCCATAGGTATAACACAAAACAAATTCGTAGTGGTCGCGTATATAGGGATACAAGTATGACAAGGCACATGAGGCAATACCCAAGGTAGTGAAACTACCATTTGCCTGATCCGGACTGGTGAAAACGCATCGCCGCAGCGATCGCAACACCGCGAAACAACACTCCTGAAATTCCGAGGGTGCACCAATCAATCACAAGTAATGAGTAGTAGTTACGAAGAAGTGTGTCCGCTCGAGGTGGCTAACCCCATTTGGCCCGGCACGGCTCCTGATTTTAGTCATTTCCAATTTGACACAAGTGTCAAGGCTATCCATTATCGTTCTCTTTCTTCAATCATCACGTACATGATTCCAACCACTTCATTCTGGATCATCACTCCGCGTATAGTTATTAAAGTGTTTTTCAGCTTAGATAGAGAGTATATCCATAACCGATTCCGGTTTCTTTAATAACTTTCGTAATTATTACACCGATTGGTCGTTTAATAAATTTCATAACCCAATCAATTTCAATTTCAATTAGAATTTATAAATCAACATTTCAATTGTCTTTCACTATCAATTTCCAAAATTTAAGTTACAAACTTTCGAATTACAATTTCAAAATCTTATAATTCAATTTCAACTTTTATTTAAACAATTCAAATATCGATTCAAGTTCGTAAATAAATTTCATTCCGAAATCAATTTAATTAATTTAATTTACATTCAAATCAATTTAAATTCATTTAATATTCGCTAAGCTAATTTCATTTAAAACAATTTTCATTTAAATTTCCAATTCATTAAATCGATTTCTTAAGTTCAACTTCATTATATCAAAACTTCAAATTGAAATAAATTAAATTCGTCAAATCAATTCTTTAAATTACAAATCTTACGTTAATTTCAATAAATCCTATTCATTTCAATAAATCACATTTTATTTCTTGTTAAAGAAATTCAAATTTCACTTATTTATTGTCTTCGTACAAATTTCAAACTCAATTAATAAAGAACTAAATTTCACATAATCGAGGAGTTTCAATTTCACTTGTTAACTTACTTAAATAATTCTCCCAAAACTTAATAAATAAAGAAACTCAATTTCATTTATTTACGAAGTTCAAATCCACTTATTCAAAAGTTCAATTTCTCTTATCAAAGAATTAAATTTTATTCAATTATCAACTAATTAAATCTTATTCAATTATTAAATAATTTCAACATAATTATTAAATAATTTCAAAACTTAATAATTTCAAACTTCATTCTAAATTCAAACTTAATTATTAAATCATTTCCACTTAATTATGAATTCAAACTTAATTATTAAATCATTTCAACTTAATTGTAAATTCAGCTTAATAATTTCAAACTTAATTATAATTTCAAATTTAATTATTAAATGTTTTCAAACCTAATAATTTCAAAACTCAATTATTACTAATTCCAAATTTATTTATTAATAATTCCAAATTTAATTATTAAATAATTAAATTTCAAACAACGTTCTTTCATCAATTACTACGTTAATATTTGCTCAAATTTCGATCTTTACATTTTCCTTTCATAAAATTCAAATTCCAACTTCATTTCAAAACTTATTCTTTGCTCGAATAAAATCATTATTTTATTATTTTTAGATCAAATTATTGACCAATCGGATTGATTTAATTCTTTATCCTAAGTCAAATTCATTTGCGTATATATCATTTCAACCCGATTCCAATTCAATAAAAAAAAAATTTCAAAGCATAGCAAAGGGAACTTGCAGTGTGATAACAGGGATGGTGTCAAAGTAAATAAACAAGCAATAGCAAATATCAATAGCAATTCAACAATCAATTCAAATAATCCCTAAATAATCGTATTAATTCACATTGTTGTTTGTGCGAATTAATATAATTATTTTTAGAATCTATACTATCATTTCATGCAGATTAAAGATTATTACATTACTGTTTTCACTTGTCATCTATTTACAACTTCATACATCATCAATTTAAACAACATACATTTAATGATTCAAGGTATAATTATCCATATTTCTATGTGTCACTTAGTTTAAACATCCAAAGGGGTCATATTTACAAATTTAACTAATCAAACTCAATGCATATGTCGATTCAGATTTTTAACTATCCTACGTCAAATTCAATTGCAGAATATTTATCACTTTATACTTTACAATTTAATATGCAATATAAACAACACAAATCAATCAATCATCAACCAAACTGGATCGTGATCGTATAATTAACAGATAATGGTGTCAGATGTCAAGGGTGAACTGATACATAATAACGATCATTTGAAGTGGAGTTATGGGATTCTCCAGATTTAAAAGAAGACGAATAGTGAGGGACAAGAATGAATTTCGGAACCGATGGAACGTTCCAAAATTCAAAGGAATTGAGTCAAAAGGAAGAGATTGAAACTCAAGTGGGAGTGATTCTGTAAATACATTTACCATATATGCTGAATTTTGCCTAAAGCTACCAAATGCCCTGATACCAACTGTAACGACCCGCTATTTTGGACTATTCGCATCCGCACATGTTGGACTTGAATAATTCAAAATACCGAATTGTTAATTTTAATTTGGCAAAACTCAGATATACAGTAAATAAATAATCACAGACATAGAGTAATAATATGCAACGGAAGTAAAAAGATAGTAGTTCATGAAGCTACTATATAAATATATATAAGATACATCAGAGTTTATAGCAGAAGAGTAACACGATACATCAAATACAAATCAAAATACATCACTGGAATCATCGAGTACTGAAAGCAGAATAGATGGCTGGATCTTCAACCAAAGATCCAACTCGAAAGGTGAGTCTCGAAAGCTGAACCACTCAGTCTGACCCGAGCGTAAAGCAAAACACAAAACACTCGAGTCAGGATTAATATTCTCATATCAATAAATCCAACTCAAGTGAAATAACAATTGAAATACAAGTAACTCAAAGGACGTTGGAATAACCGCCCTCTAAGGATCCGTTAAACTATCTACTATGTAGTAGTGTACGCTAAATAGATAATGTCTAACAGTAATATAAAATATCAAAATAGTGTTAAGGCGTTACCATTATCCCCCTTAACACATTTTTATAAGCGTTATAGTCTATACAGCACTATAAACTCCACCGTAAACTGGCGGGATATCAGGGAGTACTCCATAGGTATAACACAAAACAAATTCGTAGTGGTCGCGTATATAGGGATACAAGTATGACAAGGCACATGAGGCAATACCCAAGGTTGTGAAACTACCGTTTGCCTGATCCGGACTGGTGAAAACGCATCGCCGCAGCGATCGCAACACCGCGAAACAACACTCCTGAAATTCCGAGGGTGCACCAATCAATCACAAGTAATGAGTAGTAGTTATGAAGAAGTGTGTCCGCTCGAGGTGGCTAACCCCATTTGGCCCGGCACGGCTCCTGATTTTAGTCATTTCCAATTTGACACAAGTGTCAAGGCTATCCATTATCGTTCTCTTTCTTCAATCATCACGTACATGATTCCAACCACTTCATTCTGGATCATCACTCCGCGTATAGTTATTAAAGTGTTTTTCAGCTTAGATAGAGAGTATATCCATAACCGGTTCCGGTTTCTTTAATAACTTTCGTAATTATTACACCGATTGGTCGTTTAATAAATTTCAAAACCCAATCAATTTCAATTTCAATTAGAATTTATAAATCAACATTTCAATTGTCTTTCACTATCAATTTCCAAAATTTAAGTTACAAACTTCCGAATTACAATTTCAAAATCTTATAATTCAATTTCAACTTTTATTTTAACAATTCAAATATCGATTCAAGTTCGTAAATAAATTTCATTCTGAAATCATTTTAATTAATTTAATTTACATTCAAATCAATTTAAATTCATTTAATATTCGCTAAGCTAATTTCATTTAAAACAATTTTCATTTAAATTTCCAATTCATTAAATCGATTTCTTAAGTTCAACTTCATTATATCAAAACTTCAAATTGAAATAAATTAAATTCGTCAAATCAATTCTTTAAATTACAAGTCTTACGTTAATTTCAATAAATCCTATTCATTTCAATAAATCACATTTTATTTCTTGTTAAAGAAATTCAAATTTCACTTATTTATTGTCTTCGTACAAATTTCAAACTCAATTAATAAAGAACTAAATTTCACATAATCGAGGAGTTTCAATTTCACTTGTTAACTTACTTAAATAATTCTCCCAAAACTTAATAAATAAAGAAACTCAATTTCATTTATTTACGAAGTTCAAATCCACTTATTCAAAAGTTCAATTTCTCTTATCAAAGAATTAAATTTTATTCAATTATCAACTAATTAAATCTTATTCAATTATTAAATAATTTCAACATAATTATTAAATAATTTCAAAACTTAATAATTACAAACTTGATTATAAATTCAAACTTAATTATTAAATCATTTCCACTTAATTATGAATTCAAACTTAATTATTAAATCATTTCAACTTAATTGTAAATTCAGCTTAATAATTTCAAACTTAATTATAATTCCAAACTTAATTATAATTTCAAATTTAATTATTAAATGTTTTCAAACCTAATAATTTCAAAACTCAATTATTACTAATTCCAAATTTATTTATTAATAATTACAAATTTAATTATTAAATAATTAAATTTCAAACAACGTTCTTTCATCAATTACTGCGTTAATATTTGCTCAAATTTCGATCTTTACATTTTCCTTTCATAAAATTCAAATTCCAACTTCATTTCAAAACTTATTCTTTGCTCGAATAAAATCATTATTTTATTATTTTTAGATCAAATTATTGACCAATCGGATTTATTTAATTCTTTATCCTAAGTCAAATTCATTTGGGTATATATCATTTCAACCCGATTCCAATTCAATACAAAAAAAAATTCAAAGCATAGCAAAGGAAACTTGCAGTGTAATAACAGGGATGGTGTCAAAGTAAATAAACAAGCAATAGCAAATATCAATAGCAATTCAATAATCAATTCAAATAATCCCGAAATAATCGTATTAATTCACATTGTTGTTTGTGCGAATTAATATAATTATTTTTAGAATCTATGCTATCATTTCATGCAGATTAAAGATTATTACATTACGGTTTTCACTTGTCATCTATTTACAACTTCATACATCATCAATTTAAACAACATACATTCAATGATTCAAGGTATAATTATCCATATTTCTATGTGTCACTTAGTTTAAACATCCAAAGGGGTCATATTTACAAATTTAACTAATCAAACTCAATGCATATGTCGATTCAGATTTTTAACTATCCTACGTCAAATTCAATTGCATAATATTTATCACTTTATACTATACAATTTAATATGCAATATAAACAACACAAATCAATCAATCATCAACCAAACTGGACCGTCATCGTATAATTAACAGATAATGGTGTCAGATGTCAAGGGTGAACTGATACATAATAACAGTGCAATAAATAACAGCAGCATATTTCAATTTGTCGTTTCAATTGAAATCAAATTTAATGAATAAAAGAACATTAATCGTGAGTGATTGCTCACCTTTCGAGGCTAGATAGAATTTACAAGGAAATGAGCTACGAATTCCAAGCAACGCTGGATGGACACGATTTTGATGAAGAAAATAAACACGACGAACAAATTAGCTGATTATAAGAATAGATGGAACAAATCAGCACGGGGTCGATAAAGATAATTGATATAGGTAAACATGTATATATATATAGCTATTTATACTATATATATGTATAAAATTAACCATACATAAAATAATATTTTTTTTTTAAAATTAATACATTAAATAGTTTAACCTGTAAATTTATATAGCTTATGAAATCAATTAACACCAAAAATCTTAACTGATAAAGTATCAACACTATAGGTTATATTTAAAGCAACATTTATTTTAAAATTTATATTTACAAAATCAACTTAAATCCAAAATAACATATAAACAAATATGCAGAATTGAATGTAAAATCAGTACTTATACTAAAACATATACACAAGCAACACAAGTAAGTCACATACGCACGCAACACACATGAAAACATTAACTTTGAAACTCATACATTTAAACATGTACTATAACATAATATCAAACAGCAAATGCCTTTGTGCCAAACAACTTATACCCAACAACAAAAGTGTATATTTGTATATGTACCAGAATCAATGTAAAACAAACTAATATTTTATCTTCCAAAATTTCATAAAATGTATGCAAGCTATTCAAAACACCTGCGTATCTTATATAAACTGTAATATATTTATATATATGCAATATTATTATCAAAGCTATTTCAAATATACTACATAGTTTACTGACCCTTCACTTACTAGCAACATGCAACATGCTTATTGTATGGATTGAAAATATTATAAAAGCATTTATATTTGTATATATATATTTACATAAGTCAAACCCAGAAATATATATATATATATATACTTAAAAAAAATTTCGAACACGTAAAACTGAAAACCCATACTAAACTAGACTCACTTATATATACAAACAATATGTACCAAATAACTTAAACTGTTATACCAGGCAACTTTGTAATATAACACATGTAATATTTTAATCCTATTTGTTTTAGCTTCAGATTTCAAACGGCCAACAAATATATCTCTATCTTGTATGCATACACAACCATTGGGAAAATAGCGATACTTACAAAAATGGGAACAGGAAAACGGTGGTTGCCGCTAGCCAATGGATGGAGCTTTGGAGGGGCATGGAACGATCGGGTCTGGGTGCAAAGGAGGGTTGCCTACGGCTGTGAGGCTGTCGATCTTGGGTCGTATGGAAGGGTTGCGGCACTTGCGTTAGTGGCGGAGAGCGGCTGCACGAGGAGGCGGCCGATGACGACGTGTGCGAGGCGGGATTGATGTCGTGGATGGGTTCGGGAAAATGGGGAAGACGGTCGGCTTTGGTCGGAGGGTGGAGCACGTCCATGATGAGGAGAAGCATTAATCAGAGGCGGAGGCGTGGGATGGTGGCGGAGGCGGCCATGGCGGCGGACTCGACGTTCCTCAAGCGAAGGTGGTTCGGCACGGTGAGGAGGCTGCGTTAGTGGATCTGCGGCTTCGGCTGCTCGTGCTTTAGAGGGTGGGTCAGCTACTGGTTTGATGTTGTTCGTAGTGGAGGTGGGGCAGTGCGTGGACGTGGATAAGGAGGAGGAGGGTCGCATGGAAGTTGCAAAGAAAAAGGGGTGAGTTTTGACAAAAAAAAAAGAGAAAAGTGGAGGCATGAATATGTTCAAAAGAAGGGAAGATGCGTTCTGTGAGGCCAAAATAAATGTTGCTTAAGTTATGTCAGAGAGAGAAGGTGGAACGCTAAAAATGGAATGAAATGCAAATAGCAACGTTGTGAAGCTTTGATTACGGAGAAAATTTATTATTGCAATTATTATACGGTTAGCAGATGGATGGTCACCGGAGGTTTATGGGATAATTTTTTTTTTCATTCTCTTTTTTTTTCTTTTTTTGGGGAACCGGGGTTGACCGTTACGCGGGTTCCGCTGCGTACCGGGCGCCTAAACACACAATCAAATATACCGCGGAGATCAGCACGACGAGACGACCAAAACGGCATACGGATATCAGTGGTACGACCGAATTATAAAAATTCGAATTTTTATACAATGAAAAATGTAAGAAAATCGCAGAAAAATAAGATCGACGGAGCTAAAAACATCCGAATTTGGAAAAACGACAAACTGACATCTTGCTCAGAAGATGTTTTAGAATTTTTCTATGTAAAAATATTTTAGTTTTGAAAACGTTTTATTTTCATCGCTTTTTAACTGATTAAATTGAAGTAAATTTACGCACGCAATAAACTTTCATATTTTCGTACGAAAATTTACCAGTGGCTTTGTTTAACTAGACGCATTTCAAATATAAAATTTTTATTTCAAAATTTTATCGTTTACAACTCCACAAAATTTCAATTAATAACGTTAATAAAACCGGTTAAATTTATGGGTCGTTACAGTATCATCGGATCTCCTATCAAATGTTTTGGTTAGCGTAAGGTAAAAACTTTTCCATGTTTATGTGTGGGAAGTCTTACGTGATACCTTTCTTTTCAAAAGGTTTTTGAAAGTTAAGCAACTTTAACCTGTTACTCACATCAGACCCATGTCTGACTCGGAGTTTATTTTTGTTTTTCATAAACTCTTGGGTACTCAAATTTTTACGAGTAGCCAAGGGATTCAGGTTAGCTTTGACGAATATTGGAGGAGCAATGGAGCAGGAGGCTTCTGCGTTAGATATTAGTATTCCGCTGTGTGTTCTGTGATTGACTCTGAAATTGTATTATGTTGTAAATACTAGACAGGTGTTTATAACTGTCTAGTATGTGTTGTATTATCTGTGTACTGTGATAGTGGTTGTAAACTATGTAAATATTTTATGTTATTCATATAATTTATTCGTTCCGCTGTTTAGATTCTAATGTGTTGTTTTCTTCTTCTTCTCTTTCTTTCTATTCTCTTTCCCTTTCTTTCTTACTAGCGATACGACTTCCTTGAGATAGGAAGTTGGGTCGTTACATTTCCATTATCCCATTCTAACCTATTGTTCTTTACTTGGTGGTTTTTATCACCTTTAGCTATCACACACCTCATTTTGTGGAAATCGTCTACATAAATATCACGGCTTTATGGCTATCGTGCACTGGAAGCAATCATGCGTACAATAATATCATTTTCCTAAAGCTATCACGCGTTAACTTCATTGCACATCCAACGTTACCTCAGCCCCAAAGCTAGCGCATCTCCATAGCTAGCGCACCTCTAAAGCTATCACATCTCCAATGTTGTTGCGCCACCAAAGCTATTGCGTCTCGGAAGCTATCGCATGTCCTAAGCTAACATTCTGTCTCAAGCCGTCGAGAACCTAAAGCTAACGCACATCTCAAGCTATCGAGTATCTAAATCTATTTGCATGTCCCATTTTTAAGATATCGTGAGTCAAAATTTAAAGCCATCGCATGTCACATTTTAAGCGATCAAGAGTCTCAATTTAAAGGTCTTAGTTTAAACTATCGCGTGCCCTTTTTAAGGCTAGTAAATATCACATTTTAAAGCTATTGTGTGCCTTTAACGTTATCGCATGTCAAAATTTAAGTTATCGCACGTCAAATGGCTATAAACATTCTTAAAACTGGTTTGTTATCTTTAAAAGTAATAATTTCTACCAAATCATGTTATATGTCACACATTCTTATTAGTTAAACAGATCTTTACAGTAATATTTTCAAAAAAAATCAGAGGTGTAATTTCTCTTGCACCACAATTATTAATTATTTCCATAATTGATTTTTTAAATTACTTTGTAGTTAACTCTTCCTTTTAAATAATTTTATCAATTCGAAAATGCATGAGAAAAATCCCTAAATTCGTAAAAAACAGATTATCCATTCTTTAACACATAAAATTTCAATTCAAAATAATTATTTTTCATATTTTAAATAATTAAAATATGAAATTAAGCATTTTCTTAACTTACAAAATCTGGTTAATTGCAAAAAATTATGAAATAAGAAATCCATCTACAAATAAAATTTGAAATCACATACTAAAATTTTAATTCGTTTTAAAAAGGTTTGATCCACGTTTTACCCTAAGACATGTCAAAATCGTTATTATTTAAAGCCCAAACATGAATGCAATCATTCTATTATTTTTAAAACTTGTTTTCTCCATTCTAAGCATCACAAACACATGTAATACAAGCCCAAATGTGTTTGCAAGGGATTAAAGAAAGTGTTACTCACTAGGTTAGTTGCTTGATTAAAATTCCCTTCTTCTTTTTTGGTCGAAAGCTTGAATTTCCGTCTTTATTTGAGTCTCTCTCTCTCTTTGAAAAATGGTCGCTCGCCTTTACTTTATTAGCATATTTTTATGTAGATAGTAAGTGAATGAGGAGGTGCTATAGTTAGGTGTAAGGAATAATAATTCAGGCTTGGGCTAAAATCTATTTCTAGCTTTATCATATTGATTCCTTAATCCCTTCTTCGTAACATTCTGTTCTGTTCTTAATTAAATTTACTTTACTATTATTTAATTAGTTTTTTTATTAATTAATTTCTCATATTGGGGCACCAACAAATAAGACGTGTTACAGTCTCCCCTCCTTACAAAAATTTCTTGCTTGAAATTCAAGTAAGGTAGGATAATGACCATCGTCATTACTACAAATGTACACATTACAAAAAATACACTAGTTCTCTATTAATGTAAGTCCTCAATCAACATCATAATAAAGTATTAGTGCCACTACCAATACATAATCATATTATTATAGAAAACATACTAGTGTAACTTCTAGTTTATACAACAATGCGTACATGCCCACACATACATGTCAAAATAACTCGATATTGATATTCCTAATCTTATCCCAGGTACAAACATCTACTTCCTCTCTTCGCTAGACATAAACATGTCTAATACTCTTGTTTCTTACTCTTTCGTATCAGACCTATGTGACGACCCGCCCTTCTACTCCCAGAAAGACCTATCATCATTAAGAAAGAAAGAGGTAGAAATAGAAAAGAAAAGAAAGAAAGAACAACAATCTCGAAATCTCACAGCGGAATGGAATAAAATATAATACATCACATAACAATTACATAGTTTACATATATCAGAGTTATACAATATTATACACTTGACAATTTTTTATACATCTGTCACTACATACATCTCAAAATACAACATACTCTAACTAACACAGCGGAACTATATAGATATCTACATACGTCTGGGCTCCTGCTCCAAGCTCCTCCAGAACTCAACAATCCAACAACCTATCACTTGGCTACTCGTAAAAATTTGAGTACCCAAGAGTTTATGAAAAACACAAAATATAAACTCCGGGTCAGACATGGGTCTGGTATGAGTAAACGGTTTAAGGTTGTTTAACTTGAAAAACATTTGAAAATAAAGGTATCACGTAAGACTCCCCACACATAAATAGGGGTAAGTTTTTACCTTACGCTAACCAAAACATTTCATAGGAAATTCAGTGATATTATAATAGTGTCTAGGGTTTTCAAGTAAATAGAAAATAACCGAAATTGTTACATTATTAAATTCCAGCTACTAGCCACAAAAGTGGGTAATACAATCAAAACCGTTGGCACTTATTGGAAAATGGGTTCCATACAATGGCAGGGATACTGGGGTACCGCCCGTCACAGTACGGGGCCTAGATCACCGTACCGAGGAGTACGCCCGCTCCCCTGCAACACAAGGCCGGAACCATTCCTTACTGAACAGTCCAGAACAAGATAACCCCGCAGTTGGCGCGACCAACCGCTCACTAAGCCGAATAAAAAGGGACATCTAGACAGGGGAAAATCTTGTCCTGTTTGGGCATGACCCACCTAACCTTGCCGCACCTCCCCTGTTTATGCAATTCTCGGTTGATGAGGCTTGAGGCTACGATTACCTTTACAGAACAAATTCCTTAGAATGCTCATCGCCCGCCTGACGATGTGCTGAAAGCATTTAATCCATACAAGTTCGTTACGGGTTCGAACGAAACCGAAGGCATTATCTCGTTACATTCATTTTGGAATCACCCTCAGAGTTAACGACGACAACCCTTTCATTCTGAATCTTCATCTTCACATCAGATTCACGACCTATCGTTAATTTGGATCGATGTGGTTTTCGGATGACCAAATATGGAAACCCGATCCCGGTCTCATCGAAATCAAAAACGTGTCTTTTAAGGCCAAGTTGTTTTAAAGTTTTAAAACAATTCAATTATCCATATACACACAGATAGATAATTCACAATATCACAATAGATAATCAACATTATCACCATAAACAGATAGGCAATATTATCATCACAACAGATAATCCATATTATTATCATACTACAATCAAGCATACATTTCATTAACATTTGATTAATTAACATTTAATTATATTCAAGTAATCATCCTTTAATTATTTTCACAAATTAATTATCTAATCCAAATATAGAAATCACCTTCAATTACAAACATTACATTACTTCTTAATCACACCAATTAATTATTCTTTAATCTCTTATTACTAATTATATTTATTAACGATTACTAATTACATTTTAATTTCATTATCCTGTATTAAATTAATTACCTTAAGTAATTAATCTTCAATTAAACTATATTTATTAATCACTCCTGATTAATACTATTCAGTAATCAACCACCTTTAATTACTCTATCACATCACTTAATTACACCTCAATTAATTCCCTTTAAATTAATCCCTTGATTAATTGCCCAAAGTAATTATATTCAAATTACTTTTATTATTAAATCATCCTCGGTCAATTTCATCCAGCCATTATCATTAATTACTTCTCCAAGTAATTATACTTATCACATCTTCAATAATTATTAAATTAATTAAACTTAATTAATTAACTCAAATAATTCATCTTAAACTTCATTAATTACAATAAGTAATTAATTCTCTAATTACTTAATTACTTAATCAATTTGTCTCACACTACTTAATTTATTACTTCCTAATCAATTTATTTTACCTTAACTAACTTAATTAACTATTCTTTAATCATTAATTAATGATCTTAATAAAATTTAATTATCCATTTATTAATTACTAATTACTTAGTTAATTATTAATTTATTCTTAATTAGATTACTTAATTAATTAACTATTAATTCATTCATTAATTACTATAAGTAGTTAATTACACTTTATTAATTACTTAATCATTACTTAATCCTTATTTACAATTGTAAAGTAATTATTCTTAATTTTTTTATATTTATATTAATTTGTTCAACTTAATTAAACATTTTAAAGTCTCCTTTTTAAATTTTGAAAATAGTATTGACTACAAACTTTAATGTTAATCAATTCCATATTTAACTTAATTACCAAATTAAAATAGTAATTAAGTGTTAAATACATTGTTAAGTATTAACCTAATAATTTAAAACTTGTATTTAAACTGATAAACATTCTTCCAGGTTTACAGTATTTAAAACTAGATACTCTTAACTTCATTTTTTTTCGTACTGGGGTTGAAAGAAACCCGAGTCCTCCCCTATGGAATCCCGAGCGTAACTTTGAGTCGTTCACCAAACTTCCCCGAGTCTTCCCTGTACGCCCCATTTCTTCTCTCTTTTTTTTAAAACAAGTTAAGTTTTAAACTAAGCTATAAGCTACAGCACCAGGGGCCTAACTCACGCACTTCAACACTCGACTCGAACCCGAAGAAATCATTCCAAATGCTCGAGCACGACTCGAGGCACACGCAAACGACAATATTGACGCCTACTTTCGCCATACACATGCACGACGGCCTGCAAGGTTCTAGCGATCTTCCAAGGTCATCAACAAGTCGCAAATCGCCCCAAAATATGAAATCTAATCTCAAAACACCTTCAGAAACTTCGAATTGAAAATCAACAGTTCAACCCATAAACAGAACTCGAACCCTTCCACCAGAAACACCTCGTCATCGCCACACAAGGCTCCAGAGTCGCCTAATCTTCATCCACACGACGTCAACACCCCATGTAACAACCCACCAGAGTTTCGAACGACTCGGTCATGAAGAGATGATGAACTCGACGCGTTTACAGGCATGTCAAAAACTTGAACAAAAACCCTAAATTGATCTCAATCCCTTAATTCACTTAATAGAAAAATTATCTGATAATTTTTACGTGATCATCAATGTTTATACTTGCTTAAATACAAATTTGAACATTTATTATTGAATCAATAATCTGTAATTGGTAGAAATGCCCCTTTTTATAAACCATGAACTGCTTCTTCAATTTTACACTAAAAATTTCCATTTCTGTTTTAAAAATCCTATTTCGCATTGAAGTTCCAAGTTATCAACTTGAATTTATATTTTATAACAGTTAAATTTATCAACATAATCCTTGTTGCCTGTAAAAGCTTGATTTCCAGTGCATGGCTTCTTAATATGTTTTTAAACAAAATTTAAATTCCTGATTGAAATTCGAGCATATCATTTTGTTGGAAAACTTTAAAGCTTTTCCATGATCAAATGAAAGTAACTCAAGATTAAATATTTGTCAACCTTGTAATCACTTAGCAGAAACGAACAACATATCCATCAAAGAACAGCCTGTATGTAAACACAGATTTATACAAACATAAAACACATACATCACCATGTAATCCATAAATAATCCTACTGCTTTTAATTAAACTAAAGCTTGAAATTTTATGTTTACTCACCAAAAACAAACTGTTGAACAGAGCATATTTGATGTCTGCAGTCCCATCTGTTCTTGTTTGAGTTAGATACATTTGAGTTGGAATTCAATTTGATTTCACTTCTTTTCTTTTATGAATTACAGAATGAACTGGAAAATAAAAGATGGTTTCACATATATATAAAAGATAAGAAGTTATGTATAAATGGAAAGAAGTTAACCGGGTTAGGTGTTATCTGTACTATTCATTTTGTTTTATCAGGCAAGATTTTTTTTAACGGGGCTGATATGATAAAACATTAAATGCTAATGTACTTATTGTTTACACTTAATCTTATTAGTACATAGATTTTCATCACTTGCCTACATAATCATTTACAGGTACATATAATACATACTTACTTACTGACAGCTTATGCTTTATATATATACTACTCTTTGTTTTAAGTATGTTTGTCAGATCTTATCACTGCAAAATAAAGAATTGTACATATCTTAAATAGACAAAAATATGTGCTCGAACAGATGAGCAATAAATGTTGTGTTGCTTAATTTGTGTACATAATTATGATTATGTTATACCATGTATAAAGACATTTATATGTATTTGGATGAGGCTATGTTTTTCAGCAGGAAGGCTAAAGGCTTGCATAGGAAGACATGTTATTTTATTGCTTTGCTATGAAATACTATATTTATAAAAATTTGTCTTCTTGCTTGTATTTTAACATACCTGTGTTTGTCAGGTTCCTTCATGCTTACAGATACTTTGTGAATGAGGATTATTTCCCTTGGCAAACATTTGTTTTATTATTTTATACTTTATGTTTAGATTTATATGTGAAGATATTGTGTAAAAAAATGTTTTATTAATTGCTTGCTTGAATAATGAATATGTTTGGGTCAGATTTATTTTTACTTTGGTTTGCTTTGAAAATAATTTGTTTCATTATTTCTAACTTGAATAATGTATATACATACAGTTGTTGTCATTCTGTTATAAAAAATATTTTGTTTTGTTAACTTCTAATTTACATATACACAAATGTTAGAGTTTGGTTTTACATTACATTTGATTTTGTTTTGCTTTATACTTTGTGTTTTTATACCTTATTCTTATTTTAACTTTGTTTACAAATTTTTAATTTATGTTGTAAGCAATCTTAACTAATTAATTTTTATTTTAAACTTTGCATTTGTATTTTATGTTTGACTATCAATGTTTAAGTTATATTCAATATGGTTTACTTACTTATATTTGTACTTATTTCCATTTGTACTTTACTATCACTATTTAAATTAAATTATATACATATGTTTGATTTATATTTTACATTTATATTTTATATTGTTAGAATTAGATTTTAATTTAAACATTATCATCCATATGTACATTTCCAAATGTAAACAAAGTACAGTATTTTAATTCAGTTATATAAGGTAAATATTATTAAGAAATTTTATTTAAATCTCCAGAATCAGATTTCCTTTTAAAAATTCAAATTTATATAAACAAATGGCAATTATTTCCAAAATCATATTCATTTGAAAATAATCAGTTCACATTTTATTTAATCATATTAAATATTTATTAAAATAAACAGGGCCAAAATCCAGGGTCGTCGCAACCTATTATCCATTTTGGTCATCTAACTTACATCAAATATATTTCTATAGATAAATCTTGGATCACCCTTGTTTTTATCACCGTACTAATTGTATAGTTAAAGCCCTGCCAATGCCTACACAAAACTTCCGTTACAGCGCATAACGCTCTTCGACCGCTATGCTATTTCAGTTTAGCATTATTAAACAGTAGATCCGCTTTAAACTCCACTATTTTCCGCTACGCCGGCTAAATTAAGGCTTTTTAGCACCTAATTTAGCAACATTAATACAAAAATGTTGATTGGATTAGTTCTCTATTAAACAAAGTCAACAAAGTAAGGATAAAGCCATAACTTTAAGACATAAGTGCTCTATATAAGTTAGAAAATTATAGTCACTAAATCTAGTTTGCATAATCATGATATGTTTTTGTTTTATTGTATAAGATTAAACACTTTATTTTTTGTATATAAATGATTTTAGAATGAGGATAAATTAACTTTGAATATTTCGGTCTTATATCTAATGAAGATATGTACACCTTTGCTATTTTTTCTATATTCCCTATTTATATCTGCCATAACTTTTTACACATTCAGTACTATAGAATCCCTAAGCACTTTAATTGCACAACGTACTAGGGTCGTGCACACATTTTCTTAATGCGATACATGAAAAGTTATGCACTCCCACCAAACTACTCGGTAACTTGAATCTATACACGAGTTTGCCAATTCAATCATTGGCAACGGACCTACGTATATCTGAATAAATTTCCCCGCATTCTCCAAGCACGTAAAACCTCCATCGTTGAAACCTTACAAACACTCGATCGCCTATTGCAAACCCGAATTCTTTTCTTCTCTTATCGGTTCTACTACTTTCATTTGAGCGTGAATCAACTCTATTTTCTCTTACCACGTTGAGCCCTAACATGAGTATGTCTCTCTTGTCCAACCAATAAATAGGTGACTTAAATGGCCTATCATAAAACTTCTCAAACAACATCACCCCGATACTCGATTGGTAACTTATGTTATAGGCAAACTTTATCAAATGCAAGCGATCATTCTAAGATCCTCCAAAGTTTAGGACGCATGCTCTCAGCAAATCCTCTAGTACTCGAATCACCCTTTTCGTTTGACCATCTATCCCTGTGTGGTAAATCATATTTAAGTTCAATTATACACCCAATGCACTCAACAAACTTCTCTAGAATTCACTGCTAAAACCGAGTCTCTATCACTAACAATGTTACTCGGAATCCTGTGGAGTCTTACCATGTCCTTTTGGTAAAGATTCGCTAAACTAGTTGTCGTTCTTGTCAACTTCACTGGGATAGAATGAGCGCTCTTAGTCGGCCTATCAAGTATCACCCAAATACTATCATTTCCGTTCTCAACATCGTTAATCCATCTACAAATCCATAGAGATTGAATCCAACCTCCAAGTCGGTGCCTCCAAGGGTTTAGAAAAACCACTTGCCTTTTGATGCTCAATTTTCATTTGCTGAATGGCAATACACATCTTCATGTATTCACACTACTAGAAACATTATGAATAGTGTAGAAAGCCAACAGAAAAAAATCATCTGGATATTCCGATGCAACGCCGATAAAATGACTACTCATTTTATTATTTTCTAAATAAAGTGAAGAACATCGGAAGGTATACCAACCTATATACCGACATTTCACGGTGTTTTTTGCAATACATTAATTGTAGATCATTGTTTAAGGGACTTCGTTTTTGGACGAGGAAAGGGCAAATTTCGGGAGAACTCTACCTTGTAAAATATATTAGGTTACTCCACCCAAATAAATTGTTTTACAATTTGTGCTTCGTATAAAGCAAAATTCGGCAACCAACCATTGAAAAATATGGAAAAAAATCGATTATGATTTACCAAAACCTATTTTCGATAGGGTCATATCGAACATAAAGATGAAAAACGACAACTAATCATCAAAAAACGAGGATAGTTGTGGGTTTTATTTTTTTTGTTAAGAGGGTACAAATCTTTTTCACACGCCCTAGCAATTTCTAAAAAAATGAAAAAAATGAGTCCCTCTAAACAGTAAAATGAATTAAACGCTTGACCGAGTCATCATTTCCTAACCCTATTATCCAATTCATTGCTCATTCCTTGTACCCATTAATCTGCTCCCAAATTCGTTCGATTATCACCCAAAATTTTAGCCAGATTATTCACTAGTGTAACAACCCGAAGTTTTAACAAGTATTTTTCACTTTTAATTATAAAACTTTGGGGTTTTATTATATAAAAAACTAAATTTTGAATTGATTAAAAGAATTGCCCAAATTTTTAAACAAATAATGAGATCTCTGAAATTTTGGCGTGGTTAAGAATTAACTTTAATTGGAAATTTGGGTTTTTTGTTGAAGATGGTAAATAACTTAATTTCTAGCAAAATCATGTTTTAATTAAGAAATAAGATTTGAAAAAAAATTAGCGTATAAATAAACTGTTAATTACGCGTTTAAAAGGTGCGTTATTGATGGATCATTTTTAATGTATATTTATTACATAAGAGTACGCGTAAATTTTTAAAAGCGTTACTTTTGAAACTGGGCGTGTGTTTGATTTAATTATTGCGTCGGTTTTTCATGCGTCTAAATTTCTTACCTTGGATATAAATAATCAAATAAAATAAATCAGTAGACATGCATTTTTAAGTGGGAAAGGAATAAATTTTCTTTCCGTTGACTCCACATATTTAATAAATAAAACCCATTGATTTTTCAATAACGTTCAAATCAAATATTCTTTTCCGTTTCTTTACTCTAAGAATCAACACTTTTCTTTGTTCAATTTTATAAAACGTTCGCCAATTTTCCATTTTTATGTACCGTTAAAACAACACAATAATTTTACCTTAGCTATAATGGATTATATACTTTTTAAAAATAAATAATATATATACTGTTACTTATATACATTTTAGTAATAGATTTCTTGGCAAATGGTAAATGAACGAAAAAAACCCCAATGTAAACAAATCATATTTTTTAAGTAATAAATTTCAAAATTTATGTATAAATAAACTGTTTAATTACGCATTTAAAAGGCGCGTTATTTGATGGAATAAATAACGTATATATAAGAAAATGTATAAAATTTAAATCCGTTATTTTTGTTATATTTTGGACATAAGTAATTGCGTCTGTTGTACGCATTCTAAAGATATCCTCTTTAATATTTACACGTCGCTCAACATTATTCTTTTGGTCAAATTTTCCATTTCCGTTTTAAGTGCAAATTGATTGCTTACCGTTTTATGTTCTCCTTAATTCACGAAATCTACACTGGTAGTAAAATTTATTACTCACTGTAATTAATTGTTTCAAACTTTCCTTACCTCTCGTGTGAAATTGATAGGAAAAATATTCAATAGACTGATTCAAAATCAACGCAACAAGGTAATAGTAAAAAAAAAAAAAATCTTGCCTTTAACTTCTAATCTAAATCAATGCATTTTCTTCCTTAAATTTTGCACGTACGAATGCTCACCAATAAAAAAACCGCCCCTTGATTTACGCATGCCGTGATTTTCACCATCCCTTTTTGCTGCAATTATTTTAATTTAGTATAAAATCTTTGAATAAAGTAACGTTCAAATCTAATATTATTGTCGTTTCCTCTGATATCAACGCTAGTTTCTTCTCATTATTAAACACGTTCGCAAATTGTTCAAATTCCATTTCCATTCAAAGCAAAAATATAATTGCTTGCCGTTTCTTTCGCTTATTATTTCTTACCCACTGCAATTATTTGCTCCAATCATTCTTGTCGTTTCTTTTTATTTATCAACGCATTCTCTTCTTAATAATTTCAAACGAGAACAAATGCGTGCCACTAAAAAACAAATTTTTATTATTTCTTGCATTTTTTTAACCTATGCAGTTTGCATCTTTTAATCAAACACATTCAAAATGATTATTTCTTGCCTTTGACCTCTCCCACATAAATCTATGCATTTAATTCTCTTTCCGTTCTAACAAATATTGCCTAAAATTTTCGCATGCCTTGAATTGGCGTCTCTCATTTTATCTTTTTGCCTGCGTTTTTAATTTAACAAATCAACCAAATTTACCTCTACATAAAGCAAACATCACGCAGAATAATCTCCAGACCATTTTAAAAATGATTTCTTGCCCTTTTTTTCCTTTACGTGATTTGCGCAACTTCTCCTATATAAATGAAACCCATGTTCACAATTCCATCACCACCTCAGTATTGTTACATCTTCATTTTCGCAAGCTATTGGTGAAATAGAACCCACACACTCTCTTTGGCATATATAAGACTCGTACGCAATTTATTTTCATCCCATTGTTGGTCTTCTCTTCTTCCTTGCATGCATGAGAATCAGTAGCATCAGGTAATGGCAACAACTTTATTTCCTTTTTTTCCATTGTTCTGTTCAAACCGCTCCACCGCATGACAAACGCCTAACTTTCTTCCCCTCCTCTTCGATCTGCTCGTGCATTGCCAAGCATCTCTGATGCAGTTTTAGCCTAGCACTTGAATATTTATTTTATCGCCACCTGTATATTTTTATCCTTCTATAAGACAAACATTTCTTTACCATGTAATTTAAAAGGGATTTTAAATTGTTTAAACTTTGTTAAGTTAAATTGTATTCATTTTATATCTCATTTTTGAAATGAAATTTTAAAGTAAATTCAAAAGTAAATTGTTTTCAAATGTTTTTGTTAATAACGATTTAGTCATAATTAAGAAATGTTTTTATCTTAAAGTTAAATTAAAATTTAATGATTTGAAATTAATTAAATTAATGAGGTAATTAAGGAATAATTAGTTAATTTAATTAATTAATGATTAGGGATTAATAAATAATTTGATTAAGGGTTAATCAAATTGAAATTAAAGATCATTAATTAGATAATTAAAGATTATTAACTAATAATTAAAGATTTATTAATTTAGCAATAAGTTATAATCAAGGTTAATTAATCATGTAATTAAGGATTAACTGCATACTTGTTTGAGTATAGCGCACTTCAGTTTGAAGAAAAAATATACAGTATAAAAGGCATACGCCACCTAAGGTTAGCCCAGCCTAAAATTTTTAAGATAATTCCACTGCTTTGTTTACGTGAGTGTTCAGGGAAGAAGTATTTCCAGACCGTATGTGTTTTTTTATTTGTTGGTCATATGTGTTTTAAAATTTAGAAACATTACGTATGAGGACATATGATATATGTAAGAACGGTATAAAGTTGTTTTGATTTGGAGATTTTGATATTTCACTTGTTTCCTAACAGAGAAAATAATAATAATAATGATAAATAAATAAATAAATATTGCATGCGCCACCTTTATGTATCACTACCGTGAATTGCATGTTGCCCACATAAGATTTGCCACCTTTTTATTAACACGTCATAATATTTTGTAAAAAAGGGTAAAAAAATAGTGTATAAATTTATTTTGTAAATTTTGTTTTGGAAAAAAAATAAATGGGCAGGCTGAGCTTTTGTTTTAATGGGTCAAGTCAAGCGGTGGAGTGGTCGAGCAGTTTGAGTCAATTTTCATTATATTTTAGCTCGTTCCAATTTTGTTTTATTTAAAAATTTGTTTTGTCCGTAATTTGAATTCGCGTACTCAGTTTTATTTATTTATTTATCTTGTTTCAAGATTGAAATCAGTTTGTCTCATTTTCCAATAATTGATCGTGCCTTCTGTACTCTTCTTTGGGGGTAGATATCGTTGTTTGAATAAATTCTGTAGCTTCGAGAAGGTGAGTATTCTCACCTGACAACGTACTTATATATCTGTAAGTTGATAACAAGTGTGATTGTAAAATAATTATTATTTCATTTATTTGACTGTGATACAAATTGATGATGTTAAAAATCCCGTTATTAAACCTACACATCATCAGTTCTATTATATACTGTTTAATTATGCTGTTACGCTATTTATTTATTTAGTTATTTTTTTACTGTTTAATCACACTACAAGTTTCCTATAGAATAGAAATCGTTATAGGCTGAAATGATAGGCCTGTATGATATTTATTTATTCATTTATTTATTTAGTTTATTATTTAACTTGGGATTGCGGGTTCGAAATGATAGAACCCCGATTTATTGTGTAAATTACGGAATGAAATGATATATTATCCGTATCACTTGACCTAAGTTAGAAAATATTATACAGACCCGTGGTTATATATATATATATATATTCTGGAAATATTAAATATTTTAAAATTTAAGTGTTATAATACTTGCTTAAAAGTGGATTAAAATGATTATTGTAAGTATTGTGATATTTTACAAGTTTAATATGCAAATAAATAAATGTTAAGAATTTAAATATAAACTTATCTTGAAAATTTTGATTGTAAAATAAACGGGACTTAAGTTAAGAAAAAAATATACATGAGAATTTGGTATAACATGAAATAAAGTGAATTTATAAAGGTTAAGTTTTCTATGAATTAATAGTTAAATTTATGAATTATGGAAGTTAAAAATATAACTTGATTTTAATTGAAATTTAGTTTATTTTTTTTGAAACGGTAACTAAACTAAATTGTTAAGGAAATACATAGAAAATTTTACACTTTATAAGAAAGTATAAAGAAGTTGGATATATATTTTCAAATTTTACTTATAAAGACCATCAAATATGGAATGAATTAAATGACTATATAAAGGTGGAAAGTTTATAAGTAAATTTGTTTAAATAAAGGTTTAAATTTTATTGAAATTATATTGAAGCCTAAAGTTTAATTTACTTAAATTGTTAAAAGGATATTTATGCATTTATCCAAGTGCTGAATGATGATGCAATTAAACTAAGGCTAAACCTTTGGAATTTATATTGGCTTGAAAGAATAATAGCTTCACCTTTAAACAGTTAAAATAAACTATTTTGATCGAAGTATAAACTATTTTTAAATGTTTATAACCACGGGTAATAATAACGTTGGTTGTTAAAGAGACCGGGATCGAATATGGGCATACTCTCTATCGATACCGAAAACCACTTTGACAACCGTATACGCGGTGGAGATTCCAGAATGAAGTAGGATGGTGGTGACGTTTCCTTTGAGGTAAATACGTGGACCCGACTCCCATGAGTTGGCATAAGGTGGCTAAAACAGAAGCGATCGACGGATCAATGAGGTAGCACCTCTGATCGGACGCACTTCTTCGTATGCCATTCTATTACTTTTGTGATTGTTTTGGTGCGCACCTTTGATATGGGAGTGTTATTCGAGGTGGGCAGTAGTTGCGCACTACGCGTTACCACCGATCCGGAAGCGTAATTGGTATATCTACCCTGGCATTGCCTAGTTGTGCCGTGTCACCTACCATAGCGAGCCTTGTACGAGTTTGATTTGTGTCGTACCTATGGAGTATCTTCTCATAGTCTCCCGATCAGGAGATATGTAGGCACTGTATAGATTACTGACACTATTTATGCGTTAAGGTGAAAAATGTAAAGCCTTAACGCTATTTTAAAGTAAGTTTATCTTACAAATAGACAATATTATAATAGCATAGTATTACTACATAGTAAATAGTTTAACAGATCCTTAGAGGATGGGCGGTCCCAAGCATCCTTTAAGTTACTTGTACTTTAATACAGTTCACTTGAATTAGCTTACACTATATAAGTATGTATGTCCTGACTCGAGTGTTTATGTTTTATTTCACGCTCGGATCAACCTGAGTTTCTGTTCAGACTTCACCTCCAGAGCTAGGACTTCTGCTGATCATCTCTTTTCAAGATGCCGTCAAGTTTCTGTTCAGTTCTTATTTTAGCCTTTGAAATCAAGACAATTTAATATTGAGAGTTTCTGTGGAGATTTCAAACTATATTTGGTTTAAGACTATGTACTTTATATTTTTTGAGACTATGGATAGTGGCTTCATGAACACCACTAAGCAAATTTTTAATTCCGCTGCGAGTATTCTGATTTCTGTGTCTGTGATTCTGTGATTATTTATTTACTGTATATTTTGAGATTTGCCAAATTTTATTTACAATGCGGTATTTTGGACAATTCAAGTCCAACATGTGTGGATGCGAATGGTTGAAAATATCGGGTCGTTACAATTTGGTATCAGAGCTTTGGCTCTAGGCAAAACTTAGAATGTATGGTAAATTTGATTTATATAATCACTTTCATTCAATCTCTTCCTTTTGATTCGATTTCCTTTGAATTTTGGAACGTTCACTGCGGTTCCAAAGCTCATTCGTGTCCCTCACTATTCATCTTCTTTCGATTCTGGAGTATCCCATAACTCCACTTCGGATGATCTTTATAGTGAATTGGCGGTCTCGCCAATATTCTAATAAATGGGTGAAACTCCTTTACAATTAGCATTGATTCACTAGAGATTTATATTTATCCTCGGTTTAGATGCTAGTATCTTTGGTTATTCCGAAATCTAACTCTTCAGATCGAATGTAGATTTACCCCAGAAAATCCACATCAATCTTACTCTTTAAGTCACGGTTGACCAGGTTAAGGTTGCCCGCGATTTATATAAACTTATCCAGCTCCTTATTCTGTTATTTAATCATCGGATCTTCTGCTCCAACTTATCTTTAAATCAAAATTATCTTTGGTTTGAGTCCATCAAAGTTGAATCTTTATCCTTGTTTTGAAAAATTTATTCCTATATTTGGGAAAAAAAATCTAATATTATATATAAGTACAAATTTTCAGAATTTTTATAATTAATTTAACTAGTTGTCATGAGATAATAGTCTTTGATTTTATTTATGGTTTTGTAAACCATGGGTTTTGTCTCATATAATTAATTGAACTATAAACAATGGTTATAAATTAATTTGGAAACAGAAATGAATTTAAAACAAGAACTTGAGAATTCAATTTCCCATGATTTCAAACATTGTGTTTAAAGTTTTAAAAGGATATATTATCTAAATTATTTTTGAATAAAAATTTGTTTCCAACTTTTTTTTAAAATTCAGTGCTCTTCTCTTTGTCGCTGGGAAATAATTTCGGTGATGACTGCAACATCGTCGACATTCATTTTCGAGTTTCGAAGTGAAGAGATCATTCTGTAGTCTGGCTACAATGTTACCTTGAGAATTTAATTGATTTAAATCTCTAAAATATGACTTGATTTATAATATATAGATATATGATTTAAATTTGATTTGACATATTATGTGCATATATTTATTTATCTCTAAATGGTTTGAAGGGAATCAGAAATTTAATTTTCAAATTTTATCTTGAGGAATAATTTCAATTATAAAAAAAAAGAAAATCAATTTTTTGAATAAATGATTCCAACTTGAGATAATTGAATTTGAAAGTTTTATTTGTATAATACTATATTGCATTTCAATATAACTTACCTTGATTTTCAGAAGTTAACGATGTAACTAGATAATATACAATATAAAAAGATTTTATAAATAAATTTTGAGTGGTTATAATAAATGTTATACACTTAAATTCTAGTTATAAAAAGATTAACAGAGGTAAATAGAATAACAAGAGGTAATGGAATAATTTACAATACAAAATGATGTTAAAGGAACTAAGAATAAATTTAAGCAATTGTAATAAGTGTAAACATATTTAACATAGATGATAAAAATATATTGAGAGAAATAAATTTAGTTATATAAAAAAAGAGGATATTAATTTATTGAACGCTTTTTGAGTATAACAAACGATTTTCAAATTTATGATTTTAGAAATTTTTATTTTAAGATAATTAGAAGATGAAGTAATGAAATTTGAAATAGAAAAATTTAACTAGAGTGAAATTAAATAGATGAAATCAATTATTAATTTAAAATTGAATTTGTATGGTTTAGATTAATGATTCTAATTTAAGTTTCAATTTAGTTTTCTTTCAAGTTATTTCTATTCCCCTACCTTCTTCCTTTTCGAGGACAAAAAGTTCTGAGTGGGGGAGAGTGTAACAGCCCGAAGTTTTAACAAGTATTTTTCACTTTTAATTATAAAACTTTGGGGGGTTATTATATAAAAAACTAAAATTTGAATTGATTAAAAGAATTGCCCAAATTTTTAAACAAATAATGAGATCTCTGAAATTTTGACGTGGTTAAGAATTAACTTTAATTGGAAATTTAGGTTTTTTTGTTGAAGATGGTAAATAACTTAATTTCTAACAAAATCATGTTTTAATTATGAAATAAGATTTGAAAAAAATTTAGTGTATAAATAAACTGTTTAATTACGCGTTTAAAAGGCGCGTTATTGATGGAACATTTTTAAAGTATATTTACTACATAAGAGAATGCGTAAATTTAAAAGTGTTACTTTTATTATGAAACTAGGCGTGTGTTTGATTTAATTATTGCGACAGTTTTTCATACGTCTAAATTTCTTACCTTGGATATAAATAATCAAATAAAATAAATCAGTAGACATGCATTTTTAAGTGGGAAAGGAATAAATTTTCTTTCCGTTGACTCCACATATTTAAAACTAAAACCCCATTGATTTTTCAATAACGTTCAAATCAAATATTCTTTTCCGTTTGTTTACTCTAAGAATCAACACTTTTCTTTGTTCAATTTTATAAAACGTTCGCCAATTTTCCATTTTTCTGCACCGTTAAAACAACGCAATAATTTTACCTTAGCTATAATGGATTATATACTTTTTAAAAATAAATAATTTATACTGTTACTCATATACATTTTAGTAATAGATTTCTTGGTAAATGGTAAATGAATGAAAAAAAACCCCAATGTAAACAAATCATATATTTAAGTAAAAATTTCAAAATTTATGTATAAATAAACTGTTTAATTTCGCGTTTAAAAGGCGCGTTATTTGATGGAATAAATAACGTATATATAAGAAAACGTATAAAATTTAAATCCGTTATTTTCGTTATATTTTGGGCATAAGTAATTGCGTCTGTTGTACGCATTCTAAAGATATCCTCCTTAATATTTACACGTCGCTCAACATTATTCTTTTGGTCAAATTTTCTATTTCCGTTTTAAGTGCAAATTGATTGCTTGCCGTTTTATGTTCTCCTTAATTCACGAAATCTACACTAGTAATAAAATTTATTGCTCACTGTAATTAATTGTTCCAAACTTTCCTTACCTCTCGTGTGAAATTGAAAGGAAAAATATTTAATAGACTGATTTAAAATCAACGCAACAAGGTAATTGTAAAAAAAAAGCCTTTAACTTCTCATCTAAATCAATGCATTTTCTTCCTTAAATTTTGCACGTATGAATGTTCACTAATAAAAGAAACTGCCTCTTGATTTACGCATGCCGTGATTTTCACCATCCATTTTTGCTGCAACTATTTTAATTTAGTATAAAATCTTTGAATAAAGTAACGTTCAAATCTAATATTATTGTCGTTTCCTCCGATATCAACGCTAGTTTCTTCTCATTATTAAACATGTTCGCAAATTGTTCAAACTCCATTTCCATTCAAAGCAAAAATATAATTGCTTGTCATTTCTTTCGCTTATTAATTCTTACCCACTGCAATTATTTGCTCCAATCATTCTTGTCATTTCTTTTTATTTATCAACGCATTCTCTTCTTAATAATTTCAAACGAGAACAAATGCGTGCCACTCAAAAACAAATTTTTATTATTTCTTGCATTTTTTTAACCTATGCAGTTTGCATCTTTTAATCAAACACATTCAAAATGATTATTTCTTGCCTTTGACCTCTCCCACATAAATCTATGCATTTAATTCTCTTTCCGTTCTAACAAATATTGCCTAAAATTTTCGCATGCCTTGAATTGGCGTTTCTCATTTTATCTTTTTGCCCGCGTTTTTAAATTAATAAATCAACCAAAATTAGCTCTTCATAATGCAAACATCACGCGGAATAATCTCCAGATCATTTTAAAAATGATTTCTTGCCATTTTTTTCCTTTACGTGATTTGCACAACTTCTCTTATATAAATGAAACCCATGTTAACAATTCCATCACCACCTCAGTATTGTTACATCTTCATTTTCGCAAGCTATTGGTGAAATAAAACCCACACACTCTCTTTGGCATATATAAGACTCGTAAGC
This sequence comes from Allium cepa, assembly GCA_030765085.1. Classification (NCBI taxonomy): domain Eukaryota; kingdom Viridiplantae; phylum Streptophyta; class Magnoliopsida; order Asparagales; family Amaryllidaceae; genus Allium; species Allium cepa. The sequence continues at coordinate 927,327,993 of CM060939.1, forward strand.
AATTTATTTTCATCCCATTGTTGGCCTTCTCTTCTTCCTTGCGTGCATGAGAATCAGTAGCATCAGGTAATGGCTACAACTTTATTTCCTTCTTTTTTTTTCCATTGTTCTGTTCAAACTGCTTCATCGCATGACAAACGCCTAACTTCCTTCCCCTCCTCTCCGATCTGGTCGTGCATTGCCGAGCATCTCTGATGAAGTTTTAGCCTACCACTTGAATATTTATTTTATCGTCACCTGTATATTTTTATCCTTCTATAAGACAAACATTTCTTTACCATGTAATTTAAAAGTGTTTTTAAATTGTTTAAACTTTGTTAAGTTAATTTGTATTCATTTTACATCTCATCTTTGAAATGAAATTTTAAAGTAAATTCAAAAGTAAATTGTTTTCAAATGTTTTTATTAATAACGATTTAGTCATAATTAAGAAAGGTTTTTATCTTAAAGTTAAATTAAGATTTAATGATTTGAAATTAATTAAATTAATGAGGTAATTAAGCAATAATTAGTTAATTTAATTAATTAATGATAAGGGATTAATAAATAATTTGACTAAGGGTTAATCAATTTGAAATTAAAGATCATTAATTAGATAATTAAAGATTATTAATTATTAATTAAATATTTATTAATTTAGCAATAAGTTAAAATCAAGGTTAATTAATCATGTAATTAAGGATTAACTGCATACTTGTTTGAGTATAGCGCACTTCAGTTTGAAGAAAAAAATATATAATATAAAAGGCATACACCACCTAAGGTTAGCCCAGCCTAAAATTTTTATGATAATTCCACTGCTTTGTTTACGCGAGTGTTCAGGGAAGAAGTATTTCCATACCGTACGTGTTTTTTTTGTTGATCACATGTGTTTTAAAATTTAGATACATTACGTATGAGGATATATGATATATGTAAGAATAGTATAAAGTTGTTTTGATTTGGAGATTTTGATATTTTACTTGTTTCCTAACAAAGAAAAATAATAATAATAATAATAATAATAATAATAATAATAATAATGATAAATAAATAAATAAATATTGCATGTGCCACCTTTATGTATCACTGCCGTGAATTACATGTTGCCCACATAAGATTTGCCACCTTTTTATTAACACGTCACAATATTTTGTAAAAAGGGTAAAAAAATATAGTATAAATTTATTTTGTATATTTTGTTTTGGAAAAAAAATAAATGGGCAGGCTGAGCTTTTGTTTTAATGGGTCAAGTCGTGCGGTGGAGTGGTCGAGCAATTTGAGTCAATTTTCATTTTATTTTAGCTCGTTCCAATTTTGTTTTATTTAAAAATTTGCTTTGTCCGTAATTGGAATTCGCGTACTTAGTTTTATTTATTTATCTTGTTTCAAGATCGAAATCAGTCTCATCTTCCAATAATTGATCGTGCCTTCTGTACTCTTCTTTCGGGGTAGATATCGTTGTTTGAATAAATTCTGCAGCTTCGAGAAGGTGAGTATTCCCACCTGACAACGTACTTATATGTCTGTAAATTGATAACAAGTGTGAATGTAGAATAATTATTATTTCATTTATTTGACTGTGATACAAATTGATGATGTTAAAAATCCCGTTATTAAACCTACATATCATCAGTTCTATTATATACTGTTTAATTATGCTGTTATACTATTTATTTATTTATTTATTTATTTATTTATTTTACTGTTTAATCACACTGCAAGTTCCCTGTAGAATAGAAATCGCTGTAGGCTGAAATGATAGGCCTGTACGATATTTATTTATTCATTTATTTATTTAGTTTATTATTTAACTTGGGATTGCGAGTTCGAAATGATAGAATCCGAATTTATTTTGTAAATTACGGATTGAAATGATATATTATCCGTATCACTTGACCTAAGTTAGAAAATATTATACCGACCCGTTGTAACGACCATGATTTTATTGCCGTCGTAATAAATATTTTTAAAATCTGTTACGAACGTGATTTTTAAATTACTGTCCAAGTGAATATTTTAAATAGAAAATTTTTAAATTAAAATTTGTTGAAAATATAATGTGGTAATGTCGGTAAACAAAAATTGTAGACCTTTGTTACCTACGTGTGCATTGCCCCTGAAATCATTTGCATGATATATTTACTTTCTCACGTTCTGGTAGTGGAGCAAATGCATGAAAAGGGATATAAAACAAAGTGTGAACACTAATTATATTTCTTATTCTCAAATTGTAAATATCTGTGTAACAACCCGCATATTTTACGATTAAATATTTAAATATTTTATTTTAATATTTCATCGTTGGTCGGATTTTAGTCCGAAAAGCTACTTTTTGCAAACAGTCAAATTAGGACTCGAGACCACCCCCATTGAGTTCAAAATGATGTTTGCGATCTTTTAGAGTATAAAACTTTGATACATTTGGAGATAGTATAATTTTGCTACTTTTTCACTTAGGGCTTTGGTTTTTGTTTCAGCCCATTAGACCCTAGCTTCACCCCTCTTCTCTTCATTACTTCATTTCTATTTCCTAATAGTCAAGCTTTAGCAACAGTGGAGAGAGGAATGGGAAATTAAAACCCAAGCCCTAGTTTCCATTTGCAAATCAAGTTCTAGCTCCAAATTTATAGAAGAAGCTTTGGTAAGCCTCCTCTTCTTCTTCTCCAACTCATTCTCTTACCAATTTCAGAAATTCATAAACCTAACTTAGGAAATGTTTCTCTTTTTAACTTAGATTCAAGCTTGTTGAGTTGTAGTTGAAGAATGATTGTCCTTGCCTTTGCTCTGTAGCTTCTTCTTCATTTGTTTTGGGTTAAAAGGTGAGATTTTTATCTCACATCTTAGTCTATAATTATCTTCGATTGTTAGGTATGAATTCCTAACACTTATTCTTATGCAATTGATTTTGGTTTGGATTGATTTGGTGTATATTCCAATTTTTGGTGTTTTGAAATCAAAATCTATGAAAATCCTATTATGGATATTTGGACATTCACTACTACAAAACTGGCCATTTGCATCGGTTGTTCACCCCCCTGTTGCATCAGTTTTACAACCGATGCACATGCAACCGATGCAACAGGCTTAACAGTTTTGCATCAGTTCTAAAACCGATGCAAAACGGTCCTTTTTGCATCGGTTGCTACTAACAACTGATGCAAAATACGGTTGCAACAAAGGAACATGTTGCATCGGTTGTAATGAAAACCGATGCAACAAAGGAACTTGTTGCACAGTACTCAAATAGACACAATATATATATATATATATATATATATATATATATATATATATATATATATATATATATATATATTATTGGTTATAACAAACAATTATTGCATGCAATATTACAATCATTCAAAACTAAATTTGATGGCAAATACAAACTGAATAACATAATACCAAAATAAACATATATCAATTAAAGTGTTAATAATCTATACAAAATAATGGTTCATTCATTCATTTTTGCATCATAATTCAGTCATGATATCTCTCTCCCAACAAACTTTAACTTCCTCTCCACCAGTAACCAAAAGCATCTCCTCCACTAGTAACCAACAGCTCTGCCAACAAACATTCTTCTTGTATCAGCAATAAACATATTGAATGTGTTGTAAAAAGAACAGATTCTAGCCTTTTAGACAAGGTACTTAAATTGGCATGATATTTGAGCAAACAATGTGGAGTTGGCAACAAAAGATGAAAAGCTGAAGTAATAAGGTATGTGTGGTATACTGATAAATGTGGAGGTAAATAATCCTAACATGCTTAATTTGTTCATCGTAGAATATCTTTTGTTTAACAGTGATTTGCTATACCAAACACACATTTATATCCTTTTACTTTTCACTTGAAACCATTCAACATGTTCCATCAAAATTACTAAAAGCAAACTACTGAGAAAATTAAGGAGGCGGCTCTAAAAATAGAGTGCACTGCACTATTCTAATTAGCTTAAGCAGCAGATATATACCATGAAATTCATAAATAAAACACACAGGTAGAATAATGGATGCAACATGCGTATTCAAGCCTTCTGATCACTCTGATTTTTACAGTGCCTTCTTGCCAACTAAGTCGTGACCCACGCTTCAGTGTTTTAAAACAAGATAACTGCATCAACACATATAAACATTATCAGATAAAGGGGTGGACTTGTAAAAAGTGAAATATAATGGAGCAATAAATAGTATTTTATATATTAGAGAATTGATTTAGCATATCATTTTCACTCACCTGTTAATATAGGTAAACTGCAGACAACTCAGTAATGGGAGATGTTGTCCAGTAATTAACTACATTAACGATAGCATCAATAAAAATAATGAACATTTGAAATAACGTTTTTCCTTATTTACCTCCACATTTACCTCCATTATTTAATCTCGATCTCCCTCTCCATTCTTTACATCTTTTATACATTTCTGCAATTTCATTTGAGTCAAGAGGAGCATCAAAAATGATGGAATCTCATCTTGTTTAGAGCTATATATACGACAATTCTATAACCCAACATATTTTCCTAAAATGTTTCGGTTGTCCTACTAGCATATCTACATTTATTTCCACTCCAAACCTACTGCACCATCCCTACCTGCTGCACTCCATCTCCTTACCACCACTTGCCAAACCCCCTATACACACTTCTTATTGCCTTCATATATCTCTTGGCAACATCAGCAGCCCATCGACAGTTCATTCAACACCACATCATATGTTCCATTGCGGCAACATCATATGTTCCATACTCCTCTGTCCTCACCATCAAGCACTGCTATTTCCAGCCACCAAACAACAGACACTTCTTTCCACAAGCCACCCATTCCAGTTGCTCACAAACACTCTACTTGAGCATATACAACTTCTACACAAACCAAAACAAAACCATTTCAAATACAGTGTCAACCTTCCAAAGCATACTGCCAAAGCTACCTATTCAAGCATCGTCAATACATACCTGACCATCGCCTGTCATTGCATGCTGCAAATTGACCTTGAATCCCTGCAAGAAATCGCAAAACCACCCATATACTCATCACACTTCACAAACCTTGATCATCATCTTGTTTTAGCAAAAGCTTCTGCAGCCTACATACATTACGACTGCAATCCAAGCATATAACTGCATATTAGACCAATAGAGAGCAAGCATACATACATCGGTTGAGTGTGCAACCCAAGCATAAAACTGCATATCCATCTCCCCCGTCATCTCTGTGCAACATCGACTACATCGCTGCATTACATCCCCATAAACTTACTGTCCAGCTTCTACATCAACTAGTACCATAGCATTGCCATCAAACTCCTCCATACACCACTATCACCAAACTTGCAACAACCTGACAGCAAGAACCACCCACCACTAATCATCAACTTCATCACCTTCCCCAACATTCATAATCAAACTCCTCCCCACTGACCATAACCATCCACTGTTTTACAATTCGAACCACCGGTTCAGTTCATCACTTCCCCTGTAATCACAGCAAAACACATCTACAACCTGAACCGCTGCCTTCATCAGTCTGCAATCGTCACTCCACTCATCTGATCAACCTCTTCATCCACCTCAAGCACAGCCAACTTCTGCTGCAACTTCACCAAACACTTTCCCTGCCTTCACAATACAATGACAACCCCATACAAAAGTGCTCATCCTCTGCCTCCTCGAACTCAAAATCCTCCACGACAACAACCAATTGACGTAAAAAATTAGTTGAAGATATCTTGATAGAGATTTAACAAAAAAACCTATTTCCACTGTTCTTTTACTTTAGGAAAAATCAATTTGCATAGTACAAAATACCTGATTCAATTTGTTCAAATGTTTTTTTAATTGAACATTTAATTTGACGTTAATTAAACATCCTTAGCTAAAAAGGATTATTATGACGAAGATGAGCTAATTGTATTAAATGCCTTGCCAGGCCTAATTCTAATTTCACTGGTGAATGCTTAGTTAAATAGCGTGAATTCAGAAATTTTGTAAAAATATAGCATTTGCTAAATAACCGTGAAACGAAGTAACATGATTTTTGTGAAAGAAATGATGTTGTCTAAATAAGCGTGCAAAAGAACAGATGATCAAACCTGAGTGTAATTTAATGGAATCTTCTGCAACTTGGTAACATTCATTGCAATGCTCCGGTGTGAATCACGCATAAATTGAACCATTCCCTTCTCTCCAAAGTATGACATATTTGTTCTCTTTTTCTAGACCTAATGCAAAATAATTACTAAATAATCATTTGACAAGAGCAGAATAATTCTCTTGTGTGTGTGTGTGTGTGTGTGTGTGTGTGTGTGTTTACATGTACTCTGTCTTTTCTAGTGCAAAGTTTTGACTAATAACAAGGTAAAGTTTTTCCATAGTTTTATGGGCATTGTCTTAACTGGAAACAAAAAGGAATAAAACAACACAGAGAATCCGTACAATTTCCAATCGGAAAGGCAATAGTGTTATTATCTACAAAATTTTGAATTGATAGTATACATATTGGAAGACCAAATTGGTTATTACTGGCATATGATAGCAAAAATTAATAGTACTGTATAAATTAAGCAACATAAATTCCTCATATAACGAGACCAATAGTTTTCCTTTCTATGTTTTCATGAATGTATCTGAGTAATAATTATAAATTTGAGAGTCACTAGTATAAGTATACATTACATATACTAATTTGATTGTATACAGAATAATATCCACATATATACATCTACGTGTTTATATATATAAACATATATCTTTAGACATAGACAGAGAATTAATCGCAATAAATTCCTATAAGCACAAATACGATAGAAGTTTGTAAACTCGTGTACAAATTCTCAAATCACCTTAATCGCCATAAGTCCAATACACCTCTAATCATATTATTCACAAATGAGCTATAGTACCTCATCTTTGTATATACATATAATTGTATGGACAATAGCAGAGTTTTTTTAATCACACGGGCACCGCAGATAGATCACCACCAGCACTATCAGGCTCAACATTTCGCCTCTTTTAAGCCAATTACTTGCAGCGCCACAGACTACATGTCAGTTCACTTCAACAAACTACAGTAACTTGCAGTCGCACATTTTATTTTTTGTTTATATTGTGCATCAGATATTGTACATATGTCAAATGATTATGATTTTGATGTACATACTGTGCATAAGACAGTTAAGCTCTCCATGAACTTAACTGGCGCATTTAACTATTTATAGATGAGTTTTTAGTAGAATTTTATTGTGCATTGTAGTTATATAGTGAAATGCACTTAACTGGGATAAAGGCTAATGAGTTTGCAAACACTTGTATCACTCTAGCTTGTATAGATCTTGATGAAATTAGATCAGGCAGGGAGATTCATTGTTCCATAGTTAGAAATGGTTATAACATGAATTCATTCTGAAATAGGTATATAAGGAGTCATATCACATTTTAGTACTGGTTAAGAACCTGGATTTGTGCATTCTAATACAAGTAGATTGGACATTTTTGTATGAAAACAACCGCATGTGTGGGCTTATTTTATCTCCATTACTTAGCATTGGTCTTAGTATAGTCCTAGAAATAGATGGATTGAAATTGATAAATGGTGACTTACATATAAATCAGTATTAGCTCCTGTAGTATATGTAAGTTCATTGTAACTGTCAAATACATTTTATTAGTAAATTTTTAGCCAATTAGTTTTGTATATCTGGCCACCTTAATTATTTACAGAACTTTAAACATGTATATGCTAAGTGATAGTAGTTGCGGACAGTAAAATAAAAATGTACATTGGAACAGAACCAGCAGAAATAAAATCAGATACTCCCAACATAAATAATATATTCGTAGTAAAAACCTAACGAATAAGACATTAACATGTTTTGAGGAATCAATGCCTAATCAAATATAAATAACCAACCAAAACTACATGTATACAGTCAAACATAATGTACATACCAGATCTAATAGAATAAGATAGTAATCTTCAGAAGCTTTTTTAATCCATCCACTGGCTTCTACCGGGGTGGACTCTCAAATCCAGGCCTGCCTTGAAGGAACAATAAATAAGGCAGCGTATGCTCTCCCTTCCAACTGTTTTCAACACTCATACTTAACAATTAAGGATTTCCAACATTCATGCTTAATATAAAAGAATACCTTGAACGACTTTGTGGGCAAATACCGTGATAGTGGCCAGGAATCTTCATCGGAATAATCGATTGGGACGGTGAACCGAAGGTCGCGAAGGCTGAGATCCGGAACTGAAAACTAATCTCCGATGCTGTAATTGTTTTTGTTGTTGTTTTTCTTTGCCTTTTGATTTTGTGACGGCGCAATTGTTATTGATGAGAAGCGATAAAAATCAATTTCTAGGGTTTTTAATGTTTTAAAGCAGGCGAAATCCTTCTTAGCCGAAACGAATGGGAAAACAAGCGGTATAGGAAAATTTTGGGATGGCGGGAATTGAAAATATTTGCATCGGTTGTTGGCGACAACGGATGCAAATTTGATTTTTTATTACCTATTTCTTTTCACGTACCAATTGCACCGGTTATTAAGATAGAACTGATGCAAATAGTTCTATTTGCATCAGTTTTTACTTCAACCGATTCTAATGAGGCGAAGCAATATGCACTTTTTGTACTAGTGATTAATATTTGAGGCGTATCGAAGAGCTGTTAGGGCTAGGTTGTCGCATGGCGTAAATCCTTAGTCGTCATTTGCTCGTTCGGTCGCTTCCGATATTCATTTGGCCATTTTTGGTCGAGGTTCAGGGAATGCCCTGAACCACAATTTCAGACGTCTGAATCCTTATTTCAGACGTCTGAATATTATACTGGAAATTATTATTCCCCGGTATTCAGACGTCTGAATGTAAATTCCAGATGTCTGAATTTGCTCGTGAGCAACCAGAAAGGAAAAAAGGCTAAAAAATGCCTATTTCAGACGTCTGAAATATTGGGTTCAGACGTCTGAATTGTGTTTTGGAAAACAATTAATTTTCCAGATTCAGACGTCTGAATTCTTGATTTCAGACGTCTGAATCTGCTGTCTGGGCTCTATTTTGCCTATTTAACTTGAGTTTCCAAATTTAATCGATTTGTGTTGATTCCCTTTTGTTGTTATCACTTATATCGACTTTGATGACATTTTCTTCGGGATTTTTGGGAATATCCATTTTGATGGTTTCGTTATCGATTTCTTTGGATTTTATTCACGTCTGTGAATGTGAGTTTTGGTGATTGATTGTTCTACAATCATTTTTGTGATTTGTCACTTTAAAAATATAAAGGTTTCAATACTAGTAGTAAATATCAAAACTCTTTCATCAAAACGATTTTAACACTATTTTATTACAAAACTCGTTACTTAAACCGTTTTCCAATCTACTAGTATATACAAAACTTTACCTCACTCGTATGAGAAATCTAATTAAACGAATAAGTAAAACAAGTGGTATGAAACGCTTGCGTTTACTTCGTCGGTTAATTCTTGGACTTGTTCGATTGAATTTCTTGTGACAATTTTCGAGTGGAGACTTACAGTTTGTTCGTAAATATTTAAGTTAAGCAAGTGGTTATGGGACATGAAGCTAAGCTCATATGTTTACTAGCTTAGTGTAATTGACACTTCTTGATGATCGATGATGATCATTTTGTGATTTAGACTAGCAATGTGCGATGTATCTTTGTTTACGACGGAGACTAAACCCCATTTCTGTGGAGCTTCGGCTCAAATTGGTGGGGTAGCGACCCATGGTCTTCGAGCCGTTTTGTGGAGCTTCGGCTCAAAATTAATGGTTAGCAACCATGGATTAGCGTTCCAACTTGTGATACACGTGTTGGTGAGTTTTCATGCTCCCGTTTTGTGATAGGCCTCCCCCTTTTTGTAATTTCTGGATTTCCATTGATGATTTCTGGAATTTTGTGTTTCACCAATTTTCGTGATTTACATTGATAAATTTTATCAATATTTGTGCATTGGCGAATTTGTGTGTCATTAACTTTTGTGATTGGCATTGATATTATTGTCAATATTTATAGTTTGATGATTTGGTAAATAAGGAGTATGACATTCTTTTTGATCTTTGAGAAGATTCTTGTGATATTGATTAATCTCTTGTTGATTTTCAATTACATACTTACCATAGTATGGCTTTATGGTTATCATATGTTTATGTCATATCTTTTATTCTATATCATTTTATCTGATATTTATAGCTAGACTGATCCGTTTATTATTTTCTTATTAAATAATACTCGGGTCAGACCGAGATGTTACAGGTGCTTCTTCTTGACTTCACACCTGGGATTATCACCCTGACTTTTGGCTAACTACTTAGATTAGTATTTTTTGTTGTATACACTTGAGACATAGACTCATAGATGTATCCATATTCTTTTGTCTAGCACCTGTAGCTATTCTTTTGTGATATTGTGGATCTTGTTTGACCACTACTATGATGTACACTTTCATGTGTTAAATAATCATATCTACTTCCGCCTTTGTGATATGGATGTCTGTGACTGATTTGTGTTATGTTTACTTCTATATTTGTTTCCAAAGAATATATATAGCCACTGTATAGTAGCTTTGAGTTTGTATCGGTATATCGGATTTCCTCCTGAAACCAAATGCATGTTGTACTATCTGACATATCATTGCTCGCACAAAGAAATTACGCGGATGGTCGCTCCTCAACAGCCTTATTCTCCGTGCTAGCTGACGGCATTACCCCGTAGTGTCCTTGGCTAGCGTGGGTATAGAGGTGGGGCGTCACAACTTGGTATCAGAGCCAATCTTCGAAACAATGTAGAATAATCTAGCAAGGATCATCGTCCTAAGTCAATCTTAGGAATCGTGCTTTAGGATTTAATTCGAGTCTTCGTACCGATTCATCCTATTTTCTTTATGATTCCTTGTTTACCTATCAAGATTGCTTGATATTTATTTGGTGAATAACCTTAACCTTCTTCTTTCTTTCTTTCTAAAGGAAGATAAATGGTTAGACCCGGCCGTCTCAGCGCCAGTCAATCTCGTGCTACTCCCCAAGATGGAGTATTTATGTCTGCTCAGCAGCTTCTTGATCTAGTAAGGAATGCTCAAGCAGTCGGATCTAATCCAAAGTCTACTCATCCTAGGTCTGGATTTGCACATTTGTGCAGCAATTATACCAATTTGGGTGGGAAGCCATTCAAAGGTTCTGAAACAATTATTGAAGTCCAGGCTTGGCTGAGAACGTGTGATCGAATCTTTTCTCGCATGAATCTTATTGATCTTCACCATGTTCAGGTGGCTTCTAGTATGCTCCAAGAAAGAGCATTAGATTGGTATGAGCTTCTTATTTCTGAAATAGTAGAAGCGGATCTTACTTGGGAGAAATTCCGGGAACGCTTCGAATTAAAATTTGTGCCAGAAGCTGAGAAGGTGACTTTGGCTCATCGTTTTATAGACCTTGTTCAAGGTGAATCTTCTGTGACAGATTATGTCGCATCCTTCGAGTCGCTTTCTAAATATGGGGTCGAGTACATAAACACCCCATTGAAGAAGAACCAGAGATTTGTCTACAGCTTGAATAAAAATCCCAAGAAGCCATTACTTCTAAAATTAGAAGTTTCTTTTGATCAGCTTGTTGATATCGCTCTTCGACTTGAAGAGGCAAATAAAGAAAGTGATGTTGAAGTTATGAGTGCCAAACCAAACTTCAACAACAAGAAAAGGCCTAATAAGTTCAAAGGTCCTTATCCCAACAATAAGAAAGGGAAGCGAGCCCCTCCGGCAACTAAGACTTCTACCTCAGGTAGTGGGCAATGCTATAATTGTGGTTCTAAGGACCATTATGCGAACAAGTGTTCAAAGCCTCATACTTGTCGCTATTACAAAAGCCCGGATCATTATTTATCTTCAAGGCAGGAAGGAGGGAAAGCTTAATGTTGCTCAAGCCCCTGGCAACACATCTCATGGTAAAGTTATTTCTCATTCAATCCTTGATGGCATTATTTTATTTCGTGATCATCCTATTCGAGTTCTTTTTGATACGGGTGCGTCCCATTCTTTTATTTCAAAAGAACTTGTTGATACTTTTTCTTTGGATGTTTTGTGTTTAATGATTTCTTTGAGAATTGCGAATCCGGTTGGTGGATCCGCATCAATCAGTTTATTGTGTAAAGATGTCGAGATTATTTTGTGTGATTTTTCTTTTCGAGTCGATTTACATGTTATGCGCTACTTAGGCTTTGGAATGATTTTGGGAATGGATTGGCTTAACCGCTATAAAGCCTAAATCCTATGTCCTGAGCGGACTATTCATCTTCGACATCCTCAATCTGTTAAGCAGATTTCTATTGATCTTAAAGATTCGAATTCCAGCTTGGTTGCATCTCTATATTCTTTAAATCCTCATGATGACGATAATGATGATGAGGAAGATATTATTTCTCTTATTCACGTTGTTCGTGAATTTTCCGACATATTTGAGCCCGTTTTAGGATTACCACCTAAGCGAGCAATTGAGTTCAGAATTAATCTCATCCTTGGAGCTCAACCTATCACTCGTCCTCCTTACCGTATGTCCAATAAAGTAAATGAGGAGATGCGCAAACAATTATCCGAATTGGAGACGAAGCAATTTATTCGCTCTAGTTCCTCTCCTTGGGGAGCTTCAACTATTTTTGTGAAGAAATATGATGGTACACTTAGGCTTTGTGTTGACTATCGCAAGTTTAATGATCTTACTATCAAGAATAAATATCCTTTACCTCGGATTGATGATCTATTCGATCAACTTAGTGGTGCTAGAGTCTTTTCACAATTAGACTTAGCTACCGGTTTTCATCAGCTTCGTATTGCAGAGGATAGTATTCCTTTGACATCGTTCCATACTCGTTATGGATCTTATGAATGGCTTGTTATGCCATTTGGTTTAACGAATGCTCCGGCTTATTTTGTTGACCTTATGAATAGAGTTTTTAAAAACTTCCTCGATCGGTTTGTTCTCATCTTTATTGATGATATTCTTGTGTATTCAAAAACCAAGGAGGAGCATGAAAAACATCTTCGGATGGTGTTGGAAACTCTTAGGAGCAATCAATTAAAAGCAAAATTTTCTAAATGCTACTTTTGGCAATCTCATGTGAAGTTTCTCGGTCATGTTATTTCCGAATCCGGAATTTCTGTGGATCCTTCAAAGATTGAAGCAATTCAGAACTGGAAGAGACCGGAGAGTGTGACGGAAATTCGTAGTTTCCTTGGATTGGCCGGTTATTACCGCCGTTTCATAAAGGACTTTTCCAAAATTTCCGTGCCCCTTACTAGCTTGACAAAGAAGGGAATTAAATACATTTGGTCGGACAAATGTGAAGCTTCTTTTCAGAAATTAAAAGAACTCCTTTCTGATGCTCCTATTCTTGTGATTCCCGAGGGAAACCAAGATTTTATTGTTTATACCGATGCTAGTCGTGTTGGTTTGGGTGCCATTCTTATGCAAAGAGAACGTGTTATTGCTTATGCTTCTAGGCAATTGAAGCCAGCCGAGACTAGATATGCCGCTCATGATTTAGAACTCGCGGCTATTGTTTTCGCTCTTCGTATTTGGCGTCATTATCTTTTGGGAGAAAAATTTATTCTTTATACCGATCATAAATCCTTGAAGTATCTATTTTCTCAAAAGGAACTTAATTTGCGTCAACAACGTTGGCTCGAATTTCTTGCACCTTATGATCTTGATATTCTTTATACTCCCGGAAAGGAAAATCGTGTTGCCGATGCACTTAGTCGTAAGCAACAAGCAGTTGTTTCTATGATGATATCCGAATGGAATGATCTTGGAATTCTATCCACTTGCGAGATTCGAGATCATGTTTCCGATTTATGTTCATCTCTTGTTTTATGTAACCTTGAGGCTCATCCTTCTCTTTTAGACCGCATTCTTGAAGCTCAAAAGCTAGATCCGAATTGGCTCTTCTTGGCCAAAATTTTAGGAATAAAATTGATATTGAAGGTTTGAAAGACTTTGATATTGACTCTCTTGGCGGTATTCGAAAATTTGGTAGACTTATCGTGTCAAATATTAGTAATCTTCGTAAAGGCATTTAAGAAGATTCTCATCGTTCTAAATTTACCATTCATCCTGGTAGTAGTAAAATGTATGCAGATATGAAGCGACTTTATTATGGGAGGGAATGAAATCTGATATTGCTAACTTTGTTAAGTGTTGCATGACTTGCCAACTTGTCAAGGCCGAACATCAAAGTCCTGATGGGTTATTGCAACCTTTAGAAATTCCAATTTGGAAGTGGGACCAAATTTCCATGGATTTTATAGACTGCCTTCCCCGTTCTCGTTCGGGTCATGATAGCTTATGGGTGATAGTTGATAGACTTACTAAATCCGCCCATTTTATTCTCGTTCGGTCCAATCGAACCGTTCCTCTCTTGGCCAAACTTTTTATCAAAGAAGTTGTTAAATTGCATGGAGTCCCTACTTCTATTGTTAGTGATCGTGATCCATTGTTTACTAGTGGATTTTGGAAGAGTCTTCAAAAAGCTTTGGGAACGAAGCTTAATTTTAGCACCGCTTATCATCCCCAGTCCGACGGACAAACTGAGCGTGTGAATCAAACTCTTGAAGAACTTCTTCGTGCATGTGTTCTTGATTTTGGTGGAAGTCGGGAAGATTATATTTCTCTTGTTGAGTTTTCCTATAGTAATAGCTTCCAATCTAGTATTGGTATGGCACCTTTTGAGGCACTCTATGGAAGGCCATGCCGATCCCCTTCTTGTTGGCTTGAGGCCGGTGAGAAGCTGGTTTTAGGTCCAGATTTTATTCGTGATTCCATAGAAAAGATTGACCTTATTCGTCATAGGATGAAAGAAGCCCAAAGTAGAGAAAAATCCTATGCCGATAACCGAAGAAGGAAATTAGAATTTTCTGTGGGAGATCTTGTGTTTATTCGTGTTTCACTTATGAAGGGTGTTGTACGTTTCAGTCGATCGGGAAAGTTAGCACCTCGATATATTGGTCCATTTCCTATCACCGAACGTATTGGTTCTGTGGCTTGTCGACTTTCATTGCCGGCTCAGTTTTCTGTTATTCATGACGTGTTTCACGTTTCTCAATTACGGAACTGCCTTCGAGATTCCGATTCTATTCTTGAGCCCGGTGTTGTGGAAGAAATTGAAGTTTCGCCTAATTTAACTTATGAGCAACATCCTATCCGTATTATTGCTTCGGAGGTCAAGCGCCTTCGAAATAAAGATGTCCCGCTTGTTAAAGTCCAATGGTCCTCAAATCCTAAAGATTGCTCTTGGGAATCTAGAGAATTCATCGAGCGAACACATCCGGATTTACTTTCCCGTGCTCTTTGAGGTGAACTTCTTATTTTAAATTTCTTTTGTGTTGAATATGCTTTTATGGTTGTTACTATATATTTTCTTCTTAAATATTGCGAGGACGCAATTTCTTTAAGGAGGGGAGTCTGTAACAACCCGCATATTTTACGATTAAATATTTAAATATTTTATTTTAATATTTCATCGTTAGTCGGATTTTAGTCCGAAAATCTACTTTTTGCAAACAGTCAAATTAGGACTCGAGACCACCCCCGTTGAGTTCAAAATGACGTTTGCAATCTTTTAGAGTATAAACTTTGATATGTTTGGAGATAGTGGAATTTTGCTACTTTTTCACTTAGGGTTTGGTTTTGTTTCATCCCATTAGACCCTAGCTTCACCCTTCTTCTCTTCATTACTTCATTTTTATTTCCTAATACTCAAGCTTTAGCAACAATGGAGAGAGGAATGGGAAATTAAAACTCCAAGCCCTAGTTTCCATTTGCAAATCAAGTTCTAGCTCCAAATTTATAGAAGAAGCTTTGGTAATCCTCCTTCTCTTCTTCTCCAACTCATTCTATTACCAATTTCAGAAATTCCTAAACCTAACTTAGGAAATGTTTCTCTTTTTAGCTTAGATTCAAGCTTGTTGGGTTGTAGTTGAAGAGTGATTGTCCTTGCCTTTGCTCTGTAGCTTCTTCTTCATTTGTTTTGGGTTCAAATGTGAGATTTTTATCTCACATCTTAGTCTATAATTATCTTCGATTGTTAGTATGAATTCCTAACACTTATTCTTATGCAATTGATTTTGGTTTGGATTGATTTGATGTATATTCCAATTTTTGGTGTTTTGAAATCAAAATCTATGAAAATCCTATTATGGATATTTGGACATTGATATTTGAGGCGTATCGAAAAGCCGTTAGGGCTGGGTTGTCGCATGGCGTAAATCCTTAGTCGTCATTTGCTCGTTCGGTCGCTTCCGATATTCATTTGGCCATTTTTGGCCGAGCTTTAGGGAATGCCCTGAACCACAGTTTCAAACGTCTGAATCCTTATTTCAGACGTCCGAATATTATACTGGGAATTTTTATTCCCAGTATTCAGACGTCTGAATATAAATTCCAGACGTCTGAATTTGCTCGTGAGCAACCAGAAAGGAAAAAGGCTAAAAATCGCCTATTTCAGGCGTCTGAAATATTGGGTTCAGACGTCTGAATTGTGTTCTGTAAAACAATTATTTTTCCAGATTCAGACGTCTGAATTCTTGATTTCAGACGTCTGAATCTGCTATCTGGTCTCTATTTTGCCTATTTAACTTGAGTTTCCAAATTTAATCGATTTGTGTTGATTCCCTGTTATCACTTATATCGACTTTGATGACATTTTCTTCGGGATTTTTGGGAATATCCATTTTGATGGATTCGATATCGATTTCTTTGGATTTTATTCATGTCTTTGAATGGGAATTTTGATGATTGATTGTTCTACAATCATTTTTGTGATTTGTCACTTTAAAAATATAAAGGTTTCAATACTAGTAGTAAATATCAAAACTCTTTCATCAAAACGATTTTAACACTATTTTATTACAAAACTTGTTCCTTAAGCCGTTTTCCAATCTACTAGTATATACAAAACTTTACCTTACTCGTATGAGGAATCTTATTAAACGAATTAGTAAAACAAGTGGTATGGATTGCTTGCGTTTACTTCGTCGGTTAATTCTTGGACTTGTTCGACTGAATTTCTTGTGACATTTTCGAGTGGAGACTTACAGTTTGTTCGTAAATATTTAAGTTAAGCAAGTGGTTATGGGACATGAAGTTAAGCTCATATATTTACTAGCTTAGTGTAATTGACACTTCTTGACGATCGATGATGATCATTTTGTGATTTAGACTAACAATGTGCGATGTCTCTTTGTCTACGAGGGAGACTAAACCCCGTTTCTGTGGAGCTTCGGCTCAAATTGGTGGAGTAGCGACCTATGGTCTTCGGGCCGTTTTGTGAAGCTTCGGCTCAAAATTAATAGTTAGCAACCATGGAATAGCGTTCCATCTTGTGATACACGTGTTGGTGAGTTTTCATGCTCCCGTTTTGTGATAGGCCTCCCCTCTTTTTGTGATTTCTGGATTTCCATTGATGATTTCTGGAATTTTGTGTTTCACCAATTTTCGTGATTTACATTGATAAGTTTTATCAAAATTTGTGCATTGGTGAATTTGTGTGTCATTAACTTTTGTGATTGGCATTGATATTATTGTCAATATTTATAGTTTGGTGATTTGGTAAATAAGGAGTATGACATTCCTTTTGATCTTTGAGAAGATTCTTGTGATATTGATTAATCTCTTGTTGATTTTCAATTACATACTTACCATAGTATGACTTTATGGTTATCATATGTTTATGTCATATCTCTTATTCTATATCATTTTATCTGATATTTATAGCTAGACTGATCCGTTTATTATTTTCTTACTAAATAATACTCGGGTCAGACCGAGATGTTACAGGTGCTTCTGCTTGACTTCACACCTGGGATTATCACCCTGACTTTTGGCTAACTACTTAGATTAGTAGTTTTTGTTGTATACACTTGAGACATAGACTCATAGATGTATCCATATTCTTTTGTCTAGCACCTGTAGCTATTTTTTTGTGATATTGTGGATCTTGTTTGACCACTACTTTGATGTACACTTTCATGTGTTAAATATTTATATCTATTTCCGCCTTTGTGATATGGATGTCTGTGACTGATTTGTGTTATGTTTGCTTCTATATTTGTTTTCGAAGAATATATATAGCCACTGTGTAGTAGCTTTGAGTTTGTATCGGTATGTCGGATTTCCTCCTGAAACCAAATGCATGTTGTACTATCTGACATATCGTTGCTCGCACAAAGCAATTACGCGGATGGTCGCTCCTCAACAGCCTTATTCTCCACGCTAGTTGACGGCATTACCCCGTAGTGTCCTTGGCTAGCGTGGGTATAGAGGTGGGGCATCAGAGTCTGTAGCCATCTTGTATGCCATGTAAAATATTTCAAAATACACTTTTGCATTAAATGCTATATGTACCTGAAAGATGGCAATACTCATTGTATTGACTTATGCAGAGAATAACATTTTTTTCTCTGCAAACTTTTCTTCTCTTCAATCACAGCTCTGAGAAGTCATTAATAGCAGCAACTCCAATATAGGAATCCCCTGTTCAAGCTGTATTCGAAACAAAGTAATGTGAGTAATTCTCACACCTCTAATTTATATACATCTAGCCTCTGACAGTGTTTTGAAATACTGTTTTCTTTTGATTTTCAAGTTCTCTATGGTTATGTTTTTCACATCTTTTCTTCCTGAGCCTTCACACTACGACTTCACACAGAGATTTTGAGGCAGCACTTGAGTGATAGTATATATTTTTTTGCATGCTTAAGTAGAAGTTCCAACTACGTCCTCACTGCAGTATATGATGCACACGTTCCCTGACCTGTGCCGTATAAACTTCATTTCATAATTCAGATTGCTTTGCTGAATTGCACAGAACATAGTGAGTAAGTGTCAAGCTTCTTGCCGCTGTTATATTTCAAAGTGGAAATTATAGGCAGTATGAAATTTCGAAAAGTGTTTATTGACAATTCATTTGAAAATATTGTGTTTCTCATTATATAGGTAGCTATATCAGGCCGTGTAAAATATAGCATAAGTGTCCAGGGGGTTTAATGGTTTAGTTTCTTTCTTTTTGTTTTGTTTTGTGAGTTGTGTTACATGTAAGAGTGGGCTACATGTAAATGTGAATACAATGCATACAATAAAATATAGTGCACGCATAAAAAAAATTATGAACCAGTTTAAACGTGTATCCCTTAATGCATACAGTAATTCAATGCATATCAGATAAGTGAGTTAAATAATGCATATAGTAATTTAATGCATATCAGATAAGTGAGTTATTCAATGCATATAGTTATGCAATGTATATAGTTCACGCGCACAATGATTTTTATTTGAATGTAAAATGTTGCCCTGTAACACATGAATACATCATGTACTATGCGTGTATGGGGTGTATAGTCCAGGAAAGTGTAGTGTTTCATGCGAAAAAAAAAGAAATAAAATAAAGTTTCGTACACATGTTTTTAGTAAGTACCTGGGCATGTTGTAGTATTGAACACTGAGATTGTCCAAAAATTTATTATTTCATTGTTCAGGCATGTTAGAGTTGTGTCATTTTTAGAAAATAATGTACAGTAGGCCTGTATTATTATGCACGTGAGTGGGTACCTGCATGGTTGATCCCAAGTTGTTTTGCTATATATATATGATGCAAATGAAGTTTGCCAAGGTTCTGGTATCACTTTCCTTCGTGTATAATTAATAGGTTATATGCATGCAAACTAGAACAAGTGACGTGTTCATTTTTATGCTAAAAGAAAAGTGTGTTATGAGTTTTGTACAAATGAACTAAGCACTTGTGCAAATGGACACTATAACCTTTTTGTTGAATTTATAGTAGTACACCCTACCTGTTAATTTACGTCGAACCGATGTTTGGTTTAAAACGTAATTGTTGTCGTTATTTTTATAACGGAATACGTACACGGGTACTATATTTTTGATGCATGTTGTTTTGATGAAAGAAAATTCACTGTTATTTTAACGTCCGTAACCGTTAATTTAAAGTGACTTTTCAAGCGGTTATCTCGCAGCACTGGTTTGGTATTCGTTTTTACGGTGTTTTGTGAAGCGCAATTTCCTCGTCGAAATTGCTATAGTTGTTGTTATTTTAATCACGTGTTTTAAAAATCGTTTTAAATTGAAATTATTTTCGAAAATTCTACAGTTTGCGCTTTCAAAAGAATGAGAAAGCGATTTAAACGATTCAGAAAAATTAAGGAATATGAACCCTTACTTTTACTGATTCGCTTAACTCTGGACTTGTCCGTTTGAGAACGTAAAATGGATTTTTATAAAATACACAATTTTGCACTTTGAAGGAAACGATGAAGAGATTTAAACAATTTAGCAAAAGTGCGGAGTATGGAACCACACTTTTACTATTTCGGTTAACTCCGGACTCGTTAATTGAAATATTTGTTGTTTGATGATTTTGATGATTTTGTGTGCTTTCGAGCCACTATGTTGGGCCTTCGGGTCATATGTTGGAGCTTCGGATGAATAACCAGTACTAGACCTTCGGGTCATATGTTGGGCGCCAAAATTATGTTGACAGTACTTGGTAGGCTTCGGCTATATGTTGATGCACGGGCGGCGTAGCTAAAACTCGCCATTTGTTGGGATCGATCCGCTTTTACGTTATTTTTCTAGTTATCTATTTTTTATTTCTAGATTTTGTGAATTATCGTTTTGAATTCAATTGTGAATTTGAAAGTTGATTTTGATGTGATTTCTTCATTTAATTATGTCGATTTCTTATGTTGAATAGTCTCATTCGAGATTATTATTATTTTGATTTATGTTGTTTATGATGTATTCGCTTCTAAGAATAAATTAGACTGATCCGTTTATTATTTTCTTTTAAATAATACTCGGGTCAGACCGAGTTATTTCAGGGTAATCTCTATCTCTGACTCTATAGCAGCTTCAGCTTTTGGGATTTCGCATCTTCTTTTGTCTAGCCTTCGAGGAGTTCTTTTGGTTATTTGACTCCCATGTTATGTACGTAGTTATCCATGTATATGTGTATTTGGTTCATGGGAACTATAGATTGTTGTAACATGTATTCCAGACTTGTCTTCCGCTATATATATCTGATATTTCTGTTCTGCTGCGATTATATTATCAATGTTGTTAATATTATGAGTTGTTCTGCATTTTTCTTTAGCACCCGTAGTTTCATTTTAGATTTGGATTGAATATATATCTTTGGGAGTAATTTATACAACACATATCGATGAAATCAATACCCATCTAAGGCATAACTTACGGTTGGTCATTTCTAACAAGCCTTATACTCTGCAATAGCAGATGTTATTCCTTATAATAACCTTTGTTATTGTGAGCATAGAGGTAGGGCGTCACACTCGTGGTTATATATATATATATATATATATATTCTGGAAATATTAAATATTTTAAAATTTAAGTGTTATAATACTTGCTTAAAAGTGGATTAAAATGATTATTGTAAGTATTGTGATATTTACAAGTTTAATATGTAAATAAATAAATGTTAAGAATTTAAATATAAACTTATCTTGAAAATTTTGATTGTAAAATAAACGGGATTTAAGTTAAGAAAAAAATATACATGAGAATTTGGTATAACATGAAATAAAGCGAATTTATACAGGTTAAGTTTTCTATGAATTAATAGTTAAATTTGTGAATTACGGAAGTTAAAAATATAACTTGATTTTAATTGAAATTTAGTTTATTTTTTTTGAAACGGTAACTAAACTAAATTGTTAAGGAAATAGATAGAAAATTTTACACTTGGTAAGAAAGTACAAAGAAGTTGGAATATATTTTCAAATTTTACTTTATAAAGACCATCAAATATGGAATGAATTAAATGACTATATAAAGGTGGAAAATTTATAAGTAAATTTGTTTAAATAAAGGTTTAAATTTTAATGAAATTATATTGAAGCCTAAATTTTAATTTACTTAAATTGTTAAAAGGATATTTATGCATTTATCCAAGTGCTGAATGTTGATGCAATTAAACTAAGGCTAAACCTTTGGAATTTATATTGGCTTGAAAGAATAATAACTTCACCTTTAAACAGTTAAAATAAAGTATTTTGATTGAAGTATAAACTATTTTTAGAAGTTTATAACCACGGGTAATAATAACGTTGGTTGTTAAAGAGACCGGGATCGGATATGGGCATACTCTTTGTCGATACCGAAAACCACTTTGACAACCGTATACGCGGTGGAGGTTCCAAAATGAAGTAGGATGATGGTGACGTTTCCTTCGAGGTAAATATGTGGACCCGACTCCCGTGAGTTGGCATAAGGTGGCTAAAACAGGAGCGATCGACGGATTAATGAGGTAGCACCTCTGATCGGACGCACTTCTTCGTATGTCATTCTATTACTTTTGTGATTGTTTTGGTGCGCACCTTTGATATGGGAGTGTTGTTCGAGGTGGGCGGTAGCTGCGCGCTACGCGTCACCACCGATCTGGAAGCGTAATTGGTATATCTACCCTAGCATTGCCTAGATGTGTCGTGTCACCTACCATAGCGAGCCTTGTACGAGTTTGATTTGTGTCGTACCTATGGAGTATCTTCTCATAGTCTCCCGATCAGGAGATATATAGGTACTGTATAGACTACTGACACTATTTATGCGTTAAGATGGAAAATGTAAAGTCTTAACGCTATTTTAAAGTAAGTTTATTTTACAAATAGACACTATCATAATAGCGAAGTATTACTACATAGTAAATAGTTTAACGGATCCTTAGAGGATGGGCGGTCCCAAGCATCCTTTAAGTTATTTGAACTTTAATACAGTTCACTTGAATTAGTTTATACTATATAAGTACGTATGTCCTGACTCGAGTGTTTATGTTATATTTCACGCTCGGGTCAGCCTGAGTTTCAGTTCAGACTTCACCTCCAGAGCTAGGACTTCTGCTGATCATCTCTTTTCAAGCTGCTGTCAAGTTTCTGTTCAATTCTTATTTTAGCCTTTGAAATCAAGACAATTTAATATTGACAGTTTCTGTGGAGATTTCAAACTATATTTGGTTTAAGACTATGTAATTTATATTTTTTGAGACTATGGATAGTGGCTTCATGAACCACTAAGTAAATTTCTAATTCCGCTGCGAGTATTCTGATTTCTGTGTCTGTGATTATGTGATTATTTATTTACTGTATATTTTGAGATTTGTCAAATTTTATTTACAACGCGGTATTTTGAACAATTCAAGTCCAACATGTGCGGATGCGAATGATTGAAAATATCGGGTCGTTACAACTGCCCTCTTCGTCAATGCCTATCTTTCTTTTCCAAGGACGCTAAGAAAAGATGCATCTTTATCTTTAAGGACAAGGACATAAGAACATCTATTTGCACAGGGGATCGATTTCTGCATGTAATATATATATATATATATATATATATATATATATATAGCATTCTTGTTTAATTAAATGATTGTTATTTATTTTAGTTCTTAGTTAAATGCTTTAGATTATTCTTCCAGTACTTGCCTATTTGAAAGAACTATGTATTCCTGCTTCAATCGGAGGTATGTTGTATCTGTTTTTTCTTGTATATTTATTACAAAATTATATGGTTTGTTAGTCTGTTTTGGGTTGCTTAGTATGTTTTTCAGTTTTCATTTGTATGTTTTAGATTTGGGAATGTAGAATTGGAAATTTAATAAGCAAATTAGGGATTCTATTAATTATAGGAATTTTTAGGGACAGTATAATTAGGGTATTCGA
Organism: Allium cepa; assembly: GCA_030765085.1. Taxonomy (NCBI): domain Eukaryota; kingdom Viridiplantae; phylum Streptophyta; class Magnoliopsida; order Asparagales; family Amaryllidaceae; genus Allium; species Allium cepa. Next base: position 927,351,739 of record CM060939.1, read on the forward strand.
TTTTTCATGTGCATTATATATATATATATATATATATATAAAGATTCGGTTTAGTGTTCAAAGTATGGTTAAGTAATTTTACCTTTGTGTTGACAAATTATTTCATACAATAGCTCACCAAGATACAAAAATATATGTTGATGAGTTAATTACAGTCAAGATGCTTAAACTATTATGTCACAGTAGTGTTTTTGCACGAGTTGTATTCTCAATGTTTACTTTGAAATAGCAAAAGAACAGTGAAGCAACTCCAAAGATCTTGGACCACTGCAATTAATTAGTGGAAAACAACTCTATTAATTGGTTGATGAATCCATTTCCTGCTCATCCATACATCAGCTTTGTTTATATTGAAAAAGGAACAAATAATTACTATATGTATGAAACTGTTATTTATCATTGTGTGTTTGGTAAACATGGAAGTTGTCTAATCCCAACGGTAAACGTGGAATATATTGGTATTATTTATGAAATGGGAGTGTATCATTTATCACTCCCTTTATTGTTCAGTAACAATTATAAAATGAACATATCGATATGGGGATTGCTCTTTGTGAAGGGCCTATTTACCTTGGGCTTTGGACGTTTCAGTGGTTGCACTGACAAAAAATCTAGGTAGAATTTAAGTTTACGTAGATACGAGTTAATGATTTTAGATGTAGTATTTAGTGGATTATGGGTGCTTGTGGACAATTTTGATTAGAGAGGAGGGATTAGAGGTTAGAGGTTGGGGGGTTTGTGAACAAACTGAATTAGATGTTGGATAGGAAGTATTTATAATTGTGTAATGTATAACTTTTTTTATATATTTACAAAAATTGTTAACAATTAATTATAAATGATTAATTAATAAATTTAATCAATAAGCAATATAAATTCAAATTCAAGTTCAAACATGTACTAAAAATTCAAACACGAGTTCAAATTAACGATAAACAACATATCAACGTCGTCCTGCAACAACCGAAGCATCTCTGATCCGATCTCGTGTTGCAACAATCGTGTTATTTTGATGAACTTGCACTACCATGGTTGTGTTGATGCTGTTCACGCTAATTTTCCGCATAACTCGCATTATGTTCGACTTATGGCTTATGTCTTGTTCAACCGCTACAATATGGAGCAGTAAAACGCTTCTCTGATAAACGCTAACGTGACCATTATGTCCGATTTACTACAGGTAATACTTCTTTGCATTTAAATCAAAAGCATTTTCTGTGTCCATGAACGAACCTTAACATTATTGAAAAATTTGATTGAACACTTATTTATATTTAAATTCAATCTTGACCTACTATGATGATAGTTTAATGATTAATAAATCATTTGTGTGTATTTGTGATTTAAGTCAACTTTCATATAAAACCATCCACTTTTGATTTGTGATTTTGTGACGTACAACTCTTTTTTTGTCTTTTTTGTACATTCTTCATCAGATATCATCTTGATAAAAATCAAAATGATACTGTGGCAGTCGATAAGTTTAACGAGGCCACAGTTTCTTACAATATTTTGTCGGATCCAAATAAAAAGCATCAATACGACACTTTGGGGTTTCAAGTGAATGGATATTCTCGGACCTCATGTTTATAAATCATGTAGCTTTAATTCTTAACCTTTTTTATTTCAAAATCGTATATCATACATGTGTTTATTGCTGTTCGTAAACTTGCCAACACCTAGAAAAGAAGTCTCGTAAATTTTATTTTCTTGGTACATTAGTTTAGATTGTTTTACCCTCTGTTGTAACCAACAATAGTTTTCACTGCACTTCCCAACCGTTTGCAGTGTCTTTGTGTGTTTCTAGGTGTGGTGTGGTGCTGTTGGGGTTGCTAGAGCTACCATGACTTTTTTAATCAGGGTTATTGCTTCAACTGAAAGTTGTTAGGTTTAAATAATGATATTTCACTTATGCATTCTTTAATCCAGGCTGTTGAAATAGAGAACCAAGAACTGGAGCTTGATCTATGAAGTCTTGGCACTACGAATGCTATGTTTGCTGCTCTTTTTAGGTAAGTTGTAAGTTTGTAACTAATTCATATCTGACTGTCATCCTTTGCTCGATTGCTTCTTTGTACCTTTTCACTTGCTTCTAGTGATTACACAAAATATTTTGCATGATTAATCTTGTAGTTTTGAATATTTGACTGCAAACTTGGTGTACCAATTATGACTACTATATCTGCAACTGTATTAGAGAAGGAATTGAATGGCTCGGTAAAGTTCATTCTCTTCAGTTTGGGAAGTCCAATTTAGAAAAGTTATGATTTAAGTTAATTTTCTCCTGGCATTTGCTCTGATATAATGCGATCAAATTAACAGCATATTAATATCTGTTATGATTGTTGCACAAGTTGAAAAACAGTGTGCACACTTTTATTTTGTAGAAATAACTGAACATGAACAACAGATGGGATTTGTCTGTCGGGTGCATTCAGCTAATAAAAACAGCTTCAAGGTATATGCCAAAATCTCCAATAAGAATTCTGCCGTCACAATTTTGTTTGCTACCAGTACAATAGTATTTTTTTACTCCTTTGTTGAGATTGATAAAATGGTTATCAAGTATTGTTTGTTTGATATTTTTCTTTAAATTCCTGGTATATAGAAGCTACTTACTTATGGCATATGATTTGCATCCTCTACATCTTATACCTGTAGTTGCTATATTTTGAACTAGACGACAATGGAGGACTCTGTCTTGCATTACAAGCATGGCTTCTTCAAACTTTATTCTATGTCATGCAAGTTGCTAGTGACCGAAGGATAAGTGTCAAATCACACACATACACACGATCTCTTAATAGATGAATTGAAGTAAATTTATTTTTTCACACTAAAGGGTTATTAAGATTATTCTTTGAATGTACCTCATCAATCAATTCTTTTTTTATATCTTATCTTATAACAGTGCATCAAAATCAGTAGAACAACTAAACTGATGCACTTGAGACCATTGAACATGTTTGCTAGTTGTCTGCGGAAATCCATTTAACATAAAATTATGAACCACCAACGAACTAACAATACTTTTCAATGGTGTTTTACCTTCCTTTGCCTACAAACCGGTGAACTACATACTAGCATCCTAATTTGGTACTTGCTGATGCTTATATCTTTTAGTATTCTACCCGATGTAGGAAGACGGTGCAAAAACAAGAAAAGTTGCATATGTTGGAACGTTCTTTCTTGGCTTCCCTGTTTACCATTTTGATCATACAACTTTGGTGTAATACAGCTTAAAAAACTCCCCTGAAACGGTATCTCATTTTCTTCGTTGTGTAGTTTAGCGTTTTTAATTGTGTCAAAAACTTATGCAGTTAATATTTTACATCTTTACATAATTTTGTACTCAGGTTTTGAAAGGTGCAGAATATTCCCATTCTAAAGAATTCGAAAACCAAATATTTTTAGTTCAAAACATTTGAATTTAAGTTTTACAAACAATTTTATGAAATGCATGCATAGGATAGAACCTAGGCTTTTATTCTATAATTTGTACTTCACTTTTCTGAAGTGTAGAGTATTTATTCATTTTCAAAATGTTTTTTACTACTTTTTTGATTTTTATACTTAAATTTTCACTTTATTAGTATACAAGAAATGTAGCTTTTATCTATGTTTCAGCTTACCTGATATGATTTGCACAGCAATAGTTTATATTTATATATATTTCAGAAAAATCAAAGGTTCCTCTTTCCAAAAATATGCACAAATACACACAAATTTTAAACTATGTATATATCCGATTTCAGTTATTTAGTTCACTGCACTTCTCACTCAACTTCATACACACAAATTTGTAACCAAATATAAATTTAAAACAAAATCAAGATAGATACTAATTTGGCAATAGATAGTATAGGCAACCCACTTATATGGAGGTGGAACAAAATTGCATTTATTTATAATCATCTTATTCCCCATCATTGATTTACAAAAATAAAATATATTCCTCATTAAAATGTTGACTTGGTTTCTGCTTAAAGAATTAGGAAGTGAACCCACTTATATGGAGGTGTATTTGCAAGTTCACAGGGTTGAGGAAGAGGACGATGATGGGAATGTGGCATGTGTAGATGGACCAGAGATCTTCAAATTTTTTTGGTAAGTATAAATACTAATTTAATATAAAATGACAAACCTAGGATAATTTTTTCATGTTTCTACATGTGTGAATCAGTAGGGTGATTATGTGAAGTTGAAAGAGAAATTTTGAGATGTGGAAATGACATCGGATCAATATTATGGTTTTGGAAATTGACCGGTAAGTGGCAAGGTTAATTTATCATGTAACGACCCACCCTTTTGACATTCAAAAGTCGAAACTAATACATCCACGGTATTCGCGTGCCGAACATTCAAGTGCCGAAAGACAGATTGTGATGAATAATATATAATATATGATAGATCTTTAGAAAAGAAAGCTGTAATATTCATACATCAATTATAGTCAACTAACCAATCATCAGCCTGAACAGTTATAACATGTCCAAACAAATCTGGAAACTCCAAAGCATTCATAACTAAATCTGGAAATATGTTTGGGCTAACCCGAGCATCAGAAGAAAATAATGCTCGGATCAATCTGGTAAAACAGCGTGAGAAATACAAATCAAATAGATTTTTAATGTTATAAAACATTTAAAATTAGAGATATCTCGTAAGGTCACGCCGCACATAAACGCGGATGGGTTTTACCTTATGATAGCGAAACCGTTTCAAATCGAAAATCCAATGATATTATAATAATATCTAAGGTTTAAAATATCTAACATAGTAAAATGCTTGCATTTCATGTTCTAGCATAGTTGGACGCAACTAAGTCTGTACGGTGCTTATGGGAAAGTGGATTCCATCAATGACAAGATTATTGGGGTACCGTCTATCATAGTACATCTCTAGTCTCTAGAAAAACGTGCCAAGAGCCTCACATGGCCCCCCGCATGGAGAGATCGGCCTATCCTTTACTAGATAGTACTGAATATGTCACCATCCCGGTTTTCTACCAACAACCTTACCGAGTCACGAACATACATAAACGAGGCAATATCAATCTAGATCAGGCGATGTCCATACCTTAACAGCGGCGAACCACATTGCCTTGCGATATATCCTCTGTTTTAGTCATTTCTGATTGTGAGGTTTGAGGTTACGTTTTACCCTTTTAGCAAATCTCACTTGAAGTGCTAACACCGCCCTCCAAGCAACAATGTAATGCCAGCATTCATCGATACAAGTTGTTAAAGATATGAACAAACCGAAGACTACTTCAACTACATCATCAAGCTTAGTAGCAAGCAGCCCTTGCAAATGCCATCAAATCATATAACTTGCATTTCTAATGAAAGAAGCACACAATTACTGTAAAGCATGTACGGGGTTTATATGTTATACGTACGCAACATCAAATTCGATCACAGGCTCGATCACGCAAATTTCAGTTTCGGACTAGTATCGCACACTCGACTTCCCTAATGTGTACTTCGATCAGGTTTCTTGATTAAAAACATCCATTCTCCTTACATAGCCATTTACTATGATGGAAAACTTTAGAATCATATCATAATTCTATATCAAGTGTTTGTCGTCAAGAATCGAGTGAAAAATCCTTGTTTGGATTGGTGTAAATCACCTTGAAATCCATGTTGTAACATCCCGGAATTTTGACCATATTATTATAATAAGTTTTTTTAATCTAATTTAAATAAAATACAAGTTTTTCATGTATAAATAAATAAGATTTTGGGCATTATTAGTTGTATATGTGTTATAAAGAAAATTTTAATTTCAAATAGACTCTTTTGACAATATTTAAAATAAAAACTTTTTATTCAATTAAATTAAAAGTTATGTATTAATGACATTTAATACCAGATATATATAAATGTAATTAATAATAATAATATTTACAATAGCACAATTCTATTCATATTAAATAGAAATATAAAATATATTAATGCAATTATAAGTTATAAACCAAATATTGGAAAGATTTAACTTTAAATAAAAATAAGATTAAGAAGTTTTTCTAACAACAACTTTTATAATTAAAATAAAATAAGATTATAAATATTTAATATAAATATAACATTAAATATGGATATAAACATAAGTACATAAACATAGGAAACCATAATATTAATATATGTATAAAATAGACAAGTAAGAATACCTGACATATGTAGTGTTATTCAAGCAATGAAGACAAAATGAAAAAAAAACCTGCAAACAAATTTTATATGCATAAGTAAGCTATGTGTTCACTTTAAAAAAAATAAGACAAAACATCTTCGTACAAATACAAAGATCTGCAAATATCTTTATACAAATTCATGTGTCAGCAAACATTAATTATATGTTAACATAAATGAAAACATATGCATTAATTAGCACCACTCTTTGCCAAGAAAATCATTCCAGCCGAAATATTTTGCCTTAGCTCAGATTACAGTACTTTATTATAAATAAAATATGATCAAAGCCAGTGAGGACTTGTACCGGAAGATATCTTTGTTCAAAGCTATATATATGTATATTCATCATTCTATTTGTTCATATCATTTAGTTCGTTTAAAACTTAAGAAGCAGAACCTGAGAAAAAACAAAAGAAATATAAATAAACATCATACTTTCAAACTCAATCAGATTCGAAGGCAAAGAAAAGTTTTCAAGGACTCATTCTTCAAACAACAGTCTTCCTTCATCAACAAATCCCTCTGTTTCAACAGTATATTTTGTGAGTAAACTAACTTTTTGAAATTTAATTTTTAGTAATTGACTCATTAAGAATTATTATGTTGATGTATATTATTCTGGGATGTTTTGTTAATTTCTGAAAGATCTGCATATTGATGTACTTCCAATTTCTGGTTACTGTGGCAACAGAAGTAAAGATTGAATCATACTCTTTATATTAAAACATTTTTACTTAGAAATTTAACTAAATAATTTTGTTTAAAATAAAGATCAAAGCTTGGAAATCGTTTAAAGGTTGCTTTCAGATATAATCACTGCGAATTCAAATTTACAGTAAAAAAATGAATAAATGGTTAAAATTTGAATAGCTTAAATTGTAAATTTGAATTTATATCTTGAAACAACTTACGAAAGTATGATTTTTGAAACAAAAATTAAAATTTTCAGATAACAATACAGAGAGCAATTCATTGATGAACCAAAAGTGCTTTTTCATGAATATCTGATGATTCAATAAATTGTTGTTGTTGAAATTTAACGTGAAGCTTGAGTATTGATTTAGGAACACCAGAAATGTAACAACCCGGTATTTGCATCGATTAACAATCGACATTTAAATGCTAAATATTGTTGCAAATTTCCAAATTGAAGTTTTTAAATTGAGTTAAAACTCTTTTATAAATTGTTATAAGGAATTGTGGGCTCTGAAAATTTACAATGTAAATAACCCGTTCTCTTTTTATTTCTTTCAAACCCGTTTCCCTTTTTTTTTATTTCCCATTTTCATTAACCGCGAACCCTAAAAACGAAATCACGAAAATTATAAAAATGGTGGCCGTTCCTTTTCTTCCTCATCGTCCCAGAAATTAGGGCTCAACCTAAAATCGAAAAGGAAAACAGAAATGGTGGCACGTTTTCGTTCGTTCGTCTTCACAAAATAAGGCTTCTGCCGATTCATTCGCTCGTCTTCGTGATGCCATGGCGTCGTCTCCGCCAAGTGTCGTTGCTCACGGCTGCCACGTCGAAGAAGGTGAGTGAATCGTCCCTCACTCACATCTAATTCAGCTTAGTAACATGCTTACGTTTGACTCGGTTTCGTTTTTGATAATTTCTCTGATGTCGTTGTTCAAGATTTCTCCGATTTTATCAAATTCGTGTATTCTAGTATAACTTGGTTAACTTGGTTTTGATTTTTGGGCTGCTTAATGTCTCGTGACCATCACAAATTCGATTTTCTTTGTTGACTTCGGTCGCTTGAATTGTTAAACCTCTATGATGTGTTTTACTTGATTTGTCGAGTGTTTGGGACCTGAACATTGATTCCTATTTGTGACTTCGGTCTTGACTCCTGGTAACACTCGTGTATTACCACTGTGTTGTTCTATTTTAGTCTTGACTTGTCGAAACATTTTTATGCTCGGTAGTTTTGGTTTTGATTCAACTAGATGTGAAGTTATCTTCACTATACACGTACAGATTAAACTATTATCTCTGTTATATATTTAAACTCGTCCGAGCTCCTTGCACTTAACTTGAATTTGATATCACTTGACTTTGATTGTGATATTAGTTGTCATTGGCATGACTGCCACTCCCTGTTGTTGCAGTTTCTTTTTGATTCACTGAAATATGGTATTGGGACAAACTGATTTGAATCTTGCACTTGTAAACCAACAATTGTCATTGTCTATTTCAATTTTACACATGGATTTGATTTGTAGCCTTGACCCTGTCCACTGATTGCAATATGTTGCCCCTATAGTTGTTGATGTTCTGCACATTTGCACTGTCCTTGTCATTGTACCGGTTGTTACTGCCTTTTTCATTGTGGCATTCATTCTCTTCTACTCTGATTGAGTTGCAGTGTTCATTTATGGTTATTCAAAACCATTTTATTGTTGAGGCTGTTGCACTTTTCATTTGGACGCACCACTGTACTTCCATCACCATATCTCCATCATCTATGTATCTGGCCTGGTTTGCATTTGCATTTGGTCACTTGTTGGGAACTATTACCTTGCATTGATGCCTTGTCCTTATTTCATTTGGCCACCATTGCATACATGTTTATGCACTTTCTTCCTGTAGCTTGTGTTAGCTGCAGCTTCGACTTTGCTCTGAACTGCAGTTGCCTTTGGCTTGTGTAATACTTTGTCAAATTCATTTGCATTGTGATTGCCTGGCCTTTCTATCTATGCAGCGCCCTCAGGTTTCATTGATATATATGTGTTGTGTGTTGTGGTGCCATATTATTGGTGCCCTCACCTTCATTCGGTTGTGTCTTCATGTTGTACACTGCCTTGTGCACTTGCTCATTTGAGTTGCGCTGCTTCTCGTTGCACCTCTGACTTAATTTGCCATGTGCAGTTTGTTGTACATTCATTTGTGTACATATTTTGCATTTACTTGGTGGCAATTGGTTTGCATACCATTTACATAGTGCAGCCTTACCCCCTGCTGCATTCGTTTGATTGTTGTATCTGGTTTTTTTTTTGGCTGCAGTTGTTGTCATCTTTTCTTGACCACTTTGGCATTTCTAAGCCTTGTTCGAACTTGTTTGGTTGTTGTTGCTTGAGACAGTCAACCACTTCAACTTTCTGGGTTGAAGCTTTTCACTACTATCACTTGTTTATTGCATTTGTTGGCACTGTGAATTCTTGAGCATTGGTCTTCGAGCCTTGTGCTATTTCTGTATATGCTGTTGTGGCGTGGCAGTGTACGCGTGCGTGCACTGCAGCCACACAGTATCGACATTTGGAATTGATATTTGAACCTTCATTGATTTTGGCTCGTTGATCTTTTGGGTACATCATCACTGTAGTGGCAAGGCAGTGCACGCAAGCGTGAACTGCAGCCACACGGTATTGCTTTTATGTTATTCTATTTTGTTTTGATTTATTAATCTTTTGCGTAGTTCATGTGCTGTAGTGGCGAGGCAGTGCACGCGTGCATGTACTGCAGCCCTACTCGACTTAATATTTTAATTGATATTTCAATGGTATGAACTGTTTTGTTTATTCAATTCAATATTCTGAATTGCATTCTAATTTGGTTTAATTACTGTCGTCTATTCATTATTTAATTATTATTGCTTCTGTGCACTAATTACTGAGTTTGAATTAGACTGACCCGAGTATTATTTTCTTTTGAATTTAATACTCAGGTCAGACCGAGTATTTCAGGTTGTAGATATTCTGCTTTGGGTTGCTGCTAGAGCTATGAGGTTCTTTCATATCTTTTGGAGTAGTCGTCGTCATTTGTAGTAGTCTGTATAATTGTACAGGAAGATATGTATTCATGTATATTATATACATTAATGTACTTGTATATGTAACTTCCTGAGTCGACTGTGGTTGTTGTATCATATGTACCGTATCATATGCACCGTGTCAAATGTATTGTAACTGACATCAGTTATTGTATATATATGAGATTTTCTGTTTTATCTGTGTTCTGCATTTATATTTATCTGTATTATTAGTTTATATTTCGTTCTAACTATTATGAACCATCGTAGTTCGTTTTATACCGAATTGGGGTATTTCGATGGGAGAAAATAAATCAGAGATGAAAAAGGAAAGAATATATATATTTATATACCACTCCTATCGAGATAACCAATAATAGTGTAAGGCCTAACAACTGATTGCTGCTCCTCAACAGCCTTATTCTCCGCGCTAGTTGATAGCACTACACCGTAGTGTTCTTGGCTAGCATGGGTATAGAGGTGGGGCGTCACAGCTTGGTATCAGAGCCTGAGGTTTAGAACAAATATAAAACATAACTTAGATGGAACATATGTACAACTATTTGTCGATATTTTATCTCTCATCTTTGCATATGATTATCTTTGATTGTTAGGTATGAATTCCTAACGCTTATTCATTTGCCTTTGATTTTGATTTCGTGAAAGTATTTTGGCTTCGGCCTCCGTGTGCTTTACGAACTTAAGTTGAATTCTTTGATGATGATGTTGATTCGTTTTGTACTCGACTATGGCCATTAATTGTTGACTTCGACATTGACTTGATTTTTATTTTTGTTGAAGTCATTTATGCATTTATGCTCGTTCTGCTTTGTTTTTCCAATTGTTAATCGATTCTTCTTTTTCGATTAGTTGTTATCTTCTTTGTCGACTTTGATAACTTCTATTTCTGGAATTTTTGGGTATTTCTACTTTGATGGATTATAATCGAATTCTTTGGATTTTATTTACGTCTTCGAATGTGAATTTTAGTGAATTGATTTGGTTTCCAAATTTAATCGATTCTTGTTAATTCCCCGATTTGTTGTTATCATTTATTAGCAACTTTGATAACATTTTCCTCGGGATTTTAGTGAACATACTTTTTGATGGATACAATATCGATTTCTTTGGATTCTATTCACATCTTTGTATGTGAGTTCTTGTGATTGATTGTTCCTACAATTATTTTTGTGATTTGTCACTTTAAAAATATAAAGGTTTTCTATACTAGTAGTAAATATCAAAACCCTTTTCTCCTAACGATTTCAAAACTATTTTACTACAAAGCTCTTTTCCTAAACCGTTTTCCAATCTATTAGTATATACTAACCTTTAACTCACTCGTATGAGAAATCTAATTAAACGACTTAGTAAAACGAGTGGTATATAACGCTTGCGTTTACTTCGCCGGTTAATTCTTGGACTTATTCGATTGAATCTCTTGTGACAATTTTCTAGTGAAGATTTACAGTTTGTTCGTAAATATTTAAGTTAAGCAAGTGGTTATGGGACATGAAGCTAAACTTTTATATTTACTAGCTTAGTGTAATTGACACTTCTCGTTGATCTTGACGATCACTTTATGAATTAGACTAGCAATTGTGCGATGTCTCTTTCATTGCAAGGTTAGGCTAGACACCACTTGTGTGACTTCGTTCACATATACCTTTTTGCTTTTTGGTTAGCGTAGACACCATTTGTGTGATTTCATTCACATATACCTTTTTGCTTTCTGGTTAGGCTAGACACCACTTGTGTGATTTCGTTCACACATACCTTTTTGCTTTTTGGTTAGCCTAGACACCATTTGTGTGATTTCATTCACACATACCTTTTTGCTTTCTGGTTAGGCTAGACACCACTTGTGTGACTTCGTTCACATATACCTTTTTGCTTTTTGGTTAGCGTAGACACCATTTGTGTGATTTCATTCACATATACCTTTTTGCTTTCTGGTTAGGCTAGACACCACTTGTGTGATTTCGTTCACACATACCTTTTTGCTTTTTGGTTAGCCTAGACACCATTTGTGTGATTTCATTCACACATACCTTTTTGCTTTCTGGTTAGGCTAGACACCACTTGTGTGATTCCATTCACACATACCTTTTTGCTTTTCGGTTAGCCACCATGAGATAGCGTCTCGTTTTGCGTTACACGTGTTGATGAGTTTCCATGCTCACGAGTAGGTGAGTTTCCATGCTCCCGTTCTCGCTTTGTGTTGCACGTGTTGGTGAGTTTTCATGCTCACGTGTAGGTGAGTTTCCATGCTCCCATTCTCGCTTTGCGTTACACGTGTTGGTGATTTTTCATGCTCACGTGTAGGTGAGTTTCCATGCTCCCGTTCTCGCTTTACGTTACACGTGTTGGTGATTTTTCATGCTCACGTGTAGGTGAGTTTTCATACTCCCATTCGAGTTTTCGTACTCCCATTCGAGTTTCCGTACTCCCATTCGAGTTTCCGTACTCCCAATTGAGTTTTCATACTCTCATTTTGTGATATCTGGATTTCTTGTGTAGATTTCTAGAATTTGTGTTTTCTGGATTTCTTGTGATGATTTCTATAATTTGTGCTTCACCAATTTTCGTGGTTTCTATTGATAAGTTTTATCAATTTTTGTGCATTGGTGAATTCGTGTGTTATTGACTTGTTATGAATACAAGTTTAGGGTATGATACCCTTTCCTATCTTTGAGAAGATTCTTGTGACATTTTTGATGAATGAAAATTCATTGGTATGATGCCAATTATTTCGGTGAAATTTTGACGTATGTCGAAGTTGCTACGGATGTTGCTGCTTTAATCACGTGTTTTAAAAATTGTTTCAAAATATAAATCAAAATTGTTTTCAAAATTTTTACGATTTGCGCTTTCAAAAGAATGAGGAAGCGAATTAAACGTTTCAGTAAAATCAAGGACTATGACCCCTTTCTTTTGCTGATTCGCTTAATTCCGGACTTGTTCATTTGAGAATGTAATTTTTTTTAAAATAAATGAAAATTGTTTTCAAAAGTTTTACAGTTTACGCTTTCAAAAGAATGAGGAAGCGATTTAAACGTTTCAGAAAAATCGAGTACTATGACCCCTTTCTTTTACTGATTCGCTTAATTCCGGACTTGTCCGTTTGAGAATGTGAAATGTTATTTTTAAAATACACCATTATGCACTTTCAAGAAAACGATGAAGTGAATTAAACGATTTAGTAAAACTCGTGGTTGTGGGTCATGTGCGTTTGCTATTTCGGTTAATTCCGGACTCGTAAATTGAATAATTTGTGATTTCTGATTATCGTTTTGATAATCAGATGTTGGTGATTTCTGATTTATCATTTTTGATAATCAAATATTTATTGTTTCTAATAATTGTTTGTGATAATTAGATATTTGTGATTTGATTATCGTTTGTGATAATTAAATATTTGCGATTTAAGATTTAATTATCAATTGTGATAATTAAATATTTGTTGATTTGTGATTTCTGATTATCGTTTTTGATAATCAGATATTTATTGTTTCTGATTATCGCTTGTGATAATTAGATATTTGAGATTTAATTATCGTTTGTGATAATTAAATATTTGTGATTTGAGATTTAATTATCGTTTGTGATAATTAAATATTTGTGATTTAAGATTTGATTATCGTTTTGATAACTGAATATTTGCTGATTTGAAATTTGATTACCGTTGTGGTAATTCCTGATTATCGTTTTTGATAGTTAGATATTTGTGTTTTCTAATTATCTTTGTTGATAATTAGATTTGCTGATTTTGCTGTTTTCTAATTATCGAATCGGTGATTAGATATTGCTGTTTTGTGATTTCTGTATTCTGATTATCTATTTGATAATCAAATTTTGTTGAGAATTTGGGAATTTCTTTTATGAAATTAAAAGATTTCTTTGGTGTTTATATATTACTACGCCAGTGTACCGACTCAATTTTCTGCTATTCATGACGTTTCCTACGTCTTCCAATTACGGAAATGCCTTAGGGATTTCCGATCCTTATTCTTGAGCAACCTTCTATTCACATCATTGCTTCGGAGGTTCAGCACCCTCGAAATAAAGATGTTTTTCTCGTGAAAGCTCAGTGGTTCTCAAATCCTATGGATTTCACTTTGGAATCCAGAGAATTCATCGAGCAAACACGTTCAAGCTTACTCTTTCATGCTCTTATGGTTGTTACCTTTTGTCCATTTATTCCTTATGATTGCGAGGACGCAATTTCTTTAAGGAGGGGAGTCTGTAACAACCTGGTATTTGTATCGATTAATAATCGACATTTAAACGATAAATATTGTTGCAAATTTCCAAATTGAAGTTTTTAAATTGAGTTAAAACTCTTTTATAAATTGTTATAAAGAATTATAGGCTCTGAAAATTTACAAAGTAAATAACCCGTTCTCTTTTTGTTTCTTTCAAACCCGTTTCCCTTTTTTTTATTTCCCATTTTCATTAATCGCGAACCCTAAAATCGAAATCACGAAAATTATAAAAATGGTGGCCGTTCCTTTTCTTCCTCATCATCCCAGAAATTAGGGTTCAACCTAAAATCGAAAAGGAAAATAGAAAATGGTGGCACATTTTCGTTCGTTCGTCTTCACAAAATAAGGCTTCTGCCGATTCATTCGCTCGTCTTCGTGATGCCATGGCGTCGTCTCCGCCAAGTGTCGTTGCTCACGGCTGCCACGTCGAAGAAGGTGAGTGAATCATCCCTCACTCACATCTAATTCAGCTTAGTAACATGCTTGTGTTTGACTCGGTTTCGTTTTTGATAATTTCTTTGATGTCGTTGTTCATGATTTCTCTGATTTTATCAAATTCGTGTATTTTAGTATAACTTGGTTAACTTGGTTTTGATTTTTGGGCTGTTTAATGTCTCGTGACCATCACAAATTCGATTTTCTTTGTTGACTTCGGTCGCTTGAATTGTTAAACCTTTATGATGTGTTTTACTTGATTTGTCGAGTGTTTGGGACCTGAACATTGATTCCTATTTGTGACTTCGGTCTTGACTCCTGGTAACACTCGTGTATTACCACTGTGTTGTTCTATTTTAGTCTTGACTTGTCGAAACATTTTTATGCTCGGTAGTTTTGGTTTTGATTCAACTAGATGTGAAGTTATCTTCACTATACACGTACAGATTGAACTATTATCTCTGTTATATATTTAAACTCGTCCGAGCTCCTTGCACTTAACTTGAATTTGATAACACTTGACTTTGATTATGATATTAGTTGTCATTGGCATGACTGCCACTCCCTGTTGTTGTAGTTTCTTTTTGATTCACTGAAATATGGTATTGGGACAAACTGATTTGAATCTTGCACTTGTAAACCAACAATTGTCATTGTCTATTTCAATTTTACACATGGATTTGATTTGTAGCCTTGACCCTGTCCATTGATTGCAATATGTTGCCCCTATAGTTGTTGATGTTCTGCACATTTGCACTGTCCTTGTCATTGTACCAGTTGTTACTGCTTCATTGTGGCATTCATTCTCTTCTACTCTGATTGAGTTGCAGTGTTCATTTATGGTTATTCAAAACCATTTTATTGTTGAGGCTGTTGCACTTTTCATTTGGACGCACCACTGCACTTTCATCACCATATCTCCATCATCTATGTATCTGGCCTGGTTTGCATTTGCATTTGGTCACTTGTTGGGAACTGTTACCTTGCATTGATGCCTTGTCCTTATTTCATTTGGCCACCATTGCATACATGTTTATGCACTTTCTTCCTGTAGCTTGTGTTAGCTGCAGCTTCGACTTTGCTCTGAACTGCAGTTGCCTTTGGCTTGTGTAATACTTTGTCAAATTCATTTGCATTGTGATTGCCTGGCCTTTCTATCTATGCAGCGCCCTCAGGTTTCACTTATATATATGTGTTGTGTGTTGTGGTGCCATATTATCTATGCCCTCACCTTCATTCGGTTGTGTCTTCATGTTGTACACTGCCTTGTGCACTTGCTCATTTGAGTTGTGCTGCTTCTCGTTGCACCTCTGACTCCATTTGCCATGTGCAGTTTGTTTGTACATTCATTTGTGTACATATTTTGCATTTACTTGGTGGCAATTTGTTTGCATACCATTTACATAGTGCAGCCTTACCCCCTGCTGCATTCGTTTGATTGTTGTATCTGGTTTTTTTTTTTTTTTGGCTGCAGTTGTTGTCGTCTTTTCTTGACCACTTTGGCATTTCTAAGCCTTGTTCGAACTTGTTTGGTTATTGTTGCTTGAGACAGTCAACCACTTCAACTTTCTGGGTTGAAGCTTTTCATTACTGTCACTTGTTTATTGCATTTGTTGGCACTGTGAATTCTTGAGCATTGGTCTTCGAGCCTTGTGCTATTTCTGTATATACTGTTGTGGCGAGGCAGTGTACGTGTGCGTGCACTGCAGCCACACATTATCGACATTTGGAATTGATATTTGAACCTTCATTGATTTTGGCTCGTTGATCTTTTGGGTACATCATCACTGTAGTGGCAAGGCAGTGCACGCAAGCGTGAACTGCAGCCACACGGTATTGCTTTTATGTTATTCTATTTTGTTTTGATTTATTAATCTTTTGCGTAGTTCATGTGCTGTAGTGGCGAGGCAGTGCACGCGTGCGTGTACTGCAGCCCTACTGGACTTAATATTTTAATTGATATTTCAATGGTATGAACTGTTTTGTTTATTCAATTCAATATTCTGAATTGCATTCTGATTTGGTTTAATTACTGTCGTCTATTCATTATTTAATTATTATTGCTTCTGTGCACTAATTACTGAGTTTGAATTAGACTGACCCGAGTATTATTTTCTTTTGAATTTAATACTCGGGTCAGACCGAGTATTTCAGGTTGTAGATATTCTGCTTTGGGTTGCTGCTAGAGCTATGAAGTTCTTTCATATCTTTTGGAGTAGTCGTCGTCATTTGTAGTAGTTTGTATAATTGTACAGGAAGATATGTATTCATGTATATTATATACGTTAATGTACTTGTATATGTAACTTCCTGAGTCGACTGTGGTAGTTGTATCATATGTACTGTATCATATGTACCGTGTCAAATGTATTGTAACTGACATCAGTTATTGTATATATATGAGATTTTCTGTTTTATCTGTGTTCCACATTTATATTTATCTGTATTATTAGTTCATATTTTGTTCTAAACTATTATGAACCATCGTAGTTTGTTTTATACAGAATTGGGGTATTTCGATGGGAGAAAATAAATCAGAGATGAAAAAGGAAAGAATACATATATTTATATACCACTCCTATCGAGATAACCAATAGTAGTGTAAGGCCTAACAACTGATGGCCGCTCCTCAACAGCCTTATTCTCCGCGCTAGTTGACAGCACTAGACCGTAGTGTTCTTGGCTAGCGTGGGTATAGAGGTGGGGCGTCACAAGAAAAATGTTAAAAAAAAATTCAAATGCTAGATTTTTTGGGAATGGTCGAAGTAGGGTTTATGGGGTTCGATGTTTTGAGCTCTGTTCATTTGATGTTCGCGACGCCGTAGCTCAACCGAGCGCCATGAAACTTTGGGAGGTGTTAGAGGGAGTTGTTGGCGAGATATGGCCGGAGCCGCGTCGTCGCAGGTGGTTGAGATCGAGAGGACGAGGCGATTTCTTCTATCGTGTTCATGTTGCAGTTCGCGTTTTCGAGCATATTTTAATTTCGAGTTTATTGCGTTGATCTGAGCTATGTATTCGAGTGAGAGGTTGTTTTGAGGTTTGTGGGTGGCGTTGTTGGTCGCCGGATCGTTCGCGAGCCACCTTGCACGTGCACGGTGGCGTACATAACTGTATTTTGAGTTTTGGAGGTTGTCGTGTGTTCTACTCGAGAAATTTTGAAGTTGGCTTCGGGTTTTCTCTCTGGGTCGTGTGTGAGTTTGTTTACAGTAGTTTAAAACTAAAACTTAAAAAAAAAAGAGAAAGAAGAAGAAAAGAACAGTGGAAGGAGAAGAGGGATGCAGGAGATAGGCGCGTAAAATTTCTAGGAAGTCACGGGGTGGGCTCGAGCATTGCACGATGTTTACATCGGTTTTAAAATTCCAGAGAATAACCAAATAAAATATTAAGTTGAAGGGTAAACAAGTCGGATGCTAATTAAGTTATTGATATTGACAGGGTTTTAAGGCTAAACTTGATTTAAATTTATCAAGAAATATTTTCAAACATATGATAGTTAATTTAAAATGGGACGTTAATTAAGAATGTAATTAATGTTATAATTGTGATTAAATAAGTAGTTAAAGATTTAATTAAATTTGTAGTTAAAGATTTTAATAATAATCTTGTGTAAATCGATTTGTAATTAAAAATTTAACTAACCATTTAAAATTAATTAATTAACAAATAAGAGTAGTTAACTGATTAAATAATAAATTAAGGATTAAACGATTAAGTTAATTAGTAATTAATGGTTAATTAAGTAATTAGTAATACTTAAATGAGTAAATGAGTTTTATAAATCAATAATTAAGGTTATTAATTAATAATTAATTAAGTGAATAATTAATAAGTAATTAATAATTATTTAAATAAGTTAATTAATTAGTAATTAACTAAGCGGGAATAAAATATGCTTTATTCTTAAGCAAGTAATTAAGTTTAAAATAGATCAAACTAAATGTTGATATGAATAGATGATTCTATTTGATTGACTCTAATATTTATTTATATCCTGTGATGTTCTGTGATATTCTGGATATATCTGTGATGAGTATGTACGATTTATCTGTGATAAATTGCTATGTGAATTCAATTGTTGAATTTAAACTGTTTAAGTTAATTAGACAACTTGGCCTTTAAAATGGCGTTTGGATTTCAATGAGACCGGGATCGGGTATCAATTTGATATTCCGAAAACCACATCGATCCAAATTAAACGTTAGGTCGTGACATCTCAAGTGAAGATCGAGATGGTGTTTTCAGAATGCAAGGGTTATTGTCGCTAAATCTGAGGGTGATTTCAAAATGAGTGTAACGAGATAATGCCTTCGGTTTTGTTCGAACCCGGAACGAACTTGTATGGATTGAATGCTTCCACCACATCGTCAGGCGGACGATGAGCATTCTAAGAGATATGTTCTATAAAGGTAAACGCAGCCTCAAGCCTCATCAACCGGGAATGGCTAAAACAGGGGATGTGCAGCAAGGTTAGGTGGGTCATGCCCAAGCAGGATGACGTATACCCCTGTCTAGATGTCCCTTTTTATTCGGCTGTGTGGGCGGTTGGTATGCAGCCATTTGCGGGGTTATCTTGTTCGGGAATGTTCAGTAAGGAATGGTTCCGGTCTTGTTTTGCTGGGGAGTTAGGGTGGCTCCTCGGTACGGTGATCTAGGACACGTACTGTGACGGGCGGTACCCCAGTAGCCCTGCCATTGTATGGGATCCAATTTCCAATAAGAGCCGTACGTTTTGATTGTGCCCAACTACGTTGGAATGTGAGATGTAAGCATTTCAGCTATTTCTGTATTTTACTTGAAAACCCTAGACACTGTTATAATATCACTGAATTTCCTATAAATGTTTTGGTTAGCGTAAGGTAAAAACTTACCCGTATTTATGTATGGGAAGTCTTACGTGATACCTTTATTTCAAATAATTTTCAAAGTTAAACAACTTTAAACCGTTTACTCATACCAGACCCATGTCTAACCCGAGGTTTGTATTTTATTTTCATAAACTCTTAGGTACTCAAATTTTTATGAGTAGCCAAGTGATAGGTTTCGGAGTATAGAGTTTTCTGAAGGAGTTAGAGCAGAAGGCCAGACGTATGTAGCTATCTATATAGTTCTGCTGTGTTAGTTAGTTTATAATATTTGGGATGTATGTTTTGACAGATATGTATATGATAGTCCTGTTGTACGATATTATAGAACTCTGATGTATATATAACTATGTAATAGTTATGTTGATGTATTATATTTTGTTCCGTTCCGCTGTGAGATTCTGATGTTGTTATTCTTTCTTTCTATTATTTTCTATTTCTATCTCTTTCTTTTCTTATTGACGACACGTCTTTCTGGAGTTAGAAAGTCGGGTCGTCACAGTTGGTATCAGAGCGCTAGGTTGAGCGAGTACCTAGGCTTTGGAGTAATATTTATCTTGAGAGTGCATATTTGTATTTTCATATAATTATATACCTATCTAAATTTGTTGAGTTACCTGTCCAGGTGGCCAACACGAGTTCTGGAAGAAGAGGCAGAGTTAGGGCCAGTACTTCGATTGACAATGGTCGAAGTCAAAATGCTAGTGAGGCTGTAAATCCAGTACTGCCTCAAGTTAGTTTTGCCGCTTTATGTAAAGATTTCATCATTCTTGGAGGCCAACCATTTAAAGGGTCAGAATCGATAATTGAATTTCAAGCATGGCTACGTTCTTGTGAGCGCATTTTTAAGAATATGAGATTGTCGGATGATCGGAAGAGGGAAATAGCATCGTGGCAATTGCAGGGAGGCACAACAGCATGGTGGGATGCAACAATTGAAAATGTTCCTGAAGAAGATATTTCATGGGAAAGATTTAAGGAGTTGTTTGAGGAGAAGTTTATGCCAACAGCAGGGAAAACTCAATTGTACCAGGATTTTCTGAATTTGAAGCAGGAAAGCATGACTGTTTCTGAGTATGAGACCAAATTCAACGAACTTTCATGCTATGGACTAGGACTCATTGATACTTCCCTCAAGAAGAATGAAAAGTTTGCACAAGGATTGACGTCTGAATTTCACGATAAGATGACGGTGCTCTTGAAAGGATCTTTCGTTGATTTGGTTGATATGGCTTTGAGGTGTGAGAATTTGATGAGCAAGAAATCAGAGGCAACAGCAACATTTTCGAGAGGGAATTTCGTTAACCCAAATAAATGGAAGTTTAATCCATTTTGGAAAAGGCAAGGCAAGGGAAAGAAACCGGGAGGAAGCAATAACGGACCCCGCAAGTGTTATAATTGTCAGCAAATTGGACATTTGGAAAATCAGTGTCCTCAAGGAGGATCTTAGCAACAACAACGTCAGAGTGGTCCAGGATCAGCAGTAGTTCAGATATCGTTGTGTTTTAATTGTCGTCATCCCGGTCACATGATCAAGAATTGTCCACTTTTGCCGAGGACACTACAGAATAAAGTTTTTGCTCTGGAAGCAGGTCCATCTCCTTCTTCTCAAGGCAAAGGGGTTTTGGAAGGTGCCTTACTCTTAGATGGCAAATATATTAAACTTTTGTTTGATTCGGGTGCATCTTTGAGTTTCATTTCTCTGGAATCAGTAGAAAAGATTTCTCTCAACCCTAGTATGGTGGATCGTCCCATTTTTGTATCTAATCCTATTGGTGGGGCAACCAAATTGGATACGATCTGTAAGGACTTGAAGATTTCTTATCTGTCCCATAGTTTCTCTTGTGACCCATATGTGTTAAATTTTAAGGGTTTCGATCTTATTTTGGGAATGGATTGGCTCGATAAGTATAAAGCAGTCCTGAATTGTGATGAGAGGACAGTTTCATTGGAGACTGATTTGGGTAGGATTGCCAGTGTTATGCGATAGTTCTTGATTTCACTTGAGTAGTCTTTTGCAAGGAGTTGAGAATTTTCAAGAGAAAGTTGAAGAAATCGATGTGGTTCAAGATTTTCCTGATGTATTTGAAGAAGTTAAGTGTCTGCCTCCACATCGAGAGATTGAGTTTCGCATTGATTTGATTCCAGGAGCTGTGCCGGTGATTCAGCCCAGTAGGACAATGCCTCCTAGGGAGAGAGAAGAGTTAATTAAGCAGACACAGGATCTTTTGGAGAAGGGTTTGATTGGACCCAGTTTTTTTTGTTGGGGCTCTGCTACGGTGTTTGTCACCAAATCGGATGGTTCGCTAAGGTTCTGTGTTGATTATAGAGAATTGAACAAAGTGACCATTCGAAATAAATATCCTTTTCCCCGTATCGATGATCTTTTTGATCAGCTGCATGGAGCTTCTATCTTTTCTCAACTGGATTTAGCTTCAGGTTTCCATCAATTGAGAGTAGCTGAAGACAGTATTCCCTTGACAGCATTTAGGGGACCGAATTGTTTTGATGAGTGGTTGGTTATGCCTTTCGAGTTAACCAACGCTCCTGCTTATTTTGTTGACCTGATGAACCGAGTCTTTCGGGATGTGTTGAATAAGTTTGTTCTGGTATTCATTGATGATATCTTGGTCTACTCCAAATTGGAAGAGGAGCACAGGCAACATTTGAGGATTGTATTGGAGACTCCGAGGAAGCATGTGTTGAAGGCAAAGTTTTCAAAGTGCCATCTCTGGAAATTGAAAGTTATATTTTTAGGGCACATTGTTTCTGGAAAAGGTATTTCTGTAGATCCAGCGAAGGTTGAAACAATTTTTGGAATGGAAACAGCCGGAGACGCCAAATGAAGTTCGCAGTTTTCTGGGTTTGGCTGGCTACTACAGAAAATTTATCAAGAACTATTCCAAGATTTCTTCGCATCTGTCTAAGGTGACTAGGAAAGGAGCTAAATTCAAATGGACACCCCAATGTGAAGAAGCTTTTCAAGAACTGAAGACAAGGCTAACCAGTGCGCCAGTGCTTGCTATTCCGAATGGGAAGAGCAAACTTGAAGTTTATACGGATGCTTGTTTAGTTGGACTGGGAGCAATTCTAATGTAGAATGGAAGAGTAATTTCGTATGCTAGTCGGCAATTGAAGCCATATGAGAAGAACTATGCTACGCACGATCTTGAACTGTTAGCTATTGGTTTTGCTTTAAAGATCTGGAGACATTATCTTTTGGGAGAAAAGTTTGAGTTATTCATGGATCACAAATCGTTGAAATATATATTCTCTCAAAAAGATCTTAATTTAAGACAGCAGAGATGGGTCGAATTTTTGGCATCTTATGATCTGGATATTTTGTGTACTCCGGGAAAAGCGAATGTTGTAGCTGATGCTCTTAGTAGAAATGTGGTCAAATCTCTTCTGGAAGTCGTTCCATCTCTCCAGGATAGAATCATTGGTAAAAAATTGGAGGATAAATCTTTTGAGGAAATTTTTCAGATCAGACTTCAAATGCTTTCTTATCTCTTTAAAAATCCTTTTAAAATATTTCTTTACGCAAATACTTTCAAATGATACCATTATTTTTCCTACACCTTTGAGAAAAAAAATTCAAAAACATCGGGTTTTAAGTTCACAAATTCTCCGCTTTAAATCCATTTTATTTATAAACCATATTAACAAACCATGTTTATATAATTTTACTTTCTTATACAAAATCCTTTCACAAGTGCATGTCATTGTTTAGATTATAATAAACTCATAGAACATCCTATAGTCAAACTATGAAACTCAGTTCACAAGGTGATCGTTTTAATGTTCCCACAATTACTATCTACCCAACCCATGCAGTGAAAAGGTAAAACTGCTAATTAACTGATCGAGCAAAATTCAAAAATCAACAGATAATAGTCAACGCTCGCCAACTGGCTGAGCACAACTTAACAAACAATAAATGATAATAATTGAATATTATCATTTCCTAACAAATAAACACATCACAAACAACTATATCAATTTCTGAAAATTATTCTTTTATATATAAAATATAAAACATAAGCAAAACTTGTAACGACCCGCTATTTTGGACCATTCAAATCGACAATAATATTATACATGTCCGACTTGAATAATTCAAAATACTGAATTGTTAATTTAAATTTGGCAAAAACATATATCGTAAATAAATCAATCACAAAATCACAGATACAGAGTAGTACAATAATACGTAGCGGAATAAATGAATAGTAGTTCGTGAAGCTGCTATGTAACAAAGTTAGAAATAAAATACATCAGAATATCCAAGATATAGTGAAGTATGCAATGCAATAGATGACTTCTCTTAATGAATCAACTGGAAGTGCTGAAAGCTAAGCGATAGTTGGATCTCCAAGTGAAGCTCCAAACTCCAAAGGTGAGTCTCAATGTTGTATCACTCAGTCTGACCCGAGCGTAAAGCAAAACACAAAACACTTGAGTCAGGATTAACATTCTTATATCAATAAATCCAACTCAAGTGAAATATCAACTGAAATAAAATTTACTTAGAGGATGTTTGGGATAACCATCCTCTTAAGGATCCCTGGAACTATCTATAGGGTAGAAATATACACTATGTCACCGTGGTCATATCAATTTTATTTATTATTCAGAAACAAAATATCATTTCACTTCAAATATATTTGTTTTCAAATTTGATCACTTTCACAGTTACGATTCAAATCTACTCCAATCAAAAATTCAAATCTAGTCAAACTCAATTTATCAAATTTAAAATTCAACTCAATTCCTAAATAACCACTTCAATTTTATCGATCTCAAAATTCATATTTGTAATCACAAAATACCCCTTTATATTTCAATATATTTCAAACTTTAAGTATTCAACGTTTCAAACTAACTTTTATTCAATTTAGTTTTCTAAATAATAATTTCAAATTTTAGTTCAACCAAAATTCTCATTTTTATTCAATTTAGTTTCTAAATAACAATTCAACTATATTGATATCTGAATCTCAAAATAACCCATTTAAATTACAATGTAGTTCAAAGCTTTAATATTTAAATGTTCAATTTAACAGTTTCATAAAGATCTCGATTAACCTCATTATTATTCAGTCTTGAAATGCTCCCTCATTTGATTCAATATCATTTAAGTAACCTTAAATTACATTTTACTCAATATTTTATTTTAATTTATTTAAACGTGAAATATTCATTAAATCACTTAAATCAAAAATCCAGTTATAAAAATCATACCTTTAGATTTCCCATTTAATAATTTCAAATAGATTTAGTTAAATAAATCCTTATTTAAATACCATTTTCAATAAATTCAAATTTGTCTGCCAATCTTAATTATTCAATTTATTACAAGAAAATCTTTTTGAAATATAGGTTTACATAAATACTTAACCATATTATGTGTATTAAATCAATTCTAATTTAAATCAAATATTACTACTAAATCTATATATATAATTTCCATCTTAAGAATGAATATTTATTTAACCATATATTTCTTTCCAAAATCATAGAAACTATTTCAATATATTTATATATAGACGAACGGTGTCTGTATATATTTTCTATCATATGGTCAAGTGCTACAGATATTTATCATTCCAATCCGTCCACTAAACATATACGGGTGGATATCATTTCAACCCGTAATCCCAAATTCAATTAAATGAAAATCGCTTGGATTTATCATTTCAATCCATAACGATTTTCTCCTATCCTAAAGTCCGTTCGGGTATTTATCATTTCAACCCATAGTGAATACTATACTAACGGGGCACTTGCAGAGTGATAAGAGATATGATAATAAAATAACAACATGCATATATCATCAATAACAGTATAATATAAACAATAGGATATAGTGTCATATCGCACAAGTGAACAGTTATAGATAATAGCATAAATATAACAATTTAAATAACTATAACAACATACTTCAATTGTTGTTCCAATTGAAATCAAATTTAATAAATATAAGAACGTTAATCGTGAGTGATTGCTCACCTTTCGAGGCTAAAGAGAATAGACAATGAAGTTTAGTTACGAATTCCAAAGCAACGCTAGATATACACGATTCGACGAAGAAAACAGGCACGACGAACAAAGCTGATAAATGGAAGAGAAAAAAAATCGAATTTAAATTGGAACTAGATCGATGAAGATGAATGACATAAGTGAACTTACAATTATATATAATTATATATAACTATTTACATACATAAAACATATTCTAAATTTAATATACATACATTTCAAATCATTGTTTTTAAACCAAACACATATACAATAAAAAAAATCAAACATATATGCAATATATATGTTGAAATAATACTTATCAAAATAAAAAGTTATATATAGTGTATGTTCATTGCAACATATCAACTGCCGCGTATATAACTTTTAAACTTTATCTTATAAAATATAAACTGTATAAACTTTTATAACTTAATAAACTTTATATTACAAATATACTATATACACTTAAAACCTACGCATGTGATACTTATGTTTAAATAATAATATAGCCAGAAACATATTATAGTTATAAATATACATATATATTCATATGTGCTTAAAAAAAATTCAAAACGTCAATAAAACTAACTACTGGCTCACAACATCCTATATAACCAGTTGTATAACAAATATATGATATATACTCATCTTAAAATAGTAAAATATAGAATGACAAAACAAAGCAGCCTGGATATAATATATATATGTGACGCACCGGATGTTCAAAATACAGCTATCTTAAACTCATATATAATATAAACTTTACATATATAATAACTCGTATTAACATATATCATAAAATTTTATATAAATCTTATAGTATATAAATAACTTACTTTATATAATAAATAGAACCTATGCAAGTTAAAATATGTAAGCTAATATAGGCTGCGGCCATTTAAAAAAAATCAAAATACATTATATACTTAAACAACAATAAATATGTAACATCCCGCCTTTTCGCACACTTTAAACCGACACCTGTGCCAATTCAAAGCATACGCAAGGGCGGATTGTTATGGGGTAAATAAGAAAAATAGAGAAGAAATAAAAACAAAACAGAATCTCACAGCGGAAGGATAAAATATAATAATAAATATACAGTTCAAAACAGTTTACAAACACTTGATTTGCTTTATACAATAAATATCAGAGTTACACATACCAATACAATCAATGCAGCGGAACAGTATGAGTGTGGTGCAATACTATAGATAATAATAATACGACTCCTTCGTCTTCGTCCTTCAAAGCTAAAGTCTTCGATCCTGAAACGCTCGGACTGACCCGAGTGAATTTGAAAAGACAAAAACACTCGAGTCAGACTAAAAGATCTTATGTGAGTTAAATTAACAGAAATAAATATGAGTACAGTAACTCAAGAGATGTTCGGGATTTACATCTCCTAAGGATCCGTTAAACTATTTACTATGTAGTATATTGCGCTACTATAATAGTGTCTATTTATAAAATAAACTTACTTTTAAATATAGCGTTAAGGCTTTACATTTTCCACCTTAACACGTAAAATGCCAATAGTCTATACAGTACCGTAATACCTCCTGATCGGGAGGCTACCAGAGGATACTCCATAGGTACGACACAAATAGAAACTCGTAGTAAAGGCTCGGTATGGTAGGTGACACGGCACAACTAGGCAATGCCAGGGTAGATATACAAATTGCTATCCAGGCTGGTGGAAACGCGTAGCCGCAGTTACCGCCCACCTCGGACTAACTCCCCAAAATCAAAATATAGAAGTGGCCACTGAATCAATCCAAGTCAAAGTATAATATCGAAGAGGAGGGTCCGATCATAGGAATGACCTCATTGGCCTGAGAATCGCTCCTGTTTTAGCCACCTTATGCCAACTCACGGGAGTCGGGTCCACGTATTTACCTTACAGGAAACGTCGCCACCACCTACTTCATTCTGGAATCTCCACCGCGTACACGGTTAGTCAAAGTGGTTTTCGGTATCGACAGAGAGTATGTCCATATCCGATCCCGGTCTCTTTGCCAACCCATCGTTATTATAACACCGCGGTCATTTAAAAATAGTTTATACTTTAAAACCAGAATAAAATTTCCCACACGATATCAAATTAAAAGCCAAAATAATATGATATCATTTTATCTCAAATATAATCCTTTTCCAAAATCATACTGGTTTAAAATTTAAAATATCTGGAAACCAAACATTTGAATTATACTTTCAAAACATAATATTTCGGAATTCATACTTTTAAAACCATAACTTCTAAAACTTGAATGGTTTGGATATTCAACGGTATATAAAATAAAAGGTTTAACTTAAATGATACTTTGTAAAGAAAATAGTTCTCATGGCTTTACAAATACATTTCTTTATTAAAGTCTAACCCAAAATTTGTAATATCTCTCTCAAGTTCCAAAATCACTTCAATTTATATATATATACGTATATCCATAGGGAGTATTAATATTTCAAACTAAAGTTGGATTTTATTCTTTCAACAAATCGAATGTTCTATTAGTTAGTCTTGAATATTCACATAAAATCCATAAATAAATAAAAACTCCAATTTCTAGTAATAAAATATATATTTTTTTTCAATTCAATTTATACTAGAATATTCAATTTCAATTTATCTTGGGAAAAATCCAATTATAAATATCATATCTTAAAATTTCCAAACTTAACATTTAAACATATGATATAAATTATCAACTCCATTTTCTTAAATTTTTCCATTTTTAATAAAGAGATTTATACACCTTTTAATTTCAAAATTTCAACTTCATATGTATATATATGGAAAAATAATATTTATACAATATAAAATTTAAGATTATTATAAACCGTATTCCATCCAAACCATAGAAATCACATTAAAATAGTTATATATATACCGCGGTGCATGTATATAATTTTCTATCCTATGGTCAAGTGATACGGATATTTATCATTTCAATCCGCAATTTAAAAGATATAAAATTTTGCGGTTGTATATCATTTCAAACCACAATCCCGAATGAAAGGAAATATGCATGATAATTTGCAATGTAATGATATACAATAAAACATCCATCAACATCACCCATCATCCAATCACAATCATTAAGCAATATCAATCAATAACAATTTATATTTGATAATATATAACAGGTAATAACTGGCAATTTTATTCAGATTAAATTTAACAACTATTAATCTAACAGTTTATATTCAGTAATAATCTATATAACTGTTAACTAGCAGTTTATAGGAAAACAAATAAATTCTAACTATCAATTAATACGCAATAAATAAATTAAATTAACAGTTAAATTTAATAAATGCAATTCAACAAATATGAGTGAAATAAACATGCCAAATACTCATAAAAAAATTTCTATTTATTTCTAAAATTAATTTAACAAACATAAAAGCTTCTAGTAGTTGTGAGTGGGTTTAAACACTCACCTTTGGAATTTAAATCGATTTTAAACCCGATTTAAACCCAAAAATTCGTCCGTCTCAAAATTCGTCCAAACCAGCGTCATCAGGTCCGGAATTTAATTACGATCCTGATAAAAAAATCTCACGTGAATCGGAGATCGTATGCGAGAGTTATGTCGAAATTTGCACTTGAATTTAAATTTTAAAATAGCAAAGAATGGTACACATTTACAGACTTGCCACATCACCAAGTATTACTCACGTCCTCCCTCTGCACGCAATATTTCCAGGCCGAAGCCTGCTGTTCCTTCCATGCGAACGCACTATGCACGAAACATCACTCGGCCGCATCCACAACGCTCCACCTCTGGTGATGATCTGCCGCGCCTGGCCCCACCGAGATGACTACCCTACCTCCAGGAGGCCGCCTCGGCCCTTCGACCCTCCTCCACGTTGCCGTTCGACTGCAAATCTAACAGCAGCCGCCATAACCCTTTAAGCCCTAATGAATTTTAACTCAAATCTAACCGTCGATTCACCAAATAAACTACATAGATGCAGTCCCCTCGGTCCACTCTACAATACCCAGAAAGGGTTTCGCCATCCGACAAATTTTTTTGCGATGATGATGAACGGTCGTAACTGTTTGGCTCAGATCTGGACGTATAGAAACTCGCATCGAAAAACGGACCGCGGATCTGAGTTGCGCTTGCCAAAATCTTCAACATATATTTTTTTTTTCAGAATTTTTGGAGTAGTTTGAAATTTCATTTTATTTTTGAATTGATTGGATCTAGGGTTTGCACCCATTGAAGAAGAAGAGGAGCTTGAAGAAAGTATACGCGCAGATGAATGAAAACTGGCGGAGGCTAGGGCTTGTAGCTAGGTTTATATAGAGGGGTTAGAGATAGAGTAGATAGACCGTAGAATGAACGTGCGGAACAAACTATGGCCCAAAAAGCCCGTTCTGACCCCGGAACGAAATTTGTCAAACCCATATATCCAGATAGGTATTTTAAAATATTTTGAACGCGATGGAAAAAGTTTCACGTCCAAATTTGATCGTATGAAGAAGTTATGCTGAAAACAAGATTTCCAAATTGATTTCAAATTGATTTTAATAAAATTGATTTTCAAGGCGTTTCGCGTCCGTACGATCAAACGACAGGTCCGATCGATACGAAACTTGAAACCCTATAATAATTCACCGATACGGATCCGATGAAACTAGTTTCGTCGAAATCCGAGTCCGTGGCCAAAATGGCTATTTTTATATTCATTAAATAAATCAAAATTTAGTCAATTAAATCCAATTTCTCATTTCTCTTTGATAATTGATGATTCTTATTATTATAAAATTTTCAATCACCTATACTAGTTTAAACAAAATTTAACTTGTCGAATTAAATTTAGAAATCCTCAAATTTCATTAATTTCACCAATATATATATATATATATATATATATTAAATTTCCAAAATTTAATTAAATTTACTTTCCATTATTTATTGTCAATTAGATTGATTTGTCATTGGATTCATATTTCAATATGTAAATATCCCCAATTTCATCTGCACTTATATTTACATAGTTTCTAAATATTAAATTTCAAATATTACTTCATTTAATGTTACGTATTTATTATTTATTACTTGCTGCAGTTGATTATCAATTATACTTAATATACTAAATAGATGGTAAATTTTGAATACTTGTTATCATTAACGTTTTATTTCCACTTACAAAATAAATGAAGTTATTACATAAACTCCCTTAATTAAGTCAACCATTATCTTATATAACTTAACTGGTAATATATATATCCGATTGCCCTAATTGGTTTATAGTTATCAGCTAAATACATACTAACTTGTAAATAAATTCGTTTAATTGCAAATGGATCTGATCAAATTTAATAGATTGAATAGGTGGGTAAGCAAATAATAAATTTTCCTTTTTGTCAAATTCAAACCCATTCCTACTTAATTATCAATTACAATTTATTACGAAACATTGATTTTATGCAGTTACCTTTTATTTGCGTAGTATTACATCAATTCCTATAACCTTGGATTCATTCCCAATTCACCAAATTCAATTAATTACACTTTACAAATGTGTTTGCAATATATAGGTATTGCCCAAATTAAATTTTATTAGCTAATCATATTAATAAACAAATGACTTATATGAATGATTAAAATTTTCAATTATCTCACTTTACTCCTAAACTTCTGTTATTGTAAACCTTAAATAATTCCATCAAAATTTAATAAAAATCCCAAACTAAATCACCCATTGCAACATGCCACTGAAATAGGAATTTTATACTAATTGTTATCATACCCATAATTACACGCTTATCACTAAGTCCCACATTTGCATAAATTTATTAAATTGGAATGTTTATTAAGGTTTATGCATTTCCAACTTGTACTGATTTTACACACAATCGTCATTTACCTTACATTTCATTTCTATTCAATATATATTCATTTTATTCCATTCATTTGGGTACTGCATTGAAATATATTTATTAACTAATACTAACGTTATTATCATTAATTATAATTGGGTTTCCAATTTTTATTCAATACCTTGAACAATAACTTACATATTAATCAAATCCTTCTTCTACTTAATTCAAATTGGATTATATTACAATTCCTATAACTAGGTCTTAAGTCACCAATTACATAATTAAATTTAGCGTTTATTTCAATCTTCGTTTATAATTTAAAGTTTCTACTAAATTAAATTACAAAACTTATGAACTTTAACAAATTTAATCCACCAAATAAATTTTTCTAATGTTTATATATTTGCAATTCAATTCAGTTATTATTTCATTAATACCATTTTAATCAACTAATTATGACTTATAACCACAAACACAAATTTTCGTTCTTTCAATCTATGTCATATAAACATTTTAAATTATTTACCTTTAATTACAGTTACTAGCTAACCCCTACATTTACTCCATTAAAAATCCCAAGACTTCTATTTCAATTTAAATTAGATTAGAAAACATATCAAATTGACTCATTTAATATCATTGAATTTAACGGGTCGTTACACTCTCCCCCACTCAAAACTTTTCGTCCCCAAAAAGGAAAAAGAAGGGAGAAGGAAGAATAAACAGTACATCTTATTTCAAATATTAACTTATAAACAATAATTTACTGGATTAATTTCCTTTAATGAAATATACCCGTTTATAATCATTACAACCTTTTATACTTAAATCATTAAAGTTTGGAAAATATTCAACAAAATTCTAAGTCCAAAATTTACGAAAATTTTTGGCAGAGTCTCCTTTGTACGGTGAGGCTCGGGAGAAAATATAATATCAAAATATACAAATATATTACATATATTATCAAAATATTATATATCCCAACACGGGAAAAATAGCGCTTTAAACGTAATCCGAAAACGTACCTATTTGTCGGGCAATATACGCTTATTATTTTGGAACCAAAAGCAGTAGCAGTTGCTTCCATCACCTGTATTCACTTATATAGTCTAAAAGGTTAAATATTTATATTAAAGTGAAAAGTTTAGGTGGTTTCAATGATTAATCAACCAAATCAATACAACAACCATCAATCTTACAAACAGCATACATACATAAAACAAAGCAACCATTAATCCATCAAACAAATAGTTGTTTGGGTTCAAAACTTGAAATTTGTATAAAATGAAATTAACTATCAAGTGCATCCTTTTCTCAACAGTCTTAGATGGAACATAGATAGATTATTTATTCATCCGACAAATTCAAATTCCTTACCCAACACATAAATCAAACAATAACAATTCAACCCAACAACCAAATTACTTATCATACTTTTTTTTTCATGCTTCAGTGGTTTGATTTTCTTTCTTTCATTTATGGAGTGATCCCTTTACTTCTTACAATTTTCATTTTCATTTATTACAAAATTATCATATTTGTATTCCAATTTATTGACTAAAGTTTATATCACCCATTTATTCTACTTACCTTTCTTATATAGTAAAATTTCCGATTTAGCTTAAGTTTTAACAGCAATTAATTGAATACTTTAATTACCTCAAGCTTCCCTTGTAAGATTTCTTTACACTTTCTTACTAGCAATTGCAACTTTTATTTTTATGGTAAGTTATATATATTTTAGGAATGTAAGTGAAAATTTACAAGTTTCTTTTCTTTCCTTTAATTAATATATATTTGTTTTATAACCTACAATTTCAACTTACCTTTAATCTCATTTATTTATTTAATGTTGAAGTTTCCATTATATTTAATTACAGTAACCCTCTACTTACACTTAATTTATTAACCTTATAACTTGCATTCCTATAAGTGAAAGATTTTACTCATTCATTAACTATGGATTGCAGTCATTTATATTTTTCCTACTTTCCATTATATTAAAATAGGGGAAATTAAGGCGTACTTAAGTTAATAACCCTACAATCAAACTTTATAAATTAAGGAATTTCATTTTATATACTTAGATTTAAAATCAACTATTAATAATACTTACCTTTTATTATAGTAAAATTTCAGTTATGACTTAAGTTAATACCATTTAATTCTTATTTATAATAGCAATTTATTGAATACTACATTATTTCCAAAATTCCTACTTGTATAATATTCTATTCAATCTCTTATTTAACATTTCAACTTTTATTTTTGGTAAGTTATTTATGTTAAAGAAAACAAAAGAACTTATACAAGTTTTATCTCAATTCTTCTAATTGAATCTAATGCTAAACAATATTACTCTTTGTAACAATTTCAAATTTCTCTTTATAACCTTTCATTAATTCTCTTACCCACATTAGAGGTTAAATTAATTATTTAATTTTCTTACTTTTTATTTCACCTAAATAATTCAACAATTAATTAACGGAATTTTTTAGAATTAAATACCGGGTCAGATTTCAAATTATTTTAAAAATAATAAATAAATAATTTCTTACAACTTATATACATCTCTAATTATATTTAAAACAATTAAAATTTTAGATAATTTCAAAATAAATCTGCAGTAGAATTTACTACAGTGGCCTTTCCTCTACGAAACTCGAAAATGAAAGTCGATGATGCGGCCGTCATCACCGAAATTATTTTCCAGCGACAGAGGGGAAAGTACAAAATTTATTTTTTCCAAAATCCTCTTTTAAAACAATTCTTCCGAATTATACTAAATATTTATATAAGAAATTACCTATAAACCAAATTATATTTCACAAATCCTTTGAAAGAAGATTTTCAAAAATCCCGGACTTAAGTTCTAAAATCTCCAATTTGATTTATTATAATTTCAACTTAGCTTCAATTTATTACAAATATTTTTATATTACCTAACACCCAATCTATAGCAACCAGACATATATATATATATATCTTTATAAATTTTTTTTTTATATATAGAAAATATAATAGGCAAAATTATTTCATTTACCTATATTAAAACAAATATTGTGTCGGTCTGTCCTATTAAGTGTTTAGAAATCCCTATTGATGACATAGCATCTCATGCATCAACCAGAATTTATAAATACAAAACGGAACAGATTAACACAATATCAAAATCTTTTATTAATACTAACAAGTACGCTTTCTCATATATATACACTCAGTGACTCCCATAGGATATTACTACCCTATTAACAAAGAGTCAACCCCACAAAGCCAAGGTTTATCGCTAAACCAAAGCTCTGATACCAACTGTAACATCCCGCCTTTTCGCACACTTTAAACCGACACCCGTGCCAATTCAAAGCATACGCAAGGGCGGATTGTTATGGGGTAAATAAGAAAAACAGAGAAGAAATAAAAACAAAACAGAATCTCACAGCGGAAGGATAAAATATAATAATAAATATACAGTTCAAAACAGTTTACAAACACTTGATTTGCTTTATACAATAAATATCAGAGTTACACATACCAATACAATCAATGCAGCGGAACAGTATGAGTGTGGTGCAATACTATAGATAATAATAATACGACTCCTTCGTCTTCGTCCTTCAAAGCTAAAGTCTTCGATCCTGAAACGCTCGGACTGACCCGAGCGAATTTGAAAAGGCAAAAACACTCGAGTCAGACTAAAAGATCTTATGTGAGTTAAATTAACAGAAATAAATATGAGTATAGTAACTCAAGAGATGTTCGGGATTTACATCTCCTAAGGATCCGTTAAACTATTTACTATGTAGTATATTGCGCTACTATAATAGTGTCTATTTATAAAATAAACTTACTTTTAAATATAGCGTTAAGGCTTTACATTTTCCACCTTAACACGTAAAATGCCAATAGTCTATACAGTACCGTAATACCTCCTGATCGGGAGGCTACCAGAGGATACTCCATAGGTACGACACAAATAGAAACTCGTAGTAAAGGCTTGGTATGGTAGGTGACACGGCACAACTAGGCAATGCCAGGGTAGATATACCAATTGCTATCCAGGCTGGTGGAAACGCGTAGCCGCAGTTACCGCCCACCTCGGACTAACTCCCCAAAATCAAAATATAGAAGTGGCCACTGAATCAATCCAAGTCAAAGTATAATATCGAAGAGGAGGGTCCGATCAGAGGAATGACCTCATTGGCCTGAGAATCGCTCCTGTTTTAGCCACCTTATGCCAACTCACGGGAGTCGGGTCCACGTATTTACCTTACAGGAAACGTCGCCACCACCTACTTCATTCTGGAATCTCCACCGCGTACACGGTTAGTCAAAGTGGTTTTCGGTATCGACAGAGAGTATGTCCATATCCGATCCCGGTCTCTTTGCCAACCCATCGTTATTATAACACCGCGGTCATTTAAAAATAGTTTATACTTTAAAACCAGAATAAAATTTCCCACACGATATCAAATTAAAACCCAAAATAATATGATATCATTTTATCTCAAATATAATCCTTTTCCAAAATCATACTGGTTTAAAATTTAAAATATCTGGAAACCAAACATATGAATTATACTTTCAAAACATAATATTTCGGAATTCATACTTTTAAAACCATAACTTCTAAAACTTGAATGGTTTGGATATTCAACGGTATATAAAATAAAAGGTTTAACTTAAATGTTACTTCGTAAAGAAAATAGTTCTCATGGCTTTACAAATACATTTCTTTATTAAAGTCTAACCCAAAATTAGTAATATCTCTCTCAAGTTCCAAAACCACTTCAATTTATATATATATATATATATATATATATACGTATATCCATTTGGAGTATTAATATTTCAAACTAAAGTTGGATTTTATTCTTTCAACAAATCGAATGTTCTATTAATTAGTCTTGAATATTCACATAAAATCCATAAATAAATAAAAACTCCAATTTCTAGTAATAAAATATATTTTTTTTCAATTCAATTTATACTAGAATATTCAATTTCAATTTATCTTGGGAAAAATCCAATTATAAATATCATATCTTAAAATTTCCAAACTTAACATTTAAACATATGATATAAATTATCAACTCCATTTTCTTAAATTTTTCCATTTTTAATAAAGAGATTTATACACCTTTTAATTTCAAAATTTCAACTTCATATGTATATATATGGAAAAATAATATTTATACAGTATAAAATTTAAGATTATTATAAACCGTATTCCATCCAAACCATAGAAATCACATTAAAATAGTTATATATATACCGCGGTGCCTGTATATAATTTTCTATCCTATGGTCAAGTGATACGGATATTTATCATTTCAATCCGCAATTTAAAAGATATAAAATTTTGCGGTTGTATATCATTTCAAACCACAATCCCGAATGAAAGGAAATATGCATGATAATTTGCAATGTAATGATATACAATAAAACATCCATCAACATCACCCATCATCCAATCACAATCATCAAGCAATATCAATCAATAACAATTTATATTTGATAATATATAACAGGTAATAACTGGCAATTTTATTCAGATTAAATTTAACAACTATTAATCTAACAGTTTATATTCAGTAATAATCTATATAACTGTTAACTAGCAGTTTATAGGCAAACAAATAAATTCTAACTATCAATTAATACGCAATAAATAAATTAAATTAACAGTTAAATTTAATAAATGCAATTCAACAAATATGAGTGAAATAAACATGCCAAATACTCATAAATAAATTTCTATTTATTTCTAAAATTAATTTAACAAACATAAAAGCTTCTAGTAGTTGTGAGTGGGTTTAAACACTCACCTTTGGAATTTAAATCGAATTTAAACCCGATTTAAACCCAAAAATTCGTCCGTCTCAAAATTCGTCCAAACCAGCGTCATCAGGTCCGGAATTTAATTATGATCCTGATAAAAAAATCTCACGTGAATCGGAGATCGTATGCGAGAGTTATGTCGAAATTTGCACTTGAATTTAAATTTTAAAATAGCAAAGAATGGTACACATTTACAGACTTGCCACATCACCAAGTATTACTCACGTCCTCCCTCTGCACGCAATATTTCCAGGCCGAAGCCTGCTGTTCCTTCCATGCGAACGCACTCTGCACGAAACATCACTCGGCCGCATCCACAACGCTCCACCTCTGGTGATGATCTGCCGCGCCTGGCCCCACCGAGATGACTACCCTACCTCCAGGAGGCCGCCTCGGCCCTTCGACCCTCCTCCACGTTGCCGTTCGACTGCAAATCTAACAGCAGCCGCCACAACCCTTTAAGACCTAATGAATTTTAACTCCAAATCTAACCGTCGATTCACCAAATAAACTACATAGATGCAGTCCCCTCGGTCCACTCTACAATACCCAGAAAGGGTTTCGCCATCCGACAAATTTTTTTGCGATGATGATGAACGGTCGTAACTGTTTGGCTCAGATCCGGACGCATAGAAACTCGCATCGAAAAACGGACCGCAGATCTGAGTTGCGCTTGCCAAAATCTTCAACATATATTTTTTTTTCAGAATTTTTGGAGTAGTTTGAAATTTCATTTTATTTTTGAATTGATTGGATCTAGGGTTTGCACCCATTGAAGAAGAAGAGGAGCTTGAAGAAAGTATACACGCAGATGAATGAAAACAGGCTGAGGCTAGGGCTTGTAGCTAGGTTTATATAGAGGGGTTAGAGATAGAGTAGATAGACCGTAGAATGAACGTGCGGAACAAACTATGGCCCAAAAAGCCCGTTCTGACCCCGGAACGAAATTTGTCAAACCCATATATCCAGATAGGTATTTTAAAATATTCTGAACGCGATGGAAAAAGTTTCACGTCCAAATTTGATCGTATGAAGAAGTTATGCTGAAAACAAGATTTCCAAATTGATTTCAAATTGATTTTAACAAAATTGATTTTCAAGGCGTTTCGCGTCCGTACGATCAAACGACAGGTCCGATCGATACGAAACTTGAAACCCTATAATAATTCACCGATACGGATCCGATGAAACTAGTTTCGTCGAAATCCGAGTCCGTGGCCAAAATGGCTATTTTTATATTCATTAAATAAATCAAAATTTATTCAATTAAATCCAATTTCCCATTTGTCTTTGATAATTGATGATTCTTATTATTATAAAATTTTCAATCACCTATACTAATTTAAACAAAATTTAACTTGTCGAATTAAATTTAGAAATCCTCAAATTTCATTAATTTCACCAATATATATATATATATATATATATATATTAAATTTCCAAAATTTAATTAAATTTACTTTCCATTATTTATTGTCAATTAGATTGATTTATCATTGGATTCATATTTCAATATGTAAATATCCCCAATTTCATCTGCACTTATATTTACATAGTTTCTAAATATTAAATTTCAAATATTACTTCATTTAACGTTACGTATTTATTATTTATTACTTGCTGCAGTTGATTATCAATTATACTTAATATACTAAATAGATGGTAAATTTTGAAAACTTGTTATCATTAACGTTTTATTTCCACTTACAAAATAAATGAAGTTATTACATAAACTCCCTTAATTAAGTCAACCATTATCTTATATAACTTAACTGGTAATATATATATCCGATTGCCCTAATTGGTTTATAGTTATCAGCTAAATACATACTAACTTGTAAATAAATTCGTTTAATTGCAAATGGATCTGATCAAATTTAATAGATTGAATAGATGGGTAAGCAAATAATAAATTTTCCTTTTTGTCAAATTCAAACCCATTCCTACTTAATTATCAATTACAATTTATTACGAAACATTGATTTTATGCAGTTACCTTTTATTTGCGTAGTATTACATCAATTCCTATAACCTTGGATTCATTCCCAATTCACCAAATTCAATTAATTACACTTTACAAATGTGTTTCCAATATATAGGTATTGCCCAAATTAAATTTTATTAGCTAACTCATATTAATAAACAAATGACTTATATGAATGATTAAAATTTTCAATTATCTCACTTTACTCCTAAACTTCTGTTATTGTAAACCTTAAATAATTCCATCAAAATTTAATAAAAATCCCAAACTAAATCACCCATTGCAACATGCCACTGAAATAGGAATTTTATACTAATTGTTATCATACCCATAATTACACGCTTATCACTAAGTCCCACATTTGCATAAATTTATTAAATTGGAATGTTTATTAAGGTTTATGCATTTCCAACTTGTACTGATTTTACACAATCGTCATTTACCTTCCATTTCATTTCTATTCAATATATATTCATTTTATTCCATTCATTTGGGTACTGCATTGAAATATATCTATTAACTAATACTAACGTTATTATCATTAATTATAATTGGGTTTCCAATTTTTATTCAATACCTTGAATAATAACTTACATATTAATCAAATCCTTCTTCTACTTAATTCAAATTGGATTATATTCCAATTCCTCTAACTAGGTCTTAAGTCACCAATTACATAATTAAATTTAGCGTTTATTTCAATCTTCGTTTATAATTTAAAGTTTCTACTAAATTAAATTACAAAACTTATGAACTTTAACAAATTTAATCCACCAAATAAATTTTTCTAATGTTTATATATTTGCAATTCAATTCAGTTATTATTTCATTAATACCATTTTAATCAACTAATTATGACTTATAACCACAGACACAAATTTTCGTTATTTCAATCTATGTCATATAAACATTTTAAATTATTTACCTTTAATTACAGTTACTAGCTAACCCCTACATTTACTCCATTAAAAATCCCAAGACTTCTATTTCAATTTAAATTAGATTTGAAAACATATCAAATTGACTCATTTAATATCATTGAATTTAACGGGTCGTTACAAAATATGTACACAGTACATATTAAAAATTAATTTAGTCTTACTATACATATCATATAATAATAATATATATATAAAACAAACCGATTTATATAAGCGAAATATATATACCATATATACGCACACGCATACAAACAAACTATAACATTTATAAAACCTTCATATATAACCGGGATCAGATACTTTATAAACTCTATCATATATAACTTACATTTTTTTCTCTCAAACTGCAACTGTAAGAAACTATATACATAGATATATAACAAAAGTTATTGCAAATATCAAATTTAAAATAATAATATTTTATGCAACTAAATAATTAAATCATATTAAATACACACACTTTTTTTCTTCTCTGTGAACATGGACGCAAAGGCCAGGAGGGTGGTAGCACGATGGTGACACGCAAGTGGAGGAAGCTTTGGCAAGCAAGTTCGGTTATCACAGGGAGAAGAAAGAAGAGGGGAGAGGAAAAAGAAGGGGACATGCAGAGGTGGTTTTGATGATAAGGTATAAATTGGCTAGGTGTCAGGTTTCAAAAATGCAAATTATAAATGCTATATTTTTATTATTTTATAAACACAAGTGCAGAGAGAAGATATAGGCTAGTCAGAGGAAGAGGAAGTAACAATAGGCATAAACCCAAAGTTATAAAGGCAGAGGGAAAAACTCTTTGCACAATTTAAGGTGAGCTTTTAATTTTTAATAAATACAAAACGTATCTAAGTTTATACGTTTATAACTTTCCAGCTATATTGTATATATATAATGAATGGTCATAATGAAAGAAGTGGAAACAGGGAGCGTAGGGAAGGAAATGTAACGATCCTGAATTTTGGACAATTTAAATTGAAAATATTTAATTAATTTTAAATATTTGAATGATGGCTTAAATTGAATTCCTAATATAACTATGACTTTGGCGATTAAATTTTGGAATTTAATATATTGAAAGTTGAATAAAAATTTGAATCTTCAATTTTACGTTAATTTAAAAATATTTTTAAAGGCTTAGAAAATTCACATTAATAATACTGAAGATGATAAAAGCTTCAGAATTGAATTTGAAAGTGATTTGTTCAGTTTTGGAATTTTATCGTTTAAATTGGATTTAAAATAGCCTTCCGAGGCACGGTCTCGCAATTCGATGAAACCAGTTCCATTGGGTCCGTAATATCGAATCATTATCAGATTTCAAATTTCGTGGCGTTCGGAGTTGATATGTGAGCATACGATGTATAAACGCGTTGAAGTTTGTGTTGAAAACAAATTGTATTTGAAGAAAAAAATATTAATTTGGATTTAAGAATTTTTATTAAATTGATGGTTAGTTTTAATAACATTTTTCTTTAACTTAACTAAAATGGAATAAATTTTATCAATACAAAATACAAGTATAAAATCTAGTTGTAAAACACGTTAATATAAATTTATGTTGATAGTTGAACTTCAAAATGTTTATATATTTACTAAAGAAAATATCTACAAAACAAATTGAATTTGAAATGAAAAAAATAATACTAATAATAATAAAAATAAAATAATATGAATATTGTATAAAGCAAAGAAATAACCTTAAGAATACAAAAGTAATAAATTTTTTTTATTAATTATGAAGCATGGTACAAACTAATAAATGCAGCCACCCTCTCTCTGATTTTAGCCACCCTATACCCTGTACGCTCGGCCATCACGCGACCTTCTTTTGTTTTATATTCGTTCGAAGCCAGAAGGAAAAAAAAAACCTAAATCTAAAAATCAAATGAGGAAACGATATAATGGCGGCCACGAGTTTCTTCTTCGTCCCTCTTTTCACAATTAGGGCTTTTCAAAATCAAAAGCGGCTCCTTCGATGATCGAGTTTGATCGTTGCTTGTCTTTTCGGGTTGCGCTCGCGACTGTTTCAGGCAAAGGTGAGTGATTAATTGTCACTCAAATCTAATTCAAGATTTTAGCAATTTTGAACTTGTACTTTCGTGTTTTTTTTCCTCTCGGCTCTGAATTGAAGTTAAACTTTGTTCACCTTGATTTTTGGGAAAGTATTTTGGCTTCGGCCTTGATTTGAAACTTACATTTTTGCTGGCACGTTGTCGACTTTGTCACTTGAACTGCAGTTGAACTTCTGGCCTTGACTTGGTTTTCCATTGGCATGTACATTTGACCGCTGTTCATTATTGAACTTCAGTAGTTTGCATTGGTTTCCATTTGAGTACAGTGTTTAATTATGTTTACTTGTTCAATTTGAAATTTCAGATATGGATTTTGTAACTGAAGTTTGCATTGGTTTATATATATGAGTAGTTTCACTTTGTCGATGATACTCTACCTGTTGAGGCAGTGAAATTGTAATTTGAGTCTTTATTTGACAGTGTTGTACACCTGATTTTTATCATTTGACTTCGAGTTGGAAACTCTATTGATTCTGTCCACAATGAACCTTTACTGATTTGTTGGTTTTGCACTTGGGTTTCTTTGTTCATTGCCAAGGTACTGTTGCAAGTTTGATATTCATCTTTGTTGTATATATGCTGCGGTTGAAATGTAGGGTCATTTTTGCATATTGTCACTATATGTCCCTTTGTGGTTTCAAACCTAAAGCCACTCATGTTTGATTGTTCATCCATGTTGTCCAGACCTGAAAAGGAAAGAAAAAAAACTGAGTTTAAATGTAAAGCCAGAATTAACATGGTTTTGAGTCAAGTTTTAAACAGAGATTCAAATTAACTTTGTATCCTAGTTCAAAATCAAATAGGATTTTCAAAAAAATAAAATAAAATAAAAATAAAATGAAAATATCTAGGCAAATTTAAATGTTAAGTGTAGTTGTTAATGGTTTGGCTTTGAGTTTGGTTATCTTGTCGATTCTGGCATTAATAATTTTATTAAACTTAAACATTACACTAGTATACAACCTGATCTAGTTCATACTTTAAGATTTGATTTTGAACTTTGTAAAAATTCAATTCTTCAACTTTAAACCCAGATCTTCCCCGAGTTTTCTAAAACAAAGTTTTAAATATATATAAGGCACTGTTATACTTAAGTTACTTATTTTGCTGATCCATTGCCTTTGTGAAATCTCAACATTCCATCTTTAAATATTTATACTCAACATGTATTTGTG
This sequence comes from Allium cepa, assembly GCA_030765085.1. Classification (NCBI taxonomy): domain Eukaryota; kingdom Viridiplantae; phylum Streptophyta; class Magnoliopsida; order Asparagales; family Amaryllidaceae; genus Allium; species Allium cepa. The sequence continues at coordinate 927,395,114 of CM060939.1, forward strand.
GGTATTGAGTTGTACTGTGCATGTATTGTATCCATTCATATTGGACTGTGGTTGTGCACTTGTGCTTAGCGTTAAGGCCTAGTTCATGTTCAAGTTGATTTGTTTGCTGCTCTGTCCATGTTTTTCGTTTATATGCTATAGCCAGGCCATTTAAAAAAAAATATAACAACAGTGCTTCGTCCCTTACCTGTTGCACATACAACCTGATGTTGTTTATGTTGATATCTTGTGTGCTTTGTCTCTACATTTATTTGTGATTGCATTCCATTCAGTTGCACTGAGCTTGGTGTAGTTACCACTGTTTCAAGTATGTGGCCTTCATGTATGATTGTCTTTGGTCACTGTTATGTCATATGAACTGCTGCCACTTTGTAGTTGCTCTGCACTTTGGTGGCTTTGGCTTGTTTATCTGAACTGTATACATTGCTTGCCATTGGCTTTGTTTTGTTCTGATTTGTAGAAGCTTTGTATTGATATGCTTAAGTCTTTGCCTGATTGATTTCAAGTTGTTAATCATCATTTTGATACTCCATTGCTTGTCTTTACTTCTATGTGGTAAACCTGTTGAACTGATGTTGGTCTGCCCCTGTTGCATTTGGTATACTTCATTGTTTGGCCTGTCTCACTTCCATGTATGGCTTGTTCTTGGTCTCTGTTGCATGCTTGCTGTTGCATGTTTGTTTGCATTTACTTGGTGCATTCATGTTTATTTTCATGGAGTAGTCATCTTGACACTTTTGTACACTTGTTGTCTCTTAAGCTTGGTTTAGAGCTGTGCTTGCATGTTTCTTGTGCATTGTATAACTTGAACTTTGATTTGTTAGTGGTGCCTTTTGATTAGCGCACACGAGTTGGCGAGGCAGTGCACACGTGTATAAATGTACACGTGTGTACTGCAGCCACTCATGATTACCTGTCCCTGATAGAAATACTGATATGCACAGATATTACACAATCAAAAGTGATGACAATAACCCATATATCTGAGGCAAACATTATTTTCAAAAATAAATAAATAAATAAATTCTGTCATCTATCTTCTTTGAAAATTTGAGTTTGCTGAATTGTTGTTTAACACTATCAAGTGTTATGTTTACCGTTATCCGATTTCTTTATTAAAAGGATCGGATAAGTGAATTTATCTTTGACTGTCGTCTAATTTCTATTTAATTATTATTGCCTCTATGCACTAATAACTGAGTTTGGATTAGACTGACCCGTGTATTATTTTCTTTTGAATGTAATACTCGAGTCAGACAGAGTATTTTACAGCTTGAAGATTTTCAGGCAGCGAAGTTAGAGAGAGGGGGAAACGCTTCACTTTATCTTTTCAGGATTTTTGTACTTAAAAGAAATGTTCCGCTGTATAAAATTTAATGCATTGTATAAACTCTGATATATGTATAAAAATTCATTCTTGTGAAATAATATTATTATTCTGTGATTCTGTGGCTGATTCTGTTTTAAACTCTATAAACTAAATAAAAATCCGTCATTTTGAACGTTTTAAGTTGGTTTAATTACCGACTGGGGGTGGTCAAAAAGGCGGGATGTTACAACGTGGTATCAGAGCTTTGGTTTACACAAAGCTTAGTTTATGGCGTTTAATATGAATAGTTACTAGGATCACTTTAAAGAAAATGTTTTTCGAATCTAAAGAAGTATAAAATTGTTTTCTTTGAAAAATAAAAGGTATTTTGAAAATTCAAATCCTTTTCGGACAATCCCCCTCTCTTTTGTAGATCTCTAAATTTAGGTTTGCGATAGTTTCTCTTTGGTAAGGTCTCCTTAGATTTGAGTCCCGACTATTCGAAACTCATTATCGAATTGTTGAGATTTATGGATATATATATATATATATATATATATATATATATATGAGTTAAGTGAATAAATGAATTGGTTTAAATCAAATATTTCGAATATCTCCAAAGTAATAACTGGGAAATAAAATGACATGTCAATTTAGTTATATCCAAGGGGATCATTGAACTATAACTTGGGAATTTGATTCTGAATTCTTTTGGAAATTGATTTCAAATGTTTTGAAGAATGATTTAGTACATAAATGGATTATAAGTACTTAACTTATAAATGGACTTTTGGTATATAATTGAGTTATATAAATTGAATTGAATTAATAAAGGAGATTTATAAATCGAAGTTTTATAAATAGAAATGGAAATTGTAAAGGTTGTTTATAAATTTGAGACCAATTGAATTTGATAAATGAAACATAGAAGTTATTAAAGGAGATATATTTGTGATTTTGGACAGCGAATTATCCTTTAAGTTAAACATTGTGATAATAAGAGTTTGGTTAGGAATTATACCCACGATTTTGGACAGTGGATAATTCTGAATTAAATGCGTAGAATATTGAAATTGGTTAACGAAGTATATTCGCAATTTTGGACAGTGAATATATTACTAAATGAAACGAAAATGTTTTAGGGAAGTGATACTATGAAATGAAGTTAATGGTTTTAAAGATGTTTTAAAATGCATTAAGTATCGAATATATAGATTTCAACATTCATTGTCGAAATAGACGTTTTCGAGAGAAATAAAAGGAAATGGTGGATTATAACACTGTTGTTATAGTAAATGGTTTCCGAAAGGAAATGTTTTATGTAGTATTGGGATTTATATATCTATCTTAAATTCGAATCCCTATACTAGTGATTTTGGGTCGTCGTAACAATGTTTTACACAACATTCGTTTTGACTCAAATAAATGTGTTTAAAGGATCGCTTTCCTTAAAGAATGAAATATATAGTTGACTATGATTTAAGTATATTGAATACTTTCTAAGTGTTGAAAAATAAATGGATTTGTGAATTACTTATTATTAAATAAGTATGGAAATGTTTTTCCAATATGAAGTGAATGTTTTGAGATTTTATCTTTTAAAGATAAATTGATAATGAATATTTGAAATCGATTTGAAAATCGTATATTCATAGATATTTTGGAAATGTAAATTCATTATGGAATTTATAAAAGAAAGGGAAATTTGTTTAAAAAATAAACAATGATTTATTTTTGAAGTGTGGAAATAAATTTACGGATTTGGAACGTAAGTTTAAAATAAATCGGTAAGGATTTATTTGATTGATTTAAATGAACCATTTTAAGTTTAAAATGGATAAATATTTGGAAATGTTTCCGTTTAAGGAAATTGCTTTGAAATTTCTTTTCAAAGATTGAAAGGTGAAAAACGATTTGAAATTTGTTTTCAAATGGTTAAGTGTGGAAAATTATATATATATCTTGTAAAGATATTTTTGGGAAATTTGAACAATTAGTTCAACTTGAATTTTGGATGGTTGATTTGGATTGTGTGTCTAACATTGTGAATTGATGACATAGCAATTGATCTCTATTAAATATATATCTGTTTGGTGGCAGAGAATTTATTCTCTTAGCTTAATACCCTTCTCTGAGACGTACGAGCTCAGAGGTTATATATCGGTAGACATCAATTATGTGTTGAGAATTGACGATGTAACGTGAAATCCAAATCGAGTGTGAAGTCGATAAATTGAATTATGAATATGAATTAGGTTTGGGATAACCTTAAAATTTCCAAATCGACTTAGAGGAAAATTTTAAATCGGTAATGAGATGGGAAAACTCATGAATCCTCTATTTGTTATGGGTATGAGATATTGAGGTTTTTGGAACTTATATATGAAAATGTAGTAGATTCGAAAACCATCAGTTTGGAAAGTAATTGTTATGGGAAACTTATGTAAGTTTACATGGGTATGATATGTACGAAAGGTGAAGTACTATCTATATATGATATTATGTTTTCTAAACTGAGGATATGGAAAAGTACCTTCCATTTAAAATTTGTGAAGGTTGTTGGAACTCGATATGAGTGTCCATTTGAAAATCGTAGCTACGTAGAATTTCCATAAGTTGGTGTGTCCATTTGGACTAGAATCCCTCGCGATAGATCATCGTAATTGGATCATATTGGTTTTGATGTATGCTAGCGGAATTCGAGGGGCGAGATGCCTATGGTTACAAGCGATTCTACTGGGATAGTAGCGTAACCGCTGTGTAAACCGTGATCTAGATATACTGGGGTGATAGCGTAATTTGAGGGGCGAGATGCCTACAGTTACAAGCGATTCCACTGGGATAGTGGCGCAACCGCCGAGTAAACTGCAATCTAGATCCAAAGCATAATTCGAGGGGCGAGATGCCTACGGTTACAAGCGACTCTACTGGGATAGTAGCATAACCGCCGTGTGAACCGCGATCTATGGCAACAACCATGGCGAAATTCAAGAGAGATGAGAAATCTACGATTACAAGCGATTCTACTGGGATAGTAGCGTAACCGCCGAGTAAACTATGATCCATAGGGGAACGTGCTTTCTATTTCCATTTTTAGAAAAAGAATTTTTAGAAGTATTTTCACTTGGAATTGAAGCAAGTATTAATAGTACTTGGAGATTTTTGGTCCTGCACCTGGCCAGCGTATGACTAATGTCTGTAAGAACGACAATAGACTTGTTAAATTTCGAGTTAGCAAGTATTTTCAAACTTTAAATAGAAAAGCAATAGTCTGAAATTAAAATTACATAATTCCAACCTAATAAACTAAGGAAGAAGATTTTTCAAATGTCTTGAAAAGTCCACAGCTTTGGAAAAGATATAATATGCAAATCTCTAACGTGAAGAATTTCAAGTTTAAATCTGAGTTTTGTAAGTCGAAAATTTTGGTAAAAGACTTTTGCGTCTTGATTGTAGAAATCAATGAACAAAGGAGATAATGAACAAAGCTAGTGAAATAAAACAAATGGAATGAATCCTATATTTATTTATTTAATAAATTTTGATCTTAATAAAATTGTGTAGGGTATAAATATCGGTGAGATTTTAACAATCATTTTTCCTAACTTATAATTTCGGGACGAAATTCTTTTAAGGGGGGAAGATTGTAACGATCCTGAATTTTGGACAATTTAAATTGAAAATATTTAATTAATTTTAAATATTTGAATGATGGCTTAAATTGAATTCCTAATATAACTATGTCTTTGGCGATTAAATTTTGGAATTTAATCTATTGAAAGTTGAATAAAAATTTGAATCTTCAATATTACGTTAATTTAAAAATATTTTTAAAGGCTTAGAAAATTCACATTAATAATACTGAAGATGATAAAAGCTTCAGAATTGAATTTGAAAGTGATTTGTTCAGTTTTGGAATTTTATCGTTTAAATAGGATTTAAGATAGCCTTCTGAGGCACGGTCTCGGAATTCGACGAAACCAGTACCATTGGGTCCGTAATATCGAATTATTATCGGATTTCAAATTTCGTGGCGTTCGGAGTTGATATGTGAGCATACGATGTATAAACGCATTGAAGTTTGTGTTGAAAACAAATTGTATTTGAAGAAAAAAATATTAATTTGGATTTAAGAATTTTTATTAAATTGATGGTTAGTTTTAATAACATTTTTCTTTAACTTAAATAAAATGGAATAAATTTTATCAATACAAAATACAAGTATAAAATCTAATTGTAAAACACGTTAATATAAATTTATGTTGATAGTTGAACTTCAAAACGTTTATATATTTACTGAAGAAAATATCTACAAAACAAACTGAATTTGAAATGAAAAAATAATACTAATAATAATAAAAATAAAATAATATGAATATTGTATAAAGAAAGGAAATAAACATAAGCATACAAAAGTAATAAAAAAAATTATTAATTATGAAGCATGGTACAAACTAATAAATGCAGCCACCCCCTCTCTGATTTTAGCCACCCTATACCCTGTACGCTCGGCCATCATGCGACCTTCTTTTGTTTTATATTCGTTCGAAGCCAGAAGAAAAAAAAAGAAACCTAAATCTAAAAATCAAACGAGGAAACTATATAATGGCGGCCACGAGTTTCTTCTTCGTCCCTCTTTTCACAATTAGGGCTTTTCAAAATCAAAGGCGGCTCCTTCGATGATCGAGTTCGATCGTTGCTTGTCTTTTCGGGTTGCGCTCGCGACTGTTTCAGGCAAAGGTGAGTGATTAATTGTCACTCACATCTAATTCAAGATTTTAGCAATTTTGAACTTGTACTTTCGTGTTTTTTTCCTCTCGGCTCTGAATTGAAGTTAAACTTTGTTCACCTTGATTTTTGGGAAAGTATTTTGGCTTCGGCCTTGATTTGAAACTTCATTTTTGCTGGCATGTTGTCGACTTTTGTCACTTGAACTGTAGTTGAACTTCTGGCCTTGACTTGGTTTTCCATTGGCATGTACATTTGACCTCTGTTCATTATTGAACTTCAGTAGTTTGCATTGGTTTCCATTTGAGTACAGTGTTTAATTATGTTTACTTGTTCAATTTGAAATTTCAGATATGGATTTTGTAACTGAAGTTTGCACTGGTTTATATATATGAGTAGTTTCACTTTGTCGATGATACTCTGACTGTTGAGGCAGTGAAATTGTAATTTGAGTCTTCATTTGACAGTGCTGTACACCTGATTTTTATCATTTGACTTCGAGTTGGAAACTCTGTTGATTCTGTCCACAATGAACCTTTACTGATTTGTTGGTTTTGCACTTGGGTTTCTTTGTTCATTGCCACGGTACTGTTGCAAGTTTGATATTCATCTTTGTTGTATATATGCTGCAGTTGAAATGTAGGGTCATTTTTGCATATTGTCGTTGTATGTCCCTTTGTGGTTTCAAACCTGAAGCTATTCATGTTTGATTGTTCATCCATGTTGTCCAGACCTGAAAAGGAAATAAAAAAAACTGAGTTTAAATGTAAAGCCAGAATTAACATGGTTTTGAGTCAAGTTTTAAACAGAGATTCAAATTAACTTTGTATCCTAGTTCAAAATCAAATAGGATTTTCAAAAAATAAGTAAAATAAAAATAAAATGAAAGTATCTAGGCAAATTTAAATGTTAAGTGTAGTTGTTAATGGTTTGGCTTTGAGTTTGGTTATCTTGTCGATTCTGGCATTAATAATTTTATAAAACTTAAACATTACAACTAGTATACAACCTGATCTAGTTCATACTTTAAGATTTGATTTTGAACTTTGTAAAAATTCAGTTCTTTAACTTTAAACCCAGATCTTCCCCGAGTTTTCTAAAACAAAGTTTTAAATATACATAAGGCACTGTTATACTTAAGTTACTTATTTTGCTGATCCATTGCCTTTGTGAAATCTCAACATTACATCTTTAAATATTTATACTCAACATGTGTTTGTGGGTATTGAGTTGTACTGTGCATGTATTGTATCCATTCATATTGGACTGTGCTTATGCACTTGTGCTTAGCCTTAAGGCATAGTTCATGTTCAAGTTGATTTGTTTGCTGCTCTGTCCATGTTTTTCGTTTATATGCTATAGCCAGACCATTTAAAAATAAAATAAAATATAACAACAGTGCTTCGTCCCTTACCTGTTGCACATAAAACCTGATGTTGTTTATGTTGATATCTTGTGTGCTTTGTCTCTCCATTTATTTGTAATTGCATTCCATTCAGTTGCACTGAGCTCGGTGTAGTTACCACTGTTTCAAATATGTGGCCTTCATGTATGATTGTCTTTGGTCTCTGTTATGTCATCTGAACTGCTGCCACTTTGTAGTTGCTCTGCACTTTGGTGGCTCTGGCTTGTTTATCTTAACTGTATACATTGCTTGCCATTGGCTTTGTTTGGTTCTGATTTGTAGAAGCTTTGTATTGATATGTTTAAGTCTTTGCCTGATTGATTTCAAGTTGTTAATCATCATTTTGATACTCCATTGCTTGTCTTTACTTCTATGTAGTAAACCTGTTGAACTGATGTTGGTCTGTCCCTATTGCATTTGGTATACTTCATTGTTTGGCCTGTCTCACTTCCATGTATGGCTTGTTCTTGGTCTCTATTGCATGCTTGCTGTTGCATGTTTGTTTGCATTTACTTGGTGCATTCATGTTTATTTTCATGGAGTAGTCATCTTGACACTGTTGTACACTTGTTGTCTCTTAAACTTGGTTTAGAGATGTTCTTGCATGTTTCTTGTGCATTGTATAACTTGAGCTTTAATTTGTTAGTGGTGCCTTTTGATTGGCGCACACGAGTTGGCGAGGCAGTGCACACGTGTATAAATGTACACGTGTGTACTGCAGCCACTCATGATTACCTGTCCCTGATAGAAATACTGATATGCACAGATATTACACAATCAAAAGTGATGACAATAACCCATATATCTGAGGCAAACATTATTTTCAAAAAAAAAAAAAATCTGTCATCTATCTTGTTTGAAAATTTGAGTTTGCTGAATTGTTGTTTAACACTATTAAGTGTTATGTTTACCGTTATCCGATTTCTTTGTTAAAAGGATCGGATAGGTGAATTTATCTTTGACTGTCGTCTAATTTCTATTTAATTATTATTGCCTCTATGCATTAATAACTGAGTTTGAATTAGACTGACCCGTGTATTATTTTCTTTTGAATGTAATACTCGGGTCAGTCCGAGTATTTTACAGCTTGAAGATTTTCAGGCAGCGAAGTTAGAGAGAGGGGGGGAAACGCTTCACTTTATCTTTTCAGGATCTTTGTACTTAAAAGAAATGTTCTGCTGTATAAAATTTAATGCATTGTATAAACTCTGATATATGTATAAAAATTCATTCTTGTGAAATAATATTATTATTCTATGATTCTGTGGCTGATTCTGTTTTAAACTCTATAAACTAAATAACAATCCGTCATTTTGAACGTTTCAAGTTGGTTTAATTACCGACTGGGGGCGGTCAAAAAGGCGGGATGTTACAGGAAAGGTTAGAGAAATAAAATTTTCACCCTTAATTTCCGGAGATTAATAAGGTAACGTACCCCTTAATGAAATGTGCAGCAACGGTCACGAGCTAAAATTTAGCTGAAAGTTTAAAGAAATGAGGGGAAGATGGGTTTTTAAATTAATCACTTCCCAGAATTAATATGTCAGTGAAGAAAGGAAAGGAGATGAATCAGGGAAACGCATTATAACTTATATATATATATATTAAACGGATAGATGGAAGAAAAGGTGAGCAGGTGGGTAAAAGTGGAAACTGATTTATAAGCGAAATGGAATGTGAGATGTTGCCTGGGAAGAAAATGGAATAGTTTAAAAAGTAAGGCAATGGACTGCTGAAATTAAATGAGTATAAAACGTGTAAAAGTTAAATACTGAAACGGCTATAAATTTCACTTATTATTATAAAACGGGGAATAATGAAAGGCAAGGACGATGATTTCAAAGTTTATTAATGGCTAGGAACGGGGAAGTCTATCTGTGAATTGGAAAAATTATTAAGCAATTGAAATTTTAACGGTAGAAAAAGTAACAGCCACACACTGTTTTAGAAACAATCAAAGCAATTAATAGCTTGATTAGACAGCAAGAATAAATAAGGAAGGACACGTTATAAAATGAGTATAAAACGTGTAAAAGTTAAATACTGAAACGGCTATAAATTTCACTTATTACTATAAAACGGGGAATGATGAAAGGCAAGGACGATGATTTCAAAGTTTATTAATGGCTAGGAACAGGGAAGTCTATCTGTGAATTGGAAAAATTATTAATCAATTGAAATTTTAACGGTAGAAAAAGTAACAGCCACACACTGTTTTAGAAACAATCAAAGCAATTAATAGCTTATTAGACAGCAAGAATAAATAAGGAAGGACACGTTATAAAGGCAAAATGAACCATTTGAAAATAAATAAAAGAAATGATGGCAAATAAAACAGCTGTGCCTTGAATTTCCCAAAATAAGTTATTTTATGAACATCAATTATTACTGACTTAAATTGAACAGAATCACACCCTAAAATATACTTTCTTTATTTTTGATGAAAATTTATCATTTGCCACATTTAACTATACGAAATCCAAATGTAAAATTTTATTTCAAAATATTATTATTTAAAATTTCTCAAAGATCAAATTAAATACGCTAAATAAAACCATTAAAAATTATCAAAATTTTACGGGTCATTATACTCTCCTCCACTCAAAACTTTTCGTCCCCGAAAAGGAAGAAGGTAGGAGAATAGAAACAACCAGAAAGATAAATAGATTGAAAGACAAGGATATACAATTAATTGAAGACCATATAAATTTTTCTAGAAATATTCATTTGAAAACTTCATTTGTAGTTCAATTATCTTTAATACTTTAAAACTTTTCAAAACCGATTTGTAAAATTTCCTACTTCCCTTGTAAATAACATTTATATGTTTAAATAACACATTTGTAAATATATATGAAAACTATTTGGAAACAGTTTAAAAATTGGTGAATTGGAAATAATTATAAGAAAAAAACGAAAATTTGTGTTTTTTATGGAACATACATATAAATATGCATGGATATTCACATCCATGGTGTAACAACCCTGTATTTTGAAATTATTTTATTGTATATTTTAATTATTTTTAATGTAAGATTTTGATTTAAAACTTATTTTACTTATTTGAAATGATTAAATTTATTATTTAAATATAATCTTGATTTTTATATGAATTATAATTCCAAACTTGTGTAAGTTGAATATTTGCCTGAAATGCTGATTTTGGTCAAAATAGTCAAACTGTGACTTTCAACTTAAAATTTTAAAAGTTTAAAAATTTAATTTTTTTCTTTTATTATGAAAGTACATAAAATTCTAAGAACACCACTTTTCGTTTCGTTGAATTTGGATGTAAACTGTGAAAGTTATACCCTTTACAATATTGTGCGTATATAGGGTTATTTACAATGACTATTTTAAATTGTATAAATTACTTCTTCTTTGTTATATTTTATTTTAATATGTGATAATATGTTATATTATGTATATTTTGACTTTTAAGTATTTTTAAAATGATAATATAATTTTTCTAAAGTTTATTTGAATTTATTTCAATTTATAAAGCCTAGTTGGTATTTACTGCATTTTTCTTTATTTAACTTTCTATTTAATAAAAATTAAATTATTATTTTACCTTTAAATTGTTTTAAAACCATTTTTAATTCAAATTTTGTGTTAAAATATTTTTTTTGTGAAGTAATAAATTTTCCAAAGTCATTGGAGATTTTCTTGTAATTTTTATGTCAGGGTTGCTATTTTTAAGCAATTTCTTATTTCCTTTTTCTATTTTACTTAAAATAAATTATTTATTTTATTTTATTCTTACTTAGTTTCGGTTTTAAATAACATTTCTGAGTTTATTTTGTTTTTATAAAATTAAGAAGAAAAGGAAATGCAAAAGGTTTAGATAGTTAAGAGATCTTAAAAGCCTGAAACGTAAAGGCGTTTTATCCGTTTCTTTTTGCAATTAATACATCAATTTATTGATTTATTTTATACATTCACTTTTATTGCTGCATTTTACTTTATTTTATTCATTTTACATGTATTTAAATTTAAGAAATTTTTTCCAAAGTGTATTGAAGTTATTTCTAATTCCTATGTCTAGTTTTCATTTTTCTGTGCCATTTTTCTTATTTTAATCATATCTAATTAATAATTAATTATTAATATTTTGTTTATCTGTTATATTTTTGAATTCTAACTGAAATTTATAAGTATTTTCAGTTATTTAAGATGTATATGAATATATATAGGAAGTTTAAAAGGTTTGAAAGCAAAGAAACGTAAAACCGTTTTAACGTTTCTTCTTCCGTTTCTTTTCCAATTAATAGATTTAATTTCCTTTGACCGTTCCTTTCTTTATTGTAGCTGTGAATTTCTTACCTCATTTTCACGTGAAAACATTCCTCTCCACTTCATTTTTCACGGCTAGAAAGGTTTGGTAATGGCTCCTCTTTTCATCTTCCTTTTGCTCTTCTTTTTCCATTGTTTTCTTATATTTTGCCTTGTTTTCTCATGTGTATTGCTTGGCCTCTACCACCCACCATCACCACCATACTCTCCACCATCCCCTACCACTCTTCCTTGGCATCATCTCCAGCCATCATTTCAGATCCATCCATGGCCACACATCCCTTGGTGACAAAACTCCACAAAATTGCAAATAATGTCTAAAACAATGCCCTAGCCACCACTATTACTTCACCACCTCCATACTCCTTCTAGCCGTGAGTTATGGTGCCAAACCTGAGCTATATCATCATCATGGCTGAACCCAAGAACCTCCTAGGCCAAGCATTTGAATGGTTAAAGCAAGGTCAAGTAATCTATTCCTTTGTTGCTTCGTATTTTCATTGTTTCAACATTGTTTTGCGTTGAATATTTATGTGTGTATTGTCTTGTTTTGGTTATTGTTTACAAGAAAAATATCAAGGCTCTCCATTCATTCAAATCAAAAGTCATGCTATATCGTGCTTGTCGTGCTTTTGGAATCGTACTTGTGTTTGTTGTTTTGGTCTTCAGCTTGAAAAAGTGAGTCTTTCTCACTCTGACATTTATACTTATGAAAAGTGAATTGATGACAAGTGTTTAGTAATATAAAATGTTTATGCAAATTAATGATGATCATATGATATGCTATGCCATGTTATTACCATGTTTAAACTGTTAATTTTCACCTGACATCTGATATATGACTGTATATTGTGATATTGACCTTGTTTATATTATTTCTGTATATGATCACACTGCAAGTTCCCTGTTGGAATAAAAAATGTTATGGGCTGAAATGATAGGCCTGAATGGTTTTAAAATTTTCATTTTGACTTGGGATTGCGGGTTTGAAATGATAAAACCCGGATTTTCTTTGTAAATTATGGGTTGAAATGATATATTACCCATATCACTTTACCTAGCGTAGAAAATTATATACAGGCCCGTAGTTAAAATATGTTTTTCTAAAATTTTAAATATTTTAGAAATTTAATTATTATAATATTTTGATTTTAAAAAAAAAACGGATTTTTGTAAAATATTATTGATTTTCTGAATAATTGTAAGTGAAATGAATTAATGAAAAGTTAGAAATTTTGAACGTAAGTTATTTTGGAAATTTTGATTTAATTTTAATTGGAAATTTAATTGAGTATGAAATTATGATAAATTTATGATAATTTGAATTTAAATGAATTTAAAATGATTTTTATCATGTTTATGATTTTTAATAAAGTTGAAACGTGAAATGAATAAATATTTTAAGTTGAAACTTTGAAATATAACTAGAACTGGAAATTTATGAAATTGACGTAAAGTGAACTTTTAGTTAAGCAAATAAAAATAAAACTAAGTTATATTTGAGAATTTGAACTTAAGTGTTAAGTTGAAATTTAATGTAATGGATTTAAAATTGAACATTGCATTTTAATAAGTGGATTATTATTAAATCTTGATTTTTGAATGCAAATTTAACCCTGTAAAATCATGAACTTGAGGAAAATTAAATGATGTTATAAATGTGAAAATGTATGACTTTATAAGTTAAAAATGTTTTAATAAAAATATAACTGGTTGAGAAATTTTATCGAATATTTTAAGTTAATTGACTGCATTTTTGAAATGATATTAATTACAATGTAAATGATATTACAGCAATTGTAAATACTGTAGTTGATGATAATGAACTAAAAAAAAAGCTATTGAAAAAAAACTATTATAGAAATTGTTGTAAGTACTATGATTTTTGAATTTAACTAAGTTTATTTGAAATTTAAGAAAACTCTATTACAACATTTTTAAACGTTGTCTTTTGTTAAATTGAACTGTTTTGAATGTAACTTTCCATAGAGTTTTCTAAATGATGCGAAAAGTGAATTTTCACTGTTTTGATAAACTTAAGTGAATAAATGAACTTTGGAAGTTGAAATTTTTGAAAATTTAATAATTTAATTATTAAGCATAATAAATTCATTGAAATGAAAAAAAAGAATTTTTGGAATATAAACTGTTTTAAATTATGAATTGAAATGGTATTTTAGATTGAATAAAATGAATAATGATTTGAAATGAATGAAGTTTTGAAAAGATACGATATTTTGATATATTAAAATGATTTGAAATGAATGAAGTTTTGAAAAGATACGATATTTTGATATATTAAAATGATTTGAAAATGAAGTTTTGAAAGGATATGATATTTTGATATATTAAAATGATTTGAAACGAAGTTTTGAAAGATATGATATTTTTGATATTAAATGATTTGAAAAACGGAGTTTGAAAGATAGGACATTTTGATATTAACATGATTTAAAAAGAAGTTCTGAAAGATATGATATTTTGGAACTGAAACTTTGAAAGGTTATGATATTTTGATATATTAAAATGATTTGAAAGGTAGTGTGAAAGGGTATGAAAATTTAATATATTGAAATGGTTAGAAATGACTTGATATTTATTTTGATAAATATTTGAATTGAAAGATATTTTACGATGATATATTGAAATGGTTGTGGAAATGATTTAATCTTTATTTTGATAAAGATTTGGATTGAAAAGGGTATTTTATTTTGAAGTATAAAATATTGTTTTAAAAGTTATAACTACGGGTTATAATAACGATTGGTTGTTAAAGAGACCGGGATCGGATATTGTCTTATAGCCGGCCAATACCGAAAACCACTTTAACAACTGTGTACGCGGTGGAGATTCCAGAATGAAGTAGGATGGTGGCGACGTTCTCGAGGTATATATTACGTGGACCCAACTCCCGTGAGTTGGCATATATGACTAAAACAGGAGCTATACCGGGCTACACAAAGGGTCGCACCCTTTCATCGAGCATGCTCCATCGGAAACCATTCTATTACTGTTGTGATTCGATTCGGTGGCGCCACTTTGATTCGGGGGTATTGTTCGAGGTGGGCGGAAGCTGCTGGCTTGCCGTCACCACCGGTCCGGGAGTGCAAATGGTGTATCCACCCTGGCATTGCCTCGCGTGCCGTGTCATATCCTTATATCGAGCCCACTACGATTTTGGTTTTAAAGATCCGACCGCGTTAAGGTTCACCATCCCCTTAACGCTATTTTCTATATGATTATACTTTACTGATTAGACACTACCGTATATAGCGTATATTACTACATAGTAAATAGTTTAACGGATCCTTAGAGGATGGGCGTTCCCAAGCATCCTTTAAGTTACTGATGCATTTTGTTACTGTTCACTTGAGTTGATTTACAGTTTATAAGTATTTATGTCCCGACTCGAGGGTTTTGTGTTTTGCTTTACGCTCGGGTCAGATTGATTGAGTTAGCATTCAAGATTCACCTTCGGCGTTGGAGCTTTCCTTGAAGATCCAGCCATCTATTTTGTTACACATGGTTATATTTTCAAGGAAGTTATTTGACAACATTAAATCCGTAGTTTATAAATTTACTAATTTATCTTAAGACACTTTCAGCATTATAGATAAATTAATACTCATTTCTTAAATATGTTATATTAAATTAATAACTTCTGAAATATTAATGACACTAATGATTTACTATTAAACCGTGTAGTACATAAATAAACAACATTTTAAGGATTATATTCAAAAAGGAAAGGAGGGTAGATTTGGAAAAATGGAATATAAGTGAATAAAAAAGCTGAGTAGATAAGGTAGGTTCAAAGGGATAGTATCGGGCTCGAATAATTAAATCAAACCATAAAATTTTAATCTCAAATATTAATATAAAATTTCTTTGTTGGAAATACCTTTATAATAAAATATTTTTATATCGAAACAAATTTTTCCTTTCAAAAATACTTTTATAACTCGATGTTTCAACAAGTTTATCCGCGTTCTTGTAGACTCTGGCACTATGTTGATCAGGCGCAAAGCTAGAATTCTTTAAGTACTTAGTAGACCTGTTTCAATACCCAGTGAAAATACTTGAAAAACCTTAAAAAAAGATATGGAAAGTACAATCCAAATAAAACAATCAAACCAAAACATTTGTCCAACCATGGTTCGCAGATACACAATGGTTACGCCTGAATCCCCCAGGAAACAATGCGTATCCGTAAGCTTTCTCAGCCCTGCGAGTTACGCCATGATGACTAGTAGGGTGCAGGATACACAATGATTGCGCCTGGATCCCCCAGGAAACAATCCGTACCCCTAGGCTATCTCAGCCAGGTAGTTTCGCTACTAATGCGACCTACACAGATTGAAGGATACACAATGGTTACGCCTGGGTCCCCCAGGAAACAATCCGTACCCCTAGGCCAGTCTCAGCCAGGCAGTTGCGCTATGCAGTCGCAAGAAAAAAAACCATGGGTTACGCCACGGTGGGACACTTGAGTATCACATCCGGAAAACCAAAAATCGGAGAGAATATTATCGATAGAATGAATCCATAATGTGGCCACAAAGCGGATATCAAGCAGAAGGCACTTTCCATATCTTTACTTCGAAAATATATATCATATAGTACCTTTCCAAATACTTTCAAATATCATACTTATATAAAGTACATTTTATATAGGATTCCATTTTCAAATCGAATACTTTCCAAATCAATAGTATATCAAATCATACTTATATAGACTTCGATTATAAAAAATTCTCTTTCCAAATTGAGTATCTTTCAAATCAATAGATTTCAAATCAACTTCATACTTATACAAATCCATTTTATATAAGTTCGACCACTCCCAAATCAAGTACTTAATAATATAAGGTTCTCAATTTCAAATCATTTCAATATCAATTTAATTTCGAAGTTCCTTAAACAAAAGGTTTAGAAAATAATCCAAATTTCCAAATCAACAAAATTTAGGTCAAATTCATTTCCAAAATCACCATATAAGTACTGGTTTTAATTCCGATCAAATTTCGAAACCAAATATTTTTCTCTAAATCAATTATACTCAAAATGATTTCCAAATTTATAATTATCCCTTTAAAACCCTTAAACTATTTATTTCTATTTGAAATATTCAATTTACCTTTCTGAAAACCATAATTTGAAACTAATTTTTTTTCCAAAACATTTCCAAACTAAATTCCATATTAGTATAATTCAAAATATTCATATTCATTTACTTAACAAAAGGTTTCAAACTTAAACATACAAACTAAACTTATATGCTTTATCAAATATTTTATCCTCTTCAAAATTTCTTAGCTTTGAAAATTTAACCTCGATTTGGAAGTGTTCGAACATTCAAAATAGTTGAGGAAATCAAATTTCCAATTTAAGAGTTGAAAATTAACAATAAATCAATAAATCAATTCCAATAGGTAGGATTATGCCAAATTAAATCCGAAACTCGAGGACTGAACACCGGTCTCACTTTAAATTGTTTCAAATATATACATATATCTTTCAAAAATATCAAATCATACTTTGGAATTTGAAATAAAAAACGGTTTTATAAAATCACTCGCATAGCAAAGCTATTAAAGTGGCCTCTTCCCCACTCTGAAACTCAAAAATCAATGTCGATGATGTGTGCACTCATCACCGAAATTATTTTCCAACGACATAAGTGAGTTCTGGACTTCTATTTTCTTGAAGACTTCTTTGAATTTTTTTTTCGAAATCCTTGGAGCTCATTTGAAGTCATTTGAAACATTTCTTATTCAGAAAATACTTTCAAATCTTATTATTATATATTTCAAAATCTTAAACCAATTTTCAAAAATACCGGAGTCCAATCTCTCGAATTTCAAATTCAAAACCTTTCAATTATAAATCATTTTATATAAATAATTTTTCTTATAATATTTTTAAAAATTTCACATTCTTTCAAAATTTCAAACTTCCGTTTTTTTTCTTAAAAAAGATATATAATTCTTATCGACAATATTTCACTTTTATATATATAATAAAATCATAGTTACCCAAATAAAATTTTTGGCATATAAAACAATTTTAAAATACAAACAAAACCCGATTTTCAAAGGAAGATTCAAGAATGGATTTTAAAACACAGATGGAGATTTAGTTTAGAGGAACTCCAATCAACAGAATCCTGAATCGAAGATAGACTCGATCGAAGATGGGATAATTAAATTACAAAATAGAAGATGGATATACTTCTATAAATCGCAGGCGACCTTTACCGGTCAACTGTGACGCCCCACCTCTATACCCACGCTAGACAAGAACACTACGGTGTAGTGCTGTCAACTAGCACGGAGAATAAGGCTGTTGAGGAGCGGCCATCAATAGTTGGCCTTACACTAGTATTGGTTATCTCGATAGGAGTGGCATGTAAATATAAATATTCTTTCATTTTTTTTCATCTCTGATTTATTTTCTCCCATCGGCATACCCCAATTCCAGTATAAAACGAACTACGATGGTTCATAATAGTTTAGAACATAAAATATAAAATATTACACAGATAATATAATGCGGAACACAAATAAAACATAAAGTCTCATATATACAATAACTGATGTCAGTTACAATACATTTGATACAATACATAAGACACGGTACATATGATACAACTACCACAGTCGACTCAAGAAGTTACATATACAAGTACATTAACGTATATAATATACATGAATACATATCTTCCTATACAATTTTTCAGACTACAACAAATGACGACGACTACTCCAAAAGATATGAAAGAACTTCATAGCTCTAGCAGCAACCCAAAGCAGAATATCTACAACCTGAAATACTCGGTCTGACCCGAGTATTAAATTCAAAAGAAAATAATACTCGGGTCAGTCTAATTCAAACTCAGTTATTAGTGCACAGAAGCAATAATAATTAAATAATGAATAGACGACAGTAATTAAACCAAATCAGAATGCAATTCAGAATATTGAATTGAAATGAACAAACAGTTCAAACCATTGAAATATCAATTAAAATATTAATTCAAGTAGGGCTGCAGTACACGCACGCGTGCACTGCCTCGCCACTACGGAATATGGAATACGCAAAAGGATTCATAAGTCAAAACAAATAGATTATCATACATGCCATACCGTGTGGCTGCAGTTCACGCTTGCGTGCACTGCCCTGCCACTATAGTAATGTCGTACTCAAAAACTCAATACCGTGTGGCTGCAGTGCACGCACGCGTACACTGCCTCGCCACAACGGCATATACAGAAATAGCAATAAGGCACAAAGGCCAATGCACAAGAATTCACAGTCCAAACAAATGCCATAAGCAAGTGACAGTAGTGAAAAGGCTACAACGAAGTGAATATGCAGTATGTACACAAGAGAATGTACATAACAATCTGCACATGGACAAAATGAACCAGAGGTGTATGAGTCAATGCAATGCTACAGATTGTAAAATGACCAAGTATCTGCATATTAAGTATGCAATACAAAAGTTGAAATAAAACAACAAAAATATACTTAAGTGTCTGCATATACAAACATGTGTATAACTCAACTTCTCAATGAATACTCGGAACAAAACGCCAACTGCCTCGCATGGTACAACGACAACAACCAATATATGATGCAGTAAAACTGTGAATGCCCACCTCAAATGCAATGCATCCAGAAGACAAGGAACAATGCTACAGAGATGTGTGTACACAATGAAATTCCAGGAGCAACAACAATCATATATATATATACATACCTGAATGCATATATATATACATGATGATGGAAAGACATATATATGTACAAATGAAGACACAATGTCAATGACCAAATTCACAAATCAAAAAGATTACCACTGTCAACAAGCACATGTGCAACACCAACACGCAGTGAGACAGCATCGTGCAAGTTAAAACAGTAAATGCATACACCAGTGAAACAGTGCAAGTATCATAAACAAAGTCGAAGTCAACTAGACCTAACAACATGTAACAGCAGTTACAAATGAATCAGGCCATTGCACAGGAGCATCAACAACTACATATGCAATTATAATGCAACAGGGGACATGGTCAAGACAGCAAGAACAAGTCAGAAATCAGGTCAGAGAAACAAATGAAGTCAGCAAATTCAAACTGCTTATAAACAAAAACATGGTCAGATACACTTCAATAATGCAGTCAGCAACATGAAGTGGACAGAACAACAGCCTCGACACAAGTACACAAGCAACCGAAGACAACATGGCCAGGGTCAATGGAGTCACGGCAATCAGATGCCATCAAAAACCAACAGAGACCAAGGCTACGGCATAGTGCACCAGAGGAATGCAACAGTATAAACAAACAAACTCACCAAGTAAGTGACAGCAAAAACCCAAAATGAAATCAGGGATTCACAGAAGCAAGAAAATGCAAGAAATCAAATGAACAAGTGAATGTGCAGGCCCAACTGACTTCAGCAAACATGTTAAAATCATATGAACCAGCAAAGGCCAAAAATTTAACCAAGACAAATGCACCAGAGAATCATATGTGCTGCAGTGACTATCGACTTAATGCAAAGTCGTGAAGTGGATATGATTCATGAAATCCACACAGTATAAAATACAAGTCAAACCGAAATCGAACATAATGGCCACTATAAATCATCAACAACAGCATGTACTCGAATGGCCGAGACGTAGTCAAGAAACCCTCGATCGAACAATTTCAAAAAAAATCAAACTAAGATAAAATTCAAGTTTAACAAATCGGGATGATACATGAATTAAAACACACAAAAAAATATAATTCACGTTACTGCCGAAGACAACAAGAAATCCGGCCAATCAGATAAGATTTAGCAACATCGAATAAAATCAAGTCGAAGTCGAAGACCACGAAATCAAAATAAGCAGCGAAATCAAACCAGTCGAATTAGATGTGAGTGTTAAACACTCACCTTTGTTCGAAGCGGCCGAGGCTCAAGCAAGGAGGCGAACGGCGACGAGAGTTGAACGAGCACGTGTCATCTTTCGTCTTCGATTTCTATGCCCTAGCTTCAAAAAAAGGGGGGAGAATGAGTGAGGCCGCCATCATTTTCTCACAGAAAAATAAAAGTGGATCGGGTTCAAGTCGAAGAAAAAGTAAAGGGAGATAGTGGGCTGGGTTGAAAATTTGAAATGAGTTGCGATTTGATTAAATTTTATAATTTAATACTTTGGGCTGAAATGGGAGAGGCAGTTTGGTTGGGCTGGTTTATATTTAATAAATAATTTAGTTAAGGGAGATCGCTTAATTTAGTTTAGCGTTTAGCTTGTTTGTTTAATAGTAAGTGCAATTTGATTGTTATAATAATTATTCACACTTTCTGATAGCATTGTTCTTAATTCACAGGTACGCTATGGAAAACCAAGTAAACACTACAGAGATCGAACGTTTATCAACAAACTACTGAAAACCAAAGTTTGGACCGAAACCAAAACAAATGAACCACTATTTAAAAAAAATCAAAGCCCCTCAAACTTTATAACCATTTGTAATTTAAATTTTAAAAACTTCAATTTGAAAATTAACGAAAATATCGGCTTGTTACAGACTACCCTCCTTAAAGAAATTGCGTCCTCGCAATCTTAAGGAACAAATGGACAAATGGTAACAACCATAAAGAACATCATCATACGATGAAGAAGTTAGAAATAGAAAGTTCACCATATAGAGCATGAAAGAGAAAGCCTGAACATGTTTGCTCGATGAATTCTTTGAATTCCTAAGAGAAATTCATAGAATTTGAGAACCATTGAGAATCTCAACAAGAGAAACATCTATATCTCGAAGGTGCTACACCCCCGAAGCAATGATGTGAATATAAGATTGCTCAAGAATAGAAATTGGAAATCCCTAAGGCATTTCCGTAATTGGAAGACGTGGAAAACATCATGAATAGCAGAAAATTGAGTCGGTACACTGCGTAGTACAATATAAACGCCAAAGAAATCTTTTAATTTCATAAAAGAAATTCACAAATTCTTAACAAAATTTGGTTATCAAATAGATAATCAGAATACAGAAATCACGAAACAGCAATATCTAATTATCGATACGATAATCAGGAATTGCCACAACGGTAATCAAATTTCAAATCAGCAAATATTCAATTATCAAAACGATAATCAAATCTTAAATCACCAATATTTAATTGTCACAAACGATAATTAAATCTCAAATATCTAATTATCACAAGTGATAATCAGAAACAATAATTATCTGATTATCAAAAACGATAATCAGAAATCACAAATCAACGAATATTTAATTATCACAACCGATAATCAAATTTTAAATCACAAATGTTTAATTATCACAAACGATAATTAAATCTCAAATATCTGATTATCACAAGCGATAATCAGAAACAGCAAATATCTGATTATCACAAACGATAATCAGAAATCACAAATTTTCAATTAACGAGTCCGAAATTAACCGAAATAGCAAACGCACATGACCCATAACCACGAGTTTTACTAAATCGTTTAATTCACTTCATCGTTTCCTTGAAAGTGCAAAATTGTGTATTTTAAATAAATAACATTTTACGTTCTCAAACGGACAAGTCCGGAATTAAGCGAATCAGTAAAAGAAAGGGGTCATAGTCCTCGATTTTTCTGAAACGTTTAATTCGCTTCCTCATTCTTTTGAAAGCGCAAATCGTAAAAATTTTGAAAACAATTTTGATTTATATTTTGAAATATTTTGAAGAATAACAAATTTTTAAAACACGTGATTAAAATAGCAATGTCAGTAGCAACTTCGACATACGTCAAAATTTCATCGAAATAATTGGCATCAAAATATAATACCAATGAATTTTCGTTCATCAAAAATGTCACAAGAATCTTCTCAAAGATAGAAAGGGATATCATACCCTAAACTTGTATTCATAACAAGTCAATAACACATGAATTCACCAATGCACAAGAATTGATAAAACTTATCAATAGAAATCACGAAAATTGGTGAAGCACAAATTCTAGAAATCTACACAAGAAATCCAGAAATCACAAGATAAGAGTATGAGAACTCGAACGGAGTATGAAAACTCGAACGGAGTATAAAAACTCGAACGGAGTATGAAAACTCGAACAGAGTATGACCTAGAATAAAAGATATGGCATAACATAAAATATCCATAATGACATACTACTATAAGTATGTAAATAATGATCAACAGGAGATCAACCGATAAGAGGTATGGCATAAATATGAAATACCCATACTGACATACAACTATAAGTATGCAAATAATGATCAACAGGAGATCAACCGATAAGAGATAATCAATATCACAAGAATCTTCTCAAAGATCCAAAGAGGTATCATACCCCAAATTTGTACTCATGACAAATCAATAACATATGAATTCACCAATGCACAAAAATAGGTGAAGCATAAAATTTCCAGAAATCAACATAAGGAATCTAGAAATCACAGAAAAAGGGAAAGAGGCCTATCACATGACGGTCCGAAGACCATGGGGAGCTACCCCGCATGTGTGAATGGAATCACACAGATTGAGGTCAAGACTAACCAAAAAGCAGAAAGATATGTGTGAATGGAATCACACAAGTGGTGTCTAGTCTGACCATCAGGACGATCATCATGATCAACGAGGAGTGCCAATTACACTAAGCATGTGTGAATGGAATCACACAGATTGAGGTCAAGACTAACCAAAAAGCAAAAAAGGTGTGCGTGAGTGGAATCACACAAGTGGTGTCTAGTCTAACCTTGCAATGAAAGAGACATCGCGCAATTGCTAGTCTAATTCATAAAGCGATCATCAAGATCAACGAGAAGTGTCAATTACACTAAGCTAGTGAATATAAAAGTTTAGCTTCATGTCCCATAACCACTAGCTTAACTTAAATATTTACGAACAAATTGTAGATCTCCATTAGAAAAATGTCACAAGTGGTTCAATCGAACAAGTCCAAAAATTAACCGACGAAGTAAACGCAAGCGTTTCATACCACTTGTTTTGCTAAGCCGTTTAATTAGATTTCTCATACGAGTGAAATAAAGGTTTGTATATACTAATAGATCGGAAAACGGTTTAGGAAAAGATTTTGATATTGAAAATAGAGTTTTGATATTTACTACTAGTATTAAAACGTTTATATATATATATATATATATATTTTAAAGTGACAAATCACAAAAATGATTGTAAAAACAATCAATCACAAGAATTCACATACGAAGACGTGAATAGAATCCAAAGAAATCGATACCGAATTCATCGAAAGGTAGGTTCACAAAAATTCCCGAAGAAATGGTCATCAAAGTTGCTAATAAATGATAGCAACAAATCGGGAAATAACCAAAAATCGATTAAATTTGGAAACCAAATCAATTCACTAAAATTCACATTCGAAGACGTGAACAAAATCCAAAGAATTCGATTCTGAATCCATCAAAGTAGGAATATCCAAAAATTCCAGAAATAGAAGTTTTCAAAGTCGACAAAGATGACAACAACTAATCGGAAAAGAAGAATCGATTGACAATTGGAATAACGAAACAAAATGAGCATAAATGCATAAATGACTTCAACAAAAATAAAAATCAAGTCAATGTCGAAGTCAACAATTAATGGCCATAATCGAGTACAAAACGATTCAACATTATCATCAAAGAATTCAACGGCAAACCAAGTCTGCATTTTGGAAATCAAGCCGAGGAAAACATAAAATATCAAGTTCGGAATCGCTGAGATTCGAACAAAATCAATCATCGGCTAAATCAAATCAAAGCCGAAAACACAAGAATCAAAATCAAATGCATATGAATAAGCGTTAGGAATTCATACCTAACAATGAAAGATAATCATTTGCAAATATGAGAGATAAAACGTCGACAAACAGTTGTAACACATGTACTATCTAAGTTATGTTTTATATTTGTTCTAAACCCCAGGCTCTGATACCAAGCTGTGACGCCCCACCTCTATACCCACGCTAGACAAGAACACTACGGTGTAGTGCTGTCAACTAGCACGGAGAATAAGGCTGTTGAGGAGCGGCCATCAATAGTTGGCCTTACACTAGTATTGGTTATCTCGATAGGAGTGGCATGTAAATATAAATATTCTTTCATTTTTTTTCATCTCTGATTTATTTTCTCCCATCGGCATACCCCAATTCCAGTATAAAACGAACTACGATGGTTCATAATAGTTTAGAACATAAAATATAAAATATTACACAGATAATATAATGCGGAACACAAATAAAACATAAAGTCTCATATATACAATAACCGATGTCAGTTACAATACATTTGATACAATACATAAGACACGGTACATATGATACAACTACCACAGTCGACTCAAGAAGTTACATATACAAGTACATTAACGTATATAATATACATGAATACATATCTTCCTATACAATTTTTCAGACTACAACAAATGACGACGACTACTCCAAAAGATATGAAAGAACTTCATAGCTCTAGCAGCAACCCAAAGCAGAATATCTACAACCTGAAATACTCGGTCTGACCCGAGTATTAAATTCAAAAGAAAATAATACTCGGGTCAGTCTAATTCAAACTCAGTTATTAGTGCACAGAAGCAATAATAATTAAATAATGAATAGACGACAGTAATTAAACCAAATCAGAATGCAATTCAGAATATTGAATTGAAATGAACAAACAGTTCAAACCATTGAAATATCAATTAAAATATTAATTCAAGTAGGGCTGCAGTACACGCACGCGTGCACTGCCTCGCCACTACGGAATATGGAATACGCAAAAGGATTCATAAGTCAAAACAAATAGATTATCATACACGCCATACCGTGTGGCTGCAGTTCACGCTTGCGTGCACTGCCCTGCCACTATAGTAATGTCGTACTCAAAAACTCAATACCGTGTGGCTGCAGTGCACGCACGCGTACACTGCCTCGCCACAACGGCATATACAGAAATAGCAACAAGGCACAAAGGCCAATGCACAAGAATTCACAGTCCAAACAAATGCCATAAGCAAGTGACAGTAGTGAAAAGGCTACAACGAAGTGAATATGCAGTATGTACACAAGAGAATGTACATAACAATCTGCACATGGACAAAATGAACCAGAGGTGTATGAGTCAATGCAATGCTACAGATTGTAAAATAACCAAGTATCTGCATATTAAGTATGCAATACAAAAGTTGAAATAAAACAACAAAAATATACTTAAGTGTCTGCATATACAAACATGTGTATAACTCAACTTCTCAATGAATACTCGGAACAAAACGCCAACTGCCTCGCATGGTACAACGACAACAACCAATATATGATGCAGTAAAACTGTGAATGCCCACCTCAAATGCAATGCATCCAGAAGACAAGGAACAATGCTACAGAGATGTGTGTACACAATGAAATTCCAGGAGCAACAACAATCATATATATATATACATACCTGAATGCATATATATATACATGATGATGGAAAGACATATATATGTACAAATGAAGACACAATGTCAATGACCAAATTCACAAATCAAAAAGATTACCACTGTCAACAAGCACATGTGCAACACCAACACGCAGTGAGACAGCATCGTGCAAGTTAAAACAGTAAATGCATACACCAGTGAAACAGTGCAAGTATCATAAACAAAGTCGAAGTCAACTAGACCTAACAACATGTAACAGCAGTTACAAATGAATCAGGCCATTGCACAGGAGCATCAACAACTACATATGCAATTATAATGCAACAGGGGACATGGTCAAGACAGCAAGAACAAGTCAGAAATCAGGTCAGAGAAACAAATGAAGTCAGCAAATTCAAACTGCTTATAAATAAAAACATGGTCAGATACACTTCAATAATGCAGTCAGCAACATGAAGTGGACAGAACAACAGCCTCGACACAAGTACACAAGCAACCGAAGACAACATGGCCAGGGTCAATGGAGTTACGGCAATCAGATGCCATCAAAAACCAACAGAGACCAAGGCTACGGCATAGTGCACCAGAGGAATGCAACAGTATAAACAAACAAACTCACCAAGTAAGTGACAGCAAAAACCCAAAATGAAATCAGGGATTCACAGAAGCAAGAAAATGCAAGAAATCAAATGAACAAGTGAATGTGCAGGCCCAACTGACTTCAGCAAACATGTTAAAATCATATGAACCAGCAAATGCCAAAAATTTAACCAAGACAAATGCACCAGAGAATCATATGTGCTGCAGTGACTATCGACTTAATGCAAAGTCGTGAAGTGGATATGATTCATGAAATCCACACAGTATAAAATACAAGTCAAACCGAAATCGAACATAATGGCCACTATAAATCATCAACAACAGCATGTACTCGAATGGCCGAGACGTAGTCAAGAAACCCTCGATCGAACAATTTCAAAAAAATCAAACTAAGATAAAATTCAAGTTTAACAAATCAGGATGATACATGAATTAAAACACACAAAAAAATATAATTCACGTTACTGCCGAAGACAACAAGAAATCCGGCCAATCAGATAAGATTTAGCAACATCGAATAAAATCAAGTCGAAGTCGAAGACCACGAAATCAAAATAAGCAGCGAAATCAAACCAGTCGAATTAGATGTGAGTGTTAAACACTCACCTTTGTTCGAAGCGGCCGAGGCTCAAGCAAGGAGGCGAACGGCGACGAGAGTTGAACGAGCACGCGTCATCTTTTGTCTTCGATTTCTATGCCCTAGCTTCAAAAAAAGGGGGGGGGGGGGGAGAATGAGTGAGGCCGCCATCATTTTCTCACAGAAAAATAAAAGTGGATCGGGTTCAAGTCGAAGAAAAAGTAAAGGGAGATTGTGGGCTGGGTTGAAAATTTGAAATGAGTTGCGATTTGATTAAGTTTTATAATTTAATACTTTGGGCTGAAATGGGAGAGGCAGTTTGGTTGGGCTGGTTTATATTTAATAAATAATTTAGTTAAGGGAGATCGCTTAATTTAGTTTAGCGTTTAGCTTGTTTGTTTAATAGTAAGTGCAATTTGATTGTTATAATAATTATTCACACTTTCTGATAGCATTGTTCTTAATTCACAGGTACGCTATGGAAAACCAAGTAAACACTACAGAGATCGAACGTTTATCAACAAACTACTGAAAACCAAAGTTTGGACCGAAACCAAAACAAATGAACCACTATTTAAAAAAAATCAAAGCCCCTCAAACTTTATAACCATTTGTAATTTAAATTTTAAAAACTTCAATTTGAAAATTAACGAAAATATCGGGTTGTTACATCAACCGTGATTCCAAAATTAGATCGGTGCAGAATTCTGAGGCAATTCGACATTCGATCGCCAGAGATATAATTCGGAATAACAAGAGATAGTAGCATCTAAACCGAGGGATACATAAATCTCCGGTGAATCAATGCCAATTGTAAAGGAGTTTCACCCTCTTTACAAATCATTCAGTGGAGTCATTGGATACTCCAGAATCAAAAGAATATAAATAGAGAGAGGCAAGAATGAATTTTTGAACCACGGGGAATGTTCCAAAGTTAAAAGGAAATCGAGTCAAAAGGAAGAGATTCAACTCGAACGAAAGTGATTCTGTAAATAAATTTACCATATATGCTAAGTTTTTCCTAGAGCCAAAGCTCTGATACCAACTGTAACGACCCGCTATTTTGGACCATTCAAATCGACAATAATACTATACATGTCCGACTTGAATAATTCAAAATACTGAATTGTTAATTTAAATTTGGCAAAAACATATACAGTAAATAAATCAATCACAGAATCACAGATACAAAGTAGTACAATAATACTCAGCGGAATAAATGAACAGTAGTTCATGAAGCTACTGTATAACAAAGTTAGAAATAAAATACATCAGAATATCCCAGATACAGTGAAGTCTCCAATGCAACAGATGACTTCTCTTAACGAATCAACTAGAAGTGCTGAAAGCTAAGCGATAGTTGGATCTCCAAGTGAAGCTCAAAACTCCAAAGGTGAGTCTCAATACTGTATTACTCAGTCTGACCCGAGCATAAAGCAAAACACAAAACACTCGAGTCAGGATTAACATTCTTATATCAATAAATCCAACTCAAGTGAAATATCTACTGAAACAAAATTTACTTAGAGGATGCTTGGGATAACCATCCTCTAAGGATCCCTGGAACTATCTATAGGGTAGAAATATACACTATGTCACCGTGGTCATCTCAATTTTATTTATTATTCAGAAACAAAATATCATTTCACTTCAAATACATTTGTTTTCAAATTTGATCACTTTCACAGTTACGATTCAAATCTACTCCAATCAAAAATTCAAATCCAGTCAAATCTCAATTTATCAAATTTAAAATTCAACTCAATTCCAAAATAACCACTTCAATTTTATCGATCTCAAAATTCGGATTTGTAATCACAAAATACCCCTTTATATTTCAATATATTTCAAACTTTAAGTATTCAACGTTTCAAACTAAATTTTATTCAATTTTGTTTTCTAAATAATAATTTCAAATTTTAGTTCAACCTAAATTCTTATTTTTATTCAATTTAGTTTCTAAAAACAATTCAACTATATTGATTTCAAGTATAGATCTGAATCTCAAAATAACCCATTTAAATTCCAATATAGTTCAAAGCTTTAATATTTAAATGCTCAATTTAACAGTTTCATAAAGATCTCGATTAACCTCATTATTATTTAGTCTAGAAATGCTCCCTCATTCGATTCAATATCATTTAAGTAATCTTAAATTATATTTTACTCGATATTTTATTTTAATTTATTTAAACGTGAAATATTCATTAAATCACTTAAATCAAAAATCCAGTTATAAAAATCATACCTTTAGATTTTGCATTTAATAATTTCAAATCGATTTAATTAAATAAATCCTTATTTAAATACCATTTTTAATAAATTCAAATTTATCTCCCAATCTTAGTTATTCAATTTATTACAAGAAAATCTTTTTGAAATATAGGTTTACATAAATACTTAACCATATTATGTGTATTAAATCAATTCTAATTTAAATCAAATATTACTACTAAATCTATATATAAAATTTCCATCTTAAGAATCAATATTTATTTAACCGTATATTTCTTTCCAAAATCATTGAAATCATTTCAAAATATTTATATATGGACCAACGGTGTCTGTATATATTTTCTATCATATGGTCAAGTGCTACGGATATTTATAATTCCAATCCGTCCACTAAATATATACGGGTGTATATCATTTCAACCCGTAATCCCAAATTCAATTAAATGAAAATCGCTTGGGTTTATCATTTCAATCCATGACGATTTTCTCCTATCCTAAAGTCCGTTCGGGTATGTATCATTTCAAACCATAGTGAATACTATACTAACAGGGCACTTGCAGAGTGATAAGAGATATGATAATAATATAACAACATGCATATATCATCAATAACAGTATAATATAAACAATAGGATATGGTGTCATATCCACAAGTGAACAATTATAGATAATAGCATAAATATAACAATTTAAATAACTATAGCAGCATACTTCAATTGTTGTTTCAATTGAAATCAAATTTAATAAATATAAGAATGGTAATCGTGAGTGATTGCTCACCTTTCGGGGCTAAAGAGAATAGACAATGAAGTTTAGTTACAAATTCCAAAGCAACGCTAGATAGACACGATTCAACGAAGAAAACAGGCACGACGAACAAAACTGATAAATGGAAGAGAAAAAAAATCGAATTCAAATTAGAACTAGATCGATGAAGATGAATGATATAAGTGAACTTACAATTATATATAATTATATATAACTATTTACATACATAAAACATATTCTAAATTTAATATACATACATTTCAAATCATTGTTTTTAAACCAAACACATATACAATAAAAAAAATCAAACATATATGCAATATATATGTTGAAATAATACTTACTAAAATAAAAACTTGTATATAATGTATGTTCATTGCAACATATCAACTGCCGCGTATATCACTTTTAAACTTTATCTTATAAAATATAAATTGTATAAACTTTTATAACTTAATAAACTTTATATTATAAATATACTATATACACTTAAAACCTGCACATGTGATACTTATATTTAAATAATAATATAACCAGAAACATATTATAGTTATAAATATACATATATATTCATATGCGCTTTAAAAAAATTCAAAACTTCAATAAAACTAACTACTGACTCACAATATCCTATATAACCAGTTGTATAACAAATATATGATATATACTTATCTTAAAATAGTAAAATATAGAATGACAAAACAAAGCAGCCTGGATATAATATATATGTGACGCACCAGATGTTCAAAATACAGCTATCTTAAACTCATATATAATATAAACTTTACATATATAATAACTCGTATTAACATATATCATAAACTTTTATATAAACCTTATAGTATATAAATAACTTACTTTATATAATAAAAGAACCTATGCAAGTTAAAATATGTAAGCTAATATAGGCTTCGGCCATTTAAAAAAAAATCAAAATACATTATATACTTAAACAACAATAAATTATGTACACAGTACATATTAAAAATTAATTTAGTCTTACTATACATATCATATAATAATAATATATATATATAAAACAAACCGATTTACATAAGCGAAATATATATACCATATATAAGCACACGCATACAAACAAACTATAACATTTATAAAACCTTCATATATAACCCAGAACAGATACTTTATAAACTCTATCATATATAACTTACACTTTTTTCCTCTCAAACTGCAACTATAAGAAACTATATACATAGATATATAACAAAAGTTATTGCAAAAATCAAATGTAACGACCCCAATTTTGGAATTGATTTTATTTAATAATTAATTTCCTTTTTTAGACAAAAATTGTGAAATTATTTGGTAATTAATATTTAACTTGTATTTGAATTGGGATTTATAGTAAATAATAAATAAAATTAATAAGTAAAAACATAGAAATAAAATACATTCACATATGAACACTTATAAAAGAAAACAAAAGAAATAACATACAAAGTAGAAACCACATATTTATAAAATTATGTAAAATATAAAACAAAAGAAAGAAACAAAATAGAATATATTGGTACATATATAAGTTAAAGTTTATAACCAATAACAAAACAAATATATAAGTATGCAATTCAAATATAATGCAAGGAAGAAACAAAGTAAAGTGATTACACTAGAAAAAAAAAGTATAACAACACAACATTTATAGGAATTTATTTTTCATTATAAAATAGAAGACAAAACAAAATAATATCATGTTGCCAGTAAGATAAGGATAGGCTTGAGGAAAACAAATGTGCATACCATCATGTCAGCCGTAACAAAGAAATGCAAGGCAAAGGAATAAACAAAGTGATATTGTACAATGGTAATTTATGTAACATGCTTCATGCATTTAATGCAAGCATACCAAGCCATGCCTATTATACAAAACAACTTGTATGTAAGATAAAATAAATACTTAAGTTAAAAAGTATATACTGTACTTGCCTACCTCCTTTCCTCTGTAAACAATCTTCATATATACTTACACATCCATAAACATTAGTTCATTCGTTCAAACAATTCAACAAAGAAAAAAACAGAAATAAAAGAGAAAACAAATATCATTTTTTTATTTAAAGTTCAAAACAATTTACTGAAGAGAAAGGAGAAGAAGATCATCACCTTCTATTTACATTTGAAAACTATTTACTGGAGAAAATAAAAAAAACAGAGAAAAACATCACTGTGTATTCAAGATGGAATGCAAAGGTTCAAAACTGGAAACAGATAAAAATCAAAACAGGCTCATTTCTCTGTTCCTTGTTCTTGTTCTCTGCCTTATTCAAGATCCAGGTGAGCAAACTTTCTTTTAAAACCTTCTTTAGCTTAGCAATCTTTGAAGTATGATCTGGATTTTTTTTTTAAATAATTGTGTGATAATATCTAGTTATAAATAGAAATGTAGTTAAGTATATGTGAGATGGTTGGGTTGTGAATATCTGTGTACTGCTCTCTGTTCTTTTTGGTTTCCAGGTAGGAAATAAGTAAGAAATCCAACATCTCTTCGTTTGATCACCATTGAACTTTGAAATTAAACAAAACAAGTTTGTTTGTACTTGAATTAAAAATCTGGGAACATTCTTAGCAGTTGGTATTTTGAAGCATCAAGTAAAATATTTTTGTTTACAGGGAGGTTTCAATTTTTGGTAAAAAATAATAATAATCAAGTTCTTCATTTCCAATCCATGTTAAAACTTAAGATCTGAATAAAGTCTGGTTGTCTCAGCAAGAACTAGATATACAAAATATCTTTAAGATGAATTAATAGGAGATTGACTCGAAATGTAAATATACAGTGTAATTTTTCAAAGAACATGTTTTAATCGAATATCATGATCATTTGATTCACTTATACCATTCATCTCGTATTTGGAAATCACGATTTTTGAAACTAAAAACAGAATTTTTAGTTAAGAATTGAGTGAAGATTTCGAGATTGCACAGAAAATGCAAAACAACCATATTCTGGTGATCTACTTGGATGGAGTGGTTGGGTTCGTGTCTGGGGATGGAGGAGTAAGCAGTGGTGCTGGGAAAAATAGTGGCATGGTCGGCAGATCATCATGGTGGCCGAAAATCGCCGAGCTAGGGTTTAAGCTCTAAATTTTGTCATAGTAAGAAATCTCATCAGTGTCGCTTCATTTATGCATCGGGATTCGTGGGACCAGGTGGGAATGTGGCGTCAGACATTGGGGAGGGTTCGTGTGTGTTCGTGCGTTCTCTGGTGGCGTGAGTGGCGGTGAAGAGGTTGAAGTCCAACAGTGATGAGTAACAGGTTTCGAGCAAAATGCCTAAATTTCGATTCAGATTTCTTTGAGGCGATTCGAATTTGATTTTCGTGCCTACGCGACATTTGGAACTTGTCGATAATACTGGTGATTGCCGGAGGTCGGCCGCACCTCCGTGCACGTGCACAGCATGGTGAACCATGTCAGTGTCGATGATGGCATCTGACTCGTGACGTGCTCGAGTTTTGAGGTGGGTCGCTTCGGGGTTTTGATCGCGCATAGATTTTGAACCTGATGCTTTAATTTATAGCTTAGGTAAAACTTAAACTACAGGAAAGAAACAAAAGAAAAAAAAAGAGGGGAGAAGAAGAAGAATTGCAGGAAACTCGGGAGGATGGGGTGATTAACTCGAAGTGTAACTCGAGTTTTAAATAGGGGAAGTCTCGAGTTTTTTTTTTTCTAACTGAAGTATAAAATAAAAAAATAAAATATAAAGTAGTTAAGCAATTTGTGTTTCAATAGGATTTAAGCATTTGAATTTAATAAATGTTTAACAGCTTAAGTTTTTAATTTTCTTAATTAATGCTTAACAATGTTTTAAACACTTAATTATTATTTTAAATTAAGTAAATACTTTAAGTTAAATATAAAATTTATTGACATTAAAGTTTTGTAGTTAATAATAATTTGATTTTCAAAATTTAAAGAAGAGCTTTAAATTGACTATTAAGAAGAATAATTAATATAAATTGTTTTAGTATCCAATTAATTAACTAACAAATGTTTTGAAATAATTTAGTATTAAACTTTAATTAATCAATGGTCTAGTATGGAAATGATTCCAAGTATTTAAATTTAATAGATTCAAATGATAAAACTAAGTAGATTGGCTTAAAAACTTTTCTTATATAAGAAATAAATGTTATTTACATTCATTTTTAAGAATTATAAAGTGAACTTCAAAATGGAACTTATGTTTAAAAGAATAATCATTTTTGAATTTTAAATCCCAAATGCAATTTAAACCTAAATTTAAAGTGTAATGTTTAAAATACACTTAAATGTGAATGAAATCATTAATGCATAAATTAATTATCTTAGAGATAATTAAGAAGAAAATATATATGATTTAACCAATAAGGAAATTAAAGAATGATTTACTTAATTTTATAAATAAATAATTAAGGATTAATCACTTATTGTAATTAAATTTGGATATTTTGATTAATTAAAGTTAATTTATTTTAATTAATTTAAGAAAATCATTAGATAAATTGGTAACATATGATTTGGAATTTATAAATCAGAATTGGATAATAAATTCATAAGTAATTGATTAAATTGGAAATGAATTGAATTAATTAGAAAATTAATTTAACTAATCCTGTTTATAAATGATTATTAAATGCTTGACCTTACTTATGAATGATTGTATTGCATGAGATGCTTTGAATTAATTGCCCTATCCGATCTGTGATATTTTGTTCTGTATATTGAGCCGTGTACGATTATTCATTTATTTACATATTATCTGTGAATCTGTGAATGAGTGATAAGCGTTATGTTTATATCGCTTATCAACTATATTTCTGTGTTTTAATCTGTGATGATTGATATGGTGCACTATTGTGTTGAACCCCTGGACCACACCATACACACACAATGATGGATTTCACGGGGAAATCGATTAAGTCACAGATGTTTGAAATGATTTATAAAATTGAATATTTGAAGTCAAATGTTTTGAAAATGAATTGAGATTAAAGTGAAAAGCTTTTGAAATGGAATTTCAAAGATGAAATATAGTTTGGATAACTTGATTGAGTTTTGAAATTTAAATATTTTGATTTAAATTTGAATTCAATATTTGAAATTGAATTCTATGATTTGGAAACTAGGATATAAAGAAAAGTTATTCAACTTGTAATAAGTTATATGGGTTTTTAAACCATTTTTGAGGTGTTATTTTGGGAATTTGAATTAACCCAAAAGATTTAACTTGTATAAATAAGATCGAATTTCTTCGAAACGAAAACTACTTGTTTTCAAATAATAATAGCTTTCATTTTAAAGAAAGGATCTCCCAATTATGTTGAAAGGGTTTCAAGCTGAAATAGAATTGAAATGTTTTGAAAGCTATGAAATGAATCTTTGATTCAAAGGTCGAATGAGTTAATCCAACTTGAATTGAAATTGTTTTTGAAAGGCTATGAATGAATCTTTGGAAATGATTTTGAAAGCTATAAGTTGAATCTTTGACTTAAAGATTCAACAAGTTAATCGAATTTTGAAAGCTATGAGTTAAATCTTTGATTTAAAGATTTAACGAGTTAATCCAATTGAAATGGAAATTGTTTTGAAATCCGTAAATGGAATTTTGTGAAATTAATCTTTTGTTAAAAAGATTTGAAATGGTAATTTGTTTAAACCATTTGGAAGAAAGTTTTGGGTAATAAGTTGTGACTTAATTGAAATCCCAATATCCATATATTTCTTGTAAATATTGCGCTCACTATTCGGTTTAGCCGGGAGAGGACCTTTGTGTCATATATCCCATTCCGAATATGTGATATGTCGTTATGGATAGCATTTGAAGACCGGTGTTGAAGACCGGATATTTTTGAAAGCGAAAGGACAACTCGTCGAATGTCTTTGCATCGACTGCTCCCCGGTATAGAGACTCCATCTGTGATGGGAAGTCCGAACGTGATTATTGAATATCCGGATTGCAAGGACTTCTTTGTAAGTGCCTTCGGTTCTGTTCGAGCCCGGAACAGACTTGTATGGATTGTATGTCTGACATTACAAATTGAGATATAAAGCCGATTTCTTTCAAATATATTTCTGTTGGTGGCGGAGAATTTATTCTCTTAGCTTAACACCCTTCTCTGAGACGTACGAGCTCAGAGGTTATATAGTTGATGGTTATCAGCGATATATTCCCAATTTGGTAATGTGACTTGCCGAGTGTTGATGTGAAATGATCATTGTGTTGATTATTTGTGATAGGATCATTTATTTGATCGTCTATCCTGGTGATCATTTCTATGATCATTTGTTGACCCAAAGCATGGCTTTTGTATAAAGTATGTTTTTGTGGACGTGACTTCGTCGAGCCTCACACCTCGGGAATGGTCAAAACAGGAAAGATGCGGCAAGGTTATGAGGGGTAGCGCCCTTTAGGATATGTGCATTTCCTTCTGGAAAAGGGTGGTATCATGGTATGGAGCCCAGATACTTACTCATGTTGAAAACACTTTATGATTGTGTGAATTGATTACGAGCGCTCGGTGAAAGGTCCCAAAGGACCGGGGGATGGCATATTCGGTCAGTTGTTACTAAATTAGGGGTAACCCGGCCTTGTGTTGGTAGAGATCCGGTTTGGTTCTCGGGGATGTCCATCCAGAGGCATTCTCATGTGGCAATGGGAAGTTCCTTGGCCTGATCATTCGTTGGAAATCCAAAGAAACAATACGAGACTTGTACGGTTTTAGTTGTATAACCTGCCATGGAATGTGGCGGTAACCTGCTATTGAACATGGTAGCTATAGTAGGCATAAGTGCGGAATGTCTATGCTGGCTACGATTTATATCTTTATTTTCGAAATGAATTTTTCCTACACTATGCACTAGTAATAATATCAAATGTTCTTTTAAATGCGTATCAAGCATCTTTGACTATCACAAGGAGAAATCTCCTTTGATTCTGCGTTTGCATTGTGTGTGTGTGCGGGAGGCCTTATGGTAGTCCCATTTTTAAAAAAAAGCATTGCGAATTGACTTTGAAAATCTTTTGTTGAATGTTTTTTAAAGATAAACTGTTTTTGTTGCTCACACCAGTCCCACGACTGATCCGGAGTTTATTGTTTCTTTCCTAAACTCTGGGTGCTCATTATTTTCTACACGAGCAGTCTAGAGTTGGGTTTTTCAGATAGTTAGATATAGTGGATTATCTGGAGTTAGTTCAGTCTTTGGATCGCACCAGTCTTGCTGAGCTTGGTGCATCGTTATTGGGGGTTCGAGCTATTGCTGGATTGATTCTTGGAGATGGATTTGCAGTTCTCGGAGTTCTCTTTTGAAGAATATCTTAGAGTTATATTGTTCCGCTGCTAGATGTTATCTATTTTTCTTTTCCGCTGCTATTTATTGTATCATATCTCTGATATATATTGATATCTATTGGATCATCTGTTGTATCAGATATTGTATCAAAGTTGTATATCAATGTATTATTCTTTTATTCCGCTGTGTTGTTTACTTAATGTTGTTATAAGCTCCGGCGGGCCGGATTCGACATTTGAACTTACGGCATTCGAATATAGGTAACGTATTCGGTGTCGATTTTCGAAGGTCAAGTCAGGATCGCTACATCAAATTTAAAATAATAATATTTTATGCAACTAAATAATTAAATCATATTAAATACACATACTTTTTTTCTTCTCTGTGAACATGGACGCAAAGGCCAGGAGGGTGGTAGCACGATGGTGACACGCAAGTGGAGGAAGCTTTGGCAAGCAAGTTCGGTTATCACAGGGAGAAGAAGGAAGAGGGGAGAGGAAGGAGGGGACGTGCAGAGGTGGTTTTGATGATATGGTATAAATAGGCTAGGTGTCAGGTTTCAAAAATGCAAATTATAAATTCTATATTTTTATTATTTTATAAACCCAAGTGCAGAGAGAAGATATAGGCTAGTCAGAGGAAGAGGAAGTAACAGTAGGCATAAACCCAAAGTTATAAATGCAGAGGGAAAAACTCTTTGCACAATTTAAGGCGAGCTTTATATTTTTAATAAATACAAAACATATCTAAGTTTATACGTTTATAACTTTCCAGCTATAGTGTATATATATAATGAACAGTCATAATGAAAGAAGTGGAAACATGGAGCGTAGGAAAGGAAAGGTTAGAAAAATAATTTTTTCACCTTTAAATTCCGAAGATTAATAAGGTAACATACCTCTTTAATGAAATGTACTACAACGGTCACAAGCTAAAATTTTGCTGAAAGTTTAAATAAATGAGGGGAAGATGGGTTTTTAAATTAATCACTTCCCATAATTAATATGTCAATGAAAAAAGGAAAGAAGATGAATCGAGGAAACGTATTATAACTTATATATATCTATCAAACGGATAGATGGAAGAAAAGGTGAGCAGGCGAGTAAAAGTGGAAACTGATTTATAAGCAAAATGGAATGTGAGCTGTTGCCTGGGAAGAAAATGGAACAGTTTAAAAATTAAAGGCAATGGACTGCTGAAATTAAATGAGTATAAAACGTGTAAAAGTTATATACTGAAACGGCTATAAATTTCACTTATTATTATAAAACGAGGAATAACGAAAGGCAAGGACGATGATTTCAAAGTTTATTAATGGCTAGGAATGGGGAAGTCTATCTGTGAATTGGAAAAATTATTAAGCAATTGAAATTTTAACGGTAGAAAAAGTAATAGCTACACACTGTTTTAGAAACAATCAAAGCAATTAATAGCTTGATTGGACAGCAAGAATAAATATGGAAGGACACGTTATAAAGGCAAAATGAACCGTTTGAAAATAAATTAAAGAAATGATGGCAATAAAACAGCTGTGCCTTGAATTTCCCAAAATAAATTATTTTATGAACATCAATTATTACTGACTTAAATTGAACAGAATCACACCCTAAAATATACTTTCTTAATTTTTGATGAAAATTTATCATTTGCCACATTTAATTATACGAAATCCAAATGTAAAATTTTATTTCAAAATATTATTATTTAAAATTTCTCAAAAATAAAATTAAATACGCTAAATAAAACAATTAAAAATTATCAAAATTTTACAGGTCGTTACAAAACTATTTCATTTACCAAATTTCAAAACAATACTATGTCGGTTTGCCTTGTCCAAGTGTTTAGAAATCCCCATCGATACCGTGGTGTCCCACGTACAGACCAAAATTAATAAACCACTCAATAGAAAAATTAACACAATAAAAAATATTTTATAGCACTAACAAATACGCTTTTGTATATATATACACACTCAAACTCATTTTAGGGTGTCACTTGCCCCATCTCTAATGAGTTTACCCCACCAAAGCCTCGCTCAACCTAAGCTCTGATACCCCATGTAATGATCTACCCTTTCGATCATCAAAAGTCGACATTAATACGTCCACGGTATTCACGTGCTGAACATCAGAGTGCCGAAAAGACAGAATGTCGGGGTGAAAGAAAGAAAAGACAAAACATGATCTTACATCGTGATGAGTAATATATAATATGCAATAGATCTTTACAAAAGAAAACTATAATATGCATACATCAATTAGATTCGACGAACCGGTCATCAGTTTGGACAGTTATAACCACCTGTACAAATGCTAATAAATACAAATAACAAATGCAGCAAAAATAAAATATACGTGAATACGTCTTGGAGGCATCTAACTCGTCTCCTGAAGCTCCAAAGCGTTCATAATTAAATC
Source organism: Allium cepa (assembly GCA_030765085.1). Classification (NCBI taxonomy): domain Eukaryota; kingdom Viridiplantae; phylum Streptophyta; class Magnoliopsida; order Asparagales; family Amaryllidaceae; genus Allium; species Allium cepa. The sequence continues at coordinate 927,435,201 of CM060939.1, forward strand.
TGGAAATATGTTCCGGCTGACCCGAGCATTATAAGAAAATAACGTCCGGATCAGTCTGGTAAACCAGTGAAAAACACATATCAAATAAATTTTTAATGTTATAAAACCTTTCAAAAATAAAAGTACCTCTTAAGACCACGTCGCACATAAACACAAACGGGTTTTTACTTTATGATAATCAAACAATTTCAAATAGAATTTTAATGTTTAGCGCTTAAAATAAATATCTTTATTAATAGTTGGCTTGAAACCGCATTCTTTTGGTCAGACCGCGAAGTTCCAAAAACGCCCTTATATTTCTTTATTAAACATTGTAATACATTCGGTGTCACCTTCTTTGAATGTCAGCGCGAAATACAAAAAATGTCTCTCTGCTAATATTATCAAAATCTTGTATCACTTAAATATAGGATCTGACAGTTACAAATTCATAGTTTCTTTTATAAATATTTACCAAGTCTAAATGCAACAACAACAACAATTAAGCCATTATTTCCAAACAAGTTGGGGTTGGCTAGAGATGGAAGCTAAAACAACAAGTCTTAATATTACTTAAAATAGGATCTAATAAATGAACTACTTTACAAATTCATTTTTTTATTAATTAATAATATAAATAAAAATTTAAGCAAAAAAAAAATTATATATTGAAACAGAAATCAAAATTCAAATTAACTACGTATGATTCAACACAGAAATATGTCTAAATATTTGTGAAAATTATTATTTTTGAACGTATTAAACAAATACAATTTGTAGAAAAACAATTTAGGTACGTTCATCACGCGCGAAGCGCGTGCCGTTACGCTCGTTTAACATAACTGAAATGCTTGCATCTCACATTTCAGCATAGTTGGGCACAACTAAGTCCATACAACGCTTATTGGAAAATGGATTCCATCAATGACAAATTTTATTGGGGTACGAATGTCACAGTACACTATAGAAAAATGTACAAAGGGCCCGGCATGGACCCCTGCATGGAAAGACAGACTTACCCTTTACTGGATAGTATCGAATATGTCACCACCCCGGTTGCCGTCCAACAACCACACCGAGTCACGAGTATACATAAATGGGTCAATATACAACCAGAGATTTAATTTCATAGGGAAATCGACCTTGGTTAAGCACATAAACAACCACTAAGCCTCATTAATTAATCTTTTCATTAATTAAAACCACCACTCTGTAAATACTTGTATCAAAATACTATTACAAAGATATATTCACAACCCTCGATACTCTTTTCAACACTTGAAAAATATTGACATACTTATATCAACAGTATAAGTATATTCGCAAAACATTTCATTTTCAATACTTAGAAAACTTTTCCATATACTTATATCAACATTATAAGTATATTCACAAAATACTACATTTTCAATACTTAGAAAATGCACTCATATACTTATCTCAATGGTATAAGTATATTCACAAATCTTAAGAAAGATTTCATTTTTAAAATCGTACTTAATTGGGTTATAAACAAATGTCATTTAAACCATGATAAAAATAAACCTAAACCATTTTTAGCGTAAGTAAATGGATCGTATAGAAATTAGACCTAATATATTTACTACCACTTTTCGATTTCAAACAATACTATCTCTCGAATAACAATAAAACCAGACATGTTAGCGTGCTATCATTGTCTCGACAGACATTCTTAATTCTCAAGATAGATACGAGTTTTCATAACTCGGATTTGGTGTTAAGTATAAAAAAATACATCCCATACCATCCTAAGTTTAAATGAACATTTATAGAAAACAAATCTCCTTTTCTTTTATAAAACTCTTTTCTATAAATCTCCAAATTCAAATCTCATTCCTTTTATAAGACTTCCTTCATATAAATCTCTTTTATTTTCACAAAACTTATTTTTGAAATCTCCAAATATAATTATAAAACTACTTTTATAAATCCCTTCATATAAATTTATTTTGTAAAACTTTCTTTATAATATTTCTTTATAAAATATCAATCATAAACTCTTTTCCATAAATTTCTTTTATAAAACTTTCTTTATAATATTCCTTTTCTTTTATAAAACTCTTTTCTATAAGTTTCCAAATTCAAATATCATTCCTTCTATAAGACTTCCTTCATATAAATCTATTTTATTTTTATTAAACTTCTTTTTCAAATCTCCAAATATAATTATAAAACTCCTTTTATGAATCTCTTTATATAAATTTATTTTATAAAATTTATTTATAATATTCCTTTATAAAATATCAATCATAAACTTCCTTTAATACTTAACACAAATCTTCATTTTCAAAACAAGATCAAATATTTTACATAAAGCGATCATATCATATATTGCTATTAATCCACCAATTTGATTTATTTTACAATTTAACAAAATGATATTAGTTTATTTTTTATAAAATATCTTTAAATATATTTTTTATTTATAAAATGCCATTTATAAATCTATTCTTTTATTTGTAAAATACTGTTTATAAATCTCTCTTTTGTGATCACTATTTCCTTTACAAATCTTTTCGAAATCTTTTCTTTTCCATAAAAATTTCATAACATATTCTTTTATGAAAACCATCTTTCAAAAACAACTTCTTGATATAAATCGTTTTCACAAATATTTATTCCAAAATATTTCTGTTTTCTTTTAAAAACAAAATCTCTTAATTTTAAAACAGATAAATTCCTCTTTATTTTCCTTTAAAATAAACATCCATTATTATAACAACTTTTCTATAGAAATAAATATTTTTCAAGACTTTTAAGACATTCCATTTTTTTTTAGAAATGATTAACAAAAATATTGAAATAAAATATCAAAACCATTTTCAAATCAAAATAGCAACCTATAGTATTTCAAAATAGTAAAATGACGCCCAGAGCTTCCATAACATCTAACCAATGCTATTATTACCTTTATCACTCACTAAAAATGTTCAATTTTTAACATATATCAATATCACATCTAATATGGTCAAACAACCAAGTTTTGACACAACAATTTATATAACATGTTTATAACTGAAATTAAAATTAACAGGTATATAATTGAAATTTAAAATTACAATGGCGAAAGATTCGGATTTCACCACAAAATTCTATGTATTTCATTTTATATGTTAATCATTTTTTAAAGTGTAAATTCAACCAAACCAATGAATCATCAAAAACAAAAACAAAATATTTATAACTACTATATCATATGGTATTTAATCAAAGGCGAGTCAACTTATCGAAATTTCAGCGGACGCTTAAGCATTGCGGTTTGATCTAGCTCAAATTTTCACTTGTCTCAAACTTGACGAAAATAATTCTAGTGCATAGATAATGCTCCTATGAATGCAACGCAAATGATCGCGTCCCCATTGGACATCATATGAGGGAGGCATTGATTTTATAAGTTATTAAGATTTAAATATTATTTAATTGCACTTTATTTCACTATTAATTGCAATACTAACCCTTCTTCACCAATTCCTTAATATACATGTTTGTACAAGTGCACAAATGTGCATGAACCACCACCCCTCTCTACTCCTCTCTCTCATCTCTCCAAAAGATCGTAGAAAACCACCTCCCTCGATCTGCACTTCGCATGTGCTTCCCACTTGACCCCACCACATTGAGCTTGCCCTCGCATCCAAATCACGACCTAGAGCTTCTCTTCGTACGTACAAGATGTCGCACCACTCTAATGTTGATCGCATCTTCTAAAACTTCGGCCGTTGAAGCTCCTCCATGCGACAAACCCAACGCAATCAACCCCGTAGCCTCTCGTCGTCTAAATCTCAAGAAAACACTAATCCTGGTATGCCTTGAACTGTCAATCATCTCCAATCAAAGCCGCGCAGAACAATACTAGTATAGATTCTGTAACAACCCTAGATTTACATGTATATTTTAATTTTGACTTTATTTCATTTTTAATTTTTTTGACTGGTTCCATTTCAAACTTTTCATTTTTAAATATAAACTTTGATTATTATGTGATTTATAATTCCAAAATGGTATAAATTGAAAATTTTCCTGAAATGTTGATTTCGGTAAATTTGGGTCAAACTTTGATTTTTAAATTTCAAATTTAAATATTTAGATTCTTAAATTTTATCTTTTACAATGAAAATAGACTTAATAACTTGAATACTGCTTTTTGTTTTGTTGAAAACAGATTTAAATTGTGAAAGTTATGTATATTCCAATATTGAGTGTAATCTGCTTTATTTAGCAATTCTGTTTATTTTAAATAATATAAACTATATTTTTATTGTCATATTTTATTTTAAAATGTGTCAATATGTCATGTTATATATATTTTGTCTTTTAAATTTTATTAAAGTGGTGTTTAATTTTTCCCAAAGTCTATTGCATTTATTTTCTATTTTTAAAGGCTAGTTTCCATTTTTCTGCTATTTTCTTCATTAAATTATATTAAATTAATATTTATTTATGTATTTTGTGAATTCATTTTTATTTTGTGTTCTTATCTTTATTTATAAATATTTTTCAAGTATATAAAAATTTTCCAAACTTCATTGCATTTATTTTAATATTTTCATGACTAGTTTGCAATTTTTGCTGTTTTTATTAATTAAATTATATTAAATTAATATTTATTTATTAATTTTTGTTTATTTACTAAATTTTCGTGTTTTTATCTGTATTTATAAATATATTTCAGTTATTAAAAATTCCAAAAGAAATAAGAGAAATTTGAAGAGTTGTGACCATTGATTTGCTTAAGTCCTTTTATATTCACACCTTTTCGCATTTCTACCATCACTTTTCATTCAATTGGCTGCCTTAACTCATTTTTTTCAGATGACCACTCCCATAACATTTCACGTGAATGTTTTCTCCTCTAATCTGAAAAAAAATTGGGCCATTCTCTTTGGGAAAAAGTTTGGTAAATTTTATTTCCTTTTCCATTGTTTTTCTGCTTGTTCATGTTGATTTTGTGCACTTGCCTTCACCTATTTTGCTCAACCCTTGCTTCTCCTTCACCATGGCCACCTCCACCACCACCACATCAGGCTTTCACGACCTCTAGCCCACTGCCCATCCATGGCCATGCACCACTAGTTGATCAAACTCCACCAAAATTGCAATATCCACCTTGAAAATGTGCATAGCCTAGCTTCTTTGCCTTCACCCCCCTCAAACTCCTCCTTGGCCGACCCATACGCCACCACCACCTGCCATAGTTGACCCATACACCTCTTCCACACCTGTAGCTGACCCTACCAGACCTAGCCATGCCCATATTTGCTTGTGGTCGTGACTTATGTTGCCTTGAATCCACTTGTGTTGCCTTGTAGTTGTAATTTCATGCACACGTACCTTTTGCATCATCTTTTCCTATGTATGGCCGACTTGTTGAACCCAAAAACTGATCCAAACCTGATCCAAAACCATCCCTTATAGTGCTTTTGCAGCCCATTGCTGAAGCATATGAGGTTGAAGGCAAGTGCAATTGGTTTGGATTTGATTTGTGCTTGTATATATAAGTTATTTAAATATATGTGAAGTGTTTATTCATGTATATTGTATTGTTTTGTTTAAATGTTTCAAGTGGTATAGCTTTGACTCTCCACTCTCAAAATTGTAGTAGTGTTGTCGTGCCTTCGTAGTGTCAGTATTGTTGCTTTGGTAGCGATCTCCAGCTTTGAACAGGTGAGTAAATCTCACCAGACTAATATGTACTTATGTAGTGATAAACTGACATCACCTGAATCTGTAAATGCATATCATCCTGTTATAACTGCTATATTATATTCATATGATGTTCACACCTATATTTACAACTGTTATGTCATATGTTACTGTTATTTCATGCTATTCTGTTACTTTCATCAGTTTATCACACTGCAAGTTCCCTGTAGACTAGAATTACTATGGGTTGAAATGATACATACCTGAACGGACTTTAGAATAGGATAAAACCGTTATGGGCTGAAATGATAGGCCTGAATGATTTTCAATTATTTTCATTTACTTGGGATTGTGGTTTGAAATGATCAAACCTGGGTTTTCTTTGTAAATTACGGGTTGAAATGATATATTACCCGTATCACTTTACCTAGGCTAGAAAATGAAATACAGATCCGTTGTTAAAATATGTTTTTCTAAAATTTTAAAATATTTTTAGAAATGTAAATATTATAATATTTTGATGTAAACTTGATAAAAAATTGATTTTTGTAAAGCATTATTGATTTTCTAAAATTTTATAAGTGAAATAAATAAATGGTAAAATTAGAAAATCTGAAATGTAAGTTATTTTGGAAATTATAATTTGGTGATAAATGGAATTTAAATTAAATATGAAAATATGATAAACTTATGATATTTGAATTTAAAAGAATTTAAAATGATTTTATAATATATTAATGATTTTGTTTATAAAGTTAAATGTGAAATGAATGAATATTTAAGTTGAAATTTGAAATATAACTAAAATTGGAAATTTGTGAATTTAGCTTAAAAGTGAATTTTTAGTTAAGTAAATAAAAATGAAATTGAGTTATATTTGAAAATTTAAACTTAAGTGTTAAGTGAAATTTAATTTAATGAATTTAAAATTTAATGTTGGAATTTTAATAAGTAAATTATTATTAAATTTGATTTTGAATGCAAATTGAACTTATAAAATCATGAATATAAGGGTATTTAAATGATTGTTTTAAAAGTGAAAATGTATAATTATAAGTTAAAAATGAATTAAATAAAAATTTAATTGTTTGTGAAATTATATTGAATATTTGGAATTTAATTAATAGCAATTTTGAAATGCTATTATTTTCTAATGTGAATGATATTACGGCATTTGTAAATGTTGTAGTTGATAGAAATGAACTAAATGGCTAAATTTAAGTAAGGGCTATAATTGATGAATTTAAGTAAGGTTTTATGTGAACTAAAGTAACCCTATTATAGCATTTAAATGCTGTCTTTTGTTAAATTGAATTGTTTTAAAAGTAATTTTCCGTAGCATTGTCTAAATGCTGCGAAAAGGTGAATTTTCACTGTTTGATAAATTTTAGGGAATGAATGAACTTTGAAAAGATTTAAAATTTTGGAAATTTAATAATTTAATTATTAAATATAATAACTTCATTTTATGATTTAAAAGGAAGTAATTTATTTCAAAATATAAACTATTTTGAAATGTGTTTTGTAATGGTATTTAAATTAAATAAAAAATGAATGTGGTTTGGAAGATATTATATTTTGATATTATGAAATGGATTTTGAATGATATTGAATTTTGAAATGATATTTTATTTTGAAGTATAAAATACCATTTTGAAATTTTAACCACGGGATGTATTTAATTTATAGTTTAACCGATTCTTAAAGGATGGGCGATCCCAAGTATCCTTTAAGTTATTGTGCATTTCTACTACAGTTCACTTGAGTTGGTTTACATTATATAAGTATATATTGTCCTGACTCGAGTGTTTTGTGTTTTACTTTACGCTCGGGTCAGCCTGAGTATTTACAGCTTAGCTTTGGATTTCTTTTCTGGAGCTAGGAATCGTTGGAGATTCTGCTTGTCTAGTTATCTATTTCCTTTCAGTTTCCGTTGTTCTATTTCAGCTCTGGTATTTATAAACTTCTATGTATTTGAGATTTCTATTGTATATGTTTCAGACTAATATTATGTATTATGTTTTGAGAGTTTGTTATAGTAGCTTCATGAACTACTATGGTATTTTTATTTCCGCTGCGAGTTATTCTGATATTTCTGTGTCTGTGATTCTGTGATTGTATTTCATTTGCTCCAAATTTATTTACAACGCGGTATTTGAGCAATTCAAGTCTGACATGTGCGGATGCGAATGGCTGAAAATATCAGGCTGTTACAGTTGGTATCAAAGCTTAGGTTTTAGGCAAACTTTAGCCTGTGGAGCAAAAACTCATTGGAGATAGGGTAGAAATACCCTAGAATGAGTGAAATCAATCTCAGAATCCTTTCTTTGTGAGAGAATGTATTTTCGAAGTATAAAATGATTTCCAAATGATTTTTAAAGGATTTTCAAAGATTATTTTGGTATAAAAAAATTTCTTATTTTGAAATCAAGATTTTCTAGACTTCATCCCTTCTGAATCCACCTTGGTAGAAATCTCTTGGTTAGGATTCTTATCGATTACGATTCCTTGAACTGTGGAATGCCCCCATTTGTTCTGAAATCCAGTCTTGTCTTCCCTATTTTTTACCCTTTTGATTTTGGGCATTCCGTAACCCCACTTTGGAACGACCTCTCTAAAGAGCAGTGATTCCGTAAATCTTTGAATGATTTGTAAAGGGGTGAAATTCCTTTATAATTGGCATTGATTCACCGGAGATTTCTGTATCCTCGGATGTCAATGCTATCTATCTCCTGCTCTATCTGGATCCTATATCTGGCGGTCGAATGTCGATTTGCCTCAGATTTCCAAATTGGTTATATTCCGGAAGTCACGGTTGACCGGTTAAGGTTGCCCGCGATTTTTATAGGCTTATCCATCTTCTGTGATAATTAAATTATCTCATCTTCGTTTGAGTTTATCTTCAAACTAGAATTCTATTTGATTAGAGTTCCTCTAATTTTGAATCTTTGTTTGTTTGAAATCCTTCCTTGAATCATCCTTTGGAAATTTGTGTTTGGTTGTATTTTGAAATTGTGCATACATCGAAATTATTAAGGATAACCATATTTTGTATATAAAAAGTGAATGTTTCGATAAGGATTATATACCTTTTAAAATGAAAATTTGAATCTTTGAAAGGATTTGAAAATTTGAAATTTATAAGAATTTGACTTATACAAAATGATTTATAACTGAAGGGCTTTGAATTTGAATTTCGAGGAATCGAACTCCGGTGTTGTGAAAATCGGTTTTGGGTTTTGGAAAATATATAATAATATTATGATTTAAAGATATTTTCTGAATAAGAAATGTTTCGAATGTATTCAAATGAATTTCAATGATTTCGAAGGAATTTCGAAGAAGTTTTTCAAAGTTAATTGAAGTCCAGAACTCACTTATGTCACTGGAAAATAATTTCGGTGATGAATGCATGCATCATCGACATTGATTTTCGAGTTTCTGAGTGAGGGAGAGGCCACTCTAGTAGCTTTGCTATGCGAGTGATTTTGTGAAACTAATTTTGATTTAAGATTTCAAAGTATGGTTTGATATTCGAAAGATAGATCTGTATATATATATATATATATGAAAAGATTTAAAGTAAGCCGGTGTTCAGTCCTCGAGTTTCAAATTTTGAAACCTAACTTTTGAAATTGATTCACTGATTTAGTGTTGATTTCCAACTCTTGGATTTGAAAATATGATTTCTTCAACTATTTTGAAGGTTCGAGCACTTCCAAATCAAGGTTAACTTTTCAAAGCTAAGAAATTTTGAAAGGTATAAGGTATTTGATAAAGAATATAAGTTTAGTTTGTATGTTTCAAGTATGAAATAATATGATTTTTATAAGTTGAAACTGTTTTGTTAAGTAAATAAATAAGACTATTTTGAATTATACTAATATGAAATTTAGTTTTGAAATGTTTTGGATAAAAATTAGTCTTCAAATGTTTGAGAAAAATTTAGTTTTAAATGTTTTAACTTAGTAACATCTTTAGTAAACTATTTATTTAACAAGTTGGAATAGATACATAAGTTGTACGTATGCTGTTTTATTCGCATAATTAATTTGATCCAAGTTTGAGTACACAAGTTCGAGGTGTATTACACCATTTCGTGTTAGGAATTTTCATTTGAGTCTTGATGGCGAACATTTGATATGGATTTTGGGCTTGATCCTAGAGTTCTCTGTCATAGTATATGGCTATGCAAGGAGACTGATGGCTTCTAGTCGAGAAACCATATCGAAGTCCGCATTAGGGAAGTCGAATGGACAATACTAGTTTAAAAGCGAACTTGTGTGATCGAGCGAGCGATCGAATGTAATGTTGCGAAATGATGACATATGTACGTCTTATATCCTAATATCATTGGTATACTTGACGCTGAAATTGAAAGTTGTTGGGTTGGATATCTTTGTAATTTAATTGGAATTTTTTTTCTTTTATGAAAAACCACTATCAAATTTAAAACCATTTTTCAAAACTATTTTTCTTTTTCTTAAACTAAGTGTTTTATTCTATTTTTCGTAAAAACTATTTTATATACAAAACTATTCTTAATTAAAGATCTTTTAGTAAGCAAGGATGTTCAATCCCATATGGCTTTTCATGCAGCGAAATTTATTTTTTTTGAAAATTTTGATCCTTGTATAAGATAAACTTTATGTAAGTATAAAATGATTTTGAAAACCATTGATTTTTGATAGATCAATAATTGAAGCTTATATTAGTATGAAAGGATATTTGGTTTACCTGTAATTTGAGTTTATTTAAAAATAATGGATTTATGAAATGAATGTTTCAAAGCTAAGTAATAATGAAGTAAAAATTTGAGATATATGAAATTATAGAATTTAGTTTTGAAATATGGTTAAGACCGAATAGTTTATTTTTGTGAATCAAATCTATATTTGAAAATTGATAATATTTGAAATAGTTTTGTTGGAAAAATAAATTGAATTGAACCGATGGTTTGAATTGAATTAAAATTAGAAATTTTAGATTTAAGTTTAATTGAATAAAAAATTTTTGAAATGTAAAGAATTAAGGGAATGTTTTATGATTTCAAATGTATGATTTTCAAAGTAGAATGATTTCAAGTATTTTGGTTTCGTAAGATTTATAATTTTGAAAGTATTATGATTTTGAAGTGAATATAGGTTTAAAATGGAAATGAATGTGTTTGACCAAAAATATTGTTGATTTGGAAACCAGGAGTATTTTCTAAACCTATTGTTTTAAGAAATTTTGAAATTGAATATATATAACTTGAAAGAAATGATTTGGTGACATCATATATGATTTTAAAATTTAATTGATATCGAAATGGTTTGAAATTTAGAACCTTGTTTTATTAAATACTTGATTTGGGAGCTATCGAACTTATATAAAAATGATTTGTATAAGTAAACTATTGATTTGAGAACTGTTGATTTGGAAAGGTACTCAATTTTGAAAAATGAAATCTTATATAATCGAAATTTATATAAGTGTGATTTGATATACTATTATTTTGGAAAGTATTTGATTTGAAATGAAATCTTATATATAATGGACTTTATATAAGTATGATATTTGAAAGTGATTTCGAAAGGTACTATATGATACATATTTTCGAAGTAAAGATATGGAAAGTGCCTTCTGCTTGATATCCGCTTTGTGGCCACACTGTGGATTCATTCTATCGATATTATTCTCTCTCTTTGATTTGGGTTTTCCGGATATGATACTCGAGTGTCCATCGATTCCATGGCGATCCCCGTGGTCTTATGATCACGACTGCATAGCGCAACTGCCTGGCTGAGCTGGCCTAGGGGTACGGATTGTTTCCTGGGGGATCCAGGCGTAACCATTGTATATCCTGCACTCTATGTAGGTCGCGTTAGTAGCGCAAATGCCTGGCTGAGCTGGCCTGGGGGTACGGATTGTTTCGTGGGGGATCCGGTCGTAACCATTGTGTATCCTGCATTCTACTTGTCATCATGGCGTAACTCGCAGGGCTAAGAAAGCTTACGGATACGGATTGTTTCCTGGGGGATCCAGGCGTAACCATTGTGTATTTGCGATCCATGGTTAGACAACTGTTTCGGTTTGGTTGATTTGTTTGGATTGTACTTTCCATATCTGTTTTTAAAAGTGTTTTAATTATTTTCACTAGGTGTTGAAACAAGTTACCAAGTACCTGGAGAATTCTAGCTTTGCGCCTGATCAACGCATAGCCAGAGTCTGCAGGAACGAAAGTAAACTTGTTAAGACATCGAGTTATAAAAGTATTTTGATAAAAGTATCTTGATAAAGTACTATATAAAGAATATTTTGATCAGTGATTTTCCCTTCTAAAGATTTTAAAATGTTTAAAAATTGTTTACTTTGAACCATCAGATTTGAATCAAATGACTATTCATCATATTATAAAATGTTTAAAATATTATGAAATTTTAATTGAAATGTATAATGGTTTAAATAATGGTTCATCCTTGTCTTTCAACCTACTTTCCCTCCTAGCTACTTTCTCCCTACCTACTTTCGAATGTCTTCCAACCTATTTCTCTTTCTAGTTGTTTCTCTACTTCCTTCCTTTTCGAGGACGAAAAGATTTGAGTGGGGGAGAGTGTAACAACCCTAAATTTTTATGTATATTTTAATTTTGAATTTATTTCATTTTTAAATTTTTTAACTGGTTCCATTTCAAAATTTTCATTTTTAAATTTAAACTTTGATTATTATGTGATTTATAATTCCAAAATGGTATAAATTGAATATTTTCCTGAAATGTTGATTTCGGTAAATTTGGGTCAAACTTTGATTTTTAAATTTCAAATTTAAATATTTAGATTCTTAAATTTTATCTTTTATAATGAAAATAGACTTAATAACTTGAATACTACTTTTTGTTTCGTTGAAAACAGATTTAAATTGTGAAAGTTATGTATATTCCAATATTGAGTGTGTAATCTGCTTTATTTAGCAATTCTGTTTATTTTAAATAATATAAACTATATTTTAATTGTCATATTTTATTTTAAAATGTGTCAATATGTCATGTTACATATATTTTGTCTTTTAAATTTTATTAAAGTGGTGTTTAATTTTTCCCAAAGTCTATTGCATTTATTTTCTATTTTTGAAGGCTAGTTTCCATTTTTCTCCTATTTTCTTCATTAAATTAGATTAAATTAATATTTATTTATGTATTTTGTGAATTCATTTTTATTTTGTGTTCTTATCTTTATTTATAAATATTTTTTCAAGTACATAAAAATTTTCCAAACTTCATTGCATTTATTTTCACATTTTCATGACTAGTTTGCAATTTTTGCTGTTTTTATTAATTAAATTATATTTAATTAATATTTATTTATTTATTTTTGTTTATTTACTAAATTTTAGTGTTTTTATCTGTATTTATAAATATATTTCAGTTATTAAAAATTCCAAAAGAAATAAGAGAAATTTGAAGAGTTGTGACCATTGATTTGCTCAAGTCCTTTTGTATTCACACCTTTTCGCATTTCTACCATCACTTTTCATTCAATTGGCTGCCTTAACTCATTTTTTTCAGCCGACCACTCCCATAACATTTCACGTGAATGTTTTCTCCTCAAATCTTAAAAAAAATTCGGCCATTCTCTTTGGGAAAAAGTTTGGTAAATTTTATTTCCTTTTCCATTGTTTTTCTGCTTGTTTATGTTGATTTTGTGCACTTGCCTTCACCTATTTTGCTCAGCCCTTGCTCCTCCTTCACCATGGCCACCTCCACCACCACCACATCAGGCTTCCATCACCTCCAGCCCACTGCCCATCCATGGCCATGCACCACTAGTTGATCAAACTCCACCAAAATTGCAATATCCACCTTGAAAATGTGCATAACCTAGCTTCTTTGCCTTCACCCTCTCAAACTCCTCCTTGGCCGACCCATACACCACCACCACCTACCATAGTTGACCCATACACCTCTTCCACACCTATAGCTGACCCTACCAGACCTATCCATGCCCATATTTGCTTGTGGTCGTGACTTATGTTGCCTTGAATCCACTTGTGTTGTCTTGTAGTTGTAGTTTCATGCACACATACCTTTTGCATCATCTTTTCCTATGCATGGACGACTTGTTGAACCCAAAAAAGGATCCAAACCTGATCCAAAACCATCCCATTATAGTGCGTTTGCAGCCCATTGCTGAAGCTTATGAGGTTGAAGGCAAGTGCAATTGGTTTGGATTTGATTTGTGCTTGTATATATAAGTTATTTAAATATATGTGAAGTGTTTATTCATGTATATTGTATTGTTTTTCTTAAATGTTTCAAGGGGTATAGCTTTGACTCTCCACTCTCAAAATTGTAGTAGTGTTGTCATGCCTTCGTAGTGTCAGTATTGTTGCTTTGGTAGAGATCTCCAGCTTTGAACATGTGAGTAAATCTCACCAGACTAATATGTACTTATGTAGTGATAAACTGACATCACCTGAATCTGTAAATGCATATCATCCTGTTATAACTGCTATATTATATTCATATGATGTTCACACCTATATTTACACCTGTTATATCATATGTTACTGTTATTTCATGCTATTCTGTTACTTTCATCAGTTTATCACACTGCAAGTTCCCTGTAGACTAGAATCACTATGGGTTGAAATGATACATACCCGAACGAACTTTAGAATAGGAGAAAATCATTGTGGGCTGAAATGATAGGCCTGAATGATTTTTAGTTATTTTCATTTACTTGGGATTGCGGTTTGAAATGATCAAACCCGGGTTTTCTTTGTAAATTACGGGTTGAAATGATATATTACCCGTATCACTTTACCTAGACTAGAAAATGAAATACAGACCCGTTGTTAAAATATGATTTTCTAAAATTTTATAAGTGAAATAAATAAATGGTAAAATTAGAAAATCAGAAATGTAAGTTAGTTTGGAAATTATAATTTGGTGATAAATGGAATTTAAATTAAATATGAAAATATGATAAATTTATGATATTTTGAATTTAAAAGAATTTAAAATGATTTTATAATATATTAATGATTTTTTTTATAAAGTTAAATGTGAAATGAATGAATATTTAAGTTGAAATTTGAAATATAACTAAAATTGGAAATTTGTGAATTTGGCTTAAAAATGAATTTTAAGTTAAGTAAATAAAAATGAAATTGAGTTATATTTGAAAATTTAAACTTAAGTGTTAAGTTAAATTTAATTTAATGAATTTAAAATTTAATGTTGGAATTTTAATAAGTAAATTATTATTAAATTTGATTTTGAATGGAAATTGAACTTATAAAATCATGAATATAAGGGTATTTAAATGATTGTTTTAAAAGTGAAAATGTATAATTATAAGTTAAAAATGAATTAAATAAAAATTTAGTTGTTTGTGAAATTATATTGAATATATGGAATTTAATTAATAGCAATTTTGAAATGCTGTTATTTTCTAATGTAAATGATATTACGGCATTTGTAAATGTTGTAGTTGATAGAAATGAACTAAATGGCTAAATTTAAGTAAGGGATATAATTGATGAATTTAAGTAAGGTTTTATTTGAAATAAAGTAACCCTATTGTAGCATTTAAATGATGTCTTTTGTTAAATTGAATTGTTTTAAAAGTAACTTTCCGTAGCATTGTCTAAATGCTGCGAAAAGGTGAATTTTCACTGTTTGATAAATTTTTGGGAATGAATGAACTTTGAAAAGATTTAAAATTTTGGAAATTTAATAAGTTAATTATTAAATATAATAACTTCATTTTATGATTTAAAAGGAAGTAATTTATTTCAAAACATAAACTATCTTGAAATGTGTTTTGTAATGGTATTTAAATTAAATAAAAAAGGAATGTGGTTTGGAAGATATTATATTTTGATATTATGAAATGGATTTTGAATGATATTGAATTTTGAAATGATATTTTATTTTGAAGTATAAAATACCATTTCGAAATTTTAACCACGGGATGTATTTAATTTATAGTTTAACTGATTCTTAAAGGATGGGCGATCCCAAGCATCCTTTAAATTATTGTGCATTTCTACTACAGTTCACTTGAGTTGGTTTACATTATATAAGTATATATTGTCCTGACTCGAGTGTTTTGTGTTTTACTTTACGCTCGGGTCAGCCTGAGTATTTACAGCTTAGCTTCGGATTTCTTTTCTGGAGCTAGGAATCGTTGGAGATTCTGCTTGTCTAGTTATCTACTTCCTTTCAGTTTCCGTTGTTCTATTTCAGCTCTGGTATTTATAAACTTCTATGTATTTGAGATTTCTATTGTATATGTTTCAGACTAATATTATGTATTATGTTTTGAGAGTTTGTTATAGTAGCTTCATGAACTACTATGGTATTTTTATTTTCGCTGCGAGTTATTCTGATATTTCTGTGTCTGTGATTCTGTGATTGTATTTCATTTGCTCCAAATTTATTTACAACGCGGTATTTTGAGCAATTCAAGTCCGACATGTGCGGATGCGAATGGCTGAAAATATCGGGTTGTTACAGATTCAAGGATCTCATCATTACGAACCAAAAGGATTCCAACTTCATATTTTTTTCGTGGCCTATAACATTTGATTTTGATTGTTAAAAATGGAAATTTGATTTTTTCTTTTGCTGTAAAATTAAAATGAAAGAGAGGGAAAAAGAAAAGTAAACGATGAGAGTGAGAAAAGTCTAAGCGAGGTATTTAGTTTATTCTACCAATTCTTACATCTCGCTACACAGAATTTCGTTCGTGTACGAACCCGCAAACTACAAAATAAAATAACTACAAAATAAAATACGATCGCGCATAAAAATGCGATACAATCACAAAACAACAATAAAATACATTAGTTAACTTATTCTAGAAAATTTCAAAAATTCCATTGCTTACTGTGAAATACGTCAAATGGTAATTTAAATATTTTTCAAATTAAAAATTATGGAAAAATCATATATAAAAAAAGGTTATTAAAAATCGAGTCGTTTTATTAACAAATAAAATTTCTTATTATTTAGTAAATTTGAATCAAATTTGAATATTTAAATAAATTAAATATTCAGCTTCGGAACGTCAAACATTTCGGATTGTTACATATCATCTATACATTTACCTGTTAGGATAGTAAAGTAATCTCAATGCAAAAAAAGTACATTGGTATAAAAATGAAAAATGAAAATTAAGCTTAAGCTTAGTACATAAAGTACACGTTGCATATGCATGTCATCTTCCATGTACATATGAACTAATTGCTTTTGATTTCATGTCCTATTACACTTATTGAATAGTATTATTGAAAAAATATGTGTCCCTTAGCCTTTTGATTTCGTGTCTTCTAAGGAAATTTTCTAATTATTGTATTTTTGTGGTATGCTGTAGTGAAAATACATGCTGATATTTGTTTTTTCGTGCAAATCCTTAACACTAATGCTAAGAGTGAGTACATTGCATTGATCTTTAGATTCCGTGCTATTTACCTTTGGTTAAAATCTTGATGTTATGATTATTTGCAACTGAGCTCACAGCTAAAGGCTATGGGTTTAAATCCCACTATAATCATATTTATTTTACCTGAAATATTTTAGTTTTGTACACTTTACTGAAAGTTTTACGTATTTGTTACATTTTCAGGCTAATCAATCATTTGTACCTCAATAGGATGCTAAAAGTATAGGGACACCAAAAGTATAATCAGTTTATACCCTATGGGTTCTAAATAGTTTGAAATCTTTAGTCAACAATAAATATCAAAGTAATTAAAGTAATAAGCAATGCAACTAGTGATGGACTTCCATCTTATTTAGAATGCTATGAAATTGATGATTCATAGTGGCAAACACTTGATAACATTTGCTATTTAACTTACTGATGACGTAAATCATCTAAGAAAAATATCCTAGGTATAAATGGTTGAATTGCTCTTTTTACAATATTTCTAAACCTGCATCCAAAATGACATGGCTAAGTTGCTGTAGTTGAAGAAATAATAAATATTCATGTTCATGACAACAATTGTAGCATATGTTAGTGATTCAGGACTGCTGGTTCGGGCAATATGCTCTTTTCCCTTTACATTCCATTTCACGGTTGACTACAAATTCAGGTAGTTTTATATGTATTGTCAATTGTGCTGCAAATATTTAAGCAATTGTGCTATATTTTTCAACTTGTTTAAATAATTAGTACACCCTTCTCTTTGTCAAGTTATTCAATGTAGTTGTTGTGATGTGGTCAATTCTAGCATTTGCTGAAGTCTTAATATATAATATATTATTAACTACCTAATTCAAAACCTACTTTGCATCATTGTATAAAGAGAAATAAATTCAATGCATATAACATAGAGAACTTAGTCGGTGGAAATAATTTTCATTTTCTAATTAGACTGGCAATATTTCTATAGATGCTGCATCTACGGGTATTTATTGTGCTTCTGCTAACATAGTTCATATTATGAATTCGTAGATATCATTTTTTGGTATATTACTGTTTCTAAATCATTATTACTCAAATCTATTATCCATGGGCTATACAAATATACCTTTTATGGGTTATAAAGCTCTCCTTGCCTTAAAATAGAGAGACTTAGATCTGGAAAGGAGATTGAACTGACTTAGAGAGAGAGGAGCGTTTACGAGCAGAATTTGAGGAGCGATTACAAAGTGCAGGTGAAGATGAATCATCTACATGAGCGGATGCAAGATGTTGCATATGATGGAGACATTTATTGTTAGATATTCTAATTCCCGTCCACTACATTTTGGTATATAAGTTTGAAATAAAAACTATATGATGTTGAACATGGAATTGATGTTGTATATGAAATATTTGATTATGTTTTGGCTAATTGCAGTTATTATATGTTAAGTGTGATTTGTTATTGTTTTGCTAACTTGGAATAGTATATCTATAGTTTGTAATATGATAGTCTAAGATATATATTTTGTGAAATAGGTCTGTATTATATAGTTGCATAAAGTAGAATTTAAGTTTGATAACGAAATATACCACAGAAGTTCATTACAATTGCGGATGAATTCATTGGTGTTGGACAAAGTGCTGGTAAAGGTTAAAATTGTTGGCAGATTCATTGGTAAAATAAATAACGAGTTCATAACTAATTCGTGGGTGATTTGTCGTATTCCGACAAATATATCGATGTTTCGATGTTATCAGCCACCACTTCAAATTAATTGTCGTAAACCCTGACGTTTTGTTAGCTAAAACGTGGAAAAGTAAGGTTGGAAAACTTAATGGCGCTCTATTTACCGACGTTTTGTTATTGTTAGCAACTTTATCGACGACTCATTTTTCGAATAAAATACTAACATTTTCAAGCGTTGGAAAACGTGGTTTTTCTTTTAGTGTCACCAACCTTCACCCCTTTCCAAAAGAAGATGCGCTTCATATCGCGATACATCTTTGTCCCTTTGGAATCAATTGTAAACGTAGACCGACAACTTTTTTCCAAGACCTCCTTTTGAAGATCTCTCACATTTGGGACATACAATCTTCCTTTCTTCCCATACTACCCTCTGAGTCTAACTCAAACTCCTTCAGGTCTTTAACATATCCATCTCTAATCATCTAAATTTTTTCGACTAACAATGTGGTTTTCCCTTTGCGTTGCAGTAATTTTATCTACAAGTTGGATGTACTTCCAAGTTGGCTAGATTCCATGGATCTCGACTTGATCCTGCATTCAACTTATAATGCACCCCGCAAGAAGCTAACGTCTCCAACTTCTTCTATTTCTCAATCATGGCTAACACTCCATTTTGTTGCTTTCTACTTAAAGTATTGGTACCCTTGTTTTCCCAACACATACTCAATGTCAAAGTTGTATGTCGCCAAGAACCCCAACCATCTCTATTATCTCATCTTAAACTCCTTTTGTGAGAAAATACATAAGAGACTTATAGTCATATACAACTCAAATGTTATCTTAATAGACAAGATCTTTAAATCTTTAGCGTAAAGACCACTGTTTCCAACTCCAAATCATAAGTCGGCTAATAACTACTTCATGCGGTCTAAGTTGTGTAGATGCATAAGTTATCACCCTTCCCATCTGCATCAAAACCGCTCCTATCTTGTCCTACATGTGTCAGTATAAACAATCAAATATTGATTCGCTTAAGATATAATCAAG
Source organism: Allium cepa (assembly GCA_030765085.1). NCBI lineage: Eukaryota > Viridiplantae > Streptophyta > Magnoliopsida > Asparagales > Amaryllidaceae > Allium > Allium cepa. The sequence goes on from CM060939.1 coordinate 927,454,977, forward strand.
ATAAGAGCAATGGCCAATAACCTCTTTAACTCCTTAAAAGACCCTTCAACTTATTTGTCTACACAAACTTCTCATTCATCCTGGTCAACTTGATCACGGGCCGTAACGATCTGCCTTTTCGACCATCGAAAGTCGTCCCCGAATATATCCACAGTGTTCAAATGGCGAACATCCAATCACTGAAAATGCAAATTGTTAGGGTAAAATAAAACGAAAAGAACAGAGAATAGGGAAATCAAAATTTCACAGCGGAATTGAAAACATATAATATAACAAAGAGTAAAAACTATCACTCCAAAATACAGAGTACATCAAAGTTAAAAACAAACTTTATCGGCTGGACAGTTATAAAATTCCGACCTTACAATTGCTGATAGGTATACCATATAATGCAGCGGAAAAAAACACTACGATAGGTGCACATCTAGCTCTTCTCCAATAACTCCGTATCACCAAAGCCAACCTGGGAAAAACTCGGTCTGATCCGAGCATTATAATAAAATAACAGCAGAGTTAGTCTAGAAAACCAATGTGAGAAAACTCAAATAGTGTAATGAACATATTAAAATCCTATAAGGCCACGCCTCTAACGCGGAACGAGTTTTCGTGTCATAAGAACAACATCCATTAACGAAGAAATGGGAAACAAATCAGAATAACAATCCAATTATGAAAGAACGGAAACAAACAACAGAAACAATCCAAATAAAAGGGTTGGTACTAGCAAGAACAAATCTCATACTAAATGAATGGGCAAAAATAATATTAAATTCTAGACTAGAAAGAATGGTCACAAATAATTGAATACAGAGAAGAGCACATGGCAGTTCTCCATGCAATCAAGGAAACAATTCAAATATTTTGAATTAACGACAAGGGAAAGTGAAGTTTTACCAACAATAACTAAGAGGTGCGCCCCCTTACCGAAAGTATACCTCTAGAAATATACATGAGAACTCGGATGGCTTTCGCAAATCTCTAAGTCGGACCCCGCTAACTATTACCGAGTATCCGAGTATTTCAATTTCAATGCGCAACATCGAATACAATCTAGAGTGGATGTGAAAATACACTAATAGAAGCAACCCCACATAGCTTGGCCCCCACTCGCTCTTTGGGTTTAGTTATTTCTAACAAAGGATAACAATGCTCAAATGAGTAACAGCTCGTCTTAGAGTGATGAAATATAAAAAAAGAAAGCAGAATCAAAGTCTATATTCGATAAATCAACTATCGGAAATGATAAGATGGTTGTTTTCACTTACGCTTGATTTTCACATCACAATACTTTCAAAGACACTTTAAAAACACTCTTTAACATTAGCTCTTTAAAGGGTTAAATTATATTTTCTAAGTGTATTAAAACCGAGGTTAAAACAATAGTCAAAACATTGTTTATTATAAATCCAAAACAATTTACAATTAGCTTTATTTGAAATGGTTCTTTTTAAAAGATCTTCTTGTTTATTATAAACTATTATTCATAAATTTTGTAACGATACGAATTTTTCGCGTTCGAAAATCGACATCCATACTTTGCATCGTACTCGAATGCCGCAGATTCGATCGTTCAAATCCGAATCACCGGAGCTTATAACACCATTAAGTATAAAAACACAGCGAAAGAAAATAATGAATATCAATATACAGCATCTGATACAACATCCTAATACAACAGATGATACAATATATGTGATATCCCGGAATTTCACACCCAATTTAAATATGATAATCTACATAATAAACTAATTTAAATTGATAAATTTGTTATTTTATTCAAAAGCAAATAAATAAATTGTAAATATACATTTATTCTAATTAAAACTAGTACACATATAATGAATGTGTCAAATTGTACTCTTATCAGATTTGATTTTGAATTGAATTTAAAAAAAAAACTTAAATTGAATTTGAATTGATAAATTAAAAGATTTAAAATATGTTAATTTTTATTCTAAATTTTACTTTGAATTTTAAGAAATATTCTCATGATTTTATTTAAGATATAACATTTGTTGTATATTCATTCTTTAAGGAAAATTGAATTTATAGGAATTTAAAAATGAATTTATATAAGAAAAATCAATTAAGAAAAACATTTTAATTCTTTTTGCATGGAATTAACACTTGTTAAATACTTAAATCCTACTAATAACATGTGTTAGAGAATTAAGCCATATAGTGACAAGCGTCATAATTTAAGTTTATTTTCTTTAAATTTTATAAACATTTTTTTATAAAAGATATTTCTTATGCTTCAAAATATATTTTCTCATTTTTATTAAGCAAGAAATTTTTACACTCTTCATTTCCAAATCTGAAAATCTTCACTTCAATTATTGATCAAAACTCAAACTCCTTTCCAAAATCTAAACCTACAAAGAAATTTCTATGATAAAAATCTGCATTTTCATATCACTTTTGAAACTGCAATATAGACTCCTGCAATCAGCCAAATTCTGAAACAAATCTCTAGTTTTTATCACTTATTAATTCAAGATTTGAAGCATCATCAAAGTTAAGCAAGCAATTTCAAGAAGTGGGAAGGAAAAAACCTGCAGTTCATTCATGCTTTTTCCAGCAGCTTGAGTCTTAACAACAAAAACTCGTGAGTAAATTTTAATCAAAATTTTAAGTATAAGGATCTGTTGCATGTGAATGCTAGTTATGAAAATGTTTGCATGTTATTTATTTTGTGAAATAATTGTTTACAGATGTAAATTTTACTGTGTATGTTTAAAATGCAACAGTGGTATTCTGTATCTTCAAGATTCTGAAAAATTTAAACAAAAACTCAAATTTATATGAAATAAAACATTGTTACATTGGAATAATCAATATAGAAGTTTGATTCATTAAGAATTAAGTGTTAAAAAATAAATTTGCAAATGAAACAGTTAAAATCTGCAGAAAATAAGGTATGCAGTAAAAAAAAATATTTATATCATGAAAATCATGTTCGAATTTTAATGAATCAAATTTATATCATAAATCTACAATACATAATATGAATTTTAAGATAGAAATCAGAATTTTAAACTTAAAGTTGAAGATGGATTTTGGAAATAACTGAAATTGGGGCTTTTGTAAAATTCTTGTGACTGGGTTGTTTATAAGCTTTGAAATTTGAATCGAAGCGGTGTTAAATGTTGTTTAACACTAGAAAAATAATGGTTGAATTTATCATGCAAAACACAATTTAGAATTTTTATTTTTAGGGTTTGTGCTCTGTGTTTCTTTCGAGTTGAGTAGTTCGATTTTGTGAGGCATAGAGATGACCGAGTTACGACCGGCTTGGGGTGGAGATGTGCTAGGGTTGTGCGAGTGCATGGCCGGAGTTTGGAGGCGAATAGTGGTCGGCTTGCCGTGGATGATGGATTTTTCCCTGGCGACTGCAGTATTGAGTTTGGGTTCGAGCAACCCATTTTGCGTTCGAGCTTGAGTAGGTGAGTTTTGGGGTTTAGGATTGGGTCATGGGATGATTTGGGGTTTGCGCGAGATGTCGGCGGCGGCGGTGGAGGCGTCGGAGCATCGTGCATGTGCACGGGGTGCGTTGCTGTGTCAGTGGCGGTTGTTCGATGCGAGTGTGTTTTGGACTCGAAGCCGTACTCGTATTTTTGGTTGTGAGTTTTGTGAATGCGCTCGGGTGAGTGGTTGTAGCTCGAGTGTATTGTTGGGTTCAGGTAGATGAAGAAGGGTAGGGGAGATGGAGTATAGGTTGTGATTAGCTTGGGTTTTGGTCGAGTTTAAAACAAAATAAATGAAGTCAAGTTTTAAACTTGTTTTAAATTTCAATTTTGTTTTTAGTTTAAACCTTAACACTTTATATTATCACTACTTTATAAAGTGTCAAATATTTTATTTCTAAAGTAATTCACATTTTATTAGTTGAGGTTTTGAAATGATTTTACATCTTTAAATCTAAATTTTTAAAAAGGTAATTAGTTTTAATAAATTGAAATATTAAATATGTAAGAGTTTTTAATGATGAATGAAATTGTTTGGATTTGAAAGTTAATTAAATTTCGAAATTAAAGTTTACTTTAATTAATTAGTAATTAGGTTTGGAATTAATTAATTAACTTAGGTTAATTAATTTGTTAAGATTTAATTAATTACTTATGGACTATTTAATGGATAATTAAGGATTAAATTAAATAACAATTAATAGATTACTAATTAATTAATTAATTAATTTAAGATTAATTCATAAGTGATTAATAACTGATTAATTAAATGATTAATGATTAATAAATTAGTGATTAAGAAGTTAATTAATTAATTGATTAAGAGTTAATTAATTAAGTAATTAAACATTAATTAATTTATAATTAATAGTAAATTAATTAATGGTTAAGATTTAATTAATGAATAATCAATTAAGTAATTAAGATAAATTAATTTGTGATTAATTTGTGATTAATTAAGGTTAATTAATTATAATTAAGGGCTAATTAATAATAAATCAAGGAATGATTAATCCTAAATCAAATTTTAATTAATAAATAATTATAGTAATTAATTGATAATTAAATAAATATTATTAATTAATTAAGGATTAGTTAATTAATAATGGAAATAATTAAGAGGTGGTTAGTTAATTAAAAGTTGTGATTAATTAATTATTGTTTGGTTAAGCAAGATTTAGTAATAAATTCTTAAGTAATTAATTTAATTTAAATTAATTAAATTAATTATAATATGAATTAAAGTAGTGCTTGCTTATGGATGATTGCTTGAATTCATATCTGAATATGGTTGATATCTGTTGAATGATAGTTGAGATATATTCTGTGGTAAGATATTGCATATTTGTGATAGATATTGGTTATTATCTGTTGATAATGCTGTGTGATGTTATATTTAAAACTGAATTGAATTGTTTAAATCTTTAAACAACTTGGCCTTTAAGACACGTTTGGATTTCGATGAGACCGGGATCGGGAATCGAATTGATTTCCGAAAACCACATCGATCCAAGTTAAACGTTAGGTCATGACGTCTCAAGTGAGGATCGAGATGGAGTTTTAGAGTGCAAGGTTTATTGTCGTTAACTCTGAGGGTGATTCCAAAATGAGTGTAACGAAATAATGCCTTCGGTTTCGTTCGAACCCAGAACGAACTTGTATGGATTGAATGCTTTCAGAACATCGTTAGGAGGACGATGAGCATTCTAAGAGATGTGTTCTCTAAAGGTAATCGTAGCCTCAAGCCTCATCAACTGGAAATGGCTAAAACAGGGGAGGTGCAGCAAGGATTCGTGTGTAGCCCCCACTTGAGAGTGAGATTTACCCCTGTCTAGAAGTCCCTTATTTATTCGACGGTGTGGACATTTGTTGGCCACAACTGCGGGGTTGTCTTGTTCGGAACTGTCCAGTTAGGGATGGGTCTAGCCTTGTGTTGCAGGGGATCGGGAGTGGTCCTCGGTACGGTGATCTAGGCCCCATACTGTGACGGGCGGTACCCCAGTAGCCCTGCCATTAATGGAAACTCATTTTCCCTACGAGACCCTACGGTTTTGATTGTATTACCCACTTTCGTAGTTAGTAGCTGGAATTTAATCATGTAACAATTTCGGCTATTTTCTATTTATTTGAAAACCCTAGACCCTATTATAATATCGTTGAATTTCCTATCAAATGTTTTGGTTAGCGTAAGGTAAAAACTTACCCGTGTTTATTTGTGGGGAGTCTTACGTGATACCTTTTGTTTCAAAATGATTTTAAAAGTTAAACAACTTTAACTGATTTACTCACACCAGACCCATGTCTGACCCGGAGTTTATTTTGTTTTTCATAAACTCTTGGGTACTCAAATTTTTATGAGTGGCCAAGTGATTAGGTTTGGATTAGCATATGTTTCGAAAGCTGGAGCTGGAGTCCAGATGTACCATCTATCTATATTCGATGTGGTGACATTTTGATGTTGTGTTTTGAGTTGTATGGGTTGGAAAAAAACTCTTATGGATGTCAGATGTAATGGAGTAGTATTATTTTGTGTACTCTGATATGTAAACTTATGTAATGGATATGTGTAATATTATATTTTGTTCGTTTCCGCTGTGAGATTCTGATTAGTGTTGTTTCTTTTCTTTTTATCTTTCTATTTCTATCTCTTTCTTTTCTTATTGATGATACGTCTTTCTGGATATTGAAAGACGGGTCGTCGCAGTTGGTATCAGAGCAATGGTTGAGAAACACCTAGGATCTGGAGTAGAATCTATCTTGAGAGTGCGTATTTGTAATTTTCTTATATAACTATATCCCTATTCAAATTGGTTGGATTACCTGTTCAGGTAGCCAATATGAGTTCAAGAGGACGAAGGGGAAGAGTTGTTGGAAGTGCATCAACTGGTAACAGAAGAGAGCAGACTGATAATGAGACTGTAAATCCAGTTACGTCTCAAGTCAGTTTTGCCGCATTATGCAAGGACTTTGTTCATCTTGGAGAAAAACCATTTCAGGCATCCGAAATTATAATAGAAGTTCAAGCATGGCTTCGCTCGTGTGAGAAGATTTTTAAGAGCATGAGTTATCAGATGAGCAGAAGAGAATAATGTTTACATGTCAATTACAAGGTGGTGCTGCAGTATGGTGGAATTCAGTGACTGCTAATATCTCGGAAGATGGTATGTCTTGGGAAGAATTTAAGGAGATGTTTGAGGAAAAGTTTATGCCTGCTGCAGGAAGAACTCGGCTTTATCAAGACTTTCTGAATCTGAAACAAGGAAATATGACTATAGCTGAATACGAGACTAAATTCAACGAGTTATCTTGCTACGGTCCAGGACTTATTGACACCTCTCTTAATAAGAACGAGATGTTTGTCCAAGGGTTGAGGCCTGAGTATCATGAGAGAATGACTGCACATTTAAAAGGATCTTTTGTGGAACTTATTGACATGGCGCTGAGATATGAAGACTTGATGAATAAAAGATCTGAGGCACGAGTTGCTGCTTCTGGAGGAAATTCTTCCAATGTTAATAAAAGGAAATTCAATCCTAACTGGAAGAAGCAAAACAAGAAGAAGTCCGGAAACAATAATGGACCCCGGAAGTGTTATATTTGTCAACAAGAAGGTCACCTGGAAAACATGTGCCCTAGAAGAGAGCCTCAGCAACAGCATTATAGTGGACCAGGTTCAGCCTTAGTTCAGAAGTCTCTTTGCTTTAACTGTCACCAACCAGGACACATGATTAAAGACTGCCCGCTCCTTCATAAGGTTCAACAGAACAAAGTATTTGCTTTAGAAGGCGCACCATCTAACTCGTCGAAGGGCAAGGGAGTTTTAGAAGGTACCTTACTTTTAAATGGAAAATATATTAAAGTCTTATTTGATTCTGGTGCTTCTTTAAGTTTTATTTCCCTGGGAACTGTAGAGAATTTCTTACTTACCCCTAGTATTGTAGACAATCCCATTTATGTATCAAATCCTATAGGAGGGGTAACCAAATTGGATAGGATTTGTAAAGATTTGAGAATCTCCTATCTATCCCATAGTTTTTCCTGTGATCCTTATGTTTTGGATTTTAAAGGTTTCGACCTTATATTGGGAATGGATTGGCTTGACAAATATAAGGCTATTTTAAATTGCGATGAAAGAACGGTTTCGTTGGAAACTGATCTGAGCAGGATTGCCAGAGTAATGTGTGATAACTCTGGAATCCACTTGAGTAGTCTTTTACATGGAATAGAGACTTCTCAAGAGGAGGTTGTAGATATTGAAGTAGTCCGGGATTTCTCCGACGTATTTGAGGAAGTTAAGTGTTTGCCACCGCACCGGGAAATAGAGTTTCGTATAGATTTGGTTCCTGGAGAATTACCTGTAATTCAACCTAGTAGGAGAATGGCTCCAAGGGAGAGGGAGGAATTAGTGAAGCAAACTCAAGATTTGTTGGAGAAGGGTTTAATTAGACCAAGTTTTTCCTGTTGGGGTTCTGCTGCAGTTTTTGTCACCATGTCGGATGGGTCGCTAAGGTTCTGTGTAGACTACCGTGAATTGAACATGGTGACCATTCGGAATAAGTATCATCTTCCTCGCATGATGATCTCTTCGACCAGCTTCATGGTGCATCAGTCTTTTCTTAGTTAGATCTAGCATCAGGTTTCCATCAGTTAAGGGTAGCTGAAGACAGTATTCCCTTATCTGCATTTAGGGGACCTAATTGTTTCTATGAGTGGTTGGTTATGCCTTTCGGGTTAACCAACGCTCTTGCTTATTTTGTAGATCTGATGAACCGAGTCTTTAGAGATGTTCTGAATAAGTTTGTTTTGGTATTCATCGATGATATTTTGGTTTATTCTAAATCGGAAGAAGAGCACAAGCTGCACTTGAGAATAGTTTTGGAAACTCTAAGAAGGCACGTTCTAAAGGCGAAATTTTCCAAGTGTCATTTTTGGAAATATGAAGTAAAATTTTTGGGCCACATTGTTTCTGGTGAGGAAATCTCTGTAGATCCAGCTAAAGTTAAGACTATTCTGGAATGGAAGCAGCCTCGGACTCATACAGAAGTTCGCAGTTTTTGGGATTGGCCGGTAACTACAGGAAGTTTATTAAGGATTATTCTAAGATCTCTTCTCACCTAACAAAGCTAACAAGGAAGGGAGCTAAATTCAAGTGGACATCGGAATGTGAGGAAGCTTTCCAGAAACTGAAGACAAAATTGACAAGTGCTCCTGTATTGGCTATTCTTGATGGGAAGAGCAAGTTTGAAGTATATACTGATGCCTGTATTGTTGGATTGGGAGCTGTGCTTATGCAGAATGGTAGGGTAATTGCGTATGCGAGTCGGCAATTGAAGCCACATGAGAGGAACTACGCTACGCATGATCTAGAGCTATTTGGCTATTGTTTTTGCTTTAAAGATATGGAGGCATTATCTTTTAGGAGAAAAGTTTTAGTTATTCACGGATCACAAACCGTTGAAATATCTTTTCTCTTAGAAAGAACTTAATCTAAGACAGCAGCGTTGGGTTGAGTTCTTGGCATCATACGATTTGGATATTCTGTATACTCCAAGGAAGGCGAACGTTGTAGCAGACGCTCTTAGCAGAAATGCGGTTCTTTCTCTTTTGGAAGTGGTTCCATCTCTTCTGGAAAGGATTTCGAGCAAGCAGGAATCTGATAGTAAGTTAAGAGGAATTATCAGAAGAGTTAGGAAGGGGCAGTGTCCTAGTTTTGAGATTGATGATCATGGAACACTAAGGATTAACGGAAGGATCAGTGTTCCAAATTTCAAGGAATTGAAGCAGGAAGTCTTATCTGAAAGTCATCGTCCTAGATTAAATATTCATCCAGGGATCTCGAAGATGTACAGAGATACTAGAAGAGTTTTCTGGTGGCCGGGCATGAAAAAGGATGTAATCAGATTCGTTAATAATTGTGCCATCTGCCAGCAAGTGTAACATCCCACCCTTTTGGACGATTTAAATCGACAATAAACCACACATGTCAACTAAAATCATTCAAAAGGTAAGACTGTTAATGGGGTAAATAAGAAAATAATAGAAAAGAAGGAAAGATAAAACACAGAATCTCACAGCGGAATGACAAAATATAAAAATCAAATAAACAGTTCATGAAGCTGTTTTACAAATAACATTTGATTACACCTTTACAATACAAATTAGAGTTATACATACAGTAGAAATAAATAAATAATGCAGTGGAATAATTAATAATAAATAGTAGACTCGTCTCCGTCTTCATCCTCCAAAATATAATGGTCTTCAATACACTAAAAAAAGCTCAGACTGACCCGAGCGTAATAAAAAGACAAAACACTCGAGTCAGGACTAAAAGATATTATGTAAGTCAAATCAAAATAAGTAGAATAGAAATATTACTATAATTGATTCAGAGATGTATAACAGGAATTTCATCTCCTATCAAGTGTACAATGTGGATTTAATTATTTAAAAGATTTCAAACGATTCAAAAATACCAATCTTAATCATTTTAATTAAAATAGATTTAAATTTTAAATTTAAAACTTAAATCTTTCAAATAATTCAATTCTAATAAATAATCCAAATTAAAGAAATTACACGGATATATGTCATTTCAACCAGTATCCAAATCAAAATTTCCAAATCAACGGAAACCGCTCGAGTTATCATTTCAATCCATAGTGGTAACAAAGATATATACATAAATAAACATCCAATCATCTAAAATGACAACCAATAACATCCATCACAATCCAACATCCAAATTAGCCAATAAATCACAACAATCAATTGATTATCATTATCAGGTGTATAACTTGCAATTTATATACATTATTAAATAAATGGCAAATTCAATTCAATATAAATTCAAATTTAACTTAAATGACAATCTAATAATACCAAAAGCAATTAATAAATTTCTAATCACATTATAAATTTAATTTAACTAGCATAAGATAATCTAGTATTCGTGAGTGAGTCAAAACACTCACCTTTGATATTTAGAACACAAAAATCCAAACAAAGATGCCTTTTCCAATAGTCTCCAAACTCAGCCAAACCTATTTTATGTTATTATGAATTCCAATACGAGTTCAAGGGAAGAAACTACGCATGTATCAAAGCTTGTATGAGGAAGATATTCAGGTTATAAGGATATAAAATAAAATAAAAATACATACATATTTAATTCTTAAAATAAGAAACTTTAATAACTCACGTTTTCAAATTTTCTGTACCCAAAACAAAGGCAAGAAGTGGAAAGCCAAAACCATTAAGGCTAATTCTCATTGTTCAATTTTTTTGAAGGCTTCTTGCAAAAGAAGGCAAGGCGAGGAGGAAAGGTACGGATGTGGTTAAGGAAGAAATGGATGCTCACACTTTTTTATTCTTTTCTTTTTCTAAACATAGCTTCAGCAAAATGAATTGGCAGCAATTAAGTAGACGTATAAAGCTATGCTGACATTGAGACTTTGAGCGAAACAAATAGAGGTCTGATGTTTGAAAAATAAGAAATTTCTAGGGGAAAGAATGATATATGATATAAAGCAAAAGAAGAAAGGGAAGTGACAAATGAAATATGTATGGAAGGGACAAATAAAACAAAACTGTATGATCTAAGTAGATGCTTTGGGAAATAAATAAACAAAACGGAAGAATAAGAAAGGATATAAATTCATGTTTCAATTACATCAAAGAATTGCAATAAAACCAAATGTGGAAATGGTGGCAGGTGTATTGAATAATAAGGAAATGAAGGGACCACTTAGGATCTAGTTAATTGCATGATCCACTCAATTAAACATATTATAACTGAATATACCCTTTTTCACACTCGTTTACACATAATTAACATATAGTAAATAAATTTGAATACAATAACCAGTGTAACGTTACAAAAAAAATAAAAGATGATCTAGAACTCAAATTAAAGTTTTTTTCTTCTTTCAAAATAATGTTTTTCTCATAGGGGAATTGCACAACCTAAAAAGTCAATTAAATTTAAACTTCAAGATTAATGTTAAAATCACTTATATACAGCCTCAAATGTATACTTAATGACTGTAAAATATTGTTTTAAAATTCAATTTTTTCTTCTTTATATAGAATTATTTTTACCTTAAAAATGAAAATGTTCGTTTTATTTTCATTAAAATGTTCTTTTTATTTTTTTACAATAATGTATGTTTCTTTCGTTAAATCCAAAAATTAATATTAATGTTTCTTTTTTTTAAATTGAAAGATCCCAAATCAACATAATTGTAATAAATTTCAAAATTACACTTATAACGGATTATAACAAATGTACATTTCTTTCATTAAACGCCATTAATTTCAAATAAATTCTATTTCCCTTTTATTAGAAGATTCCAAGTCAAATTAACGGCAATAAATTCATTAATTAATTTAAATTCCAACATATACTTATTTTGTTTTTTTTAATCTTATTATTCAATCAATTATCATATTATATATATACTTAACATTGGTTTATCATTTCATTACCTCAGTCTTTTATATTTATCACTTTAGTTCATATTAACTGTAGCACGTAATTAGATTAACTGCAATTGATTTTCAATTAAATTTCAATGGATTAAATAAATAGGTGATGAATGACAAATGTTACCTTTTACTTACTTAATCGCATTTACAAGATTATTATTAACAACAAATGCTATGACTACTTACACAATCCTGATTATACTCAATTTTCCATTAATTTCATATAATTTCCCCTTTTATATAACATTTAATTCATTTCCCTATTTCAACTTATCATCAAATAACGTTACAATTATTTTAATCACTAACATACAATTCCAACATTAAACCCAACATTCAATTGCCTTAATTCAATTAATTACCCATTCAATATTAAAACGATAAATTAATGAGAAAATAGTTAATACAATCGTTTATAATAATAATTCATACCCCTTATCTTATTCTTTACAACAAGGGTTATAATTTGCTTACCCAAAAAGGTTTTATATTCAATATTAACCTATTTCAATTAACTACATACAAGTTCACCATCTACATCATTTAATTTATTTCATTACTTACAATCATAACCAAGTCAACCTACAATGTATTTCAATTAGTTTGAAATTACTTTCAATATTTATCAGTAGCGTTCAGACAACACCACTGATTTCATATTCAATATTAGCCAATTCTAATTGATTACATATAATTTCAACGTTCAATGTATATCCTTATTTTTAGTTATAACTAATTATAACCTTAAAGTCACTTCAATTAATTGGAAATTAGATTAAAATAGTTAGCAATTACCTTATATTAACATTACTAACATTACATTCTAGTTATTCTTCTCCTTGTAACATCAATTTTTTTTAGTTTTATTTCAATATAAAATTATAAAATATTATTTAATTAATATTTTAATAATCGAAAATTATGGGTCGTTACATTCTCCCCTACTCAAAACTTTTCGTCCTCGAAAATGGAAAAGGAGGAAATTAGGAAAAGGAGAAAATAAGGAATCATTATATTTTATTCAAAGTATTCAATTTATAAACAATTAATTTTCATAACTAATTAATTTAAATAGAATATACAATTAATTACAAGTAATTCTTCATATTCAAGTCTACCAAAGTTTGAAAATATTTCACTTTTCACAAAATTTCTAAGTCTAAAATTTATGAATTTTTTTGGGAGAGTCTCCTTTGTACGGAGGGGTCGCGGAGAAATAATAATATCTATAATCATCAACTATATATCATATTAAAAAAATAAACATCCCAAACCATGGGAAACAATATAATATTGCTAGAAACCTGTAATCCAAAAATATACCTATTAGTCGGGAAAAGATCGCTTAATTTATGAAACCAAAAGCAGTAGCTATTATTTCCATAAACTTATACTTCACTTGTAAAATCCAAAGAAGTTAATAATACGTGAAAAGAGATATATTTAAGTTGATTCAATTAATAACAAACAAATCAACATAATATAATAATAGTCACATGCAAACAAACAACATGACCATCATATGTAACAAAGGAATCAATCATATGTCCATAGCAACCAAACTGATGATTTGTTCAGGTTCAGACATTTTTAGTCGTACAAGATGATAAATAGACTATTAAGTGTACCCTATGCTCAATAGCCTTAGATAAATACTTGATATATTATCTATACATCCTTATAGAGTTAGAAGTATCCTTTCCTATCATCTCAAAAGCCAAAATAACCAAAAATTTCAACACAATATTTAAGTTTATTCAATTGGTTTTTTTTTTTTTACATCATTACTATTCTTTTTTTCTCATATAACGTCCTTTTCTTTTTCTTACATGTACATATATAAATTATTTCACAATATTAACTTACATACATAACATTTCTTGTTCATCAAAATTCTTATTTAGAAATAATTTCATTGAACGCTTCCATTACTTAAGTTTTACCTGTATAATATTCTATTACATATTCTATTAACATTTCAACTTATTAAACATTTTTGGTAAATACATGTGTTTTAAGAATGTAATTGAGTGTTATACAAGTTTATTTTATTCATGTTAGTTAACAAAATATTCAATGATTACATATTCTAAATTTTTATATCTTTTGATTTACAAGTTACAAATTTCCAATTTCTTATATATTTTATTTGTAAAATTCCATTCTTATTTATTTAATTAATTATTATTTATATAAAGGCCAATCACTTACATGATTTGTTTTCCATTAAAGATTTAAGCCATTAATGAATCATTTCACAAAATATTACTTAAGCTTCTACACCCTTACTTAATTTTATACCTTAATTTAGTTATAGAACAAAAAATTAAGTTTTTGGTGTTCGCCCTTGAAGAGAAAAGAAATACTTCAATATATCTAAAAATTCAATTAAAACATTTAACCTCATTCACTTAGTAGGAATATAAGATAAATTTAAAACATCTTTGTAGCATTATGCAAGGACTTTCCCAAAGTTTAAATAATGTTAGAAATTTGTATCAAAAATTTATATTAAAACATTATGATAAGATTTTAAAAATAAAGTTCCTTAAATCTGATAATTTATTAGACTCAATATTCCAAAATAAGTATAAACTCTAGATTATTAAAGTGAAACTAATAGCATACTCAAATCTTGCACTAAATATCTAAATAAAGGTATAAATTTTCATAGATTCATGATTAATTTTACACACTGGTTTAAAATGAATATTCAAATCATGGGAAAAACATTTATCATGGTTTAATACAAAATTCAAATAGTAACAAAACCTACAAATTTACTACTAGTACTTCGAAATCAAGTAATTATTTAAAACCATACTTCCAAAATTGAGATTCTAATTTATTTTCCAAGTATATTTAAAACTTCGCAAATCATTTTTTCCATTTATATAATATATCTTCAAATTATACATTCAAAGAAACTTATAAAAAAATTTACAAAAAAAAAATTCATTTGAAAATTTCATTTGCAAATCAATCATCTTTAATGTTTTAATACTTTACAAAAAAATTCTATAAATTTTCTTGCTTCATTTATTAATACCATTTCAGTAATTTTAAATAACATCTTTTTAAATATATGCAAATTATTTGAAAACAATTACTTACATCATTACTTATATTTAAAAAGAAGCTATTGAAAACCTTAAATCCATTATGTTTAAATTTTATTAGTTTTAAATCTCAAAATACTTTTAAACATCATTAGTAAATCAATAATCATTAACTTTAAAATGTTTATTTAATTAATAACTTCTGACAATATTTAGAACACTAATAATTTACTACTAAACTATGTTGTACATAAATAAACAATATTTAAACATTTTAAAGTATTTAGAAAGGAAAAATGATCAAAATATCTTTTATATAATACTTTATCAAAATACTTTTATAACTCGATGTTTTAACAGGTTTATCCTTGTTCTTGGAGACTCTGGCCATGCGTTGATCAGACGCATGGCTAGAATTCTCCAAGTACTTAGCAGATCTGTTTCAACACCCAATGAAAATACTTAAATCATTGAAAATAGATATGGAAAGTACGTTCCCCCATGGATTGCAATTACTCAATGGTTATGCCTCTATCCCAGCGGAATCAATTGTAGCTGTAGGCATCTCACCCCTCGATTTACGCTATCCAATAATATCAAATGAATATAATAAGTGACCCACCAAAGGGACCCGATAATGACCCACCAAAGGGATCCGATAATGACCCACCAAAGGGATCCAACAAATGACCCACCAAAGGGGTCCGATGGAAGGTACTTCCCATATCATTTATTTCGAAATATATCATACCATATATAGTCACCATTCAGAATCATAGCTTCAAATATCTAACTTATATAAATTCCAACATATATAAGATTTCATTTTCAGATAGAGTATTTTCCAAAATCAATAGTCTCAAATATATCAAATCATTCTTATATAAATTCCGTTATATATAAGATTTATCTCTTCAGATCAAAAACCTTCCAAAATCAACATTTTTAAAAATCACCTTATACTTATATAAAATCTTTCTTATGCAAGAATAAAAAATTTGCAAATCAATTACGCTGCATGAAGATCCATATGGAATTGAACATTTTTGCTTTGCATAAGGTTTTGAATTTAGAATAGTTCTTTTCTTTATATACAATCATTTTGTGAAATAGTTTGGTATATAAAATGGTTGTGGAAAATAGTTTGTAATAAAATAGTTTGTAAAATAGTTTGAAAATAAAATAGTTTGTAAAATAGTTTGAAAATAAAATAGTTTGTATAAGAAAAATTAAAGAAAATAGTTTGTATAAGGAAAATAAAAGAAAGTAGTTTGAAAAATGGTTTTAAATTAATAGTAGTTTTTCATAAAAGAAAATCCCAATTTAAATTACAAAGATATCCAACCCAACAACTTTCAATTTCAATGCTAAAGCATATCAATAATATTAGAACATAAGATGTACACATGTCATCATTTCGCAACATTACATTCGATCGTTTGCTCGATCACACAAGTTCGCTTTCGAACTAGCATTGTCCATTCAACTTCCCTAATGCGGACTTCGATATGGTTTCTTGACTAGAAAACATCATTCTCCTTGCATAGCCATATACTATGATAGAGAACTCTAGAATCAAACCAAAAATCCATATCAATATTCACCATCAAGAATCGAATGAAAAATTCTAATGCGTAATGGTGTAATTCACCTCAAACTTACGTACTCAAATCCGGATCAAATTAATTATGCGAATAAAATAATATACGCACAACTTACGTATTTATTTCAATTTGATTCATCACAATTATACTTCAACTAAATTCATTATTAATCTCATTGATTAATGAAAGTATCATTTCATACTTTAATATTTGTTTCACATAATTTCTCCATTTAACATATAACATTAATTTATTCATTCTCATAATATTGCTTATATTTCTCTTCGATTTAAATTACATTCATTCCACATGTAATATTTCTCATTTAATATTACATTTATTACCAAATCATTTCATAAGGAATTTTCTTAAGTTTATAACCAAATTATAAAAACATAATTCCTTTTTACAAGACATTGTTCAGGTTTAAAGTTATCACAACTTTATTTATAACCATTTATTATAACATCCGTTTATTTCATAAAATTTACAAGTCATGGTTTTATTTATAATCAATTCACATTAAATTCATACTAATTCAGAAGGTTTTGATTATCCAAAATATCCAAATATTTCATTTTTCAATAGTTGAACTACGGTCAAAAACAACAAAATTCACAACAACAATAATTAGCCAATGCTTTTAAACTGATAAAACGCAACTAATCAACAACAAATGATAATAACTAAATATTACCATTTCATAAATCAAACACATTACAAATAACTATATTAGTTATAAAAATTTAATCCTCTGTATATCATATAATATTAGGAAAAGAATTCATTTCAAAACTTATATAAAACACTTTTATAAAACTAACAAATACACGCTCTCATATATACACTTAGACAACTCATTCTAGGGTATTACTACCCTATCTCTAGTGAGTTAACCCCAACAGGCTAAGGTATGTCTAAACCAAAGCTCTAATACCAACTGTAACATCCCACCCTTTTGGACGATTTAAATCGACAATAAACCACACATGTCAACTAAAATCATTCAAAAGGTAAGACTGTTAATGGGGTAAATAAGAAAATAATAGAAAAGAAGGAAAGATAAAACACAGAATCTCACAGCGGAATGACAAAATATAAAAATCAAATAAACAGTTCATGAAGCTGTTTTACAAATAACATTTGATTACACCTTTACAATACAAATTAGAGTTATACATACAGTAGAAATAAATAAATAATGCAGCGGAACACATGATGTAGTGGAATAATTAATAATAAATAGTAGACTCGTCACCGTCTTCATCCTCCAAAATATAATGGTCTTCAATACACTAAAAAAAGCTCAGACTGACCCGAGCGTAATAAAAAGACAAAACACTCGAGTCAGGACTAAAAGATCTTATGTAAGTCAAATCAAAATAAGTAGAATAGAAATAATACTATAATGGATTCAGAGATGTATAACAGGAATTTCATCTCCTATCAAGTGTACAATGTGGATTTAATTATTTAAAAGATTTCAAACGATTCAAAAATACCAATCTTAATCATTTTAATTAAAATAGATCTGAATTTTAAATTTAAAACTTAAATCTTTCAAATAATTCAATTCTAATAAATAATCCAAATTAAAGAAATTACACGGAAACCAATAACTATATGTCATTTCAACCAGTATCCAAATCAAAATTTCCAAATCAACGGAAACCGCTCGAGTTATCATTTCAATCCATAGTGGTAACAAAGACATATACATAAATAAACATCCAATCATCCAAATGACAACCAATAACATCCATCACAATCCAACATCCAAATCAGCCAATAAATCACAACAATCAATTGATTATCATTATCAGGTGTACAACTTGCAATTTATATTCATTATTAAATAAATGGCAAATTCAATTCAATATAAATTCAAATTTAACTTAAATGACAATCTAATAGTACCAAAAGCAATTAATAAATTTCTAATCACATTATAAATTTAATTTAACTAGCATAAGATAATCTAGTATTCGTGAATGGGTCAAAACACTCACCTTTGATATTTAGAACGCAAAAATCCAAACAAAGATGCCTTTTCCAATAGTCTCCAAACTCAGCCAAACCTATTTTATGTTATTATGAATTCCAATACGAGTCCAAGGGAAGAAACTACGCATGTATCAAAGCTTGTATGAGGAAGATATTCAGGTTATAAGGATATAAAATAAAATAAAAATACATACATATTTAATTCTTAAAATAAGAAACTTTAATAACTCACGTTTTCAAATTTGATGTACCCAAAGCAAAGGCAAGAAGTGGAAAGCCAAAACCATTAAGGCTAATTCTCATTGTTCAATTTTTTTGAAGGCTTCTTGCAAAAGAAGGCAAGGCGAGGAGGAAAGGTACGGATGTGGTTAAGGAAGAAATGGATGCTCACACTTTTTTATTCTTTTCTTTTTCTAAACATAGCTTCAGTAAAATGAATTGGCAGCAATTAAGTAGACGTATAAAGCTATGTTGACATTGAGACTTTGAGTGAAACATATAGATGTCTGATGTTTGAAAAATAAGAAATTTCTAGGGGAAAGAATGATATATGATATAAAGCAAAAGAAGAAAGGGAAGTGACAAATGAAATATGTATGGAAGGGACAAATAAAACAAAACCGTATGATCTAAGTAGATGCTTTGGGAAATAAATAAACAAAACGGAAGAATAGGAAAGGATATAAATTCACGTTTCAATTACATCAAAGAATTGCAATAAAACCAAATGTGGAAATGGTGGCAGGTGTATTGAATAATAAGGAAATGAAGGGACCACTTAGGATCTAGTTAATTGCATGATCCACTCAATTAAATATATTATCACTGAATATACCCTTTTTCACACTCGTTTACACATAATTAACATATAGTAAATAAATTTGAATACAATAACCAGTGTAACATTACAAAAAAATAAAAGATGATCTAGAACTCAAATTCAAGTTTTTTTCTTCTTTCAAAATTATGTTTTTCTCATAGGGGAATTGCACAACCTAAAAAGTCAATTAAATTTAAACTTCAAGATTATTGTTAAAATCACTTATATACAGCCTCAAATGTATACTTAATGACTGTAAAATATTGTTTTAAAATTCAATTTTTTCTTCTTTATATAGAATTATTTTTACCTTAAAAATGAAAATGTTCGTTTTATTTTCATTAAAATGTTCTTTTTATTTTTTTACAATAATGTATGTTTCTTTCGTTAAATCCAAAAATTAATATTAATATTTCTTTTTTTTAAAACTGAAAGATCCCAAATCGACATAATTGTAATAAATTTCAAAATTACACTTATAACGGTTTATAACAAACGTACATTTCTTTCATCAAACGCCATTAATTTCAAATAAATTCTCTTTCCCTTTTATTAGAAGATTCCAAGTCAAATTAACGGCAATAAATTCATTAATTAATTTAAATTCCAACATATACTTATTTTGTTTTTTTTAATCTTATTATTCAATCAATTATCATATTATATATATACTTAACGTTGGTTTACCATTTCATTACCTCAGTCTTCTATATTTATCACTTTAGTTCATATTAACTGTAGCACGTAATTAGATTAACTGCAATTGATTTTCAATTAAATTTCAATGGATTAAATAAATAGGTGATGAATGACAAATGTTACCTTTTACTTACTTAATCGCATTTACAAGATTATTATTAACAACAAATGCTATGACTACTTAAACAATCCTGATTATACTCAATTTTCCATTAATTTCATATAATTTCCCCTTTTATATAACATTTAATTAATTTCCCTATTTCAACTTATCATCAAATAACGTTACAATTATTTTAATCACTAACATACAATTCCAACATTGAACCCAACATTCAATTGCCTTAATTCAATTAATTACCCATTCAATATTAAAACGATAAATTAATGAGAAAATAGTTAATACAATCGTTTATAATAATAATTCATACCCCTTATCTTATTCTTTACAACAAGGGTTATAATTTGCTTACCCAAAAAGGTTTTATATTCAATATTAACCTATTTCAATTAACTACATACAAGTTCACCATCTACATCATTTAATTTATTTCATTACTTACAATCATAACCAAGTCAACCTACAATGTATTTCAATTAGTTTGAAATTACTTTCAATATTTATCAGTAGCGTTCAGACAACACCACTGATTTCATATTCAATATTAGCCAATTCTAATTGATTACATATAATTTCAACGTTCAATGTATTTCCTTATTTTTAGTTATAACTAATTATAACCTTAAAGTCACTTCAATTAATTGGAAATTAGATTAAAATAGTTAGCAATTACCTTATATTAACATTACTAATATAACATTCTAGTTATTCTTCTCCTTGTAACATCAATTTTTTTAGTTTTATTTCAATATAAAATTATAAAATATTATTTAATTAATGTTTTAATAATCGAAAATTATGGGTCGTTACAGCAAGTGAAAGGAGATCAACAGAAGCCAGCCGGTTTGTTACAACCTTTGGAGATTCCGACATGGAAATGGGAAATGATTTCAATGGACTTCATTGATGGTCTGCCTAGAACTAAGAAGGGAAATGAAGGACTACGGGTGATTGTGGATCGTCTAACCAAGAGCGCCCATTTTATACCAGTTAAGGCAAACCGTAGCTTCTTTGGCAGAAATTTTCTTGAAAGAGATTGTGAGATTGCATAGTGTTTCAGTCAGTATTGTTAGTGATCGAGATCCTATCTTCACCAGCAAATTCTAGGAGGCGTTGCAATCAGTTTTGGGAACTAGTTTGAGATTAAGTACAACATATCATCCACAAACAGATGGTCAAACAGAAAGGCTTAATCGAATTCTAGAAGATATGCTGAGAGCCTGTGTATTAGATTTTGGAGGATCATGGGAGGACCATCTTCATCTAGTGGAGCTCTCTTATAATAACAGTTATCAAGCAAGTATCAAGATGGCTCCTTATGAAGCATTGTATGGAAGACCGCGTAGATCTCCAGCTTGTTGGATAGAGTCGAAAGACCGTATTGTACTTGGACCAGATCTGATCCGAGAAGTATCTGCTAAAGTCGAGCTTATCAAGAAGAGGATGAGACCTGCTCAGGATCGACAAAAGAAATATGCTGATAAAAGACGAAAACAATTGGAGTTCGAGATTGGTGATTTAGTCTTTGTCAAAGTTTCCCCTATTAAAGGAGCTGTAAGATTAGGGAAGACAGGGAAACTCGCTCCGAGATACATTGGTCCGTTCTGAGTTCTCAAGAGGATTGGTGCTGTAGCATACAGGATTGAATTGCCAGTCCGGATGGCTGGAATTCACAATGTTTTCCATGTAAATATGTGCACGATCCATCTCTTATTGTGGAGCCAGCTGTGCAGGAAGAATTAGAAGTTGAGCCGGACTTATCAGTTGTCCGACATCCTGTTCAGATTGTTGATCAAGATGAAAGGCAACTCAGAAACAGGATAGTGAAGCTCGTTAAAGTCCAATGGAGTGAGGATCCCAGAGATTGTACCTGGGAGACTCTGGATAGCTTTAGGAAGGCTTATCCGGATATGTGTCCGGATAGCTAGTGGTGTTTGTATTGAATGTATCATTGTTTGGATGTTTTTTTTGTTGATTTCTTATGAATGGATGTTATGTATGTTTGAAGTGTTGAATAAAATAAAATTTTGGATTATCTTTTGTTTAAATTTCGGGGACGAAATTCTTTTAAGGGGGGGGGGGGGGAATGTGATATCCCGGAATTTCACACCCAATTTAAATATGATAATCTATATAATAAACTAATTTAAATTGATAAATTTGTTATTTTATTCAACATCAAATAAATGAATTGTAAATATACATTTATTCTAATTAAAACTAATACATATATAAGGGTAATGAATGTGTCAAATTGTACTCTTATCAGATTTGATTTTGAATTGAATTTTAAAAAAAACTTAAATTAAATTTGAATTGATAAATTACAAGATTTAAAATATGTTAATTTTTATTCTAAATTTTACTTTGAATTTTAAGAAATATTCTCATGATTTTATTTAAGATATAACATTTGTTGTATATTCATTCTTTAAGGAAAATTGAATTTATAGGAATTTAAAAATGAATTTATATAAGAAAAATCAATTAAGAAAAACATTTTTAATTCTTTTTGCATGGAATTAACACTTGTTAAACATTTAAATCCTACTAATAACATGTGTTAGAGAATTAAGCCATATAGTGACAAGTGTCATAATTTAAGTTTATTTTCTATAAATTTTATAAAACAAATTTTTATAAAAGATATTTCTTATGCTTCCAAACATATTTTCTCATTTTTATTAAGCAAGAAATTTTTACACTCTTCATTTCCAAATCTAAAAATCTTCACTTCAATTATTGATCAAAACTCAAACTCCTTTCCAAAATCTAAACCTACAAAGAAATTTCTGTGATAAAAATCTGCATTTTCATATCACTTTTGAAACTGCAATATAGACTCCTGCAATCAGCCAAATTCTGAAACAAATCTCAAGTTTTTATCACTTATTAATTCAAGATTTGAAGCATCATCAAAGTTAAGCAAGCAATTTCAAGAAGTGGGAAGAAAAAACCTACAGTTCATTCATATTTTTTCCAGCAGCTTGAGTCTTAACAACAAAAACTCGTGTGTAAATTTTAATCAAAATTTTAAGTATAAGGATCTGTTGCATGTGAAAGCTAGTTATGAAAATGTTTGCATGTTATTTATTTTGTGAAATAATTGTTTATAGATTTAAATTTTACTGTGTATGTTTAAAATGCAACAGTGGTATTCTGTATCTTCAAGATTCTGAAAAATTTAAACAAAAAGTCAAATTTATATGAAATAAAACATTGTTAGGTTGGAATAATCAATACAGAAGTTTGATTCATTAGGAATTAAGTGTTAAAAAAATAAATTTGCAAATGAAACAGTTAAAATCTGCAGAAAGTAAGGTATGCAGTAAAAATAAAAATTTATATCATGAAAATCATGTTCGAATTTTAATGAATCAAATTTATATCCTAAATCTACAATACATAATATGAATTTTAAGATAGAAATCAGAATTTTAAACTTAAAGTTGAAGATGGATTTTGGAAATAACTGAAATTGGGGCTTTTGTCAAATTCTTGTGACTGGGTTGTTTATAAGCTTTGAAATTTGAATCGAAGCTGTGTTAAATGTTATTTAACACTAGAAAAATAAAGGTTGAATTTATCATGCAACACAGAATTTAGAATTTTGATTTTTAGGGTTTGTGCTCTGTGTTTCTTTCGAGTTGAGTAGTTCGATTTTGTGAAGCATAGAGATGACCGAGTTACGACCGGCTTGGGGTGGAGATGTGTTAGGGTTGTGCGAGTGCATGGCCAGAGTTTGGAGGCGAATGGTGGTCGGCTTGCCGTGGATGATGGATTTTTCCCTGGCGACTGTAGTATTGAGTTTGGGTTCGAGCAACCCATTTTGCGTTCGAGCTTGAGTAGGTGAGTTTTGGGGTTTGGGATTGGGTCATGGGATGATTTGGGGTTTGCGCGAGATGTCGGCGACGGCGGTGGAGGCGCCGGAGCATCGTGCATGTGCACGGGGTGCGTTGCTGTGTCAGTGGCGGTTGTTCGATGCGAGTGTGTTTTGGAGTCGAAGCCGTACTCGTATTTTTGGTTGTGGGTCTCGTGAGTGCGCTCGGGTGAGTGGTTGTAGCTCGAGTGTGTTGTTGGGTTCAGGTAGATGAAGAAGGGTAGGGGAGATGGAGTATAGGGTTGTGATTAGCTTGGGTTTTGGTCGAGTTTAAAACAAAATAAATGAAGTCAAGTTTTAAACTTGTTTTAAATTTCAATTTTGTTTTAAGTTTAAACCTTAACACTTTATATTCTCACTACTTTATAAAGTGTCAAATATTTTATTTCTAAAGTAATTCACATTTTATTAGTTGAGGTTTTGAAATGATTTTACATCTTTAAATCTAACTTTTTAAAAAGGTAATTAGTTCTAATAAATTGAAATATTTAAATATGTAAGAGTTTTTAATGATGAATGAAATTGTTTGGATTTGAAAGTTAATTAAATTTTGAAATTAAAGTTTACTTTAATTAATTAGTAATTAGGGTTGGAATTAATTAATTAATTTAGGTCAACTAATTTGTTAAGATTTAATTAATTACTTATGGACTATTTAATGGATAATTAAGGATTAAATTAAATAACAATTAATAGATTATTAATTTATTTATTAATTAATTTAAGATTAATTCATAAGTGATTAATAACTGATTAATTAAATGATTAATGATTAATAAATTAGTGATTAAGAAGTTAATTAATTAATTGATTAAGAGTTTATTAATTAAGTAATTAAACATTAATTAATTTATAATTAATAGTAAATTAATTAATGGTTAAGATTTAATTAAATAAATAATTAAGGTTAATTAATGAATAATCAATTAACTAATTAAGATAAATTAATTTGTGATTAATTAAGAATTAATTCAGGTTAATTAATTATAATTAAGGGCTAATTAATAATAAATTAAGGAATGATTAATCCTAAATCAAATTTTAATTAATAAATAATTATAGTAATTAATTGATAATTAAATAAAGATTATTAATTAATTAAGGATTAGTTAATTAATAATGGAAATAATTAAGAGGTGGTTAATAAATTAAAAGTTGTGATTAATTAATTATTGTTTGGTTAAGCAAAATTTAGTAATAAATTCTTAAGTAATTAGTTTAATTTAAATTAATTAAATTAATTATAATATGAATTAAAGTAGCGCTTGCTTATGGATGATTGTTTGAATTCATATATGAATATGGTTGATATCTGTTGAATGATAGTTAAGATATATTCTGTGATGAGATATTGTATATCTGTGATAGATATTGGTTATTATCTGTTGATAATGCTGTGTGATGTTATATTTAAAACTGAATTGAATTGTTTAAATCTTTAAACAACTTGGCCTTTAAGACACGTTTGGATTTCGATGAGACCGGGATCGGGAATCGAATTGATTTTCGAAAACCACATCGATCCAAGTTAAACGTTAGGTCGTGACGTCTCAAGTGAGGATCGAGATGGAGTTTTAGAGTGCAAGGGTTATTGTCGTTAACTCTGAGGGTGATTCCAAAATGAGTGTAACGAAATAACACCTTCGGTTTCGTTCGAACCCAGAACGAACTTGTGTGGATTGAATGTTTTAAGAACATCGTCAGGAGGACGATGAGCATTCTAAGAGATGTGTTCTCTAAAGGTAATCGTAGCCTCAAGCCTCATCAACCTGGAATGGCTAAAACAGGGGAGGTGCAGCAAGGCTTCGTGGGTAGCCCCCACTTGAGAGTGAGATTTACCCCTGTCTAGAAGTCCCTTATTTATTCAGCTGTGTGGGCAGTTGTTGGCCACAACTGCGGGGTTGTCTTGTTCGGAACTGTCCAGTTAGGGATGGGTCCGGCCTTGTGTTGCAGGGGATCAGGAGTGGTCCTTGGTACGGTGATCTAAGCCCCGTACTGTGACGGGCGGTACCCCAGTCGCCCTGCCATTGATGGAAACTCATTTTCCCTACGAGACCCTACGGTTTTGATTGTATTTCCCACTTTCGTGGCTAGTAGCTGGAATTTAATCATGTAACAATTTCGGCTATTTTCTATTTACTTGAAAACCCTGGACCCTATTATAATATCACTGAATTTCCTATCAAATGTTTTGGTTAGCGTAAGGTAAAAACTTACCCGTGTTTATTTGTGGGGAGTCTTATGTGATACCTTTTGTTTCAAAATGATTTTAAAAGTTAAACAGCTTTAACTGATTTACTCAACCAGACTCATGTCTGACCTGGAGTTTATTTTGTTTTTCATAAACTCTTGGATACTCAAATTTTTATGAGTAGCCAAGTGATTAGGTTTGGATTAGCATATGTTTTGGAAGCTGTAGCTGGAGTCCAGACGTACCATCTATCTATATTCGCTGTGGTGACATTTTGATGTTGTGTTTTGAGTTGTATGGGTTGGAAAAAAACTCTTATGGATGTCAGATGTAATGGAGTAGTATTATTTTGTGTACTCTGATATGTAAACTTATGTAATAGATATGTGTAATATTATATTTTGTTCGTTTCCGCTGTGAGATTCTGATTATTGTCGTTTCTTTTCTTTCTATCTTTCTATTTCTATCTCTTTCTTTTCTTATTGATGATACGTCTTTCTGGATATTGAAAACGGGTCGTCGCAATAGATATCGATATACATCAGAGATAAGATACAATAAAATAGCAGCAGAAAGAACACCAGCAGCGAACTATAACTCTAAGATAGTCTTCAAGGAAGAATTCCAGCAGCAACTCGAATCAACATCATGATACACTAAGACAAGCAAGTCTCGTCCACATCCAAAGATTGAACTAGCTCCAGATAATCAACTAATCCTAACCATTTGAAAAACCCAACTCTAGACTGCTCGTGTGGAAAATAGTGAGCACACAGAGTTTAGGAAAAGAACAATAAACTCTGTTTCAGTCATGGGACTGGTATGAGTAACAAAAACAGTTTGGTCTTTAAAACAAACAACAAAAGAATTTAAAAGGAATCCACAATGCTTCTTAGAAAATGAAACTACCATAAGACCTCCCGCCACACACACAATGCAAACGCAGAATTGGAGGAGATTTCTTCTTATGATAGTCAAACATGCTTAATACGAGAAAATTTCTAATATTATTATAATAAGTGCTCGGTGGAAACCATTTCGAAAGTAGAATATAAATCTTAGCCAGCATAGGTACCATTATATTATGCCCGCTATAGCTACCATTTTAAATGGCAGGTTCTACAACTAAAACCGTACAAGGCTCGTATTGTTTTGTTTGGATTTTCCAACAAATGGTCGGGCTAAGGAACTTCCCACAGTCCATGGGACCGCCTCTGGCAAGACGTCCCGAGAACTTAACCAACTCTCTGCCAACACAAGGCTGGGTTACCTTTGTAACTAGGTAACTACTTCTCGAGCATGCCACTCCCCGGTCCTTTGGGACCTTTATCCGAGGCGCCTCTAAAGCAACAACCACACAGTAAATGAGATTGGAGCCACCACATAGGTAAATATATGGGCTCCATACCATGATACCACCCTTTACCGCAAGGGAATGACACACCCTAACGGGCGCGACCCTCATAACCTTGCCTTATCTTTCCTGTTTTGACCATTTCCGGGCTGTGAGGTCCTGATGCAGTATCGTCCACAAAGCTACGCTTTATACAAAAGCCATGCTTTAATCACAAATGATCAACAAATGATCAACATACAGCAGCACTCAGCATGTCACACTACCAAATTGGGAATATATCGCTGATAACCTTCAACTACATAACATATGAGCTCGTACGTCTCAGAGAATGGTGTTAAGCTAAGAGAATAAATCCTCCGCCACCAACAGATATGTATTTGAAAGAAATCTGCTTTATATCTCAAAGTGTAGTGTCAGACATGTAACCATACAAGTCTATCCCGGGTTCGAACAGAACCGAAGGCACTTTCGAAGAAGCCCTTGCAAATCCGGGGATTCACAATCCCGATCGGACTTCCCATCACTTAGGGAATCTCTATATCGGCGCAACTCAGTGCAGAGACAATCGATAGATCATCCTATCGCTCTCGCAAATACCCGGTCTTCACCACATGTCTTCAAATGCTATCCATATACGTCGTATCACTATTCGGAATGGGTTATATGACACAAAGGTCCTCTTCCGGCTAAACCGAATAATGAGCGCAATATTTAAAATATATGGATATGGGATTTCAGTTAAGTCACCACTTAATAGAAAACCAAAACTTTCTTTCAAATGGTTAAACAAATTTACCATTTCAAATCTTTAAACAAAAAGATGTATTTCACAAAGTTTCACCCAGGTTTCACAAAGATTCATTTACACCGCTTCCAAAACGATTCCATTTCAAAATTGGATTAACTCGTCAAATCTTTAAATCAACGATTTAATTGATAGCTTTCAAAATAATTTACAATCTAATTCTTTTATAATATAAAAGATTCACCCTTCAAAATTCTCTTCGATTTCAAAACAAAGTTCAATCATCTTCACAAAGGTCAATTTATTGTAACGAGTCGGATTTTGCCCGCTCAAAAATCGACATCCATACTTCAAATCGTACTCGAATGTCATAGATTCGACCGTTCAAATCCGATTCGCCGGAGCTTATAACAATCATTAAGTAAATAACACTGCGGAAAAAAAGAATAATACATTGATATACAGCTTTGATACAATATCTGATACAACAGATGATCCAATAGATATCAATATACATCAGAGATATGATACAATAAAATAGCAGCGGAAAGAAAATAGATAACATTTAACAGCGGAACAAATAACTCTAAGATAGTCTTCAACGAAGAACTCCAAATCGGAACTGTAACTCCTTTTCCAAGAATCAATCCAGCAGTAGCTCGAACCACCAATAACGATGCACCAAGCTCAGCAAGTCTGGTGCGATCCAAAGACTGAACTAACTTCAGATAATCTACTAAACCTGACTATCTGAAAAACCCAACTCTAGACTGCTCGTGTAGAAAATAATGAGCACCCAGAGTTTAGGAAGGAAACAATAAACTCCGGATCAGTCGTGGGACTGGTGTGAGCAACAAAACAGTTTATCTGTTAAAAACATTCAACAAAAGATTTTCAAAGTCAATTCGCAATGCTTTTGAAAAATGAGACTACCATAAGCCTCCCGCACACACACACAATGCAAACGCAGAATCGGAGGAGATTTCTCCTTATGATAGTCAAAGATGCTTGATACGCATTAAAAGGACATTTGATATTATTACTAGTGCATAGTGTAGGGGAAATTTATTTCGAAAGTAGAATATAAATCTTAGCCAACATAGGACCATTATCGTATGCCTACTATAGCTAACTATGTTCAATAGCAGGTTACCGCCACATTCCATAGCAGGCTATACAACTAAAACCGTACAAGTTTCGTATTGTTTCTTTGGATTTCCAACAATGATCAGGCCAAGGAACTTCCCATTGCCACATGAGAATGCCTCTGGAAAGACATCCCCGAGAACCAAACCGGAACTCTGCCAACACAAGGCCGGGTTACCCCTAACTGGGTAACTACTGACACGAGCACGCCATTCCCCGATCGTAAATGACCTTTCTCACGGGATCCCGAAAACCAACAACCACAAAGTAATAAATTTGTAGTAACCACATAGGTTAAATATCTGGGCTCCATACCATGATACAACCTCTATCCAGAAGGAAACGTACATACCCTAAAGGGTGCTACCCCTCATAACCTTGCCGCATCTTTCCTGTTTTGACCATTTCCGGGGTGTGAGGTTCGACGAAGTCACGTCCACAAAAACATACTTTATACAAAAGCCATGATTTGGGTCAACAAATGATCAACACAATGATCACTAAGATAGACGATCAAATAAACGATCCTATCACAATAATCAACACAATGATCATTTCAGCAACACTCAGCATGTCACATTACCAAATTGGGAATATATCGCTGATAACTTCAACTATATAACCTCTGAGCTCGTACGTCTCAGAGAAGGGTGTTAAGCTAAAAGAATAAATTCTCCGCCACCTACAGAAATATATTTGAAAGAAATCGGCTTTATATCTCAACTTGTAATGTCAGACATACAATCCATACAAGTCTGTTCCGGGCTCGAACAGAACCGAAGGCACTTACAAAGAAGTCCTTGCAACCCGGATATTCACAATCCCGATCGGATTTTCCATCACTTAGGGAGTTTCTATACCGGCGCGACTCGGTGCAGAAACAATCGATAGGTCATCCTATCGCTTTCGCAAATACCCGGTCTTCATCACCGGTCTTCAAATGCTATCCATAACGTCGAATCACATATTCGGAATGGGTTATACGACCCAAAGGTCCTTTCCCGGCTAAACCCGAATAGTGAGCACGATATTTAAAAAACAAATGGATAATGGGATTTCAATTAAGTCACAACTTGTTACCCAAAACTTTTCTTCAAATGGCTTAACAAATTACCATTTTCAATCTTTAAACAAAAACATTCCTTTTCACAACCTTTAACGGTTTAAACAATTTTCACATTTTAATCTTTTAAACAAAAGATTCATTCACATATTTTCCAAATCAATTTTCATTTCAATTTGATTTAACTCGTTAAATCTTTAAACCAAAGATTTAACTTATAGCTTTCAAAACAATTTCATTTCTATTTGATTTAAACAAATCATCCATTTAAATCTGTTAAAAATAATAGATTTAATTCATAGCTTTCAAAAAGAATTCATTCATAACTTAGGAAAATCATTTCTCTATTCAATCTTGAAATTCCCCTAATTAACTGGAATCTCAGTTCTTATCTAAAAGTGTTTATCATTTGAAAACAACAGTTTTCATTTTGGAAATCTGATTCATTTATACGAGTTGAAATCCTTGAGTTAAATTCAAATTCCCAAAAATAATACTTTAAAAGTGGTTTAACTCATAATGACTAGTATAATATCATTAATCCCTAATTTCAAATTACTGAATTCAATTTCAAGTATTGAATTTAAATTTAAACCAACTTATTTAAATTCCAAAACTTAATCAAGTAATTTAAAAATAATAAATTCTATTTTGAAATTCCATTCCAAAAGCTTTTCACATTTATTCCGATTCCATTTCCAAAACATTTGAATTTAAAAATTCAAATTTAACTATTTCAAAAATCTGCGACTTAATCGATTTCC
This sequence comes from Allium cepa, assembly GCA_030765085.1. NCBI lineage: Eukaryota > Viridiplantae > Streptophyta > Magnoliopsida > Asparagales > Amaryllidaceae > Allium > Allium cepa. The sequence continues at coordinate 927,486,384 of CM060939.1, forward strand.
TCGTGAAATCCATATTTGTGTGTGTATGGTGTGGTCCAGGGGTTTTAACACACAATAGTGCAACATCATTTCAATCATCACAGATTAAAACACAGAAATATAGTTGATAAGCGGTATAAACTATAACGCTTATATTTGATAAGCGATATAACCCATAACGCTTATCTTTTATTCACAGAACACAGATATATATATCACAGATAATAATTACATTTATCTCACATCATAACACAAATTAGGATATATCACAAAGCATCAATATCAGGGATATCAGACAAATTAATTATTCAGTCAAGTTCAAACATTCACAAGTGAATTTATTAATCAACTTATTAATTTAAATCAGATGTATCAATTCTTAATCCGGGTTAATTATCATAATTTAATCACAAATTATTTGAAATAAATCTTTCTTCCAAATCTATTAGTTAACCCTTAATTATTAACTAATCATTCTTAAATCAATGAATCAATTAATCTTTAATTTTTAAATTAATCTTAATTTAATTGCCATTATTAATTAATCCTTTAATTATTCACAAAAAATTATGTTCTGATTTAAAAATCATCATTTAATAAATTACATTCACAAATTATCTATTAATTACTTCTCTAAGCAATTAACTCTTCAAAACTATCAAATGATTATTCTGAATAAATTAACTTAAGAAATTTAATTTGAACAATTCGATTAACTCCATAAATTACACCGAATATTTAATTTCACAATTATTGTTATTAAGTAATTATACTTAATAGTTCCACAATTGATTATTATGAAATAAATCAAACTAAATTTATTGTTAAAATTTATCACATTAATTAATGCTTTTCAAATAAAATCTTAGTTAATGGTCTTTATCGATTATTAAATTTCTTAAATTACCATTCCAAAGAAATTTCTTATATTTAATTTTAACATCTGATTTAAGATTAGTTCCAGGTTCTACTTTTAAATTCAATTTGTTTAAATGTCATTTTCAATTTCAATTCTATTTTAAATTCAAATTCTTTAATACACTTAATTGCGTTGAAATTATTAAACCAAATTGAATTTAAAACTTTATTTTATTTACAAACTAGATTTCAATTCAATTTGAATTTTTATTTACATTTTGATTTAAACCTCAGCTTAAAACCTTGTTTTAAAATTTAAATTTTTGTTTTGAATTCCTGGAAGATAGGTTCAGGTAAAACCTGAAACCAAACCTTATACTCGAGACCCCTCTTCCTTGCTTCGAGTCAATCTGCAAAAATCTCGAGCACGTCTCGAGTTCCCCCCTGCTCCTTTTCTTTCGCGTTTCCTTCTTCTTCTTCTTTTTTTTATTTTTTTCTTTCTTCAGATCCAAGTGTGCACGGTGCACATGCACCGTTGCCTCAACCTCCTCCGGCCATCCACACGAACCTCAACACGACGCCTTCCATCACCAGATGCCATCACGATCAACCAAAAACCATCACCACGCCCAAACCAAAATCTAGCAGTAAAAACCAAAACCTGGAAACACAAGAACCCAAACCTTCCCAACCTGTCAACGAGTCGTTCTCCCCACCTCGGCCACTTGAACTCGCCAAACTCCAGCCATGAACTCGCCTCCGACCATGCTACCACCTTCCCAAACCTCGTGCAACTCGATGCACAGTTGAAGACGCGGTGGTCAAAAGTTCAATCACCTCAAAAATTAGGGCTACCAACTTCAAATCACTGCCCCCATCGCCACCGCCACCGTTGGCACCTCCAACCATTTTTCCCACCACACCCATCAGCTCCTCCTCCACCTTGAACAAACCCGACACCACTAGTTCATCGCGTCGCCGGAAATCGGCCAAAGTGCAAATTTCGTTCATTATTGAACTGCTCGGAAAACTCGACACTAAAAATTACCAAACATATCTTAAAAATCATTGTTTTAGGTAAGGATTCAAGCTACATGCTTGGATCAATGTTTTATGAAATTTGAAATTTCCCAAATTTAGAGTTTCATCTGTAAAAACTAAATCTTTCCTCTTGTATACATTTATACTTCATGAGATTATTTTTAGATCATAGTTCTTATTTAAATACACAACTTTGCTTTAGATATCAAGGCTTGAAAGTGATTAGAAATGGAGGATTGAAGTTATTTCTATTTGGTTCATCCTGAACAAATAAATAAAAACAGACATCTCAATACTGTCAAAATAGTTTCATATACACAGTGTCAAAACAAAGAAGATATTCAACATCCATAATAAACATAAATCATTCACTGGTCATAGCTTAACATAAAATTTATATTATGTTTACTCACCTGGAAGAAGATGACACAGAGCTCCTCTGTTGAAAAACTGTAGGCTTGCTGAGTTGATTTGTATTGTTGTTTTGTTTTTGTTCAAGTGGTTTCTCATTTCAGTTTTACTCAGCTTTTGTAAGTGAACTAACTGATATGAATTTTGTTTAAAGTATGGAAAGAAGCTACTAGTTGATATCACTTTGTACAGGTGATAGAATAGTGTTTGTACAATACTAGTCATGCTTGCATTATAATGTTTTATGTATATAAATGAAGATTTGTGTACAGGGGAAGGTATAAGCAAGTCATGGCTGAAGATACTTTGTTCCCATGCTTCCTATTCTTTTATGTTTTGCACAGTTCTTTGTTTGTTTATGCATTTATTATATTTGACTTCTTTTGCATTTGAATATGAAGTTTTGTTTGTTTGTATTTTTATTTTGTACTTCATTAGCTTGTTTCATACCCTACATGTTTACTCAATCTGCACATTTATCTTCTTTTGTTTGTTCATAGATATAAAGTTGAATATTACTTTGTTTATATTTTCACTTGCCTGCATTTTTATTTTTCAAGTTTAGACTTTGTTATTTCATTACTTTGCTTTGAGTACTTTGTTTGTTATTTAGCAATACTTTTTCTTTTGTTTATTTTGCATGTTTATGATAATAGGTTTAGCTAATGTATTGTTATGTATGTACAGTTTATTATTTTAGTTATGTTTTGTTTGTACTTAATTTTGTATTTTACTTTATTTATTTGTTTTCTGGTTTTGCTTTATTTTATTTACTTTGTATTGTAGCTTCATAGATATGTCCACTTATTTTACTTTATTTATGTTTGATAGATTTCTATTTTATTTTACTTCATGTATATATTATAATAGTAGTTCTAATGATGTTTGTTTCTTAACTAATTCGTTTACATACTTATATTTCAGTTTTGAACATATTTATACTGCATTTATTTTCATATTTTAAAGTTGTTATATTTATTTCTATTCATTTCTAAAACCATTTATTCGAGATTTTATTTCAAATCCAATATATACATATATATTCACATATATACAAATATATGTAAATTTTCAAATCAATTTGACTTAATATATTTTATATTTGAATTCGGGGAAACTCGCATCATTAAAAATCAATTTTACAATTTTTAATTCAAAAATTCATTTAAATTATCAATTTAAATTCATAAAAATCTGGGGTCGTTACATTTATAGTCTTCCAACTATTTACATTTCCATTTAAAACTTGAAATCGTTTTAACACAAATTAAGGATTCATTCCTTATATGAAAGCTTTGTTATTTGGAAACAAATAGTTTTCGTTTTAGGAAAAACTGATTACAAATTAAAGCCATTCAAGTTTAGAACTTGAATTCAAATTTACATTTCCAAAACCACACTATTTAAATGGTTAAGATCCATATAAACATCTTTATGACTTGTATAATGTTTTAAACCAAAATTCCAAGTTATTAAATTCAATCTCGAACATTGAATTCAAATTTAAATCGAATTATTTAAATTCCAAGGTTTATCAAGTTATTTAAAATAACTTTTATTTTTGAAATTCATTTCAAAAGTTCTTAGTTCAAAATTCAAAACTATTTTGGATTCAAGAATTCAATTTCTAAATTTGATACAAATCTGTGACTTAACCGATTTCCTCGTGAAATCCACATTTGTGTGTGTATGGTGTGGTCCAAGGGTTTAACATAATAGTGCAACATCATTCAATCATCACAGATTAAAACATAGAAATATAATGATAAGCGATATAAACTGTAACGCTTATCATCCATTCACAGATTTACAGATAATATACAAATGTAAATAATGAATAAACCATACACAGCTCAATCCACAGAACAAAATATCACAGATCAAATAGGACAATCAATTCAAGGCGTCTCATACAATACGATCATTCATAAGTAAGGCCAAGCATTCAATAGTCATTTATAAGTAGGATTAATTAATCGTTGTAATCCTAATCAATTCAATTTATTTCTAAGTAAATTAATTACTTACGAATTAATTACCCAATCTTGATTAATTAATTACAAATCATTTGATATCAATTAATTTATCAAACACTTCAATAGATTTAATTATTCTTAATTAATCATGTTAATTTAATTACTTAATAATCTCTAGTTAATTATCTTCATTAACTAATAACATTTCCTTAATTACTTTCTCAAGAAAATTATCTTGGATTAATTCATCATTAATCATTTCTAATTATAAATTAAATCTAAATTACTTATTTATAAATTAAATAAATCATTCTTTAATTACCATATTAATTAAATCATTTTATTACCTTAATTATCTCTAAGATAATTAATTTCTTTATTAATGACTTCATCAATATTTTAAGTGTATTTCTATCATTACACTTTAAATCTTAAATTCAAATTAATTTAAAAATACACTTAATCATTCATGTTATTTAGAACAATTTAAAATTCAAAAAAACTTCTTTTATTACAAAACTAAGATTCAAATTTAGATTGAATTCCAGATTTAAACTTTGATTAAATATTTGTTAGAAGTCATTTCTTTATAATTTTCAAATTCCACTTTAAATTCAAATTCTTTAAAACATACTTTAATTGCTTAAACTCTTTTATTTAAAACAATTATAAAGTTAATTTTTTTTAACTAAGTTTCAAACTTGGACTTGAGTTATGTTGAAATGATACTTTGGTTATAAAAGAAATTTAAAAGAACTTAAATCAAACCTCTTTGTATTCACATATCTAAAGCATAACTTTATGTTTAAATTAATTTAAACATTTGAATTCATAAAAAGAAAACTAGAATTCAGATTTAGGTGTGAAGTTCAGGTTTCAAGATTTGGTTTAAATTCCTTCTTTACAAATTCAAATTCCAATTCAAGTTCTTTTAAATTACACTTAACTACTTAACATCTCAAGTTATTAAACAATTTAATTTTTTTTTAAACTTGATTCATTTACGAACTAAGTTTTTCAGACAACTTGAATTTATTCTTTAAACTTTGCTTTAAATCTTGTTTCAAATTTTAAATTAAACTTAGAATCTGAAACAAATCAGGTTTTTAAAACCTGATACCACCCAAGTAAAATAACCCGAGCTCCCACTATACTGCTTCAAGCCAACTCCTCGTTACTTCGAGTAACGCGCGATGCAACATGAGAAAAGACCCGAGAGAACAAGACCCACCCCAACATTAATTCAACACAGAGATCTCATGTTTCCAAGAAATGAACTCCGTGGACGTGCACGTGTACCCCGCCATTGACCGGCTTCTGGCATCCCCGCGGCGTCGAGCACGTCGCCGATCGACTCCAGAACGAGCTCCAACCACCTGAACCCTTCCTCCACCTCGAAATCGAGATTCGAGTTGAAATTCGAAACCTAGAACATTTAAACCCATTGCATCCCCACCTGTCAACACGACTTCTTCGGCGCTCCAATCACCGGAGGCTACCCTACTCCGGCCGTACCCTCGTCCCCCTCTCCTCTACCAAAACCCAAAGTCGCATGACACTCGATCGCACGACGGCGTAGAACGAATCAAAAACATTAGCCCTTCCCAAACTAGGTTACCAGACTTAAACCCCTCGCCGCCGCTACCACAACCAACTGCACCACTATCCACCATTTTTCCCTGACCCACCGAAGACTCCTCCACCTCCAGTCCAAGTCCCGACCCCTTTGATCAATGAGACCGACCTTGGCGACCCAAAATGCAAAAATCGAACAAACCCTTACTACTCCCTATCCCTATCTCTAAAAATCATGATACAACATCATGTTATTGTATACCGATTCATCTTGCATGCCTGAAACTATAAATTAAGAAGTTCGAAAATTGACAAATCTTAAGTTTGTTCAGATAGTTTGGGTTTCCAGAGACCATTTTAAGTTGTTTTGACTTAAACAAATTTTTTTAAAACTTAGTTTATAATGATACAAACAACTTTTGTTTAAGTTTTTAAGTTCCAATAGTTATTAAATTAAGAGAAGAAAAATAATTGCAAAAACCTGAGTTTAAATGAAAACAGGACAAAAGTATCAGGTGTTACAGTTTGCATTCATCTAGATATCAACATATATACACATTTCCAGATATTTCTATGCAACTAATTTCCAATATTTAAGGTTTAAAAGTGAAAGTTGCTCACTTTCCAAACCATGGTTCCAGAAATGACAATGCTTTGAAACATGCTATTGAAATTGCCAGCTGAAGTTTTCTTGATCCTGGTTTGTATTGATGTTTATAAACTAAAGTTTGTTTTAGTTTGAGATAACATTACTTCGGGTTTGCTTCCATTTTTACTCAGTTGTGATAATCAAATTGAAGTGAAGATTGATGCATATAAAAAGAAGTATGTAGTATATTATTTGTACCATAAGCATGCTGAAGATGCTTGCATTAAATGCATAAAGTATGTTGCATTTATTGTTAAGTACACTATGTTTTGTTTTCTAGATATTTTAATCTACACATGGTGGCTGATATCTTTGCATTTCGGCTGAGATAATTTGTTTGTGTTAGAGATGACATTCCTTTGTCTTGTTTTGTTAGCTTATACTTTCTTCTTTTATTTGTCTGTACCGATACTTTCTACTTAGATATTTTTTTTTCTTTCCTTTGCTTTAACATGGTGGCAGCATTTATTATGTTTGTTTTATTTATTTTCTGAAATGACCTGTTTTTTCTTTTATTAATATTGTTTGTTTCTATTTGTATTATGATATTAAAATCATATCTTTACTTTATTTTGTATAAACTAAATATTTATTTATTTTGTAACATAGATGAATTTCTAGATTTTTATTTTAAATTTTAGCAGTTAATTATTTACTTTATTTTTATCATTATCATTTGTCTTTAAACCATTTAGTTAAAATTTAACTCAAACTCAATGCATGTACATATATACATATATATTCAAATTATAATAATCCATTTACTTGAAATTTAAATCCAAATCACATATGTACAATATTTAAATTCATATTTTTTAATATATTTTCTATTTGAATTTAGGGAAACTCGAATCAATTTACTAATAAATTTTATAGTTTTTAATTCAAAAATTAATTTAATTATCAATTTAAATTTAGTAAAAATTCGGGGTCGTTACAGACTTCCCCCTTAAAAGAATTTCGTCCTCGAAATTACACAACTCGTTTCAGAATTATACACGCACTGAATAGACCAACGACAACTCAAACCATACTAGTAAACACATGGATTCTTACGGGTAATTCATAATATATATCTTATATTAAGTACTACTCATAATATTCGTACATATGTTATAGTCATACATTACTCAATTAACAACCAACATTTACCACGGTTCTAAATCCAAAACACGTACATAAACACACCCTATCCAAAAGAAGTCAACCCAACCCACTACATATCTTCACTATCAGAGCTCCCTCTCTCAGGCCCTGACAGTTCTCTAACCTCCACATCATTGTCTGTCTCATAAACATCTTCTGGGTAAGATTCTACCGAAATATACCCTCCATCGTCTTGTTCTTCCACTGCATTATCCAAATTCCAAATGACCGCATCGTCATTTTTCGACACCACCTCTTCCTCGTCTTCAACTTCTTCTTCCACTTCGAATTCTTCTTCGTCTTCGAATTCTTCTTCGGGTTCCTCTTCTGATTCCTCCTTGGGTTCTTTAACCACTTCTTCTTTGGGTTCTTCTATCTGCGGTTGTGGCTGTTCCACCGGCTCTTCTGGTACCTCCTCATGTACTGATGGTTCACCCAAATCATCTCGAACCCTACTAGATAAACCATACTCACCGACTCTTCTGGCTTTGGAAAGTGCTCCTCCCCTACTTATACTATAAGTTCTTTACAATCAAAACTAAAATCCAAAAATAAGATTCTACGGTTTTAGAATTTTATAGGCTAAGAAATACATCAAAGTTTATATTGCAAAATTATTTATACTCAAGAAATTATACAAAATTTCAAAATTTGGGTTTTAAAAAAAATTGTTTTATCGATACAATTCAATTTTATCCTTATATTTCATTAACCAATTCAATTTCAAAATTTCCAATTTATTCAGAATTTCCATTTTTTCAAAATTTCAAATTTATTAAAGTTTAAATCAAAAACTGATGAGAAATCGATGAAGATACAAGGTAAAAATTTTCCTATAACGATTCCTAAAGCCATCCTCACACCGAAACTTCTTCTTATAGCCGGTACGAAGCAATCAAAAAGAATTTAGAAACGAATCATAGGAAATTGATAGAGAAAGATCGTTTCGGCTGTTGCAGGGTATTGACCATTTATAGTCGTATTCCCATGTCCCCTATCTCGTTCTCTTCTTGCACTCATACTCACTATCAGTGGATAGTAAGAGAATTTACTGAGACATTCGAACGGATATCTTAGGGATATACTCATTCTAGGGTTTACTTCTCCCTATCTCCAATGAGTTACTTAACGTGTTATACTCCTGAGCTAAAGTTCAACCGTTGCTCTAATACCACATGTAACGATACGAATTTTTCACGTTCAAAAATCGACATCCATACTTTGCATCGTACTCGAATGCCGCAGATTCGATCGTTCAAATCCGAATCGCCGAATCTGAAATCCATACTTTGTGGTTGCTGCAAAACTTATTGCTTTGTGGTTGTCGGTTGAGAAGCGCTTCGAATAAAGGTTGGTAACGACCGGGAGGTGGCATACTCGTGTCAGTTGTTACCTAGTCACAAAGGTTACCCGGCCTTGTGTAGTAGAGATCCGGTTAGGTTCTCGGGGACGTCCCTCCAGAGGCGTTTCATTTTATGTGGGAAGTTCCTTTTCCCGACCATTTGTTGGAAATCCAATCATCCAATACGAGCCCTTTACGGTTTTAGTTGTAGAACCCGCCATTTAACATGGTAGATATAGTAGGCATACTATAATGGTACGTATGCTGGCTAAGATTAATATTATACTTTCAAAAATGTTTTCACATTATGACTAATAATAATATTTAAAAGTGTTTTCTCGTATCAAACATTTTTTACCGTCATAAGGAGAAATCTCCTCCAAGTTTGCGCTTGCATTGTGTGTGTGGCGGGAGGCCTTATGGCAGCTTCATTTTCATAAAAGCATTGTAGATTTCTTTCAAATCCTTTTGTTTTGCTTTTGATAATAATGAACTGTTTTATTTCAACAACTGTCATTGTTTACTCATACCAGTCCCATAACTGACTCGGAGTTTGTTGTTCCTTTTCTAAACTCTGGGTGCCCATAATTTTCCACACGGGCAGCATAGAAACAAGTTATCTGTGTTTTGGAGTGAACTTGGATTTTGAAGTCTTCAGGAAGCTTTGGATTTGGAAATCTTTTGAAGTGTTGGAGTTTTGAAGACCTTGTCAAAGTTGAAGTATGTTGGAAACTTGTTGAAGTTTCTGTTGTCGTACTATTGTTGTATCATATTTGTATCACTCTGATATCTGGGATAAATGTTGTAATGATATTGTATCATGTTGTATCCGTGTTGATATATGATATTCATTTTGTTTCCGCTGTTTATAATAATCTAATGTTGTTACAAGCTCCAACCGACTAGAGTTCGATGTTTGAATCTTTGGCAGTCGAATACAAGTGAGGTATTTAGTGTCAATTTTTGAACATTGGATTTCAGATTGTGACACTCTGGGTTTGAGGCTTGAAGGGAAGATGGGTTTTTCGATGAAGCCGATAGGTAGAGGGATTGGATCGGTGAGCTTGGGTTGTTGGCATGTCACGTCGGCAGAGGAGATGGTGAGTTGAAGGTTGGCTGTTGGTCGGGCAGTGGGGAAGCTTGGTCGATGGAAGCTTAGGCGCAGATAAGGGTGGGTCTGAGAAGCTCGGGTTGCAGGGCTAGGTCATGGATCTCGGCTGTGAGATGTGGTGGCTAGGCAGGGTATAGCTATATGAAAATAAGAAGAAGAAGAATGAAAGGAAAAAAAACGTACCTGCCTGTTTCACTTTTTGAAATAAACAGAGAAGAGAATTGTAAGCGAGGAGAGGTAGGTTAAAAAGTATTGAAACGTGATTTCCAAGGCAGTCAAATATATGTAGGCTTTTGTAAATATAAGCTGAAATTATTTTATTCCCAACTGAGACGAGAGAGTAAGGGAAAGGTTTCAAACAAATGAATATATTCTAAATGAATGTAATATAAACGATCATGCTGTGATTCAGCCGAAAATTTAAGGCAATTAATATTTGTGTGGCTTGTACGTTGATTCATAGAAAAAATCAAAGCAATTAATGGCTTGATTGAATAACACGTTTCAAATTTCAAAAGGCACGAGAAGTATGGGTTGAAATTTGTGGTACTGATAGGACACACCGTTTTATCGTTTCCATCGCGACCAAACCTCAAAATACAGAAATGAATATACCATGGGGATTAGCACGACAAGACGATCAACACAGTATACGGATATCAGTGGTACGGTCGTTCGATCAAAAGTCGATAATCGGTACCGAAAATGCAGCTATTTTGTCAGAATTAATATAAACGGAGCAATAAAAGCCCAAATTTTGGAAAATGAAAGATGACGTCTCACTCGGAAGAGGATTTACAAATTTAATTTATAAAAATATTCAAGTTTGGAAAACATTTTATTTTCATCAAATTTTGAACTGATTTGAAATTAAATAAAATTACATAATAAAATAAACTTTCATATAATTAATTGAAAATTTACCATTTCCTATGTTTAAATATGCGTATTTCAAATATAAAATTTTTATTTCAAAATGTTATTATTTAAAATTTCTCAAAAGTTTAATTAAATACGTAAATAAAATTATTAAAATTTATGGGTCGTTACAGGTTTTTTCAACAACACTAAGTAAACAAAGCAATTAATAACTTTCATAGCATAAAATTATCATTACATAATTGCCACTACACTTTCATTAACTCATACAGACCTACGAAGTGGTAAGTATAATAAACTAAAATGGACTTATCATGATCGACATATGAAGATGTCGACCCAAGTACTTAACAAGTTACATAATCTGGCTTACATCAACGAAATTTTAAAACAACTTTAATTAGAAATTATGCGTCCTGCTTCATCATTGATGCATTTATTCATCTTTGCAAAAGCAACCTTTCTAAACCATCAACTCAACCTACTCGGTAAGCACCCATGAATTTATGGGAAACAATAAGTCAATTTGTTTAGATTACCATGCATGCCTTACTTATACTACTTTCAATGTCAGGGTTAAATATTTTAGGTTTCCACTAGAATCTTAATCTTAAATTCCTATTCATATCATGAATAGATAATTAGGTTGCCACTGAGGAATTACACCAATATTTGCGAATACTAAGGCCTTGCATAACATTTTTGAATACTATGTCAGGTTTAGATATTGGGTTGCCACTAAGGCCTTACACAAGCATTATCAAACACAATGTCATGTTTACACATTTGGCTGCCACTAAGGCCTTACATCTGCGTTTTATTATCTCAATGATTTACTAATCATTTCTTAGCTTTCTTAAGATGATCATCATTTTCCACTCACTACAACAAACCAGAGCTTTAATCGCATTTAAAAAGACACTATTATAACTTACCATAGCATTTCAAAGAATGCTATGGAAAAACATGCTTTGGCTAACTGTAAACTTTAAATAGCAGGAACACTACACCAAATCAGGCATTTAGTCACACTTATTATTTTCAAATTGCAACGCATATTCTCGTTATAAATTTCCAACATTATTTTCTGTTGCTTCTCTTTTTAACCAGTATACGCATGGTAATTTGGTAATAAATTTAAAGTGGTTAGGATAAATTTGTAATTTGCATGCATTTTACGCTTGATACATCTACCATGCTTCTTATATTCCTCGTATTACTTTCCATGTTTTTTCGTGATCGAGCTAGGGTTTCGCTGTTCGCCTTAATCAATATCAAGGTTTCATTGTTCACCTAAATCAATCGATCTAGGGTTTCGTTGTTTGTCTTTTTCTCGATCGATCCAGCTATTGTGCCGTTCTCTACCTCGATCAATAATACGTTTTTATTATCTACCTCGATCAACATCTCAGGTAGTTTTTCTCCTTAAATCAAATTGTTTTGTAGTACTTAATTCGTATGTTGTTTCAGAGATTCATTTATGTATGTAAAATAAAAATCGCTTATTTCCTATCTCAATTCGATTTAAGGTTTTGTTATGATTTGTTTCCAATTTTTAGATTGAATTCGACTGTAACTATTTGGATTCAATTTTGATTTGAAACTTAATTCAGTTTTGCATTTAATTTTGAATTCAGTATAACTATTGGCTGTTCTTTATAAGCGGATATTTTATAATCTATTGTCATTATTGGAAAATAAGTTTTGTTTCTACACTCACATGTTAGATAAAAATATATGAAATCAATTCTATGTGCAAGTCTACTTGGATTAAGAAAAAGAAATTATAATGTTATTCATGAGATATGGAATAATGTAAAAGGTTTAATCAATATTGTTAGAAGTATAATTCAGAGATGAATATATTTGGTCTTACACAGTTAAAATTTTAGTGTAAAGACTATGGTGCTAGATGCTTTGAAGGCTTTCAACGTTTGTTGCCTCAAACGATCTTTTATTGTATTTCTACAATACTTCTTGACCCTAACAAAAATATCTTTACATATATCCATGTGTGTGTGTGTGGCCCACTTAGTCAAATATCACTTAACTCTTCGACTTAAAAATATTAATTTGAAATTATTGCTGAAAAATTATGAAACAAGTTTTTTGAGAAACCATCAAACGTCACTAAATTCTACCTTCAATTCATAAATCTATGCTGATTCACAGTACAGGAGAAATCTTAGGCTGGAGCTTTACTTGTCATATTACTAATTATAAAATAATTATGAAAGGATCATTTCAACTAAAACTTCCTAATTATGTAGTTCTTGCATTCACTTGCTTTGTGGTTGTGTAAAATGATATTTATTGTTTTACATTTTATTGTAGGCATTCTATTATAGGATGTACAACAAGCTTGGCATATAAAGAAACAACAACAATGGCTTCTTTGTCAATAGAGAAATTATTAATATTAAAGAGAAATTTAGTTTAATAAATCAAAGCAAATATTGGTTCGTTGTTCGAAGCATTTAATGTGTGGATTCCTGGATTTATGAACAGTGTACAATTTAGGCGCTTCACTTTTTTTTGTAAATCCTAATGGATATTCATGTTATTAATTACCAACGGTATTAGCCATTGCTTCACTTTTCTAAGAATTAGTTTGGTAATTTTATAGTAAATTTAAAGTGGTTAAGATAAATCTGTAACTTGCATATGTTTTACACTTACAGACATTTATCACACTTCTTCTATCCTGATTTTATTAATAATAGCTTTAACAGGTTTTCAGTTTTTAGAAAGTTTTGTTCCACTTATACACCCTTTGAATAACTGAGTTTGTTGCCTTAAAAATTCATCTAAGTTCTGAAGGCATTTGAATAACTAAATTTAATACGTGAAGATTTAAATTAGATTTAGTTCCACTTTTTGTGCACAATTATGTGCGATATCCTTTTGGTTTCTTAAGTTAAACAACTAAATTTATTTCCTTTCGAATACACTTAATGCATATGCACCAATGCACCATCAATAAAAACATGTATCCAAAACATTATTTGTACAAAAACTTAGACAACTGCGTATCTTATTGCATGCTACATTCATAAACATCATTGACTTGATTTTTTCTACTTTATACCCTTGGTTGTTAGTTTTCTATCATAATTTTTTTTCATAATATAACATAGATGTAAATTATTTGTGATGATGGCTATTTGAATATGCTAGATCTACCATTGCATACACACACACATACTTAGTGACATGAAGTGTGTGAAACCATTATGTTTGGTATGTGCGCCCCCTTTCCAAGTTAGAACATAAATATTCATACATAATATATATACATACATACATATATGTATATTTTTGTGTGTGTGTGTGTGTAATAATTATTATTATAAATTCATGTATTTGTGCTAAACAATAGGAAGAGATATTTTCCAATGTCCAAACCTACTTTGAGGGATTGGATTAGTTGTCGATGCAGGAATACTGATGAATTATGGTAAGTTGAAAGTTATGAATGCTAACATGGCCGAAAGTTTTGAATTAAAGGAAATTAAACTCGTTAATCCAATAAACGGTTTATGGTTGAAATTGGTATGTTTTTCCTTGTATAACATGCTTGATTAAATTCATTAATTCAAAAACCCGTGAAGTTTGTTTATCTATATGTGATATAATTTATTTTAAATCCTGCATGTTTAGTTGTCACTCGCATCTCTTTAAAACTTTTAATACGGAAGTAATTTATTTTGAATCCAGCATTTTAAGTTGAGAATGGATTTACATTGCATATTGGTTGTAAATTTGATAACTTCCAAAGGACTTTAATAAACAAACCAAAAATAACTTTTGATCTTTTACAAAGTTACCACTAATAATAAGATCTAGATCTTTAGTAAAGTATCGACATTAAGATTATTTGAATTAATCCTAGTAAGCTTAAACATTCTACTAATTTTCATAGCAAAATCAGATTAAGATAATAATATACATGGATTTTTAGCTTGCATTTTTAGAAAATGGTAAACTATTTTGGGTATTTTTCGCTACTAAACTAAGCAATCCTTAGAGGAAAACAGCATTGAATTTTCTATTCAACTTACTAAATGTTTGATGACCATGTAATATATTGCAACTGTGGTATTTTGGACAAAGCCAGATATATCGTTCCACATTACTATTAATATAATAGTTCATGCTCACATTTCCATATGTGTTGTATAGTTGGCTATAAGAATACATCGAATGCGTCAACTTGAAGCATGATAACCCTGCATAGGAGCTAAAAAAATCAAAATCTACATCAAAAATAGTACGAGCTATGATTTCCGACAAACAAGTGCACTGGATTATAAAAGGTAAGACCGGTACCACATAAGTTATGAAAGAATCCTTCTTAAAATTGTAGCAGATACCTCACAGTTCTTACTTTATAAACAAAGAAAGAATCCTTCAGATTTTTAATATGTCATTTTACTACATCTTGGGTCAGATTTTCAAGTAAGCCTTCAGCACACATTCAAGCCTACTCTTCTTATGTTTTGTTACCATTTTATATTATTTTCATAGCTTATTGAATAAAACTATCATTATTTGATAATACAGTTGTAAATCGTGAGTGACCACAATATTCTAAGCATAAAGTTCGATTCAAATTTCATTAAATTATGTTTTATTACTTTTTTCAGAAAAAAGGAACAAAATGTTAAAAACAAATCAATTACCCGTTTTCTTATAAAATATTTAATATATTGACACCGAATATTTTTACTCATTGACATCACTTCAAAAAACAGAAAAATAATTCATTCATCTTATAATTAGGATAAGAAAGAATTATATCTACTTTTTCTCTGAAGCTATCTAAATCATATTCTGGAATATATATTTGTTTAACAATTTTCCTGTAAGATTATTTATGTTAGACCTCACTGTGTTGAATATCTAATGAATATATACATATACATACATATAGTTTTAGAATATATTTCATATAAAAAACATAGTTAGTTACGGTGAAATTTTCATCAGATCAAAGACATCAATATAAACATAATGAACTGTAAGAATTGGGATCTACTTTGTCACCAATAAATACATAATGAACTGTAAGAATTGGGATCTACTTTGTCACCAATGTGTTAGATTAGGGTTTGTATATGTGTGTCGATAACAGAACAAAATCTGACATGTTTTCATCATTACTAATTCTTACATCATCATGAATAAGGACCACTCTTTCAATCGATCCAATGATTTATATTGAATAGACAAAAAGATAAAATATTATTAGATGTGTTATTTAGACCGATAATTTGTTGAAAAAAAAAATTCACTCGATAATTATCACCTACAAAAAGCTGTATTATGTTTAGTTGCCACCGAACTATTCAATAACATTGAAAGTTATTTTTAGTTGTTTCTTTTTCTTGATAGAATTTTAACATTGTATCTTGTATCTTTACACATTGTTTAAAACATTACTTGATCATTTATTAACTATAGTTTGGTCCATAGAAAAGACTACTTTTCAAATTTTAGCATCGACAATACATCAGTTTGGAACAAGATGTTCAATGGACATGAAAACTAATTTAAATCTCAGCCTCAGCCTTTGTCCTGTGCATACATGTCCTGATTGAAATTCAGATATAAATTAGCTTTTGTCCCGTGTATATCTTGTTTATTCTACGGAGAGCCTCAGCCTTCGTCAACTAAAAATGGTGTTTATTTCTGTTTCTAGCTAATTAATGGTTTGAGTTCATACTGTGTTTAATTAACTAAATACAAAAGTGATTAGTCTTAGCAATTTGCATAAGTTGACAAGATATTTGATTAATGTATTGTGAAAACATCTTAGGTGCACTTGCTGCTCATTATGTATTGTGAAAACACATTAGTTGTATAGGTCCTACTACATTAACAGTAAAAATGGATTCTTGCACTAGATTCATCCACATTGAATTGCACTGGATTCATCAGTTGTATAATTTTATGATAATTGATTAATGTGCTGGCTTTGATAGAAGCCACAGAAGAAAGACAAAAATTAGAAGCTAGTCTCAATGGTGGAGATGTAATAAGTTCGAAAGATTTTGAAAAAGATCATGTTGCTAAAGCTTTTGGAGATAACCAAAGACGAAGTTATTGTCGTGCTATTAGCTCTACGACCACCGTGAAACAAGTGAAACTCATACAAGGTTCAAAAGCAATTGTCGCTTGTCTCGCTTCCAAAGTGAACGCTATTGGGAAATTGAGAATGGAGATGCAAAATAACCATAATCAAATGCAATAAGATAATAAATAATTAAGTTCGATTGTAGCAAGTACGCAACAATATATGAAGCAACTTGTTCATCAATCTGGAAGGAATGCGACACTAAGAACTAAAGCTATTTCTAATGCAGAGCCCACTCCTAACAATCTGTTAGCTAACTTAGGTGCCCTATCTAACGATAATATTGGTTCTTTTATAAGAGAAAAACAAGAGGTCATGTTATTGTCACAAAATTTGAAAGAGACGGCAAAGGGATATCTTGGACATAAAAAATCTGTAACCAAAGAAAGGTAGTACATGGAGAAAAAGTTATTTGGGTAGAGAAAGTTCTTGATCCAGAATCACCACTCTTTAGTACACCACAAAATGGTAACTAATCACTACCTAATATAGTTGATGGAGGCTTTGTAATTTGGGCTGATTATCGCTTGCATTATTTGTAAGCTTCTAGACTTATGTCATTCGTGTATTTTGTTGTTTTATTTATATGTTAAGACTTTGTTATGTATGTTGTAGTAGTTGCACATATATGTATGTAAAAGTCGTGATATTCTGAAGTTTTTGAAATCTGATATGAAATCTATATGTTTGAATAGTATGTTTTAAAATTACTATGTATATACTATATGGAGCCTAATTTAATTTATAAATCATACAATAGCAGTAGCGGTAGCAGGTACAGATTACAGCAGTAATGGTTCAGAGTTGAAGTTAGACATAGTAACGGAAATTCCTTTGCTAAATAGTAAGTAAAATTTATAATCCGAATTAAGCGTGGTAAAATAGGATATTCCAAATTTAACGACCCGTATAATTCATGGATTTAACTAGGTTGGATTTATGAGCTTTGTAATTTAATTTAGTGGAAAAATTTTCACTTTATAAACAAATATTGAAATAAAGGCTAAAATAAATTATATGAATGATGCCTTAAAAAACTTAGTTATATAGAAATTTGTATAATATTCAAATGAAGTAAGTTGGAAAATAATTCTTACCTGGATATAAATTTTAATATGAGAAATTTATGATAGTATTAAACCGATTTAATGCAATAAAAGATTGTGAACGATAAATTGGAATAGATTAAGGAATCCTGTTATTGCAAGTCAATAAATTTGTAAACTCTAATGAACATCTCAAAATTTATAAATTTATTGAAATTTAAGACTTAGCATAAGCGTAGAACTATGAGTATGATGACAAACTTTTATAAATTGCCTAATTAAGGGTCAGCAAATTTATTTGGCAATCAAACTCAATTAAGGGTAAGTAATTACGATGGGTTGATGGCATAAACGTTACTAATTATTATCATAAGTAACGGAAGTGCAGATGGAATGCAACCGTAGAAATTTAAGTTAAGTATTAACAATTGAAAAGGATTGTCGATTGAATGGAGTACTTTAGGTTGTCATACTAAATTAAGAATGGAACATATGGCAAATAGAAATAAATCAATAAACGTATATAGATTTTAAAGTTTATAATGATGAATAGAATTTTTGATGACATTAATATAAGATAGTGAATTGAAAAATTTGTGGGTAGATATTAAAATGTGAATGGGAAGGTGATTGTATGGTAAATAAATAATCGTGAACTTTAGTAAATGAATTTATGTGCAAAGGAATTGAATTTAACATGAATAGCATGAATAGCATGAATATTAATAAAAGAAATTATGTAATAATTGATTTATTTTAGCATTTATGAATGAAATAGGAATTTAGTTTTAAGCAAGTGACGAATAAGATGTAGTGCAATCCAAATTAATATAGTAATTGTGAGTAATAAGAGCTTATTTATATGATAAGGGTAACGATAATATTTATGGTACGTTACTTATTGATAATTAAGATTGAAATTAAATTTTTAATAAATATAAATCAATTAGTAACTGTACGTTGCCTATTGTGGTAGTTTGTTAATTTGAAGTTTGGATCAGTTACCATAATTTTAATTTTATATTACATTAATAATAATTAAGGTAATAATTGTAAATAATGTTAAGATTTTATTTAACAGTCGTTATATTTTAGGGCATGGAAATAAAGTTATCAAAATATTTGAAGACAATTACACTTAGATGAAATTGATTGTCTCATTTATGTGGGTAAGAACTGTAATTGTAAAGAGTAGATGTAATTAGCAACTAAAATGCATACTTGTTTCATAAGTTAATTTAAAAGGAGGAAACCTATTTGAATAAGCTTATTTGAGATTCTAATTTTTTTAATATGTTTTACAATTTCAATATAAATGGAAATAGTAGTAATACAAAGAAAGGCAGAATTTTTGAATATAGTAGTTAAGGAAAGGCAAACAAATCCTTCCATCTAAATCCAATTTAAAATAAAGCTTAATTTTTGCAGCGGTTAGAATTAAATATTATGCAAGTCGAATACTAACTAATTCATTGAAATACCTATTAATGAAAAACAATTGAAAGGTTTTATTTGGTTGTAATTGGTAGATTTGAGATAAACGTAAAGTTATATTAATTGACGTAATAATACGCAGTAAACCATAAGGTCATAGTCAAAGTTAAATTTAAGTAAATTCTTGGGAATTTGAATTTACAATATCTGAATTTACCGTAATTGAATTCAAACACTGAAATTTATAAATTTATTTACTTGACATTGATACCTGGGTTTGTTTAAATTGTTGTAACTAAATTGAAAATATAAAAGTGAAAAAAATTTCAATTTTAAAGTTGAAATTTTAAAGATTGAATTTAATTAATTTATTTGCCTATTTATTTAATTAATATAAAAATAGCCATTTTGGCCACTGACTCGAATTTCGACGAAACCAGTTTCATCGGATTCGTATCGGTGAATTATTGTAGGGTTTCAAGTTTCGTATCGATCGGACCTGTCGTTTGATCGTACGGACGCGAAACGCCTTGAAATCGATTTAATTAAAATCAATTTGAAATCAATTTAGAAATTTTGTTTTCAGCATAACTTCTTCATACGATCAAATTTGGACGTGAAACTTTTTCCATCGCGTTCAGAATATTTTAAAATACCTATTTGGATATATGGGTTTAATAAATTTTGTTCCGGGGTTAGAACGGGCTTTTTGGGCCAACTACCGTTTAGCACGTTCGTAATTCGTGCCCACCTAGCGTTCTTCTATTTGTCTATAAATATGTTGTGATAAACCCTAGCCTCCTTTCTATTGTCATTTGGCTGTACGTTCATTTTTCTTCATCTCTTTCTCTTCCTCAATGGTTGCAAAACCTACATCTACTTCAATTCGAAATTCAAAGGAAAATTCAAAGTTCTCCTAAAAATTCAAAAAAATAATATGTCAATGCTCTCGATGAGCGTAATTCAGTGGTGATATCCGTTTTTCGATTGGAGCTATCATTTGTCCAGAAAAATTCAAATCATTTTCGGCCTTACATCATCGCCGTAACAAACTTCGTCACATCGTCAAATGGTTTCTGGGGTTTGTGGAGAGGGCTGAGGGGATCGCATCCATGTGAGTTTCATGGTTGGTTAACGGCTAGATCATCGTAGATTTTGCAATTAGGTTTTCGGCCCTAGGCTATAGGTGGCGGCCGACCGTGACTGGAGAGGGCCGGACCTTGGGGGATGGAGGCGGCTCGGCAAGGGCAGGCTAGTGGTGATGGGAGCTTGATGAACGGTGGCCGGAGGTGGACGCGATCGATGGTCAAAGTCCGGTCAATGGACGTGTTCATGGTTCGAACGTGGTGAACTGGTTTCGTTCCACGCGTGAAGAGGATTGCATACGTGGCTATTATTTTGGTTAGTTTTATTTTTATTTTATTTTGTTTCAAACGTTTCGAATCGCTATAACTTTTACATACGAATTCGGTTTCACGCGCAATTTTTTTTGTTAGGATTGTATTTAAATTCCGGATCTGATGACGCGGGTTTGGACAGATTTGGAGACCGTCGAATTTTTGGGTTTAAATCGGATTTAAATTCGATTTAAATTCAAAAGGTGAGTGTTTTAACCCACTCACAATTTCTAAAATTTCTTATGTTTGTTAAATCGATTTTTGATATGAGCAGAAATTTATTTATGACTATTTGACATGTTTTATTCCTTATCTCTGTTAAATCGCATTTATTTAATTTAACTGTTCATAAATTTTATTACTGCGTATAAATTGACAATTATAGTTATTTATTTGCATATAAACTGTTAGTTTAATAGTTGTTAAATTCATTTTTGAATATAACTGCCAGTTATTACCTGTTATATATTATCAGATGTATATACTGATATTGAATTATTATTGGATGATGATTGGGATTTGGATGATGGATGATGTTGATGATGTGACGAGTCGGATTTTGCCCGCTCGAAAATCGACATCCATACTTCAAATCGTACTCGAATGCCGTAGATTCGACCGTTCAAATTTCAATTCGCCGGAGCTTATAACAATCATTAAGTAAACAACACAGCGGAATAAAAGAATAATACATTGATATACAGCTTTGATACAATATCTGATACAACAGATGATCCAATAGATATCAATATACATCAGAGATATGATACAATAAAATAGCAGCGGAAAGAAAATAGATAACAACATCTAGCATACGGAACAAATAACTCTAAGATAGTCTTCAACGAAGAACTCCAAATCGGAACTGTAACTCCATTTCCAAGAATCAATCCAGCAATAGCTCAAACTCCCAATCACGATGCACAAAGATAGGCAAGACTGGTGCGATCCAAAGACTGAACTAACTCCATATAATCCACTATATCTAACTATCTGTAAAACCCAACTCTAGACTGCTCGTGTAGAAAATAATGAGCACCCAGAGTTTAGGAAGGAAACAATAAACTCCGGATCAGTCGTGGGACTGGTGTGAGCAACAAAACAGTTTATCTATTAAAAACATTCAACAAAAGATTTTCGAAGTCAATTCGCAATGCTTTTGAAAAATGAGACTACCATAAGGCCTCCCGCACACACACACAATGCAAACGCAGAATCGGAGGAGATTTCTCCTTATGATAGTCAAAGATGCTTGATACGCATTAAAAAGAACATTTGATATTATTACTAGTGCATAGTGTAGTGAAAATCATTTCGAAAGTAAAGATATAAATCTTAGCCAGCATAGACATTTCCCACTTATGCCTACTATAGCTACTATATTCAATAGCAGGTTACCGCCACATTCCATGGCAGGTTCTACAACTAAAACCGTACAAGATCGTATTGTTTCTTTGGATTTCCAACAAATGGTCAGGCCAAGGAACTTCCCATTGCCACATGAGAATGCCTCTGGAAAGACATCCCCGAGAACCAAACCGGAACTCTGCCAACACAAGGCCGGGTTACCCCTAACTGGGTAACTACCGACACAAGCACGCCATTCCCCGATCGTAAACGACCTTTCTCACGGGATCCCGAAAACCAACAACCACAAAGTAATAAATTCGTAGTAACCACATAGGTTAAATATCTGGGCTCCATACCATGATACCACCTCTATCCAGAAGGAAATGTACATACCCTAAAGGGAGCTACCCCTCATAACCTTGCCGCATCTTTCCTGTTTTGACCATTTCCGGGGTGTGAGGCTCGACGAAGTCACGTCCACAAAAACATACTTTATACAAAAGCCATGCTTTGGGTCAACAAATGATCAACACAATGATCACCAAGATAGACGATCAAATAAATGATCCTATCACAAATAATCAACACAATGATCATTTACAGCAACACTCAGCATGTCACATTACCAAATTGGGAATATATCGCTGATAACTTCAACTATATAACCTCTGAGCTCGTATGTCTCAGAGAAGGGTGTTAAGCTAAAAGAATAAATTCTCCGCCACCACAGAAATATATTTGAAAGAAATCGGCTTTACATCTCAACTTGTAATGTCAGACACACAATCCATACAAGTCTGTTCTGGGTTCGAACAGAACCGAAGGCACTTACAAAGAAGTCCTTGCAACCCGGATATTCACAATCCCGATCGGATTTTCCCATCACTTAGGGAGTTTCTATACCGGCGCGACTCGGTGCAGAAACAATCGATAGGTCATCCTATCGCTTTCACAAATACCCGGTCTTCATCACCGGTCTTCAAATGCTATCCATAACGACGTATCACATATTCGGAATGGGTTATACGTCACAAAGGTCCTTTCCCGGCTAAACCGAATAGTGAGCGAAAATATTTCAAAAACAATGGATAATGGGATTTCAATTAAGTCACAACTTAATAATTCAAACTTTCTTTCAAATGGTTTAACAAATTACCATTTTCAATCTTTAAACAAAAAGATTCATTTTCACAACCTTTAACGGTTTAAACAATTTTCACATTTAAATCTTTTAAACAAAAGATTCATTCACATATTTTCCAAATCAATTTTCATTTCAATTTGATTTAACTCGTTAAATCTTTAAATCAAAGATTTAACTTATAGCCTTCAAAACAATTTCATTTCAATTTGATTTAAACAAATCATCAATTTAAATCTATTAAAAATAACAGATTTAATTCATAGCTTTCAAAAAGAATTCATTCATAACTTAGGAAAATCATTTCTCTATTCAATCTTGAAATTCCCCTAATTAACTGGAATCTCAGTTCTTATCCAAAAGTGTTTATCATTTGAAAACAACAGTTTTCATTTTGGAAATCTGATTCATTTATACGAGTTGAAATCCTTGAGTTAAATTCAAATTCCCAAAAATAATACTTTAAAAATGGTTTAACTCATAATGACTAGTATAATATCATTAATCCCTAATTTCAAATTACAGAATTCAATTTCAAGTATTGAATTTAAATTTAAATCAACTTATTTAAATTCCAAAACTTAATCAAGTAATTTAAAAATAATAAATTCTATTTTGAAATTCCATTCCAAAAGCTTTTCACATTTATTCCGATTCCATTTCCAAAACCTTTGAATTTAAAAATTCAAATTTAACTATTTCAAAAATCTGCGACTTAATCGATTTCCTCGTGAAATCCATAATTGTGTGTGTATGGTGTGGTCCAGGGGTTATACACAGTAGTGCAACATCATACAATTATTACAGATCAGAATACAGGAATATAATTGATAAGCGATATAAGCTGTAACGCTTATCGGTTATATACAGATCACAGATAAATATGTCACAGATAGTAAATTACAGATCACCACATAAATCAGGATGTATCACAAAGCATCATATATTAGGGATATCAAACAATCAAGTCATCCAATAGAATCCATATATTCGTAAGTAAAATCAGTTAATTATCTGATTAATTTAAATCAAATTAATTTCTTATGAATTATAAGTCCTGGTTAATTAACATTGATAATTTACAAATCATTTTGATTAATTATTCTTTAATCTTTTACTAATTATCCAAAAAATAAATTAATTAACCTTTTATTATCAACCTTTAATTATTAAACAATTAATCTTTAATTATCTAATTCACCATTTAATTAATTATCTTTAATTAATTACTCCAATTAATTCTTCCTTGATTAATTTTCATTCCTTAATCAATCTTTATTAAATTAAATTTAACCTTTAATTAATTAATCTCAAATTAATTATCATTTTGAGTCAATCACATTATGCTTTGTATTAAATATTGATTAATCACTTGATTAAATCAATCTTTATCATTTATTAATATTTAATTAAATAATTATCCTTTAATTATTCATCATTAATAAATTAGCTCTTAACAAATTAATTAATTTTTTTTTATCGGTACTTAATTAACCTTTAATTAATTAATCTTTTTAATTAAATCTTTAAGTAAAACTTAATTAAATTAAAATAATTTACTTTTAAACCTTAAACCAATCCCATACTTAGATAAAACAATTATTTAAAAGAATGAGTTAAAAATGTTTAAAACTTGCATTTTGTTTTAAAGTTTCAAAAACTGTTTTTATACCTACCCGAGTCAAACCCGAGGAAATCCACGTTCTACCCGAGCCCTGCTTCGAGTCTTTCCCCAAACCAACCCGAGACTTTATAAATTTTAAATTTTGTTTAAGTGTTAAATATTTACTCGGCATGAACCTAAAAATACACGAGTCTAAACTCGAGCTATCTTGCAAACTTCCCGAGGATTACCCCGAGTCCAAGTTCTTTTTTTTTCTTTTTTTTCTTCTTCCCCATGCCACTGATACACATCAGTGATTCGTGCACCTGTACCATCCACCGCCGATGTCCTGGCCACCACTTCCATCGCCATCTAGTCATCGTTGACCCCCTCAACTCAATCCATCACCCAGCACCCATCACGACAGCACGAATCAAAATTTAGTTAAATTTCCAAACCTGGAAACACGCCAGCTTCAACACCCCAAACCTGTCAACATCGCCTCGTCCACGCCGTGCCGACCATCAGCGAGCTTCCACCTCCGGCCACCGCCTCATCTACACCCCAGCCTTCATCACCCCCAGTCTCGTGCAACTCGATGCACTGTGGACGACGAACAAATCAAATTTCTTCGACCCCAACAAAACTAAGGCTACAGACTTCAACCAATTGCCGACGCCACCACCGTGATCTACTCACCATCCCTATATTTTTCCTGCCATCCCGGTAAGCTCCTCCACCACCACGCACAACCCTAGCACCTCTAGTACCCCTGATCGCCAAAAATCCCCCAAAAACCCATTTCCATTCAACTTCAAACTGCTACCAAACTACCCCACTAAAAATCACGAAACTCATCTTAAAAATCATCATTTGATATGAGGATTCAAGTTATACACTTGAATTAATGATTCGTGTCATTCGAAATTTCCAATTTTTAAAGTTTGTACTGTAAAATCTTGATCTTCTATCCTACATACCTCTATACATTATGAAACCATTTTTTTATTATAGCCCATACTTAAACACATCGATCATGTTTTGAGACTAAGGCCTGATATGGATTATAAAACAAGAACTTGAATTATCTTTTTCCTATCTTTGTTGGGTTGTTCTCTGTAAACCTGATACTTAAATAAAACAGAGAATACTCTGATGAAAGCCACACACACAACACATGCATATCATCACAGCATATACCATAAGATACATATTCATTTCGAAGCAACACACAAGTTTAAACTTTGAAATACAGATGTGTACTCACCTTGCTTTTCCAGAATAAAAAG
The DNA here is from genome assembly GCA_030765085.1 of Allium cepa. Classification (NCBI taxonomy): domain Eukaryota; kingdom Viridiplantae; phylum Streptophyta; class Magnoliopsida; order Asparagales; family Amaryllidaceae; genus Allium; species Allium cepa. Next base: position 927,512,747 of record CM060939.1, read on the forward strand.
AGTACTTCAATTTTAGAAACAAGCTTTGAATTTCCAGTTGCAAACCTTCTACTTTGATCTCTGGATTTAGTTAAATTGTTGTTTTGTTCAAAGCAAAATTTTGGTTTAAGTTTGAGATGTTTTACTTCAGTTTTCCTTAGACAAGAATGAACGAATTTAAAATGAGAAGTGGATGTATATAAATTGAATATACAGGGTGATCATTTGTTTATACAAAGCAGGTACAAGATTTTCTTTACTTGTATTTTTTAAATCTTTGGCCAGAGATATTGGTATGGAGGCTGGTGATACTTGTTGTGCTAGCATTTAATGCCAAGATATGTGTCTCCGTACCTACCTCATTCTATCCTTTTTCTTGCTTCAGCTGAAGTGATCTTGTGTTGGAGGTGATACTATATACATAGATATTATTATTTGTTTGTCCTTGTTGACTGTGCAGTTTGTTTGGTGGCTGATGAATAACATTTTTATTTGTACAAGTTAATGTTATCTTGTTTGTTATGTTATGTACAGTTCTCACTTTACTTGTTCATGCATATTTGTACTTTGTTTTTTATAAGCTTATGCCTTAATTCTTTTATTTATATTTTTGTTTTCCATGCTTGCTTTGTTTTCATTTACAAGTGTACATACTTGTATGTATTTTTGTTTTGTAATACTTCCTATATATGTTTACTTATTGTTTTTGTTTTATATATAATTGTTCTTATTTTTATTCATAGCTTAAATATGAATTATTTTACTTTACAAAATAAGTGAACTTCTATTTTTATTTTACTCTTATTACTTTTGTAGCCTACTCCATTTGTATTATCTTGTATTGATTTATTAATATGAGACTAAGATATATATATATATATTTACTTTATATTGTTATATCTTATATTTTATTTACTTCTTATTTATTGTCTTGTATTTATTATATATATTTTAACCATCAATAATAAATTAACAATTCACTTATTTATTCATTTCGTACTTGTGTCAATGTATATACTTTAATATTTATTTTTCAAACCATTAATATAAGATTTAAATTCAAATCAAAATATATATATATACACACAAGATTTTAAAATTTCAAATTGACTCATATATACCCAAATATACATATATATATATATATATATATATTCACATATATACATATATATATATAATAAAAAAAAATTTAAATGATTTATAATTAATTTTATATACTTATAAATACATATATATATATACATATACATATATACATATTTGAACTCGGGGAAACTCACATCACTATTTATAATTAATTTTATAAATTTTTATTCAAAATTTCATTTAATTATAAATTTAAATTAAATAAAAATTCAGGATCGTTGCAGATGAATGGATGTTTTATTTTATATCATTAAACTGCAAGTTATCATGCATTTTTCGTTTCATTCGGGATTGTGGTTTGAAATTATATACAACCGCAAAATTTTATTTTTAAATTGCGGGTTGAAATGATAAATATCCGTATCACTTGACCATAGGATAGAAAATTATATACAGGCACCATGGTCTATATATAAATTATTTAAAGTGATTTCTATGGTTTGGATGGGATACAGTTTATAAAAATTTGATTTTGATATTGTATAAAATATTATTCTTCGATATATATACATATGAAGTTAAAAATTGGAAAATTAAGTTGTGTATAAACCTGTTGAATAAAAATGAAAATTTGAGAAAATGGAATTTGGAAATTTATCTTATATGTTTAAGTTTGGAAATTTTAAGGTATGATATTTATAACTGGATTTTCCAAGATGAATTAAAAATGAAAATTCTAGTATAAAGTAAATTTGAGAAAATATTTAATTGCTAGAAATTGGAGTTTTATTTATGGAATTTATATGAATATTCAAGACTAAATAATAGAATATTAATTGTTGAAAGAAGAAAATCCAACTTTAGTTTTGAAATATTAATACTCCAAATGGATATATATATATATAGAAATTGAAGGGGTTTTTGGAACTTGAGGTGATATTTAAATTATGGTTTAAACTTTAAACAAAGAAATATATTTGAAAAGCCATGGAAATTATTTTTCTTTACAAAGTAACTTTAAAGTTAAACCATTTATTTTATATACCGTTGAATATCCAAACCATTCAAGTTTTAGAAGTTATAGTTTTAAAATTATGAATTTCGTAATATTATGCTTTGAAAGTATAATTCAAATGGTTGGTTTCCAGATATTATAAATTTTAAAGCAGTATGATTTTTGGAAAAGAAATATATTTGGAATAAAACGATATCCTATTTTTTTGGGTTTTAAAATGATATCGTATTCATAGTTTGAAATGGAAATTTTATTTTGGTTTTAAAGTATAAACTATTTTTAAATGACCGCGGTGTTATAATAACGTTTGGTTGTTGAAGAGACCGGGATCGGAAGTTGTCATACTCTCTGCCAACTTCGAAAACCACTTTAACAACCGTGTACGCTGTGGAGATTCCAAAATGAAGTAGGTTGGTGGCGGCGTTTCCTGCAAGGTAAATACGTGGACCCGACTCCCGTGAGTTGGCATAAGGTGGCTAAAACAGGAGCGATTCTCGGGCCAATGAGGTCATTCCTCTGATCGAACGCACTCCTTCGATACTATACTCTGACTTTGGATTGATTCGGTGGCCACTATTGATTTCTTTGAATTGGGGGTGTTAGTTCGAGGTGGGCGGTAGCTGCAGCTACGCGTTACCACCAGCCCGGATAGCAATTGGTATATCTACCCTGGCATTGCCTAGTTGTGCCGTGTCACCTACCCTAGCGCGCCTTATACGATTTTGGTTTTGTACCATACCTATGGAGTGCCCTCTGACGACGCCCAGTACGGGGAAGATTACGGTACTGTATAGACTATGGGAATATATTCTGTGTTAAGGGCTATATGGGTAACCCCTTAACGCTATTAAAAAGTAAGTTTATTTTGCAAATAGACACTATTATAATAGCGCAATATACTACATAGTAAATAGTTTAACGGATCCTTAGGAGATGTAAATCCTGAGCATCTCTTGAGTTACTGCACTCATATTTATTTCTGTTAATTTAACTCACATAAGATCTTTTAGTTCTGGCTCGAGTGTTTTTGTCTTTTCAAATTCGCTCGGGTCAGTCCGAGCGTTTCAGGATTGCAAGATTTAGCTCTGGAGGACGAAGACGAAGATTTATATTATTATTATTTATACTAGTGCACTACACACTGTTCCGCTGCAATTTTATTGGTATGTGTAACTCTGATATGTATTATATAAATGGTTTTGTAAACAGATTTATAAACTGTATATTTGATTATTATATTTTATCCTTCCGCTGTGAGATTCTGTTTAGTTTTTTTTTCTTCTTTGTTTTTCTTATTTACCCCATAACAATCCGCCCTTCCGTATGGTTTGAATTGGCACGTGTGTCGATTTAAAGTGTGCGAAAAAGCGGGATGTTACAGCTGGTATCAGAGCTTTGGTTTAGCGATAAACCTTAGCTTTGTGGGGTTTGACTCTTTGCTAATAGGGTAGTAATACCCTATGGGAGTCATTGAGTGTATATATATGAGAGAGCGTATTTGTTAGTGTTATTAAAAGATTTTGATATTGTGTTAATATGTTCCGTTTTGTCTTTATAAATTCTGGTTGGTGCATGAGACGCTATGACATCAATAAGGATTTCTAAACACTTAATAGGACAGACCGACATAATATTTGTTTTTATTATAGGTGAATGAAATAATTTTGCCTATTATATATTTTCTATATATAAAATAAAAAATTTCAAATGATATATATATTTGGTTGCTATAGATTGGGTGTTAGGTAATAAAAATATTAATAATAATTGAAGCTAAGTTGAAATTATAATAAATCAAATTGGAGATTTTAGAACTTAAATTCCGGGGTTTTGGAAACTTCTTTCAAATGATTGGAATATAATAATAATATTTTAGAAGTATTTTCTGATATAAGTTTTTCAATGTAACTTGAAAGAATTGTTTAAAGATGATTTTGAGAAAATAAGTTTTGTATTTTCTTCTCTGTCGCTGGAAAATAATTTCGGTGATGGCGGCCGCATCATCGACTTTCATTTTCGAGTTTCGAGGGGGAAAGGCCACTGTAGTAAATTCTACTGCAAATTTATTTTTAAAATATCTAAATTTTTGAATGGTTTTCAATATAATTAGAGATATATAAGTTGTAAGAAATTATTTATCTATTATTTTTAAGAATAATTTGAAATTTGACACGGTATTTAATTCATAAATTTCCATTAATTAATTGTTTAAAATTATTTTAGTGAGACAAAAGTAAGTAATTAATAAATTGAAACCTCTAACTTAGGTAAGAGAATTAATGCAAAGTTATAAAGGGAAATTTGAAATTTTTACCATATGAGACAAAAAGTAATATTGATTAACATTAAACTTAATTAAAAGATGAGATAAAACTTGTATAAGTTCTTTTGCATTTTCTTTAACATAAATAACTTACCAAATATAAAAAGTTGAAATGTTAGATAAGAGATTGGAATAGAATGTTATACAAGTAGAAATTTTGGAAATAATGAAGTATTCAATGAATTGTTATATTAAATAAGAATTTAATGTTATGAACTTAAGTTATAAATTGAAAATTTTACCATAATTGAAGGTAAGTATTTTAAATAGGTGATTTTAAACTTAAGTAAATAAAATGAAATTCTTTTATAAATAAGGATATGATGTGTAGGGTTATAAACTTAAGTATGATTTAAATTCTACTAGTTAATATAATAGGAAGTAAGTGACAAATAAATGACTGCCAACCCTAGTAAATGTATTAATATAATCCTTTATTTAAAAGAATAGATGTTATAAGTTAAGAATTTAAGTGAAAAAAAGGGGATTTCTATAATTAAAAACAAATGGAAATGTAAGCATCAACTAAATGATTGAAATTGAGAAGTGCATTAAATATGGTACAAATAAAAGAAACGTACATGACCTGGATAAATATAAATGAAAAATGGTAATTAATAAGTTGAGATTAAGGAAACAACCACTGAACGAGAAGATAAAATTTAAAGTTGTTAGAAATAAATGTAAATTATGAAAGGATAATTTATGTGGTTTGAATAAAAAGAGAAAATCAGATAACAAATGTATGAAATGAAATTATTAATAAGATAAGTTGATTGTTGTTTGAAATTGGTTGTTGATGGTTGTTTGGGCAAGGGTGCTTTAAAATTTGGATTTGGATGAATGAATAATCTATTTAGTTTTATCTAAGACTGTTGAGTTAATGATGCGCTAGTAGTTTATTCTTCATTCCATACAATTTAGAAGTTTTGAACACGAATAACCATTTGTTTGTTTGATTATATGGTTGTTTTATATTTGTTGTGTATGCTGTTTGTTGAAATGGATGGTTGTTGGATTGATTGGTTATTAGTGATTGAAACCGCTTAGAGATTATTTGAAAATGTTTTCCAAACTTTATTTATTTAAGTATAAAAAGGTATAATGATTATTAAACGGGTATATTTTATTTAAGAAAAAAATTTAGTAAATTATTGTTTATAAATTTAATATTTTGAATAAGATGTATTGTTATTTAATTCTTTCTTCTCCCTTCTTTTTCCTTTTCGGGGACGAAAAGTTTTGAGTGGGGGAGAGTGTAACGACCCGTATAATTCATGGATTTAACTAGGTTGGATTTATGAGCTTTGTAATTTAATTTAGTGGAAAAAATTTCACTTTATAAACAAATATTGAAATAAAGGCTAAAATAAATTATATGAATGATGCCTTAAAAAACTTAATTATATAGAAATTTGTATAATATTCAAATGAAGTAAGTTGGAAAATAATTCTTACCTGGATATAAATTTTAATATGAGAAATTTATGATAGTATTAAACCGATTTAATGCAATAAAAGATTGTGAACGATAAATTGGAATAGATTAAGGAATCCTGTTATTGCAAGTCAATAAATTTGTAAACTCTAATGAACATCTCAAAATTTATAAATTTATTGAAATTCAAGACTTAGCATAAGCGTAGAACTATGAGTATGATGACAAACTTTTATAAATTGCCTAATTAAGGGTCAGCAAATTTATTTGGAAATCAAACTCAATTAAGGGTAAGTAAATATGATGGGTTGATGGCATAAACGTTACTAATTATTATCATAAGTAACGGAAGTGCAGATGGAATGCAACCGTAGAAATTTAAGTTAAGTATTAACAATTGAAAAGGATTGTCGATTGAATGGAGTACTTTAGGTTGTCATACTAAATTAAGAATGGAACATATGGCAAATAGAAATGAATCAATAAACGTATATAGATTTTAAAGTTTATAATGATGAATAGAATTTTTGATGACATTAATATAAGATAGTGAATTGAAAAATTTGTGGGTAGATATTAAAATGTGAATGGGAAGGTGATTGTATGGTAAATAAATAATCGTGAACTTTAGTAAATGAATTTATGTGCAAAGGAATTGAATTTAACATGAATAGCATGAATAGCATGAATATTAATAAAAGAAATTATGTAATAATTGATTTATTTTAGCATTTATGAATGAAATAGGAATTTAGTTTTAAGCAAGTGATGAATAAGATGTAGTGCAATCCAAATTAATATAGTAATTGTGAGTAATAAGAGCTTATTTATATGATAAGGGTAACGATAATATTTATGGTACGTTACTTATTTGATAATTAAGATTGAAATTAAATTTTTAATAAATATAAATCAATTAGTAACTGTACGTTGCCTATTGTGGTAGTTTGTTAATTTGAAGTTTGGATCAGTTACCATAATTTTAATTTTATATTACATTAATAATAATTAAGGTAATAATTGTAAATAATGTTAAGATTTTATTTAACAGTTGTTATATTTTAGGGCATGGAAATAAAGTTATCAAAATATTTGAAGACAATTACACTTAGATGAAATTGATTGTCTCATTTATGTGGGTAAGAACTGTAATTGTAAAGAGTAAATGTAATTAGCAACTAAAATGCATATTTGTTTCATAAGTTAATTTAAAAGGAGGAAACCTATTTGAATAAGCTTATTTGAGATTCTAATTTTTTTAATATGTTTTACAATTTCAATATAAATGGAAATAGTAGTAATACAAAGAAAGGCAGAATTTTTGAATATAGTAGTTAAGGAAAGGCAAACAAATCCTTCCATCTAAATCCAATTTAAAATAAAGCTTAATTTTTGCAGCGGTTAGAATTAAATATTATGCAAGTCGAATATTAACTAGTTCATTGAAATACCTATTAATGAAAAACAATTGAAAGGTTTTATTTGGTTGTAATTGGTAGATTTGAAATAAACGTAAAGTTATATTAATTGACGTAATAATACGCAGTAAACCATAAGGTCATAGTTAAAGTTAAATTTAAGTAAATTCTTGGGAATTTGAATTTACAATATCTGAATTTACCGTAATTGAATTCAAACACTGAAATTTATAAATTTATTTACTTGACATTGATATCTGGGTTTGTTTAAATTGTTGTAACTAAATTGAAAATATAAAAGTGATAAAATTTTCAATTTTAAAGTCGAAATTTTAAAGATTGAATTTAATTAATTTATTTGCCTATTTATTTGATTAATATAAAAATAGCCATTTTGGCCACGGACTCGGATTTCGACGAAACCAGTTTCATCGGATCCGTATCGGTGAATTATTGTAGGGTTTCAAGTTTCGTATCGATCGGACCTGTCGTTTGATCGTACGGACGCGAAACGCCTTGAAATCAATTTAATTAAAAATCAATTTGAAATCAATTTAGAAATTTTGTTTTCTGCATAACTTCTTCATACGATCAAATTTGGACGTGAAACTTTTTCCATCGCGTTCAGAATATTTTAAAATACCTATTTGGATATATGGGTTTAATAAATTTCGTTCCGGGGTCAGAATGGGCTTTTTGGGCCAACTACCGTTTAGCACGTTCGTAATTCGTGCCCACCTAGCCTTCTTCTATTTGTCTATAAATATGCTGTGATAAACCCTAACCTCCTTTCTATTGTCATTTGGCTGTACGATCATTTTTCTTCATCTCTTTCTCTTCCTCAATGGTTGCAAAACCTAGATCTACTTCAATTCAAAATTCGAAGGAAAATTCGAAGTTCTCCTAAAAATTCAAAAAAAAAATATGTCAATGCTCTCGATGAGCGTAATTCAGTGGTGATATCCGATTTTTGATTGGAGCTATCGTTTGTCCAGAAAAATTCAAATCATTTTCGGCCTTACATCATCGCCGTAACAAACTTCGTCAGATCGTCAAACGGTTTCTGGGGTTCGTGGAGAGGGCTGAGGGGATCGCATCCATGTGAGTTTCATGGTTGGTTAACGGCTAGATTGTAACAACCCGGTATTTTGCATCATCAACAATTTAAACGATTAATATTGACACAAACTTCTATTTGAAGTTTGTGAATTTTGAATTAAAATTGATTTATAAATTGATAAAAGAAATTTAGGACTTTAAATAAAAGTTTTCTTTTTATTTTTATTTTTTATTTACTTATTTGGCCTTATCCCCTCTTTAATTTCGAACCGGCCCCCCCCCCCCTTTTTTTCCATTTTTCATTTCGTTCACCAACCCTAACCAAATCACGAAATAATGGCGACCGTTCCTTTCGTTCTCTCTCTGCTCTGGAAATTAGGGTTTCGATTCCGATGGTTGCTCGTCTCTTGTGGCGCTCGCGTTGCTTGCTTCGACATTCGGTTGCTCCTTTAATTCGTCGACACGGTGAGTTTGCTCACATCTAATTCATGTCTTGAGTTATCTGTGTATTTTGTTGCTTGAATTCTTGGCTAATGTTGCTTCGAGTTTTAGTGATTTCTGATTTTTGTTCTATTTCCGTTCCATGACTTTTGAACTTGAGTGAGTTTTACTCACATCTTTCTCTACTTGGTTGTCTCGGCACTGTTTTGTTGAGATGTCGATGATTTCTGGTTTTGGCAATTTCGTATATTTGTGTATCGAATTGGATTAACTTCGTGTCCACCACGAGGTTGCCTTCGAGTGACTTCGACTTGTACCTTGCTGAGTTTTAACTTGGATTTATCGACTGTTTTTGACCTGAGACTTTGATTTCTTTTCGTGACTTCACAATTTGACTTCTGGTAAACCCTTGAGTTGTACCACTGCAGACATTCTCAGTCTTGTTGATTACCTTGGCTACTGTCTTGATCATGTTCCCTTTGAACTTGAAGTGGTACTTGTTATAAGCTTATCACTACGATGTTTGACACTGTCAAACTCGGCTCTGACTTGATAATGTGTTCGTCTTTTATGTGACTGCTCCATTGGGTTGTCTTGATGTCCTGAGTTGACCTGCTGCCTGGTTATGTTAACATGCATGTGTAAATATGAATTCATTCACCTAGTATTGCACTTTGGTCTTCATATGTACACTGGGTTTGGCAGTTTGATTAGTGCTTCGAGTTGCTGCCGTTTCCACTCTTGTTCATGCAGTTTTATATGATGATTATTCTAGTCATTCATACTTTATGTTGTAAACATGTGCATGTTAACAATTGATGTTCACTGTTCATGTCCTTTACTTGGTGCCTTTTGCAGTTTTGTTCACTTTTCTGAACAGTTCTGGTTGCATACCCATTCCATGTTTGTAGTCCTCACTGTCACTGTCCATTTGATCGCCCTGATGCAGTTTTCATGTTGAATTCATCCTCTGGTTACTTGGTACATTTCTGTAGCACCACTGCACTTTATAGTTGCTGATCATTTTCATTCATGAATGGTTGTATATCCAAATGACATATGGACTTTGAGTGAATGCTTTATTCATTACTGAGTTGCCATTTCATATGCATTGAGCTTTGGTCCATTACTGTGTTATCATCATATTGAACTGGTTTTCATGTTGTTGCATGCTTGTATCACAGCATACTGCATGTTTTATCTTTGAAGTTTGGCATTTGAATAAAGTTTTTCTTTCTTTTAAATTTGCAGTAGTTTGCTAATTATTTCTTTCGGAAATGTTTGCTGGTTATCACCATGTATATACATACATATATGTATATATATGTGTGTGTGAATGGCATAACTACAGCTCCAATGTGTTCATTGCTGTGTTGTTTTCTTGCCTTCATTTTGTTTGCATATTTAATATGCAGTAACCTGTATTCTTGACTTTGAGTATTTATGTGTACGAGCACTTGTATCTGGCACATGTGTTATGTGCATTTCAGTTGTACTTCTTTTATTGCCTGGTCTGGATTTGTGTTCTGGTTCTTGTTTAAGCACTGTTCACTTTGTGTTAGCATTACACTTGTGTTGAACTCGGTTTTCGAGTTTGACCTTGTGCTCGTGTGTGAATTTTTATTGTGTACAACAGCACTATTGTGGCAAGGCAGTGCACGCAAGCGTGAACTGCAGCCACACGGAATTGAGTTTTTGGGTACGACAGCACTATAGTGGCAAGCTAGTGCACGCAAGCGTGAACTGCAGCCACACGGAATTGAGTTTTTGGGTACGATAGCACTATAGTGGCAAGGCAGTGCACGCAAGCGTGAACTGCAGCCACACAGTACGGCGTGTATGATATTCTATTTGTTTTGACTTATGGATCTTTTTGCGTATTCCTTATGCAGTAGTGGCGAGGCAGTGCACGCGTGCGTGTACTGCAGCCCTACTTGAATTAATATTTTAATTGATATTTCAATGGTTTGAACTGTTTGTTCATTTCAATTCAATATTCTGAATTGCATTCTAATTTGGTTTAATTACTGTCGTCTATTCAGTAATTAATTATTATTGCTTCTGTGCACTAATAACTGAGTTTGAATTAGACTGACCCGAGTATTATTTTCTTTTGAATTTAATACTCGGGTGAGACCGAGTATTTCAGGTTGTAGATATTCAGCTTTGGGTTGCTGCTAGAGCTATGAAGTTCTTTCATATCTTTTGGAGTAGTCGTCGTCATTTGTTGTAGTCTGAAAAATTGGATAGGAAGATATGTATTCATGTATATTATATACGTTAATGTACTTGTATATGTAACTTCTTGAGTCGACTGTGGTAGTTGTATCATATGTACCGTGTCTTATGTATTGTATCAAATGTATTGTAACTGACATCAGTTATTGTATATATGAGACTTTATGTTTTATTTGTGTTCCGCATTATATTATCTGTGTAATATTTTATATTTTATGTTCTAAACTATTATGAACCATCGTAGTTCGTTTTATACTGGAATTGGGGTATGCCGATGGGAGAAAATAAATCAGAGATGAAAAATGAAAGAATATTTATATTTATATACCACTCCTATCGAGATAACCAATACTAGTGTAAGGCCTAACTATTGATGGCCGCTCCTCAACAGCCTTATTCTCCGTGCTAGTTGACAGCACTACACCGTAGTGTTCTTGGCTAGCGTGGGTATAGAGGTGGGGCGTCACAGCTTGGTATCAGAGCCTGGGGTTTAGAACAAATATAAAACGTCACTTAGATAGTACATGTGTTACAACTATTTGTCGACGTTTTATCTCTCATATTTGCATATGATTGTCTTTGAATTGTTAGTTATGAATTCCTAACGCTTATTCATATGCATTTGATTTTGAATTCTTGTGTTTTCGGCTTTGATTTGATTTAGCCGATGATTGATTTTGTTCGAATCTCAGCGATTCCGAACTTGATATTTTATGTTTTCCTCTGCTTGATTTTCATTCGACTTCGGTCACTTTGTTTTTTGAGAAATTTCTAATTTTCTTGATTTCCAAGACTCTGACTTTGTTTGCCGTTGAATTCTTTGTTGATGATGTTGAATCGTTTTGTACTCTATTATGGCCATTACTTGTTGACTTCGGCATTGACTTGATTTTCATTTTCGTTGAAGTCATTTATGCATTTATGCTCGTTCTACTTTGTTTTTCCAAATTTAATCGATTCTTGTTAATTCCCCGAGTTGTTGCTACCATTTATTAACAACTTTGATAACATTTTCTTCGGGATTTTTGTGAACATTCCTTTTGATGGATACAGTATCGATTTCTTTGGATTCTATTCACATCTTTGTATGTGAATTCTTGTGCTTGATTGTTCCTACAACCATTTTTGTGATTTGTCACTTTAAAAATATAAAGGTTTTCTATACTAGTAGTAAATATCAAAACCCTTTTCTCCAAACGATTTCAAAACTATTTTACTACAAAACTCTTTTTCTAAACCGTTTTCCAATCTATTAGTATATACTAACCTTTACCTCACTCGTATGAGAAATCTAATTAAACGACTTAGTAAAACGAGTGTTATATAACGCTTGCGTTTACTTCGCCGGTTAATTCTTGGACTTATTCGATTGAATCTCTTGTGACAATTTTATTAGTGAAGATTAACAGTTTGTTCGTAAATATTTAAGTTAAGAAAGTGGTTATGGGACATGAAGCTAAACTTTTATATTTACTAGCTTAGTGTAATTGACACTTCTCGTTGATCTTGACGATCGCTTTATGAACTAGACTAGCAATTGTGCTATGTCTTTTTATTTGCGAGGTTAGACTAGACACCACTTGTGTGATTCCATTCACACATACCTTTCTGCTTTTTGGTTAGTCTTGACCTCAATCTGTGTGATTCCATTCACACATGCTTAGTGTAATTGACACTCCTCGTTGATCATGATGATCGTTCTGATGGTCAGACTAGACACCACTTGTGTGATTCTATTCACACATACCTTTCTGCTTTTTGGTTAGTCTTGACCTCAATCTGTGTGATTCCATTCACACATGTGGGGTAGCTCCCCTTGGTCTTCGGACCGTCATGTGATAGGCCTCTTTCCCTTTTTCTGTGATTTCTAGATTCCTTATGTTGATTTCTGGAAATTTTATGCTTCACCTATTTTTGTGTACTGGTGAATTCATATGTTATTGATTTGTCATGAGTACAAATTTGAGGTATGATACCTCTTTGGATCTTTGAGAAGATCTTGTGATATTGATTATCTCTTATCGGTTGATCTCCTGTTGATCATTATTTGCATACTTATAGTAGTATGTTAATATGGATATTTTATGTTTTGCGTTGCACGTGTTGGTGATTTTCATGCTCACGTGTAGGTGAGATTCCGTGCTCCCGTTCTCGCTTTGCGTTGCACGTGTTGGTGATTTTCATGCTCACGTGTAGGTGAGATTCCATGCTCCCGTTCTCGCTTTGTGTTGCACGTGTTTGTAACAGCCCTAGTTTTAGCTATTTATTCTATCTAATTATTTAATTTTGAAATATATTTTATAAAATTGTGAATGTCAATTAAATGTATAATAACTGTGAAAATTTAAGCTATGTTTGAACTGTTAATTTTCACGTTTAAAAGACGCGTCAATTTTAGGGTATAAGTGACGTAATAAAACGTGTGTTTTAAAATGATATTTTTACAAATTTTTTTGATGTTTTAGACTGCGTCTGTTTAACGTAGTGTAAAAAAATCATGTTTTCAAATATTTTTTAGGAAAAATATCAGTCAGTGTTTTATACCAAACGTTACTTTGGTTTGAACGGTCAGTTTTGGTTTTAATAATTTGTATACGTTTCTTTTCTTAAACTTTGCATAGAATTTACCATTTGCATTTAATGTTTTCAAGCTAAAATCAAAATGAGTAAATGAAATAAAAATGAACATAAAGTAACTTACAAAACTTTATAACCAGATATCACGCAACAATGGCAACTATTCATTGTATACGTTTCTTTTCTTAAACTTTGCATAGAATTTACCATTTGCATTTAATGTTTTCAAGCTAAAATCAAAATGAGTAAATGAAATAAAAATGAACATAAAGTAACTTACAAAACTTTATAACCAGATATCACGCAACAATGGCAACTATTCATTGTATACGTTTCTTTTCTTAAACTTTGCATAGAATTTACCATTTGCATTTAATGTTTTCAAGCTAAAATCAAAATGAGTAAATGAAATAAAAATGAACATAAAGTAACTTACAAAACTTTATAACCAGATATCACGCAACAATGGCAACTATTCATTGTATACGTTTCTTTTCTTAAACTTTGCATAGAATTTACCATTTGCATTTAATGTTTTCAAGCTAAAATCAAAATGAGTAAATGAAATAAAAATGAACATAAAGTAACTTACAAAACTTTATAACCAGATATCACGCAACAATGGCAACTATTCATCGTATACGTTTCTTTTCTTAAACTTTGCATAGAATTTACCATTTGCATTTAATGTTTTCAAGCTAAAATCAAAATGAGTAAATGAAATAAAAATGAACATAAAGTAACTTACAAAACTTTATAACCAGATATCACGCAACAATGGCAACTATTCATTGTATACGTTTCTTTTCTTAAACTTTGCATAGAATTTACCATTTGCATTTAATGTTTTCAAGCTAAAATCAAAATGAGTAAATGAAATAAAAATGAACATAAAGTAACTTACAAAACTTTATAACCAGATATCACGCAACAATGGCATACGTTTCTTTTATATTTTTTTTAGCTTTGCCTTAAGTCTGGCTATTTCATATAATTAATCAAAAGTCTGGCAATAGTTTATAACGCACGCATTTGGATTTGTGTATATCTGGCAACTTCATCTCTCCAATAAAATCTTTTGCCTTCCTCCCTGCACTTATCACGCACCCAATTTAAAGCTCGCATTCAAATATATTTACTTCTTTGATAACTGATTATTGAAAATCAACATGAAGTAACGTTCCCTTTAAATCACGCAGTGATATTGAAATCAAACTCCCATAAAATTCCAGTAACCGCATGCATCAAATTTCAATGGGCAGCTTTTGTTCACGCAACAATACATGTTTTAATATTCACATGTAATGATCACATCTACCCACTCTTTCACTCTCAGTTTCCTACAGCACTACCAAAATCATATACATGAATCACGCAATCCAGTGAATGAATCAAACCTTTTATCACGCATGCCATTTTGGTTCTCTGATAAATCAAGACTCTTTTGGAATTGCAACAGCTAATGAGAAAATCACATATTCATATTGTGAATTTATATCAATATAACTGATACTTTATCTCCATTCATTTCTCCTTCAATTCACACACTGCCTATAAATACACTTCCTCTGCATATCATTTCCTCTACCTGTCTAGTTCGGTTTCAAGTTGCAGAGCATCATCAGGTAGTGTATAATGTTCTTTCCATTTCTCCATTCTCCCAGTCTTCTTTTTTCTTTTGTGTTTTGTTTTGCCTTGCTCGGCCACCCTACCATTTATGCATTCTGTTTCACTATGGGCTTAAACGTATGGAGTCTGGAAACATTATTGAATAAGTTATAGTAGAGTGAGTTTGTAGTGGCATGTGTGGGCATTGGAAAAGTGTAACTTGAGTAGGGGGTTTTCAGATTGTGTTCATACCTATAAGACTGCATATGTACAAAATCTGGGTATAGGTTGTGCATGTTGGGATCTGGGTGCATGTTTCAAGTGACAGGGGTGTTTAGATGCATAACCAGGAGGTGTTAAGGCTAGATTAGGTAGATGAGTGCATAGGTCATAGATCTGTCTTCATATTTTACCCAAAGATTGTGTTATAAGTTGCAAAACATGTCTAGGGGGTAAGCCCATCCTGACTAGAGTTGTTTTAGTGGATGTGAGTGCATTCATATTTGCATAAAGAGAGGACTTAGGCTGGGATTAGGATTGTATGTTCAGTTACATTCATGACTTAGGGAAGTTAGTAAGTTTCCAGTATGCGTAGTGTGCATCTGTGCACGTGTGCACGACAAACACCATGAATGATACATGACTTGAGTGTTGACCAAGCCTAGAGTAAATTCACCTACCCTGAGAGTGTGTTATCTGAACTAAATTGACATGAGTGTTTTGGTTAGAAGTCTGGGTGGTTGAGGATAAAGACCTGGGTTCTGAATAGTTTTACATATAGGCTGAAAGATATAGTGTAGATGAAATTTTGTAAAGCAATAGAAGTGCAGAGAGAAATGAATATGGGTGGGTGAACGTGTACATATTTTATCTGTGTACATGTGGAGATGCATGGCTCGGTTTAGTGGAAAATAAGATGGGTTTTAATGGAAAATATATAATGTAAAATATAGGCGGTAATGAAATGTTTGGGGTGAGTTGAGAATTTTATAGAACTGGAAAGGGTGGAAGGCGTACGAGTGTACCGGTGTGTATCACCATATTGTTTTAGTCTGACTTTAGGAAATTTGGTCGTAAATTTTAGTGTTAGCCGATTCACGCTTTAGGGTATATTTTGGTCCGATTACACGGTGGAGTGGTCAAGCAAGTCAAATCATTCTCGTTCTATTTTAATTTTTCTTTGACCGTAAATTCTAAAGTCGCGTTTCAAAATATTTGAATTTTATTCTAGATTTGAATCTAGGCGACATCAGAAGAAATTTGACCATTATCCTCTGTCGTTCTTTACCGGTGAATAGCCGTTTTGAATTCAAATTTTCTGCAACATCCAGGTGAGTATTTCTCACCAGACATATGTACATATATTTTGTGAATTATCGCAAGTGTATGTATAAAAATTTTATTTAAATATTATCTGTCTGTAGTATGATGTAGAATGACGAACCCATTTAAATTGACATCTCATCAGTTATTTATCTGTTATATTATTTCTGCAGTTATATTATTAATTGTTATTTACTGCTTAAATCACCACTGCAAGTTCCCTGTTAAAGTTGGATTGTTATGGGCTGAAATAATGATTATTGTTAAACTAGTCTGTTAACTGCTTAACTGATAACTTGGGATTGCGGGTTTGAAATGATAGAACCCGGGGTTTTGTAAATTACGGGTTGAAATGATATAAATCCGTATCACTTGACCTAGGCTAGAAAACTATATACAGGCCCGTGGTCCTTATAATATTTTCTGAAATATTTAAAATTATTTTGGAAGTTAAATATTTGATTTAATATCTTTAAAGGATTTTATATTGATTTTGAATGAGTTATAAATGTTAATAAATAAATAAATAAATATTTGAATAAAATTTTGGAATATAACTTATTTTGGAAATTCTGGATTTTTGAAAGGATAAGATTTCAGTTAAGAAATATATATATAAGTTATATTTGGAAATATTTATTAAGTTAAACAATCTACTAAAGCATTTAAATGCTGTCTTTTGAAATTGGACTAGTTTTACCCGTAACTTTAGGTAGCATTTCCTAAGTGCTATAGAATCTGGAATTTGATTGTTTTGAAATTTAAGGAATTTGATAAATTATATTTATGTTTAAGTTTTGGAGACCTTTAAGATATTAGATTTATAACTGGATTTTTCTTAATAAATTTAAGATGAACATTCTAGTGTTAAGTAAATTTTGAAATTATTTAATGGCATAATTTTGGAGTTTTATCTATGGAATTTATGGGAATATTCAAGACGAAATAATAAACACTAATTTGTTGAAAGAAAAAATATCCAACCTTAGTTTTGAATATTAATACTCCAATTGGATATATATATAGGAATTGAAATGGTCTTGGGAACATGAAGTGATATTTAAATTATGGTTTAAAATAAAGAAATATATTTGTAAAGCTATGTAAATTATCTTCTTTACAAAGTAACCATAAAGTTAAACCATTTATTCTATATACCGTTGAATGTCCAAACCATTGTGTTTGGGAGTTATGGTTTTAAAGTAAAATTTCCAAAATATTATGTTTTGAAGATATAATTTAAATATTTGGTTTCCAGATATTATAAATTTTAAGCAGTATGGTTTTGGAAAAGAATTATATTTGAATATAACGATATCATGTTGTTTTGGGTTTTAAATGATATCGTATTTATAGTTTTGAAATGGAAATGTTTATACTGGTTTTAAAGTATAAATTGTTTTTAAATGACCACGGGTTATAATAACGATGGGTTGGCAAAGAGACCGGGATCGGATATGGACATACTCTCTGTCGATACCGAAAACCACTTTGACCAACCGTGTACGCGGTGGAGATTCCAGAATGAAGTAGGTCGGCGGTGGCGTTTCCTGTAAGGTAAATACGTGGACCCGACTCCCGTGAGTTGGCATAAGGTGGCTAAAACAGGAGCAATTCCAGGCCAATGAGGTCATTCCTCTGATCGGACGCTCCTCTTCGATATTATACTATGATTTTGGATTGATTCGGTGGCCACCTCTATATTTTGATTTTGGGGAGTTAGTCCGAGGTGGGCGGTAACTGCGGCTACGCGTTTCCACCAGCCTGGATAGCAATTGGTATATCTACCCTGGCATTGCCTAGTTGTGCCGTGTCACCTACCATACCGAGCCTTGTACGAGTTTAGATTTCTCCCGTAGCCCGTGTGGTATCCTCTAGTTGCTTCCCGATCAGGAGGAGCTATGATATTGGATGGACTACTGGGACTATTACGTGTTAAGGTGGAAAATGTAAAGCCTTAATGCTATTTAAAAGTATGTTTATTTTATAAATAGACACTATTATAATAGCGCAATATACTACATAGTAAATAGTTTGACGGATCCTTAGAGGATGGGCGGTCCCAAGCATCCTTTAAGTTACTTGCTCTATATTACAGTACACTTGAATTAGCTTACATTATATAAGTATGTATGTCCTGACTCGAGTGTTATGTTTTATTTTTCGCTCGGGTCAGCCTGAGTTGCAGCTTCAATTTCTTCTCCGTAGCTAGGACACTCAGTAGATCATTCGCGCTGCTGGAAGTTGTTTCAGCCTTTATCTTTTCTGGAATTCAAGACTTTGAAGACTCTATCTCTATTTATGTCTTAAAATTTGTATTGAGGATTATAGACAATGTAAGTTCTGTTTTGTTGAAGTTATATCAGTGGCTTCATGAACCACTAAATTTTTAATTTCCGCTGCGAGATTCTGATATCTGTGTATGTGATTCTGTGATCTATTTATTGTATATTCTGAGTTTTGCCAAATTTATTCTACAACGCAGTATTTTGAACAAATTCAAGTCCGACAATGTGCGGATGCGAATGGTTGAAAATATTGGGTCGTTACAGTGTTGGTGATTTTTCATGCTCACGTGTAGGAGAGTTTTCATACTCCGTTCGAGTTTTCATACCCCGGTTCGAGTTTTCATACTCCGGTTCGAGCTTTCCTACTCCGGTTCGAGTTTTCATACTCCGGTTCGAGTTTTCATACTCGGTTCGAGTTTTCATACTCCGGTTCGAGTTTTCATACTCCGGTTCGAGTTTTCATACTCGCGTTCGAGTTTTCATACTCCGGTTCGAGTTTTCATACTCTCATCTTGTGATTTCTGGATTTCTTGTTTAAATTCCTAGAATTTGTGCTTCACCAATTTTCGTGATCTCTATTGATAAGTTTTATCAATTTTTGTGCATTGGTGAATTCGTGTGATATTGACATGTTATGAATACGAGTTTAGGGTATGATACCCCTTTCTATCTTTGAGAAGATTCTTGTGACACTTTTGATGAATGAAAATCCACTTATCGAAGTTGCTACTGATGTCGCTGTTTTAATCACGTGTTTTAAAAATGGTTTCAAAATATAAATCCAAATTGTTTTCAAAATTTTTACGATTTGCGCTTTCAAAAGAATGAGGAAGCGAATTAAACGCTTCAGTAAAATCGAGGACTATGACCCCTTTCTTTTGCTGATTCGCTTAATTCCGGACTTGTTCGTTTGAGAATATAAATTGTAATTTTATAAATAAAATGGTTTTCAAAATTTTTACAGTTTACGCTTTCAAAAGAATGAGGAAGCGATTTAAACGTTTCAGAAAAATCGAGGACTATGACCCCTTTCTTTTACTGGTTCGCTTAATTCCGGACTTGTCCGTTTGAGAACGTAAAATGTTAGTTATTTAAAATACACAATTTTGCACTTTCAAGGAAACGATGAAGTGAATTAAACGATTTAGTAAAACTCGTGGTTATGGGTCATGTGCGTTTGCTATTTCGGTTAGTTTCGGACTCTTAATTGAAAATTTTGTGATTTGAAATTTGATTACTGTTATGGTAATTTCTGATTATCGTTTTGATAATTGGATGTTTATGATTTCTGATTATCGTTTTGATAATCGGATGTTTGTGATTTCTGATTTATCGTTTTTGATAATCAGATATTTATTGTTTCTAATTATCGTTTGTGATAATTAGATATTTGTGGTTTAATTATCGTTTGTGATAATTAAACATTTGCAATTTGAGATTTAATTATCAATTGTGATAATTAAATATTTATGATTTGGAATTTGATTACCGTTGAGGTAGTTCCTGATTATCGTTTTTGATAGTTAGATATTTGTGTTTTCTAATTATCTTTGTTGATAATTAGATTTGCTGATTTTTCTATTTTAAGATTTCTTTATTCTGATTATCTATTTGATAATCAAACTTTGTTGAGAATTTGGGAATTTCTTTTATGAAATTAAAAGCTTACCTTCTCATGCTCTTATGGTTGTTACCTTTTGTCCATTTATTCCTTAGGATTGCGTGGACGCAATTTCTTTAAGGAGGGGAGTCTGTAACAACCCGGTATTTTGCATCAATTATAATCAACAATTTAAACGATTAATATTGACACAAACTTCTATTTGAAGTTTGTGAATTTTGAATTAAAATTGATTTATAAATTGATAAAAGAAATTTAGGACTTTAAATAAAAGTTTTCTTTTTATTTTTATTTTTTTATTTACTTATTTGGCCTTATCCCTCTTTAATTTCGAACCGGCCCCCCCTTTTTTTCCATTTTTCATTTCGTTCACCAACCCTAACCAAATCACGAAATAATGGCGACCGTTCCTTTCGTTCTCTCTCTGCTCTGGAAATTAGGGTTTCGATTCGGATGGTTGCTCGTCTCTTGTGGCGCTCGCGTTGCTTGCTTCGACATTCGGTTGCTCCTTTAATTCGTCGACACGGTGAGTTTGCTCACATCTAATTCATGTCTCGAGTTATCTGTGTATTTTGTTGCTTGAATTCTTGGCTAATGTTGCTTCGAGTTTTAGTGATTTCTGATTTTTGTTCTATTTCCGTTCCATGACTTTTGAACTTGAGTGAGTTTTACTCACATCTTTCTCTACTTGGTTGTCTCGGCACTGTTTTGTTGAGATGTCGATGATTTCTGGTTTTGGCAATTTCGTATATTTGTGTATCGAATTGGATTAACTTCATGTCCACCACGAGGTTGCCTTCGAGTGACTTCGACTTGTACCTTGCTGAGTTTTAACTTGGATTTATCGACTGTTTTTGACCTGAGACTTTGATTTCTTTTCGTGACTTCACAATTTGACTTCTGGTAAACCCTTGAGTTGTACCACTGCAGACATTCTCAGTCTTGTTGATTACCTTGGCTACTGTCTTGATCATGTTCCCTTTGAACTTGAAGTGGTACTTGTTATAAGCTTATCACTACGATGTTTGACACTGTCAAACTCGGCTCTGACTTGATAATGTGTTCGTCTTTTATGTGACTGCTCCATTGGGTTGTCTTGATGTCCTGAGTTGACCTGCTGCCTGGTTATGTTAACATGCGTGTGTAAATATGAATTCATTCACCTAGTATTGCACTTTGGTCTTCATATGTACACTGGGTTTGGCAATTTGATTAGTGCTTCGAGTTGCTGCCGTTTCCACTCTTGTTCATGCAGTTTTATATGATGATTATTCTAGTCATTCATACTTTATGTTGTAAACATGTGCATGTTAACAATTGATGTTCACTGTTCATGTCCTTTACTTGGTGCCTTTTGCAGTTTTGTTCACTTTTCTGAACAGTTCTGGTTGCATACCCATTCCATGTTTGTAGTCCTCACTGTCACTGTCCATTTGATCGCCCTGATGCAGTTTTCATGTTGAATTCATCCTCTGGTTACTTGGTACATTTCTGTAGCACCACTGCACTTTATAGTTGCTGATCATTTTCATTCATGAATGGTTGTATATCCAAATGACATATGGACTTTGAGTGAATGCTTTATTCATTACTGAGTTGCCATTTCATATGCATTGAGCTTTGGTCCATTGCTGTGTTATCATCATATTGAACTGGTTTTCATGTTGTTGCATGCTTGTATCACAGCATACTGCATGTTTTATCTTTGAAGCTTGGCATTTGAATAAAGTTTTTCTTTCTTTTAAATTTGCAGTAGTTTGCTAATTATTTCTTTCGGAAATGTTTGCTGGTTATCACCATGTATATACATACATATATGTATGTATATGTGTGTGTGAATGGCATAACTACAGCTCCAATGTGTTCATTGCTGTGTTGTTTTCTTGCCTTCATTTTGTTTGCATATTTAATATGCAATAACCTGTATTCTTGACTTTGAGTATTTATGTGTACGAGCACTTGTATCTGGCACATGTGTTATGTGCATTTCAGTTGTACTTCTTTTATTGCCTGGTCTGGATTTGTGTTCTGGTTCTTGTTTAAGCACTGTTCACTTTGTGTTAGCATTACACTTGTGTTGAACTCGGTTTTCGAGTTTGACCTTGTGCTCGTGTGTGAATTTTTATTGTGCACAACAGCACTATAGTGGCAAGGCAGTGCACGCAAGCGTGAACTGCAGCCACACGGAATTGAGTTTTTGGGTACGACAGCACTATAGTGGCAAGGCAGTGCACGCAAGCGTGAACTGCAGCCACACGGAATTGAGTTTTTGGGTACGATAGCACTATAGTGGCAAGGCAGTGCACGCAAGCGTGAACTGCAGCCACACAGTACGGCGTGTATGATATTCTATTTGTTTTGACTTATGGATCTTTTTGCGTATTCCTTATGCAGTAGTGGCGAGGCAGTGCACGCGTGCGTGTACTGCAGCCCTACTTGAATTAATATTTTAATTGATATTTCAATGGTTTGAACTGTTTGTTCATTTCAATTCAATATTCCGAATTGCATTCTGATTTGGTTTAATTACTGTCGTCTATTCAGTAATTAATTATTATTGCTTCTGTGCACTAATAACTGAGTTTGAATTAGACTGACCCGAGTATTATTTTCTTTTGAATTTAATACTCGGGTCAGACCGAGTATTTCAGGTTGTAGATATTCAGCTTTGGGTTGCTTCTAGAGCTATGAAGTTCTTTCATATCTTTTGGAGTAGTCGTCGTCATTTGTTGTAGTCTGAAAAATTGGATAGGAAGATATGTATTCATGTATATTATATACGTTAATGTACTTGTATATGTAACTTCTTGAGTCGACTGTGGTAGTTGTATCATATGTACCGTGTCTTATGTATTGTATCAAATGTATTGTAACTGACATCAGTTATTGTATATATGAGACTTTATGTTTTATTTGTGTTCCGCATTATATTATCTGTGTAATATTTTATATTTTATGTTCTAAACTATTATGAACCATCGTAGTTCGTTTTATACTGGAATTGGGGTATGCCGATGGGAGAAAATAAATCAGAGATGAAAAATGAAAGAATATTTATATTTATATACCACTCCTATCGAGATAACCAATACTAGTGTAAGGCCTAACTATTGATGGCCGCTCCTCAACAGCCTTATTCTCCGTGCTAGTTGACAGCACTACACCGTAGTGTTCTTGGCTAGCGTGGGTATAGAGGTGGGGCGTCACATAGATCGTCGTAGATTTTGCAATTAGGGTTTCAGCCTTAGGCTATAGGTGGCGGCCGACCGTGACTGGAGAGGGCCGGACCTAGGGGGATGGAGGCGGCTCGGCAAGGGCAGGCTAGTGGTGATGGGAGCTTGATGAACGGTGGCCGGAGGTGGACGCGATCGATGGTCAAAGTCCGGTCAATGGACGTGTTCATGGGTTCGAACGTGGTGAACTGGTTTCGTTCCACGCGTGAAGAGGATTGCATACGTGGCTATTATTTTGGTTAGTTTTATTTTTATTTTATTTTGTTTCAAACGTTTCGAATCGCTATAACTTTTACATACGAATTCGGTTTCACGCGCGATTTTTTTGTTAGGATTGTATTTAAATTCCGGATCTGATGACGCAGGTTTGGACAGATTTGGAGACCGTCGAATTTTTGGGTTTAAATCGGATTTAAATTCGATTTAAATTCAAAAGGTGAGTGTTTTAACCCACTCACAATTTCTAAAATTTCTTATGTTTGTTAAATCGATTTTTGGTATGAGTAGAAATTTATTTATGACTATTTGACATGTTTTATTCCTTATCTCTGTTAAATCGCATTTATTTAATTTAACTGTTCATAAATTTTATTACTGCGTATAAATTGACAGTTATAGTTATTTATTTGCATATAAACTGTTAGTTTAATAGTTGTTAAATTCATTTTTGAATATAACTGCCAGTTATTACCTGTTATATATTATCAGATGTATATACTGATATTGAATTATTATTGGATGATGATTGGGATTTGGATGATGGATGATGTTGATGAATGGATGTTTTATTTTATATCATTAAACTGCAAGTTATCATGCATTTTTCGTTTCATTCGGGATTGTGGTTTGAAATGATATACAACCGCAAAATTTTATTTTTAAATTGCGGATTGAAATGATAAATATCCGTATCACTTGACCATAGGATAGAAAATTATATACAGGCACCGTGGTCTATATATAAATTATTTAAAGTGATTTCTATGGTTTGATGGGATACGGTTTATAAAAATTTGATTTTGATATTGTATAAAATATTATTCTTCGATATATATACATATGAAGTTAAAAATTTGAAAATTAAGTTGTGTATAAACCTGTTGAATAAAAATGAAAATTTGAGAAAATGGAATTTGGAAATTTATCTTATATGTTTAAGTTTGGAAATTTTAAGGTATGATATTTATAACTGGATTTTCCAAGATGAATTAAAAATGAAAATTCTAGTATAAAGTAAATTTGAGAAAATATTTAATTGCTAGAAATTGGAGTTTTATTTATGGAATTTATATGAATATTCAAGACTAAATAATAGAATATTAATTGTTGAAAGAAGAAAATCCAACTTTAGTTTTGAAATATTAATACTCCAAATGGATATATATATATATATATATATATATATATATATATATATAGAAATTGAAGGGGTTTTTGGAACTTGAGGTGATATTTAAATTATGGTTTAAACTTTAAACAAAGTAATATATTTGAAAAGCCATGGAAATTATTTTTCTTTACAAAGTAACTTTAAAGTTAAACCATTTATTTTATATACCGTTGAATATCCAAACCATTCAAGTTTTAGAAGTTATGGTTTTAAAATTATGAATTTCGTAATATTATGCTTTGAAAGTATAATTCAAATGGTTGGTTTCCAGATATTATAAATTTTAAAGCAGTATGATTTTTGGAAAAGAAATATATTTGGAATAAAACGATATCCTATTGTTTTGGGTTTTAAAATGATATCGTATTCATAGTTTGAAATGGAAATTTTATTTTGGTTTTAAAGTATAAACTATTTTTAAATGACCGCGGTGTTATAATAACGTTTGGTTGTTGAAGAGACCGGGATTGGAAGTTGTCATACTCTCTGCCAACTCCGAAAACCACTTTAACAACCGTGTACGCGGTGGAGATTCCAAAATGAAGTAGGTTGGTGGCGGCGTTTCCTGCAAGGTAAATACGTGGACCCGACTCCCGTGAGTTGGCATAAGGTGGCTAAAACAGGAGCGATTCTCGGGCCAGTGAGGTCATTCCTCTGATCGAACGCACTCCTTCGATACTATACTCTGACTTTGGATTGATTCGGTGGCCACTATTGATTTCTGTGATTTGGGGGTGTTAGTTCGAGGTGGGCGGTAGCTGCGGCTACGCGTTACCACCAGCCCGGATAGCAATTGGTATATCTACCCTGGCATTGCCTAGTTGTGCCGTGTCACCAACCCTAGCGCGCCTTATACGATTTTGGTTTTGTACCATACCTATGGAGTGCCCTCTGACGACGCCCAGTACGGGGGAGATTACGGTACTGTATAGACTATGGGAATATATTCTGTGTTAAGGGCTATATGGGTAACCCCTTAACGCTATTAAAAAGTAAGTTTATTTTAAAAATAGACACTATTATAATATAGCAATATACTACATAGTAAATAGTTTAACGGATCCTTAGGAGATGTAAATCCCAAGCATCTCTTGAGTTACTGCACTCATATTTATTTCTGTTAATTTAACTCATATAAGATCTTTTAGTTCTGACTCGAGTGTTTTTGTCTTTTCAAATTCGCTCGGGTCAGTCCGAGCGTTTCAGGATTGCAAGATTTAGCTCTGGAGGACGAAGACGAAGATTTATATTATTATTATTTATACTAGTGCACTACACACTGTTCCGCTGCTTTGTTATTGGTATGTGTAACTCTGATATGTATTATATAAATGGTTTTGTAAACAGATTTATAAACTGTATATTTGATTATTATATTTTATCCTTCCGCTGTGAGATTCTGTTTAGTTTTTTTTTCTTCTCTGTCTTTCTTATTTACCCCATAACAATCCGCCCTTCCGTATGGTTTGAATTGGCACGTGTGTCGATTTAAAGTGTGCGAAAAAGCGGGATGTTACACCAACGAAAATATCTGTTACCAAATATAGGAATACTAACGGAAATAGGCGTTGCAGCGTACGTAATTACCATGGAATCGGTAACATATTCCAATGGAAATAACCATGATAAAATTGAAATTTCCAACGACTACATCCGTTGCAAAATACAAGATTAGCAACGGAAATGGGCATTGTAAAATATGTAATTACAATGGGATTGGTAACTTATTCCGACAGATATAACTGTGATAATATTCAAATTTCAAAGGGATATAACCTGATAATTTTCAAATTTCCAACATTTATCCATTGTAAAATTTGTCCTTGTAGCTGTTATAAGCGTTACAAAATTCGTGACATGAATTTACTACGGCTGTTTACACGACTAACCTTGCAAATTTTATTTGTAACGGTTATGGTTGTTAGAAATGTACAAATCAGGTGCTGTGAACTAAAACGTTATGAAAAATAATTTTTCTATAGCATTTGTTTACTACTATTAAGAAAAAACGTTATTGGAAATATATCTCATGGTGACTTACTATAATGTTTGTCATGCATGTTTCTATAGCATTAATTTAGTTCTATTATATTGTTTTCTATAGCGTGTAAGCAATTACTTTCTATAACATTTGTTAAGTGACAGCGTTTATGAAACACTATTACACGTATTATCAATTTACAAAATTTATTTGTTTCTATTTAGCTTTTCCACATGTATAATATCCATTTATTCATTTCTTCTTTTTATATATATATAACAAATTTTTACATACAAAGAATTTGTAAATTAAAGCACGATGTTTCATACATATTGTTCAAATAACTTTTTCCATATCCATTCATAATATTCCATACATATCACTCAAACAGCTTTTTCCATGCCTGTACATAATATTTGGTACATATTTGCATCAACTTATAGATCAGTCAAATAGGTGATTTCATCTTGCTTTGCTTTTGACGTTTTCTCCCTTACATCTACAACGTTAGTCCTATTTATGTCAAATAAGCAATGAAGATGTAAGTAATTGCTAATATTTCATACGTTACATTATATATGGCAAAGAACTATACACTACTTTAAACTAAAAAATAATCTATCAGTGAATGGTTAAAAAATAAACTTAATATGAATTCATTCTTTTAGTGCATATCAACCGTAAAACAATGCAACAATGCAGGTAAATTTGCACGTACAACTATTGCTCAACTTTACATCACTCCGCATTTGTTAATATAAATCAACAACTAACATATAGAATAAGAAAGGAGGAACAAAAATGCATGGGTTGCAACCAAATCGTAAAAGTCAGCAACTAAAATCAAGAGAAAAAATGTATCCTATTACACTTTCTTTACAAACTAAACACACAATTTTAAGATAAAACAACCGATAAAACTAAATCAAAGAGAAAATAAACCCACTTTGATTACATAGAGGTATGTATCACCTAATTCCCTATCCACCATACTAAAACCAATCAATTTATTGACCCCCAAATCGAAAACCTTGCTTGATATATACAATCATCATAAACATGTTGAAATTCCGTGTTCACAATTTATGAACCCCTTAAATATATTTTGTACCCCTAAAATAAAAAAATCATTTATTTTTTCTATTTGGAGAAAGATAATGTCTTTAGACTTGGAACATCGGGGACCTAACAGGCTGTCTCTTCCTCCTCCTAAAACTTCTCGGAGGAACTGTATTGCCTGTTCCTTCAACCATTTGATGGTTGCTACCCTCTCCGACTAACATGGACAACTGAGACGGAGAGGGTGTGGGATTAGATAGATGCGATCCACCATTTGCATCATGAGGTATCACCCCATGTGAGTATATGTTAGGTGTCGAAGATGGCAAATATTATAGATGGTAAATATTATAGATCATCAGATCAACGATCAACTTAAAAACACATTAAAATCAGCAAACTTAAGGCTAATATTATAACAAAGGCCTGCAAACATGTATGGAAAAAGCCGACAATAAAGCATAAATGAGGCGGCCAAACGCTGACAACATGTTGTGGATGCACACTGCAATGAGAATATGGTGCAATGTTGAGCCGGATGCAAGCTAAAACACATTATAGAGCTGATTGTATGTAGAGCTAAACTTCAATCTTGAACGTTGAGATGCAAGTAATTCTGAAGTACAAACTGATATACAATTGAGGCAATCATTGTGCATGGTGCTAAAACTGCTGAATCTGCAAAGCTCTTAATAAAATTTGAATACCAAGTCTTATATTTAGATAAAATGAGTTGAGGTTGATACCCTATTCTCATCTTATCTTTAGATATACTGTTG
Source organism: Allium cepa (assembly GCA_030765085.1). Lineage (NCBI taxonomy): Eukaryota > Viridiplantae > Streptophyta > Magnoliopsida > Asparagales > Amaryllidaceae > Allium > Allium cepa. The sequence continues at coordinate 927,541,606 of CM060939.1, forward strand.
CGGTCACATTGTTTTCAACCCGCACCAAATTCCTTTGCTGTAATTTTTATTATGGGTCGTGTATTTATTTCTTTCAGCCCATTTTCTCTACAACTCGTTATATATAAACAGTACTATGTAACATATGCTGCTATGAGAGATTTATGAATATTGCAATCATCATTTTTCTTGCATTCCAACTTTTACATTCCAGAAATTATTCTACAAATCAATTTTGAAATTGGTTTCGGAGCGATCACTGCCTAACGGCACCTCATTTGGCTTCGCAGGTCTGAGTTATCATCCGATTTGATTTCATCATCTGATAACTAGACTTCTCATCAGAGATCATCTCATCATCTGAGTTTATTTTGAATTTCCTATCGAAAGTCAGTGCCATACCTAAAGATCAGAGATCTTGGCTGCAACTGAACATACAGTTTCAAGCAAATTCAGACAAAGTTCATCAAAAATTCATCATCAGAGTGAGGAAAATCATCAAGAAACAGTAAAGAAAGTTGTTACCTTGCCAAGAACTCATCAGCCAAGTTTCGTCATTTGAATTCCGGCTAACTAATCTATTTTCCCCCATTTGAGCTTTTCTTGACACTGTAAGTCCATCTGTTCAATTCTTAATCACTTTTCTCTCAAGTCGTCACAGCAGGAGATAATGACCACTCTGCCATCTCAAGTACATAATCCGACCCACATCAGACTGCCATAGAAAATCTCATAAGAACTGTGATAAGCCCACAGAGTCAACTAATTACTGCACACCTCGAAGAAGATAACTATCTTCTATGGAAAGTTCAAGTGAAGACTGCTGTCAAAGGCTATGGCCTCAAAGGATTCCTCCTTGGCACAATTTTTATACCACCTACATTCATAACTGATCAAGAAAATAAAATTTTCAGTAATGAAGAATCCACAAGCCATTTTCTCATGGCTGTTATCCTCTATAAATGTCAAGCTACTGCCTTAAGTTCTTGGAAGCAAAGCAGCCAATGGAATCCGGTCAATAGTAGAGAGAATCTTTAATTCTCAATCTGCTGCCAAAGTCATGCATCATAAGAGACAATTGCACAGTATTGGAAAAGATAATCTAACCATGGAAGAGTATCTAACAAAGATTAAAATAATATGTGATCTTCTTAAGGCAGGAGGACACAAGATTCCAAATACTGAACAAGTTTTAATCATTTTAAATGGCTTAAGTGAATAGTATGAGGTGTAGTGGCTATTATATCATCTCAAAGGATCACATCCTCAATCGAAGATGTGCACTCAATTCTCCTTGCTCATGAAGAAAGAATTGAATACAAGAAGCCTAATGAATCAGATATGTCAATCAATTATGCTTCAAGTTACAAGGTAAAGGCCAGTACAACAACAAACTAGATCAACTTCAACAAAGAAACAACCAGTCAGTAAGAGGAAGAGGCAGAGCAAGATGGAATAACAACAACAAGCAAAGATGTCAAATCTGTGAAAAAATTGGTCATACGGCCCCAAATGCTACTTCAGATTAAACTTAAACTATGCCCAGGATAGAATGCTCATAATCAGAGAAAGGCATTAAATGGACAGTTAGAGAATTGCAGAAATCAGATTACAAAACTAGAACACATTCAAGATGATGCATGGTATCCTGATTTTAGGGAAACTAGTCGTTTAACAAGCAATCTTGACAATCTTAATAGTGGAAAAGGAGTATAAAGGTAAATAGTCAATTGCATGGGCAATGGTGAATCTATTAGAATAACTCATGCTGGTAAAGTTTATATCAAAGGTGGAAGGCAATTATTCATAAAAAATTTATTAAGAGTACCAAGAATAAAAAAGAAACTCATCAGTGTTTCTCAATTTTCTAAAGACAACAATGTCTATTTTGAATTATTTTTCCAAGTACTGTTTAGTAAAAGACATTCTAACTAATGAAACTCTTTTGCAGGGTGATGCAGACAAAGGCCTTGATAGATTCAATCTTATTAACTCCGTCAGTACTGTAAAAGAGCAAAATAGTTGTAATCTGTCTGAGGTTACTCAAACAGAAAAGAATAAAAGTACATTTGATATGTGGCATTATAAACTGGGACACCCAAATGCAAATGTTGTTAAACAAGTACTTGGCGAAAATAAAATTTCTTTTGAGAATATTTCTACACCATATGTCTGTACTAATTGTCAAATGGGCAAAAGTCCCAAATTAGTCTTTAATGACTCTACTACTGTGTACTCAAATCCTCTAGAATTGGTTGCTACAGATATTTAGGGTCCAACCCTAGTGTGTTCTGATTATGGTTATAGGTTTTACATATCATTTATTAATGCATACTCTAGAGATACTTGGATTTATTTCTTGAAAATTAAATCTGAAACATATAATACTGTACCGCATTTCATAACATTAGCTGAAAATCAAACTGGATTTCAAGCCAAAGTTATGCAAACCGATGGGGGTACTGAATTCAAGCCTCTCACTAATTTCTTTAATAATAAGGGAATAGTTCATAGAACTACATGTCCCTACACATCTTAGAAAAATGGTTTGATAGAGAGAAAACATAGACATATTGTGGAGTCTGGACTTACACTTTTAGCTCAGGCGTCTTTACCACAAAAATATTGGCTTGATTCTTTCAATATAGTCGTGTACCTAATTAATACATTGCCAATAAGAGTGCAAAAAGGTGTAAGTCCTATAGAAAATTTATTTGGAGTTAAACCTGACTACCATGCTTTAAAACCTTTTGGATGTCTATGTTTTCTCCACTTAAGACAGTCAACACCGATAAATTAGATTTTAGATCTAAACCTTGTACATTTTTAGGTTATTCCACCAATCAGAAAGGATACAAATGTTCGGATAACAATGAGAAATTTTTTATTAGCAGACATGTAGTATTTAATGAGTATGTATTTCCCATCAACAGCTCTGACATGAAGACAACCAAAAAGGTATATAATCCAAGGATGTCTATACCTGGTTTACATGTATATTCCAAAAACTTGGCAACAGAAGGAGACTGAGAGGACTGCAGGAGCTAGTGATTCATAACTTGCTATGCTAGATCAGCCAAGCTATGAACCAGTAGATGAACCCAGCCATCACAACCAGTCTCCTACCTGCACAAATGATCAAAGTCAACAAACCAGTATTGAGTCTACAGACATTCAAAAAAATCAATACAAAAGCAATGATGATTCGACAAATACAGAGGCTACGCAAATAAGATCAGGTCACCCAATGATCACAAGATCTAAGAGTGGTATATTCAAACCAAAAATCTATATTACAGTTAGAATAACAGAAGAACCAGAAACTTTTGAGCAAGCTATAGGGGACAATAATTGGAAGGCAACAATGGATGAAGAGTACAATGCTTTCATTAAAAATAAAACTTGGGAAATAGTCAGTCCTCCAAATAATAAAAACATAGTTGGGTGCAAGTGGACTTACAAGCTAAAGAGAAACCCAGATGGCACTATTAACAGATATAAAGCTAAACTTGTAGCCAAAGGGTATACACAACAATATGGGTTTGATTTCAATGAAACATTCTCTCCTGTGGTCAAGCCAACAACCATCAGAGTAATTCTTACTATTTCTCTACATAAACAGTGGAATATCATATAGTTGGATGTCAATAATGCTTTTCTAAATGGAGTATTACAAAAAGAAATCTACATGGAACCTCCACAGGGATACAACCAAAATTTGAATCATGTGTGCAAATTAAACAAGGCAATATATAGCCTTAAACAAGCACTAAGGGTTTGATTTGAGAGACTAAAAGCCATACTGATTAGATTGGGTTATCAGTCCACCAAATCCGACAACTCTTTACTTATTAGAATCAATAAAGAATCTATTATATATATTCCAATATATGTTGATGACTTACTTATTACAGACAATGATGAAGAAGCAATTAATGATCTTATCCAGTATCTAGACAAGCATTTTTCTGTCAAAGATCTTGGAGATCTAAATTATTTTCTAGGCATAGAAGTTATCAGAAAATCAAATTCAAAAATAATTCTAAAACCGAGAAAGCATATCAATGAAATATTACACATGTCAAAGATGGATGAAGCTAATCCTCAACCAACACCTATGATATACAACCAACAACTTTCCAAACACGGGAGAACCAATAGTTAATGTCAAACAATATTGAAGTATTGTGGGAGCATTACAATATGCAATCATAACTAGACCTGACATTTCATTCAGTGTTAACAAAGTGTCTCAATTTACGCAGGAACCACTTAGTGAGCACTGGAAAGCTGTAAAGAGGATTTTAAGAAATCTGAAAGGAACTGCTACTTATGGCTTATCTCTAAAGTCATGCAAAAATCTTAATGTGACAGGATTTTCTGATGCTGATTGGGCAACAGATCATGAAGATAGGAAATCTGTTGCTGGATACTGTATCTACATTAGGGATAATCCTATTTCACGGTGCTCGAAAAAGAAATCAACTATATCTAGATCTAGTGCTGAAGCCGAATATAGAAGTGTGGCAAGTGCAACTGCCGAAATTATGTGGGTTCAATCCATACTAGGTGAACTAAAGGTCAAAATTGATCTCAAACCAGTATTGTGGTGTGACAACAGCAGTACACTATACATGTCTACCAACCCAGTTTTTTACTCAAGGACAAAGCATATTGAAATCGACATAAATTTTGTTCGAGAACAAATTTTTAAAGGTCAGTTGTTAGTCAATCATACGCCTGGAACTTACCAAAGGGCGAATATTCTTACCAAGGCTTTATCGGCCAGAAACTTCATAAGGTCAGAGATGATCTCAAGGTTAAGAACATCTCCAGTCATGACAAAGAACAAGATTGTGCTCCTCTTAAGGCAGTCTCGAAGACCAGAACCTTAAATCGAAGTCATCGAGAACAAGGAGAGCACTTGGAACTCAATCAGCCATCAAAAGTCAATTCTTCGGTTCGTAGTCAAATCAACTATCTTGAAAGCCAGAATCTCGAACTGAAGCCAACTAAGAGAAAAGGAGAGAACTTGAAACATGAACAAGAGTTGAAGATCTAATCTTCAGCACTCGATTAAGTCTTGAATGCAAGTATGTTGCTGTTTCTACTTGGATTTGTGGAGCAAAGAGATTATTTCGAGAATAATCGAACGTTCTCTTTAGTTTTTTCATCAAACCCTAGATTCTAGTTTGAGGGGGGGAGTTAAAATGAGTTGCGTCTGATACCCTATTCTCATCTTATCTTTTGATATACGGTTGCGGTCACATTGTTTTCAACCCGCACAATATTCCTTTGCTGTAATTTTTATTATGGGCCATGTTTCATTTCTTTCGGCCCATTTTCTCTGCAGTTCATTTTATATAAACAGAACTATGTAACACATGCTACTATGAGAAATTTATGATTATTACTACCATCATTTTTCTTGCATTCAAATTTTTACATTTCGAAAATTATTCTGCAAATCAATTTTCAACTAATTTGATAGAATTTTGTTCATTCATACTAGCAAAAGGCTCTTAATAAAATATCAGGACCACTAACTCAGCAAAAATATCAACATAAAATTTTACCATTAAAAACTATTGACAAACATCATGTGTTCAATAGGATAAAATGTGAATGAGTAGAAGAGTGCTTTGAATAGAAATAAAGGAAGTAGCCTACAGTATAACGTAACTAAATTAGTAAGAAGAATAAGTATATGAATGCAACGAATTTAAGTATAAATGCTAGGATATGTTAATTAATATGGAGAGTAATTAGATAAATATTCATATTGAATTAAAAGTATACCTAATGCGGAACTAAGTGACTGATCCAAATGCTGTACAACATTCACTTGAAAGAAAATTTAACACCCGACAAATTACATTAATTTCAGAAATAGAAGACACGGGATTTGGAGTGGATTTATAATCAAGGAAATTGTGCTCATTTATTCAAAGATGCCTTATTAATTTAAAATTGAGAGAATTAAAAAATATTGATTACAATTTTGTTTTTTCCTTTTCTTTTTCATTTTCCTTTTAAGAAAATGTGGTTCGTGTACTAGTCAGAACCATCATTTTGGACTAGGATATGAAGGTCAAAAGTCTGGTTACAAGGGTAGACAAAATGGTTGGAATAACACTACTCCACTTTATGTATGTATACACATATACATATATATATATATACATACATATGTGTGTGTATACATATACTGTAACGACCAAATTTTTCGACGCCCAAAAGTCGACATCAATACGTCCACTGTATCAAATGTCGAACAGTCGAATGCCAGAAAACCGAACCATTAGGGTTTAAGAAGAAGAAGATAGAAGAAGAAACAGAAATAATAACAGAATCTCACATATCGCAGCGGAACAAATATAATAGATAAATAAATATCTTTAAACAGAATCACTAAATCAGTTATTACATTGCATCACATTACATTATTAGAGTTTATAACGACAAACAGCGAAAAAGAAATATTACATATTTATATGATACGCCCCGCCATCCAACTTGCCTTCAGATCTCCACCGCAACTTCTTGATAGACTTCGCTCTCGAATAATGATAACCTGACTCAAGGCTGCCCGTGTGGAAAATTGTGGGCACCCAGAGTTTAGAAAGAGAACAATAAACTCCAGGTCGGTCGTGGGATTGGTGTGAGATTTTAAAAATAGTTATTTTCACAAAGAAAGGAAAAGAAAACCGCTATGCTTTTGGAAAATGAAACTACCATAAGGCCTCCCACCGCACACACAAGGCAACGCAGAATTGGAGGATGTAACAACCCGCATATTTATCGATTTTATATTTAAATATTTTATTTAAATATTTTGTCGTTAATCGGATATTGGTCCGAAAAGCTACCTTTTGCAAACGGTCAAATTAGGACTCGAGACCACTTCCATTGAGTTCGAAATGCCGTTTACAACTTTTTTAAGTATAAACATTGATAGGTTTGGAGTTAGTGAAATTTCACTAACTTTTCCCGCCTTGGACTTTGGGTTAGTTTAGCCTATTAAGCCCAAGTTCCAACCCCCTTCTCCTCACTCTTCATAAATTTCCTAACTAACTCAAGCTTTGGCATTAATGGTGAAGAGAATGGAAAATTAAAACTCCAAGCACAAATTCAATTGCAAATCCAACATTCAACTCCAAATTCAAGTAGAAGATATTGGATTCAAGCTTTGGATTGCTTCTCCTTGCTTTCAAGCTTCATCTTCATAAATTTTAGTGCAAAGGTGAGATTTTTATCTCACAATTCTAGCCTATAACTATATTGGACTGTTGGGAATGATTCCCTATCATTTTTGCATGCATGTTAGCATTTGGTTTGGATTGGATTGGCGAAAAACTCCAATTTTTAGCGTTTTGGTGAATTTTCTGTACTTAGGTCGTTCTGGCCATTTTTAGCTCGTTCGGAGTTAAGTCGTTCATCCATAGGTCGTGAGTCGTTTACGAGTTAACCCTAGGTCGTTCTGGCCATTTTTAGCTCGTTCGGAGTTAAGTCGTTTATCCCGATAGGTCGTTGGACCCTTAACTCGTAGGTCGTTGGACCTTATCTCGTTAGGTCGCTCCTGGCCTAACCCTTAAGTCGTGCAACCCTTAAGTCGTGCAACCCTTCAGTCACGCAACTCTTAAGTCGTTTACGAGTTATCCCGATAGGTCGTTGGACCCTTAACTCGTAGGTCGTTGGACCTTATCTCGTTAGGTCGCTCCTGGCCTAACCCTTAAGTCGTGCAACCCTTAAGTCGTGTAACCCTTAAGTCGTGCAACCCTTCAGTCACGCAACTCTTAAGTCATTTACGAGTTATCCCGATAGGTCGTTGGACCCTTAACTCGTAGGTCGTTGGACCTTATCTCGTTAGGTCGCTCCTGGCCTAACCCTTAAGTCGTGCAACCCTTCAGTCACGCAACTCTTAAGTCGTTTACGAGTTATCCCGATAGGTCGTTGGACCCTTAACTCGTAGGTCGTTGGACCTTATCTCGTTAGGTCGCTCCTGGCCTAACCCTTAAGTCGTGCAACCCTTAAGTCGTGCAACCCTTCAGTCACGCAACTCTTAAGTCGTTTACGAGTTATCCCGATAGGTCGTTGGACCCTTAACTCGTAGGTCGTTGGACCTTATTTCGTTAGGTCGCTCCTGGCCTAACCCTTAAGTCCTGCAACCCTTAAGTCGTGCAACCCTTAAGTCGTGCAACCCTTCAGTCACGCAACTCTTAAGTCGGTCACGAGTTATCCCGTTAGGTCGCGACCTCTGTTAAGTCGGCCATGTTGGGTCGTGAGTCATCGTTAGGTCGCGAACACCTCTAGGTCGCAACCACTAAGTCGCTTGACCCCTTAGACCCCTAGGTCGCAACCGTTAGGTCGCTCGGCCCTATCCCTCTTAGGTCGTTAGACCCCCTTTTTGTCTTCACTAGGTCGTACCGTTTTGGACGGGGCGCTGCCCCCTGGACCCCCGCGACCTGACCGGGCAGGTCGAACCCCGTAAGCAGTGGCGTTGCCCCCGCACCCCCACCTTGGGGGGTTGCCACCCCCCTGGATCCCCCCTCCGTAGGGGCTCTTTGATGAAAGATGCATTTTGAGTTGATTTCCTTGGATTTCATTCACGTCTTTGAACGCGAAGTTTTTATGATTTGTCACTTTAATAAAATAAAGGTTTCAATACTAGTAGTAAATATCAAAACTCTTTCAGCAAAACGATTTCAACTCTATTTTTAATAACAAAGCTTTTTCCTTAAACCGTTTTCCAATCTATTAGTATATACAAACCTTTACCTCACTCGTATGAGAAATCTAATTAAACGACTTAGTAAAACAAGTGGTATGAAACGCTTGCGTTTACTTCGTCGGTTAATTCTTGGACTTGTTCGATTGAATCTCTTGTGACAATTTTCTAGTGGAGATCTACAGTTTGTTAGTAAATATTTGAGTTAAGCAAGTGGTTATGGGACATGAAGTTAAACTTTTATATTTACTAACTTAGTGTAATTGACACTTCTTGATGATCATGACGATCATTTTTGTGTTTTAGACTAGCAACTGTGCGATGTCTCTTTGTCTGCGAGGGAGACTAGACCCCGCTCTTGTGATGTTTCGCCATCTCATTTGTGTGATGTTTCGCCATCACATATGTGGGGTAGCGCCCCACGGTCTTCGGGCCATTCGTGTGTCAAAATTAATGGCATGCAACCATGAGATAGCTTCTCGCTTTGTGTTACACGTGTAGGTGAGTTTTCATGCTCCCATTTTGTGAGTTTTCATGCTCCTATATTGTAATTTCTGGATTTCTTGTGTAGTCTTCTGGAATTTGTGCTTCACCTATTTTCATGACTTTCGTTGTTATGATTTTCCAACTTTTATGTTTAGGTGAATTTGGATCTTTTAGAAGATTCTTTTGATATTGTTTGATCTCTTGATGATCTTCATTTACATGCTTATCATAGTATGTCTTTATGGTTACTATATGTTCTTGCCATATCTATTGTTTATATCATGTTATCTGATATTTATAGCTAGACTGATCCGTTTATTATTTTCTTATAAATAATACTCGGGTCAGACCGAGATGTTACAGGTGCTTCTGCTTGACTTCTCCCCCAGGGATTTACTACTCTGGCTTTTGGCTGACCTTTTAGATTAGCAGTTTTTTTGTCGTTTACACTTGAGATATAGACTCATAGATGTATTCTTTTGCATAGCACGTGTTGCTATTATTTTGTATTATTGTGGATCTTTTTGACCACTACTCTGATGTACACTTTCATGTGTTAGTTATATATTCATATCTTCTTCCGCCTTTGTGATATGGATGTCTGTGACTGATTTGTGTTATGCATATTTCTATGTTTGTTTCCGAAGATTGTTATAGCCACCGCGTGATAAGAAATCACGAGGATGGTCGCTCCTCAACAGCCTTATTCTCCGTGCTAGTTGACAACTCTACACCGTAGTGTTCTTGGCTAGTGTCGGTATAGAGGTGGGGCATCACAGAGGAGATTTCTCCTTATGATAGTCAAACATGCTTTGTAACGACCCGTAAATTTCCGATAATTAAAATAGCTAATTTAATAAGATTCGTGATTTAATGTTAGAAAAAAATTATTAATTCGTTTGGAATAATAATAACTGGAATGAATTGCAACAATAATTATCCAAATAATTATTTATAGATTGAATGGAGTTCCAATCTAATAGAATTGACTCAAATGTTATAACTTGGTTATAAGGGAATATATGGAAAAACAAATGTAAATAGGTGACTAAGAATTGTGAATTATTTAGGTAGTAATATAAATTTTAATAGATTGGTTTCAAAGATTTGAATACTAATAAGTAGTGAAAAATAAATGCTACTTAGTGAATGCCTTTGAAATCAATAGCTGAATAGGATAATAAATGTTGAATTCATTGGGTATAATAGAGTAAATGATTGATAAGAGAATCTATTTAAAATCAAACATTGAATATTGAACAGGTAAATTGTTTAAATTAAATATTTAAACTTATTTAATAGTTGAATAACTGTAAAATGAAAATAGGGTTCTAAGATGTGAATTGGTTTTAAAGGTTAAATTTTATAAGTTCGTTTGAATATTTCAAAAGATAGTGATTTAAGAATACTCAAATTTGTTTAAAATTTAATATTACAAATGTTGAATAATTAAATTCCGAATTTGATATGATTAATTTGATATTGAAATTTAATATATGAAAATAGAGTGAATAATTGAAATTTGATTTAATATGATTCAAATTGGTTTCCAAAGTGAATGTAAGTTATATTGGGATTATAATAGAGTTGATAAGATTTTAAAATTGAATTTATTGGATAATTGAATAACGGGTTTAAAATGATTAAAAATGATTTGTAAAATTTTATTTTATCATATTAAAGTTAGAATGATGTTGTAGAACTTTTAAAATCGAATTAAAAGTAAATTTGTGAAAATTGAATATTTTAATATTTAATTGACGAGTTAAAATAGCCATTTTTCAAACAGTCTCGGATTTCGACGAAACTAGTTTCATCGGTTCCGTAACGTGATATTATTTTAAGATTTCAAATTTCGTGTCAATCGGATTTACCGTTTGTCCGGGGCAAGCCAAAACGCCAAGAAAATCGTTTAATCGGTTTAATTTCAAATTGATCGTTTATTGCCGTAACTCGAACAGATGATCGAATTAGCTTCCGAAACCTGTTCCATTGTGTCCGGAACGTGGGGTAAAACTTAGAAACGCCGGTCACCGCGCGAGATTTGGAGTTCGGAAATTCCGGGATGAATAGTGTTCGTTATTTTTCTATAAAAGCACCTACCTAATTCTCATTTGCAAACCAGGAAGAAAACCCTAGGGTTTCTATTGCTAGCCGCCTCTTATTATAACCCACGGCCAGAATTTCGTCCCCTTCTCCTCCAATTTCCCTCCAATCCGTCGACATTTACGCAAAGTTGTCAACTACAACATCGAAGAGGGTAAGGAGTCTAGCTAATCAACGGTGGAGATTGGATTTGGAGCAGTGTGGTGGTCGCTGGGGGGGTGCGTAGGAAGTGCGTTCAAGCAGGAATTCCAAGGCCATGACTTGACCGAGCTCGACGCTATTCTCGGTGATGGTGGAGCACGTGACGAGCCTCAACGTGGTGGTGGTTGATCGGCTTCGAAGTGATGGTATGGGGCGCGATAATTGGAGAGGAGGTGGCGGCTAATGGGTTCGTACGTGATTTTCACGTAGCCTGGGAGGGAGAAGCAATTGAACGCACGCGGCCCAGATCTGGGGCAAGAGCATTGAACGGCCGAGATAATCTGGGTTTGAAATTTAAAATAAGAATTGTAAATTAATTATTTATTAAATTGTACGATCTTTAAAATGATGCAACTCTTTCATACGAGGTGCGTTTTGGATGAAACGAATTGCGTTGCAATCGTTTTGTCGAACACTACACTATGGGGCTAGATTGGAATCGTTTGGAGCTAGTGGAAATTTCGAGTAAAAATTAAACGTTCGTTTAATTTTATTCGAAATAAAACGCTGGAACTACATTGAAATCAAAGTGAGTGTTTTATAACGCTCACAACGTACTAAATATCTTTATGCTAGTTAAATTTGACATTATGAAGTGTTATGATTTTTATTTGTCGTTGTTTGATAAAATTTAATTGTCATATAGATTGTTGTTTGAATTTACCGTTGAAAATTAAATTGACAGTTAAATTGAAATTAAAATTGAATTGCGATTAAATTACCTGACATTGATAACTATGAATTGCCATGAATTGTATTGTCTATTGGATAATGTATTTCGACGAATGTTATTGGTTGATATTTAAATATTTGGATGTTTATTTGCTTATATATATATAGTGTTATGCATACATATGACACTGTGATTGATTTAAGTGATATGTATTCACTCCTGACATTTAATTGAAATAAATAATTACTTGGCCATAGGATAGAAAATTATATGCGGACACCGAATTGGCTAAATTAATAATTTTAAAATCGTCGATTTGAAATTTATTTATATGTTTTGATTTAAAAGTTATAAATAAAAATCAATTTATAAAAATCGAATTTATCGAAAAATTGAGCTTGGAATGTTGAAATAAAATTTGGTTAAAAGAAATTGTTAAATAATTAAAGTGGAGACTTTGAAATTTAAAAATGGGGATATGATTGAATTTCGTAAATTGATTTGTTTAAAGATTTAACCTTAATTCGAGCTTTGAATATTATTAAGTAAAAGCGATATAAAAAGATATTTTGAAATTGAGCTTGAAATTGAATCATATTTGTAATTGGGTTTTAAATTTGAATATTGAAAGATAATTTTGTTAAGTATTATAAATTGATATTTTGAAAAAATCAAGCTCCGAATCGATATAAATTGAAATTGAATTAATTGAAGGTGAATGTAGAATTGAATTGATTTGAAGTCAAAGTTGACATTGTTTTGAATTGAAATCGAAATTGAATCGGTAGAAGGGAAATTGAAATTGTTTGAAGTGGGAAGTTATAATTGAAATGGTTTGGTTTTGAAGCTGTTTTATTTTGTTTTCCAAATTACTCAGTTATATAAACCATTTTGAATACTTAAACTATTTTAATCTACTTAACCCAATTTAAATTATTTTAAACTAATTTATCCATTTCAAATCCATTTTAAAGATTTTAAGTATTTTTAACTATTTTAATTATTTAAAGTATTTTTAAAACTACTTAAAACTATTTTCTAAAATTTCAAATAGGTAAATAAGGTGAAATGTTTATGTTTAAATCTTGAATGTAAATACGAATTGGTTTAAATGAAGTTGCAACCTAAATTGAAATTCGAAAGGATTTTGAAATCGAAATGAGATATTGAGGCGAAAAATGATTTTTGAAACGGAATCTTACATTTTGAATGGATACGATGATATTTGAACTGGATTTGATTTTTGAAGTGAATATGATATTTTGATATCAATTATGAATCGATTTGAAATGTAAAAGAGCCATCGGTGTAATAATACGTAGTTATTAAAGAGACCGGGATCGGATATGGACATACTCTCTGTCGATATCGAAAACCACTTTAATAACTTGTATACGCGGAGTGTTGATCCAGAATAAAGTGGATCGTTTGGTGGACGCGTTGACTGAAGAAAGAGAATGATATTGGATGACCCCTGACATGACTAAAACAGGAGCCGCGCCGGGCCATTGAGGTTCGCCATCTCTAGCGGACACACTTCTTCGATACCATATCTATTACATTTGTGATTCGATTTGGGTGCACCCCTTGATTTGGGAGTGTTGTTTCGCGATGTTGGGGTAGCTGCTGGCTATGCTCAACATCAGTCTGGATCACGCAACTACTAGTATCCTAGTTGGTATCACCTCATGTACCTTGTCATACTGATTATCCTATTCGCGACCACTATGTTATGTTTTGTGTTATACCTATGGGGTACCCTCCGATAACCACCAGTTTACGGTGGGGCTTACGGTGTTGTATAGACTATGGCATTATAAAAATGTGTTAAGGGGGATTGTGGTAACGCCTTAACGCTATTTTGATACTTTATATTACTGATAGGCATTATCTACTTAGCGTACATTACTACATAGTAGATAGTTTAACGGATCCTTAAGAGATGGAAAATCCCGTAACATCTCTTGAGTTATTGCATGCACGTTGACACTGGATATAAGATGTCAAACCCCGTAAACATCTCTGACGCCGTTACACTCATATTTATTTACGATTGATTTAACTTTCATAAGGATATTTTAGTCCTGACTCGAGTGTTTTGTCTTTTCATTACGCTCGGGTCAGTCCTGAGTTTTTTAGATTTTTTGAAGATCTATTCTGGAGGATGATGACGAAGATTTGGTATACTATTACTATTATTACCCTTGCATCATGCTATCTGCTGCATTATTTTAATTGTTCTGTTGTATATGTATAACTCTGATAAATGTTGTATAAATAATTGTCAAAGTATAGTAAACAGCTTCATGAACTGTTTATTTGACTATTATATTTTATCGTTCCGCTGCGAGATTCTGTGTTGTTTCATTTCCTTTATTTCTCCTTCCCTTTCTTTTCTTAGTTACCCCAATAACCATCTGCCCTTTTGAATGGTTTGGAACCGGCATGTGTATTTGATCGTCGGTTTAAACTGTCCAAAAAGGCGGGTCGTTACAGTTGGTATCAGAGCTTTGGTTGAGCGATAACCTTAGCTTTGTGGGGTCTGACTCTTATAAATAGGGTAGTTATACCCTATGATGAGCCACTGAGAGTATATATATGAGAGAGCATATTTGTTAGTGATATAAAATATTTTATATTGTGTCGGTTGATTTGTTGAGTGGCTTATGGATTCTGGTCAAAACGAGTAATTAACGTCATTGATAGGGATCTCTAAACACTCGAACAGAACAATTCGACATAGTATTGTTTTGAAATTGGGTAAATGAATAATTTTTCTCTAATTATATTTTGAATATAAAGAATTTATTTTCAGAAATTACTGTGATCTATTTAGCTTACGTGGTTGTTAGGAATGATAATATTGGTTATTATCATTAATTGGATATTGTAATTTAATAAATAAGGTGAATTACAAAATGAACAATGATAAAACACTTGTGGAATGTCTTAAGAAAGAAAATCCTATAAGAATGTTTTATAAAGGTGACTTATAAACTAAAACAGATTTAAATTGGAAAATATTGAATTCAAGACCCGGAGGTTTTAAAATGGTTTTCAAAGCTTTGAAGAAATATATAGTAATATTAGTTGGAAATTGTTTATGGAAATATTTTGAAAGGATTTTTAAAGAAAGGAATGAATTCGGTATTCCTCTCTTATGTCGCTGGAAAATAATTTTGGTGATGACTGCACAGCATCATCGACGTTCATTTTCGAGTCTCAAAGTGGGGGAGACTTCTAAGAAGCTTTGCTTTTCTTCGAAATTATTTAGATAAATGGGTTTGGTTCAAACTCCAAAGGTATGATTTTATATATAAAAAAAAGATATAAGTATATATGTTTATTTCAAATGATTTGAAAAGAACCGGGCATTTAAAATTCTATGTTATGTTAATTAGAAATTTTCAAATTATTTGAATAAAATGTGAATAACCAAAATTTATAAAATAAGAGGATTAAGATATCTAAGCTTATGTTTTGGGAAAACTTTAGAGTTGTAGTGTACCTTTAAAGTTGAAAGGTAAAGAGGATTTAAACAAATTAAATTTGTGAACATTCTAATTAAGTAAAATGAAATTCTATAAATTTATATAATACCAAATTTGCATTCTAATAACATATAATATGACTTACCAAATATTATGAAGTTGAAATGATGTTTTGGATATGTAATGAGATATTGTATAAATAAACAGAACCTGAAAGTAATTGAAATATACAAGTAAGGAAAACTCAAAGGGAATATAATGTATATAAATGGAAAATTTGGTTGTGATAAAAATGTTATATACTTAAATATAGCATGAAATGATGAATGGATAAATTGAACAAGTAAGTGAACTAAAGAAAGAAGATAAATGAATCGTATTATATCTTTGTAAATTAGTTATAGGAAATAAATATAAATTGCAAAGGGATTGTAAGGAAAAAAAATCTGAATTTGTAACCTTTAAGATAACTGTAAACAAAGAAAAGTCATTTATGAGAGGTTAGACTTCTATAGGATGATTATAACTAAAGTGCTGGTTAATGAAATGTTCCATAAATAAATTTGTTATTAACTAAAATTATGAAATTGAAGTAAATATAAACAAAAGAATCTGGTATAGCTAAGAATCAATTGGAACATGAAATTGAATTTAATTAAATTATATAGAATGTTTCAAATGAACTTGAGTAAGCAAATTCTATGATATGATGTTTAAGAAAAGATAATGTTAAAGAATATGCTATGTAAAGAAATGAATATACTAACTGAATAATGGATTGTGAGTAATTAAGTGAAAAAAATAGAAGTCAATAAAATAATTTAGTATAGGTAAATTGGATAGAAATCTATTTTTGTACGTATATTATTTTATTCGCATAACGATTTGATCCCAATTCGAGCATAAAATTTCGAGATGATTTATATCGATCCAAGTTAGGATTTTTCACTCGATTTTCGACGGCGAACCCTGGACATGGATTTTTCTTTTGATTCTGGAATTCTCTATCATAGTATATGGCTATGCAAGGAGAGTAACAGTTTCCAATCAAGGAACCAAATCTGAGTCCGCACTAGAGAGTCGTGTGAACGATACTAGTTTGGAAGTGAAATTGTGTGATCGAATAAGCGATTAGATTGATATTGCTCACGGATGATATATGTACGGCTTACGGACTTAATTAAAGTTAATATTGGAAATTTATGATGCCAAATATAAAATGATTCTTTTAAAATTATATGATTTGGTTGTTATATGATTGTTAGTTGATTGTATATAATTCATTGAGTGTTAATGAAATTGAAAGCTATAAATCATTGAAATCAAATTGGAAGTTAAATGAATTTAAATAGAATTTAATTTGATTCAAAGTGGAAGTGAACTAATGTAAATATAAATTAGTGAATGTTAACTAATTGAATTGAGAATGAATGTTAGTAAAATCCAACGTTAATGAATCAACTGTGATTAAAATTGAAAACCAAGTCAATAAATATTAATGAGAAGTGAATTTATATTGATTGGTTATGGATTTGTTGGATGATAGTTGGATGACAATTGATTTGGTGGATGCATTTGTTGTTTTGTTGCATTTGCTATGTCGGCACATGTAGTTGTTATGTTGCTATATTGTGTATATTGATATTATTTTCATATATGATGTTTCTCATGGTTTGTTGAGTATTTAGTAGGTGCGGATTGCGCTTGCTTCGCATTTGGAGCTCGCTTTCGCGCTATATTAGCCGTATATGCTCGCTAATAATATATAAGGTACATATCTCGGATTACATACCGTACTTTTACACTTTTTCCCTGCGGGATGCCTCATCACTTGATGAGATGTATATTTGTGATATATATACTGTCATCTTTTTCCGATCGAGCCGCGCAAAGGAGACTCTGCCGAAATTTTCCGTAAATCCGGGTGTTAGAAAATTTTTCAAGTTTTTTTTTAATTTTTTTTATAACTTGTTTTGATAACTAACTTTTAAAGTTAGAAAGCCGTTCGGAGTAACATAGTGGAAGCGTAGTTCTGACATTATAAATGGAATTTCATTGTTTTATAAGTTGGTAACTTTGAATAATATCAAATGTTGAATTCCATACTTAGTTCCTTTTCCCTTCTTTTTCCTTTTCGGGGACGAAAAGTTTTGAGTGGGGGAGAGTGTAACGACCCATAAATTTCCGATAATTAAAATAGCTAATTTAATAAGATTTCATGATTTAATGTTAGAAAAAAATTATTAATTCGTTTGAAATTATAATAACTGGAATGAATTGCAACAATAATTATCCAAATAATTATTTATAGATTGAATGGAGTTCCAATCTAATAGAATTGACTCAAATGTTATAACTTGGTTACAAGGGAATATATGGAAAAATAAATGTAAGTTGGTGAATAAGAATTGTGAATTATTTAAGTAGTAATACAAATTTTAATAGATTGGTTTCGAAGATTTGAATACTAATAAGTATTGAAAAATAAATGCTACTTAGTGAATGCCTTTGAAATCAATAGTTGAATAGGATAATTGTGATGACCCGGAATTTGTAAGCAATATCAATTTAATAATCTGGAATAAAAAAATTAAATTGATTTGATAATCTTTGTAATAAGATTTGAATTAATTTAATAATTCAATAAAATAAATAGTTAATAAATAGATTTTATCTTTTAAAATCAAATATTTGTTTTATATTTATAATATATATAGAATATTGTATATATTGTAAATAAGTGTTGTTTTAAATGAATCATGTTTTCTATAAAATTTATATCTTTAGTAAAATTGGAAATTATAATTTTATTTAAAGGTTAAACTTTTTAAAAAGCTATTTAATAAATAAAATAAGGTTTTAAATACTTAAGATAAATATTAAATGATTTAAAATATGTGTAACTCAAGTTTAAAATTTAAAATAAATAACAATGGGGTCATTTTGAGTTTCTTTTAAATATAATGTGATAATAAATAATTTATTAATAAAGAAATAATTTCTTTTATAAGTTATTTATGATTATTAAATATTGTAATTACTAAAAATATAATAACACATTGTTTCAACAAATAAATTTTTAATAAAAATAATTGTTTTCCAAAATTTAAATTGTGTAGTCTTATTTGTAAATAAACTGGATTTCAAAAATTTATTTTGAACGTGAATTCAAAATTTTAAATCTAAAAGTATAATTGTTTTTAATTTATTTTGATTTTGAATCATTTGTATAAGTTTAATATTTATTCATTTTAAAATTTATGTACATATAAATAAATACATGATTGGCTAATTAATTAAAACAAGCTTACATGTATCCTATATTAACATCTAACAAAATACTAATTAACATTTAATGAATGATAACTCTTAAAAAGACAAGTGTTAGCTTTCAAATTCACTTAATAACAAGTGTTAAAAGATTAAGTAGAATGTAAGACATGTGTCATTTAAATTTGGCTTTTCTTTTATTTGTTCAATAAAATTTAAATTTTCAGTTTTATATATAAAACAAATTCTTTTTCCATTTTTATTTCTTTTCTAGAGCTAAACAAAAAGGAATCACATTCTCTAAAACTTAAATCTGAGACAAAACTTCTCATTTATCAAATCTAAAACAGCAACTCACACATCTTCAAAAGAATCAAGCCTATAAATCATCTCCCTGTTAATCAAAACCTTATTCACTCTCAAGAAAACCTGTAACTACTTCAAAGCATGCAAAATCTATAGCCTGCATTTCATTTAAAATCTGGAGTTTCAAGGCATCTGTATTCTTCTTCAACTAAGCAACAGCAGTTTTAAGATTCAGAGACTAGTAGCAACTCTAAGGCATTTCAACACCAAAATTTTCAAAGAAGCAAAGGATTTCAGTTTTAAAGCTATTTTCAAAATATAAGAGGAAGCTCTGTCTTCTTCAAATGAGGCGAGTAACTTTATTTTAAAAGTTAAGTATAAAATAGGGTTGCATGCAAATATTGTTGAAATAAATCACTATGATGAAATATGTTGTGTGTTTATATGAGTGTTTGGATATGCATGTTATTTTTATTGTGTTATGTTCTGTCTGTTATCCCCAGGTTCAAAATTTCAATTTAAAATCCATTATCACTAAAACCTAGTTTCTGATAAGGGTTGATTTATAAACAAATGTTGTTTGTTTTATCATAAGCTAATGTTTTAAAATTTAAGATAGTCAAGATAAAAGCCTAGTTTTCACTGGAAGCGGAAAACATTAGTGAATGTAAAAATATGTGAAATTTCAAACTGAATAATTTGCAAATTCAGTATTATGAATTAAATACTAAGATAAAAACATGATTTTTAGAATAAAAATTAGAATTTTTAGTTAAGGGGGTATGGTGCATTTCTTGTATGAACAAAAAAGGGTAAATTCATGATTTCTGGTGATTCCTGTAATTTTGGATGTTGAGATTTTCAATGTTGATTTAGAATTGAGCATAGATTCAGGGAAATTTTTTTGATGTTGATGAAAATCAACAGGGAAGCAGAGGTAGTGATTTTGTTTCTGTGGCCCTAATTTTAACTGTGCATATTGATTGGGTCGGTATGGATTATAAGGATGTTCGAGTTCAACTCGGTTTTAAGTGTCGATAGTGTGGTCATAGACGAAGCTGTGGCCGGTGGTGGAGGTCCTCAAAGGGGTCGGAGCACCGTAGGTGATGTGTTGACAGGTTTCGATGGGGTTGGGTCTTTCTGTTCCAGGTTAGGATGTGAACTCGAATTTCGATTCGAGTTGTACGTGAGTTGTGGGATGATCGGGGTGGATTAGGGGGGTGGTCGTAGGTGTAGGGAGGCCACCGGAGTTGGCAGGTGATTGCCGGAGGCACGGTGCAGGTGCACCGTGCACTTTTGTGTCAGATGGTTGCTTGGGTATGTGCAGGAGAGGGAACTCGAAAATCACTCGAGAAATTGTAGTATTGGCTCGAAGCAGGAGTTCTTCTGACTCGAAGTAAAATCTTTTAGGCTCGGGTTGATTTTATTGTTACAGTTTTTCCTGTAACTTACCTGTAAATTTTAAACTAAATTTAAAAAGAATTCAAAGTTTGTAATGATTGGATTTAAAACAAGTTTAAATCTAGTTTTTATTATTGTTTCAAATGATTTTGAATCCTACAAGTTTTCAAATTTGTAAGTGGTTTCGGATTTAAAAAAAAAATGAAACCTAACAGTTCTGGAAAATGAAATTTCATTTTAAGTCTGAAGGCAATTTTTTTTTTAATTAGCAGTTGAATTCAAATTTAAGTCCAGATTTCTTAAGGCTCTTTAATCTTCAAGTTTTTTTTAAATAAGTTTGTATCTTTAAATAAGAAGTTTTAAAATCAAGATGTAAAGCAAGAGTTCGATGCAAGTTTAAATTCAAATAATTTTACATAAGGAATGGTTCAAAGATTTTGAATTTAAAAATCTGGATATTTGAATAAATTTTAGAATTTGATTGTTTCAAACAAGTTTAACATTTAAGTTGTTTATTAGGAGTAAATTTGTTTTCAAACAAATATTTTCAAAACTTGATTTCCTTTTTGCATGAAATCATTTATAAAAGATTTAGAATAGGAAGTTAAATGATTGTTAACTTGAATTTGAAATTTTAAAGGTGATGTATTTTAAACTTAATTTTAATCAAAATAAGTATATTAAGATTTATCTTCTATAAGTTTAATTTTAAGTAATAAATGTTATTTACATTTATTTTAAAGAATAATAAATGAAATTTAAATTGGTTAATTCTTAATATCATTTTGAATTTTAGATTCAAAATGAAATTTGAATTTAAATTTTTAAAATGTTCTAAGTACATTTTAATATTAATACAATTATTAATAAGGAATGGGTTACCTTAGAAATTATTAAGATAAATATATAATTAAATAAATTGGATAATCAAGGAATAACTTATTTATTTAATTTATTTAATTAATAATTTGAATTAATTTAAATTAGAGATTTATTAAGAAGAAATTAAAGAAAATTAATTAAAGAATTAAAAATAGTTAATGATGGTCATTAGCTAAGGTTTATTTAGTAATTAATTAATATGATTAATTTTTAATAATTAATTAGATTGATTAATTAATGATAATAAATTATGAAATTTATTTAAGTTAATTACTTAAATAAAAGTAATTAAGACATTAATTGCTTAATGTAATTAATGAGTTTATTAAGATTGGTTAAATTAATTAATTTAGTTTAATTAATTTTTAAACATGGGATTCGATAATAATTACCTGATGTAATTAATGAAGTGAACTTACTCAGTGAAGTAATTAAAGATAATTACTAAATGTAATTAATAGATGATATTGGGATTGTGAAAATAATTTGGATTAAATTATTTTGTATAATTAATCAAGTGATTAATTAAAGAAATTAATTAAGGAATAATTAATTTGATAGGTAATTAAGGATAGATAATTACAGAATGAGATTAATCAAAGGTGATTAATAATTATGGATTAAGTGAGATTAATTACTGAAGGTGATTAATTAAATGGAGTAATTAATTAAATATAATTAAGAATCGTTAATTAATATAATTAATGGTGTAATTAAGATTGATTAATTAATATTAATTAATCAATAATAAGTGATTAGGTGTAATTAATTAATTGTAATTAATTAAGGTTAAATATAATTAATTATAGTTAATTAATTAATGAAGTAATTAAAGGTTAATTACTGTATTTGGTTTAGGGTAATTAATTTTGTGGAATTAATTAAAGTATAATTAATCAGGATTGATTAATTAAGGTGATAGAGTAGAGGTTAATCAATTAATTAATTTGTAATTAATTAATGTAAGCAAGATTTATATTGTGTAAATAATTAATTTAATTCATTTTAAATTAATTTAGGATGATGTAATTAATTTAATTCATTTTAAATTAATTATAGATTGTATGATTAAATCATTGCTTATGAATGGTTGTTATTGTTTGCTTTGAATGTTTTGAATCTCAGCTATGAGATTAATAATGTTGAGTGATATGGATGTAGTGGTTGCATTGTGATGGTGATATGGGTCATCTTTGATAGTGATAATGTGGATTATCTGTGGTTTGATAATGATAATTGCCTGTTACGAATCGATGAATTATCTATCTGTGTATATATAGATGATATAATTGAATTGTTTTAAACTTTAAAACAACTTGGACCTAAAAGACACGCTTTGGATTTCGATGAGACCGAGATCGGGTTTCCATATTTGGATATCTGAAAACCACATCGATCCAAATTAACGATAGGTCGTGAATCTTATGTGAAGAGTGAAGACTCGAGGTGTAAGGGCTATACGTCAGTATAACTCTGTGGGTGATTCCGTAATGAGTTTGACGGAATAGTACTTATAGATTCGAGATGGAGATTCAGAGTGCAAGGGTTATCGTCGTTAACTCTGTGGGTGATTCCGTAAAGAGTGTAACGAGATAATGCCTTCGTTTCGTTCGAACCCGGAACGAACTTGTATGGATTGAATGCTTTCAGCACATCGTCAAGTGGATGATGAGCATTCTAAGATAATGTGTCCTCTAAAGGTAATCGTAGCCTCAAGCCTCATCAACCGGGAATGGCTAAAACAGGGGAGGTGTAGCAAGGCTTCGTGGGTAGCGCCCACTGGAGAGCAAGATTGATCCCTGTCTAGAGGACCCTTTTTATTCGGCTTAGTGGGCAGTTGGATATGCGCACCAACTGCGGGGTTGTCTTGTTCGGAACTATTCAGTAAGGAATGGGTCCGGCCTTGTGTTGCAGGGGAGTGGGAGTACTCCTCGGTACGTTGATCTAGGCCACGTACTGTGATGGGCGGTACACCAGTAGCCCTGCCATTGTATGGAACCCAAAATCCAATAAGTGCTAACGGTTTTGATTGTATTACCCACTTTTGTGGCTAGTAGCTGGAATTTAATCATGTAACAATTTCGGCTATTTCATATTTACTTGAAAACCCTAGACTCTATTATAATATCACTGGATTTCCTATCAAATGTTTTGGTTAGCGTAAGGTAAAAACTTTTCCATGTTTATGTGTGGGAAGTCTTACGTGATACCTTTCTTTTCAAAGGATTTTTAAAAGTTAAGCAACTTTAACCTGTTACTCACACTAGACCCATGTCTGACCCGGAGTTTATTTTTGTTTTTCATAAACTCTTGGGTACTCAAATTTTTCCGAGTAGCCAAGGGAATCACGTTAGCTTTGACGAATATTGGATGAGCAATGGAGCAGGAGGCTTCTGCGTTAGATATTAGTATTCCGCTGTGTGTTCTGTGTTGTCTCTGGATTATATTATGTTGTAAATACTAGACAGGTGTTTATAACTGTCTAGTATGTGTTGTATTATCTGTGTACTCTGATAGTGGTTGTAAACTATGTAATATTTTATGTTATTAATATAGTTTATTCGTTCCGCTGTTTAGATTCTGATGTGTTGTTTCTTCTTCTTCTCTTTCTTTCTCTTTTCTATCCCTTTCTTTTCTTATTAGCGATACGACTTCCTGGAGTGTGGAAGTTGGGTCGTTACAGTGGTATCAGAGCGTTAGGTTGAGTGAATACATAGGCTCTGGAGTGGTGTCTATCTTGAGAGAGTGTATTTGTAACTTTATATATATTTATATATATTTATCTATTTCTACCTATCTGTTGGGTTACCTGTTCGGGTTTTTCCAATATAGGGTATAAAGGTAGATAAGGTAGTAGTGTTTGTAACACGATTACTACCATTGGTTGGAGTCTGATGTTTGAGATTGGAAGTTTATCTGTCGAGACTGTAGACCTAATACCGTCTCGAGTAAGTTTTGTTGTGTTGAAGTATTTCATCGATCTCTGAAGGAAACCTGTTAAGGTTCGGAGACATCTTTGAAGTGCAGAGTCTAGTGAGTAGGGTTTGGATCTGTTCGGTTGGGCTGAAGTAAGTGATGGTATTTTGATACCTCAGGTGTAACTGCGTAATGAGATGCAGTGACTATGGATTGTTTCCGAAGGTGTTTTCTTTGGAACAAGTTTGGGAAGTGTGACTGTCCCGAAGTTGTGGCTGGTTTCAGCAGGATGTTGTGATGTTTCTGTTTGCTTTGAAGTCCGAGTTTCTCGAAGAGCTTTGGATTAGGAAGTATGGCATTGGTGTCAGTAGTACAGCTCGGAAGGTTCTGTGAGCTGACAGAGAGGTCTTAGCGGAGTAGTTTCTCTGCAGATGGAGTTCAGAAGCTGTTAAGTGAATTCGTTTCTTCAATGGATTGACTAGACAGTGTAAGCTGTTCTGTTTGGTAAAGAGAGAATAGTTTTATTTGGAAATTTATCTGGGTTGATCGCAAAAGTGACTTGCGATTGTTTGTGTGTTCTCCTGTATGGTTGAAGATTCTTTTGGATGTCTTTTGGGAAAGACTGAGGTTCGTCAGCATCTAGAAATTGAGATTTCTTATCGACTAGTATTCCAGGAGTGAAACTGATAGTTCTGTTTAGTTGGAGAATTATTCTTGAAGATGGAATTTGATGAAGCAACTCAGTTTTGGAGGAATTTCTAAGTTTCTTTATGGATCTGTAGAACCAAATTTCTGGAGATGATGTCCAGTTGGTGCTTGTGTTGCTCGTCAGCATTTTCTTATCTAGTTCGGATCAGAGTTGTGCAGTGAAAGCAGTTTGGATATGTTTCTGATTGTCTTTTCAAGATCAGGAGAAGTTTGTAGTTTCTGCTGTTTATGGAGTAGAATTGTGTTTTGGTTTTGGATTGATCTTGAGGTGATCATTGTGTTGGGTTGTTTTTGGTTCTGATTGTTTCTAAAGGAATCAGCAAAGGGTTGAGCTGATCAGTTTGGATTTTGGCAGCCCAGGACCGTCCGAAACTTTTGTGGATAAGGGATGGAGAAATTTGGAATTCAAAGTTAGAGACTTCATTTTTGTTGAAGTTTTCTCTGATTCAGGAGCTATAAGTTTTGGTATGACTGGAAAGCTAGCTCAGTGATGTTTGGATCTCTTCTTTGTGTTTTGGTTGGATTGGTGTTTGGATTTCAGGATTGAATTGTTAGTTAGGATAACTAGAAGTCGATGAGTTCCACGTATCTCTGAGGGAGTACGTGTATGGTCTATCTCTGGTTTTAGAACCAGCAGTTATGGAGTTTGGTTGTTGAGTCAGACTCGTTTATAGTCTGATATGCTCTCTAGTTCTGTAGATATAGATGAATAGAAGCTCTATAGTTTAATAATATTGATTGTTTGGAATCTATAAAGCGAGTATCCCGATATTTTTACTGGGGAAACTTGTAAAGTATTATCCATAATTTTTCTGGACAATTAGATTTGTTTGATTGGTTGAATTGATTGCTATGTTTGTAAGCATATCATTGGTATATGCTTGTGTTTTAAAATTAAATCTTTAAATAGATTATTAAATTACCTTCGTTTTAAATTTCGGGGACGAAATTCTTTTAAGGGGGAAGGAATGTGATGACCCGGAATTTGTAAGCAATATCAATTTTAATCTGAAATAAAAAAATTAAATTGATTTGATAATCTTTGTAATAAGATTTGAATTAATTTAATAATTCAATAAAATAAATAGTTAATAGATAGATTTTATCTTTTAAAATCAAATATTTGTTTTATATTTATAATATATATAGAATATTGTATATATTGTAAATAAGTGTTGTTTTAAATGAATCCTGTTTTCTATAAAATTTATATCTTTAGTAAAATTGGAAATTATAATTTTATTTAAAGGTTAAACTTTTAAAAAAGCTATTTAATAAATAAAATAAGGTTTTAAATACTTAAGATAAATATTAAATGATTTAAAATATGTGTAACTCAAGTTTAAAATTTAAAATAAATAACAATGAGGTCATTTTGAGTTTCTTTTAAATATAATGTGATAATAAATAATTTATTAATAAAGAAATAATTTCTTTTGTAAGTTATTTATGATTATTAAATATTGTTATTACTAAAAATATAATAATACATTGTTTCAACAAATAAATTTTTAATAAAAATAATTGTTTTCCAAAATTTAAATTGTGTAACATCCCGGAATTTTGGACAATATAAATTTAATAATCTGGATTTAAATTTATATTGAAATGATAAATTTTGTTAATAAATTGTTTCCTATTTAATAATGTATATGCATTTATATATATTTTAAATAGACAAGTTGTTTTAGTTAAATTAGTATAGCATATTTTTAATATGTTTTGAAAATAGAAATGGTGATTTATTTTTAATTTGAGCTTTTCAAAAATATTTAATTAAAATACTATATGATTTTAAAAATGAGATAAATGTTTTAATTAGTTTAAAATTCATTTTTAATTCAAGTTGTATTCTATATGTTAATGTAACCTCTTTTATAAATTTGTTTTAATTGTTTTAAATGTTTCTTTTCTAATGAACTACTTGTATATTATAATAATGCTTTGTTTTTCTTTGTTCTTTAGAATTAATTAATTCATAATTATGTATAAGATTTAATTAACAATGCTTAATACTTATTTAACCTTAATTAAACATGGTTATTAATCAAAGAGACATGTGTACATATATTAGAGCTTAAAGCTAACAAGTGTTTATTTTAAAATGACAAGTGTCTATTTTATTTGCTTTTTCTTTTAATTCACTTAAATCTGAAAATACATTCATATCATTTTTGCTTCTTCATTCATATGCATTTTTATTCATTCCTTAATCAAGAAAAGATCAACTTCATCCTCATTCATGTTCAAATCTGAAACTCTTCAAATATTCAAAACTACATACATTTGCATTCATGTCTGAAACCCAAACAAACCTTCAACTCCTCTTTTCAAATTCAACAAATCTGCATTTCATTAAAACCTGTAGCTCCTCTTTTCAACTCCTCAAAACCCAAAATACTACCTACCTGCATTAACATGAATGCAGACATGCATTTCAACTTCATTTACAAAAAACTCCTGTGACTCCTCTTTTCCCCAAAAATTTCTACCTGCATTTCATTTGCAAGTAGAAGGCCTGCATGCATCCATTTAAAGCTCTGCATATCATTTATAAACAAAAAAGGGCTCTGCAATTTCAAGCATTAGAAACCGGCACATCAATTAACAAGCCTGCATGTTGAATACTGAAGCATTATGAAGCAATATTCAAGTTTTTAAAAGCTTGAGGCCTGCATACATCATTTAAGAGCAAGATAGGGGTCTGCATTCTTGGCATTTGAACTGGACGTGCTCTGCATATTTGAATAGGCTCTGCATTTTATAAATCGGGTGAGTAACTTTCTTTATAAATTTAAGGATTAAAACTGTTGCATGCTAAGATAAATAATGTTCATATAATTAATGCCTACTGTCTGATGTATGAAGTACATATGTATATATGCATGCTGTCTACATTGCTATGATCTGTGTGTTTTCTATTTCTAGTTTCCAATTAAATTATTATTTCATCAATTTGTCTTTGTTAGATTTTAGAATTTAACTATGATGGTAGGCCAGTTTTATAGATTGGATTCTAGAATTTTATTAAGATAAAATTCAAATTTTACTTACTGGAATATATACCAGAGCATAGGAAATTTTATAAGTAAATATATAAAACATTTCAAATCAATGTTTTAGGAATAGAACTCAAAACATTAATTGAATGCATGAACTTTTAATCAAAAATTACTATTTATAAAACTGTAAACAAAGAACAGCTTTCAATTTACAGTATTACACATATTTGATAAACACAGAGGATGTTGGTATTTGTTTTGATTGTATTTATTTCTGAAGATGGTGTATCTATCTAAGATTGTGGGAAATTATTTCATTGGGTTGAAATTTAGTTTTGGGGTTGAAATTTGGGGTCTCTGTGAAGAACCCTGGTTTTACTGGTCTTAAGTAAAATTGAGTGTTGCGGCTTCCTCTTTGAATCGAGTTCCAAGATCCTTGGGGTGTGAATTGATGTTGTGTTGAAGGAGTTACCACCGGAGTTGGGAAGTTGATGATGGTCGAGAAGTGGAGTATTGGAGGTTGACAGGTTAGGCAGTGGATGGCATTGCTGTTTCAGGTTGTGTTGTTTTGTTTTAGGAGCAGGGATTTTTGCTCGGGTAGATCTCGGGTTAATTGGAAAAAACCTCGAAGCAAGTGGGTTACTGACCCGAAGTAAAATAGGGAGATCAGTGTATTTTTGGTTTCAGGTTTATTATAACAGAGCTGTTCTGTTCTAAGGAATTTTTAAAGTAAAGTTTAAATTTAAAACAGGAAATTTGAACTTAGGATTTAATTTGAATCTGAATATGAATTCAAAATATTTGAATTCTGATGTTGAAATAATTTGAATGCAGAAATTCAAATTTGGTTTAAATAAAAAAAAAGATTAAGAAACAGGAAACTGTTTCTGTTTTATAAGATTTGAGTGCAAACTTAAAATGTGACTTAGAATTTTGAAACTGAATTTGAGTTGAATTCAAATAAGTTTGAACTCTGTTTATTTTGAAATAGTTTAAATTCTGGAGATTTCAAAATTTGATTTTTTTTAAATAAAACAGAACTGTTTCTGTTTTAAAATGCAAAAGGGTAAGTTTAAATTTTTAAGTGAGATTTAAACTGAGTTAAGTTTGAAATTTGAAAATGAATTCAAATTTTAATTGTCTGTAATTTGAAACCATATTGTGTTTTTAAATTTAAATTTGATTTGGAAATCTCAAGTACAAATGCATATGTAATCTGCATTTGAGTTAGAAAGTTAAGTATTTAATTAGGAAATTCAAATAAATTCAATCTGAGTTTTTTTAAATCTGGATTCAAATATAAATTTCAGTTTTAAATAAAGATTTAAATTTAAATTGCTTTTAAATGATTTGCATTTGAATTGAAGGTGGAATTGTAGAAAGAGTTTTAAAGAATTTAAAACTAAAATGAGTTGGAAGTTATATTTCAATTTTGAAAATTTAAAGTGATTTCTTTAAATTGTTTTGAATTTGATTTGAATTGAGATTTAAATTCTTTTCAACTTATTAATTAAGTATATGTTTCTTGTAAACATATAAGATTAAGATTTGTATTGTTTAAAATCTTATTTTAAATAAATTTGAGTTCTTAAGTTCAAATGAAATGTTAAGTGGAATTTAAAGTGAAATTTAGAAACATTTTGTTTTTTTTTTAAATGTTTAATTAAATAAGAAATATTTATCTAAAAGATAAATAAAAGTTTAATGATTGGATTCATTAATTATGAAGGTAATTAAGATGAATATTAATTATTTAATTAATTAATAATGTGGATGTTTAATTAAATAATTAATGATTTTTAATTTAATTTGAGATTAATTAATTAGTTTAATTAATCTATGATTAAGAATGATTAATTAAATTTTAATTTATGATTAAGATTTATTTAATCAAGTGATTAATGATAATTTAGATTTTAATTAACACTTAGTTAATTAATAATTAGAGATTAATTAAATAGTAATTAAATATTAATTACTTAATAACTAATGATGATTAATATAAGTTAATCTGTTAATTAAGTAATTAAGAGATGTTAATAAAGTCATTAACTTGAGGTATTAACAATTAATTAATGTGATTAATTTTGATAATTAATTAATTAATTAATAATCAATTGTTTAGATTTAATTACTTAATAAAAGTAATTAGTGAATTAATTACTTAATGTAATTGATTAAGGTTAATATGATTTGTTTAGATTAATTAATTAAGTTTAATTGATTTAAACATTTGTTGAATTGTTGATAATTACTTATGTAATTAATGAATTTGTAATTACTTAAGGAAGTAATTAATTAATAATTACTGGATATAATTAAGGATATTTATTATAGAAATAATTTGGATTTAAATTACTTTGAAATTAATCAAGGGGATTAATTTAGTTAATTAATTAAAAATAATTAATTATGGGTTGGGTAATTAATGTAGTTAATTACTGAATGGCTATTAATCAAGGGTGATTAATATATATGTAGGGTTTAATATAATTAACTTGTGTAAATAATCTTATAAGCTAATTACTTATTGTAATTAGAGATGATTAATCAATAATGATTAATTGAAATAAATATTAAGATGATTTATAAATTGATTTGAAATCAATTGATGGTTAAGATAAGCAGAATCTTTATGATGAAGTAATTAATTTAATTCATTTTAAATTAATTAGAGATTGAGTAATTAATTTAATTCATTTTAAATTAATTATAGAAAGTGAGATCAGTAGATCATTTGCTTATGTTTGATGATTGGTATTGGTTGTTAGTATGGTTTGTAATCTCAGTTGTGAGATGGATAGTGTATGTGATATGGATGCATTGGTTGCTTTTGGATGATAATATAGATTATCTGATTTGAAATGAATTATCTGTTGATAATGATAAGATTGATTATCTATTGTGTTGTGAATTATCTATCTGTGTATGTTTAGATAATGAATTGAATTGTTTTAAACTTAAAACAACTTGGCCTTAATAAGACACGCTTTGGTTTTCGATGAGACCGGGATCGGGTTTCCATATTTGGACATCCGAAAACCACATCGATTCCAAATAACGTTAGGTCGTGAATCTAAGTGGAGCAAGTGAAGACTCGAGGTGTAAGGGCTATACGTCAGTATAACTCTGTGGGTGATTCCGTAATGAGTTTGACGGAATAGGTCTTATAGATTCGAGATGGTGAATCAGAGTGCAAGGGTTATTGTCGTTAACTCTGAGGGTGATTCCAATACGAGTGTAACGAGATAATGCCTTCGGTTTCGTTCGAACCCGGAACGAACTTGTATGGATTGAATGCTTCCAGAACATCGTCAGGTGGACGATGAGCATTCTAAGTGATGTGTCCTATAAAGGTAATCGTAACCTCAAGCCTCATCAACCGGGAATGGCTAAAACAGGGGAGGTGCAGCAAAGCTTCGTGGGTAGCCCCCACTTGAGAGTAAGATTTACCCCTGTCTAGAGGTCCCTTTATATTTCGGCTGTGTGGGACGGTTGATCATGACAACCGTCGGGGTTGTCTTATTTGGAACTGTTCAGTAAGGAACGGGTCCGGCTTTGTGTTGCAGGGGAGTTAGGGTGGCTCCTCGGTACGGTGATCTAGGCCACGTACTGTAACGGGCGGTACCCCAGTAGCCCTGCCATTGTATGGAATCCAAAATCCAATAAGTGCCAACGGTTTTGATTGTATTACCCACTTTTGTGGCTAGTAGCTGGAATTTAATAGATGTAACAATTTCGGCTATTTCTTATTTACTTGAAAACCCTAGACACTATTATAATATCATCAGATTTCCTATCAAATGTTTTGGTTAGCGTAAGGTAAAAACTTTTCCATGTTTATGTGTGGGAAGTCTTACGTGATACCTTTTCTTTCAAAGGTTTTTCAAAGTTAAGCAACTTTAACCTGTTACTCACACCAGACCCATGTCTGACCCGGAGTTATTTCTGTTTTTCTTTAACTCTTGGGTACTCAAATTTTTATGAGTAGTCAAGAGAATTCAGGTTAGGATTCAGGATTGGCTTTGACGATTTGTGGAGAAGCATATGGAGCAGGAGGCTTCTGCGTATAGTTATATAATTCCGCTGTGTTTGGTATCTCTGAGTGTTGTGTTTGATTTGAGTTGTATAACTAGACAGGTGTCTATAACTGTCTAGTATGTGTTGTATATGTCTGTGTAACTCTGATATTTGATGTATATTATGTAATATTTTGTTATAAATATAATTTATTCGTTTCCGCTGTTGAGATTCTTGTGTTGTTTCTTTCTTTCTCTTCTTTCTTTTCTTCTTCTATCCCTTTCTTTCTTAATTCATGACGCGATTTTCCGGGAGTGGAAATCGGGTCGTGACATCTTGGTATCAGAGCTGTAGGTTGAGTGAATACCTAGGCTCTGAAGTGTGTCTTTCTTTAGGGAGCATTAGGTTGAGTGAATACCTAGGCTCTGTAGGGTGTCTATCTTGAGAGAGCGTATTTGTATTTTTAATATATATATATATATATATATATATATATATATATTTATTGGTTCTACCTATTTGTTGGATTACCCATTCAGGTTTTTTCCAATATAAGTTATAAAGGTAGATGAGGTAGAAGTGTGTGTAACACGACTACCATTGGTTGGAGTTTGAATGTTTGAGGTTGGAGGTGTATTTGTCGAGACCGTAGACCTAATATCGTCTCGAGTGAGTTCTGTAGTGATGAAAGACTTCATCGATCTCTGAAGGTAACCTGTTAAGGTTCGGAGTTCATTTTGAAGTACATAATTGAGTTTTGATCTGTTGGTAGGGCAGAAGCAAGCAAGTGATGATATCTTGATATCTTAGGAAATAGTAGCTGCGTGATGAGATGCAGTGACTATGGATGTTTCCGAAGATGTTTTCTTTGGAACAAGAATAAGAAGTGAGTCAGCTCGGTGATGTGGCTGAGTTTAACAGAGTGTTCTGAGTTGGTAGGAGTCTTCTGGCTAGATAGTTTTTCTGAAGTGGAGTTCAGAAGCAGCAGAGTGGATCTTTTCTCTGGTAAGTTGGCTAAGTCAGCATAAGCTGTTCTGTTTGGTTGAGAGAGAGCAGTTACCTTGGATTTAGGCTGAGTTGATCGCAAAAGTGACTTGCGATAGTATGTTCTCTTGTGTTTGTTGGAGATTGTCTGGATGTCTTCTGGAAGTCAGAGTTTGTCTGCATCTGGAGATCGAGTTTTCTTTTCAGGATTGGAACTGGTGGTTCAATTAGAAGATGGATGGTTCCTTGAGATAGAAGTTGGTGAAGCAACTCAGGTTTGGGAGGAACATCTGAGTTTTCTTATGGATATATGGAACCTTATTTTTGTGCTGGGTTGTCTAGTCTGTGCTTATGTTTTCCGTCGGCATTTTCTTCTGTTTCGGATCAGAGTTGTGCAGCGGAAGCAGTTTGGAGATGCTTCTGTTTGTTTTTCGGTTAAGGGGAAGTTTGTTCTGTCTTCTGTTGATGAGAAGCAGAGTGTTTGTTCTTGGTTTTTGAGTGATCTTGAGGAGATCATTGGATTGTTTTGGATTCAGTCTATTTCTGTTGGAATCAGCGAGAGTTAAGCTGATTAGGATGGATGTTGGTAGCCCAGGATCGTCCGAAGAGTTTTTATGGATAAGAGACAGAGAAATTTGGATTCTGGAATCGGAGATTTGAATTTGGTTAAGTTTTCTCTAGGGAGCTATAAGTTTGGGAAGCTAGCTCCGAAGTGTTTTGGTTTCTTCTGTGTTGGGTTAGATCAGTGTTTGGTTTTCAAGAGTTGAATTGCCAGTTTGGATAACTGGGATTCAGGGTGTTTCACGTATCTCTGAGGGAGTTTGTGTTTGATATTTCTGGTTTTAGAACTAGCAGTTTAGGATGGTTTGTTTATTGTGTCAGACTCGTTTGTAGTCTGATATTCTGTATAGAATTGTTGTTAGGAGCTCTATAGCTTAGTAGTATTGATTGATTGGATTCGATAGAGCGAGTATCCCGATATATATATACCGGGGAAACTCGTGAAGGTTTTATCCAAAATTCTTTTGGATAATTAGATTTATTCTGATTGTGTGAATTGGTTGCTTTGGTTGTTGGCATATGTTTAACATATGCTGTGTTTTAAAATAAAATCTGTAAATAGATTATTAAATTGCCTTTGTTTTAAATTTCGAGGACGAAATTCTTTTAAGGGGGAAGGATTGTAACATCCCGGAATTTTGGACAATATAAATTTAATAATCTGGATTTAAATTTATATTGAAATGATAAATTTTGTTAATAAATTGTTTCCTATTTAATAATGTATATGCATTTATATATATTTTAAATAGACAAGTTGTTTTAGTTAAATTAGTATAGCATATTTTTAATATGTTTTGAAAATAGAAATGGTGATTTATTTTTAATTTGAGCTTTTCAAAAATATTTAATTAAAATACTATATGATTTTAAAAATGAGATAAATGTTTTAATTAGTTTAAAATTCATTTTTAATTCAAGTTGTATTCTATATGTTAATGTAACCTCTTTTATAAATTTGTTTTAATTGTTTTAAATGTTTCTTTTCTAATGAACTACTTGTATATTATAATAATGCTTTGTTTTTCTTTGTTCTTTAGAATTAATTAATTCATAATTATGTATAAGATTTAATTAACAATGCTTAATACTTATTTAACCTTAATTAAACATGGTTATTAATCAAAGAGACATGTGTACATATATTAGAGCTTAAAGCTAACAAGTGTTTATTTTAAAATGACAAGTGTCTATTTTATTTGCTTTTTCTTTTAATTCACTTAAATCTGAAAATACATTCATATCATTTTTGCTTCTTCATTCATATGCATTTTTATTCATTCCTTAATCAAGAAAAGATCAACTTCATCCTCATTCATGTTCAAATCTGAAACTCTTCAAATATTCAAAACTACATACATTTGCATTCATGTCTGAAACCCAAACAAACCTTCAACTCCTCTTTTCAAATTCAACAAATCTGCATTTCATTAAAACCTGTAGCTCCTCTTTTCAACTCCTCAAAACCCAAAATACTACCTACCTGCATTAACATGAATGCAGACATGCATTTCAACTTCATTTACAAAAAACTCCTGTGACTCCTCTTTTCCCCAAAAATTTCTACCTGCATTTCATTTGCAAGTAGAAGGCCTGCATGCATCCATTTAAAGCTCTGCATATCATTTATAAACAAA
This sequence comes from Allium cepa, assembly GCA_030765085.1. Taxonomy (NCBI): domain Eukaryota; kingdom Viridiplantae; phylum Streptophyta; class Magnoliopsida; order Asparagales; family Amaryllidaceae; genus Allium; species Allium cepa. The sequence goes on from CM060939.1 coordinate 927,576,957, forward strand.
AAAGGGCTCTGCAATTTCAAGCATTAGAAACCGGCACATCAATTAACAAGCCTGCATGTTGAATACTGAAGCATTATGAAGCAATATTCAAGTTTTTAAAAGCTTGAGGCCTGCATACATCATTTAAGAGCAAGATAGGGGTCTGCATTCTTGGCATTTGAACTGGACGTGCTCTGCATATTTGAATAGGCTCTGCATTTTATAAATCGGGTGAGTAACTTTCTTTATAAATTTAAGGATTAAAACTGTTGCATGCTAAGATAAATAATGTTCATATAATTAATGCCTACTGTCTGATGTATGAAGTACATATGTATATATGCATGCTGTCTACATTGCTATGATCTGTGTGTTTTCTATTTCTAGTTTCCAATTAAATTATTATTTCATCAATTTGTCTTTGTTAGATTTTAGAATTTAACTATGATGGTAGGCCAGTTTTATAGATTGGATTCTAGAATTTTATTAAGATAAAATTCAAATTTTACTTACTGGAATATATACCAGAGCATAGGAAATTTTATAAGTAAATATATAAAACATTTCAAATCAATGTTTTAGGAATAGAACTCAAAACATTAATTGAATGCATGAACTTTTAATCAAAAATTACTATTTATAAAACTGTAAACAAAGAACAGCTTTCAATTTACAGTATTACACATATTTGATAAACACAGAGGATGTTGGTATTTGTTTTGATTGTATTTATTTCTGAAGATGGTGTATCTATCTAAGATTGTGGGAAATTATTTCATTGGGTTGAAATTTAATTTTGGGGTTGAAATTTGGGGTCTCTGTGAAGAACCCTGGTTTTACTGGTCTTAAGTAAAATTGAGTGTTGCGGCTTCCTCTTTGAATCGAGTTCCAAGATCCTTGGGGTGTGAATTGATGTTGTGTTGAAGGAGTTACCACCGGAGTTGGGAAGTTGATGATGGTCGAGAAGTGGAGTATTGGAGGTTGACAGGTTAGGCAGTGGATGGCATTGCTGTTTCAGGTTGTGTTGTTTTGTTTTAGGAGCAGGGATTTTTGCTCGGGTAGATCTCGGGTTAATTGGAAAAAACCTCGAAGCAAGTGGGTTACTGACCCGAAGTAAAATAGGGAGATCAGTGTATTTTTGGTTTCAGGTTTATTATAACAGAGCTGTTCTGTTCTAAGGAATTTTTAAAGTAAAGTTTAAATTTAAAACAGGAAATTTGAACTTAGGATTTAATTTGAATCTGAATATGAATTCAAAATATTTGAATTCTGATGTTGAAATAATTTGAATGCAGAAATTCAAATTTGGTTTAAATAAAAAAAAAGATTAAGAAACAGGAAACTGTTTCTGTTTTATAAGATTTGAGTGCAAACTTAAAATGTGACTTAGAATTTTGAAACTGAATTTGAGTTGAATTCAAATAAGTTTGAACTCTGTTTATTTTGAAATAGTTTAAATTCTGGAGATTTCAAAATTTGATTTTTTTTAAATAAAACAGAACTGTTTCTGTTTTAAAATGCAAAAGGGTAAGTTTAAATTTTTAAGTGAGATTTAAACTGAGTTAAGTTTGAAATTTGAAAATGAATTCAAATTTTAATTGTCTGTAATTTGAAACCATATTGTGTTTTTAAATTTAAATTTGATTTGGAAATCTCAAGTACAAATGCATATGTAATCTGCATTTGAGTTAGAAAGTTAAGTATTTAATTAGGAAATTCAAATAAATTCAATCTGAGTTTTTTTAAATCTGGATTCAAATATAAATTTCAGTTTTAAATAAAGATTTAAATTTAAATTGCTTTTAAATGATTTGCATTTGAATTGAAGGTGGAATTGTAGAAAGAGTTTTAAAGAATTTAAAACTAAAATGAGTTGGAAGTTATATTTCAATTTTGAAAATTTAAAGTGATTTCTTTAAATTGTTTTGAATTTGATTTGAATTGAGATTTAAATTCTTTTCAACTTATTAATTAAGTATATGTTTCTTGTAAACATATAAGATTAAGATTTGTATTGTTTAAAATCTTATTTTAAATAAATTTGAGTTCTTAAGTTCAAATGAAATGTTAAGTGGAATTTAAAGTGAAATTTAGAAACATTTTGTTTTTTTTTTTAAATGTTTAATTAAATAAGAAATATTTATCTAAAAGATAAATAAAAGTTTAATGATTGGATTCATTAATTATGAAGGTAATTAAGATGAATATTAATTATTTAATTAATTAATAATGTGGATGTTTAATTAAATAATTAATGATTTTTAATTTAATTTGAGATTAATTAATTAGTTTAATTAATCTATGATTAAGAATGATTAATTAAATTTTAATTTATGATTAAGATTTATTTAATCAAGTGATTAATGATAATTTAGATTTTAATTAACACTTAGTTAATTAATAATTAGAGATTAATTAAATAGTAATTAAATATTAATTACTTAATAACTAATGATGATTAATATAAGTTAATCTGTTAATTAAGTAATTAAGAGATGTTAATAAAGTCATTAACTTGAGGTATTAACAATTAATTAATGTGATTAATTTTGATAATTAATTAATTAATTAATAATCAATTGTTTAGATTTAATTACTTAATAAAAGTAATTAGTGAATTAATTACTTAATGTAATTGATTAAGGTTAATATGATTTGTTTAGATTAATTAATTAAGTTTAATTGATTTAAACATTTGTTGAATTGTTGATAATTACTTATGTAATTAATGAATTTGTAATTACTTAAGGAAGTAATTAATTAATAATTACTGGATATAATTAAGGATATTTATTATAGAAATAATTTGGATTTAAATTACTTTGAAATTAATCAAGGGGATTAATTTAGTTAATTAATTAAAAATAATTAATTATGGGTTGGGTAATTAATGTAGTTAATTACTGAATGGCTATTAATCAAGGGTGATTAATATATATGTAGGGTTTAATATAATTAACTTGTGTAAATAATCTTATAAGCTAATTACTTATTGTAATTAGAGATGATTAATCAATAATGATTAATTGAAATAAATATTAAGATGATTTATAAATTGATTTGAAATCAATTGATGGTTAAGATAAGCAGAATCTTTATGATGAAGTAATTAATTTAATTCATTTTAAATTAATTAGAGATTGAGTAATTAATTTAATTCATTTTAAATTAATTATAGAAAGTGAGATCAGTAGATCATTTGCTTATGTTTGATGATTGGTATTGGTTGTTAGTATGGTTTGTAATCTCAGTTGTGAGATGGATAGTGTATGTGATATGGATGCATTGGTTGCTTTTGAATGATAATATAGATTATCTGATTTGAAATGAATTATCTGTTGATAATGATAAGATTGATTATCTATTGTGTTGTGAATTATCTATCTGTGTATGTTTAGATAATGAATTGAATTGTTTTAAACTTAAAACAACTTGGCCTTAATAAGACACGCTTTGGTTTTCGATGAGACCGGGATCGGGTTTCCATATTTGGACATCCGAAAACCACATCGATTCCAAATAACGTTAGGTCGTGAATCTAAGTGGAGCAAGTGAAGACTCGAGGTGTAAGGGCTATACGTCAGTATAACTCTGTGGGTGATTCCGTAATGAGTTTGACGGAATAGGTCTTATAGATTCGAGATGGTGAATCAGAGTGCAAGGGTTATTGTCGTTAACTCTGAGGGTGATTCCAATACGAGTGTAACGAGATAATGCCTTCGGTTTCGTTCGAACCCGGAACGAACTTGTATGGATTGAATGCTTCCAGAACATCGTCAGGTGGACGATGAGCATTCTAAGTGATGTGTCCTATAAAGGTAATCGTAACCTCAAGCCTCATCAACCGGGAATGGCTAAAACAGGGGAGGTGCAGCAAAGCTTCGTGGGTAGCCCCCACTTGAGAGTAAGATTTACCCCTGTCTAGAGGTCCCTTTATATTTCGGCTGTGTGGGACGGTTGATCATGACAACCGTCGGGGTTGTCTTATTTGGAACTGTTCAGTAAGGAACGGGTCCGGCTTTGTGTTGCAGGGGAGTTAGGGTGGCTCCTCGGTACGGTGATCTAGGCCACGTACTGTGACGGGCGGTACCCCAGTAGCCCTGCCATTGTATGGAATCCAAAATCCAATAAGTGCCAACGGTTTTGATTGTATTACCCACTTTTGTGGCTAGTAGCTGGAATTTAATAGATGTAACAATTTCGGCTATTTCTTATTTACTTGAAAACCCTAGACACTATTATAATATCATCAGATTTCCTATCAAATGTTTTGGTTAGCGTAAGGTAAAAACTTTTCCATGTTTATGTGTGGGAAGTCTTACGTGATACCTTTTCTTTCAAAGGTTTTTCAAAGTTAAGCAACTTTAACCTGTTACTCACACCAGACCCATGTCTGACCCGGAGTTATTTCTGTTTTTCTTTAACTCTTGGGTACTCAAATTTTTATGAGTAGTCAAGAGAATTCAGGTTAGGATTCAGGATTGGCTTTGACGATTTGTGGAGAAGCATATGGAGCAGGAGGCTTCTGCGTATAGTTATATAATTCCGCTGTGTTTGGTATCTCTGAGTGTTGTGTTTGATTTGAGTTGTATAACTAGACAGGTGTCTATAACTGTCTAGTATGTGTTGTATATGTCTGTGTAACTCTGATATTTGATGTATATTATGTAATATTTTGTTATAAATATAATTTATTCGTTTCCGCTGTTGAGATTCTTGTGTTGTTTCTTTCTTTCTCTTCTTTCTTTTCTTCTTCTATCCCTTTCTTTCTTAATTCATGACGCGATTTTCCGGGAGTGGAAATCGGGTCGTGACAAATTGTGTAGTCTTATTTGTAAATAAACGGGATTTCAAAAATTTATTTTGAACATGAATTCAAAATTTTAAATCTAAAAGTATAATTGTTTTTAATTTATTTTGATTTTGAATCATTTGCATAAGTTCAATATTTATTCATTTTAAAATTTATGTACATATAAATAAATACATGATTGGCTAATTAATTAAAACAAGCTTACATGTATCCTATATTAACATCTAACAAAATACTAATTAACATTTAATGAATGATAACTCTTAAAAAGACAAGTGTTAGCTTTCAAATTCACTTAATAACAAGTGTTAAAAGATTAAGTAGAATGTAAGACACGTGTCATTTAAATTTGGCTTTTCTTTTATTTGTTCAATAAAATTTAAATTTTCAGTTTTATATATAAAACAAATTCTTTTTCCATTTTTATTTCTTTTCTAGAGCTAAACAAAAAGGAATCACATTCTCTAAAACTTAAATCTGAGACAAAACTTCTCATTTATCAAATCTAAAACATCAACTTACACAACTTCAAAAGAATCAAGCATGTAAATCATCTCCCTGTTAATCAAAACCTTATTCACTCTCAAGAAAACCTGTAACTACTTCAAAGCATGCAAAATCTGTAGCCTGCATTTCATTTAAAATCTGGAGTTTCAAGGCATCTGTATTCTTCTTCAACTAAGAAACAGCGGTTTTAAGACTCAGAGACTAGTAGCAACTCTAAGGCATTTCAACACCAAAATTTTCAAAGAAGCAAAGGATTTCAGTTTTAAAGCTATTTTCAAAATATAAGAGGAAGTTCTGTCTTCTTCAAATGAGGTGAGTAACTTTATTTTAAAAGTTAAGTATAAAATAGGGTTGCATGCAAATATTGTTGAAATAAATCACTATGATGAAATATGTTGTGTGTTTATATGAGTGTTTGGATATGCATGTTATTTTAATTGTGTTATGTTCTGTCTGTTATCCCCAGAATCAAAATTTCAATTTAAAATCCATTATCACTAAAACCTAGTTTCTAATAAGGGTTGATTTACAAACAAATGTTGTTTGTTTTATCATAAGTTAATGTTTTAAAATTTAAGATAGTCAAGATAAAAGCCTAGTTTTCACTGGAAGCAGAAAACATCAGTGAATGTAAAAATAAGTGAAATTTCAAACTGAATAATTTGTAAATTCAGTATTATGAATTAAATACTAAGATCAAAACATGATTTTTAGAATAAAAATTAGAATTTTTAGTTAAGAGGGTATGGTGCATTTCTTGTATGAACAAAAAAGGGTAAATTCATGATTTCTGGTGATTCCTGTAATTTTGGATGTTGAGATTTTCAATGTTGATTTAGAATTGAGCATAGATTCAGGGAATTTTTTTTGATGTTGATGAAAATCAACAGGGAAGCAGAGGTAATGATTTAGTTTCTGTAGCCCTAATTTTTACTGTGCATATTGATTGGGTCGGTATGGATTATAGGGATAATCGAGTTCAACTCGGTTTTAAGTGTCGATAGTGTGGTCATTGACGAAGCTATGGCCGGTGGTGGAGGTCCTCAAAGGGGTCGGAGCACCGTAGGTGATGTGTTGACAGGTTTCGATGGGGTTGGGTCTTTCTGTTCCAGGTTAGGATGTGAACTCGAATTTCGATTCGAGTTGTACGTGAGTTGTGGGATGATCGGGGTGGATTAGGGAGGTGGTCGTAGGTGTAGGGAGGCCACCGGAGTTGGCAGGTGATTTCCGAAGGCACGGTGCAGGTGCACCGTGCACTTTTGTGTCAGATGGTTGCTTGGGTATGTGCAGGAGGGGGAACTCGAAAATCACTCGAGAAATTGTAGTATTGGCTCGAAGCAAGAGTTCTTCTGACTCGAAGTAAAATCTTTTAGGCTCGGGTTGATTTTATTGTTACAGTTTTTCTTGTAACTTGCCTGTAAATTTTAAACTAAATTTAAAAAGAATTCAAAGTTTGTAATGATTGGATTTAAAACAAGTTTAAATCTAGTTTTTATTATTGTTTCAAATGATTTCGAATCCTACAAGTTTTCAAATTTGTAAGTGGTTTTAGATTTTAAAAAATAAATGAAACCTGACAATTCTGGAAAATGAAATTTCATTTTAAGTCTGAAGGCAAATTTTTTTTTTAATTAGCAGTTGAATTCAAATTTAAGTCCAGATTTCTTAAGGCTCTTTAATCTTCAAGTTTTTTTAAAATAAGTTTGTATCTTTAAATAAGAAATTTTAAAATCAAGATGTAAAGCAAGAGTTCGATGCAAGTTTAAATTCAAATAATTTTACATAAGGAATGGTTCAAAGATTTTGAATTTAAAAATCTGGATATTTGAATAAATTTTAGAATTTGATTGTTTCAAACAAGTTTAACATTTAAGTTGTTTATTAGGAGTGAATTTGTTTTCAAACAAATATTTTCAAAACTTGACTTCCTTTTTGAATGAAATCATTTATAAAAGATTTAGTATAGGAAGTTAAATGATTGTTAACTTGAATTTGAAATTTTAAAGGTGATGTATTTTAAACTTAATTTTAATCAAAATAAGTATATTAAGATTTATCTTCAATAAGTTTAATTTTAAGTAATAAATGTTATTTACATTTATTTTAAAGAATAATAAATGAAATTTAAATTGGTTAATTCTTAATATCATTTTGAATTTTAGATTCAAAATGAAATTTGAATTTAAATTTTTAAAATGTTCTAAGTACATTTTAATATTAATACAATTATTAATAAGGAATGGGTTACCTTAGAAATTATTAAGATAAATATATAGTTAAATAAATTGGATAATCAAGGAATAACTTATTTATTTAATTTATTTAATTAATAATTTGAATTAATTTAAATTAGGGATTTATTAAGAAGAAATTAAAGAATTAAAAATAGTTAATGATGGTCATTAACTAAGGTTTATTTAGTAATTAATTAATATGATTAATTTTTAATAATTAATTAGATTGATTAATTAATGATAATAAATTATGAAATTTATTTAAGTTAATTACTTAAATAAAAGTAATTAAGACATTAATTACTTAATGTAATTAATGAGTTTATTAAGATTGGTTAAATTAATTAATTTAGTTTAATTAATTTTTAAACATGGGATTTGATAATAATTACCTGATGTAATTAATGAAGTGAACTTACTCAGTGAAGTAATTAAAGATAATTACTAAATGTAACTAATAGATGATATTGGAATTGTGAAAATAATTTGGATTAAATTATTTTGTATAATTAATCAAGTGATTAATTAAAGAAATTAACTAAGGAATAATTAATTTGATAGGTAATCAAGGATAGATAATTACAGAATGAGATTAATCAAAGGTGATTAATAATTATGGATTAAGTGAGATTAATTACTGAAAGTGATTAATTAAATGGAGTAATTAATTAAATATAATTAAGAATCATTAATTAATATAATTAATGGTGTAATTAAGATTGATTAATTAATTGTAATTAATCAATAATAAGTGATTAGGTGTAATTAATTAATTGTAATTAATTAAGGTTAAATATAATTAATTATAGTTAATTAACTAATGAAGTAATTAAAGGTTAATTACTGTATTTGGTTTAGGGTAATTAATTTTGTGGAATTAATTAAAGTATAATTAATCAGGATTGATTAATTAAGGTGATAGAGTAGAGGTTAATCAATTAATTAATTTGTAATTAATTAATGTAAGCAAGATTTATATTGTGTAAATAATTAATTTAATTCATTTTAATTAATTTAAGATGATGTAATTAATTTAATTCATTTTAAATTAATTATAGATGGTATGATTAAATCATTGCTTATGAATGGTTGTTATTGTTTGCTTTGAATGTTTTGAATCTCAGCTATGAGATTAATAATGTTGAGTGATATGGATGTAGTGGTTGCATTGTGATGGTGATATGGGTTATCTTTGATAGTGATAATGTGGATTATCTGTGGTTTGATAATGATAATTGCCTGTTATGAATCGATGAATTATCTATCTGTGTATATATAGATGATATAATTGAATTGTTTTAAACTTTAAAACAACTTGGACCTAAAAGACACGCTTTGGATTTCGATGAGACCGGGATCGGGTTTCTATATTTGGATATCCGAAAACCACATCGATCCAAATTAACGATAGGTCGTGAATCTTATGTGAAGAGTGAAGACTCGAGGTGTAAGGGCTATACGTCAGTATAACTCTGGGTGTGATTCCGTAATGAGTTTGACGGAATGGTACTTATAGATTCGAGATGGAGATTCAGAGTGCAAGGGTTATCTTCGTTAACTCTGTGGGTGATTCCGTAAAGAGTGTAACGAGATAATGGCTTCGGTTTCGTTCGAACCTGGAACGAACTTGTATGGATTGAATGCTTTCAGCACATCGTCAGGTGGACGATGAGCATTCTAAGATAATGTGTCCTCTAAAGGTAATCGTAGCCTCAAGCCTCATCAACCGGGAATGGCTAAAACAGGGGAGGTGCAGCAAGGCTTCGTGGGTAGCGCCCACTGGAGAGCAAGATTGATCCCTGTCTAGAGGTCCCTTTTTATTCGGCTTAGTGGGCAGTTGGATATGCGCACCAACTGCGGGGTTGTCTTGTTCGGAACTATTCAGTAAGGAATGGGTCCGGCCTTGTGTTGCAGGGGAGTGGGAGTACTCCTCGGTACGTTGATCTAGGCCACGTACTGTGACGGGCGGTGCCCCAGTAGCCCTGCCATTGTATGGAACCCAAAATCCAATAAGTGCCAACGGTTTTGATTGTATTACCCACTTTTGTGGCTAGTAGCTGGAATTTAATCATGTAACAATTTCGGCTATTTCATATTTACTTGAAAACCCTAGACCCTATTATAATATCACTGGATTTCCTATCAAATGTTTTGGTTAGCGTAAGGTAAAAACTTTTCCATGTTTATGTGTGGGAAGTCTTATGTGATACCTTTCTTTTCAAAGGATTTTTTAAAGTTAAGCAACTTTAACCTGTTACTCACACCAGACCCATGTCTGACCCGGAGTTTATTTTTTTTCTTCTCATAAACTCTTGGGTACTCAAATTTTTACGAGTAGCCAAGGGAATCAGGTTAGCTTTGACGAATATTGGAGGAGCAATGGAGCAGGAGGCTTCTTCATTAGATATTAGTATTCCGCTGTGTGTTCTGTGTTGTCTCTAGATTATATTATGTTGTAAATACTAGACAGGTGTTTATAACTGTCTAGTATGTGTTGTATTATCTGTGTACTCTGATAGTGGTTGTAAACTATGTAATATTTTATGTTATTAATATAATTTATTCGTTCCACTGTTTAGATTCTGATGTGTTGTTTCTTCTTCTTCTCTTTCTTTCTCTTTTCTATCCCTTTCTTTTCTTATTAGCGATACGACTTCCTGGAGTGTGGAAGTTGGGTCGTTACAATAATAAATGTTGAATTCATTGGGTATAATAGAGTAATTGATTAATAAGAGAATCTATTTAAAATCAAATATCAAATATTGAACAGGTAAATTGTTTAAATTAAATATTTAAACTTATTTAATAATTGAATAACTGTAAAATGAAAATAGGGTTCTAAGATGTGAATTGGTTTTAAAGGTTAAATTTTATAAGTTCGTTTGAATATTTCAAAAGATAGTGATTTAAGAATAATCAAATTTGTTTAAAATTTAATATTACAAATGTTGAATAATTAAATTCCGAATTTGATATGATTAATTTGATATTGAAATTTAATATATGAAAATAGAGTGAATAATTGAAATTTGATTTAATATGATTCAAATTGGTTTCTAAAGTGAATGTAAGTTATATTGGGATTATAAAAGAGTTAATAAGATTTTAAAATTGAATTTATTGGATAATTGAATAACGGGTTTAATATGATTAAAAATGATTTGTAAAATTTTATTTTATCATATTAAAGTTAGAATGATGTTGTATAACTTTTAAAATTGAATTAAAAGTAAATTTGAGAAAATTGAATATTTTAATATTTAATTGACGAGTTAAAATAGCCATTTTTCAAATAGTTCGGATTTTGACGAAACCAGTTTCATCGGATCCATAACGTGATATTATTGTAAGATTTCAAATTTCGTGTCAATCGGATTTACCGTTTGTCCGGGGCAAGCCAAAACGCCTAGAAAATCGTTTAATCGGTTTAATTTAAAATTGATCGTTTATTGCCGTAACTCGCATAGATGATCGAATTAGCTTCCGAAACCTATTCCATTGTGTCCGGATCGTGGGGTAAACTTTAGAAACGCCAGTCACCGCGCGAGATTTAGAGTTCGGAAATTCCGGGATGAATAGTGTTCGTTATTTTTCTATAAAAGCACCTACCTAATTCTCATTTGCAAACCAGAAAGAAAACCCTAGGGTTTCTATTTCTAGCCGCCTCTTATTATAACCCATGGCCAGAATTTCGTCCCCTTCTCCTCCAACTTCCCTCCAATCCGTTGACATTTACGCAAAGTTGTCAACTACAACATCGAAGAGGGCAAGGAGATCTAGCTAATCAACGGTGGAGATTGGATTTGGAGCAGTGTGGTGGTCGCTGGAGGGCCGCGTGGGCTGTGCGTTCAAGCACGAATTCAGAGGCCATGACTTGACCGAGCTCAACGCTATTCTCGGTGATGGTGGAGCACGTGACGAGCTTCAACGTGGTGGTGGTTGATCGGCTTCGAAGTAGTGGTATGGGGCGCGATAATTGGAGAGGAGGTGGCGGCTAATGGGTTCGTGCGTGATTTTCACGTTGCCTGGGAGGGAGAAGCAATTGAACGCATGCGGCCCAGATCTGGGGCAAGAGCATTGAACGGCCGAGATAATCTGGGTTTGAAATTTAAAATAAGAATTGTAAATTAATTATTTATTAAATTGTGCGATCTTTAAAATGATGCAACTCTTTCATACGAGGTCCGTTTTGGACGAAACGAATTGCGTTGCAATCGTTTTGTCGAGCACTACACTATGGAGCTGGATTGGAATCGTGTGGATCTAGTGGAAATTTCGGGTAAAAATTAAACGCTCGTTTAATTTTATTCGAAATAAAACGCTGGAACTACATTGAAATCAAAGTGAGTGTTTTATAACGCTCACAACGTACTAAATATCTTTATGCTAGTTAAATTTGACATTATAAAGTGTTATGATTTTTATTTGTCGTTGTTTGATAAAATTTAATTGTCATATAGATTGTCGTTTGAATTTACCGTTGAAAATTAAATTGACAGTTAGATTGAAATTTAAATTGAATTGCGATTAAATTACCTGACATTGATAACTATGAAATTGCCATGAATTGTATTGTCTATTGGATGATGTATTTCGACGGATGTTATTGGTTGATATTTAACTAAGTAAAAGCGATATAAAAAGATATTTCGACATTGAGCTTGAAATTGAATCATATTTGTAATTGGGTTTTAAATTTGAATATCGAAAGATAATTTTGTTAAGTATTATAAATTGATCTTTTGAAAAAATCAAGCTCCGAATCGATATAAATTAAAATTGAATTAGTTGAAGGTGAATGTAGAATTGAATTGATTTGAAGTCAAAGTTGACATTGTTTTGAATTGAAATCGAAATTGAATCGGTAGAAGGGAAATTGAAATTGTTTGAAGTGGGAAGTTATAATTGAAATGGTTTGGTTTTGAAGCTGTTTTATTTTGTTTTCCAAATTACTCAGTTATATAAACCATTTTGAATACTTAAACTATTTTAATCTATTTTAATCTACTTAACCCAATTTAAATTATTTTAAAATAATTTATCTATTTCAAATCCATTTCAAAGATTTTAAGTATTTTTAACTATTTTAATTATTTAAACTATTTTTAAAACTACTTAAAACTATTTTCTAAAATTTCAAATAGGTAAATAAGGTGAAATGTTTATGTTTAAATCTTGAATGTAAATACGAATTGGTTTAAATGAAGTTGCAACCTAAATTGAAATTCAAAAGGATTTTGAAATCGAAATGAGATATTGAGGCGAAAAATGATTTTTGAAACGGAATCTTACATTTTGAATGGATACGATGATATTTGAACTGGATTTGATTTTTGAAGCGAATATGATATTTTGATATCAATTATGAATCGATTTGAAATGTAAAAGAGCCATCGGTGTAATAATACGTAGTTATTAAAGAGACCGGGATCGGATTTGGACATACTCTCTGTCGATACCGAAAACCACTTTAATAACTTGTATACGCAGAGTGTTGATCCAGAATGAAGTGGATGGTTTGGTGAACGCGTTGACTGAAGAAAGAGAACGATATTGGATGACTCCTGACATGACTAAAACAGGAGCCGCGCCGGGCCATTGAGGTTCGCCATCTCTAGCGAACACACTTCTTCGATACCATATCTATTACATTTGTGATTCGATTTGGGTGCACCCCTTGATTTGGGAGTGTTGTTTCGCGGTGTAGGGGTAGCTGCTGGCTATGCTCAACATCAGTCCGGATCACGCAACTACTAGTATCCTAGTTGGTATCGCCTCATGTACCTTGTCATACTGATTATCCTATTCGCGACCACTACGTTATGTTTTGTGTTATACCTATGGGGTATCCTCTGATAACCACCAGTTTACGGTGGGGCTTACAGTGCTGTATAGACTACGGCATTATAAAAATGTGTTAAGGGGGATTATGATAATGCCTTAACGCTATTTTGATACTTTATATTACTGATAGGCATTATCTACTTAGCGTACATTACTATATAGTAGATAATTTAACGGATCCTTAGCAGATGGAAAATCCCGTAACATCTCTTGAGTTATTGCACGCACGTTGACACTGGATATGAGATGTCAAACCCGTAAACATCTCTGACGCCGTTACACTCATATTTATTTACGATTGATTTAACTTTCATAAGGATATTTTAGTCCTGACTCGAGTGTTTTGTCTTTTCATTACGCTCGGGTCAGTCCTGAGTTTTTTAGATTTTTTAAAGATCTATTCTGGAGGATGAAGACGAAGATTTGGTATACTATTACTATTATTACCCTTGCATCATGCTATCTGCTGCATTATTTTAATTGTTCTGTTGTATATGTATAACTCTGATAAATGTTGTATAAATAATTGTCAAGGTATAGTAAACAGCTTCATTAACTGTTTATTTGACTATTATATTTTATCGTTCCGCTACGAGATTCTGTGTTGTTTCATTTCCTTTATTTCTCCTTCCCTTTCTTTTCTTAATTACCCCAATAACCATCTGCCTTTTTGAATGGTTTGGAACCGGCATGTGTATTTGATCGTCGGTTTAAACTGTCCAAAAGGCGGGTCGTTACATGCTTAATACGCAAAATCCATTCGATATTATTATTAGTGCATAGTGCAGAAAACATTTCGAAAGTATAATATTAATCTTAGCCAGCATACAACCATTATTGTATGCCTACTATAGCTACCATCTAAACAGTGGGGTACCATCATAAGTAAATGGCAGCTTATAAAACTGAAACCGTACAAGGCGCGTATTGGAGTTTGGATTTCCAACAAATGGTTAGGGTAAGGAACTTCTTACTGCCACATGGGTACGCCTTTGGAGGGACGTCCCGAGAACCTATCCAGATCTCTGCCAACACAAGGCCGGGTTACCTCTGTAACTAGGTAACTACTACTCGAGTATGCCATCCTCCGGTCCTTTGGGACCTTTATCCAAGGATCCTCAACCACAAAGCAACAACCACAAAGAATAATAAATTTGCGGCAACAATATAGGTAAATATCTGGGCTCCATACCATGATACTACCCTCTTCCAGAAGAAAATGACATACCCTAAAGGGCGCGACCCATAACCTTGCAGCATCTTTCCTATTTCGAACATTTCCGGGGTGTGAGGTCCGACGAAGTCTAGTCCACAAAGCTACACTTTTCACAAAGTCATGCTTTGATCAACAAATGATCAGCACCACTTCGTATGCCACATTACTAGTTTGGGAATATATCACTAGTAACCATCAACTACATAACCTCTGGCCTCGTACGTCTCAGAGAAGGGTGTTAAGCTAAGAGAATAAATTCTCCGCCACCAACAGAAATGTATTTGATAGAAACCAGCTTTACATCTCAAAGTGTAATGTCAGACACACATCCATCACAAAGGTGATAAAATCTCTATACCGGAGCAACCCAGTGCAGAGACATTCGACAGGAATCCTTTCGCTTTCGAAAATACCCGGTCTTCAACACCGTCTTTAAATGCAATTCCATTTCGTCAAATCATTATTCGGAATGGGTTTTATGACACAAGGTCCTCTTCCGGCTAATACGAATAACGAGCGCTTATTTTTTTTTAAAATAAGTGTTCAATCGGATTTCAAACAAATCACAACAATTTCCACTTTGATCTTTTAAATAAAAGATCCATCACAATCATAAAGGATCGATGTGGTTTTCGGATATCCACTTGGAATCCGACCCCCCTGTCGCATCGAAATTCGAATGCCATTAAAAAGGCCAATATTAATAGTCGGTTATTTAACTATCAATCAACATTCGCAACGATTACTGGATTTCAAATAATTTTCCCTCTAGTTATTTATATTTCAAAATATTTTCGCAAGATATATGTTTAGCACTTCGATATTTTGAAAACAAATTTCAAATCACTATTCACATTTCAATCCTTCGAAAACAAATTTCAAAGCATTTTCCTTATGCGGAATATATCTCCAAATATTTATTCATTTTCACTGGAAATCTGCCGAGTTAAAATAATTCAAAATAATTTAAAATGCTTATCAAAATATAATTAGAGATATTTAAAATAAATTTATTTTGAAACACTTGCTTAAATATAAGTTTTGAAATTATTATACTAATGTCTTATATAAAAATTCAAGTCCAGACTAATTTTTAAATAAAATTAATAGACAAGATACAACTATTTAAATATTCAATTTCTAAAACCAATATTAATTAAATCTTTAAATCATTACTTCCACAATCAATTAAATAAACCATTACTTTAAAGATTTACAAAATAACTTAAAAAACAAATTTCTCAAAACTATTCCTTTAAAACCAACCCTAGAACTTTTAATTTATATTTCAAAAGCTATTTTACAATATACTCAGCTTTCCAGAGAAGAATTCTCTTTCCATTTATATCAATTAATAAATCTTCTCGATTTATTTTAATTTACATTCCAAATCTGTAAATTCCTTTTCACACCTTTAAAATAAACCAACATTTATTTTTAAATCAAAATTCCCTTTCCTTTATAAAATTCTCATTCTGAATTTTAATTTTCCAAATATCTGCTGATATACGATTTCCAAATTGATTTTAAAAATCATTTCCAAACACCAAATCAAGTTTCAACTTGATTTCAAATTTTATCTTAAACACCAAATCAATTTAATATTCATTTCCCAAAGATTTATTCTTTTAACACCAAATCAATTTTTCGAATTTATTTTTTAAAATAAATTCCTTTATCTCTTCCAAATTATTTAAAAACCGAATTTTTAAAATAAATCCTTTAACTTTTTAATATTATTACTTGGAACCCATTTATTGAACATTTTCACCATATTTTGGAATTTTATTCAATAGGGTTTCACTATAGATTTTCTACTTAAATTTAAAAATCTAATTTTATTTATTTCTGGTATCTTACGATACCAAAAATATATTCAGCTAAATTTTAGCTTACAACGATTTTAGTCACAGTATAATTACACACGGATTATAAATGATCAACACACAATATTGAAATAAATTCATTTATTTGAGGAATCTAGTTGGATCCCTCCAACATGTTTTCCCTGCATCCACAAATGTTAGCACAACAATCAAATACCAATTCCACTTCGAGGTGGAATATCGCGGTACATAGGATTTATAAAATATCATCCACTATTATACGGCGCAATAGGGTCTCATCCGCTATATGATGCGGGAAATCAACATTTCCAAATACATATATAATACCAATTCCACTTTGAGGTGGAATATCGCGGTATATGGGTTTAATATAATAACCTCCGCTATTATGCGGCGCATTGGGTCTAAACTAATATAACTGATAATAAATTAATCATCCAAGCACACAATCAACAATTAAATTTAGCTATCACAATTCAACCGTAAATCAATAACTAAAATTTTCAATTATTATAATTTGAGTGAGAAGTCTCACCTTTGCTCCTTTATTTTGCAATCCTGTGACGACCCAGAAATTTTGATGAATTAAATTGGAATAATTAATTGATTCTAAAATATTTAAAAGTTAATTTTAACTTGAATTCGAGATATCAATATTTACTTGATAATTAAATCATTAAATTGTATAGTTTAAATATTGAATTTAATAATTGAAATTGGGTAAATTTTTGAATCTGTGATTCTAAGCCTGTTTAAAATAATTTGAAGGCTTATAAAATCTATAATGATGGTACTGAAGATAATAGAATGGTTGAAATTGAATGTAACGGTAATTTGTTCAATTTTAATAATATATCGTTTAAATTGGAATTTAAAAATAGCCTTCCGAGGCACAGTCTCGGAATTCGACGAAACCAGTTCCATTGGATCCGTAATAGTTAGTTATTATCGGATTTCAATTTTCATAGCAATCGGAGTTGTCGTTTGACCCTGGCAGCTCAAAACGCTTAGATTTATTTTAAACGATGTAATTTAATTTGAAATTGATCGTTTTCTTCCGTAACTCGACACATGATCAAATTAGCTCCCGAAACACGTTCCATTGTGTTCGGAATGCGGGTAAAATCTTATAAACGCCTATCGGTATGTCTTATTCGGGGTTTGGGATTTCGCGTTATGCAACGAGACGTTTTGAAGTTTTATATTATAATTAAATTTAGTATAAGTTAGCAAGATATTTACATCTTCCATGTCATGCGCGAGAAGCTTTCCACCCTCCTATATTTTTATTCCCTTCTCCTCTCAACCTGGAACAGAAATGATTTTTATCTACATAAAAAAAAACAAATCAAAATAATGTCCTCCTTTCGGTTAATCGAAAATCCTCTCCTCTTTAAATTAATTCACTATTCCCTAAAATCAGATTCAAGAGGAAAAGATGCTGAAGCCGACCTCGATTCGAATTTTACTTATGGCCGAAGCCTTCGAGTTTGAAACCGAGGGGACGACGTGGCCGTGCGCGCGTGATGAATCAGGAAGGGTGATGGGTGTGGAGCTCTCAAACGCGAATTCGAACAAGGCTATGTCGCGTCAGGTAGCGACAACATGTAAGCGAGCGCGACCGTTCGTTTAGCCGAGAACGTCGCCGTGGATTCAAGCTAGGGTGTGGGTTGCTCGGTGAATTGGAAGCGCGCGTGCGATCTGGAGGTGACGATCGAGTGGATCTAAGATGGGGAGCCGTGACGACTCGCGACCGAGTGTTTCTGTGAGTATTTCTTCATATACATCTATGTGAAAATGGTAATCAGGCATATGAAGTTAAATCACTCATCTATAGGTTTAATTAACTAGTTTAGTTTCAACATATACGGTTATGTTTTGTTAATATTAAAAACATGGAAAAGTTGTCTTAGTGAGGTTCCATGTTACACAGCATAACTTGTACAAGATTTTTTCCCAGTATGATGAGTTTTTCCCCAATTTAAACATAATTAAACATGTAATATAGTGGAACTTGGAAGCTGCTATTATTATTTATACATCCATAAAAATGTGCGTGAAGAGAACGTATATGCATCTAGCTCTGTTTTACAATTGAAATTTGAGAACTGAGAGTCCAGTCACATAAAACTTTGCAAAGAAGAGCTAGTTTATTAGTTAAGGATCTACGACTAATTGGAAATCCTGAATTTATATAATTAATGATGTAATTGAAGATTGATGAATTAAATTTGATTAATCCATAATAAGTGATGTATGAGAAAATTAATTAATAAGGAATTAAAGATTAATGTAATTAAATAATTAACCAACTCATGAAGTAAATAAGATTACTTAATGATCTTGGTTGAGACTAATTAATATTGTGAAGTTAGTTTAGGATTCTTGCTTGAATGTAAGTGAAATAATTAATCCAGGGTGATAAATTAAGATGAATAGTGAAGGGTTGACTAATAAATTGATTCGGAAATTAATTAGTATTGAATGAAAGAATCTAAATGAATGTGGTTTGAATTCAATTAAAATCAATTGAATTAATTTGTATGTGTTTAAGCACTACTTATGGACGACTGAATGATATTGGATGCTGTGAATGAGTTGATATCTCTGTTGTGAAATATTGTGTATTTTCATTTGGATAATTTGGGAAAGAATGGTATGAGACTCGAAGAGGTCGGGGTCGGGTATTAGAAAATACCCGAAACCACTTCGAATTTTTATAAGTTGATTTGTGAAATCAATAAACTGGAATGAAATGATTTAAGCCAATTGGATTATTTTAACTAAGTCTGGTACTTAGAAAAGTGCTTGGGAAATAAATGATGTTTATAGCAACTTGTGTAGTTGTAAATTGATATAAATTTCCCGGGTTTATACAAGTTGTAGAACTTTGTATTTCATGTTAGTTGGGTTTACTCACGCTGGTTTTCCAGCCTGACCCGGGTGTTACTTTGATGTAATGCTTGGGTCAGACCGAGTATTACAGATTTTCAGGTAGGTACGTTCTGGAGCTCAGGAGGCGAGCTGGATGGCAATATCGTATAGAGTATTTTCCGCTGTATTTATATTATTGATAATCTGAGATATGGTAATTGTAAATATTCAGTGACTGTATATAATGGGGAACTCTGATGTATATTAAATGTAATCGATAGATTTTGTATTCTTTTGTAATCTATTATTATTTATTATTATATTTTATCCGTTGCGAATGTGAGGTGTTGATGTTTCTGATCTTCTTCTTCTATCTCTTTCTTCTTTTTCATAACTATCTGAAATTTTCGACTTCGAAAATTTCGGGTCGTTACAAATCCATTTCCAATTTGACTTGTTTCTCGATTTTAGACCTTGTATCAAACAATTACATAATTTATTAATATTCGAAATAATCAATTTCATTTGATAATTTTAATTAACTAACAATTTGATTTTAAACAAATAAATTTCCCTTTTTAAAACCTTTAAAAAAAATTAAACAAATTAATTAGACAAATTAATCACTTTAATGACTTATTTTAAAATTTTAAAGTTTACTAAATAAATTAATCATCCTATATATATTTTATAACCCAATAAATTGTGTTTTTATTTTCCTAAATCTTATCTATATAAATTAATTTATATGTATATAGAAACTGTTTTCGTTTGAAATCACATATATCTCTGTTTAGTGCATTATAATTTCCATTTATATTCAAAACTATAAATTATTAAACAAAACTACCTCAATCGAACAACCATGCCTTGCCTGAGATCGACCACCGAGCTTCCAAGACGTTGCTCCCACGTCGCAGCGCCGTAGAATGTCACAAACCTCGATTTTCGCGGGCCACCGCCTTGACCCGGAGCTTGACATTGCGATGAAGCCTGGCCTTTGACATCGGACTTCGTGCGTGCGCTATCTCAAATCGAACGACGAGCCAACATCCCTAACTGGAATCGCGATTTCCAATCGCGAGCTTCCCACCATTCTTCGCGTTCGAGGGCAACCCTAACCCTAGAGTGACACAACCCCCAGCCGATCCACATGCCAGATGAACGAAACTCGATTTCGAGTTGAACGAATGGCTTGTGATTTAATTTTTTTTTGAAATAGAATTCGAGTTCAAATCTGTAAAGAAACGCAGCCATTTATTTTATTTGATTTGAACTTGATCTTGAACTGCTCGATTTTTTTTCTTTCGTATTCAAGGAGATAAGGGGAAGGGATACACGGCTATAACTGGGATGAAATGGCGTGTTACGTAAGGTAGGGCTTTGACTTAGGAATTTATAATACTATTTAATTCCAAAATATCTCGTTTAACATATTTCAAAATTTCGAATCCCTATTGAGGTATGCCGCCAGGCGTTTATAAGGTTTTATCCACATTTCGAACACAACGAAACATGTTTTGGAGGCCAATTCGGTCATATACGCAAGTTACGAAAGTAAACGATCAATTTTAAATTAAATCGATTAAAATAGTTTCTATGCGTTTTGAGCTGCCAGGGTTAAACGACAACTCCGATTGTTACGAAAATTGAAATCCGATATTAATGCAATATTACAGATCAAATGGAACTGGTTTCGTCGAATTCCGAGACTGTGCCTCGGAATGCTATTTTGAAATATCGATTTAAACGATATAATTTCAAAACTGAATGTAGTATTTCCAAATCAAATTTTGATGCTTCCATTATCTTCAATATTATCAACATGGATTTCTAAGCCTTTAGAAAATTTAATCACCTTAAAACTGAAGATTCAAATTTTTATCCAACTTCAATAAATTAAATTCAATAATTAAATTGCCAAATCCATAGTAAATTTTGAAGTTCAAGTTAAATTAACTCCCAAATATTTAAAATCAATTAAATATTTCAATTTCAAATGTTCAAAATTCTACGTCGTTACATCCTTCCCCCTTAAAAGAATTTCGTCCCAAAATTACTAGTTAAGAAGAATGATCCTCAACCCGTTTAATATTTTCCCAAAACCAAACAGTTTCAACTTTCCAAAGCAGATCTTTTTATTTAAGACCCATTATTTCTTCCACTAACTCTCCAAATTCAATCACAAGTTTCCAAACAATATTTTTTACTTCACAATTCAAATTTAAATTTAAATTCAAATTTCAAATTTTCAAAACTTTCTCAAAATTTTTCTAACTCCCAAAATTTTCAAAATTTTTTATCAGCGTCTCCTTTGCGCAGCTAGCTCGGTACGACTACAAAATGGCACCACAGGCCCTCAGATTCAAGAAGAAAACAAAAGGCCAAGTGGCTAGACAAGAAAATCACCAAATTTCATACTGAAATTGAAATACATACCTTTTTGTCGAGCAATTCATATTTATCTTCAGGAATCAAAACCCAATTTTCTTTGTCTTTATAATACCTGTATATTCTACTTAGCAATAATATCCGTTCATAGCCTTTAAAATCATTTTATACATTTTCTTATAGAAGTTTTCATATCTATTTCTATTCAATTAGTTTTCCCATTACCATATGAATGCAATTTATCTTCAACTCTGAATATTGCATTTTATCTTTCAATTATAACCGATTCATATTATTATTTTAAATTAGTTTCTTTCACTAAGTTACTTCAATTTCCAACTTGAAATTGTTTGTCGCTAACAAAAAATTTTCCCAATTTTTTTTTTCTATCTCCCAAAATTTTGACAAAGTCACCTTTGTAGGAGGAGCTTTTGCAATTTGACAAAAGATATAAATATATGTACATCGTCCCACCCGGTCGGAAAAAAAAACAGTTCATATTTCCTATTTTTATTGCGTAGGCGTACCTTATTTAGCATTTTTAAGCAAGCAGCTTATTTAACTAGCATTTTGCGCAATCAAATCCAGCCCAACGACTTCCCTAAACCTGTACTTTCTCAACTAAAACATGTCAGTGTCATATATATGAAGTTTAACAACATTTCACTTCTTTGCAATAGTTAAACACATGAATTCTAAAAGCAATGCACACTAAACACTTTCCGTAAGCAATTTATATAGTTTAATACCAATTCAACTGTTTTCAATTAATTCATATACCATTTTCATTTAATTTGCATTTTCAATTTCATTTGAATTCAATTTACAATTTCAATTTATTTGGA
Organism: Allium cepa; assembly: GCA_030765085.1. Lineage (NCBI taxonomy): Eukaryota > Viridiplantae > Streptophyta > Magnoliopsida > Asparagales > Amaryllidaceae > Allium > Allium cepa. The sequence continues at coordinate 927,599,507 of CM060939.1, forward strand.
TTCAGTTTGCCTTCTGAATATTGAATTTATCAATTATCTTTCATTCACAATTGATACATATTACTATTTTGAATTAGTTCCATTCACTAATTCATTATGAGTTCTAATTCATTTCATCTCATTTTTTTTATTTCACCTTTATTATCTTTAGTTCACTTCGAACTAATTTTGCAATTTCAATTTATTTCACACAATTCAAATTAGTTTTCAATATTCAGTTTCGATTCCAGTTTTATCTTTTGTTCATTCAAAAATTTATTTTCAATTCACCATTTTTGGTTTACAACCACTTATATTTAAACTGGATTTCAAGTTCCATATGAATTTAATATACTTTCATTTATGAACATCATATTCAATTCATTTTAAACCTTACCCATTTGGTCATTCATCAGTTAGTTTCATTTACTAATTTTAGTTTAACACTTCACTTTGTTTATCACAAATCAATTTTCAATTCCAGTTCTATTTATTTATAAATTCGAAATGAATTTCAACATTCAAATTTAATTTCATTTACTTGCAATTGTAAATTTATTTATTCATTCACAATTTTATTTTCCACCTTAATAAATTTCATTCCATAACTATTTCTATAAAATTCCAGAATCTTTCCAACATTTCAATAATTAATTTTGAAATAAATTCAAATCATCCTTTGAATTTCCAAAACCAGACCCAGTTTTCCAAACAACTTCTATTTAAAACAATTTGGCAGCAATTCCTCTCCTGGAAACCCGAAAATAAACACCGATGATGCCGCGGTCATCATCGAAGTTATTTTCCAACGACCTAAAAGAGTTTAGAGCTTTCATCCCTTCAAAAACATTTCTCCAAGACCTTTGAGAATTATTTTCAAAATCAAAAGGGATTTAAACTTTCAAAATCTCCAAAATTTTCAAAATCTTTTCAAAACATTTCTCTAGAATTCCATTTCAAATTACAAATCACATTTACAATTTATATTCTCAAATTCGATTTGTAAGTGAATTTATTTCTTATCTTTCGATTATGATTTCAATTTCTGATTTAATAATCAATGATAATAATTTAATATTATCAATTCCTAACATCCGAATAACCATATATTATAATAATTTATAAAGATTATTTTCTTTATCTACGAAAATAGTTTTGGGTAAAATTATTTCATTTTCCCTATTTTAAAACGATATCGTATCGAATTTGTTCTATACAAGTGTTTAGAGATCCCTATCAATAACGTTAATTACTCGTATTAACCAGAATCCATATACCACTCAACAAACCAATCAACACAATATAAAACAATTTTATATTCACTAACAAATACGCGCTCATATCTATTATTACACTCAAACTCATTCTAGAGTACTACTGACTCTATCTCTAATGAGTAACACCCAACAGAGCCAAGGTTATCGCTTAACCAAATGCTATGATACCACATTGTAACGACCCAATTTTTCGACACCCGAAAGTCGACATCAATACGTCCATTGTATCAAATGTCGAACAGTCGAATGCCAGAAAACCGAACCGTTAGGGTTTAAGAAGAAGAAGATACAAGAAGAAACATAAACAATAACAGAATCTCACATACCGCAGCAGAACAAATATAATAGATAAATAAATACCTTTAAACAAATTCACTATATCAGTTATTACATTACATCACATTACATTATCAGAATTTATAACGACAAACAGCGGAAAAGAAATATTACATACATACAGACACACACACACACACACACACACACACACACATATATATATATATATATATATATATGATACGCCTCGCCATCCAACTTGCCTTCAGATCTCTACAGCAACTTCTTGATAGACTACGCTCCCGAATAATGATAACCTGAGTCTAGGCTGCCCGTGTGGAAAATTGTGGGCACCTAGAGTTTAGAAAGGGAACAATAAACTTAAGGTCAGTCGTGGGACTGGTGTGAGATCTTAAAAATAGTTATTTTCACAAATAAAAGGAAAATAAAACCGCTATTCTTTTGGAAAATGAAACTACCATAAGGCCTCCCGCCACACACACAATGCAAACGCAGAATTGGAGGAGATTTCTCCTTATGATAGGCAAGCATGCTTAATACGCAAAATCCTTTCGATATTATTATTAGTGCATAGTGCAGAAAACATTTCGAAAGTATAATATTAATCTTAGCCAGCATACAACCATTATTGTATGCCTACTATAGCTTCCATCTAAACAGTGGGGCACCACCATAAGTAAATGGCAGGTTATACAACTAAAACCATACAAGGCGCATATTGGAGTTTGGATTTCCAACAAATGGTCAGGCTAAGGAACTTCCTACTGCCAAATGGGTACGCCTTTGGAGGGACGTCCCAAGAACCTACCTGGATCTCTGCCAACACAAGGCCGGGTTACCTCTGTAACTAGGTAACTACTACTCGAGTATACCATCCCTCGGTCCTTTGGGACCTTTATCCGAGGATCCTCAACCACAAAGCAACAACCACAAAGAATAATAAATTTGCGGCAACAACATAGGTAAATATCTGGGCTCCATACCATGATACTACCCCTTTTCCAGAAGGAAATGACATACCCTAAAGGGACCCTCATAACCTTGCCGCATCTTTCCTGTTTCGACCATTTCCGGGGTGTGAGGTCCGACGAAGTCTCGTCCACAAAGCTACAATTTTCACAAAGTCATGCTTTGATCAACAAATGATCAGCAGCACTTCGTATGCCACATTACCAGTTTGGAAATATATCACTAGTAACCATCAATTACATAACCTATGGGCTCGTACGTCTCAGAGAAGGCTGTTAAGCTAAGAGAATAAATTCTCCGCCACCAATAGAAATGTATTTGATAGAAACCAGCTTTACATTTCAAACTGTAATGTCAGACACACATCCATACAAGCCTGTTCCGGGATCGAACGGAACCGAAGGCACTTCAAAGAACCCTTGCAAATCCGAATATTCACAAATCACGTCCGGAATCCCCATCACAAAGGTGATAAAATCTCTATACCGGAGTAACCGGGTGCAGAGACATTCGACAGGTAATCCTTTTGTTTTCGAAAATAACCGGTCTTCAACACCGTATTTAAATGCAATCCCATTTCGTCAAATCATTATTCGAAATGGGTTTTATTACACAAGGTCCTCTCCCGGCTAATCCGAATAACGAGCGCTTATTTTTTTTATATAAGTGTTCAATCAGATTTCAAACAAATCACAACAATTTCCACTTTGATCTTTTAAATAAAAGATCCATCACAATCATAGAGGTTCGATGTGGTTTTCGAATATCCACTTGGAATCCGACCCCTCTCGCATCGAAATTCGAATGCCATTAAAAAGGCCAATATTGATATTCGGTTATTTAACAATCAATCAACCTTCACAACGATTACTAGATTTCAAATAATTTTCCCTCCAGTTATTTATATTTCAAAATATCTTTGCAAGATATATTTTTAATACTTCAATATTTTGAAAACAAATTTCAAATCACTATTCACATTTCAATCCTTTGAAAACAAATTTCAAAGCATTTTCCTTATGCGGAATATATCTCTAAATATTTATTCATTTCCACTGGAAATCTGTCGAGCTAAAATAATTCAAAATAATTTAAAATGCTTATCAAAATATACTTAAAGATATTTAAAATAAAACTATTTTGAAACACTTGCTTAAATATTAGTTATGAAATTATTATACTATTGTCTCATGTAAAAATTCGAGTCCAAACTAATTTTTAAATAAAATTAATAGATAAGATACAACTATTTAAATATTCAATTTCTAAAACTAATATTAATTAAATCTTTAAATCATTACTTCCACAATTAATTAAATAAACCATTACTTTAAAAATTTACAAAATAACTTAAGGAAACAAATTTCTCCAAACTATTCTTTTAAAACCAACCATAGAACTTTTAATTTATATTTCAAAAGCTATTTTACAATATACTCAGCTTTCCAGAGAAGAATTCTCTTTCCATTTATATCAATTAATAAATCTTCTCGACATATTTTAATTTGCATTCCAAATCTGTAAATTCCTTTTCATACCTTTAAAAATGAACCAACATTTATTTTTAAATCAAAATTCCCTTTCCTTTATAAAATTCTCAATCTGAATTTTAATTTTCCAAATATCTACTGATATACAATTTTCAAATTGATTTTAAAAATCATTTCCAAACACCAAATCAAGTTTCAACTTGATTTCAAATTTTATCTTAAACACCAAATCAATTTTATTATTCATTTCCTAAAGATTTATTCTTTTAACACCAAATCAATTTTTCGAATTTATTTTTTAAAACAAATTCCTCTATCTCTTTCAAATTATTTAATAACGGTATTTTTAAAATAAATCCTTCAACTTTTTAATATTATTACTTGAAATCCATTTATTAAACATTTTCACCATATTTTGGAATTTTATTCAATAGGGTTTCACTATAGATTTTCTACTTAAATTTAAAAATCCAATTTTATTTATTTCTTCTATCTTACGATAACAAAAATATATTCAGCTAAACTTTAGCCTACAACGATTTCAATCACAGTATAATCACACACAGATTATAAATGATCAACACACAATATTGAAATAAATTCAATTATTTGAGGAATCCAGTTGGATCCCTCCAACCTGTTTTCTCTGCATCCACAGACGTTAGCACAACAATTAAATACCAATTCCAATTCGAGGTGGAATATCGCGGTATATGGGATTTATAAAATATCATCCGCTATTATGCGGCGCAATAGGGTCTCATCCGCTATATAATGCGGGAAATCAACAACTCCAAATACATATATAATACCAATTCCACTTCGAGGTGGAATATCACGGTATATGGGTTTAATGTAATATCCTCCGCTATTATGCGGCACATAGGGTTTAAACTAATATAACTGATAATAAATTAAACATCAAAGCACACAATCAACAATTAAATTTAGCTATCACAATTCAACCATAAATCAATAACTGAAATTTTCAATTATTATAATTTGAGTGAGAAGATCTCAATTTTGCTCCTTTATTTTGCAATCCATTTCCAATTTGACTTGTTTCTCGATTTTAGACCTTGTATCAAACAATTACATAATTTATTAATATTTGAAATGATCGAATAATCAATTTTCATTTGATAATTTTAATTTGAAAGAAGCTACTATGGTTAGCTATTACTTAGGATCGTGTAATATGGAATATAATTAAATCTAAATGCGGAAACAGATGATAATAGAAAAGTAAATAAAAATAAAACAAGCACGCCAGGAATTTTTATACCGGTTCGAACTTCCCGTTCTACGTCCAGTCCCAGACTCCTTCTGGAATTTTAACTACAACAACCCTTACTTAACCTGGAGGAATAGGTTTACACTGCCTGAGCAACAGAACTGGACTTCACCCGCCTAAACAACCGAATAGGACTTCAATACAAAAGATATCTAACTGTAGTGTGTTTTTAAATAACACTGATAAGTCAATTGAGTACAATCTTCCTATAATCTTCTCCTTTATGATATATAGTGTGATATGCTTTGAGAATTGTGGAAGATAATGTGATCAATGATCAAAATATGTAAGAATTTGAGTGCAGTTTGAAAACTTTGAGAATAGATAAGAATTCAAGAATGCTAAAGTAAATTCGGTAATCTGTTCGCTGAATTCTATAATCTATATATAGTATATGAAGAGTTGCATCTTTAAATGTAAAGTTATATGAAAAAGAATGGATGCAACTACTGATTTAAAAAGATGTTTCTCTTGGTGAAGAGAAGTGACTTTTCAAGAAAATAGTAGTTGAGGTTATTCTGACGTCTGAATAAAAAAATTTCAGACTTCTGAATTAGATTGAAAACGTAAACAACAAGGAAATAGTTCATTTTTGACCTCATTCAGATGTCTGAATATTTTAATTCAGACGTCTAAATATTGTAAGAACAATATTCTCATTTCAGTACTCAGACGTCCGATTAATAGATTCAAACGTCTGATTTTGTTGTTTTGTGCATGTATGAGCATGTGTGTGCATGTGTATGTATATGTTTATATATATATATATATATATATATATATATATATATATATATATATATATATATATATATATATCATTTAAGGAGAGATTTTAACAAATTTTCTAAGTAATATACGTACTCTAGAAACATAATATACAACTATAAACATCTGTAGATGAATCTTCAATAAATTCCTGCAAAGATGGTTTAAAATACACATAACATTTTATATAGGTTGTTATAATCAAAATCGAGAGTCTAACATAATTATCTAACAATTTGATTTAAAAAAATTCCTTTTTAAAACCTTTAAAAAAAATTTAAACAAGTTAATTAGACAAATTAATCACCTTAATGACCTATTTTAAAAATTTAAACTAATAAGTTTACTAAATAAATTAATCATCCTATAAATTAATCATCCTATAACCCAATAAATTGTGTTTTTATTTTCCTAAATCTTATCTATATAAATTAATTTATATAAATATCTAGAAACTGTTTTCGTTTGAAATCACATATATCTCTGTTTACTGCATTATAATTTCCATTTATATTCAAAACTATAAATTAATAAACAAAACTACCTCAATCGAACAGCCCTGCCTTGCCTGAGATCGACCACCGAGCTTCCAAGATGTCGCTCCCACGTTGCAGCGCCACCGAATATCACAAACCTTGATTCTCGTGCCCACCGCCTTTACCCGGAGCTTGACATCGTGATGAAGCCTGGCCTTCGACATCGGACTTCGTGCATGTGCTATCTCAAATCGAACGACAAGCCAACATCCCTAACTGGGATCGCGATTTCCAATCGCGAGCTTCCCACCATTCTTCGCATTCGAGCGCAAACCTAACCCTAGAGTGACACGACCCCCAGCCGATCCACATGCTAGAAGGACGAAACTCGATTTCGAGTTGAACGAACGGCTTGTGATTTAAATTTTGTTTTTTGAAATAGAATTCGAGTTCGAATCTGTAAAGAAATGGAGCCATTTATTTTATTTGATTTGAACTTGATCTTGAACTGCTCGATTTTTTTCTTTCGTATTCAAGGAGATAAGGGGAAGGGATACGCGGCTATAACTGGGATGGAATGGCGTGTTACGTAAGGTAGGGCTTTGATTTAGGAATTTATAATATTATTTAATTCCAAAATATCTCGTTTAACATATCTCAAAATTCCAAACCCCTATTGAGATATGCCGCCAGGCTTTTACAAGGTTTTATCCGCATTCTGAACACAACGAACGTGTTTCGGAGGCTAATTCGGTCATATACGCAAATTACGAAAGTAAATGATCAATTTTAATTTAAGTCGATTAAAATAGTTTCTATGCGTTTTGAGCTGCCAGGGTTAAACGACAACTCGATTGCTACGAGAACTGAAATCCGATAATAATATAATATTACGGATCCAATGGAACTGGTTTCGTCGAATTCCAAGACCGTGCCTCGGAAGGCTATTTTTAAATATCGATTTAAACGATATAATTTCAAAACTGAATAAAGTATTTCCAAATCAAATTCTGAAGCTTCCATTATCTTCAGTATTATCAACATGGATTTTCTAAGCCTTTAATTTTTTTTTAATCAGCTTAAAACTGAAGATTCAAATTTTTATCCAACTTCAATAAATTAAATTCAATAATTAAATTGCCAAATCCATAGTAAATTTTGAAATTCAAGTTAAATTAACTCCCAAATATTTAAAATCAATTAAATATTTCAATTTCAAATGTTCAAAATTCTAGGTCGTCACATATACGTATATACATATATACATACATATATGTAAATACATATATGTATGTATATACCTACATATATACAGACATGATTACGTGTGCATAAAATCTATAGCGTTTGGGATTTTTGACTCACGAAAGTCGACATTAATACGTCCACTGTATCAACTGCCGAGCAATCGAATGCCGGAAATCGAACCGTTAGAGCTAAAGAAGAGATAGAAGATAGATGAAAAAAGAAGAAACAACAGAAATAATATCAAAAGCTCACAATCGCAGCGGAACAACATATAATAGATAAAGGAATATCCTTAAAACAAAGAACTATATCAGTTATTACATTACATCACATTTCGTTACATTATCAGAGTTTACAACAAACAAACAGCGGCAAAGAAATACTATATACTAGTTGATACGCCAAGCCATCCAGCTTGCCTTCAGATCTCTAAAGCAACTCCTGAATTTCCAGGATGACCTGGTAACCTAACTCTAGACTGCCCGTGTTAAAATTGGTGGGCACCCAGAGTTTAGGAAGGAAACAATAAACTCCAGGTCAGTCATGGGACTGGTGTGAGAACTTAAAACAGTTATTCTTTAAAAACAACAAAGAAATATTTTTAAATAGATCCGCAATGCTTTTAGAAAATGTAACTATCATAAGGCTTCCTGCCACACACACAATGCAAACGCAGAATTGGAGGTCTCCTTACGATAGTCAAACATGCTTGATACGCAAAATTTCTTTTCAATATTATTATTATAAGTTTAATGTGCAGGAAAAACATTTCGAGAGTACATTATTAATCTTAGCCAGCATAGGTACCATTATAGTATGCCTACTATAGCTACCATATTAGATGGCAGGTTCTACAACTAAAACCGTAAAGAGCTCGTATTGGATGAATGGATTTCCAACAAATGGTCGGGCAAAGGAACTTCCCAAGTAAAATGGAACGCCTCTGGAGGGACGTCCCCGGATCCTATCCGGATCTCTGCTAGACAAGGCCGGGTTACCTCTAGTTGGGTAACAACTGACACGAGTATGCCATCCCCAGGTTGTAAAAAACCTTTATCTGAGGATCCTCTCAACCAACAACCACAAAGTAATAAGTTTGCAGCAACCACAAAGTAAGTATCTGGGCTCTATACCATGATACCACTCATAATCCAGAAGGAAATGACATACCCTCAGAAGGCGCTATCCTCAAATAACCTTGCTGTTACGATTCCTGTTTCGACCATAACCGGTTTGTGAGATACGACGAAGTCTCGTCCACAAAGCTACGCTTTTCACAAAAGCCACGCTTTGATCAACAACTGATCAGCAGCACTCAGCATGCCACACTACCAAATTTGGAGTATATCACTGATAACCATCAACTACATAACCTCTAAGCTCATACGTCTCAGAGAAGCGTGTTAAGCTAAGAGAATAAATTCTCCGCCACCAACAGAAATGTATTTGACAGAAATCTGCTTTATATCTCAAAATGTAATGTCAAACATACTATCCATACAAGTCTGTTCTGGGTTCGAACAGAACCGAAGGCACTTCCAAAGAAGTCCTTGCAAATCCGGATATTTACAATCCCGATCGAACTTCCCATCACAAAGGAAATCTCCATACCGTAGCTATCGGTGCAGAGACAATCGATAGGCCATCCTATCATTCTCGCAAAAACCCTGTGTTCAAAACCGGTCTTTAATCGCTATCCATTACGACGAATCACTATTCGGAATGGGATTTATGACCCAAAGGTTCTCTCCCGGCTAAACCGAATAACGAGCGCTTATTTATAAAAATAAGTGTTCATTCAAATTTCAACAAATCACAACAATTTTCACTTTGGGGATCCATCACAATCACAAAGATTCGATGTGGTTTCCGAATATCCACTTGGAATCCGACCCCTGATCGCATCGAAATTCAAACGCCATTCAAAGGAAAATATTGATAGTCGGTTATTTAATTATCAATCAACATTCACTACAATTTCCAGATTTAAATAATTTTCACAATTATTTATTTTCAAAATATCTTCGTAAGATATATTTTCAAACTTAAACCATTTGAAAACCAATTTCAAATATTCACTTTCAATTTATCTTTAAAAGATATAATCTCAAAACATTTCACTTCATATTGGAAAACATTTCCGTACTTATTTAATAATAAGTAATTCACAAATCTATTTATTTTCAACATTTGGAAAATATTCAATATACTTAAATCACAATTAAGTATATAATTTATTCTTTAAGGAAAACATTCTCTTAAACACCTTTATTTGGGTCAAAAATGAATATTGCGTAAAACATCGTTACGACAACCCAAAATCACTAGTATAGGGATTCGAAATTAAGATAGATATATAAATCCCAATACGATACAAAAACATTTCCTTTCGAAAATCATTTACTATAACAACAGTGTTATAGTCCATGTTTTCCTTATTTCTCGAAAACGTCTATTTCAGCAATGAATGTTGAAATCTATGATTTCGATCCTTAACACATTTTAAAACAACCTCAAATCGTTTTAATTCTATTCAAAAGATCACTTCCTAAAACATTTCTTTAATATATTATTCACTATCCAAAATCGTGAATATATCTCCTTTAATAAGCTATAATAATTAACTTATCAAAATAAGTCGATGTCGGATTTATAAACAATGTTTATAAATTCATATTTATATATATGTTATAAAACTTCAACTTATAGAACCCCCTTAATTAACAAATTCTATTTATATCTCATTTAAATGCCAAAATCTAATTTATAAGATAATTACTTATAAATCTTTTATTTTACAAAATGTATTCATTTTATAACTTCACAATTTATATATTCATAAATTTCATTCACTTATGAAATCCATTTATACTTCATTTTAACACTTATAAAAACTCGTTTTTTTATATTTCCAATATTTTAATTTATAAATATCAATTTTATAAATCTTTTATATAAACCGTTTATATTAATCCAAAAATCCCAATTTAAACCATTTTACAAATTAATCAACTACTTATTTAAAAAATATCATTTCGGTTATATTTCACAAAAATCATAATTTTTATAACATAAAAACCATAACGTTTATTTATTTAAAATGAATCGATTCCAAAATTCAATAAAACGTATATTTTCAAAAAATCACTTTAAAAATTCCTTTTAAATTCAAAATCGTTACTTTAACATTTTTAAAACTCGAAAAATATGCCCAATGCTGCAACAGCACTAAATATAACAATCACGGCATCCAAAACATCATATATTATATAATGATAGAATATATCGCAAATATTTGTAAATAAATCAATACTGTTGAGGAATCCAGTTGGATCCCTCCAACCTGTTTCCCTGCATCCACAGATGTTAGCACAATACCAATTCCGTTTCAAGACGGAATATCGCGGTATATGGGTTCATATAAAATATTATCCGCTATTATACGGCGCAATATAGTCTCATCCGCTATATAATGCGGGAAAATCAACTCCAAGTACATATATAATACCAATTCCACTTCAAGATGGAATATCGCGGTATATGTGTTTAATAAATAACATCCGCTTAATATATGGCGTATAGGGTCTATTTCAATACAACATATAGCAATTTATCATTCATTCACACAATCATCCAATTTTAAATTTAACTATCTAAAATTTAAATCGAAACAAATTCGATTGAGTGAGAAGTTCTCACCTTTCTTCCAATACAGTTTTCAGCGTTTTATTTCGGATAAAATTAAACGCGCGTTTAATTTTACCCAAAATTTTCACTAGCTCAAATCAACCCCAATCCAGCTCCATTGCGTAGTGTTCGACAATACGATTCCAACGCTATTCATTTCGTCCAAAACGGACTTCGTATGACAAAGACACAGCATTTTAAAGTTTATACGATTTAAATTATATAATAATTTACAACTTTTATTATTATTTTAAACCTAAATCAAATCTGGCCGTTGATTCCAAACATCAGATCTCGGTCGAAGGTTTCCTTCTTCTTCCTCCCGTTCATTCGTGCGAAAAAACTCATATGGCCGCCGATCTTCCATCAATTATTGCTCCATGTACCATCACTTCTAAGTCGATCGAACACCACCGCCACGATGCTTGCCACGGCCACCATCATGTACCATCACTTCACAGCAGAAATTCGGCCTCCACGATGCTCTAAAGATAATCATCACCGTATGGATGGACAGATCTCTCGATGCTCTTCAACTTCGTAGTTGAACGTTTTTGGTAATAGATGATGGATTGGAAGATAATAGAGGGAAAAGTTTCGAGTATTCTCAGCCATTATTTCTGAACTGGCGGCTAGGGTTTAGAATTAGGGTTGAGTGAAAATAATGAATATTGAGGTCCATATATAGAAAATTCTCGCGACGCTATTCACCCGAAATTTTTCTGAACTCCAAACGAAGCGTGCCGCCAGGCGTTTATAATGTTTTACCCCCATCCCGAATGCAATGGAATATATATCAGGAGCCAATTCGATCATATTTGGAAGATATTTTTTCAACTCGACTAATTTAAATTCAAAATTCACTCAAATCGATTTCTACGCGTTTTAGCTTGCCTTGGACGAACCGTAAATCCGATCGACACGAAATTTGAATCCATACAAAAATATAACATTACGGATTCGATGAAACTGGTTTCGTTGAAATCCGAGACTGTTTGAAAAATGACTATTTTTACTCGTCAATTAAATATTACAATATTCAATTTCTGCAAATTAAGTTTTAATTAAATTTTAAAAGTTCTATAACATCATTCTAACTCCAATATGATTTAATACAACTTTATAAATCATTTTCAATCACATTAAACCCAATTTCCAATTATTTCTGTAATTTCAAATATTAAATTATCGATTTAATTATCCAATTAAATCTAGATATTCGAAATGTAATTTACTCGACTTACAAATTTTACTTGTCAATATTTAAAATCAATTAAATATACGAGTTTCTAATGACAGAAATTCCGGGTCGTTACAAAATCATAATGCATGTACAGGATAGAATTTTGTTGATGTACATAGTAGTGAAAGGGATGCTAAAATTTTCATATGTAAGCACAGCGAAACTGAAGTAATTGGTGCTTGTGCTTAAGAGTGAGGAAGTATATGAAAGGGAGGATCTCCAACAACAAGTTGTACTACATTTTGATATCACCAATGAATATTTCCAAATTTCGATATATTTAATGCATTACATTTGGGCAACAAATGAGAAAATGACAGAGAGAAGAATAGAAAGTTTTAAATTTACAGTTAGGGCGAAAAGAGCTTTTCTTTGCATCATTCATAAAATTTCAAGCTCTTTGCTCGTACTCTTTGCTAATTCTACGATTAAAAGTAAAGAAAGAATAATAACCTTAGATATTACGAATATATATTCAATATTACGCTTAAGTACGGTATAATTACCTGTTTAGACATACCCATTCTTTATCCATCATCTTTGATATGTAAGCAAACAAAATTCTAAAGTTCAAAGCAACTATTAATTATCAGGTACAAGCAAAGAAACCATTCAATTCTAGCGTATAGAAATTTATAACATCCAGAAATGATATTAGCTCTATAGAGAGTTACAAGCCTCTATAGAGAAAAAATTTATGATTTTAACATAATTATACAAAATTGTAATAGATATAACCACTATTGGAGACGATCTTAGGAATAATAAGATGTTAACTAATGGCATATCATTATAATATTAATGATGTTAGATTCTTCCTCCTTAAGGTCAACAATCTAAAGCCCTAGTGTTGTACTAGTAGTCCAAAAGATTGCCTACTGTTCTTACAGTTGGCAGTTTAGTTACATATTATTTAAATCATTTACCGCAAAGAAATGATGAAAATTGTATTTGTGCAGACTATTATTATATGGTCGAAGGTTGCCTACTTTTTGACAGTTTCCTTTCCTTGAACATAGCACTGATTCATTGAGTAAACAAACATGGGATCAATATTGTACTCTCAAACTAAAAAAGAATTAACTTAGTAGTATTCATATAAGTTTTAGAGTGGTGAGCAAAAAAGATCCGCCTTTGAATGAGATTATTTAGAATGAGAATAACTATTTGTATTTGGTTTACAACGAAGGATTGAATGAGTTCATAAGCTGCAAACTTGTTTGTTAATTTTTGTTAATTGGAACCGAAAATTTGTAAACTGGTCAAGGTGTTGACACAATTGTGATGAACCCCCCTCCCCCTTGGCACTCGTAGAAAAGGAGCCGATTTGGAGTTCCTACCATGCCTTAAAGGTAAAAATATGTTATAATTTTTCTAATATTCCCCCTTCTTTCTCCATATCAATAACCATTTTTTTAATAAATAAAATTTATTTCTTGATTGCATCTTAAGCTGTCCATTCTCTACATAACAATACTACCAGAGAGGTGAGATATGCTTTAAAATTCTAAAAAATTGAACGAAATGTTTTATTTTTCATCAATATGGTTTAAATAACATTTCTTCATAATATTTTGTATCTTTGCATTGGCAGATTGATCTATTTTATAGGTTCAATTTTTTATAAGCCTTTATTTCAAACACGTAATCTCTTGTAAACAATATTTTAGTTGCGCTACTATATCATAGCTCGGTGACTTAAACTCATGTTATATGCAGCATATAAATAAAGTCGCACTAAGAGGCTTAGGAGCTAGCTCTGCATAAGTGTTATGTAAGGCATGGTACAAAAGAAACACGTTACTAATTACTAATTTCCTTAGGTACGATTTCATGCATATTACAATTTTCAAACTTAAATTGCCTACCATTAGAAAGTTTAAATGGAATCTGTTTTAATTCCATCTCCTTACTTGAAAATTTTAACTGTCAATTCATTAACATAGTTGTGATTATCATATAATCGATAAATTGCTTGATCATCAAATTCTACTTTATGGCATTTGTAGCCTAGGTTGAAAGTTGAACATGTATTAAGTTACCATATGTTATCATAGTTTGACGTAGCATTACTAAAATTGTAAGTTTCTATTTTATCCATTGTGTTACTTCATAGTTTTACTAAGTCTAACAGTCTTTTACCTGCAAGTTGTGTGTTAACTAAGGAAAATATTTTCACAAAATCCTCCCTCTAATGTTTAGCTATAGTAATTGGCGATCACGACATAATATAAACAAATTTAGTTAACATAAATTTAATTTAGTAATATAACATATATATATATATATATATATCATGACACTAAATGTACATAGCTGATATCTTGCATTGTACACGTTGAATAGTAACATCACGAAGCTGTTACGAAACTGTTACGATTACGTCGCAAAATGGTTACAACTTCAGAACTATTACAAGTATAGAACTATTACAAATGTGTTGCAAAAGTGTTACGAATATGTTGCAAAATTGTTACAACTACATAAGTTTTACAAATATGTTAAAAAAACTATTACGAATAACAAACATATTATGCAATAGATATAATACCGATTAGGTTGTCCGAGTCCAGCGAAAAACTGTTTCCTTGAAACAATATTGCTCCCTCTACGGTGCTTAAGAATATTGAGCGATTGTTTCTCAAGATGAAACGGGTCTGTCTCTATAATGTTGTGCAACAATCATAGAGCAACGAGGAACTCAAGAGAATTTAAGTAAGAACAGATTTTTACGGGAGAGGAAGAAGTGCAGAAAAACATGAGTATATTTCCAGTTTTACCTTCTGCCTAAATATAGGCATGGAGATGTGCACCTATTCGGTAATAGGTGCCTATTTGAACGGCTGCGACAGTTGAAAAGGTTGTGACCCTTTCCCAAGCGGTATGGCCGTTAGAGTTCGAATGGACAAACAAACAACTATCCGGTCTGAACAGCCAAGATGTAACGACCCGGGATCTTGACCATATTATTATAATAAGAATTTAATCTAGTTTAAATAAAATACAAGTTTTTCATTTATAAATAAACAAGCTTTTTGGGCATTTTCCAGTTATATATGTTTATGAAGGAAATTTTGATTTAAAATTTAAAATAGATTCTTTTAAAAAAAACATTTATAATAAAGTTTATCTTATTCAATTAAATTAAAGGTTCCATATTATTATTAGATATAATATATATAAATGTAGTCAATGATAATAATGTTTAAAACAACGTAATTCTATCCATATTAAAATATAAATATAAATATATTAATGCAAATATAGGTTATAAATCAAATATTTGGAAGTTAAACTCTAAATAGAGATAAAATTAAGAAGTTATTCTAACAACAACTCATATGATTAAAATAAAATAAATCTTATAAATATTGAATATAAGTATACAAACATAAGAGACTATAATATTATTATAAGTATAAAATGAACAAGTAAATGAAGTACTTGATAATTTGAGTTTAGAATAGAAGTAAACATATAAAATAAATGAATTGGTTGTAACATGAATCAGACATAGTATAAATAGTACCTGACAAATATGTATATTGTTGTTCAAGCTTGATGATGATAAAAAAAACCTTTATACAAATATCTTTGTACAAATATGTAAATATCAGCAAACTATTAATTAGATGTAAACTTATTTGAAGACAATCTCATTTAATGCTTTCATCTCCGCACCACAAACATTTACTCGGCCGAAATTATAATATCACTTCAAAAATCACAGTGATTAAACCTAAAGATATTTTCTGATCAAATAAATAAGGCTTGTACTAGAAGCTGAGACCCCTGTTCAAAGCTGTTCTTATTTATATAAACACCATAGTATACTTATTCATATACGAAACACAGTAAACCTGAAGAAAAAAAGAAAATATAAACTTCTTTCTTTATAAACTCAAGCAAATTCAATAAGGCAGAGAGATTTACAGGGAATTAAGTTCAAACTGCAGTTTCCTTTCGACAACAAAGTATCCTTTGTTTCAACAGCATCTTAGGTGAGTAAACATGCTTTTTGAAATTTAAATCTTAACTATTAGTTCATGAAAATATTATGATTGTTATATATTGTTCTGTGATGTTGTTGCTGTTTTACTGTAAGTTTTGCTAAGTGATATTCTTCAATATTATCAAGTTTCTGAGCAAAGTATTGTAAATAAAATTAATACTCCTTCGTCGAAAAACATTTTAAACTTAGAAATTTAACTTATTAAGTTTGTATAAATAAAAAGTCAAGACCAGGAAAATTGTTTAAAGGTTAACAGAGCAACATAGTTATAGTATGTTCAATGTTACAGTAAAAGGGGAAATAAATTGATAAATTCGAATATTATAAATTGTTGTTTTGATTATATATCTCAAATAATCACACAAAAATAAGATTTTTAAAGCAAGAATGATGATTTTTAGTTTAGGAATGTAAGAGCAGTTTACAGATGAACAAAAATCACCTTTTTTCAAATTTCTGTTGATTTAATGAATTGTTGATGTTGAAATTTGTTATGGAGCTAGATTATTGATTCATGTATATAGGAAAAATGTTAAAGATAAATTCGGATGCAAGAAATTTTGGGACGAATCGAAAATAGGGTTTAGGGTTCTTGTTTTATGGGTTCTGTATATTCGATGATTTGGTCGCCTTGGTTCAACCGAGCTACACGAACTTCTGGGAGATGGAAGAGGGAGATATGGCCGTGGTATGGCCGGAGCCGCATCGTCGCTGGTGGTTGAGGTTGTGTGGTCGTGGCGTTTTTCCTCTGTCATGTTCGAGTTACATTTCATATGAACTAGCATATTTTGAATTCAAGCTTTTCGCGTCGATCTGGGTTTTGAACTCGAATGTGGGGACGTTATATAGTTTGTAGGGGGTGTCGTGGGTCGCCGGAGTGGTGGCGAACCACCGTGCATGTGCACGGTGGCGCAAGTATGTCAGCGGCGTCGTGTGATGACTTGACTTGAGTGATACTCGAGAATTTGGGATGGTTGCTTCGAGCGTGGGATTGTGTGCGTGCGTGTGATAGTATGGGTACAATAAATTTATAACTTGAACTTAAACTAAATATAAAAAAACAGAAGAGAAAGAAAGAGTGGAAGAAGAAGGAGTACGAGGGAAGAAAGAAGAGGACACGGAAAATGCTGGGAAAAACTCGAGCCTTGCTCGTAAATAACGTGCTTGCCTCGGGTCATTTTTAAGGGGTTAAGTCTAAAACCTTTTTAAGTTATTTTTGTTAACAAATTTCAGTATTATGTAAGTAAAACATTGTTGACAAGATTCAAGCTAAAACTTGATTTAAATTTATTAAGAAAGGTTTTACAAAACGTGAGATGGTTAATCAATTTAAATTGGAAGTTAATTAAGAATGTAATTAATTTATAATGGTGATTAAATAAATAGTTTAAGATTAAATAAATTTGCAATTAAGGATTGTTATAAATAATCTTCTGTTTAAATAAATTTGAACATAAGGATTTAATTAACTACATAAGGTTAATTAACAAATAATAGTAGCTAACAAATTAAGTAATTAATTAAGGATTAAACGACTAATTGATTAGTAATTAATGGGTAATTAAGTTTTATAAATCAATAATTAAGGTTATTAATTAATAATTAAGAATTAATTAATTAATTAAGTGAGTAATTAAGAAGTAATTAATAAATTTAATAAGTTGATTAATTAGTGATTTACTAAGCAGAATAAAATGGTTTGTTTTCAAGTAATTAATTAAGTTCAAATTAATCAAACCATTTTGATATGAATTGATAATTCTGTTTGATTTACTCTGATATCTATTGGATGATATTCGATGACACGTGGAGATATATTCTGGACATATCTGTGATGGCTATGTATGATTTATCTGTGATAAATGTTATGTGAATTCAATTGTTGAATTAAACTGTTTAAACTATTTAAACAACTTAGCCTCTAAAATGGCGTTTGGATTTCGATGAGAGCGGAATCGGGTGTCAATATGATATTCCGAAAACCACATCGATCCAAATTAAACGTTAGGTCGTGTCATCTCAATTGAAGATCGAGATGGTGTTTTCAGAATGCAAGGGTTATCGTCGTTAACTTTGAGGGTGATTCCAAAAAAAGTGTAACGAGATAATGCCTCCGGTTTCGTTCGAACCCGGAACGAACTTGTATGGATTAAATGCTTTCAGCACATCGTCAGGCGGACGATGAGCATTCTAAAGAGATATGTTCTATAAAGGTAAACGCAGCATCAAGCCTCATCAACTAGGAATGCCTAAAACAGGGGATGTGCAGCAAGGCTAGGTGGGTCATGCCTAAGCAGGACGAGACATATCCCTGTCGAGATGTCCTTTTTTATTCGGCTGTGTGGGCAGTTGGATCTGCAGCCAACTGCGGGGTTATCTTGTTCGGGACTGTTTAGTAAGGAATGGTTCAGGCCTTGTATTGCAGGGGAGTCAGGGTGGCTCCTCGGTACGGTGATCTAGGCCCCGTGCTGTGATGGGCGGTACCCCAGTAGCCCTGCCATTGTATGGAATCAAATTTCCAATAAGAGCCGTACGTTTTGATTGTGCCCAACTATGTTGAAATGTGAGATGTAAGCATTTCAGCTATTTCTGTATTTTACTTGAAAACCCTAGACACTATTATAATATCACTGGATTTCCTATAAAATGTTTTGGTTAGCGTAAGGTAAAAACTTACCCGTGTTTATGTGGGGAGTCTTACATGATACCTTTATTTTCAAATGATTTTCAAAGTTAAACAATTTTAAACCTTTTACTCACACCAGACCCATGTCTGACCCGGAGTTTATATTTTATTTTTTCATAAACTCTTGGGTACTCAAATTTATATGAGTAGCCATGTGATAGGTTTCGGAGTATAGAGTTTCTGGAGGAGCTTGGAGCAGGAGTTCCAGACTTATCTATATATCTATCTAGTTCCACTGTGTAGTTAGTGTATGTTGTATTTTGGATGTATGTATTGACAGATATGTATATGACAGTTCTGTTGTATGATATTGCATAACTCTGATGTATGTATAACTATGTAATAGTTAAGTGATGTATTATATTTTGTTCCATTCCGCTATGAGATTCTGATGTTGTTATTTTTTCTTTGTATCTTTTCTATTTCTATCCCTTTCTTTTCTTATTGATGATACGTCTTTCTAGGGTTAGAAAGGCGTGTCGTCACAGTTGGTATCAGAACGCTAGGTTGAGAGAATACCTTGGCTCTTAAATGATTTCTTTCTTGAGAGAGCGTATTTGTAATTTTGACATATATATATATATATATATATATATATATTAATTTCTACCTATTTATTGGGTTACCTGTCCGAGTTTTCCAATAAAAGTTATAAAGGTAGATAGGGAAGTAGTGTGTGTAACACAACTACCAATGGTTGGAATTTGAATGTTTGAGGTTGGAAGTGTATCTGTCGAGACTGTAGACCTATTACCGTCTCGAGTGAGCTTTGGGTGGTGTAAGGATTTCATCGATCTCTGAAGGAAACCTGTTAAGGTTCAGAGTTCACCTTTGAAGTGTAAGTTTGGATGAGCTAGAGTTTGAATCTGTTGGTTGGACGGAAGTAAGTCATGATATCTTGATACCTCAGGATGTAGTAGCTGTGTGATGAGACACAGTGACTATGGATGTCTCCGAAGATGTTTCTTTGGGACAAGTTAAGGAAGTATGTCTATTTCGGTGTTGTGGCTAAGTTCAATATATTGTTTCTGTTTGATTCGAAGTCCGAGTTTCTCGAAGAGCTTTGGATAGAAAGTCTTTGGGCATCTAGGTTAGCACTGTAGCTCGGAGTGTTCTATGTGCCATCGAGGAGATTTTCTGGTTAGCAGTTTTTCTTGAGGTAATTTCAGAAGTAGCAGAGTGGATCCATTTCTTTGATGGATTGGCTCGATAAGTATTAGGCTGTTCTAAATTGTGATGAGAAAGCAGTTTCTTTGGAAACTGATTTGGGTAGGAATTGTTAGGGTGACGTGTGATAATTTTGGGATTCACTTGAGTAGTCTTTTACGTGGAGTTGAGACTTTTCAAGAGAAGGTTGAAGATATCGATGTGGTCCAAGATTTTTCTGATGTATTCGAGGAAGTTAAGTGTCTGCCTCCACATCGAGAGATAGAGTTTCGTATTGATTTGATTCCAGGAGTAGTGCCAGTGATTCAGCCTAGTAGGAGAATGGCTCCTAGAGAAAGAGAAGAGTTGGTTAAGCAGGCTCAGGATCTTTTGAAGAAGGATTGATTAGGCCCAGCTTTTCTTGTTGGGGTTCTGCTTCGATGTTTTTCGCTAAATCGGATGAATCGCTATGGTTCTATGTTGACCTGATGAACCGAGTCTTCCGAGATGTATGGAATAAGTTTGTTCTAATATTCATTGATGATATTCTGGTCTACTCTAAGTCGGAAGAAGAGCAGAAGCAGCATTTGAGGATAGTGTTGGAGACATTGAGGAGGCATGTTTTGAAGGCGCAGTACTCCGAGTGTCATTTTTGGAAATCGGAAGTCAAATTTTTAAGGGCACATTGTTTCTGGTAAGGGTATCTCTGTAGATCCAGCGAAGGTTGAGACTGTTCTGTAATGGTAGCAACTGAAGTCACCGATGGAAGTTCGCATTTTTCTGAGACTAGCTGGCTACTACAGGAAATTTATCAAGGATTATTCCAGGATTTCTCCTCATCTGACTAATTTGATAAGGAAAGGAGTTAAATTCAAATGGTCACCCCAGTGTGAAGAAGCTTTTCAAGAATTGAAGTCAAGGCTAACTAGTGCACCAGTGCTATTTGAAGTTTATACAGATGCTTGTATAGTTGGTCTGGGAGCAGTTTTGATGCAGAATGGTAGAGTAATTGCGTATGCGAGTCGACAACTAAAGCCACATGGAAGGAACTATGCTACGCACGATCTTGAGTTGTTAGCCATTGTTTATGCTTTGATGATTTAGAGACATTATCTCTTGGGAGAGAAGTTTGAGTTATTCACGGGTCACAAACTGTTGAAATATCTTTTCTCTCAAAAAAAATCTTAATCATGGGCAGCAACGATGGGTCGAGTTTCTTGCATTTTATGATTTGGATATTCTGTATACCCCAGTAAAAGCAAATGTTGTGGCCGATGCTCTTAGCAGGAATGCAATTCTGCCTTTAGTGGAAGTTGCTCCATCTCTCCAGGATAGAATCATTAGTAAGCAAATGGAGGATAGATCTTTTGAGGAACTAATTCTTGAAACTAAGGATGGTCGATATTCGGATTTCAAGGTGGACGATCAAGGTGTTTTGAGAATTAATGGTCGTTTATGTGTACCTAATATAGATGGATTAAGGCAATAAGTCTTAGCCGAGGGTCATCGCTCCAGACTGAATATTCACCTAGGAATTTCTAAGATGTATAAAGATATGAGAAGAATTTTCTGGTGGCCGAGCATGAAGAGGGATGTAGCTGCTTTCGTTAACAGTTGTGCTATTTGTCAGCTGGTTAAAGGAGATCAGCAGAATCAGCGGTTTGTTACAGCCTTTGGAAATCCCAGAATGGAAATGGGAGATGATTTCGATGAGTTTCATCGACGGTTTTTGCCTAGAACCAAGAAAGGAAACGATGGTATATGGATTATTGTGGATCGGTTAACTAAGAGTGCTCATTTTATACCAGTTAAGGCAACTCGTATTGCAGTTTCTCTGCCAGAGAATTTTTTTGAGGGAAATAATCAGATCGCAGGGTGTTCCTATCAACATAGTAAGTGATCGTGATCCTATTTTTACCAGCAATTTTGGGAGGCTCTGTAATCAGCTATGGGAACAAGTTTGAGATTAAGTACAGCCTATCATCCTCAAAACCAATGGACAGACGGAGAGACTGAATCGTATTCTGGAAGATATGCTGCGAGCTTGTGTATTGGATTTTGGTGGATCGTGGGAAGACCATCTTCACCTAGTGGAATTTTCTTATAATAACAGTTATCAAGCGAGTATTAAGATGGCCCCGTATGAAGCTCTATATGGAAGACCGTGTAGATCGCCATCTTGTTGGATAGAATCGACAGTCATCTTGTACTCCGACCCGATCTAATTTGTGAAGCTTCTGCGAAGGTTGAGCTTATCAAAAAAAATGAAAGCTGCTCAGGATCGTCAGAAGAAATATGCAGATAAGAGGCTATAAGAAATTTGAGATCGGAGATTTAGTTTTTATCAAAGTTTCCCCGATCAAAGGAGCTATAAGATTCGGAAAAACGGGAAAAGTTGCTCTGAGATTTATTGGACCATTCCGAGTGCTGGAAAGAATTGGAGCTGTAGCTTACAGAATTGAATTGCCAGAACGGATGTCTGGAAGTCACAATGTATTTCATGTCTCCCATTTAAGGAAATTTGTTCATGACCCATCACTACTTGTAGAACTAGTAGTCCAAGAAGATTTAGAAGTAGAACCCAACTTGACCGTGGTTAGAAATCCAGTCCGGTTTGTGGATCAAGACGAGAAGCAACTCAGGAGCAAAGTGGTAAAACTCGTCAAGGTGCAGTGGAGCGAGGATCCTAGAGATTATACCTGGGAAACTCTGGATAGTTTTAGGAAAGCCTATCTGGATTTGTGTCCGGATAGCTAGTGATGTTTGTTAGAATTGACTGTTTGATTTTTGTTTTGTATGCATGTTTGGATTGTTAATATAAAAGCTTTTGAATTAACTTTTGTTTTAAATTTCGGGGACGAAATTCTCTTAAGGAGGGAGGAATGTAACGACCCAGGATTTTGACCATATTATTATAATAAGATTTTAATCTAATTTAAATAAAATACAAGTTTTTCATTTATAAATAAACAAGATTTTTGGGCATTTTCCAGTTATATATATTTGTGAAGGAAATTTTGATTTAAAATTTAAAATAGATTCTTTTAGAAAAACATTTATAGTAAAGTTTATCTTATTCAATTAAATTAAAGGTTCCATATTATTATTAGATATAATATATATATATATAAATGTAGTCAATGATAATAATGTTTAAAACAACACAATTCTATCCATATTAAAATATAAATATAAAAAATATTAATGCAAATATAGGTTATAAATCAAATATTTGGTAGTTAAACTCTAAATAGAAATAAAATTAAGAAGTTATTCTAATAATAAATCATATGATTAAAATAGAATAAATCATATAAATATTGAATATAAGTATATAAACATAAGAGACTATAATATTATTATAAGTAGAAAATGAACAAGTAAATGAAGTACTTGATAATTTGAGTTTTGAGTAGAAGTAAACATATAAAATAAATGAATAGGTTGTAACATGAAATCAGACATAGTATAAGTAGTACCTGACAACTATGTATGTTGTTGTCCAAGCTTGATGATGATAAAAATAAAACCTTTATACAGATATCTTTGTACAAATATGTAAATATCAGCAAACAATTAATTAGATGTAAACTTATTTGAAGACAATCTCATTTAATGCTTTCATTTCAGCACCACAAACATATACTCAGCCGAAATTATAACACCACTTCAAAAATCACAGTAATTAAACCTAAAGATATTGTCTGATCAAATAAATAAGGCTTGTACTAGAAGCTGAGACCCCTGTTCAAAGCTGTTCTTATTTATATTGTAACGACCCAGAATTTTTGTTAACTAAAATTCATATATTTGATTGAATTTAAATAGTAGCAAGTGGAATTAAACAGTTAAATAAATTTTATTTCGAATAATTGGATTTAATTAGATAATTTAATAGTTGAAGTCACAGAAATAATTGATAATTGGGTTTAATATGATTGAAAATGATTTTTAAAATTTTAATGTATCATATTGGAGTTATAATAATGTTATAGAACTTTCAAAATCGAATTTAAAGTTAATTTGTGAAAATTGAATATTTTAATATTTAATTGACGTGTAGAAATAACCATTTTTCAAACAGTCTCGGATTTCGATGAAACAAGTTTCATCAGATCCGTAATGTGATATTATTGTAAGATTTCAAATTTCAAATTAATAGGATTTATCGTTTGTCCTGGGCAAGCCAAAACGCATAGAAATTGGTTTAAATCGATTTAATTTAAATTCGATCGTTTATTGCCGTAACTCACACAGATGACTGAATTAGCCTCCGAAACATGTTCCATTGTGTCCGAAACACGGGGTAAACCCTAGAAACGCCAGTCACCGTGCGAGATTTGGAGTTCGGAAAATTTCGAGTGAATAGTAATTTGCAAATTTTCTATAAAAGGCCCCTTATTTCACAAATTTGCAACAAACCCTAACCTTCGGCCCTAGCCGCCACCATGGTTATCAATGGCCGAAAATTTCTAATGTTCTTCCTTAAAGTCCTTCAAATCCATCAACTTTCACCAGAAACTCCTAACTAGAAAAGCGTAGAGCACGTTGCGAACTATGATTTCAACGGTCGAGATCGAAAAATACGCATTGGATCGTGAGAGAATCAAGCTTGAATGGCCGAACATTGTGCTCGTTTTCACAACAATGGGGGAGGCCGAGCCTCAAACCCTTCAGGCCGAAGGTCGTGCATGTGTGGGGCTTCGAAACCCCGGTCTCCGATCGTCATCAAATTGATCGTAGTTGGATCGGCTATTAACCCTAGAAGATGACAAATTGGGTTTGTCGCACGTGGTTACCTGTAGATGCACGCGATGGAGAAGAATGCGTTCTATGGCTAGGATTTGGAAAACAGAACGTGCGTGCGGCCAGGATGATTAAAGTAAAATGTAAAAAAAGAATTGTAATTGTTAATTATATTATAATTGTACGAATTTTAAAAATTGATAACTTGTTCATACGAGGTCGGAATTGCACGAAACGAATTGCGACGGGTTCATTTTGTCGAGCACTACGCAAAGGAACTAGGTTTGGAGTCGTTTGGAGCTAGTTTGAATTCCGAGTAAAATTAAACGCGCGTTTAATTTTATTTGAAATAAAACGCTGAAACTGAATTGAAAGCAAGGTGAGAACTTCTCACTCAATCGAATTGTTTCGATTTAAATTTTAAATAGTTAGATTTAAAATTGTTGATTGTATGCATGGATGATAAATTATCATCTATTGATTGTTAAAATAGACATTATACGCCGTATATTAAGCGGATGTTATTTATTAAAAACATATACCGCGATAATTCCATCTTGTTTGGAATTGGTATTATATATGTACTTGGAGTTGATTTCCCGCATTATATAGCGGATGAGACCCTATTGCGCCGCATAATAGAGGATAATATTTTATAAATCCCATATACCGCGATATTCCGTATTGACACGGAATTGGTATTGTGCTAACATCTGTGGATGCAGGGAAACAGGTTGGAGGGATCCAACTGGATTCCTCAACTGTATTGATTTATTTACAGATATTGTGATATTTGTTGATTATCATATTGATATATGATGTTTGGATTGTCGTGATTGATATATTGTTGTTGTTGCAACGTTGGCCTTTTTTGGAGTTTTAAAAATATTAAAGTAACGATTTTGAATTTAAAAGGATTTGTAAAGTGATTTTTGAAAGTATATGTTTTATTAAATTTTTGAATTGATTCCTTGTAAATAAATTAACGTTATAAAATTTAATATTATAAAAATTATGATTTTTGTGAAAAATAGTTAAAATGTGATTTTTGAAATATGGAGTTAATGAATTTTATAAAATAGTTTAATTGGGAATTTTGAATTATTATAAACGGTGTGTATAAAAGATTTATAAAATTAATATTTATAAGTTAAAAATATAGGAGTTAGAAAACGAGTTTTATTAAGTGTTAAAATGAAGTATAAATGGATTTCATAAGTAAATGAAATTTATAGATTTCTAAATTCGGAAGTTATAAAATGAATAGATTTTGTAAAATAAAAGATTTATAAATAATTTACTTATAAATCGGATTTTGGCATTTTAATTGAGATTTTCGAATAAGTATAAATGGATTATAGATGAGATTTATAAAATATATATTTTATATAAATCGAAATAATGGAATTATAAAAGGAGTTCTGTTAATGCGGAAAATGAGGTTATAAATGGAATTTTATAAGTAGTAAGATTTTTAAATTTTGTAAATTGAAGTCTTTATAAAATGGAAATGGGAATTTATAAACATTGTTTTATAAATCCGAAACCGACTTATTTTGATAAGTCAATTACTTTAGATTTTTAAAGGAGATATATTCACGATTTTGGACGGTGGATAATCCTTTAAACAAAATGGGTAGAAAAATATTGAATTTGGTTAACGAAAAATATTCACGATTTTGGGACAGTGAATGATATATTAAAGTGTTTTGGGGAAGTGATATTTTAAATAGAATTAAAACGATTTGAAGTTGTTTTAAAATGCATTAAGTGTCGAAACCATAGATTTCAACATTTATTGTTGAAATAGACGATCTCGAGAAATAGGAGGAAATAGTTGACTATAACACTGTTGTTATAGTAAATGATTTCCGAAAGGAAAGGTTTTTGTATAGTATTGGGATTTATATATCTATTTTAATTTTGAATCCCTGTACTAGTGATTTTGGGTCGTCGTAACGTTGTTTCACGCAATATTCGTTTTGACTCAAATAAATGTGTTTAAGCGCACGTTTTCTTTAAAGAATGAAATATATACTTAATTTCGATTTAAGTATATTGAATATTTTCCAAGTGTTGAAAATAAATGGATTTGTGAATTACTTATTATTAAATAAGTATGGAAATGTTTTTCCAATATGAAGTGAATATTTTGAGATTTTATCTTTTAAAGATAAATTGAAAATGAATATTAGAAATCAATTTGAAAATCGTATATTCATAGATATTTTGGAAGTGTAAATTCACTATGGAATTTATAAAAGAAAGGGAAATTTGTTTAAAACTAAACATTGATTTATTTTTGAAGCGTGGAAATAAATTTATTGATTTGGAACGTAAGATTAAAATAAATCGGTAAGGATTTATTTGATTGATTAAAATGAACCATTTTAAATTTAAAACGGATAAATATTTGGAAGTGTTTCCGTTTAAGGAAATTGATTTGAAATTTGTTTTCAGAGACTGAAAGATGAAAAATGATTTGAAATTTGTTTTCAAATGTTTGAAGTGTGGAAATTATATATCTAGTAAATATATTTTGGAAAATAAATAATTTGGAAAATTATTTGGAATTTGGTGGTGTTGTGCACGCCTATTGATAGTTAAATAACCGACTATCAATATTTACCTTTAAATAGGTATTTGTTGTGATTTGCTTGAATTTGAATGCCACGCTTATTTTCAAAATAAGCGCTCACTCTTCGGGTTTGCCGGGAAAGGACCTTGGGGTCGTATAACCCATTCCGAATATGTGATACGTCATTATGGATTGCATTTGATGACCGGTGTTGAAGACCGGATATTTGTGAAAACGGAAGGATTACCGTCGAATGTTTCTGCATCGGCTGATCTCCGATATAGAAATTTATTACCCTTTGTGATGGGAAGTCCGATCGTGATTAGTGAATATTCGGATTGCAAGGACTTCTTTGAAAGTGCCTTCGGTTCCGTTCGATCCCGGAACGGACTTGTATGGATGTGCGTCTGACGTTACAATTTGAGATGTAAAGCTGGTTTCTATCAAATATGTTCCCGTTGGTGGCGGAGAATTTATTCTCTTAGCTTAACACCCTTAGGGGTAATTAAAATGTTACTATAATTAATTTTAATAGAAATGTAAGCATTTAATAAATGAATGAAACTGAGAAATGCATAAATAAAATGCAATAAAAAGAAACTTACATAACCTGAATAAATGAGAATGAATAATTGTAGGCAATAAATGGAAATGAATGGAATTAATAAGAATAAACTTAATCTTTTGTTTGAAATTGTTGTTGTTTGTTTTGGTTTAGGTTGTTTGGGTAAGGATCCTTTAAAAGTTATTGGATGAATAAATAATCTATTTAGTTTCACCTAATACTATTGAGTGAAGGGTACACTTAGTAGTTTATTTTTCCATTCTGTGCAATTTAAAGTTTTGAACCCGAACAACTATTTATGTTTGATGTGTATGGTTGATTGATTTGTGTTGATTTTATGTGATAATTGTATGCGGTGGTTGCAATGATTGATGTTTGTATGAATTTGTTTGTTATCGATTGAAACAACGCATAAATATTTCATTTTATATATTTGTTAACTTTTTTGGATTTTATAAGTGAAATACAGGTTATGGAAGCAATTGCTACAGCATTTGGTTTCATAATATAAGCGTTACTGCTCGACAAATAGGTACGTTTTCGGATTACGGTTTATAGCGCTATTATATTTATATTTTTCCCGTGATGGGATATATATATTTTGAAAAATATACGTTGTATATTGTATTTTGATATTATATTTTCTCCCGAGCCTCTCCGTACAAAGGAGACTCTACCAAAATTTTCCGTAAATTTTTGGACTTAGAAATATTTTGAAAATGTTTTCCAAACTTTATAAATTTAAATATAAAAAGATTTAATGGTTATAAGTTAAGATATTTTATCTAAATTAATTAATTTTGTAAATTTAATTGTTTATAAAGTTAATGTTTTGAATAAGATATATTGATTTCTTAATTCTTCTTTTTCCCTTCTTTTCCTTTTCGGGGACGAAAAGTTTTGAGTGGGGGAGAGTGTAACGACCCATAAATTTCAACCATTTAATTTGTTATTTTAATTTGATTTTTGGTAATTTAATGAAGAAAGAAATGAAATTCTCATAATGTATATTGGAGCGATTGTTAGAAATTAAATGTTGCATTGGTAAATAAAATCAATTCTTAACAATTGAAATGAAATCCAATTGAAGAAATAGTGGAAACCATTATAATTGGTTAATTAAATATGATTGTGTAATTAACACGAAAAGAAATAAAATTTGCAATAGTATTAATGGAAATAAATCTAAATGCACGTTTGGATAGAACATAAGTAAATGAAATTGTAGTATGGAAAAGTTGTAAGGATAGGATAAAAACTATTATAAATTACCTAAATTTAT
Source organism: Allium cepa (assembly GCA_030765085.1). Lineage (NCBI taxonomy): Eukaryota > Viridiplantae > Streptophyta > Magnoliopsida > Asparagales > Amaryllidaceae > Allium > Allium cepa. Next base: position 927,629,253 of record CM060939.1, read on the forward strand.
TTGCCAATGAATTATTGGAAATAAAGTCCTCTTAAATGTTAAATAATTATAATGTTGTTATTGAGAATAAACGTTACTTTAAAATTTTTTAATATAGTAACGGAAGTGTGAATGTAAATTTATAGAAGCGTAAATTTGATTTTTAGAAATAATTGGTGGATTGGTAAGTGAAGAATGTTGAATTCAATAAGATGTAACCAGGGTAAAATTCCATTCATAATATGATAATTAATGTAATAAAAAGAATGAAATCAAGATTAAGTAATTAATTGAGATTTTAAAATTTTAATTAATGAGTAAAATTGACAAAATTTCCAATATAATTGAAATACAGTAAGTAATGCAAATTAAAGATGAAAATTGGAAAATATTAATGTAATGAAATATAAAACAATGTTAACGATGTTAGTTGAGTAATAATTGATTGAATATTAAGTTGTAATTTAATAAAATCAAATTTATTGGAATTAACTGCAATTAATTGGATTAATTGCAGTTGACATTTGCACACTGTATTTACTGGAATAATTGACACTAAATTGATAGTTTCTAAATTTAACAAAATTGAAAATTGGACACTGAAATGGGAAGTTAATCAGCTTTAAATTGGCTTTTAATTGGTTTAAAACATTTTAAATGATTGAGAAATAACAAGGTGATAAAATTTGTCAAATTTAAGATTTTAAAAAATGGATTTTATTAATGAATTTTAATTTATTTAATTAATATAAAAATAGCCATTTTTGGCGACTGACTCGGATTTCGACGAAACTAGTTTCATCTGATCTGTAACGGTGAATTACAAGAGTGTTTCAAGTTTCGTAGAGATCGGACTTGTCGTTTGATCGTACGGACTCGAAACGCCTTGAAATTTATGCAATTGAAATCAATTGAAATCAACTTGGAAAATATTGTTTTTAGCATAACTTCTTCATACGATGCAATTTGAACCTGAAACCTTTTCTATTACGTTTAAAATATTTTAAAGCATATATTTTGATATATGGGTTTACCCAATTTCGTTTCGAGGTCAGAACGGGCTTTTTGGGCCACTTTGTCGTTAGCGCGTATTCAACCCGATCCATTTATTTTATTCCAACTTTCTCTATAAATATTCTGCTATAAACCTTAGCCTTCCTAATTCTTATTTGTCTGTACATATATCTTCTTCTCAACTCCACCTTTCCAGTGGCTGCAAACCCAAGAGTCAATTACAATTCAAAATCAAAGTTAAAAATTCAAATTCCTCAGAAAAATTTGAAAAAAATATATGTTGAAGCTCTCGACTAGAGTAATTCACTGGTGGTGTTCTTTTTTCGATTCAGTTTGTCGTTTGACTGGTAAAAATCAGAGAAGTTTCGGCCGTTCATCATCGCCGAAATCAAAGTAGTCGGATCGTCGAACCCTTTCTGGGTTTTGGAGAGGAAGCTAAGGGGATCGCATCTTGGTGGTTAGCTTGGCGATTCAACCGTTCGATCGTCGTCAAATCGCGATTAGGGTTTCGATTTTTCAACCGGCGGCTGTCGAATTGAGACACCACGGTGGGTGGCGTGGGGTCGGCCAAAGCTGCTGAGGCCGTTGGCAAGGTCAGGTCGAAGGATAATGGCCAGAGTTGCGTGCGTTTTGGTTCGGTGGTTCTATAGTTTGCGTGCGTTTTTCTCTGGAGCGGCTCGTATTCACTGTTGCCTAGAAGAAGATGCATGCCCTAACCCTTATGACGTGGCAAGTAAATATGTTCTCATTTTGTTTGATTTAATTTTTGATTTCAAATCGCATTTATCATCATAACTTTTACGTACGATATCCGTTTTACACGCGGTTTCTTTTGTTAGGATCATATTGAAATTTCGGACATGATGACGCTGGTTGGAATGAATTCTAAGATGGTCAAATTTTTGGATTTAAATTGGATTTAAATTCAAAAGGTGAGTGTTTTAACCCACTCACAACTTCTTAAATTTCTTATGTTTGTTAAATTGATTTATGATATGTTTAGAAATTTATTTATAGCTGTTTGGCATATATTTCATCATTATCCCAATTAATTTGCATTCATAAAAATTTACTTGTTATTTAATTCATTTTGCATATAAACTGCCAGTTAAAATTTTAGTTAAATTTATTATTGCATATAAACTGCTAGTTAAATTTATTTATTATTGCATATAAACTAAAGTTAATCAGTTATTTAATTCATTATTGAAAAATTAACTGTCAGTAAATTAATTATTATTTATTGATGTGATTGTTTGAATTGGATGATAAATTGATGAATATTAGATGGTTGATATGATGGACGAATGAATGTTGCATTTATATTGTAAAAACTACAAGTTATTATTATGCATTTTCATTTCATTCGGGATTGCGGTTTGAAATGATATACAACCACATTTTTTATTTTTAAATTGCTGATTGAAATGATAAATATCTGTATCACTTGACCATAGGATAAAAAATTTTATACAGGCACCGTGGTATATATATAAAATTATTTTTAAAATGATTTTTCTATGGTTTTGGAAAGAATACGGTTTAATAAATATTAAATTTTGATATATATAGTAAAATTCTTGAATTTAGCTATGTATAAATTTGTTTCGAATTTTAAAATAAGCTAAATAATGAAGTTGATTTCATTTATATAATATGGTTAAGTATATATTTTAAATTCTATTGTATATTGTAACGACCCGCACATCCATACCCCTTGAGTCAACACTATTCTACATCAATCAACTCAAGTTGCACAGAAATACGAACCATTTGGGTTGAAGAAGAAGAGGTAGAAGAAGAAAATATGAAACAACATCAGAATCTAACCAACGCAGCGGAATAAAATATAATAGATAATAAATGATCTTTACACAAAAATCATATTTATCTGTATATATATTACATCATCAGAGTATATCAATCACAGCTCAACATCAATAACATAAATCTGTATATACAGCTAATCAACACAGCGGAATATAAATATAAAACAAGTACGGGAGTACGTATCGTCATCCAGCTCGTCTCCTGAGTTCCACAGCATCATATCATGTATATCCTATAATACTCGGTCAGACCCAAGCATTATAGTTAAATAACACCCGAGTCAGTCTGGAATACCAGCGTGAGAAAATCACACTCAATTGATTATTAAATTTCAAAAATCCTTTGAAAACAAAAGCATCTCTAAGACCACGCCACAAATAAACATGTCGGGTTTTTCCTTACGATAGCTAAAACAATTTTTATAAAAATCCTCTGATATTATAATAGGGTCTATATACAAATACTTATAAAATAGCCGAAATTGTTACATTATTAAATTCCAGCTACTAGCCACAGAGTAGGTAATACAAACAAAACTCGTACAAGGCTCGTAGGGAGAATGGATTTCCAACTAATGACTAGGCACTAGGGTACCACCTGTCACAGTACGTGGCCTAGATCACAGTACCGACGAGTACTCCCGCTCCCCTGCAACACAAGATCGGGACTACCCCTTACTGGATAATCCCGAGTGAGATCACCCCGCGGTTGGGATCATCAACCGCCCACTAAGCCGGAAAAAAGGGACATCTAGACAGGAATGACCTCACCCTGCTTGGGTGCTACCCACCTAGCCTTGCTGCACAACCCATGATTATCAGTCATTCCCATTTGGTGAGGCTTGAGGCTAAGCGTTACCTTTTAGAACATATCCCTTGGAATGCCCATCGTCCACCTGACGATGTTTCGCAAGCATTCATCCATACAAGTCCGTCCCAGGTTCGAACGGAACTGAAGTGTAACGACCCAACTTCCACACTCCAGAAAGTTGTATCGTTAAGACGAAAGAAAGGGATAGAAAAGAGAAAAGAAGAAAAGAAAGAACAGACAACATCAGAATCTCACAGCGGAATCAAATAAATTATAATATATCACATAAAACATTACATAGTATCATATACATCAAAGTTAAACAATTAATACAACACAAACTAGACAGTTATAAACATCTGTCTAGCATTTACTATCCAAGTATATCAGAAAAACAAACTCAACTCAAACACAGCGGAACCACTAAATATATCTACACGTTGAAGCCTCCTGCTCCATTATCTCCTCCAGAACTCGTCAAAGCAATCCTAAAACACTTGACTACTCATACGTAATATGAGTACCCAAGAGTTTAATAAAACAGAAAATAAACACTCAGGTCAGACAGGGGTCTGGTGTGAGTAAACGGGAATAAAAGTTGCTTAACTTTAGAAAATCCTTTGAAAACAAAGGGCATCACGTAAGACTTCCCACACATAAACATGGAAAAGTTTTTACCTTACGCTAACCAAAACTTTTGATAGGAAATCCAGTGATATTATAATAGTGTCTAGGGTTTTCAAAATAAAATACAGAAATAGCTGGAATGCTTACATCTCACGTTCCAACATAGTTGGGCACAATCAAAACCGTACAGGCACTTACTGGATTATGCATTCCATCAATGGCAGGGCTACTGGGGTATCGCCGTCATAGTACGTGGCCTAGATCAACGTACCGAGGATTACTCCCAATCCCCTGCTACACAAGGCCGGACCCATTCCTTACTGAATAGTTCCGAACAAGACAACCCCGCAGTTGGCGCGCGCTAACAACTGCCCACTAAGCCGAATAAAAAGGGACCTCTAGACAGGGGGAAATCTTGCTCTCAAGTGGGTGCTACCCATGAAGCCTTGCTGCACCTCCCCTTTTTTAGCCATTCCCGGTTGATGAGGCTTGAGGTTACGATTACCTTTATAGGACATATCAAATCTTAGAATGCTCATCGTCCACCTGACGATGTTTCTGAAAGCATTCAATCCATACAAGTTCGTTACGGGTTCGAACGAAACCGAAGGCATTATCTCGTTACACTCGTATTGGAATCACCCTCAGAGTTAACGACGATAACCCTTGCACTCTAAATCACCATCTCAAACCTATAAGTACTATTCCGTCAAACTCATTACGGAATCACCCACAGAATTATACTGACGTATAGCCCTTACACCTCGGGTCTTCACTTGCTCCACTTGGATTAACGACCTAACGTCTAATTGGAATCGATGTGGTTTTCGGATATCCAAATATGGAAACCCGATCCCGGTCTCATCGAAACCAAACGCCATTTTAATGTCCAAGTTGTACTTAAGGATTTTAAACAATTAACTTATTCATTGTTATCTATTTCACATAGATAGATAAACTACATCTCACAATAGATAAGCACATTCATATCATATCAAATAATCTGTATCATCCATAAACAGATAATCATCACAACCAAATAATCCATCACAAACTATCATACTTAAACCAAACATTCATATCATACAGATACAACTAATCTCATTACTGAGATCACAACCATTCAATCAATAACATCCATAAGCAATGATTTAATCATCAATTATAATTAATTTAAAATGAATTAAATTAATTACAACTATCTCTAATTAATTTAAAATAAACTAAATTAATTACTCATTTAAACCCTGCTTAGCATCCATTAATTAATTAACCCAGTTAATTAATTCACTTCTTAAGTATTTAACTTGATTAAACAACTTTGATTAATCATTTACTAATAAGGAATTAGTCTTTAATTAATTTCATAAATTAATTAACCTTAATCATAAGTAATTAATAATTAATTACTTCATTTATTAATTAATTATAATTAATTATATTTGTCCTTAATTTAATTACCATTAATTAATCACTTAATTAATTAATTATTACCTAATTAAATAATCCTTAATTACATCATTAATTATAATAATTAATGATCTCTAATATTTAAATAAATTATTTAATTAAAATTAATTACATTTAGTAATTAATCTAATTATTAATCACCTTGATTAATATTCAATTAAGTAATTGACTATCTTTAATTACTCAATAATCAAATTAATTATCCAATAATTAATCATTAATTAATTCCTTAATTAATTCCAAAGGTAATTATCCAAATTACTAATTACATTCCAGTAATTATCAATACTACTTCTCTAAGTAATCTTGCTCCACTAATTACATTAAGTAATTACTCTCTAAAAATCATTAGATGATTAATTAAACTAAATTAATTAACTTATTTAAATCACAGTATTAAAATTAATTACAATAAGTAATTAGATCCTTAATTACATTAACAATTAATTATATTCAATTAATTAATCTAGTTAATTATCAAAATTAATTACATTAATTAATTACTAAATTATCCAAAGATAATTGTCACCAATTATTAATTAACAACATTTCATAATTACATACTCAAGAAAATTTGAGTTAGATTAATTATCAATAAATCCTTTCTACTTAATATTAATCTAAATCATTATTTAAAAATCAAATAATTAAGTAAATCCTTAATTATTTTAAATTTTTTCAAAATAATTTAGATTACTTATCAAATGACTCATTTAAATTCAAAATGTATTAAAACAATACATTTCTAAAAAATTAAATTCAAATTCCAATTTATTTAAAGATTCAAAATATAAACATTAATCCAATTTAAATAATTATAAACCTTAAAATAAAATGAATATTCAAACAACATTCATTACTTAAATATAATGAAATATTTAAAACTAAATTATTTGGTAAATTAAACTTTGAAAATAAATTGATTATTTTCAACTCTCAAAATTAAATTAACACTTCATAGCTTAATTTCAATATTAAAAGAAATAAATTCTTCAAATTTTAAATCTTATTTGAAATCAAATTTCATTTCCAAATCTATTTTTAAACATTTGAATATGTTTATTCATTTTTTTATTTACTTTAAATTTATAAACTGTTTCGAAAACAAAACTGTTTCCAAAGAAAATTTGAAAACTGTCTTTAACTTAATCTCAAAACCAGTTTAAATCTTGTTTGAAACATTACAATCTGTTCAAATTTTAAAAACTAACAAACTGTTTTAGCTTAATGTCTGAATTTGTAAGCAACCTGGAACTTATTTTTAAACTTAAAACTAAATTAAATCTAGTTTAAGTATAAGATTTCCATTTTTAAAAACTTGAACTCAAAACTTCATTTGAATTCAGTTTCAACTCATACTTGAATTAAGTTGTAAAATGAATTCTATTCAAAACTGCAAAATTACAGAACTAAAACCTAAAACTATTTTTCAATCTTGATTTAAACCAGAACTTAAAACTTGTTTAAATTTAAATGTTTCATCTTAAACCTTGAACTCAAAACTCCATTTGAATTCAGACTTAACTTATATTCAAATCAAATTAAGATCTTTAAATTATAAATTTTATTCAAACTCTTTAAAAAAAACTGCAAACTCTCTGTTTATACCCTGCAACCAACTTACCCGAGTACCCCAAAGTTTTACTTCGAGTTCATCTACCTTCTGCTTCGAGTCATAAGAAATAAAACCCGAGGAATGACTCGAGACAAAACACTGAACACCCCAAAATGATCATCAGGAAATTTAGGTGCACGGTGCATATGCACCGGCACTCTGACGAACTACAACCACCTTGACCAACTCCATCAAGTCTTCGATCAACCTCTACACTGATCACAACCTCCAGATATCTCCATAGCAACTCAAATCAGAATGAAGTTGAACAGGCCAACCTGGAACCATCACTGTATTCAAACCCAAACCTGTCAACCACTTCGATGATCTATTCCGACATCTGAGCACCTAAAATTCCAGCCATCGCACCATCTACAACCCCTCTTTCATTCACCAAAACCTCTCAACACTCGATGCAACACAAAGATAACAAGAGGCCATCAAAACCCGACCACACAACTTCAGGCCATAAACCTGGAAAATCCCCAATTCCCAAATTCTAATCCATCCAGTGATGCTTCCCCAATAGTTCATTAAAATTTTTGATGTTTGTTTAAAAAAAATTCATGATTTCAATCATGCATTCAAGTTATAAGCTTGATTAAATAATTTCAGATGTTTTGATAATTCTTACTTAAAACAAAAAATCATGCATTCAAGTTATAAGCTTGATTAAATAATTTCAGATGTTTTGATAATTCTTACTTAAAACAAAAATTGTCAGTCTTGTTACAGAGACAACAATTAAATTTTCAATTTAGCTAAATCATGATTTACAAACCTAAATCAATACTACGCATACACATTTTGTTTTCATATCAATCCTAACAGAGAACTAAACGCAGAAATAAAGGTTTTCTTTTAAAATCTTAGTTAAAAAAAATAAAAATAAATCAAACAGGTATGCAGATTCATAGCATCATCTACACACATATACATATTTACTTATGTATTCACAAAACATCATCACAACACAAGATTAATCCAACAAGCTTATTTTAATCAGACACATGCACAGATTATTTAAAATAACTTTCAATTGTGAAGTTATTCATCAAAAATGAAGATGCCGCAGTTCAAATCATAGCAGTTTAATTTGATTTTTACATGACAGTTTTGTTGAACTTGAGTTTAGTATATCACTTAAGCATTTAATTTTAAAAGAAAAATCTGTTTTTGAAATAGAAGTTTACTCACCTGATTAAATTGAAGATGCAGAAATCAATTCAGAGAAGCAGATTCCATTTTCCAGAGATACAATCTGAAGATGAAGTTGCTTTTATCTTTATGATGTATGCATGCAGACCCAATTTCAATGTTCAGATTTGCAGAGATTGATTGCAGATTTAGGTTGTAATATTGCAGAATTTAGATGCAGGTAGGTTGCACATTTAAAGTTGTTGTTTGCAGATATTAATTGCAGATATGAAGTTGATCTCATATAGATTACAGGCTTTGAAGATAGAACGGATTGTTATATTGCAGATTTAGGTTAAAATGTTGCAGATTTGAGGTTGTATGGTTTGCAGATTTTCAATCATGCATTTGTTTTGAGGTTTTAGTTTTACTAAAATCTAATTTTCAGGTTTTCAATCTGAAGTAAAAGAGTTTTTAACAAATGCTTATGTTATGTTATGTTTCTTTATCAATATAATTTAAATTTTAAAAAAAATGAATTTGCTTGCTACTTGTTATGTTAATTTGTTATGTGATTACAAGTGTCCATTTAATAGTTTAAATGACTAATACATATGCATATTAATATAAAAAGCAATTCTAAATTTGTACTTGTATTAGAATTATCTTAAAACATTTTTAATTAGTTTTAGCAAGTTTCAAATGATTTATTAACATTAGTATTTAAATAAAAACATATAAACTTCTTTATAAAACTATACATTTTAAATGTTTGTTTAATTATTTTTCAAAATAATATTCTTTATAAAACAAAATTTCAAAAGAAAAGATTTTTAAAAGAAGAAAGATGTTGAGTTTATCTTATTCAAGAAAAACAATTTTTAAAATAAACAAAATAAAATAAACTTTTATTATAAAACAAAATTTAAACTATATTTATTTTTATAAACAAAATAAATACTTACTTACTTTCTATGAAAATTATAAGATAGATCTTTAAAACATACTTTAGAAAAGTTTACAATACTAATTTAAATTAGTTTAAATCAATTTAATCAATTATACATTTATATAATAATAAGAAAACATCCTTTATTAAATATAAATGAAAATTAAAACAAATCCTCTATTTACAATGTATAAACATTTATACATTATAAATAAAGTATTTTTAAATCAATTTAGAAAGATAAATTTATCATTTAAATATTTTTAACTTTGAAAACAATGTCATTAACAAACTAAATAATTATAATTTTCAAAAGAAAATTCCAGTTTGAATTAATTTATGAAATCAATATTTCACATTTAAAAATAATTATTAAAGAAATTATTAAATAATTATTGCCTAAATTTCCGGGACATCACATTCCTTCCCCCTTAAAAGAATTTCGTCCCCGAAATTTAAAAGCAAAGGTAATTTAATAATCACATACAGATTTTAAATTTAAAAAGAGTAAACATATGCTATCAGCTAAAATACTAGCAACCATAGCAACCAATTCAAACAAACAATTCTAATTATCCAGACAAAATTCTGGATAAGATTTTCTAGAGTTTCCCAAGTACAAACACCGGGACACTCGCCCTACAGAATCTAAACTAGCTACACCACTCAGATCTAGAGCCCCAACACATCTAGATCTACAAATCTAAATAGAATACAGGACTACAGACAAGTCCTGATCAACTCCCAAATCTCTCAGAATTACTGATTCTAAAACCAGGGATAAACCATACATGTACTCCCTCAGAAATACGTGAAAAACAAAACAAATTCCAGCCATCCGAACTGGCAATTCAATCCTGTAGACCAAACACTTCACTCTCAAGAGAAAGCAGAAAGATCCAATACTCATATCCACAAATCTCTCATATCGATCCTGGGCTGCCTTCAACTTCTAGATCAATCAAAATCCACCACACAAACTCTACTACAGAAACATCAAAAGTCTCCAAACAAACTACTCTATCTGGAAAACAAACAGATACAAACAATCAAGTCTCCAGATCCAAAATGAATTTCCTGTAGAAATCCTCTGATTCAAAACAAAACTCAAATTTCCAAAGAACCGAATGTCGCTTCTATTCTGGAATAGCTGCCACCATGCTTCCACTGCGCAACTCTGATTTGAGAATGCTGTTGATGAACATAAGTATAAACTTGATCAACTTATCCCGGAATATAGTTCATCAAATTCCATAAATCTCAGCGACCTATCCGATTCGGTCAAAACACACAGCAAAAATTCAACCAGAAAACAGATCCGATAAATCCTTCCAACTTAAACAGATCACACTTAAAGAATCTCCTACAATGCTGAATCACCGGTAAAGCTCCAAGAATCAAGTCGATACAGAACTCAATCTCTTGATACGGATGCAAATCTCAACTCCTTCGAAGATATCCAGAAAATACCACTTCGATAACTCAAACGTCCTCTCAAGATGCTTCAATCCAAACAAAGATCACTTAGAGAACTTTCGATCCATCGCAAGTCACTTTTGCGATTCCACTTAGTTCAGATCCCAAGAAATCGTTCTCACTTCAACAATCAGATCAGCTAAAGCCTTCAAAAGAAGAAACTAGTGGTCCACCTCTTAACCACTAACATCACACCCAACTGAGCTTCCAGAAGAAATGGACAAGCTCCACCATCTGCCCGGACTTCCGACAGAAGAATCACAGAGATTTCTGAACCATCGAAGAACATGTCACCCACTGCTGCTACTACTGCCAAAAACTTCCTTATCCAAAAGCTCATCGAACCTCAAAGCTACACCAGCCTCTTCACAATAGGGCATTCCAGATAGACAGATATCTCTCAGGAAACTCGCTCCTAAATCAAGCTCAAAACACTCTGCCAAACTGAGCTTCAAACTCAAATATAGACAGAACTCCTTCCTAAGGTTACCAAAATACCAATGCAGGCTTCAGAACTCCCAACTGATCCAAACTCAAGAAAAACAACTCACATGAGTGCTACCAAGCTTACAATCCAAAGATAAACTCTGAATCTTGAAAAGATTTCCTTCAGAGATTGGTGAAATCCTTCACCAACAGCAGAACTACTCAAGATACCCAATACTGCCCTAGCAGTCCACTTCCAACCTCAAACACTCGAACTCTAACCATTGGTAGTTGTGTTACACACACCACTACCCTATCTACCTCTAGAACTTATATTGGAATACTTGAACGGGTAACCCAATCTATAGGTAGAAATAAATAAAATATATATTAAAAATTACAAATACGCTCTCTCAAGAAAACCCCACAACAGAGCCTAGGTATTCACTCAACCTAATGCTCTGATACCACAATTGTAATGACCCAACTTCCACACTCCAAAAAGTTGTATCGTTAAGAAGAAAGAAAGGGATAGAAAAGAGAAAAGAAAGAAAAGAAAGAACAGACAACATCAGAATCTCACAGCGGAATCGAATAAATTATAATATATCACATAAAACATTACATAGTATCATATACATCAGAGTTAAACAATTAATACAACACAAACTAGACAGTTATAAACATCTGTCTAGCATTTACTATCCAAGTATATCAAAAAAACAGACTCAACTCAAACACAGCGGAACCACTAAATATATCTACACGCTGAAGCCTCCTGCTCCATTATCTCCTCCAGAACTCGTCAAAGCAATCCTGAAACACTTGACTACTCATACGTAATATGAGTACCCAAGAGTTTAATAAAACAGAAAATAAACACTTAGGTCAGACAGGGGTCTGGTGTGAGTAAACGGGAATAAAAGTTGCTTAACTTTAGAAAATCCTTTGAAAACAAAGGGTATCACGTAAGACTTCCCACACATAAACATGGAAAAGTTTTTACCTTACGCTAACCAAAACTTTTGATAGGAAATCCAGTGATATTATAATAGTGCCTAGGGTTTTCAAAATAAAATACAGAAATAGCTGTAATGCTTACATATCACGTTCCAACATAGTTGGGCACAATCAAAACCGTACAGGCACTTATTGGATTATGGATTCCATCAATGGCAGGGCTACTGGGGTACCGCCGTCACAGTACGTGGCCTAGATAAACGTACCGAGGATTACTCCCAATCCCCTGCTACACAAGGCCGGACCCATTTCTTACTGAATAGTTCCGAACAAGACAACCCCGCAGTTGGCGCGTGCTAACAACTTCCCACTAAGCCGAATAAAAAGGGACCTCTAGACAGGGGAAAATCTTGCTCTCAAGTGGGTGCTACCCACGAAGCCTTGCTGCACCTCCCCTGTTTTAGCCATTCCCGGTTGATGAGGCTTGAGGTTACGATTACCTTTATAGGACATATCAAATCTTAGAATGCTCATCGTCTACCTGACGATATTTCTGAAAGCATTCAATCCATACAAGTTCGTTCCGGGTTCGAACGAAACCGAAGGCATTATCTCGTTACACTCGTATTGGAATCACCCTCAGAGTTAACGACGATAACACCCGAGTATTATAGTATATCCTATAATATCCTGTATATCCTATAATACACGGTCTGACCCGAGCATTATAGTTAAATAACACCCGAGTCAGTCTGAAATACCAGCGTGAGAAAATCACACTCAATTGATTATTAAGTTTCAAAAATCCTTTGAAAACAAATGAATCTCATAAGACCATGCCACAGATAAACATGTCGGGGTTTTACCTTACGATAGCTAAAACAATTTTTATAAAAATCCTGTGATATTATAATAGGGTCTATATACAAATACTTATAAAATAGCCGAAATTGTTACATTATTAAATTCCAGCTACTAGCCACAGAGTGGGTAATACAAACAAAACTCGTACAAAGGCTCATAGGGAGAATGGATTTCCAACTAATGACTAGGCACTGGGGTGCCAGCTGTCACAGTACGTGGCCTAGATCACAATACCGAGGAGTACGCACGCTCCCCTGCAACACAAGACCGGGACTACCCCTTACTGGATAATCCCGAGTGAGATCACCCCGCGGTTGGGATCAGCAACAGCCCACTAAGCCCAAAAAAAGGGACATCTAGACAGAAATGACCTCACCCTGCATAGGTGCTACCCACCTAGCCTTGCTGCACAACCCCTGATTTTCAGTCATTCCCATTTGATGAGGCTTGAGGCTAAGCGTTACCTTTTAGAACAAATCCCTTAGAATGCCCATCGTCCACCTGACGATGTTTCGCAAGCATTCATCCATACAAGTCCGTCCCGGATTCGAACGGAACCGAAGGCACTATTCCTACTACATCCATTTTGAAAATATCCTCAGGATTAGTAGCGACTAGCCCTTGCACTTCACTGCACCATCTTCGAATCCAAACTCGTTTTCCACAAAAACGTACAACCGGATCGAAGTGGTTTTTGAGAAATAAATCTCGATCCCGGTCTCTTCGAGACGATCAACGTATTTGGCCAATATTGATAGTCGGTTATTTAACATCAATTAATATTCACAAACAACCATCCAACAATAAATAATTTTCCAAATTATTCATTAACCTCAAAAATATCTTCACAAGATATATTTTCACTTTTCAAACCCTTTTGAAAACAGTTTTCGAAACTATCTTCCTTTTCTGAATAAATTTTCTAAATATTTTCTATTTCTTCTGAAATCACCAAGCACAGAACTTTAGATCTTTAAAATAATTTAAAACACATACTTTGAAATATACTTTAAAATATTTAAGTTAAAACTACTTCAATAATTTGTTAAAAATACATACTATATGAATATTTGAAATAATGTTACTTTATAAATATAAAACTAGGTTTTCACTTTTTAAAATATAATACTAAGTCACCTTTAAATAATTATTACAATAATAGATTTGGAAAAATATTTACTTTAGAATTTTAAACATTCAGAAATAATAAATTTTCTAAAACATGCTTTTTAAAACAACATTAAACTTTTATCTTATATTTAAAAATTTACTTAAAACGTACTTGGCTATCCAGAGAAATATACTTCTCTTCACAACCTTTAAAAATAAATCACGATTTATTTTTAAACATTTTTTCTCATTCCTTTAATAAATTCCCACCTTGAATTTATTCTTCCAAATCTCCAATTTTCAAACACTTAAATCAATTTCCAAATTGATTTCCAATTTACTTCATTTTTTCCAAAATCCTTTATTTCAGATTTTATTCCTTAATTATGATTTAAAATACTTTTAATTGAAATACCAATTTAGATTTCTCAATTTACTTCTTATTCCTTTAGATAAATTTAAAATGTTAAGTTTTAAAATAATTCTTTATTCCTTTAAATTAATATCACATAATTTTACAATTCATTAATTACTGTTTATTCAGACCCTTTTCCTTTCATACTCGAAGTTATTTATTAGTATTTAACATACTTCCATTTCTTTTTTTCAATTCATTCTTAATTTATTAAATTTTCTAAGATTATTTCGTTTACAAATTTACTTCCTTTATTTTCTTTCCAAAACCCAATTTATATATTTTGGTAACTCATTATACCCAAATATATCCAATCAAATCATAACATTCAATATTCCAATATTTTCATCATAGAATATCAAGTAATCGCAATAGAGAATATTAAATAATAAATGTTGAATGGTCCAGTTGGATCCCTACAACCTGTTTTCCCTGCATCCACAGATGTTAGCACAATAATATGCCAATTCCAGATTATACCATACTATAGAACATCAATCAATTTCAACCATTCAAACAATTATTTAAATTTAATCATTTAAATTTAAATTAACTGAGTGAGATTAACTCATCTTTCCTTTATATTTGCCACCCACTTCCTTCTTGACTCGATTTTCTCGATTTGAGACCTTGTATAACAATTATATGATTTTATCAGTATTCCAACAATTTGAATAATTAATTTCCATTTGATAAACTAAATTTAATTAACTAATAATTTATTTTAACTAATTATTTCCTTTTAAAAACCTTCTAGTAGTTACGATTAATTAAATAAATAAATTGAACCAATTCATCATCTTATTAATTTAAAGTAATTAGCAATGTAAATATGTATATTTATATATTTAGTTTTCTCTAAAGCTTCACTATAAAAACAATCTATCAAATTTTATATACTCACTTTTAATATTTTAAATTCCTATATACTTCGCAAAATCACGTATAAATAATATCTTCTGTTTTACTGTTTATCTATTAAATTAAAACATAAATCTTTTCTCTACTGTAAAAAAAATATAAATTTCCAGTTTAACTACACTATACATTCATATATAAATTTATTTTCATTACATTAAAACAACATTTATACCTCACATACCAGTATATTTATTCATACTTGTATATATATTTCATATACTGGGAATTTCTTTTCTGTAGATATTTTTATGTGAATATACATACAGATATCAATCAATAAAGATAAATACCTCAGCTAAAGCCAACGTCGACTCAACCCTCCCCTTCTCGCGATCGAAACCCTAGCCAAAAATTGAGCACCTTCCAGGCAATCAAGCTCGAACACTGGAAACCCTCGAAGTCGTTCATCTCGTCGACCCGATCCTTATGCTCGCGACCAATTGGTGATGGTCGCAGCCCCTTCTCCCTTGCTCTCCAAGTTGCATCGGCCGCCATACCCAACTGGCCTCATCCCAAACCCTAAACGAAATCGATAAGCCCTAGATTTCCTGAATCGGTCACACTACAGTCCAGTTGCCTTCGACCCGAGCTTCCATCGCGATTCAATCGTGCGAGCTCTCCCTTCACATGCCACAGCTTTCGCTGTTCGAACCAGATCTGGTCGCGTGAACGATTGATTGAATCAAAAAGAAGCGGCCATCGATGATCAACAAACTCGATTGAATGATGTGAGGTTGGCTCGGCTAAATCAATACTCCAATATGAGATTCGTGCTTGAGTTTGAATTGATTTGGTTTAGGGATTATATTTTTCCTTTCTGCGAAAAGGGCTTCGGCCAAATATGTTTTGTTATTATTATTTCTTCTTCTGATCGAACAGTGACTTGAGAAGATGGAAGAAAAAGGAAAATGGGTACGAAGGAGCCAAATAGGTGGCAGGTTGTACATAATGTCGGATGAAAGAAAACGAATATATGGTATTTAAATTAAATTTGTCACAGTAAAAACTTCTATGCGTTAATATATCGTATGCTCACCCAACAACTCCAAATACCACGTAAATTGAAATCCGATAATAATACAATATTGCGGATCCAATGGAACTGGTTTCGTTGATTTCTAAGACTGTGCCTCAGAAGGCTATTTTTAAATTCAATTTAAACAATAAAATTTTAAAACTGAACAACCCACGGTTAATTTCAATTTTACAACTTCTATTATCTCCAATGTTATCAATATAAATTTTACAAGCCTTCAAATTATTTTTAACAGGCTTAAAATCCCAGATTTCATATTTTACCCGATTTTAAATTATTTAATTCAATAATTTAATTAATAATTAACTAGTGATATTTGAATTCAAGTTAAAAATAAACTTTTAAATATTAAAATCAATTAAATATTCCGATTTCAAATGCTCAAAAATTCCAGGTCGTCACATATATAGAGTTTATAATAACTCAAATAAAAGTATGGTCGAAGATAAATGTATTTAATAATTTTCCTCGAAAAATTTGTTTTGAAATGTAAATAAGTTCAGATTTAAAAGGTATGATCTTATAACTTGATTTTTGATTAGAGGATTTCAAACAAATATCAAATTAATTTAAAGAATATTATCAAGTTAATTTAATTAAAAGAATATCCTGTTATTGAAGTTTAAGGGTTTTACCTGAATAATATTTGTTTAGTAAGTAAATATTTCAAATTTAAATAATAGGAATTGGATTTGATATATATTAAATTATCAAAGAATCCATTTTGAAATAGTGGAATATTTAAAGAGTGAAATATATGAACTATAAAGTTTTGAAATATATAATATTTAAGCTTTGAAAAAATATGGGAATTAAAATGGTTTATTTGGAGGTTCAAATTGATATTGGGAATTTATTTATGAAATTTAAAGAAGCTATTTATTTTATTAAGTAATATAGTATTTGAACCATTAAGTATTAAAAGTTATGTTTCAGAGTTATGGTTTCAAGGTATATATATTTGAAAATATTATGATTTTGGGAAAGGGATATTTATAAAATAAAAATGATATCATATTGATTTGGGGTTTAAAAATATAAATGATATCGTATTTATATGGTTTGAAAGAGATATTATATTCTGGTTTAAAGGTATAAATTTTTTTGAAATAACCGCGGTGTTATAATAACGTTTGGTTGTTGAAGAGACCGGGATCGGAAGTCGTCATACTCTCTGCCAACTTCGAAAACCACTTTAACAACCTTGTATGCGTTGGAGATTCCAGAATGAAGTAGGATGGTGGCGGCGTTTCCTTTGAGGTAAATACACGAACCCAACTCCCGTGAGTTGGCATAAGGTGGCTAAAACAGGAGCGATTCTTGGGCCAAGGGGGTTAGCGCCCTTTATCGGATCTCTTCGATACTATACTCTGACTTTGGATTGATTCGATGGCCACTTTTACTTTTGATTTTAGGGGGGAGTTTGTCCGAGGTGGGCGGTAGTAGCTGCTACGCGTTACCACCAGTCCGAATGCGTAATTGGTATATCTATCCTGGCATTGCCTAGTTGTGCCGTGTCACCTACCCTATCGCGCCTTGTAAATGTTTCTATTTGTGTAGTACCTATGGAGTATCCTCTGGTAGCCTCCCGATCAGGAGGTATTATGGTACTTTATAGACTATTGGCATTTTACGTGTTAAGGTGGAAAATGTAAAGCCTTAACGCTATTTAAAAGTAAGTTTATTTTACAATTAGACACTATTATAATAGCGAAATATACTACATAGTAAATAGTTTAACGGATCCTTAAGAGATGTGAATCACGAGCATCTTTTGAGTTACTGCATTCATATTTATTCCTGTTGATTTAACTTACATAAGATCTTTTAGTTCTGACTCGAGTGTTTTGTCTTTTTAATTCGCTCGGGTCAGTCCGAGCATTTCAGGATCGAAGACTTTAGCTCTGGAGGACGAAGACGGAGATTTCTATTATTATTATTTATTATATTCCACTACACTCATATTGTTTCGCTGCATTGTTATATGGTATGTTTAACTCTGATGTATGTTGTATAAGTATAATCGAATATTTTCAAACAGCTTTATAAACTGTATATTTGATTATTATATTTTATCCTTCCGCTGTGAGATTCTGTTTTGTTATATTTCTTTCTCGTTTTCTTATTTACCCCATAACAATCCGCCCTTCCGAATGGTTTGAATTGGCACGTGTGTCGATTTAAAGCGTGCGAAAAGGTGTGACGTTACATTAGTGGTTTTAACAGTTAACGGAAGAAAAATGCATGAGTTCATTGTTATGGTATTATGTTAGTGGTCCAACGTGGGAAGCCAAAACTCATCTCAAATATAGGATTAATGGTTATGTATTTTATCCCCAGCACTACGACAACACTCATTCAACACAAGATAGTGGTGTTTGCATGGATGCAATTACAACATTTAATGCAAGCACAAATGATTTAAATTCCTATGGATGATGATACTACTTGGTATGGTGTTATCATGGAGATCACTGAGGTTGATTATTATGATTTTCAACATGTAGTATTCTACTGCAACTGGGTAAATATTGCCGATAAAACATATGAGTTTAAGATTTGTCCGGACTCTAGTTTACCGATGGTAAATCTAAAGAAGCTTAAAAGTAGTAATGGAGAACATGATGAGCCCGTCATCCTTGCATCTGAAGCAAGCCAAATATTTTACATAAAAGACATACAAAATCCTGATTGGTCTATTGTACGACGTTCGCCTAAGCACTTGACTGATGACATAGATGATTATGAGATATCAACAAACTTCCACTCCAATTTGAATGAGCAATACAACTTAAAATTGTTGAAATGCATGGAATCTAGAGAGAAAAACATGATTGTAACTAGTGATGTTTTGTTTGTTTTTTGTTTGCTGTATTGAATCATTTAATGCTTAATGCTTAGTCGTTTTTATATTGATTTCCATCTTTGCACTAAAAGCAATCTACTTGTTTATAGTTATGTATTAAACACTACCCAGCCTTTTATGCTATGATTACTTGATTTATTAACTTGTTCACAAATCAACGTGTATATTGCAGAATGTCAACTAATTGCAACAATGCATCACAATGTCAAGAAAGCACCAAAGAAGACGTTGCTCCTCCACCAACAAATAAAAAGTACTCAATAATTGTTGAAATGGATGATGTTAAAGGTAGAGATACGAATAAATAGAGTTCCCGTTGTGGGGTTTTGATTCATGCGCTCATTCCGGTTAGTTACAATGATTGGAGGAAAGTAGATGATCTTATAAGGATAATTTATGAAAAGCACTTATGGTATTTTACTTCAATTATTTACTCATTTAAATCATGTCTTTTTCTTCCATGAAAATATTATTTAGCAAATCAAACATTCTATTTGCCACTGAGAGCACCTAAACTTTTGATTTCATGGAAATTGTAATGCCCTACCCCGAGACCCACATTAACAAAGAGTATTACTTGGGTAATATTGTCTGCTAATGCAGAGAAAAGTGCTGGATAGGAGCGACCATCTATGGCCTTGTCTTAAATATCTATTGAATACGTCGACAATGCCATTTTTTTCCTGATTCAAGTGGATCGACATATCCAATAAATACTTAATACAAAGCCATAGGTGGCTATAAGATCTATCAGAACAAAATACGACAACTCAAATGTAAAATGCATCACAGAACAACAGATAATCCCATAGATACACACATACACACATACATCACAAAGTATACAAAATGATACATCACATATGTGGTATGACGACCATAATACAAACATGAGTCAAAAGAATATACATATCAGAGTAGCAAACAAAAAAGGGCTACACAAAAAGCTATAACAAAAAGAGCTAGCAGAATAGTCCATGCAGAAGCAGAATAGGCTAAGTCCAAAAGTACCTAACCTGAAACACCTCCGTCTGACCCGAGTATAAAATATACGGGTCAGTCTAGCTAAACGAATCAGTAAAAGGTGATAGTAGAATAATAGAGCATAAGAGCATAGTGATATTCCTCTTAAACAAGAAGAAACCATAAGAAAGCTAACCATAGTCATATAGAGGATACAGAACGAGTATGGCATATATGGTTACACTAGGTGATATAACACTATTGCTTCAATAAGCATAAAACACAAAGGAGACGAGAAATCTCATGAATCGCTAAAATGTAGCATGCCTCATCTCATCGACAATCATAAATCAATAAGAATGGTTTAGGGAATAGTAGAATGTAAACTCCTAAAAGAGTAATTCCCAAACCCTCCATATCGGCAACTCCAAGGAAAACATAAGCAAAAGCCATCTCAACATAAGTCATAAGGCAAATGTCAACAAAGAGATAAAAATCTCATGCAACGCCAAAAGGAAAATCTCATAAATAGCACCAATAGGCAATCTCAACACACACAAACACACACGCCAAAAGGCAAATCTCAACATGCCAGTGTAGGCAATGAAAATCTCAAAAGAACTCCCAAGAGTCCAAAATCCCCAAGTAATCGCCATCGAATGGTTCAAAGGACCTATTCCAAAATGACGACATACAAGGGTAAAAATCATCTCAAAAAGGTTTTGCACGTGCTATTTTTTTCCGAGTACTGTTTCACATAATAGGTACCTCGCCCAAAGGAAAACGTCAAAAGACAAATACACTGCAATGACAAATACGCTGCAATGGCAAACGTCTGAAGACAAATATGCCGCAATGACAAACGTCCGAAGACAAATACGCCGCAATGGAAAATGACCCGAAGGTCCAGTACTAGCACGCTAACTGGCAAATTTGTCACAAACTCTCGGAAAGGAACCCGTAAAGTGTTAACGTGTGTCCCATACCACCCGTTCGCACTAAACGGTTTACTAACCGCTAGTAAATTTCTGGGTTCAACTTTCGGACATAAAACAGGTGGGCGAACGATCTTTGATTCAACTGAAAATTAGTTTGCATAAAGTAGAAAACTTCATCTTTCAACCAAAAAAGAATCAATGAATTCGAAATGAAAATGAAAAAGTTATGATCTCACAAACATGGACTCAGATCATATTTGTAACAGTTCAACAAGAAAGTGCCTAGGCTTAAAAATCCACTCTGGGTTCAATTTCCAAACATAAATCAGAGTAATAAATTGCATCGGGTTGAGCTCAAAATTGTTATATTTGTAGTAGAAATCATTAAATTCCCAACAAAAAAAGAACCATGCAATTTGGATAAAATATGAGAAATTTATGATGGCTAAAAAATGAACCCAAACGGTGTTTTCACTGTAAAAATCTGGCAAAAGCATGCTCCGAACCAAAGTTCGAAAGCATATATCTATAAGTTATATCGGTCAAAATGACATGAAATTTGGTACGCATATAGTAGGGAACTTCATCTTTCAAATAAAAAAAGAATCGATGAATTCCAGTAAGAAATGAAAAAGTTATGGTATCTCAAACATGAACTCAGGCCATGTTTGCAGCAACTCAGAAAACACAATTTCTACAGGCAGAAAAACTGTGTTTTCTTCATTTCGCAGTAATGATTTGAACACTCAAATGACCTTATTTTTAGATCAAATTTTTTAGAAACAAATTTCAACACATAACCTTAACTCAGAAAAAGATCCGGCAGCATTTCGTTGCCGTAGATGAAAGTTATGGACAGCCAAAGTTGGCACTTGAGGCCAAAAACGAAAAAAAGAACAGCGATAAACAAAAACATGTATAACCAATAAATTTAGCTACTGATTCAACTTTTTTGGCTATTATATGTGAGATTTTAGTCTCATCTTAGCTGCTTACAGAAATACCAAAGATATTGGAAGCAAGGCGGCGACTTTTAGCTCGATTTGGGGCTAGAAACACCTGCTAAAACCTTAAGAGAGACGTGCAAAGAGAAACAATAGTGAAAATGAGAAAAAAAAACCACTGTAAAAGATTTTAGTGATGAAACCAATAATATCCAGAGTTTTTTTTACCTTCTCTAACTCTTAATCTTGCAAAAAGACTTAATTTTTTTGAATTAAATTGAAGTTTAGTAAATGTTTGTGGAGATTCGCGAATTACTGGCTGCCATTTTTGTTTCTCTGGTGTTTGAGGAAGAAGATGCTGTAATGAACGTACAGTCAAAAGTTTCTCATTTATCAAACCTACTAAACAGGCTTTGGGCCTAAGTTAACAAATTAGAGAAATTTAATTAGTCTAAGTGAAAATTAAACCATGTTTTAATCTCTTATGTACACACTTATGTACATATGTATTTGCAAATTTCAATTCCTACATACTTATGAACCAAATAATTAGTGTAAATTCATGAACTCATTAAATTTTAAATTCTCTATCATTTAAAACGATAATTTACTCTTTTTAAACATTTTTATTATTAATTTCCTTTGTTTTGAATAAAATGCACTTTTAATTCATTATTTGTAATATACCACATTTATTACTATTAAATTCAACAAATTACATTTTCATACTTTTAAAAATTTCCAATTTATTTGAAAATATTACTTACAATCAAAACTTATTTTTAATCATATTTTCTCCTTTTTATTTCATTAAACCCTTATTAAAAGAGTTTACTTCTTTTAAAAATTATTAAAAGAAGCCACAAAGCAATAACTAACAAAATTATTGCACTTTCACTCAAATGCAATTATTCTCGCATTTATTATCACCCAAACCATTAAAATAAAGCTTTATGCTTTACTTTCAACAATTATTTCCCAAATTCATTGTTTATAATAAACAAATAATTTATTTTCACTAATTTATTTTCAATTTACAATATTAAATCATAATTATCATTATAGTTTAATATTGAAAGGTAAACTCCAAATTCGGGTTGTTACAGAAATATCATCAAAGTTGTAGCCTTTTAGATTTACAACAGGACTCCAGTCTGCTCTAAGAAAACGAGGTAGCTTGCTCTATAAGAATGAGTGAATTAATGACACTGATTGTAAGAAAATGAGAGAATTCATTTTGTTAGTTTTTGGTCCTATTCTTTTGACTGCTCTATATTTTTTATCTTAGTAGTTAATTGGTTTTATTGAGGTCCTATGTCACGGTGAAAAGTAAATTTAGGAGTAGTATAACATTGAATTTATGTTTTAAAGATTTACACTAAACATTGGTTAATTCACATAAACCAAATTTGTTAGTTAATTGGTTTTATTGAGGTCTTGTCTCACGATGAAATGCCATAAATTTATGTCATCGATCAAATCTCTAACTACTGGCCTGAAAACGTACCAAATGAATTTATGTCTTACAGTAGATTCTGAATTTATGACTCTAGGCTGAGAGTATTTATGTAATTCTGCAATAATGACCCATTTAATGTTGGATGTTTTCTTCTATTTTGATAAAACATTTGATAACTGAATACCTCTTATATTTAAATTTGACATGAATCAGGATCAACAATTATTTTGATTTTTTTTCTTTTGCTTTTGTAGAAAGAGTTTGACATGAATCTGGATCTAACTATATTTGATCTATTTTGGAGAGAGGTTTTTCACAATATTTTAGATCGGAAAAATCAAAGCTACAAGGCAAATATTTGAAGAAAGATAAAGAGTTTTTACCTAGATGCATTGCGGTTGGTAACTGCCCGAATGATATTGATAAAGTTCAGATGTGACGACCCGGAATTTTTAAGCCTTTAAATCGGAATATTTAATTGATTTTGAATATTCAATAGAGTAATTTTAACTTGAATTACGAATATCACAATTCATTTGATAATTTAATTATTGAATTTAAATAAATTAAAATTGGATGAAATGTTGAATCCAGAATTTTAAGCCTATTAAAAATAATTTGAAAGCTTATAAATTTATATTGATAATACTGAGAATAATAGAATTTTAAAATTGAATCTAACACTGATTTATTCAGTTTTAAGAATATATCGTTTGAATTGAATTGAAAAATAGCCTTCCGAGGCACAGTCTCAGAATTAGACGAAACCAGTTCCGTTGCATCCGTAATGTTTTATTATTCTCGGATTTCAAATTTCGTAGCGTTGGAGTTGTTGTGTGAGCGTATGATATATAAACGCGTTGAAATTTATATCGATAATTCAATATAATAACTAGGTTCAAAAAGCTGTCTTTTCCATACGATCGAATTAGAACTCGAAACATTTTCCATTGCATTCGGGATAGAGGTATAACATTATAAACGCCTAGCGGCATGCCTCGATAGAAATTCGAAATTGTAAGCTACATTTATCGGAACGGTTTGAATTTGAATTTGAATTAAATATTTATACTAATCAAACCTTCAGCCGTATTCTTTCAGATCTAAACTTTTCGCTGTCGCTGCAGCCTTCTTTTGCAAGCCACTTTTTGATCGACATCACATCTTGTTCCCTTTCGTTTACTTTTATCACGCTTCCTGCTCACAACTCAAAGCCATGTCGAATGAAAAAAAATAGAGATCTCGTTCCTATTTCTTTTAGATATCTCATCCCCTTCCTTCACAAACGAGATCCCCTTCTTTAAAAAAAGATCGATCTATTCGTTTCAAAATAATAATGGCCGCACCCTCTCCTTCTTTTCAAACCCCCAATCCAGTTCGCGAAAAAAAAACAAAATATATAAAATCCTAATTGATCGAAGTCATCGCGACTGTGAGACTGGGAAGGGTCGAGCATCATTAAGCGTGTGGCTGCAATTTTGATTCTTGCGCATCGTCGTACGACGGCTGGGGTCAGGGGTTAATCGCGATCGATTGCGACGGGGACTTCGTTTTCGAGACCTACGGGGCTTGGCGCGGCAGCGATTTGGAAGCGCGACAGTTAGGTCGAATGAGGAGTCGAAGATTGAGGCAAGGCAAGCGAGGCTTGGGGTGATGGTTGCGTTGCTGAGAGTTGTTCCTGGTCGTGGAGCTCACGAGATTAATCGCAGATTTGGGAGCAGCGTGTTGAAAGGAGGGTTCGAGTTTTTGGCGAGGGTTGCATTCGATTGGGTCGCTCGCGCGAGCGACGTGGGTGAAGGGATCGAGGTCGATGTTTTGGGATGCTGCGATTTGGGTCGAGGGGGATGGCCTGGGTTCGTTCCAGTAAGGTATTGGTTTAAATTTGAAATAAAAATAATTATATTGCAGTAGGATGTTGAAACAGTTAAGAGATATTTGGAAGTATTTTATTAAAGGGAATTTGTCTTTAAAAATTTAGTTGGAAATTTAATTGTTCTAAATAAAATTTTGGGTTGTTTGATGTAAATCTTTTATAGGAAATTTTTCGATTTATAGGATGATAATATAAAAAAGGATTATCAAATTTTATAGTTTACTGTAATAAGATAATTTTGTTTTAATATACAAGTTAAAAAGGAGATATATTTTATAAGACTTTATAAAAAAAAAAATGTATATATAAGATTCAAAGCATGGAATATGCATATACATAAGATTTGGCATATATAATTTATTTTTATATCAATTTGGATGGGAAATTATTGGTTTAAACTAAATTATTAATTGATAAAAATATTTTTATTTAAAAAGGAAATTAAGTTAAAATTAAACTATTAGTTTAAAGAAACATTTGTTGATTTAAATTTAAATGAATAAATAATAATAAATTGTTTGATCAATTCAAGTATTAATAAAATCCTATAATGTTTATTTAAGGTCAAAAATCTGGAAATCCAAGACAATATTGAAGTGGATTGCAAACTAAATCAAAGGTGAGTTAATCCCACTCAGTTTAAATTTAAATTTATATGATTAAATTTAAATAATTGATTGTATGGTTGAATTGAGTGATATGATATAGTATAGTATAATTTGAAGTTGGCATATTATGTGATGCTAACGTCTGTGGATGCAGGGAAAACAGGTTGGAGGGATCCAACTGGACCCCTCAACTTTTATTTAAATTATTTAATATTCTCTATTCTGATGATTTGATATTCTATAATGAATTATGTGGAAGTATTGAATGCTATGGCTTGGTTGATATAATGGGTATAATGAATTACCAAAAATATAAATTTGATTTTTGAAATGAAAATAAAAGAAGTGTAAGTGAAATAATTATAGAATAAATATAAGAATGACTTGGAAAAGAAATAAAGTGACTTTAAAATTCTAGTAAATGAATCCTGAGAATGGAAAGGAAAATTTGAATAAACAGAAAGTTAATGAATTTTAAAATGCAGTATTATTAATTAAAAGAACAAACATTTATCTAGAATTTAAGATTTTAATTATTGAAAGTGTAACGACTCAGGTATTTTCAACCATTCGCATCCATTATAAGTGTATAGGTAGACACTCATGCCGGAATTGGATTGCTCAAAATACCGCGTTGTAAATAAAAATTTGGCAAATCTCAGAATATATAGTAATAAA
The DNA here is from genome assembly GCA_030765085.1 of Allium cepa. Classification (NCBI taxonomy): domain Eukaryota; kingdom Viridiplantae; phylum Streptophyta; class Magnoliopsida; order Asparagales; family Amaryllidaceae; genus Allium; species Allium cepa. The sequence goes on from CM060939.1 coordinate 927,656,221, forward strand.
AATCACAGATCACAGACACAAAGTATATAAAAATGCAACGGAAGAAAAAGAGATAGTAGTTCATGAAGCTACTATATAAATATGAGTTACATCAGTGTTACATAAGATACAACAGAAGAGTAACAGGGTACATCAGGTACAAATCAGATACATCACTGAACCACTGGATACTGAAACAAAATAGATGGCTGGATCTTCAAGGAAAGCTCCAACGCCGAAGGTGAATCTTGAATGCTAACTCAATCAATCTGATCCGAGCGTAAAGCAAAACACAAAACCCTCGAGTCAGGACATAAATACTTATAAACTGTAAATCAACTCAAGTGAACAGTAACAAAATGCATCAGTAACTTAAAGGATGCTTGGGACCGCCCATCCTCTAAAGATCCTTTAAACTATTTACTATGTAGTAATATACGCCATATACGGTAGTGTCTAATCAGTAAAGTATAATCATATAGAAAATAGCGTTAAGGGGATGGTGAACCTTAACGCGGTCGGATCTTTAAAACCAAAATCGTAGTGGGCTCGATATAAGGATATGACACGGCACGCGAGACAATGCCAGGGTGGATACACCGTTTGCGCTCCCGGACCGATGGTGACGGCAAGCCAGCAGCTTCCGCCCACCTCGAACAATACCCCCGAATCAAAATGGCGCCACCGAATCGAATCACAACAGTAATAGAATGGTTTCCGATGGAGCATGCTCGATGAAAGGGTGTGACCCTTTGTGTAGCCCGGTATAGCTCCTGTTTTAGTCATATATGCCAACTCACGGGAGTTGGGTCCACGTAATATACCTCGAGAACGTCGCCACCATCCTACTTCATTCTGGAATCTCCACCGCGTAACGGTTGTTAAAGTGGTTTTTGGTATTGGCCGGCTATAAGACAATATCCGATCCCGGTCTCTTTAACAACCCATCGTTATTATAACCCGTAGTTATAACTTTAAAAATATTTTATACTTCAAAATAAAATATCCTTTTCAATCCAAATCTTTATCAAAATAAAGATTAAATCATGTCCAAAACCATTTCAATATATCATCGTAAAATATCTTTCAATTCAAATATTTATCAAAATAAATATCAAGTCATTTCTAACCATTTCAATATATTAAATTTTCATACCCTTTCAACACTACCTTTCAGTTCCAAAATATCATATCTTTCAGAACTTCTTTTTAAATCATGTTAATATTAAAATGTCCTATCTTTCAAACTCCGTTTTTCAAATCATTTAATATCAAAAATATCATATCTTTCAAAACTTCGTTTCAAATCATTTTAATATATCAAAATATCATATCCTTTCAAAACTTCATTTTCAAATCATTTTAATATATCAAAATATCGTATCTTTTCAAAACTTCATTCATTTCAAATCATTATTCATTTTATTCAGTCTAAAATACCATTTTAATTCATATTTTAAAATAGTTTATATTCCAAAAATTCTTTTTTTTTCATTTCAATGAAGTTATTATGCTTAATAATTAAATTATTAAATTTTCAAAAATTTCAACTCCCAAAGTTCATTTATTCATTTAAGTTTATCAAAACAGTGAAAATTCACTTTTCGCATCATTTAGAAAACTCTACAGAAAGTTACATTCAAAACAGTTCAATTTAACAAAAGACAACGTTTAAAAATGTTGTAATAGAGTTTTCTTAAATTTCAAATAAACTTAGTTAAATTCAAAAATTATAGTACTTACAATAATTTCTATAATAGTTTTTTTCAATAGCTTTTTTTTTTAGTTCATTATCATCAACTACAGTATTTACAATTGCTGTAATATCATTTACATTGTAATTAATATCATTTCAAAAATGCAGTCAATTAACTTCAAATATTCAATAAAACTTCTCAACCAGTTATATTTTTATTAAAACATTTTTAACTTATAAAGCCATACATTTTCACATTTATAACATCATTTAATTTTCCTCAAGTTCATGATTTTACAGGGTTAAATTTCCATTCAAAAATCAAGATTTAATAATAATCCACTTATTAAAATGCAATGTTCAATTTTAAAATCCATTACATTAAATTTCAACTTAACACTTAAGTTCAAATTCTCAAATATAACTTAGTTTTATTTTTATTTGCTTAACTAAAGTTCACTTTACGTCAATTTCATAAATTTCCAATTCTAGTTATATTTCAAAGTTTCAACTTAAAATATTTATTCATTTCACATTTCAACTTTATTAAAAAATCATAAATATGATAAAAATCATTTTAAATTCATTTAAATTCAAATTATCATAAATTTATCATAATTTCATACTCAATTAAATTTCCAATTAAAATTAAATCAAAATTTCCAAAATAACTTACGTTCAAAATTTCTAACTTTTTCATTAATTCATTTCACTTACAATTATTCAGAAAATCAATAATATTTTACAAAAAATTTATTTTTATTAAATTTCAAATCAAAATATTATAATAATTAAATTTCTAAGATATTTTAAAATTTTTAGAAAAGCATATTTTAACTACGGGCCTGTATAAAATTTTCTACGCTAGGTAAAGTGATACGGGTAATATATCATTTCAACCCGTAATTTACAAAGAAAAATACAGGTTTTATCATTTCAAACCCGCAATCCCAAGTCAAAATGAAAAATTTAAAACCATTCAGGCCTATCATTTCAGCCCATAACATTTTTTTCTAACAGGGAACTTGTAGTGTGATCATATGCAGAAATAATATAAACAAGGTCAATATCACAATATACAGTCATATATCAGATGTCAGGTGAAAATTAACAGTTTTAACATGGTAATAAACTGGTAATAAAATGGCATAGGATATCATATGATCATCATTAACTTGCATAAACATTTTTTATTACTAAACACTTGTCATCAATTCACTTTTCATAAGTATAAATGTCAGAGTGAGAAAGACTCACTTTTTCAAGCTGAAGATCAAAACAACAAACACAAGTGCGATTCCAAAAGCACGACAAGCACGATATAGCATGACTTTTGATTTGAATGAATGGAGAGCCTTGATATTTGTCTTGTAAACAATAACCAAAACAAGACAATATACACATAAATATTCAACGCAAAACAATGTTGAAACAATGAAAATACGAAGCAACAAAGAAATAGATTACTTGACCTTGCTTTAACCATTCAAATGCTTGGCCTAGGAGGTTCTTAGGTTCAGCCATGATGATGATATAGCTCAGGTTTGGCACCATAACTCACGGCTAGAAGGAGTATGGAGTGGTAGGGCTATAACATGAAGCATACAATTAATCAAGGCAACATATATGAAGTTTTTGAGCACAACAAGGCTCGGCATTGGGTCAAGTGGGGCTTGGCCATACTTGTACAGGTTTGGACAGTAGATGGAGGGGTGTGGGAAGGTCTGGAAAAGGTGGTGGTGGGGCCTATGGTGGTGGCCAAGGTGGTGGATGAAGATATGAAGTGATAGGGTGGCTATCATGAATGTTTCAAGGCTTTATGCATTGTTTTTGTGGATTTTTGGTTCATGGAGTCTTGGCCATGTCAATTTCAGATCTGGACAGAGGCTAAGATGAAGTGTAGTGGTGGTAGAAAGGTGGTGGTCGTGGCTAGAGGTGGTGGCCATGGTAAGTATGAAGGTGGTGAAGTAATAGTGGTGGCTAGTGCATTGTTTTGGACATTATTTGCAATTTTGTGGAGTTTTGTCACCAAGGGAGGTGTGGCCATGGATGGATCTGAAATGATGGCTGGAGATGATGTCAAGGAAGAGTGGTAGGGGATGGTGGAGAGTATGGTGGTGATGGTGGGTGGTAGAGACCAATCCAGAAAGCATAGAAAACTAAGCAAAATACATAGAAAATGAGAAGAAAAAGGTAGAAAAAAGATGTAGCCATTACCAGATTTTTTTCTCAAGATCGAGGCCATGATTTTTAGGGTTTTGGAGCTTGAAAATTCATGAATAATATGAGGGAGTCGGCTGCCAAGGATGAGGAAAGGAATGGCTAAGATAAATTGATGTATTAATTGCAAAAAGAAACGGATAAAACGTCTTTACGTTTCAGGCTTTTAAGATCTCTTAACTTTCTAAACCTTTTGCATTTCTTTTTAATTTTATAAAAACAAAATAAACTCAAAAATGTTATTTAAAACCGAAACTAAGTAAGAATAAAATAAAATAAATAATTTATTTTAAGTAAAATAGAAAAAGAAAATAAGAAATTGCTTAAAAATAGCAACCCTGACATAAAAATTACAAGAAGATCTCCAATGACTTTGGAAAAATTTATTACTTCACAAAAAAATATTTTAACACAAAATTTGAATTAAAAATGGTTTTAAAACATTTTCAAGGTAAAATAATAATTTAATTTTTATTAAATAGAAAGTTAAATAAAGAAAAATGCAGTAAATACCAACTGGGCTTTATAAATTGAAATAAATTCAAATAAACTTTAGAAAAATTATATTATCATTTTAAAAATACTTAAACGTCAAAATATACATAATATAACATATTATCACATATTAAAATAAAATATAACAAAGAAGAAGTAATTTATACAATTTAAAATAGTTATTGTAAATAACCCTATATACGCACAATATTGTAAAGGGTATAACTTTCACAATTTACATCCAAATTCAACGAAACGAAAAGTGGTGTTCTTATAATTTTATGTACTTTCATAATAAAAGAAAAAAATTAAATTTTTAAAATTTTAAAATTTTAAGTTTAAAGTCACAGTTTGACTATTTTGACCAAAATCAGCATTTCAGGCAAATATTCAACTTACACAAGTTTGGAATTATAACTCATAAAAAGTCAAGATTATGTTTAAATAATAAATTTAATCATTTCAAATAAGTAAAATAAGTTTTTAAATCAAAATCTTACATTAAAAATAATTAAAATATACAATAAAATAATTACAAAATACAGGGTTGTTACACTCTCCCCCACTCAAAACTTTTCGTCCCCGAAAAGGAATGAGGTATGGAAGGGCACAGAAAAGATAGAGTGAAATAGGATTAAGATAAGATGATAAGAAGATTGAAGTTATACCTGATAACTGTTGTTATAGGTAAGTTTTACAAGGTAGAGGTGATCTTTCCAAGATCCTCCAGAATCAAGAACACAAGCACGAAAAAGGTGGATTCAAAATGATTACCAAAGGTCTATCAAAGATTATAGAAAGATTTCTAAACAGAAATATTATAGAAAGATGCCTATACCGGTCTATAGCAAGATAAGGATGATAAGGACAACCAAAAGATAGTTTGAAAAACAAAATAAGGAAATGAATTTGAAAGCATGGAGATTTCAACTTAAATAGAGAATAAATCTTTACACAAGTTAAATAAATCTTAACTATCTCAAATTTCATTATCTTATTATCCAATCATCTAAAATTAACCATTTTTAGAACCATGGGTTTGAAAAATAATCATTTATTACACTCACAATGTACTTAATAAATTTTATTCTTCTTTATTCCTAATCAAAATTAAATTTATTCCTCTCAATATATTTATCACTCATGTTAAATATATTTACACTTTTTTTTTATAATTACTCAAATTTTATTAATAAAATCTTTTTATATCGTATATTATCCAATTACATTTTTAACTTCTGAAATTTTGGTAATTTATATTTGAATGCAATTGTATTATACAAATAAAATTTCCGATTCAATCATTTCAAGCTTGATATTCATCCAAAAATTTGATTTTTTTTTTGGAATTATTTTTTAAAAATATTAAATTTCCGATTTCTTCAAACCATTTAGAGATAAGTAATAATATATATACATAGATAATATGTCAAATCAAATTTCAATCATATATATATATATATATATATTATAAATCAAGTCATATTTTAGAAATTCAAATCAATTTAATTTCCCAAAACAAAGCTGTAGCAAGACTACAGAACAATCTCCTAACTTCGAAACTCGAAAATGAACGTCGATGATGTCGCGATCATCACCGAAGTTATTTTCCAGCGACAAAGAGAAGAGCACTAATTTTAAACCTTTAAAATTCTTTGAAAACAAATTCTATTCAAAATACTTTAAATAATATAACCTTTTAAAACTTTAAACCAAAGTTCGAAATAATCGAAATTCAAATCCTCAAATTCTTGTTTTAAATTCATTTCAGTTCCCAAATAAATTTATAAACAAATATTTACAGATCTATTTGTGGAACAATAAATGATAAATCAAGTATTATCATTTCAAATTATCAATTTAAATCATTTCATTAATTCCATAAATTTACTTATATATCAAAATTTATTTCATTAACCAATTTTTTTTAAAATATATTGTGTCCGTTTGTTCTGTCAAAGTGTTTTGGAAATCTTATCGATAGCGCTGATCAGACGTATCGATCAGAAACCCAACTCAACATCAACAACTCAAACAACACAATATATAAAACATTTTAATTTTAAATACTAGTTTACAAATACACTATACATGAATAGATTTTCAAAGAAGGGTAGAGATTCAAATTTTTGATTAACACAAATCAAAGGAGATTATGATTTAAAAATAAGTTGGAAACAAGGATGACATGATTAAATAACATAATAGGAAGATGGATAAGCTTATATAAATCACGGGCAACCTTAACCGGGTCAACCGTGAAATGTGGATTTTTCTATGGTAAATCTACATTCGATCTCAAGAGTTAGAGTTTGGAATAACAAAAGATATTAGCATCTAAACCAAAGATAGATAAGAATCTCTGGTGAATCGATGCTAATTGTAAAGGAGTTTTCCCCTTTTTCAATTCAATTTGAAATTGGCGTAACCACCTACTCACTAGAAAGATCATTCGAAGCGGAGTTATGGAATGCTCCAGAGTCAAAAGAAGATGAATAGTGAGGGATACGAATGGATTTTGGAACCGTAGGGAATGTTCCAAAATTCAAAGGAATCGAGTCAAAAGGGAGAGATTCAAACTCGAATGAAAGTGATTCTGTAAATACATTCACTCCATATGCTGAGTTTTGCCTAGAGCTACCAAAGCTCTGATACCAACTGTAACGACTCAGGTATTTTCAACCATTCGCATCCATTATAAGGGTATAGGTAGACACTCATGCCGGAATTGGATTGCTCAAAATACCACGTTGTAAATAAAAATTTGGCAAATCTCAGAAAATACCGTAAACAAAAATCACAGATCACAGACACAGAGTATATAAAAATGCAACGGAAGAAAAAGAGATAATAGTTCATGAAGCTACTATATAAATATGAGATACATAAGAGTTACATAAGATACAACAGAAGAGTAACAGGATACATTAGGTACAAATCAGATACATCACTGAACCACTGGATACTGAAACAAAATAGATGGCTGGATCTTCAAGGAAAGCTCCAACGCCGAAGGTGAATCTTGAATGCTAACTCAATCAATCTGACCCGAGCGTAAAGCAAAACACAAAACCCTCGAGTCAGGACATAAATACTTATAAACTGTAAATCAACTCAAGTGAACAGTAACAAAATGCATCAGTAACTTAAAGGATGCTTGGGACCACCCATCCTCTAAGGATCCGTTAAACTATTTACTATGTAGTAATATACGCTATATACGGTAGCGTCTAATCAGTAAAGTATAATCATATAGAAAATAGCGTTAAGGGGATGGTAAACCTTAACGCGGTCGGATCTTTAAAACCAAAATCGTAGTGGGCTCGAGATAAGGATATGACACGGCACGCGAGGCAATGCCAGGGTGGATACACCGTTTGCACTCCCAGACCGGTGGTGACGGCAAGCCAGCAGCTTCCGCCCACCATGAACAATACCACCGAATCAAAATGGCGCCACCGAATCGAATCACAACAGTAATAGAATGGTTTTCGATGGAGCATGCTCGATGAAAGTGTGCGACCCTTTGTGTAGCCCGGTATAGCTCCTGTTTTAGTCATATATGCCAACTCACGGGAGTTGGGTCCACGTAATATACCTCGAGAACGTCGCCACCATCCTACTTCATTCTGGAATCTCCACCGCGTACACGGTTGTTAAAGTGGTTTTCGGTATTGGCCGGCTATAAGACAATATCCGATCCCGGTCTCTTTAACAACCCATCGTTATTATAACCCGTAGTTATAACTTTAAAAATATTTTATACTTCAAAATAAAATATCCTTTTCAATCCAAATCTTTATCAAAATAAAGATTAAATCATTTCCAAAACCATCTCAATATATCATCGTAAAATATCTTTCAATTCAAATATTTATCAAAATAAATATCAAGTCATTTCTAACCATTTCAATATATTAAATTTTCATACCCTTTCAACACTACCTTTCAGGTCCAAAATATCATATCTTTCAGAACTTCTTTTTAAATCATGTTAGTATCAAAATGTCATATCTTTCAAACTCCGTTTTTCAAATCATTTAATATCAAAAATATCATATCTTTCAAAACTTCGTTTCAAATCATTTTAATATATCAAAATATCATATCCTTTCAAAACTTCATTTTCAAATCATTTTAATATATCAAAATATCGTATCTTTTCAAAACTTCATTCATTTCAAATCATTATTCATTTTATTCAGTCTAAAATACCATTTTAATTCATATTTTAAAACAGTTTATATTCCAAAAATTCTTTTTTTTTCATTTCAATGAAGCTATTATGCTTAATAATTAAATTATTAAATTTCCAAAAATTTCAACTCCCAAAGTTCATTTATTCACTTAAGTTTATCAAAACAGTGAAAATTCACTTTTCACATCATTTAGAAAACTTTACGGAAAGTTACATTCAAAACAGTTCAATTTAACAAAAGACAACGTTTAAAAATGTTGTAATAGAGTTTTCTTAAATTTCAAATAAACTTAGTTAAATTCAAAAATCATAGTACTTACAACAATTTCTATAATAGTTTTTTTCAATAGCTTTTTTTTAGTTCATTGTCATCAACTACAGTATTTACAATTGCTGTAATATCATTTACATTGTAATTAATATCATTTCAAAAATGCAGTCAATTAACTTCAAATATTCAATAAAATCTCTCAACCAGTTATATTTTTATTAAAACATTTTTAACTTATAAAGCCATACATTTTCACATTTATAACATCATTTAATTTTCCACAAGTTCATGATTTTACAGGGTTAAATTTCCATTCAAAAATCAAGATTTAATAATAATCCACTTATTAAAATGCAATGTTCAATTTTAAAATCCATTACATTAAATTTCAACTTAACACTTAAGTTCAAATTCTCAAATATAACTTAGTTTTATTTTTATTTGCTTAACTAAAACTTCACTTTACGTCAATTTCATAAATTTCCAATTCTAGTTATATTTCAAAGTTTCAACTTAAAATATTTATTCATTTCACATTTCAAATTTATTAAAAAGTCATAAATATGATAAAAATCATTTTAAATTCATTTAAATTCAAATTATCATAAATTTATCATAATTTCATACTCAATTAAATTTCCAATTAAAATTAAATCAAAATTTCCAAAATAACTTACGTTCAAAATTTCTAACTTTTTCATTAATTCATTTCACTTACAATTATTCAGAAAATCAATAATATTTTACAAAAAATTTATTTTTATTAAATTTCAAATCAAAATATTATAATAATTAAATTTCTAAAATATTTTAAAATTTTTAGAAAAGCATATTTTAACTACGGGCCAATATAAAATTTTCTACGCTAGGTAAAGTGATACGGGTAATATATCATTTCAACCCGTAATTTACAAAGAAAAATCCGGGTTTTATCAGTTCAAACACGCAATTCCAAGTCAAAATGAAAAATTTAAAACCATTCAGGCCTATCATTTCAGCCCATAACATTTTTTTTCTAACAGGGAACTTGCAGTGTGATCATATGCAGAAATAATATAAACAAGGTCAATATCTTAATATACGGTCATATATCAGATGTTAGGTGAAAATTAACAGTTTTAACATGCTAATAATATGGTAATAACATGGCATAGCATATCATATGATCATCATTAACTTGCATAAACATTTATTATTACTAAACACTTGTCATCAATTCACTTTTCATAAGTATAAATGTCAGAGTGAGAAAGACTCACTTTTTCAAGCTGAAGATCAAAACAACAAACACAAGTGCGATTCCAAAAGCACGACAAGCACGATATAGCATGACTTTTGATTTGAATGAATGGAGAGTCTTGATATTTGTCTTGTAAACAATAACCAAAACAAGACAATATACACATAAATATTCAACGCAAAACAATGTTGAAACAATGAAAATACGAAGCAACAAAGGAATAGATTACTTGACCTTGCTTTAACCATTCAAATGCTTGGCCTAGGAGGTTCTTGGGTTCAGCCATAATGATGATATAGCTCAGCTTTGGCACCATAACTCACGGCTAGAAGGAGTATGGAGTGGTAGGGTTATAACATGAAGCATACAATTGATCAAGGCAACATATATGAAGTTTTTGAGCACAACAAGGCTCGGCCTTGGGTCAAATGGGGCTTGGCCATACTTGTACAGGTTTGGACAGTAGATGGAGGGGTGTGGGGAGGTCTGGAAAAGGTGGTGGTGGGGCCTATGGTGGTGGCCAAGGTGGTGGATGAAGATATGAAGTGATAGGGTGGCTATCATGAATGTTTCAAGGCTTTATGCATTGTTTTTGTGGATTTTTGGTTCATGGAGTCTTGGCCATGTCAATTTCAGATCTGGACAAAGGCTAAGATGAAGTGTAGTGGTGGTAGCAAGGTGGTGGTCGTGGCTAGAGGTGGTGGCCATGGTGAAGTAATAGTGGTGGCTAGTGCATTGTTTTGGATATTATTTGCAATTTTGTGGAGTTTTGTCACCAAGGGAGGTGTGGCCATGGATGGATCTGAAATGATGGATGGAGATGATGTTAAGGAAGAGTGGTAGGTGATGGTGGAGAGTATGGTGGTGATGGTGGGTGGTAGAGACCAATCCAGAAAGCATAGAAAACTAGGCAAAATACATAGAAAATGAGAAGAAACAGGTAGAAAAAAGATGTAGCCATTACCAGATTTTTTTCTCAAGATGGAGGCCATGATTTTTAGGGTTTTTGAGCTTGAAAATTCGTGAATAATATGAGCGAGTCAGCTGCAAAGGATGAGGGAAGGAATGGCTAAGATAAATTGATGTATTAATTGCAAAAAGAAACGGATAAAACGTCTTTACGTTTCAGGCTTTTAAGATCTCTTAACTTTCTAAACCTTTTGCATTTCCTTTTCTTTTTAATTTTATAAAAACAAAATAAACTCAGAATGTTATTTAAAACCGAAACTAAGTAAGAATAAAATAAAATAAATAATTTATTTTAAGTAAAATAGAAGAAGGAAATAAGAAATTTCTTAAAAATAGCAACCCTGACATAAAAATTACAAGAAGATCTCCAATGACTTTGGAAAAATTTATTACTTCACAAAAAAAATATTTTAACACAAAATTTGTATTAAAAATGGTTTTAAAATATATTCAAGGTAAAATAATAATTTAATTTTTATTAAATAGAAAGTTAAATAAAGAAAAATGCAGTAAATACCAACTAGGCTTTATAAATTGAAATAAATTCAAATAAACTTTAGAAAAATTATATTATCATTTTAAAAATATTTAAAAGTCAAAATATACATAATATAACATATTATCACATATTAAAATAAAATATAAAAAAGAAGAAGTAATTTATACAATTTAAAATAGTCATTGTAAATAACCCTATATACGCACAATATTGTAAAGGGTATAACTTTCACAATTTACATCCAAATTCAACGAAACGAAAAGTGGTGTTCTTATAATTTTATGTACTTTCATAATAAAAGAAAAAAAAATTAAAATTTTAAACTTTTAAAATTTTAAGTTGAAACTCACAGTTTGACTATTTTGACCAAAATTAGCATTTCACGCAAATATTCAACTTACACAAGTTTGGAATTATAACTCATAAAAATTCAAGATTATATTTAAATAATAAATTTAATGATTTCAAATAAGTAAAATAAATTTTTAAGCCAAAATCTTACATTAAAAATAATTAAAATATACAATAAAATAATTACAAAATACAAGGTTGTTACAGAAAGAGTAAAGAAGAAATTGAAAAAAAAATAACAATAAAGTCCATAACTACTGAATTTGGAAATGAACTGATAAGTAAAAGATTTATTTCAAATAAAATAAATTGAAAATCAATTCGGGGAAAATTGATTTAAGTGATTGAAGTTGGAATTTTTCTCTGGATAGCCAAGTACATGTTTTTAAAAGTAAATTTTTAAATATAAATTAAATGTTTTAAAGTTGTTTTTTTAAAGAAAGCAAGTTTGTAGAATTTATTGTTTCTAACATTTAAAGTCTAAAGTAAGTATTTTTCCTTTAATCTATTTTAGCAGAATTTATTAAGAAGTAACATAGTATTTTGTTTTTAAAAGAAGAAATCTAGTTTTATATTTTATTAAGTAACTTTATTTTCAAATGTTTATATAGTATGTATTTTTAGTAAGTTATTGAAGTAGTCTTAACTTGAATGTTTTAAAGTAAATTCCAAAATAAGTATTTTATTTTAATCTATTATCATAATAATTATTTAAAGAATGATTTGGTATTTTGTTTAAGGAAGAAAATCTAATGTATAGTTATAAGGTAATCTTATTTTAATTATTTCTAGTGTATTATTTTAAATCGAGTACTAAAGTAAACTTCTAAATTAAAAGTTAAACATATTTTACAATAAGTGATTTAAAATTTATTTTGGGAATCTATAATCTTGTGCTTGGTGATTCCTGTGGAAATAGAAATACTTGAAATTTATTCTGAGAAAGGCAGATAGTTTGAAAACTGTTTTCAAAGGAATATGAAAAGTGAAAATATGTCTTGTGAAGATACTTTTGAGATAAATAAATAATTTGGGAAATTATTTATTGTTCGATGGATGTTTGTGAATATTAATTGATAGTTAAATCACCGACTATCAATATGGGCCAAATGTGTTGATCGTTTCGAAGAGACCGACATCGGGATTTATTTCTCGAAAACCACTTCGATCCGGTTTGTACGTTTCGTGGAAACGATTTTGAATTCGAAGATGGAGCAGTGAAGTGCAAGGGCTAGTCGTTACTAATCCCGAGGATATTTCCAAAATGGATGTAGTTGGAATAGTGTCTTCGGTTCCGTTCGAACCCGGGACGGACTCTTGTATGGATGTGTGCTTACGAAAACATCGTCAGGGGGGCGATGGGCATTCTAAGGGATATCTAAAAAGGTAACGCTTAGCCTCTAGCCTCATCAAATGGGAATGGCTGAAAATCAGGGGTTATGCAGCAAGGCTTTGTGGATAGCCCCCACTGGAGGGTGAGGTCATCCCTGCCTAGTTGTCCCATTTATTTCGGCTTAGTTGGCGGTTGCTAATCCCAACCGTGGGGTGATCTTGCTCGGGACTGTCCAGTAAGGGATGGTTCGGGTCTTGTGTTGTAGGGGAGTTAGGGTGGCCCCTTGGTACGCTGATCTAGACCAGGTACTGTGACAGGTGGTATCCCAGTACCTAGCTGTGACGCCCCACCTCTATACCCACGCTAGCCAAGGACACTAAAAGGTAATGCCGTCAACTAACACGGAGAATAAGACTGGTTGGGAGCGACCATCTATAGCCTTGCTCTAATTATCTATTGAATACATCGACAATAAACATACCAACCAGGTCGACATACCCAATGAATACTTAAAACAAAACCATAGGTGGTTGGATCTATCAGAACATAATATAATAACTCAAATGTAATATACATCACTGAACAGTAAATCATCATATACACATATACAGATACATAACAGAGTTATAAAATAATACATATCAAGTGGTATAGCAAACCACCATATACAGATGAATCCAAAAGAATACATATATCAGAGTTACAACAAGATAGGACTACACAAAAAGCTATATCGAAAAGGAACAAGCTGAATAGTCCATTGCGGAAGCAAAATAGGCTAAGTCCAAAAGCACCTAACCTGAAACATCTCGGTCTGACCCAAGTATAAAATACACGGGTCAGTCTAGCTAAACATATCAGTTAGATAAACTGAACAACAATAAACCTGCAAGGTTACAATGTATAACAAATATCTCTAAAAGAGATAACACAATCATCTAACAAAAAGATGAAACATATGATAACAAGCCTCATATCATCGGCAACTCATAGAAACAAAGGATAAGAATATCCCAAAACAAGCCAAAAGGCAAATAACAAATACCCATAAGGTATACAAGTTCCACAAGGTAAACGCTACTCATCATGCGGCTCAAAAAGACCAACACCGAAGGGCGATACCAAGGGAATATACATATCAATGAAACATCATAAAATTGCTCGAGCTCGGTACTGTATAAACAAGGATCCATGAGCCCGAAGACTCCAAACCCAATATCACTCGAGCGACTCATATAGACCTAACTCCGAAAGCGTTACAATAGGGCAACCCAATATCACTCATGCGGCTCATAACGACCAACATAGAAACCGATACTATAGGGCAACAAACCCGAAGGCACAAACCCGAAGGCAACAAATCGTAGTGGTGAAGGTCAGAGACCCAGTACTGGACACCACTAACTGGCGGAATGTGTCACAACTCTCGAAAAGGAATCCGAAAAGTGTTAACGTATGTCCCATAAGCACTCGTTCGCACTAAACGGTTTGCTATCCGTCAGCCACTTTCACACTCAAAGCAATACAAAGTTTACCTCATATCATCGATAAACCAAACCCGAAGGATAAAACGATCAATTGAATAGGTCGGGGATTAATCGGAAGGATAAACGCACAGATTCATGGTCCGTGTTTTGCCCAACCATTTAATCACCCTTCCACTTCGCTCGAAGTGCGAAATTGTACGTGTAGTTTAAATAGAATTTATAAATCGGAGAAGCGAACTTTTAATACAATTTGAAGAAATAATTTATAAAAACCCGTGAATGAATTCAAAAAGGAATTATCAAGGTCAAATACGCATAAGCAACTAATTGGAATTAATATGCATCGATTAAATTTGGAAAATTAAACGAACGAGGCAAATTGGCCAAAAACAGCATATTCAGACGTCTGAAAGAAGGGATTCAGACGTCTGAATCTGGAAATCAATTTGTTTTCCAAGACCGAATCCAGACGTCTGAATCCTAACATCCAGACGTCTGAAATAGGCAATATTTTGCCTATTTCCTTTCTGGTCGAAATTTAGCCAACTCAGACGTCTGGAATATAAATTCAGACGTCTGAATCTGGAAATAAATTTCTTCCCAAGAACAATATTCAGACGTCTGAAATAGGCATTTCAGATTTCTGAAACCTAATGGTCAGGCAATTCCTGAACCCAGGCCAACTATGGCCAAGCAAATCGAAAGCAATTGGATGCGTGTTGATTATGGGCTTGCGTTAAACGACTACCCAACCTTAACAACACCTCCAAACACTCCGAACAACATAAACACCAACCATAAAAGGTTTTTCATAGATTCGGCTTCAAAAATCATAATTTGGCAATTTCACCGAATCAACCCAAATCAAAAGCAAAAGAACATATGAACAATTGTTAGGAATTCATGCCTAACATCAATGATATCAAAAGAAGTAGATGTGAGTTCAAAACTCACCTTTTATCACAAAACCAAGAAGAAGGAGCTCAAACACAAGAAGGAGATTAGCCACTCTTCACTTTAACTCTACAAGCTTCAATCTAAGAATAAAACACATATTTCCTAAGTTTAGGTTTAGGAAATTTCTGAGATTGAAGAGAGAAAGAGATAGAGAAGATAAAGAGGAGCATACCTATGTCTTCTCTTTGATATTGGAGCAAGAAATCAAGTTACAAGAGGAAACTAGGGCTAGCAATTTCTATTTCTCTTTTCCTTCCACCATTTTCAGTTGAAGCTTGAGTTTAATAAATGAGAATGAGTGAATGGAAGGAGAGAAAGGGCTGAGTTGGTTTAAAGAACAGTTTGGGTGAAACCCAAACCCAAAAGCCCACTTAGCAAATAGAAAAATTCGACTTACTCCAAACATATCAAAGCTTACACTCAAAAAGATCGCAAACGCCATTTTGGAATCAATGGAAATGGTTTCGAGTCCCAATTCGGCCGTTTGCAAAAAGTGACATTTCGGACCTAAATCCGACTAACGACGCTATATTTAAATAAAACATTTAAATATAAAATCGTTAAATATGCGGGTTGTTACAGATCTCCCCTCCTTACAAAATTGCGTCCCCGCAATTCCCAAAGACGATATTTGTAACAACTACATACATACAACATTCAAAAGAAAAGAAAATAAGCTCGAAATGAAAAGACATACTCACCGTTTCTAAACAAAGATTGAAAACCCGGATAAGATCGCTCGATATACTCTCTGGTTTCCCAAGTACAGTCATTGGGATTAGCGGACCATTGAACTTTAACGAGCGGTACGTCCTTGTTCCGAAGGTGTCGCACCTCCGTTTCAAGTACGCGAATAGGTTGTTGTACAATAGATAAGTCCTGTGAGACCTCAAGCTCTTGCAATTCAGGAGAATCAATAACAGAATCCGACTCCCGAAGACACTTCCGAAGTTGAGAGACATGAAACACGTCATGAATGCCAATTAAATGAGCAGGAAGTGAAACTCTACAAGACGTAGGTGATCCTCCCAACAACCACCAAAAATCAAAAAAAAATTCAAATACGGAGAAGATCTTCCAAGATATGATTCACCCGTTTAGTCTGTCCGTCAGACTGCGGATGATAAGCTGAACAAAAATTAAGCGTTGTTCCCAAAGCTTGCTGAAGACTCTGCCAAAAATGACTCGTGAAGAAAGAATCACGGTCACTCACAATAGAATTAGGAACACCGTGAAGTCTCACGATTTCCTTGACATATAAATTAGCAAAATGCGAAGCAGACCTATTAGACTTAATAGGAATAAAATGAGCAGACTTTGTGAGGCGATCGACAATAACCCAATGCTAGAATGGCCTGATATCGAATGAGGTAGGCCGTCAATGAAATCCATAGAAATCTGATCTCATTTCCACAATGGAATCTCTAGGGGCTGAAGAAGACCAGAAGGATGCTGATGTTCGGCCTTAAAACACTGACAAGTTATGTAATTACTCACATAACCCCACATTGCGCTTCATGCCTTCCCAATAATAAAGACGATGTATATCGGCATACATCTTACTACTACCAGGATGAATGGTATACTTAGAACTCTGACAATCATCAAGAATGTCATGCCTAAGTGCAAAATCAGAAGGCACAAAAAGATGGTTCTTCTTACGAAGACACCCACGAGAATCAATGCTGAAATCCCGCAACACCTCATCACAGGATCCAGACTCACAAAGCTGAACAAGATGCGACAAATCAGGATCACGCCGTTGGGCATCGGCAATACGATCCAATAAAATGATTCGAGCTCCCAAACTAAATAATAGAATAGGAGAATCAGAAGATGAAGCTCGATCACGAATTTCACTAAAAGATAGAGTCTCAAGAATATCCCATTCGACAAGACTCATAGAAACAACAGCCGAATGTTTGCGACTAAGCGCATAAGCAACACATTACCCTTACTAGGGGTCCACCGGATATTAAAATCATAAGAGGCAAGAAACTTGAGCCAACGTTGTTGACACAAATTAAGTTCCCTGTGAGAAAATAAATATTTTAAAAATAAAATTTACGATCGAGGAGGAGAACAAATTTCTCCCCAAAAACCATGACGTCACACTAAAAGTGAAATCAATAGCCGTGAGTACTAGATCATAAGTGGCATATCTAGTCTCGGTAAGCTTTAATGGTTTTGAAACATAAGTGATAACACGTTCTCTTTTGCAAGGGAACGACATCCAAACCAATACGACTAGCTTTGGAACAAAAGATAAAGTCTTGGTTCCCTTCGAGAATCCCAAGAATAAGAGTATCGGAAAAGAGTTCTTTTAATTAATATTCTTTTTCGAAAAGCTAAAACTTCCAAAATTACAATTATCTTTATGTAATCATTTTTCTAAATTTTTTTTTAACCTTTTATAAGTCAATTTATTGTGTCAAATTGTCTCATCAAAGCGTTTAGGAGATCCCTATCGATCACGTTGATCAAGCGCATCGACCAGAATTCTTAAAGCACTCAATGGGCAATACAATCACAAAATCATCTTCTATACAATGAAAATGGCTCTTAAAAACTTTATGAATACTCTTTATTCGTTTCAAGAACAAAAATCCTACTTATAAATATCTTATGAAAAAGATTTGCAAAATTTTAAATTGCTAATTTCATCCAAAATCAATAAATACAAAAAGGGAATCATCGAGATATTCGTAAAAGACTCGATTCATAAAATGGATGAAATGGGCTAGACAAATTGAATGACATAATAAATCATTCATAAGAATCACAACGAGCGCGGAATGCGGTAAGTGGAGTGCTAACCTCCGCAACTCGTAGCCAAATGAAAACTGGTGGCAAGGTCGAGTTGACAAAGGCCTTAACACCACTCAAAAGAATGCTTGGGTGATAATCCTAAGACAAGACCAAAAATACTAGAATATTCTCAAACTACATGAATGAGAGAAACAACACCCTCCTCATCATGAGGGCTTGAAGAATAAAATGATGCCATCAAATTGGAATCGAAATCACAAAGAAAATAGAAATCTGTTTAACAGATTGAAAATGTCGAGGATGAATATTCCACTCGGGATATAGGATATGGCTTCATAATAATTAAGTCAATCCTTTAAAAATATCAATTCCGAAGCCTAAATAACGCATAACATGCAAATTGGCTCGGAAAGAAAAACCACATAAAACAACCTCGACATCAATACAAGCAATTTGAGCATTGCAGATCCACCAATTCGGATTCGCAATCCTCAAAGAAGTAACCATACAAGTAACATCCAAAGACAAAGAGCTTCTTCGATACGAAAGAATGTGAAGCCCCCGTATCGAAGAGAACTCGAATACAATAGCCAAGAAATAAAATAGAACCTTCAGAAGCATCCGCTATATTTAGCTTTCCTGACAGAAGATTACTCGGAGCAATAGGACAAGTGGAACTACGATGGCCTTCCTTCTTGCAGTAGCGGCAGAAGAGAGGCTTAGGACAAGCTCGAATCATATGATCAGATGAACCACAATTGAAACACATCCTAATGGAAGGTGTTCCAGCAGACTGAGACTCAGTTTCAACATGCTTTTTCTTCTTGGAAGGGAAAAATTTCCTCTTACCGAATGGAAACTGCTTTTTGTTGGTGTTCTTGCGAACCCCAACATCATCCCCACAATCACACTCCTTCTCGAAGGCTTCGAGATGAAGTGCCGAGTCAGCCAACCCTTCAAAAGAAAGCTTAAGCTGGAGCATTAAAGACTTCTTAAGACATTTCTTAAGACCAGATACAAACTTCAAATTCCTCCTATATGAGGTGCTAATGAATTCAAGACCATACTTAGATAAGGCCTCGAATGATGCAACATACTCAAAGACCGAAGTCTCCCCTTGCTTCAACTCAAGAAAGCGACAGGCTAATAAAATTTTCTCAGATTCAGGAACGAACTTGAGTTCAAATCGCTCCCGAAACTGAGTCCAAGAAAGAGCAGACTCATCAAATTCAGCTAAAAGAAGCTCGTACCAATCAAGGGCACGCTCTTGCAATAAACTAGAAGTTACAAGAACTTTATCATGATCAGAAAGATCCATGCGGGAGAAAATATGCTCGTACATGCGGATCCAAACTTGGACCTTAAGAACAATCTCGGAGCTCTTAAACGGCTTCCGTCCAAGATGAGAAAAATCACTGCACAATCGTGCGAAGGTGGAGTTGCATGGAGAAGATGTTCGAGTAGGAGCTGGAGGTTGTGTGCTCCTAAACTACACCAAAAACTGATCGGCAGACATATAAACATCGTCCGGATGCGAGCTACTGAATTGCCCAGCATCCGAGCGTCGTCCTCCGTCTCTTCCAACCATAAGCTGAAAGTTAAGATAAGGACAAGATTATTCACAAGGTAGATATCATTAATCCAAATGTGGGGTACTACGGAATGTTAAATGCATTCCTAGACGTATACCCAAAATTCTACCTACCTCCCAAAAGCACAGAAGGAATAGAGCGACGCGATGATTTAAAGATTTATATCACTTATATACTTTGGTGTATCGTAATATGTGCATATATTCTGTGTTTATCATATTTTGCTCTGAACCTCGGCTCTGATACCACGTTGTGACGCCCCACCTCTATACCCACACTAGCCAAGGACACTACAAGGTAATGCCATCAACTAACACGGAGAATAAGGCTGGTTGGGAGCGACCATTTATAGCCTTGCTCTAATTATCTATTGAATACATCGACAATAAACATACCAACCAGGTCGACATACCCAATGAATACTTAAAACAAAACCATAGGTGGTTGGATCTATCAGAACAGAATATAATAACTCAAATGTAATATACATCACAGAACAGTAAATCATCATATACACATATGCAGATACATAACAGAGTTATAAAATAATACATATCAAGTGGTATAGCAAACCACCATATACAGATGAATCCAAAAGAATACATATATCAGAGTTACAACAAGATAGGACTACACAAAAAGCTATATCGAAAAGGAACAAGCTGAATAGTCCATTGTGGAAGCAAAATAGGCTAAGTCCAAAAGCACCTAACCTGAAACATCTCGTTCTGACCCGAGTATAAAATACACGGGTCAGTCTAGCTAAACATATCAGTTAGATAAACTGAACAACAATAAACCTACAAGGTTACAATGTATAACAAATATCTCTAAAAGAGATAACACAATCATCTAACAAAAAGATGAAACATATGATAACAAGCCTCATATCATCGGCAACTCATAGAAACAAAGGATAAGAATATCCCAAAACAAGCCAAGAGGCAAATAAAAAATACCCATAAGGTATACAAGTTCCACAAGGTAAACGCTACTCATCATGCGGCTCAAAAAGACCAACACCGAAGGGCGATACCAAGGGAATATACATATCAATGAAACATCATAAAATTGCTCGAGCTCAGTACTATATAAACAAGGATCCATGAGCCCGAAGACTCCAAACCCAATATCACTCGAGCGGCTCATAATGACCTAACTCCGAAAGCGATACAATAGGGCAACCCAATATCACCCATGCGGCTCATAACGACCAACATAGAAAGCGATACTATAGGGCAACAAACCCGAAGGCACAAACCCGAAGGCACATACCCGAAGGCAACAAACCGTAGTGGTGAAGGTCAGAGACCCAGTACTGGACACCACTAACTGGCGGAATGTGTCACAACTCTCGAAAAGGAATCCGAAAAGTGTTAACGTATGTCCCATAAGCACTCGTTCGCACTAAACGGTTTACTATCCGTCAGCCACTTTTACACTCAAAGCAATACAAAGTTTACCTCATATCATCGATAAATCAAACCCGAAGGTTAAAACGATCAATTGAATAGGTCGGGGATTAATCGGAAGGATAAACGCACAGATTCATGGTCCGTGTTTTGCCCAACCATTTAATCACCCTTCCACTTCGCTCGAAGTGTGAAATTGTACGTGTGGTTTAAATAGAATTTATAAATCGAAGAAGCGAACTTTTAATACAATTTGAAGAAATAATTTATAAAAACCCGTCAATGAATTCAAAAAGGAATTATCAAGGTCAAATACGCATAAGCAACTAACTGGAATTAATATGCATCGATTAAATTTGGAAAATTAAACGAACAAGGCAAATTGGCCAAAAACAGCATATTCAGACGTCTGAAAGAAGGGATTCAGACGTCTGAATCTGGAAATCAATTTGTTTTCCAAGACAGAATTCAGACTTCTGAATCCTAACATCCAGACGTCTGAAATAGGCAATATTTTGCCTATTTACTTTCTGGTCGAAATTTAGCCAACTCAGACGTCTGGAATATAAATTCAGACGTCTGAATTTGAAAATAAATTTCTTCCCAAGAACAATATTCAGACGTCTGAAATAGGCATTTCAGACGTCTGAAACCTGATGGTCAGGCAATTCCTGAACCTAGGCCAACTATGGCCAAGCAAATCGAAAGCAATTTGATGCGTGTTGATTATGGGCTTGCGTTAAACGACTACCCAACCTTAACAACACCTCCAAACACTCCGAACAACATAAACACCAACCATAAAAGGTTTTTCATAGATTCGGCTTCAAAAATCATAATTTGGCAATTTCACCGAATCAACCCAAATCAAAAGCAAAAGAACATATGAACAATTGTTAGGAATTCATGCCTAACATTAATGATATCAAAAGAAGTAGATGTGAGTTCAAAACTCACCTTTTATCACAAAACCAAGAAGAAGGAGCTTAAACACAAGAAGGAGATTAGCCACTCTTCACTTTAACTCTACAAGCTTCAATCTAAGAATAAAACACATATTTCCTAAGTTTAGGTTTAGGAAATTTCTGAGATTGAAGAGAGAAAGAGATAGAGAAGATAAAGAGGAGCTTACCTATGTCTTCTCTTTGATATTGGAGCAAGAAATCAAGTTACAAGAGGAAACTAGGGCTAGCCATTTCTATTTCTCTTTCCCTTCCACCATTTTCAGTTGAAGCTTGAGTTTAAGAAATGAGAATGAGTGAATGGAAGGAGAGAAAGGGCTGAGTTGGTTTAAAGAACAGTTTGGGTGAAACCCAAACCCAAAAGCCCACTTAGCAAATAGCAAAATTCGACTTACTTCAAACATATCAAAACTTACACTCAAAAAGATCGCAAACGCCATTTTGGAATCAATGGAAATGGTTTCGAGTCCCAATTCGGCCGTTTGCAAAAAGTGACATTTCGGACCTAAATCCGACTAACGACGCTATATTTAAATAAAACATTTAAATATAAAATCATTAAATATGCGGGTTGTTGCACTAGCCATTTGTTGGAATCCATTTTCCCTACGCGACCGTAAGGTTTTGATTGTGCCCAACTATTGCTGAAACGTGAGATGCAAGCATTTCAGGTAGATTCTATTTACTTTCTATAGACACTATTATTATATCAGATGATTTCTATAAAAAAAAAATTAGCTATCGTAAGGTAAAAACCCGACATATTTATTTATCGCGTGGTCTTACGAGATGCTTTTGTTTTCAAAGGATTTTTGAAACTTTATAATCAATTGGGTGTGATTTTCTCACGCTGGTATTCTAGACTGACTCGGGTGTTATTTAACTGTAATGCTCGGGTCAGACCGAGTATTATAGGATACAGGACATGATGTTGTGGAGCTCAGGGGACGAGCTAGATGACGGTGCGTACTCTTGTACTTGTTATATATATATATATATATATATATATATATATATATATATATATATATCGCTGTTTGAGTTGTTGTGTATCTTGAGTTGTTGTGTATCCATTGTATGATATTGATGTTGAGCTGTGATTGATGTACTCTGATGATGTAATATATAAACAGAGATATTTGATTTTTGAGTAAAATTATTTATTATCTATTATATTTTATTCCGCTGCGATGGTTAGATTCTATTGTTGTTTTCTATTTTCTTCTTCTACCTCTTCTTCTTTAACCCAAATGGTTCGTATTTCTGTACAACTTGAGTTGATTTAGATAGAATAGTATTGACTCAAGGGGCACAGATTTGCAGGTCGTTACACTTGGTATCAGATTTAGGTTGGTGATAACCTTGGCTCTGGTGGGAATTACTCAATTAAAATAAAGTTTGTAGTACTCTATAATGAGTATGAGCGTATTAATAAATATGAGCGCGTATTTGTTAGTGAATATAAATTGTTTTAATATTGTATTGATTGATTTATTGAGTGGCATATGAACCTTCGTCGACACAGTCTGCGCAACTGTATCGAAGGGGTTTCTAAACACTTGAATAGAACGATCGACACGGTATTGTTTTAAATATGGGTAAATGAAATAATGTTACCCAAAAATATATTTTGATATAAAGAAAGTTTTTGAAAATTATTTAACTAATATATGGTTGCTTGGATGTTAGGAATGATGATATTTAAATTATTATCATTGTTAAGTGAAAATTTAACTAGAAATTGTAAATATAACCAAAGATTAAGGAGATAAATTCAATTATGAAATGAAATTTATAAATATGAATTACGAATGTAATTTATGAATTGGAATATAATTAAATGAGAATTTGTATGAGAATAAGCTGTGCAAATGAATTATAGTTAAAATTGATTTAAGCAGGATTTGGAAATTTAAATCCCGGAGATTTGGAAGTATTTTGAGGGTAAATAGTAGCATTGTTGTTTTTTGGGTATTTCTGAAAGGAAAATTGTTTCACATAAATTTTGGGAAAGTGAAATAGCATTGAAATCACTTGGATTATTGGAAAATAATTCTGATGATGACGGCCGCATCATCAGTATTCATTTTCGAATTTCTAGGTGACGGATTGCTGCCAAAAATAAATTTGTTCAGAAAGCTAGTTGTTTTTGAAAATCTCATAGGAAATTTGTTGGGAATAAAACCAGGAATGGTTTGGCTTTTGAGAAATGTGATTTGAGATGTTGGAGATTTCAAAATGATTTGAAACCAAAGTCGGGTATTTAGAAATCCTGATGAGGTGGTTGTAAGCTTATAAATTGAGATGAGTTTTAAATCAGGAAGGAAATATAAGCTTTGAATGTTGGAATTTGAATTTAAAGTGAAAAGTTAAAAATGGAATTTAACTTGGATTGGGAAATAAAATTTAACTGGATTGAAGTAATTGAGTAGGCTGAAATAGTATCCAGTTGTATTCGAATTAAGTTGAAATCGAATTGAGTTAAATAAATCCGAGTTTAAAAAAAAGGATTGGAATAAGAATTCAACTGAATTATGAATGGAATTATATTCTTATGTAAATAAATGAAAAAAAATAGTTGGGTAAGGAGTGGATTGAAATAAATAAATCAAAATAACTTATATAAGAATTAAAAATCCATAAAATAAAATATGTTTGGGTTATAAATGAGCATAAGGCTTGAGTTAAAATAAAAGAATATATTCAAGCCTATGATAAATGGAATTGTGAAAATAATTAGTGTGACTTATAAAATTTGGAAAAAAAAAGTGTAATAGAAACCCAAAATAAATATTTTTGATGAATTGGGAAATAAAACAAAAATCCAGGCTTGAATTATAAAATAAATTGAACTTAAGCAAATTGAATGGAGTGATGTTTGAAATTAAAATTCAAGTATTGAATTATAAATTAAGGAAAAACTAAGTGGATAATAAATTAGATAATGAAATATATAATGATAACCAATGTAGCTAAATAAAAGCTGAATTGGTGAATTAATATTGAAGTTTGGAAATAAAACTCAAGTTATAAATTAAATTCGACTTAAATTGTTGGTGAAGTAAATGAAATTGAACTGTGAGTTTATAAAATTGGGTGGTAAATTGAAAATGGATAGTGGATTCAGAACTTCAGTTTTAAATTAAAATTTAACTTGAAGTGTTAACAAATTAAATATAATTGAAATATATGGATTAAAATAGTGATGGTTTGGATGAGCAAATAAAATCCAAATAAGTAGAAATAAATTGGAAATGGCCTTGTAGTTAATTGAATGAGTTGAATCTGAAAAGTTAAATTTGATAATAACCAATCAAATGAATGCAGATTTAAAATGAGATTAAATGGGAGAGAATTAAGTTGAACAAAGGAAAAGGAAAAAAAAGATTTACTTGGAAATAAAATGGGACTAAAGGATGGAAATTAGTTGAATTGAATTCAACTTAAAATTAAGTTTAATAATAGTGGTTGAATTTAAAAACAAGTAAAAATGGATTTTAATTGAAGTAAAATTCGATGAGCTGCCGATAATATTTAATGGAATGAAGCATTCTTAAATAAATAATTATAAACCATTTAAAATGTTAAGGAATTGAAATAACTTGGAGACAATATTAACAATTGAATGTTTTCAAGTTTAATAGAATAGTTTTAAATGAAACGCTAATGATTGGGTTGAGAATAAAATTAAAACGGAATGTGTCGAGCTAAATAATCGGTTGTGAATGAATTAAAATAAAAGGAAATTTAATTGGTAATGAAAATGAACCTGAATTGTTAATGGTTTTGAGTAAAACTAGTTGGGTTAATAAAATGAAATGTAAGTGAATGGATTCAAATCTGAAATGCAATGAAAACGGGAATATATGAATTGTGAATAAATTTAAAATAAAAAATAAAATGGAATAGAATTAATTATAAACTGAGTTGAAATCAATTTAAATTGATTATAAAACATAAGTACCTATTTATTCACATAAATCTCGTCAAATTACATAGAATAAATTGTCACTGGATGTAAATATGAGTAATTAAAATTCTACGAGTTGGTAGAAGTAAAATAAATTGATATTGAAAGCAATTGAATTAAATATGAGACCAGTTTGCTTAAAAATAAATTAAATGTAAGCGATTGAGTTTTAAACCATTCAAATTAATGAGAATGGATATGAACAAGTTGAAAACAGTTGAATTAGCATGGAAACTATATAAATTACTTATGGAAAAATGTTTGGTGTGAATTTCTTTTAGAATTCATATGTTTTAACTATTGCAAATAAGCGATATGCTATTAAACTTCATATATTTAGCACTTACATGTTTAAATTGAGTAAGTACAGGTACCGGAAAGCCGTTTGGCTGGATTTTGGGCACGCTAATTGCTTAATAATAAGCCGCTTGGTTAAAATGCTAAATAAAGTATGCCTACGCAATAAAAATAGGAAATATGAACTGTTTTTTGTTTTTCCGACCGGGTGGGTCGATGTATATATTTATCTCTTTTGTCAAATTGCAAAAGCTCCTCCGTACAAAGGGGACTCTGCCAAAAAAATTCAGAAATTTTGAGAGTTAGAAAAATTTTGGAAAATTTTGTTAACGATAAAAGAATTCAAATTGAAAATTAAAATAAGTTAGCAAATGAAACCAATTTAAAATAATGACATAATTAGTTATAAATGGAAGATAAAATTCAAATGTTTAAAGTTGAAGATAAATTGAATTCATATGGAAATGAAGGAATCAATTTGAATAGAAATAGATATAAACTGGAATGGTGAAGTGAAAATAAATAAATAAAGAAACATATAAAATGCTTATACTAACTTAAGAAGGAATGATGAATTCTTAAATGGAAGATTGATACTACAAATATAATCTAATTTAATATTGGAATGAATAGATATTGACATCTGTAAGTGAGTCGATAAAATGTTTTTGAATATTGTGATTGGACATATTGCTAAGCAGGATATGCAGGTAATATAAAGGGAAAAGAGAATTGATTTTGATTTCAGAAGATAAATTTGAAATGCTCGACAAAAGGTATGTGTTTAAGTTTCTATATGAAATTTGATTAGGATTTGGATCGAGCCACTTGGGTTTTTGTTTTCTTTTTGGATTTGGGAGGTCGTAGAGCCATTTTGTAGTTTGCCGAGCTAGCCGCGCAAAGGAGACGCTGGCGAAATTTTTTGGGAATTTAGGAAGTTAGAAAAATTTTGAGAAAATTTTGATAATTCAAAATATGGTTTTAAATTAAAACTTGATTGGTTAAACGAATAGTATAGTTTGAAACTAGGGAAAGGTTTGGAAAGTTAATAAGAATGATAATGGATCTTTTATAAAAAGATAGTTGGTAAGATGTTGAATTGTTAGAAACTGTTTGGTTTTGGGAAAAATAGTAACGGGTATTGGATCATTCTTCCTAACTAGTAATTTCGGGGACGAAATTCTTTTAAGGAGGGAGGAATGTGACGACCCAGAATTTTTAAGCCTTTAAATCGGAATATTTAATTGATTTTGAATATTCAATAGAGTAATTTTAACTTGAATTACGAATATCACAATTCATTTGATAATTTAATTATTGAATTTAAATAATTTAAAATTGGATGAAATGTTGAATCCAGAATTTTAAGCCTATTAAAAATAATTTGAAAGCTTATAAATTTATATTGATAATACTGAGAATAATAGAATTTTAAAATTGAATCTAACACTGATTTATTCAGTTTTAAGAATATATCGTTTGAATTGAATTGAAAAATAACCTTCCGAGGCACAGTCTCGGAATTGGACAAAACCAGTTTCGTTGGATCCCTAATGTTTTATTATTATCGGATTTCAAATTTCGTAGCGATTGGAGTTGTTGTGTGAGCGTATGATATATAAACGCGTTGAAATTTATATCGATAATTCAATATAATAACTGGGTTCAAAAAGCTATCTTTTCCATACGATCGAATTAGAACTCGAAACCTTTTCCATTGCGTTCGGGATGAGGTATAACATTATAAACGCCTAGCGGCATGCCTCGATAGGAATTCGAAATTGTAAGTTACATTTATCGGAACGGTTTGAATTTGAATTTGAATTAAATATTTATACTAATCAAACCTTCAGCCGTATTCTTTCACATCTAAACTTTTCGCTGTCGCTGCAGCCTTCTTTTGCAAGCCACTTTCTGATCGACATCACATCTTGTTCCCTTTCGTTTACTTTTATCACGCTTCCTGCTCACAACTCAAAGCCATGTCGAATGAAAAAAAAAATAGAGATCTCGTTCCTATTTCTTTTAGATATCTCGTCCCCTTCCTTCACAAACGAGATCCCCTTCTTTTAAAAAAAAAAAGATCGATCTGTTCGTTTCAAAATAATAATGGCCGCAACCTCTCCTTCTTTTCAAAGCCCTAATCCAGTTCGCGAAAAAAAACAAAATATATAAAATCCTAATTAATCGAAGTCATCGCGACTGTGAGACTGGGAAGGGTCGAGCATCGTTAGGCGTGTGGCTGCAATTTTGATTCTTGCGCTTCGTCGAACGATGGTTGGGGTCAGGGGTTAATCGCGATCGATTGTGATGTGGGCTTCGTTTTCGAGACCTACGGGGCTTGGCGCGGCAGCGATTTGGAAGCGCGGCAGTTAGGTCGAATGAGGAGTCGAAGATTGAGGCAAGGCAAGCGAGGCTTGGGGTGATGGTTGCGTTGCTGAGAGTTGTTCTTGGTCGTGGAGCTCGCGAGATTAATCGCAGATTTGGGAGCAGCGTGTTGAAAGGAGGGTTTGAGTTTCTGGCGAGTGTGGCGTTCGATTGGGTCGCTCGCGCGAGCGACGTGGGTGAAGGGATCGAGGCCGATGTTTTGGGATGCTGCGATTTGGGTCGAGGGGGATGGCCTGGGTTCGTTCCAGTAAGGTATTGGTTTAAATTTAAAATAAAAATAATTATATTGCAGTAGGATGTTGAAACTGTTAAGAGATATTTGGAAGTATTTTATTAAAGGGAATTTGTTTTTAAAAATTTAGTTGGAAATTTAACTGTTCTAAATAAAATTTTGGGTTGTTTGATGTAAATCTTTTATAGGAAATTTTTCGATTTATAGGATGATAATATAAAAAAGGATTATCAAATTTTATAGTTTAGTGTAATAAGATAATTTTGTTTTAATATATAGGTTAAAAAGGAGATATTATTTTATATGACTTTATAAAAATATATATATGTATATATAAGGTTCAAAGCATGGAATATGCATATACATAAGATTTGGCATATATAATTTATTTTTATATCAATTTGGATGGGAAATTATTGGTTTAAACTAAATTATTAATTGATAAAAATAATTTTATTTAAAAAGGAAACTAAGTTAAAATTAAACTATTAGTTTAAAGAAACATTTGTTGATTTAAATTTAAATGAATAAATAATAATAAATTGTTCGATCAATTCAAGTGTTAATAAAATCCTGTAATGTTTATTTAAGGTCAAAAATCTGGAAATCCAAGACAATATTGAAGTGGATTGCAAACAAATCAAAGGTGAGTTAATCTCACTCAGTTTAAATTTAAATTTAAATGATTAGATTTAAATAATTGATTGTATGGTTGAATTGAGTGATATGATATAGTATAGTATAATTTGAAGTTGGCAAATTATGTGATGCTAACGTCTGTGGATGCAGGGAAAACAGGTTGGAGGGATCCAACTGGACCCCTCAACTTTTGTTTAAATTATTTAATATTCTCTATTCTGATTATTAGATATTCTTTAATGAATTATGTGGAAGTATTGAATGCTATGGCTTGGTTGATATAATTGGGTATAATGAATTACCAAAAATATAAATTTGATTTTTGAAATGAAAATAAAAGAAATTAAATTGTAAGTGAAATAATTATAGAATAAATTTAAGAATGACTTGGAAAAGAAATAAAGTGACTTTAAAATTCTAATAAATGAATCCTGAGAATGGAAAGTAAAATTTGAATAAACAGAAAGTTAATGAATTTTAAAATGCAGTATTATTAATTAAAAGAACAAACATTTATTTAGAATTTAAGATTTTAATTATTGAAAGAGTAAAGAAGAAATTGAAAAAAAAATAACAATAAAGTCCATAACTACTGAATTTGGAAATGAACTGATAAGTAAAAGAATTTATTTCAAATAAAATAAATTGGAAATCAATTTGGGGAAAATTGATTTAAGTGATTGAAGTTGGAATTTTTCTCTGGATAGCCAAGTACATGTTTTTAAAAGTAAATTTTTAAATATAAATTAAATGTTTTAAAGTTGTTTTTTAAAAGAAAGCAAGTTTGTAGAATTTATCATTTCTAACATTTAAAGTCTAAAGTAAGTATTTTCCTTTAATCTATTTTAGCAGAATTTATTAAGAAGTAACTTAGTATTTTGTTTTTAAAAGAAGAAATCTAGTTTTATATTTTATTAAGTAACTTTATTTTCAAACGTTTATATAGTATGTATTTTTAGTAAGTTATTGAAGTAGTCTTAACTTGAATGTTTTAAAGTAAATTCCAAAATAAGTATTTTATTTTAATCTTTTATCGTAATAATTATTTAAAGAATGATTTGGTATTTTGTTTAAGGAAGAAAATCTAATGTATAATTATAAGGTAATCTTATTTTAATTATTTCTAGTGTATTATTTTAAATCGAGTACTAAAGTAAACTTCTAAATTTAATGTTAAACATATTTTACAATAAGTGATTTAAAATTTATTTTGGGAATCTATAATCTTGTGCTTGGTGATTCCTGTGGAAATAGAAATACTTGAAAATTATTCTGAGAAAGGCAGATAGTTTGAAAACTGTTTTCAAAGGAATATGAAAAGTGAAAATATATCTTGTGAAGATACTTTTGAGATAAATAAATAATTTGGGAAATTATTTATTGTTTGATGGATGTTTGTGAATATTAATTGATAGTTAAATCACCGACTATCAATATGGGCCAAATGCGTTGATCGTTTCGAAGAGACCGGCATCGGGATTTATTTCTCGAAAACCACTTCGATCCGGTTTGTACGTTTCGTGGAAACGATTTTGAATTCGAAGATGGAGCAGTGAAGTGCAAGGGCTAGTCGCTAATAATCCTGAGGATATTTCCAAAATGGATGTAGTAGGAACAGTGTCTTCGGTTCCGTTCAAACCCGGGACGGACTTGTATGGATGAATGCTTACGAAAACATCGTCAGGTGGACGATGGGCATTCTAAGGGATATATTCTAAAAAGGTAACGCTTAGCCTCAAGCCTCATCAAATGGGAATGGCTGAAAATCAGGGGTTATGCAGCAAGGCTTCGTGGGTAGCCCCCACTGGAGGGTGAGGTCATCCCTGTCTAGATGTCCCTTTTATTTCGGCTTAGTGGGCGGTTGCTGATCCCAACCGTGGGGTGATCTTGCTCGGGACTGTCCAGTAAGGGATGGTTCGGGTCTTGTGTTGCAGGGAAGTTAGGGTGGCTCCTCGGTACGCTGATCTAGACCAGGTACTGTGACAGCTGGTACCCCAGTGCCTAGCCATTAGTTGGAATCCATTTTCCCTATGTGCCCGTTCGGTTTTGATTGTGCCCAACTATTGCTGAAACGTGAGATGCAAGCATTTCAGCTAGATTCTATTTACTTTCTATAGACACTACTATAATATCAGAGGATTTCTATAAAAATTGTTTTAGCTATCGCAAGGTAAAAATCCGACATGTTTATTTGTGGCGTGGTCTTATGAGATGCTTTTGTTTTCAAAGGATTTTTTAAACTTTAATAATCAATTGGGTGTGATTTTCTCACGCTGGTATTCCAGACTGACTCGGGTGTTATTTAACTGTAATGCTTGGGTCAGACCGAGTATTATAGGATAAAGGACATGATGCTGTGGAGCTCAGGGAACGAGCTAGATGATGATACGTACTCTCGTACTTGTTTATATATATATATATATATATATATATATATATATATATATATATATATCGTTGTTTGAGTTGTTGTGTATCTTGAGTTGTTGTGTATCCATTGTATGATATTAATGTTGAGCTGTGATTGATGTACTCTGATGATGTAATATATAAACAGAGATATTTGATTTTTGAGTAAAATTATTTATTATCTATTATATTTTATTCCGCTGCGATGGTTAGATTCTGTTGTTGTTTTCTATTTTCTTCTCTTTAACCCAAACGGTTCGTATTTCTGTACAACTTGAGTTGATTTAGATAGAATAGTGTTGACTCAAGGGGGTACGGATTTGCGGGTCGTTACAGTTCAGTGGGAGAAATTTGTTGATATTGAGTTCATTGATAAGAAAAGAAAACAATGCAAAGCAAATGCTGAAAATAAAGGAAAAAAATACCATAACTCATACTTTGGGAAGAAAATCATATACTCGACTTTATGAAGAATTGGTATGTAGTTACTATTGTACATGTAATCTTAATGGTATGCATAATTTACAAATGAATTCATATATATTCAAGTAGGAAGCGAAGAATCTGAAATGCAAGCCTACACGAGCGAAGGCATGGAAAATAGCGCACACAAGTAGAAAAACCGAAGAGGTGCTTTCATGCGCAGCAGAAAAATATGGAAGTTTTTGATTGATTTGACTGATCATGTTTATGACGAAGTGTCAATGAAACTAAAAGATGTTGATGCTACTTAGAGCAGTAACTAAACTTGCTGCATTGCAACAAGCAATTGCAACAACTTTGCTACAAATTTCTTCAACAACTAAGCTCATTGTTTTTTCCTTCCAAAAATTATGCAAATTTAACACCATTATTTTTTTTCATTCAAAAACTATTGATTGTAAATGTTATTTCAGTAACCTGGTTTAATAAAAAAAATTGTAGAAGTATAAGTCAAGCAGAAGACATAAATGGTTTGTAATTAATATTAATGTACCTTTGTGGCTTTACCAAATAGATAATCTAATTATGTTATGTAAACCAAACAAATTCATGTACTAGATGTATATCTCAGCTAAATCACTGACAGAAAAATTGCTACAACTTATACCCACAACAAATGTAAACTATCGGCATATTATTCTTTGTATATTAGATAATCTTATTGGGTATTAAAAAAATGTACAAATAATATGAAAAATATTACAAATTTGCATATACCACAAAAATTAATCATTTTTCATATATATATATATATATATATATATATATATCCAACATGCAGGCCCAAAGATGGAGATCAAATATCCAACATGCAGAAACAGTGTGAGGTACTTCTGTTAATGATAGACAAAGGAACTGCTAATGATCACGCATGGAGAAAATATTATCAAGCCCAGGGGAATCTAAAAGAGGCTCTCAGAATTAAAGCTCCTGAACCCAAGCAAAAAGCCAAAGAAAAATGGATCACTGAAGGGGATGAGTGCACCAAATTTTTTTTACGCTAAAATGGAAATTCGTAGTAATATGAACAATAACTTTCATTTTATTAATCATGATGGAAATGTACTATCCAATACAGCAGATATTGAGGATCAAGCAATCAAATATTATTATGACATGTTCAATGGGGAAGTTAATACCAACTTACCAGACATTAATTGTAGAAGGCATGTAAACTCTAGGAGCAGAAGAATGTTGTCCAAACAAATTACTAAGGCTAAGGTGCTGGAAGCTCTACAATCCATCCATATTGACTCCAGCCCAGGACCAGATGGCCTCGGATCCAAGTTCTACCTCCTCCATTGGAATGACTTGAAAGTATATATCATATCATCTATGCAAGATTTTTTTCAAAGTGGTAAATTTATTAAAGAAATCAATCACACTTTCATCTGCCTTATTCCTAAAAAAGACAGCCCATCAAAAATTGAGGATTATCGACCTATTGCTTGCTGCAATGTGATATACAAAGTTCTAAGCAAGATCTTATGCAATAGAATGAAGCTTAGCTTACCCGATCTCATTTCTGAATGTCAAAGTGCATTCATCAAGGGTAGAAGTATTTCTAAAAACTCTCCGATGGCACATGAACTGGTTAGAAACTTTAACAAACCAGGTGCTGATAAACTCTGTCTAAAGGTTGACCTCCACAAAGCATATAACAAAATTAACAGACACTTTATAATTCATATGCTTAATTCTATGGGGTTTCCAATAAACTTTGTGAATCTTATAAAAGAATGCATATCTACACCTACCTTTTCTATCATGATCAACGGCATACCAAAATGTTTTATAGGATCCAATAGAGGTATCAGGTAGGGTGACCCTCTATCACCTTACTTGTTCGCAATTGCCATGGAATACTTCTCGTTACAATTGGAGTTGGTTATTCACCATAAGACTACTCAGCCTATTTTTAACATCCAACCTATCGTGAGTCACTTACTCTATGCAGATGACTTGATCATCTGTATAAATCCAGTTATGAATCAGCCAAAACAGTTAAAGACATTTTTCTTAGCTTAGAAAAATATGTTGGTCTAAAAGTGAATGAGTAGAAAACCAAATGCTATTTTAACAAAACATGTAACAAAAAAGCAGAGGTGTTGGATCTCTTGAATATGAAAGAAGGCATTCTTCCTGTAAATTATTTAGGTGTTCCTCCATCTTCCAATAAGATCACCGACAGGGAGCGTGCAGTTCTGATATCCTCCATTAGAGACAGACTATAGGGCTGGAGCTCCAAACTTCTATCTCTTGCTGGTCGAATTGAACTAGTACATACTGTTATACACTCTAAAGTCAATTTCTGGCTGCAAACTTTTCAATTGCCTGATGCTTTAATACAAAAAATTGAAAAAGTTTGTGCAGATTTCATATGGAAGGGAGGTATTCACAAAACCAAATTTGAAAATAATTGCAGATCAAAAGATGAAGGAGGTGTGGGACCGGTTTACACCTTGAAACAAGCATGGAGAATAATCAATGACAAGGGTCTATGGGGCAAATGAATGAGACGAAGGTACATTAAAGGCAATTTTTGGCAAATGTCTATAGATAATAATGCTTCAGCTAACTGGAAAGCAATTCTGAAAGCAAGAAGTACCCTAGCCTCGTGCTACACTCGTGAAATAGCTATACAGAGGGACACTGACCTGTGGAGAGACCCTTGGATACATGGTGAATCTTTGATTGATATTTTGGGCCTTAATACATTTTCTAATTTTGGATGCCTAGATAAATGTGTACAAGATGTGATCAATAATAATGCTTGGAAATGCTCTTCCTTACCAGTGAATCAAGATAAAAAGCCAAAAATTCAATTTATGTCAACTTATAGTGGGAGAGAGAATGACATATGGGTATGGAAAACTACTGGTAATGAATTTACCACAAAGTCTGCATGGAACGAGGTTAGACAAAAAGATAATAAAACATTATGGAGCAAAATCATATGGTATCATGTGGACAACCCCAAGATGGCCTTCACAACTTACAAAGCTATATTGAGAAGACTAACTACCAGAGATAGGCTATCAAAATGGGGAGTGATAAATGACACTGCTTGTGTCTTGTGTAATCACGAAACCGAAACACATGAGCATCTGTTTTTTGACTGTAATTTCTCCAAAATTGGTGTGGAAATCGTTGAAAAATTCTTCATCCCAATCAAATAATTTAGAGAAGAGACCACACATGTGATAATCTGAATTTTGGAGTATTTGTTAATTGTTAATTAACGGGGTTAACTAATAGAAATATTGAATTATAGATTTAACAAATAATTCTGATAATAAATAGTTATACCTGGATTGTAATTCAAATTTGAATCTGAATTTGAGTTTGAATTTGAAACTTGAATTTAAGATTTAAGTAAATGCCTTAGTAAATAATTTGGATTTTTAGAATAATTTGTATAGATAATTTATTTAATGTATAATTGGTTAATAACATTTTCTTGTAAATATTGTGTATAAAATTTAATTGTTTTAAAAAAATATAAGATAACTGTTTATTTTAAGTATGATGGTTTAGAAAGAATTTAACTAAAGTTTTATTTTTGTTTTCTTCAAAAATGATTAAATTAAAATGATTATAAATGTATAATGTAACGACCCGGAAATTCCGATCCCGACATTTCCAGGTCGTTACATTTGGTATCAGAGCGGAAGGTTAAGCGAGGACCTTAGATCTGGTGGGATTACTCATTAAGAATAGGGTAAGTGGTACCCTAGGATGAGTTGAGTGTGTGTGTGTGTGTGTGTGTGTGTGTGTGTGTGTGTGTGTGTATGAGATCGTACTTGTTATTTTCTTATATAAAGATTTTAAATGATTTTATATATAAAAAGATATATTTTGATATATAAAGCAATATTTCTTTCTAAAAAATATTGAGGGATATGGTTGTTAAATTATTGAATTAAATTAAGAAGCAATAGAATACAACCAAATTGAAATTGAAAAAAAAGATAAGTTTGAAATGAATTCAAACTGAAATTAAAATCTTGAATTTGGGAAAGAGTTTCAGAATAAGGTATAATAAAATGTGTATCAATGAGTAAGCAAAAATGAAATGTTTGAAGATGGTAACCTTTAAATAAGTATGACATATAAATTAAAGTGGGTTTTAAACTGTGAAGATCTGAATTCTAAATTTAAACATTTGAAAATTGTTTTCAAAATGTTAAAGGAAATAATATCATTCAAACTATTTTGAATGTAATCTTAATTAAGAATAAGAAGTTGTTTGTAAATTTTAAAAGAATTTGTTTTGAATTAAAAACAAATATGGTCTAAATTTTAAAATTTGGCTTGGTGGGCCAAGAAGTAATTATTGAATATGTGTGGATATACATGATATCAAAGATGGCTTGGAATAAACTATAAATATTGAGTTTTAAATCTGGAATGAGATATGATACCCAAAGTGATAAGTTTTTGAACTTATAGATGGGAAAGTATTTTGGAATTTGAATGGGAATTCAAATTGTGTAAATTTGACTGGATTAAGTAAATTGAGTTTAACTTGGGAAAAGGTTAAATAAGTTTGAATGATCAACCTGATTTGGAAATTTCAAGACGAAATTAAGAATTAACTTGGGAAGTTGAATAGTTGGTTTGAATTAGGAATTTGAGTGATCTCAAAATGGGTTTGAGATCTAAAAATTGAAAATGAATGGATATTTTAAAAATAAATTAGATGATATCATCCTATTGTTGTTAAAAATCTTTAAGGTGAATTGGATTTATTTTAAATGAATGAGGAATGAAGTGTGGTAATATATCCATTATTGGGATAAAAGGAAAATCACACTTTAATTTGAAATTAAGGATAAGGAATTACTTTGAATTGAAATTTTGAATAATTACAGTTGTAAATTAAAATTGTTTAAGGAACTAGTTTTAAACTAGAAGATAAAATTGAGTAATAAATTATATTTTTAAGATAAAATTGTTTTGAACTCTTACTTAAACCTTGAAATGAGTTTAGTAAAGATAATCTAAAATCGAATTTTGAAATTTGGACTTGAGATTGAAGATGAATAAGTTTAAAATTCAAATGGAAATTTTGAATTGGATTAATTAGAAATAAAAAAATGATTTCAAATTCAAATGGGAATTGGAATTAATTCTTATAGAAATTTAAATGATTTAAAATTGAAATGGGTTCAATTTGAAAATTAGTCCAAATTGACTTGAATAAATTTGGAATTGTAATGAAAGTTGAATAGTTTTAGATTCAAATGAAATTTGAATTGAATGTGGGAGGAAATCAAGAATAATTCAACTTGATATGGAGATGGGGTTTGAAATTGGGATTAGTTCAAACTGGAGTTAAAATGAATTGAGATTGGAACTAGTTCAATTGAAATTTATTTGAATTAGTAGAATTTGAGATCAAGGTTGAATAAAGTTAAATTTGGAAAGAAAATGAGGTTAATTCAACTTGAATTGGGGTTGAATCAATTTCAATGGAAATTGAAATTATTTAAATTGGAGTTGGGTCAATTTAAATGGAATTGGAAATTTAATTTGAATTGATGAGAATGGAGATTGGGAAGTGAACAGTTTTGACTCTGGACTATTTTTAATATAAATTGTTTTAATATAAACTTATTTTTCCAAGCTATTCATTAGATATACAACCTTTCTTTTAAAAGCCAAACTATCTTATACTTGTTTTACAATTATTTTTGAAACTGTTTAACAATTTTCCAACTGTTTTACAAACTAATTACTATATTTCAACTATTTTACAAAACTAACCACCATCTTTATTGGTTATCAGCCAAATCAATTCCATTTCTATTCACATTCACTTTGATTCATTCACTTACTCACAATTACTTCAATCCATTTGGATTATCACCTCTATTCTTATCTCGATTGGGTATTTAACCAATAATAGTTTGAATTCCGACTAGTTAAATACGTAGGGTGTACGTATGTTATTCTATTCGCATAGTGATTTGATCCAGATTCGTGCATAGAATTTCGAGATAGTATGTCGATCCGAGTTGGGATTTTTCACTCGATTTTTGACAGCGAACCTGGATATGGATTGTTGATTGGTTCTGGATATGCTCTATCATAGTTATGACTATGCAAGGAGAATAAAGGTTTCTGATCAAGAAACCAGATCTGTGTCCGCACTAGGAAGTCGGGTGGGCGATACTAGTTCGGAAGTGAAATTGTGTGATCGAGTGAGCAATCAAATTGGTATGGCGCACGAATGATATGTGTACATCGTACGGATTTGAATGAAATTGATATTGAGAAGAGTAATCAAATTTGAATATTTGATTTTGGATAAATAAAGTTATATATCTTTGTTATGTAAGATAAAACTCTCCTTGATGAATCTTTTGCCAGAAGAAAAAGGTTTTTGAAAATGTTTGAAGTATAAAAGGAGTTTTATACAAGTTTGAAATGATCCAAAGTTTTAAAAATATATATATAGGATCATATGAGGATTTTGGAAAAAGGTTTTGGGAACCTTTGGATTTGGGAAGGCTTTTTGATTTTTAGGTAAAATCAATATTGGGTTTGGAAAGCCTAATTTGAGAATTATCGATTTTTGGATAATCTATTTTGGTGTAAAGGAGCTTTGTATGAGATCATACTAGGTGTACGATTTGAAAATACTATATGTGTATAGTATAAAATATTTTGATGATGGCTCTGGGGAAAAAGGCGCTCCCTTGAAATGAACTTCTCAAGAGTGCCACCGGGTGGTGCTGCCTTGAGCCCCAATGGGGTTCTAAAGTTGATCCTGTGAGGAGTACGGACAAAACTATTTCCTGGGGATTATGAGTAGAGTATACCATAGCGGAAGTCGTGTGTGCCGCTGAGAGCCAATAGTCTGCGTTTGATTTCATATCGGTAGACTGCGACCTATTTTCCTATTTTACAATTTTAACATAAACATGCTTACTGTAACGACCCTGATTTTTGACCCGTTTATTTTAATAAATATTTAATCTAATTTAAATTAAATACAAGCTTTTCAAATTTATAAACTGAGGAGATCTTTGATATTTAGCAGTTATATATGCTCTGTAAAGGAAAATTGATTTGAAAATCTAAAATAAATCCTGTATTGGTCAATAAAACCAAAAGTTTTATATTATCAATATTTAATATAATATTTATAAAAGGGTAATCTAAGTAATAATGTTTAACATAAGAAATCCTATCAATATTTAGATATGAATATAAAAACATAAATATAAAACATAATAATAAATATAAGATATAAATAGAAATATAAAATTTACAAATACAATGTTAGAAATTAATGTTTGGAAATATAACTACAAATAGAAAATAAAACTAAAGGAGTATGTAAACATAACTATAAAAATCATACATGAATCATATAAGGTGAGCTTAGAAAGAAGATAAATTATTTTCATAACCTATATACATACATTTGCACAATGTTGATTTTTAACAAAGATAGTAACTAGTTGCTGTGTAAACATGTGCAATGCAAGAAAACAAGTATCCACTTCAAATTCATATACAAATATCTCTGTTCCAAAATACAAGAATCAGCAAAACATTAAATATATGTAAACTAATATGAACATATCTTCTCTTACAAGCCTTTAAGAACAAGTTTTCCTGCAAGTATATGTTTATGTACAAATATAGTGTTATGTACAGGCCGTAAGTTAACTACAAAATGATGATGGTGTAAACATAATTATAGTGTGTAGACCTATTAAGAAGCAAAATATGTACTTGCTATCATCTCAGCCACTCTTTTGTTCAAAGCAAATATAGCAAATCTTTTCTTTGTAACAAATGAAATCTGTTTAAAACAGAACAAAGCTAAGTAAATAGCTGACCAGTTGAGCCCCCCTTTATATCTCTTCTTATCTTCTATATATACATATGAATACATTTTCTTTTCAGTTCGTTGAGATAAAGGAACTTAGGGAACCTGAAACAAATAATAAAGCAAGCAAACTCAAAA
Organism: Allium cepa; assembly: GCA_030765085.1. NCBI lineage: Eukaryota > Viridiplantae > Streptophyta > Magnoliopsida > Asparagales > Amaryllidaceae > Allium > Allium cepa. Next base: position 927,697,053 of record CM060939.1, read on the forward strand.
ATTTAAATTCAATACAAAAACAAAGAAAAATATATACAGACAGTTTCAGGCCCCAAGCATATTCATACTGCAGTTTCATGGAATACGATTGCTCTTGTTCAGGAATGTTTTGGTGAGTAAACAAAGATTTTGTTTTAAGTTTAAGTTAATAAATTGGTTCAAGATTCTTTAACCAGTTAGGTTGTACATGGTTTTATTTGGATGTGTGTATGTATATATGTCATCTGCATAGTATCTTCTCTGTTATAGATTAAGGTTGGATATTATTTAAACTCTAGTGTTTTTCATCTAAATCGTTGTAAAGTTTTAAATCAAACAAGATACTAAAACACCAGATAAGATTTCGAAGTTAGATTAAATATGATAAGTGAATAAATCTGCTGGAGGATGGGTTTACAGGTAATCAAGAAATCTATTTATAAATTCAATTGTTATAGAAAGATAATTCAAGTTGATAACATGAGTGTCTACTGGAATTTATGATTTTTAACACAAAAATAATGATTTTTAAATTTGTAATTCATGAGCAGTTCGAATTTGAAATAAAACTACATTTTTATCAATTCCAGGAAATTTAAACAATGGAAAAAGTTGAAACTTGGATTGAAGCAAGTCTATACAGCCAACTCGGGAAAAATACGAATTAATTTTTCTATTGATCGAAATTCGAACACGAGATTTATTTAGGGTTTTTATTGGGTGTTTTGTTCTTCTCTGTAAATCATCGATTGCGCCTCCATAACATGATCGAGCTGCGCGTGAGTGTGGGAGAGGGAGGATGATCGAGTTGTCAAGGCGTAGACGTAGTATGGGCGATGCCGATGATCCCTGCGGTGGTGGCCAGGCGATTTCTCCCGAGTGTTTGTTGCAGTTATTTCTAGATGTAGGCAAATTTTTAAGTTTTGACCTTTATTCGTTTTTTTGGATTTGTGGTCGATTTAGAAGAAGGATTGGAGTTTGCTGGAAATGGTGCGTGTTGTCGGAGGTGCGCCGAACCACCGTGCACGTGCACGGTGGCGTTTGGAAGCAGGTCGTCGTTTCAGGGCAGTGTTGTTTTTTTACTCTAGTCATTCTCGAGTGTAATGGGGAAGAGCTTCGGGTTTTGTTTCGTGTTGATTCGAGTGAGATACCGGTTGTTTCCTTTCACTTAGTTTAACGGTTTTCAAAAAAAAATGAAGAAGAAGAAGATGATCAGGGGAGACTCGGGAAGTTTGAGTGGAGAACTCGAAGTAATTCTCGAGTATGAAGCGGGGGGGGGGGGTCTCGGGTTTACCTGGGACGACTTGAGTTGGGTCAAACTGTAGTATTGCAGTGATGTGGAGGTTGATTAGGATTGTTTTCTTTGCAAATTTGTCTTAACAATTTAAGCTTAGGAAATGTTTAAAGGCTAAGTTAAGAATTTGTTCAAGTTTTAAGTATTTTAGTCAAAAACTTAATGATGATCTTAAACACTTAAATTATTTTAATTAATTTAGGATAAGTGTAAATTTGATTAACTTTTAAGTTTGTAGTTAATAAATGAATAATTTAAAATTTAAAGAGGACTTTTAAGAGTTAACTACATTGAGTAATTAAATTTAAATGAATTATTATTAGAAGGTGATTAAGATTTACTTCTTTATAATTGTAATTAAGTATGGGTAAAGGGTGATTAAGTGATAGATAAATTATATTTAACTACCTAAATTGATTAATGAATGATGAATATTTAACTAATCAAATAATTTAATTATGAATAAATAGTTAATTAATTAAGTATTTTAATTAAGAATTAAGAATAATGAATTTTGATTATAATTGGTGATGGATTATAATAAATAAATAAATTTGTAATCAACTATTAAAGCTAATTTATGAATAGGTAACAGTTAATAAATCAAATGAGTTAATTTAGAATTAATAATGATTAATTTAGAAATTAGTAATTAATAAATGGACAATTAAAGTTTATTAAATAACAATTAAAGTTATTGATTAATGATTGAGGAATGGTTAATTAAAGTTAAATAACTTGATTAAAGAAGTAATTAATTAATAGGGTGAAATAAAATTAAGACTTAATAATAAATTAAGAGAATTATCAATTAGATGATTTGAAATGAAATAGGTAATTAATTGTTAATTAACGATTAATTAGATAGAGTTAAGTGATTAACTCTCAAGTAATTAATTCTAAATTGAATTAATTACAAATAAGACTTAAAGGTGACTGCTTATGGACTGTTGTGATTGAATATCTTATTTGGATATTTATGTGATGATATCCTATGATGCTCTGTGATATGTTATGTTATATCTATGATGCTTGTATATGTTTTATCTGTGATAAATGCTATGTTAATTCAATTGTTGAATTTAAATTATTTAAACTATTTAAGTTAATTAGACAACTTGGCCCTTAAAATGGAGTTTGGATTCGATGAGACCGGGATCGAAAGAATCAAATTTGATTCTCCGAAAACCACATCGATCCAATTTAAACGTTAGGTCGTGAATCCTGAAATGAAGATCGAGATGGTGTTTTCTGAATGCAAGGGTTATCGTCGTTGACTCTGAGGGTGGTTCCAAAATGAGTGTGACGAGATAATGCCTTCGGTTTCGTTCGAACCCGGAACGAACTTGTATGGATTGGATGCTTTCAGCACATCGTCGGGCGGACGATGAGCATTCTAAGTGATATGTTCTTTAAAGGTAAACGCAGCCTCAAGCCTCATCAACCGGGAATGGCTAAAACAGGGGAGATGCAGCAAGGTTAGGTGGGTCATGCCCAAGCAGGACAAGATATTTCCCCTGTCTAGATGTCCCTTTATATTTCGGCTGTGTGGGCGGTTGCTAGCTACAACCGCGGGGTTTATCTTGTTCGGGACTATTCAGTAAGGAATGGTTCCGGCCTTGTGTTGCAGGGGATCGGGAGTGATCCTCGGTATGGTGATCTAGGCCCCGTACTGTGACGGGCGGTACCCCAGTAGCCCTGCCATTGTTGGAAATCCATTTTCCCTACGAGACCCTACGGTTTTGATTTGTATTACCCACTTTTGTGGCTAGTAGCTGGAATTTAATAGATGTAACAATTTTGGCTATTTTCTATTTACTTGAAAACCATAGACACTATTATAATATCACTAGATTTCCTATGAAATGCTTTGGTTAGCATAAGGTAAAAACTTACCCGTATTTATTTGTGGGGAGTCTTACGTGATACCTTTATTTTCAAATGTTTTCAAAGTTAAACAACTTTAAACCATTTACTCATACCAGACCCATGTCAGACCCGGAGTTTATATTTTGTGTTTTTCATAAACTCTTGGGTACTCAAATTTTTATGAGTAGCCAAGTGATAGGTCTCGGACTTGATTTCTGGAGGAGCTTGGAGCAGGAGATTCCAGACGTATATAGCTAGTTATGTAGTTCTGCTGTGTCTGATGATGTGTACTGTATCTCTGATGTATACAGTGATAAATGTATGTATGACCGTCATGTATATTGATATTGTATAACTCTATGTAAAAACTATGTAATAGTTATGTGATATATTATATTGTTCCGTTCCGCTGTGAGGTTCTGATGTTGTTAGTCTTTCTTTCTCTTTCTTTTCTATTTCTATCCCTTTCTTTCTTAATGATGATACGTCTTTCTGGTAGTAGAAGGGCGGGTCGTCACAGTTGGTATCAGAGCAGAGGTTGGTGATAACCTTGACTCTGGTAGGAATTACTCATAGAATAGAGTCAGTAGTACTCTAAAATGAGTTTGAGTGTATTAATAGATATGAGCGCTTATTTGTTAGCGAATATAATTTTTTTATATATTGTGTTGATCTATATGATGAGTGTTTATGGATTCTGGACGATGTGTGGGATGCCATTTCATCGATAGGGATTCCTAAACTCTTAAACAAGATAGACCGACACGATATTGTTTTTAAAGTTGGGTAAATGAAATAATTTTACCCAAAATCATATTTTTGACATAGACGAAATATTTATGATGATTATGTATATTTGGATGTTTGGTTGTTCATACTATAATTGTATATAAAAAAAATTAAAATTCGAGTGGTTTATAACCAAAAAAAATTATCTAAGTATGGCTTAAATAAAAAGGAATATAACTAAACTAGAATTGGAGTCCTGGAAATTTAAAAGGTGTTTAAATGAATTTAAACAAAGGATATGGGAATTTAAAATCTTGAGAATGTTTGAAATGTTTTTCCAAAGATTTGAAGGCAATAATTGAGTATTGTTTTGGAAAATATTGTTGAATGGAAATTGTTTTGGGAGGAAATTGTAAAAAAGCACTGAACTCACTTCAGTCGTTGGAAAATAATCCTAATGATGATGGCCACATCATCAGTATTCATTTTCGAGTTTCTAAAGCGAGGGATTGCTACCAGGATAGTTGATCATGATATTGTTTGGGCTGTTTGGGCATACAAGTTGTTTTAGAAATTTTCAAAAAGAGAAAATTTGTTTGGGTGAAAACAAGTGTTTGGAATTTGAAAATTTGATTATCATTTCAAAATGGTTTTGAAAATGAAAATCGGGCAATGAAATTCTAAGAAATTCTATTTAAATAATGCGAGAGGTTTGAATAAATCAACTATCGAACTTATAAAGTAAAGTTGATATTAATAAGAAGAGATCGGGAATTTTAATCCCGGAATTAAAATTTAACTTAAGTAAATGAAAATAAGAAAACGTATTGAGTTTAACCTGAGATAAGTTAAATGGAATTGAAGTTCAAAATGAACTTATTTGGATATATAATTTGAAGGTAAAATGATTGTAATTATGAGGTGGAAATTTATACCTTAAGACAGTAAGTGCTATATATATATATAATCTGAAATTGTGGTTATAAGATGGAATGACTAAATGACCAATATAAGCTTTTAAGTAAACAAATAGGTTTTGAGCTCATATATTGAGAAATAATTTAAAGAATGGTAAGTAGCTAAATTTAACTGAGGTTGAGTTGGAATAAAACTGAATTTAAATGAATTCAATCGAGTTATAAATATATTAAATAGAATAAAATTCTTATGTAAATAAGTAAATATAAACCAAGTAAGCCTTGAATTTGGATAAAATAGAATTGGAATGAGTTGTAAACAAATCTAACTCAAGCATAAATTAAATGACTTTATTATAAACTCAATAATAAATTGTCATGTAAATTTAAGAATGGATAAAACAATAAACTAATTAAGCAAATAGTTGGGATTGATTAAAGGAAAATCAAATCGAAGATTTGAATGGAAATTGGTGGAATAGAATAAACCTAAATTGTTAGGAGGAACAGTTTAAAGAAATAAACGACCTAAGTAAATTGTGGAATGATTATTTAAAATATTGGTTGTCGAGTTTGATAAAATGGTTTGGAATCAAACCTGTTGAAATGAAAGAAAATGCAATGTAGAGATTGTGAATAAATTAATTGTGATGGACTCAAGTGTAAATTGAGTTGGAATCAATTTAAAATTTGAAGCTTAAGTAATTATTTATTCAAAATAATATGGTCAAACTGCATATAGAAATGAGTTGTTCTAAAGTAAACAAGATTGGATAAAATTCTATGAATTATTTGAAGCAAATAGAATGATTTTGAATATGAGTTTGTTCTGCTCAAATGGATTATAAATGTAAGCAAGTAAGCTATAAATCACTTAAAGGGAATGGTTGATAATTGATTGGAATTAATTATGATAAGGATTGAAACCTTACATATGTGCTTATGAAAATATGTAATGGAGACTCTGCCATAACTTTTCAAAATTTTGAAAAAAATTAGTATTAGCAACAAAACAATTTCAAATTGAAAATTTAAGGTAAATTTGTGGATGAAACCAATTTAAAAATAATAATAAGAATCGGTATTAAATGGAAGATAGTCAAAAAAAATTCAATATTCAGAGTTAAAGATAAAATTGAATTCGCATGGAATTGGAAGTTCAGATTTGAAATAAGAAGATATAAAGGCTATAGTGGTAGAGTAATAATATAAGGGAATATATAATGCTTATACTAAACTTAAGACATGAGTGGTAAAATTCTTAAGTAAAAATGTTATTGAGAAAATTATTCCAAGTGAATAGAAATCGAAATAATGTGAATAAAAGAAATTGATATGATTGACAATCAATGGGTATAAATACGTAGGATGAACGTATATTATTTTATTCGCATAACAATTTGATCCAGATTCGAACACAGAATTTCGAGATAATTATATATCGATCCGAGTTGGGATTTTTCACTCGATTTTCGACGACGAACCATGGATATGGATTTTGATTGGTTCTGGAAATTCTCTATCATAGTTGTGACTATGCAAGGAGAATGACAGTTTCTGATCAAGGAACCAGTTCTGAGTCTACACTAGGAAGTCGAGTGGACGATACTAGTTCGAAAATGAAATTGTGTGATCGAGCGAGCAATCGGATTTGATAATTGTGTACGAATGATATATGTACATCGTACGGGCCTGATTAAAATAAATTTTGTAATTTTGTAAAAAGTTAATACTGTAAGTTTTCAGAATTGAATTGCTAGAGTGGATATCTAGAATTTATTGTGTATTCCATATATCTCAGGAAATTTGTTCAAGATTCATCATTAGTTGTTAAACTAGTAATTCAGGAATTTGGAAGTTGAATCAAATTTAACTGTGGCCAGGAATCTAGTTTGGATTATTGATCATTAAGAAACAAACTCACAATAATTTTAGGAAAACTATCTGAATTCGTGTTCAGATAGTTAGTGTTGTTTGTTAGAATAGACTGTTTGGTTGTTTGTTAATATATGAATGATATGTATGTTTGAATGGTTGGAATAATAGCTTTTAAAATTATCTTTGTTTTAAATTTCGGGGACGAAATTCTTTTAAGGGGGGAGGAATATAACGACCCTGATTTTTGGCCCGTTTATTTTAATAAATATTTAATCTAATTTAAATTAAATACAAGCTTTTCAAATTTATAAGATGAGGAGATCTTTGATATTTAGCAGTTATATATGCTCTGTAAAGGAAAATTGATTTGAAAATCTAAAATAAATCCTGTATTGGTCAAAAAAACCAAAAGTTGTATATTATCAATATTTAATATAATATTTATAAAAGGGTCATCTTAGTAATAATGTTTAACATAAGAAATCCTATCAATATTTAGATATGAATATAAAAACATAAATATAAAACATAATGATAAATATAAGATATAAATAGAAATATAAAATTTACAAATACAATGTTAGAAATTAATGTTTGGAAATATAACTACAAATAGAAAATAAAACTAAAGGAGTATGTAAACTATAACTATAAAAATCATACATGAATCATATAAGGTAAGCTTAGAAAGAAGATAAATTATTTTCATAACCTATATACATACATTTGCACAATATTGATTTTTAACAAAGATAGTAACTAGTTGCTGTGTAAACATGTGCAATGCAAGAAAACAAGTATCCACTTCAAATTCATATACAAATATCTCTGTTCCAAAATACAAGAATCAGTAAAACATTAAATATATGTAAACTAATATGAACATATCTTCTCTTACAAGCCTTTAAGAACAAGTTTTCCTGCAAGTATATGTTTATGTACAAATATAGTGTTATGTACAGGCCGTAAGTTAACTACAAAATGATGATGGTGTAAACATAATTATAGCGTGTAGACCTATTAAGAAGCAAAATATGTACTTGCTATCATCTCAGCCACTCTTTTGTTCAAAGCAAATATAGCAAATCTTTTCTTTGTAACAAATGAAATCTGTTTAAAATAGAACAAAGCTAAGTAAATACCTGACCAGTTGAGCCTCCCTTTATATCTCTTCTTATCTTCTATATATACATATGAATACATTTTCTTTTCAGTTCGTTGAGATAAAGGAACTTAGGAAACCTGAAAAAAATAATAAAACAAGCAAACTCAAAAATTTAAATTCAATACAAAACCAAAGAAAAATATATACAGACAGTTTCAGGCCTCAAGCATATTCATACTGCAGTTTCATGGAATATGATTGCTCTTGTTCAGGAATGTTTTGGTGAGTAAACAAAGATTTTGTTTTAAGTTTAAGTTAATAAATTGGTTCATGATTCTTTAACCAGTTTAGTTTGTACATGGTTTTATTTGAATGTGTGTATGTATATATGTCATCTGCACAGTATCTTCTCTGTTATAGATTAAGGTTGGATATTATTTAAACTCTAGTGTTTTTCATCTAAATCGTTGTAAAGTTTTAAATCAAACAAGATACTAAAACACCAGATAAGATTTCGAAGTAAGATTAAATATGATAAGTGAATAAATCTGCTGGAGGATGGGTTTACAGGTAATCAAAAAATCTATTGATAAATTCAATTGTTATAGAAAGATAATTCAAGTTGATAACATTAGTGTCTACTGGAATTTATGATTTTTAACACAAAAATAAAGATTTTTAAATTTGTAATTCATGAGCAGTTCGAATTTGAAATAAAACTTCATTTTTATCAATTCCAGGAAATTTAATCAATGGAAAAAGTTGAAACTTGGATTGAAGCAAGTCTATACAGCCATGAACTCGGGAAAAATACGAATTAATTTTTCTATTGATCGAAATTCGAACACGAGATTTATTTAGGGTTTTTATTGGGTATTTTGTTCTTCTCTGTAAATCATCGATTGCGCCTCCATATATTGATCGAGCTGCGCGTGAGTGTGGGAGAGGGAGGATGATCGAGTTGTCAAGGCGTAGACGTAGTATGGGCGATGCCGATGATCCCTGCGGTGGTGGCCAGGCGATTTCTCCCGAGTGTTTGTTGCAGTTATTTCTAGCTGTAGGCAAATTTTTAAGTTTTGACCTTTATTCGTTTTTTTGGATTTGTGTTCGATTTAGAAGATGGATTGGAGTTTGCAGGAAATGGTGCGAGTTGTCGGAGGTGTGCCGAACCATCGTGCACGTGCACGGTGGCGTTTGGAAGCAGGTCGTCGTTTCAGGGCAGTGTTGTTGTTTTTACTCGAGTCGTTCTCGAGTGTAATGGGGAGGAGCTTCGGGTTTTGTTTCGTGTTGATTCGAGTGAGATACCGGTTGTTTCCTTTCACTTAGTTTAACGGTTTTCAAAAAAAAAAATGAAGAAGAAGAAGATGATCAGGGGAGACTCGGGAAGTTTGAGTGGAGAACTCGAAGTAATTCTCGAGTGTGAAGCGGGGGAGGCGGGGTCTTGGGTTTACCTTGGACGACTTGAGTTGGGTCAAACTGTAGTATTGCAGTGATGTAGAGGTTGATTAGGATTGTTTTCTTTGCAAATTTGTCTTAACAATTTAAGCTTAGGAAATGTTTAAAGGCTAAGCTAAGAATTTGTTCAAGTTTTAAGTATTTTAGTCAAAAACTTAATGATGATCTTAAACACTTAAATTATTTTAATTAATTTAGGATAAGTGTAAATTTGATTAACTTTTAAGTTTATAGTTAATAAATGAATAATTTAAAATTTAAAGAGGACTTTTAAGAGTTAACTACATTGAGTAATTAAATTTAAATGAATTATTATTAGAAGGTGATTAAGATTTACTTCTTTATAATTGTAATTAAGTATGGGTAAAGGGTGATTAAGTGATAGATAAATTATATTTAACTACCTAAATTGATTAATGAATGATGAATATTTAACTAATCAAATAATTTAATTATGAATAAATAGTTAATTAATTAAGTATTTTAATTAAGAATTAAGAATAATGAATTTTGATTATAATTGGTGATGGATTATAATAAATAAATAAATTTGTAATCAACTATTAAAGTTAATTTATGAATGGGTAACAGTTAATAAATCAAATGAGTTAATTTAGAATTAATAATGATTAATTTAGAAATTAGTAATTAATAAATGGACAATTAAAACTTATTAAATAACAATTAAGGTTATTGATTAATGATTGAGGAATGGTTAATTAAAGTTAAATAACTTGATTAAAGAAGTAATTGATTAATAGGGTGAAATAAAATTAAGACTTAATAATAAATTAAGAGAATTATCAATTAGATGATTTGAAATGAAATAGGTAATTAATTGTTAATTAATGATTAATTAGATAGAGTTAAGTGATTAACTCTCAAGTAATTAATTCTAAATTGAATTAATTACAAATAAGACTTAAAGGTGACTGCTTATGGACTGTTGTGATTGAATATCTTATTTGGATATTTATGTGATGATATCCTATGATGCTCTGTGATATGTTATGTTATATCTATGATGCTTGTATATGTTTTATCTGTGATAAATGCTATGTTAATTCAATTGTTGAATTTAAATTATTTAAACTGTTTAAGTTAATTAGACAACTTGGCCCTTAAAATGGCGTTTGGATTCGATGAGACCGGGATCGGAAGAATCAAATTTGATTCTCCGAAAACCATATCGATCCAATTTAAACGTTTGGTCGTGAATCCTGAAATGAAGATCGAGATGGTGTTTTCTGAATGCAAGGGTTATCGTCGTTGACTCTGAGGGTGGTTCCAAAATGAGTGTGACGAGATAATGCCTTCGGTTTCGTTCGAAACCGGAACGAACTTGTATGGATTGGATGCTTTCAGCACATCGTCGGGCGGACGATGAGCATTCTAACTGATATGTTCTTTAAAGGTAAACGCAGCCTCAAGCCTCATCAATCGGGAATGGCTAAAACAGGAGAGATGCAGCAAGGTTAGGTGGGTCATGCCCAAGCAGGACAAGATATTTCCCCTGTCTAGATGTCCCTTTATATTTCGGCTGTGTGGGCGGTTGCTAGCTACAACCGCGGGGTTTATCTTGTTAGGGACTGTTCAGTAAGGAATGGTTCCGGCCTTGTATTGCAGGGGATCGGGAGTGATCCTCGGTATGGTGATCTAGGCCCCGTACTGTGACGGGCGGTACCCCAGTAGCCCTGCCATTGTTGGAAATCCATTTTCCCTACGAGACCCTACGGTTTTGATTTGTATTACCCACTTTTGTGGCTAGTAGCTGGAATTTAATAGATGTAACAATTTCGGCTATTTTCTATTTACTTGAAAACCCTAGACACTATTATAATATCACTAGATTTCCTATGAAATGCTTTGGTTAGCGTAAGGTAAAAACTTACCCGTATTTATTTGTGGGGAGTCTTACGTGATACCTTTATTTTCAAATGTTTTTCAAAGTTAAACAACTTTAAACCGTTTACTCATACCAGACCCATGTCTGACCCGGAGTTTATATTTTGTGTTTTTCATAAACTCTTGGGTACTCAAATTTTTATGAGTAGCCAATTGATAGGTCTCGGACTTGATTTCTGGAGGAGCTTGGAGCAGGAGATTCCAGACGTATATAGCTAGTTATGTAGTTTCGCTGTGTCTGATGATGTGTACTGTATCTCTGATGTATATAGTGATAGATGTATGTATGACCGTCATGTATATTGATATTGTATAACTCTGATATATGTAAAAACTATGTAATAGTTATGTGATATATTATATTTTGTTCAGTTACGCTGTGAGATTCTGATGTTGTTAGTCTTTCTTTCTCTTTCTTTTCTATTTCTATCCCTTTCTTTCTTAATGATGATACGTCTTTCTGGTAGTAGAAGGGCGGGTCGTCATAGTTGGTATCAGAGCAGAGGTTGGTGATAACCTTGACTCTCGTAGGAATTACTCATAGAATAGAGTCAGTAGTACTCTAAAATGAGTTTGAGTGTATTAATAGATATGATATAACGACCCAGAATTTCTATTAATTGAAATTTGGATATTTAATTAATTTTAAATATTAATAAGTGAAATTTATAAGTCGAATAAATTTTATTTCGAATAATTGGATTTAATTGAATAATTAAACCGATAATTTAATATGTTAAATTATGGAAATAATTGAAAATTGAGTTAAATTTGATTGAAAATGATTTTTAAAATTTTATTATATCATATTGAAGTTAGAATGATATTTTATAACTTTTAAAATCGAACTAAAAGTTAATTTGTGAAAATTGAATATTTTAATATTTAATCGACTAGTGAAATTAGCCAATTTTTGAACAGTCTCAGAATTGGACGAAACTAGTTCCATTGGATCCGTAATAGTTTGTTATTATCGGATTTCAATTTTCGTAGCAATCGGAGTTATCGTTTGAGCGTGGCAGCTCGAAACGCATCGAAATTGTTTTTAATATTAATTTGGCGAGTTAAAATAGCCATTTTTCAAAAAGTCTCGGATTTCGACGAAACCAGTTTCATCTGATCCGTAATGTGATATTATTGTATGGTTTCAAATTTCATGTCAATCTGATTTACCGTTTGTCCGGTGCAAGCTAAAACGACTAGAAAATCGTTTAAATCGATTTAATTTAAATTGAACGTTTATTGTCATAACTCGCACAGATGACCGAATTAGCTTTCGAAACCTATTCCATTGCGTCCGGAACACGGGGTAAACCCTAGAAACGCTGGTCACCGCGCGTAAATTGGAGTTTGAAAAATCCAAAATGAATAGTGTTCGTTTTATTTTCTATAAATGGACCCCTAACCTTACACAAAAAAAAAAAAAAAAAAAATAGGCTAGGGTTTTGAACTGCAGCCGCCACCCCTATATGAACTGCCAGAAAATTATTTCGTTCTCCCCTCAAAATCTTTCAATTTATCCACTTTTACGAAAATCTCTCAACTACAAAATGGAAGAGCGTGATGAGATCTACGATGTGAACGGTTAAGATCGCGAACGGTGTTATGGATCAACGGGAAAATGGAGATGAAGGCATTGAGTTTGGGCACGTTTTCACAAGTGAATACACAGCCGAGCTCATAGATATCCATGCCGAGTATAGAGGAGATGATGAACTTTCTGATGGTGGCGGAGTGATGACGTTTCGATGCTCGTGGTGGCCGAATTTTTAAACCCTAATATCAATATATGGGTTCGGCCTTGCTATCTGGTACGCGCGTGAAGTAACGTGAAGAAGAAAAGGGGGGGGGGGCGCACGGATCTGAAGGGAAGTAGAGGATCCAACGGCCAATAATTGATTTAGGTTTAAATATAGAAATATATGTTGTAATTTATAAATATAACTTCGTGTAAACTTTGAAATTGCATATCTTTTTCATACGTGGTCGAAAACGCGCGAAACAGGAAGCGTTGGAATCGTATGGACGAGCACTACGCTATGGAATTGGATTGGAGTCGTTTGGAGTTAGTGAGAATGTCGGGCAAAATTAAACGTCCGTTTAATTTTATTCGAAATAAATCGCTAAAACGAAATTGAAATCAAGGTGAGAACTTCTCACTCAATCGAATCGGTTTCGATTTTTATTTTTAATAGTTAGATTTAAAATACTTGAATGCATGTTTGAATGATGATTGTTATCTATTGATTGTTAAAATAGACATTATGCGCCGTTAGTAAGCGGATGTTATTTATTAAAAACATATACCGCGAATATTTCATAAACAGTGAAATTGGTATTATATATAATAGCAATATATATATATTGGCATATGTATATATTGCAGTTGTTGATTTCCCGCATTGCATAGCGGATGAGACCCTATTGCGCCGTCTATTAAGCGGATAATATTTTAAATCCCATATACCGCGATAATTTCGTACTGGAGCAAAATTGGTATTGTGCTAACATCTTTGGATGCACGAAAACAGGCTGGAGGGATCCAACTGAATTCCTCAACAGTTTTTATTTGATTTCAGATATTTTGATATTTGATGGATTATCGTATTGATATATGATATCGTTGTTTGTCGTGATTGACTATTTGGTGTGTAGCATCATTGGGCCAAATTTGGAATTTTAAAATGATTTCCAAAGTGATTTTTGAAAGTATACGTTTATAAATATTTTTGGAATTGATCCATTATAAATAAACGTTATAATTTTAAAGTTATAGAAATGATATTTTTGAGAAATATAGTTAAAAGTTGATTTTTGAAAATATTGGGTTAATGATTTTATAAAATAGTTTAAATCGGGATTTTTAAATTTATTGTAAAAAGTTTAAATATAGGATTTATAGAATTTGATTATTTTATAAAAAAAATGATGAAATTATAAACGAGTTTAAAGACGTTTTAAAAGAATAATATAAATTAATTTATATAAGAAATTTATAAATTGATATTTATAAATTAAAATATTTGAATTATAAAACGAGTTTTTATAAGTGTTAGAATGAATTGTGAATAAATTTCGTAAATGAATGAAATTTATAGAATTTTAAACGGCGAAGTTATAAATGGAATTTTATAAGCAGTAGGTTTATAAAATTTGTAAAGTTATTTGAAGAATAGATTTGGATAAATAAATGAATCTTATAAGTTATAAGATTTATAATTTGGGAAGTTTAAAAGAACGATTTTTTGTAAACAAATAACTTACAAGCATTTAATTTATAATATGAACTTTTAGTATATCATTGAGATATGAAATTGAATAGATTAATAAAGAAAATTTATAAAGGAAGTTGTTATAAGATAAATAGAAATGGAATTTATAAACATTGTTTTATAAATCCGCAAAACGACTTATTTTGATAAGTAAATTGCTATAGCATATTAAAGGAGTTATATTCACGTTTTAGATAGTGAATAATCCTTTAAGATAAAATGTATAGAAGTGATGAAATTGGTTAACGTAGTATATTCACGTTTTGAATAGTGAATAATATGTTAAAGAAAATGTTTAGGATGTGATATTTTAAACAGAATTAAAACGATCTAACGATGTTTTAAATGTGTTAAGATTCGAAACCATAGATTTCAACATTCATTGTTGAAATAGACGTTTTCGAGAAACAAAAGGAAATGGTGGACTATAACACTGTTGTTATAGTAAATGATTTCCGAAAGGAAATGTTTTGTATAGTATTGGGATTTATATATCTATTTTAATTTCGAATCCCTATACTAGTGATTTTGGGTTGTCGTAACGATGTTTTACGCAACATTCGTTTTGGCCCAAATAAATATGTTTAAGAGAATGATTTCCTTAAAGAATGAAATATATACTTAATTTTGATTTAAGTATATTGAATATTTTCCAAGTGTTGAAAGTAACTAGACTTGTGAATTACTTATGAATAAATAAGTATAGAAATGTTTTTCAATGTGAAATGAAACGTTTTGAGAATTTATCTTTTTGGAGATAAATTGAAAACGAATATTTGAAACCTATTAAAATCGTATATTCATAAATATTTTGGGAATATAAATTCACTATGGAATTTATGAAGGAAAGTGGAATTCGTTTAAAAATAAATATTGATTTATTTTTGAAGTATGAAAATTATTTATCTTGTAAAGATATCTTTGGGAAATAAATAATTTGGAAAATTATTTGGAATCTGGTGATGTTGTGCATATCCATTGATAGTTCAATAACCGACTATCAATATTTACCTTTGAATAGGTATTTGTTGGGATTTGCTGAATTTGAATGCTACACTTATTTTTAAATTATTGCGCTCGTTATTCGGATTACGCATTCCGAATAGTGATACGACGTAATGGATAGCATTGATGACCGGTGTTGAAGACCGGATATTTTTGAAAGCGAAAGGACAACTCGTCGAATGTCTTTGCATCGAATGGTCCCCGGTATAGAGACTCCATATGTGATGGGAAGTCCGGTCGTGATTAGTGAATATCCGGATTGCAAGGACTTCTTTGTAAGTGCCTTTGGTTCTGTTCGAGCCCGGAATAGACTTGTATGGATAGTATGTCTGACATTACAAATTGAGATATAAAGCAGATTTCTTTCAAATATATTTCTGTTGGTGGCGGAGAATTTATGCTCTTAGCTTAACACCCTTCTCTGAGACGTACGAGCTCAGAGATTATGTAGTTGAAGGTTATCAGCAATATATTCCCAATTTGGTAATGTGACATGCTGAGTGTTGCTGTGAAATGATCATTGTGTTGATCATTTGTGATAGGATCATTTGTTTGATCGTCTATCTTGGTGATCATTTCTATGATCATTTATTGACCCAAAGCATGACTTTGTATAAAGCATGGCTTTGTGGACGAGACTTCGTCGAGCCTCACACCCCGGAATGGTCAAAACAGGAAAGATGCAGCAAGGTTATGAGGGGTAGCTCCCTTTAGGGTATGTGCATTTCCTTCTGGAAAAGGGTGGTATCATGGTATGGAGCCCAGATACTTACTCATGTTGAAACACTTTATTTATGATTATGTGATGATGGTGACGAGCGCTCGGTTAAAGGTCCCAAAGGACCGGGGGATGGCATACTCGTGTCAGTTGTTACCCAGTTGGGGGTAACCCGGCCTTGTGTTGGCAGAGATCCGGTTTGGTTCTCGGGGACGTCCTTCCAGAGGCGTTCTCATGTGGCAATGGGAAGTTCCTTGGCCTGACAATTCGTTGGAAATCCAAAGAAACAATACAATCTTGTACGGTATTAGTTGTAGAACCTATCATTCACTTATGGTGGCGCCCCACTGTTTGGATGGTAGCTATAGTAGGCATACGATAATGGTCGTATGTTGGCTAAGATTTATATCTTTATTTTCGAAATGATTTTTCCCTACACTATGCACTAATAATAATATCAAATGTTTCTTTTTAATGCGTATCAAGCATCTTTGACTATCATAAGGAGAAATCTCCTCCGATTCTGCGTTTGCATTGTGTGTGTGTGCGGGAGGCCTTATGGTAGTCTCATTTTTAAAAGCATTGCGAATTGACTTTAAAAATATTCCTCTATTTTGATTTTAAAGATAAGTAAACTGTTTTGAGTTCTCGCACCAGTCACATGACTGACTCGGAGTTTATTGTTTTCCTTTCTAAACTCTGGGTGCCCACCAATTTCCACACGGGCAGTCAAGAGTTAAGGTTTATCAGGATATTTCTGGAGTTGCTGGAGGCAAGCTGGATGGCATGGCGTAGTACTAGTATATAGTATTTCTTTTCCGCTGTTTGATGTTTGTTTGTTGTTGTACACTCTGATGTAATGAAATGTAATGTGATGTAATGTAATAACTGATATAGTTCTTTGTTTAAAGATTATTCATTTATTTATTATATGTTGTTCCGCTGCGAATTGTAAGATTCTGTTGTTGTTCTGTTGTTTTCTGTTCTGTTCCGTCCTATTTTCTATGTTCTTTTCTCTCTACTTTCTATCTTCTTATCTCTCCTTCTGTCCTTTTCTTTTTCTTAAACATTGAGAATTCGTATTTCTGTTCATCTTGAATTAATCTACGGAGATTAGTGTATATTCAAGGAGTACGGATTTGCGGGTCTTCACAGGTGGTATCGGAGCATATGGTTAAGCGACAACCATGGTTCTGTTGGGTATTACTCATTAGAGATAGAGTCAGTAGTACTCTAGAATGAGTTGAGTGTAATAATAGCTATGAGAGCGTATTTGTTAGTGAAAATAAAATTGTTTTATATTGTGATGATTGGTTTATTGAGTGGCATATGAACCTTCGTCAGCACGGTCTCGACAACTATGCCGAAGCGGTTTATAAACATTTGAATAGAACAATTCGACACAGTATTGTTTTAAATTGGGTAAATGAAATAATTTTACCCTGATTATATTTTTATATATAAAGGAATAATTTTTTAGAATTATTAAAGTGTATATAAGTTGATTGTTTGGTTGTTTGAATAATGTAAATAAAGGAATAATTGTATAAGTAAAAAGAATTATAAGAATTGAATTATAATTAAAGTGATTTACAATTGTGAAATAAACTTATATATATAAGAAGTGAAACTATATGAATATATTTATGAATATGAGTTGTGAATAAAAATGAATTTAAAGTTAAATGGAAATTTGCTTAGAATTGGAATCTGAATTGATTTATAAGTGGGAATTTAAGTTAAGTAGAACCAAATAATGTTTAAATGGAATATAACTTGAGAGATGTTGAATGAAGTTGATTTTGGTATCGAAGTAAAATAATAAAGATAAGTGATAGATATGAACTTGAGTTATGAAATGAAATTCAACTTTAGTAATTGAATTGAATGAATGGATTGAATGTAAATCAATTGAATGTGAATTAAGTTGATATGAAATAATGAATATAAGTGTAATTCATTAAAATCTAATGTTATTAGAAGTTGAATAATTGAATGAAAATCAATTTGATTGAACCAATTGAAAGTAAGGGTGTTAAACCAAATTGAATGAATTTAAGCAAAGGAATTTGGTTGTAATTAATAAACATTGGTTGTTATATGATTGTTAGTTGATTGTATAAAATTCATTAAGTGTTAATGAAATTGAATTAATGAAAACTGAAAGCTAAAGTAATTGAAATCCAATTGAAAGTTAAGTGAATCTTGAATAGAATTGAATTTGATTTGGAAGTGAACCAACTTGAATATGAATTAGTGAATATAAACTAATTGAAAATGAATGTTAGTTGAATGCTAGTTGGTTGATGGTTGAACATATTGCTTTTATTGCATTTGCTATGTTGGCATATATAGTTATTATGTTGCTATATGTTGTTTATCGATACTATTGTCTATATACATGATTCTCATGTTGTTTGTTGAGTGTTTAGTAGGTGCGGATCGCGTTTGCTTTGCATTCGGTGCTCGCTTTCGCGCTATATTAGCCGTATATGCTCGCTAATAAAATATAAGGTACATATCTCGGATTACATACCGTACTTTTACACTTTTTTCCCTTCGGGATGCCTCATTACTTGATGAGATGTATATTTTTGATATATATACTTTCATTTTTTTTCGGATCGAGCCGCGCAAAGGAGACTCTGGCGAATTTTTCCGAAAATTTAAGGCGTTAGAAAAAATTTGAGAAAATTGGAAAGTTTTGAAAACTATAACTTTGATTTGGAGTTGAAAGTTAAACAATAGTAGTTGTTTTTGAAAAGATAACTAAGTATGATTTGAAAACTTAGTAAAGTATTGTAAGAAGTTTAACTATGAATTTTGGGAAAGTTAATAAATTCTATAACTTTTCTTACTTGTTAATTCGAGGACGAAATTCTTTTAAGGGGGGAAGTATGTAACGATCCAGAATTTCTATTAATTGAAATTTGGATATTTAATTAATTTTAAATATTAATAAGTGAAATTTATAAGTCGAATAAATTTTATTTCGAATAATTGGATTTAATTGAATAATTAAATCGATAATTTAATATGTTAAATTATGGAAATAATTGAAAATTGAGTTAAATATGATTGAAAATGATTTGTAAAATTTTATTATATCATATTGAAGTTAGAACGATATTTTAGAACTTCTAAAATCGAATTAAATGTTAATTTGTGAAAATTGAATATTTTAATATTTAATCGACTAGTGAAATTAGCCAATTTTTGAATAGTCTAAGAATTGGACGAAACTAGTTCCATTGGATCCGTAATAGTTTGTTATTATCGGATTTCAATTTTCGTAGCAATCGGAGTTATCGTTTGACCGTGGCAGCTCGAAACGCATCGAAATTGTTTTTAATATTAATTTGGCGAGTTAAAATAGCCATTTTTCAAAAAGTCTCGGATTTCGACGAAAGTAGTTTCATTGGATCCGTAATGTGATATTATTGTATGGTTTCAAATTTCATGTCGATCGGATTTACCGTTTGTCCGGTGCAAGCTAAAACGACTAGAAAATCGTTTAAATCGGTTTAATTGAAATTGAACGTTTATTGTCATAACTCGCACAGATGACCGAATTAGCTTTCGAAACCTGTTCCATTGCGTTCGGAACGCGGGGTAAACCCTAGAAACGCTGGTCACCGCGCGTAAATTGGAGTTTGAAAAATCCAAAATGAATAGTGTTCGTTTTATTTTCTATAAATAGACCCTTAACCTTTCACCAAAAAAAAAAAAAAAAAAATAGGCTAGGGTTTTGAACTGCAGCCGCCGCCCCTATATGAACGACCAGAAAATTGTTTCGTTCTCCCCTCATAATCTTTCAATCCATCCACTTTTACGAGAATCTCTCAACTACAAAATGGAAGAGCGTGATGAGATCTACGATGTGAACGGTTAATATCGCGAATGGTGTTATGGATCAACGGGAAAATGGAGATGAAGGCATCGAGTTTGGGCATGTTTTCCCAAGTGAATACACAGCCGAGCCCATAGATATCCATGCCGAGTATAGACGAGATGATGAACTTTCTGATGGTGGCGGAGTGATGACGTTTCGATGCTCGTGGTGGCCGAATTTTTAAACCCTAATATCAATATATGGGTTCGGCCTTGCTATCTGGTACGCGCGTGAAGTAACGTGAAGAAGAAACAAGGGGGGCGCACGGATCTGAAGGGAAGTAGAGGATCCAACGGCCAATAATTGATTTAGGTTTAAATATAGAAATATATGTTGTAATTTATAAATATAAATTCGTGTAAACTTTGAAATTGCATATCTTTTTCATACGAGGTCGAAAATGCGCGAAACAGGAAGCGTTGGAATCGTATGGACGAGCACTACGCTATGGAATTTGATTGGATTCGTTTGGAGTTAGTGATAATTTCGGGTAAAATTAAACGTCTGTTTAATTTTATTCGAAATAAATCGCTAAAATGAAATTGAAATCAAGGTGAGAACTTCTCACTCAATCGATTCAGTTTCGATTTTTATTTTAAATAGTTAGATTTAAAATACTTGAATGCATGTTTGAATGATGATTGTTATCTATTGATTGTTAAAATAGACATTATGCGCCGTTAGTAAGCGGATGTTATTTATTAAAAACATATACCGTGAATATTTCATAAACAGTGAAATTGGTATTATATATAATAGCAATATATATATATTGGCATATGTATATATTGCAGTTGTTGATTTCCCGCATTGTATAGCTGATGAGACCCTATTGCGCCGTCTATTAAGCGGATAATATTTTAAATCCCAAATACCGCGATAATTTCGTACTGGAGCGAAATTGATATTGTGCTAACATCTTTGGATGCAGGAAAACAGGTTGGAGGGATCCAACTGGATTCCTCAACAGTTTTTATTTGATTTCAGATATTTTGATATTTGATGGATTATCATATCGATATATGATATCGTTGTTTTTCGTGATTGACTATTTGGTGTGTAGCATCATTGGGCCAAATTTAGAATTTTAAAATGATTTCCAAAGTGATTTTTGAAAGTATACGTTTATAAATATTTTTGGAATTGATCCATTATAAATAAACGTTATAATTTTAAAGTTATAGAAATGATATTTTTGAGAAATATAGTTAAAAGTTGATTTTTGAAAATATTGGGTTAATGATTTTATAAAATAGTTTAAATCGGGATTTTTAAATTTATTGTAAAAAGTTTAAATATAGGATTTATAGAATTTGATTATTTTATAAAAAAAATGATGAAATTATAAAGGAGTTTAAAGACGTTTTAAAAGAATAATATAAATTAATTTATATAAGAAATTTATAAATTGATATTTATAAATTAAAATATTTGAATTATAAAACGAGTTTTTATAAGTGTTAGAATGAATTGTGAATAAATTTCGTAAATGAATGAAATTTATAGAATTTTAAATGGTGAAGTTATAAATGGAATTTTATAAGCAGTAGGTTTATAAAATTTGTAAAGTTATTTGAAGAATAGATTTGGATAAATAAATGAATCTTATAAGTTATAAGATTTATAATTTGGGAAGTTTAAAAGAACGATTTTTTGTAAACAAATAACTTACAAGCATTTAATTTATAATATGAACTTTTAGTATATCATTGAGATATGAAATTGAATAGATTAATAAAGAAAATTTATAAAGGAAGTTGTTATAAGATAAATAGAAATGGAATTTATAAACATTGTTTTATAAATCCGCAAAACGACTTATTTTGATAAGTAAATTGCTATAGCATATTAAAGGAGTTATATTCACGTTTTAGATAGTGAATAATCCTTTAAGATAAAATGTATAGAAGTGATGAAATTGGTTAACGTAGTATATTCACGTTTTGAATAGTGAATAATATGTTAAAGAAAATGTTTAGGATGTGATATTTTAAACAGAATTAAAACGATCTAACGATGTTTTAAATGTGTTAAGATTCGAAACCATAGATTTCAACATTCATTGTTGAAATAGACGTTTTCGAGAAACAAAAGGAAATGGTGGACTATAACACTGTTGTTATAGTAAATGATTTCCGAAAGGAAATGTTTTGTATAGTATTGGGATTTATATATCTATTTTAATTTCGAATCCCTATACTAGTGATTTTGGGTTGTCGTAACGATGTTTTACGCAACATTCGTTTTGGCCCAAATAAATATGTTTAAGAGAATGATTTCCTTAAAGAATGAAATATATACTTAATTTTGATTTAAGTATATTGAATATTTTCCAAGTGTTGAAAGTAACTAGACTTGTGAATTACTTATGAATAAATAAGTATAGAAATGTTTTTCAATGTGAAATGAAACGTTTTGAGAATTTATCTTTTTGGAGATAAATTGAAAATGAATATTTGAAACCTATTGAAATCGTATATTCATAAATATTTTGGGAATATAATTTCACTATGGAATTTATGAAGGAAAGTGGAATTCGTTTAAAAATAAATATTGATTTATTTTTGAAGTATGAAAATTATTTATCTTGTAAAGATAACTTTGGGAAATAAATAATTTGGAAAATTATTTGGAATCTGGTGATGTTGTGCATATCCATTGATAGTTCAATAACCGACTATCAATATTTACCTTTGAATAGGTATTTGTTGGGATTTGCTGAATTTGAATGCTACACTTATTTTTAAATTATTGCGCTCCTTATTCGGATTACCCATTCCGAATAGTGATACGACGTAATGGATAGCATTGATGACCGGTGTTGAAAACCGGATATTTTTGAAAGCGAAAGGACAACTCGTCGAATGTCTTTGCATCGAATGGTCCCCGGTATAGAGACTCCATATGTGATGGGAAGTCCGGTCGTGATTAGTGAATATCCGGATTGCAAGGACTTCTTTGTAAGTGCCTTCGGTTCTGTTCGAGCCCAGAACAGACTTGTATGGATAGTATGTCTGACATTACAAATTGAGATATAAAGCAGATTTCTTTCAAATATATTTCTGTTGGTGGCGGAGAATTTATTCTCTTAGCTTAACACCCTTCTCTGATACGTACGAGCTCAGAGGTTATGTAGTTGAAGGTTATCAGCAATATATTCCCAATTTGGTAATGTGACATGCTGAGTGTTGCTGTGAAATGATCACCGTGTTGATCATTTGTGATAGGATCATTTGTTTGATCGTCTATCTTGGTGATCATTTCTATGATCATTTGTTGACCCAAAGCATGACTTTGTATAAAGCATGGCTTTGTGGACGAGACTTCGTCGAGCCTCACACCCCGGAATGGTCAAAACAGGAAAGATGCAGTAAGGTTATGAGGGGTAGCTCCCTTTAGGGTATGTGCATTTCCTTCTGGAAAAGGGTGGTATCATGGTATGGAGCCCAGATACTTACTCATGTTGAAACACTTTATTTATGATTGTGTGATGATGGTGACGAGCGCTCGGTTAAAGGTCCCAAAGGACCGGGGGATGGCATACTCGTGTCAGTTGTTACCCAGTTGGGGGTAACTCAGCCTTGTGTTGGCAGAGATCCGGTTTGGTTCTCGGGGACGTCCTTCCAGAGGCGTTCTCATGTGGCAATGGGAAGTTCCTTGGCCTGACAATTCGTTGGAAATCCAAAGAAACAATACGATCTTGTACGGTATTAGTTGTAGAACCTATCATTCACTTATGGTGGCGCCCCACTGTTTGGATGGTAGCTATAGTAGGCATACGATAATGGTCGTATGTTGGCTAAGATTTATATCTTTATTTTCGAAATGATTTTTCCCTACACTATGAACTAATAATAATATCAAATGTTTCTTTTTAATGCGTATCAAGCATCTTTGACTATCATAAGGAGAAATCTCCTCCGATTCTGCATTTGCATTGTGTGTGTGTGCGGGAGGCCTTATGGTAGTCTCATTTTTAAAAGATAAATAAACTGTTTTGAGTTCTCGCACCAGTCACATGACTGACTCGGAGTTTATTGTTTTCCTTCCTAAACTCTGAGTGCCCACCAACTTCCACACGGGCAGTCAAGAGTTAAGGTTTATTAGGATATTTCTGGAGTTGCTGGAGGAAAGCTGGATGGCATGGCGTATTACTAGTATATAGTATTTCTTTTCCGCTGTTTGATGTTTGTTTGTTGTTGTATACTCTGATGTAATGAAATGTAATGTGATGTAATGTAATAACTGATATAGTTCTTTGTTTAAAGATTATTCATTTATTTATTATATGTTGTTTCGCTGCGAATTGTAAGATTCTGTTGTTGTTCTGTTGTTTTCTGTTCTGTTCCGTCCTATTTTCTATGTTCTTTTCTCTCTACTTTCTATCTTCTTATCTCTCCTTCTGTCCTTTTCTTTTTCTTAAACATTGAGAATTCGTATTTCTGTTCATCTTGAATTAATCTACGAAAATTAGTGTATATTCAAGGAGTACGGATTTGCGGGTCTTCACATATGAGCGCGTATTTGTTAGTGAATATAAAATTGTTTTTATATTGTGTTGATCTATATGATGAGTGTTTATGGATTCTGGTCGATGTGTGGGATGCCATTTCATCGATAGGGATTCCTAAACTCTTAAACAAGATAGACCGACACGATATTGTTTTTAAAGTAGGGTAAATGAAATAATTTTACCCAAAATTATATTTTTGACATAGAAGAAATATTTTTGATGATTATGTATGTTTGGTTGTTCATACTATAACTGTATATAAAAAAAATTAAAATTCGAGTGGTTTATAACCAAATAAAATTATCTAAGTATGGCTTAAATAAAAAGGAATATAACTAAACTAGAATTGGAGTCCTGGAAATTTAAAAGGTGTTTAAATGAATTTAAACAAAGGATTTGGGAATTTAAAATCTTGAGAATGTTTGAAATGTTTTTCCAAAGATTTAAAGGCAATAATGGAGTATTGTTTTGGAAAATATTGTTGAATGGAAATTGTTTTGGGAGGAAATTGTAAAAAAGCACTGAACTCACTTCAGTCGTTGGAAAATAATCCTAATGATGATGGCCACATCATCAGTATTCATTTTCGAGTTTCTAAAGCGAGGGATTGCTACCAGGATAGTTGATCATGATATTGTTTGGGCTGGTTGGGCATACAAGTTGTTTTAGAAATTTTCAAAAAGAGAAAATTTGTTTGGGTGAAAACAAGTGTTTGGAATTTGAAAATTTGATTATCATTTCAAAATGGTTTTGAAAATGAAAACCGGGCAAATAAATTCTAAGAAATTCTATTTAAATAATGCGAGAGGTTTGAATAAATCAACTATCGAACTTATAAAGTAAAGTTGATATTAATAAGAAGAGATCGGGAATTTTAATCCCGGAATTAAAATTTAACTTAAGTAAATGAAAATAAGAAAACGTATTGAGTTTAACCTGAGATAAGTTAAATGGAATTGAAGTTCAAAATGAACTTATTTGGATATAAAATTTGAAGGTAAAATGATTGTAATTATGAGGTGGAAATTTATACTTTAAGACAGTAAGTGCTATATATATATAATCTGAAATTGTGGTTATAAGATGGAATGACTAAATGAGCAATATAAGCTTTTAAGTAAACAAATAGGTTTTGTGCTCATATATTGAGAAATAAATTTAAAGAATGGTAAGTAGCTAAATTTAACTGAAGTTGAGTTGGAATAAAACTGAATTTAAATGAATTCAATCGAGTTATAAATATATTAAATAGAATAAAATTCTTATGTAAATAAGTAAATATAAACCAAGTAAGCCTTGAATTTGGATAAAATAGAATTGGAATGAGTTGTAAACAAATCTAACTCAAGCATAAATTAAATGACTTTATTATAAACTCAATAATAAATTGTTCATGTAAATTTAAGAATGGATAAAACAATAAAATAATTAAGTAAATAGTTGGGATTGATTAAAGGAAAATCAAATCGAAGGTTTGAATGGAAATTGGTGGAATAGAATAAACCTAAATTGTTAGGAGGAACAGTTTGAAGAAATAAATGACCTAAGTAAATTGTGGAATGATTATTTAAAATATCGGTTGTTGAGTTTAATAAAATGGTTTGGAATCAAACCTGTTGAAATGAAAGAAAATGCAATGTAGAGATTGTGAATAAATTAATTGTGATGGACTCAAGTGTAAATTGAGTTGGAATCAATTTAAAATTTGAAGCTTAAGTAATTATTTATTCAAAATAATATGGTCAAACTGCATAT
The DNA here is from genome assembly GCA_030765085.1 of Allium cepa. NCBI lineage: Eukaryota > Viridiplantae > Streptophyta > Magnoliopsida > Asparagales > Amaryllidaceae > Allium > Allium cepa. The sequence continues at coordinate 927,723,339 of CM060939.1, forward strand.
AGAAATGAGTTGTTCTAAAGTAAACAGGATTAGATAAAATTCTATGAATTATTTGAAGCAAAATGGAATGATTTTGAATATGAGTTTGTTCTGCTCAAAAGGATTATAAATGTAAGCAAGTAAGCTATAAATCACTTAAAGGGAATGGTTGATAATTGATTGGAATTAATTATGATAAGGATTGAAACCTTACATATGTGCTTATGAAAATATGTAATGGAGACTCTGCCATAACTTTTCAAAATTTTGAAAAAAAAATTAGTATTAGCAACAAAACAATTTCAAATTGAAAATTTAAGGTAAATTAGTGGATGAAACCAATTTAAAAATAATAATAGGAATCAGTATTAAATGGAAGATAGTCAAAAAAATTCAATATTCAGAGTTAAAGATAAAATTGAATTCGCATGGAATTGGAAGTTCATATTTGAAATAATAAGATATAAAGGCTATAGTGGTAGAGTAATAATATAAGGGAATATATAATGCTTATATTAAACTTAAGACATGAGTGGTAAAATTCTTAAGTAAAGTTGTTATTGAGAAAATTATTCCAAGTGAATAGAAATCGAAATAATGTGAATAAAAGAAATTGATATGATTGACAATCAATGGGTATAAATACGTAGGATGAACGTATATTATTTTATTCGCATAACAATTTGATCCAGATTCGAACACAGAATTTCGAGATAATTATATATCGATCCGAGTTGGGATTTTTCACTCGATTTTCGAAGACGAACCTTGGATATGGATTTTGATTGGTTCTGGAAATTCTCTATCATAGTTGTGACTATGCAAGGAGAATGACAGTTTCTGATCAAGGAACCAGTTCTGAGTCCGCACTAGGAAGTCGGGTGGACGATACTAGTTCGGAAATGAAATTGTGTGATCGAGTGAGCGTTCGGATTTGATAATTGTGTACGAATGATATATGTACATCGTACGGGCCTGATTAAAATAAATTTTGTAATTCTGTAAAAAGTTAATACTGTAAGTTTTCAGAATTGAATTGCCAGAGTGGATATCTGGAATTTATTGTGTATTCCATATATCTCAGGAAATTTGTTCAAGATTCATCATTAGTTGTTAAACTAGTAATTCAGGAATTTGGAAGTTGAATCAAATTTAACTGTGGCCAGGAATCCAGTTTGGATTATTGATCATTAAGAAACAAACTCTCAATAATTTTAGGAAAACTATCCGAATTCGTGTTCAGATAGTTAGTGTTGTTTGTTAGAATAGACTGTTTGGTTGTTTGTTAATATATGAATGATATGTATGTTTGAATGGTTGGAATAATATCTTTTAAAATTATCTTTGTTTTAAATTTCGGGGACGAAATTCTTTTAAGGGGGGAGGAATGTAACGACCCTGATTTTTGGCCTGTTTATTTTAATAAATATTTAGTCTAATTTAAATTAAATACAAGCTTTTCAAATTTATAAGCTGAGGATATCTTTGATATTTAGCAGTTATATATGCTCTGTAAAGGAAAATTGATTTGAAAATCTAAAATAAATCCTGTATTGGTCAATAAAACCAAAAGTTGTATATTATCAATATTTAATATAATATTTATAAAAGGGTAATCTAAGTAATAATGTTTAACATAAGAAATCCTATCAATATTTAGATATGAATATAAAAACATAAATATAAAACATAATGATAAATATAAGATATAAATAGAAATATAAAATTTACAAATACAATGTTAGAAATTAATGTTTGGAAATATAACTACAAATAGAAAATAAAACTAAAGGAGTATGTAAACTATAACTATAAAAATCATACATGAATCATATAAGGTAAGCTTAGAAAGAAGATAAATTATTTTCATAACCTATATACATACATTTGCACAATATTGATTTTTAACAAAGATAGTAACTAGTTGCTGTGTAAACATGTGCAATGCAAGAAAACAAGTATCCACTTCAAATTCATATACAAATATCTCTGTTCCAAAATACAAGAATCAGCAAAACATTAAATATATGTAAACTAATATGAACATATCTTCTCTTACAAGCCTTTAAGAACAAGTTTTCCTGCAAGTATATGTTTATGTACAAATATAGTGTTATGTACAGGCCGTAAGTTAACTACAAAATGATGATGGTGTAAACATAATTATAGTGTGTAGACCTATTAAGAAGCAAAATATGTACTTGCTATCATCTCAGCCACTCTTTTGTTCAAAGCAAATATAGCAAATCTTTTCTTTGTAACAAATGAAATCTGTTTAAAACAGAACAAAGCTAAGTAAATACCTGACCAGTTGAGCCTCCCTTTATATCTCTTCTTATCTTCTATATATACATATGAATACATTTTCTTTTCAGTTCATTGAGATAAAGGAACTTAGGAAACCTGAAACAAATAATAAAGCAAGCAAACTCAAAAATTTAAATTCAATACAAAACCAAAGAAAAATATATACAGACAATTTCAGGCCTCAAGCATATTCATATTGCAGTTTCATGGAATATGATTGCTCTTGTTCAGGAATGTTTTGGTGAGTATACAAAGATTTTGTTTTAAGTTTAAGTTAATAAATTGGTTCATGATTCTTTAACCAGTTTAGTTTGTACATGGTTTTATTTGGATGTGTGTATGTATATATGTCATCTGCATAGTATCTTCTCTGTTATAGATTAAGGTTGGATATTATTTAAACTCTAGTGTTTTTCATCTAAATCGTTGTAAAGTTTTAAATCAAACAAGATACTAAAACACCAGATAAGATTTCGAAGTAAGATTAAATATGATAAGTGAATAAATCTGTTGGAGGATGGGTTTACAGGTAATCAAGAAATCTATTGATTTATTCAATTGTTATAGAAAGATAATTCAAGTTGGTCACATGAGTGTCTACTGGAATTTATGATTTTTAACACAAAAATAAAGATTTTTAAATTTGTAATTCATGAGCAGTTCGAGTTTGAAATAAAACTACATTTTTATCAATTCCAGGAAATTTAATCAATGGAAAAAGTTGAAACTTGGATTGAAGCAAGTCTATACAGCCATGAACTTGGGAAAAATACGAATTAATTTTTCTATTGATCGAAATTCGAACACGAGATTTATTTATGGTTTTTATTGGGTGTTTTGTTCTTCTCTGTAAATCATCGATTACGCCTCCATAACATGATCGAGGTGCGCGTGAGCGTGGGAGAGGGAGGATGATCGAGTTGTCAAGGCGTAGACGTAGTATGGGCGATGCCGATGATCCCTGCGGTGGTGGCCAGGCGATTTCTCCTGAGTGTTTGTTGCAGTTATTTCTAGCTGTAGGCAAAATTTTAAGTTTTGACCTTTATTCGTTTTTTTGGATTTGTGTTCGATTTACAAGATGGATTGGAGTTTGCTGGAAATGGTGCGAGTTGTCGGAGGTGCGCCGAACCACCGTGCACGTGCACGGTGGAGTTTGGAAGCTGGTCGTCGTTTCAGGGCAGTGTTGTTTTTTTTACTCGAGTCGTTCTCGAGTGTAATGGGGAGGAGCTTCGGGTTTTGTTTTGTGTTGATTCGAGTGAGATACCGTTTGTTTCCTTTCACTTAGTTTAACGGTTTTCAAAAAAAAAAATGAAGAAAAAGAAGATGATCAGGGGAGACTCGGGAAGTTTGAGTGGAGAACTCGAAGTAATTCTCGAGTATGAAGCGGGGGGGGGGGGGGGGGTCTCGGGTTTACCTGGGACGACTTGAGTTGGGTCAAACTGTAGTATTGCAGTGATGTAGAGGTTGATTAGGATTGTTTTCTTTGCAAATTTGTCTTAACAATTTAAGCTTAGGAAATGTTTAAAGGCTAAGCTAAGAATTTGTTCAAGTTTTAAGTATTTTAGTCAAAAACTTAATGATGATCTTAAACACTTAAATTATTTTAATTAATTTAGGATAAGTGTAAATTTGATTAACTTTTAAATTTGTAGTTAATAAATGAATAATTTAAAATTTAAAGAGGACTTTTAAGAGTTAACTACATTGAGTAATTAAATTTAAATGAATTATTATTAGAAGGTGATTAAGATTTACTTCTTTATAATTGTAATTAAGTATGGGTAAAGGGTGATTAAGTGATAGATAAATTATATTTAAATACCTAAATTGATTAATGAATGATGAATATTTAACTAATCAAATAATTTAATTATGAATAAATAGTTAATTAATTAAGTATTTTAATTAAGAATTGAGAATAATGAATTTTGATTATAATTGGTGATGGATTATAATTAATAAATAATTTTGTAATCAACTATTAAAGTTAATTTATGAATGGGTAACAGTTAATAAATCAAATGAGTTAATTTAGAATTAATAATGATTAATTTAGAAATTAGTAATTAATAAACGGACAATTAAAGTTTATTAAATAACAATTAAGGTTATTGATTAATGATTGAGGAATGGTTAATTAAAGTTAAATAACTTGATTAAAGAAGTAATTAATTAATAGGGTGAAATGAAATCAAGACTTTATAATAAATTAAGAGAATTATCAATTAGATGATTTGAAATGAAATAGGTAATTTGTTAATTAATGATTAATTAGATAGATTTAAGTGATTAACTCTCAAGTAATTAATTCTAAATTGAATTAATTACAAATAAGACTTAAAGGTGACTGCTTATGGACTGTTGTGATTGAATCTCTGATTTGGATATTTATGTGATGATATCCTGTGATGCTCTGTGATATGTTATGTTATATCTATGATGCTTGTATATGTTTCATCTGTGGTAAATGCTATGTTAATTCAATTGTTGAATTTAAATTATTTAAACTGTTTAAGTTAATTAGACAACTTGGCCCTTAAAATGGCGTTTGGATTCAATGAGACCGGGATCGGAAGAATCAAATTTGATTCTTCGAAAACCACATCGATCCAACTTAAACGTTAGGTCGTCGTGAATCCTGAAATGAAGATCGAGATGGTGTTTTCTGAATGCAAGGGTTATTGTCGTTGACTCTGAGGGTGGTTCCAAAATGAGTGTGACGAGATAATGCCTTCGGTTTCGTTCGAACCCGGAATGAACTTGTATGGATTGGATGCTTTCAGCACATCGTCGGGCGGACGATGAGCATTCTAAGTGATATGTTCTTTAAAGGTAAACGCAGCCTCAAGCCTCATCAACCAGGAATGGCTAAAACAGGGGAGATGCAGCAAGGTTAGGTGGGTCATGCCCAAGTAGGACAAGATATTTCCCCTGTCTAGATGTCCCTTTATATTTCGGCTGTGTGGGCGGTTGCTAGCTACAACCGCAGGGTTTATCTTGTTCGGGACTGTTCAGTAAGGAATGGTTCCTGCCTTGTGTTGCAGGGGGTCGGGAGTGATCCTCGGTATGGTGATCTAGGCCCCGTACTGTGACGGGCGGTACCCCAGTAGCTCTGCCATTGTTGGAAATCCATTTTCCCTACGAGACCCTACGGTTTTGATTTGTATTACCCACTTTTGTGGCTAGTAGCTGGAATTTAATAGATGTAACAATTTCGGCTATTTTCTATTTACTTGAAAACCCTAGACACTATTATAATATCACTGGATTTCCTATGAATTGCTTTGGTTAGCGTAAGGTAAAAACTTACCTGTATTTTTTTGTGGGGAGTCTTACGTGATACCTTTATTTTCAAATGTTTTTCAAAGTTAAACAACTTTAAACCGTTTACTCATACCAGACCCATGTCTGACCCGGAGTTTATATTTTGTGTTTTTCATAAACTCTTGGGTACTCAAATTTTTATGAGTAGCCAAGTGATAGGTCTCGGACTTGATTTCTAGAGGAGCTTGGAGCAGGAGATTCCAGACGTATATAGCTAGTTATGTAGTTTCGCTGTATCTGATGATGTGTACTGTATCTCTGATGTATATAGTGATAGATGTATGTATGACCGTCATGTATATTGATATTGTATAACTCTGATATATGTAAAAACTATGTAATAGTTATGTGATATATTATATTTTGTTCCGTTCCGCTGTGAGATTCTGATGTTGTTAGTCTTTCTTTCTCTTTCTTTTCTATTTCTATCCCTTTCTTTCTTAATGATGATACGTCTTTCTAGTAGTAGAAGGGCGGGTCGTCACACTTACCTGTAACGACTCGTAATTTTCGAAAGTTAAAATTGGTTAATTTATTAAATTTTGTTATTTAATATTTGAAGAAATAGAAATTTGTGATTTATCAATGGGAAATAGTAACTAGAATGAGTTGCAGCAATATTGATGTAAGTAAATTATGAGCAACTTGAATGAGATTGCAAGTAATTGAAATAACGTAAGTGTTACACTTGATTTTAAAGTTGAATATAAGAAACAAACGTAAATATTTAATTATTGTATGAAACAGATAGTTAATGGTAATTGAATAAAATCAGTATTATATAAGAACTTTAACAATTGTTTGTGAATAATGAATTCATATTCGTGCATGTTTCATATTTTATTGCTTTTAATAACTACTATCTCATTCATTTTTTTCTCTTTCTTGTTCACTTTCACATTTCAAACATTCACATTAAATAAAAAATATTCTCTCTTTATTGCATAAAACTTTCATTTATGCTCAGTCTATTAATTTTCCATTCTTATTATTAACTGTACATTCTCTTGCCTACTTTTGTTCGGCCTAATTCTTATACACCTCTTGTATTTTCATCTAAACATTTACTTTTTACATGTTTCGACTTTTAGTATTCATTCTTTTTTTTATAACTTCTACCTGCACTAATTCGTCCTTAACTTTTCGTTTCCAATGCATTAAATACTCACATATTCATGCATATTAACTTATTCAAACTTGCTATTTTTCATTTATAAGCTTCCAAATGCTCATATTCTATTTAGTGTTAACATTTTTATAAATTAACTCATTAGTGAATATTAACAATTCATATTTAATGCACGTGCATCATTCATGCTAGCCTGTTCATGTTTATATTTATTAAACACCTAACCACATCGTTTCTTTGAAAAGCTTACTGTAATTTTATATTCTTTTGTCACCTCCTCCTTTCACAAACTATGCTGCTCCTCAATATTTATTTCTTCTCATTCTCATTATTTTGTCTCTTTCCTCCAACATTTATACCTTCTACATGCTTTAAACAAAAGAATACGCATGAGTGCCTAAGTCTCTAGTGTTTTTACAATCCCACCCCCAGGCATTTGGAAATGTGAGTCAATCAATGTTTTATTTTATATATTTTCTTATTTAATTTGTGTGTATATACTATTTTATTAATATTTTGTGTAACTTGAATTTGAGTTTTGGGTCATCTTTTATTTTGTGTAACGATACATTGGTTATTGTATTCAGATTTATTTATTATGTGTTAATTATGTTTAAACGAGTGTATAAAAGGTATATTTGGTGCCATTATATTTAATTGAGTGGAACGTGCAATTAACTAGATCCTAAGTGGTCCCTTCATTTCGTTATTATTCAACACACCTGCCACTCTTTCCACATTTTGGTTTTATTGCAATTCTCCAATGTAGTTGAAACGTGAATTTCATCCTTTCTCATTCTTCCATTTCATTTATTTTATTACCTGAAGCATTTACTTAGATCATATATGTAACGATCCCGGAGTTTAACTAAGTTTAAATCGATAATTAATTTAATTTTTGAATAAAAATTATGAAATTAATTGGTTAATCGATTTGAGTTTCTCCAAATTCAAATAGAATAGGTGTTAACTCATCGAAATTGAAATCTTATATGCATGAGTAGATTTGAATCTATATATATGTGGGATTTGGATTTAAATTATAAGTAAATGGTTTAAAAATAATTTGAATTTATAAGTTATATTTATGTAATTCATTTAGTATGTATTAATTACAAAACATTCTCTTTTAAGTAATATGTATTAATACAGATAAAATATACTACAAAAATAATAAAAAATAAATATATATCGAGAAATACAAGACAATAAATATTAAGTTAAACAAATAAATAAAATAAATACACATAGTTAAGATTCAAACAACATATTAACTATAGAACTTCATTTCAGATTTCAAAGTAATATGACAAAGCAGAGAAAATATATTCAAGTATGTAAGCTTGCATAAGAAGACAGTTATATATACATTCAAACAAAATTTGATAAGTATGAAGACTAGGAAATAAAAGACAATAATACAAAGATCTCTAGCACACAAAATAGATTTTATCAGCCTAGTCAACAAACAAGGTAAGAAATATACATTCAAGTATTCAAACATATATATAAATATCTATTAGCTTGCAAATCAAGACAAAGTTTAATTAATGTAGCACACAATAACCTATCCTCTCAGCCACCAAAACAACATTATCATCTAACAAAAGAAAAAAAATCTGCATAGTCATTAGCACAAGAAAAAATTCTCTGGCCATGATTGTACAAACAAAATTATAACACCCTGTGAAAATCTGGGGCAAGTGTTATCTCAAACTTAAACAAAATTCAACTTTAAACAACAATACAAATCAATGAAAACCAGCTATCAAGAGAAGGGATTCGGCTAGGAAAAATTCAAGCTTTGTTCTTTCTTTTGAAACAATTGTGAGTAACGATTTCTTTTAAATTTTAAAAGTATGAACCTGTTGCAAACATATTTGTGAATAAGTATGATTGAATATATGTATGAATGCTTTGATTATTTTGAAGGATGAATGGTGTGCAGGCTGTTGATGTGTGTTCTCTGTCTCAGATTTTAACACAAGTTTTGCTTTAAAATTCAATTGCTCTTAATCCAAGCTCTGATAAGACTTAAGTTTTGAACATAAAATGATTGTTATAACATAGACTTAAGTATAAAAATTTGTTTAAGAGAAAAATAATTTGTATTGGTTCTGGAAATATAAAACAACAGAGAAATTTCAAATTTGGTAAATCTCGAATGTAATAATTTGTTACTTCAATCATATAACTAGAATACTTATTCAAAAATAGGATTTTTACAACAAAAATGGTGATTTTTAGTTGCTTAGGCTAGGAGCATTTCAGAGTTGAACAAAATTTGTTTTTTTTACAATTTTCTGTTGATCTACTTGGATGTGGGGGTCGAGCTTCCTCCTGGAGGTGGAGGAGTGATCAGGGGTTGTGGAAAAAATAGTTGATGGTGATGGAATTTACCAAGGAAGTTGCGGCGGTGGGTTTTCTACAGGAACCCTAGTTTTTGCAATGTTTAATGTATCGATCACCACGGCTGTTTGGGTTGATCGAGTGCAGCGAGTCTTTAGGTGATGGTAGCTTGGCCATAGTCGAGGTCGTGGCTGGAGTTGCACGAATTCTGATGGTCGAGGCGGCGAGATCGAAGCGTTGACAGGTTTGAGGAGGTGATGGCTCTTGTTGTTTCCAGGTTAGGATTTAACTCAAATTCGATTTCGATCGAGTTGGAAAAATCTAAAGTTTGAGTTTGGGTTCGGGGATGCCAGTCGACGTAGGAAGATCATCATCGATGATCGGAATCGACCAAGGCTTCCATGCAGGTGCACGGTGGTTGATCTGGAAATTTGGTAGTTTGGGACGAAGCAGGATGGACTTGGGATCTTCTCGTGTAACTCGAGTGATTTACTCGAAGCAATAAGGGTTTGATCTCAAAGTAAAAAAAATTTGCCTCGGGTTGTTTTTGTTTTGCTACAGGTTTTAGTAAACCTGACAGAAAATTTGAATTCAAAGCAAATTTAAACAGAATTTAAATTGTGACATAGTTTTAAAAATAAGTTTAAATCTAGATGAAGTTAAATTCAAGATGGTTTTGAAATCTTAAAGTTTTAAAAATATTTAAAACAGGGTTTTAGGTTTTTTTAAAAACCTGACAGTTTTTGGATTTTAAAATTTAGTGTAAAATCTGAAAATAGAATTTAAACTGAGTTTAAATTCAAAAGTTAAGTTTAGTTTCATATAAACTTTTGAATCTTAGGCTTTTAAAATGAATTGGGATTTTAAATCAAGAATTTAAAATCAAGTTTAAATCATGTTTAAAATCAAGGTTTTAAAAGTAAGTTTTAAATCAAAGTTTAAAGTCAAGGTTAAATCAAATGTTTAGATATGGATTCAAGTTTCTTGAATTCAAAACAGTGATTTAAATCAGTTTTTAAATCTGAATGTTTAAACAAGTTTAAACCAAATAGCTTTTTAAAGTAATTTGTTTTCAAATAAATATTTGAAAAGGATTTTTGAATGAAAAGTTAAATAATTTTTTTTAACTTCAATTTACAAGTTAAAAATGTAATGTATTTTAATGCTTAAAGTTTAAATAAAAATTTAAGTAATTTAGTTAGAACTTTTCTTATATAGGTTTATAAGTTGATATTTAAATTTGGTTAAAGAGTAAATATATAATCATTTTGAATCTTAAATTCAAAATGAAATTTGAATCTAAATTTAGAAGTGTAATGTTTTAAATACACTTTAATATTAATGAAGTCATTAATAAAGAAATGGATTACCTTAGAGATAATTAAGGTATTAAAATGATTTAATGAATAAGATAATTAAGGAATGACTTATTTATTTAATTATAAATTAATGATTTGATTATTTTATAATTAGAAATTAATTAACAAAGTAATTAAAGAATTATTATTAGTTAATGAAGGTCATTAACTAAGATTATTTAAACAATTAATTAATGTGCTTAATTTTAACAATTAATTAGATTAATTGATTAATGATAATCATTTATGAAATTGTGTAACATATCCGGCTTTGTTGAGATCCAAAGGTCGGCATTATTACGTCCTCCGTATCAAATGCCGCATAATCGAATGCCGGAAAACCGAATTGTTAGGGTTAAAAAGAAGAGGTAGAAGAAAAAGAAAGAAAAGCACCAGAAACAATATCAGAATCTCACAGTCGCAGCGGAACAACATATAATTAAATGAATATTCTTTAAAACAAAGAACTATATCGGTTATTACATTACATCATCAGAGTGTACAACAACAATATACAATACAACAAACAATGGACAGTTATACAAACATGCCCTGCAAGTGAATTTACAGCGGATAATATCATATACAAGTAATACGTCTCGCCATCCACCTCGCCACTTGAGCTCAAAAGCACTCCTGCATCCAGAATGACCTGATAACCTGACTCTAGACTGTCCGTGTGGAAAATTATGGGCACCCAGAGTTTAGGAAGAGAACAATAAACTCCAAGTCAGTCATGGGACTGGTGTGAGAACTCAAAACAGTTATATATCTTTTAAAACAACAATAAGAGAAGTGGAAAAATATCCGCAATGCTTTTGGAAAATGAAACTACCATAAGGCCTCCCCGCACGCACACAATGCAAACGCAGAATTGGAGGAGATTTCTCCTTATGATAGTCAAAGATGCTTACTACGCAAAACAAATCATTTTTGATATTATTATTAGTGCATAGTGTAGAAAGCATTTCGAAAATAGAATATTAATCTTAGCCAGCATAGACATTTCGAGCTATGTATAGCTACCATCCAAACAGTGGGGTGCCACCATAAGTGAATGGCAGGTTCTACAACTAAAACCGTACAAGGCTCGTATTGTTTCTTTGGATTTCCAACAAATGGTCAGGCTAAGGAACTTCCTACTGCCACATGGGATCGCCTCTGGCGGGACGTCCGGAGAACTTAACCAGCTCTCTGCCAACATAAGGCCGGGTTACCTCTGTAATTAGGCAACTACTATACGAATATGCCACCCCCGGTCCTTTGGGACCTTTATCCGAGGGTCCTCGATCACCAAGCAACAACCACAAAGAAAAATGAGATTGGAGCAACCACATAGGTTAAGCATCAGGACTCCATACCTGACACCACCCTTTTCCAGAAGGAAATGACATACCCTAAAGGGAGCGACCCTCATAACCTTGTCGCATATTCCTGTTTTGACCATTTCCTGGGTGTGAGGTCTGACGAAGTCTCGTCCACAAAGCTACAATTTTTCACAAAGCCATGCTTTGATCAACAAATGATCAATAAATAATCATCACACAGCAACACTCAGCATGCCACATTGCCAAATTGGGAATATATTGCTGATAACCTTCAACTACAAAACCTCTGAGCTCGTACGTCTCAGAGAAGGGTGTGAAGCTAAGAGAATAAGTTCTCCGCCACCAACAGAGATGTATTTGAAAGAAATCTGCTTTATATCTCAAAATGTAATGTTAGACACGTAACCATACAAGTCTGTTCTGGGTTCGAACAGAACCGAAGGCACTTCAAAAGAAGCCCTTGCAATCCGGGTATTCACAATCCCGATCGAATTTCCCATCACAAAGGAAATCTCCATACCGTAGCTAACGGTGCAGAGACAATCGATAGGCCATCCTATCGTTTTCACAAATACCCGGTCTTCACCACCGGTCTTCAATGCTATCCATTACGTCGTATCACTATTGGGAATGGGTAATCCGAATAACAAGCGCAATAATTTAAAATAAGTGTAGCATTCAATTTCAACCAATTCACAACTAATAGCCATTCAAGGGTCAATATTAATAGTCGGTTATTTAACTATCAATCAGTATTCACAACATAATCCGATTTCAAATAATTTCCCAAATTATTTATTTACAAATTTATCTTTACAAGATATAATTTCCACACTTCAACCGTTTGAAAACAAATTTCAAATCATTTTCCACATTTCAATCTTTGAAAACAAATTTCAAATCAATTTCCATAAACGGAAACACTTCTAAATATTTATCCATTTTCAATTTAAAATGGTTCATTTAAACCAATAAAATAAATCCTTACCGATTTATTAAATTTACGTTCCGAATCCGTAATTTTATTTCCACACTTCAAAATAAACCAACGTTTATTTTTTAAAAAAATTCCTTTTCTTTTATAAACTCCATAGTGAATTTACCTTTCCAAAATATCTATGAATACAAGATTTCCAAATCGATTTCTAATATTCATTTTCAATTTATCTTTAAGAGATAAAATCTCAAAACATTCACTTTATATTGGAAAAACATTTCCATACTTATTTAATAATAAGTAATTCACAAATCTGTTTAATTTCAACATTTGAAAAATATTCAATATACTTAAATCACAATTAAGTATATAATTTATTATTTAAGGAAAACATTCTCTTAAACACATTTATTTGAGTCAAAACGAATGTTCCGTAAAACTTCATTACGACAACCAAAACCACTAGTATAGGGATTCGAAATTAAGATAGATATATAAACCCCAATACTATACAAAACTTTTCCTTTCGGAAATCATTTACTATAGCAATAATGTTATAGTCCACCATTTCCTTCCATTTCTCGAAAACGTCTATTTCAACAATGAATGTTGAAATCTATGGTTTCGATACTTAATGCATTTTAAAACGGCTTTAAATCGTTTTAATTCTATTTAAAATATCTGTAACGACCCGATATTTTCAACCATTCGCATCCATTATAAGTGTATAGGTAGACACTCATGCCGGAATTGAATTGCTCAAAATACCGCGTTGTTAATAAAATTTTGGCAAATCTCAGAATATACAGTAAATAAAAATCACAGATCACAGACACAGAGTATATAACAATGCAGCGGAAGTAAAAGAGATAGTAGTTCAAGAAGCTACTAAAAAAAATATAAGATACATCAGAGTTAAATGAGATACAACAGAAGAGTAACAAGATACATCACTGAAACACTGGATACTAAAACAAAATAGAAGGCTGGATCTTCAAGTAAAGCTCCAACTCCGAAGGTGAATCTTGAATGCTAGTGAATCTTGAATGCTAACTCAATCAATCTGAGCCGAGCGTAAAGCAAAACACAAAACACTCGAGTCAGGACATAAATACTTATAAACTGTAAATCAACTCCAGTGAACAGTAACAAAATGCATCAGTAACTTAAAGGATACTTGGGATCGCCCATCCTCTAAGGATCCGTTAAACTATTTACTATGTAGTAATATACGCTATATACGGTAGTGTATAATCAGTAAAGTATAATCATATAGAAAATAGCGTTAAGGGGATGGTGAACCATAACGCGGTCAGATCTTTAAAACCAAAATCGTAGTGGGATCGATATAAGGATATGACACGGCACGCGAGGCAATGCCAGGGTGGATACACCGTTTGCACTCCCGGACCGGTGGTGACGGCAAGCCAGCAGCTTCCACCCACCTCGAACAATACCCCCGAATCAAAGTGGCGCCACCAAATCGAATCACAACAGTAATAGAATAGTTTTCGATGAGCATGCTCGATGAAAGGGTGCGACCCTTTGTGTAGCCCGGTATAGCTCCTGTTTTAGTCATATATGCCAACTCACGGGAGTTGGTCCACGTAATATACCTCGAGAACGTCGCCACCATCCTACTTCATTCTGGAATCTCCACCGCGTACACAGTTGTTAAAGTGGTTTTCGGTATTGGCCGTCTATAAGACAATATCCGATCCCGGTCTCTTTAACAACCAATCGTTATTATAACCCGTAGTTATAACTTTAAAACAATATTTTATACTTCAAAATAAAATATCCTTTTCAATCCAAATCTTTATCAAAATAAAGATTAAATCATTTCCAAAACCATTTCAATATATCATCGTAAAATATCTTTCAATTCAAATATTTATCAAAATAAATATCAAGTCATTTCTAACCATTTCAATATATTAAATTTTCATACCCTTTCAACACTACCTTTCAGTTCCAAAATATCATATCTTTTCAGAACTTCTTTTTAAATCATGTTAATATCAAAATGTCCTATCTTTCAAACTCCGTTTTTCAAATCATTTAATATCAAAAATATCATATCTTTCAAAACTTCGTTTCAAATCATTTTAATATATCAAAATATCATATCCTTTCAAAAGTTCATTTTCAAATCATTTTAATATATCAAAATATCGTATCTTTTCAAAACATCATTCATTTCAAATCATTATTCATTTTATTCAATCTAAAATACCATTTCAATTCATATTTTAAAATAGTTTATATTCCAAAAATTCCTTTTTTTTCATTTCAATGAAGTTATTATGCTTAATAATTCGATTATTAAATTTCCAAAAATTTCAACTTCCAAAGTTTATTTATTCACTTAAGCTTATCAAAAACCGTGAAAATTCACTTTTCGCATCACTTAGAAAACTTTTACGGAAAGTTACATTCAAAACAGTTCAATTTAACAAAGGACAGCATTTTAAAATGTTATAATAGGTTTACTTAAATTTCGAATAACTTAGTTAAATTCAAAGATCATAGCACTTACAAAAATTGCTATAATAGCTTTAATTCAATTTAGCTTTTTAGTTCATTATCATCAACTACAGCGTTTACAAATGCTGTAATATCATTTACATTGTAATTAATAGCATTTCAAAAATACAGTCAATTAACTTCAAATATTCAATAAAATTTCTCGACCAATTATATTTTTATTAAAAACATTTTTAACTTATAAAATCATACATTTTCACATTTATAAACATCATTTAATTTTTCTCAAGTTCGTGATTTTATAAAGTTAAATTTCCATTCAAAAATCAAGATTTAATAATAATCCACTTATTAAAATGCAATGTTCAATTTTAAAATCCATTACATTAAATTTCAACTTAACACTTAAGTTCAAATTCTCAAATATAACTTAGTTTTATTTTTATTTGCTTAACTAAAAGTTCACTTTTACGTCAATTTCATAAATTTCCAATTCTAGTTATATTTCAAAGTTTCAACTTAAAATATTTATTCATTTCACATTTCAACTTTATTAAAAATCATAAATATGATAAAAATAATTTTAAATTCATTTAAATTCAAATTATCATAAATTTGTCATAATTTCATACTCAATTAAATTTCCAATTAAAATTAAATCAAAATTTCCAAAATAACTTACGTTCAAAATTTCTAACTTTTTCATTAATTCATGTCACTTACAATTATTCAGAAAATCAATAATATTTTACAAAAATCCTTTTTTTTATTAAATTAAAAATCAAAATATTATAATAATTAAATTTCTAAAATATTTAAAAATTTTAGAAAACATATTTTAACTACGGGCCTGTATAAAATTTTCTACGCTAGGTAAAGTGATACGGGTAATATATCATTTCAACCCGTAATTTACAAAGAAAAATCCGGGTTTTATCATTTCAAACCCGCAATCCCAAGTCAAAATGAATAATTTAAAACCATTCAGGCCTATCATTTCAACCCATAACAATTTTTTTCTAACAGGGAACTTGCAGTGTGATCATATACAGAAATAATATAAACAAGGTCAATATCACAATATACAGTCATATATGAGATGTCCGGTGAAAATTAACAGTTTTAACATGGTAATAACATGGCATAGCATATCATATGATCATCATTAACTTGCATAAACATTTTATATTACTAAACACTTGTCAACAATTCACTTTTCATAAGTATAAATGTCAGAGTGAGAAAGACTCACCTTTTTCAAAGCTAGAGACCAAAACAACATACAAGCACGACTCCAAAGGCACGACAAGCACAATTGCACGACTTTTGATTTGAGTTGAAAGATAGCCAAGATATGATTTTGTATCAACAACCCAAAACAAAACAAACAAGACAATATATAAACATTCAACATAAAATAACATTGAAACAATTTTGAAATACAAAGCAAAATGAACAAGATAGATTGGACCTTGCTTCAACCACTTCAATGCTTGGCCTAAGGGACACTTATGCTTGGCTATGATGATGCTTTGGCTCAGGTATGATATCATATAAGTCAGGTTTAACATCATATAGGCAAGGCAACAAGTGGAGATGAAGGTGTAGTGGTGCAACATAAAGCATATATAGGGTCAAGGTTAAATAAGTTGAGTTTTTGTGACATTTTTGGCTCGGCCATAGGCATGTGGTGGCTTGGCCATGCTTGTACAGGTTTGGACAGTAGCTGGAGCAGCGGCCAAAGGTGGTGGAGTGGCTGGTGGTGGTGGCTAAGGGGTGGCCAAAGCAAGATATGGAGGGTAGGTGATGATATGTGTGGTCTAGGCAATGTTTTAAGGAGTTTTGTGGAAGTTTTGTGGTGCTAGCTTCAATGGATGGGCACGGCTTGGTCATGGTCTGATTTCCAGAAGGTGGTGGGTGATGTGGAAGAGGGTGGGGGTCAGGTCAGAGGTGGTGGAGGTGGCTATGGTGGTGGTTAAGGTGGTGGTTGAAGGAGATGAGGCAAAGGTGGTCGAACTAGCATTGTTTAAGGGCATTGTTGCATTGTTTTGCAGTTTTGGCACCATGGTGGGCTCGGCCTTGGTCAAGACCAGAGGGGTAGCTGGTGATGATGGCAGGGAAGAGGTGTAGGAGGTGGTGGCCATGGCTATGGAGGAGAGGCCAAGCAATACACATGAGAAAACAAGGAAAAATATAAGAAAACAATGGAAAAAGAAGAGCAAAAAGAAGAGGAAAAGAGGAGCCATTACCAAACCTTTCTAGCCGTGAAAATGAAGTGGAGAGGAATGTTTTCACGTGAAAATGAGGTAAGAAATACACAACTACAATAAAGAAAGGAACGGTCAAAGGAAATTAAATCTATTAATTGGAAAAGAAACGGAAGAAGAAACGTTAAAACGGTTTTACGTTTCTTTGCTTTCAAACCTTTTAAACTTCCTATATATATATATATATTCATATACATCTTAAATAACTGAAAACACTTATAAATTTCAGTTAGAATTCGAAAATATAACAGATAAACAAAATATTAATAATTAATTATTAATTAGATATGATTAAAATAAAAAAATGGCACAGAGAAATAAAAACTAGACTTAGGAATTAGAAATAACTTCAATACACTTTGGAAAAATTTTCTTAAATTTAAATACATGTAAAATGAATAAAATAAAGTAAAACACAGCAATAAAAGTGAATGTATAAAATAAATCAATAAATTTTAATTATATATAATTAAATCAAGAAAATGGCTTAAAATTGCAGACCAGGCTTTAAAAATTAGAAATAATTTCAAATGAACTTTAGAAAATCTTCATGGACTTGTAAAAATATTTATAACAAATAAAATAAAATGCATTCACAAAAAAAAAATTTAATTAAGTAAAATTTATATGAAGAAAATAGCAGAAAATTATAAAACAGCCTTTAAAAAAATAGGAAATAAATACAGTAAATTTTGGAAAAATTCTATTATCATTTAAAAATATTTAAAAGTCAAAATATACATAATAAAACATACTATTACATATTAAAATAAAATATAACAAAGAAGAAGTAATTTATTCAATTTAAAATAGTCATTGTTAAATAACCCTATATATGCACAATATTGTAAAGGGTATAACTTTCACAGTTTACATCCAAATTCAACGAAACGAAAAGTGGTGTTCTTAGAATTTTATGTACTTTCATAATAAAAGAAAAAAAATTAAATTTTAAACTTTTAAAATTTTAAGTTGAAAGTCACAGTTTGACTATTTTGACCAAAATCAGCATTTCAGGCAAATATTCAACTTACACAAGTTTGGAACTATAACTCATAAAAAAAATCAAGATTATATTTAAATAATAAATTTAATCATTTCAAATAAGTAAAATAAGTTTTTAAATCAAAATCTTACATTAAAAATAATTAAAATATACAATAAAATAATTACAAAATACAGGGTTGTTACACTCTCCCCCACTCAAAACTTTTCGTCCCCGAAAAGGAATGAGGTATGGAAGGGCACAGAAAAGATAGAGTGAAATAGGATTAAGATAAGATGACACGAAGATTGAAGTTATACCTGATAACTGTTGTTATAGGTAAGTTTTACAAGATGGAGGTGATCTTTCCAAGATCCTCCAAAATCAAGAACACAAGCACGAAAAAGGTGGATTCAAAATGATTACCAAAGGTCTATCAAAGATTATAGAAAGATTTCTAAACAGAAAGATTATAGAAAGATTCCTATACCGGTCTATAGCAAGTAAGGATAATAAGGACAACCAAAAGATAGTTTGAAAATAAAATAAGGAAATGAATTTGAAAGCATGGAAATTTCAACTTAAATAGAGAATAAATCTTTACACAAGTTAAATAAATCTTAACTATCTCAAATTTCATTATCTTATTATCCAATCATCTAAAATTAACCATTTTTAAAACCATGGGTTTGAAAAATAATCATTTATTACACTCACAATGTACTTAATAAA
This sequence comes from Allium cepa, assembly GCA_030765085.1. Lineage (NCBI taxonomy): Eukaryota > Viridiplantae > Streptophyta > Magnoliopsida > Asparagales > Amaryllidaceae > Allium > Allium cepa. The sequence goes on from CM060939.1 coordinate 927,742,521, forward strand.
TTTTATTCTTCTTTATTCCTAATCAAAATTAAATTTATTCCTCTCAATATATTTATCACTCATGTTAAACATACTTACACTTAATATAACTGCTTTCTTTTATTCTTAGTTCTTTTAATATTATTTTGTTATAAGTTATTCAATTACCCTTTATTATATTTACCTCTGTTAATCACTTTATAATTAAAATTTAAGTGTATAACGTTTATTATAACCACTCAAATTTCTTTTATAAAATCTTTTATATTGTATATTATCCAAATTACATTGTTAACTTCTGAAATTAAGGTAAGTTATATTTGAATGCACTTGTATTATACAAGTAAAACTTTCCAATTTAATTATCTCAAGTTTTAATCATTTATCCAAATTTTTGATTTTCTTTTTGTAATTGAAATTATTCTTTAAGATAGAGTTTAAGAATTAAATTTCCGATTCCATTCAAACCATTTAGAGATAAGTAATAATATATACATAATATATCAAATCAAGTTTCAATCATATATTTGTATATATGTTATAAACCAAGTCATATTTTAGAAATTCAAATCAATTTAATTCCCAAAACAAAGCTGTAGCAAGACTACAGAACAGTCTCTTCACTCCGAAACTAAAAAATGAACGTCGATGATGCTGCAGTCATTACCGGAATTATTTTCCAGCGACAAAGAGAAGAGTACTAATTTTTAAACTTTCAAGTTCTTTGAAAACAAATTTCTATTCGAAAATACTTCGAAAATACTTTAAATAATATAACCCTTTAAAACTTTAAACACAAGGTTTGAAACCATCGGAAATTAAATTCTCAAATTTCTTGTTTTAAATTCATTTCAGTTCCCAAATAAATTTATAAACAACTATCTATAAATTCATTTATAGAACAATAAATGATAAATTAAGTATTATCATTTCAAATAATCAATTTTAAATCAATTTATTAAGTTCCATAAATTTACTTGTATATCAAAATTTTATTTCATTAACCAAATTTTAAAATAATATTGTGTCAGTTTGTTCTGTCAAAGTGTTTTAGAAATCCTATCGATAGTGTTGATCAGACGACTCGATCAGAAACCCAACTCAACATCAACAACTCAAACAACACAATATATAAACAAAACATAGATTTACAAGTACAATTCAAAATGTTTGAAAATAGGTTGGAAACAAAAGGCAAGATGATTAAATAACAAAATAGGGAGGTGGATAAGCTTAAATAAATCACGGGCAACCTTAATCGGGTCAACCGTGACTTAAAGAATAAGATCAATGTGGATTTTTCTGGGGTAAATCTACATTCGATCTCAATAGATAAAGTTTGGAATAACAAAAGATATTAGCATCTAAACCAAGGATAGATAAGAATCTCTGGTGAATCGATGCTAATTGTAAAGGAGTTTCCCCTTTTTCAATTCAATTTGAAATTGGCGTGACCGCCGACTCACTAGAAAGATCATTCGAAGCGAAGTTATGGAATACTCCAGAATCAAAAGAAGATGAATAGTGAAGAACACGAATGGATTTTGGAACCGCAGGGAATGTTCCAAAATTCAAAGGAATCGAGTCAAAAAGGAAGAGATTCAAACTCGAATGAAAGTGTTCTGTAAATACATTCACTCCATATGCTGAATTTTGCCTAGAGCTACCAAAGCTCTGATACCAACTGTAACGACCCGATATTTTCAACCATTCGCATCCATTATAGTTTATAGGTAGACACTCATGCCGGAATTGAATTGCTCAAAATACCGCGTTGTTAATAAAATTTTGGCAAATCTCAGAATATACAGTAAATAAAAATCACAGATCACAGACACAGAGTATATAACAATGCAGCAGAAGTAAAAGAGATAGTAGTTCACGAAGCTACTAAAAAAAATATAAGATACATCAGAGTTAAATGAGATACAACAAAAGAGTAACAAGATACATCACTGAAACACTAGATACTAAAACAAAATAGAAGGCTGGATCTTCAAGGAAAGCTCCAACTCCGAAGGTGAATCTTGAATGCTAACTCAATCAATTTGACCCGAGCGTAAAGCAAAACACAAAACACTCGAGTCAGGACATAAATACTTATAAACTGTAAATCAACTCCAGTGAACAGTAACAAAATGCATCAGTAACTTAAAGGATACTTGGGATCGCCCATCCTCTAAGGATCCGTTAACCTATTTACTATGTAGTAATATACGTGTTCGTCGACGGAAATTCTATCGGTTTAGAAAACCGTCGAACGAATTTAGAAATAAAATTTATACCGCAAGCGCACGGTGTACGAATGTAGCACGTGGCGAATACGGGTCGATCCACAGGGAATTGATGATTTAAATTTCCTACTCAATCAAATTAAACCAAGGTCGAAGAGAATGTTAAACTAGAAAAGGAGAAAAACAAGCAAAAGAAATTGATAAAAATGTGAGAGTTTAAGGACAATTTAGAGATAAATCCACTCTCTAGATAACATAAATCAACAAAATGAAGTTATGATCTCTCTTTTCTTTTCATTAGTGTAATTAGTTGATGTGCTTATCATAAGTATGGTATATTTGTGCTATTAATTAGCCCAATATAAACCATCAAACTATAACACAACCACTAATACACTTTTAAATCTCATAAAATATGACAACAAAGTTGAGAGCAAAATCTATTTTAAGCATGGCCTATTAACTATTAATTAGAAATATAAGCCATCAAATTTTAATTTCAACAATCACTTCTTTGCCATAATCATATGTAGATGAAGAGGCAATTTGTGTTTTGTTTGTTTAAGCATAGCCTATTTGTTATGAACAACATAGACTATCAAATTCAAAGCTAAACAACATCATTAAACCACTTCAATCATTCTCATTAAGCACAAAAAGAGAGCATAAACATCAAATTAAGTTGAAGCTACATGATTAGAGAGCATCATTACCCCTAAATTGAAGGGATTAGCCTCTCATATTTGTTATCAAAACAACAAATATAGCTTGCAACATTAAAGGAAAAGAAAAAGAAAAAGAGAGCAAAGCAAAGAAACAAAACTAATCTACTTGCACGAAATAAGAGAAATCTACACTACAACATAAGAAAGAGAGCATGTAAATGTAAAGAGCATATATTGAATTGCATAAGAAAGAAAAGAAAAATTACAAGAAATAAAAATTGGATAAGTAGCCATTAAAAGAGAAAGAGAGCTTTCTTTTATTTGATCTAAACTAAACTAAAGAGGAGGCCTAAGAGAGACTAAGAGAGGAGGGAATGTTACATCAAACATATGGGTATTTATACATGTATGAAACCCAAATTCATATTTTTGGGGAATACCCAAAATGCCCCTTAGGAAGTGTGGAGGCCAAGTAACCATTAACATGTCTTAATCCCCCATTAAGTGTACATGAAACCATTAAGTCCAAAAGCATGTGCATAAGCCTTTAATTTGTACACTAAGGTAGGTGGGTAGGTGGGGTCCTCCATGTTCTTCACTTTGAATTATTTCCATCTTCATTCCTTTGTATTAATTTTGTGCATGCATATCTTCATGAAACCACTTCTATTTGAGATCAATTTCCTACAAAAATATATACAAATTTTCAATTAATTTTTCTCAAAGAAATATATGCACTTAAATGACCGTTTTGCCCCTATATGAAGATGAATATATGAAAATTTGGAATTAATATGAATTTTGGTTAAAACAAGTTAAAATACCCAATATGATCATTTATTTAATTTAAATAGAATAAATATGGTGGTAAAAATATGCACATTTACGTGCACATCAAATACCCCCACACTTATCTTTTTATTCGTCCTCGAATAAAGGAAAACTAAGATAAATCCGTTTTCGTAGGAAGCACGATTGCATTGAGCGTATGCAACAAGCCGTTAAACCTCTGGGTGTCCCCAGTAGGACGAGTGTTGTCTCGTGAGGGTTTTCGGCGGATACTACCCACAAAATCCAAATGCAGGATGAAAATATTTACAAAATGCAAGATATATTTACAAAGAGATGAATGCAAAATTTTGAAAATATTTACAAATGAAGGATTTATTTTTAAATTGACACGAATAAGTTAAATATAGGTTTTGGTTATTATCTTGAAAATTTATGTCATTTACTCGTCAAAATTTCCAACAAAAATCAAGTTATCATATCAAATAGACTATAGTTTAACTCGTTGTTTTGGTTAATAACAAAGTGTAACTATGAAATGGATCCTTAGTTGATTATCAAAGTTTATCAAAGTGGTATTTTCATTTCTTTTCAATAACAAATCAAATCAACTAAGTAAAAATAGTGCTAGGATTTCAATTGCTTGCTCTCTCATTATTTGCAAGAAAAATTACACACCTAGCTCAGGTAAACTGAGGCCAGATGTACCACCCATGCACTGCCTTTCGGGCTTATGTGAGGGGAGTACAGATCATGGCGAGTGCACACACTTTCGTGCATACACCTATCGACCGTAGGTGGTTTTTATTAAGCCCTTTTTTTTACATATGTTCCATACATCATAACCGTGAGGACTTTTAAATGAGTATGAAATCACATAATCAAAAATTCCAGTTAATCACCCATGCATAACCGTGAGGACTTTTAAATGAGAGTGAATACTTTGATGTTATTATTTTTTATTTTTATATTTTTTGAGAGGGAGTTTTGCAAAATCATCTTAGCACCATTTAACTTAGAAGACAAAAAAAATGTTATATCATTTACTTTAAATCAACCACTTTTTAAAACAAAGATTTTCAATTAGGATGTACTTCATAATTAACACATATGAATCTTCCTATATACTAGTTAAACCATTATTATTTGTAATCAAACTTCATTTTTATTTTTGTTAAGACCAATAAATTTTTCAAAAATTTCAATTTAATAAACCAAAACCATATATTTATGTTATAGTGTTTCTTTTAAAAATAAATCACAATGCTAAAAAAAAGAAGAAGAAAAAAAAATCTTCTTTTGTTTTTTTTTTGTTTTTTTTTTTGAGTTTTTGGAAGAAAAAATGTAAAATTAATCCTAAAAAAAATCAAGAAGAAGATGAGTCTCCCCCCACACTTGATTTTGACTGTGTCCCCACAGTCAACCCAAGTGGAAGGAGAAAAATAAAATGAAAATCCTAGATTTACATGAAAGATTATTATTTACAAGAGATGAGAAAGTATACAGTCAAAAAGTAAATGAAACGGTCTTCTAAAGACCGATTCATTTGTCTCGTCAAATGTGTGAGACACAGTTTAAGCACGAAAAACCAAATCGTAAAAGATTTCGAAGTTGAATGTGGATTTGGAAAAACAAATTTTGTTTTATTAAAAATTGAACGAGTTGTTTTGTTTTCAATGATTTTTGGGGTTGATAAAACAATTGGTTGAAATTCACATTTATTTTCACCAAATTGAAATTCAAGTTTATTATTGAAAACACTTTCAGAGTTATTGATTTCAAAATCAAGATGGTGATTTTCATCTTCCCCGTCGGAATTTAACAACTCGTCATCCAAAAGTCCAAAAAGTTCGTGTTCATTAAATTCGTCATCCTTTGTTGGATTGTCAACAACTTTATTACATATCTCAAGTTCAAAATCCAAAGTTGTTGTATTCAAATTTTCGAAACCGAGAAAAGGAAGATCGAATTTTAAATTTGGTTCCATACCCTCAAAAGAATTGAAATCCAACTCAATTACCATGTTTTCAACAACTTCGTTAAGATTTTTGTTTTCAATTTTGAAAGTTGTTATTTGAAAATCATCCATTTGGGTAAAAGGTGGATTATCACTTGACTTGTCACATGTTGGAATTTGAGTATGTTTATCGCGTTGATTCAAATATGTTTCGAACACCAAATCCATGTGATCGTTGTACATGTCATTCATTTGCTCAACAAAGTCAAATTTGTAATTATTAACTTGAAAATTTTCGATTTGGACTTGTTGAGAACAAGAATTGTCAATTTCGACAAACGGTAGATTATTATTTGATTCTTCGCAAGTTGAGATTTGATTATTATTTTCACGAAAAGTTTTGTATTTTTCAAATAATAAATCCCCGTTATCTTTTTCCATTTGTTCAACAAAATCAAATTCATGATTACTAATTTGAAAATTTTCACTTTGAATTCGTTGATAATCAAAGTTTTCAATTGTATCATGGTCGAGATTATTCCCATTGCCAAAATTATTTACAAATTGATTCACATTTTCAACTTGATTTTGAAACTCATTTTGGAGTTCAAAATTGAATTGGCATGGGTTATACTCGAAATCGTTTGAATTTTCAAGTGAATCCAAATTTTGACTATTTTGAAAACTTTGATTCGAGTTATCGCACAAATATGAATTACACAACTTATTTATCATTTGATTTTGTTGTGTAGCGATTTCAAGTAAAGATGAAATGCTATTTTCAAGATTTGAAGGTTGGTCATCATTTTGAAAATTTTGAGGTTCAAAATTCGAATCGTTTAAACAATAGTTGTTTTTGAAATATCCATAAGAATTTGAAGTGAAATTATATGGATTATATTGATTTTCACAATTGTTGTAAAATTCGTGTATGTGGGGAAACTCGGACATTCTCAAGAATGTTTTTGTGTTTTTTTTTGTAAAAGAAAAATATTTACAAATGGAATTTATTTTTCAAAAGGGAAATTGATTTTTTTTTTGTTTTTTGGTTTTTCAAATTTTTTCTTTGTTTTTGAAAAGATTTTATAATTTTTTTTGGATTTTTGTTTTTCTAATTTTTCTGGATTTTTGAATTTTCAAAGGAAAAGTATTTAAAGATTTCAAAGAAAAATAAACAGAATATTTAAAAAAAATTTAGTTTTGGATTTTGAATTTTTTTATTTTAAATATGCATGAACTAATGCTACTAAATGAATGCAGTGGTTAATTACAAATGATTTATCCTAACTTAACCCAAAATCGTATAATTACAAATTGTCTTAGATAAACAAGATAGTTCTCAGCCAGGTAACGGGCAGGATTTATCGGTGCACCACGAATCACCGTAGCAATACAGCCGAAGGTTTAAGTACCTTCAGAGGAACAACCACTATAATATTACGAATCACCGTAATATTTATAAATGGTTATTACTCTGCCGTAGCCTAGACACCAAGAAATTAAATTGTTCAAGGAAGACAACTTGTCAATATACAATTAAGAGCTATCGTTATTATTAATCAAGATTCTAAGATGAAATGCAAAACAGAAATTAAACGTGTATTAACAATGCAACTACAAATGAATTTTTTTTTTGTTTTTGTTTTTGAATTTTTTTTAAAATGCAAGCAACCAACTATGCAGATTAGAACTAGAGATGAAAGCACAATACCAGAGCGTGCAGATTATTAGCAATTTTTTTTTTGTTTTAGCGGCGATTTTAGCAAAGCAAAGCAATTATTTTTCCTTTTGGCAAGCAATTCCTTGTAATTTTCTGCTTTGACAACCTGAAATGAAAAACAAGATATATTCAACAATTTTTATTGTTATTATTTCTTTGTATGTTTATCAAAGATGAAAAACAAAATAAGCGAAAAACAAAACAATTGAAAATAAAATAAATGAAAAATGAAAATTAAACAAACTTGAACTTGTTTTTTTTTTTTGGAGAGGAAATTTAAAAGTAGGGTTTTACTTAAAAAAAAAAATTAACAAAAGATAAGGATGGAACTTAAATAAAACAAGATAGAACAAATGGAAAGCTAAGCAAATTATTATTTATTTATTTATTTTTTGAAAAACAACCAAGGTCAAATGAACAAGGACTAACACAACAAATTTTTTTTTTAAAAGAAGAATGTAACGACCCAGAATTTTTATTAATTAAAAATTGAATATTTAATTAATTTTAAATATTTATAAGTGAATTTTTAAGTCAAATAAATTTTAATTTGAATTATTGGATTTAATTGGATTATTAAATCGATAATTTAATACGTTAAATTATGGAAATAATTGAAAATAGAGTTAAATATGATTGAAAATGATTTGTAAAATTTTATTTTATCATATTGAAGTTAGAATGATATTTTAGAACTTTTAAAATCGAATTAAAAGTAAATTTGTGAAAATTGAATATTTTAATATTTAATAATCGACTGTAAAATAGCCAATTTTTGAACAGTCTCAGAATTGAACGAAACCAGTTCCATTGGATCCGTAATAGTTAGTTATTACCGGATTTCAATTTTCGTGTCAATCGGAGTTATCGTTTGATCGTGGCAGCTCGAAACGCATCGAATCGTTTTTAATTTAAATTTGGCGAGCTAAAATAGCCATTTTTCAAAAAGTCTCGGAATTCGACGAAACCAGTTTCATCGGATCCGTAATGTGATATTATTGTAAGGTTTCAAATTTCAAGTCAATTGGATTTACCGTTTGTCCGGTACAAATTAAAACGCCTAGAAATCGATTTAAATCGGTTTAATTTAAATTGAGCGTTTTCAGCCATAACTCGCACATACTTCCGAATTAGCTTCCGAAACTTGTTCCATTGTGTCCGGAACGCGGGATAAACCCTAGGTACGCTGGTTACGGCGTCTAAATCGGAGTTCGGAATTCCCGGGATGAATAGTGTTTACGCTTGCTCGTTCCTTATAAATAACCCCTACCCTTCATTTAGAAAATAAAAAAAAAATAAAAACAAACCCTAGCCGGCCCTAAAACTGAACGGCCAGCAAACACTATCGTTCCTCCTCGATTTTCTCTTCATCCACTCTCCGTTAGACTTCGACTTCAACTAGGAACTTGTAGATCTCGTCAAGACGAAGAGATTCAACGGTGGAGATGCGTTTTGGAGCGACGTGGAGGGGTATAGGAGGCCGCGTCCTCCATGGGCTGTGCACGACTTCCAAGGCAGCAGGGCAGGCCGAGTGTCAGGGTGCATGGGCCGAACCTAGAGGGAGTTGTGAGCTTCGCAACGGCGCGTCCTGATCGAGCTCTCGTCGAGTGTGGAGATCGTATAATTTAACCCTAATTACAAATATTGGGTTCGGCCTCTCCATGTGTTTCCCGTAGATATGCATGAGAAATGGAAGAAAGGGGGGATGGTGGAGATGTGTCTGGGTTTGGATCCAAGGGTGAGGATGGATGTATGTTGAAAATAATTTAAGTTATGTTGAAATTAAGTTAATTAAATACGTTCAAACTTGTAAAATTCGTATCTTTTTCATACGAGGTCGAAAAAATGCAAATCCAGTTGCGTTGGAATCGTATGGACGAGCACTACGCGATGGAGTTGGTTTGGAGTCGTTTGGAGTTAGTGAGAATTTCGGGTAAAATTAAACGCGCGTTTAATTTTATTCGAAATAAAAGCTAAAACGGAATTTAAAACCAAGGTGAGAATTTCTCACTCAATCGAATAGATTTCGATTTTATTTTAAATAGTTAGATTTAAAATATTTGAATGCATGTTTGAATGATGACTGTAAATTATTGATTGTTAAAATAGACATTATGCGCCGTTAGTAAGCGGATGTTATTTAATATAAACATATACCGCGAATATTTCATAAACAGTGAAATTGGTATTATATATAATATCAATATATATATATTGGCATATGTATATATTGCAGTTGATTGATTTCCCGCATTTTTTGTTTAGCGGATGAGACCCTATTACGCCGTTATTAAGCGGATAATATTTATTAAAAACATGTACCGCGATAATTTCGTACTGGAGCGAAATTGGTATTGTGCTAATGTTTTTGGATGCAGGAAACAGGTTGGAGGGATCCAACTGGATTCCTCAACAGTTTTTATTTGATTTCAGATATTTTGATATTTGATGGATTATCATATCGATATATGATATCGTTGTTAGTCGTGATTGACTATTTGGTGTGTAGTATCATTGGACCCAGATTTTGGGATTTTAAAATGATTTTAAAAGTGATTTTGAAAATATACTATATTTTTGGAATTGATCCATTATAAATAAATAAACGTTATAATTTTTAAAGTTATAAAAATTATGGTTTTTGTGAAATATAGTTAAAAAGCTGATTTTTAGAAATACGATTAAAAGTCGATTTTTGAGAAATATGAACTAATGATTTTATAAAATAATTTAGATTGGATTTTTGAATATATGATAAAAGTTTAAATATAGGATTTATAAAATTTGATTATTTTATAAATCGAAATGATGAAATTATAAAGGAAATTAAAAGATGTTTTAAAGAATAATATTAATTGATTTATATTAAGAGATTTATAAACGGATATTTATAAATCGAAATATTGACATTTTAAAACGAGTCTTTATAAGTGTTTGAATGAAGTGAAAATGAAATTCATTAATGAATGAAATTTATAGAATTATATAACGGTGAAGTTATAAATGGAATTTTATAAACAATAGGTTTATAAAATTTGTAAAGTTCAAAGGAACGATTTTTGCAAATAAATAAATTATAGTGTTTGACTTATAATTTGGACTTTTGGTTTATAATTAAGATTATAAATCGAATAGGTAAATAAAGAAGATTTATAAAGGAAGTTGTTATGAAATAAATGGAAATGGAATTTATAAACGTTGTTTTATAAATTCGCAAACGACTTATTTTGATAAGTTAATTGTTATAACTTATAAATGGAGTTATATTCACGTTTTAGATAGTGAATAATCCTTTAAAATAAAATGAATAGAAAGGATGAAATTTGTTAATGAAGTATATTCACGTTTTTGAATAGTGAATAATACGTTAAAGAAAATGTATTGAATGTGAATGTTTTAAATAGAATTAAAACGATTTAACGATGTTTTAATTGTGTTGAGATTCGAAATCATAGATTTCAACATTTATTGTTGAAATAGACGTTTTCGAGAAATAAAAGGAAATGGTGGACTATAACACTGTTGTTATAGTAAATGATTTCCGAAAGGAAATGGGTTGTATAGTATTGGGATTTATATATCTATTTAATTTCGAATCCCTATACTAGTGATTTTGGGACGTGTAACGATGTTTTACGCAACATTCGTTTTGGCCCAAATAAAAATGTTTAAGAGAATGATTTCCCTTAAAGAATGAATAATATACTTAATTCGATTTAAGTATATTGAATATTTTCAAAGGTTGAAAATAAAAAGATTTGTCGATTACTTATTTTTGATAAGTATGGAAATGTTTTCCAATATGAAGTGAATAATTAGAATTTATCTTTTTGAAGATAAATTGAAATGAATTATTGAAATCGAATATGCATGGATATTTTGAAATATAAATTCATTATGGAATTTATATGTGAAAAGTGGAATTTGTTTGAAAATAAATATTGATTTATTTTTGAAGTGTTGAAATTATATATCTTATAAAGATATTTTGGAAAATAAATAATTTGGAAAATTATTTGGAATCTGGTGATGTATGCATATCAATTGATAGTTCAATAGCCGACTATCAATATTTCCCTTTGATTGGGTATTTGATATGATTGTTTGAATTTGAATGCACACTTATTTTTGAATAAGCGCTCACTATTCGGGTTAACCGGGAAAGGACCATGGGGTCGTATAACCCATTCCGAATATGTGATACGTCGTTATGAATTGCATTTGAAGATCGGTGTTGAAGACCGAGTATTTGTGAAAGCGATAGGATGACCTATCGATTGTCTCTGCACTGGGTAGCTCCTGGTATAGAGATCTCCTAAGTGATGGGAAATTCGATCGGGATTGTGAATACCCGTATTGCAAGGGCTTCGTAAGAAGTGCCTTCGGTTTTGTTCGATCCCGGAACAGACTTGTATGGATTGTATGCCTGACATTACAATTTGAGATATAAAGCCGTTTTCCTTCAAATATATTTCTGTTGGTGGCGGAGAATTTATTCTTTGCTTAACACCCTTCTTTGAGACGTACGAGCTCAAAGGTTATATAGTTGAAGTTATCAGCGATATATCCCATTTTGGTAATGTGACATGCTGAGTGATGCTGAAATGATCATTGTGTTGATTATTTGTGATAGGATCATTTATTTGATCGTCTATCTTAGTGATCATTGTGTTGATCATTTGTTGACCCAAAGCACGGCTTTTTGTACAAAGTGTGTTTTTGTGGACGTGAATTCGTCGAGCCTCACATCCCGGAAATGGTCAAAACAGGAAAGATGCGGCAAGGTTATTAGGGGTTGCTGTAGCTCCCCTTAGGGTATGTACATTTCCTTCTGGATAGAGGTTGTATCATGGTATGGAGCCCAGATATTTAACCTATGTGGTTACTACGAATTTATTACTTTGTGGTTGTTGGTTTTCGGGATCCCGTGAAAAAGGTCGTTTACGATCGGGGAATGGCGTGCTCGTGTCAGTAGTTACCCAGTTAGGGGTAACCCGGCCTTGTGTTGGCAGAGTTCCGGTTTGGTTCTCGGGGATGTCTTTCCAGAGGCATTCTCATGTGGCAATGGGAAGTTCCTTGGCCTGACCATTTGTTGGAAATCAAATTCCCAATACGAAACTTGTACGGTTTTAGTTGTAGAACCTATCATTCACTTATGGTGGTCACCACTGTTTGGATGGTAGCTATAGTAGGCATAGTTCGAAATGTCTATGTTGGCTAAGATTTATATTCTACTTTCGAAATGAATTTTTCTCTACACTATGCACTAGTAATAATATCAAATGTTATTTTAAATGCGTATCAAGCATCTTTGACTATCATAAGGAGAAATCTCCTCCGATTCTGCGTTTGCATTGTGTGTGTGTGCGGGAGGCCTTATGGTAGTCTCATTTTTAAAAGCATTGCGAATTGAATAAAAAAAAAAATATATTCCTATTTTGATTTTAAAGTTAAATAAACTGTTTTGAGTTCTCACACCAGTCTCATGACTGACTCGGAGTTTATTGTTTTCCTTCCTAAACTCTGGGTGCCCACCAATTTCCACACGGGCAGTTAAGAGTTAGGTTTATCAGGATATTCTGGATATTCTGGAGTTGCTGGAGGCAAGCTGGATGGCATGGCGTATTACTAGTATATAGTATTTCTTTTTCCGCTGCACTGTTTGTTGATATTGTATGTTGTTGTACACTCTGATGATATGATGTAATGAAATGAAATGTAATGTAATAACCGATATAGTTCTTTGTTTAAAGATTATTCATTTATTATTATATGTTGTTCCGCTGCGAATTGTGAGATTCTGTTATTGTTCTGTTTTTCTATCTCTTCTCTATTTTCTCTTTTCTATTCTGTTTTCTAATTTTCTATTCTTTCTTTCTCTCTTTCTTCTATCTCTCTTCTTCTTAAAAACCATAACTATTCGGTTTTTCGGCAACGAAAATCCGAAACGTTACATTTGGTATCAGAGCTGATGGTTAAGCGACAACCATGGTTCTGTTGGGTATTAATTCATTAGAGATAGAGTCAGCAGTACTCTAGAATGAGTTTGAGTGTAATAATAGCTATGAGTGCGTATTTGTTAGTGAATATGCAATTGTTTTATATTGTGATGATTGGTTTATTGAGTGGTATATAGATTCTGGTTAATGCGAGTAATTAACGTTATTGATAGGGATCTATAAACACTTGAATAGAACAATTCGACATAATATTGTTTTAAATTGGGTAAATGAAATAATTTTGCCTTGATTATATTTTATATATAAAGAAATAATTTTTCAAAATTATTAAATGTATATAAGTTGATTGTTAGGTTGTTTGAATAATCTAAATTAAAGAATAATTGTATAAGTAAAAGAATTATAAGAATTGAATTATAATTAAAGTGATTTACAATTGTGAAATAAACTTATATATATATAAGAAGTGAAACTATATGAATATGAGTTGAAATAAATAAAAATAAATTTAAAGTTAAATGATAGATATAAACTTGAGTTATATAAATGAAGTTCAACTTTGTAATTGAATTGAATGAATGGCTTGGCTGTTAATCAATTGAATGTGAATAATTGATATGAAAAGATGAATATAAGTGTTAATTCATTAAAATCTAATGTTATTGGGAGTTGAATAAATTGGAATGGAAATCAATTTAATGTTAAACCAAATTGGATGAATATAAGCAAAGGAATTTGGTTGAAATTAATATACTTTGGTTGTTATATGATTGTTGATTGATTGCATATAATTCATTAAGTGTTAATGAAATTGAAAGCTATGTAATTGAATTCAAATTAGAAAGTAAATAAATTTGAATAGAATTGTATATGAATGAGAATATGAATGAAAGTTGATAAAATCCAATGTTGATAAATCAAATGTGATTTGAATTGAAAACCATTTCATTGAATATTAATGAATATAAATGAATATTATTGGTTTTGGATGTTAGTTGGTTGATGGTTGAATATATGTTTGCATTTGTTGTTGGTTGTATTTGCCATGTGACATATATAGTTATTATGTTGCTATATGTTGTATATTGATACTATTTACATATGTGCATGTTCTCATGTTGTTTGTTAAGTTTAGTAGGTGCGGATCGCGTTTGCTTCGCATTTGGAGTTCGCTTTAGCGCTATATTAGCCGTATATGCTTGCTAATAAAATATAAGGTACATATCTCGGATTAAATATCGTACTTTTACACTTTTTTCCCTTCGGGATGCCTCATTACTTGATGAGATGTATATTTGTGATATATATACTGTCATTTTTTTTTCGGATCGAGCCGCGCAAAGGAGACTATGGCGAATTTTTCCGGAAATTTAAGGCGTTAGAAAATTTTTGAGAAAATGGGAAAATTTTGAAAACTTTAACTTTAATTTTGGAATTGAAAGTTAAACAATAGTAGTTGTTTTTGAAAAGATAACTAAGTATGATTTGAAAACTTAGTAAAGTATATGTAAAAAGTTTAACTATGAATTTTGGAAAATTAATAGATTCTTTAACCTTTCTTACTTGTAATTTCGAGGACGAAATTCTTTTAAGGGGGAAAGATTGTAACGACCCAGAATTTTTATTAATTAAAAATTGAATATTTAATTAATTTTAAATATTTATAAGTGAATTTTTAAGTCAAATAAATTTTAATTTGAATTATTGGATTTAATTGGATTATTAAATCGATAATTTAATACGTTAAATTATGGAAATAATTGAAAATAGAGTTAAATATGATTGAAAATGATTTGTAAAATTTTATTTTATCATATTGAAGTTAGAATGATATTTTAGAACTTTTAAAATCGAATTAAAAGTAAATTTGTGAAAATTGAATATTTTAATATTTAATAATCGACTGTAAAATAGCCAATTTTTGAACAGTCTCAGAATTGAACGAAACCAGTTCCATTGGATCCGTAATAGTTAGTTATTACCGGATTTCAATTTTCGTGTCAATCGGAGTTATCGTTTGATCGTGGCAGCTCGAAACGCATCGAATCGTTTTTAATTTAAATTTGGCGAGCTAAAATAGCCATTTTTCAAAAAGTCTCGGAATTCGACGAAACCAGTTTCATCGGATCCGTAATGTGATATTATTGTAAGGTTTCAAATTTCAAGTCAATTGGATTTACCGTTTGTCCGGTACAAATTAAAACGCCTAGAAATCGATTTAAATCGGTTTAATTTAAATTGAGCGTTTTCAGCCATAACTCACACATACTTCCGAATTAGCTTCCGAAACTTGTTCCATTGTGTCCGGAACGCGGGATAAACCCTAGGTACGCTGGTTACGGCGTCTAAATCGGAGTTCGGAATTCCCGGGATGAATAGTGTTTACGCTTGCTCGTTCCTTATAAATAACCCCTACCCTTCATTTAGAAAATAAAAAAAAAATAAAAACAAACCCTAGCCGGCCCTAAAACTGAACGGCCAGCAAACACTATCGTTCCTCCTCGATTTTCTCTTCATCCACTCTCCGTTAGACTTCGACTTCAACTAGGAACTTGTAGATCTCGTCAAGACGAAGAGATTCAACGGTGGAGATGCGTTTTGGAGCGACGTGGAGGGGTATAGGAGGCCGCGTCCTCCATGGGCTGTGCACGACTTCCAAGGCAGCAGGGCAGGCCGAGTGTCAGGGTGCATGGGCCAAACCTAGAGGGAGTTGTGAGCTTCGCAACGGCGCGTCCTGATCGAGCTCTCGTCGAGTGTGGAGATCGTATAATTTAACCCTAATTACAAATATTGGGTTCGGCCTCTCCATGTGTTTCCTGTAGATATGCGTGAGAAATGGAAGAAAGGGGGGATGGTGGAGATGTGTTTGGGTTTGGATCCAAGGGTGAGGATGGATGTATGTTGAAAATAATTTAAGTTATGTTGAAATTAAGTTAATTAAATACGTTCAAACTTGTAAAATTCGTATCTTTTTCATACGAGGTCGAAAAAATGCAAATCCAGTTGCGTTGGAATCGTATGGACGAGCACTACGCGATGGAGTTGGTTTGGAGTCGTTTGGAGTTAGTGAGAATTTCGGGTAAAATTAAACGCGCGTTTAATTTTATTCGAAATAAAGGCTAAAACGGAATTTAAAACCAAGGTGAGAATTTCTCACTCAATCGAATAGATTTCGATTTTATTTTAAATAGTTAGATTTAAAATATTTGAATGCATGTTTGAATGATGACTGTAAATTATTGATTGTTAAAATAGACATTATGCGCCGTTAGTAAGCGGATGTTATTTAATATAAACATATAACGCGAATATTTCATAAACAGTGAAATTGGTATTATATATAATATCAATATATATATATTGGCATATGTATATATTGCAGTTGATTGATTTCCCGCATTTTTTGTTTAGCGGATGAGACCCTATTACGCCGTTATTAAGCGGATAATATTTATTAAAAACATGTACCGCGATAATTTCGTACTGGAGCGAAATTGGTATTGTGCTAATGTTTTTGGATGCAGGAAACAGGTTGGAGGGATCCAACTGGATTCCTCAACAGTTTTTATTTGATTTCAGATATTTTGATATTTGATGGATTATCATATCGATATATGATATCGTTGTTAGTCGTGATTGACTATTTGGTGTGTAGTATCATTGGACCCAGATTTTGGGATTTTAAAATGATTTTAAAAGTGATTTTGAAAATATACTATATTTTTGGAATTGATCCATTATAAATAAATAAACGTTATAATTTTTAAAGTTATAAAAATTATGGTTTTTGTGAAATATAGTTAAAAAGCTGATTTTTAGAAATACGATTAAAAGTCGATTTTTGAGAAATATGAACTAATGATTTTATAAAATAATTTAGATTGGATTTTTGAATATATGATAAAAGTTTAAATATAGGATTTATAAAATTTGATTATTTTATAAATCGAAATGATGAAATTATAAAGGAAATTAAAAGATGTTTTAAAGAATAATATTAATTGATTTATATTAAGAGATTTATAAACGGATATTTATAAATCGAAATATTGACATTTTAAAACGAGTCTTTATAAGTGTTTGAATGAAGTGAAAATGAAATTCATTAATGAATGAAATTTATAGAATTATATAACGGTGAAGTTATAAATGGAATTTTATAAACAATAGGTTTATAAAATTTGTAAAGTTCAAAGGAACGATTTTTGCAAATAAATAAATTATAGTGTTTGACTTATAATTTGGACTTTTGGTTTATAATTAAGATTATAAATCGAATAGGTAAATAAAGAAGATTTATAAAGGAAGTTGTTATGAAATAAATGGAAATGGAATTTATAAACGTTGTTTTATAAATTCGCAAACGACTTATTTTGATAAGTTAATTGTTATAACTTATAAATGGAGTTATATTCACGTTTTAGATAGTGAATAATCCTTTAAAATAAAATGAATAGAAAGGATGAAATTTGTTAATGAAGTATATTCACGTTTTTGAATAGTGAATAATACGTTAAAGAAAATGTATTGAATGTGAATGTTTTAAATAGAATTAAAACGATTTAACGATGTTTTAATTGTGTTGAGATTCGAAATCATAGATTTCAACATTTATTGTTGAAATAGACGTTTTCGAGAAATAAAAGGAAATGGTGGACTATAACACTGTTGTTATAGTAAATGATTTCCGAAAGGAAATGGGTTGTATAGTATTGGGATTTATATATCTATTTAATTTCGAATCCCTATACTAGTGATTTTGGGACGTGTAACGATGTTTTACGCAACATTCGTTTTGGCCCAAATAAAAATGTTTAAGAGAATGATTTCCCTTAAAGAATGAATAATATACTTAATTCGATTTAAGTATATTGAATATTTTCAAAGGTTGAAAATAAAAAGATTTGTCGATTACTTATTTTTGATAAGTATGGAAATGTTTTCCAATATGAAGTGAATAATTAGAATTTATCTTTTTGAAGATAAATTGAAATGAATTATTGAAATCGAATATGCATGGATATTTTGAAATATAAATTCATTATGGAATTTATATGTGAAAAGTGGAATTTGTTTGAAAATAAATATTGATTTATTTTTGAAGTGTTGAAATTATATATCTTATAAAGATATTTTGGAAAATAAATAATTTGGAAAATTATTTGGAATCTGGTGATGTATGCATATCAATTGATAGTTCAATAGCCGACTATCAATATTTCCCTTTGATTGGGTATTTGATATGATTGTTTGAATTTGAATGCACACTTATTTTTGAATAAGCGCTCACTATTCGGGTTAACCGGGAAAGGACCATGGGGTCGTATAACCCATTCCGAATATGTGATACGTCGTTATGAATTGCATTTGAAGATCGGTGTTGAAGACCGAGTATTTGTGAAAGCGATAGGATGACCTATCGATTGTCTCTGCACTGGGTAGCTCCTGGTATAGAGATCTCCTAAGTGATGGGAAATTCGATCGGGATTGTGAATACCCGTATTGCAAGGGCTTCGTAAGAAGTGCCTTCGGTTTTGTTCGATCCCGGAACAGACTTGTATGGATTGTATGCCTGACATTACAATTTGAGATATAAAGCCGTTTTCCTTCAAATATATTTCTGTTGGTGGCGGAGAATTTATTCTTTGCTTAACACCCTTCTTTGAGACGTACGAGCTCAAAGGTTATATAGTTGAAGTTATCAGCGATATATCCCATTTTGGTAATGTGACATGCTGAGTGATGCTGAAATGATCATTGTGTTGATTATTTGTGATAGGATCATTTATTTGATCGTCTATCTTAGTGATCATTGTGTTGATCATTTGTTGACCCAAAGCACGGCTTTTTGTACAAAGTGTGTTTTTGTGGACGTGAATTCGTCGAGCCTCACATCCCGGAAATGGTCAAAACAGGAAAGATGCGGCAAGGTTATTAGGGGTTGCTGTAGCTCCCCTTAGGGTATGTACATTTCCTTCTGGATAGAGGTTGTATCATGGTATGGAGCCCAGATATTTAACCTATGTGGTTACTACGAATTTATTACTTTGTGGTTGTTGGTTTTCGGGATCCCGTGAAAAAGGTCGTTTACGATCGGGGAATGGCGTGCTCGTGTCAGTAGTTACCCAGTTAGGGGTAACCCGGCCTTGTGTTGGCAGAGTTCCGGTTTGGTTCTCGGGGATGTCTTTCCAGAGGCATTCTCATGTGGCAATGGGAAGTTCCTTGGCCTGACCATTTGTTGGAAATCAAATTCCCAATACGAAACTTGTACGGTTTTAGTTGTAGAACCTATCATTCACTTATGGTGGTCACCACTGTTTGGATGGTAGCTATAGTAGGCATAGTTCGAAATGTCTATGTTGGCTAAGATTTATATTCTACTTTCGAAATGAATTTTTCTCTACACTATGCACTAGTAATAATATCAAATGTTATTTTAAATGCGTATCAAGCATCTTTGACTATCATAAGGAGAAATCTCCTCCGATTCTGCGTTTGCATTGTGTGTGTGTGCGGGAGGCCTTATGGTAGTCTCATTTTTAAAAGCATTGCGAATTGAATAAAAAAAAAAATATATTCCTATTTTGATTTTAAAGTTAAATAAACTGTTTTGAGTTCTCACACCAGTCTCATGACTGACTCGGAGTTTATTGTTTTCCTTCCTAAACTCTGGGTGCCCACCAATTTCCACACGGGCAGTTAAGAGTTAGGTTTATCAGGATATTCTGGATATTCTGGAGTTGCTGGAGGCAAGCTGGATGGCATGGCGTATTACTAGTATATAGTATTTCTTTTTCCGCTGCACTGTTTGTTGATATTGTATGTTGTTGTACACTCTGATGATATGATGTAATGAAATGAAATGTAATGTAATAACCGATATAGTTCTTTGTTTAAAGATTATTCATTTATTATTATATGTTGTTCCGCTGCGAATTGTGAGATTCTGTTATTGTTCTGTTTTTCTATCTCTTCTCTATTTTCTCTTTTCTATTCTGTTTTCTAATTTTCTATTCTTTCTTTCTCTCTTTCTTCTATCTCTCTTCTTCTTAAAAACCATAACTATTCGGTTTTTCGGCAACGAAAATCCGAAACGTTACATTTGGTATCAGAGCTGATGGTTAAGCGACAACCATGGTTCTGTTGGGTATTAATTCATTAGAGATAGAGTCAGCAGTACTCTAGAATGAGTTTGAGTGTAATAATAGCTATGAGTGCGTATTTGTTAGTGAATATGCAATTGTTTTATATTGTGATGATTGGTTTATTGAGTGGTATATAGATTCTGGTTAATGCGAGTAATTAACGTTATTGATAGGGATCTATAAACACTTGAATAGAACAATTCGACATAATATTGTTTTAAATTGGGTAAATGAAATAATTTTGCCTTGATTATATTTTATATATAAAGAAATAATTTTTCAAAATTATTAAATGTATATAAGTTGATTGTTAGGTTGTTTGAATAATCTAAATTAAAGAATAATTGTATAAGTAAAAGAATTATAAGAATTGAATTATAATTAAAGTGATTTACAATTGTGAAATAAACTTATATATATATAAGAAGTGAAACTATATGAATATGAGTTGAAATAAATAAAAATAAATTTAAAGTTAAATGATAGATATAAACTTGAGTTATATAAATGAAGTTCAACTTTGTAATTGAATTGAATGAATGGCTTGGCTGTTAATCAATTGAATGTGAATAATTGATATGAAAAGATGAATATAAGTGTTAATTCATTAAAATCTAATGTTATTGGGAGTTGAATAAATTGGAATGGAAATCAATTTAATGTTAAACCAAATTGGATGAATATAAGCAAAGGAATTTGGTTGAAATTAATATACTTTGGTTGTTATATGATTGTTGATTGATTGCATATAATTCATTAAGTGTTAATGAAATTGAAAGCTATGTAATTGAATTCAAATTAGAAAGTAAATAAATTTGAATAGAATTGTATATGAATGAGAATATGAATGAAAGTTGATAAAATCCAATGTTGATAAATCAAATGTGATTTGAATTGAAAACCATTTCATTGAATATTAATGAATATAAATGAATATTATTGGTTTTGGATGTTAGTTGGTTGATGGTTGAATATATGTTTGCATTTGTTGTTGGTTGTATTTGCCATGTGACATATATAGTTATTATGTTGCTATATGTTGTATATTGATACTATTTACATATGTGCATGTTCTCATGTTGTTTGTTAAGTTTAGTAGGTGCGGATCGCGTTTGCTTCGCATTTGGAGTTCGCTTTAGCGCTATATTAGCCGTATATGCTTGCTAATAAAATATAAGGTACATATCTCGGATTAAATATCGTACTTTTACACTTTTTTCCCTTCGGGATGCCTCATTACTTGATGAGATGTATATTTGTGATATATATACTGTCATTTTTTTTTCGGATCGAGCCGCGCAAAGGAGACTATGGCGAATTTTTCCGGAAATTTAAGGCGTTAGAAAATTTTTGAGAAAATGGGAAAATTTTGAAAACTTTAACTTTAATTTTGGAATTGAAAGTTAAACAATAGTAGTTGTTTTTGAAAAGATAACTAAGTATGATTTGAAAACTTAGTAAAGTATATGTAAAAAGTTTAACTATGAATTTTGGAAAATTAATAGATTCTTTAACCTTTCTTACTTGTAATTTCGAGGACGAAATTCTTTTAAGGGGGAAAGATTGTAACGACCCAGAATTTTTATTAATTAAAAATTGAATATTTAATTAATTTTAAATATTTATAAGTGAATTTTTAAGTCAAATAAATTTTAATTTGAATTATTGGATTTAATTGGATTATTAAATCGATAATTTAATACGTTAAATTATGGAAATAATTGAAAATAGAGTTAAATATGATTGAAAATGATTTGTAAAATTTTATTTTATCATATTGAAGTTAGAATGATATTTTAGAACTTTTAAAATCGAATTAAAAGTAAATTTGTGAAAATTGAATATTTTAATATTTAATAATCGACTGTAAAATAGCCAATTTTTGAACAGTCTCAGAATTGAACGAAACCAGTTCCATTGGATCCGTAATAGTTAGTTATTACCGGATTTCAATTTTCGTGTCAATCGGAGTTATCGTTTGATCGTGGCAGCTCGAAACGCATCGAATCGTTTTTAATTTAAATTTGGCGAGCTAAAATAGCCATTTTTCAAAAAGTCTCGGAATTCGACGAAACCAGTTTCATCGGATCCGTAATGTGATATTATTGTAAGGTTTCAAATTTCAAGTCAATTGGATTTACCGTTTGTCCGGTACAAATTAAAACGCCTAGAAATCGATTTAAATCGGTTTAATTTAAATTGAGCGTTTTCAGCCATAACTCACACATACTTCCGAATTAGCTTCCGAAACTTGTTCCATTGTGTCCGGAACGCGGGATAAACCCTAGGTACGCTGGTTACGGCGTCTAAATCGGAGTTCGGAATTCCCGGGATGAATAGTGTTTACGCTTGCTCGTTCCTTATAAATAACCCCTACCCTTCATTTAGAAAATAAAAAAAAAATAAAAACAAACCCTAGCCGGCCCTAAAACTGAACGGCCAGCAAACACTATCGTTCCTCCTCGATTTTCTCTTCATCCACTCTCCGTTAGACTTCGACTTCAACTAGGAACTTGTAGATCTCGTCAAGACGAAGAGATTCAACGGTGGAGATGCGTTTTGGAGCGACGTGGAGGGGTATAGGAGGCCGCGTCCTCCATGGGCTGTGCACGACTTCCAAGGCAGCAGGGCAGGCCGAGTGTCAGGGTGCATGGGCCAAACCTAGAGGGAGTTGTGAGCTTCGCAACGGCGCGTCCTGATCGAGCTCTCGTCGAGTGTGGAGATCGTATAATTTAACCCTAATTACAAATATTGGGTTCGGCCTCTCCATGTGTTTCCTGTAGATATGCGTGAGAAATGGAAGAAAGGGGGGATGGTGGAGATGTGTTTGGGTTTGGATCCAAGGGTGAGGATGGATGTATGTTGAAAATAATTTAAGTTATGTTGAAATTAAGTTAATTAAATACGTTCAAACTTGTAAAATTCGTATCTTTTTCATACGAGGTCGAAAAAATGCAAATCCAGTTGCGTTGGAATCGTATGGACGAGCACTACGCGATGGAGTTGGTTTGGAGTCGTTTGGAGTTAGTGAGAATTTCGGGTAAAATTAAACGCGCGTTTAATTTTATTCGAAATAAAGGCTAAAACGGAATTTAAAACCAAGGTGAGAATTTCTCACTCAATCGAATAGATTTCGATTTTATTTTAAATAGTTAGATTTAAAATATTTGAATGCATGTTTGAATGATGACTGTAAATTATTGATTGTTAAAATAGACATTATGCGCCGTTAGTAAGCGGATGTTATTTAATATAAACATATAACGCGAATATTTCATAAACAGTGAAATTGGTATTATATATAATATCAATATATATATATTGGCATATGTATATATTGCAGTTGATTGATTTCCCGCATTTTTTGTTTAGCGGATGAGACCCTATTACGCCGTTATTAAGCGGATAATATTTATTAAAAACATGTACCGCGATAATTTCGTACTGGAGCGAAATTGGTATTGTGCTAATGTTTTTGGATGCAGGAAACAGGTTGGAGGGATCCAACTGGATTCCTCAACAGTTTTTATTTGATTTCAGATATTTTGATATTTGATGGATTATCATATCGATATATGATATCGTTGTTAGTCGTGATTGACTATTTGGTGTGTAGTATCATTGGACCCAGATTTTGGGATTTTAAAATGATTTTAAAAGTGATTTTGAAAATATACTATATTTTTGGAATTGATCCATTATAAATAAATAAACGTTATAATTTTTAAAGTTATAAAAATTATGGTTTTTGTGAAATATAGTTAAAAAGCTGATTTTTAGAAATACGATTAAAAGTCGATTTTTGAGAAATATGAACTAATGATTTTATAAAATAATTTAGATTGGATTTTTGAATATATGATAAAAGTTTAAATATAGGATTTATAAAATTTGATTATTTTATAAATCGAAATGATGAAATTATAAAGGAAATTAAAAGATGTTTTAAAGAATAATATTAATTGATTTATATTAAGAGATTTATAAACGGATATTTATAAATCGAAATATTGACATTTTAAAACGAGTCTTTATAAGTGTTTGAATGAAGTGAAAATGAAATTCATTAATGAATGAAATTTATAGAATTATATAACGGTGAAGTTATAAATGGAATTTTATAAACAATAGGTTTATAAAATTTGTAAAGTTCAAAGGAACGATTTTTGCAAATAAATAAATTATAGTGTTTGACTTATAATTTGGACTTTTGGTTTATAATTAAGATTATAAATCGAATAGGTAAATAAAGAAGATTTATAAAGGAAGTTTTATGAAATAAATGGAAATGGAATTTATAAACGTTGTTTTATAAATTCGCAAACGACTTATTTTGATAAGTTAATTGTTATAACTTATAAATGGAGTTATATTCACGTTTTAGATAGTGAATAATCCTTTAAAATAAAATGAATAGAAAGGATGAAATTTGTTAATGAAGTATATTCACGTTTTTGAATAGTGAATAATACGTTAAAGAAAATGTATTGAATGTGAATGTTTTAAATAGAATTAAAACGATTTAACGATGTTTTAATTGTGTTGAGATTCGAAATCATAGATTTCAACATTTATTGTTGAAATAGACGTTTTCGAGAAATAAAAGGAAATGGTGGACTATAACACTGTTGTTATAGTAAATGATTTCCGAAAGGAAATGGGTTGTATAGTATTGGGATTTATATATCTATTTAATTTCGAATCCCTATACTAGTGATTTTGGGACGTGTAACGATGTTTTACGCAACATTCGTTTTGGCCCAAATAAAAATGTTTAAGAGAATGATTTCCCTTAAAGAATGAATAATATACTTAATTCGATTTAAGTATATTGAATATTTTCAAAGGTTGAAAATAAAAAGATTTGTCGATTACTTATTTTTGATAAGTATGGAAATGTTTTCCAATATGAAGTGAATAATTAGAATTTATCTTTTTGAAGATAAATTGAAATGAATTATTGAAATCGAATATGCATGGATATTTTGAAATATAAATTCATTATGGAATTTATATGTGAAAAGTGGAATTTGTTTGAAAATAAATATTGATTTATTTTTGAAGTGTTGAAATTATATATCTTATAAAGATATTTTGGAAAATAAATAATTTGGAAAATTATTTGGAATCTGGTGATGTATGCATATCAATTGATAGTTCAATAGCCGACTATCAATATTTCCCTTTGATTGGGTATTTGATATGATTGTTTGAATTTGAATGCACACTTATTTTTGAATAAGCGCTCACTATTCGGGTTAACCGGGAAAGGACCATGGGGTCGTATAACCCATTCCGAATATGTGATACGTCGTTATGAATTGCATTTGAAGATCGGTGTTGAAGACCGAGTATTTGTGAAAGCGATAGGATGACCTATCGATTGTCTCTGCACTGGGTAGCTCCTGGTATAGAGATCTCCTAAGTGATGGGAAATTCGATCGGGATTGTGAATACCCGTATTGCAAGGGCTTCGTAAGAAGTGCCTTCGGTTTTGTTCGATCCCGGAACAGACTTGTATGGATTGTATGCCTGACATTACAATTTGAGATATAAAGCCGTTTTCCTTCAAATATATTTCTGTTGGTGGCGGAGAATTTATTCTTTGCTTAACACCCTTCTTTGAGACGTACGAGCTCAAAGGTTATATAGTTGAAGTTATCAGCGATATATCCCATTTTGGTAATGTGACATGCTGAGTGATGCTGAAATGATCATTGTGTTGATTATTTGTGATAGGATCATTTATTTGATCGTCTATCTTAGTGATCATTGTGTTGATCATTTGTTGACCCAAAGCACGGCTTTTTGTACAAAGTGTGTTTTTGTGGACGTGAATTCGTCGAGCCTCACATCCCGGAAATGGTCAAAACAGGAAAGATGCGGCAAGGTTATTAGGGGTTGCTGTAGCTCCCCTTAGGGTATGTACATTTCCTTCTGGATAGAGGTTGTATCATGGTATGGAGCCCAGATATTTAACCTATGTGGTTACTACGAATTTATTACTTTGTGGTTGTTGGTTTTCGGGATCCCGTGAAAAAGGTCGTTTACGATCGGGGAATGGCGTGCTCGTGTCAGTAGTTACCCAGTTAGGGGTAACCCGGCCTTGTGTTGGCAGAGTTCCGGTTTGGTTCTCGGGGATGTCTTTCCAGAGGCATTCTCATGTGGCAATGGGAAGTTCCTTGGCCTGACCATTTGTTGGAAATCAAATTCCCAATACGAAACTTGTACGGTTTTAGTTGTAGAACCTATCATTCACTTATGGTGGTCACCACTGTTTGGATGGTAGCTATAGTAGGCATAGTTCGAAATGTCTATGTTGGCTAAGATTTATATTCTACTTTCGAAATGAATTTTTCTCTACACTATGCACTAGTAATAATATCAAATGTTATTTTAAATGCGTATCAAGCATCTTTGACTATCATAAGGAGAAATCTCCTCCGATTCTGCGTTTGCATTGTGTGTGTGTGCGGGAGGCCTTATGGTAGTCTCATTTTTAAAAGCATTGCGAATTGAATAAAAAAAAAATATTCCTATTTTGATTTTAAAGTTAAATAAACTGTTTTGAGTTCTCACACCAGTCTCATGACTGACTCGGAGTTTATTGTTTTCCTTCCTAAACTCTGGGTGCCCACCAATTTCCACACGGGCAGTTAAGAGTTAGGTTTATCAGGATATTCTGGATATTCTGGAGTTGCTGGAGGCAAGCTGGATGGCATGGCGTATTACTAGTATATAGTATTTCTTTTTCCGCTGCACTGTTTGTTGATGTTGTATGTTGTTGTACACTCTGATGATATGATGTAATGAAATGAAATGTAATGTAATAACTGATATAGTTCTTTGTTTAAAGATTATTCATTTATTATTATATGTTGTTCCGCTGCGAATTGTGAGATTCTGTTATTGTTCTGTTTTTCTATCTCTTCTCTATTTTCTCTTTTCTATTCTGTTTTCTAATTTTCTATTCTTTCTTTCTCTCTTTCTTCTATCTCTCTTCTTCTTAAAAACCATAACTATTCGGTTTTTCGGCAACGAAAATCCGAAACGTTACAAAGAAACTTAAACCAAATGATAAATAACCCTCTGCTTTTTTTATTGATGACTAGGCCCGGCCCAATTGAGTGAGTCCACAAATAAAATAATAAAAAGTCCCAGCATCTTGATCTTCGATTCCACAGCTTCTCCTAATCCTTCTTTTTATTTTTTTTCCTTCTGTTTAAATCGTCGCAACTAAAAAAAACTCAACCGAAAATCCTCAATTCAAATCGCAACTAAAAGCAGAAGGGAAAAAAATAAAAAATGTCGTGAGTTTTGTACCGTGTCGATTTGGATTTGCAGTTGTGGATGGAGGCGGTCACTGATTTGGTGGCGAAGGGATTTCCGGTGATGGTGAAACTTGTGATTGTGATTTTTTTTTTTGGGTGCGGTTCGAGGTGATTCGCGTGGATTGTTGCTGGCCTTCGGGGGGTTCTGGTGACTGAGATGACTGTCGCGGTTTTGGGAATTGGAGGGGTTGCTGATTGTTTTCGTGATGGAGTTTCTGGAAGAAGGCGATTCGACAATGGGGTTGTGGCGTCAGGAATTGAGGTAGGTCATAGCGACTTGTTTGGAGCCGTGGCGGTGAGAATTTTGTTGAATTGGTTGTAATTGTGGGGTTTCGAACTGCTGCTGTGATTGGGTTTGGGGCTTTTGGGTTGGAGGAGCTAGTAACTATGGTGGAAGCAGAACAGTTTGGAGTTGTTGGAGCTAGCAGTGTTGTTGATGGAGCAAGGCAGTGGAGTCGTGCTTCGAGTTGGAATTCGCGATTGGGTATTTCGCGTTTGGGGATGATGATGGTCTAGCGATTGGGTGATTTGTGAATGGTAGTTGAGTTACTGGAGATGGTCGCGAGTTCACTGTTGACTGCGATTTGGAGATGATTGTAGTTTTGACTCGCGGCTGTGTGTAGTGCTCGGCAGATGAATGGAAGTTGCATTGTGGTTATTTTGGCGATTCAGGTAGACCGACAGGTGAGGTGTTGTATTGATGGCCGAAGCAAAGCAATGGGGTGGTTTGATGGTTCGGTAGCAGTTTTGATATGCCAGTAGAGGAAGAAGGCAAGTCAGTGGGTTGCTATTGGTGTTGTAGTTGGTATGTGGGCGAAATGGTTGAATTGTTGTGGTGACGAGGCAGTTAAGATTAGTGGGGGAGGAGGAGAAGGGTAGCAGTTGTGAAGTATGTGTGGTGATTGCAAGGGGTTTGATGCAAATCTATTGACTGTTTTGCAAAGGTGGTGTTGATGGTTTGTATGAATTAAAGTGAATGGGATGGAGGAAGTTGTATATGCATGATGACAGTAAAGTGAAGACGAAGACCGACAGTCAGATGATGTTTGTGTAATGGAGTAATAGCAGAGGGGTATGGCACTGTATCAGTTTGTGGTATGAGAGGAAGGCTGGTGATATTGCAATTGTGGTTTTGGTGGTGGTTCAGGCAGAAATGAATGTGGTTGTGATCAATGCAAGGATGTGAAGACAGAGCACTGTGCAAGGAGAAGTCAAAGGAGAGTTTTCACTGTATATTCACAGTGAACCGTGCACAGAAATGTGCAATGTAAAGTTTTTTTTTTAAAATAAAAATGTAAAATGTAAATGAAAAATGCAAATGAAATAGATTTTTTTTTTTTGAATTTTTGTATGCTTTTTTTTTCTTTTTGTAGAAATGCAAATGCAAAGGGCAAACTAGTTCAATATGCACAAAACAAATTGAAAACAAAAATAAAACAACAAAAACACACACACACAATTTTTTTTTTTTTAACTGCAAACACACACAAAATAAAATCACACAAAAATCAAACAAAAAAAAACACAATATAATCAAAAGAAAATAATTCGAAGAATAGAAAGTAAAATCAAACAAATCCCCGGCAACGGCGCCAAAAACTTGTTCGAAGTGTCTAATCAGTAAAGTATAATCATATAGAAAATAGCGTTAAGGGGATGGTGAACCTTAACGCGGTCGGATCTTTAAAACCAAAATCGTAGTGGGATCGATATAAGGATATGACACGGCACGCGAGGCAATGCCAGAGTGGATACACCGTTTGCACTCCCGGACCGGTGGTGACGGCAAGCCAGCAGCTTCCGCCCACCTCGAACAATACCCCCAAATTAAAGTGGCGCCACCAAATCGAATCACAACAGTAATAGAATAGTTTCCGATGGAGCATGCTCGATGAAAGGGTGCGACCCTTTGTGTAGCCCGGTATAGCTCCTGTTTTAGTCATATATGCCAACTCACGGGAGTTAGGTCCACGTAATATACCTCGAGAACGTCGCCACCATCCTACTTCATTCTGGAATCTCCACCGCGTACACAGTTGTTAAAGTGGTTTTCGGTATTGGCCGGCTATAAGACAATATCCGATCCCGGTCTCTTTAACAACCAATCGTTATTATAACCCGTAGTTATAACTTTAAAACAATATTTTGTACTTCAAAATAAAATATCCTTTTCAATCCAAATCTTTATCAAAATAAAGATTAAATCATTTCCAAAACCATTTCAATATATCATCGTAAAATATCTTTCAATTCAAATATTTATCAAAATAAATATCAAGTCATTTCTAACCATTTCAATATATTAAATTTTCATACCCTTTCAACAGTACCTTTCCAGTTCCAAAATATCATATCTTTTCAGAAATTCTTTAAAAATCATGTTAATATCAAAATGTCCTATCTTTTAAACTCCGTTTTCCAAATCATTTAATATCAAAAATATCATATCTTTCAAAACTTCGTTTCAAATCATTTTAGTATATCAAAATATCATATCCTTTCAGAACTTCATTTTCAAATCATTTTAATATATCAAAATATCGTATCTTTTCAAAACTTCATTCATTTCAAATCATATTCATTTTATTCAATCTAAAATACCATTTCAATTCATATTTTAAAACAGTTTATATTCCAAAAATTCCTTTTTTTTTCATTTCAATGAAGTTATTATGCTTAATAATTAAATTATTAAATTTTAAAAAATTTCAACTTCCAAAGTTTATTTATTCACTTAAGTTTATCAAAAACCATGAAAATTCACTTTTCGCGTCATTTAGAAAACTTCTACGGAAAGTTACATTCAAAACAGTTCAATTTAACAAAGGACAGCATTTTAAAATGTTATAATAGGTTTACTTAAATTTCGAATAACTTAGTTAAATTCAAAGATTATAGCACTTACAAAAATTGCTATAATATCTTTAATTCAATTTAGCTTTTTAGTTCATTATCATCAACTACAAGGTTTACAAATGCTGTAATATCATTTACATTGTAATTAATAGCATTTCAAAAATACAGTCAATTAACTTCAAATATTCAATAAAATTTCTCAACCAATTATATTTTTATTAAAAACATTTTTAACTTATAAAATCATACATTTTCACATTTATAAACATCATTTAATTTTCCGCAAGTTCATGATTTTATAAAGTTAAATTTCCATTCAAAAATCAAGATTTAATAATAATCCACTTATTAAAATGTAATGTTCAATTTTAAAATCCATTGCATTAAATTTCAACTTAACACTTAAGTTCAAATTCTCAAATATAACTTAGTTTTATTTTTATTTGCTTAACTAAAAGTTCACTTTTACGTCAATTTCATAAATTTCCAATTCTAGTTATATTTCAAAGTTTCAACTTAAAATATTTATTCATTTCACATTTCAACTTTATTAAAAATCATAAATATGATAAAAATCATTTTAAATTCATTTAAATTCAAATTATCATAAATTTGTCATAATTTTATACTCAATTAAATTTCCAATTAAAATTAAATCAAAATTTCCAAAATAACTTACGTTCAAAATTTCTAACTTTTTCATTAATTCATGTCACTTACAGTTATTCAGAAAATCAATAATATTTTACAAAAATCCTTTTTTTTATTAAATTAAAAATCAAAATATTATAATAATTAAATTTCTAAAATATTTAAAATTTTTAGAAAACATATTTTAACTACGGGCCTGTATAAAATTTTCTACGTTAGGTAAAGTGATACGGGTAATATATCATTTCAACCCGTAATTTACAAAGAAAAATCCGGATTTTATCATTTCAAACCCACAATCCCAAGTCAAAATGAATAATTTAAAACAATTCAGGCCTATCATTTCAGCCCATAACAATTTTTTTCTAACAGGGAACTTGCAGTGTGATCATATACAGAAATAATATAAACAAGGTCAATATCACAATATACAGTCATATATGAGATGTCCGGTGAAAATTAACAGTTTTAACATGGTAATAACATGGCATAGCATATCATATGATCATCATTAACTTGCATAAACATTTTATATTACTAAACACTTGTCATCAATTCACTTTTCATAAGTATAAATGTCAGAGTGAGAAAGACTCACCTTTTTCAAAGCTAGAGACCAAAACAACATACAAGCACGACTCCAAAGGCACGACAAGCACAATTGCACGACTTTTGATTTGAGTTGAAAGATAGCTAGGATATGATTTTGTATCAACAACCCAAAACAAAACAAACAAGACAATATATAAACATTCAACATAAAATAACATTGAAACAATTTTGAAATACAAAGCAAAATGAACAAGATAGATTGGACCTTGCTTCAACCACTTCAACGCTTGGCCTAAGGGACACTTATGCTTGGCTATGATGATGCTTTGGCTCAGGTATGACATCATATATGTCAGGTTTAACATCATATAGGCAAGGCAACAAGTGGACATGAAGGTGTAGTGGTGCAACATAA
The DNA here is from genome assembly GCA_030765085.1 of Allium cepa. NCBI lineage: Eukaryota > Viridiplantae > Streptophyta > Magnoliopsida > Asparagales > Amaryllidaceae > Allium > Allium cepa. The sequence continues at coordinate 927,774,775 of CM060939.1, forward strand.
AGCATATATAGGGTCAAGGTTAAATAAGTTGAGTTTTTGTGACTTTCTTGGCTCGGCCATGGGCATGTGGTGGCTTGGCCATGCTTGTACAGGTCTGGACAGTAGCTGGAGCAGCGGCCAAAGGTGGTGGAGTGGCTGGTGGTGGTGGCTAAGGGGTGGCCAAAGCAAGATATGGAGGGTAGGTGATGATATGTGTGGTCTAGGCAATGTTTTAAGGAGTTTTGTGGTGCTAGCTTCAATGGATGGGCACGGCTTGGTCATGGTCTGATTTCCAGAGGGTGGTGGGTGATGTGGCAGAGGGTGGAGGTCAGGTCAGAGGTGGTGGAGGTGGCTATGGTGGTGGTTAAGGTGGTGGTTGAAGGAGATGAGGCAAAGGTGGTCAAACTAGCATTGTTGCATTTTTTTGGAGTTTTGGCACCATGGTGGGCTCGGCCTTGGTCAAGACCAGAGGGGTAGCTGGTGATGATGGCAGGGAAGAGGTGTAGGAGGTGGTGGCCGTGGCTATGGAGGAGAGGCCACGCAATACACATGAGAAAACAAGGCAAAATATAAGAAAACAATGGAAAACGAAGAGCAAAAAGAAGAGGAAAAGAGGAGCCATTACCAAACCTTTCTAGCCGTGAAAATGAGGTAAGAAATACACAGCTACAATAAAGAGAGGAACGGTCAAAGGAAATTAAATCTATTAATTGGAAAAGAAACGGAAGAAGAAACGTTAAAACGGTTTTACGTTTCTTTGCTTCCAAACCTTTTAAACTTCCTATATATATTCATATACATCTTAAATAACTGAAAACACTTATAAATTTCAGTTAGAATTCGAAAATATAACAGATAAACAAAATATTAATAATTAATTATTAATTAGATATGATTAAAATAAGAAAAATGGCACAGAAAAATGAAAACTGTACTTAGGAATTAGAAATAACTTCAATACACTTTGGAAAAATTTTCTTAAATTTAAATACATGTAAAATGAATAAAATAAAGTAAAACATAGCAATAAAAGTGAATGTATAAAATAAATCAATAAATTTTAATTATATATAATTAAATTAAGAAAATGGCTTAAAATTGCAGACTAGGCTTTAAAAATTAGAAATAATTTCAAATGAACTTTAGAAAATCTTCATGGACTTGTAAAAATATTTATAAAAAATAAAATAAAATGCATTCACAAAAAAAAAAAAAATTAATTAAGTAAAATTTATATGAAGAAAATAGCAGAAAGTTATAAAACAGCCTTTAAAAAAAGAGGAAATAAATACAGTAAATTTTGGAAAAATTCTATTATCATTTAAAAATATTTAAAAGTCAAAATATACATAATAAAACATATTATTACATATTAAAATAAAATATAACAAAGAAGAAGTAATTTATTCAATTTAAAATAGTCATTGTTAAATAACCCTATATATGCACAATATTGTAAAGGGTATAACTTTCACAATTTACATCCAAATTCAACGAAACGAAAAGTGGTGTTCTTAGAATTTTATTTGCTTTAAATCAAAATCTTACATTAAAAATAATTAAAATATACAATAAAATAATTACAAAATACAGGGTTGTTACAATATCACTTTCCCAAAATATTTCATTAACATATTATTCACCGTCCAAAATCATGAATATATTTCATTAACCAAATTCAATTTCTACATATTTTATTTAACGTATTATCCACTGTCCAAAATCGTGGATATACTTCCTTTAATAAGCTATAATAATTAAACTTATCAAAATAAGTCGATTTTGGATTTATAAAAACAACGTTTATAAATTCCATTTATACTTTATAACAACTTCAACTTAAAAAAAATCACTTTATTAACAAATTCTATCCATATCTCATTTACACGCCAAAATCCAATTTAGAAGTTAATTACTTATAAAATCCTTTATTTTACAAAAATCCATTCATTTTATAACTTCACAATTTATAAATCTATAGATTTCATCCACTTATGAAATCCGTTTATATTTCATTTTAATACTTATAAAAACTCGTTTTATAATTCCAACAGTTTAATTTATAAATATCAACTTTATAGATCCTTTATAAAAATCATTTATAATAATTCAAAAATCCCAATTTAAACCATTTTATAAATTAATCAACTACTTATTTCAAAAATCACATTTCAGATTCAATTTCACAACAATCATAATTTTTATAACATAAAAGTTACAACGTCTATTTATTTAAAATGAATCAATTCCAAAATTAAATTTCTATTATGAAATCTCAAATTAATTTTCAAAAATCAAATTTTATTTATTTTCGGCATCTAACGATACCAAAAATTTATTCGGCTAAATTTTAGCCTTTAACGATTTCAATCACAAAGATAATCACGCACATTATAAATAGATCAACACACAACATTGAAACAAATTCAATCATTTGAGGAATCTAGTTGGATCCCTCCAACCTGTTTACCTGCATCCATAGATGTTAGCACAATACCAATTCCGCTTCAAGACGGAATATCGCGGTATATGGGATTTATAAAATACTATCCGCTATTATGCGGCGCAATAGGGTCTCATCCGCTATATAATGCGGGAAATCAACACCAAATACGTATATAATACCAATTCCATTCAAGTTGGAATTATCGCGGTATATGGTTTTAATAAATAACATCTGCTTAATATACGGCGTATAGGGTCTATTTAAAACAACAGATAATAATTTATCATTCAATCACACAATCAAGCAATTTTAAATCTAACTATTTAAAATTTAAATCGAAACAATTCGATTGAGTGAGAAGTTCTCACCTTGAGTCTCCGATAATAGTTGTAGCGTTTTATTTCGAATAAAATTAAACGTGCGTTTAATTCTATCCAAAATTATCACTAGCTCCAAACGACTCCAAACTAGCTCCATTGCGTAGTGTTCGTCCATTCGAACTCGATGCAATTTGTTTCGCGCAATTCCGACCTCGTATGAACAAATTATGATGTTACAAAGTTTATACAATTTTAATATAGTTATATAAATCAATTTCTTTTTATTTTTGAACCTTCTCTAATCTAGGCCGTGCATTCCACTTGAACAAGATCAGGCCGCACGTTGGTTCCTTCTTCCTCCAGGTATGAACGAGACGTTCAAACCCAATTTAGCCCCCAGCTAGGGTTAATCGCCACTCCCCATACGAACGTCGAACGCCCATCAAACCACCACCATACGAAACGCCTCACCCAGAGATACCACCGGCCACGATAGTATGAAGCTCGGCCTCCATCTCGCGTTGAAAAACGCGTGCGAAGTTCGGCCGTTCAACCCCAAATTCACGTCGATCCACTCAATGAAAAACGATCGTGACCGTTGAATATGAAGATCACTTGATGCTCTACACTTTTCATGTTGAAAGTTTCTTGAATTAACTTGTGGACTGAAAGGAAAATGAAGAAGAATGAAATCAATTTCTGGCCTTTGAATTTGCAAATGACGGCCAGCCCTAACTAGGGTTTCTTTTGTGAAAATAACAAGGGTAAGGGTCCTTTTATAGAAAACCGACGAACACTATTCATCTTCAATTTTTCGAACACCAAATCTCGCGCGGTGACCGGCGTTTCTATGGTTTACCCCGCGTTCTGGACATAATGGAATAGGTTTCGGAGGCTAATTCGATCATATGTGCGAGTTACGGAAATAAACGATCAAATTTAAATTAAATCGATTAAACCAATCTCTATGCATTTTGGCTTGCCCCGAACAAACTGTAAATCCGATTGACACGAAACTTAAAACCATACAATAATTTGACATTACGAATCCGATGAAACTGGTTTCATCAAAATCCGAGACTTTTTGAAAAATGGCTATTTTCACTAGTCGATTTAAATATTAAAATATTCAATTTTCACAATTTAACTTTTAATTCAATTTTAAAAGATCACAAACATTGTTCTAACTCCAATATGATTTAATATAACTTTATAAATCATTTTTAATCACATTAAACCCAATTTCCAATTATTTACGCAATTTCAAATATTAAATTGTCAATTTGATTATCCAATTAAATCTAAATATTCGAAATAAAAATTATTCGACTTACAAATTTTACTTGTTGATATTTAAAATCAATTAAATATCTGAATTTCAAAAGACAGAAATTCTGGGTCGTTACAAACTTTCCCCTTAAAAGAATTTCGTCCTCGAAATTACCAAGTAAAAAAAAGTTTTGAAATCCATTAACTTTTCAAAACGAATTGTTCAAATTTGATTTACAAATCTACTAAGTGTTTAACTTTTCCAAAATCCATAGTTAAACCTCTTACAAAACGTTACTAATATTTTCAAATCCATATATAGTTATCTTTTCAAAACCAACTATATCGTTTAACTTTTCAACTCAAATCAAACTTAGTTTTCAAAAAAAATTCTAAAATTTTCCGAAAATTTTCTAACGCCTTAAATTTTAAAAAAAATTTCGCCATAACCTCCTTTGCGCGGCTAGCTCGGTACGACTACAAAATGCCACAACGGGCCCCAAATTTCCAAAAAGAAAACGAAAAGCCAAGTGGCTAGACAAGAAAATCATCAAATTTCATACTGAAATTCAAATACATACCTTTTTGTAGAGCAATTCCATTTTTTATCTTCAAAATCAAAATCCCAATTCCATTTCCTTTAATACAGATGTATATCCTGCTAGCCATAATATCCAATTACAACTTTCAAATTTATTTTGCACGTTCCTTTACAAAATTTTCAAATATACTTCTTATACCATTTTTTTTACTTTACTGTTGAATTTATATATCCATTTTCATTCTAGATTGCATTATCAATTTCATTCGAATTCAATTTACACTTTCAATTCTGTTTGGATTCAATTTACCTTTTGAATGTTGAATCAATTATCTTTCATTCACAATTGATTCATATCACTATTTTAAATTAGTTTTATTTACAAATTCAATTACTTTAGCTTTCAATTTCACTAATTCAATTTCACTAATTCAATTTCATCAACACTTAATGAATTTATATACAACCAATTTACAATCAAATAACAACCAATGTATATTCAACACAAGCGAATTTGTTCAATTTACATTCAACATTCATATTCACTTTGTTTACCTCTTATTTGGTTTAACATTCAATTAGCCTTAAATAAATTTACACTTATATCCATTATTCTATATTAATTCATTTCATTCGATTGATTACTATTCAATTCATTAGTTCAATTACCAATTTACTTTGCAAATAAAGTTGAATTCCATTTATATAACTCAAGTTCATATTCATTTAATGACTTCATTTCATTAATTCATTTTGATACCAAAATCAACTTCATTCAACATTACTTAAGTTATATTCCTTTTAAACATTATTTGTTTAACTTAACTTAAATTTCTATTTCAACAACATATCTAATCCAGTTAAAATCCAATTCAAATTCCAACTCCAAAGTAATTTCTATTTAACTTTTACCAAAGTCAATTTTCATCACTTATTCAGATTCATACCTCGTTTTGCTTAACAAATCGTTTAACCATTTTAATAATTGGTTTTACTTACATCTTCACATTTAATAAGTTATACAACTTATTATTCAACTTCAAATCTGATTTAATTTATTTAACTTCCTTTAGTTAAATTTCACATCATACATTTTATCATACTAATTCAAATTTATTTCAACTTTACTAAAGTTAAAATTTTATCATCTCATATTATAAGTTCAAACTTGATAACTTATATTCATCAATTTCAGCTTGGATTTTAATTTCAAATTTGTTTACCACAACAAAATTCAATTTCAATTTACTATGGTAGAAAATCCATCACACAGAAACTCGAAAATGATACTGATGATGCTGTAGTCATCACCCTTATTATTTCCCAGCAATAGTAGTGAATCCAATGCTTAAATTCTTTCAAAATTTGCTTTTTATTTATAAATCTCATTTATAAATCTTTTCTTATAGAATTTCACCATTTTCCTTTTTACTTATATAAGATCATTCCACAATTGTAAATCATTTCAATTATAATCCTATACTTGTACAGTTATTGCTTTCATATAATTTATTCAGACAACTTTTATTAACTTATACATATTTTTACATTTTCAACAACCAAACAATGCATTTTTACATACACTTTAATAATTCTGAAAAAATTATTCCTTTATATATAAAATATAATCGAGGTAAAATTATTTCATTTACCCAATTTAAAACCATACAATGTCGGTTTATCTCGTTTAAGAGTTTAGAAACCACTATCGATGACAGTTAGCTAGACTGCACCGACAAGAATCTATAAACAATCAACTGATAAGTCAACACAATACAAAACAGTTTCATATTTGTAACGACCCAGAATTTCAGTCAATTAAAATTTGTATATTTAATTAATTTTAAATATTAATAAGTGAAATTTATAAGTCGAATAAATTTTATTTCGAATAATTGGATTTAATAGAATAATTAAATCGATAATTTAATATGTGAAAATACAGAAATAATTGAAAATTGGGTTAAATATGATTGAAAATGATTCGTAAAATTTTATTTTATCATATTGGAGTTAGAACGATATTTTAGAACTTTTAAAATCGAATTAAAAGGTAATTTGTGAAAATTGAATATTTTAATATTTAAATCGACTAGTGAAATTAGCCATTTTTCGAACAGTCTCAAAATTGGACGAAACTAGTTCCATTGGATCCGTAATAGTCTGTTATTATTGGATTTCAATTTTCGCAGCAATTGGAATTTTCGTTTGACCGTGGCAGCTCGAAACGCATCGAAATTGTTTTAATATTAATTTGGCGAGTTAAAATAGCCATTTTCAAACAGACTCGGATTTCGATGAAACCAGTTTCATCGGATCGGTAATGTGATATTATTATATGGTTTCAAATTTCGTGTCAATCTGATTTACCGTTTGTCCGGTGCAAGCTAAAACGCCTAGAAATTTGATTTACCGATTTAATTTTAAATCGAACGTTTATTGCCATAACTCGCACAGATGATCGAATTAGCTCCAGAAACACGTTCCATTGTGTTCGGAACGCGGGGTAAACCTTAGGAACGCCAACCGGCACGCTTCATTTGGAGTTCGGAAAATTCGGGATGAATAGTGTTTGAGAAATTTTCTATATAAGCACCTAAATATTCTCATTTGCAAACTAAAACATAACCCTAGGGTTATACGTTCAGCCGCCGTTCTAAAATATTGATGGCCAGAAATCGCTTTCGTTCTTCTCCTTCGATCTCCTCATCCATAAAACGATTCGCGAAACTCTCAACATGGAAAATATAGAACACACCGAGATCCTTAAATCCAAAAGTTGTGATCGAGTTTCGTTGCACGGATTGGCGGCAATCTCTGTTTAAACGGCCGTGGTTCACGCACGATTTCCGAGGCCAATTGGTGACTGAGTGGGGCATGGTTCCGGGCGGTGGTGCTATTCGCGAAGGGCTTCGAAACCCCGGTCTCCGATCAACTTCTCGTCGAGCGATGGTGGAGCGGCTATCAAATTTCGAAACGTGATTCATGGGTTAGCCGCGTTCGTGAAGTACTGGGGAGAAGGAGATATCGTGCAAGGCCTTGATCTTGAATTTGTAAACGTGCGGCAAATATGTTGTGGGTAAAATAATAAAGAAATTGTTAGTTAATGTAAATAATAATTCGTGTAAACTTTAAACTGCTATAACTTTTTGCTACGAGGTCGAAAACGCACGAAACCAGTTGCGCTGGAATCGTATGGACGAGTACTACGTTATGGAAATGGATTGGAGTCGTTTGGAGCTAGCAAAAATTTTGGGTAAAATTAAACGTCCGTTTAATTTTATTCGAAATAAAAGCTGAAAACGAAATTGAAAGCAAGGTGAGAACTTCTCACTCAATCGAATCGGTTTCGATTTTAATTTTAAATAGTTAGATTTAAAATTCTTGAATGTATGTCTGAATGATGATTGTTATCTATTGATTGTTAAAATAGACATTATGCGCCGTTAGTAAGCGGAGGTTATTTATTAAAAACATATACCGCGAATATTTCATAAACAGTGAAATTGGTATTATTTATGTACTTGGAGTTGATTTCCCGCATTATATAGCGGATGAGACCCTATTGCGCCGTCTATTAAGCAGATAATATTTTAAATCCCATATACCGCGATAATTCCGTACTGGAACGGAATTGGTAATGTGCTAACATCTTTGGATGCAGGAAAACAGGTTGGAGGGATCCAACTGGATTCCTCAATAGTGTTTACTTGATTTCAGATATTGTGATATTTGATTGATTATCATATCGATATATGATGTCGTTGTTGTCGTGATTGACTATTTGGTGTGTAGCATCATTGGGCCAATTTTGGAATTTTAAAAGGATTTTTAAAATGATTTTTGAAAGTATACGTTTTATAAAATATTTTTGGAATTGATTCCTTTTAAATAAATAAATGTTATAATTTTAAAGTTATAGAAATTATGATTTTTGAGAAATATAGTTAAAAATTGATTTTTGAAAATATGGGATTAATGATTTTATAAAAAAGTTTAAATTGCGATTTTTGAATTTATTATAAAAAGTTTAAAATATAGGATTTATGAAATTTGATTATTTTATAAATCAAAGAAAATGCTGAATTTATAAAGGAGTTTAAAGACGTTTTAAAATAATAGTATAAATTGATTATATAAAAGATTTATAAATTGATATTTGTAAATTAAAAATACTTGAAGTATAAAACGAGTTTTTATAAGTGTAGAATGAATTGTAAATGAATTTCATAAATGAATGAAATTTATAGAATTATAAACGGGGAAGTATTAAATGGAATTTTATAAGCAGTAGGTTTATAAAATTTGTAAAGTTATTAAAAGGATAAATTTGGGTAAATAAATGAATCTTATAAGTTATAAGGTTTATAATTCGGGAAGTTTAAAAGAACGATTTTTGTCAACAAATAAATTATAAGTATTTAACTTATAATATGAACTTTTGGTATATAATTGAGTTATAAGTTGAAAATTGGTTAGTAAAGGAGATTTATAAAAGGAACTGTTGTAAAATAAATAGAAATGGAATTTATAAACATTGTTTTATAAATCCGCAAAACGACTTATTTTGATAAATAAATTGTTATAACTTATTAATGAAGTTATATTCACGTTTTAGACAGTGAATAATCCTTTAAAATAAAATGTATAGAAATGATGAAATTAGTTAACGAAGTACATTCACGTTTTTGAATAGTGAATAATTTGTTAAAGAAATTGTTTTGGATGTGATGTTTTAAATAGAATTAAAACGATCTAACGATTTTTTTTTTTAAATGTGTTAAGATTCGAAACCATAGATTTCAACATTCATTGTTGAAATAGACGTTTTCGAGAAATAGAAGGAAATGATGGACTATAACACTGTTGTTATAGTAAATGATTTCCGAAAGGAAATGTTTTATTTAGTATTGGGATTTATATATCTATCTTAATTTCGAATACCTATACTAGTGATTTTGGGTTGTCGTAACGATGTTTTACGTAACATTCGTTTTGGCCCAAATAAATATGTTTAAGAGAATGATTTCCTTAAAGAATGAAATATATACTTAATTTCGATTTAAGTATGAAAATAAAAAGATTGTGAATTACTTATTAATAAATAAGTATGGAAATGTTTTTCCAATGTGAAATGAAACGTTTTGAGAATTTATCTTTTTGAAGATAAATTGAAAATGAGTAATTGAAATTGTGTATTCATAAATATTTTTGAATGTAAATTCACTATGGAATTTATAAATGAAAAGGGGAATTTGTTTAAAAATAGACATTGATTTATTTTTGAAGTGTGGGAATAAACTTACGGATTTGGAACGTAAATATAAAGTAAATCGTTAAGGATTTATTTAATTGGTTTAAATGAACCATGTTGAAATGAAAGTATTTCCGCGTAAGGAAAATGATTGAAATTTGTTTTCAAAAGTGGTAAAGATGAAAAGTGATTTGAAAATTATTTTCAAATGGTTGAAGTGTGAAAATTATATATCTTGTAAAGATATTTTTGAAAAATAAATAATTTGGAAAATTATTTGGAATCTGGTGATGTTGTGCATATCCATTGATAGCTCAATAACCGACTATCAATATTTACCTTTGAATGGGTATTTGTTGTGATTTGTTCGAATTTGAATGCCACACTTATTTTTAAATAAGCGCTCACTATTCGGGTTAGCCGGGAAAGGACCTTGGGGTCGTATAACCCATTCCGAATATGTGATACGTCGTTATGAATTGCATTTGAAGACCGGTGTTGAAGACCGGATATTTTCAAAAGCGATAGGACAACTCGTCGAATGTCTTTGCATCGACTGGTCCCCGGTATAGAGACTCCATATGTGATGGGAAGTCCGGTCGTGATTAGTGAATATCCGGATTGCAAGGACTTCTTTGTAAGTGCCTTCGGTTTTGTTCGATCCCGGAACAGACTTGTATTGATTGTATGTCTGACATTACAAATTGAGATATAAAGCTGATTTCTTTCAAATATATTTCTGTTGGTAGCGGAGAATTTATTCTCTTAGCTTAACGCCCTTCTTTGAGACGTACGAGCTCAGAGGTTATGTAGTTGATGTTTATCAGCGATATATTCCCAATTTGGTAACGTGACATGCTGAGTGTTGCTGTGAAATGATCATTGTTTGATCATTTGTGATATGATCATTTGTTTGATCATTTATCTTTGTGATCATTACTTTGATCATTTGTTGACCCAAAGCATGGCTTTGTACCAAGTGTAGGCTTTGTGGACGAGACTTCGTCGGACCTCACACCCCGGAAATGGTCAAAACAGAAAGGATGCAGCAAGGTTGTTAGGGGTAGCGCCCTTTAGTGTATGTCATTCCTTATGGATAGCGGTGGTATTATGGTATGGAGCCCAGATACTTAACCTATGTTGTTGCTGCAAACTTATTACTTTGTGGTTGTTGGAAATCGAGGATCCTTGGATGTAGATCGGTTACGATCGGGGGATGGCATATTCGTGTCAGTAGTTACCCAGTTAGGGGTAACCCGGCCTTGTGTTGGCAGAGATTCGGTTTGGTTCTCGGGACATCATTCCAGAGGCGTTTCCATGTGGCAATGGGAAGTTCCTTAGCGTGACCATTTGTTGGAAATCCAAAGAAACAATACGATCTTGTACGGTTTTAGTTGTATAACCTGTCATGGAATGTGGCGGTAACCTGCTATTGAACATGGTAGCTATAATAGGCATAAGTGCGGAATGCCTATGCTGGCTACGATTTATATTCTACTTTCGAAATGTTTTCTACACTATGCACTAATAATAATATCAAAATTGATTTGATTTTGCGTAGTAAGCATCTTTGACTAACATAAGAAGAAATCTCCTCCAAGTCTGCGTTTGCATTGTGTGTGTGGTGGGAGGTCTTATGGTAGTCTCATTTTTAAAAGCATTGTGAATCTGTTTAAAAAAATTATCCTCTATTTTGTTTTTTTGAAGATAAAAATAACTTGTTTTGAGTTCTCACACCAGTCACATGACTGACTCGGAGTTTATTGTTTTCCTTCCTAAACTCTGGGTGCCCACCAATTTCCACACGGGCAGTCAAGAGTTAAGGTTTATCAGGATATTCTGGAATTCAAGAGTTGCTGGAGGCAACATGGATGGCATGGCGTATCATCTAGTATATAGTATTTCTTTTCCGCTGTTTGTTGTTGTTTGATGGTTGTACACTCTGATGATGTAATGAAATGAAATGTAATAACTGATATAATTCTTTTGTTTAAAGATTATTCATTTATCTATTATATGTTGTCCGCTGCGATTGTGAGATTCTAATATTGTTCTGTTGTTTTCTTTCTGTTCTGTTCTATCTTTTCTCTCTTCTTCTACCTCTTTTCCTTTTTTTTATTTTTCTTTTTTCTTGAAACCCTGAGAATTCGTATTTTCGTTCATCTTGAGTTAATTAATGGAGATTAGTGTTTATTCAAGGAGTACGGATTTGCGGGTCTTCACATCTGGTATCAGAGCATATGGTTAAGCGACAACCATGGCTCTATTGGGTATTACTCATTAGAGATAGAGTCAGTAGTACTGTAACGGCCCTGAATTTTGAACAATTTAAATTGTGAATATTTAATTAATTTTAAGTATTTGAATGATAATTTAAATTGAATTCCCAATGCTATATAAAACATTTCTATGATTTGGCGATTAAACTTTAAAATTTAATCTATACAAAGCTGAATAAAAATTTAAACTTGACTTTGGAGTTGAAATTGAATATTAAATTTGTATTATAAATTTAAACTAATGACTTAAGAAAAAAAAAAATTGGATTTAAAATAAGAAGAAAAATAAATTTAGATACAAGAATTATTATTTATATTTATAAATTTGTGGTTAGTTTAATAACATTTTCTTAAATAAAAGAATCAAATTTTAATCAATATAAAATAAAATGAGAAACACGTTAATATAACTTTGTGTTGATAGTTGAACTTCAAAACGTTCTAAGTTTATTAAAGAAAACAATTTACAAAAACAAAATTTAATTCAAAATAAAAATATAAATATAAATATATATATATATAATAAAATAAATAAAGAAGATACTAGTTAAAATTTTAACAAGATTAATCAAGCAAAATATACAAAACAATTGAATTTAAAAATGTATAAAATAAAATAAAATAAGAAAAGATAAAAAAATAAAATAAATAAATAAATAAATAAATAAAATGAATATAAAAATAAGTATACGTTACCTTACCTTCAACATGCCGTGACCCATGCTTAAAACACGTTCTCCTTTCTATTTTATACCCGACCAAACCCCTCCCTATCATTTCATTATCAAACAAAGAAAAAAAGAAAAAAAAGGGGCGAAGGATAATGGCGGCCGCGTTCCTCTTCGTCTTCGTTTCAAGTTAGGGCTTTTCAAAATCTAAAGCGACAACTTCAATTTGCTCGACTTTCCCTTGCTTCAGCTTCAACTCGCTCGCGGCACCTTCAGGAAATTAGGGCTTCGGCTTCATTTTTGTTTCGACTCGCGTGCGCTCCGTTTTGATTCGGTGAAAGGTGAGTCTTTGGCTCACGGTTGATTTTAATGCAAGTGCTTAAATTTGTTGACTTGAATGCTTGGTTGCATGCTATGATTTGGGGGTTATTCATTATCATTTGCTCGGCTACTTTGAATTCTAAACTGATAGGAACAGATAACACACTGCATGTTGGTTGTTGGTTGTTATTCGCTATCATTTGCTCTGATATTTTGATTTTTATACTGATAAGAACAGATGTTATTGGGAATTTGTTTTTTTTTTTAAAAAAAAAACTGATAAGAGCAGATGCTATATTTGATTAAAACAGATGCTTTGTGAATTCTCGTTTAAACTGTTAAGAACCAATGCTATTTCATGTTTTATTTTATTTAAACTGGTAAGAACAGAAATGTGAACTTGGAATTTATATTTTTTTTTTTTTAAAACTGTTAAAGAACAGATGCTGTTAAATTAATTTATAAATTGATAAGAACAGATACTATGTGTATTTTGTTTTGTTTTTTTTTTACTGATAAGAACAGATGCAATCAAATCTTGTGTACTTGAATTCCTGAATGAATATGATGGCCTGAATTAAATGAATGAAATGCATGTGTTTTGCTTTTCTGGAAACATTGTTCTTGAGTGTAAGCATGTATATATATATAAGTATTTCAACCCAATTTTCTTTGGTATTTGAAAATAACTGTGAGCAAAACTGAAACTTTTAAGGTAAAAGATTTGTTTGCTTGCTAGTATGTTAAAGTGATTAAGTATTTACAGTGGGATATATGTGAAAATCAGAGGTGAATATTAAATTATGTGTATGCTGTGTGTATGTGTGCTCTGTTTATTTCAAGTGAGTAATTTTTTTTTAAAATTTAAAATAAGTAAACTTCTTTAAAAGAAAACAGTTTGATTTGGATGCTAGTGATTATTTTGATTCGTATGTGAAGTGCAGCAGCCTAATTCATTTGAATTTGATATATATGTTTATGTTAGCAGTTCTGTACATATATATAAACATGATAGCCTGATACCTGTTGTTCCATGTTCTGCTGGCTTTCAAAAAAATTCAAACATCTAAATCAAATCCATATTAGCCCTTATTATTCAAATGAAAATGGTTTGTAGATGTCTGCAGATGATTGTAAAAATAGTTGCTTTGAGCACTTCTTTGTGGTCTTGAACGTTGCCGTGTCCACTGTGTTGACTGCATTTGTTCCCCTGTACTTGTTTGGTTTGCGGTTTTCAGTTTTGGATTTTCGTAACAACCGCAATGCATTCAGTTAATTATTTCTGAAAGTTTTGGAAAAAAACCGATTTAGAAAATGATTTTAACATATAAAAATTTAATATCACTTATTCTTATTTTCTGCATTTTGGGAAACATAAAGATCTCTCCCCTTTACTATTTTCCCCTTTTGTTGTAATGGCTATGATTTTTCCACTTTCTGCTCCTTTTCCATGCTTTTTAAAATACATACTGAAAAAAAAAAAAAACACAAAACTTGAAGTCCAAACCAAACAGGTTCCAAGGATTTAAAACACTATCCCCAAAGGTCTGTGCTAGCATGCACGTAGTAATTTTATGTTTGTACAGGCAAATCATTATCGCCTCATTTTATAGACTTAACAAATAACTGAAAGACGTAACACAATTTTAGTCAGAACCAACAGTTGCAGGAGCGCTGCTGCCTTGCCATATTAATTTTTTTTATATGTTCATCCCCAATGATTTCAGTTTGGGATTTAAGTGGCACATTCCATCTGCTAATATTTGTTGTTTTCATGTAGCTTGTATCATTTGCTCCATGCACTTGTTTCACTGAAAATTGTACTTGCTTCACTGCCCTGTACACGGTCTGGATTTCATGCTTGCTCTATGCATTTTGTCACTTGAACTTTTGTGACACTTGACCATTTGTGGTTTCTGACCTATGCACATTTGTCATTGTTGATGTTCTTCTCTTATGTACATTTGTGATCTTCATTAGCATATGCTCTGCCTTTGAGCTACTGTGTCGGCTGCATTTGTTTCACTGTACTTGCTTCTGCTGCCTGTACTGCACCATTAACCCTGTTGGGCTGTTACCATTTTATTCAGTTCATTGCAAATTTATTTACTTGAGTTAAGATTAATCCTGACTCGAGTGTTTTTGTGTTTTGCAATAAACGCTCGGGTCAGACCGAGTATTTTTGCAGCTTGGAGTTTTTCTCGCAGCGAAGTTAGAGAGAGGGGGGATTTCGGCACTCCACTAAAGTTTTCAGCAAAATTTTTCTTGTACTTTAAAATATAAATTGTTTCCGCTGTATAAATTCAAATGTAATTTATTGTATAAACTCTGATATATGTAAAAGAAAAATTCATTTATGAATAATATTATGATTATTCTGTGATTCTGTGGCTGATTCTGTTTAAAGGTTATAAACTAAATAACAATCCGTCATCTTGAACGTTTCTAGTTGGTTTAATTACCGACTAGAGGCGGTCAGGGCGGCGGGTCGTTACAAGTACTCTAGAATGAGTTTGAGTGTAATAATAGCTATGAGAGCGTATTTGTTAGTGAATATGAAATTGTATTGTATTGTGTTGACTTATCGGTTGATTGTTTATGGATTCCGGCCGATGTAGTCTGGCTAACTATCGTAGATAGGGATTTCTAAACTCTTAAACAAGATAAACCGACACGATATTGTTTTAAATTGGGTAAATGAAATAATTTTACCTTGATTATATTTTATATATAAAGGAATAATTTTTCAGAATTATTAAAGTATATATAAGTTGATTGTTTGGTTGTTGAAAATGTAAGAATATTTATATAAGTTAATTAAAAGATGTTTGAATAATCTAAATTAATGAATTATAAGAATTGAATTATAATTAAAGTGATTTACAATTGTGAAATAAACTTATATCTATAAGAAGTGAAACTATATAAACATATTTATGAATATGAGTTGTAAATAACAATGAGTTTGAATAAGTGGGAATTTAAGTTAAGTAAAGCCAAATAATGTTTAAAATGGAATATAACTTAAGAGATGTTGAATGAAGTTGATTTTGGTATCGAAGTATAATAATAAAGTTAAGTGATAAATGTGAACATGAGTTATATAAATGAAATTCAACTTTTGTAATTGAATTGAATGAATGAATTGAATATAAATAAATTGAATGTAAATAATTGATATGAAATAAGGAATGTAAGTGTTAATTCATTAAAATCTAATGTTATTGGAAGTTGAATAATTGAATGAAAATCAATTTAATTAAACCAATTGAAAGTAAAGGTGTTAAACCAAATTGACTGAATATAAGCAAAGGAATTTGGTTCTAATTAATATATGATTGTTAATTGATTGTGTATAATTCATTAAGTATTAATGAAATTGAAAGGTAAAGTAATTGAAATCCAATTGGAAGTTAAGTGAATCTTAAATAGAAGTGAATTTGATTTGGAAGTGAACCAACTTGAATATGAATTAGTGAATATAAACTAATTGAAAATGAATGTTAGTTGAATGTTAGTTTGTGACAGCCCGCAAATCCGTACCCCTTGAATCAACACTATTCTACCTCTATTAACTCAAGTGGCACATAATTACGAACCATTAGGGTTAAAGAAGAAGAGATAGAAGAAGAAGAAACTAAACAATATCAGAATCTCACAGTCGCAGCGGAATAAAATATAATAGTAAATATAGAACTTTACACAAAATGAAATCTATTACTGTTTATACATCATATCATCAGAGTATCTCATACATCAACAACCATAAATCAGACCTACCATACAATCACAGCAGCGGATATAGATAAGTACATATAATACGTCTCGGACTCCAGCTCCTCTCCTGCTCCATAGCATCAAGTCCTGTACAAATAATACTCGGTCTGACCCGAGCATTATAATGAAATAACACCCGAGTCATTCTGGAATACCAGTTGAAAATAATGCATCCAACTTGATTATTAAAGTTTCAAAAATCCTTTGAAAACAAAAGCATCTCGTAAGACCACGCCACAAATAAACATGTCGGGTTTTTACCTTACGATAGCTAAAACACTTTTTATAGAAATCCTCTGATATTATAATAGGGTCTACTTTCAAATACTTATAAAATAGCCGAAATTGTTACATTCATTAAATTTCAGCTACTAGCTACCAAAGTGGGTAATACAAACAAAACTCGTACAAGGCTCGTAGGGAAAATGGATTTCCAACAATGACTAGGCACTAGGGTACCACCTATCATAGTACGGGGCCTAGATCACCGTACCAAGGACTACTCCCTTCATCCCCTGCAACACAAGGCCGGAACCATTCCTTACTGAACAGTCCCGAACAAGATAAACCCCGTGGTTGGCGCGACCAACCACCCACTAAGCCGAAATATATATAAGGGACATCTAGACAGGGGAAATATCTTGTCCTGCTTGGGCATGACCCACCTAACCTTGCTGCATATCCCCTGATTTTCAGTCATTCCCGGTTGATGAGGCTTGAGGCTAAGCGTAACCTTTAGAACGTTTTCACTTAGAATGCCCATCGTCCACCTGACGATGTTTCGCAAACATTCGTCCATACAAGTCCGTCCCGGGTTCGAACGGAACCGAAGGCACTATTCCTACTACATCCATTTTGGAAATATCCTCAGGATTAGTAGCGACTAGCCCTTGCACTTCACTGCTCCATCTTCGATTCCGAACACGTTTTTCGCACGAAAATGTGTAAACCGAATCGAAGTGGTTTTCGAGAAATAAAATCTCGATCCCGGTCTCTTCGAAACGATCACGCATTGTCCAATATTGATATTCGGTGATTTAACTATCAATTTATATTCATAAACATCCATAAACATCCATCACGCCATAAACAATTCCCATATTATTTATTTACCCAAATATCTTTACAAGATATATTTCCAAAGTTTCAAAACCCATTTGAAAACAATTTCCCAAACTCTTCCTTTACAAGGTAAATCCTTTACCATATATTTCCATTGGAATAACCAAGTTCAAAACAACTTAGTTTGAAAACAGTTAAAAACATTTTATATTGAAATATACTTTAAAATACGTAAATTCACTTCTAGTTACTTACTCAAAATATAATTTCAAAATATGTACAGTAAAACCATTTATTAAGATATAAACTTTGATTTTAAATAAGGTTTTTATTAAACTAAAATTTAAAAGATGTGTTTTTAATAAGGTAAATACTCATTTCAAATGACTTAAGTCCAAAACTAGTCTTTTAAACAAATCCATTCGTAAAAATAATTATTAAGGTATTTATAAAATTTACTATTGCTAATTATTAATAATTATTTAAAAAAAAAAGAATTTCCAAACACACTTTAAAACAAGTTTGAATTTTTAAAACTTTCTTTTTATAAAATCAGTTTAAACTCGAACTTGGTTTTTCCTAAGAAAATCTCATTCCACTTAACATCCCAGAAAATCTTACTTGTAAATTCTGTCAATCTATTTCAATTCAGGTTTACGTTTTAACAACATAAATCTACTTTTACATTTATCAACTGATAACGTTTCTCCTCGTTTAGCATTCCGGATTCTACAAATTTTCAATTTTCATTCCATATAGATTTCAAATTTTAATTCTTTAAAATTCATTATTTAACAATATCTTTTATTTCTCTAAAATTCAATTTATCCATTTATAATTATTTATGGATTTATAATTTATCCAGCAACATTTCTATACAATTCTATTTCAGTTTTCCATCCAAACAAATTCTCATTTTTATATTCCTTTAAATTCCTTATTTATTAAATTCTTAATTTCCTTTTAAAAACCCAATTTAATTTCTTTATAATTAAAACTCCAATTTCTTTGTAATTAACATTCTGGGTTTATAGTTTATATCACAATATCACAATCCAATTTAATTCCAAATTTATCAATCACAATATATAAACAGGCATCATCAATTTGTAAAAATAATTACTTTATTGTGAGGAATCCAGTTGGATCCCTCCAACCTGTTTTCCCTGCATCCACAAATATTAGCACATCGCATATAAAAATATCAATCCAGACTGATACAACAATAATATGCAACCAATCACACAGATATTTAAATATCAACTATTTAAATTTGTCTAGCATCCAGATGTGAGTGAGAATAACTCACCTTGAGTTTCGGCGAGCGTTCGAAATTTAAATTAAACCGAACGACGTTCGATTTAACTCAAATTTCTACTTGCCCGGAATGGATCCGGATCTGCACCATCTCGTAGTACGTCTCTTGTAACGACCCAGAATTTTTATAAATTTAAATTTGAATATTTAATTAATTTTAAATATTTATAAGTGAATTTTTAAGTCAAATAAATTTTTATTTGATTTATTAGATTTAATTAGATAATTAAATCGATAATTTAATATGTTAAATTATGGAAATAATTAAAAATTGAGTTAAATATGATTGAAAATAATTTGGAAAATTTTATTTAATCATACTGGAGTTATAGAAATATTTTAGAACTTTTAAAATCGAATTAAAAGTTAATCTGTGAAAATTGAATATTTTAATATTTAAATCGACTAGTGAAAATAGCCAATTTTTGAACAGTCTCAGAATTGAACGAAACCAGTTTCATTGGATCCGTAATAGTTAGTTATTACCGGATTTCAATTTTCGTGTCAATCGGAGCTATCGTTTGATCGTGGCAGCTCGAAACGCATCGAATTATTTTTAATTTAAATTTGGCGAGTCAAAATAGCCATTTTTCAAAAAGTCTCGGATTTCGACGAAACCAGTTTCATCGGATCCGTAATGTGATATTATTGTAAGGTTTCAAATTTCAAGTCAATTGGATTTACCGTTTGTCCGGTACAAATTAAAACGCCTAGAAATCGGTTTAAATCGGTTTAATTTAAATTGAGCGTTTTCAGCCATAACTCGCACATACTTCCGAATTAGCTTCCGAAACTTGTTCCATTGTGTCCGGAACGCGGGATAAACCCTAGGTACGCTGGTTACGGCGTCTAAATCGGAGTTCGGAATTTCCGGGTGAATAGTGTCGAACGAAACTATATAAATACACCCACCATCTTCATAATTTTATAAAAAAAAATAACAAAACCCTAATCTAACAAACCCTAGCCGCCACTTATTAACCAATGGCCAGAAATGCTCAACACTCATCTCTTAATCTCTTCCAATCCATCAAGAATTAGCCAAAGTGCTCAACTACAAAGTCGAAGAGCTCGACGAGAGCTTCGATTCCATACGGTGATGATCGAATTTGGAGCGACGATGGAGGAGCTATGGTGGGCCGTTTGCTACAGGTTTGGCACGAAATTCGAGGCTCATGTGCAGGCCGAGCTCCAAGTGGTTGATGGTGGTGGTAGCTCTCGCGAAGAGCTTCGATTTGCAAGTGGTTTGATCGATTTTCATGAAGTATTGGTGTCGCAAATTGAAAACCTAATTCTATGCTCATGGGTTCTAGGTTGCGTGCTTGGCCTGTAGAAAAGAACGTGAAAGAGGAGGGAGATGGATATGGTAATGTGCGGCTCTGATGGGCTGGAGCAAGATCTAACGGCCCATGTTGATTGTATGTTAAAATAATTAAGTTTATGTTGTAATTAGTTAATATAAAATACGTGTAACTTGTAAATTACATAACTTTTTCATACGAGGTCGAAAAAATGCAAACCCAGTTGCGTTGGAATCGTATGGACGAGCACTACGCGATGGAGTTGGTTTGGAGTCGTTTGGAGTTAGTGAGAATTTCGGGTAAAATTAAACGCGCGTTTAATTTTATTCGAAATAAAAGCTAAAACGGAAATTAAAACCAAGGTGAGAATTTCTCACTCAATCGAATAGATTTCGATTTTATTTTAAATAGTTAGATTTAAAATATTTGAATGCATGTTTGAATGATGATTTGTATCTATTGATTGTTAAAATAGACATTATGCGCCGTTAGTAAGCGGATGTTATTTAATATAAACATATACCGCGAATATTTCATAAACAGTGAAATTGGTATTATATATAGTAGCAATATATATATATTGGCATATGTATATATTGGAGTTATTGATTTCCCGCATTTTTTGTTTAGCGGATGAGACCCTATTACGCCGTTATTAAGCGGATAATATTTAATAAGAACATGTACCGCGATAATTTCGTACTGGAGCGAAATTGGTATTGTGCTAATGTTTTTGGATGCAGGAAAACAGGTTGGAGGGATCCAACTGGATTCCTCAACAGTTTTTATTTGTTTTCAGATATTTTGATATTTGATGGATTTTCATATTGATATATGATATCGTTGTAGTCGTGATTGACTATTTGGTGTGTAGCATCATTGGACCCAGATTTTGGGATTTTAAAATGTTTTTAAAGTGATTTTTGAAAAGATAAAATATTTTTTTGAAGTGATCCATTATAAATAAATGAACGTTATAATTTTTAAAGTTATAAAAATTATAGTTTTTTGAGAAATACGGTTAAAAGCTGATTTTTGAGAAATATGAATTAATGACTTTATAAAATAGTTTAAACTGGATTCTTGAATTTATTATTATATGTTGTTCCGCTGCGAATTGTGAGATTCTGTTGTTGTTCTGTTGTTCCTTTCTGTCCCGTGCTATTCTGTCTTCTGTCCGTTCTATTTTAAAATTCTTCTATCTTCTATTTTAAAAATTTTCTGTTTTCAAATTTCTTTTCTCCCTCTATTTTCTATCTTCTTTATCTCTTCTCCTTTATTTCTTTTTCTTTTCTTTTCTTTTTAAAACCCATAACATCTCGGTTTTTCGGCCTTCGATTTCTCGGCAGTCGATAAAGTGAGTGTCGATGTCGAATTTCCGAAGAACGAAAATCCGGGGCGTTACATCTCTCTACGATTACAACGCATCCAATTTCGTCCGAATCTGAGTACGTATGAGTTCGTTATGATTTTACTAAGTTTTGATAACGAATTAAAAACAAATCTTTTTTTTTTATACCAAGGCACATTGGCCGTTCGATCTGGATGAAGAAATCACGACCGCGTTCCTCTCTCTCTCTCTCACGCGACACCCAGAAGCAACGAACCCATCATCACGTAGCTAGGGCTTCTAGCCGCTCCTCCCACAGCCACCGTGACCTCCATCAGAGACCACCCCATCGAAGAGCGCCTCGTCCTCCACGTTCGCCCAGAACCTCGCCCAACCCGGTCGCCTCCTCCGTGTCGAAACCCCACACGAGCGGCGGCCCAATGAACCCAAAATTCTCCCTCCACGCGACGCCAACATCCATCATAACCGACCATCGTGAAGATCTCGACACGAGCTATGATTTTCCAGTTGGGAAGTTTGTGAAATGACGCATGGATTTGTTGCAAATTGGAGGCGAAAGTGGGTGATTTTCGGCCATGGGAAAAAAAGAAGCGGCGCCCGCGTTCTTAGTTAGGGTTTTGAGAAAAATTGTAATATATATATATATAATATTATTAATTATTATTTTAATCTTGTTCCCATCAAATATCATTTGCACAAACGAACTCCAATTTTCACGTTCCAACAGGCGTTCCTAGGGTTTTTCCGCGTTCTGGACACAATGGAACAGGTTTCGTAAACTAATTCGGTCGTATGAGCGAGTTACGGAATTAAACGATCAATTTAAAATCAAACCGATTTAAAACGATTTCGATGCGTTTCGAGCTGCCACGGTCAAACGACAACTCCGATTGCTACGAAAATTGAAATCCGATAATAACTAACTATTACGGATCCAATGGAACTGGTTTCGTCGAATTCCGAGACTGTGCCCCGGAAGGCTATTTTAACTCGTCTATTAAATCAAGTGATTTTCAAAATTGTCGAAAACGCTTAGAAATTTACTTTTAAAATTTTTATTAACTTTACAATACATCATATATCATTTAAAAACACATTAACAATCATTTTGACGCATTTCGAATTAAAATCCGATTAATTGCATTTTTATATTATTAAATCCTTTTATTAAATTAATATAAAATCCCCAAATTCAATCTATTAACTTTTAATTTCTTCCAATGGTCCAATATTAAAACTCAAACCCAATTAGACCTAGATTAAATTTTAGAATCTAATTTTATCTCCATTTGCACTCGAAATTACCAATTATCCCCATTTCTAATATTGAATTAGTATTATTCAGTTACCAATTAAATTCCCGATTCAATATTTAATTATTGTTCTCAATTATTTAAAATTGAATAGAACTACTATAATTAAAAATTATAGCTTATTTTATTTCAAGATTCAATTTATAATCCATATTCAACATTTAAAATGAATTAAATGTTGAAATTAAATGGCTTAAAAATACAGGATGTTACATTCCTCCCCCCTTATAAAAATTTCGTCCCCGAAATTTGCTAGGGTAGAAAATACTCTCCAACCCATTTACTTACCCAGTTTGCTTAGTTAAAAATTTATATTCACTTTCAAAAATCCTTTAGCTCAAATCCAAACTCACTTGCTTTATTTATATTCAAAAGCTTTCGTTTCATTCTTATTTCAAAAATAACTTTCCAAGTTAATAAATTTTTCCCAAAAACCCAAAAATTTTCTAACTCCCAAAATTTCCAGTAAATTTTGGCAGAGTCTCCCCTGTACGGAGGAGCTTCTGCGATATCGCAGGATACACAAATATATATACATCGACCCACACGGTCGGAAACCAAAATATATCACAATATATATATCATTTCCCAATTATATTTGCGTAGGCGTACCTTTTTAGCAAAATTTTAATAGCAAGCAGCTAATATTATCGCATACACGCGCTCCAACTCTCTTGAACGCCTCCCGCACCTGTACTTACTCAAACAAACTCATTAGCTTTCAATAATATGAACATTTCATTAGCCTTACCAATATAAATGTAAGCCATACACAACCATTTCATAAATCTTAACCAACATACCATTTTCATAGCCTAACCAAGCAAACTTCATCACCATTTAATAATGTTAACCATGTTTTATCAACAATTTAAAATTTTCAATCACCTTTTTAATTTCTCGACAAATCCAAATTCACTTTCATTTCACTTGAATGATTTAAATTCAAGTTTACTATATATCATGCATATTTATTACAACTCATTCATTTCTATTTCAATATAATTAACATATGCTTTACTTACATTTCTTTATTTTAACTTACATTCCCAATTTGATTTACAATCAAATTTTATTTTAAATTTTAAAGCATTTTCATGTCTTTTATAATTCATTTTCATTCTAATGCAAAAATTACTTAATAATATTTCAACCCATTCCAATTTATTCAAAACCAATTCGTTTGTTGTTTAAACAACTAAACTCTAAATACATGCAAATATTCTTGTCATTCAAGCAAAAACTAATCACCACTTAAACTCACAACCATTAAAATTAATTCTAATTTAGATTTATATTAAAAAAAAAATTCAATTCTGCATAGTTCATAATCCAATCATGCTTATTCCATTTCAATTATTAACTCAATCCTTATTCTCACCCTTCAAATTTATTAATCATCTTAAGTTTATTTTATATTATTATTATTATTATTATTATTATTATTTTTTAAGTTATATATATCATTCCATTCTTATTTACAACTCATATATCCTTTCTTTCTCACAAAAACAAATCTTAAATGTCATTTGCTTGCATCCAAATTTTATTTTGCAAACAAATTTCATTTAAAGCTATTGTCATAAGCTTAAAATAACCATATCATCATTCTCTTAAATGATTACAATTACATAATCTCTCAATTCATTTCCATCTTAATTGATTCTTACCAAAACCCTTTACAAATTTTAATCCAACTAGCTTATACATTCAGCTTAAGTTTAGATTAATAACATCTCATTTTAATATTATTTACAACTCTTCCTATTCATATCACTTCTCAATAATCAATTAAAATTCATTTCACTTGCATTTCAATTTCTACATCTAAACAAATTTATCCAAGACCACATTATTCAGCTTAATCACATTTATTTAATTTTCTTAAGCTTTCTTTCAATATTCCCATTATCTTCTAGTAAGTCAATTTTTTTTTTCATTTCATTTGATTCTCATCCAAATCAAATTCCAATTCATTTAACTTTAATGCACTTTGCCTATTTATCAAATCCATTTTAGACTTATTTTATTAGCAAAGAAACCACTTTAAATTAGTTCACTCATTTGAATTTATTTACAATTCAAACCATCATTATTATAATTTAATTCCATTTTTCATTCACACTTCATTATTTGTTACCACCAATTTAAATCCCATGCTACAGTTGGATTTCTATTTACTTCCCAAATTTTGATCAATTATCAAAATTCTATCCATTACAATACAAATCTCATTCAATTGTAATTAAATTTAGTCTCTAGCCTAATCCATTATTAGGTTTTAATACTCTTTCCCAATTCATACTGAACTTATTTACAATACGACCATTTTCAATGTTCTAAACAAGAACTAGGTTCCATTTACCCTTCAATTATTAACAAGCTTCCAAAACTATACCCATTCCCGTTTTCATTAAATTTAGCTTATACTAAATTCACCTTCAAGCTTCTCTTTATTTAATTCAGCTTATGCTAAATTCATCCTCAAACAATTTCTGAAAAATTTAGTTGAGTGAGGATTTAATTATCCAATATCATTTCAATTAAATTTAACCTTCCCTCAACTCAATTCTTTTCCCATTTAAACTCAAGTTCAACCAAATTTATTTAGCCATCTTGAATACATTCCATTTCCTTTACTATCTTAAATAAGAATTAATTTCCATTCATTTCTCTTCTTAAATCCAATTTCAACTCAATCCTATTTAATCAAGGTTAGTCCAATTCAACCCAAATTTTAAATTCTCTATATACAAGTTCAAAACTTGTTTTCTAATTTAAGTTTATTCATTTCTATTATATCTCACTTTATCTTACCTAAATTTACATTTCATTTGAGATTAAGTTTGGACTCACCATACCATTCAACTATTTCCCAATTGTGATTATAATTTCATTCTTATTTATATAAGTTCACCAACTTATTTATTTTAAAGCTCATATAGCTCATTTTAATCCATCTACATCTTATAATTACAAATCTCAGATTTACATATATATATGTATTACTGAAGTCTTAGGGATACAAATCTCCTTTCACCTTAATCCTTTGCACACTTTAACTCACAATTCCAGATTATAAGTATAATACTTAATAGCTTGTGGGTATAATCCATTACACAATGACCCACAATTTCAAAGCCAACTTACATTTCAATTTAATCCAAATCCATTTAATTCTAAGTCCAAATTTATTTGACTTATCCAAGTTCAATTCAAATCTCCATTCACTTCAATATATTTTATTCACTTCCAATTACTCAAGTTAAATTTTTAATTCCAAGATTAAAATTTTCATTTCTTCCTTCTTATTAATACCTACTTCACTTAATAAGTTCAATAGTTAATTCATTTCAACTTTACACATTATTTGATTAGAATTTTCCCAGAATTCATTTGCCCGGTTTTTATTTCAAAACCATTTTGAAATATATCAAATATATACCTATGTGGTATGTCAAATCAAAACTCAAGATTTTTCCAAAACAACTTGTTTATACCAAAAACAAATTCCTCATTTTGACATCTCCAAAACAACTGTTATACCCAACAAGTCTAAACAATATCATAACCAAGTACTAGGGAAGCAATCCATCACTTAAGAAACTCGAAAATGAATTCTAATGATGTGGCCAACATCATCAGGATTATTTTCCAACGACCGAAGTGAGTCCAATGCTTCTTACTTTCCCAAATTTATTTCAAAATAGTTGCCATTCAAAAATACTACCCAAAACAATATTCCATCATTACCTTCAAACACTTTAGCAAACATTTTAAACTTTCCCAGGATTTTAAATTTCCAATCGTTCATGTTCATTACATTTGAAATCCTTTCCAAACTTCCGGGTTTAAATTCTGGTTTAATTTAAATTTAGTTATTCTCTTTTATATAATTTATACTTACAGAATTTATTTGGTTATAACCATTTCAAATTTAAGATTAACTTTAGATTCTTATTTACTTATTGTATTAACACCCAATCAACCAAAAAAATATATATAATAATTTCAGAAAAATTATCCTTTTATATCAAAATATAATTTTGGGTAAAATTATTTCATTTACCCACCTTTAAGAACAATACTATGTCAGTTTATCTTGTTCAAGAGTTTAGAAACCCCTATCGATACGGTTGTACTTCCCGTACCGACCAGAATTCATAAACCCTCAACCGATAAGTCAACACAGTATAAAAACAATTTTATATCCACTAACAAGTATGCTCTCATAGCTATTATTACTCTCAACTCATTATAGAGTACCATTGACTCTATTTAATGAGTAATTTCCCCCACCAAAGCCTAGGTTGTCGCCAACCTATGCTCTGATACCAAGTGTGACAGCCCGCAAATCCGTACCCCTTGAATCAACACAATTCTACCTCTATTAACTCAAGTGGCACAGAATTGCGAACCATTAGGGTTAAAGAAGAAGAGATAAAAGAAGAAGAAACTAAACAATATCAGAATCTCACAGTCGCAGCGGAATAAAATATAATAGTAAATATAGAACTTTACACAAAATGAAATCTATTACTGTTTATACATCATATCATCGGAGTATCTCATACATCAACAACCACAAATCAGACCTACCATACAATCACAGCAGCGGATATAGATAAGTACATATAATACGTCTCGGACTCCAGCTCCTCTCCTGCTCCATAGCATCAAGTCCTATACAAATAATACTCGGTCTGACCCGAGCATTATAATGAAATAACACCCGAGTCAGTCTGGAATACCAGCTGATAATAATGCATCCAACTTGATTATTAAATTTTCAAAAATCCTTTGAAAACAAAAGCATCTCGTAAGACCACACCACAAATAAACATGTCGGGTTTTTACCATAGGATAGCTAAAACACTTTTTATAGAAATCCTCTGATATTAAAATAGGGTCTGTTTACAAATACTTATAAAATAGCCGAAATTGTTACATTCATTAAATTCCAGCTACTAGCCACCAAAGTGGGTAATACAAACAAAACTCGTACAAGGCTCGTAGGGAAAATGGATTTCCAACAATGACTAGGCACTGGGGTACCACCTGTCACAGTACGGGGCCTAGATCACCGTACCGAGGACTACTCCCTTCATCCCCTGCAACACAAGGCCGGAACCATTCCTTACTGAACAAGCCCGAACAAGATAAACCCCGTGGTTGGCGCGACCAACCACCCACTAGGCCGAAATATATATAAGGGACATCTAGACAGGGGAAATATCTTGTCCTGCTTGGGCATGACCCACCTAACCTTGCTGCATATCCCTTGATTTTCATTCATTCCCGGTTGATGAGGCTTGAGGCTAAGCGTTACCTTTAGAACGTTTTCACTTAGAATGCTCATCGTCCACCTGACGATGTTTCGCAAGCATTCGTCCATACAAGTCCGTCCCGGGTTCGAACGGAACCGAAGGCACTATTCCTACTACATCCATTTTGGAAATATCCTCAGGATTAGTAGCGACTAGCCCTTGCACTTCACTGCTCCATCTTCGACTCCGAACACGTTTTTCGCACGAAAACGTATAAACCGAATCGAAGTGGTTTTCGAGAAATAAAATCTCGATCCCGGTCTCTTCGAAACGATCACGCATTGTCCAATATTGATAGTCGGTGATTTAACTATCAATTTATATTCATAAACATCCATAAACATCCATCATGCCATAAATAATTCCCATATTATTTATTTACCCAAATATCTTTACAAGATATATTTCCAAAGTTTCAAAACCCATTTGAAAACAATTTCCCAAACTCTTCCTTTACAAGGTAAATCCTTTACCATATATTTCCATTGGAATAACCAAGTTCAAAACAACTTAGTTTGAAAACAGTTAAAAACATTTTGTATTGAAATATACTTTAAAATACGTAAATTCACTTCTAGTTACTTACTCAAAATATAATTTCAAAATATGTACAGTAAAACCATTTATTAAGATATAAACTTTGATTTTAAATAAGGTTTTTATTAAACTAAAATTTAAAAGATGTGTTTTTAATAAGATAAATACTCATTTCAAATGACTTAAGTCCAAAACTAGTCTTTTAAACAAATCCATTCGTAAAAATAATTATTAAGGTATTTATAAAATTTACTATTGCTAATTATTAATAATTATTTAAAAAAAAAAAAAATTCCAAACACACTTTAAAACAAGTTTGAATTTTTAAAACTTTCTTTTTATAAAATTAGTTTAAACTCGAACTTGGTTTTTCCCAGGAAAATCTCATTCCACTTAACATCCCAGAAAATCTTTCTTGTAAATTCTGTCAATCTATTTCAATTCAGGTTTACGTTTTAACAACATAAATCTACTTTTACATTTATCAACTGATAACATTTCTCCTCGTTTAGCATTCCGGATTTTACAAATTTTCAATTTTCATTCCTTATAGATTTCAAATTTTAATTCTTTAAAATTCATTATTTAACAATATCTTTTATTTCTCTAAAATTCAATTTATCCATTTATAATTATTTATGGATTTATAATTTATCCAGCAACATTTCTATACAATTCTATTTCAGTTTTCCATCCAAACAAATTCTCATTTTTATATTCCTTTAAATTCCTTATTTATTAAATTCTTAATTTCCTTTTAAAAACCCAATTTAATTTCTTTGTAATTAAAACTCCAATTTCTTTGTAATTAACATTCTGGGTTTATGGTTTATATCACAATATCACAATCCAATTTAATTCCAAATTTATCAATCACAATATATAAACAAGCATCGTCAATTTATAAAAATAATTACTTTATTGTGAGGAATCCAGTTGGATCCCTCCAACCTATTTTCCCTGCATCCACAAATATTAGTACATCGCATATAAAAATATCAATCCAGACTGATACAACAATAATATGCAACCAATCACACAGATATTTAAATATCAACTAATTAAATTTGTCTAGTGTAACAACCCGCATATTTATCGGTTTTATATTTAAATATTTTATTTAAATATTTCATCGTTAGTCGGATTTTTAGTCCGAAAAGCTACTTTTTTCATACGGTCGAATTAGGACTCGGGACCACTCCCATTGAGTTTAAAATGCCATTTGCGACCTTTTTGAGTATAAGCTTCGATATGTTTGGAGAAAGTTGATTTTTGCTACTTTTCACTTTGGGTTTGATTTGGGCTCAGCCCTATGTTAACTTATGCTCAAATCTGAGCCACTCTTTTCCACTCACCCTCATTCTCTTCTCATTTCAGTTTTTAGAGTATTAATGGTGGGAGAGATTGGAAATTAAAACTCCAAAACCCTAGTTTCCCTTGCAAATCAAATTCCTAGCTCCAAACTCAAGAAGAACCCATTGGTAAGCTTCTCTTCTTCTTCTCCAACTTATTCTCTTACCAATTTCAGAAATTCCTAAACCTAATTTTGGGAATGTTCTTGTTTTTGAGCTTAGATTCAAGATCAATTGGGTTGTGTTGAAGAGAGGTTGATTCTCCATTTTCTTTCAAGCTTCTTCTTGTTCGATTTTGTGAAAAGGTGAGATTTTTATCTCACATCTATGACTATAATTATCTTTGGTTGTTGGGTATGAATTCCTAACACTTATTCATGTGCATTTGCTCTTGATTTGGATTGGTTTTGTGAATATTCCAATTTTTGGGTTTTTAAACCAAATTTGTGTGAAAATCCTTTTATGGATGTTTGATCATGCTTTTGGTGATGCATCGAGGAGCATATAGGGCCGGGTCGTCGATTGGCATAAACCCTTAGAGCCAATGTTCGTCCGGTTGCATTTTGGAAGAGTTTGCTCTTCATTTGAATAAGGCTGAAAAACAGCCCAAGCATGATTCAGTCGACTGAAAACTCTGTTCAGTCGACTGAACCTGAAACTCGAGAGTTTCCAGGCATGATTCAGTCGACTGAAAAACTCTGCACCGTCGACTGAAACTGGAAACAGAAAGTTTCCTGAACCTGGAAAATTTCCAGGTACAGGGTCAGTCGACTGAAAACTCTGTTCAGTCGACTGAACCTGCTGTTTGAGTCCAATTTGCCTTTTTGGATTGAAATTCCAATTTAAATCGATTCGTGATAATCCTATTTGTTGTTATCATCTAATATGACTTTGATGACTCTTTTTAGGGATTTTTGAATATCCATTTCGATGGATCCTTTATCGATTTCGTTGGATTTTATTCACGTCTTCGTATGTGAATTTTTGTGATTGATTGTTCTTACAATCTTCTTCGTGATTTGTCACTTTAAAAATATCAAGGTTTTCTATACTAGTAGTAAATATCAAAACTCTTTCCTCAAACGATTTCAATACTATTTTAATACCAAATTCGTTTATAAAACCGTTTTCCAATCTATTAGTATATACAAACCTTTACCTCACCCGTATGAGAAATCTAATTAAACGGCTTAGTAAAACAAGTGGTATGAAACGCTTGCGTTTACTTTGTCGGTTAATTCTTGGACTTGTTCGATTGAACCTCTTGTGACAATTTTCTAGTGGAGATTTACAGTTTGTTTGTAAATATTTAAGTTAAGCAAGTGGTTATGGGACATGAAGCTAAACTCATATATTTACTAGCTTAGTGTAATTGACACTTCTCGTTGATCATGACGATCATCTTTGTGATTTAGACTAGCAATGTGCGATGTCTCTTTGTCTGCGAGGGAGACTAAACCTCGTTTTGTGGAGTTTCGACTCAATTTGTGATGGGGTAGCAACCCATGGTCTTCGGGCCGTTTGTGGAGCTTCGGCTCAATTTGTGATGGTTAACGACCATGGAATTAGCGTTCCGTTTGTGATACACGTGTTGGTGAGCTTTATGCTCCCGTTTGTGATAGGCCTCCCCCCCTCCCTTTTTTGTGATTTCGGGATTTCTTGTGTAGATTTCTAGAATTTGTGTTTCACCAATTTTTCGTGATTTCCATTGATAAGTCTTATCGATATTTGTGCATTGGTGAATTTGTGTGTCATTGACTTTTGTGATTTCTGGATTTCTTGTGTAGTCTTCTGGAATTTGTGCGTCATTGACTTTTGCGATTGACATTGATATTATCGTCAATATTTGTGGTTTGATGAACGAAATAAAGAGTATGACACTTCTTGGATTCTTGTGTAGATCTTGTGATCTTGATTAATCTCTTGTTGATTATCAACTATTTATATATCACAGCTTGGCCTTGTGATTATTATGTGTTTAGTCATAACTCTGATTCTATATCGTTTCATCTGATATCTATAGTTAGACTGATCCGTTTATTATTTTCTTATTAAATAATACTCGGGTCAGACCGAGATGTTACAGGTGCTTCTGCTTGACTTCTCTCTTGGGATTGATTTCTCTTGCTTTTGGTTAACTACTTAGATTAGTAGTTTTTGTTGTATACATTTGAGATATAGACTCCATAATGTATACTTATTCTTTTGTGTAGCTCATGTAACTATTCTTTTGTGTTATTGTGGATCTTTTTAGACCGCTACTCTGATGTACACTTCCAAGTGTATTATTCATATCTATTTTCCGCCTTTGTGATATGAATTGTCTGTGACTGATTTGTGTTATGCTTATTTCTATATTTGTTTTCCGAAGGATTTATATAGCCACCGTGTAGTAGCTTTGAGTTTGTGTCGGTATGTCGGATTTCCTCTTGAAATAGAATGCATGTTATATTATCTGACATATCGGTGCTCGCACAAAGAAATTACACGGATGGTCGCTCCTCAACAGCCTTATTCTCCATGCTAGTCGGCAGCAATCACCGTAATGTTCTTGGCTAGCGTGGGTATAGAGGTGGGGCGTCACAGCTTGGTATCAGAGCCAAAATTCGGAACAATATGGAACATTATAACAAGGATCATCGTCCTAAGTTCATCTTAGGAGTTGTGCTTTAGGATTTTATTCGGGTCTACGTACCGTTCTATCCTATTTTCTTTTATGATTCCTTGTTTTGTCTATCAAGATTGCTTGATATTCAATTTGGTGAATGACCTTTTTATTCCTCTTCTTTCTTTCTAAAGGAAGAGAAATGTCTAGACCTGGCCGCCCCAGAGCCGTGCCATCTAGCACTCCGCCCCAGGATGGAGTTTTTATGACTGCTAAACAGCTTCTTGATTTAGTGACAAATGCTCAAGCAGCTGGAGCTAACCCGGAACCTACTCACCCAAAGTCGGGATTTGCACGCTTGTGTAGCGATTACACTAATTTGGGTGGGGAGCCATTCAAGGGTTCCGAAACTGTTATTAAAGTACAGGCCTGGCTAAGGTCATGCGATCGAATCTTTTCTCGCATGAATCTTATTGACCTTCACCGAGTTCAGGTGGCCTCTAGTATGCTCTGAGAAAGAGCATTGGACTGGTACGAACTTCTTATTTCTGAGATTAATGAAGCGGATCTCACCTGGGAGAAATTCCGAGAACGCTTCGAGTTAAAATTCGTACCAGAAGCAGAAAAAGTGACATTGGCTCGACGATTTATAGACCTTGTTCAAGGTGAGTCCTCCGTGACTGATTACGTCGCCTCCTTCGAGTCGCTTTCCAAATATGGGGTTGAATACATCAACACCCCTCTGAAGAAGAATCAGAGATTTGTCTATGGCTTAAACAAAAGTCTCAAGAAGCCATTACTTCTAAAGTTAGATGTTTCTTTCGACCAACTCGTTGATATCGCTCTTCGTCTTGAAGAGGCGGATAGAGAGAATGATGTTGAAGTGGTGGGTTCCAAACCAAACTTCAACAACAAGAAGAGGCCAAACAAATTTAAAGGCCCTTATCCCAATAAGAAAGGGAAGCAAGCAACCTCCGTGGCAAAGACTTCTTCCTTTGGTCGTGGGGAATGCTATAATTGTGGTTCGAAGGACCATTATGCGAACAAGTGCCCAAAGTCTCTTTCTTGTCGCTACTGCAAAGTTCCCGGTCATGTTATATCTTCATGCCCCAAGCTTCAGGGAAAGAAGGAGGGAAAGTTAAATGTTGCTCAAGCCCCTGGCAACACATCTCGTGGCCAAGGTATTTCTCATTCTATTCTAGATGGAATTATTTTATTTCGTGATTATCCTATTCGAGTTCTTTTTGATACGGGTGCGTCCCATTCTTTTATATCAAAAGAACTTGTTGATACTTTTTCTATGGATGTTTTGTGTTTAATGACTTCTTTGAGAATTGCGAATCCGGTTGGTGGATCCGCAACAATCAGTTTATTGTGTAAAGATGCCGAGATTATTTTGTGTGATTTTCCTTTCCGAGCCGATTTGCATGTCATGCGTTATTTAGGCTTTGGAATGATTTTGGGAATGGATTGGCTTAACCATTATGAAGCTCATATCCTATGTCCTGAGCGGACTATTCATCTTCGACATCCTCAATCTGTTAATCAGGTTTCTGTTATTCTTAAAGATTCAGATTCTGCTTTGGTTGCATCTTTATATTCTTTAAATCCCCGCGATGACGATGATGATGATGAGGGTGATATTATTTCTCTTATTCACGTCATTTGTGAATTTTTCGACATATTCGAGCCCGTTTTAGGATTACCACCTAAGCGAGCAATTGAGTTCAGAATTAATCTTATTCCGGGAGCTCAACATATCACTCGTCCTCCTTATCGTATGTCCAATAAAGAAAACGAGGAGATGCGTAAACAATTATCTGAATTGGAAACGAAGCAATTTATTCGCTCTAGTTCCTCGCCTTGGGGAGCTTCAGCTATTTTTGTGAAGAAATCCGATGGTACACTTAGGCTTTGCGTTGACTACCGCAAGCTTAATGATCTTACTATCAAAAATAAATATCCCTTACCTCGGATTGATGATCTATTCGATCAACTTAGTGGTGCTAGAGTCTTTTCACAATTGGACTTGGCTACCGGTTTTCATCAGCTTCGTATTGCAGAGGATAGCATTCCTTTGACATCATTCCGTACTCGGTATGGATCTTATGAATGGCTTGTTATGCCATTTGGGTTAAGTAATGCCCCGGCTTATTTCGTTGACTTAATGAATCGAGTTTTTAAAGACTTTCTCGACCGGTTTGTTCTCATCTTTATCGATGATATTCTTGTTTATTCTAAAACCGAGGAGGAGCATGAAAAACATCTTCGGATTGTGTTGGAAACTCTTAGGAGTAATCAATTAAAGGCAAAATTTTCTAAGTGCCACTTTTGGCAATCTCGTGTGAAGTTTCTCGGTCACATTATTTCTGAATCCGGAATTTCCGTGGATCCTTCGAAGATTGAAGCGATTCAAGATTGGAAGAGACCGGAGAGTGTGACAGAGATTCGTAGTTTTCTCGGATTGGCGGGCTATTACCGTCGTTTTATCAAAGACTTTTCTAAGATTTCCGTGCCTCTCACTAGCTTGACGAAGAAAGGTGTTAAATACATTTGGTCGGACAAATGTGAAGCTTCTTTTTAGAAATTAAAACAACTTCTTTCTGATGCTCCTATTCTTGTTATTCCCGATGGGAATCAAGGTTTCGTTGTTTATACCGATGCTAGTAGCATTGGTTTGGGTGCCGTTCTTATGCAAAAGGAACGCGTTATTGCTTATGCTTCTAGGCAATTAAAGCCTGCTGAGACTAGATATGCCACTCATGATTTAGAGCTCGCGGCTATTGTTTTTGCTCTTCGGATTTGGCGTCATTATCTCTTAGGAGAGAAATTTGTTCTTTACACAGATCATAAGTCTTTGAAATATTTATTCTCTCAAAAGGAACTTAATTTGCGTCAACAACGTTGGCTCGAATTTCTTGCACCATATGACCTTGATATTCTTTATACTCCCGGTAAGGGTAATCGTGTCGCCGATGCTCTTAGCCGTAAACAACAAGCTGTTGTTTCTATGATGATATCCGAATGGAACGATCTCGAGATCTTATCCACTTTCGAAATTCGAGACCGTGTTTCCGATTTATGCTCATCATTTGTTTTATGTAGCCTTGAGGCTCATCCTTCTCTTTTGGACCGCATTCTTGAAGCTCAAAGGCTAGATCCCGAATTGGCTCTTCTTGGCCAAAATATTAAGGATAAAATTGATATTTAAGGTTTGAAAGACTTTAATATCAATTCTCGTGGCGGCATTCGGAAATTTGGTAGACTTATCGTGCCAAATGTTAGGGATCTTCGTAAAGATATTTTAGAAGATTCTCATCACTCTAAATTTACCATTCATCCCGGTAGTAGTAAAATGTACGCGGATATGAAGCGACTTTATTATTGGGAGGGAATGAAACTTGACATCGCTAACTTCGTTAAACGTTGCATGACTTGCGAACTCGTTAAGGCCGAACATCAAAGGCCCGGAGGGTTATTGCAACCTTTAGAAATTACAGTTTGGAAGTGGGATTAAATTTCCATGGATTTTATAGATGGCCTTCCCCGTTCTCGATCGGGTTATGATAGCTTATGGGTAATTGTTTATAGACTTACTAAATCCGCCCATTTTATTCCCGTTCGGTCTAACCGAACCGTTCCTCTTTTGGCCAAAATATTTATCAAAGAAATTGTTAAATTGCATGGTGTTCCTACTTCTATTGTTAGTGATCGTGATCCATTGTTTACTAGTGGATTTTGGAAGAGTCTTCAAAAAGCTTTAGGAACGAGGCTTAATTTTAGCACCGCTTATCACCCCCAGTCCGATGGACAAACAGAGCGTGTGAATCAAACTCTTGAAGATCTTCTTCGTTCTTGTGTGCTTGATTTTGGTGGAGGTTGAGAAGATCATATTTCACTTGTTGAATTTTCCTATAATAATAGCTTCCAATCTAGTATTGGTATGGCATCTTTCGAGGCACTCTACGGAAGGCCATGCCGATCTCCTTCTTGGTGGCTTGAGGCCGGTGAGAAGCTGGTTTTAGGTCCAGAATTTATTCGTGATTCCACAGAGAAAATTGAACTTATTCGTCATAGGATGAAAGAAGCCCAGTGTAGACAAAAATCCTATGCCGATAACCGGAGAAGGAAGTTAGAATTTTCTGTGGGAGATCTTGTGTTCATTCGTGTTTCACCTATGAAGGGTGTTGTACGTTTCAGTCGATCGGGAAAACTAGCGTCTCGATATATTGGGCCATTTCCTATCACCGAACGTATTGGTTCCATGGCTTATCGCCTTTTATTTCCAGCTCGGTTTTCTGCTATGCGTGACGTGTTTCACGTTTCTCAACTTCGGAAATGTCTTCGAGATTCCGATTCTATTCT
Source organism: Allium cepa (assembly GCA_030765085.1). Taxonomy (NCBI): domain Eukaryota; kingdom Viridiplantae; phylum Streptophyta; class Magnoliopsida; order Asparagales; family Amaryllidaceae; genus Allium; species Allium cepa. The sequence goes on from CM060939.1 coordinate 927,812,159, forward strand.
TGAGCCCGGTGTTGTGGAAGAGATTGAAGTTTCGCCTAATTTAACTTATGAGCAACATCCTATTCGTATCATTGCTTCGGAAGTCAAACGACTTCGAAATAAAGATGTTCCACTTGTTAAAGTTCAATGGTCTTCAAATCCTAAGTATTGTTCTTGGGAATCTAGAGAGTACATCGAGCGTACACATCCGGACTTACTTTCTCGTGCTCTTTGAGGTGAACTTCTTATTTCAAACTTCTTTTGTGTTGAATATGCTTTTATGGTTGTTACTATATATATATCTTCTTCTTAAATATTGCGAGGACGCGATTTCTTTAAGGAGGGGAGTCTGCAACAACCCGCATATTTATCGGTTTTATATTTAAATATTTCATCGTTAGTCGGATTTTTAGTCCGAAAAGCTACTTTTTGCATACGGTCGAATTAGGACTCGGGACCACTCCCATTGAGTTTAAAATGCCGTTTGTGACCTTTTTGAGTATAAGCTTCGATATGTTTGGAGAAAGTTGATTTTTGCTACTTTTCACTTTGGGTTTGATTTGGGCTCAGCCCTATGTTAACTTATGCTCAAATCTGAGCCACTCTTCCCCACTCACCCTCATTCTCTTCTCATTTCAGTTTTTAGAGTATTAATGGTGGGAGAGATTGGAAATTAAAACTCCAAAACCCTAGTTTCCCTTGCAAATCAAATTCCTAGCTCCAAAGTCAAGAAGAACCCATTGGTAAGATTCTCTTCTTCTTCTCCAACTTATTCTCTTACCAATTTCAGAAATTCCTAAACCTAATTTTGGGAATGTTCTTGTTTTTGAGCTTAGATTCAAGATCAATTGGGTTGTGTTGAAGAGAGGTTGATTCTCCATTTGCTTTCAAGCTTCTTCTTGTTCGATTTTGTGAAAAGGTGAGATTTTTATCTCACATCTATGACTATAATTATCTTTGGTTGTTGGGTACGAATTCCTAACACTTATTCATGTGCATTTGCTCTTGATTTGGATTGGTTTTTGTGAATATTCCAATTTTTGGGTTTTTAAACCAAATTTGTGTGAAAATCCTTTTATGGATGTTTGATCATGCTTTTGGTGATGCATCGAGGAGCATATAGGGCCGGGTCGTCGATTGGCATAAACCCTTAGAGCCAATGTTCGTCCGGTTGCATTTTGGAAGAGTTTGCTCTTCATTTGAATAAGGCTGAAAAACAGCCCAGGCATGATTCAGTCGACTGAAAACTCTGTTCAATCGACTGAACCTGAAACCCGAGAGTTTCCAGGCATGATTCAGTCGACTGAAAAACTCTGCACAGTCGACTGAAACTGGAAACAGAAAGTTTCCTAAACCTGGAAAATTTCCAGGTACAGGGTCTGTCGACTGAAAACTCTGTTCAGTCGACTGAACCTGCTGTTTGAGTCCAATTTGCCTTTTTGGATTGAAATTCCAATTTAAATCGATTCGTGATAATCTTATTTGTTGTTATCATCTAATATGACTTTGATGACTCTTTTTAGGGATTTTTGAATATCCATTTCGATGGATCCTTTATCGATTTCGTTGGATTTTATTCACGTCTTCGTATGTGAATTTTTGTGATTGATTGTTCTTACAATCTTCTTCGTGATTTGTCACTTTAAAAATATAAAGGTTTTCTATACTATTAGTAAATATCAAAACTCTTTCCTCAAACGATTTCAATACTATTTTAATACCAAATTCGTTTATAAAACCGTTTTCCAATCTATTAGTATATACAAACCTTTACCTCACTCGTATGAGAAATCTAATTAAACGGCTTAGTAAAACAAGTGGTATGAAACGCTTGCGTTTACTTTGTCGGTTAATTCTTGGACTTGTTCGATTGAACCTCTTGTGACAATTTTCTAGTGGAGATTTACAGTTTGTTCGTAAATATTTAAGTTAAGCAAGTGGTTATGGGACATGAAGCTAAACTCATATATTTACTAGCTTAGTGTAATTGACACTTCTCGTTGATCATGACGATCATCTTTGTGATTTAGACTAGCAATGTGCGATGTCTCTTTGTCTGCGAGGGAGACTAAACCTCGTTTTGTGGAGTTTCGACTCAATTTGTGATGGGGTAGCAACCCATGGTCTTCGGGCCGTTTGTGGAGCTTCGGCTCAATTTGTGATGGTTAGCGACCATGGAATTAGCGTTCCGTTTGTGATACACGTGTTGGTGAGCTTTATGCTCCCGTTTGTGATAGGCCTCCCCCCCCCTTTTTGTGATTTCTGGATTTCTTGTGTAGATTTCTAGAATTTGTGTTTCACCAATTTTTCGTGATTTCCATTGATAAGTCTTATCGATATTTGTGCATTGGTGAATTTGTGTGTTATTGACTTTTGTGATTTCTGGATTTCTTGTGTAGTCTTCTGGAATTTGTGCGTCATTGACTTTTGCGATTGACATTGATATTATCGTCAATATTTGTGGTTTGATGAACGAAATAAAGAGTATGACACTTCTTGGATTCTTGTGTAGTTTTTGTGATCTTGATTAATCTCTTGTTGATTATCAACTATTTATATATCACAGGTTGGCCTTGTGATTATTATGTGTTTAGTCATAACTCTGATTCTATATCGTTTCATCTGATATCTATAGTTAGATGATCTATTTATTATTTTCTTATTAAATAATACTCGGGTCAGACCGAGATGTTACAGGTGCTTCTGCTTGACTTCTCTCTTGGGATTGATTTCTCTTGCTTTTGGTTAACTACTTAGATTAGTAGTTTTTGTTGTATACATTTGAGATATAGACTCCATAATGTATACTTATTCTTTTGTGTAGCTCATGTAACTATTCTTTTGTGTTATTGTGGATGTTTTTAGACCACTACTCTGATGTACACTTCCAAGTGTATTATTCATATCTATTTTCCGCCTTTGTGATATGAATTGTCTGTGACTGATTTGTGTTATGCTTATTTCTATATTTGTTTTCCGAAGGATTTATATAGCCACCATGTAGTAGCTTTGAGTTTGTGTCAGTATGTCGGATTTCCTCTTGAAATAGAATGCATGTTATATTATCTGACATATCGGTGCTCGCGCAAAGAAATTACACGGATGGTCGCTCCTCAACAGCCTTATTCTCCGTGCTAGTCGACAGCAATCACCGTAATGTTCTTGGCTAGCGTGGGTATAGAGGTGGGGCGTCACATCTAGCATCCAGATGTGAGTGAGAATAACTCACCTTTGAGTTTCGGCGAGCGTTCGAAATTTAAATTAAACCGAAGACGTTCGATTTAACTCAAATTTCTACTTTCCCGGAATGGATCCGGATCTACACCATCTCGTAGTACGTCTCTCTGCGATTCCAACGCATCCAATTTCGTCCGAATCTGAGTACGTATGAGTTCGTTATGATTTTACTAAGTTTTGATAACGAATTAAAAACAAATCTTTTTTGTTTATACCAAGGCACATTGGCCGTTCGATCTGGATGAAGAAATCACGGCCGCGATCCTCTCTCTCTCTCACGCGACACCCAGAAGCAACGAACCCATCATCACGTAGCTAGGGCTTCTAGCCGCTCCTCCCACAGCCACCGTGACCTCCATCAGAGACCACCCCATCGAAGAGCGCCTCGTCCTCCACGTTCGCCCAGAACCTCGCCCAACCCGGTCGCCTCCTCCACGTCGAAACCCCACACGAGCGGCAACCCAATGAACCCATAATTCTCCCTCCACGCGACGCCAACATCCATCATAACCGACCATCGTGAAGATCTCGACACGAGCTACGATTTTCCAGTTGAGAAGTTTGCGAAATGACGCATGGATTTGTTGCAAATTGGAGGCGAAAGTGGGTGATTTTCAGCCATGGGAAAAAAAGAAGCGGCGGCCGCGTTCTTAGTTAGGGTTTTGAGAAAAATTGTAATATATATATAATATTATTAATTATTATTTTAATCTCGTTCCCATCAAATATCACTTACACAAATGAACTCCAATTTTCACGTTCCAACAGGCGTTCCTAGGGTTTTTCCGCGTTCCGGACACAATGGAACATGTTTCGTAAACTAATTCGGTCGTATGAGCGAGTTACGGAATTAAACGATCAATTTAAAATCAAACTGATTTAAAACGATTTCGATGCGTTTCGAGCTGCCACAGTCAAACGACAACTCCGATTGCTACGAAAATTGAAATCCGGTAATAACTAACTATTATGGATCCAATGGAACTGGTTTCGTCGAATTCCGAGACTGTGCCCCGGAAGGCTATTTTAACTCGTCTATTAAATCAAGCGATTTTCAAAATTGTCGAAAACGCTTAGAAATTTACTTTTAAAATTTTTATTAACTTTACAATACATCATATATCATTTAAAAACACATTAACAATCATTTTGACTCATTTCGAATTAAAATCTGATTAATTGCATTTTTATATTATTAAATCCTATTATTAAATTAATATAAAATCCCCAAATTCAATCTATTAACTTTTAATTTCTTACAATGGTCCAATATTAAAACTCAAACCCAATTAGACCTAGATTAAATTTTAGAATCTAATTTTATCTCCATTTACACTCGAAATTACCAATTATCCCCATTTCTAATATTGAATTAGTATTATTCAGTTACCAATTAAATTCCCGATTCAATATTTAATTATTGTTCTCAATTATTTGAAATTGAATAGAATTACTATAATTAAAAATTATAGCTTATTTTATTTCAAGATTCAATTTATAATCCATATTCAACATTTAAATGAATTAAATGTTCAAATTAAATGGCTTAAAAATACGGGATGTTACATAGTTGGATGATAGTTGGTTGATGGTTAAATATATTGCTTTTATTTCATTTGCTATGTTGGCATATATAGTTATTATGTTGCTATATGTTGTATATCGATACTATTGTCTATATACATGTTTCTCATTTGTTTGTTGAGTGTTTAGTAGGTGCGGATCGCGTTTGCTTCACATTTGGAGCTCGCTTTCGCGCTATATTAGCCGTATATGCTCGCTAATAAAATATAAGGTACATATCTCGGATTAAATATCGTACTTTTACACTTTTTTCCCTGCGGGATGCCTCATCACTTGATGAGATGTATATTTGTGATATATATACTGTCATTTTTTTTTCGGATCGAGCTGCGCAAAGGAGAGTATGGCGAATTTTTCCGAAAATTTAAGGCGTTAGAAAAATTTGAGAAGGAATTGAAATTTTTTGTGAAAACTATAAGTTTGATTTGGAGTTGAAAGTTGAACAATAGTAGTTGTTTTTGAAAAGATAACTAAGTATGATTTGAAAACATAGTAAAGTTTTGTAAGAAGTTTAACTATGGATTTATGGAAAGTTAATAGATTCTGTAACTTTTCTTACTTGGTAATTTCGAGGACGAAATTCTTTTGGGGGAAGTCTGTAACGACCCAGAATTTCTGTCAATTAAAATTTGTATATTTAATTAATTTTAAATATTAATAAGTGAAATTTATAAGTCGAATAAATTTTATTTCGAATAATTGGATTCAATTGAATAATTAAATCGATAATTTAATATGTGAAAATACAGAAATAATTGAAAATTGGGTTAAATATGATTGAAAATGATTCGTAAAATTTTATTTTATCATATTGGAGTTAGAGCGATATTTTGGAACTTTTAAAATCGAATTAAAAGTTAATTTGTGAAAATTGAATATTTTAATATTTAAATCGACTAGTGAAATTAGCCATTTTTCGAACTGTCTCAGAATTGGACGAAACTAGTTTCACTGGATCCGTAATAGTTTGTTATTATCGGATTTCAATTTTCATAGGAATTGGAGTTTTCGTTTGACCGTGGCAGCTCGAAACGCATCGAAATTGTTTTAATATTAATTTGGCGAGTTAAAATAGCCATTTTTCAAACAGTCTGGGATTTCGACGAAACTAGTTTCATCGGATCCGTAATGTGATATTATTGTATGGTTTCAAATTTTGTGTCAATCTGATTTACCGTTTGTCCGGTGCAAGCTAAAACGCCTAGAAATTTGATTTAACGGTTTAATTTTAAATCGAACGTTTATTGCCATAACCCGCACAGATGATCGAATTAGCTCCCGAAACACGTTCCATTGTGTTCGGAATGTAGGGTAATCCTTAGGAACGCCATCCGGCATGCTTCGTTTGGAGTTCGGAAAATTCGGGATGAATAGTGTTTGAGAAATTTTCTAATAAGCACCTAAATATTCTAATTTGCAAACTAAAACATAACCCTAGGGTTATACGTTCAGCCGCCGTTCTAAAATATCGATGGCCAGAAATCTCTTTCGTTCTTCCCCTCCGATCTCCTCATCCACAAAACGATTCGCGAAACTCCCAACATGGAAAATGTAGAACACACTGAGATCCTTAAATCCAACGGTTGTGATCGAGTTTCGTTGCACGGATTGGCGGCAATCTCTGTTTAAACGGTCGTGTTTCGCGCACGAATTCCGAGGCCAATTGGTGACAGAGTCGGGCATGGTTCCGGGCGGTGGTGCTATTCGCGAAGGGCTTCGAAACCCCGGTCTCCGATCAACTTCTCGTCGAGCGATGGTGGAGCGGCTATCAAATTTCGAAACGTGATTCATGGGTTAGCCGCGTTCGTGAAGTACTGGGGAGAAGGAGATATCGTGCACGGCCTTGATCTTGAATTTGTAAACGTGTGGCCTGGATATGTTGTGGGTAAAATAATAAAAGAATTTGTTAATTAATGTAAATAATAATTCGTGTAAACTTTAAACTGCTATAACTTTTTGCTACGAGGCCGAAAACGCATGAAACTAGTTGCGTTGGAATCATATGGACGAGTGCTACGCTATGGAATTGGATTGGAGTCGTTTGGGGCTAGCGAAAATTTCAGGTAAAATTAAACGTTCGTTTAATTTTATTCGAAATAAAAGATGAAAACGAAATTGAAAGCAAGGTGAGAACTTCTCACTCAATCGAATCGGTTTCGATTTTAATTTTAAATAGTTAGATTTAAAATTCTTGAATGTATGTTTGAATGATGATTGTTATCTACTGATTGTTAAAATAGACATTATGCGCCGTTAGTAAGCGGAGGTTATTTATTAAAAACATATATCGCGAATATTTCATAAACAGTGAAATTGGTATTATTAATGTTTTTGGAGTTGATTTCCCGCATTATATAGCGGATGAGACCCTATTGCGCCATCTATTAAGCGGATAATATTTTAAATCCCATATACCGCGATAATTCCGTACTGGAACGGAATTGGTATTGTGCTAACATCTTTGGATGCAGGATAACAGGTTGGAGGGATCCAACTGGATTCCTCAACAGTATTTATTTGATTTCAGATATTGTGATATTTGATTGATTATCATATCGATATATGATGTCGTTGTTTTTGTGATTGACTATTTGGTGTGTAGCATCATTGGACCAATTTTGGAATTTTAAAATGATTTTTAAAATGATTTTTGAAAGTATACGTTTTATAAAATATTTTTGTAATTGATTCCTTTTAAATAAATAAACGTTATAATTTTAAAGTTATAAAAATTATGATTTTTGAGAAATATAGTTAAAAGTTGATTTTTGAAAATATGGGGTTAATGATTTTCTAAAATAGTTTAAATTGCGATTTTTGAATTTATTATAAAAAGTTTAAAATATAGGATTTATGAAATTTGATTATTTTATAAATCAAAGAAAATGATGAATTTATAAAGGAGTTTAAAGATGTTTTAAAATAATAGTATAAATTGATTATATAAAAGATTTATAAATTGATATTTATAAATTAAAAATATTTGAAGTATAAAACGAGTTTTTATAAGTGTTAGAATGAATTGTAAATGAATTTCATAAATGAATGAAATTTATAGAATTATAAACGGTGAAGTATTAAATGGAATTTTATAAGCAGTAGGTTTATAAAATTTGTAAAGTTATTGTAACGACCCGCTATTTTGGACCATTCAAATCGACAATAAAACCGTACATGTCCGACTTGAATAATTCAAAATACCGAATTGTTAATAAAATTTGGCAAAACTTAAAATATACAGTAAATAAATCAATCATAGATCACTTACACAGAGTAATACAATGCAGCGGAATAGATAAAGAATAGTAGTTCATGAAGCTACTATATACCTCAGAGTTAGAAATAAAATACAACCGAATAGTTCAAATGCCATGAAGTCACCAATGCAACAGATGGCTTCTCTGAACCAATCAACTGGATGACTGAAGGGATAGATAGCTGGATCTTCAAGCAAAGCTCCAACTTCGAAGATGAGTCTCAAATGCTGTATCTCTCAGTCTGACCCGAGCGTAAAGCAAAACACAAAACACTCGAGTCAGGATTAACATTCTTATATCTATAAATCTAACTCAAGTGAAATATCAACTGAAATATAATTAACTTAGAGGATGTTTGGGATAACCATCCTCTAAGGGTCCATGGAACTATCTAAAAGATAGAAATATACACTATAACACCGTAGTCTTTTCAACTTAATTTATACTTTCAAAACCAAATATCATTTTCACTTCAAATATCTCTAAACTTCCCAAATAGTATTTTTATATATTAAATAATTTGTACAGTAAAGAAATTTCAATTCCCTCAACTTAACAAATCGTTTAACATCAACCCGACCACCCCATTTAAATCTATTTCAATCTCAATTTATTAATTTAAATTCAACTCAATTTCTAAAATAACCACTTCAATTTTATCGATCTCAAATTCAGATTTGAAATCACAAAATACCCTTTATGTTCAATATATTTCAAAACTTTAAGTATTCAACGTTTCAAACTAACTTTTTAATCAATTTAGTTTCTAAATAATAAATTCAACTATACTGATTTCAAATACATATCCGAATCTCAAAATAAACCATTTAAATCCCAATATAGTTCAAAGCTTTAATATTTAATTAAATGTTCAATTTAATAGTTCCATATAGATCTCGATTTAACCTCATTATTATCTAGTCTTAAAATAATCCCTCATTAGATACAATATCATTCAAGTAACCTTAAATTACATTTTACTCAATATTTTCTTTAATTTATTTAAACGTGAAATAGTCATTAAATCACTTAAATAAAAATCCAGTTACAAAATCGTACCCTTAAATTTCCCATTCAAAAATTTCAAATTGATTTAATTAAATAAATCCTTATTTAAATACCATTTAGATAAACCCACATTTATCTCCCAATCTTAGTAAATTGCAAAATACTTTTGGAATAAATTTAGTAAATTTCTTATCATATGGTCAAGTGTTCCGGATATTTATCATTTCAATCCGTACACTAAATGTATACGGGTGGATAGCATTTCAACCCGTAATCCCAATTCAATTAAATGAAAATCGCTTGGGTTTATCATTTCAACCCATAACGATTTTCTCCTATTTTAAAGTCTGTTCGGGTATGTATCATTTCAACCCATAGTGATTTCTATACTAACAGGGAACTTGCAGAGTGATAACAGATATGTAAATAATAATAACAACAGGCATATATCATCAAAATAAATATATAAACAATAGGATATGGTGTCATATCCATAAGTGAATAGTTATAGATAATAGCATATATAACAATTTAAATAACTACAGCCTCATATTTCAATTGTCGTCTCAATTGAAATAAAATTTAGAAAATAAAAGAACATTAATCGTGGGTGATTTCTCACCTTTCGAGGCTAGACAGATAGGACAAAGAATTTAGCTATGCTGGATACCGATCTAGACACCGACAATTCCAAACAAAGATTTTCAAAGCGAAGCAAGATTGGCACGAATACGATGGACAACTGATAAATAGAGATCGATGAAAATAGATCATAAACTGCTTTATGTAGACCGAAATGAAATACAAATATTATTCTATTATATTACTTTCTTAACCAATATTAGTTTTGAAACGCATAAAATTTACATATACATACATACGCTTTCAAATAAAGGCAAATAACAGAAAACTGCAAAACTATGTTTTAAAATCAATATTGACATTTTTTTCTTATATTTTTCTTACTTAAATCAACATTTTATATGTGCAGACCCACTAGTTAAATAAATGTATACAACTGCAGACGTTAAAATATACATGTCGCAGATCAACTCTATGATATAACAAATCTAAATAGGGACGCATATATGATTTGAACTTATACATAAACTAACATAATATAAGACCATAACATGTATACGCTCCTATATACACAAAACAGATGTCACGTTTACAAGTTATAATCCTTATATATCTGCAACCTTTATAACGTAACCCATGTATTCAACAAACAGATCAAGTATGCAAGACATCAAATGTAAACTCCATATACTTTATAAAATCAACACGTAACTGACCCAAACTGCTAGTACAACCATATATAAAACTATGAATAGTAAATTATAATATAAACTTATGTAAACAAACATATTATACGACTTATACAAATTTATATATAAATTATTATATAGACACATACGCAAGTTAAAATACGATATATGCATATACACGCGCTATCTAGACACAACATACACTACCTGTATTGAGAAGCGAATGGAAAGAGGATGGTTGCGAGGCTGCCTGGGTTCGCTTGCCAATAAAGCACAGGTGGGAAGGGGAGGAGGAAGGCTGGTGAGGCTGTGCTCAAGCTGAGCAAAGGCGAGGAGGATGTGGAGAACGGGAAGGTGGACTTGCCTGGGTTCGGCTGCAGGCTTCAGCGATGCGGGAGGGAAGAAGGCTCGGCAGGGCGGATGAGCTCGGTTGGCGGTCAGTGCAGGTACGGCGAAGTGGGGCCGTGGTGGAAAATGAAGCATCGGTGGTTGATGAGTTTGTGCTCGGAGCAACTGCTATCGGTGATTGCTTGTTGCCGAGAGGGAGAGATGAGGCGGAGGCTGTGGGCGACGCTAGGCTGGGGCGGGTGGTGATGGATCTGGATGGTGGAGGCACGGTGCTCGGTGGATCGGAAAAACATGGACGTGAGTGAGGAAGATCTTTGCCGACTGTAGGCCGATGGTGGTGGAAGGAGAGGTGCTATGACGTGGGGTGCTTGGCGAGCCGGGGTCGGGTAAGAGCAAGAGGCCATGAAGAAGATGAGTTTTCCATGCTTGACATTTGCTGAGATGTTTCACGGCCAGAAACAGGAGAGAGAGAGAGGAAGGAAACAGAGGAAGAGAAAGAATTTGAGAGGAAGGGTGGTCAAGTAGCCTGAGCGTGAAGATATGGTTACAGGCAGAAGTCTTTAGAATCAAGATGGAAGAAAGATTAAGGAGAGAAAAAGTGCCTTAACAATTTATATAAGAAAACATAGTGAAATGTACATAAGCAAATGTCATGTAGTGATGTAAAGTAACGCACTAAAATTAAGAAATTAGAAACTTGGGAAAGAAGGAAGAATGCAGGTTTAAGCTTTTATAAGTATAATAAAGAAGGAAAAGGCAGAGTAAACGTACCATACGAATAAAGTGAAATGATGGAATTTGTAACCGTTGCCCATTGATTTAGCAAAACTCATTAAAGCGATTTATTGCATTGCTTGAGTTGCACGCTTGGATTTTGAAAACAAATGAAAGTATTTAAGAGTTTCAATACACCTTTATCAGAACTAAAGGAAACGAAAGAAATCAATAGAAGACCAAAATATGAACAGGCCGAGCACTAAATTGAAATGGAAGCAAAATGAAATAAATTGTAACGGTCAAGTCTGTGTATTGAGCTTGTATTGAGCTGAGTAATTAATTTGTTTTGGGCAACACGTCTCAAATTTGAAAACGGTAAGAAAATGGAAAGCCACAAATTTAGTGCCGTTACAACGGACAGTTATATTACTTTCGTCGCGTACCGAGTCTCAAAATACAGAAATATGTATACCGTAGTGATCAATACAATGAGACGATCAAAATGGTATATAGATATTGATAGTACGATTGAATTATGAAATTTCGAATTTTCATTAGCAGAAAAATGTAGTAAAAACTCAGAAAATAAGATCGACGGAGCTATAGAAGTCCAAATTTGGGAAAACGAAAAATGACATCTCAGTAAGAAGATGATTTAGAATTTTTCTATGTAAAATACTCAGGTTTGGAAAATATTAATTATCAGCAATTATTAGCTAGTTTGAATTAAATAGAATTTCACCATGAAATAAACTTTGATAAAATAAATTGAAAATTTAAAATCTGCTATGTTTAATTGGACGTAATCCAAATATCAATTTTTTTTAAATATTATTCTTTAAATTCCTCAAAAATTTCAATTAAATACGTTATAAAATCAATTAGAAATTATAAAATTTTTATGGGTCGCTACACTCTCCACCGCTCAAAACTTTTCGTCCCCGAAAAGGAAGGAGGTTGGAGAAATAAAAACAACCAGAAAGGAAATAGATTGAAAGACAAGATTACAATCAATTTTAAAACTATATAAATTTTACTTGAAATATTTTATTTGAAACTTCATTTGCAATTTAATTTTCTTTAATATTTAATACTTTTCAAACTCCTTTTGAAAACAATTATTTACATTATTATTTATATTTACAAAGACTATTGAAAATATTAAATCCAAAATTTATGAAATTTTAATTTTTCTCAAGATACCTTTCAAATATTATCAATAAATTAATAATCATTTTCTTTAAATATGTTTTATTTAATTAATAACTTCAAAAATATTTATACCACTAAAATTTTCTATTAAATAATGTAGTATACAAATAAGCAATATTTAAAAAGGATATATCCAACAAGGAAGGAAGGTAGATTTGGAAAACAGAATCAAGGTGAATAACTAAACTGAGCAGATAAGGTAGATGCAAGGAATAGTATCGGGCACGGATAATTAATCTAGAACCATAAGAATTTTAAATTTCAAATATTAATTCAAAATTTCTTTGTTGGGAAAAAAAATACTTTTATAATACTTTATAATAACTTTATAATATACTATTATATCGAAATAAATTTTCCTTTCGAAAATACTTTTATAACTCGATGTTTCAACAAGTTTATCCTCGTTCTTGCAGACTCTGGCCATGCGTTGATCAGGCGCAAAGCTAGAATTCTTCAAGTACTTGGTAGACCCGTTTCAACACCCAGTGAAAATACTTGAAAAACCTTAAAAAAAACAGATATGGAAAGTACAATCCAAACAAAACAACCAAACCAAAACCTTTGTCCGATCATGGTTCGCAGATACACAATGGCTACGCCTGGATCCCCCAGGAAACAATCCGTATCCGTAAGCTTTCTCAGCCCTGCGAGTTACGCCATGTGACTAGTAGAGTGCAGGATACACAATGGTTACGCCTGGATCCCCAGGAAACAATCCGTACCCTTAGGCAAGACTTAGCCAGGCACTTGCGCTACTATTCGCGACCTACACAGATTGCAGGATACACAATGGTTACGCCTGTATCCCCCAGGAAACAATCCGTACCCCTAGGCAAGACTCAGCCAGGCAATTGCGCTATGCATTCGCGAGAGAAAAAAAAACCATGGGTTACGCCACGGTGGGAACACTCGAGTATTACATCCGGAAAACCAAAAATCAGAAAGAATAATATCGATAGAATGAATCCACGATGTGGCCACAAAGCGGATATCAAGCAGAAGGCACTTTCCATATCTTTACTTCGAAAATATATATCATATAGTACCTTTTCAAATCACTTTCAAATATCATACTTATATAAAGTCCATTATATATAGGATTCCTTTTTTCCCAAATCGAATACTTTCCAAATCAATAGTATATCAAATCATACTTATATAGGTTCGATTATATAAAATATCTTTCCAAATTGAGTACCTTCAAATCAACAGATTTCAAATCAATTTCATACTTTTACAAATCCAATTTATATAAGTTCGACCACTCCCAAATCAAGTGTTTAATAATATAAGGTTCTCAATTTCAAATCATTCAATATCTATTCAGTTTAAAAATCATATATGATTTCACCAATTTTTTTTCCAAATTAAATATCTAAATTTCAAAGTTCCCAAAATAATAGGCTTAGAAAATAATCCCAGTTTCCAAATTAACATAATTCAAGTCAAATAAATTCATTTCCAAAATCACCATATAAGTACTGGTTTTTAATTCCAATTTAATTTCAAAACCAAATATTTTTCTCAAAACCAATTATACTCAAAATGGTTTCCAAATTTATAATTCTCCCTTTAAACCCTTAAACTAATTATTTCTATTTGAAATAACCAATTTACCTTTCTGAAAACCATTATTCAAAACTATTTTTTTTCCAAAACATTGCAAAACTAAATTTATATTCTTTATCAAACATTTTATATCCTTCGAAATTTCTTAGCTTTGAAAATTTAATCACGATTTGGAAGTGTTCGAACACTCAAAATAGTTAGGGAAATCAAATTTTCAATTCAAGAGTTGAAAATCAACAATAAATCAATTATTAAATTTGAAACTCGAGGACTGAACACCGGTCTTACTTTAAATTGTTCCAAATATATACATATATCTTTCGAAGATATCAAATTATACTTCGGAATTTGAAATCAAAAACGGTTTTACAAAATCACTTGCATAGCGAAGCTATTAAAGTGGCCTCTCCCCCACTCTGAAACTCGAAAATCAATGTCGATGATGCATGCACTCATCACCGGAATTATTTTCCAGCGACATAAGTGAGTTCTGGACTTTTATTTTCTTGAAAACTTCTTTGAAATTTTTTCAAAATTATTGGAATTCATTTGAACTCATTTGAAACATTTCTTATTCGGAAAAATACTTTTAAATCGTATTATTTTATATATTTTCCAAAATCTTAAAACCAAATTCTAAATACCGGAATTCAATTCTCGAATTTCAAATTTAACCCTTTAGTTGTAAATCATTTTTATATAAATCAATTTCTTACGAGTTTTCAAATCCTTTCAAAAAAATTTATATATATAGAATAACATTTCTTATTTGTTTTAAAATTAGGTATATAATCCTTATCAAAAACATATTCACTTTTATAATAGAATAAAATCATAAAAATTTGGATATATGAACAATTTCAAAAATGCAAACATACCCGATTTTCAAGGATAATTTTAAGAATGGATTTCAAAACAAAGATATAGATTTGAACTAGAGGAACTCCAATCAATAGAATTCTGATTCGAAGATAGACTCGATCGAAGATGAGATAATTAAATTACAAAATAGAAGATGGATATACTTCTACAAATCGCGGGCGACCTTAACCGAGTCAACCGTGACTTCATGAATATAATCGATGCGGAATTCCAAAACAAAACGACATTCGATCGCCAGAGATAGAATTTGGTATACCAAGATACAACAGCATCGTAAACCGATGATACAAAAAAATCTTCGGTGAATCAATGCCAATTGAAAAGGAGTTTTCACCCCCTTTTATGAATCATTCAGTGGAGTTATGGGATACTCCAGAATCGAACGAATATAATTAGGGAGAGACAAGAATGAATTTCGGAACCGAGGGACATTCCGAAATTCAAAGGAAATCGAGTCAGAAAGGAAGAGATTCAACTCGAACGAAAGTGATTCTGTAAATAAATTTACCATATATGATAATTTTTGCCTAGAGCCAAAGCTCTGATACCAACTGTAATGACCCGCTATTTTGGACCATTCAAATCGACAATAAAACCGTACATGTCCGACTGAATAATTCAAAATACCGAATTGTTAATAAAATTTGGCAAAACTTAAAATATACAGTAAATAAATCAATCATAGATCACTTACACAGAGTAATAGAATGCAGCGGAATAGATAAAGAATAGTAGTTCATGAATCTACTATATACCTCAGAGTTAGAAATAAAATACAACCGAATAGTTCAAATGCCATGAAGTCACCAATGCAACAGATGGCTTCTCTGAACCAATCAACTGGATGACTGAAGGGATAGATAGCTGGATCTTCAAGCAAAGCTCCAACTTCGAAGATGAGTCTCAAATGCTGTATCTCTCAGTCTGACACGAGCGTAAAGCAAAACACAAAACACTCGAGTCAGGATTAACATTCTTATATCTATAAATCTAACTCAAGTGAAATATCAACTGAAATATAATTAACTTAGAGGATGTTTGGGATAACCATCCTCTAAGGGTCCATGGAACTATTTAAAAGATAGAAATATACACTATAACACCGTAGTCTTTTCAACTTAATTTATACTTTCAAAACCAAATATCATTTTCACTTCAAATATCTCTAAACTTCCCAAATAGTATTTTTATATATTAAATAATTTGTACAGTAAAGAAATTTCAATTCCCTCAACTTAACAAATCGTTTAACATCAACCCGACCACCCCATTTAAATCTATTTCAATCTCAATTTATTAATTTAAATTCAACTCAATTTCTAAAATAACCACTTCAATTTTATCGATCTCAAATTCAGATTTGAAATCACAAAATACCCTTTATGTTCAATATATTTCAAAACTTTAAGTATTCAACGTTTCAAACTAACTTTTTAATCAATTTAGTTTCTAAATAATAAATTCAACTATACTGATTTCAAATACATATCCGTATCTCAAAATAAACCATTTAAATCCCAATATAGTTCAAAGCTTTAATATTTAATTAAATGTTCAATTTAATAGTTCCATATAGATCTCGATTTAACCTCATTATTATCTAGTCTTAAAATAATCCCTTATTAGATACAATATCATTTAAGTATTCTTAAATTACATTTTACTCAATATTTTCTTTAATTTATTTAAACGTGAAATATTCATTAAATCACTTAAATAAAAATCCAGTTACAAAATCATACCCTTAAATTTCCCATTCAAAAATTTCAAATTGATTTAATTGAATAAATCCTTATTTAAATACAATTTAGATAAACCCACATTTATCTCCCAATCTTAGTAAATTGCAAAATACTTTTGGAATAAAATTTACATAAATATTTAGCATAATTTATGTATTAAATCAAATTTTGACTAAATTAAATATTTTTAAATCTATATATCATTACCCTTTATATATATAAAAATTTAAGGATTAACATTTAATAAGACCATATATTTCTTTCCAAAACAATGAATTAAATTTCAAAATATTTATATATGTGGACCAACGATGTCTGTATATATTTCTTATCATATGGTCAAGTGTTCCGGATATTTATCATTTCAATCCGTACACTAAATGTATACGGGTGGATAGCATTTCAACCCGTAATCCCAATTCAATTAAATGAAAATCGCTTGGGTTTATCATTTCAACCCATAACGATTTTCTCCTATGTTAAAGTCTGTTCGGGTATGTATCATTTCAACCCATAGTGATTTCTATACTAACAGGGAACTTGCAGAGTGATAACAGATATGTAAATAATAATAACAACAGGCATATATCATCACAATAAATATATAAACAATAGGATATGGTGTCATATCCATAAGTGAATAGTTATAGATAATAGCATATATAACAATTTAAATAACTACAGCCTCATATTTCAATTGTCGTCTCAATTGAAATCAAATTTAGTAACTAAAAGAACGTTAATCGTGAGTGATTTCTCACCTTTCGAGGCTAGACAGATAGGACAAAGAATTTAGCTATGCTGGATACCGATCTAGACACCGACAAATCCAAACAAAGTTTTTCAAAGCGAAGCAAGATTGGCACGAATACGATGGACAACTGATAAATAGAGATCGATGAAAATAGATCAGAAACTGCTTTATGTAGACCGAAATGAAATACAAATATTATTCTATTATATTACTTTCTTAACCAATATTAGTTTTGAAACGCATAAAATTTACATATACATACATACGCTTTCAAATAAAGGCAAATAACAGAAAACTGCAAAACTATGTTTTAAAATCAATATTAACATTTTTTTCTTATATTTTTCTTATTTAAATCAACATTTTATATGTGCAGACCCACTTGTTAAATAAATGTATACAACTGCAGACGTTAAAATATACGTGTCGCAGATCAACTCTATGATATAACAAATCTAAATAGGGACGCATATATGATTTGAACTTATACATAAACTAACGTAATATATGACCATAACATGTATACGCTCCTATATACACAAAACAGATGTCACGTTTACAAGTTATAATCCTTATATATCTGCAACCTTTATAATGTAACCCATGTATTCAACAAACAGATCAAGTATGCAAGACATCAAATGTAAACTCCATATACTTTATAAAATCAACACGTAACTGATCCAAACTGCTAGTACAACCATATATAAAACTATGAATAGTAAATTATATTATAAACTTATGTAAACAAATATATTATACGACTTATAAAAATTTATATATAAATTATTATATAGACACATACGTAAGTTAAAATACGATATATGCATATACACGCGCTATCTAGACACAACATACACTACCTGTATTGAGAAGCGAATGGAAAGAGGATGGTTGCGAGGCTGCCTGGGTTCGCTTGCCAATAAAGCACGGGTGGGAAGGGGAGGAGGAAGGCTGGTGAGGCTGTGCTCGAGCTGAGCAAAGGCGAGGAGGATGTGGAGAACGGGAAGGTGGACTTGCCTGGGTTCGGCTGCAGGCTTCAGCGATGCGGGAGGGATGAAGGCTCGGCAGGGCGGATGAGCTCGGTTGGCGGTCAATGCAGTTACAGCGAAGTGGGGCCGTGGTGGAAAATGAAGCATCGGTGGTTGATGAGTTTGTGCTCGGAGCAACTGCTATCGGTGATTGCTTGTTGCCGAGAGGGAGAGATGAGGGGGAGGTTGTGGGCGACGCTAGGCTGGGGCGGGTGGTGATGGATCTGGATGGTGGAGGCGCGGTGCTCGGTGGATCGGAAAAACATGGACGTGAGTGAGGAAGATCTTTGCCGACTGTAGGCCGATGGTGGTGGAAGGAGAGGTGCTATGACGTCGGGTGCTTGGCGAGGCGGGGTCGGGTAAGAGCAAGAGGCCGTGAGGAAGATGAGTTTTCCATGCTTGAGATTTGCTGAGATGTTTCACGGCCAGGAACAGGAGAGAAAGAGAGAGAGGAAGGAAACAGAGGAAGAGAAAGAATTTGAGAGGAAGGGTGGTCAAGTAGCCTGTGCGTGAAGTTATGGT
This sequence comes from Allium cepa, assembly GCA_030765085.1. Taxonomy (NCBI): domain Eukaryota; kingdom Viridiplantae; phylum Streptophyta; class Magnoliopsida; order Asparagales; family Amaryllidaceae; genus Allium; species Allium cepa. Next base: position 927,831,275 of record CM060939.1, read on the forward strand.
TACAGGCAGAAGTCTTTAGAATCAAGATGGAAGAAAGAAATTAAGGAGAGAAAAAGTGCCTTAAGAATTTATATAAGAAAACATAGTGAAACGTACATAAGTAAATGTCCTGTAGTGGTGTAAAGTAACGCACTAAAATTAAGGAATTAGAAACTTGGGAAAGAAGGAAGAATGCAGGTCTAAGCTTTTATAAGTATAATAAAGAAGGAAAAGGCAGAGTAAACGTACCATACGAATAAAGTGAAATGATGGAATTTGTAACCGTTGCCCATTGATTTAGCAAAACTCATTAAAGCGATTTATTGCATTGCTTGAGTTGCACGCTTGGATTTTGAAAACAAATGAAAGTATTTAAGAGTTTCAATACACCTTTATCAGAACTAAAGGAAACGAAAGAAATCAATAGAAGACCAAAATATGAACAGGCCGAGCACTAAATTGAAATGGAAGCAAAATGAAATAAATTGTAACGGTCAAGTCCGTGTATTGAGCTTGTATTGAGCTGAGTAATTAATTTGTTTTGGGCAACACGTTTCAAATTTGAAAACGGTAAGAAAATGGAAAGCCACAAATTTAGTGCCGTTACAACGGACAGTTATATTACTTCCGTCGTGTACCGAGTCTCAAAATACAGAAATATGTATACCGTAGTGATCAATACAATGAGACGATCAAAATGGTATATAGATATTGATAGTACGATTGAATTATGAAATTTCGAATTTTCATTAGCAGAAAAATGCAGTAAAAACTCAGAAAATAAGATCGACGGAGCTATAGAAGTCCAAATTTGGAAAAACGAAAAATGACATCTCAGTCAGAAGATGATTTAGAATTTTTCTATGTAAAATACTCAGGTTTGAAAAATATTAATTATCAGCAATTATTAGCTAGTTTGAATTAAATAGAATTTCACCATGAAATAAACTTTGATAAAATAAATTGAAAATTTAAAATCTGCTATGTTTAATTGGACGTAATCCAAATATCAATTTTTTTTTTAAAATATTATTCTTTAAATTCCTCAAAAATTTCAATTAAATACGTTATAAAATCTATTAAAAATTATAAAATTTTTATGGGTCGCTATAGTTATTAAAAGAATAAATTTGGGTAAATAAATAAATCTTATAAGTTATAAGATTTATAATTTGGGAAGTTTAAAAGAACGATTTTTGTAAACAAATAAATTGTAAGTATTTAACTTATAATATGAACTTTTGGTATATAATTGAGTTATAAGTTGAAAATAGGTTAGTAAAGGAGATTTATAAAAAGGAAGTTGTTGTAAAATAAATAGAAATGGAATTTATAAACATTGTTTTATAAATCCGCAAAACAACTTATTTTGATAAGTAAATTGTTATAACTTATTAATGGAGTTATATTCACGTTTTAGACAGTGAATAATCCTTTAAAATAAAGTGTATAGAAATGATGAAATTGGTTAACGAAGTACATTCACGTTTTTGAATAATGAATAATATGTTAAAGAAATTGTTTTGGATGTGATGTTTTGAATAGAATTAAAACGATCTAACGATGTTTTTTTAAAATGTGTTAAGATTCGAAACCATAGATTTCAACATTCATTGTTGAAATAGACGTTTACGAGAAATAGAAGGAAATGGTGGACTATAACACTTTTGTTATAGTAAATGATTTCCGAAAGGAAATGTTTTATTTAGTATTGGGATTTATATATCTATCTTAATTTCGAATCCCTATACTAGTGATTTTGGGTTGTCGTAACGATGTTTTACGTAACACTCGTTTTGGCCCAAATAAATATGTTTAAGAGAATGATTTCCTTAAAGAATGAAATATATACTTAATTTCGATTTAAGTATATTGAATATTTTCCAAATGTTGAAAATAAAAAGATTGTGAATTACTTATTAATAAATAAGTATGGAAATGTTTTTCCAATGTGAAATGAAACGTTTTGAGAATTTATCTTTTTGAAGATAAATTAAAAATGAGTAATTGAAATTGTGTATTCATAAATATTTTGGAATGTAAATTCACTATGGAATTTATAAATGAAAAGGGGAATTTGTTTAAAAATAGACGTTGATTTATTTTTGAAGTGTGGGAATAAACTTACGGATTTGGAACATAAATATAAAGTAAATCGTTAAGGATTTATTTAATTGGTTTAAATGAACCATGTTGAAATGAAAGTATTTCCGCGTAAGGAAAATGATTGAAATTTGTTTTCAAAAGTGGTAAAGATGAAAAGTGATTCGAAAATTGTTTTCAAATGGTTGAAGTGAGAAAATTATATATCTTGTAAAGATATTTTTGGAAAATAAATAATTTGGAAAATTATTTGGAATCTGGTGATATTGTGCATATCCATTGATAGTTCAATAACCGACTATCAATATTTACCTTTGAATGGGTATTTGTTGTGATTTGTTTGAATTTGAATGCCACACTTATTTTTAAATAAGCGCTCACTATTCGGGTTAGCTGGGAAAGGACCTTGGGGTCGTATAACCCATTCCGAATATGTGATACGTCGTTATGAATTGCATTTGAAGACCGGTGTTGAAGACCGGATATTTTCAAAAGCGATAGGACAACTCGTCGAATGTCTTTGCATCGACTGGTCCCCGGTATAGAGACTCCATATGTGATGGGAAGTCCGCTCGTGATTAGTGAATATCCGGATTGCAAGGACTTCTTTGTAAGTGCCTTCGGTTCTGTTCGATCCCGGAACTGACTTGTATTGATTGTATGTCTGACATTACAAATTGAGATATAAAGCTGATTTCTTTCAAATATATTTCTGTTGGTGGCGGAGAATTTATTCTCTTAGCTTAACACCCTTCTCTGAGACGTACGAGCCCAGAGGTTATGTAGTTGATGGTTATCAGCGATATATTCCCAATTTGGTAATGTGACATGCTGAGTGTTGCTGTGAAATGATCATTGTTTGATCATTTGTGATATGATCATTTGTTTGATCATTTATCTTTGTGATCACTACTTTGATCATTTGTTGACCCAAAGCATGGCTTTGTACCAAAGCGTAGCCTTTGTGGACGAGACTTCGTCGGACCTCACACCCCGGAAATTGTCAAAATAGGAAGGATGCAGCAAGGTTATTAGGGGTAGTGCCCTTTAGTGTATGTCATTCCTTCTGGATAGAGGTGGTATCATGGTATGGAGCCCAGATACTTAACCTATGTTGTTGCTGCAAACTTATTACTTTGTGGTTGTTGGAAATCGAGGGTCCTCGGATGTAGATCGGTTACGATCGGGGGATGGCATATTCGTGTCAGTAGTTACCCAGTTAGGGGTAACCCGGCCTTGTGTTGGCAGAGATCCGGTTTGGTTCTCGGGACGTCATTCCAGAGGCGTTTCCATGTGGCAATGGGAAGTTCCTTGGCCTGACCATTTGTTGGAAATCCAAAAAAACAATACGATCTTGTACGGTTTTAGTTGTATAACCTGCCATGGAATGTGGCGGTAACCTGCTATTGAACATGGTAGCTATAGTAGGCATAAGTGCGGGATGCCTATACTGGCTAAGATTTGTATTCTACTTTTGAAATGTTTTCTACACTATGCACTAATAATAATATCAAAATTGATTTGATTTTGCATAGTAAGCATCTTTGACTAACATAAGAAGAAATCTCCTCCAAGTTTGCGTTTGCATTGTGTGTGTGGTGGGAGGTCTTATGGTAGTCTCATTTTTAAAAGCATTGCGAATCTATTTAAAAAAAAATTATCCTCTGTTTTGTTTTTTTGAAGATAAAAATAACTTGTTCTCACACCATTCACATGACTGACTCGGAGTTTATTGTTTTCCTTCCTAAACTCTGGGTGCCCACCAATTTCCACACGGATTGTCAAAAGTTAAGGTTTATCAGGATATTCTGGAATTCAAGAGTTGCTGGAGGCAAGATGGATGGCATGGCGTATCATCTAGTATATAGTATTTCTTTTCCGCTGTTTGTTGTTGTTTGATAGTTGTACACTCTGATGATGTAATGAATTGGAATGTAATGAAATGTAATAACTGATATAATTCTTTTGTTTAAAGATTATTCATTTATCTAATATATGTTGTCCGCTGCGATTGTGAGATTCTGATATTGTTATATTGTTTTCTTTCTGTTCTGTTCTATCTTTTCTCTCTTCTTCTACCTCTTTTCCTTTTTTTTATTTTTCTTTTTTCTTAAAACCCTGAGAATTCATATTCCGTTCATCTTGAGTTAATCAATGGAGATTAGTGTCTATTCAAGGAGTACGGATTTGCGGGTCTTCACAATATTCACTAACAAATATGCGCTCATATCTATTATTACACTCAACTCATTCTAGAGTACTACTGAGTCTATCTCTAATGAGTAATACCCAACAGAGCCATGGTTGTCGCTTAACCATATGCTCTGATACCAAATGTAACATATCCGGTTTTGTCGGGATCCAAAGGTCGGCATTCTTACGTCCACTGTATCAAATGCCGCATAATCGAATGCCGGAAAACAGAATTGTTAGGGTTAAAAAGAAGAGGTAGAAGAAAAAGAAAGAAAAGCAATAGAAACAATATCAGAATCTCACAGTCGCAGCGGAACAACATATAATTAAATGAATACTCTTTAAAACAAAGAACTATATCAGTTATTACATTACATCATCAGAGTGTACAACAACAATATACAATACAACAAACAATGGACAGTTATACAAACATGCCCTACAAGTGAATTTACAGCGGAAAGATAATATCATATACAAGTAATACGTCTCGCCATCCAGCTCGCCACTTGAGCTCCAAAGCACTCTAGAATCCAGAATGACTTGATAACCTGACTCTAGACTGCCCGTGTGGAAAATTATGGGCACCTAGAGTTTAGGAAGAGAACAATAAACTCCAGGTCAAGCATGGGACTGGTGTGAGAACTCAAAACAGTTATCTATCTTTTAAAACAACAACAACAAGAGAAGTGGAAAAATATCCGCAATGCTTTTGGAAAATGAAACTACCATAAGGCCTCCCCGCACACACACAATGCAAACGTAGAATTGGAGGAGATTTCTCCTTATGATAGTCAAAGATGCTTACTACGCAAAACAAATCATTTTTGATATTATTATTAGTGCATAGTGTGGAAAGCATTTCGAAAATAGAATATTAATCTTAGCCAGCATAGACATTTCGAACTATGCCTACTATAGCTACTATCCAAATAGTGGGGCACCACCATAAGTGAATGGCAGGTTCTACAACTAAAACCGTACAAGGCTCGTATTGTTTCTTTGGATTTCCAACAAATGGTCAGGCTAAGGAACTTCCTACTGCCACATGGGATCGCCTCTGGCGGGACGTCCCGAGAACTTAACCAGCTCTCTGCCAACACAAGGTCGGGTTACCTCTGTAACTAGGTAACTACTACACGAATATGCCACCCCCCGGTCCTTTGGGACCTTTATCCGAGGGCCCTCGATCACCAAGCAACAACCACACAGAAAAATGAGATTGGAGCAACCACATAGGTTAAGCATCAGGACTGCATACCTGACACCACCCTTTTCCAGAAGGAAATGACATACTCTAAAGGGAGCTACCCTCATAACCTTGCCGCATATTCCTGTTTTGACCATTTCCTGGGTGTGAGGTCTGACGAAGTCTCGTCCACAAAGCTATGATTTTTTACAAAGCCACGCTTTAATCAACAAATGATCAATAAATAATCATCACACAGCAACACTCAGCATGCCACATTACCAAATTGGGAATATATTACTGATAACCTTCAACTACAAAACCTCTGAGCTCGTACGTCTCAGAGAAGGGTGTGAAGCTAAGAGAATAAGTTCTCCGCCACCAACAGAGATGTATTTGAAAGAAATCTGCTTTATATCTCAAAATGTAATGTTAGACACGTAACCATACAAGTCTGTTCTGGGTTCGAACAGAACCGAAGACACTTCAAAAGAAGCCCTTGCAATCCGGGTATTCACAATCCCGATCAAATTTCCCATCACAAAGGAAATATCCATACCGTAGCTAACGGTGCAGAGACAATCGATAGGTCATCCTATCGTTTTCACAAATACCCGGTCTTCACCACCGGTCTTCAATGCTATCCATTGCGTCGTATCACTATTGGGAATGGGTAATCCGAATAACAAGCGTAAAAATTTAAAATAAGTGTAGCATTCAATTTCAACCAATTCACAACAAATAGCCATTCAAGGGTCAAAAATGATGGTCGGTTATTTAACTATCAATCAATATTCACAACATAATCCGATTTCAAATAATTTCCCAAATTATTTATTTCCAAAATTATCTCTACAAGATATAATTTCCACATTTCAACCGTTTGAAAACAAATTTCAAATCATTTTCCACCTTTCAATCTTTGAAAACAAATTTCAAATCAATTTCCTTAAACGGAAACACTTCCAAATATTTATCCATTTTCAATTTAAAATGGTTCATTTAAATCAATCAAATAAATCCTTACCGATTTATTAGATTTACGTTCCAAATCCGTAATTTTATTTCCACACTTCAAAATAAACCAATGTTTATTTTTAAACAAATTTCCCTTTCTTTTATAAATTCCATAGTGAATTTACCTTTCCAAAATATCTATGAATATACGATTTCCAAATCGATTTCTAATATTCATTTTCAATTTATCTTTAAGAGATAAATTCTCAAAACATTCACTTTATATTGGAAAAACATTTCCATACTTATTTAATAATAAGTAATTCACAAATCAAACATTTGAAAAAATATTCGATATACTTAAATCACAATTAAGTATATAATTTATTATTTAAGGAAAACATTCTCTTAAACACATTTATTTGAGTCAAAACGAATGTTGCGTAAAACATCATTACGACAACCCAAAACCACTAGTATAGGGATTCGAAATTAAGATAGATATATAAACCCCAATACTATACAAAACTTTTCCTTTCGGAAATCATTTACTATAACAACAATGTTATAGTCCACCATTTCCTTCTATTTCTCGAAAACGTCTATTTCAACAATGAATGTTGAAATCTATGGTTTTGATACTTAATGCATTTTAAAACAGCTTTAAATCGTTTTAATTCTATTTAAAATATCACTTTCCCAAAATATTTCTTTAATATATTATTCACCATCCAAAATCGTGAATATACTTCATTAACCAAATTCAATTTCTACATATTTTATTTAAAGGATTATCCATTGTCCAAAATCGTGAATATATTTCCTTTAATAAGCTATAATAATTAAACTTATCAAAATAAGTCGATTTTGGATTTATAAAAACAACGTTTGTAAATTCCTTTTATACTTTGTAACAACTTCAACTTAAAAAAATCACTTCATTAACAAATTCTATCCATATCTCATTTACACGCCAAAATCCAATTTATAAGTTAATTACTTATAAAATCCATTCATTTTATAACTTCACAATTTATAAATCTATAGATTTCATCCACTTGTGAAATCCGTTTATATTTCATTTTAATACTTATAAAAACCCAGTTTATAATTCCAACAGTTTAATTTATAAATATCAACTTTATAAATCTTTTATAAAAAACATTTATAATAATTCAAAAATCCCAATTTAAATCATTTTATAAATTAATCAACTACTTATTTCAAAAATCACATTTCGGATTCAATTTCACAAAAATCATAATTTTAATAACATAAAAGTTACAACGTTTATTTATTTAAAATGAATCAATTCCAAATTTAAATTTTTATTATGAATTCTCAACTTAATTTTTAAAAATCAAATTTTATTTATTTTCGGCATCTAACGATACCAAAAATCTATTCGGCTAAATTTTAGCCTTTAACGATTTCAATCACAAAGATAATCACGCAGATTATAAATAGATCAACACACAACATTGAAACAAATTCAATCATTTGAGAAATCTAGTTGGATCCCTCCAACCTGTTTACCTGCATCCACAGATGTTAGCACAATACCAGTTCCGCTTCAAGGCGGAATATCACGGTATATGGGATTTATAAAATACTATACGCTATTATGCGGCGCAATAGGATCTCATCCGCTATATAATGCGGGAAATCAACACCAAATACATATATAATACCAATACCATTCAAGTTGGAATTATCACGGTATATGTTTTTAATTAATAACATCCGCTTAATATACGACATATAGGGTCTATTTAAAACAACAGATAATAATTTATCATTCAATCACACAATCAAGCAATTTTAAATCTAACTATTTAAAATTCAAATCGAAACAATTCGATTGAGTGAGAAGTTCTCACCTTGAGTTTCCGATAATAGTTGTAGCATTTTATTTCGAATAAAATTAAACGTGCGTTTAATTTTATCCGAAATTATCACTAGCTCCAAACGACTCCAAACCAGCTCCATTGCGTAGTGTTCGTCCATACGAACCCGACGCAATTTGTTTCGCGCAATTCCGACCTCGTATGAACAAATTATGATGTTACAAAGTTTATACAATTTTAATATAGTTATATAAATCAATTTCTTTTTATTTTTGAACCTTCTCTAATCTAGGCCGTGCATTCCACTTGAACGAGATCAGGACGCACGTTGGTTCCTTCTTCCTCTAGGTATGAACGAGACGTTCGAACCCAACTTAGCCGCCGACTAGGGTTAATCGCCATTCCCCATACGAACGTCGAACGCCCATCAAACCACCACCATACGAAACGCCTCACCCAGAGCTACCACCGGCCACGATAGTATGAAGCTCGGCCTCCATCTTGCGTTGAAAAATACGTGCGAAGTTCGGCCGTTCAACCCCAAATTCACATCGATCCACTCAATGAAAAACGATCGTGACCGTTGAATATAAAGATCACTTGATGCTCTACACTTTTCATGTTGAAAGTTTCTTGAATTAACTTGTGGATTGAAAGGAAAATGAAAAAGAATGAAATCAATTTCTGGCCTTTGAATTTGCAAATGACGGCCAGCCCTAACTAGGGTTTCTTTTGTGAAAATAATGAGGGTAACGGTCCTTCTATAGAAAACCGACGAACACTATTCATCTCCAATTTTTCGAACTCCAAATCTCGCGCGGTGACCGACGTTCTAGGGTTTACCCCACGTTCCGGACACAATGGAATAGGTTTCGGATGCTAATTCGATAATATGTGCGAGTTATGGAAATAAACGATCAAATTCAAATTAAATCGATTAAACCAATCTCTATGCGTTTTGGTTTGCCCCAAACAAACGGTAAATCCTATTGACACGAAACTTAAAACCTTACAAATATTTGACATTACGGATCCGATGAAGCTGGTTTCATTGAAATCCGAGGCTGTTTAAAAAATGGTTATTTTCACTAGTCGATTTAAATATTAAAATATTCAATTTTCACAATTTAACTTTTAATTCAATTTTAAAAGTTCTCAAACATTTTTCTAACTCCAATATGATTTAATATAACTTTATAAATCATTTTTAATCATATTAAACCCAATTTTCAATTATTTACGCAATTTCAAATATTAAATTGTCGATTTAATTATCCAATTAAATCTAAATATTCGAAATAAAAATTATTCGGCTTATAAATTTTACTTGTTCATATTCAAAATCAATTAAATATCTGAATTTCAAACGACAGAAATTCTGAGTCATTACAAATTGTGTAAGTGTAATTACTTTATGGTAAGTAATTAAAGGCTTAATTTCCTAAATATTTAATTAAGTGGTTAATTAATTATGTAATTGTTTTAGAGGTTAATATAATTAATGTGATTAATTAAGAATAATTGATTAATTAAGAATAATTAATTAAAGTTTTAATTTATATCAAATGATTTGTAATTAATAAATCAGGATTGGATAATTAATTCATAAGTAATTAATTTAATTGGAAATAAATTGAATTAATTAGGATTAAACAATTAATTAATCCTGCTTATAAATGTTTATTGAATGCTTGACCTTACTTATGAACGATTGTATTGTATGAGATGCCTTGAATTGATTGTCCTATCTGATCTGTGATATTTTGTTCTATGGATTGAGCTGTGTATTTTGTTCACTTATTTGTGATACACTTGTATATTATCTGTGAACCTATGAATGAACGATAAGCGTTTTAGTTTATACCGCTTATCAACTATATTTCTGTGTTTTGATCTGTGATGATGATGTTGTTGCACTATTGTGTTAAACCCCTGGACCACACCACACACACACAAATATGGATTTCACGAGGAAATCGATTAAGTCACAAATTTTTGAAATGATTTTTAAATAGACAATTTGAATTCAAATGGTTTGGAAATGGAATCGGGTTAAATGTGAAAAGCTTTTGAAACGGAATTTCAAGATAAAATTTATTTTTGAATAACTTGATAAATTTTTGAAATTTAAATAATTTAATTTAAATTTGAATTCAAAATTTGAAATTGAATTCTATGATTTGAAACTAGGGATTAAAGATGTTATACTAGTTATATATAGGTTAAACCATTTTAAATGTATTGATTTGGGAATTTGAATTTAATTCAAGGGCTTTAACTCGTGCAAATATAATTGGATTTTTCTGAAACGAAAACTGTTCGTTTTCAAATAATAAAAACTTTCACATAAGTAATGAACTTCCAATTTGTGTTGAAAGGATTTCAAGTCCAAAATGAAAATGGTCTTCCAAGTTATGAATAAATCGTTGGAAACGGGTTTGAAAGATATTAAATCTTTGACTTAAAGATTGAATGAGTTAATCCAAATTGAAATGGAAATTGATTTGAAAAACTGTGAATGAATCTCCGTGAAATCTGGGTGAACTTTGTGAAATGAATCTTTTTGTTTAAAGATTTGAAATGGTAACTTGTTTAAACCATTTGAAAAGAAAGTTTGGGTTTTAAGTGGTGGCTTAAGTGAAATCCCAATATCCATATGTTTTTAAATATTGTGCTCATTATTCGGTTAACCGGGAGAGGACCTTTGTGTCATATAACCCATTCCGAATAATGATACGACGTTCTGGATAGCATTTGAAGACCGGTGTTGAAGACCGGGTATTTGTGAGAACGATAGGATAACCTATCGATTGTCTCTACACCAGCTGATCTCCGGTTTATAGATTTCCTAAGTGATGGGAAGTCCGATCGGGATTGTGAATACCCGAATTTGCAAGGGCTTCTTCGGAAGTGCCTTCGGTTCTGTTCGAACCCGACGCAGACTTGTATGGATATGTGTCTCACATTACACTTTGAGATGTAAAGCTGGTTTCTATCAAATACTTATCTGTTGCTGGCGGAGAATTTATTCTCTTAGCTTAAAACCCTTCTCTGAGACGTACGAGCTCAGAGGTTATGTAGTTGATGGTTACTAGTGATACATTCCCAATTTGGTAATGTGGCATGATAAGTGATGTTGTGTGTTGATGATCATTTGTTGATCATTTGTGACCGAAGCAAGGCTTTGTGAAAAAGCGTAGCTTTGTGGACGAGACTTCGTCGATCCTCATAACCCGGTAATGGTCGAAACAGGAATCATGCCAGCAAGGTTATTTGAAGGTAGCTCCTTCTGAGGGTATGACCATTTCCTTTTGGATAAAAAGTGATATCATGGTATGGAGCCCGGATATTTACTTATGTTGATTTTTTTTGAAAGTAGGTATCATGGTATGGAGCCCAGATACTTTACTGTGTGGTTGTTGGATTGAGGGCCCTCGGATAAAGGTCGGTAACGACCGTCGGATGGCATACTCATGTCAGTTGTTACCTAGTTACAGAGGTAACCTGGCCTTGTGTAGCAGAGATCCGGTTAGGTTCTCAAGGGCGTCCCTCCAGAGGCATTCCATTTTATTTGGGAAGTTCCTTTGCCTGACCATTTGTTGGAAATCCAAACAAAACAATACGAGCTATGTACGGTTTTTGTTGTAGAACCTGCCATTTAAAATGGTAGCTATAGCTGGCATAATATAATGGTACCTATGCTGGCTAAGATTAATATTATATTTTCGAAAGGTTTTCTGCACTATGTAATAATATTAAATGGTTTTCGCGTATCAAGCATTTTTGACTGTCATAAGGAGAAATCTCCTCCAAATTTGCGCTTGCATTGTGTGTGTGGCGGAAGGCTAGTTTCATTTTCTAAAAGGCATTGTGGATTTGTTTTAAAATATTTTATTGATTGTTTTAAAAATAAAAACTATTTTTGTTACTCATACCAGTCTCATGACTGACTCGGAGTTTATTGTTCCCTTCCTAAACTCTGGGTGTCCACCATTTTCCACACGGGCAGTCTAAAGTTGGGTTTTTCAGATAATAGATGTAGATATCGATTCAGTAGCTTTCAACTTTTTCTTTGGTATTCTTTAGAGACTTTGGATATTGAAGTCTTTGATTAGGACCTGACCTTGCTTAGCTTGGTGAAACTTGATGATGGTTCGAGCTTGTGGTTTGGAGTTTTGGGCTTTGGAGCATTAGATTGGAGTTATCCCTTGGCTATTTGTTTTCCGCTGCTGTTTATGGTATCTGATATTCTTGTATCATATTGTATCAGTGTTGTATCAAAAATTGGATATTGTATTCGTTGGAGTTGTATTTGATATCCATTTCTTTTTCTTCCACCGTGTTGTTTACTTAATTGTGTTATAGCTCCGGCGAACCAGATTTGACGTTTGGATCTGCGGCATTTGAATATGAGTGTCGTATTCAATGCCGATTTTCGAAGGTCGAGTCAGGATTGTTATAATCGGTATCAGAGCTGAGGGTTAACACTTTAGCTCAGGAGTATAGCACATTAAGTAGCTCATTAGAGATAGGGTGAAGTATACCCTAGAATGAGTAATCTCTAAGATATCCGTTCGAATACCTCAGCAAATTCTCTTACTATCCACTGATAGTGAGTGAGTGCAAGAAGAGGACGAGATAGGGGACAGGGGAATACCACTACAAATGGTCAATACGCTGCAACAGTGGAAACAATTTTCTCTATCAATCTCCTTGGATTCGTCTTCCCAATTTCTTTTATTATTGCATGACAGCTCTAGAAAGAAGTTTCAGTGTGATGGTGGCCCTTACGAATGTGTATATAAGTTTCTATTTTGTATTCTCTTCGTTAAATTTCTATCAGCTTTTCGTTTTTACTTCAGTAAATTTGAAATTCTATTTGAAATAAATTGGTAAATTTAATATAAAGTTGAATATGAGGATTTGTATCGATAAAACGATTTCGATTAAACCAAATTTGAAATTTTATTGTAATTTCTTGTGTAGATCGAAGTCCGAAGAGGGACAAGTTGGTATATACTTTGGAGTATTCCGACTTGAGTTTGGAATCCGGATCTAATATTTGAGAATTATAGAAGATTAAATCCATTTATCTATTGTTTAGGTCTTGATATATTCTACGAACGGTTAGTTATCTTTCGAACTAACTAGTGTCCCTGCATATTCTTAGATCTGGTGACCCGAGTATCTTGTGAAAAAATTGTATGAGTTTGTTCTCATATTGTCGATATACTTATTTCGTAATACAAATGCAGAATTGGTATCCAGTTTGATTTGGAAAGATATTTCTCTATCTTTCATCTATCTTTATTATCTCCTTGGCAAATTTTAGGGATGAAATTTCTTAAGGGGGGAATCTGTAACGATCCTAGATTTTAACTAAGTTTAAATCGATAATTAATTTAATTTTTGAATAAAAATTGTGAAATTAATTGGTTAACCGATTTGAGTTTCTCCAAATTCAAATAAAATATGTGTTAACTCATCGAAATTGAAATCTTATTTGTATGTGTAGATTTGAATTTATATATATATATATATATATGTGTGTGTGTGTGGGGGGGGGATCTGGATTTAAATTATAAGTAAATGGTTTAAAAATAATTTGAATTTATAAGTTATATCTATGTAATTCATTTAGTATGTATTTAATTTCAAAACATTCTCTTTTAAATAATATGTATTAATACAAATAAAATATACTACAAAAATAATAAAAAATAAATATATATTGAGAAATACAAGAAAATAAATATTAAGTTAAACAAATAAATAAAATAAATGCACATAGATAAGATTCAAACAACATATTAACTATAGAACTTCATTTCAGATTTAAAAGTAATATGACAAAGCAAAGAAAATATATTCAAGTATGTAAGCTTGCATAAGAAGACAGTTATATATACATTCAAACAAAATTTGATAAGTATGAAGACTAGGAAATAAAAGACAATACTAAAAAGATCTCTAGCACACAAAATAGATTTTATCAGCCTACTCAACAAACAAGGTAAGAAATATACGTTCAAGTATTCCAACATATATATAAATATCTATTAGCTTGCAAATCAAGACAAAGTTTAATTAATGTAGCACACAATAACCTATCCTCGCAGCCACCAAAACAACATTATCAGCTAACAAAAGAAAAAAAATCTGCATATTCATCAGCACAAGAAAAAAATCTCTGGCCATGATTGTACAAACAAAATTATAACACCCTGTAATCTTCTTTTCTATATATCAATCAATTCCTTTCAGTTCGTCCATCCAAACTATGAAAATCTAGGGTAAGTGTTATCTCAAACTTAAACGAAATTCAACTTTAAACAACAATACAAATCAATGAAAACCAGAGATCAAGAGAAGGGATTCAGCTACGAAAAATTCAAGCTCTGTTGTTTCTTTTGAAACAACTGTGAGCAACAGTTTCTTTTAAATTTTAAAAGTATGAACCTGCTGCAAACATATCTGTGAATAAGTATGATTGAATATATGTATGAATGCTTTAAGTATTTTGAAGGATGAATGGTGTGCAGGCTGTTGATGTGTGTTCTCTGTCTCAGATTTTAACACAAGTTTTGCTTCAAAATTCAATTGCTCTTAATCCAAGCTCTGATAAGACTTAAGTTTTGAACATAAAATGATTGTTATTACATAGACTTAAGTTTAAAAATTTGTTTAAGAGAAAAACAATTTGTATTGGTTCTGGAAATATAAAACAATAGAGAAATTTCAAATTTGGTAAATCTCGAATGTAATAATTTGCTACTTCAATCATATAACTAGAATCCTTATTCAAAAATAGGATTTTTACAACAAAAATGGTGATTTTTAGTTGCTTAGGCTAGGAGCAGTTCAGAGTTGAACAAAATTTGTTTTTTTACAATCTTCTGGTGATCTACTTGGATGTGGGGGTCGATCTTCCTTCTGGAGGTGGAGGATTGATTAGGGGTTGTGGAAAAAATAGTTGACGGTGATGGAATTCACCAGGGAAGTTGCGGCAGTGGGTTTTCTTCAGGAACCCTAGTTTTTGCAGTGTTTAATGTATCGATCACCACAGCTGTTTGGGTTGATCGAGTGCAGCGAGTCTTTGGGTGGTGGTAGCTTAGCCGTAGTCGAGGTCATTGCCGGAGTTGCACGAATTCTGATGGTCGAGGCGGCAAGATCGAAACGTTGACAGGTTTGAGGAGGTAATGGCTCTTGTTGTTTCCAGATTAGGATTTAACTCGAATTCAATTTCGATCGAGTTGGAAGAAATCTGAAGTTTGAGTTTGGGTTCGGGAATGCCAGTCGACGTGGGAAGATCATCATCGATGATCGAAATCGACCAAGGCTTCCGTGCATGTGCACGGTGGTTGATCTGAAAATTTGGTAGTTTGGGACGAAGCAGGATGGACTCGGGAGTAACTCGAGTGATTTACTCGAAGCAATAGGGTTTGAATTCGAAGTAAAAATATTTTTTACCTCGGGTTGTTTTTGTTTTGCTACAGGTTTTAGCAAACCTTACAGAAAATTTGAATTCAAAGCAAATTTAAATAGAATTTAAATTGTGAGATAGTTTTAAAAATAAGTTTAAATCTAGATGAAGTTAAATTCAAGATGGTTTTGAAATCTTAAAGTTTTAAAAATATTTAAAAGAGGGTTTCAGCCTGATAGTTTCTGGATTTTAAAATTTAATGTAAAATCTGAAAACAGAATTTAAACAGAGTTTAAATTCAAAAGTTAAGTTTACTTTCAAATAAACTTTTGAATCTTAAGCTTTTAAAATGAATATGCGATTTCAAATCAAGAATTTAAAATTAAGTTTAAAATCAAGGTTTTAAAAGTAAGTTTTAAATTAAAGTTTAAAGCCAAGGTTAAATCGAATGTTTAGATATGGATTCAAGTTTCTTGAATTCAAAACTGTGATTTAAATCAGTTTTTAAATTTGAATGTTTTAAACAAGTTTAAACCAAATAGCGTTTTGAAGTAATTTGTTTTCAAATAAATATTTGAAAAGGATTTTTGAATGAAAAGTTAAATAATTTGTTTTAACTTCAATTTACAAGTTAAAAATGTAATGTATTTTAAAGCTTAAACTTTAAATAAAAATTTAAGTAATTTAGTTAGAACTTTTCTTATATAGGTTTATAAGTTGATATTTAAATTTAGTTAACGAGTAAATATATAATGATTTTGAATCTTAAATTCAAAATGAAATTTGAATCTAAATTTAGAAGTGTAATGTTTTAAATACACTTTAATATTAATGAAGTCATTAATAAAGAAATGGATTACCTTAGAGATAATTAAGGTATTAAAATTATTTAATGAATAAGATAAATAAGGAATGACTTATTTATTTAATTTATAAATTAATGATTTAGATTAATTTATAATTAGAAATTAATTAACAAAGTAATTAAAGAATTATTATTAGTTAATGAAGGTCATTAACTAAGGTTATTTAAATAATTAATTAATGTGACTTATTTTAACAATTAATTAGATTAATTAATTAATGATAATTATTTATGAAATTGTGTAAGTGTAATTACTTTATGGTAAGTAATTAAAGGTTTAATTTCTTAAAATAATTAATTAAGGGGTTAATTAATTATGTAATTGGTTTAGAGGTTAATTTAATTAATGTGATTAATTAAGAATAATTGATTAATTAAGAATAATTAATTAAAGCTTTAATTTATATCAAATGATTTCTAATTAATAAATCAGGATTGGATAATTAATTCATAAGTAATTAATTTAATTGGAAATAAATTGAATTAATTAGGATTAAACAATTAATTAATCCTGCTTATAAATGTTTATTGAATGCTTGACCTTACTTATGAATGATTGTATTGTATGAGATGCCTTGAATTGATTGTCCTATGTGATCTGTGATATTTTGTTCTGTGGATTGAGCTGTGTATTTTGTTCACTTTTTGTGATACACTTGTATATTATCTGTGAACCTATGAATGAACGATAAGCTTTTGGTTTGTACCGCTTATCAACTATATTTCTGTGTTTTGATCTGTGATGATGATGTTGTTGCACTATTGTGTTAAACCCCTGGACCACACCATACACACACAAATATGGATTTCACGAGGAAATCGATTAAGTCACAAATTTTTGAAATGATTTTTAAATAGACAATTTGAGTTCAAATGGTTTGGAAATGGAATCGGGTTAAATGTGAAAAGCTTTTGAAATGGAATTTCAAGATAAAATTTATTTTTGAATAACTTGATAAATTTTTGAAATTTAAATAATTTAATTTAAATTTGAATTCAAAATTTGAAATTGAATTCTATGATTTGAAACTAGGGATTAAAGATGTTATACTATTTATATATAGGTTAAACCATTTTAAATGTATTGATTTGGGAATTTGAATTTAATTCAAGGGCTTTAACTCGTGCAAATATAATTGGATTTTTCTGAAATGAAAACTGTTCGTTTTCAAATAATAAAAACTTTCACATAAGTTGTTACCTAGTTACAGAGGTAACCCGGCCTTGTGTAGCAGAGATCCGATTAGGCTCTCAGGGGCGTCCCTTTAGAGGCATTCCATTTTATTTGGGAAGTTCCTTTGCCTGACCATTTGTTGGAAATCCAAACAAAACAATACGAGCTCTGTACGGTTTTAGTTGTAGAACCTGCCATTTAAAATGGTAGCTATTGCTGGCATAATATAATACCTATGCTGGCTAAGATTAGTATTATATTTTCGAAAGGTTTTCTGCACTATGCACTAATAATAATATTAAATGGTTTCGCGTATCAAGCATTTTTGACTGTCATAAGGAGAAATCTCCTATAAGTTTGCGCTTACATTGTGTGTGTGGCGGGAGGCCCTGTGGTAGTTTCATTTTCTAAAAGGCATTGCGGATTTGTTCTAAAATCTTTTGTTGATTGTTTTAAAAATAAAAACTTTTTTTATTACTCACACCAGTCCCATGACTGACTCGGAGTTTATCGTTCCCTTCCTAAACTCTGGGTGCCCACCATTTTCCACACGGGCAGTCTAGAGTTGGGTTTTTCAGATAGTAGATGTAGATATCGATTCAGTAGCTTTCAGCTTTTTCTTTGGTATTCTTTGGAGACTTTGGATATGTAAGTCTTTGATTAGGACCTGACCTTGCTTAGCTTGGTGAAACTTGATGATGGTTCTAGCTTGTGGTTTGGAGTTTTGGGCTTTGGAGCATTAGATTGGAGTTATCCCTTGGCTATTTGTTTTCCGCTGCTGTTTATGGTATCTGATATTCTTGTATCATATTGTATCAGTATTGTATCAAAAATTGGATATTGTATTCGTTGGAATTGTATTTGATATCCATTCCTTTTTCTTCTGCTGTGTTGTTTACTTAATTGTGTTGTAATCTCCGGCGAACCAGATTTGACGTTTGGATCTGCGGCATTTGAATACGAGTGTCGTATTCGATGTCGATTTTCGAAGGTCGAGTCAGGATCGTTATAATATAGCTTCATTTTATTAATTCCTTCCATACCTATTTCGTTTGTTTCCCTTTCTTCTTTTTTTCATATCATATCTCCTTCTTTTCCCTATAACATCATTATTTTTCAAACATCAGGGCCTCTATTTTTTTCCTCGAAGTCTCAATGTCAACATAACTTTATACCTCCACTTAGTTACTTCCAATTCATTTTTACTAAAGATATGTTCAAAAAAAGTGTGAGCGTCCCTCAACCACATCCGTACCTTTTCTCATCACCTTGCCTTCTTTTGCAAGAACCTTTAAATAAAATTGAACAATGAGAATTAGCTTTCATGGTTTTGGCTTTCTACTTCATGCCTTTGTTTTGGGTACATCAAATTTGAAAATGTGAGTTATTAAAGTTTCTTATTTTAATAATTAAATGTGTACATATTTTTCAATATATCCTTATAACCTGAATATCTTCACATATGAGCTCCGATACATGCGTAGTTTCTTCCGTTGGACTCGTATTGGAATTCCCGACGACATGAAATATGTTTGGCTTAGTTTGGAGACTGTTGGAAAGGCATCTTTGTTTGGATTTTTGCGTTCTAAATATCAAAGGTGAGTGTTTTGACTGACTCATGGATACTAAATTGCCTTATATTATTAAATTACATTTATGATGTGGTTAGAAATTTATCAATTGTTGTTTGGTATTTTTAGATTTCATTTAAGTTAAATTTTAATTTATATTGAATTGAATTATCATTTAATTAATATTGAACATAAATTGTTAGTTAAAGACCTAATAATGATAATCAATTGATTATTGTGATTTATTGGCTAATTTGGATATTGAATTGTGATGGATGTTACTGGTTGACGTTTTGGATGATTGGATGTTTATTTATGTATACATCTCTGTTATCACTATGGATTGAAATGATAACCTAAGCGGTTTCCATTAGGTTGGAAATTTTGATTTTGGATACTAGTTAAAATGACATATACCCATATAATTTCTTGAATTTGGACTATTTATTGGAGTTTAAGTTTTAAATTTAAACTTCAGATTTATTTTAATTAAAAATATTAAGATTGGTATTTCAAATTATTTGAAATCCTTTAAATAATTATATCTACGTTGTACACTTGATAGGAGATGAAAATCCCATAACATCTCTGAAGCCATTATAGTAATTTTTATATTTTGCTTATTTTGATTTGACTTACATAAGATCTTTTAGTCCTGACTCGAATGTTTTGTCTTTTCATTACGCTTGGGTCAGTCTGAGCATTTTAGTGTATTGAGGACCATTTTATTTTTTAGAGGATGAAGATGAAGATTCAGTATCTTATTTCTATTTATTATTATTATTCCACTGCTTCATGTGTTCTACTGCATTATTTGTTTATTTTCTGATGTACGTATAACTCTGATTTGAATAGTAAGGGTGTAATCAAACATCATTTGTAAAACAGCTTCATGAACTGTTTATATGGTTATTATATTTTTTCATTCCGCTGCGAGATCCTGTGTTTTGTTTTTCCTTCTTTTCTATTATTTTTTTATTTTCCCCATTAACAATCCTCCCTTTTGAATGGTTTGAATTAGACACGTGTGATTTATTGTCGATTTAAACCATTCAAAAAGGTGGGTCGTTACAGTTGGTATCAGAGCTTTGGTTTAGACATACCTTAGCCTGTAGGGGTTAACTCATTAGAGATAGGTAGTAATACCCTAGAATGAGTTATCTAAGGGTTTATGCGTGAGCGCGTATTTGCTGGTGTTATAAAAATATTTCAGATAAGTTTGAAATGAAATTATTTTTCCTAATATTATATGATATATATATATATATATAAAGGAATAAATTTTATATCTAATATAGTTATTTGTAATGTGTTTGATTTATGAAATGGTAATATTTAGTTATTATCATTTATTATTGATTAGTTGAGTTTTTGTTAGTTTATAAGCATCGGCTAATTATTATTGATTGAATTAATGGACTAAGCACTATTTTAACAATGGTGAATTAAAGAGAATAAAAGGAATAATCAGGATATTTGTTTATGAAATTGAAATGTTGTTGTGAATTTTGTTGTCTGTTGACTGGTAGTTTCAACTATTGAAATAAAATGGAATATCTAGATATTATGGATAGTCGAAACTACTAGATTAATAGGAAGTTTTGTTGAATTACGTAGTTGAATTTGGTAACCTTAAATTGAAAGCAAGTGAAACAAGGTTAAATTTGTTATATCTATGTCTAATAAATGAATAAATTTTTGTACACATTCTTGGCATGTAATATGATAATATACAAGAGTGAACTTTAAGCCTTGGGATGTTTAAATTGAAATTGTGATTAAGGAAATGTTGTAAATGATATTAAATTGGAAAAATATGTTTATAAACTTAATCAACATTTATGAAATGTGTCATAAATAAATTGAAAGGTAAATGTAACGACCCAGAATTTTTATTAATTAAAATTTTAATATTTAATTAATTTTAAATATCAATAAGTGAAATTTATAAGTCGAATAAATTTTATTTCGAATAATTGGATTTAATTGGATAATTAAATCGATAATTTAATATGTGAAAATACAGAAATAATTTAAAATTGGGTTAAATATGATTGAAAATGATTTGGGAAATTTATTATATCAGATTGGAGTTAGAATGATGTTATAAAACTTTTAAAATCGAATTAAGAGTTTATTTGTGAAAATTGAATATTTTAATATTTAATCGACTAGTGAAATTAGCCAATTTTCGAACAGTCTCAGAATTGGACGAGACCAGTTCCATTGGATCCGTAATAGTTTGTTATTACCGGATTTCAATTTTCGTAGCAAACGGAGTTATCGTTTGATCGTGGCAGCTTGAAACGCATCGAAATTGTTTTTAATATTAATTTGGCGAGTTAAAATAGTCATTTTTCAAAAAGTCTTGGATTTCGACGAAACCAGCTTCATCGGATCCGTAATGTGATATTATTGTAAGGTTTCAAATTTCGTGTCAATCGGATTTACCGTTTGTCCGGTGCAAGCCAAAACGCCTGGAAAATTGTTTAATCGGTTTAATTTTAAATTGAACGTTTATTGCCATAACTCGCACAGATGATCGAATTAGCTTCCGAAACCGGTTCCATTGTGTCCGGAACACGGGATAAAGCCCAGAAACGCCAGTTACGGCGCGTAAATCGGATTACGGAAAACTCAGATGAATAGTGTTCAAAAATTTCCTATAAATAGACCTTAAATTCACAAAAATAAGAAAATTTACAAAACCCTAATTCCAATTTGCTTAGCCGCCGGCTATGAAACCAAAGGCCAGAAACGCGCGAGCTTCCCCCTCGATTATCTCATAATCCATCCCCTTTCACCAGAAACTTCCAACTGGGAAGTCGTAGAGGACGACGAGGCGAACCTATCCAACGGTCAAGATCGTCATCGGAGCATCGTGGTCGCCAGAATCTGGCCATGAAGTACCCACGTTCACGCGCAAATTGAGGGTGTTGGGGGAGGCCGAGCTCGTCACGGTTGCTGGCGTGGGGAGCTTGCGTGGAGGGCTACGAGATGGAGGTTCTTGATCAAGCTAAACGTGATGGAATTTGGTGCGTGTGTTAGGGTTTCTAGGCGTGCAAATGGGTTCGTGTTTCCTGTAGGGGGTAGAACGCGTGAACGAGAGAGAGATGAAGCAGGGAGCAACCTGATGATGGAGTTGGGAAAATCAACGGTTGTGATGAAGTGGGTTTGAAAATTATAAAAGATATTGTAATTTAAATATATTATAAATCGTGCAATCTTTAAAATATCATATCTTGTTCATACGAGGTCGGAATTCGGCGAAACTTTTTGCGTTGGAATTGTATGGACGAGCACTACGTTATGGAGTTGGATTGGAGTCGTTTGGAGTTAGCGAAAATTTTGGGTAAAATTAAACGCGCGTTTAATTTTATTCGAAATAAATCGCTAAAACGAAATTGAAATCAAGGTGAGAACTTCTCACTCAATCGAATCGGTTTCGATTTTTATTTTAAATAGTTAAATTTAAAATTCTTGAATGTATGTTTGAAAGATGATTGTTATCTATTGATTGTTAAAATAGACATTATGCGCCGTTAGTAAGCGGATGTTATTTATTAAAAACATATACCGCGAATATTTCATAAACAGTGAAATTGGTATTATATATAATAGCAATATATATATTGGCATATGTATATATTGCAATTGTTGATTTCCCGCATTATATAGCGGATGAGACCCTATTGCGTCGTCTATTAAGCGGATAATATTTTATAAATCCCATATACCGCGATAATTCCGTACTGGAACGGAATTGGTATTGTGCTAATGTTTGTGGATGCAGGGAAACAGGTTGGAGGGATCCAACTGGATTCCTCAACTGTATTGATTTATTTACAGATATTTTGATATTTGTTGATTATCATATCGATGTATGATATTTGGATGTCGTGATTGACTATTTGGTGCTGTTGCATCATCAGATCTATTTTTGAAGTTTTAAAATAATGATTTTTGGTTTTTAAAGGAATTTTTAAAGTGATTTTTGAAAGTATACGTTTTATTAAAATTTTGAATTGATTTATTTTAAATAAATTAACGTTATAAGTTTAATGTTATAAAACTTATAATTTTTGTAAAATATAACCAAATGAAGATTTTTGAAATAAATAGTGATAATTTATAAAATGGTTTAATTGGGAATTTTGAATTATTATAAACGGTTTATATAAAAGATTTATAAAATTTATATTTATAAATTAAAAATACTGGAATTATAAAACGAGTTTTTATATGTAATAAAGTGAAATAAAAAATGGATTTCATAAGTGAATTGAGATTTATAAATTTATGAAATATGAATATATAAAATGGATAGATTTTGTAAAATATAAGATTTATAAGTAATCAACTTATAAATCGGATTTTGGCATTTAAAATGAGATATAAAAAGGATTTTTATAAATAGAAGTTTATAAAAATATAAATGGAGTTTATAAACGTTGTTTATAAATCCGAAATCAATTGAATTTGATAAGTTGGATATAGGAATATATGAAAGGAATTATATTCACGATTTTGGACAGTGAATATATTATTAAATGAAATGGATATGTTTTTGGGGAAGGAACATTATGAAATGAAGTTAATGATTTTAAAGACGTTTTAAAATGCATTAAGTATCGAATACATAGATTTCAACATTCATTGTTGAAATAGACGTTTTCGAGAAATAGAAGGAAATGGTGGACTATAACACTGTTGTTATAGTAAATGGTTTCCGAAAGGAAATGTTTTGTATAGTATTGGGATTTACATATCTATTTAAACTTTGAATCCCTATACTAGTGATTTTGGGTCGTCGTAACGATGTTTTACGTAACATTCGTTTTGGCCCAAATAAATATGTTTAAACGAATGATTTCCTTAAAGAATGAAATATATACTTAATTTCGATTTAAGTATATTGAATATTTTCCAAGTGTTGAAAATAAATAGATTTGTGATGTACTTATTATTAAATAAGTATGGAAATATTTTTCCAATGTGAAATGAACGTTTTAGAATTTATCCTTGTAAGATAAATTGAAAGTGAATATTGAAAATCGATTGAAAATCGTACATTATAGATATTTTGGGATTATAAATTCACTATTATAAATGAAAAGGGAAATTTGTTTAAAAATAAACATTGATTTATTTTTGAACTGGGGGAATAAATTTACGAATTTGGAACGTAAATATAAAGTAAATCATTAAGGATTTATTTAATTGGTTTAAATGAACCAAGTTGAAATGAAAGAAATTCCGCGTAAGGAAAATGATTGAAATTTGTTTTCAGAAGTGATAAAGGTGAAAAGTGATTTGAAAATTTGTTTTCAAATGGTTGAAGTGTGGAAAATATATATCTAGAAAAGATATTTTGGAAAGTAAATAATTTGGGAAATTATTTGGATTTGGTGATGTTGAACACGCCTATTGATAGTTAAATATCCGACTATCAATATTTATCATTAAATAGGTATTTATTGAGATTTGTTTGAATTTGAATGACACACTTATTTTTGAATAAGCGCTCACTATTCGGGTTATCCGGGAAAGGACCTTGGGGTCGTATAACCCATTCCGAGTATGTGATACGTCGTTATGGATTGCATTTGATGACCGGTGTTGAAGACCGGATGTTCGTGAAAACGGAAGGATTATTGTTGAGTTACTCTACATCGGCTGATCTCCGATATAGAGGTTTTATCACCCTTAGTGACGCGAAGTCCGGTCGTGATTAGTGAATATTCAGATGCAAGGACTTCTTTGGAAGTGCCTTTGGTTCTGTTCGAGCCCGGAACAGACTTGTATAGATTGTATGTCTGACATTACAAATTGAGATATAAAGCTGATTTCATTCAAATATATTTCTGTTGGTGGCGGAGAATTTATTCTCTTAGCTTAACACCCTTCTCTGAGACGTACGAGCTCAGAGGTTATATAGTTGAAGGCTATTAGTGATATACTCCCAATTTGGTAGTGTGGCATGCTGAGTGTTGCTGTGAAATGATCATTTCTATGATCATTTGTGATAGGATCATTTGTTTGATCATTTATCTTGGTGATCATTTCTATGATCACTTGTTGACCTAAAGCATGGCTTTTGTATAAAGTGTGGCTTTGTGGACGAGACTTCGTCCGACCTCACACCCCGGAAATGGTCAAAACAGGAAGGATGCGGCAAGGTTATTAGGGGGTAGCGCCCCTTTAGTGTATGTCATTCCTTCTGGATAGAGGTGGTATCATGGTATGGAGCCCAGATACTTTACCTATGTTGTTGCTGCAAATTTTGTGGTTGTTGGAAATCGAGGATCCTCGGATAGATCAGTTACGATCGGGGGATGACATATTCGTGTCAGTAGTTACCCTGTTAGGGGTAACCCGACCTTGTGTTGGCAGAGATCCGGTTTGGTTCTCGGGACGTCATTCCAGAGGCGTTTCCATGTGGCAATGGGAAGTTCCTTGGCCTGACCATTTGTTGGAAATCCAAAGAAACAATACGAGACTTGTACGGTTTTAGTTGTAGAACCTGCCATGGAATGTGGCGGTAACCTGCTATTGAACATGGTAGTTATAGTAGGCATACGATAATGGTCGTATGTTGGCTAAGATTTATATCTTTACTTTCGAAATAATTTTTCTACACTATGCACTAGTAATAATATCAAATGTTTCTTTTTAATGCGTATCAAGCATCTTTGACTATCATAAGGAGAAATCTCCTCCGATTCTGCGTTTGCATTGTGTGAGTGTGCGGGAGGCCTTATGGTAGTCTCATTTTTAAAAGAATTGCGAATTGACTTTAAAAATATTCCTCTATTTTGATTTTAAAGAAAAATAAACTGTTTTAGTTCTCACACCAGTCACATGTAACAACCCTGTATTTTGTAATTATTTTATTGTATATTTTAATTATTTTTAATGTAAGATTTTGATTTAAAAACTTATTTTTCTTATTTGAAATGATTAAATTTATTACTTCAATATAATCTTGATTTTTTTATGAGTTATAATTCCAAACTTGTGTAAGTTGAATATTTGCCTGAAATGCTGATTTTGGTCAAAATAGTCAAACTGTGACTTTCAACTTAAAATTTTAAAAGTTTAAAATTTAATTTTTACATAAAATTCTAACAACACCACTTTTCGTTTCGTTGAATTTGGATGTAAATTGTGAAAGTTATACCCTTTACAATATTGTGCATATATAGGGTTATTTAACAATGACTATTTTAAATTGAATAAATTACTTCTTCTTTGTTATATTTTATTTTAATATGTAATAATATGTTTTATTATGTATATTTTGACTTTTAAATATTTTTAAATGATAATAGAATTTTTCCAAAATTTACTGTATTTATTTCCTATTTTTTTAAAGGCTGTTTTATAATTTTCTGCTATTTTCTTCATATAAATTTTACTTAATTTTTTTTTTGTGAATGCATTTTATTTTATTTGTTATAAATATTTTTACAAGTCCATGAAGATTTTCTAAAGTTCATTTGAAATTATTTCTAACTTTTAAAGCCTAGTCTGCAATTTTAAACCATTTTCTTAATTTAATTATATATAATTAAAATTTATTGATTTATTTTATACATTCACTTTTATTGCTGTGTTTTACTTTATTTTATTCATTTTACATGTATTTAAATTTAAGAATTTTTTTCCAAAGTGTATTGAAGTTATTTCTAATTCCTAAGTCTAGTTTTCATTTTTCTGTGCCATTTTTCTTATTTTAATCATATCTAATTAATAATTAATTATTAATATTTTATTTATCTGTTATATTTTTGAATTCTAACTGAAATTTATAAGTGTTTTCAGTTATTTAAGATGTATATGAATATATATAGGAAGTTTAAAAGGTTTGAAAGCAAAGAAACGTAAAACCGTTTTAACGTTTCTTCTTCCGTTTCTTTTCCAATTAATAGATTTAATTTCCTTTGACCGTTCCTTTCTTTATTGTAGCTGTGCATTTCTTACGTCATTTTCACGTGAAAACATTCCTCTCCACTTCATTTTTCACGACTAGAAAGGTTTGGTAATGGCTCCTCTTTTCCTCTTCATTTTGCTCTTCTTTTTCCATTGTTTTCTTATATTTTGTCTTGTTTTCTCATGTGTATTGCTTGGCCTCTCCTCCATAGCCACGGCCACCACCTCTGACCTGACCTCCACCCTCTGCCACATCACCCACCACCCTCTGGAAATCAGACCATGACCAAGCCGTGCCCATCCATTGAAGCTAGCACCACAAAACTTCCACAAACTCCTTAAAACATTGCCTAGACCACACATATCATCACCTACCCTCCATATCTTGCTTTGGCCGCCCCTTAGCCACCACCACCAGCCACTCCACCACCTTTGGCCGCTGCTCCAACTACTGCCAAACCTGTACAAGCATGGCCAAGCCACCACATGCCCATGGCCGAGCCAAGAATGTCACAAAAACTCAACTTATTTAACCTTGACCCTATATATGCTTTATGTTGCACCACTACACCTTCATCTCCACTTGTTGCCTTGCCTATATGATGTTAAACCTGACCTATATGATGTCATACCTGAGCCAAAGCATCATCATAGCCAAGCATAAGTGTCCCTTAGGCCAAGCATTGAAGTGGTTGAAGCAAGGTCCAATCTATCTTGTTCATTTTGCTTTGTATTTCAAAAATGTTTCAATGTTATTTTATGTTGAATGTTTATATATTGTCTTGTTTGTTTTGTTTTGGGTTGTTGATACAAAATCATATCTTGGCTATCTTTCAACTCAAATCAAAAGTCGTGCAATTGTGCTTGTCGTGCCTTTGGAGTCGTGCTTGTATGTTGTTTTGGTTTCTAGCTTTGAAAAGGTGAGTCTTTCTCACTCTGACATTTATACTTATGAAAAGTGAATTGATGACAAGTGTTTAGTAATATAAAATATTTATGCAAATTAATGATGATCATATGATATGCTATGCCATGTTATTACCATGTTATTACCATGTTTAAACTGTTAATTTTCACTGGACATCTCATATATGACTGTATATTGTGATATTGACCTTGTTTATATTATTTCTGTATATGATCACACTGCAAGTTCCCTGTTAGAAAAAAATTGTTATGGGCTGAAATGATAGGCCTGAATGGTTTTAAATTATTCATTTTGACTTGGGATTGCGGGTTAAATGATAAAACCCGTATTTTTCTTTGTAAATTACGGGTTGAAATGATATATTACCCGTATCACTTTACCTAGCGTAGAAAATTTTATACAGGCCCGTAGTTAAAATATGTTTTCTAAAATTTTTAAATATTTTAGAAATTTAATTATTATAATATTTTGATTTTTATTTTAATAATAAAGGATTTTTGTAAAATATTATTGATTTTCTGAATAATTGTAAGTGACATGAATTAATGAAAAAGTTAGAAATTTTGAGCGTAAGTTATTTTGGAAATTTTGATTTAATTTTAATTGGAAATTTAATTGAGTATGAAATTATGACAAATGTATGATAATTTGAATTTAAAATGATTTTTATCATATTTATGATTTTTAATAAAGTTCAAATGTGAAATGAATAAATATTTTAAGTTGAAACTTTGAAATATAACTAGGATTGGAAATTTATGAAATTGACGTAAAAGTGAACTTTTAGTTAAGCAAATAAAAATAAAACTAAGTTATATTTGAGAATTTGAAAAGTGTTAAGTTGAAATTTAATGTAATGGATTTTAAAATTGAACATTGCATTTTAATAAGTGGATTATTATTAAATCTTGATTTTTGAATGGAAATTTAACTTTATAAAATCATGAACTTGAGGAAAATTAAATGATGTTTATAAATGTGAAAATGTATGATTTTATAAGTTAAAAATATTTTTAATAAAAATATAATTGGTTGAGAAATTTTATTGAATATTTGAAGTTAATTGACTGTATTTTTGAAATGCTATTAATTACAATGTAAATGATATTACAGCATTTGTAAACGTTGTAGTTGATGATAATGAACTAAAAAGCTAAATTGAATTAAAGCTATTATAGCAATTTTTGTAAGTGCTATAATCTTTGAATTTAACTAAGTTATTCGAAATTTAAGTAAACCTATTATAACATTTTAAAATGCTGTCCTTTGTTAAATTGAACTGTTTTGAATGTAACTTTCCGTAGAAGTTTTCTGAATGATGCGAAAAGTGAATTTTCACGGTTTTTGATAAACTTAAGTGAATAAATAGACTTTGGAACTTGAAATTTTTGGAACTTTAATAATTTAATTATTAAGCATAATAACTTCATTGAAATGAAAGAAAAAGGAATTTTTGGAATATAAACTGTTTTAAAATATGAATTGAAATGGTATTTTAGATTGAATAAAATGAATAATGATTTGAAATGAATGAAGTTTTGAAAAGATACGATATTTTGATATATTAAAATGATTTGAAAATGAAGTTTTGAAAGGATATGATATTTTGATATATTAAAATGATTTGAAACGAAGTTTTGAAAGATATGATATTTTTGATATTAAATGATTTGAAAAACGGAGTTTGAAAGATAGGACATTTTGATATTAACATGATTTAAAAAGAAGTTCTGAAAAGATATGATATTTTGGAACTGAAAGGTAGTGTTGAAAGGGTATGAAAATTTAATATATTGAAATGGTTAGAAATGACTTGATATTTATTTTGATAAATATTTGAATTGAAAGATATTTTACGATGATATATTGAAATGGTTTTGGAAATGATTTAATCTTTATTTTGATAAAGATTTGGATTGAAAAGGATATTTTATTTTGAAGTATAAAATATTGTTTTAAAGTTATAACTACGGGTTATAATAACGATTGGTTGTTAAAGAGACCGGGATCGGATATTGTCTTATAGCCGGCCAATACCGAAAACCACTTTAACAACTGTGTACGCGGTGGAGATTCCAGAATGAAGTAGGATGGTGGCGACGTTCTTGAGATATATTACGTGGACCCAACTCCCGTGAGTTGGCATATATGACTAAAACAGGAGCTATACCGGGCTACACAAAGGGTCGCACCCTTTCATCGAGCATGCTCCATCGGAAACTATTCTATTACTGTTGTGATTCGATTCGGTGGCGCCATTTTGATTCGGGGGTATTGTTCGAGGTAGGCGGAAGCTGCTGGCTTGCCGTCACCACGGGTTCGGGAGTGCAAACGGTGTATCCACCATGGCATTGCCTCGCGTGCCGTGTCATATCCTTATATCGAGCCCACTACGATTTTGGTTTTAAAGATCCGACCGCGTTAAGGTTCACCATCCCCTTAACGCTATTTTCTATATGATTATACTTTACTGATTAGACACTACCGTGTATAGCGTATATTACTACATAGTAAATAGTTTAACGGATCCTTAGAGGATGGGCGATCCCAAGTATCCTTTAAGTTACTGATGCATTTTGTTACTGTTCACTGGAGTTGTTTTACAGTTTATAAGTATTTATGTCCTGACTCGAGTGTTTTGTGTTTTGCTTTACGCTCGTGTCAGATTGATTGAGTTAGCATTCAAGATTCACCTTCGGAGTTGGAGCTTTCCTTGAAGATCCAGCCTTCTATTTTGTTTTAGTATCCAGTGTTTCAGTGATGTATCTTGTTACTCTTCTGTTGTATCTCATTTAACTCTGAAGTATCTTATATTTTTTTTAGTAGCTTCATGAACTACTATCTCTTTTACTTCCGCTGCATTGTTATATACTCTATTCCAGCGTGCAGTTCTAGGCCGAACGGCCATGCTTCTAGCTCGATTTCTGGCCACCACGTCACTCCAAATCACATCTCCACCGTTGACATCCAAGATCTCGTCGAGCCTAACACCTTTCTAGTTGGAAGATTTCGATATTAATGAACGGATTTGGAGATTTGAGGGGAAGATGGTTGGCAATTTTCGTCCCTTGGTTCTGTATATGGCGGCTAGGGTTTCATAACCTAATATTTTTTTTTATTTATGAAGGCAATGGTCTCCTTTTATAGAAAATCGAACGTAAACACTATTCATTTCGAAAATTTCGAACTCCGATTTACGCGCCGTAACCAGCGTTTCTAGGGTTTACCCCGCGTTTCGGACACAATGGAACAGGTTTCGAAAGCTAATTCGGACATCTGTGCGAGTTATGGATACAAACGTTCAATTTAAATTAAACCAATTTAAACGATTTTCTATGCGTTTTAATTTGTACCGGACAAACGGTAAATCCGATTGACACGAAATTTGAAACCTTACAATAATATCGCATTACGGATCCGATGAGACTTGTTTCGTCGAAATCCGAGACTTTTTGAAAAATGACTATTTTAACTCGCCAAATTAAAATTAAAAATAATTCGATGCGTTTCAAGCTGCCACGCTCAAACGATAACTCCGATTGACACGAAATTTGAAATGCGGTAATAACTAACTATTACGGATCCAATGGAACTGGTTTCGTTCAATTCTGAGACTGTTCAAAAATTGACTATTTTACAGTCGATTATTAAATATTAAAATATTCAATTTTCACAAATAAACTTTTAATTCGATTTTAAAAGTTCTAAAATATCGTTCTAACTCCCATATGATAAAATAAAATTTTACAAATCATTTTCAATCATATTTAACTCGATTTTCAATTATTTTCATAATTTAACATATTAAATTATCGATTTAATAATCCAATTAAATCCAATAATTCAAATAAAAATTCATTTGACTTATGAATTCACTTATTAATATTTAAAATTAATTAATAAAAATTCTGGGTCGTTACAATCTTCCCCCCTTAAAAGAATTTCGTCCTCGAAATTATTAAGTAAGAAAAGTTACAGAATCTATTAACTTTCCATAAATCCATAGTTAAATTTCTTATAATAACTTACTAAGTTTTCAAATCATACTTAGTTATCTTTTCAAAAACAACTACTATTGTTTAACTTTCAATTTCAAATCAAAGTTAAAGTTTTCAAAAATTTTCAAATTCTTTCAAATTTTTCTAACGCCTTATATTTTCGGAAAAATTCGCCATAGTCTCCTTTGCGCGGCTCGATCCGAAAAAAAAATGACAGTATATATATCACAAATATACATCTCATCAAGTAATGAGGCATCCCGCAGGGAAAAAGTATAAAAGTACGGTATGTAATCCGAGATATGTACCTTATATTTTATTAGCAAGCATATACGGCTAATATAGCGCGAAAGCGAGCTCCAAATGCGAAGCAAACACGATCCGCACCTACTAATCACTCAACAAACAACATGAGAACATGCATATAGATAATAGTATCAATATACATCATATAGCAACATAATAACTATATATGTCAACATAGAAATTGAAATAAAAGCAACAAATGCAAACATCAACCAACTATCATCCAACTAATTCATAACCAATGTATATTCATTTATATTCTCATTAATATTCAATGAAATAGGTTTTCAATTTAATTCATATTTGATTCATTAACAGTGGATGTTTACTAACATTCATTTTCAATTAGTTTATGTTCACTAATTCATCTTCAAGTTGGTTCACTTCCAATTCAAATTCAATTCTATTTAAGTTTCACTTAACTTCCAATTGAATTTCAATTACTTTAGCTTTCAATTTCATTAATTCTTAATGAATTATATACAATCAACTAACAATCATATAACAACCAATGTTTATTCAACATAACCAAATTATTTCACTTTACATTCATTTTGGTTCAACCCATTTAATTCCATTTGGTTTAACATAACTTAAATTCCCACTTATAAATCCAATTCAGCTTCCAAATTCTAAAGTAAATTTTCCATTTAACTTTAAATTCACTTTTACTTACAACTCATATTCATAAATATATTCATATAGTTTCACTTCTCATATATATATATATATATATAAGTTTACTTCACAATTGTAAATTACTTTAATTATAATTCAATTCTTATAATTATTTTGCTTATAAAATTATTCTTTTATTTAGATTATTCAAACAACTAACAATCTACTTATATACACTTTAATAATACTGAAAAATTATTTTCTTTATATATAAAATATAATCAAGGTAAAATTATTTCATTTGCCCATTTTTAAAACAATATTGTGTCGAATTGTTCTATTCAAGTGTTTAGAAACCCCTTCGGCATAGTTGTCGAGACCACGCTGACGAAAGTTCATATACCACTCAATAAACCAATGATCACAATATAAAACAATTTATATTCACTAGCAAATACGCTCTCATAGCTATTATTACACTCAAACTCATTCTAGAGTACTACTGACTCTATCTCTAATGAGTAATACCCAACAGAACCATGGTTGTCGCTTAACCATAAGCTCTGATACCAAATGTAACGTTTCGAAAATTTTCGACTTTCGAAAATTCAACATCGATACTCACTTTATCGACTGCCGAGAAATCGAAGGCCAAAAACCCGAAATGTTATGGTTTAAGAAAAAGAATTTAAGAAAAGAAAAAGAGAGGAGAAGAGATAAGAAGGTAGAAAATAGGGACAGAAAGAAAATAGATCATTTTAAAATAGAAAGAAAAGAGAATAGAACGGAACAGAAAACAACAGAACAACATCAGAATCTCACAATCGCAGCGGAACAACATATAATAATAAATGAATAATCTTTAAACAAAGAACTATATCAGTTATTACATTACATTTCATTACGTCATATCATATTATCATTACATCAGAGTGTACAACAACAACAACAAACAGTGCAGCGGAAAAAGAAATACTATATACTAATAATACGCCATGCCATCCAGCTTGCCTCCAGCAACTCTTGAATATCCAGAATATCCTGATAAACCTAACTCTTGACTGCCCGTGTGAAAATTGGTGGGCACCCAGAGTTTAGGAAGGAAAACAATAAACTCCGAGTCAGTCATGTGACTGGTGTGAGAACTCAAAACAGTTTATTTATCTTTTAAATCAAAATAGAAGAATATTTTTAAAGTCAATTCGCAATGCTTTTAAAAATGAGACTACCATAAGGCCTCCCGCACACACACACATGCAAACGCAGAATCGGAGGAGATTTCTCCTTATGATAGTCAAAGATGCTTGATACGCATTTAAAAGAACATTTGATATTATTACTAGTGCATAGTGTAGAGAAAAATATATTTCGAAAGTAGAATATAAATCTTAGCCAACATACGACCATTATCGTAAGCCTACTATAGCTAACTATGTTCAATAGCAGGTTACCGCCACATTCCATAGCAGGTTATACAACTAAAACCGTACAAGTCTCGTATTGTTTCTTTGGATTTCCAACGAATGATCAGGCCAAGGAACTTCCCATTGCCACATGAGAATGCCTCTGGATGGACATCCCCGAGAACCAAACCGGAACTCTGCCAACACAAGGCCGGGTTACCCCTAACTGAGTAACAACTGACCGAATATGCCATCCCCCGGTCCTTTGGGACCTTTCACCGAGCGCTCGTAATCAATTCACACAATCATAACAAAGTGTTTTCAACATGAGTAAGTATCTGGGCTCCATACCATGATACCACCCTTTTCCAGAAGGAAATGCACACATCCTAAAGGGCGCTACCCCTCATAACATTGCCGCATCTTTCCTGTTTTGACCATTCACGGGGTGTGAGGCTCGACGAAGTCACGTCCACAAAAACATACTTTATACAAAAGCCATGCTTTGGGTCAACAAATGATCATAGAAATGATCACCAGGATAGACGATCAAATAAACGATCCTATCACAAATAATCAACACAATGATCATTTCAGCAACACTCAGCATGTCACATTACCAAATTGGGAATATATCGCTGATAACCTTCAACTACATAACCTCTGAGCTCGTACGTCTCAGAGAAGGGTGTTAAGCTAAAAGAATAAATTCTCCGCCACCAACAGAAATATATTTGAAAGAAATCGGCTTTATATCTCAACTTGTAATGTCAGACATACAATCCATACAAGTCTGTTCCGGGCTCGAATAAAACCGAAGGCACTTCTTACGAAGCCCTTGCAATCCGGGTATTCACAATCCCGATCGAATTTCCCATCACTTAGGAGATCTCTATACCAGGAGCTACCCAGTGCAGAGACAATCGATAGGTCATCCTATCGCTTTCACAAATACTCGGTCTTCAACACCGATCATCAATGCAATTCACAACGACGTATCACATATTTGGGGTGGGTTATACGACCCCATGGTCCTTTCCCGGTTAACCCGAATAGTGAGCGCTTATTCAAAAATAAGTGTAGCATTCACATTCAAACAAATCACATCAAATACCCATCCAAAGGGAAATATTGATAGTCGGTTATTGAACTATCAATGGATATGCACACATCACCAGATTCCAAATAATTTTCCAAATTATTTACTTTCCAAAATATCTTTACAAGATATATAATTTTCACATTTCAAAAATAAATCAATATTTATTTTTAAACAAATTTCACTTTCCTTTATAAATTCCTTAGTGAATTTTCCATTTCAAAATATCCATGCATATCGATTTTAATTATTCATTTCAATTTATCTTCAAAAAGATAAATTCTCAAAATATTCACTTTATATTGGAAAACATTTCCATACTTACTTATTCATAAGTAATTCACAAATTTTATTTATTTTCAACACTTGGAAAATATTCAATATACTTAAATCGAGATTAATTATATATTTCATTCTTTAAGGAAATCATGCTCTTAAACATATTTATTTGGGTCAAAACGAATGTTGCGTAAAACATCGTTACAACAACCCAAAATCACTAGTATAGGGATTCGAAATTAAATAGATATATAAATCCCAATACTATACAAAACATTTCCTTTCGGAAATCATTTACTATAACAACAGTGTTATAGTCCATCATTTCCTTTTATTTCTCGAAAACGTCTATTTCAACAATAGATGTTGAAATCTATGGTTTCGAATCTCAATATATTTTAAAACATCGTTAGATCGTTTTAATTCAATTTAAAATATCACATTCAAAATAATTTCTTTAACATATTATTCACTATTCAAAAACGTGAATATACTATGTTAACAAATTTCATCACTTCTATTCATTTTATTTCAAAGGATTATTCACAGTCAAAAATGTGAATATAACTCCATTTATAGGTTTCAACAATTAACTTATCAAAATAAGTCGTTTGCGAATTTATAAAACAATGTTTATAAATTTCTTCATTATCCTTTATTCAATTCATAACTCAATTATATACCAAAGGTTCGTATTATAAGTTAAATACTTATAAAACGATTAATTTACAAAATCGTTCTTTTAAACTTCATAATTATAAATCTTATAACTTACAAGATTCAATTATTCATCCAAATATATCCTTTAATAATTTCACAAAATTTATAAATCTTACTATTTATAAATTTCATTTATAACTTCACCATTTAAAATTTTATAAATTCCATTCACTTATGCAATGCATTTTCACTTCATTCAAACACTTATAAAAACTCGTTTTATAATGTCAATCTTTCAATTTATAAATATCCATTTATAAATCTCTTAATATAAATCAATTTATATTATTCTTTAAAACGTCTTTAATCTCCTTTATTATTTCACCATTTTTTTTGATTCATAAAATAATTAATTTTTTATAAATCCTATATTTAAACTTTTCACAATAAATTCTAAAATCCCGATTAAACTATTTTATAAAATCATTAGCATCATATTCTCAAAAATCAGCTTTTAACTATATTTCTTAAAAAATCATAATTTTTATAACTTTAAAAATTATACGTTTATTTATTTTAAAATGAATCAATTCCAAAAATATTTTATAACGTATACTTTCAAAAAAATCACTTTGAAATCATTTTAAAATTTCAAATTTGGTCCAATGATGCTACACACCAAATAGTCAATCATGACAACAACGACATCATATATCGATATGATAGTCCATCAAATATTAAAATATCTGAAATCAAATAAATACTGTTGAGGAATCCAGTTGGATCCCTCCAACCTGTTTTCCTGCATCCAAAAACATTAGCACAATACCAATTTCGCTCCAGTACGAAATTATCGCGGTATATGGGATTTAAAATATTATCCGCTTAATAACGGCGCAATAGGGTCTCATCCGCTAAACAAAAAATGCGGGAAATCAATAACTCCAATATATACATATGCCAATATATATATATATTGCTATTATATATAATACCAATTTCACTGTTTATGAAATATTCGCGGTATATGTTTTTAATAAATAACATCCGCTTACTAACGGCGTATAATGTCTATTTTAACAATCAATAGATATTAATCATCATTCAAACATGCATTCAAATATTTTAAATCTAACTATTTAAAATAAAATCGAAACTGATTCGATTGAGTGAGAAGTTCTCACCTTGATTTTAATTCCGTTTTAGCGATTTATTTCGAATAAAATTAAACGGACGTTTAATTTTACCCAAAATTCTCACTAACTCCAAACGACTCCAATACAACTCCATCACGTAGTGCTCGACGATACGATTCCAACGCGACTGGTTTCGCGCGTTTTCGACCTCGTATGAAAAAGATATGAATTTTATAAGTTTGCACACGATTTTTATTTATAATACTTACAACACAAATATACTTTTATAAACCTTAATCATCTCTGGGCCGTGAGATCCTGCATCCAACTCATCACAGCCGTAGAACGCAACTCCATCTCCCTCACGCAAGAAGCTCCAGTACATGAACGCACACTTGAACCCATTTACCAAATCTAGGGTTGAATCTTGCAACTCCAACACTCGATTAAAACTCGATCAGAGAGTTGCATGTTGTAGCCTCACGCGAGCACTACACTCGGCCCCCCTATGGTGGAGCTCGGTCACCATTCCAGCGCGCAGTTCTAGGCTGAACGGCCATGCTTCTATCTCGATTTCTGGCCACCACGTCACTCCAAATCACATCTCCACCGTTGACATCCAAGATCTCGTCGAGCCTAACACCTTTCTAGTTGGAAGATTTCGATATTAATGAACGGATTTGGAGATTTGAGGGGAAGATGGTTGGCAATTTTCGGCCCTTGGTTCTGTATATGGCGGCTAGGGTTTCATAACCTAATTTTTTTTTTATTTATGAAGGCAATGGTCTCCTTTTATAGAAAATCGAACGTAAACACTATTCATTTCAGAAATTTCGAACTCCGATTTACGCGCCGTAACCAGCGTTTCTAGGGTTTAGCCCGCGTTCCGGACACAATGGAACAGGTTTCGAAAGCTAATTCGGACATCTGTGCGAGTTATGGCTACAAACGTTCAATTTAAATTAAACCGATTTAAACGATTTTCTATGCGTTTTAATTTGTACCGGACAAACGGTAAATCCGATTGACACGAAATTTGAAACCTTACAATAATATCGCATTACGGATCTGATGAAACTGGTTTCGTCGAAATCCGAGACATTTTGAAAAATGGCTATTTTAACTCGCCAAATTAAAATTAAAAATAATTCGATGCGTTTCGAGCTGCCACGCTCAAACGATAACTCCGATTGACACGAAATTTGAAATCCGGTAATAACTAACTATTACGGATCCAATGGAACTAGTTTCGTTCAATTCTGAGACTGTTCAAAAATTGACTATTTTACAGTCGATTATTAAATATTAAAATATTCAATTTTCACAAATAAACTTTTAATTCGATTTTAAAAGTTCTAAAATATCGTTCTAACTCCCATATGATAAAATAAAATTTTACAAATCATTTTCAATCATATTTAACTCGATTTTCAATTATTTTCATAATTTAACATATTAAATTATCGATTTAATAATCCAATTAAATCCAATAATTCAAATAAAAATTCGTTTGACTTATAAATTCACTTATTAATATTTAAAATTAATTAATAAAAATTCTGGGTCGTTACAATCTTCCCCCCTTAAAAGAATTTCGTCCTCGAAATTATTAAGTAAGAAAAGTTACAGAATCTATTAACTTTCCATAAATCCATAGTTAAATTTCTTATAATAACTTACTAAGTTTCCAAATCATACTTAGTTATCTTTTCAAAAACAACTACTATTGTTTAACTTTCAATTTCAAATCAAAGTTAAAGTTTTCAAAAATTTTCAAATTCTTTTAAATTTTTCTAACGCCTTATATTTTCGGAAAAATTCGCCATCGTCTCCTTTGCGCGGCTCGATCCGAAAAAAAAATGACAGTATATATATCACAAATATACATCTCATCAAGTAATGAGGCATCCCGCAGGGAAAAAGTATAAAAGTACGGTATGTAATCCGAGATATGTACCTTATATTTTATTAGCAAGCATATACGGCTAATATAGCGCGAAAGCGAGCTCCAAATGCGAAGCAAACACGATCCGCACCTACTAATCACTCAACAAACAACATGAGAACATGCATATAGATAATAGTATCAATATACATCATATAGCAACATAATAACTATATATGTCAACATAGAAATTGAAATAAAAGCAACAAATGCAAACATCAACCAACTATCATCCAACTAATTCATAACCAATGTATATTCATTTATATTCTCATTAATATTCAATGAAATAGGTTTTCAATTTAATTCATATTTGATTCATTAACAGTGGATGTTTACTAACATTCATTTTCAATTAGTTTATGTTCACTAATTCATCTTCAAGTTGGTTCACTTCCAATTCAAATTCAATTCTATTTAAGTTTCACTTAACTTCCAATTGAATTTCAATTACTTTAGCTTTCAATTTCATTAATTCTTAATGAATTATATACAATCAACTAACAATCATATAACAACCAATGTTTATTCAACATAACCAAATTATTTCACTTTACATTCATTTTGGTTCAACCCATTTAATTCCATTTGGTTTAACATAACTTAAATTCCCACTTATAAATCCAATTCAGCTTCCAAATTCTAAAGTAAATTTTCCATTTAACTTTAAATTCACTTTTACTTACAACTCATATTCATAAATATATTCATATAGTTTCACTTCTCATATATATATATATATAAGTTTACTTCACAATTGTAAATTACTTTAATTATAATTCAATTCTTATAATTATTTTGCTTATAAAATTATTCTTTTATTTAGATTATTCAAACAACTAACAATCTACTTATATACACTTTAATAATACTGAAAAATTATTTTCTTTATATATAAAATATAATCAAGGTAAAATTATTTCATTTGCCCATTTTTAAAACAATATTGTGTCGAATTGTTCTATTCAAGTGTTTAGAAACCCCTTCGGCATAGTTGTCGAGACCACGCTGACGAAAGTTCATATACCACTCAATAAACCAATCATCACAATATAAAACAATTTATATTCACTAACAAATACGCTCTCATAGCTATTATTACACTCAAACTCATTCTAGAGTACTACTGACTCTATCTCTAATGAGTAATACCCAACAGAACCATGGTTGTCGCTTAACCATAAGCTCTGATACCAAATGTAACGTTTCGAAAATTTTCGACTTTCGAAAATTCAACATCGATACTCACTTTATCGACTGCCGAGAAATCGAAGGCCAAAAACCCGAAATGTTATGGTTTAAGAAAAAGAATTTAAGAAAAGAAAAAGAGAGGAGAAGAGATAAGAAGGTAGAAAATAGGGACAGAAAGAAAATAGATCATTTTAAAATAGAAAGAAAAGAGAATAGAACGGAACAGAAAACAACAGAACAACATCAGAATCTCACAATCGCAGCGGAACAACATATAATAATAAATGAATAATCTTTAAACAAAGAACTATATCAGTTATTACATTACATTTCATTACGTCATATCATATTATCATTACATCAGAGTGTACAACAACAACAACAAACAGTGCAGCGGAAAAAGAAATACTATATACTAATAATACGCCATGCCATCCAGCTTGCCTCCAGCAACTCTTGAATATCCAGAATATCCTGATAAACCTAACTCTTGACTGCCCGTGTGAAAATTGGTGGGCACCCAAAGTTTAGGAAGGAAAACAATAAACTCCGAGTCAGTCATGTGACTGGTGTGAGAACTCAAAACAGTTTATTTATCTTTTAAATCAAAATAGAAGAATATTTTTAAAGTCAATTCGCAATGCTTTTAAAAATGAGACTACCATAAGGCCTCCCGCACACACACACATGCAAACGCAGAATCGGAGGAGATTTCTCCTTATGATAGTCAAAGATGCTTGATACGCATTTAAAAGAACATTTGATATTATTACTAGTGCATAGTGTAGAGAAAAATTTATTTCGAAAGTAGAATATAAATCTTAGCCAACATACGACCATTATCGTATGCCTACTATAGCTAACTATGTTCAACAGCAGGTTACCGCCACATTCCATAGAAGGTTATACAACTAAAACCGTACAAGTCTCGTATTGTTTCTTTGGATTTCCAACGAATGATCAGGCCAAGGAACTTCCCATTGCCACATGAGAATGCCTCTGGATGGACATCCCCGAGAACCAAACCGGAACTCTGCCAACACAAGGCCGGGTTACCCCTAACTGAGTAACAACTGACTGAATATGTCATCCCCCGGTCCTTTGGGACCTTTCACCGAGCGCTCGTAATCAATTCACACAATCATAACAAAGTGTTTTCAACATGAGTAAGTATCTGGGCTCCATACCATGATACCACCCTTTTCCAGAAGGAAATGCACACATCCTAAAGGGCGCTACCCCTCATAACCTTGCCGCATCTTTCCTGTTTTGACCATTCACGGGGTGTGAGGCTCGACGAAGTCACGTCCACAAAAACATACTTTATACAAAAGCCATGCTTTGGGTCAACAAATGATCATAGAAATGATCACCAGGATAGACGATCAAATAAACGATCCTATCACAAATAATCAACACAATGATCATTTCAGCAACACTCAGCATGTCACATTACCAAATTGGGAATATATCGCTGATAACCTTCAACTACATAACCTCTGAGCTCGTACGTCTCAGAGAAGGGTGTTAAGCTAAAAGAATAAATTCTCCGCCACCAACAGAAATATATTTGAAAGAAATCGGCTTTATATCTCAACTTGTAATGTCAGACATACAATCCATACAAGTCTGTTCCGGGCTCGAACAAAACCGAAGGCACTTCTTACGAAGCCCTTGCAATCCGGGTATTCACAATCCCGATCGAATTTCCCATCACTTAGGAGATCTCTATACCAGGAGCTACCCAGTGCAGAGACAATCGATAGGTCATCCTATCGCTTTCACAAATACTCGGTCTTCAACACCGATCATCAATGCAATTCACAACGACGTATCACATATTTGTGGTGGGTTATACGACCCCATGGTCCTTTCCCGGTTAACCCGAATAGTGAGCGCTTATTCAAAAATAAGTGTAGCATTCACATTCAAACAAATCACATCAAATACCCATCCAAAGGGAAATATTGATAGTCGGTTATTGAACTATCAATGGATATGCACACATCACCAGATTCCAAATAATTTTCCAAATTATTTACTTTCCAAAATATCTTTACAAGATATATAATTTTCACATTTCAAAAATAAATCAATATTTATTTTTAAACAAATTTCACTTTCCTTTATAAATTCCTTAGTGAATTTTCCATTTCAAAATATCCATGCATATCGATTTTAATTATTCATTTCAATTTATCTTCAAAAAGATAAATTCTCAAAATATTCACTTTATATTGGAAAACATTTCCATACTTACTTATTCATAAGTAATTCACAAATTTTATTTATTTTCAACACTTGGAAAATATTCAATATACTTAAATCGAGATTAAGTATATATTTCATTCTTTAAGGAAATCATGCTCTTAAACATATTTATTTGGGTCAAAACGAATGTTGCGTAAAACATCGTTACAACAACCCAAAATCAATAGTATAGGGATTCGAAATTAAATAGATATATAAATCCCAATACTATACAAAACATTTCCTTTCGGAAATCATTTACTATAACAACAGTGTTATAGTCCACCATTTCCTTTTATTTCTCGAAAACGTCTATTTCAACAATAGATGTTGAAATCTATGGTTTCGAATCTCAATACATTTTAAAACATCGTTAGATCGTTTTAATTCAATTTAAAATATCACATTCAAAATAATTTCTTTAACATATTATTCACTATTCAAAAACGTGAATATACTATGTTAACAAATTTCATCACTTCTATTCATTTTATTTCAAAGGATTATTCACAGTCAAAAATGTGAATATAACTCCATTTATAGGTTTCAACAATTAACTTATCAAAATAAGTCGTTTGCGAATTTATAAAACAATGTTTATAAATTTCTTCATTATCCTTTATTCAATTCATAACTCAATTATATACCAAAGGTTCATATTATAAGTTAAATACTTATAAAACGATTAATTT
The DNA here is from genome assembly GCA_030765085.1 of Allium cepa. NCBI lineage: Eukaryota > Viridiplantae > Streptophyta > Magnoliopsida > Asparagales > Amaryllidaceae > Allium > Allium cepa. The sequence goes on from CM060939.1 coordinate 927,875,013, forward strand.
ACAAAATCGTTCTTTTAAACTTCATAATTATAAATCTTATAACTTACAAGATTCAATTATTCATCCAAATATATCCTTTAATAATTTCACAAAATTTATAAATCTTACTATTTATAAATTTCATTTATAACTTCACCATTTAAAATTTTATAAATTCCATTCACTTATGCAATGCATTTTCACTTCATTCAAACACTTATAAAAACTCGTTTTATAATGTCAATCTTTCAATTTATAAATATCCATTTATAAATCTCTTAATATAAATCAATTTATATTATTCTTTAAAACGTCTTTAATCTCCTTTATTATTTCACCATTTTTTTTGATTCATAAAATAATTAATTTTTTATAAATCCTATATTTAAACTTTTCACAATAAATTCTAAAATCCCGATTAAACTATTTTATAAAATCATTCGCATCATATTCTCAAAAATCAGCTTTTAACTATATTTCTTAAAAAATCATAATTTTTATAACTTTAAAAATTATACGTTTATTTATTTTAAAATGAATCAATTCCAAAAATATTTTATAACGTATACTTTCAAAAAAATCACTTTGAAATCATTTTAAAATTTCAAATTTGGTCCAATGATGCTACACACCAAATAGTCAATCACAACAACAACGACATCATATATCGATATGATAGTCCATCAAATATCAAAATATCTGAAATCAAATGAATACTGTTGAGGAATCCAGTTGGATCCCTCCAACCTGTTTTCCTGCATCCAAAAACATTAGCACAATACCAATTTCGCTCCAGTACGAAATTATCGCGGTATATGGGATTTAAAATATTATCCGCTTAATAACGGCGCAACAGGGTCTCATCCGCTAAACAAAAAATGCGGGAAATCAATAACTCCAATATATACATATGCCAATATATATATATTGCTATTATATATAATACCAATTTCACTGTTTATGAAATATTCGCGGTATATGTTTTTAATAAATAACATCCGCTTACTAACGGCGTATAATGTCTATTTTAACAATCAATAGATATTAATCATCATTCAAACATGCATTCAAATATTTTAAATCTAACTATTTAAAATAAAATCGAAACTGATTCGATTGAGTGAGAAGTTCTCACTTTGATTTTAATTCCGTTTTAGCGATTTATTTCGAATAAAATTAAACGGACGTTTAATTTTACCCAAAACTCTCACTAACTCCAAACGACTCTAATCCAACTCCATCGCGTAGTGCTCGACGATACGATTCCAACACGACTGGTTTCGCGAGTTTTCGACCTCGTATGAAAAAGATATGAATTTTATAAGTTTGCACACGATTTTTATTTATAATACTTACAACACAAATATACTTTTATAAACCTTAATCATCTCTGGGCCGTGAGATCCTGCATCCAACTCATCACAGCCGTAGAACGCAACTCCATCTTCCTCACGCAAGAAGCTCCAGTACATGAACGCACACTTGAACCCATTTACCAAATCTAGGGTTGAATCTTGCAACTCCAACACTCGATTAAAACTCGATCAGAGAGTTGCATGTTGTAGCCTCACGCGAGCACTACACTCGGCCCCCCTATGGTGGAGCTCGGTCACCATTCCAGCGCGCAGTTCTAGGCCGAACGGCCATGCTTCTAGCTCGATTTCTGGCCACCACGTCACTCCAAATCACATCTCCACCGTTGACATCCAAGATCTCGTCGAGCCTAACACCTTTCTAGTTGGAAGATTTCGATATTAATGAACGGATTTGGAGATTTGAGGGGAAGATGGTTGGCAATTTTCGGCCCTTGGTTCTGTATATGGCGGCTAGGGTTTCATAACCTAATATATTTTTTTTATTTATGAAGGCAATGGTCTCCTTTTATAGAAAATCGAACGTAAACACTATTCATTTCGGAAATTTCGAAATCCGATTTAAGCGCCGTAACTAGCGTTTCTAGGGTTTACCCCGCATTCCGGACACAATAGAACAGGTTTCGAAAGCTAATTCGGACATCTATGCGAGTTATGGCTACAAACGTTCAATTTAAATTAAACCGATTTAAACGATTTTCTATGCGTTTTAATTTGTACCGGACAAACGGTAAATCCGATTGACACGAAATTTGAAACCTTACAATAATATCGCATTACGGATCCGATAAAACTGGTTTCGTCGAAATCCGAGACTTTTTGAAAAATGGCTATTTTAACTCGCCAAATTAAAATTAAAAATAATTCGATGCGTTTCGAGCTGCCACGCTCAAACGATAACTCCGATTGACACGAAATTTGAAATCCGGTAATAACTAACTATTACGGATCCAATGGAACCGGTTTCGTTCAATTCTGAGACTGTTCAAAAATTCACTATTTTACAGTCGATTATTAAATATTAAAATATTCAATTTTCACAAATAAACTTTTAATTCGATTTTAAAAGTTCTAAAATATCGTTCTAACTCCCATATGATAAAATAAAATTTTACAAATCATTTTCAATCATATTTAACTCGATTTTCAATTATTTTCATAATTTAACATATTAAATTATCGATTTAATAATCCAATTAAATCCAATAATTCAAATAAAAATTCAGTTGACTTATAAATTCACTTATTAATATTTAAAATTAATTAATAAAAATTCTGGGTCGTTACAGTTGTCCTTATTATCCTTATCTTGCTATAGACCGGTATAGGCATCTTTCTATAATCTTTCTGTTTAGAAATCTTTCTATAATCTTTGATAGACCTTTGGTAATCATTTTGAATCCACCTTTTTCGTGCTTGTGTTCTTGATTCTGGAGGATCTTGGAAAGATCACCTCCACCTTGTAAAACTTACCTATAACAACAGTTATCAGGTATAACTTCAATCTTCGTATCATCTTATCTTAATCCTATTTCACTCTATCTTTTCTGTTCCCTTCCATACCTCATTCCTTTTCGGGGACGAAAAGTTTTGAGTGGGGGAGAGTGTAACAACCCTGTATTTTGTAATTATTTTACTGTATATTTTAATTATTTTTAATGTAAGATTTTGATTTAAAAACTTATTTTTCTTATTTGAAATGATTAAATTTATTATTTAAATATAATCTTGATTTTTTTTATGAGTTATAATTCCAAACTTGTGTAAGTTGAATATTTGTCGGAAATGCTGATTTTGGTCAAAATAGTCAAACTGTGACTTTCAACTTAAAATTTTAAAAGTTTAAAATTTAATTTTTAATAAAATTCTAACAACACCACTTTTCGTTTCGTTGAATTTGGATGTAAATTGTGAAAGTTATACCCTTTACAATATTGTGCATATATAGGGTTATTTAACAATGACTATTTTAAATTGAATAAATTACTTCTTCTTTGTTATATTTTATTTTAATATGTAATAATATGTTTTATTATGTATATTTTGACTTTTAAATATTTTTAAATGATAATAGAATTTTTCCAAAATTTACTGTATTTATTTCCTATTTTTGTAAAGGCTGTTTTATAATTTTCTGCTATTTTCTTCATATAAATTTTACTTAATTAATTTTTTTTTGTGAATGCATTTTATTTTATTTGTTATAAATATTTTTACAAGTCGATGAAGATTTTCTAAAGTTCATTTGAAATTATTTCTAATTTTTAAAGCCTAGTCTGCAATTTTAAGCCATTTTCTTAATTTAATTATATATAATTAAAATTTATTGATTTATTTTATACATTCACTTTTATTGCTGTGTTTTACTTTATTTTATTCATTTTACATGTATTTAAATTTAAGAATTTTTTTCCAAAGTGTATTGAAGTTATTTCTAATTTCTAAGTCTAGTTTTCATTTTTCTGTGCCATTTTTCTTATTTTAATCATATCTAATTAATAATTAATAATTAATATTTTGTTCATCTGTTATATTTTCGAATTCTAACTGAAATTTATAAGTGTTTTCAGTTATTTAAGATGTATATGAATATATATAGGAAGTTTAAAAGGTTTGAAAGCAAAGAAACGTAAAACCGTTTTAACGTTTCTTCTTCCGTTTCTTTTCCAATTAATAGATTTAATTTCCTTTTACCGTTCCTTTCTTTATTGTAGCTGTGCATTTCTTACGTCATTTTCACGTGAAAACATTCCTCTCCACTTCATTTTTCACGACTAGAAAGGTTTGGTAATGGCTCCTCTTTTCCTCTTCATTTTGCTCTTTTTTTTCCATTGTTTTCTTATATTTTGCCTTGTTTTCTCATGTGTATTGCTTGGCCTCTCCTCCATAGCCACGGCCACCACCTCTGACCTGACCTCCACCCTCTGCCACATCACCCACCACCCTCTGGAAATCAGACCATGACCAAGCCGTGCCCATCCATTGAAGCTAGCACCACAAAACTTCCACAAAACTCCTTAAAACATTGCCTAGACCACACATATCATCACCTACCCTCCATATCTTGCTTTGGCCACCCCTTAGCCGCCACCACCAGCCACTCCACCACCTTTGGCTGCTGCTCCAGCTATTGTCCAGACTTGTACAAGCATGGCCAAGCCACCACATGCCCATGGCCGAGCCAAGAATGTCACAAAAACTCAACTTATTTAACCTTGACCCTATATATGCTTTATGTTGCACCACTACACCTTCATCTCCACTTGTTGCCTTGCCTATATGATGTTAAACCTGACCTATATGATGTCATACCTGAGCCAAAGCATCATCATAGCCAAGCATAAGTGTCCCTTAGGCCAAGCATTTAAGTGGTTGAAGCAAGGTCCAATCTATCTTGTTCATTTTGCTTTGTGTTTCAAAATTGTTTCAATGTTATTTTATGTTGAATGTTTATATATTGTCTTGTTTGTTTTGTTTTGGGTTGTCGATACAAAATCATATCTTGGCTATCTTTCAACTCAAATCAAAAGTCGTGCAATTGTGCTTGTCGTGCCTTTGGAGTCGTGCTTGTATGTTGTTTTGGTCTCTAGCTTTGAAAAGGTGAGTCTTTCTCACTCTGACATTTATACTTATGAAAAGTGAATTGATGCAAGTGTTTAGTAATATAAAATGTTTATGCAAATTAATGATGATCATATGATATGCTATGCCATGTTATTACCATGTTATTACCATGTTTAAACTGTTAATTTTCACTGGACATCTCATATATGACTGTATATTGTTATATTGACCTTGTTTATATTATTTCTGTATATGATCACACTGCAAGTTCCCTGTTAGAAAAAAATTGTTATGAGCTGAAATGATAGGCCTGAATGGTTTTAAATTATTCATTTTGACTTGGGATTGCGGGTTTGAAATGATAAAACCCGGATTTTTCTTTGTAAATTACGGGTTGAAATGATATATTACCCGTATCACTTTACCTAGCGTAGAAAAATTTATACAGGCCCGTAGTTAAAATATGTTTTCTAAAATTTTTAAATATTTTAGAAATTTAATTATTATAATATTTTGATTTTTAGTTTAATAAAAAAAAGGATTTTTGTAAAATATCATTGATTTTCTGAATAATTGTAAGTGACATGAATTAATGAAAAAGTTAGAAATTTTGAACGTAAGTTATTTTGGAAATTTTGATTTAATTTTAATTGAAAATTTAATTGAGTATGAAATTATGACAAATTTATGATAATTTGAATTTAAATGAATTTAAAATGATTTTTATCATATTTATGATTTTTAATAAAGTTCAAATGTGAAATGAATAAATATTTTAAGTTGAAACTTTGAAATATAACTAGAATTGGAAATTTATGAAATTGACGTAAAAGTGAACTTTTAGTTAAGCAAATAAAAATAAAACTAAGTTATATTTGAGAATTTGAACTTAAGTGTTAAGTTGAAATTTAATGTAATGGATTTTAAAATTGAACATTGCATTTTAATAAGTGGATTATTATTAAATCTTGATTTTTGAATGGAAATTTAAATTTATAAAATCATGAACTTGAGGAAAATTAAATGATGTTTATAAATGTGAAAATGTATGATTTTATAAGTTAAAAATGTTTTTAATAAAAATATAATTGGTTGAGAAATTTTACTGAATATTTGAAGTTAATTGACTGTATTTTTGAAATGCTATTAATTACAATGTAAATGATATTACAGCATTTGTAAACGCTGTAGTTGATGATAATGAACTAAAAAGATAAATTGAATTAAAGCTATTATAGCAATTTTTGTAAGTTCTACAATCTTTGAATTTAACTAAGTTATTCGAAATTTAAGTAAACCTATTATAACATTTTAAAATGCTGTCCTTTGTTAAATTGAACTGTTTTGAATGTAACTTTCCGTAGAAGTTTTCTAAATGATGCGAAAAGTGAATTTTCACGGTTTTTGATAAACTTAAGTGAATAAATAAACTTTGGAAGTTGAAATTTTTGGAACTTTAATAATTTAATTATTAAGCATAATAACTTCATTGAAATGAAAGAAAGAGGAATTTTTGGAATATAAACTGTTTTAAAATATGAATTGAAATGGTATTTTAGATTGAATAAAATGAATAATGATTTGAAATAAATGAAGTTTTGAAAAGATACGATATTTTGATATATTAAAATGATTTGAAAATGAATTTTTGAAAGGATATGATATTTTGATATATTAAAATGATTTGAAACGAAGTTTTGAAAGATATGATATTTTTGATATTAAATGATTTGAAAAACAGAGTTCGAAAGATAGGACATTTTGATATTAACATGATTTAAAAAGAAGTTCTGAAAAGATATGATATTTTGGAACTGAAAGGTAGTGTTGAAAGGGTATGAAAATTTAATATATTGAAATGGTTAGAAATGACTTGATATTTATTTTGATAAATATTTGAATTGAAAGATATTTTACGATGATATATTGAAATGGTTTTGGAAATGATTTAATCTTTATTTTGATAAAGATTTGGATTGAAAAGGATATTTTATTTTGAAGTATAAAATATTGTTTTAAAGTTATAACTACGGGTTATAATAACGATTGGTTGTTAAAGAGACCGGGATCGGATATTGTCTTATAGCCGGCCAATACCGAAAACCACTTTAACAACTGTGTACGCGGTGGAGATTCCAGAATGAAGTAGGATGGTGGCGACGTTCTTGAGATATATTACGTGGACCCAACTCCCGTGAGTTGGCATATATGACTAAAACAGGAGCTATACCGGGCTACACAAAGGGTCGCACCCTTTCATCGAGCATGCTCCATCGGAAACTATTCTATTACTGTTGTGATTCGATTCGGTGGCGCCATTTTGATTCGGGGGTATTGTTCGAGGTAGGCGGAAGCTGCTGGCTTGCCGTCACCACGGGTCCGGGAGTGCAAACGATGTATCCACCATGGCATTGCCTCGCGTGCCGTGTCATATCCTTATATCGAGCCCACTACGATTTTGGTTTTAAAGATCCGACCGCGTTAAGGTTCACCATCCCCTTAACGCTATTTTCTATATGATTATACTTTACTGATTAGACACTACCGTGTATAGCGTATATTACTACATAGTAAATAGTTTAACGGATCCTTAGAGGATGGGCGATCCCAAGTATCCTTTAAGTTACTGATGCATTTTGTTACTGTTCACTGGAGTTGATTTACAGTTTATAAGTATTTATGTCCTGACTCGAGTGTTTTGTGTTTTGCTTTACGCTCGGGTCAGATTGATTGAGTTAGCATTCAAGATTCACCTTCGGAGTTGGAGCTTTCCTTGAAGATCCAGCCTTCTATTTTGTTTTAGTATCCAGTGTTTCAGTGATGTATCTTGTTACTCTTCTGTTCTATCTCATTTAACTCTGATGTATCTTATTTTTTTTTAGTAGCTTCATGAACTACTATCTCTTTTACTTCCGCTGCATTGTTATATACTCTGTGTCTGTGATCTGTGATTTTTATTTACTGTATATTCTGAGATTTGCCAAAATTTTATTAACAACGCGGTATTTTGAGCAATTCAATTCCGGCATGAGTGTCTACCTATACACTTATAATGGATGCGAATGGTTGAAAATATCGGGTCGTTACATCACATGACTGACTCGGAGTTTATTGTTTTCCTTCCTAAACTCTGAGTGTCCACCAATTTCCACACGGGCAGTCAAGAGTTAGGTTTATCAAGATATTCTGGAATTTAGGAGTTGCTGGAAGCAAGCTGGATGGCATGGCGTATTACTAGTATATCATATTTCTTTTCCGCTGCATGTTGTTGTTGTACACTCTGATGATGTAATGTAATGTAATATGATGTAATGTAATAACTAATATAGTTCTTTGTTTAAAGATTATTCTTTTATCTATTATATGTTGTTCCGCTGCGAATTGTGAGATTCTGATATTGTTCTGTTGTTTCTGTTCTGTTCTATCTTTTTCTCTCTTCTTCTATCTTTTTCTTCTTCTTAAACCCTAACCTTTCGGTTTTTCGGCAACGAAAAATCGCGTACGTTACATTTGGTATCAGAGCTTATGGTTAAGCGACAACCTTAGCTCTGTTGGGAATTTCTCATTAGAGATGGAGTCAGTAGTACTCTAGAATGAGTTTGAGTGTAATAATAGATACGAGCGCGTATTTGTTAGTAAATATAAATTGTTTTATATTGTGATGATTGGTTTGTTGAGTGGTATATGGATTTTAGTCAACACGAGTAATTAACGTTGTTGATAGGGATCTCTTAACACTTGTACAGAACAAATTTGACGCAGTATTGTTTAAATTGGGTAAATGAAATAATTTTACCTTGATTATATTTTATATATAAAGGAATAATTTTTCAGAATTATTAAAGTATATAATTGATTGTTTGGTTGTTGAATAAGTTAAATAAAAACAACAGCTGTAAAAAGAATGAATTGTATAAACAAATAAATCATAAGTGTGAAATTATAATTAATGTAATTTACAATTGTAAAATAACCTTATATATAAGAAGTGAAATTATATAAGTAAAAGGTTTGTAAATGTGATTTATAATCTGAAATGAAATTCCAAAGAAGTATTTTGAAATGACTTGGTATTTTGAAAAAAAAAAAAATTGTTTTGAAGAGATGAAAGCTCTAAACTCTTTTCGGTCGCGGGAAAATAATTCCGATGATGATTGCAACATCATCGGTGTTCATTTTCGGGTTTCCAAAAGAGGGATTGCTGCCAAATTGTTTACAAGAAGGTTATTTGGAAAATTTGGGTTTGGTTTTGGAAATTCAAAAGAAATTGAATTGATTTCAAAAATGGTTTTGAAAGGTTGAAAAGACTCTGGAATCCTATTTAAATAGTAATTAGGGAATGATAAATGAGTTGATAACTTATACAATTTGAATTTTGATAGAATAAATTTAACTTAAAGGATGAAGTTAAATTAAAGGAAGTATAAGTAAATCAATAAAAATCCAAGTTGAAATAAATTTGAGTTGTCATCAAAGATATATGATTTGAAATTTAACAAAAGGAAAGTTAAATAAATTGATTTGGATTTGATAAGATGTTTGAAATAGAATATAACTTAAGTGAATTTGAATGAAGTAAATTTTGGTATCGGAGTAAATTAATAAGTGAATAAATGAAGTGAAGTCATTAAGAATTTGAACTTGAGTTATATAAATGAAATTCAACATTATATTGTTAAAGGAGTTAGCAATTGAATTGATAAAGGGATTGATTGTTAATCAATTAAATGTAAACAATTGATATGAAATAATGAATGTAAGTGTTAATTCATTAGAAGCTAATGTTATTAGAAATTGAATAAATTGAATGAAAGTCAATTTAATATGATCCAATTGGAATTAAATGTGTTGAGCCAAAATGAATGAAAGTGAATTAGCGAAATTGAAAGCTATAAATCAAATTGGAAGATAAGTGAATTTGAATTTGTTTTGGAAGTGAACTAATATGAATGCAAATTAGTGAATGCAAACTAATTAAAATTGGATATGAATGAATGTTGATAAAATTCAATGTAAATGAATCAAATGTGATTTAAATTGAAAACCAATTCATTGAATATTAATGAGAATATGAATGAATATTGATTTGGTTATGGATGATAGTTGGTTGATGTTTGCATTTGTTGTTTAGTTGCATTTGCTATATTATGCAGTTGTTATATTGTTATATGTTGTATATTGATACTATTTTCATATATGCATGATTCTCATGTTGTTTGTTGAGTGTTTAGTAGGTGCGGATGGCGTTCTTCGCATTTGGAGCTCGCTTTCGCGCTATATTAGCTGTATATGCTCGCTAATAATATAATAAGGTACATATCTCGGATTACATACCGTACTTTTACACTTCTTTCCCTGCGGGATGCCTCATCACTTGATGAGATGTATATTTGTGATATATATACTGTCATTTTTTTTCGGATCGAGCCGCGCAAAGGAGACTATGGCGAATTTTTCCGAAAATTTAAGGCGTTAGAAAATTTTTGAGAAAATTGGGAAATTTTTGAAAACTATAACTTTGATTTTGGAATTGAAAGTTAAACGATAGTAGTTGTTTTTGAAAAGATAACTAAGTTTGGATTTGAAAACTTAGTAAAGATTTGGTAAGAAGTTTAACTATGGATTTTGGGAAAGTTAATAGATTCTGTAACTTTTCTTACTTGATAATTTCGAGGACGAAATTCTTTTAAGGGGGGAAGTAGGTAACGACCCAGAATTTTTATTAATTAAAATTTGAATATTTAATTAATTTTAAATATTAATAAGTGAAATTTATAAGTCGAATAAATTTTATTTCGAATAATTGGATTTAATTGGATAATTAAATCGATAATTTAATATGTGAAAATACAGAAATAATTTAAAATTAGGTTAAATATGATTGAAAATGATTTGGGAAATTTTATTATATCACATTGGAGTTAGAATGATGTTATAGAACTTTTAAAATCGAATTAAGAGTTTATTTGTGAAAATTGAATATTTTAATATTTAATCGACTAGTGAAATTAGCCAATTTTCGAACAGTCTCAGAATTGGACGAGACTAGTTCCATTGGATCCGTAATAGTTTGTTATTACTGGATTTCAATTTTCGTAGCAAACGGAGTTATCGTTTGATCGGGCAGCTTGAAACGCATCGAAATTGTTTTTAATACTAATTTGGCGAGTTAAAATAGTCATTTTTCAAAAAGTCTCGGATTTCGACGAAACTAGCTTCATCGGATCCGTAATGTGATATTATTGTAAGGTTTCAAATTTCGTGTCAATCGGATTTACCGTTTGTCCGGTGCAAGCCAAAACGCCTGGAAAATCGTTTAATCGGTTTAATTTTAAATTAAACGTTTATTGCCATAACTCGCACAAATGATCGAATTAGCTTCCGAAACCGGTTCCATTGTGTCTGGAACGCGGGATAAACCCCAGAAATGCCAGTTACAGCACGTAAATCGGATTTCGGAAAACCCGGATGAATAGTGTTCAAAAATTTCCTATAAATAGACCTTAAATTCACAAAAATAAGAAAATTTACAAACCTAATTCCTATTTGCTTAGCCGCCGGCTATGAAACCAAAGGCCAGAAACGCGCGAGCTTCCCCCTCGATTATCTCCTAATCCATCCCCTTTCACCAGAAACTTCCAACTGGGAAGTCGTAGAGGACGACGAGGCGAACCTATCCAACGGTCAAGATCGTCATCGGAGCATCGTGGTCGCCGGAATCTAGCCGTGAAGTACCCACGTTCGTGCACAAATTGAGGGTGTTGGGGGAGGCCGAGCTCGTCACGGTTGCTGGCGTGGGGAGCTTGCGTGGAGGGCTACGAGATGGAGGTTCTTGATCAAGCTAAACGTGATGGAATTTGGTGCGTGTGTTAGGGTTTCTAGGCGTGCAAATGGGTTCGTGTTTCCTGTAGGGGGTAGAACGCGTGAACGAGAGAGAGATGAAGCAGGGAGTGGCCTGATGATGGAGTTGGGAAAATCAACGGTTGTGATGAAGTGGGTTTGAAAATTATAAAAGATATTGTAATTTAAATATATTATAAATCATGTAATCTTTAAAATATCATATCTTGTTCATACGAGGTCGAAATTCGACGAAACTTTTTGCGTTGGAATCGTATGGACGAGCACTACGCGATGGAGTTGGATTGGAGTCATTTGGAGTTAGCGAAAATTTTGGATAAAATTAAACGCGCGTTTAATTTTATTCGAAATAAATCGCTAAAACGAAATTGAAATCAAGGTGAGAACTTCTCACTCAATCGAATCGGTTTCGATTTTTATTTTAAATTAGATTTAAATGTCTTGAATGTATGTTTGAAAGATGATTGTTATCTATTGACTGTTAAAATAGACATTATGCGCCGTTAGTAAGCGGATGTTATTTATTAAAAACATATACCACGAATATTTCATAAACAGTGAAATTGGTATTATATATAATAGCAATATATATATATTGGCATATGTATATATTGCAGTTGTTGATTTCCCGCATTATATAGCGGATGAGACCCTATTGCGCCGTCTATTACGCGGATAATATTTTATAAATCCCATATACCGCGATAATTCCGTACTGGAACGGAATTGGTATTGTGCTAATGTTTGTGGATGCAGGGAAACAGGTTGGAGGGATCCAACTGGATTCCTCAACTATATTGATTTATTTACAGATATTTTGATATTTGTTGATTATCATATCGATATATGATATTTGGATGTCGTGATTGACTATTTGGTGCTGTTGCATCATCGGATCTATTTTTGAAGTTTTAAAATAATGATTTTTGGTTTTTAAAGGAATTTTTAAAGTGATTTTTGAAAGTATACGTTTTATTAAAATTTTGAATTGATTTATTTTAAATAAATTAACGTTATAAGTTTAATGTTATAAAAGTTATAATTTTTGTGAAATATAACCAAATTAAGATTTTTGAAATAAATAGTGATTAATTTATAAAATGGTTTAATTGGGAATTTTGAATTATTATAAACGGTTTATATAAAAGATTTATAAAATTGATATTTATAAATTAAAAATACTGGAATTATAAAACGAGTTTTTATAAGTAATAAAGTGAAATAAAAAATGGATTTCATAAGTGAATTGAGATTTATAAATTTATGAAATATGAATATATAAAATGGATTGATTTTGTAAAATATAAGATTTATAAGTAATCGGCTTATAAATCGGATTTTGGCATTTAAAATGAGATATAAAAAGGATTTTTATAAATAGAAGTTTATAAAAATATAAATGGAGTTTATAAACGTTGTTTATAAATCCGAAATCAATTGAATTTGATAAGTTGGATATAGGAATATATGAAAGGAATTATATTCACGATTTTGGACAGTGAATATATTATTAAATGAAATGGATATGTTTTTGGGGAAGGAACATTATGAAATGAAGTTAATGATTTTAAAGACGTTCTAAAATGCATTAAGTATCGAATACATAGATTTCAACATTCATTGTTGAAATAGACGTTTTCAAGAAATAGAAGGAAATGGTGGACTATAACACTGTTATTATAGTAAATGGTTTCCGAAAGGAAATGTTTTGTATAGTATTGGGATTTACATATCTATTTAAACTTTGAATCCCTATACTAGTGATTTTGGGTCGTCGTAACGATGTTTTACGTAACATTCGTTTTGGCCCAAATAAATATGTTTAAACGAATGATTTCCTTAAAGAATGAAATATATACTTAATTTCGATTTAAGTATATTGAATATTTTCTAAGTGTTGAAAATAAATAGATTTGTGATGTACTTATTATTAAATAAGTATGGAAATATTTTTCCAATGTGAAATGAACGTTTTAGAATTTATCCTTGTAAGATAAATTGAAAGTGAATATTGAAAATCGATTGAAAAACGTACATCATAGATATTTTGGGATTATAAATTCACTATGGAATTTATAAATGAAAAGGGAAATTTATTTAAAAATAAACGTTGATTTATTTTTGAACTGGGGGAATAAATTTACGAATTTGGAACGTAAATATAAAGTAAATCGTTAAGGATTTATTTAATTGGTTTAAATGAACCATGTTGAAATGAAAGAAACTACGCATAAGGAAAATGATTGAAATTTATTTTCAGAAGTGATAAAGGTGAAAAGTGATTTGAAAATTTGTTTTCAAATGGTTGAAGTGTGGAAAATATATATCTAGTAAAGATATTTTGGAAAGTAAATAATTTGGGAAATTATTTGGATTTGGTGATGTTGAACACGCCTATTGATAGTTAAATATCCGACTATCAATATTTATCTTTAAATAGGTATTTGTTGAGATTTGTTTGAATTTGAATGACACACTTATTTTTGAATAAGCGCTCACTATTCGGGTTATCAGGGAAAGGACCTTGGGGTCGTATAACCCATTCCGAGTATGTGATACGTCGTTATGGATTGCATTTGATGACCGGTGTTGAAGACCGGATGTTTGTGAAAACGGAAGGATTACCGTTGAGTTACTCTACATCGGCTGATCTCCGATATAGAGGTTTTATCACCCTTAGTGACGGGAAGTCCGGTCGTGATTAGTGAATATCCGGATTGCAAGGACTTCTTTGGAAGTGCCTTCGGTTCCGTTCGAGCCCGGAACAGACTTGTATAGATTGTATGTCTGACATTACAAATTGAGATATAAAGCTGATTTCTTTCAAATATATTTCTGTTGGTGGCGGAGAATTTATTCTCTTAGCTTAACACCCTTCTCTGAGACGTAGGAGCTCAGAGGTTATATATTGAAGGTTATTAGTGATATACTCCCAATTTGGTAGTGTGGCATGCTGAGTGTTGTTGTGAAATGATCATTTCTATGATCATTTGTGATAGGATCATTTGTTTGATCATTTATCTTGGTGCTCATTTCTATGATCATTTGTTGACCCAAAGCACGACTTTTGTATAAAGCGTGGCTTTGTGGACGAGACTTCGTCGGACCTCACACCCCGGAAATGGTCAAAACAGGAAGGATGCGGCAAGGTTATTAGAGGGTAGCGCCCCTTTAGTGTATGTCATTCCTTCTGGATAGAGGTGGTATCATGGTATGGAGCCCAGATACTTAACCTATGTAGTTGCTGCAAATTTTGTGGTTGTTGGAAATCGAGGATCCTCGGATAGATCGGTTACGATCGGGGGATGACATATTCGTGTCAGTAGTTACCCAGTTAGGGGTAACCCGGCCTTGTGTTGGCAGAGATCCGGTTTGGTTCTCGGGGCGTCATTCCAGAGGCGTTTCCATGTGGCAATGGGAAGTTCCTTGGCCTGACCATTTGTTGGAAATCCAAAGAAACAATACGAGACTTGTACGGTTTTAGTTGTAGAACCTGCCATGGAATGTGGCGGTAACCTGCTATTGAACATGGTAGCTATAATAGGCATACGATAATGGTCGTATGTTGGCTAAGATTTATATCTTTACTTTCGAAATAATTTTTCTACACTATGCACTAGTAATAATATCAAATATTTCTTTTTAATGCGTATTAAGCATCTTTGACTATCATAAGGAGAAATCTCCTCCGATTTTGCGTTTGCATTGTGTGTGTGTGCGGGAGGCCTTATGGTAGTCTCATTTTTAAAAGCATTGCGAATTGACTTTAAAAATATTCCTCTATTTTGATTTTATAGAAAAATAAACTGTTTTAGTTCTCACACCAGTCACATGACTGACTCGGAGTTTATTGTTTTCGTTCCTAAACTCTGGGTGCCCACCAATTTCCACATGGGCAGTCAAGAGTTAGGTTTATCAAGATATTCTGGAATTTAGGAGTTGCTGGAAGCAAGCTTGATGGCATGGCGTATTACTAGTATATCATATTTCTTTTCCGCTGCTTGTTGTTGTTGTACACTCTGATGATGTAATGTAATGTAATATGATGTAATGTAATAACTGATATAGTTCTTTGTTTAAAGATTATTCATTTATCTATTATATGTTGTTCCGCTGCGAATTGTGAGATTCTAATATTGTTCTGTTGTTTCTGTTCTGTTCTATCTTTTTCTCTCTTCTTCTATCTTTTTCTTCTTCTTAAACCCTAACCTTTCGGTTTTTCGGCAACGTAAAATCACGTACGTTACAGTAAAGGTAAAACTAAATGGGATAAGCAAATATGAATTGAAACTAAAATGATTATAAATAAAGCCATGACTTATAAATTGTTATGAAATAAATGGATGTTGCGATAAATGGTTATAAATAAAGTTTGATAACTTCAAACTCGAACAATGTCTTATAAAAAGGAATTAAGTTTTATAAATTTGTTATCAACTTAAGAAAATTCCTTATGAAATGATTTGCACATAAATGTAGTATTAAATGAGAAATATTACATGTGAAATGAATGTAATTTAAATTAAAGAGAAATATAACCAGTATTATGAGAATGGATATATTTATGTTTATCTAAATGGAGAAATTCTGTGAAACAAATATTAAAGTATGAAGTGATATTTGTGTTAATCAATGAGATTAAAAATGAATTTAATTGAAATGCAATTGTGATGAAACAAATTGGAATAATACATAAGTTGTATGTATATTATTTTATTCGTGAAATTAATTTGATCCAGATTTGAGTACACAAGTTCTATGTGAATTTCACCACTTTGTGTTAGAATTTTTCATTCGATTCTTGATGGCAAATATTTGATATGGATTTTGGTTTGATTCTAGAATTATCTATCATAGTATATGGCTATGCAAGGAGAATGATGGTTTCTAGTCAAGAAACCGTATCGAAGTCCGCATTAGGGAAGCTGAATGGACAATACTAGCTCAAAAGCTAACTTGTGTGATCGAGCGTGCGATCGAATGTGATTTTGCGAAATAATGACATATGTACATCTTATGTTCTAATATTATTGATATGCTCTGGCGCTGAAATTGAAAGTTGTTGGATTGGTGTAACGATCCCGAATTTTAATTAATTTTAAATTGATAATTTATATAAATTTTTGAGTAAAAATTGTGAATTAATTTGTAAATTAATTAAAATGAAATGAGGATTTATAAAATATATCTATGTAATTCATTTAATATGTATTTGCTTTCAAAACATTGTCTTTTTAAATAATATGTTGTATGTGAATTAGGCAAGTTAAAAAGTCATTTCAGAAAATAAAATTGGTTATGTAAACTATAAAATGTAAAATATACACATGAAACAAATTAGTTAAAATTTAAACAATATATTGACAATAGGAATTTATTCATATGACAAGTAATAAAACAAAAGAAGAAATACACTCAAATAAGAAATAGAAACAGATGTAGGCAAAGTAATAGAAATTTTTTTTTGCAAAAGAATGAAACAAAGCAAAGAAAAGATAAGTATGAAGTGAACAAAAGGATAAGGCTGTAGCTTAGAAAATAAAGCAAAGGCAAGTAAATTATGTTATGTACATAAAAGCAAGTACAAACAAAACATCTCAGCTATAATGCTAGCATACAAGGGAAGGTATCATCAATTAATACAAGCATGGGCTGTAAACAAAAGAAAAAGGGAGGTAAAACAAGATAATTAATGCAACATGCCTCTAGCATTGAATGCAAGCATCTTCAGCATACTTATTGTACAAATTCCATCACTTGTACATTCTTTCCTCTATATATCAATATCAAGCTTCACATTTTCAGTTCGTTCATTTAAACTAAGTAGCATCTGAAATGATATCATCTCAATTTGAAACAAAACTTCAAGTTTAAAAACAACAATTCAACAAGCCAGAGATTAAAGAAGAAGTTTCAGTTTGCAGTTTTAACAAGCTTGTTTCAACTCTGTTCTTTCTTCTCATAACTGTGAGTAACATCACCTTTCAAATCTAAAAAATGAATATGGTTACATGTTTGTGTGATAAATATTTTTGTGGTATATACGTATGTTTCTCTGTATATATGGATGGATGTTTATATACTTGTTGTAATCTCTGGAACAAAATCTCTGGAACAAACTGCTTCAGTTTCAAGTTTGAATTTGATTCAAAGTTTATTATTATTATTATTATTTCCTGATAACTTTTAAAATTTAGGATACGAACAAAGGAAAAAAAAAGGAAAAAAAAATTGCTGCTACTTAATAGCTTAGAGTTTAAACTTTATATAAGTTAAATAATTTTTGTAAAATAATAGAGCAAAAGAAAAAAAAAATTAGTATAAGTGGAAAATTCAAACTTCTAAACTCAAAAAATCAGGAACATCAGTGGAATCCTTGAACCAAAACATGAATTTTAAAACTAAAATCACATTTTTTTAGTTAAGGGTTGAACGAGCATTTTTGGGTTGAACAAAATAGGACAAAATGGGTTTCTCTGATGAACTTTGTGACTGGGGAGGTCGAGATCGTGCGTAGAGGTAGAGGAGTAATCGGCGGTTCAAGGAAAAATAGCAGGGGTTCCTCTCGATCAGTGTGGTGACGATGGCGTGGATTTTGGGTTTCTAAACCTAAAATTCTGATGGTCGAGAAATTTGTGCGCTACGGCCTCATATGAGCATCGAGTGTTGCATGCTTTTGGGAGTTGGTGGAGGAGGTGTCGACAATGACATGACTGGAGTTTCTTGTCATCGGGTGGTCAGAGACTCGCGTACGAGGTGTTGACAGGTTGATGGGGTTTCTAGTTTTTGTTTTCCAGGTTCAAGTGAAAAGCTCGAATTCGTATTTGCGTTTGAATCAATGATTTGAAGTTTGTGATTGAGTTGTAGGGTGATAGGCGACTTGAAGAGATCATCGTCGTTGATCGGAGAGGCTCCGTCGCCTTGTGCACGTGTACGTGCATTCTTGGGTATCTGGGTGGTTAAGATCATTGAGGAATAAGAAGTTTTGTTCAATGTTTTTCACAGGGAAGTGTGGGCGTCACATTGTTTTTCTACAGGTTTTAGTTTTTAAACCTGATAGTGTTTTTAAAATTTTAAACAGAAATAAAAATTTGAAAGCCCAATTTAAACAAAGTTTAAATACAAGTTTTTAAGTTGGTTTCAGATTTAATTTGGTATCAATTCATTCTAACTCTTATAAAAACTCGTTTTATAATTCAAATATTTTAATTTATAAATATCCATCTTATAATTCTTTTATACAAATCAATTTGTATTATTATTTTAAAAACGTCTTTAAACTCCTTTATAATTTCATCATTCTCTTTGATTTATAAAATAATCAAATTTTATAAATCTTATATTTCAAACTTTTTACAATAAATTCAAAAATCCCAATTGAAACTATTTTATAAAATCATTAACCCCATATTTTCAAAAATCAACTTTTAACTATATTTTCTCAAAAATCAAAATTTTATAACATTAAAATTATACGTTTATTTATTTTAAAATGAATCAATTCCAAAAATATTTTACAAACGTGTACTTTCGAAAAGTGGTATCAGAGCTTTGGTTTACACAAAGCTTAATTTATGATGTTTAATATGAATAGTTACTAGAATCACTGTAAAGAAAACGTTTTTCAAATCTAAAGAAGTATAAAAAAAATTGTTGTTTTTGAAAATAAAAGGTATTATGAAAATTCAAATTTTTTCGGAAATTCCCCTCTCTAAATTTAGGTTTGCGATAGTTTCTCTTCGATAAGGTCTCCTTAGATTTGAGTTCCGATCGTTCGAAACCCATTATCGAATTGCTGAGATTTATGAAATTTAAAAGAAGTGAATTAATGAATTGGTTTGAATCAAATATCTCCAATATCTCCAAAATAATAACTGGAAGATAAAATGACATGTCAATTTAGTATAGCCAAGGGGATCATTAAATTATAACTTGGGAATTTGATTATGAATTCTTTTGAAAATTGATTTCAAATGTTTTGAAGAATGGTTTAGTAATTAAATGGATTATAAGTAACTTAACTTATAAATGGACTTTTGATATATAATTGAGTTATATAAATTGAATTGAATTATTAAAGGAGATATATTCGTGATTTTGGACAGCGAATTATCTTTTAAGTTAAATATTGTGATAGTAAATGTTGGTTGGGAATTTTATCCACGATTTTGGACAGTGAATAATCTTTTAAATAAAAAGTGTAGAAATACTGAATTGGGTAAATAAGTATATTCACGATTTTGGACAGTGAATATATTATTAAATAAAACGAATATGTTTTAGGGAAGTGATATTAAAAAATGAAGTTAACTGTTTTAAAAAGATGTTTTAAAATGTATTAACTATCGAATACATAGATTTCAACATTTATTGTTGAAATAGACATTTTCGAGAAATAAGGAAATAGTGGACTATAACACTGTTGTTATAGTAAATGGTTTCTGAAAGGAAATGTTTTATATAGTATTGGGATTTATATATCTATCTTAAATTCGAATCCCTATACTAGAGATTTTGATTTGTCGTAACGATGTTTTACGTAACATTCATTTTGACTCAAATAAATGTGTTTAAAAGAACGCTTTCCTTAAAAGAATGGAATATATACTTGATTATGATTTAAGTATATTGAATATTTCCCAAGTGTTGAAAATAAATGCATTTGTGAATTACTTATTATTAAATAAGCATGGAAATGTTTTCCAATATGAAATGGAAAGTTTGAAATTCTATCTTTTAAAGATAAATTGAAAAAAATGAATATTTGAAATTTGTTTCAAATGTTTAAGTGTGGAAAATTATATATATCTTGTAAAGATGTTTTTGGGAAATTTGGACAATTAGTTCAACTTGAATTTTTTCAAAAAAAAAAAGGATTGAATCTTGAGTTAAATTGAGTTTAACTTCGACACCAAACACAATATAAGTTGAGCTTTGAATTTTGGATAGTCGATTTGGATTGTATGCCTAACATTGTGAATTGTTGACATAGCAATTGATCTATATTAAATATATATCTGTTTGGTGGGCGGAGAATTTATTCTTTTAGCTACACCCTTCTCTGAGACGTATGAGCTTAGAGGTTATATATCGATAGACATCAATTATGTGTTGAGAATTGACGATGTAACGTGAAATCCAAATCTAATGTGAAGTCGATAATGAATTGAATTATGAATGTGAATTGGGTTTGAGATAACCTTAAAATTTCAAAATCGACTTAGAGGAAAATTTTAAATTGATAACGAGATGGAAAATTTAGAAATCCTCTATTTGTTATGGCTATGAGATATCGTGGTTTTCGGAACTTATATATGTGAATGTAATAATTCGAAAACCATCAGTTTGGAAAGTCATTATTATGAAAATCCTATGTAGGTTTACATAGGTATGGTATGTACGAATGTGAAATGAAGTACTATATGTATATGGCATTATGTTTTCTAAACTGAGGATATGGACAAGTACCTTCCATTTAAAATTTGTGAAGGTGTTAGAACTCGGTGTGAGTGTCCATTTGAAATTCGTAGCTACGTAGAATTTCCATAAGTTGGAATGTCCATTTGGACTAGAATCCCTTATGATGGATCATCGTGATGGGATCATGTGAATTGATGATGTATGCTATCGTAATTCGTGGGGCGTGATGCCTACAGTTACAAGCGATTCTACTGGGATAGTAGCGCAACCGCCGCGTAAACTGCGATCTAGAGGCCAAAGCGTAATTTGAGGGGCGAGATGCCTACGGTCACAAGCGTTTCTACTGGGATAGTAGCGTAACCGCCGTGTGAACCGCGATCTATGGCAACAACCATGGTGAAATTCAAGAGATGTGAAATCTACAGATTACAAGCGATTCTACTGGGATAGTAGCGTAACCGCCGGGTAAAACTGTGATCCATGGGGGAACGTGCTTTCCATATCCATTTTTAAAAGAATTTTAAAAGTATTTTCACTGGGAGTTGAAGCAAGTATATTTAGTACTTGGAGATTTTTAGTCCTGCGCCTGGCCAGCGTATGCCTAATGTCTGTGAGAACGACGATGGACTTGTTAAACTTCGAGTTAGCAAGTATTTTCAAAACTTTAGATAGCAAATCAATAGTCTGAAATTAAAATTACATAATTCCAACCTAATTGAATTAAAGAAGATCTTTAAAATGCCTTGAAAGTCCACAGCTTTGAAAAAATAATATGATATGCAAATCTCTAGCATGAAGAACTTCAAGTTTAAATCTGAGTTTTGTAAGTCGAAAATTTTGGTAAAAGACTTTTACGTCTTGATTTTAGAAAATAATGAACAAAGCTAGGGAGATAAAATAAATGGAATGAATCCTATGTTTATTTATTTTTAATAAGATTCGAACTTGGAAAAAAATTGTGTAGAGATGTGAGGGAAAGATTGTAATTTCGGGACGAAATTCTTTTAAGGGGGGAAGATTGTAACAACCCTGAATTTTGAACGATTTAAATTGAAAATATTTAATTAATTTTAAATATTTGAATGATGGTTTAGTTTGAATTCCCAATATAACTATGAATTGGCGATTCAATTTTAGAATTTAATCTATTGAAAGTTGAATAAAAATTTGAATTTGACTTTGGGGTTTGAAATTGAATATTAAATTTGTATTTAAAATTCGAACTAATGACTTAGAAAAATAATTTGGATTTAAGAATTATTATTTATGAAAATTAATAGATTGATGGTTAGCTTTAATAACATTTTTCTTTAACTTAAATAAAATGGAATAAATTTTATCAATACAAAATACAAGTATAAAATCTAATTGTAAAACATGTTCATATAAATTGATGTTTGATAGTTGAGCTTCAAAACGTTTATATATCTATGAAGCTTACTAATGAAAATATCTACAAAACAAATTGAATTCAAAAATGAAAAAAATAAATAAATAATATAATAAAGTAGGATGATAATCTTTTCACCAGCATGTTTTCCTCTCCTAAAATCACGCCTTATGCTACGCAGAGAATCACGAACGAAATCGTGTAAAGTATGTTTCGTTCTATTTTTAAGTACCTCGTCCCTTTCCTCCATTCACTTCAAAATCAAACGAAAGAATAAAAAAAATGGCGTCTCTCTCTCGTCTCCCTCTTCGCTTCAAAAATTAGGGCTTGGATAAATCGAAGGCCTCGACTTCAGTAGCTCACGACCCCTCCTCCTTGCGATGCGTTAAACAAGGTGAGTGAATCTTTCCCTCACGTCTAATTCGAGCTCCATGATTCTTTTGATTTTTGTTCGTGTAATTTTGTTTTGGTGTTGATAATTTCTTTGATTTCGTTGATTTCGTTTGATTTGGTGATGTTTTGATACTCGCGACTTTGTATCTCCTTGATCACCACAATTTTGATTTTTGCTAGTTTGACTTTGTTCGAGCTGACTTGATTTTTGTAGTTTTCTTTACTAACATGATAATATTTGAAGATGTTTTAAGAAAAAAAAAAGAATAACCTGTTGCAGTTGATTCTCTGTCATTTGTTGCTTCAGCCATTATGTCTTTGATAGTTTTTTTGTATCATTTTGTTGATGATACTTTGACTGTTGAACTTGGTTTGAATTTGTTTTAAATAACTCAGAAATGATAAGTAAAAGAAGGGGTTTTTGAATTGAATTTAAATGAAACCTGTAACTGTTTCAGATTTCTAAAATAAAATGTACAAGTTCATCGTTTAATTTTTTTTATGTGATTTGGAATTTCAAGCATTATATAAAACTCTATCTGATATATAAATATAAATATGTGATTTGAATACAAGCAAATTTATAAAAGAGAGTTCATATTAATATATATATTAGTTTCAAATTAAATTTCTATTTCAATGCAAATTCCCTTTTATAAACAATTTTAACTAGTATGTGTGTGTATATACATTAAAAACAGTTAGTTCATATCTTTGGAAAAAGAAAAAAAAAGAAACTGATTTTAATCTGCTTTAAACCCAGGTTTGACCTGAGTTTTTCTAAAGCAAATCCTGAATATAAACTCCAAGTTACTGTTATACGAAGTCACTACATTCTTGGTCCATTGCTTAGTATGGTCTGATCAGTAGGTTGTGAAGTTACCTCTGGTTTTAAGTTCAACCTGGTTTGTTCATTTTTCTGCATCATTGATTGTACCTGCTGTTCCATTTAACCAGTGCATTGCCTTCATTATATTGTCTGTGCACTTATTAATGTAACACTCGAGTCTTGCTCAAGCCTTCATGCATTGTGTAGTGGTTTGAGCATTAAGGTTGTAGTCTGTGTTATTAAATTGAGGAAGAGACATTGCTTTGTGGTCTGCACATCTGAAATGGTCACTGACCTGGATTTTGTTGCATTGGTTATCTTACTTGATTTTTTTTTTAATTGAGCCTGTCTCTGTTATCTCTGACCTGAAGCTTGTAAGTGATATTGCCATTAACTTGAGTCTGATTTGTAACTTCATGCTAGAAATCTCCCTCTGCCTGTACTCAGTGTGGACTGACTTCATGTTTGTTATGATGTTAAGGTCTTTAATTTATGAAATATTGAGCCTGTTTGCACTGCCTGTTCTTTTGTTTCTCTGTTGTGTTTGGTTTGAGAGTGATGACATGTTAGCCTCGGGGAACTCGAGATTTTACTTAGGAATTTGAAGTGTTTAGCCCGAGTTTATTTTGTTGCTATCTCGGGGATGTGTGTGGTTCAAACTTGAACTGTTTTATTGGGAAACTGGAAGTAAAAAAAGAAAAAAATTTGAATTCCAGTCAAGATTTAACTGAGATTAACTAAAGTTTTAAAGTGAATTTAAGTTAGTTTTGAAATTTGGTTTGGAACAAATAAGCTTTAAATCTGAATTGTTGTTTCACTGTTTCTTTACCAATGCATGTCCACTGATTAGACACAGATCATATTTGCCAGGAGGTCTTGTGATATCCCGGAAATTGGGCGATATAAATTTAATAATCTGAGTTATAAATTTAATTTGATTTGATAATTTTAATAACAAATTTGGAATTTGATTTGATAATCATGTTTTAATAAATATTTAAGTTGAAAGATTTTATCTTTTTAAATATGTAAATTGTTTTCTGTTTATAATATATAATTTTATATATTGTAAATTGATAAATTTTGATTTTTGAATTTAGTAAATGAATTAATTTTCTAAATCTAAATTATGTTTGATAAATTGGAGATTTGATTTAAATTTAACATATAACTTTTCAAAGCTTTGTTTTATTTTCTTTTTAAAAAGTATTGTTTGAAAATGTTATATAAGAATTTAAAATACAACTTACTTATGATTTTAATATATTGAGTGATAAAGGAAATTTATAATCTCATTTATAAATTATTTAATATTGTTTAATTTGTTATTTTTAAATAAAAATGATAATACCTAGTTTTTATAAACATAAATAAATTTTGCTAGAAATAGGATTTGTTTTTTTAAGAGTTATGTATGCATATGTATAACTTGATTTTTAGAATTTGATTTGATAAATTAATTTAAAGTTTGAATTTAATGTTTTAAAGAATAAATACTTAAAAGTATTTGAACAAGCTTTTATTTATAAAATTGTTTTGTTTTGTTTTTCTTTAAAAGAAAAGGGATGAACTCATTTATATATGTACACAAGAAATAAAAATAAGATTTAAAAGCTCTTATAAAAGAAATCAAAGTTGTATAAACAATTTAGAATAAAAATTTAAATACCTAAATTACATATGTAAGTTTATTAACACCCTAATTGACAAATGTTAAGCATAGAGTACTAAGAAGACAAGTGTCTCATTTAAACTTCTTTTTCTTTTTTATTTTAATTAAATCAAGAATTTTGTTTATATAAACATATCTTCTTAACCTCATTTTTTCTTTTCCCTATTCCTTTTCAAACTTAACAAATTTTCAGATCTAAATCTGAAAATTCATATGCATGCAAAAACAGAATTCCTGTAAATATGCTACTCATAAACAAAATCAAAAATTGTTTGAATCTTCTTCAAAACTCAATTCTGCAACTTCAAATCCTAATTCAAATACCTGCAACCCTCAATTCATCAACCTAAAATGCATACAAACCTGCATTTCTGTTTTGAATTTCATTAAATTTGCATGCAAACCACAAAGCTAAATACAAACTTGCATGTTTTCTTGGAAACAACATATTGGCAAAGTTTGTGAAAGCCTGCATTTTACTCTGGGAAGCATGCAAATGAAAATTTTGGAGCTTAGACATTTCAGAAATTAATAAAGCATGCATGTAAATCTGGAAGCATTACAGATTTGCAAGGTGGAAATTTCAAAAGTATTTGCAGTTTTTATTAAGGCAATCTGAAGTTTTAAAGCAAAAATTTAAAAGTAAAATCTGAAGCTCATGGTTTCTCTGCCTCCACAAAACCCAAGTGGGTAACATTTTTAATTAAAATAATTTAAGTAATTATAGTTGCTTGATTTATTCCTGTGATAATCATGTTTGGATTGGATGAAATTGATGACATTCTCCGTTATATGTTGAATGCATGTTGTACTGTAAACTTGTCTTGCCTGTTCTAGTTTGCAGATTGTAGTTATGTCAAATTCATGACTTCATGATAAAAGCAATGTTATAGTTAAGGTTTTAAGCATAAGTATGGTATGTAATAAGTTAGAGTTTAATAAAAAAAAAATGAAGTGTGGATAAAACTGTGATGACTCTGGATAAAAAAAAGGGTAACAGAGCAGAATTTATGCAAACCATATTTGAATGTTCCAGATTTATCTATTTAAGTTTATAAATAAATTTCTTGATTAATAACCTGATTTTTAAAACTATAATCTGGATTTTTAAATTTGCATTCAACTGAATATTTTTGGTTTATCCTGAAAACATAAATTGGGTTGGTACAGTCAATCTAGGGGACTGGAGTTGATTGGGTTTCATTTGTTGATGGAGTAGTAAGTGTAGTTTATAGGAAAAATCATAGATGATGGATTAAGGCAATTAGGCAAACCTGATTTGGGTTTGAAATTTTGAACCCTAGTTTTTTCTGTGTTGAGAAAATTTGATCACTACAACATAAGTAAGTGATCGAGTTCTTCCTGCTTGGTGATGATGGCAGCTGGGTGTGTGAAGGAATCTATGGCCGGAGGTGGCACCATTTTAGTGGTCGGAGTTTGGAGGTTGTGGAGTTTTCGATCAACCCATTTTTTTCCAGATTCGAGTTTGAATACTCGATTTTGATTTTGGGGTTCTGTAGTTTGATGGATGGTTGGGAATTTGTTGGAAGATGGTCATTGACTTGTGTGGGTGGTCGCGAGAGGCCATCGGTGACGGCAACGGAGGTGCAGGTGCACGAGATTTATGGTGTATCAGTTGATTGGGGAAGATGAGTATCAGTGTTGTCCCGGGTTGTCTTAGGTTTTGCTCGAAGTTCCTGGACATTTGTCTCGATGAATTTGGGTAGGAGACTCGAAGTGGATGGGTTGTGGGTTCAGGGGAAAATGTGTTACAGGTTTAACATTTAACCTGTCAGTGTTTGATTAGATAATTTCAGAATAAATTGAAAGGAAGTTGTTAATCAAATTACTCAAGTTACTTTAGTGTTTAACTTGTGTTAGTTTGCTGAAGTTTGGAATTTGTCTTGTTTCCAAAATTTAAAACTAAATTTAAAAGGGAAGCAAGAATTAAAAGTAAGTTTAAATCTAACTTAAATTACGAATTTAAGTTTTAATTTGAATCTCAAGCTAGAAGTGGATGAAGATGTAAAACTTAAATTTTGTACAAATAACTTAAAAAGGGAGTTTATTGTTTAAAAATGTTTGAAAAAGAAATTTGAATTTAAGTTTGAAATTGAATATAAAGTAATGTTAAACAAAGTTTTAAAGTTTGATTCAAATTTGGATTTGAATCTTTGGTTTAAAAATAAATTTAAGTTTTATAAATTTAAGTATTTCAAACCAAATTTGAATAATAATGGAAAATTTAAATGGTTTGATTTTAAAAAGAAATTTATTTTAACTTTTGTAAAATTTCTTTTAAAATGAAAGTATTATTATCAATTAAGGTTTTAGACTGATTTTAATACTTATTAAAGTTAAAAAAAATTAATGTTTGTATTTCATTTAATTATTAGGGTAATTAAATGAATAATCAATTTATTTAATAAATAAATGAAATAAATAATTACTTAAGGTAATTAAAGGTTAAGGGTTTAGAATTAATTATTCTTTGAATAATTAACTTGTAATTAAGAATAATTAATTAAATAAATTAGTTTTTGACTAATGATTTATAATTAATTAATCAAGTAATAATGGATTTAATTAAGTTTTAATTAACACTTAATTATTTAATTTATTAGGGGTTAATTAATAGATTAATTAATGATTAATTAATTTGTAATCAATAATGATTAAAATAAGTTAATTACTTTGGAAAATAATTAATGAATTATTGAATAGTTAATGAAGGTCATTAACTAAGGATTATTTAATAATTAATTAATGTGATTAATTTTAATTATTAATTAGATTAATTAATTTAAAGATAATCAATTGTGTAAGTTATTAAGTATAATTACTTATGGAAGTAATTAAGGAATTAATTACTTAGTGTAATTCATTGAGTTAATTTGATTAATTTAAGTTTATTAATTCAGTTCAATTAATTTAAAATTAATCAATTAATGAGTTGTGAAAGATAATTACTTAATGTAATTTATTAAAGAATAATTACTTAGAGAAGTAATTAATGAGTAATTATTATATGTAATTAATTGAAGGTGAT
This sequence comes from Allium cepa, assembly GCA_030765085.1. Classification (NCBI taxonomy): domain Eukaryota; kingdom Viridiplantae; phylum Streptophyta; class Magnoliopsida; order Asparagales; family Amaryllidaceae; genus Allium; species Allium cepa. The sequence continues at coordinate 927,903,543 of CM060939.1, forward strand.
TTGTTGATAAAAGTAATTTGAGTATAATTACTTTGTAAATTAATCAAGAGATTAATTAGAGATAATTAATTAAGGGGTAATTAATTTATTTGGTAAAGTAATTAAGGGTAGATAATTACTGAATAGAGTTAATCAAGGGTGATTAACAGTTATAATTTAAATGAAGATTTATTACTTAGAGTAATTAATTTAATTTGAAAATGAAATTAGAAGATCATTAATTATTAAATTAATGATGTAATTAAAATTGATTAATTAAGATTAATTAATCAATAATAAGTAATTAAAGGTAATTAATTAATGTAGTTAATTAAGGATTAATGTAGTTAATTTTAGATAATTAATTAATGAAGTAATTAAAGGTTAATTACTGTATTTGGTTAAGTATAATTAATTTGAAGAAATTAATTAGTAAATAATTACTTGAATGTAATTAAGGGTTAATTAATCAGGGATGATTAATTAAAAAGAATTATTGAATGATGATTAATTATTTGATTAATAATTAAGTAATAGTGATATGAGCAAGTTGATATTGGTAAAATAATTAATTTAATTTACTTTAAATTAATTTGAATGATGTAATTAATTTAATTCATTTTAAATTAATTATATTTGGTATGGTTAATCATTGCTTATGTATGGTTGGATAGTGTTGTTTGCTTTGGATGATTTGAATCTCAGACATGAGATAAATTATGTTAAGTGTTTTGGATGCATTGGTTGCATTGTGATATTGATATGGATTATCCCTTGGATAGTGATAATACGATTTATCTGATATTATGATAATGTTGATTATCTGTTGTGGATCTATGATTTATCTATTTGTATGGATATAGATAATTGAATTGTTTTAAACCTTTAAAACAACTTGGACTTAAAAGACACGCTTTGGATTTCGATGAGATCGGGATCGGGTTTCCATATTGGATATCCGAAAACCACATCGTTTCCAAATAATGTTAGGTCGTGAATGTGGAACAAGTGAAGACTCGAGGTGTAAGGGCTATACGTCAGTATAACTCTGTGGGTGATTCCGTAATGAGTTTGACGGAATAGTACTTATAGATTCGAGATATAGGTTTAGAGTGCAAGGGTTATCGTCGTTAAATCTGTGGGTGATTCCGTAATGAGTGTAACGAGATAATGCCTTCGGTTTCGTTCGAACCTGGAACGAACTTGTATGGATTGAATGCTTTCAGAACATCGTCAGGTGGACGATGAGCATTCTAAGAGATGTGTCCTCTAAAGGTAATCGTAGCCTCAAGCCTCATCAACCGGGAATGTCTAAAACAGGGGAGGTGCAGCAAGGCTTCGTGGGTCGCACCCACTGGAGAGCAAGATTGATCCCTGTCTAGAGGTCCATTTTTATTTCGGCTGTGTGGGCAGTTGGATGTACACCAACTGCGGGGTTGTCTTGTTCGGAACTATTTAGTAAGGAATGGGTCCGACTTTGTGTTGCAGGGGAGTGGGAGTACTCCTCGGTACGTTGATCTAGGCCACGTATTGTGACGGGCGATACCCCAGTAGCCCTACCATTGTATGGAATCCAAAATCCAATAAGTGCCAACGGTTTTGATTGTATTACCTACTTTTGTGGCTAGTAGCTGGAATTTAATAGATGTAACAATTTCGGCTATTTCATATTCATTTGAAAACCCTAGACCCTATTATAATATCACTGGATTTCCTATCAAATGTTTTGGTTAGCGTAAGGTAAAAACTTTTCCATGTTTATGTGTGGGAAGTCTTACGTGATACCTTTTCTTTTCAAAGGATTTTCAAAGTTAAGCAACTTTAACCTGTTACTCACACCAGACCCATGTTTGACCCGGAGTTTATTTTTGTTTTTCATAAACTCTTGGGTACTCAAATTTTTACGAGTAGCCAAGGGATTCAGGTTAGCTTTGACGAATTATGGAGGAGCAATGGAGCAGGAGATTTCTACGTTAGATATTTAGTATTCCGCTGTGTGTTCTGTGATTGTCTCTGAATTGTATTGTGTTGTAAATACTAGACATGTGTTTATAACTGTCTAGTATGTGTTGTATATCTGTGTACTCTGATATTGGTTGTAAACTATGTAATATTTTATGTTATTAACATAATTTATTCGTTCCGCTGTTGAGATTCTAATGTTGTTTCTTCTTCTCTTCTTTCTTTTTTTCTTCTATCCCTTTCTTTCTTAATTGGTGATGCGATTTTCTGGGAGTGGAAAGTCGGGTCGTCACAGGTGGTATCAGAGCATTAGGTTGAGTGAATACCTAGGCTCTGGAGTGGTGTCTATCTTGAGAGAGCGTATTTGTAATTTTATTATATATATATTTATATAATTACTTCTACCTATTTGTTGGGTTACCTGTTCGGGTTTTCCAATATAGGATATAAAGGTAGATAAGGTAGTGGGTGTGTAACACGACTACTACCAATGGTTGGAGTTTTGAGTGTTGAAGTTGGAAGTGTATTTGTCGAGACCGTAGACCTAATACCGTCTCGAGTAAGTTGTGCAGAGTATAGGATTTCATAGATCTCTGAAGGTAACCTGTAAAGGTTCGGAGTTTATCTATGAGTTGGATGAGTAGAGTTTGGATCTGTCGGTTGGGCAGAAGAGAATGATGGTATCTTGATATCTCAGGGAGTAGTAGCTGCGTGATGGGATGCAGTGACTATGGATGTTCTCGAAGATATTTTATTTGGAACAAGTTAAGGAGGTGAGTCTGCTTCGATGTTGTGGCTGGATTCAGCAGGATGTTTCTGTCCGGTTTGAAGCCTGAGTTTCTCGAAGAGCTTTGAATTAGGAAATCTTTGGCGTCGGTGTCAGCAGTGCAGTTCGGAGTGTTCTGTGCTGGCAAGAAAGTCTTCTGGTTAGCAGTTTCCTGAAGATAGAGTTCAGAAGCAGCAGAATGGATTCCATTTCTTCAATGGATTGGCTAGTTAAGCGTAAGCTGTTCTGATTGGTAAAGAGAGAACAGTTTTCTTTGGATATTGGACTGATTGATCGTAAAAGTGACTTACGATAGTTTGAGTGTTCTCTTGAGTTATGAGAAGTTTGTCCGTACCTAGAGGTTAAGTTTTCTTATCGACTGGATTCTAGGAGTGATACCGGGGGTTTAGTGAAGCGGCTTTGAATCAAATGGGGCATCTGAGTTTTCTTTATGGATCTGCAGGACCGTATTTCTGTGATGTGTTATCCAGTTTGTGCTCGAGTTTTTCTTCCGCTTCAAATCAGAGTTGTGCAGCGGAAGCAGATTGGAAGTGCTTTTGTTTTATCTTTTCCGGATAGGAGAAGTAAGTTAGTTTTCTGATATTTGTGGAGTAGAGTTGGTGTTCTTGGTTTGGGATTGATCTGGAAGAGATCGTTTTGTTGGATTGTTTTTGGTTCTGTGAGTTTCTAGAGACATCAGCAAAGGTTGAGCTGATCAAGAGAGTTGAAGGCAGCCCAGGATTGTCAGAAGTGTTTGGTGGATAAGAGACGAAGGAATTTGGATTCCTGAGTCGGAGATTTGATTTTAAGGAAGTTTTCTCTGATCTAAGGAGCTATAAGATTGAGTAAGATTGGGTAAGTTAGCTCCGAGATGTTTTGGATCTTTTCTGTGTTTGTGAGGGTTGGTGTTTGATTTTCAAGATTGAATTGCCAGTTTGGATAACTGGAATTCGATGTGTTTTACGTATCTCTGAGGGAGTACGTGTATGGTTTATCTCTGGTTGTGGAACCAGCGATTCAGGAGTATGTGATTGTTAATTCAGACTCGTCTGTAGTCTGATATATTGTTTTGTTGATAGATATAGTTGGATAGGAGCTCTATAGCTTAATAGTATTGATTGTTTAGATTCTATAGAGCGAGTATCCCGATATTTATACCGGGGAAACTCGTGAAAATTATATCCAGGTTTTTCTGGATAATTAGGTTTGTTTTGTTTAAATTGTTTGCTATGGTTGTTAGCATATGTTTGATAATATATGCTTGAGTTTTAAGTAAAATCTTAAGATAGATTATTAAATTACCTTTGCTTTTAAATTTCGGGGACGAAATTCTTTTAAGGGGGAAAGAATGTGATATCCCGGAAATTGGGCAATATAAATTTAATAATCTGAGTTATAAATTTAATTTGATTTGATAATTTTAATAACAAATTTGGAATTTGATTTGATAATCATGTTTTAATAAATATTTAAGTTGAAAGATTTTGTCTTTTTAAATAAGTAAATTGTTTTCTGTTTATAATATATAATTTTATATATTGTAAATTGATAAATTTTGATTTTTGAATTTAGTAAATGAATTAATTTTCTAACTCTAAATTATAATTGATAAATTGGAGATTTGATTTAAATTTAACATATAACTTTTCAAAGCTTTGTTTTATTTTGTTTTTAAAAAGTATTGCTTGAAAATGTTACATAAGAATTTAAAATACAATTTACTTATGATTTTAATATATTGAGTGATAAAGGAAATTTATAATCTCATTTATAAATTATTTAATATTGTTTAATTTGTTATTTTTAAATAAAAATGATAATACCTAGTTTTTATAAACATAAATAAATTTTGCTAGAAATAGGATTTGTTTTTTTAAGAGTTATGTATGCATATGTATAACTTGATTTTTAGAATTTGATTTGATAAATTAATTTAAAGTTTGAATTTAATGTTTTAAAGAATAAATACTTAAAAGTATTTGAACAAGCTTTTATTTATAAAATTGTTTTGTTTTGTTTTTCTTTAAAAGAAAAGGGATAAACTCATTTATATATGTACACAAGAAATAAAAATAAGATTTAAAAGCTCTTATAAAAGAAATCAAAGTTGTATAAACAATTTAGAATAAAAATTTAAATACCTAAATTACATATGTAAGTTTATTAACACCCTAATTGACAAATGTTAAACATAGAGTACTAAGAAGACAAGTGTCTCATTTAAACTTCTTTTTCTTTTTTATTTTAATTAAATCAAGAATTTTGTTTATATAAACATATCTTCTTAACCTCATTTTTTCTTTTCCCTATTCCTTTTCAAACTTAAGAAATTTTCAGATCTAAATTTGAAAATTCATATGCATGTAAAAACAGAATTCCTGTAAATATGCTACTCATAAACAAAATCAAAAATTGTTTGAATCTTCTTCAAATCTCAATTCTGCGACTTCAAATCCTAATTCAAATACGTGCAACCCTCAATTCATCAACCTGAAATGCATACAAACCTGCATTTTTGTTTTGAATTTCATTAAATTTGCATGCAAACCACAAAGCTAAATACAAACCTGCATGTTTTCCTAGAAACAACATATTGGCAAAGTTTGTGAAAGCCTGCATTTTACTCTGGGAAGCATGCAAATGAAAATTTTGGAGCTTAGACATTTTAGAAATTAATAAAGCATGCATGTAAATCTGGAAGCATTACAGATTTGCAAGGTGGAAATTTTAAAAGTATTTGCAGTTTTTATTAAGGCAATCTGAAGTTTTAAAGCAAAAATTTAAAAGTAAAATCTGAAGCTCATGGTTGCTCTGCCTCCACAAAACCCAAGTGAGTAACATTTTTAATTAAAATAATTTAAGTAATTATAGTTGCTTGATTTATTCCTGTGATAATCATGTTTGGATTGGATGAAATTGATGACATTCTCTGTTATATGTTGAATGCATGTTGTACTGTAAACTTGTCTTGCCTGTTCTAGTTTGCAGATTGTAGTTATGTCAAATTCATGACTTCATGATAAAAGCAATGTTATAGTTAAGGTTTTAAGCATATGTATGGTATGTAATAAGTTAGAGTTTAATATATATAAAAAATGAAGTGAGTATAAAACTGTGATGACTCAAGATAAACAAAAAGGGTAACAGAGCAGAATTTATGCAAACCATATTTGAATGTTCCAGATTTATCTATTTAAGTTTATAAATAAATTTCTTGATTAATAACCTGATTTTTAAAACTATAATCTGGATTTTTAAATTTGCATTCAACTGAATATTTTTGGTTTATCCTGAAAACATAAATTGGGTTGGTACAGTCAATCTAGGGGACTGGAGTTGATTGGGTTTCATTTGTTGATGGAGTAGTAAGTGTAGTTTATAGGAAAAATCATAGATGATGGATTAAGGCAATTAGGCAAACCTGATTTGGGTTTGAAATTTTGAACCCTAGTTTTTTCTGTGTTGAGAAAATTTGATCACTACAACATAAGTAAGTGATCGAGTTCTTCCTGCTTGGTGATGATGGTAGCTGGGTGTGTGAAGGAATCCATGGCCAGAGGTGGCACCATTTTAGTGGTCGGAGTTTGAAGGTTGTGGAGTTTTCGATCAACCTATTTTTTTCCAGATTCGAGTTTGAATACTCGATTTTGATTTTGGGGTTCTGTAGTTTGATGGATGGTTGGGAATTTGTTGGAAGATGGTCGTTGACTTGTGTGTGTGGTCGCGAGAGGCCAGCGGTGATGGCAACGGAGGTGCAGGTGCACGAGATTTATGGTGTATCAGTTGATTGGGGAAGATGAGTATCTGTGTTGTCTCGGGTTGTCTTAGGTTTTGCTCGAAGTTCCTGGACATTTGTCTTGAAGAATTTGGGTAGGAGATTCGAAGTGGATGAGTTGTGGGTTCAGGGGAAAATATGTTACAGGTTTAACATTTAACATGTCAGTGTTTGATTTGATACTTTCAGAATAAATTGAAAGGAAGTTGTTAATCAAATTACTCAAGTTACTTTAGTGTTTAACTTGTGTCAGTTTGCTGAAGTTTGGAATTTGTCTTGTTTCCAAAATTTAAAACTAAATTTAAAAGGGAAGCAAGAATTAAAAGTAAGTTTAAATCTAACTTAAATTACGAATTTAAGTTTCAATTTGAATCTCATGCTAGAAGTGGATGAAGATGTAAAACTTAGATTTTGTATATATAACTTAAAAAGGGAGTTTATTGTTTAAAAATGTTTTAAAAAGAAATTTGAATTTAAGTTTGAAATTGAATAAAAAGTAATGTTAAACAAAGTTTTAAAATTTGATTCAAATTTGGATTTGAATCTTTGGTTTAAAAATAAATTTAAGTTTTATAAATTTAAGTGTTTCAAACCAAATTTGAATAATAATGGAAAATTTAAATGGTTTGATTTTAAAAAAGAAATTTATTTTAACTTTTGTAAAATTTCTTTTAAAATGAAAGTATTATTGTCAATTAAGGTTTTAGATTGATTTTAATACTTATTAAAGTTTAAAAAAAAAATTAATGTTTGTATTTCATTTAATTATTAGGGTAATTAAATGAATAATCAATTTATTTAATAAATAAATGAAATAAATAATTACTTAAGGTAATTAAAGGTTAAGGGTTTAGAATTAATTATTCTTTGAATAATTAACTTGTAATTAAGAATAATTAATTAAATAAATTAGTTTTTGACTAATGATTTATAATTAATTAATCAAGTAATAATGGATTTAATTAAGTTTTAATTAACACTTAATTATTTAATTTATTAGGGGTTAATTAATAGATTAATTAATGATTAATTAATTTGTAATCAATAATGATTAAAATAAGTTAATTACTTTGGAAAATAATTAATGAATTATTGAATAGTTAATGAAGGTCATTAACTAAGGATTATTTAATAATTAATTAATGTGATTAATTTTAATTATTAATTAGATTAATTAATTTAAAGATAATCAATTGTGTAAGTTATTAAGTATAATTACTTATGGAAGTAATTAAGGAATTAATTACTTAGTGTAATTCATTGAGTTAATTTGATTAATTTAAGTTTATTAATTCAGTTCAATTAATTTAAAATTAATCAATTAATGAGTTGTGAAAGATAATTACTTAATGTAATTTATTAAAGAATAATTACTTAGAGAAGTAATTAATGAGTAATTATTATATGTAATTAATTGAAGGTGATTTGTTGATAAAAGTAATTTGAGTATAATTACTTTGTAAATTAATCAAGAGATTAATTAGAGATAATTAATTAAGGGGTAATTAATTTATTTGGTAAAGTAATTAAGGGTAGATAATTACTGAATAGAGTTAATCAAGGGTGATTAACAGTTATAATTTAAATGAAGATTTATTACTTAGAGTAATTAATTTAATTTGAAAATGAAATTAGAAGATCATTAATTATTAAATTAATGATGTAATTAAAATTGATTAATTAAGATTAATTAATCAATAATAAGTAATTAAAGGTAATTAATTAATGTAGTTAATTAAGGATTAATGTAGTTAATTTTAGATAATTAATTAATGAAGTAATTAAAGGTTAATTACTGTATTTGGTTAAGTATAATTAATTTGAAGAAATTAATTAGTAAATAATTACTTGAATGTAATTAAGGGTTAATTAATCAGGGATGATTAATTAAAAAGAATTATTGAATGATGATTAATTATTTGATTAATAATTAAGTAATAGTGATATGAGCAAGTTGATATTGGTAAAATAATTAATTTAATTTACTTTAAATTAATTTGAATGATGTAATTAATTTAATTCATTTTAAATTAATTATATTTGGTATGGTTAATCATTGCTTATGTATGGTTGGATAGTGTTGTTTGCTTTGGATGATTTGAATCTCAGACATGAGATAAATTATGTTAAGTGTTTTGGATGCATTGGTTGCATTGTGATATTGATATGGATTATCCCTTGGATAGTGATAATACGATTTATCTGATATTATGATAATGTTGATTATCTGTTGTGGATCTATGATTTATCTATTTGTATGGATATAGATAATTGAATTGTTTTAAACCTTTAAAACAACTTGGACTTAAAAGACACGCTTTGGATTTCGATGAGATCGGGATCGGGTTTCCATATTGGATATCCGAAAACCACATCGTTTCCAAATAATGTTAGGTCGTGAATGTGGAACAAGTGAAGACTCGAGGTGTAAGGGCTATACGTCAGTATAACTCTGTGGGTGATTCCGTAATGAGTTTGACGGAATAGTACTTATAGATTCGAGATATAGGTTTAGAGTGCAAGGGTTATCGTCGTTAAATCTGTGGGTGATTCCGTAATGAGTGTAACGAGATAATGCCTTCGGTTTCGTTCGAACCTGGAACGAACTTGTATGGATTGAATGCTTTCAGAACATCGTCAGGTGGACGATGAGCATTCTAAGAGATGTGTCCTCTAAAGGTAATCGTAGCCTCAAGCCTCATCAACCGGGAATGGCTAAAACAGGGGAGGTGCAACAAGGCTTCGTGGGTCGCACCCACTGGAGAGCAAGATTGATCCCTGTCTAGAGCTCCCTTTTTATTTTGGCTGTGTGGGCAGTTGGATGTACACCGACTGCGGGGTTGTCTTGTTCGGAACTATTCAGTAAGGAATGGGTCCGGCTTTGTGTTGCAGGGGAGTGGGAGTACTCCTCGGTACGTTGATCTAGGCCACGTACTGTGACGGGCGGTACCCCAGTAGCCCTGCCATTGTATGGAATCCAAAATCCAATAAGTGCCAACGGTTTTGATTGTATTACCCACTTTTGTGGCTAGTAGCTGGAATTTAATAGATGTAACAATTTCGGCTATTTCATATTTATTTGAAAACCCTAGACCCTATTATAATATCACTGGATTTCCTATCAAATGTTTGGTTAGCATAAGGTAAAAACTTTTCCATGTTTATGTGTGGGAAGTCTTACGTGATACCTTTTCTTTTCAAAGTTAAGCAACTTTAACCTGTTACTCACACCAGACCCATGTCTGACCCGGAGTTTATTTTTATTTTTCATAAACTCTTGGGTACTCAAATTTTTACGAGTAGCCAAGGGATTCAGGTTAGCTTTGACGAATTATGGAGGAGCAATGGAGCAAGAGGCTTCTGCGTTAGATATTTAGTATTCCGCTGTGTGTTCTGTGATTGTCTCTGAGTTGTATTATGTTGTAAATACTAGACAGGTGTTTATAACTGTCTAGTATGTGTTGTATATCTGTGTACTCTGATATTGGTTGTAAACTATGTAATATTTTATGTTATTAATATAATTTATTCGTTCCGCTGTTGAGATTCTAGTGTTGTTTCTTCTTTCGCTTCTTTCTTTTCTTCTTCTATCCCTTTCTTTCTTAATTGATGATGCGTTTTTCTGGGAGTGGAAAGTCGGGTCGTCACAGGTCTTGTTTCACGTGGTGTTCTAGGTGCATACTTGAGTCACGTGTACACCTCTCTGTTCCATAGTTCATCTACTTGTTGTATACCTTATGGTTCATACTACACTATGACTCGAGCCTGCTTGCATCGGCAGTGTTACTTCATTTAGTCTGCTATACTTCATGTTGCCCTTAAGTTGCATGGAATTTTTTTTTGAAGTACTTGAGAATTGCCTCAGCTTTGCTTGAGCTTGAATCTTTGAATTTGATTTACTTGCAGTCTTGCCTTGTAATCTTGTGGTGGCTGCAGTCTTGTTGCAGTTTGCCCTTGAGTTCAAAGTGGGGCTGCAGTTCATTTTTATGAAAATTTTGCACTTGTTGAAGTGTGCAGTAATGAGTTGTTTGGGAACTTGTTTTCTCGAGTTTACTTGAGTATATGCAAACACTTGCATTTCGACCTGGCCATGTTGCATGGGTTTTGGTGTTGCAGCTGTGTTGAGTCACTGACTTGACCTCTGCAGCTTCGATTTCTGTTAGTATTCACTGTTGTGATGATTTCTATTTCTTCACTGTTGTGGCGAGGCAGTGCACACGTGCGTGTACAACAGCCACACGGTATTGATTTTAAATTGATATTTCTTTTATTTTTGATCCATTGATCCTTTGCGTATTTCATATGCCGTATTGGCGAGGCAGTACACGCGTGCGTGTACTGCAGCCAATCGGTTTTGATGTTTTAAGTAACTTTTCAATTGTTTGAATTGATTTGGTTTAAATTGATGATTTTACTGTTAATTGCCGTTTAGGCAAATTTCGATGGTTTTTTCTAAATTATCTTTATAAAAAAAAAATTATTCATCTACCTTCGTTGATAATTTGAATTTGCTGATTTGTTGTTTAACACTGTAAAGTGTTATATTTACCCTTATCTGATTTCTTTGTTAAAAGGGTCGGATAGGTGAATTTATATTTGACTGTCGTCTAATTGTTAATTGATTATTATTGCCTCTATGCACTAATAACTGAGTTTGAATTAGACTGACCCGTGTATTATTTTCTTTTGAATGTAATACTCGGGTCAGACCCAGTATTTTACAGCTTGAAGATTTTCGGGCAGCGAAGTTAGAGAGAGAGAGGGAAAACGCTTCACTTTAGCTTTTCGGGGATTTATTTTTGTACTTAAAGAAATATTCCGCTGTATAAACTAATGCATTGTACAAACTCTGATATAAGTAAGAAAAAAATTCATTATGTGAAATATAATTATTCTGTGTTTCTGTGGCTGATTCTGTTTAAACTCTATAAACTGAATAACAATCCGTCATTTTGAACGTTTCAAGTTGGTTTAATCACCGACTAGGGACGGTCAGAAGGGTGGGTCGTTACCATAGATTTGTATAGTCTTATAAAAAAAAAGAGAACAGGTTTTAGTTTTTAAACCAGATAGTGTTTTTAAAATTTTTAACAGAAAAAAAAATTTGAAAGCCAAATTTAAACAAAGTTTAAATACAAGTTTTTAAGTTGGTTTCAGATTTAATTTGGTATCTTGGTTCTGAACAAAATAAAGTCTTATAAAAAAAAAGAATAGGTTTCAGATTTAAAAATACAACAGGTTGTAAAGTTGCAAAGTAAATTTTGTTCAGTTTTAAAAGCAATAGGAATGTGCAAAGTTTTCAAACAATTTTTATTCAAAGTTTTAAAGTATATATAAAATAAGTCTTCAAAGAAAAAAAAATCAGTCAAGTTTCCAAAATAGAATTATTAAACGAGATTTTTAAACAAGTTTTAAAAGTTAAATGTTTTGTTTTAAAAATAATTTTTTTGGGATTTTTGTCTCGATTTCGATTTTGAGGCGATGGTGAAATTCGAGTGACCGGAGTATGTTCTGGGGAGGATCGTCGATATGCTCGACGTCGCGGTGATGCCAGAAGTTGGCCAATGGCGATGTGCACGTGCACGCTCGTGCTTACGTATCTGAGTTTGAAGCAGTTTGGGGAAGGAGAAATTGTTTCAGGGGAGACGTAGTTTTCTCGGGCTCGAATCGAAGTAGCCTTTGCGTTTGCTCGAAGCAACTGGGAAGTGGTGAAACCCGAAGTGTAACTCGAGTGTTAATAGGACGAGTCTCGGGTTGTTTTCAAATTGCAGTTTTTTTTAAGATGGTTAAACAAATTCGTTAAACACCGCACTTAGAAAATGTTTAATAGTTAAGATTTTATTCAAGTTTTAATTAATTTAGTCAAACTTAATAATATTTTCAAACTCTTAATTATTTTAACTAAGAAATTAATCTAAGATTAAGTATAAAGTAATTAACAATTTAGTTTTTGTAGTTAATAATGAATCGAATTTCAAATTTAAAAGAAAACTTTTAAATGATTAATCAAGTTGAATAATTAAGTAATAAGAATTAATAATTGATTAATTTAGAAATGTGTGATTTATAAATGGGTAATTAAGTTTTATTAATTCATAAGTAAGGTTACTAATTAATGATTGAGGATAATCAATTAAGTAATTAAAGTTAAATAACTTGATTAAGAAGTAATTAATTTAATAGCATGAAATAAAATAATAAAGTAATTAAGATATAATGATTAATTAAGAAATGATTTTAAGGATTTATCACTTATTGAAATTAAAGTTGGATATTTTGATTTATTAAAGATAATTAAGTATGAAATTGTTTTAAAAGGTTGATTTAATTGATATGATTAATCAAGAATAATTTAATTAATTAAGGTGATTGATTAATTTATTAATATCAAATGATTTGTAATTAATAAATCAGGATTGGATAATTAATTCATAAGTAATAAATTTACTTGGAAATAAATTGAATTGATTAGGATTAAAAACGATTTAATTAATCCTGCTTATAAATGACTATTGAATACTTGACTTACTCATGAATGATTGTATTGTATGAGATGCCTTAAATTGATTTTCCTATCTGATCTGTGATATTTTGTTCTGTGTATTGAGCTGTGTATTTATTCATTTATTGATGATACATTTGTATATTATCTGTGAATCTGTGAATGGACGATAAGCGTTATAGTTTATATCGCTTATCAATTATATTTCTGTGTTTTAATCTGTGATGACTGAATGATTGTGCACTATTGTGTAAAACCCCTGGACCACACCATATACACACAATTATGGATTTCATGAGGAAATCAGTTAAGTCGCAGATTTTTGAAATAGTTTTAAATTTGAATTTTTAAATTCAAATGTTTTGGAAATGGAATGAGAATAAATGTGAAAAGCTTTTGGAATGGAATTTCAAGATAAAATTTATTTTTAAATTACTCGATTAAATTTTGGAATTTAAATAATTTGATTTAAATTTGAATTCAAAATTAGGAATTGAATTTTATGATTTGAAATTAGGGATTAAAAATGTTATGTTAGTTATATACGGTTTGAAACCATATTTAAAGTATTGTTTTGGGAATTCGAATTAAACCAAAGATTGTAACTTGTATAAAAGAAATCGGGTTTATCCAAATTAAAACTGTTGTTTTTAAATGATAAAAAGCTTTCATTTCAAATCTTATTAAAAGGAATTCCAAGTTAAATTAAAATAGTCTTCCAAGATATAGATGAATATTCAGAAAACGAATTTTGAAAATGAATATTTGGGAACGATTTGAAAACTATGAGACAAATCTTTGATTTAAAAGATTTAAATGAATTAATCTTTTTGAAACGGAATTGTTTTGAAATCGGGGAATGAATCTTTGTGAAACTAGGTGAACTTTATGAAATAAACCTTTTGTTTAAAAGATTTAAAATGGTAATTAGTTAAACCATTTGAAAGAAAGTTTTGAATTATTAAGTTGTGACTTAATTGAAATCCCATATCCATATGTTTTAAAATATTTTCGCTTACCATTCGGTTTAGCCGAGAAAGGACCTTTGTGTCGTATAACCCATTCCGAATATGTGATTCGACGTTATGGATAGCATTTGAAGACCGGTGATGAAGACCGGGTATTTGCGAAAGCGACAGGATGACCTATCGATTGTTTCTGCACCGAGTCGCGCCGGTATAGAGACTCCCTAAGTGATGGGAAGTCCGATCGGGATTGTGAATGCCTGGATTGCAAGGACTTCTTTGGAAGTGCCTTCGGTTCGTTTCGAACCCAGAACAGACTTGTATGTATTGTTATGTCTGACATTACAATTTGAGATATAAAGCTGATATCTTTCAAATATATTTCCGTTGGTGGCGGAGAATTTATTCTCTTAGCTTAACACCCTTCTCTGAGACGTATGAGCTCAGAGGTTATGTAGTTGATGGTTATCAGCGATATATTCCCAATTTGGTAATGTGACATGCTGAGTGTTGCTGTTGAAATGATCATTGTTTGATCATTTGTGATATGATCATTTGTTTGATCATTTATCTTGGTGATCATTACTTTGATCATTTGTTGACCCAAAGCACAGCTTTTGTATAAAGCGTAGCTTTGTGGACGAGACTTCGTCGGACCTCACACCCCGAAATGGTCGAAACATGAAAGATGCAGCAAGGTTATTGGGGGTAGCACCTCTTAGGGTATGTGCATTTCCTTCTGGATAGAAGTGGTATCATGGTATGGAGCCCAGATACTTAACTTATGTTGATATCGCAGATATATATATGTATTACTTTGTGATTTGTTGCTGGGGCCCCAGTTAAAGGTTGGTTACAACCGGGAGATGGCATACTCGTGTCAGTAGTTACCCAGTTAGGGGTAACCCGACCTTGTGTTGGCAGAGATCCGGTTTGGTTCTCATGAACGTCCTTCCAGAGGCGTTCTCATGTGGCAATGGGAAGTTCCTTGGCCTGACCATTTGTTGGAAATCCAAATAAATAATACGATCTTGTACGGTTTTAGTTGTAGAACCTATCATTCACTTATGGTGGTCACCACTGTTTGGATGGTAGCTATAGTAGGCATAAGTGCGAAATGCCTATGCTGGCTAAGATTTATATCTTTACTTTCGAAATGAATTTTGCCTCACTATGCACTAGTAATAATATCAAATGTTTCTTTTTAATGCGTATCAAGCATCTTTGACTATCATAAGGAGAAATCTCATCCGATCCTGCGTTTGCATTGTGTGTGTGTGCGGGAGGCCTTATGGTAGTCTCATTTCTAAAAAGCATTGCGAATCTATTTTAAAATATTTCTTTATTTGTTTTTAAAGATAAACCGTTTTTGTTGCTCACACCAGTCCCATGACTGATCCGGAGTTTATTGTTTCTTTCCTAAACTCTGGGTGCTCATTATTTTCTACACGAGCAGTCTAGAGTTGGGTTTTTTTCAGATAGTTAGGTTCAGTGAATTATCTGGAGCTAGTTCAGTCTTCGGATGTGGACGAGACTTGCTTGTCTTTGCGTTTCGTGATGTTGAAACAAGCTGCTGCTGCTGGGGTTCTCTTTTGAAGACTACCTTAGAGTTATATTGTTCCGCTGCTAGATGTTATCTATTTTATTTTCCGCTGCTATTCTATTGTATCTCTGAGGTATATTGATATCTATTGGATCATCTGTTGTATGAGATATTGTATCAAAGCTGTATATCAATGTATTATTCTATCATTCCGTTGTGTTGTTTACTTAATGTTGTTATAAGCTCCGGCGAATCGGATTTGAACGGTCGAATCTATGGCATTCGAATACGATATGAAGTATGATGTCGATTTTCGAGCGTGAAAAATCCGTATCTTCACAATTGGATATCTTTGTAATTTAAATTGGAATTTTCTTCTATGCGAAACTACTATTGATTTAAAATCATTTTTACAAAACTATTTCTTTTATCTTTCTTATACAAACTATCTTATTCTATTTTATTTACCAAACTATTTTATAAACTATTTCACAAAACTATTTTATTTACAAAACTATTTTATAAACTATTTTATTTACAAACTATTTTACACAACCATTTTATATACAAAAATACAAAACTATTCTAAATTCAAAACCTTTTATAAAGCAAAGATGCTCAACCCATATGGCTTTTCATACAGATAAATTTATTTTGGAAAACTTTTGATTCTTGTATAAGATGGACTTTATATAAGTTCAAGTGATTTTGAAACTATTGATTTTGGAAGGTATTCGATTGAAGAGATAAATCTTATATATAACGGAATTTATATAAGAATGATTTGATATATTTGAGATTATTGATTTTGGAAACTACTTTATCTGAAAATGAAATCTTATATATAATGGAATTTTTATAAGTGCGATCTTTAAAGCTACGATTTTGAAAGGGTGCTATATATGGTATGTTATATTTTAAAGTAAGAGGTATGGGGAAGTACCCTCCGTGAAGAAGTAAAGTATGACATGCTTCGACGCAGATGGACTTGGGGAATCCAGGAATGGATTCGACCGATTAACCCTAATGGACTTGGGTGAATTCGTAAATGTATTCGAACTGATATGGTTGTTCGGCTTAAACTCATGAGTTCCTCGATTTATTTTCAGGGTGGATGGTTCTTTGGTTTACCCAGCGGAGGCTCTTTCGATCCTAGGATCTGTTGTTTATGGATCTTCCAGGAAGGAAGTGCATCCATTGCGTAAATCATTGAATCAGCAGCGCACCACTGCAGCAGCAGTCGATGGTCCCTTGTTTATGAACTGGCTATGATATTTTTCTAGAATCTGGATGGTAGAAGGATCTTCTGGAAAGTTTTGCGTCCATTGCGTAAATAATCAGCAGCAGGCCACTTCTATTGTATTATCATCATTTGACATTGGATTTTGAGCGGTGCTTCTCATACCTATTTTTAAGTATTTTCACTGGGTGTTGAAACAGGTCTACTAAGCACTTGGAGAATCCTAGCCTTGCCCCTGATCAACGCATGGCCAGAGTTTGCAAGAACGAGGATAAACCTGTTAAGACATCGAGTTATAAAAGTATTTTGATAAAGTATTATATAAAAGATATTTTGGTCATTTTTTTCAATTCTAAATACTTTAAAATGTCTAAATATTGTTTAATTATATACAACATGGTTTGCTAGTAAATTATTAGTGTTGTAAATATTTTAGAAGTTATTAATTAAATAAACATGTTTAAAGTAAATGATTATTGATTTATTAATAATGTTTGAAAAGTGTCTTGAAAAAAATTAATAAATTTATAAATAATGGATTTAATGTTTTCAATAGCTTCTTTTCAAATATAAGTAATGATGTAAATAATTATTTTCAAATAGTTTACATATATCTATAAAGATGTTATTTAAAATATTTAAATGGTACTTATAAATGAAGCAAGAAACTTTACAAATGAATTTTTGAAAAGTATTAAAGTATTAAAGATGAATGATATGCAAATAAAGATTTTAAATGAATATTTCAAGTAAAATTTATGTAAGTTTCTTTGAATGTATAATTTAAAGATATTATATAAATGAAAAGAAGAAAAAAATTTGATTTCAAAGTTTATTTCTAGCAATATACTTAACATATAAATTTGAATCCCTATGTTGGAAGTACAGTTTGAAATATTTACTTGATTTCAAAGTACTTATAGTAAAATTTGTTGGTTTATTTACTATTTAAATTTTATATTAAACCATAATAAATATTTTTCCATGATTTGAATATTCATTTGTAAAAAAGTATTTAAATTTATTATGAAGATTTATACTTTAATTTAGAAATTTAATGTAAGATTTGAGTATACTATTAGTTTCAGTTTAATAATATTGAGTTTATACTTATTTTAAAAATAATGAGTCTAATAAATTTTCGGATTTAAGGAACCTTATTTTAAAGCTTATTACAATGTTTTGATGTAAATTTCTAACATTATTTTAGAATTTTGAAAAATCTTTGCATAATGCTATGAAGATGTTTTAAATATATCTTATATTCTTACTAAGTGAATGAGGTTAAATGCTTTAATTGAATTTTTAGATATATTGAAATATTTCTTTTCTCTTCAAGGACGAATACCAAAACTTAAACTTTTATTCAATAACTGAATTAAGTAATAAACTTAAGGCAACAGAAGCATAAGTAATATTCTATGAAACGATTCATTAATGACTTAAAACCTTAATGGAAAACAAATTATGTAAGTGATTGATCTTTATATAAATAAATGAATGGAAAAATAAATGATGAGAAAGAAAACCAGTAGAACAAACTAATGTATATTTAAATTATTATAATGGGATAAAATTTTAACTATTTAATAATTGGAACTTCTAAAGTTAAGTAATAAATTAAATGCTAAGTTATAAATGAAATATACAAAGAATTTGAAATTTGTAACTTGTAAACAAAATGGACATGAAAATAAGAAATGATAACTATTGAACATTTATTTACTAAAATGAAATAAGATAAACTTGTGTAACTTTCAATTACATTCTTAGAAATATATATATAACTTACCAGAATATTAAAAGTTGTAATGTTAAATAAGGATATGTGAGGGAATATTATACAAGAAAAACATAAATAATGAAAGTGTTCAATTAAATTTATTTTATAAATAAGAAATTTGATATGAAAATAGTTATAAACCTGAGTTATAGTTGTAATGCTACTAAATAAAATGAAATAGAAAGTAAATATTGTAAGCAAAAAATTATGAACTTAAGATAATGTTTGAAGCTATTGATAAGTAAAGTAAATAATAAAATGAATACTATATTAAATTTAATGATTGTTCGAAAATAGTTGATTACTTTAATCCCTTGTGAAGATTGTATGCTTATTTGCAAAGGATTGTTGTTATGTTGTATTGATTTATTTTTACTTTATTTGATGATGATATGCTTTTAGTTGAAAGTGATTGTTGTTATGTTATGTTGATTGTTGTTATTAATTTAAAACAATATAATCATTTCACTTCTATATAATTTTTAACCTCTTTGGATTATATAAGTGGAATATAGGTTAAGGAAGCAATTGCTACTCTTTTGATTTCATAAAATAAGCGTTATTTGCCCAACAAATAGGTATGTTCTCGAACTACGGTTTTATAGCGATATTGCATTGTTTTTCCTACTGTTGGGATATATTATTTTGAAAATTTTGATATATATTATTGTTGTTGATATTTCACCCGAGCCTCTCCTTACAAAGGAGACTCCACCGAATTTTTTCATAAATCCTGGACTTAGAAAATTTTATGAAATTTTTCAAAACTTTTGTTAACTTGAATATAAAAGGATTTAATTGTTTATGAATTGATATATTTTATTTAAAACTATTTTATTTGTAAATTAATTGATTATAAATTTAAGATTTTGAATAAGATATTGATTTCTTGATTCCTTCTTTTTCCTTTTCAGGGGCGAAAAGTTTTAAGTGTGGGAGAGTGTAACGACCCGTAATTTTTGAAAATTAAAGTTGGTTAATTTAATAAATTTTGTTATTTAATATTTGAAGAAATAGAAATTTGTGATTTATTAATGGGAAATAGTATCTAGAATGAGTTGCAGCAATGTTGATGTAAGTTAATTTGAGTAACTTCAATGAGATTGCAATTAATTGAAATAACGTAAGTGTTACACTTGGTTTTAAAGTTGAATATAAGAAACAAACGTAAATATTTAATTATTGTATGAAACAGATAGTTAATGGTAACTGAATAAGATCAGTATTATATAAGAACTGTAACAATTGTTTGTGAATAATGAATTCATATTCGTGCACGTTTCATATTTTATTGCTTTAAATAACTACTATCTCATTCATTTTTTTTCTCTGTCTTGTTCACTTTCACATTTCAAACATTCACATTAAATAAAAAACAAAAATTTTCTGTTTGCTTCATAAAACTTTCATTTATACTCAGTATGTCAATTTTCCATTCTTATTGTTAACTGTACATTCTCTTACCTACTTTTGTTCGGTCTAATTCTTATATACCTCTTGTATTTTCATCTAAACATGTCACGACCCGAACTCGATGTCCGATAACAACATCAAATTCGTATCGCGGGAGCTTGCAACACCCATTAGATGATAAATACACAGCGGAAATAAAAGATGATATCACTGATATAACATGAATACAATATCTGATACATCAATATGATACAATGATAATCATCAACATTAGAGAATATACAACATAGAATACAACGGAATATAACACGAAATGAGATAAGTCTTTACAGATCCAATACTGCAACTCTGATCCAAAAGCTTCAAAAACAGAGCTCTAAAATTCTCACCGGAATTCGCACGACTTCGGCCACTGACTCGCCTTCCATTCCTCTATGCGTCCCCAAAGTGTGGTCGCACTCGATGCATCAACGAAGGCAAACAAACCCGAAAACCCAAAAGCCATTATTTACAGTCCTTAAACCCTAAAATTGCTCCGCCCCAAAAATTTTTGCAATAAATAAATTTTTTTACATTTTTTCTGAAATCAATAAGCATCTAGCAAGCTTCATACAAAATTTTATCATCTATAAATTTTTCAGTTAACAGGAATGGATCAAAGTATGATATCGGTTCATATATGAACTACACTCTGTATAGTCATCTAAAATTCATAATTCTTGTTTTAAAAATCCCATTTTCTGATGCTGATTCAAGATATATAGTTGAATTAATAATCTATAATATTTGAGTTTAACACAAATTTACATTTGCTCTGTAAAACTGCATGTACAGAGACAATACATCAATATCAAGCTTAGCATAAGTTTAGACCATAATCTATGTTTAACCACCCTTGTTTTGTTTGAAGATAATGGCCTATCTGAGATCAGGGAAGAAGAATTTGAATTTTTACTTTGGTTTGAACTCTATACGTAAAAAAAAAAAAAACAGAGATGACCAAACATTCAGGCACAAAACAGACATATATAAACATACACAGAGATTCACATCTATATATAATCATGTAGCACAACATCATCTAAAAGTCACATGCACTAGCATTTATTACCCTAAGCATTTAAGTTAAGTGTTTACTCACCGTGATTAAGAAGAAGAAGAACAGAGCTTTTCCACTTGAAACGGACTATTGAAACTCCAAGCTGAAACCCTTTTCTTGTATTGTTGTTTTAAGTTTTTAAGATGGTGTTAATTTTTTTTTCTCTGGTTTGCTCAGTTTTAGGTGAACGAAAATGAAACGTGGAAGTTGATATATAGAAAGAAGTGTTTCAGGGTATATATTATTTTGTACAGGTCAATATATTGTTTTGTACACTGTGAAATATTATTTTATACAGGTGATTGTATTGCTTTGTGCAATGAAGTGATACTTTATCTCAGCTGAGATGCTCTTGCACATGTTGAGAAGATATATCTTGTACTTGGGGAGATGTGGTATTAAATGCAATGAGGTATATTTCATTTATTAGCTTGTACAATGGACATTCACTTTACTTTTATATTTATTTCTTGCCTTCTTGCTTGTCTCGGCTGCTATGATCAACATTCTAGTGGCTGATGAGATAAAATGTTGTGTACTTTAGATATTTGCATTTATTTGTTTGATTCTTGCCTTAGTACTTTATGTTTTTATTTGCAATACTTGTTAACTTCGGCTGAAGATTATATTTTGTTTTCATGTCTTCTTTTGTTGTTTCCCTGGTTTACATACTTCGTTTTGTACAGTTTACTTGTACACAAATGTTTGAATTGTAGACATTTCTCTTTGTTTTTGTTGCTTTACATAAGTACATGACAACCTTGTTTATTTCATACTTTATATAACTATAAATTTACTTAAGTATTTGTTTAACATCAACACAAACTTTATTTCCTTGTAAAGTTTAACTATCTATTGTTTTATAATTTACAAATATTCGATTATTAAAATTTTACTAATATTATATATAAATTATCGATTATTACACAATCTTTATTCAAAAATAAATTTAATTATCCATTTAACATTAATTAAATTCGGGATCGTTACAGACTTCCCCCCTTAAAAGAATTTCGTCCTCGAAATTCGCAGGAGATAACAAAGATAGATGAAAGATAGAGAAATATCTTTCCAGATCAAACTGGATATCAATTCTGCATTTGGCTTACCAAATCAGAATACCAACAATAGATATGAGAAAAACTCAATTTACTACGAAACAATTGGGTTACTCGATCTACGAAGTATACAGGGGTATTGGTTAGTTCGAAGGGATAACTAACCGTTCGTAGAATGTATCGAAACCCAATGGAACAGATAGAAATAGATTCGATTACGATTTCAGATTCAAGATTCAATTCATTTACGAATTGCTGAGAATAAAACTAAGGATAGTTCTAGTGTCGAACAAATTTCGAACAATTTAATCGCAAACGAGAAGATTACCTTATAAAATTCATTTCCTTAATCAGATGTTGAGGTTGAAGAATTATCTCTGATTGCATACACATTTCTTACTAGAGCTTGCTTCTTTGCTGGACAGTTGTTGATCCTATGTCCCGGCTTACGACATTTATAGCATCCTGTAGATTCCTGATCCGGCCTCATAAATGGCTCTCTCAATCCTGGCTTCCAATCATTCTTGCATTTATCCGAGTAGTGACCTTTCTCTAAACAATTGAGACAAGTAACATCCTTCTTTTTCTTCTGCTTATTCTTCTTTCCTTTATTTTTCTTCGATTTCTTTCCGCCAAACTTCCTTTTTCTCCAATTCAGATTACTTATATCTCCATTCTCCTCTGGATCTTTTTGCTTTTCCAGAGTATCATATTGATAGCCCATATCGATTAATTCAGAAAAAGATTCCTTAATGTGAGTAGTTATCTGTTCTTGAAATTCCTTGTTCATTCCTCGAATAAACTTTTCATTCTTCTTCAACGGTGTATTCACCAATTCTGGGCCAAATCGAGATAATTCAATAAATTTGTTCAAGTATTCCTCAAACGATAAACTTCCTTGCTCTAAATCCATAAACTCCTGGTACATTCTAGAGATACCAGCAGACGGCATATATCGTTGCTCGAACACTTTTTTGAAACGACTCCAAGTAAATTCATCGGCCGACTCATCCACGGTAACAATTTCCCACCAAATTAATGCTTCCTCTTGGAGTTGCCAAGAAGCTATCAATCGCTTCTGATCATCTTCTAACTTTAGTCCTTTAAAAATCTTTTCACACGATCGAATCCAGGCTTGTGCTTCGATAACGGTTTCCTTGCCAGTGAACGGCTTTCCACCCAGTCTAGAAAAACTTCGATATAAATCAAACAGATTTGATTGAAATTGAATGGGAATATCTGTTGTTGCAGGGCTTTGACCAGCTGAAGTGGTACTTTCCTGTCTCCTATTTCGTCCTCTTCTTCCACTCATTCTTACCATCTGTGAATAGTAAGAAACCGATTTAGGCATTCGGACGAAATATCGTAGAGAATGTCAACAGATAAAAAGAATAGATTAAGAAATTTGGATTTTAATTCCACTGGTTGCACTCATTCTAGAGTATACTTCACCCTATCTCTAATGAGCTATCTAAGGTGTTACACTCCGTAGCTAAAGTTCTTACTCAACCTTTAGCTCTGATACCAATCTGTCACGACCCGAACTCGATGTCCGATAACAACATCAAATTCGTATCGCGGGAGCTTGCAACACCCATTAGATGATAAATACACAGCGGAAATAAAAGATGATATCACTGATATAACATGAATACAATATTTGATACATCAATATTATACAATGATAATCATCAACATCAGAGAATATACAACATAGAACACAGCGGAATATAACACGAAATGAGATAAGTCTTTACAGATCCAATACTGCAACTCTGATCCAAAAGCTTCAAAAACAGAGCTCTAAAACTCCTAGCTCGATCCACCATCAAAATTTGCACCAAGATAAGCAAGTGCGGTGTGATCCAGAGACTGAACCAGCTCCAGATGATCTACTGAACCTAACTATCTGAAAAATAAACTCTAGACTGCCCGTGTGGAAAAATTGTGGGCACCTAGAGTTTAGGAAAGGAACAATAAACTCCGGGTCAGTCGTTGGACTGGTATGAGCAAACAAAAACAGTTTGTCTTTAAAAACAAAATCAAAAGATTTGTCCTTTTGAAAATCGCAATGCTTTTTGAAAAATGAGACTACCATAAGGCCTCCCCACACACACACCATGCAAACGCAGAATCGGAGGAGATTTCTCCTTATAATAGTCAAACATGCTTACTACACAAAATCAAATCATTTGATTATTATTATTAGTGCATAGTGTAGAAAACATTTCGAAAGTAGAATATAAATCTTAGCCAGCATAGACATTTCGAACTATGCCTACTATAGCTACCATGTTCAATAGCAGGTTACCGCCACATTCCATGGCAGGTTATACAACTAAAACAGTGCAAGGCTCGTATTGTTTCTTTGGATTTTTCCAACAAATGGTCAGGCTAAGGAACTTCCTATTGCCACATGGGAACGCCTCTGGCGGGATGCCCTGAGAACCAACCCGTTTTCTGCCAAACAAGGCCGGGAACCCCTTTTCCCAAGGGATATTACAAACCCTCATATATGCCACCCCCGGTCCTTTGGGACCTTTAAACGAGGATCCTCTAAACGAACATCACACATAAATAAATATAGTGTGTCCACATGAGTAAGTATCTGGGCTACATACCATGATACTACCCTTTTCCAGAACGAATGGTCATACCCTAGGGGAGCTACCCCTGAAACCTTGCCGCACAATTCTTGTTTCGACCATTACCGATTTGTGAGGCTCGACGAAGTTTCGTCCACAAAGCTACGCTTTGATACAAAGCTATGCTTTGGGTCAACAAATGATCAAAGTAATGATCACAAAGATAAATGATCAAACAAATGATCCTATCACAAATGATCAAACAATGATCATTACACAGCAGCACTTAGCATGTCACATTACCAAATTGGGAATATATTGCTGATAACCATCAACTACATAACCTCTGAGCTCGTATGTCTCAGAGAAGGGTGTTAAGCTAAAAGAATAAATTCTCCGCCACCAACAGAAATGCATTTGAAAGAAATCTGCTTTATATCTCAAAACGTAATGTCAGACAGACAATCCATACAAGTCTGTTCCGGGCTCGAACAGAACCGAAGGCACTTCCAAAGAAGCCCTTGCAATCCGGGTATTCACAATCCCGATCGGACTTCCCATCACTTAGGGAATCTCTATACCGGAGCAACTCAGTGCAGAGACAATCGATAGGTCGTCCTATCGTTCTTGCAAATACCCGGTCTTCACCACCGGTCTTCAAATGCTATCCATAACGACGTATCACATATTCAGAATGGGATATATGACACAAAGGTCCTCTCTCGGCTAAACCGAATAGTGAGCGCGACATTTAAAGCATATGGATATGGGATTTCAATTAAGTCACAACCTAATAATTCAAAACTTTTCTTTCAACTGGTTTAACCCAATTTACCATTTTAAATCTTTTAACAAAAAGATTTATTTCACAAGGTTCATTTAGTTTCACAAAGATCCGGTTACGGATTTCAAAACAATTTCCATTCAAATTGGATTAACTCATTTAAATCTTTAAAATCAGATTTATTTCATAGTTTTCAAAACTGTTTCCAACGATTCATTCATAACTTGGAGAAACCATTTTTCAATTCATACTTGAAATCCCTTTAGTACAAATTGGAAATTCATTACTTATATGAAAACTTTTATCATTTGGAAACAATAGTTTTATTTTGGAAAAATCCAATTTCATTTATACAAGTTAAAATCTTTGGGTTAATTCGAAATTCAAATTTTTATTAAGTTATTCAAAACAACTTTCATCTTTAAAACGCTTTCTCAAAAGCTTTTTTTTCACATTAAAACTTAATTTGTTTCCAAAACTATTTGAATTAAAAATTCAAATTCAAAACTATTTAAAAATCTGTGACTTAACCGATTTCCACGTGAAATCCATATTTGTGTGTGTTTAGTGTGGCCCAGGGGTTTTACACAATAGTGCAATATCATTCAACCATCATAGATTTAAGTACAACAATATCTTTGATAAGCGGTATAACTATAACGCTTATCGTCAATTCACAGATTCACAGATAATATAACAATGTAAATAAATGGATAAATCATACACAGTCACAGAACAAAATATTACTGATCAGATAAGACAGTCAATTCAAGGTTTCTCATACAACACAATGCAATATAATCATTCATAAGTAAGGTCAAGCATTTAATAAATATTTATAGGCAGGATTAATTAATTGTTTAATCCCAATTAATTTATCTCAAATTAAATTAATTACTTATGAATTTATTATCCAATTCTGATTTATTAATTCCAAATCATTTGATATAAATCAATTTATCAAGCACTTTAAATTAATTAAATTATTCTTAATCAATCATATTAATTAAATTAACTTTTGAACCAATTATATAATTAAATTTACTTTAATAAATCAAAATACCCAAAATAAATTACAATAAGTGATTAATCCTTAATTATTTTCATTAACAAATAACGTTTCTTAAATTACTTCCTTAAGAAATTATCTTAGATTAATCATTATTAGTTAGAATAAATTAACCCTTAATTAATTTTCATAAGTGATTATTCTTAATCACTTTTATTTATCAATTAATGACGTTGAGTAATTCTCGTTAATCACTTGATTACTTAATCTTTAATCATTAATTAATTACTTTAAATTAAGTAATTATCTTTAATCAAGTTCATAAGGTAATTAATAACTAACCTTTAATTATTTACATTTATAAACCATAACTACTTAAGATCTTTAAAAGATAAAACATTATTTTAGAAATGATTTAATTATCATACTCAAACACATTTGAAAACATTTTGTTTCAAATTCACTTTTAAATTCCATTTCAAATAAAAAAAAGAATTTACAATAGCTACAAATTTAACTTTACCATTTTTTTTAAAAAAATTCAAATTTTTCTCATACATTCAATTGCTTTTAAATTATTAAAACAAATTGAATTTAAAGCTTTATTCATGTCCAAACTAAATTCTAATCCAACTTGGATTTACATTTACATTTTCATTTGAACTCAGTTTCTTTAACTTTGGTTTAATATTCAAATTTGGTTTTAAAATTTTCAAAACAGAAAAAAAAACAAGGTTTCAGTTTAAAACTGAAACAGGAATTCGACCCGAGAACTATTAAAACCTGCTTCGAGACCAACACTTCAATGCCCTGAGTAACACTTCGAGTTAAATTAAAAATGCAAGCCTGGAAATGCTTCAGGCCACAACATCCCAGATCATCAAATATAGTGCACGGTGTACGTGCACCGTCATTTTAGTGCCTTCCGACCAACTTCGACGCCTCCTACCCACCGAGTATCCCCTCGACATCCAACCCCGATCGCCTAAAAACTCGAACAAGTTCACTATCGAAATCGAGCTGTTTTGAACAAAAACCTGGAACACGCAACAACAGTTCCATCTCAAACCTGTCAACGACTCGCGCACACGTCACCGATCACCGGAATTCACGCGACTTCGACCACTGACTCGCCTTCCATTCCTCTGCGCGCCCCCAAAGTGCGGTCGCACTCGATGCATCAACGAAGGCGAACAAACCCGAAAACCCAAACGCCATTATTTACAGTCCTTAAACCCTAAAATTGCTCCGCCCCAAAATTTTTTGCAATAAATAAATTTTTTTACATTTTTTCTGAAATCAATAAGCATCCAGCAAGCTTCATACAAAATTTTATCATCTATAAAGTTTTCAGTTAACAGGAATGGATCAAAGTATGATTTCGGTTCATATACGAACTACACTCTGTATAGTCATCTAAAATTCATAATTCTTGTTTTAAAAATCCCATTTTCTGATGCTGATTCAAGATATATAGTTGAATTAATAATCTATAATATTTGAGTTTAACACAAATTTACATTTGCTCTGTATAACTGCATGTATAGAGACAATACATCAATATCAAGCTTAGCATAAGTGTAACAGCCCTAGTTTTTAGCTATTTATTTCTTTTAATTTTTTTGTTTTTAGGAATATAATTTATATAAATTGTGTTTACCAATATTGTTTAAATATTTAATTTAGAGAATTAAACTCGTTAATTTAATATGATTTTTGTAACTAAATTTAAGAAGAAGAAAAAAAAAAGGAAATTTTTATAATGTATAATGAAGTGTGTGGTAACTAAATGTTTTGGATATTATCATAATATCTGTTGTTATACCCATTCCCTAAAAATAATGAAAAGGAGAAAATTTGTAACATATTAAAGTAGTTAATTAATTATGTTAATTTGGTAGGTTATGACATGCAAATCATGTTGGTGGAATATTCTCAATTTTGACATATTAATTATGTTAGCAGTGAACATTGTTAAGCAATTTAAAACAATGAAACTTACAATCAATTTATTTGATAAATTTACCTTATTCCTAGTTAGCAATTCAAAACTTGAATAAAGGCACATACGGATATTTTAAAATGGAGTTAATGACAATTAATAGATATTTCAAAAAGAAATTTATGACAATTAATAGAGAAATTAATTGTAAAATTTCAGTAGTTGACCAGAATTAATTTATTGAATAATTAATGCAAATTAATAAAATTGATGAAAGATAAATAAGTTAATTCTTTTGGTTAATGGCATGAGGACACGAGGTTAATCCCCATTTTGTAGGAGAAATCTGCCCGTGTAACCAGTCCGGCTACCAGTGCCTACAAAGCGGACGGATTAATGTGAGACGTCGCAGGATTGATAATTAACAAAAAGGGTTAATTAACTAATTAAGTTAGTAACCAAATTTGAGTATGTAATTAAAGGAGGATAATTAATTGGTAATATGGTAATTAATTGAAATCAATTAAGGAGGGTAATTAAAAGGGATAAGGTAATCAATTGAAATCAATTAAAGGCAATTAAAGGGGAATTAATTGATTAGAAGAATATGGAAATCAAATTTGCCTTCCTTTGCGCGTGACACAAAATTTTATTCTTTTAACATTTTGACATTTGCCTCTTACCATTTGTTTCTTGAGCATGTCACTGTATTCATTTATTCACGCAGCCTTATCCACAAAAATATCAACTCTTCCAATTGCCATTTTTCCTCTCACCTAAATTAAATGCATTTAAAATTTAATCTTGCCTATCTTTGCAAATTTTCGCATACCCATTATATCTCTCTGTTTCCACTGCGTTTGTTTTGCAATAAATAAATTTTTCGAACCATTGATCAAGTAAATATTTATGTAAGCATTTATTACTTTTGCCTTTTCAGTTAAAAGCTTTTTCATTGCTTACCATAAATCACGCAAGAGCTCAAGTTTTGCTTCCTCAATCAAATCTGTTCAAATTTGCAGTAACGCATGCTTTAAATTTAGATTATAACTGGTATAAATCACGCAAGCTATCTAAAAAAAAAAAAATCCAAAAGAGTGATATCGTTCAAACATAAAACTGGAAAGAGAAATCAACGCATGCATTTATCACAATTTTCGTGTAGCGTTCAAACAAGAAGAACTGGAAATAAATCTCTTGCCTAAACGCATGCACTCAAAAATCAACGCTTGCATTTATTTCTTACGTTTTCAAACCTGCCTATTTATCTCCCCTTTTTATTTCGCAAGTTTATCTATAAATACTTTGCCTCATTCACATAAGTTTTCATATCTCCTTGTTTGTCCCTCTCTGGTACAAGCTTCTATCAGGTAAATAATTTGCATTGTTTATTTCTTTGCTTCTTCCAATTTTCCTTCCTCCTTCTTGTGTTCTCTGATTTCCTTGCTCGGCTACTTCCCCATCATGCCGTGCCATTTATAAATACATATAGAACTTTGTTAGTAGTAGGCTGGAAGAAATGATATAAATTGATTGTAGGAAGCTAGACTATGGAATTAGTGTAGTTATGATGTAGTTAGTGGTATTGTGGATTTGGATAAGTGCAGTTTGAAGAGGAAGGCATAGAAAGAAAAAAAAAGAATTACAATTTAATAATGGAGAAGATAAATTGATAAGGAGAAAATGATATGAAATGTTGTTTAATTCAAATAAACAATATTGTATGAATAAATCTTGGGTGAATATAATAAAATGACATTTATTTCAATTTTTAATGGTTGAAATAAATTTAAGATGGTTAAAAATAAATTTAACTACTTATTTGAGAATTTGGGTGGATAAATATCAATGGATTGTATTTATTATGGTTAATAAAAGGATATTGGTGATGTATACCAATAATCACCTTTTAATGTTTAATAATAAAAGTAAAAGAAGAAATAATTTGCCTAAACATGATGAACATGTATGTGAAATAAAGTATTATTTAATGAATTCGAATGTAGTTAGTGGCTACATTTGATTAAATCG
This sequence comes from Allium cepa, assembly GCA_030765085.1. Taxonomy (NCBI): domain Eukaryota; kingdom Viridiplantae; phylum Streptophyta; class Magnoliopsida; order Asparagales; family Amaryllidaceae; genus Allium; species Allium cepa. Next base: position 927,933,979 of record CM060939.1, read on the forward strand.
AATAATTTGAACAGTATTGTGTTTGTTGCCAATATTGTCATTTTATTTAAATAAATATATATGAGAATGAAAATAATTGATCATGATAAATATGATTAAAAATGTGAGAAATAATTTAATAATGTCTAAACATGTATTTGTTTTGTTTGGGTGCATAACATCTTTTTATTCAATCAATTGTATTAAATTTGCAATTTATTTTGCAATTTATTCAATTTATTTTATGCATGCGTACGGTTGAAGTATGGGCCTAGGATATGTTGAGACGGTTAGTGGGTTGTAGTAGTCGAGCAAGTTGAACTAAATTTCTTTTATTCTATTCGTTCCAGTTGTTCTGAAATTTTGCTTTGACCGTAATTTTTAAATTCGCATACTTGGTATTTGGATCTTATAGATTTAAGTCAAGGCTTTGCATCCGCCGAAGTTTGATCGTGCTTTCCGTTTTTTTTTTCCGAAGTAGATACCGTGTTTGATTTAGATCCACTGCAGCGTTTAAGGTGAGTATTTCTCACCAGACATATGTACATATATTTTGTGAATTATCGCAAGTGTATGTGTAAAAATTTTATTTAAATATTATCTGTCTGTAGTATAACGTAGAATGATGAATCCCATTTAAATTGACACCTCATCAGTTATTATCTGTTGTATTATTTCTGCAGTTATATTATATTATTGTTTATTTACTGCTTAAATCACCACTGCAAGTTCCCTGTTAAATTTAGATTGTTGTGGGCTGAAATGATAGGCCTAAATGATGATTACTGTGCTATTATTATGTTAACTGTTTAACTGTTAACTTGGGATTGCGGGTTTGAAATGATAGAACCCGGGGTTTGTAAATTACGGATTGAAATGATATAAATCCGTATCACTTGACCTAGGCTAGAAAACTATATACAGGCCCGTGGTCCTTATAATATTTTCTGAAATATTTAAAATTATTTTGGAAGTTAAATATTTGATTTAATATCTTTAAAGGATTTTATATTGATTTTGAATGAGTTATAAATGTTAATAAATAAATAAATAAATATTTGAATAAAATTTTGGAATATAACTTATTTTGGAAATTCTGGATTTTTGAAAGGATAAGATTTCAGTTAAGAAATATATATATAAGTTATATTTGGAAATATTTATTAAGTTAAACAATCTACTAAAGCATTTAAATGCTGTCTTTTGAAATTGGACTAGTTTTACCCGTAACTTTAGGTAGCATTTCCTAAGTGCTATAGAATCTGGAATTTGATTGTTTTGAAATTTAAGGAATTTGATAAATTATATTTATGTTTAAGTTTTGGAGACCTTTAAGATATGAGATTTATAACTGGATTTTTCTTAATAAATTTAAGATGAACATTCTAGTGTTAAGTAAATTTTGAAATTATTTAATGGCATAATTTTGGAGTTTTATCTATGGAATTTATGGGAATATTCAAGACGAAATAATAAACACTAATTTGTTGAAAGAAAAAATATCCAACCTTAGTTTTGAATATTAATACTCCAATTGGATATATATATAGGAATTGAAATGGTCTTGGGAACATGAAGTGATATTTAAATTATGGTTTAAAATAAAGAAATATATTTGTAAAGCTATGTAAATTATCTTCTTTACAAAGTAACCATAAAGTTAAACCATTTATATCCAAACCATTTGTGTTTTGGGAGTTATGTTTTTTTTTAAAAAGAAAAATTTCCAATATATTATGGTTTAAAGGTATAATTCAAATATTTGGTTTCCAGATATTATAAATTTTAAGCAGTATGGTTTTGGAAAAGAATTATATTTGAATATAACGATATCATGTTGTTTTGGGTTTTAAATGATATCGTATTTATAGTTTTGAAATGGAAATGTTTATACTGGTTTTAAAGTATAAATTGTTTTTAAATGACCACGGGTTATAATAACGATGGGTTGGCAAAGAGACCGGGATCGGATATGGACATACTCTCTGTCGATACCGAAAACTACTTTGACCAACCGTGTACGCGGTGGAGATTCCAGAATGAAGTAGGTCGGTGGTGGCGTTTCCTGTAAGGTAAATACGTGGACCCGACTCCCGTGAGTTGGCATAAGGTGGCTAAAACAGGAGCAATTCCAGGCCAATGAGGTCATTCCTCTGATCGGACGCTCCTCTTCGATATTATACTATGATCTTGGATTGATTCAGTGGCCACTTCTATATTTTGATTTTGGGGGAGTTAGTTCGAGGTGGGCGGCAGCTGCGCGCTGCGCGTTACCATCAGCCTGGATAGCAATTGGTATATCTACCCTGGCATTGCCTAGTTGTGCCGTGTCACCTACCCTATCGCGCCTTGTACGAGTTTGGTTTTCTCCCGTAGCCCGTGTGGTATCCTCTAGTGGCTTCCCGATCAGGAGGGACTATGATATTGGATGGACTACTGGGACTATTACGTGTTAAGGGCTATATGGGTAACCCCTTAACGCTATTAAAAAGTAAGTTTATTTTATAAATAGACACTAGTATAATAGCGCAATATACTACATAGTAAATAGTTTGACGGATCCTTAGAGGATGGGCGGTCCCAAGCATCCTTTAAGTTACTTGCTCTATATTACAGTACACTTGAATTAGCTTACATTATATAAGTATGTATGTCCTGACTCGAGTGTTATGTTTTATTTTTACGCTCGGGTCAGCCTGAGTTGCAGCTTCAATTTCTTCTCCGTAGCTAGGACACTCAGTAGATCATTCGCGCTGCTGGAAGTTGTTTCAGCCTTTATCTTTTCTGGAATTCAAGACTTTGAAGACTCTATCTCTATTTATGTCTTAAAATTTGTATTGAGGATTATAGACAATGTAAGTTCTGTTTTGTTGAAGTTATATCAGTGGCTTCATGAACCACTAAATTTTTAATTTCCGCTGCGAGATTCTGATATCTGTGTATGTGATTCTGTGATCTATTTATTGTATATTCTGAGTTTTGCCAAATTTATTCTACAACGCAGTATTTTGAACAATTCAAGTCCGACAATGTGCGGATGCGAATGGTTGAAAATATTGGGACGTTACATTTGGTATCAGAGCTTTGGTTCTAGGCAAAACTTAGAATGTATGGTAAATTTGATTTACAGAATCACGTTCATTCGAGATTGAACCACTCTCTTTTCGAATTTTGGAACATTCCCTACGGTTCCAAAGCTCATTCGTATCCCTCACTTTTTCATCTGCTTTAGATTCTGGAGTATCTCATAACTCCACTTCGGATGATCTTTATTGTAAATTGGCGGTCTCGCCATTATTCTAATAAAGGGGTGAAACTCCTTTACCATTAGCATTGATTTACCGGAGATTTATATTTATCCTCGGTTTATATGCTAGTATCTTTGGTTATTCCAAATTCTATCTCTTCGGATCAAATGTAGATTTACCCCAACCACATCGATATGGCTCTTTAAGTCACGGATGACTAGGTCAAGGTTGTCCGCGACTTATATAGACTTACCCAGTTTCCTTATTCTGATCTTCTGATTTCAATTTATCTTGAATTCTATTTGATTTGAGTTCATCAAATTTGAGTCTCTATCCTGGTTTGAGAAGTTTATTCCTATATTTGAAATTAAAATCTAATATTATATATATGAGTATAATTTTCAAAATTTTATAATTAATTTAACTAGTTGTCAAGAGATAATAGTTTTGATTTTATTTATGGTGTTGTAAGCCATGTGTTTGTCTAATAAATAAGTGAATATAAAACAATGGTTATAAATTAATTTGGAAACAGAAATGAATTTAAAACTAAAACTTGAGAATTAAATTTCTGATGATTTCAAACCTTGTGTTTAAATTTTAAAAGGATGTAATAAGTATTTTTGTATAGAAATTTGTTTCCAAAGAAATTTTAAAATTAGTGCTTTTCTCTTTGTCACTGGAAAATAATTTCGGTGATGACTGCAGCATCATCGACATTCATTTTCGAGTTTCGAAGTGAAAAGACCATTCTGTAGTCTGGCTACAGTGTTTCCTTGAGATTTTAATTGATTTGAATTTCTAAAGTATGACTTAATATATATAGATATATAATTTAAATTTGATTTGACATATTAGGTATATATATTTAGTTATCTCTAAATGGTTTGAAGGGAATCAGGAATTTAATTCTTAAAGTTATCTTGAGGAAGGAAAATAAATATAATAACAAAAATTTGAATAAAAAGGTTCCAATTGGAGATAATTAAATTGAAAGTTTTATTTGTATAACACCCAATTTCATTTAATATAACTTACCTTGATTTTCAAAAGTTAACATGTAATTGGATAATATACAATATAAAAGGATTTTATGAGTGGTTATAATAAATATTATACACTTAAATTTTAGTTATAAAAGATTAATGGGGATAAATAAGGAAAAGGAATTTAAGGAATTTTATTCAAATGTCTTAATAATCAAATTAATTTAATATGGAGCCGTAAATCTAACCAAGAGATTTTAATAAAAGGTTATTTCCTGAAATGAATATGTTTGTGTAATAAACAAGGTATCTTTGAATAAGGAAAATATATTTGAAAGGGATATTTTTGGAGTAAGGATTATATATCTTCAAATCATAGTTTAATTGATGTCTAAATAAATAGTTAAGACGTATTCTAATATCACTAAATTTTGATAATTGAGAATTGGTTTTCAAATGGAAATTCAAGGGTAACTTATTGAAGGAATATCTTATTTATAAGATAAGTATTTTTAATAAAGTGTTAGGTTATTTGTTAAAATTCAGAGTTAAGTACATAATAAACTGATTAGGAATACTATTATATCTACTATAGCATATTATGAGTGCTGCTGTTTCTAAAAATAAAATGTTTTGGAAATTTTTTTTATAAATGAACTTAGGAATATTTCAACCTTGAAATGAATATTGTTTGGCATTGAATTTAAAAGGTATAAATGAAGATTATTTTAAAGGTATTATGATTTTAGTAGCATGATTTCCAAATGATAATATTTATAAATTTAATGATTTCAAAGCATTATGATTGCAAATTTATTATCTTATTTGTTTTCAAACTATCTTTAAGTGTCCTTGGTTTCCCTATCTGCTACAGAATGAGGAGGCTATTGCTTATACCAGTCTATTTAGAAATCTTTTCTATAATCTTTAAAAATCTTTGTTACTCATCGGGGCCTGAGCACCGCTTACCACCCATAGACCGACGGTCGAACTGAAAAGAGTAAAACCGATTCTAGAAGATCTTCTTCGTGCTTCAAATCCGGAACTATTCGTTTAAAGTTCATGTTTATCTAGCTTATCTTCCTTTGTTTCTTTTCTTTTGTTCCTTTTCGAGGACGAAAAGTTCTTAAGTGGGGGAGAGTGTAACAGCCCTAGTTTTTAGCTATTTATTTCTTTTAATTTTTTTGTTTTTAGGAATATAATTTATATAAATTGTGTTTACCAATATTGTTTAAATATTTAATTTAGAGAATTAAACTCGTTAATTTAATATGATTTTTGTAACTAAATTTAAGAAGAAGAAAAAAAAAAGGAAATTTTTATAATGTATAATGAAGTGTGTGGTAACTAAATGTTTTGGATATTATCATAATATCTGTTGTTATACCCATTCCCTAAAAATAATGAAAAGGAGAAAATTTGTAACATATTAAAGTAGTTAATTAATTATGTTAATTTGGTAGGTTATGACATGCAAATCATGTTGGTGGAATATTCTCAATTTTGACATATTAATTATGTTAGCAGTGAACATTGTTAAGCAATTTAAAACAATGAAACTTACAATCAATTTATTTGATAAATCTACCTTATTCCTAGTTAGCAATTCAAAACTTGAATAAAGGCACATACGGATATTTTAAAATGGAGTTAATGACAATTAATAGATATTTCAAAAAGAAATTTATGACAATTAATAGAGAAATTAATTGTAAAATTTCAGTAGTTGACCAGAATTAATTTATTGAATAATTAATGCAAATTAATAAAATTGATGAAAGATAAATAAGTTAATTCTTTTGGTTAATGGCATGAGGACACGAGGTTAATCCCCATTTTGTAGGAGAAATCTGCCCGTGTAACCAGTCCGGCTACCAGTGCCTACAAAGCGGACGGATTAATGTGAGACGTCGCAGGATTGATAATTAACAAAAAGGGTTAATTAACTAATTAAGTTAGTAACCAAATTTGAGTATGTAATTAAAGGAGGATAATTAATTGGTAATATGGTAATTAATTGAAATCAATTAAGGAGGGTAATTAAAAGGGATAAGGTAATCAATTGAAATCAATTAAAGGCAATTAAAGGGGAATTAATTGATTAGAAGAATATGGAAATCAAATTTGCCTTCCTTTGCGCGTGACACAAAATTTTATTCTTTTAACATTTTGACATTTGCCTCTTACCATTTGTTTCTTGAGCATGTCACTGTATTCATTTATTCACGCAGCCTTATCCACAAAAATATCAACTCTTCCAATTGCCATTTTTCCTCTCACCTAAATTAAATGCATTCAAAATTTAATCTTGCCTATGTTTGCAAATTTTCGCATACCCATTATATCTCTCTGTTTCCACTGCGTTTGTTTTGCAATAAATAAATTTTTCGAACCATTGATCAAGTAAATATTTATGTAAGCATTTATTACTTTTGCCTTTTCAGTTAAAAGCTTTTTCATTGCTTACCATAAATCACGCAAGAGCTCAAGTTTTGCTTCCTCAATCAAATCTGTTCAAATTTGCAGTAACGCATGCTTTAAATTTAGATTATAACTGGTATAAATCACGCAAGCTATCTAAAAAAAAAAAATCCAAAAGAGTGATATCGTTCAAACATAAAACTGGAAAGAGAAATCAACGCATGCATTTATCACAATTTTCGTGTAGCGTTCAAACAAGAAGAACTGGAAATAAATCTCTTGCCTAAACGCATGCACTCAAAAATCAACGCTTGCATTTATTTCTTACGTTTTCAAACCTGCCTATTTATCTCCCCTTTTTATTTCGCAAGTTTATCTATAAATACTTTGCCTCATTCACATAAGTTTTCATATCTCCTTGTTTGTCCCTCTCTGGTACAAGCTTCTATCAGGTAAATAATTTGCATTGTTTATTTCTTTGCTTCTTCCAATTTTCCTTCCTCCTTCTTGTGTTCTCTGATTTCCTTGCTCGGCTACTTCCCCATCATGCCGTGCCATTTATAAATACATATAGAACTTTGTTAGTAGTAGGCTGGAAGAAATGATATAAATTGATTGTAGGAAGCTAGACTATGGAATTAGTGTAGTTATGATGTAGTTAGTGGTATTGTGGATTTGGATAAGTGCAGTTTGAAGAGGAAGGCATAGAAAGAAAAAAAAAAGAATTACAATTTAATAATGGAGAAGATAAATTGATAAGGAGAAAATGATATGAAATGTTGTTTAATTCAAATAAACAATATTGTATGAATAAATCTTGGGTGAATATAATAAAATGACATTTATTTCAATTTTTAATGGTTGAAATAAATTTAAGATGGTTAAAAATAAATTTAACTACTTATTTGAGAATTTGGGTGGATAAATATCAATGGATTGTATTTATTATGGTTAATAAAAGGATATTGGTGATGTATACCAATAATCACCTTTTAATGTTTAATAATAAAAGTAAAAGAAGAAATAATTTGCCTAAACATGATGAACATGTATGTGAAATAAAGTATTATTTAATGAATTCGAATGTAGTTAGTGGCTACATTTGATTAAATCGAATAATTTGAACAGTATTGTGTTTGTTGCCAATATTGTCATTTTATTTAAATAAATATATATGAGAATGAAAATAATTGATCATGATAAATATGATTAAAAATGTGAGAAATAATTTAATAATGTCTAAACATGTATTTGTTTTGTTTGGGTGCATAACATCTTTTTATTCAATCAATTGTATTAAATTTGCAATTTATTTTGCAATTTATTCAATTTATTTTATGCATGCGTACGGTTGAAGTATGGGCCTAGGATATGTTGAGATGGTTAGCGGGTTGTAGTAGTCGAGCAAGTTGAACTAAATTTCTTTTATTCTATTCGTTCCAGTTGTTCTGAAATTTTGCTTTGACCGTAATTTTTAAATTCGCATACTTGGTATTTGGATCTTATAGATTTAAGTCAAGGCTTTGCATCCGCCGAAGTTTGATCGTGCTTTCCGTTTTTTTTTTCGAAGTAGATACCGTGTTTGATTTAGATCCACTGCAGCGTTTAAGGTGAGTATTTCTCACCAGACATATGTACATATATTTTGTGAATTATCGCAAGTGTATGTGTAAAAATTTTATTTAAATATTATCTGTCTGTAGTATAACGTAGAATGATGAATCCCATTTAAATTGACACCTCATCAGTTATTATCTGTTGTATTATTTCTGCAGTTATATTATATTATTGTTTATTTACTGCTTAAATCACCACTGCAAGTTCCCTGTTAAATTTAGATTGTTGTGGGCTGAAATGATAGGCCTAAATGATGATTATTGTGCTATTATTATGTTAACTGTTTAACTGTTAACTTGGGATTGCGGGTTTGAAATGATAGAACCCGGGGTTTGTAAATTACGGATTGAAATGATATAAATCCGTATCACTTGACCTAGGCTAGAAAACTATATACAGGCCCGTGGTCCTTATAATATTTTCTGAAATATTTAAAATTATTTTGGAAGTTAAATATTTGATTTAATATCTTTAAAGGATTTTATATTGATTTTGAATGAGTTATAAATGTTAATAAATAAATAAATAAATATTTGAATAAAATTTTGGAATATAACTTATTTTGGAAATTCTGGATTTTTGAAAGGATAAGATTTCAGTTAAGAAATATATATATAAGTTATATTTGGAAATATTTATTAAGTTAAACAATCTACTAAAGCATTTAAATGCTGTCTTTTGAAATTGGACTAGTTTTACCCGTAACTTTAGGTAGCATTTCCTAAGTGCTATAGAATCTGGAATTTGATTGTTTTGAAATTTAAGGAATTTGATAAATTATATTTATGTTTAAGTTTTGGAGACCTTTAAGATATGAGATTTATAACTGGATTTTTCTTAATAAATTTAAGATGAACATTCTAGTGTTAAGTAAATTTTGAAATTATTTAATGGCATAATTTTGGAGTTTTATCTATGGAATTTATGGGAATATTCAAGACGAAATAATAAACACTAATTTGTTGAAAGAAAAAATATCCAACCTTAGTTTTGAATATTAATACTCCAATTGGATATATATATAGGAATTGAAATGGTCTTGGGAACATGAAGTGATATTTAAATTATGGTTTAAAATAAAGAAATATATTTGTAAAGCTATGTAATTATCTTCTTTACAAAGTAACCATAAAGTTAAACCATTTATATCCAAACCATTTGTGTTTTGGGAGTTATGTTTTTTTTTAAAAAGAAAAATTTCCAATATATTATGGTTTAAAGGTATAATTCAAATATTTGGTTTCCAGATATTATAAATTTTAAGCAGTATGGTTTTGGAAAAGAATTATATTTGAATATAACGATATCATGTTGTTTTGGGTTTTAAATGATATCGTATTTATAGTTTTGAAATGGAAATGTTTATACTGGTTTTAAAGTATAAATTGTTTTTAAATGACCACGGGTTATAATAACGATGGGTTGGCAAAGAGACCGGGATCGGATATGGACATACTCTCTGTCGATACCGAAAACCACTTTGACCAACCGTATACGCGGTGGAGATTCCAGAATGAAGTAGGTCGGTGGTGGCGTTTCCTGTAAGGTAAATACGTGGACCCGACTCCCGTGAGTTGGCATAATGTGGCTAAAACAGGAGCAATTCCAGGCCAATGAGGTCATTCCTCTGATCGGACGCTCCTCTTCGATATTATACTATGATCTTGGATTGATTCAGTGGCCACTTCTATATTTTGATTTTGGGGGAGTTAGTTCGAGGTGGGCGGCAGCTGCGCGCTGCGCGTTACCATCAGCCTGGATAGCAATTGGTATATCTACCCTGGCATTGCCTAGTTGTGCCGTGTCACCTACCCTATCGCGCCTTGTACGAGTTTGGTTTTCTCCCGTAGCCCGTGTGGTATCCTCTAGTGGCTTCCCGATCAGGAGGGACTATGATATTGGATGGACTACTGGGACTATTACGTGTTAAGGGCTATATGGGTAACCCCTTAACGCTCTTAAAAAGTAAGTTTATTTTATAAATAGACACTAGTATAATAGCGCAATATACTACATAGTAAATAGTTTGACGGATCCTTAGAGGATGGGCGGTCCCAAGCATCCTTTAAGTTACTTGCTCTATATTACAGTACACTTGAATTAGCTTACATTATATAAGTATGTATGTCCTGACTCGAGTGTTATGTTTTATTTTTACGCTCGGGTCAGCCTGAGTTGCAGCTTCAATTTCTTCTCCGTAGCTAGGACACTCAGTAGATCATTCGCGCTGCTGGAAGTTGTTTCAGCCTTTATCTTTTCTGGAATTCAAGACTTTGAAGACTCTATCTCTATTTATGTCTTAAAATTTGTATTGAGGATTATAGCCAATGTAAGTTCTGTTTTGTTGAAGTTATATCAGTGGCTTCATGAACCACTAAATTTTTAATTTCCGCTGCGAGATTCTGATATCTGTGTATGTGATTCTGTGATCTATTTATTGTATATTCTGAGTTTTGCCAAATTTATTCTACAACGCAGTATTTTGAACAATTCAAGTCCGACAATGTGCGGATGCGAATGGTTGAAAATATTGGGACGTTACAATAAGTTTAGACCATAATCTATGTCTAACCACCCTTGTTTTGTTTGAAGATAATGGCCTATCTGAGATCAGGGAAGAAGAATTTGAATTTTTACTTTGGTTTGAACTCTATACGTAAAAAAAAAAAAAAACAGAGATGACCAAACATTCAGGCACAAAACAGACATATATAAACATACACAGAGATTCACATCTATATATAATCATGTAGCACAACATCAGCTAAAAGTCACATGCACTAGCATTTATTACCCTAAGCATTTAAGTTAAGTGTTTACTCACCTGATTAAGAAGAAGAAGAACAGAGCTTTTCCACTTGAAACGGACTGTTGAAACTCCAAGCTGAAACCCTTTTCTTGTATTGTTGTTTTAAGTTTTTAAGATGGTGTTATTTTTTTTTCCTCTGGTTTGCTCAGTTTTAGGTGAACGAAAATGAAACATGGAAGTTGATATATAGAAAGAAGTGTTTCAGGGTATATATTATTTTGTACAGGTCAATATATTGTTTTGTACACAGTGAAATATTATTTTATATAGGTGATTGTATTGCTTTGTGCAATGAAGTGATACTTTATCTCGGCTGAGATGCTCTTGTACATGTTGAGAAGATATATCTTGTACTTGGGGAGATGTGGTATTAAATGCAATGAGGTATATTTCATTTATTAGCTTGTACAATGGACATTCACTTTACTTTTATATTTATTTCTTGCCTTCTTGCTTGTCTCGGCTGCTATGATCAACATTCTAGTGGCTGATGAGATAAAATGTTGTGTACTTTAGATATTTGCATTTATTTGTTTGATTCTTGCCTTAGTACTTTATGTTTTTATTTGCAATACTTGTTAACTTCGGCTGAAGATTATATTTTGTTTTCATGTCTTCTTTTGTTGTTTCCCTGGTTTACATACTTCGTTTTGTACAGTTTACTTGTACACAAATGTTTGAATTGTAGACATTTCTCTTTGTTTTTGTTGCTTTACATAAGTACATGACAACCTTGTTTATTTCACACTTTATATAACTATAAATTTACTTAAGTATTTGTTTAACATCAACACAAACTTTATTTCCTTGTAAAGTTTAACTATCTATTGTTTTATAATTTTCAAATATTCGATTATTAAAATTTTACTAATATTTTATATAAATTATCGATTATTACACAATCTTTATTCAAAAATAAATTTAATTATCCATTTAACATTAATTAAATTCGGGATCGTTACAAAACATTTACTTTTACATGTTGCAACTTTTAGTATTCATTCTTTTTTTATAACTTCTGCCTGCACTAATTCTTCCATTAACTTTTTGTTTCCAATGCATTAAATACTCGCATATTCATGCACATTAAATTATTCAAACTTGCTATTTTTCATTTACAAGCTTCCAAATGCTCATATTCTATTTAGTGTTAACATTTTTATAAACTAATTCATTAGTGAATATTAACAATTCATATTTAATGCACATGCACCATTCATGCTAGCATGTTCGTGTTTATATTTATTAAACACCTAACCACATCGTTCTTTGTAAAGACTATTGTATTTTTATATTCTTTTGTCACTTCCTCCTTCCACAAACAAAGCTGCTCCTCCATATTTATTTCTTCTCATTCTCCTTATTTTTTCTCTTTTTTCCAACATTTATACCTTCTACATGCTTTAAACAAAAAAATACACATGAGTGCCTAAGCCTTTAGTGTTTTTCCAATCCTACCCCCAAGCATTTGGCAATGTGAGTCAATCAATGTTTTATTTTATATATTTTCTAATTAAATTTGTCCATATATACTTTTATTAATATTTCGTATAACTTGAATTTGAGTTTTGGGTCATCTTTTATTTTGTGTAATGTTACATTAGTTGTTGTATTCAAATTTATTTATTATATGTTAATTATGTTTAAACGGGTGTATAAAAAGTATACTTGGTGCTATCATATTTAATTGAGTGGAACGTGCAATAATTAGATCCTAAGTAGTCCCTTCATTTGTTTATTATTCAATACACTTGCCACTATGTAACAACCCGCATTTTATCGATTTTATATTTAAATATTTTATTTAAATATTTTATCGTTAGTCGGATTTTAGTCCGAAAAGCTACTTTTTTCATACGGTCGAATTAGGACTCGAGACCACCTCCACTGAGTTCAAAATGTCGTTTGCGGCCTTTTTGAGTATAAGCTTCGATATGTTTGGAGAAAGTTGATTTTTACCACTTTTTCATTTAGGGCTTTGGTTTGGGCTGAGCCAATTAACCACTTACTAATTCAGTCCCAATCCCCCTCTCCTCTTCATTACTTCATTCCAACTCCTCAAACTCAATCTCCAACTGAAAATGGTGGAGAGGAAAGGGAATTAGAAACTCCAAGCCCTAGTTCCTCTTGCTAGCTCAAGTTCTTGCTCCAAACTCAAGAAGAACCCATTGGTAAGCTTCTCTTCTTCTTCTCCAACTCTTTCTCCATTCAATTTCAGAAATTTCCTAAACCTAACTTAGGGAACGTTCTTCTTTTAAGCTTAGATTCAAGCTTCTAGAGTTGGTTTTGAAGAGTGGTTGATTCCTCTTTGCTTTCAAGCTTCATCTTCATAAATTTAGTTCAAAGGTGAGATTTTTATCTCACATCTATGACTATAATTATCTTTGGTTGTTGGGTATGAATTCCTAACACTTCTTCATGTGCATTTGCTCTTAATTTGGATTGGTTTTGTGAATATTCCAATTTTTGAGTTTTTAAGTCAATTTGTGTGAAAATCCTTTTATGGATGTTTGATCATGCTTTTGGTGATGCATCGGGGAGCATATAGGGCCGGGTTGTCGATTGGCATAAACCCTTAGAGCCAATGTTCGTCCGGTTGCATTTTGGGAGAGTTTGCTCTTCATTTGAATAAGGCTGAAAAACAGCCCAAGCATGATTCAGTCGACTGAAAACTCTGTTCAGACGACTGAACCTGGAACCCGAAAGTTTCCAGGCATGATTCAGTCGACTGAAAACTCTGTTCAGTCGACTGAAACTGGAAACAGAAAGTTTCCTGAACCTGGAAAATTTCCAGGCACAGGGTCAGTCGACTGAAAACTCTGTTCAGTCGACTGAACCTGCTGTTTGAGTCCAATTTGCCTTTTTGGATTGAATTTCCAATTTAAATCGATTCGTGATGATCCTATTTATTGTCATCATTTATTATCATCTTTGATGACTTATTTTCTTTGGGAATTTTAGATATATCCACTTCGATGGATCCTTTATCGATTTCGTTGGATTTTTATTCACATCTTCGAATGTGATCTTTGTGATTGATTGTTTCTACAATCCCCCTTGTGCTTTGTCACTTTAAAAATATAAAGGTTTTCTATACTAGTAGTAAATATCAAAACTCTTTCCTCAAACGATTTCAATACTATTTTAATACCAAATTCGTTTATAAAACCGTTTTCCAATCTATTAGTATATATAAACCTTTACCTCACTCGTATGAGAAATCTAATTAAACGACTTAGTAAAACAAGTGGTATGAAACGCTTGCGTTCACTTTGTTGGTTAATTCTTGGACTTGTTCGATTAAAACTCTTGTGACAATTTTCTAGTGGAGATATACAATTTGTTCGTAAATATTTAAGTTAAGCTAGTGTTTATGGGACATGATGCTAAGCTCATATATTTACTAGCTTACTGTAATCGACACTGCTCGATGATCATGACGATTATTTTTGTGATTTAGACTAGCAGTTGTGCGATGTCTCTTTGCCTGCTTTGTGGAGTTTCGACTCAAATTTGGTGGGGTAGCAACCCACGGTCTTCGGACCATTCGTGTGTCAGGTCTTCGGACCATTCGTGTGTCAAATTAATGGCTAGCTACCATGAGATAGCTTCTCGTTCATGTGTTACAACTGTTGGTGAGTTTTCATGCTCCCGTTCATGTGATAGGCCTCCCCCCTTTTATTTTGTGAAATTTCTGGATTTCGTGTGTCGAATTCTGGAGTTTATACTTCACCTATTTTTGTGATTTCTATTGATATGATTTATCAATTCTTGTGCATAGGTGAATTCGTGTGTCATTGACTGGATTTCTTGTGTTGATTTCTGGAATTTATGTTTCGCCAACTTTGTGATTTCTATTGATATGATTTATCAATTCTTGTGCATAGGTGAATTCGTGTGTCATTAACTTGTTGTGAATACAAATTTTGGGTATGATACCCTTTTTGGATCTTTGAGAAGATTCTTTGATATTGATTAATCGTTTGTTGATTATCATTTATATACTTATAGTAGTATGCCATTATGGATATTATACGTCTATGCCATATCTTATATGTCATTTATTGTGGCTTGGTGAATGAAATTAGGAGTATGACGTTCCTTTTTATCTTGAGTAGATTATCGTGATATTGATTAATCTCTTGTTGATTTTCAATTACTTATATATATCACAGCTTGGCATTGTGATTATTATGTGTTTAGTCATATCTCCTATTCTATATCATGTTATCTGATATTTATAGTTAGACTGATCCGTTTATTATTTTCTTATAAATAATACTCGGGTCAGACCGAGATGTTGTAGGTGCTTCGACTTGACTTCTCTCCGGGGATCCATTACTCTGACCTTTTGGTTAACTACTTAGATTAGTAGTTTTTGTTGAATACATTTGAGATACAGACTCCATAATGTATACTTATTCTTTTGTGTAGTTCATGTAACTATTCTTTTGTGATATTGTGGATCTCTTTAGACCACTACTCTGATGAACACTTTCATGTGTTATATTCATATCTATTTTCGCCTTTGTGATATGAATTGTCTGTGACTGATTTGTGTTATGCTTATTTCTATATTTGTTTCCGAAGATATTATAGCCACCGTGTGGTAGCTTTGAGTTTGTGTCGGTATGTCAGATTTCCTCTTGAAATAGAATGCATGCTATACTATCTGACATATCTATGCTCGCACAAAGCAATTACACGGATGGTCGCTCCTCAACAGCCTTATTCTCCGTGCTAGTCGACAGAATTACTCCGTAGTGTTCTTGGCTAGCGTGGGTATTGAGGTGGGGCGTCACAGCTTGGTATCAGAGCCAACTTCGGAACAATATGGAATATTATAACAAGGATCATTGTCCTAAGTCCATCTTAGGAGTCGTGCTTTAGGATTTAATTCGAGTCTTCGTACCGATTCATCCTATTTTCCTTATGATTCCTTGTTTATCTATCAAGATTGCTTGATATTCAATTTGGTGAATAACCTTTTTTCTTCTTCTTCTTCCTTTTTAAAGGGAGAAAAATGTCTAGACCAGGCCGCCCCAGAGCCGTACCTTCTAGCACTCCACCCCAAGATGGAGTTTTTATGACTGCTCAACAGCTTCTTGATTTAGTGACAAATGCTCAAGCAGCTGGAGCTAACCCGGAACCTACTCACCCAAAGTCGGGATTTGCACGCTTGTGCAACGATTACACAAATTTGGGTGGGGAGCTGTAACGACCCAGAATTTTTAGAAATTAAAATATGAGTATTTAATTAATTTTAAATATTAATAAGTGAATTTATAAGTCAAATAAATTTTTATTTGAATTATTGAATTTAATTGGATTATTAAATCGATAATTTAATATGTTAAATTATAGAAATAATTGAAAATTAGGTTAAATATGATTGAAAATGATTTGTAAAATTTTATTTTATCATATGGAAGTTAGAATGATATTTTAGAACTTTTAAAATCGAATTAAAAGTTAATTTGTGAAAATTGAATATTTTAATATTAAATCGACTAGTGAAAATAGTCAATTTTTGAACAGTCTCAGAATTGAACGAAACCAGTTCCATTGGATCCGTAATAGTTAGTTATTAACGGATTTCAAATTTCATGTCAATCGGAGTTATCGTTTGAGCGTGGCAGCTCAAAACGCATCGATTTATTTTTAATTTTAATTTGGCGAGTTAAAATAGCCATTTTTCAAAAAGTCTCGGATTTCGACGAAACCAGTTTCATCGGATCCGTAATGTGATATTATTGTAAGGTTTCAAATTTCGTGTCAATTGGATTTACCGTTTGTCCGATACAAATTAAAACGCCTAGAAAATCGCTTAAATCGGTTTAATTCAAATTGAGCGTTTTTAGCCATAACTCACACATACTTCCGAATTAGCTTTCGAAACATGTTCCATTGTGTCCGGAACGCGGGGTAAACCTTAGAAACGCTGGTTACGGCGCGTAAATCGGAGTTCGGAATTTCCGGATGAATAGTGTTCGATTTTTCTTTATAAATAGACACCACCATCCTCATAAATTAAAAAAAAAACCCTAATTTTCAACGCAGCTGCCTCCTCCCCAATGAATGGCCAGAAAACTCTCCCCTTCCCTCTCTTTTATCTTTCAATCCGTCGACAATTAGGCTAAAGTTTCAACTAGAGAATCGAAGTGCATGGTGATATCTACAAGTTCAACGGTGGAGATCGTGTTTGGAGCGACGATGGGGGAGATAGGGGGTCGCGTGCGTGCTGTGTTCACCCTCGTGCGCGCGCATGTAGAGGAGGCCGAGCTTGCTCTCCTTGGGGTCGAAGGTGGAGGAGGGGGTGAGCTAGAAGTTGCAACTCCCTGATCGTCATATAGTTGAGTATTTTGCTCGTAAAATCAAAACCTAATATCATGATAATGGGTTCAAGTTGCGGCCTGGGAACCTGTACATTGCGTGAATGAAGAAGAAGAAAGGGGAGGCCTTGGATGCAGATCATACGGCCCAGTTTTGTTCGGGTTTAAAAATTATAAATTATGTTGTATTTATATAGGTTAAATTCGAGTAAAACTTGTAAAATACATCTCTTTTTCATACGAGGTCGAAAAAATGCAAACTCAGTTGCGTTGGAATCGTATGGACGACCACTACGCGATGGAGTTGGTTTGGAGTCGTTTGGAGTTAGTGAGAATTTTGGGTAAAATTAAACGTCCGTTTAATTTTATTCGAAATAAAAGCTGAAACGGAAATTAAAATCAAGGTGAGAACTTCTCACTCAATCGAATCAGTTTCGATTTTATTTTAAATAGTTAGATTTAAAATATTTGAATGCATGTTTGAATGTTGATTGATATATATTGATTGTTAAAATAGACATTATACGCCGTTAGTAAGCGGATGTTATTTATTAAAAACATATACCGCGAATATTTCATAAACAGTGAAATTGGTATTATAAATAATATCAATATATATATATATTGGCATATGTATATATTGCAGTTGTTGATTTCCCACATTTTTGTTTAGCGGATGAGACCCTATTACGCCGTTATTAAGCGGATAATATTTAATAAGAACATATACCGCGATAATTTCTTACTGGAGCGATATTGGTATTGTGCTAATGTTTTTGGATGCAGGAAAACAGGTTGGAGGGATCCAACTGGATTCCTCAACAGTTTTTATTTGATTTCAGATATTTTGATATTTGATGGATTTTCATATCGATATATGATATCGTTGTAGTCGTGATTGACTATTTGGTGTGTAGCATCATTGGACCTAGATTTTGGGATTTTAAAATAATTTTAAAGTGATTTTTGAAAATATACTATATTTTTGGAATTGATCTATTTTAAATAAATAAACGTTATAATTTTTAATGTTATAAAAATTATGGTTTTTGTGAAATATAGTTAAAAGCTGATTTTTGAGAAATGTGAATTAATGATTTTTATAAAATAGTTTAAATTGGATTTTTGAACATATTATAAAAGTTTAAATATAGGATTTATAAAATTTGATTATTTTATAAATCAAGAGAATGGTGAAATAATAAAGGAAATTAAAGACGTTTTAAAGAATAATATAAATTGATTTATATTAAGAGATTTATAAATGGATATTTATAAATTGAAATATGGACATTATAAAACGAGTTTTTATAAGTGTTTGAAGGAAGCGAAAATGAATTTCATAAATGAATGAAATTTATAGAATTATAAACTGTGAAGTTATAAATAAAATTTATAAATAGTAAGATTTATAAATTTGTGAAGTTAATTGAAGAATAGATTTGGTTAAATAAATGAATCTTATAAGTTATAAGATTTATGGTTTGGAAAGTCTTTAGAGGAACGATTTTGTAAAATAATCGTTTTATAAGTATTTAACTTATAATATGAACTTTTAGTTTATAATTGAGTTATAAACTGAAATAGGTTAATAAAAGAATTTATAAAAAGGAAGCTTTTATAAATAAATAGAAATGGAATTTATAAACGTTGTTTTATAAATTCGCAAATGACTTATTTTGATAAGAAAATTGTTGAAACCTATTAATGGAGTTATATTCACATTTTTGAATAGTGAATAAACCTTTGAATTAAAATGAATAAAAGGATGAAATTGTTAATGAAGTATATTCACGTTTTTGAATAGTGAATAATTCTTTTAAATAAAATGTATAAAAGGATGGAAGTTGTTAACAAAATATATTCACGTTTTTGAATAGTGAATAATTCTTTTAAATAAAATGTATAAAAGGATGAAATGTGTTAACGTAGTATATTCACGTTTTTGAATAGTGAATAGTATGTTAAAGAAATTGTTTTGAATGTGATATTTGAAATTGAATTAAAACGATCCAACGATGTTTTAAAATGTGTTGAGATTCGAAACCATAGATTTCAACATTTATTGTTGAAATAGACGTTTTCGAGAAATAGAAGGAAATAATGGACTATAACACTGTTGTTATAGTAAATGATTCCGAAAGGAAATGTTTTGTATAGTATTGGGATTTATATATCTATTTTAATTTCGAATCCCTATACTAGTGATTTTGGGTTGTCGTAACGATGTTTTACGTAACATTCGTTATGGCCCAAATAAATATGTTTAAGAGAATGATGTCCTTAAAGAATGAAATATATACTTATTTTTGATTTAAGTATATTGAATATTTTCTAAGTGTTGAAAATAAATAAAAATTGTGAATTACTTATGAATAAATAAGTATGGAAATGTTTTCCAATATAAAGTGAATATTTTGAGAATTTATCTTTTTGAAGATAAATTGAAAAGAAAATTGAAATGAATAATTGATATCTTGGAATTATAAATTCACTAAGGAATTTATAAAGGAAGTGGAATTTGTTTAAAAATAAATATTGATTTATTTTTGAAGTATTGAAATTATATATCTTGTAAAGATATTTTGTGAAATAAATGATTTGGAAAATTATTTGGAAACTGGTGATGTGTGCATGTCCAGTGATAGTTCAATAACCGACTATCAATATTTCCCTTTGAATGGGTATTTGATGTGATTTGTTTGAATGTGAATACTACACTTATTTTTGAATAAGCGCTCACTATTCGGGTTAACCGGGAAAGGACCATGGGGTCGTATAACCCATTCCGAATATGTGATACGTCGTTGTGAATTGCATTTGAAGATCGGTGTTGAAGACCCGGTATTTGCGAGAGCGATAGGATGACCTGTCGATTTACTCTGCACCGAGTTGCTCCGGTATAGAGTTCTCCCTAAGTGATGGGAAATCCGATCAGGATAGTGAATATCCGGATTGCAAGGACTTCTTTGTAAGTGCCTTCGGTTTTGTTCGAGCCCGGAACAGACTTGTATGGATTGTATGTCTGACATTACAAGTTGAGATATAAAGCCGATTTCTTTCAAATATATTTCTGTTGGTGGCGGAGAATTTATTCTTTTAGCTTAACACCCTTCTCTGAGACGTACGAGCTCAGAGGTTATATAGTTGAAGTTATCAGCGATATATTCCCAATTTGGTAATGTGATATGCTGAGTGATGCTGAAATGATCATTGTGTTGATTATTGTGATAGGATCGTTTATTTGATCGTCTATCTTAGTGATCATTGTGTTGATCATTTGTTGACCCAAAGCATGGCTTTTGTATAAAGTATGTTTTTGTGGACGTGACTTCGTCGAACCTCACACCCTGGAAAATGGTCAAAACAGGAAAGATGCGGCAAGGTTACGAGGCGTAGCACCCTTTAGGGTATGTACATTTCCTTCTGGATAGAGGTGATATCATGGTATGGAGCCCAGATATTTAACCTATGTGGTTACTACGAATTTATTACTTTGTGGTTGTTGGTTTTCGGGATCCCGTGAGAAAGGTCGTTTACGATCGGGGAATGGCGTGCTCGTGTCAGTAGTTACCCAGTTAGGGGTAACCCGGCCTTGTGTTGGCAGAGTTCCGGTTTGGTTCTCGGGAATGTCTTTCCAGAGGCATTCTCATGTGGCAATGGGAAGTTCCTTGGCCTGACCATTTGTTGGAAATCCAAAGAAACAATACGTGACTTGTACGGTTTTAGTTGTATAACCTGCTATGGAATGTGGCGGTAACCTGCTATTGAACATAGTTAGCTATAGTAGGCATAGTTCGGAATGTCTATGCTGGCTAAGATTTATATTCTACTTTCGAAATAAATTTTTTCCTACACTATGCACTAATAATAATATGAAATGTTCTTTTAAATGCGTATCAAGCATCTTTGACTATCATAAGGAGAAATCTCCTCCGATTCTGCGTTTGCATTGTGTGTGTGTGCGGGAGGCCTTATGGTAGTCTCATTTTTAAAAGCATTGCAAATTGAAATAAAAATATTCCTCTATTTTGATTTTAAAGATAAACAAACTGTTTTGAGTTCTCACACCAGTCACATGACTGACTTGGAGTTTATTGTTTTCCTTCCTAAACTCTGGGTGCCCACCAATTTCACACGGGCAGTTAAGAGTAAGGTTTATCAGGATATTCTGGATATTCTGGAGTTGCTGGAGGCAAGCTGGATGGCATGGCGTATTACTAGTTATATAGTATTTCTTTTTCCGCTGCACTGTTGTTGTTGTATGTTGTTGTACACTCTGATGATATGATGTAATGAAATGTGATGTAATGTAATAACTGATATAGTTCTTTGTTTAAAGATTATTCATTTATTATTATATGTTGTTCCGCTGCGAATTGTGAGATTCTGATGTTGTTCTATTTTTCTATCTCTTCTCTATTTTCTCTTTTCTATTCTATTTTCTAATTTTCTGTTTTCTTTTCCCTCCATCTTCTACCTTCTTCTCTCTTTTCTTTTTCTTAAAACCCCTAAGGGTTCGTATTTTCGTTCATCTTGAATTAAACAAAGGAGATTAGTGTCTATTCAAGGAGTACGGATTTACGGGTCTTTACAGGAGCCATTCAAGGATTCCGAAACTATTATTGAAGTACAGGCCTGGCTAAGGTCATGCGATCGAATCTTTTCTCGCATGAATCTTATTGACCTTCACCGAGTTCAGGTGGCCTCTAGTATGCTCCGAGAAAGAGCATTGGACTGGTACGAGCTTCTTATTTCTGAGATTAATGAAGCGGATCTCACCTGGGAGAAATTCCGAGAACGCTTCTAGTTAAAATTCGTACCAGAAGCAGAAAAAGTGACATTGGCTCGACGATTTATAGACCTTGTTCAAGGTGAGTCATCCGTGACTGATTATGTCGCCTCCTTCGAGTCGCTTTCCAAATATGGGGTTGAATACATCAACACCCCTCTTAAGAAGAATCAGAGATTCGTCTATGGCTTAAACAAAAGTCTCAAGAAGCCATTAATTCTAAAATTAGAAGTTTCTTTCGACCAACTCGTCGATATCGCTCTTCGTCTTGAAGAGACGGATAGGGAGGGTAATGTTGAAGCGGTGGGAGATAAACCAAACTTCAACAACAAGAAGAGGCCAAGAAAATTCAAAGGTCCTTATCCCAATAAGAAAGGGAGGCAAGCAACTCCTGCTGAAAAGACCTTTTCCTCTACTCAAGGGAAATGATATAATTGTGGTTCGAAAGACCATTTTGCGAACAAGTGTTCAAAGCCTCGTACTTGTCGCTATTGCAAAAGCCCGGACCATTTTATGCATGTATGTCCCAAACTTCAAAATAGGAGGGAGGGAAAGCTTAATGTTGCTCAAGCCCCTGGCAACACATCTCGTGGCCAAGGTATTTCTCATTCTATTCTGGATGGAATTATTTTATTTCGTGATCGTCCTATTCGAG
Organism: Allium cepa; assembly: GCA_030765085.1. Taxonomy (NCBI): domain Eukaryota; kingdom Viridiplantae; phylum Streptophyta; class Magnoliopsida; order Asparagales; family Amaryllidaceae; genus Allium; species Allium cepa. The sequence goes on from CM060939.1 coordinate 927,956,818, forward strand.
TTCTTTTTGATACGGGTGCGTCCCATTCTTTTATATCAAAAGAACTTGTTGATACCTTTTCTTTGGATGTTTTGTGTTTAATGACTTCTTTGAGAATTGCGAATCCGGTTGGTGGATCCGCAACAATCAGTTTATTGTGTAAAGATGTCGAGATTATTTTGTGTGATTTTTCTTTCCGAGCCGATTTGCATGTTGTAACGTCCCGGAAATTTTCGACTTTCGAAAATTCAACATCGATACTCACTTTATCGACTGCCGAGAAATAGAAGGCCGGAAACCCGAAATGTTATGGTTTAAGAAAGAGAAAGAGAGAGAAGAAGAGAGAGGAGAAGATAGAAAATAGGGAGAAGAAAATGGAAAATAGAACGGAACAGAAAACAACACAGAACAACAACAGAATCTCACAATCGCAGCGGAACAACATATAATAAATAAATGAATAATCTTTAAAAAAAAGAACTATATCAGTTATTACCTTACATTTCATTACATCACATCATCAGAGTGTACAACAACAAATAGCGGAAAAGAAATACTATATACTAATAATACGCCATGCCATCCATCTTGCCTTCAACAACTCCAGAATATCCTGATAAACCTTAACTCTTGACTGCCCGTGTAGAAATTGGTGGGCACCCAGAGTTTAGAAAGGAAAACAATAAACTCCGAGTCAGTCATGTGACTGGTGTGAGAACTCAAAACAGTTTATTTATCTTTAAAATCAAAATAGAGGAATATTTTTAAAGTCAATTCGCAATGCTTTTAAAAATGAGACTACCATAAGACCTCCCGCCACACACACAATGCAAACGCAGACTTGGAGGAGATTTCTTCTTATGTTAGTCAAAGATGCTTGATACGTATTAAAAAGAAACATTTGATATTATTACTAGTGCATAGTGTATAAAACGATTTCGAAAGTAGAATATAAATCTTAGCCAGCATAGGTACCATTATATTATATGCCTACTATAGCTACCTCCTGAGGAAGCAGGTTCTACAACTAAAACCGTACAAGTCTCGTATTGTTTCTTTGGATTTCCAACGAATGATCAGGCCAAGGAACTTCCCATTGCCACATGAGAATGCCTCTGGAAGGACATCCCCGAGAACCAAACCGGATCTCTACCAACACAAGGCCGGGTTACCCCTAACTGAGTAACAACTGACCGAATATGCCATCCCCCGGTCCTTTGGGACCTTTCAACCGAGCTCTCGTAATCAATTCACTCAATCATAAAGTGTTTTCAACATGAGTAAGTATCTGGGCTCCATACCATGATACCACCCTTTTCCAGAAGGAAATGCACATATCCTAAAGGGCGCTACCCCTCATAACCTTGCTGCATCTTTCCAGTTTTGACCATTCCCGAGGTGTGAGGCTCGACGAAGTCACGTCCACAAAAACATACTTTATACAAAAGCCATGCTTTGGGTCAACAAATGATCATAGAAATGATCACCAGGATAGACGATCAAATAAACGATCCTATCACAAATAATCAACACAATGATCATTTCACAGCAACACTCAGCATGTCACATTACCAAATTGGGAATATATCGCTGATAACCTTCAACTACATAACCTCTGAGCTCGTACGTCTGAGAGAAGGGTGTTAAGCTAAAAGAATAAATTCTCCGCCACCAACAGAAATATATTTGAAAGAAGTCTTCTTTATATCTCAATTTGTAACGTCAGACATACAATCCATACAAGTCTGTTCTGGGCTCGAACAGAACCGAAGGCACTTACAAAGAAGTCCTTGCAATCCGGATATCCACAATCCTGATCGGATTTCCCATCACATATGGAGAACTCAATACCGGAGCAACTCGGTGCAGAGTCAATCGACAGGTCATCCTATCGCTCTCGCAAATACCCGGTCTTTAACACCGATCTTCAAATGCAATTCATAACGACGTATCACATATTCGGAATGGGTTATACGACCCCATGGTCCTTTCCCGGTTAACCCGAATAATGAGCGCTTATTCAAAAATAAGTGTGGCATTCAAATTCAAGCAAATCACAATAAATACCCATTCAAAGGGAAATATTGATAGTCGGTTATTGAACTATCAATGGATATGCACAACATCACCAGATTCCAAATAATTTTCCAAATTATTTATTTCCCAATAATATCTTTACTATATATATAATTTTCACACTTCAAAAATAAATCAATATTTTTTTTAAACAACTTCCCTTTCCATTCATAAATTCCATAGTGAATTTATATTTCACAATATTTATGAATAACGATTTCAATTATTCATTTCAATTTATCTTCAAAAAGATAAATTCTCAAAGTATTCACTTTATATTGGAAAGCATTTCCATACTTATTTATTCATAAGTAATTCACAAATTTTATTTATTTTCAACACTTAGAAAATATTCAAATATACTTAAATCGAGATTAAGTACATATTTCATTCTTTAAGGAAATCATTCTCTTAAACATATTTATTTGGGCCAAAACGAATGTTGCGTAAAACATCGTTATGACAACCCAAAATCACTAGTATAGGGATTCGAAATTAAAATAGATATATGTAAATCCCAATACTATACAAAACATTTCCTTTCGGAAATCATTTACTATAACAACAGTGTTATAGTCCACCATTTCCTTTTATTTCTCGAAAACGTCTATTTCAACAATAAATGTCGAAATCTATGGTTTCGAATTTCAACACATTTTAAAACATCGTTAGATCGTTTTAATTCTATTTAAAACATCAAATCTAAACATTTTCTTTAATATATTATTCACTATTCAAAAACGTGAATATACTACGTTAATAAATTTCATCCTTTCTATACATTTTATTTTAAAGGATTATTCACTGTCTAAAACGTGAATATAACTTCATAAATAAGTTATAAAAATTAACTTATCAAAATAAATCGTTTGCGAATTTATAAAACAACGTTTATAAATTCCATTTCTATTTATTTTGTAACAACTTCCTTTTATAAATTTTCTTTATTAACCTATTCACTTTATATCTCAATTATAAACTAAAGGTTCATATTATAAGTCAAATACTTATAATTTATTTGTTTACAAAATCGTTCCTTTAAACTTCACAATTTATAAATCTTATAATTTATAAGATTCAATTATTTATCCAAATCTATTCTTTCAATAACTTTATAAATTTTATAAACCTACTGCTTATAAAATTCCATTCCCTTATGCAATCCATTTTCACTTCATTCAAACACTTATAAAAACTCGTTTTATAATTCAATATTTCAATTTATAAATATCCATTTATAAGTCTGTTATATAAATCAATTTATATTATTATTTCAAAACGTCTTTAATCCCCTTTATAATTTCACCATTTTGATTTATAAAATAATCAAATTTTATAAATCCTATATTTTCAACTTTTTATAATAATTTCAAAAATCCCGATTAAACTATTTTATAAAATCATTAGCCTCATATTTTCAAAAATCAACCTTTAACTATATTTCTCAAAAATCATAATTTTTATAACATTAAAAATTATACGTTTATTTATTTAAAATGGATAAATTCCGAAAAATATTTTATAAACGTATACTTTCAAAAATCTCTTTAAAATCCATTTTAAAATTCCAAAGTTTGGTCCAATGATGCTACACACCAAATAGTCAATCACGACAACAACGATATCATATATCGATATGATAATCATCAAATATCAAAATATCTGAAATTAAATAAAAACTGTTGAGGAATCCAGTTGGATCCCTCCAACCTGTTTTCCTGCATCCAAAAACATTAGCACAATACCAATTCCGCTCCAATACGGAATTATCGCGGTATATGGGATTTAAAATATTATCCGCTTAATAACGGCGCAATAGGGTCTCATCCGCTATACAAATGCGGAAAATCAATAACTCCAATATATACATATGCCAATATATATATATATATATATTGCTATTATATATAATACCAATTTCACTGTTTATGAAATATTCGCGGTATATGTTTTTAATAAATAACATCCGCTTACTAACGGCGCATAATGTCTATTTTAACAATCAATAGATAACAATCATCATTCAAACATGCATTCAAGTATTTTAAATCTAACTATTTAAAATAAAATCAAAACTGATTCGATTGAGTGAGAAGTTCTCACCTTGATTTCAATTTCGTTTTTGGCGATTTATTTCGAATAAAATTAAACGGACGTTTAATTTTACACAAAATTTTCACTAACTCCAAATGACTCCAATCCAAATCCATAGCGTAGTGCTCGTCCATACGATTCCAACGCAACTGGTTTCGCGCGTTTTCGACCTCATATGAAAAAGTTATGATTTTTCAAAGATTGCACGATTTTTATATAATAATTTACATCATTTATATAATTTTAAACCTTCAACTATTCTCAGCCCTTGGATCTGCATCCCCCCCATCGTGACCGCACGCCCTTTCTTCCATCACGTACGCACGCCTACAGGTAAACACGCACACAAGAACCCATCTCATTAAAACTAGGGTTCGATTTTTGCAACCACTTCGTCGACTTCTAGCATGATCATGTGACTTCATTCGAACGGCCATGGCCCCCTCCACCTTCGACCTGAGTACGGCCAAACTCGTCTATCTCCCCACCTCGAATGACGTGCACGAACCGGCCCCCTTTGCACAAAAATTCACGTCAATCCGCTTCGTTTTAAACGATCTTGACCGTTGAAATCCAAGATCTCTCTATGCTCTATACTTTTGTAGGTGGAAGGTTTGCATGAAAATGGACGGATGAGGAGATCGGAGATGATGAACTTGAACGTTTTCTGGCCGTTCGTTCTGATGGTGGCGGCTGCGTTTGACCTAGGGTTTATATTTTTTATTTTATTTTATGTGATAGTGGGCTATTTATAGGAAAATCAATCGACACTATTCATTCCAGAAATTCCGAACTCCGATTCACGTGCCGTAACCAGCGTTTCTAGGGTTTACCCCGCGTTCCGGACACAATGGAACAGGTTTCGAAAGCTAATTCGGTCATCTGTGCGAGTTATGGCAATAAACGTTCAATTTAAATTAAACCGATTTAAACGATTTTCTAGGCGTTTTAATTTGTACCGGACAAACGGTAAATCCAATTGACACGAAATTTGAAACCTTACAATAATATCACATTACGGATCCGATGAAACTGGTTTCGTCAAAATCCAAGACTTTTTGAAAAATGGCTATTTTAACTCGCCAAATTAATATTAAAAATAATTTGATGCGTTTTGAGCTGCCACGATCAAACGATAACTCCGATTGACATGAAATTTGAAATCCGGTAATAACTAACTATTACGGATCCAATGGAACTGGTTTCATCCAATTCTGAGACTGTTCAAAAATTGACTATTTTCACTAGTCGATTTAATATTAAAATATTCAATTTTCACAAATTAACTTTTAATTCGATTTTAAAAGTTCTAAAATATCATTCTAACTTCAGTATGATAAAATAAAATTTTACAAATCATTTTCAATCATATTTAACTCAATTTTCAATTATTTTCCATAATTTCACATATTAAATTATCGATTTAATTATTCAATAAAATCCAATTATTCAAAATAAATTTATTCGACTTATATATTCACTTATTAATATTTAAAATTAATTAAATATTCAAATTTTAATTACTAAAAATCCTGGGTCGTTACACATGTCATGCGTTATTTAGGCTTTGGAATGATTTTGGGAATGGATTGGCTTAACCGTTATGAAGCTCATATCCTATGTCCTGAGCAGACTATTCATCTTCGACATCCTCAATTTGTTAATCAGGTTTCTGTTATTCTTAAAGATTCAGATTCTGCTTTGGTTGCATCTTTATATTCTTTAAATCCTCGTGATGACGATGATGATGATGAGGGTGATATTATTTCTCTTATTCACGTCGTTTGTGAATATTCCGACATATTCAAGCCCGTTTTAGGATTACCACCTAAGCGAGCAATTGAGTTCAGAATTAATCTTATTCCTGGAGCTCAACCTATCACTCGTCCTCCTTATCGTATGTCCAATAAAGAAAACGAGGAGATGCGTAAACAATTATCTGAATTGGAAACGAAGCAATTTATTCGCTCTAGTTCCTCGCCTTGGGGAGCTTTGGCTATCTTCGTGAAGAAATCCGATGGAACACTTATGCTTTGCGTTGACTACCGCAAGCTTAATGATCTTACTATCAAAAATAAATATCCTTTACCTCGGATTGATGATCTATTCGATCAACTTAGTGGTGCTAGAGTCTTTTCACAATTGGACTTGGCTACCGGTTTTCATCAGCTTCGTATTGCAGAGGATAGCATTCCTTTGACATCGTTCCGTACTCGGTATGGATCTTATGAATGTCTTGTTATGCCATTTGGGTTAACGAATGCCCCGGCTTATTTCGTTGACTTAATGAATCGAGTTTTTAAAGACTTTCTCGACCGGTTTGTTCTCATCTTTATCGATGATATTCTTGTGTATTCTAAAACCGAGGAGGAGCATGAAAAACATCTTCGAATTGTGTTGGAAACTCTTAGGAGTAATCAATTAAAGGCAAAAATTTCTAAATGCCATTTTTGGCAATCTCGTGTGAAGTTTCTCGGTCATATTATTTCCGAATCCGGAATTTCCGTGGATCTTTCAAAGATTGAAGCGATTCAAGATTGGAAGTGACCGGAGAGTGTGACGGAGATTCGTAGTTTTCTCGGATTGGCGGGCTATTACCGTCGTTTTATTAAAGACTTTTCTAAGATTGCCGTGCCTTTTACTAGCTTAACGAAGAAAGATGTTAAATACATTTGGTCGGACAAATGTGAAGCTTCTTTTCAGAAATTAAAAGAACTCCTATCTAATGCTCTTATTCTTGTTATTCCCGAGGGGAATCAAGATTTCGTTGTTTATACCGATGCTAGTCGCATTGGTTTGGGTGCCGTTCTTATGCAAAGAGAACGTGTTATTGCTTATGCTTCTAGGCAATTGAAGCCTGCCAAGACTGGATATGCCACTCATGATTTTGAACTCGCGGCTATTGTTTTTGCTCTTCGGATTTGGCGTCATTATCCCTTGGGAGAGAAATTTGTTCTTCACACAGATCATAAGTCTTTGAAATATTTATTCTCTCAAAAGGAACTTAATTTGCGTCAACAGCGTTGGCTCGAATTTCTTGCACCATATGATCTTGATATTCTTTATACTCCCGGTAAGGGTAATCGTGTCGCCGATGCTCTTAGCCGTAAACAACAAGCTATTGTTTCTATGATGATATCCTAATTGAACGATCTCGAGATCTTATCCACTTGTGAGATTCGAGACCGTGTTCCCGATTTATGTTCATCTCTTGCTTTATGTAGCCTTGAGGCTCATCCTTCTCTTTTAGACCGCATTCTTGAAGCTCAAAGGCTAGATTCTGAATTGGCTCTTCTTGGCCAAAATATTAGGGATAAAATTGATATTGAAGGATTGAAAGACTTTGATATCGATTCTCGTGGCGGCATTCGGAGGTTTGGTAGACTTGTCGTGCCAAATATTGGTGATCTTCGTGAAGATATTTTAGAAGATTCTCATCGTTCTAAATTTACCATTCATCCCGGTAGTAGTAAAATGTACGCAGATATGAAGCGACTTTATTATTGGGAGGGAATGAAACTCGATATTGCTAACTTTGTTAAGTGTTGCATGACTTGCCAACTCGTTAAGGCCGAACATCAAAGGCCCGGTGGGTTATTGCAACCTTTAGAAATTCCAGTTTGGAAGTGGGATCAAATTTCCATGGATTTTATAGATAGCCTTCCCCGTTCTCGTTCGGGTCATGATAGCTTATGGGTGATTGTAGATAGGCTTACTAAATCTGCCCATTTTATTCCCGTTTGGTCTAACCGAATCATTCCTCTTTTGGCCAAACTCTTTATCAAAGAGATTGTTAAATTACGGGGAGTTCCTACTTCTATAGTTAGTGATCGTGATCCATTGTTTACTAGTGGATTTTAGAAGAGTCTTCAAAAATCTTTAGGAACGAAGCTTAATTTTAGCACCGCTTATCATCCCCAGTCCGATGGACAAACCGAGCGTGTTAATCAAACTCTTGAAGATCTTCTTCGTGCTTGTGTGCTTGATTTCGGTGGAAGTTGGTGTAACGACCCGTATTTTACGTGTCGATAGATCGTAGAATTTATAGGTCGTTAGTGTTGATAAGTTGTGTGGAAGTTAACTCGTATGGTGCTTAGGTCGAATTTACGAGTTAAGTTAGTCAACGACTTAGTGCTTAGGTCGTTTGGTAGCCTAGGTCGTTAGGGATTGAGTCGTGACCGACTTAGCGTCTCAGGTCATGTGATGATTGAGTCGGTAGGAGCCTAGGTCATGCGAACGAGTCATGGAGGTAGCCGACTTAGGGGATAGCAAGTTATTGGGTTGGTCTGACCTAGAGGTTAAGGGCTTAAGGTGTTGGCCGAGATAAGGATGTGACCGACTCAAGTGTGGCCGACTCAGGGGTTAGTGGAAGTAACGACCTAAGACAGTTACCGAGTTACGACCTATAGGTTTGGACCGAGTTAAGGGTGTTAGCGACTTAGGAAAAACTGAATGACTTATGGGTTAGCGGCTTAAGGGGATAAGGCTTAAGTCGTGGGTAGTTGAGTCGACAGGATCTTGAGTCGTAGGTCGTTGGAACTTAGGCTGGGCGCTAGGTCGCGTGAGTGTTGTTGTGTTGAGTCGCGCCTTAGTTGAGTCGTGTGGTAGATAAGTCGTTGGGTCGGCTTTGGGTTAAGTCGCGTGAGCGACTTAGTGTTAGGGATGCCGTGTGTTAAGTCGGCAGGACTTGAGTCGTTAGCGACTTAGAGTTAGCTTGGGTAGGAGTTAGGTCGGCACTGTTGAGTCGATAGGTCGTGAGTCGTGGGATACTTATGTCGTAGGTCGGAGACCTTTGTGTGAGTTAGGTCGTTAGACGACCTAAGGAGGGTTGCATAGGTGTTAGGTCGTATGACCCTGTGTTGTGTTAGGTCGGCAGGGGGTTGAGTCGGCAAGGAGATAGGTCGGCAACGACCTAAGAGCGACCGACCTAAAAACGTACGACCTAAGGCTCAGCCTATAAATAGAGGGTTTTGGCTCACTTTTTGGCACCGGATTTTGAAGCGACGAAGTGCTGCCATTTTGAGAGCTCGACTACAACATTTCTTCATCTTCTTTTCTCCATTCCAATCTAGCTCTAACATCCATCCAAGATCGAAGATCCAAGAGCCAAAGTTGAAGATCTTCATCCAACGAAGCTAGATTTCATCGTTTCAAGCGGGATTTCGACAAATCAAGTTTGGATCTCCGCTGTCCAGATCTGAAGTGGGTTTCTTTTGAAGTGTTTGGGTGATTTGGTGAGTGGTAGTTATCTCTCACGCGGACCCAAAGGAGTGTATTGGATTGGTGGTTTGTTGGAGTGTTGTAGATAGTGATTTTGTGCATTTTCCTTAGATCCAAGTGTAGATCCATTACTTATGAAGATTTTTACCTTTGCAAGTTTATTCATCTAGTTGTAGAGATAAAACCCATGATTTATATTTGTTAGATCTATGCTAAAAACCCATAATTCATGTATGTTAGATCTATGCTCATTTATTTACAAAATTGCCATTGTAGTTATAAATGCCTAATTAGATCTTGATTGACTACTTATTTGTTTGGATTAATGTTTGCCTTGTTTGATTGATGTGAATGAGTTATCTAGTTGATAGATTTGGACAAGTATGGTCAAAGACGATTCAAAAGCTACGGAAGAGGCTCTTGAATGATGAAAGCTGCTTAAGACATATGTAGCGGATGTTGAAGCTCATATGTATAGATTGGATGATGTTGAGATGGAACTTTGCCATGATGAAATGAGGCAAACCATGTTGTTGAGTTGAGACTTTGCTATGGTGCGATAAAGCGAAGTATGATGTGATGTAGACTTGGCGTAATCCAAGCAGGGATCACTCCAAGCATGTTGATAACTCGAGGGATGGTTCGAGTTGGTTGATAATGGATTGCTCGAGAGGTAGCTTGAGCTAGTATGAGAATTGTCGTCAAGGAGGATGACTAGGAGGCTTAGATCTCATCGTTGTTGAAGGTTCTAGCATGCTCAAAAGCAAGAGTACATGGGGCGCCCATAACGACTACAGGTAGGTAGTCGGGACACCCAAAAGACTACAGGTAGGTAGTTGAGTACTCTGGGCAGAGTAGGTAAGTCCTAGGCACGGGTCACGATGACGTGCGGAGCTATGTCTAGAACCGGGGTTACCATTAGCCCTTGACTGGTGGTCATTTAACTAACGGTGAAATCAAGGCACTGATAACAGTGATAGCCGGAGTCATGGATGTTTGGACATTTGGTTGTATCATCATTCGGTCTCAAGAGCGGTGTTTTCTGGGTGCTTATCTGATCTTGGTTTAGGCCTTGGGGGTTTGTACTTGGAAAACATCGACCTTGACTCGAGTGACTATTGCTTTACCTTAATTGCCTGCTATGTTATGCTTGCTTTTCCTTAGTGTGTGTCTGGGGGCTATCACTGTAGAAAGAGGTGGAGTGGGATGGTTTGGTTCCTATTCCTTTTATCCCTTATACTCTTTTGGTATGTTTGGTAGTTAATTTACTGCTCACTAAGACTTTGTCTGACTCAAGGTTTTATGTCTCCTCTTATTACCTTGGGCTGTTCATCCATGTTTGGGAAGGGCAGACTAGGTAGCAGGTGACAGGTGCTGTTCTTGGAAATCTACGCTGAAGATGACGAAGACGAGCAGGAGGCTTTTGCATATTATTTCCTATATGTACTGGGTATCCGCTGCTGTATTTGATTGAGTGTTATGTAGTGAGGCTTTGATGTATGGATGATTCACATGTTTGTATAAAACTATTATGATGCTTATATGATGATTTTCTGTTATGAAGCTTCACTATATATTTCTCTACTGTATTTTATCCATGCGCTGTGAGTTATACGATGGAGCTTCCGTTTTATTTTACCCTGACTATCGTCCATGGCTGTCTGGCATACCTTTCAGCGCTCTTTTCTCTTGTTTTGGTGCTGGAGTCATGGGCGGTCGTCACATTTGGTATCAGAGCGCTTTGGTTAATCGATTTTAGCCAACGCTCGCTGACGTAACTACGTATGAGAGACGTAATTGTATTTTTATGGATGATTACCATATATAATATAGTAGTTTAGAAGGATTTGAACTCCTTATGCAGTTGTTTCTTAAGGTGTTCTAATCATTCTTTTTACAGATATTAAGGATGAGTCGAAGAGGGAGACCAGCTGCAAGGGAAGGCCGTGCTACTGAAGGAGCTGTTGATTATGGAACTATGTTCGAAGCAATGATGACTTCGATCATGAGAAGGATACCAGCTTCAGGGCCATCTGTAGATGTGGGAGTTCAAGTCCAAACTCCAAGACCGGTGGATTTTGCTAAGCTTTGTAAGGACTATACTTCTCTTGGAGGAAAAGCTTTCTTGGGGACAGAGTCGACCATTGAAGTGCAAAGATGGATAGATGCATGTCGAAGGATCTTTGGAGACTTAGGAATTGAGGATGCAACTAAGAGGAAGCTTGCATCGAGACAGCTTCAGGGAAGAGCTGCTGATTGGTGGAATTCTATCACTATCGATACTCCAGAAGAAGAGATTACTTGGGAGCAATTCCAAGTTAGATTTGAAGCTAAGTTCATTTCTACGGCTCAGAAATCCGTTCTGTTTAAGAGATTTGTGGAGCTCAAGCAGGGTGGAAGACTAGTCCTTGAGTATATCTCTGAGTTTGAAGCTTTGTCTAAGTACGCCAGATCGTATATTGATTCTCCCTATCAGAAGAATGAAAAGTTTGTGACTGGTTTGGACGCTTATCTGGGGAGGCAGTTGGTGGATCATCTGGACGATCCATTTGAGAAGCTTGTGGAGAAAGCTCTCAGGCACGAGAGTTTGTTTCCTAGGGAAGTATCTGTTGTTGCTGTAACCAAGGAAAGATCTAAACCACAGCAGAATGGAAACAGAAAGAGGAAGCAGCAGCAACAGAGGGGTAAGGATGGCCAGAAAAAGCCGAAGGGCGAAGTGACCTGCTACAACTGCCAGCAGAAGGGCCATCTTTCTAGAGATTGTAAGAATCCCAAGGTACCAGGGAAGTGTTACAACTGTGATAAGCTGGGACATATCAAGAAGGATTGCCCAGAACCAAGGAAAGACAAGCAGATTGTGAAAGCTTATGCTTTGGGGGCTGTTCCATCGTCTTCGAAAGCTCCTACTGCTGAAGAGAAGGGGAAGAGTGTGGTGGTTCAAGGTACTCTTTCTATTTGTGGTGTTCCAGTTAGAGTGTTGTTTGATACTGGAGCGTCGCATTCTTTTGTTTGTGATGATTTGGTAGGCCGGTTAGGTTTGGAACCGGATATTGTTGATAGGCCATTGGTTGTGACTAATCCAGTTGGGGGTTCGTCATGTTTGTGTATGATATGCCATGGTCTGGTTGTGTCGAGTCATGATTGCTCGTTTGTTTGTAATTGCTTTGTTCTGAACTTTGCGGGGTTCGGAATTATTTTTGGTATGGACTGGCTTAGGAAGTATGCGGCAAGGATTGATTGTGAAAGGCTGGAGGTGACAGTCGGGAATGTGGAAGGGCGAAAGGTTGTGATACGATGTAAGCATGAAGAAGGCGTCTTCATGAGCTTCATGTATTCACTGGTTGTTCCACGGGACGGACTGTCATCGGTGCCTATTGTGAATGGATTTGAGGATGTCTTTGACGAAGTCAAAGGGTTACCGCCGCATAGGGAGATCGAGTTTCGTATCGATCTAGTTGAGGGAGCCAGACCTGTTGTGATGCCTCTTAGGCGGATGGCGCCTAGGGAGCAGCTAGAGTTGAAGGTGCAAGTTGATGACCTTTTGCAGAAAGGATTCATTCGGCGTAGTGTGTCCGAATGGGGTGCACCAGTTGTGTTCGCAACCAAAGCGGATGGATCATTGAGGTTGTGTGTCGATTATCGTGAGCTGAATAAGGTGACTAAGAAGAACAAGTATCCATTGCCGAGAATAGATGACTTGTTTGATCAGCTTCACGAGGCTAAGGTGTTTTCTCAGATGGATTTGGCAACAGGATTTCACCAATTGAGAGTGGCTAAGGATAGTGTTCCGAAGACTGCTTTCAGGACACCATCTGGTTTTTATGAGTGGCTGGTAATGCCGTTTGGATTGACTAACGCACCAGCATATTTTGTGGATCTTATGAATAGAGTGTTCAGAGATCAGTTGAATAAGTTTGTGCTTGTGTTCGTGGATGATATTTTGGTTTATTCCAAAAATGAAGAAGAGCACAAGACGCACTTGAGTATTGTTATGGAAATCTTGCGGAAACATCAGCTGAAGGCTAAGTTTTCGAAGTGTCACTTCTGGAAGAGTGAAGTGAGATTCTTAGGCCATGTTATCTCTGGAAATGGAATAGCGGTTGATCCCGCTAAGGTGGCAGCGATCCAGGATTGGGTTAGACCTAAGAATGCATCTGATGTGAGAAGTTTTCTTGGATTAGCAGGATATTATCGACGGTTTATCAAAGACTTTTCCAAGATAGCTGCACCGTTGACAGGATTGACGAAAAAGAACCAAGTGTTCAGATGGGATGATAAGTGTGAGCAAGCTTTCGTAATCCTGAAAGAGCGACTGACAAGTGCTCCTGTTTTGACTATTCCAAGTGGGAATGAAGAGATGGTGGTTTACACCGATGCATGTGGTACTGGACTGGGAGCAGTGCTAATGCAGAAGGATAAAGTTGTTGCGTATGCAAGTCGACAACTGAAGCCGCATGAAAGGAATTATCCGACTCATGATTTGGAGTTAGTGGTGATTGTGTTTGCTTTGAAGATGTGGAGACATTATCTATTGGGAGTTCGATTCGAGTTGTTTACGGATCATAAGTCGTTGAAGTATCTTTTCTCCCAAAAGGATTTGAATCTTCGACAGCAACGGTGGCAAGAATTTTTAGCATCGTATGATTTTGGTATAGCCTATACTCCGGGAAAAGGAAACGCGGTAGCAGATGCGTTAAGTCGAAGACATGCAGGTTTGGGAGCCATGTTTTCAGAATGGAAGAGTCTCGAGTATTTGGCTGGATTTGACTTCAGGCCTAGATGTGAATTGGAACCTGAGATGTTGGCAAACTTATCGATAATACCTACTCTTGTGGAGAGAATTGGCGAGAGCCAAAAGCGAGATGATAAGCTTGTCAGGATTATCCGAGATTTGGAATCTGGATTGGAACCAGAGAAGGTTAAAGAATTTGAAGTCGATCGAGATGGTTGGCTTCGGAAACAAGGACGATTAGTTGTTCCCGATATTGATGGATTGAGAGATGAAGTTCTGAGGGAAAGTCATCACTCGAAGTTGACGATTCATCCAGGTGGAAATAAGATGTATCGGGATATGAAGAGAACCTATTACTGGGAAGGTATGAAGAAGGATGTTGGAAATTTTATTTCCAGATGTATGAACTGCCAGTTGGTGAAAGCTGAGCAGAAGAAGCCCAGTGGATTACTTCAGCCATTAGAGGTTCCTACATGGAAGTGGGAGCAAGTGTCAATGGATTTTATCGATGGTCTACCTAGAACCAGGGCAGGGAATGAAGGGATTTGGGTCATAGTAGATCGGTTGACCAAGAGTGCAAGGTTCATTCCTGTTCGATCGACTAGGACTGCATCGAAGTTGGCCGAGCTTTATGTTAAGTGGGTAGTTCGATTCCATGGTATTCCAAAGAGTATAGTGAGCGATCGAGACCCATTGTTCACTAGTGGATTTTGGAAGAGCTTCCAGGAAGTTTTGGGAACTGAGTTGTGTTTGAGTACAGCTTATCACCCCCAAACAGATGGTCAGACTGAGAGAGTCAATCGAGTTTTGGAAGATCTCCTGAGAGCATGTGTTTTGGACTTCGGAGGATCATGGGAAGATCACCTTCATTTGGTGGAATTTGCATATAACAACAGTTATCAGTCGAGTATTGGTATGGCACCATATGAGGCATTATATGGAAGACCGTGTAACTCTCCGACATGTTGGTTGGAAACTGGAGAAAAGCCGATGCTTGGGCCAGAGATGATTCGACAGACTTCGGATTGTATAGAGATCATTCGGCAACGAATGAAGGCAACCCAAGATCGTCAGAAAAGTTATGCCGACAATCGTCGTAAGGACTTGGAATTCGACGTAGGTGATATGGTTTTTGTGAAGATTTCTCCATTGAAGAGTGTTATTAGATTCGGGAAGAAAGGAAAGTTAACTCCGAGATTTGTTGGACCATTCCAGATTATCGAGCGAATTGGAAAGCTCGCGTATAGATTGGAGTTACCGGGGAAGATGGCGGGTGTGCACAATGTTTTTCACGTATCGTATCTACGGAAGTGTGTGCATGACCCAAGTACTGTGGTTTCTGCTGATAGCTGTGAAGATTTAGAGGTTGATCCAGTGGTTAGAAGACCTTGTAAGCCGCTTCGTGTTGTTGAGACCGACACGAAACAGCTTAGGAGGAAGACGATTACGTTGCTCAAGGTACAATGGAGTGATGATGTTAACGACTGTACGTGGGAGGAGGAAGAGAGGATGAAGGCAGCTCATCCCGAACTCTTCGAGGTATGGCCCTAAAGTGTCGTGACATCTCATGAATTTGTAGCTTGTTCTAAGTCTTAGAATTCTGCATGCTAGGTTAGAATTGGATGCATGATCTGTTGATTGCTATGGATGGTAGGCATGCGGAATATCTTTGATTTCTGTTGATTGCTTGGAATTTCGGGGGCGAAATTCCTAAGGGGGAGAGAATGTAACGACCCGTATTTTACGTGTCGATAGATCGTAGAATTTATAGGTCGTTAGTGTTGATAAGTTGTGTGGAAGTTAACTCGTATGGTGCTTAGGTCGAATTTACGAGTTAAGTTAGTCAACGACTTAGTGCTTAGGTCGTTTGGTAGCCTAGGTCGTTAGGGATTGAGTCGTGACCGACTTAGCGTCTCAGGTCATGTGATGATTGAGTCGGTAGGAGCCTAGGTCATGCGAACGAGTCATGGAGGTAGCCGACTTAGGGGATAGCAAGTTATTGGGTTGGTCTGACCTAGAGGTTAAGGGCTTAAGGTGTTGGCCGAGATAAGGATGTGACCGACTCAAGTGTGACCGACTCAGGGGTTAGTGGAAGTAACGACCTAAGACAGTTGCCGAGTTACGACCTATAGGTTTGGACCGAGTTAAGGTTGTTAGCGACTTAGGAAAACCTGAATGACTTATGGGTTAGCGGCTTAAGGGGATAAGGCTTAGGTCGTGGGTAGTTGAGTCGACAGGATCTTGAGTCGTAGGTCGTTGGAACTTAGGCTGGGCGCTAGGTCGCGTGAGTGTTGTTGTGTTGAGTCGCGCCTTAGTTGAGTCGTGTGGTAGATAAGTCGTTGGGTCGGCTTTGGGTTAAGTCGCGTGAGCGACTTAGTGTTAGGGATGCCGTGTGTTAAGTCGGCAGGACTTGAGTCGTTAGCGACTTAGAGTTAGCTTGGGTAGGAGTTAGGTCGGCACTGTTGAGTCGATAGGTCGTGAGTCGTGGGATACTTATGTCGTAGGTCGGAGACCTTTGTGTGAGTTAGGTCGTTAGACGACCTAAGGAGGGTTGCATAGGTGTTAGGTCGTATGACCCTGTGTTGTGTTAGGTCGGCAGGGGGTTGAGTCGGCAAGGAGATAGGTCGGCAACGACCTAAGAGCGACCGACCTAAAAACGTACGACCTAAGGCTCAGCCTATAAATAGAGGGTTTTGGCTCACTTTTTGGCACCGGATTTTGAAGCGACGAAGTGCTGCCATTTTGAGAGCTCGACTACAACATTTCTTCATCTTCTTTTCTCCATTCCAATCTAGCTCTAACATCCATCCAAGATCGAAGATCCAAGAGCCAAAGTTGAAGATCTTCATCCAACGAAGCTAGATTTCATCGTTTCAAGCGGGATTTCGACAAATCAAGTTTGGATCTCCGCTGTCCAGATCTGAAGTGGGTTTCTTTTGAAGTGTTTGGGTGATTTGGTGAGTGGTAGTTATCTCTCACGCGGACCCAAAGGAGTGTATTGGATTGGTGGTTTGTTGGAGTGTTGTAGATAGTGATTTTGTGCATTTTCCTTAGATCCAAGTGTAGATCCATTACTTATGAAGATTTTTACCTTTGCAAGTTTATTCATCTAGTTGTAGAGATAAAACCCATGATTTATATTTGTTAGATCTATGCTAAAAACCCATAATTCATGTATGTTAGATCTATGCTCATTTATTTACAAAATTGCCATTGTAGTTATAAATGCCTAATTAGATCTTGATTGACTACTTATTTGTTTGGATTAATGTTTGCCTTGTTTGATTGATGTGAATGAGTTATCTAGTTGATAGATTTGGACAAGTATGGTCAAAGACGATTCAAAAGCTACGGAAGAGGCTCTTGAATGATGAAAGCTGCTTAAGACATATGTAGCGGATGTTGAAGCTCATATGTATAGATTGGATGATGTTGAGATGGAACTTTGCCATGATGAAATGAGGCAAACCATGTTGTTGAGTTGAGACTTTGCTATGGTGCGATAAAGCGAAGTATGATGTGATGTAGACTTGGCGTAATCCAAGCAGGGACCACTCCAAGCATGTTGATAACTCGAGGGATGGTTCGAGTTGGTTGATAATGGATTGCTCGAGAGGTAGCTTGAGCTAGTATGAGAATTGTCGTCAAGGAGGATGACTAGGAGGCTTAGATCTCATCGTTGTTGAAGGTTCTAGCATGCTCAAAAGCAAGAGTACATGGGGCGCCCATAATGACTACAGGTAGGTAGTCGGGACACCCAAAAGACTACAGGTAGGTAGTTGAGTACTCTGGGCAGAGTAGGTAAGTCCTAGGCACGGGTCACGATGACGTGCGGAGCTATGTCTAGAACCGGGGTTACCATTAGCCCTTGACTGGTGGTCATTTAACTAACGGTGAAATCAAGGCACTGATAACAGTGATAGCCGGAGTCATGGATGTTTGGACATTTGGTTGTATCATCATTCGGTCTCAAGAGCGGTGTTTTCTAGGTGCTTATCTGATCTTGGTTTAGGCCTTGGGGGTTTGTACTTGGAAAACATCGACCTTGACTCGAGTGACTATTGCTTTACCTTAATTGCCTGCTATGTTATGCTTGCTTTTCCTTAGTGTGTGTCTGGGGGCTATCACTGTAGAAAGAGGTGGAGTGGGATGGTTTGGTTCCTATTCCTTTTATCCCTTATACTCTTTTGGTATGTTTGGTAGTTAATTTACTGCTCACTAAGACTTTGTCTGACTCAAGGTTTTATGTCTCCTCTTATTACCTTGGGCTGTTCATCCATGTTTGGGAAGGGCAGACTAGGTAGCAGGTGACAGGTGCTGTTCTTGGAAATCTACGCTGAAGATGACGAAGACGAGCAGGAGGCTTTTGCATATTATTTCCTATATGTACTGGGTATCCGCTGCTGTATTTGATTGAGTGTTATGTAGTGAGGCTTTGATGTATGGATGATTCACATGTTTGTATAAAACTATTATGATGCTTATATGATGATTTTCTGTTATGAAGCTTCACTATATATTTCTCTACTGTATTTTATCCATGCGCTGTGAGTTATATGATGGAGCTTCCGTTTTATTTTACCCTGACTATCGTCCATGGCTGCCTGGCATACCTTTCAGCGCTCTCTTCTCTTGTTTTGGTGCTGGAGTCATGGGCGGTCGTCACAGTTGGGAAGATCATATTTCTCTTGTTGAATTTTCGTATAATAATAGCTTCCAATCTAGTATTGGTATGGCACCTTTTGAGGCACTCTATGGAAGGCCATGCCGATCTCCTTCTTGTTGGCTTGAGGCTGGTGAGAAGCTGGCTTTAGGTCCAGATTTTATTCGTGATCCACAGAAAAGATTGATCTTATTCGTCATAGGATGAAAGAAGCTCAGAGTAGACAAAAATCCTATGCCGATAACCGGAGAAGGAAGTTAGAATTTTCTGTGGGAGATCTTGTGTTCATTCGTGTATCACCTATGAAAGGTGTTGTACGTTTCAGTCGATCGGGAAAACTAGCGCCTCGATATATTGGGCCATTTCCTATCACCGAACGTATTGGTTACATGGCTTATCGCTTTTTATTACCGGCTCAGTTTTCTGCTATGCATGACGTGTTTCACGTTTCTCAACTTTGGAAATGTCTTCGAGATTTCGATTCTGTTCTTGAGCCCGGTGTTGTGGAAGAGATTGAAGTTTCGCCTAATTTAACTTATGAGCAACATCCTATTCGTATCATTGCTTCGGAAGTCAAACGACTTCGAAATAAAGACGTTCCGCTTGTTAAAGTTCAATGGTCTTCAAATCCTAAGGATTGTTCTTAGGAATCTAGAGAGTACATCGAGCGAACACATCCGGACTTACTTTCTCGTGCTCTTTGAGGTGAACTTCTTATTTCAAGTTTCTTTTGTGTTGAATATGCTTTTATGGTTGTTACTTTATGTTCTCTTCTTGTATATTGCGAGGACGCAATTTCTTTAAGGAGGAGAGTTTGTAACAACCCGCATATTTATCGATTTTATATTTAAATATTTTATTTAAATATTTTATCGTTAGTCGGATTTTAGTCCGAAAAGCTACTTTTTGCATACGGTCGAATTAGGACTCGAGACCACCTCCACTGAGTTCAAAATGTCGTTTGCGACCTTTTTGAGTATAAGCTTCGATATGTTTGGAGAAAGTTGATTTTTACCACTTTTTCATTTAGGGCTTTGGTTTGGGCTGAGCCAATTAACCACTTACTAACTCATTCCCTATCCCCCTCTCCTCTTCATTACTTCATTCCAACTCCTCAAACTCAAGCTCCAACTGAAAATGGTGGAGAGGAAAGGGAATTAGAAACTCCAAGCCCTAGTTCCTCTTGCTAGCTCAAGTTCTTGCTCCAAACTCAAGAAGAACCCATTGGTAAGCTTCTCTTCTTCTTCTCCAACTCTTTCTCCATTCAATTTCAGAAATTTCCTAAACCTAACTTAGGGAACGTTCTTCTTTTAAGCTTAGATTCAAGCTTCTAGAGTTGGTTTTGAAGAGTGGTTGATTCCCCTTTGCTCTCAAGCTTCATCTTCATAAATTTAGTTCAAAGGTGAGATTTTTATCTCACATCTATGACTATAATTATCTTTGGTTGTTGGGTATGAATTCCTAACACTTCTTCATGTGCATTTGCTCTTAATTTGGATTGGTTTTGTGAATATTCCAATTTTTGAGTTTTTAAGTCAATTTGTGTGAAAATCCTTTTATGGATGTTTGATCATGCTTTTGGTGATGCATCGGGGAGCATATAGGGCCGGGTTGTCGATTGGCATAAACCCTTAGAGCCAATGTTCGTCCGGTTGCATTTTGGGAGAGTTTGCTCTTCATTTGAATAAGGCTGAAAAACAGCCTAGGCATGATTCAGTCGACTGAAAACTCTGTTCAGTCGACTGAACCTGGAACCCGAAAGTTTCCAGGCATGATTCAGTCGACTGAAAACTCTGTTCAGTCGACTGAAACTGGAAACAGAAAGTTTCCTGAACCTGGAAAATTTCCAGGCATAGGGTCAGTCGACTGAAAACTCTGTTCAGTCGACTGAACCTGCTGTTTGAGTCCAATTTGCCTTTTTGGATTGAATTTCCAATTTAAATCGATTCGTGATGATCCTATTTATTGTCATCATTTATTATCATCTTTGATGACTTATTTTCTTTGGGAATTTTAGATATATCCACTTCGATGGATCCTTTATCGATTTCGTTGGATTTTTATTCACATCTTCGAATGTGATCTTTGTGATTGATTGTTTCTACAATCCCCCTTGTGCTTTGTCACTTTAAAAATATAAAGGTTTTCTATACTAGTAGTAAATATCAAAACTCTTTCCTCAAACGATTTCAATACTATTTTAATACCAAATTCGTTTATAAAACCGTTTTCCAATCTATTAGTATATATAAACCTTTACCTCACTCGTATGAGAAATCTAATTAAACGACTTAGTAAAACAAGTGGTATGAAACGCTTGCGTTCACTTTGTTGGTTAATTCTTGGACTTGTTCGATTAAAACTCTTGTGACAATTTTCTAGTGGAGATATACAATTTGTTCGTAAATATTTAAGTTAAGCTAGTGTTTATGGGACATGATGCTAAGCTCATATATTTACTAGCTTACTGTAATCGACACTGCTCGATGATCATGACGATTATTTTTGTGATTTAGACTAGCAGTTGTGCGATGTCTCTTTGTCTGCTTTGTGGAGTTTCGACTCAAATTTGGTGGGGTAGCAACCCACGGTCTTCGGACCATTCGTGTGTCAGGTCTTCGGACCATTCGTGTGTCAAATTAATGGCTAGCTACCATGAGATAGCTTCTCGTTCATGTGTTACAGCTGTTGGTGAGTTTTCATGCTCCCGTTCATGTGATAGGCCTCCCCCCTTTTATTTTGTGAAATTTCTGGATTTCGTGTGTCGAATTCTGGAGTTTATACTTCACCTATTTTTGTGATTTCTATTGATATGATTTATCAATTCTTGTGCATAGGTGAATTCGTGTGTCATTGACTGGATTTCTTGTGTTGATTTCTGGAATTTATGTTTCGCCAACTTTGTGATTTCTATTTATATGATTTATCAATTCTTGTGCATAGGTGAATTCGTGTGTCATTAACTTGTTGTGAATACAAGTTTTGGGTATGATACCCTTTTTGGATCTTTGAGAAGATTCTTTGATATTGATTAATCGTTTGTTGATTATCATTTACATACTTATAGTAGTATGCCATTATGGATATTATACGTCTATGCCATATTTTATATGTCATTTATTGTGGCTTGGTGAATGAAATTAGGAGTATGACATTCCTTTTTATCTTGAGTAGATTATCGTGATATTGATTAATCTCTTGTTGATTTTCAATTACTTATATATATCACAGCTTGGCATTGTGATTATTATGTGTTTAGTCATATCTCCTATTCTATATCATGTTATCTGATATTTATAGTTAGACTGATCCGTTTACTATTTTCTTATAAATAATACTCGGGTCAGACCGAGATGTTGCAGGTGCTTCGACTTGACTTCTCTCTGGGGATCCATTACTCTGACCTTTTGGTTAACTACTTAGATTAGTAGTTTTTGTTGAATACATTTGAGATACAGACTCCATAATGTATACTTATTCTTTTGTGTAGTTCATGTAACTATTCTTTTGTGATATTGTGGATCTCTTTAGACCACTACTCTGATGAACACTTTCATGTGTTATATTCATATCTATTTCCGCCTTTGTGATATGAATTGTCTGTGACTGATTTGTGTTATGCTTATTTCTATATTTGTTTCCGAAGATATTATAGCCACCGTGTGGTAGCTTTGAGTTTGTGTCGGTATGTCGGATTTCCTCTTGAAATAGAATGCATGTTATACTATCTGACATATCGATGCTCGCACAAAGCAATTACACGGATGGTCGCTCCTCAACAGCCTTATTCTCCGTGCTAGTCGACAGCATTACTCCGTAGTGTTCTTGGCTAGCGTGGGTATTGAGGTGGGGCGTCACACACTATTTCCACATTTTGATTTTATTACAATTCTCCGATGTAGTTGAAACGTGAATTCTCATTATTCCGTATCGTTTATTTTATTACCCGAAGAATTTACTTAGATCATATAGCTTCGTGTTATTTGTCCCTTCCATACCTATTTCGTTTGTTACTTCCCTTTCTTCTTTTTTTCATATCAATCTCATTCTTTTCCCTAGAACATCATTATTTTTCAAACATCAGGGCCTCAATTTTTTTCCCTCAAAGTCTCAATGTCAACATAACTTTATACCTCCACTTAGTTACTGCCAATTCATTTTTACTGAAGATATGTTCAAAAAAAAGTGTGAGCATCTATTTCTTCCTCAACCACATCCGTACCTTTTCTCATCACCTTGCCGTCTTTTGTAAGAACTTTCAAAAAAAATTGAACAACGATAATTAACTTTCATGGTTTGGCTTTCTACTTCATGCCTTTGTTTTGGGTACATCAAATTTAAAAATGTGAGTTATTAAAGTTTCTTATTTTAATAAAAATGTGTACATATTTTTTTAATATATCCTTATAACCTGAATATCTTCACATACGAGCTCTGATACATGCGTAGTTTCTTCCGTTGGACTCGCATTGGAATTCCTAACAACATGAAATAGGTTTGGCTGAGTTTGTAGGCTGTTGGAAAGGCTTCTTTGTTTGGATTTTTTCTTTCTAAATATCAAAGGTGAGTGTTTTGACCCACTCAGAGGTACTAAATTATCTTATATTATTAAATTAAATTTATGATGTGGTTATAAATTTATTGATTATTGTTTGGTATTTTTAGATTGTCATTTACGTTAAATTTTAATTTATATTGAATTGAATTGTCATTTAATTAATATTGAACATAAATTGTTAGTTAAAGACCTAATAATGATAATCAATTGATTGTTGTGATTTATTGGCTGATTTGGATGTTGGATTGTGATGGATGTTACTGGTTGACATTTTGGATGATTGGATGTTTATTTATGTATACATCTCTGTTATCACTATGGATTGAAATGATACCCGAGCAGTTTCCATTGGGTTGGAAATTTTGATTTTGGATACTGGTTGAAAGGACATGCACCCATATAATTTCTTGAATTTGGACTATTTATTGGAATTGAATTATTTAAAAGGTTTAAGTTTTAAATTTAAATTTCGGATTTATTTTAATTAAAATTATTAAGATTGGTATTTCAAATTATTTGAAATCCTTTAAATAATTATATCCACGTTGTACACTTGATAGGAGATGAAAATCCCATAACATCTTTGAAGCCATTACAGTAATATTTCTATTCTACTTATTTTGATTTGACTTACACAAGTTCTTTTAGTCCTAACTCGAGTGTTTTGCCTTTTCATTACGCTTGGGTCAGTCTGAGCTTTTCAATGTATTGAAGACATTTTATTTTCTAGTGCACGAAGATGATTATTCAGTACCTTATTTCTATTTATTATTTTTATTCCACTACTTCATGTGTTCTGCTACATTATTATTTTTATTTTTTGATGTTTGTATAACTCTGATTTGAATAGTAAGAGTCTAATCAAACATCATTTGTAAAATAGCTTCATGAACTGTTTATATGATTATTATATTTTGTCATTCCGCTGCGAGATCCTGTGTTTTGTTTTTCCTTCTTTTTTATTATTTTCTTATTTACCCCATTAACAATCCACCCTTTTGAATGGTTTGAATTAGACATGTGTGGTTTATTGTCGATTTAGACCGTTCAAAAAGGTGGGTCGTTACATTGCCCAAGAATTGACCCCCTTTCCCAATCATCTTTGAACTTCCTTAACTATTTGGAGTTAAATATAAGCTTGGCTCGGTTCTTGGTCTAGTATTTTAGTACTTTTATTACGAGTTAAACTCAAGGAGATTCGAATCATAAACAATGATTGGTCTTGCTTCTCCCAAGATACCTACCATTCCTATATCACAATAAGGATTATTGTGCAACAACCCGCACCTTAATGGGCACGGATTGTTGGTTTTGGTTACCCGTAATAAACACAAGTATATCAGAGTGCGATCAATATATGCTCACATCAGAATTAAAAAAATAATACATACGTATTGGCTAAGGCTGTTACCTTGGAATATTCTTCCTTGGATATTTAATTGCTTGTTAGTGCCGAGCATGAATAATAACAATGTTCCGGTAATTGAAAAATGACATACTTTACCCATCCCATTAGTTTATATGGATTGATTTCTATTTAAACGTTATGTCTATAATTTACGAAATCCATTAAATCTTATGTGCATGTATGATATGCCTATCCTAACCATTTCTAAGGTACCATTATACACACACACACGCATACTACATAATACATACATATATAGTGTGTGCGTGCTGTTTTCATTCACCTCTTATCATTTTACTATCCAAAACTCTGGCCACTCAATACTTCTTAAATAGGAAGGAGGCAGACCCAACGGTTATTTAATACCTCAAGTTCCTGAAGCGAGTCCTTCGCAACGTCAACCGCTAGTCAATCAGTTTTAGTTATAGAGACCGATGACCCCTTTATAAAGCTTTGTAATATAATATATAATATAATTTAATTACCGTACTAATAATGCAATTAAAATACTCATTTAAGGGTTAACTAACACATCTCCACTATACTAATCTTTTGTATAACCATCTACTTTGAGGTCCGTAACGTAGCCACCTAGAATTTCGAAGACTTTGTATTTAAATATATGAATTATTTAAACATTTGAATCTTGGATAAATATTATTAAATTGATTAAATAACCTTGTTAACCCCTTATTAAGTAATAACTAATGATGATAAACTTGTAAAAATATTTACAAAATATATACATTGAAGAAATATCGATAATGTTACCGAAAATCATTTTTCGGTAAACAACTTTTTACTCGTCAGAAGTCATTTAAGCTTTTTTACATACACTTATTTGCTTAGGAAATCAGTAATAAGAAATAAAAACATTTTTCCATTTATGGAAAATAAAATGTGATGATATCATGGGTGATATCTTGGGAAGATATTTTGTAAGGGTAAAAGAGTAATTTGCTAAGATGTAATGGTGTAAAGATAAGCATGCAAGACACATACGGGTTCTTGACCATGTAAAGGAGAGGGATTGGCTAGTTAGAACTTCACAAATATAAGTGCTTGAAATAAAAACAAAAGAATCAAAAATGGTGGAAGTTATCAACACTAATCCACTTTGTTATTTACTAATCTTTCTCTAATTAGTTCAAATCTCCTTCAAACTCCACCAAACTTTCACCAACACCTTAGAATACCTTAGGAAGCACGGATCGAAAGTAAAAATTGAAAGAAGTGAATAAAATGGGGAAGCCATGATGGGCCATGAGGTTTAAGAAGGGGGTGGTCTTTCATTGTGATTTTGTTGCTAAAGGTTGGATCTTTATGCTTTTGGTGATGTCAGAAGTGATTATTTGATTCTTATGTGTTTGAGCTTATTGTCGGCATGGATTGTGGTGAGTTATCTCACTGTCCTATATGTATATGTTGTGTGTGTGTGTGTGCGCGCAAATATAAAGTTAAAAGTTACATTAACTAATTAAAATTATAAATTTTGGACCCTCTTGCTTTTGAAAGAAAACGACAATATTATATTATATAACAACACTCTTTATTACCTTCTATAACATATGGCGTAGCCTTGACTGGCTGTATAAATGGTTGTTCGGATTGTGTGTTGAATTGAAGTACGTTTGAAAGTGTTTGCAGCGAGAATAGCCACTAATATCCCATAACTTTACCTTGTGTAAATGGAAGAATTATGATCTTAACATGGGATAATTTGATTTCGTTGTTCTCTACACATATTTTGGCATATGGGACGGTAAAAAATTGGTTTGGAAAGTTGTAGAAATTGTGAAACAAAGGTGGGAAAGTTTGAAGCTGAAATATCGCCATGGATGCACTTTGAAAATGCCTTGTGTTCGGCGATTTTCAAAATCAACATGGAGAGACATCCAGGGGATTCTTTACATTTTTGATGATTACCTTGAGTTTATTTATTACTAAAAAAATATGGAATTTTATATCTTTCATTAACTTGTGGAAAAAGTTGCAAAAGGTTATAGCAAGAAGGTCGCTATATGTGCACTTTGAAATGTCCTGTTTTTGAGAATTTTTGTAATTAATTTGAAAGACATCCTCATGGGTTTCTTTGCATTTAATAAATACTACAAGTGTACTTATTACTAGAAATTAATTGGAGTTTAAAATGATTTGGAATAGATCAAACAACATGTCTAAAGTTGGAGTAAAAATGTCGCTAAACGAACACTTTAGTATATTACTTATTTTCGAGAATTTTTATGACTAAATTAAAAGATACTCTTAGGGGTTTAAGGATTTTAAGTACCCTAAGGGTAGTAATTAGTACAAAAATTTCAAGTCTTAAATCATTTGTTATAGTGGTGAAAAAAGGTTGCAAAGTCCATACTTTTCAACGTTGTTCTTTATCAAGTAATTTTAACCGCATTTATAAATGCTGCAGCAAGTTGCTTATGATTCTAAATGTCTGAAAATGATATTTAAATTTGGTATTTTGCCTAAACTTTTTTGGCATGTTTTCTAACATATTTTGAAGTATTTTAAAGTTGGTCTGAAGTTTAAATGTATTTTTAATGTTTATTTTTGAATTTTGAAAGTAAAGAGGTTTTATAATATAAAACTTGCTTTTTATAATTAAAACCCTTCTAGTACTAATACATCCTTTTGTCTAATAAAAAATCATTTATCAATCATTACTGCTTATTTGTACACTTTCAATACTTCAAAACGTATTCATATACAATCTTAATTGGTATACGTATTTTCACAAATCATTAACAAGATTTCTTACTTTAAACCTTTATTTTTATATCTTTTCTTCCAAATGATTTCATACTTATAATTTCCTTCAAAATATCCATTTTAAGGGTCTAAGTACTTTCACAAATAAACTCAAAAAAGTTTGAGACTACTGTTACATAAATATTGTCACTACAAACTCAAAACCATTTCACTTATGCTTATATTTAAAACATTCTTTTAAAGATCTATTTACAATCACAAGTATAATAAAAAAGGATTAAAGACGAATGTTATTAATACATTTTCAGAATAAATCCAAAATGTTTCATACTTGTTACTATCTTTAAAACATTCTTTTAAAGATCTCAGTTATATTTGGTTAAAATCGACAGTTGAAGTCAAATACCCAGCTAAAACATTGCTTATAGAAATCATAATTCGTATACTTAACTCGATTTCGACATTCCAACTTATACTATTTCTTGTTCAAGAGTGAAGCTAGGTAAGTTAGAGCACCGGTTGCATATCAAAGCCTTACTTAGACACTTCTTCTTGAATCTCACATATAGATAAGTCCACCTCATCAACTTTTAATGTTTAGTATAATATTAACGACTTCCAGAAACGAGTAAGAAATCAACACGATAAACACATTTCCAACATTCCCAACTTAACTATTCCTCTGTCAAGAGGGAATACGGTAGGTTAGAGCGTTATTGCTTCTGTCCCTACTCGAACATCAATTGTAATAACCCGTGTAAATTCGATGTTTAAAATGAATTAAATTAATAGGATTTTATTTTAAATTTAGAAAGAAATAAAAATCTTATTAATTTATATGAAAGCAAATATTGAAATTTGATGTATCAAGGGTAATTAAAATTTTACAAATTAAATTATATATTGCACTTAATAGTAATAGTGGAAATTGTTGCAAGTATTGAATTTGTCAATGGAATAAAATATTGATTTAAGGAATTTGAATATAAATGGAGGTAATAAAGTAATGCAAGAAAACAAATAATGTAATTAGTACAATCCCTTTTATTTGTAAACTATTGTAAGGTGTTAATTAATTAAAATATGAATATTTGGAAATAGATTCAAAATTTATGTTAGATAAATGAATTGCAATAATTAAAGTTAGTAATTAATAGGTTAAAGGGAATACCAATTTATTCATAAAGTGAATGTAACAAAATAAATAGGAAACGCTAATTATTCATAAGTGATGGTTGATGATATAAACGTTACTAATTATTAATGTAGTAGCGTAAGATGTAAATGTATTTTCAACGGAAATGTAACCTTATTTCTAGGTAGAAATTGCAGGTAGATTTATGAAATGGAGTTTATGCGATAAATTGAATTGAATGTTTCGTTAGTATGAATTTAAGGGAATATGGGGTAAATTGATTAAATCAATAAAAGACAATAAATGCAATGATGATGGGTTAGTAATAAAAGTGAATAGGAAAATGATTGTGTAGTAAAAATGGAATTCCAACTTGTTGGAATGGAGTAAATACACTTAGTAATAAATTTAGGATAGGAAAACGAAATGGAAATATTGAATTAGTTAATTCGTATACATATATATATATAGAATGGCGATTATTGGATTGTAAATAATAAACTTATTAATAGTGATCAAGAGTTGTGACCACAAGTTATTATGAGTGACACATATATATTTAATTCAATTCAATTGATTTGGAAATCATTGCAATAAATATAAATTAAATGTTACGTTGAATAAGTTAAGATAATAAATAGAGAATAACGTAAATGTTATTCATAGATATGATAATTTGAATCTATTGAAATTTATGGAATTTGAATATCACATTTTACGTTAATTGGAGATAAAGATGGAAATAGGCAATAATTGCATTAATTTGTAAGTAGAAATAAATCGTTAATGAGAACAAGTATTTAAGATTAACCACCTATTTAGTATATTAAGTTATAATGGAAAAAATTGCAATAATTAAAAATATATTTATTACATTAATGATAATGACGTAATATTTGAAATATTAAATAGGATGGAATTCAAATGTATATAACGATAGAAATGTGAAATTTGGGGAATAGATTCAAAGTTATAAATGAGTTGTTAAAATAATACATAATAAGTGCAAATTGAATGAATCAATGGGAGCATAGATTTAAGTTTAGAAAATGATATTTTAGGTTAATTAAAGTATTGCAAAATAAATGAAATTAACGTTTAAATATTTCGTTTATAGAGATTAAACTAAAATTCAAGGATATTAAAATAATAGATTTTGAACCCAACATGGAATCCTTCTACTTAAAATTTTTAGATGGAATATACATTTGATTATTTAATTGAATAGAGAAAAAGATTTATTTAGTATGTAATTTAATGCTTGTTGGAAACTGTAATTTTATAAACATGTTTGCTTGACTGTAAATAAGGATTACAATGTTCACGTGTTTATTTAATTGATTTCATCAATTAGGGTCTGTTTTGAAGTGGAAGATTAAAATTAATTGGAAATAAATTTATTAAAATCTTTCAATTGAAAAAGGAAAAGAAACAAAGTGCAATTAATAAAATTTATGTAAGAATGTTTTCATTATGAATGTACATTATTTGCAAATATAAGAATGGATTTAATATTGTGTAAGTTGATCATTTTAGAATATAAGAATGTTTACATTTATGAATTGCAAGTAACGAATAAGCATTTTAAGGAAAATAAAAAAATGTTGAGGAAATAAAGTGAACGTTTCCATTCTGAATATAAATATAACGTTGTAAAAAGAGAAAATTGAATTTTTAAAACAACATTTTTCGGTAGTTAAATAGCAGGCATAGGTTGAACGGAAGTGATTTTATTACTAACCTTGAAATTTAAAATAAATTAAATAATTGAGTTCATAATTACGTGTCGAGAATAATGTTATTTTTAAATTTGAATTTTTAAAATCATGGTTCATATTTTATTTATGTATCCGCTGTCCTCGTTATGTAAATTGGTCTTTTTAAATTTAGTTATGTTGTGGTAATTAAATCTTTAATGAGCCTCAAATTTGGTATGTTTGGGGTTAAAAAAAAATTAATTGGGTGAACAAATGTTTTGAAATTTGAATTCTAAAGGTTTGTTTATAAAATAGAGTTGGTCCATTCATTCCCTTTCTATTTAGTGATTGTCACACGTTTTTTTAATTGTTTCCTCATTTGTTCCATTACTCATTTCCATTTACATGGTCTAAAGCCTTTTCATTTCATGAACGTTACATACTTTTCATATTTTTATTTCTTTCTTTCACCTCTTTTAATATCTACCCTTTTTATTGGGTTGTTCATATTTTTACTTTATTTCAATTCCTACTTTGTTTATATTTAGCTTTTCACTAGTTTCATTCCTCATTGTTGTAGCTTCATTTCATTTTTTTAAAAATGTCATCTTCTACAGCTTCATTTTTTGTCACTCTTCACCTTCCTTCTTCCTATTTTCATGTTTCTTCTTCAAATCTCCTTTCTCTTTTTTTTCGAAAGCTTTTTTTTCCTCTTTCTTCTTCTTATTCTTCAAATCTTCTTCTTTATCAAAGTTTCCTTTTCTTTTTTTCGTTGTTGTTGTTGTTCTTCTTCTTTAATTTTTTTTTTCTCTTTTAAACCTTATCTTCTTTCCATGTCTTTTTCTTCAAATCCATATTTATATAATCTTCTCTTCAAAACTTTCTATATAAAAAAAATATTAAGATGGCAAGGAAACAAAACAAAATGAGAAAGTAGTTCCAGATCCAAATCTGGCTAAGCAAAAAGGTACGCAATACTAAAAATTCCATTGCAAGTTAAATAAAATATATGATGTGATATATAATTTCTTTCTTTCTTTTTTTTTTGAAATTTCAATCACCATTAATGCGTATAACTTTCTCACACGACCTCTGTAACACCCCGATATTTGCATCAATTAATAATCGACATTTAGAAGATTAATATTGTTGCAAATTTCTATTTGAAGTTTTTAAATTTTGAATTAAAATTGATTTATAAATTGTTAAAAGAAAATTCGGGATTTAAAATAAATTCTCGGCCAACATTTTCAAATGTTCGATGCCGTGAGAAAATTTGCTTTGCAAGTATACCCGACCCCTCTTTTCTTTCTTTTTCCCCGTTCATTCATTTAACCCTAAACCTAAAAGTAAGCAAAAAGAAAATAAATGGCGGCCATTGTTCTCACGTTCATTCACTCCTTCACGTTCGCCCCTCTTTTCGAAAACTAGGGCTTGTGACAATCGAAGTCGCCAACCATTGAAGCTCGATCGAATGAAGACTATGGCTTCGCTCGATTTCTGGTGTGGTCGGCTTCTTCTAAACTCGTCGACAAAGGTGAGTGTTCATCTCGAATATATATATTTATATCACTCCCATCGAGATAACCAATACTAGTGTAAGGCCAATTACACGGATGGTCGCTCCTCAACAGCCTTATTCTCCGTGCTAGTTGACAGCACTACACCGTAGTGTTCTTGGCTAGCGTGGGTATAGAGGTGGGGCGTCACAGCTTGGTATCGGAGCCTGGGGTTTAGAACAAATATAAAACATAACTTAGATAGTACATGTGTTACAACTATTTGTCGATGTTTTATTTCACATCTTTGTCTTAAGATCATCTTTGATTGTTAGGAATGAATTCCTAACGCTTATTCGTGAGCATTGCTGCTATTCTCTATCGCACTTGCTCACTTGAGTTTACACTTCTAAGTATCAGTGTATATATGCTCTACCAAGTTGCATATTGCTGCAACTAGTACCCACTTCGATTTGAACTCGCATTGTTTATTCGGACTGCTATATATATGCATTCTTATCTCTGATTCGTGTACTTAATGCAGTTTCCATACAATTGGGTTTTGGGTATCAATCTTTGAGACAAATTGCATTCCAATTGTCGACTCTGTCTGTTTATCCATGGTTTGTTGGTTTTCATGTGCCTCTCTCTGATAGTTTTAAAATTTCTTTGGTATAAAAGAAATTGTCTTGGTCTTTGCCTTGTCGATATCGACGTTGATTTGACTTTTACTTTTGCTAAAGTCATTCAAGCATTTATACTCGTTCTGCTTTGTTTTTCCAATTTTTGATCGGTTCTTCTTTTCCGGTTAGTTGTTATCACCTTTGTCGACTTTGATAACTTCTATTTCAGGAATTTTGGGTATTCCTACTTTGATGGATTTGGAATCGAATTCTTTGTATTTTATTCACGTCTTCGAATGTGAATCTTAGTGAATTGATTTGGTTTTCGAATTTAATCGATTCTTGATTATTTCCCGATTTGTTGCTATCATTTATTAGCAACTTTGATGACCTTTTCTTCGGGATTTTTGTGAACATACCTTTCGATGAATCCGGTATCGATTTCTTTGGATTCTATTCACGTCTTCGTATGTGAATTCTTGTGATTGATTGTTTCTACAATCATTTTTGTGATTTGTCACTTTAAAAATATAAAGGTTTCAATACTGGTAGTAAATATCAAAAACTCTTTTATCAAAATGTTTTCAACTCTATTTTCAATACCAAACTCGTTTTTGAAACTGTTTTCCAATCTATTAGTATATACAAATCTTTATTTCACTCGTATGAGAAATCTAATTAAACGGCTTAGTAAAACAAGTGGTATGAAACGCTTGCGTTTACTTCGTCGGTTAATTGTTGGACTTGTTCGATTGAACCTCTAGTGACAAATTTTATTAGTGAAGATTTACAGTTTGTTCGTAAATATTTAAGTTAAGTAAGTGGTTATGGGACATGATGCTAAACTTTTACATTTACTGACTTAGTGTAATTGACACTTCTCGTTGATCACGACGATCATTTTTACGGTTAGACTAGGCCTCATCGGTGTGATTTCGTCTCACACATATCTCTTGGGCTTTGAGGATTGTCTAGACACCACTTGTGTGATTTCATTCACACATACTTTTCTTTTGATTGTGAGGTTAGTCTGGACCTCAATCTGTGTGATTTCGACTCACACATGTGGGATAGCGCCCCACGGTCTTCGGGCCATTCGTGTGTCAAAATTAATGGCTTGCAACCATGAGATAGCGTCTCGTTATGCGTTGCACGTGTTGATGATTTTTCATGCTCGCGGGTAGGTGAGATTCCGTGCTCCCGTTCTCGCTTTGCGTTGCACGTGTTGATGATTTTTCATGCTCGCGTGTAGGTGAGATTCCGTGCTCCCGTTCTCGCTTTGCGTTGCCCGTGTTGGTGATTTTCATGCTCACGTGTAGGTGAGATTCCGTGCTCCCGTTCTCGCTTTGCGTTGCACGTGTTGATGATTTTTCATGCTCGCGGGTAGGTGAGATTCCGTGCTCCCGTTCTCGCTTTGCGTTGCACGTGTTGATGATTTTTCATGCTCGCGTGTAGGTGAGATTCCGTGCTCCCGTTCTCGCTTTGCGTTGCCCGTGTTGGTGATTTTCATGCTCACGTGTAGGTGAGATTCTGTGCTCCCGTTCTCGCTTTGCATTGCACGTGTTGGTGAGTTTTCATGCTCGCATGTAGGTGAGTTTTCGTGCTCCCGTTCTCGTTATGCGTTACATGTGTTGATGAATTTTCATGCTCGCGTGTTGGTGAGTTTCCATACTCTCCTTTGAGTTTTCATACTCTGTCCGAGTTTTCATACTCCGTTCGAGTTTTCATACTCCGTTTGAGTTTTCATACTCTGTTCGAGTTTTCATACTCCGTTTGAGTTTTCATACTCTGTTCGAGTTTTCATACTCCGTTCGAGATTTCATACTCCGTTTGAGTTTTCATACTCTGTTCGAGTTTTCATACTCCGGTTCGAGTTTTCATACTCTGTTCGAGTTTTCATACTCCGTTCGAGTTTTCATACTCCGTTCGAGTTTTCATACTCCGTTTGAGTTTTCATACTCTGTTCGAGTTTTCATACTCCGTTTGAGTTTTCATACTCTGTTCGAGTTTTCATAATCCGTTCGAGTTTTCATACTCCGTTCGAGTTTTCATACTCTGTTCGAGTTTTCATACTCCGTTTGAGTTTTCATACTCTGTTCGAGTTTTCATACTCCGTTTGAGTTTCCATACTCTCCTTCGAGTTTTCATACTCCGTTCGAGTTTTCATACTCGCGTTCGAGTTTTCATACTCCGGTTCGAGTTTTCATACTCGCGTTCGAGTTTTCATACTCCCGTTCGAGTTTTCATACTCTGTTTGAGTTTTCATACTCCGTTTGAGTTTCCATACTCTCCTTCGAGTTTTCATACTCCGTTCGAGTTTTCATACTCGCGTTCGAGTTTTCATACTCCGGTTCGAGTTTTCATACTCGCGTTCGAGTTTTCATACTCCGGTTCGAGTTTTCATACTCGCGTTCGAGTTCTCATACTCTTAGCTTGTGTTTTCTGGATTTCTTGTGAGGATTTCTAGAATTTGTGCTTCACCAATTTTCGTGATTTCTATTGATAAGTTTTATCAATTCTTGTGCATTGGTGAATTCGTGTGTTATTGACTTGTTATGAATACAAGTTTAGGGTATGATATCCCTTTCTATCTTTGAGAAGATTCTTGTGACCTTTTTGATGAACGAAAATTCATTGGTATTATATTTTGATGCCAATTATTTCGATGAAATTTTGACGTATGTCGAAGTTGCTACTGACATTGCTATTTTAATCACGTGTTTTAAAAATTTGTTATTCTTCAAAATATTTCAAAATATAAATCAAAATTGTTTTCAAAATCTTTACGATTTGCGCTTTCAAAAGAATGAGGAAGCGAATTAAACGTTTCAGAAAAATAGAGGACTATGACCCCTTTCTTTTACTGATTCGCTTAATTCCGGACTTGTCCGTTTGAGAACGTAAAATGTTATTTATTTAAAATACACAATTTAACACTTTCAAGGAAACGATGAAGCGAATTAAACGATTTAGTAAAACTCGTGGTTATGAGTCATGTGCGTTTGCTATTTCGGTTAATTTCGGACTCGTTAATTGAAAAATTTGTAATTTGAAATTTGATTACCGTTGTGGTAATTTCTGATTATCGTTTTGATAATTGGATGTTTATGATTTCTGATTTATCGTTTTTGATAATCAGATATTTATTGTTTCTGATTATCGCTTGTGATAATCAGATATTTGAGATCTAATTATCGTTTGTGATAATTAGATATTTGTGATTTGATTATCAATTGTGATAATTAAATAATCGTTGATTCGTGATTTCTGATTTATCGTTTTTGATAATCAGATATTTATTGTTTCTAATTATCTATTGATAATTAGATATTTGAGATTTAATTATCAATTGTGATAATTAAATATTTGTGATTTGAAATTTGATTACCGTTGTGGTAATTTTTGATTATCGTTTTGATAATTGGATGTTTATGATTTCTGTTTTATCGATTTTGATAATCAGATATTTATTGTTTCTAATTATCGCTTGTGATAATTAGATATTTGTGGTTTGATTATCGTTTGTGATAATTAAACATTTGATATTTGAGATTTAATTATCGCTTGTGATAATTAGATATTTGAGATTTAATTATCGTTTGTGATAATTAAATATTTGTGATTTAAGATTGATTTTCGATTTTGATAATCGAATACTTGTTGATTTGATTATCGTTTTTGATAATCGAATATTTGTGATTTGAGATTTCTGAATTATCTATTGATAATTAGATTTTGTTGATAATTTGTGAATTTCTTTTATGAAATTAAAAGATTTCTTTGGCGTTTATATTGTACTACGCCGGTGTACCGGCTCAATTTTCTGCTATTTATGACGTTTCCCACGTCTTCCAATTACGGAAATGCCTTTGGAATTTCCGATCCTTATTCTTATTCTCGAGCTACCTTATATTCACATCATTGCTTCGGAGGTTCAGCATCCTCGAAATAAAGATGTTTATCTCGTGAAAGCTTAGTGGTTCTCAAATCCTATGGATTTCATTTTTGAATCCAGAGAATTCATCGAGCAAACTCGTTCAAGCTTACTCTTTCATGCTCTAATGGTTTTTACCTTTTGTCCATTTATTCTTTATGATTGCGAGGACGCAATTTCTTTAAGGAGGGGAGTCTGTAACACCCCGATATTTGCATCAATTAATAATCGACATTTAGAAGATTAATATTGTTGCAAATTTCTATTTGAAGTTTTTAAATTTTGAATTAAAATTGATTTATAAATTGTTAAAAGAAAATTCGGGATTTAAAATAAATTCTCGGCCAACATTTTCAAATGTTCGATGCCGTGAGAAAATTTGCTTTGCAAGTATACCCGACCCCTCTTTTCTTTCTTTTTCCCCGTTCATTCATTTAACCCTAAACCTAAAAGTAAGCAAAAAGAAAATAAATGGCGGCCATTGTTCTCACGTTCATTCACTCCTTCACGTTCGCCCCTCTTTTCGAAAACTAGGGCTTGTGACAATCGAAGTCGCCAACCATTGAAGCTCGATCGAATGAAGACTATGGCTTCGCTCGATTTCTGGTGTGGTCGGCTTCTTCTAAACTCGTCGACAAAGGTGAGTGTTCATCTCTCACATCTAATTCATTCGAAAATCTTGATTTTGGTTATATGAGTTCAATCTCCTTAATTGCGTTCGTATATATATATTTGTTTTGAAGTGTTAACTGATTTGAGTTGGCATTTGATTTGGTATAGATATTTGAGGTTGTTCACTGACTTTTTCAATTCATGTGGTTTTGAACTGTGACTTGGTTCGATTATTTGATTCTTTGGCACCACAGTTTCGAATCTAAACTGTTCGATTCCTATCTTTTGACTTTGGTTTGTGATGTTGTTTTTGTGGTGATTTTGACTTTTGTGGTTGAACTTGTTACTGTTGATTTCTTTTGTGAACTTTGTCATCTGAGCATTTAGGTAAGTATTTGAGAATTATCAGTGTTCATCTCCTTATGGAGTAGTTTTGTGGTCACTCACTTGTAATCACTGCAAGTTGTAATTTCATGCAAAAAGTGAAATTTTGAACTTTGTTCTTCCTGAAGCCACTTGCGTCCTCTATCAGTTCATGTGTGTTTGTCTTGATCTTTGACCTCATGTATATGCACTGTCAACCGTAGCACTGCTAATTCGTGCGTGCATTTCAGTAGTGTGCACTAGCCACCTGTTGCACAGCTAACCAGATTTTATGCACCACTTGAGTTTGCACTTGCATATCCACTTTAAATAGCTATATCACCAATTCATGTTTACTCGAGGCTTGCACGTGAGCGTCAGTTTCATTGGGACCTTCTGGGGCTTGCATTGTCATTCGAACTGCTATGTTATGAGCAGTTTGTAATTTGTTTAGCATCATTTATATGCATACATATATATATATATATATATATATATATATATATATATATATGCTCCAGTGATATTTCATTTGGTTGCTGCCTGGTCGACCCTAGCGATTCACTGGTCTTGGACTTTGTTGATGTGTATTTGGCCTTGCTGTGTTTTCATTTGAACTTATACTTGTCTTTCTGTTATCATGTACATATAGGCATTCAGGTATGTATATATGTGATTGTTGTTGCTCCTGGAATTTTATTGTGTACCCACACATCTCAGTTGCATTATATATGGACTTTCTGCAGTCCTCGCTACAACAGTATGTGTATATACTTGCCTTTGAATTTTCGCATTGGGGTTCAATAGCTTGCTTACTCCTGTTTCTTTGAATTCCCTGTTGCATTCATTGTATTGTATCATGTTGCAACAAATTTTGGTTGCTGTAGTAGCACCATTCGAGTTAGTTGGCTGTTTGTTTCATTTATGTGGTTGCCTGGTCTGGTTCATCTCGTTGTCCCATTCATTGACTGGTTTTTGATGCACATACGT
Organism: Allium cepa; assembly: GCA_030765085.1. NCBI lineage: Eukaryota > Viridiplantae > Streptophyta > Magnoliopsida > Asparagales > Amaryllidaceae > Allium > Allium cepa. The sequence goes on from CM060939.1 coordinate 927,995,125, forward strand.
GCCTCCCAGACCTGTTGCATTATATTATTGAGGCAGTGGCATCGATTTTTGATTCTCCATTGATTTTGGTTCGTTGATCTCTTGGGTACATCATCACTATAGTGGCAAGGCAGTGCACGCAAGCGTGAACTGCAGCCACACGGTATTGAGTTTTTGGGCACGACATCACTATAGTGGCAAGGCAGTGCACGCAAGCGTGAACTGCAGCCACACGGTATGGCGTGTATGATATTCTTTTTGTTTTGACTTATGGATCTTTTTGCGTATTCCATATTCCGTAGTGGCGAGGCAGTGCACGCGTGCGTGTACTGCAGCCCTACTTGAATTAATATTTTAATGGATATTTCAATGGTTTGAACTGTTTGTTCATTTCAATTCGATATTCTGAATTGCATTCTGATTTGGTTTAATTACTGTCGTCTATTCATTATTTAATTATTATTGCTTCTGTGCACTAATAACTGAGTTTGAATTAGACTGACCCGAGTATTATTTTCTTTTGAATTTAATACTCGGGTCAGACCGAGTATTTACAGGTTGTAGATATTCTGCTTTGGGTTGCTGCTAGAGCTATGAAGTTCTTTCATATCTTTTGGAGTAGTCGTCGTCATTTGTAGTAGTATGTAAAATTGTATAGGAAGATATGTATTCATGTATATTATATACGTTAATGTACTTGTATATGTAACTTCCTTAGTCGACTGTTGTAGTTGTATCATATGTACCGTGTGAATGTATTGTAACTGACATCAGTTATTATATATATATGAGACTTTCTGTTCCATCTGTGTTCCGTATTTATATTATCTGTGTTGTTATTTTATATTTACTGTTCTAAACTATTACGAACCATCGTAGTTCGTTTTATACTGGAATTGGGGTATGTCGATGGGAGAAAATAAATCAGAGATGAAAAATGAAAGAATATATATATTTATATCACTCCCATCGAGATAACCAATACTAGTGTAAGGCCAATTACACGGATGGTCGCTCCTCAACAGCCTTATTCTCCGTGCTAGTTGACAGCACTACACCGTAGTGTTCTTGGCTAGCGTGGGTATAGAGGTGGGGCGTCACAACCTCCGATTTACGCAAATTTTTTTTGCTAGAATCGTAATAAATTTCCAGATCTATTGACGCTAGTTTGGAAAGATTTGGAGACCGTCGAATTTTTGAGTTTAAATTGGATTTAAATCCAATTTAAATTCAAAAGGCGAGTGTTTTAACCCACTCACAATTTATAAAATTTCTTATGTTTGTTAATTTGACTTTAGATAAGAGTAGAAATTTATTTACAACTGTTTGGCATGTTTTATTCATTATTTCTGTTCAAACGCATTTATTTAATATAACTGTTAATTAATTCGATTATTGCATATAAATTGACAGTAAAAATTTATTTATTTGCATATAAACTGATAGTTAAACAGTTAATAAATTTATTTTGAATATAAACTGTTAGTTAATAACTATCTTTTATTTCCTGTTATATTGTATATGTCATATATTGATGTTTGTTAAATCGGTGATGATTGAAATAAATTGGTTGATGTTTGATATTGGTTGAATGGATGATGTGTTCTATCTTATGTAAACTGCAAGTTATCATGCAAAATTTTCATTTCATTCGGGATTGCGGTTTGAAATGATATACAACCGCATTTTATTTTATTACGAATTGAAATGATAAATATCCGTATCACTTGACCATAGGATAGAAAATTATATACAGGCACCGCGGTTTATATATATATAAAAGTATTTTGAAATGATTTTTTATGGTTTTGCAAAGCTATATATATGGTTTATGGGATATTGATTTGGTTCTTGATAAAGGTTATTTATATATGTAGTAATTTCCGGTTTTTAAACTTTGTATAAATTTGATTTGAAGTATAAAATAAAGTTTGATTTTTTTTTTAGATCAAATACGATTAAGCATTTATTTAAAATTTAATTTATGGAAGTTCTATTGACTTAAATGAGAATAAGGTTGGAAGATGAATATTAAGTTAAATTGGAATTAAATAAAAAGTTAGAATTTCTAAAGGATATGATTTTTATAACTTGATTTTGTGTAGAGTGATTTAAATGAATACCAGGTTGATTTAAATGAATATAAAATAAATTGAAAGATTTTCCAGTTATGTGAAGTTAAAGGTTTTCTTAAATTATATTGAATTCATTAAGTAAACATTTCAAGTCTAAATAATAAGTAATTGAATTTGATATATACGGGTTTGTCAAATGAGTTTGTTTTTGAAATGGTGAAATATGTAAAGCTTTGAAACATAAGAATTAAAAATGGTATTTGGAAGTTTAAATTGATATTTGGAATTGATTTGTGAAATGTAAAGAAGCTATTTTGTTTTATAAAAGAAATTTAATATTTAACCATTTGAGAGATGGAATTTTTTTTCAAAGTTATGATTTTCAAGGTAGTAAAATTTGGAAATATTGTATTCCAGAGTTTTGATTTCTAAATATTTTACTTTGAAACCACTATGATTTTTGGAAAGAATATACTGGAAAATAAAGATGATATCATATTGTTTTGGGTTTTAAAAGGAAATGATATCATATTTATATGGTTTTGAAATGGATATTATATTCTGGTTTTAAAAGTATAAATTATTTTAAATGACCGCGGTGTTATAATAACGATTGGTTGTTGAAGAGACCGGGATCGGAAGTTGTCACGCTCTCTGCCAACTTCGAAAACCAATTTAACAACCGTGTACGCGGTGGAGATTCCAGAATGAAGTAGGTTGGTGGCGGCGTTTCCTTTAAAGGTAAATACGAGGACCCAACTCCCGTGAGTTGGCATAAGGTGGCTAAAACAGGAGCGATCGACGGGTTAATGAGGTAGCACCTCTGATCGGACACTTCCCTTCGATACTATACTCAGACTTTGGATTTTCGGTGGCCACCTTCACTTTTGATTTCTTTGATGTGGGGAGTTTGTCCGAGGTGGGCGGCAGCTGCGCGCTGCGCGTTTCCATCGGCCCGGAAGCGTAATTGGTATATCTACCCTGGCATTGCCTAGTTGTGCCGTGTCACCTACCCTAGCGCGCCTTATACGATTTTGTTTTGTACCATACCTATGGGGTGCCCTCGAACGATGCCCATTACGGGGGAGATTACGGTATTGTATAGACTATGGGAATATATAAATGTGTTAAGGTGGAAAATGTAAAGCCTTAACGCTATTTAAAAGTAAGTTTATTTTACAATTAGACACTATTATAATAGCGCAATATACTACATAGTAAATAGTTTAACGGATCCTTAGGAGATGTAAATCCCGAGCATCTCTTGAGTTACTGTACTCATATTAATTTCTGTTAATTTAACTCACATAAGATCTTTTAGTTCTGACTCGAGTGTTTTGTCTTTTCAAATTCGCTCGGGTCAGTCCGAGCGTTTCAGGATCGAAGACTTTAGCTCTAGAGGACGAAGACGAAGATTTCTATTATTAATATTAATTATATTCCACTACACTCATATTGTTCTGCTGCTTTGTCGTATGGTATGTGTACTCTGATATGTATTGTATAAATAAAATCAAAGGTTTTATAAAACAGCTTCATGAACTGTATATTTGATTATTATATTTTATCCTTCCGCTGTGAGATTCTGTTTAGTTTTTTTCTTTCTCTGTTTTTCTTATTTATCCCATAACAATCTGCCCTTACGTATGGTTTGAATTGGCACGTGTGTCCGTTTAAATCGTGCGAAAAGGTGGGATGTTACATCTGGTATCAAAGTTTGGTTTAGCGATAAACCTTAGCTTTGTGGGGTTTGACTCTTTGTTAATAGGGTAGTACTACCCTATGGGAGTCGCTGAGTGTATATATACGAGAGAGCGTATTTGTTAGTGTTATAAAAAGATTTTATATTGTGTTAATCTGTTCCGTTTTGTATTTACTGGTTGGTGCATGGGACGCTGTGACATCAATAGGGATTTCTAAACACTTAATAGGACAGACCGACATAATATTTGTTTAATATAGGTGAATGAAATAACTTTGCCTATTATATTTTCTATATATAAAAATATTTTATAATGACATATATTTGGTTGCTATAGATTGGGTGTGAGGTAATGAAAAATATAAATAATGGTCGAAACTAAGCTGAAAGTAAAATAAATGAAATCTGGAAATTTAGGGCTTAAGTTCCGGGGTGTTGAAATTTCTTTCGAAATATTTTTTTGGAATATAATAATATTGTGTATAAGTATTTTCTGATATAAATATTTTAATATAATTCGGAAGAATTGTTTTAAAGAAGATTTTTGAGAAAATAAGTTGTACTTTCCTCTCTGTCGCTGGAAAATAAATTCGGTGATGGCGGCCGCATCATCGACTTTCATTTTTGAGTTTCGAAGGGGAAATGCCACTGTAGTAGTTTTACTACAGATTCATTTTCGAAAAATATATAAGTTTTGAATTGTTTAAATATAATTAGAGATATTTTGCCTATAAATATTATAAATTTAAAAGAATGTTTACATTTAATTGTTTAATCCTAATTAATTTATCTCAAATTAAATTAATTACTTATGAATTTATTATCCAATTCTGATTTATTAATTCCAAATCATTTGATATAAATCAATTTATCAAGCACTTTAAATTAATTAAATTATTCTTAATCAATCATATTAATTAAATTAACTTTTGAACCAATTATATAATTAAATTTACTTTAATAAATCAAAATACCCAAAATAAATTACAGTAAGTGATTAATCCTTAATTATTTTCATTAACAAATAACGTTTCTTAAATTACTTCCTTAAGAAATTATCTTAGATTAATCATTATTAGTTAGAATAAATTAACCCTTAATTAATTTTCATAAGTGATTATTCTTAATCACTTTTATTTATCAATTAATGACGTTGAGTAATTCTCGTTAATCACTTGATTACTTAATCTTTAATCATTAATTAATTACTTTAAATTAAGTAATTATCTTTAATCTAGTTCATAAGGTAATTAATAACTAACCTTTAATTATTTACATTTATAAACCATAATTACTTAAGATCTTTAAAAGATAAAACATTATTTTAGTAATGATTTAATTATCATACTCAAACACATTTGAAAACATTTTATTTCGTATTCACTTTTAAATTCCATTTCAAATAAAAAAAAGAATTTACAATAGCTACAAATTTAACTTTACCATTTTTTTTTTAAAATTCAAATTTTTCTCATACATTCAATTGCTTTTAAATTATTAAAACAAATTGAATTTAAAGCTTTATTCATGTCCAAACTAAATTCTAATTCAACTTGGATTTACATTTACATTTTCATTTGAACCCAGTTTCTTTAACTTTGGTTTAATATTCAAATTTGGTTTTAAAATTTTCAAACCAGAAAAAAAAAAACAAGGTTTCAGTTTAAAACTGAAACAGGAATTCGACCCGAGAACTATTAAAACCTGCTTCGAGACCAACACTTCAATGCCCTGAGTAACACTTCGAGTTAACTTAAAAATGCAAGCCTGGAAATGCTTCAGGCCACAACATCCCAGATCATCAAATATAATGCACGGTGTACGTGCACCGTCATTTTAGTGCCTTCCGACCAACTTCGACGGCTCCTACCCACCGAGTATCCCCTCGACATCCAACCTCGATCGCCTAAAAACTCGAACAAGTTCACTATCGAAATCGAACTGTTTTGAACAAAAACCTGGAACACGCAACAGCAGTTCCATCTCAAACCTGTCAACGACTCGCGCACACGTCACCGATCACCGGAATTCGTGCGACTTCGGCCACTGACTCGCCTTCCATTCCTCTACGCGTCCCCAAAGTGCGGTCGCACTCGATGCATCAACGAAGGAGAACAAACCCGAAAACCCAAACGCCATTATTTACAGTCCTTAAACCCTAAAATTGCTCCGCCCCAAAAAATTTTGCAATAAATAAATTTTTTTACATTTTTTCTGAAATCAATAAGCATCCAGCAAGCTTCATACAAAATTTTATCATCTATAAAGTTTTCAGTTAACAGGAATGGATCAAAGTATGATTTCGGTTCATATATGAACTACACTCTGTATAGTCATCTAAAATTCATAATTCTTTTTTTAAAAATCCCATTTTCAGATGCTGATTCAAGATATATAGTTGAATTAATAATCTATAATATTTGAGTTTAACACAAATTTACATTTGCTCTGTAAAACTACATGTACAGAGACAATACATCAATATCAAGCTTAGCATAAGTTTAGACCATAATCTATGTTTAACCACCCTTGTTTTGTTTGAAGATAATGGCCTATCTGAGATCAGGGAAGAAGAATTTGAATTTTTACTTTGGTTTGAACTCTATACGTAAATAAAAAAAAAAAAACAGAGATGACCAAACATTCAGGCACAAAACAGACATATATAAACATACACAGAGATTCACATCTATATATAATCATGTAGCACAACATCATCTAAAAGTCACGTGCACTAGCATTTATTACCATAAGCATTTAAGTTAAGTGTTTACTCACCATGATTAAGAAGAAGAAGAACAGAGCTTTTCCACTTGAAACGGACTGTTGAAACTCCAAGCTGAAACCCTTTTCTTGTATTGTTGTTTTAAGTTTTTAAGATGGTGTTATTTTTTTTTCCTCTGGTTTGCTCAGTTTTAGGTGAACGAAAATGAAACGTGGAAGTTGATATATAGAAAGAAGTGTTTCAGGGTATATATTATTTTGTACAGGTTAATATATTGTTTTGTACACAGTGAAATATTATTTTATACAGGTGATTGTATTGCTTTGTGCAATGAAGTGATACTTTATCTCGGCTGAGATGCTCTTGTACATGTTGAGAAGATATATCTTGTACTTGGGGAGATGTGGTATTAAATGCAATGAGGTATATTTCATTTATTAGCTTGTACAATGGATATTCACTTTACTTTTATATTTATTTCTTGCCTTCTTGCTTGTCTCGGCTGCTATGATCAACATTCTAGTGGCTGATGAGATAAAATGTTGTGTACTTTAGATATTTGCATTTATTTGTTTGATTCTTGCCTTAGCACTTTATGTTTTTATTTGCAATACTTGTTAACTTCGGCTGAAGATTATATTTTGTTTTCATGTCTTCTTTTGTTGTTTCCCTGGTTTACATACTTCGTTTTGTACAGTTTACTTGTACATAAATGTTTGAATTGTAGACATTTCTCTTTGTTTTTGTTGCTTTACATAAGTACATGACAACCTTGTTTATTTCATACTTTATATAACTATAAATTTACTTAAGTATTTGTTTAACATCAACACAAACTTTATTTCCTTGTAAAGTTTAACTATCTATTGTTTTATAATTGTCAAATATTCGATTATTAAAATTTTACTAATATTTTATATAAATTATCGATTATTACACAATCTTTATTCAAAAATAAATCTAATTATCCATTTAACATTAATTAAATTCGGGATCGTTACAAAACATTTACTTTTACATGTTGCAACTTTTAGTATTCATTCTTTTTTTATAACTTCTGCCTGCACTAATTCTTCCATTAACTTTTTGTTTCCAATGCATTAAATACTCGCATATTCATGCACATTAACTTATTCAAACTTGCTATTTTTCATTTACAAGCTTCCAAATGCTCATATTCTATTTAGTGTTAACATTTTTATAAACTAATTCATTAGTGAATATTAACAATTCATATTTAATGCACATGCACCATTCATGCTAGCATGTTCGTGTTTATATTTATTAAACACCTAACCACATCGTTTCTTTGTAAAGCCTATTGTATTTTTATATTCTTTTGTCACTTCCTCCTTCCACAAACAAAGCTGCTCCTCCATATTTATTTCTTCTCATTCTCCTTATTTTTTCTCTTTTTTCCAACATTTATACCTTCTACATGCTTTAAACAAAAAAATACACATGAGTGCCTAAGCCTTTAGTGTTTTTCCAATCCTACCCCCAAGCATTTGGCAATGTGAGCCAATCAATGTTTTATTTTATATATTTTCTAATTAAATTTTTCCATATGTACTTTTATTAATATTTCGTATAACTTGAATTTGAGTTTTGGGTCATCTTTTATTTTGTGTAATGTTACATTAGTTGTTGTATTCAAATTTATTTATTATATGTTAATTATGTTTAAACGGGTGCATAAAAAGTATATTTGGTGCTATCATATTTAATTGAGTGGAACGTGCAATAATTAGATCCTAAGTAGTCCCTTCATTTGTTTATTATTCAATACACTTGCCACTATTTCCACATTTTGATTTTATTCCAGTTCTCCGATGTAGTTGAAATGTGAATTCTCATTATTCCGTATTGTTTATTTAATTACCCGAAGAATTTACTTAGATCATATAGCTTCATGTTATTTGTCCCTTCCATACCTATTTCGTTTGTTACTTCCCTTTCTTCTTTTTTTCATATCAATCTCATTCTTTTCCCTAGAACATCATTATTTTTCAAACATCAGGGCCTCTATTTTTTTCCCTCAAAGTCTCAGTGTCAACATAACTTTATACCTCCACTTAGTTACTGCCAATTCATTTTTACTGAAGATATGTTCAAAAAAAAGTGTGAGCATCTATTTCTTCCTCAACCACATCCGTACCTTTTCTCATCGCCTTGCCGTCTTTTGTAAGAACTTTCAAAAAAAATGAACAACGATAATTAGCTTTCATGGTTTGGCTTTCTACTTCATGCCTTTGTTTTGGGTACATCAAATTTAAAAATGTGAGTTATTAAAGTTTCTTATTTTAATAAAAATGTGTACATATTTTTTTAATATATCCTTATAACCTGAATATCTTCACATACGAGCTCTGATACATGCGTAGTTTCTTCCGTTGGACTCGCATTAGAATTCCTAACAACATGAAATAGGTTTGGCTGAGTTTGGAGGCTGTTGGAAAGGCTTCTTTGTTTGGATTTTTTCTTTCTAAATATCAAAGGTGAGTGTTTTGACCCACTCAGAGGTACTAAATTATCTTATATTATTAAATTAAATTTATGATGTGGTTAGAAATTTATTGATTATTGTTTGGTATTTTTAGATTGTCATTTACGTTAAATTTTAATTTATATTGAATTGAATTGTCATTTAATTAATATTGAACATAAATTGTTAGTTAAAGACCTAATAATGATAATCAATTGATTGTTGTGATTTATTGGCTGATTTGGATGTTGGATTGTGATGGATGTTACTGGTTGACATTTTGGATGATTGGATGTTTATTTATGTATACATCTATGTTATCACTATGGATTGAAATGATACCCGAGCAGTTTCCATTGGGTTGGAAATTTTGATTTTGGATACTGGTTGAAAGGACATGCACCCATATAATTTCTTGAATTTGGACTATTTATTGAAATTGAATTATTTAAAAGGTTTAAGTTTTAAATTTAAATTTCGGATTTATTTTAATTAAAATTATTAAGATTGGTATTTCAAATTATTTGAAATCCTTTAAATAATTATATCCACGTTGTACACTTGATAGGAGATGAAAATCCCATAACATCTTTGAAGCCATTACAGTAATATTTATATTCTACTTATTTTGATTTGACTTACACAACCCTTTTAGTACTAATACATCCTTTTGTCTAATAAAAAATCATTTATCAATCATTACTTCTTATTTGTACACTTTCAATACTTCAAAACGTATTCATATACAGTCTTAATTGGTATACGCATTTTCACAAATCATTAACAAGATTTCTTACTTTAAACCTTTATTTTTATATTTTTTCTTCCAAATGATTTCATACTTATAATTTCCTTCAAAATATCCATTTTAAGGGTCTAAGTACTTTCACAAATAAACTCAAAAAAGTTTGAGACTACTGTTACATAAATATTGTCACTACAAACTCAAAACCATTTCACTTATGCTTATATTTAAAACATTCTTTTAAAGATCTATTTACAATCACAAGTATAATAAAAAAGGGTTAGAGACGAATGTTATTAATACATTTTCAGAATAAATCCAAAATGTTTCATACTTGTTACTATCTTTAAAACATTCTTTTAAAGATCTCAGTTATATTTGGTTAAAATCGACAGTTGAAGTCAAATACCCAGCTAAAACATTTCTTATAGAAATCATAATTCGTATACTTAACTCGATTCCGACATTCCAACTTATACTATTTCTTGTTCAAGAGTGAAGCTAGGTAAGTTAGAGCACCGGTTGCATATCAAAGCCTTACTTAGACACTTCTTCTTGAATCTCACAGATAGATAAGTCCACCACATCGACTTTTAATGTTTAGTATAATATTAACGACTTCCAGAAACGAGTAAGAAATCAACACGATAAACACATTTCCAACATTCCCAACTTAACTATTCCTCTGTCAAGAGGGAAGACGGTAGGTTAGAGCGTTATTGCTTCTGTCCCTACTCGAACATCAATTGTAATAACCCGTGTAAATTCGATGTTTAAAATGAATTAAATTAATAGGATTTTATTTTAAATCTAGAAAGAAATAAAAATCTTATTAATTTTATGAAAGCAAATATTGAAATTTGATGTATCAAGGGTAATTAAAATTTTACAAATTAAATATATATTGCACTTAATAGTAATAGTGGAAATTGTTGCAAGTATTGAATTTTTCAATGGAATAAAATATTGATTTACGGAAATTGAATATAAACGGAGGTAATAAAGTAATGCAAGAAAATAAATAATGTAATTAGTACAATCCCTTTTATTTGTAAACTATTGTAAGGTGTTAATTAATTGAAATATGAAAATTTGGAAATAGATTCAAAATTTATGTTAGATAAATGAATTGCAATAATTAAAGTTAGTAATTAATAGGTTAAAGGGAATACCAATTTATTCATAAAGTGAATATAAGTGAATGTAACAAAATAAATAGGAAACGCTAATTATTCATAAGTGATGGTTGATGATATAAACGTTACTAATTATTAATGTAGTAACGTAAGATGTAAATGTATTTTCAACGGAAATGTAACCTTATTTCTAGGTAGAAATTGCAGGTAGATTTATGAAATGGAGTTTATGCGATAAATAGAATTGAATGTTTCGTTAGTATGAATTTAAGGGAATATGGGATAAATTGATTAAATCAATAAAAGACAATAAATGCAATGATGATGAGTTAGTAATAAAAGTGAATAGGAAAATGATTGTATAGTAAAAATGGAATTCCAACTTGTTGGAATGGAGTAAATACACTTAGTAATAAATTTAGGATTGGAAAGTGAAATGGAAATATTAAATTAGTTAATTCGTATATATATATATATATATAGAATGGCGATTATTGGATTGTAAATAATAAACTTATTAATGGTGATCAAGAGTTGTGACCACAAGTTATTATGAGTGATACATATATATTTAATTCAATTCAATTGATTTGGAAATCATTGCAATAAATATAAATTAAATGTTACGTTGAATAAGTTAAGATAATAAATAGAGAATAACGTAAATGTTCTTCATAGATATGATAATTTGAATCTATTAAAATTTATGGAATTTGAATATCACATTTTATGTTAATTGGAGATAAAGATGGAAATAGGTAATAATTGCATTAATTTGTAAGTAGAAATAAATCGTTAATGAGAACAAGTATTTAAGATTAACCACCTATTTAGTATATTAAGTTATAATGGAAAAAATTGCAATAATTAAAAATATATTTATTACATTAATGATAATGACGTAATATTTGAAATATTAAATAGGATGGAATTCAAATGTATATAACGATAGAAATGTGAAATTTGGGGAATAGATTCAAAGTTATAAATGAGTTGTTAAAATAATACATAATAAGTGCAAATTGAATGAATCAATGGGAGCATAGATTTAAGTTTAGAGAACGATATTTTAGGTCAATTAAAGTATTGCAAAATAAATGAAATTAACGTTTAAATATTTCGTTTATAGAGATTAAACTAAAATTCAAGGATATTAAAATAATAGATTTTGAACCCAACATGGAATCCTTCTACTTAAAATTTTTAGATGGTATAAACATTTGATTATTTAATTGAATAGAGAAAAAGATTTATTTAGTATGTAATTTAATGCTTGTTGGAAACTGTAATTTTATAAACATGTTTGCTTGACTATAAATAAGGATTACAATGTTCACGTATTTATTTAATTGATTTCATCAATTAGGGTCTGTTTTGAAGTGGAAGATTAAAATTAATTGGAAATAAATTTATTAAAATCTTTCAATTGAAAATGGAAAAGAAACAAAGTGCAATTAATAAAATTTATGTAAGAATGTTTTCATTATGAATGTACATTATTTGGAAATATAAGAATGGATTTAATATTATGTAAGTTGATCATTTTAGAATATAAGAATGTTTACATTTATGAATTGCAAGTAACGAATAAGCATTTTAAGGAAAATAAAAGAATGTTGAGGAAATAAAGTGAACGTTTCCATTCTGAATATAAATATAACGTTGTAAAAAGAGAAAATTGAATTTTTAAAACAACATTTTTCGGTAGTTAAATAGCAGGCATAGGTTGAACGGAAGTGACTTTATTACTAACCTTGAAATTTAAAATAAATTAAATAATTGAGTTCATAATTATGTGTCGAGAATAATGTTATTTTTAAATTTGAATTTTTAAAATCATGGTTCATATTTTATTTATGTATCCGCTGTCCTCGTTATGTAAATTGGTCTTTTAAATTTAGTTATGTTGTGGTAATTAAATCTTTAATGAGCCTCAAATTTGGTATGTTTAGGGTTAAAAAAAAAAATTAATTGGGTGAAAAAATGTTTTGAAATTTGAATTCTAAAGGTTTGTTTATAAAATAGACTTTGTCCATTCATTCCCTTTCTATTTAGTGATTGTCACACGTTTTTTTAATTGTTTCCTCATTTGTTCCATTACTCATTTCCATTTACATGGTCTAAAGCCTTTTCATTTCATGAACGTTACATACTTTTCATATTTTTATTTCTTTCTTTCACCTCTTTTAACATCTACCATTTTTATTGGGTTGTTCATATTTTTACTTTATTTCAATTCTTACTTTGTTTATATTTAGCTTTTCACTAGTTTCATTCCTCGTTCTTGTAGCTTCATTTCATTTTTAAAAAAATTTCATCTTCTACAGCTTCATTTTTTGTCACTCTTCACCTTCCTTCTTCCTATTTTCATGTTTCTTCTTCAAATCTCCTTTCTCTTTTTTTTCCAAAGCTTTTTTTCCTCTTTCTTCTTCTTATTCTACAAATCTTCTTCTTTATCAAAGTTTCCTTTTCTTTTTTTCGTTGTTGTTGTTCTTCTTCTTCTTTAAATTTTTTTTCTCTTTTAAAGCTTATCTTCTTTCCATGTCTTTTTCTTCAAATCCATATTTATATAATCTTCTCTTCAAAACTTTCTATATAAAAAAATATATTGTAACGACCCAGAAATTTTATTAAATTAAAATTTGAATATTTAATTAATTTTAAATATTTATAAGTGAATTTATAAGTCAAATAAATTTTTATTTGATTTATTAGATTTAATTAGATAATTAAATCAATAATTTAATATGTTAAATTAGGAAAATAATTGAAAATTGAGTTAAAAATGATTGTAAATAATTTGGAAAATTTTATTTAATCATACTGGAGTTATAGAAATATTTTAGAACTTTTAAAATCGAATTAAAAGTTAATTTGTGAAAATTGAATATTTTAATATTTAATAATCGACTGTAAAATAGTCAATTTTTGAACAGTCTCAGAATTGAACGAAACCAGTTCCATTGGATCCGTAATAGTTAGTTATTACCGGATTTCAATTTTCGTGTCAATCGGAGTTATCGTTTGATCGTGGCAGCTCGGAACGCATCGATTTATTTTTAATTTAAATTTGGCGAGTCAAAATAGCCATTTTTCAAAATGTCTCGGAATTCGACGAAACCAGTTTCATCGGGTCCGTAATGTGATATTATTGTAAGGTTTCAAATTTCAAGTCAATTGGATTTACCGTTTGTCCGGTACAAATTAAAACGCCTAGAAATCGATTTAAATCGGTTTAATTCAAATTGAGCGTTTTCAGCCATAACTCGCACATACTTCCGAATTAGCTTCCGAAACCTGTTCCATTGTGTCCGGAACGCGGGATAAACCCTAGGTACGCTGGTTACGGCGTCTAAATCGGAGTTCGGAATTCCCGGGATGAATAGTGTTTACGCTAGCTTTTTCTATAAAAGGAGACACACACCCTTCATTAAAAAAATATATATATATAACAACCTAACCCTAATTTTATACTACAGCCGCCACCTATAGATGGATGGCCAGAAATGAATTTCCTTTCCCCCTCAATCTCTCTCAATCTACAATGAATTAGCTAAGGTGTTCAACACGAAGATTGAAGAACACGAGATGAGCTTTCAATCCATACGGATTTGATGGAGTTTGGAGTTGCGTGGGGGAAGCGAAGTGGGGCCGTTCTCTGTAGGCTGCGCACGACTTCCAAGGGACATGTGCAGGCCGAGCTTGGCATGGAGGGGGGCGAGTATAGTGGAGGAGGAGGGCTTCGCAATGGAGTTCCCCGATCGAGTTCTAGTCGAGTGTGTTTGCAGTATTATGTAACCCTAATCTATATCATGGGTTCGGCCTCCATATGTTTTTCCTGGAGATGAACGAGAGGGGGAAGAAGATAGTAAGGGACGGTCCAGATTTGGAGCTTGATGGATCAACGGCCTGCACTAGCTTAGGTTATAAAAATTTAAGCTTTTGTTGTAAATTGTTAATATAAATATGTTCAAACTTCAATAATCAATAACTTTTTCATACGAGGTCGAAAAAATGCAAACTCAGTTGCGTTGGAATCGTATGGACGAGCACTACGCGATGGAGTTGGTTTGGAGTCGTTTGGAGTTAGTGAGAATTTCGGGTAAAATTAAACGCGCGTTTAATTTTATTCGAAATAAATCGCTAAAACGGAAATTAAAACCAAGGTGAGAACTTCTCACTCAATCGAATAGATTTCGATTTTTATTTTAAATAGTTAGATTTAAAATATTTGAATGCATGTTTGAATGATGACTGTAAATTATTGATTGTTAAAATAGACATTATACGCCGTTAGTAAGCGGATGTTATTTAGTAAAAACATATACCGCGAATATTTCATAAACAGTGAAATTGGTATTATATATAATATCAATATATATATATTGGCATATGTATATATTGTAGTTGTTGATTTCCCGCATTTTTTGTTTAGCGGATGAGACCCTATTACGCCGTTATTAAGCGGATAATATTTAATAAGAACATATACCGCGATAATTTCGTACTGGAGCGAAATTGGTATTGTGCTAATGTTTTTGGATGCAGGAAACAGGTTGGAGGGATCCAACTGGATTCCTCAACAGTATTTATTTTATTTCAGATATTTTGATATTTGATGGATTATCATATCGATATATGATATCGTTGTTAGTCGTGATTGACTATTTGGTGTGTAGCATCATTGGACCCAGATTTTGGGATTTTAAAATGATTTTAAAAGTGATTTTGAAAATATACTATATTTTTGGAATGGATCCATTATAAATAAATAAACGTTATAATTTTTAAAGTTATAAAAATTATGGTTTTTGTGAAATATAGTTAAAAAGCTGATTTTTAGAAATACGATTAAAAGTCGATTTTTGAGAAATATGAACTAATGATTTTATAAAATAATTTAGATTGGATTTTTGAATATATGATAAAAGTTTAAATATAGGATTTATAAAATTTGATTTTTTTTTAAATCGAAATGATGAAATTATAAAGGAATTTAAAGACGTTTTAGAATAATAATATAAACTGATTTATATTAAGAGATTTATAAATGGATATTTATAAATTGAAATATTGACATTATAAAACGAGTTTTTTTATAAGTGTTTGAATGATTTGTAAATGAATTTCATTAAAAATGAAATTTATAGAATTATATAACGATAAAGTTATAAATGGAATTGTATAAACAGTAGGTTTATAAAATTTGTAAAGTTATTAAAGTAATAAGATTTGGATAAATAATTGAATCTTATAAGTTATAAGATTTAAAATTATGAAGTTCAATGGAATGGTTTTTGCAAACGAATAGATTATAAGTGTTTAACTTATAATATGAACCTGTAGTTTATAACCGAGTTATAAATCGAATAAGTTAATAAATGAGATTTATAACAAGGAAGTTTTTATAATTAAATAGAAATGGAATTTATAAACGTTGCTTTATAAATTCGCAAATGACTTATTTTGATAAGTTAATTGTTATAACTTATAAATGGAGTTATATTCACATTTTTGAATAGTGAATAACATGTTAAAGAAAATGTTTTAGAATATGATATTTTAAACAGAATTAAAACGATCTAACGATGTTTTAAAGGTGTTGAGATTCGAAAACATAGATTTCAACATTTATTGTTGAAATAGATGTTTCGAGAAATAAAAGGAAATAGTGGACTATAACACTGTTGTTATAGTAAATGATTTCCGAAAGGAAATGTTTTGTATAGTATTAGGATTTATATATCTATTTTAAATTCGAATCCCTATACTAGTGATTTTGGGTTGTCGTAACGATGTTTTACGTAACATTCGTTTTGGCCCAAATAAATATGTTTAAGAGAATGATTTTCTTAAAGAATGAAATATATACTTAATTCGATTTAAGTATATTGAATATTTTCCAAGGTTGAAAATAAAAAGATTTGTGAATTACTTATAATTGAATAAGTATGGAATTGTTTTCCAATATAAAGTGAATATATTGAATTTATCTTTTTGAAGATAAATTGAAATGGATAGTTGAAATCATATATGCATGAATATTTTGAAATATAAATTCACTAAGGAATTTATATGTGAAAGTGGAAATTGTTTGAAAATAAATATTGATTTATTTTTGAAGTGTTGAAATTAAATATCTTGTAAAGATATTTTGGAAAATAAATAATTTGGAAAATTATTTGGAATCTGGTGATGTATGCATATCAATTGATAGTTCAATAACCGACTATCAGTATTTCCCTTTGAATGGGTATTTGATGTGATTTGTTTGAAATTGAATGCACACTTATTTTTGAATAAGCGCTCACTATTCGGGTTAACCGGGAAAGGACCATGGGGTCGTATAACCCATTCTGAATATGTGATACGTCGTTGTGAATTGCATTTGAAGATCGGTGTTGAAGACCGGATATTTGCAAGAGCGATAGGATGACCTATCGATTGTTTCTGCACTGAGTCGCGCCGGTATAGAAACTCCCTAAGTGATGGGAAATCCGATCAGGATTGTGAATATCCGGATTGCAAGGACTTCTTTGTAAGTGCCTTCGGTTTTGTTCGATCCCGGAACAGACTTGTATGGATTGTATGCCTGACATTACAAGTTGAGATATAAAGCTGATTTCTTTCAAATATATTTCTGTTGGTGGCGGAGAATTTATTCTTTGCTTAACACCCTTCTTTGAGACGTATGTGCTCAAAGGTTATATAGTTGAAGTTATCAGCGATATATTCCCAATTTGGTAATGTGACATGCTGAGTGATGCTGAAATGATCATTGTGTTGATTATTTGTGATAGGATCATTTATTTGATCGTCTATCCTAGTGATCATTGTGTTGATCATTTGTTGACCCAAAGCATGGCTTTTGTATAAAGTATGTTTTTGTGGACGTGAATTCGTCGAGCCTCACATCCCGGAAATGGTCAAAACAGGAAAGATGCGGCAAGGTTATGAGGGGTAGCGCCCTTTAGGATATGTTCATTTCCTTCTGGAAAAGGGTGGTATCATGGTATGGAGCCCAGATACTTACTCATGTTGAAAACACTTTATGATTGTGTGAATTGATTACGAGCGCTCGGTTGATAAAGGTCCCAAAGGACCGGGGGATGGCATATTCGGTCAGTTGTTACTCAGTTAGGAGTAACCCGGCCTTGTGTTGGTAGAGATCCGGTTTGGTTCTCGGGGATGTCCATCCAGAGGCATTCTCATGTGGCAATGGGAAGTTCCTTGGCCTGATCATTCGTTGGAAATCCAATTCCCAATACGGAACCCTGTACGGTATTAGTTGTAGAACCTGCCATTCACTTATGGTGGTCACCACTGTTTGGATGGTAGCTATAGTAGGCATAGTTCGAAATGTCTATGTTGGCTAAGATTTATATTCTACTTTCGAAATGAATTTTTCCTACACTATGCACTAGTAATAATATCAAATGTTATTTTAAATGCGTATCAAGCATCTTTGACTATCATAAGGAGAAATCTCCTCCGATTCTGCGTTTGCATTGTGTGTGTGTGCGGGAGGCCTTATGGTAGTCTCATTTTTTAAAAGCATTGCGAATTGATTAAAAATATCTCTCTATTTTGATTTTAAAGATAAATAAACTGTTTTGAGTTCTCACACCAGTCACATGACTGACTTGGAGTTTATTGTTTTCCTTCCTAAACTCTGGGTGCCCACCAATTTCCACACGGGCAGTTAAGAGTTAGGTTTATCAGGATATTCTGGATATTCTGGAGTTGCTGGAGGCAAGCTGGATGGCATGGCGTATTATTTATATAGTATTTCTTTTCCGCTGCACTGTTGTTGTTGTATGTTGTTGTACACTCTGATGATATGATGTAATGTAATAACTGATATAGTTCTTTGTTTAAAGATTATTCATTCATTATTATATGTTGTTCCGCTGCGAATTGTGAGATTCTGATGTTGTTCTTTTTGTTTCCTTTCTGTCCGTTCTATTTTTAAAATTCTTCTATCTTCTATTTTTCAAAATTCTCTGTTTTCTAAAAATCGTCTATCTTCTTTCCTCTCTATTTTCTATCTTCTCTCTTCTTCTATCTCTTTCTTTTTCTTGAATTCTTTTTAAAAACCCATAACATTCCGTGTTTTCGGCCTTCGATTTCTCGGCAGTCGATAAAGTGAGTATCGATGTTGAATTTTCGAAGAACGAAAATCCGCGTTCGTTACATTTGGTATCAGAGCTGATGGTTAAGCGACAACCATGGTTCTGTAGGGTATTACTCATTAGAGATAGAGTCAGTAGTACTCTAGAATGAGTTGAGTTTAATAATAGCTATGAGAGCGTATTTGTTAGTAAATATAAAATTGTTTTATATTGTGATGATTGGTTTATTGAGTGGCATATGAACCTTCCTCAGCACGGTATGTACAACTTTGCCGAAGGGGTTTCTAAACACTTGAATAGAACAATTCGACATAATATTGATTTTAAATTGGGTAAATGAAATAATTTTACCTCGATTATATTTTATATATGAAAGGAATAATTTTTCAAAATTATCAAAGTGTATAAGTTGATTGTTAGGTTGTTTGAATAATCTAAATAAAAGAATAATTGTATAAGTATAAAGAATTATAAGAATTGAATTATAATTAAAGTGATTTACAATTGTGAAATAAACTTATATATATAAGAAGTGAAACTATATTAATATGAGTTGTAAATAAAAGTGAATTTTAAAGTTAAATGGAAGTATAACTTAAGTGTTGTTGGATGGAATTGATTTTGGTATCGAAGTAAATAATCAAGTGGATTAAATGAATATAAACTTGAGTATATGAATGAAATTCAACTTAGAAATTGAATTGAAAAAAATGGTTTGAATATAAATCAATTGAATGTAAATTGAGTAGATATGGAATAACGAATGTAAGTGTAAATTCATTGAAACCTAATGTTATTAGAAGTTGAAAGGTTGAATGAAAATCAATTTAATTAAACCAATTGAAAGTGAAGATGTTAAACCAAAATGAATGTAAGTGAAGCAAAGAAATTTGGTTGTAATTGATATACATTGGTTGTTATATGATTGTAGTTGATTGTATATAATTCATTAAGAGTTAATGAAATTGAATTAATGAAATTGGAAGCTATGTAATTGAATTCAAATTTGGAGTAAATAAATTTGAATAGAATTGAAAGTGAATTGGACTTAATTAGTAATGTAAACTAATTGAATTGAGAATGAATGTTAGTAAGAAAATCCAATGTGAATAAATCAAATGTGATTTAAAGTGAAAACCATTTCATTGAATATTAATGAGAATATGAATGAATGTTTATTGGATATGGATGTTAGTTGGTTGATGGTTGAATATATATTTCTATTGTTGCATTTGCTATGTGACATATATAGTTATTATGAGATATATGTTGTATATTGAGACTATTTGCATATGTGCATGTTCTCATGTTGTTTGTTGAGTTTAGTAGGTGCGGATCGCGTTGCTTCCCATTTGGAGCTCACTTTAGCGCTATATTAGCCGTATATGCTCGCTAATAAAATATAAGGTACATATCTCGGATTAAATATCGTACTTTTACACTTTTTTCCCTTCGGGATGCCTCATTACTTGATGAGATGTATATTTGTGATATATATACTGTCATTTTTTTTTCGGATCGAGCCGCGCAAAGGAGACTATGGCGAATTTTTCCGGAAATTTAAGGCGTTAGAAAAATTTTGAGAAAATTTGGAAAATTTTGAAAACTTTAACTTTGATTTTGGAATTGAAAGTTAAACAATAGTAGTTGTTTTTGAAAAGATAACTAAGTATGATTTGGAAAACTTAGTAAAGTATTGTAAGGAATTTAATTATGAATTTTGGAAAGTTAATAAATTCTGTAACCTTTCTTAATTGTAATTTCGAGGACGAAATTCTTTTAAGGGGGAAAGATTGTAACGACCCAGAAATTTTATTAAATTAAAATTTGAATATTTAATTAATTTTAAATATTTATAAGTGAATTTATAAGTCAAATAAATTTTTACTTGATTTATTAGATTTAATTAGATAATTAAATCAATAATTTAATATGTTAAATTAGGAAAATAATTGAAAATTGAGTTAAAAATGATTGTAAATAATTTGGAAAATTTTATTTAATCATACTGGAGTTATAGAAATATTTTAGAACTTTTAAAATCGAATTAAAAGTTAATTTGTGAAAATTGAATATTTTAATATTTAATAATCGACTGTAAAATAGTCAATTTTTGAACAGTCTCAGAATTGAACGAAACCAGTTCCATTGGATCCGTAATAGTTAGTTATTACCGGATTTCAATTTTCGTGTCAATCGGAGTTATCGTTTGATCGTGGCAGCTCGGAACGCATCGATTTATTTTTAATTTAAATTTGGCGAGTCAAAATAGCCATTTTTCAAAAAGTCTCGGAATTCGACGAAACTAGTTTCATCGAGTCCGTAATGTGATATTATTGTAAGGTTTCAAATTTCAAGTCAATTGGATTTACCGTTTGTCCGGTACAAATTAAAACGCCTAGAAATCGATTTAAATCGGTTTAATTCAAATTGAGCGTTTTCAGCCATAACTCGCACATACTTCCGAATTAGCTTCCGAAACCTGTTCCATTGTGTCCGGAACGCGGGATAAACCCTAGGTACGCTGGTTACGGCGTCTAAATCGGAGTTCGGAATTCCCGGGATGAATAGTGTTTACGCTAGCTTTTTCTATAAAAGGAGACACACACCCTTCATTAAAAAAAAAAAAATATATAACAACCTAACCCTAATTTTATACTACAGCCGCCACCTATAGATGGATGGCCAGAAATGAATTTCCTTTCCCCCTCAATCTCTCTCAATCTACAATGAATTAGCTAAGGTGTTCAACACGAAGATTGAAGAACACGAGATGAGCTTTCAATCCATACGGATTTGATGGAGTTTGGAGTTGCGTGGGGGAAGCGAAGTGGGGCCGTTCTCTGTAGGCTGCGCACGACTTCCAAGGGACATGTGCAGGCCGAGCTTGGCATGGAGGGGGGCGAGTATAGTGGAGGAGGAGGGCTTCGCAATGGAGTTCCCCGATCGAGTTCTAGTCGAGTGTGTTTGCAGTATTATGTAACCCTAATCTATATCATGGGTTCGGCCTCCATATGTTTTTCCTGGAGATGAACGAGAGGGGGAAGAAGATAGTAAGGGACGGTCCAGATTTGGAGCTTGATGGATCAACGGCTTGCACTAGCTTAGGTTATAAAAATTTAAGCTTTTGTTGTAAATTGTTAATATAAATATGTTCAAACTTCAATAATCAATAACTTTTTCATACGAGGTCGAAAAAATGCAAACTCAGTTGCGTTGGAATCGTATGGACGAGCACTACGCGATGGAGTTGGCTTGGAGTCGTTTGGAGTTAGTGAGAATTTCGGGTAAAATTAAACGCGCGTTTAATTTTATTCGAAATAAATCGCTAAAACGGAAATTAAAACCAAGGTGAGAACTTCTCACTCAATCGAATAGATTTCGATTTTTATTTTAAATAGTTAGATTTAAAATATTTGAATGCATGTTTGAATGATGACTGTAAATTATTGATTGTTAAAATAGACATTATACGCCGTTAGTAAGCGGATGTTATTTAGTAAAAACATATACCGCGAATATTTCATAAACAGTGAAATTGGTATTATATATAATATCAATATATATATATTGGCATATGTATATATTGTAGTTGTTGATTTCCCGCATTTTTTGTTTAGCGGATGAGACCCTATTACGCCGTTATTAAGCGGATAATATTTAATAAGAACATATACCGCGATAATTTCGTACTGGAGCGAAATTGGTATTGTGCTAATGTTTTTGGATGCAGGAAACAGGTTGGAGGGATCCAACTGGATTCCTCAACAGTATTTATTTTATTTCAGATATTTTGATATTTGATGGATTATCATATCGATATATGATATCGTTGTTAGTCGTGATTGACTATTTGGTGTGTAGCATCATTGGACCCAGATTTTGGGATTTTAAAATGATTTTAAAAGTGATTTTGAAAATATACTATATTTTTGGAATGGATCCATTATAAATAAATAAACGTTATAATTTTTAAAGTTATAAAAATTATGGTTTTTGTGAAATATAGTTAAAAAGCTGATTTTTAGAAATACGATTAAAAGTCGATTTTTGAGAAATATGAACTAATGATTTTATAAAATAATTTAGATTGGATTTTTGAATATATGATAAAAGTTTAAATATAGGATTTATAAAATTTGATTTTTTTTTAAATCGAAATGATGAAATTATAAAGGAATTTAAAGACGTTTTAGAATAATAATATAAACTGATTTATATTAAGAGATTTATAAATGGATATTTATAAATTGAAATATTGACATTATAAAACGAGTTTTTTTATAAGTGTTTGAATGATTTGTAAATGAATTTCATTAAAAATGAAATTTATAGAATTATATAACGATAAAGTTATAAATGGAATTGTATAAACAGTAGGTTTATAAAATTTGTAAAGTTATTAAAGTAATAAGATTTGGATAAATAATTGAATCTTATAAGTTATAAGATTTAAAATTATGAAGTTCAATGGAATGGTTTTTGCAAACGAATAGATTATAAGTGTTTAACTTATAATATGAACCTGTAGTTTATAACCGAGTTATAAATCGAATAAGTTAATAAATGAGATTTATAACAAGGAAGTTTTTATAATTAAATAGAAATGGAATTTATAAACGTTGCTTTATAAATTCGCAAATGACTTATTTTGATAAGTTAATTGTTATAACTTATAAATGGAGTTATATTCACATTTTTGAATAGTGAATAACATGTTAAAGAAAATGTTTTAGAATATGATATTTTAAACAGAATTAAAACGATCTAACGATGTTTTAAAGGTGTTGAGATTCGAAAACATAGATTTCAACATTTATTGTTGAAATAGATGTTTCGAGAAATAAAAGGAAATAGTGGACTATAACACTGTTGTTATAGTAAATGATTTCCGAAAGGAAATGTTTTGTATAGTATTAGGATTTATATATCTATTTTAAATTCGAATCCCTATACTAGTGATTTTGGGTTGTCGTAATGATGTTTTACGTAACATTCATTTTGGCCCAAATAAATATGTTTAAGAGAATGATTTTCTTAAAGAATGAAATATATACTTAATTCGATTTAAGTATATTGAATATTTTCCAAGGTTGAAAATAAAAAGATTTGTGAATTACTTATAATTGAATAAGTATGGAATTGTTTTCCAATATAAAGTGAATATATTGAATTTATCTTTTTGAAGATAAATTGAAATGGATAGTTGAAATCATATATGCATGAATATTTTGAAATATAAATTCACTAAGGAATTTATATGTGAAAGTGGAAATTGTTTGAAAATAAATATTGATTTATTTTTGAAGTGTTGAAATTAAATATCTTGTAAAGATATTTTGGAAAATAAATAATTTGGAAAATTATTTGGAATCTGGTGATGTATGCATATCAATTGATAGTTCAATAACCGACTATCAGTATTTCCCTTTGAATGGGTATTTGATGTGATTTGTTTGAAATTGAATGCACACTTATTTTTGAATAAGCGCTCACTATTCGGGTTAACCGGGAAAGGACCATGGGGTCGTATAACCCATTCTGAATATGTGATACGTCGTTGTGAATTGCATTTGAAGATCGGTGTTGAAGACCGGATATTTGCAAGAGCGATAGGATGACCTATCGATTGTTTCTGCACTGAGTCGCGCCGGTATAGAAACTCCCTAAGTGATGGGAAATCCGATCAGGATTGTGAATATCCGGATTGCAAGGACTTCTTTGTAAGTGCCTTCGGTTTTGTTCGATCCCGGAACAGACTTGTATGGATTGTATGCCTGACATTACAAGTTGAGATATAAAGCTGATTTCTTTCAAATATATTTCTGTTGGTGGCGGAGAATTTATTCTTTGCTTAACACCCTTCTTTGAGACGTATGTGCTCAAAGGTTATATAGTTGAAGTTATCAGCGATATATTCCCAATTTGGTAATGTGACATGCTGAGTGATGCTGAAATGATCATTGTGTTGATTATTTGTGATAGGATCATTTATTTGATCGTCTATCCTAGTGATCATTGTGTTGATCATTTGTTGACCCAAAGCATGGCTTTTGTATAAAGTATGTTTTTGTGGACGTGAATTCGTCGAGCCTCACATCCCGGAAATGGTCAAAACAGGAAAGATGCGGCAAGGTTATGAGGGGTAGCGCCCTTTAGGATATGTTCATTTCCTTCTGGAAAAGGGTGGTATCATGGTATGGAGCCCAGATACTTACTCATGTTGAAAACACTTTATGATTGTGTGAATTGATTACGAGCGCTCGGTTGATAAAGGTCCCAAAGGACCGGGGGATGGCATATTCGGTCAGTTGTTACTCAGTTAGGAGTAACTCGGCCTTGTGTTGGTAGAGATCCGGTTTGGTTCTCGGGGATGTCCATCCAGAGGCATTCTCATGTGGCAATGGGAAGTTCCTTGGCCTGATCATTCGTTGGAAATCCAATTCCCAATACGAAACCCTGTACGGTATTAGTTGTAGAACCTGCCATTCACTTATGGTGGTCACCACTGTTTGGATGGTAGCTATAGTAGGCATAGTTCGAAATGTCTATGTTGGCTAAGATTTATATTCTACTTTCGAAATGAATTTTTCCTACACTATGCACTAGTAATAATATCAAATGTTATTTTAAATGCGTATCAAGCATCTTTGACTATCATAAGGAGAAATCTCCTCCGATTCTGCGTTTGCATTGTGTGTGTGTGCGGGAGGCCTTATGGTAGTCTCATTTTTTAAAAGCATTGCGAATTGATTAAAAATATCTCTCTATTTTGATTTTAAAGATAAATAAACTGTTTTGAGTTCTCACACCAGTCACATGACTGACTTGGAGTTTATTGTTTTCCTTCCTAAACTCTGGGTGCCCACCAATTTCCACACGGGCAGTTAAGAGTTAGGTTTATCAGGATATTCTGGATATTCTGGAGTTGCTGGAGGCAAGCTGGATGGCATGGCGTATTATTTATATAGTATTTCTTTTCCGCTGCACTGTTGTTGTTGTATGTTGTTGTACACTCTGATGATATGATGTAATGTAATAACTGATATAGTTCCTTGTTTAAAGATTATTCATTCATTATTATATGTTGTTCCGCTGCGAATTGTGAGATTCTGATGTTGTTCTTTTTGTTTCCTTTCTGTCCGTTCTATTTTTAAAATTCTTCTATCTTCTATTTTTCAAAATTCTCTGTTTTCTAAAAATCGTCTATCTTCTTTCCTCTCTATTTTCTATCTTCTCTCTTCTTCTATCTCTTTCTTTTTCTTGAATTCTTTTTAAAAACCCATAACATTCCGTGTTTTCGGCCTTCGATTTCTCGGCAGTCGATAAAGTGAGTATCGATGTTGAATTTTCGAAGAACGAAAATCCGCGTTCGTTACATATATTAAGTTAGCAAGGAAACAAAACAAAATGAGAAAGTAGTTCCAGATCCAAATTTGGCTAAGCAAAAAGGTACGCAGTACTAAAAATTCCATTGCAAGTTAAATAAAATATATGATGTGATATATAATTTCTTTCTTTCTTTTTTTTTTGAAATTTCAATCACCATTAATGCGTATAACTTTCTCACACGACCTCCGATTTACGCGAATTTTTTTTGCTAGAATCGTAACAAATTTCCAGATCTGTTGATGCTAGTTTGGAAAGATTTGGAGACCGTCGAATTTTTGAGTTTAAATTGGATTTAAATCCAATTTAAATTCAAAAGGTGAGTGTTTTAACCCACTCACCATTTATAAAATTTCTTGTGTTTGTTAATTTGACTTTAGATAAGAGTAGAAATTTATTTACAACTATTTGGCATGTTTTATTCATTATTTCTGTTCAAAAGCATTTATTTAATATAACTGTTAATTAATTTGATTATTGCATATAAATTGACAGTAAAAATTTATTTATTGCATATAAACTGATAGTTAAACAGTTAATAAATTTATTTTGAATATAAACTGTTAGTTAATAACTATCTTTTATTTCCTGTTATATTGTATATGTCATATATTGATGTTTGTTAAATCGGTGATGATTGAAATAAATTGATGATGATTGAAATAAATTGGTTGATGTTTGATATTGGTTGAATGGATGATGTGTTCTATCTTATGTAAACTGCAAGTTATCATGCAAAATTTTCATTTCATTCGGGATTGCGGTTTTAAATGATATACAACCGCATTTTATTTTAAATTGCGGATTGAAATGATAAATATCCGTATCACTTGACCATAGGATAGAAAATTATATACAGGCACCACGGTATATATATATAAAAATATTTTGAAATGATTTTTTATGGTTTTGCAAAGCTATATATATGGTTTATGGGATATTGATTTGGTTCTTGATAAAGGTTATTTATATATGTAGTAATTTCCGGTTTTTAAACTTTGTATAAATTTGATTTGAAGTATAAAATAAAGTTTGATTTTTTTAGATCAAATACGATTAAGCATTTATTTAAAATTTAATTTATGGAAGTTCTATTGACTTAAATGAGAATAAGGTTGGAAGATGAATATTAAGTTAAATTGGAATTAAATAAAAAGTTAGAATTTCTAAAGGATATGATTTTTATAACTTGATTTTGTGTAGAGTGATTTAAATGAATACCAGGTTGATTTAAATGAATATAAAATAAATTGAAAGATTTTCCAGTTATGTGAAGTTAAAGGTTTTCTTAAATTATATTGAATTCATTAAGTAAACATTTCAAGTCTAAATAATAAGTAATTGAATTTGATATATACGGGTTTGTCAAGTGAGTTTGTTTTTGAAATGGTGAAATATGTAAAGCTTTGAAACATAAGAATTAAAAATGGTATGTGGAAGTTTAAATTGATATTTGGAATTGATTTGTGAAATGTAAAGAAGCTATTTTGTTTTATAAAAGAAATTTAATATTTAACCATTTGAGAGATGGAAATTTGTTTCAAAGTTATGATTTTCAAGGTAGTAAAATTTGGAAATATTGCATTCCAGAGTTTTGATTTCTAAATATTTTACTTTGAAACCACTATGATTTTTGGAAAGAATATACTGGAAAATAAAGATGATATCATATTGTTTTGGGTTTTAAAAGGAAATGATATCATATTTATATGGTTTTGAAATGGATATTATATTCTGGTTTTAAAAGTATAAATTATTTTAAATGACCACGGTGTTATAATAACGATTGGTTGTTGAAGAGACCGGGACCGGAAGTTATCATACTCTCTGCCAACTTCGAAAACCACTTTAACAACCGTGTACGCGGTGGAGATTCCAGAATGAAGTAGGTTGGTGGCGGCGTTTCCTTTAAAGGTAAATACGAGGACCCAACTCCCGTGAGTTGGCATAAGGTGGCTAAAACATGAGCGATCGACGGGTTAATGAGGTAGCACCTCTGATCGGACACTTCCCTTCGATACTATACTCAGACTTTGGATTTTCGGTGGCCACCTTCACTTTTGATTTCTTTGATGTGGGGAGTTTGTCCGAGGTGGACGGCAGCTGCGCGCTGCGCGTTTCCATCGGCCCGGAAGCGTAATTGGTATATCTACCCTGGCATTGCCTAGTTGTGCCGTGTCACCTACCCTAGCGCGCCTTATATGATTTTGTTTTGTACCATACCTATGGAGTGCCCTCGGACGACGCCCATTACGGGGGAGATTGTGGTACTGTATAGACTATGGGAATATATAAATGTGTTAAGGTGGAAAATGTAAAGCCTTAACTGTGACGCCCCACCTCTATACCCACGCTAGCCAAGAACACCCCGGAGTAGTGCTGTCAACTAGCATGGAGAATGAGGCTGTTGAGGAGCGACCATCCATGTAATTGCTTATCACACGGTGGCTATAAATAATCTTCGGAAACAAACATAGAAATAATCATATCACAAATCAGTCACAGACATCCATATCACAAAGGCGGAAGAAGATATGAATATATAACTAACACATGAAAGTGTACATCAGAGTAGTGGTCAGTAAGTCCCACGATAATACAAAAGAATAGCAACACGTGCTATACAAAAGAATACAACTATGAGTCTATATCTCAAGTGTATACAACAAAAACTGCTAATCTAAACAGTTAGCCAAAAGTCAGAGTGATGAATCCCTGGGAAGAAGTCAAGCAGAAGCACCTGTAACATCTCGGTCTGACCCAAGTATTATTTAAGAAAATAATAAACGGGTCAGTCTAGCTATAAATATCAGATGACATGATATAACATAAAAGATATGGCATAAACATAAACATCCATAATGACATACCACTATAAGTATGTAAATAATGATCAACAGAAGATCAATCAATAAGAGATAATCAATATCACAAGAATCTTCTCAAAGATTCGAAAAGGGAATCATTCCCCAAACTTGTACTCATAACAAGTCAATGACATAAATTCTAGAAATCAATGCAAGAAGTCCAGAAATCATAGAAAAGAGAAAGAGGCCTATCACATGACGGTCCGAAGACCAAGGGGAGCTACCCCACATGTGTGAATGGAATCACACAGATTAAGGTCCAGACTAACCAAAAAGCAAAAAGGTATGTGTGAGTGGAATCACACAAGTGGTGTCTAGTCTAACCTCGCAACAAGAGACATCGCACAGTTGCTAGTCTAAATCATCAGAATGATCGTCATGATCAACGAGAAGTGTCAATTACACTAAGCTAGTAGATATAGAAGTTTAGCTTCATGTCCCATAACCACTTGCTTAACTTAAATATTTACGAACAAACTGTAAATCTTCACTAATAAAATTGTCACAAGAGGTTCAATCGAACAAGTCCAAGAATTAACCGACGAAGTGAACGCAAGCGTTTCATACCACTTGTTTTACTAAGTCGTTTAATTAGATTTCTCATCCGAGTGAGGTAAAGATTTGTATATACTAATAGATTGGAAAACGGTTTAAGAAAACAGCTTTGTTATTAAAAATAGAGTTGAAATTGTTTGTTAAAAGAGTTTTGATATTTACTACTAGCATTGAAACCTTTATATTATAAAGTGACAAAACACAGAAGCAATTGTAGAAACAATCAGTCACAAAAATCGCATACGGAGATGTGAATAAAATCCAAGGAAATCAGCTCAATGTTTTTCAGATAAGATCCCCTACGGAGGGGGGGTCCAGGGGGGGTGGCAACCCCCCAAGGTGGGGGTGCGGGGGCAACGCCACCGCTTACGGGGTTCGACCTGCCCGGTCAGGTCGCGGGGGTCCAAGGGGCAGCGCCCCGACCAAAACGGTACGACCTAGTGAAGACAAAATGAGGTCTAACGACCTAACGACTCAAGGGTCATACGACCTAACGGCTGCGACCTAGGGGTCTAAGGGGTCAAGCGACTTAGTGGTTGCGACCTAGAGGTGTTCGCGACCTAACGATGACTCACGACCCAACATGGCCGACTTAACAGAGTCGAGCGACCTAAGGTAAATGGTCCAACGACCTAACTCGAACGACTTATCTGGAGCTTAGGTCGGAGACGACCTACGAGATAAACCAGGCCGACTTAGTGGACGAGCGACCTAAGGTAAACGGTCCAACGACCTAACTCGAACGACTTATCTGGAGCTTAGGTCGGAGACGACCTACGAGATAAACCAGGCCGACTTAGTGGACGAGCGACCTAAGGTAAATGGTCCAACGACCTAACTCGAACGACTTATCTGGAGCTTAGGTCGGAGACGACCTACGAGATAAACCAGGCCGACTTAGTGGACGAGCGACCTAAGGTAAATGGTCCAACGACCTAACTCGAACGACTTATCTGGAGCTTAGGTCGGAGATGACCTACGAGATAAACCAGGGCAAGCGACTTAACGTTTGCCTAGAGATTATAGGTCGGAAACGACCTAAGACTTAAAGCTTAACTCGCGAGCGACCTACGGCTTAAGGTCAAATTCGTGAGCGACCTACGACTTAAGGCTTAACTCGCGAGCGACCTAACTCCGAAGTGCCAATACTTCCAGAATGACCTAAAGCCCTGCGACCTATGGTACTAACTCACGAGCGACCTAACGACTTAACTCGTGAGCGACCTAATTCCGAAGTGCCAATTCTTCCAGAACGACCTAAAGTTAACTCGTGAACGACTCACGACCCATGGACGAACGACTTAACTCCGAACGACCTAAAAAAGGCCAGAACGACCTAAGTGCAGAAAATTCACCAAAATGCTAAAAATTGGAGTTTTTCGCCAATCCAATCCAAACCAAATGCAAATGTGCATGCAAAAGTGATAGGGAATCATTCCCAACAGTCCAATATAGTTATAGACTAGATTTGTGAGACAAAAATCTCACCTTTGCACCAAATATCAATGAAAATGAAGTTTTAAGCAAGCAAGAATCAATCCTTCTTCTATCTAAGCACAAGAAGCTTGAATCCAATGTCTTCTTCTTGAATTTGGAGTAGAAAGATGGATTGCAATTGAATTTGAGTTTTGGAATTTTAATTTCCCATTCCCTCCACCATTAATGCCAAAGCTTGATTAGTTAGGAAATTTATGAAGAGTGAGGAGAAGAGGGTTGGAACTTGGGCTTAATAGGCTAAACTAACCCAAAGTCCAAAGCGGGAAAAGTTAGTGAAATTTCACTAACTCCAAACCTATCGATGTTTATACTTAAAAAAAGTTGTAAACGACATTTCGAACTCAATGGAAGTGGTCTCGAGTCCTAATTTGACCGTTTGCAAAAAGTAGCTTTTCGGACCAAAATCCGATTAACGAGTTAATATTTAAATAAAATATTTAAATACAAACTCGATAAATATGCGGGTTGTTACAGACTCCCCTCCTTAAAGAAATTGCGTCCTCGCAATATATATATATAAGATGGAAATAAAAAGTAACAACCGTAAAAGCATATTAACACAAGAGGAATTTTGAAATAAGAAGTTCACCTCAAGGAGCAGGAGTAAGCAAGTCCGGATGTGTACGCTCGATGAATTCTCTGGATTCCCAAGAACAATCCTTAGGATTTGAGGACCATTGAACCTTCACAAGCGGAACATCTTTATTCCGAAGTCGTTTAACCTCAGAAGCTATAATTCGAATAGGATGCTGCTCATAAGTTAAATTCGGCGAAACTTCAATTTCTTCCACAACAGCAGGCTCAAGAATAGAATCGAAATCCCGAAGGCATTTCCGTAATTGAGAAACGTGAAATACATCATGCATAGCAGAAAACTGAGCCGGCAATGCAAGGTGATAAGCCATGGAACCAATACGTTCAGTGATAGGAAATGGCCCAATATATCGAGGCGCTAACTTCCCCGATCGACTGAAACGTACAACACCCTTCATAGGTGAAACACGAATAAAAACAGGATCCCCAACAGAAAATTCTAATTTCCTTCTTCGATTATCGGCATAGGATTTTTGTCTACTCTGGGCTTCTTTCATCCTATGCCGAATAAGTTCAATCTTTTCTGTGGAATCACGAATAAAGTCTGGACCTAAAACCAGCTTCTCACCGGCCTCAAGCCAACAAGAAGGAGATCGGCATGGCCTTCCGTAGAGTGCCTCAAAAGGTGCCATACCAATACTAGATTGGAAGCTATTATTATAGGAAAATTCAACAAGTGAAATATGATCTTCCCAACTTCCACCAAAATCAAGCACACAAGCACGAAGAAGATCTTCAAGAGTTTGATTCACACGCTCGGTTTGTCCATCGGACTGGGGGTGATAAGCGGTGCTAAAATTAAGCTTCGTTCCTAAAGCTTTTTGAAGACTCTTCCAAAATCCACTAGTAAACAATGGATCACGATCGCTAACAATCGAAGTAGGAACTCCATGCAATTTTACAATTTCCTTGACAAATAGTTTGGCCAAAAGAGGAACGGTTCGGTTAGACCGAACCGGAATAAAATGGGCGGATTTAGTAAGTCTATCAACAATCACCCATAAGCTATCATGACCCGAACGAGAACGGGGAAGGCCATCTATAAAGTCCATGGAAATTTGATCCCACTTCCAAATTGGAATTTCTAAAGGTTGCAATAACCCACCAGGCCTTTGATGTTCGGGCTTGACAAGTTGGCAAGTCATGCAACACTTAACAAAGTTAGCAATATCAGATTTCATTCCCTCCCAATAATAAAGTCGCTTCATATCAGCGTACATTTTACTACTACCAGGATGAATGGTGAATTTAGAACGATGGGAATCTTCTAAAATATCTTTACGAAGATCTCCAATATTTGGTACGATAAGTCTACCAAATTTTCGAATGCCGCTATGAGAATCAATATCAAAGTCTTTCAAACCTTCAATATCAATTTTATCCTTAACATTTTTGCCAAGAAGAGCCAATTCAGAATCTAGCCCTTGAGCTTCAAGAATGCGGTCTAAAAGAGAAGGATGAGCCTCAAGGCTACATAAAACAAGCGATGAGCATAAATCGGATACGCGCTCTCGAATCTCACAAGTGGATAAGATCTCGAGATCGTTCCATTCGGATATCATCATAGAAACAACTGCTTGTTGCTTACGGCTAAGAGCATCGGCGACACGATTACCCTTACCGGGGGTATAAAGAATATCAAGATCATAAGGTGCAAGGAACTCGAGCCAACGCTGTTGACGTAAATTAAGTTCTTTTTGAGAAAATAAATATTTCAAAGACTTATGATCCGTGTAAAGAATAAATTTCTCTCCCAATAGATAATGACGCCACATTCGAAGGGCGAAAACAATAGCCGCGAGCTCTAGATCATGTGTGGCATATCTAGTCTCAGCCGGCTTCAATTGCCTAGAAGCATAAGCAACAACACGTTCTTTTTGCATAAGAACGACACCCAAACCAACGTGACTAGCATCGGTATAAACAACAAAATCTTGATTCCCCTCGGGAATAACAAGAATAGGAGCATCGGAAAGGAGTTCTTTCAATTTCTGAAAAGAGGCTTCACATTTGTCCGACCAAATGTATTTAACTCCCTTCTTAGTCAAGCCAGTAAGAGGCACGGCAATCTTAGAAAAGTCTTTAATAAAACGACGGTAATAGCCCGCCAATCCGAGAAAACTACGAATCTCTGTCACACTCTCCGGTCTCTTCCAATCTTGAATCGCTTCGATCTTTGAAGGATCCACGGATATCCCGGATTCGGAAATAATATGACCGAGAAACTTCACACGAGATTGCCAAAAGTGGCATTTAGAAAATTTCGCCTTTAATTGATTACTCCTAAGTGTTTCCAATACAATCCGAAGATGTTTCTCATGTTCCTCCTCGGTTTTTGAATACACAAGAATATCATCAATGAATATGAGAACAAACCGATCGAGGAAATCTTTGAAAACTCGATTCATGAGGTCAACGAAATAAGCTGGAGCATTCGTTAACCCAAATGGCATAACAAGCCATTCATAAGATCCATATCGAGTACGGAATGATGTCAAAGGAATGCTATCCTCAGCGATAGGAAGCTGATGGAATCCGGTAGCCAAGTCCAATTGTGAAAAGACCTTAGCACCACTAAGCTGATCGAATAGATCATCAATCCGAGGTAAAGGATATTTATTTTTAATAGTAAGATCGTTAAGCTTGCGATAATCAACGCAGAGCCTCAGAGTACCATCAGATTTCTTTACGAAAATAGCCGAAGCTCCCCAAGGCGAGGAACTAGAGCGAATAAATTGCCTCGTCTCCAACTCAGATAATTGTTTACGCATCTCCTCATTTTCCTTATTGGACATGCGATAAGGAGGACGAGTAATAGGTTGAGCTCCAGAAACAAGATTAATTCTGAACTCAATTGCTCGTTTAGGTGGTAAACCTAAAACGGGCTCGAATATGTCGGAAAATTCACGAACAACATGAATACGAGAAATAATATCATCTTCATCATCATCATCGTTATCACGAGGATTTAAAGAATATAAAGATGCCACCAAATAGGATTCTGAATCTTTAAGATTAACAGAAATCTGATTAACAGATAGTGGATGTCGGAGATGAATAGTTCGTTCAGGACATAGGATATGGGCTTGATAACGGTTAAGCCAATCCATTCCCAAAATTTTTCCAAAGCCTAAGTAACGCATGACATGCAAATCGGCTAGGAAAGAAAAATCGCAAAAAATAATCTCCACATCTTTACAAAGCAAACTAAGAGTTGCGGATCCACCAACAGGATTCGCAATTTTTAAAGAAGTCATCAATGCAGTAACACTTAAGGAAAAAGTGTCTACCAGTTCCTTTGATATAAAAGAATGGGATGCACCCGTATCAAAGAGAACTCTAATAGGTTGATCATGAAATAAAATAATACCATCAAGAATGGAATGAGAAATACCTTGGCCACGAGATGTGTTGCCAGGGGCTTGAGCCACATTCAATTTTCCTTCCTTCTTGCCTTTAAGCTTGAGGCATTGATGTATGTAATGATCCGGGCTCTTACAATAGCGACAAGATTTTGGCTTAGAGCACTTATTCGCATAATGATCCCCAGACCCACAGTTGAAGCAACTCGCACCACTAGGAGAAGGAGACTTTGCCGCAGGGGTTGCCTGCTTACCCTTTTTGTTGGGATAAGGACCCTTGAATTTGTTTGGCCTCTTCTTGTTGTTGAAGTTTGGTTTAGCGCCTTCCACTTCAACATCACTCTCTCTATCAGCCTCTTCAAGACGAAGAGCGATATCGACGAGTTGATCAAATGCGACTTCTAGTTTCAGGAGCAGTGGCTTCTTAAGATTCTTATTTAAGCCATAAACGAACCTCTGGTTCTTTTTCAATGGGGTGTTGATGTATTCAACCCCATATTTGGAAAGCGACTCGAAGGCTGCGACGTAATCAGTCACAGAGGATTGACCTTGAACAAGGTCTATAAAACGTCGAGCCAAGGTTACTTTCCCAGCTTCTGGTACAAACTTCAACTCAAAGCGTCCCTGAAATTGCTCCCAGGTGAGATCCGCTTCATTAATTTCTGAAATAAGGAGTTCGTACCAGTCCAATGCTCTCTCCTGGAGCATGCTGGAAGCCACCTGAACGCGGTGGAGATCGATAAGGTTCATGCGAGAAAAGATTCGATCGCATGATTTTAACCAAGCCTGGACCTCGATGATATTTTCCGAACCTTTGAAGGGCTTCCCACCCAAGTTGGTGTAATCGCTGCACAATCGTGCAAATCCCGACTTTGGGTGAGTAGGTTCCGGGTTAGCTCCAGCTGCTTGAGCATTAGTTACTAAATCAAGAAGCTGTTGAGCAGTCATAAAAACTCCATCCGGAGGAGCAGCACCAGATGATCCAGTTCTGCGACGTCCTGGTCTAGACATTCTCTTCCTTAAAGAAAGAAAGAAGAGAAGGAAGAAGGTTATTTACCAATGAACATCAAGCAATCTTGATAGATAAAACAAGGAATCATAAAGGAAATAGGATGAATCGGTACGAAGACTCGAATTAATCCTATGGTATGACTCCTAAGATAGACCTAGGACGATGATCCTTGTTAAGTTATTCTACATTGTTCCGAAGTTTGGCTCCGATACCAAGCTGTGACGCCCCACCTCTATACCCACGCTAGCCAAGAACACCCCGGAGTAGTGCTGTCAACTAGCACGGAGAATGAGGCTGTTGAGGAGCGACCATCCATGTAATTGCTTATCACACGGTGGCTATAAATAATCTTCGGAAACAAACATAGAAATAATCATATCACAAATCAGTCACAGACATCCATATCACAAAGGCGGAAGAAGATATGAATATATAACTAACACATGAAAGTGTACATCAGAGTAGTGGTCAGTAAGTCCCACGATAATACAAAAGAATAGCAACACGTGCTATACAAA
The DNA here is from genome assembly GCA_030765085.1 of Allium cepa. NCBI lineage: Eukaryota > Viridiplantae > Streptophyta > Magnoliopsida > Asparagales > Amaryllidaceae > Allium > Allium cepa. The sequence goes on from CM060939.1 coordinate 928,031,898, forward strand.
AGAATACAACTATGAGTCTATATCTCAAGTGTATACAACAAAAACTGCTAATCTAAACAGTTAGCCAAAAGTCAGAGTGATGAATCCCTGGGAAGAAGTCAAGCAGAAGCACCTGTAACATCTCGGTCTGACCCAAGTATTATTTAAGAAAATAATAAACGGGTCAGTCTAGCTATAAATATCAGATGACATGATATAACATAAAAGATATGGCATAAACATAAACATCCATAATGACATACCACTATAAGTATGTAAATAATGATCAACAGAAGATCAATCAATAAGAGATAATCAATATCACAAGAATCTTCTCAAAGATTCGAAAAGGGAATCATTCCCCAAACTTGTACTCATAACAAGTCAATGACATAAATTCTAGAAATCAATGCAAGAAGTCCAGAAATCATAGAAAAGAGAAAGAGGCCTATCACATGACGGTCCGAAGACCAAGGGGAGCTACCCCACATGTGTGAATGGAATCACACAGATTAAGGTCCAGACTAACCAAAAAGCAAAAAGGTATGTGTGAGTGGAATCACACAAGTGGTGTCTAGTCTAACCTCGCAACAAGAGACATCGCACAGTTGCTAGTCTAAATCATCAGAATGATCGTCATGATCAACGAGAAGTGTCAATTACACTAAGCTAGTAGATATAGAAGTTTAGCTTCATGTCCCATAACCACTTGCTTAACTTAAATATTTACGAACAAACTGTAAATCTTCACTAATAAAATTGTCACAAGAGGTTCAATCGAACAAGTCCAAGAATTAACCGACGAAGTGAACGCAAGCGTTTCATACCACTTGTTTTACTAAGTCGTTTAATTAGATTTCTCATCCGAGTGAGGTAAAGATTTGTATATACTAATAGATTGGAAAACGGTTTAAGAAAACAGCTTTGTTATTAAAAATAGAGTTGAAATTGTTTGTTAAAAGTGTTTTGATATTTACTACTAGCATTGAAACCTTTATATTATAAAGTGACAAAACACAGAAGCAATTGTAGAAACAATCAGTCACAAAAATCGCATACGGAGATGTGAATAAAATCCAAGGAAATCAGCTCAATGTTTTTCAGATAAGATCCCCTACGGAGGGGGGGTCCAGGGGGGGTGGCAACCCCCCAAGGTGGGGGTGCGGGGGCAACGCCACCGCTTACGGGGTTCGACCTGCCCGGTCAGGTCGCGGGGGTCCAGGGGGCAGCGCCCCGACCAAAACGGTACGACCTAGTGAAGACAAAATGAGGTCTAACGACCTAACGACTCAAGGGTCATACGACCTAACGGCTGCGACCTAGGGGTCTAAGGGGTCAAGCGACTTAGTGGTTGCGACCTAGAGGTGTTCGCGACCTAACGATGACTCACGACCCAACATGGCCGACTTAACAGAGTCGAGCGACCTAAGGTAAATGGTCCAACGACCTAACTCGAACGACTTATCTGGAGCTTAGGTCGGAGACGACCTACGAGATAAACCAGGCCGACTTAGTGGACGAGCGACCTAAGGTAAACGGTCCAACGACCTAACTCGAACGACTTATCTGGAGCTTAGGTCGGAGACGACCTACGAGATAAACCAGGCCGACTTAGTGGACGAGCGACCTAAGGTAAATGGTCCAACGACCTAACTCGAACGACTTATCTGGAGCTTAGGTCGGAGACGGCCTACGAGATAAACCAGGGCGAGCGACTTAACGTTTGCCTAGAGATTATAGGTCGGAAACGACCTAAGACTTAAAGCTTAACTCGCGAGCGACCTACGGCTTAAGGCCAAATTCGTGAGCGACCTACGACTTAAGGCTTAACTCGCGAGCGACCTAACTCCGAAGTGCCAATACTTCCAGAATGACCTAAAGCCCTGCGACCTATGGTACTAACTCGCGAGCGACCTAACGACTTAACTCGTGAGCGACCTAATTCCGAAGTGCCAATTCTTCCAGAACGACCTAAAGTTAACTCGTGAACGACTCACGACCCATGGACGAACGACTTAACTCCGAACGACCTAAAAATGGCCAGAACGACCTAAGTGCAGAAAATTCACCAAAATGCTAAAAATTGGAGTTTTTCGCCAATCCAATCCAAACCAAATGCAAATGTGCATGCAAAAGTGATAGGGAATCATTCCCAACAGTCCAATATAGTTATAGACTAGATTTGTGAGACAAAAATCTCACCTTTGCACCAAATATCAATGAAAATGAAGTTTTAAGCAAGCAAGAATCAATCCTTCTTCTATCTAAGCACAAGAAGCTTGAATCCAATGTCTTCTTCTTGAATTTGGAGTAGAAAGATGGATTGCAATTGAATTTGAGTTTTGGAATTTTAATTTCCCATTCCCTCCACCATTAATGCCAAAGCTTGATTAGTTAGGAAATTTATGAAGAGTGAGGAGAAGAGGGTTGGAACTTGGGCTTAATAGGCTAAACTAACCCAAAGTCCAAAGCGGGAAAAGTTAGTGAAATTTCACTAACTCCAAACCTATCGATGTTTATACTTAAAAAAAGTTGTAAACGACATTTCGAACTCAATGGAAGTGGTCTCGAGTCCTAATTTGACCGTTTGCAAAAAGTAGCTTTTCGGACCAAAATCCGATTAACGAGTTAATATTTAAATAAAATATTTAAATACAAACTCGATAAATATGCGGGTTGTTACATTAACGCTATTTAAAAGTAAGTTTATTTTACAAGTAGACACTATTATAATAGCGCAATATACTACATAGTAAATAGTTTAACGGATCGTTAGGAGATGTAAATCCCGAGCATCTCTTGAGTTACTGTACTCATATTTATTTCTGTTAATTTAACTCACATAAGATCTTTTAGTTCTGACTCGAGTGTTTTGTCTTTTCAAATTCGCTCGGGTCAGTCCGAGCGTATCAGGATCGAAGACTTTAGCTCTAGAGGACGAAGACGGAGATTTCTATTATTAATATTAATTATATTCCACTACACTCATATTGTTCCGCTGCTTTGTCGTATGGTATGTGTACTATGATATGTATTGTATAAATAAAATCAAAGGTTTTGTAAAGCAGCTTCATGAACTGTATATTTGATTATTATATTTTATCCTTCCGCTGTGAGATTCTGTTTTGTTTTTTTCTTTCTCTGTTTTTCTTATTTATCCCATAACAATCCGCCCTTACGTATGGTTTGAATTGGCACATGTGTCCGTTTAAATCGTGCGAAAAGGTGGGATGTTACATCTGGTATCAAAGTTTGGTTTAGCGATAAACCTTAGCTTTGTGGGGTTTGACTCTTTGTTAATAGGGTAGTACTACCCTATGGGAGTCGCTGAGTGTATATATACGAGAGAGCGTATTTGTTAGTGTTATAAAAAGATTTTATATTGTGTCAATCTGTTCCGTTTTGTATTTACTGGTTGGTGCATGGGACGCTGTGACATCAATAGGGATTTCTAAACACTTAATAGGACAGACCGACATAATATTTGTTTAATATAGGTGAATGAAATAACTTTGCCTATTATATTTTCTATATATAAAAATATTTTATAATGACATATATTTGGTTGCTATAGATTGGGTGTGAGGTAATGAAAATATAAATAATGGTTGAAACTAAGCTGAAAGTAAAATAAATGAAATCTGGAAATTTAGGGCTTAAGTTCCGGGGTTTTGAAATTTCTTTCGTAATTTTTTTTTGGAATATAATAATATTGTGTATAAGTATTTTCTGATATAAATATTTTAATATAATTCGGAAGAATTGTTTTAAAGAAGATTTTTGAGAAAATAAGTTGTACTTTCCTCTCTGTCGCTGGAAAATAAATTCGGTGATGGCGGCCGCATCATCGACTTTCATTTTCGAGTTTCGAAGGGGAAAGGCCACTGTAGTAGTTTTACTGCGGATTCATTTTCGAAAAATATATAAGTTTTGAATTGTTTAAATATAATTAGAGATATATAAGTTGTAAGAATATATTTATCTATTATTTTAAAATAATTTGAAATTTAACCCGGTATTTTATTCTTAAATTTCCATTAATTATTTGTTTCAATTATTGTAGTAAAATAAAAGGTAAGTAATTAATAATTGAAACCTCTAATTTAGGTAAGAGATTTAATGCTAAGTTATTAATGGATTTAAAGAAAATTTGAAATTTGTAACATATGAAACAAAGAGTAATATTGTTGAACATTAAATTTAATTAAAGGATGAGATAAAACTTGTGTAAGTTCATTTGCATTTTCTTTAACATATATAACTTACCAATATAAAAAGTTGAAATGTTAAATAGGAAATGTAATGAAAATTGTACAAGTAAAAGTAAGAAATGAAGTACTCAACGAATTTGCTATTATAAATGAGAATTTAATGTATAAACTTAAGTTACAATTGAAATTACTATAAGTGAATATAATTAAAGGTAAGTAATTAAAATGGATGAATATCAACTTAAGTAAATAAAATGGAAATGCTAACAAATTAAATGGGACATGAATACTATTGATAAACAAATGTAAATAAATGAGGGCATGCAATAAATGAACGAAAAATTATAATGAAATAAAAAGAACTGGCATGACCTGAGATAATGGAAATGAAAAATTGTAAGTAATAAGTAAAAAAAAAATAACTGAAACAAACATTGAATGAGTAAATGAAATTAAAAGTTTGTTAAAAATAAATGTAAACTATAAAAGGAAAATTTATGTGGTATGAATAAAAAGAGAAATTAAACAACAAAGGTATGAAATTAATAAAAGGTTAAGTTGATTGTTGTTTGAATTGTTGTTGTTTGGTTATAGTTGTTTGGGTGAAATACTTTGAAAATTGGATTTGGAGTGAATGAATAATCTATTTAGTTTATCTTAGACTTTTGAGTAAATGATGCACTTGATGGTTTATTCTTCATTCCGTACGATTTAAGGTTTTGAACCCGAACGACTATTTATTTGTTTGGTTGAATGGTTGCTTTGAATTTGTTGTGTATGTTGCTGTTAGAATTGATGGTTGTTGTATTGTTTTGTATTAGTGATGGAAGCCACTTAAATATTTTACTTTATATAAATTGTAACCCTTTTAGATTTTATAGGTGTAATGCAGGTTATCGAAGCAATTGCTACTGCTTTTGGTTCCATAAATTAAGCATAAATTTCCAGACAAATAGGTACGTTTCGGATTACGGTTTATTTAAGGTAATAAATTTAGTAAATTATTATTTATAAGTTAAATATTTTGAATAAGATGTATTTTTATTTAATTATTCTTTTCCCTTTTTTTTCCTTTTCGGGGACGAAGAGTTTTGAGTGAGGGAGAGTGTAACGACCCGTGTAAATTCGATGTTTAAAATGAATTAAATTAATAGGATTTTATTTTAAATTTAGAAAGAAATAAAAATCTTATTAATTTATATGAAAGCAAATATTGAAATTTGATGTATCAAGGGTAATTAAAATTTTACAAATTAAATTATATATTGCAATTAATAGTAATATTGGAAATTGTTGCAAGTATTGAATTTGTCAATGGAATAAAATATTGATTTACGGAAATTGAATATAAACGGAGGTAATAAAGTAATGCAAGAAAATAAATAATGTAATTAGTACAATCCCTTTTATTTGTAAACTATTGTAAGGTGTTAATTAATTGAAATATAAAAATTTGGAAATAGATTCAAAATTTATGTTAGATAAATGAATTGCAATAATTAAAGTTAGTAATTAATAGGTTAAAGGGAATACCAATTTATTCATAAAGTGAATATAAGTGAATGTAACAAAATAAATAGGAAACGCTAATTATTCATAAGTGATGGTTGATGATATAAACGTTACTAATTATTAATGTAGTAACGTAAGATGTAAATGTATTTTCAACGGAAATGTAACCTTATTTCTAGGTAGAAATTGCAGGTAGATTTATGAAATGGAGTTTATGTGATGAATAGAATTGAATGTTTCGTTAGTATAAATTTAAGAGAATATGGGGTAAATTGATTAAATCAATAAAAGACAATAAATGCAATGATGATGGCTTAGTAATAAAAGTGAATAGGGAAATGATTGTATAGTAAAAATGGAATTCCAACTTGTTGGAATGGAGTAAATACACTTAGTAATAAATTTAGGATAGGAAAACAAAATGGAAATATTAAATTAGTTAATTCGTACATATATATAGAATGGCGATTATTGGATTGTAAATAATAAACTTATTAATGGTGAAATGTTCTTCATAGATATGATAATATGAATCTAATGAAATTTATGGAATTTGAATATCACATTTTACGTTAATTGGAGATAAAGATGGAAATAGGTAATAATTGCATTAATTTGTAAGCAGAAATAAATCGTTAATGAGAACAAGTATTTAAGATTAACCACCTATTTAGTATATTAAGTTATAATGGAAAAAATTGCAATAATTAAAAATATATTTATTACATTAATGATAATGACGTAATATTTGAAATATTAAATAGGATGGAATTCAAATGTATATAACGATAGAAATGTGAAATTTAGGGAATAGATTCAAAGTTATAAATGAGTTGTTAAAATAATACATAATAAGTGCAAATTGAACGAATCAATGGGAGCATAGATTTAAGTTTAGAAAACGATATTTTAGTTTAATTAAAGTATTGCAAAATAAATGAAATTAACGTTTAAATATTTCGTTTATAGAGATTAAACTAAAATTCAAGGATATTAAAATAATAGATTTTGAACCCAACATGGAATCCTTCTACTTAAAATTTTTAGATGGAATAAACATTTGATTATTTAATTGAATAGAGAAAAAGATTTATTTAGTATGTAATTTAATGCTTGTTGGAAACTGTAATTTTATAAACATGTTTGCTTGACCATAAATAAGGATTACAATGTTCACGTATTTGTTTAATCGATTTCATCAATTGGGGTCTGTTTTGAAGTGGAAGATTAAAATTAATTGGAAATAAATTTATTAAAATCTTTCAATTGAAAACGGAAAAGAAAGTGCAATTAATAAAATTTATGTAAGAATGTTTTCATTATGAATGTACATTATTTGGAAATATAAGAATGGATTTAATATTGTGTAAGTTGATCATTTTAGAATATAAGAATGTTTACATTTATGAATTGCAAGTAACGAATAAGCATTTTAAGGAAAATAAAAGAATGTTGAGGAAATAAAATGAACGTTTCCATTCTGAATATAAATATAACGTTGTAAAAAGAGAAAATTGAATTTTTAAAACAACATTTTTCGGTAGTTAAATAGCAGGCATAGGTTGCACGGAAGTGATTTTATTACTAACCTTGAAATTTAAAATAAATTAAATAATTGAGTTCATAATTACATGTCGAGAAAAATGTTATTTTTAAATTTGAATTTTTAAAATCATGGTTCATATTTTATTTATGTATCCGCTGTCCTCGTTATGTAAATTGGTCTTTTTAAATTTAGTTATGTTGTGGTAATTAAATTTTTAATGAGCCTCTAATTTGGTATGTTTGGGGTTAAAAAAAAAATTAATTGGGTGAACAAATGTTTTGAAATTTGAATTCTAAAGGTTTGTTTATAAAGTAGAGTTGGTCCATTCATTCTCTTTCTAATTAATAATTGTCACTCGTTTTTTAATTGTTTCCTCATTTGTTCCATTACTCATTTCCATTTACATGGTCTAAAGCCTTTTCATTTCATGAACGCTACATACTTTTCATATTTTTATTTCTTTCTTTCACCTCTTTTAATATCTACCATTTTTATTGGGTTGTTCATATTTTTACTTTATTTCAATTCCTACTTTGTTTATATTTAGCTTTTCACTAGTTTCATTCCTCATTCTTGTAGCTTCATTTCATTTTGTAAAAAATTTCATCTTCTACAGCTTCATTTTTTGTCACTCTTCACCTTCCTTCTTCCTATTTTCATGTTTCTTCTTCAAATCTCCTTTCTCTTTTTTTTCCAAAGCTTTTTTTCCCTCTTTCTTCTTCTTATTCTTCAAATCTTCTTCTTCATCAAAGTTTCCTTTCCTTTTCTTTTTTTGTTGTTGTTCTACTTCTTCTTTAAATTTTTTTTCTCTTTTAAACCTTATCTTCTTTCCATGTCTTTTTCTTCAAATCCATATTTATATAATCTTCTCTTCAAAACTTTCAATAAAAATAAAAATATATATATATTAAGATAGCAAGGAAACAAAACAAAATGAGAAAGTAGTTCCAGATCCAAATCTGGCTAAACAAAAAGGTACGCAATACTAAAAATTCCATTGCAAGTTAAATAAAATATATGATGTGATATATAATTTCTTTCTTTCTTTGTTTTTTTTTTTGAAATTTCAATCACCATTAATGCGTATAACTTTCTCATACGACCTCCGATTTACACGAATTTTTTTTGCTAGGATCGTAATAAATTTCCAGATCTGTTGACGCTAGTTTGGAAAGATTTGGAGACCGTCGAATTTTTGAGTTTAAATTGGATTTAAATCCAATTTAAATTCAAAAGGTGAGTGTTTTAACCCACTCACAATTTCTAAAATTTCTTATGTTTGTTAATTTGACTTTAGATAAGAGTAGAAATTTATTTACAACTGTTTGGCATGTTTTATTCATTATTTCTGTTCAAACGCATTTATTTAATATAACTGTTAATTAATTTGATTATTGCATATAAATTGACAGTAAAAATTTATTTATTTGCATATAAACTGATAGTTAAACAGTTAATAAATTTATTTTGAATATAAACTGTTAGTTAATAACTATCTTTTATTTCCTGTTATATTGTATATGTCATATATTGATGTTTGTTAAACCGGTGATGATTGAAATAAATCGATGATGATTGAAATAAATTGGTTGATGTTTGATATTGGTTGAATGGATGATGTGTTCTATCTTATGTAAACTGCAAGTTATCATGCAAAATTTTCATTTCATTCGGGATTGCGGTTTGAAATGATATACAACCGCATTTTATTTTAAATTGCGGATTGAAATGATAAATATCCGTATCACTTGACCATAGGATAGAAAATTATATACAGGTACCGCGGTATATATATATATATATATATATATATATAAATATTTTGAAATGATTTTCTATGGTTTTGCAAAGCTATATATATGGTTTATGGGATATTGATTTGGTTCTTGATAAAGGTTATTTATATATGTAGTAATTTCCGGTTTTTAAACTTTGTATAAATTTGATTTGAAGTATAAAATAAAGTTTGATTTTTTTAGATCAAATACGATTAAGCATTTATTTAAAATTTAATTTATGGAAGTTCTATTGACTTAAATGAGAATAAGGTTAGAAGATGAATATTAAGTTAAATTGGAATTAAATAAAAAGTTAGAATTTCTAAAGGATATGTTTTTTATAACTTGATTTTGTGTAGAGTGATTTAAATGAATATCAGGTTGATTTAAATGAATATAAAATAAATTGAAAGATTTTCCAGTTATGTGAAGTTAAAGGTTTTCTTAAATTATATTGAATTCATTAAGTAAACATTTCAAGTCTAAATAATAAGTAATTGAATTTGATATATACGGGTTTGTCAAATGAATTTGTTTTTGAAATGGTGAAATATGTAAAGCTTTGAAACATAAGAATTAAAAATGGTATTTGGAAGTTTAAATTGATATTTGGAATTGATTTGTGAAATGTAAAGAAGCTATTTTGTTTTATAAAATAAATTTAATATTTAACCATTTGAGAGATGGAAATTTGTTTCAAAGTTATGATTTTCAAGGTAGTAAAATTTGGAAATATTGGATTCCAGAGTTTTGATTTCTAAATATTTTACTTTGAAACCACTTTGATTTTTGGAAAGAATATACTGGAAAATAAAGATGATATCATATTGTTTTGGGTTTTAAAAGGAAATGATATCATATTTATATGGTTTCGAAATGGATATTATATTCTGGTTTTAAAAGTATAAATTATTTTAAATGACCGCGGTGTTATAATAACGATTGGTTGTTGAAGCGATCGGGACCGGAAGTTGTCATACTCTCTGCCAACTTCGAAAACCACTTTAACAACCGTGTACGCGGTGGAGATTCCAGAATGAAGTAGGTTGGTGGCGGCGTTTCCTTTAAAGGTAAATACGAGACCCAACTCCTGTGAGTTGGCATAAGGTGGCTAAAACAGGAGCGATCGACGGGTTAATGAGGTAGCACCTCTGATCGGACACTTCCCTTCGATACTATACTCAGACTTTGGATTTTCGGTAGCCACCTTCACTTTTGATTTCTTTGATGTGGGGAGTTTGTCCGAGGTGGGCGGCAGCTGCGCGCTGCGCGTTTCCATCGGCCCGGAAGCGTAATTGATATATCTACCCTGGCATTGCCTAGTTGTGCCGTGTCACCTACCCTAGCGCGCCTTATACGATTTTGTTTTGTACCATACCTATGGAGTGCCCTTTGACGACGCCCATTACGGGGGAGATTACGGTACTGTAAAGAATATGGGAATATATAAATGTGTTAAGGTGGAAAATGTAAAGCCTTAACGCTATTTAAAAGTAAGTTTATTTTACAATTAGACACTATTATAATAGCGCAATATACTACATAGTAAATAGTTTAACGGATCCTTAGGAGATGTAAATCCCGAGCATCTCTTGAGTTACTGTACTCATATTTATTTCTGTTAATTTAACTCACATAAGATCTTTTAGTTCTGGCTCGAGTGTTTTGTCTTTTCAAATTCGCTCGGGTCAGTCCGAGCGTTTCAGGATCGAAGACTTTAGCTCTAGAGGACGAAGACGGAGATTTCTATTATTAATACTAATTATATTCCACTACTGTGACGCCCCACCTCTATGCTCACAATAACAAAGAGTATTAAAAGAAATACTGTCCGTTATTACGAAGAATAAGGCTGGATAGGAGCGGCCATCCATAGTTAGGCCTTACACTAGTATTGGTTATCTCGATAGGAGTGGTATATATTTTTAATTTTCATCTCTTATTTATTTACTCCCATCTACATATCCAATTCCAGTATAAAACGAACTACGATGGTTCATAATAGTTTATGACAATAGATATAATAATAACACAGATAATTCAAATGCGGAACACTGATAAACAAAAATCTCATATATATATATATATATATATATACGAGTATGGTGGCACGTCCTTTGGACGTGTACCAAGAAGGAAGGGTGAAAATTTTGTGTGCTACAGTTATAGTAGTGAAATATACACAGAGACACATACATACATATGTGCACAAATACATGTGTATGTATATCTTTCATAATAGTTGTAATACCTTTCGTGCCACACTTTTTTGGTGTCTGTGCGAACTACCAAAAATGCCCCTACTAAATCATAATATCACTTGAGTATTGAAGTTCAACAAAAAAATTGAAATGTTTATTATATCGATTGTCATTCATGCATCGACATGGTAATGTACCAAGAATCAACTGTGAATCTAGTAATAAGATATAACATCCATTGCGTATGAAAAAACATGCAAGTTTTGTTCTAAATTAGCAAGTGATGCACAAATTGTTATTGCAAGACAACCTGATCTTCTCAATTATATCTTCACCATTGAGATCGTACAAATGCGCAACAGAAAAGTATAAGGCGGAGAGCGATGTTTGCAATATCAGTCCAGACTGTTCCTGTATATTGAGCTTTCCTCTTCCTCTGCTCTCTCTTGCTCTAACATATTCGTACACATCCAATCCCCTTAACGTCGCAACATTCCGGATTCCAATTTTTCCTGAAATTACAAATCATCCTGACACGCTATTAGACATGATATTTTTATAATATATTTTTACATTTCAAGTATTTCCGATTTGATTCGGAATTGAACTATATATGCTTTTATAATCAAAGTCAAAAATACTTGGTTAACAAATCAACCGACCATATAACTGAAAGGAACATATATAAAAGGGAATGAAATCAACTGACCAATTTCTTTTCCCAAAGAGAGTATTACGTAATGTTACATTATTATATGTGTACATGCACAAATCAACCGTTTATGAAAATGTGAATGAGATTAAGTTATTTTAGTAAATAATTAAATAGGAAAGTAATCAACTATAGTTTTAATTAGTTTAATAAATGAGAATAAAAACAGAACTATCATCCCTCTGCCCGTTGCAGCACATCCATTGAAAGCAACGTTCATGTAAATATATAAAAGCACAGAATTAAGCGATACTGTGTGCAAATAGATGGAAGAGACAATGCAATCAAATATTAGTACTTGTATAGATGGACAAACATTCTAGTTAGCTCTCGCGTTATAATCCAGTTACTTTCAACATTAATATAAAAAAAAGCGAAACATTGTATTTTTATTATAACATAAAAAAAAGAAGTAAATATGGATTGGAATAGCATAATCTTTTTTAATTTTCTACTCATTTTTCTGTGTCGTATTAATGCAAACATATGAGACCTATCTAAGTCAGAAGTCTGTACGTATCTTTGATACTAAAAACATCATTTTCACATTGACTTGTAGTCATAGTTTCTAATCACTGCCAAATTCATACGATATTTTAGTATAAACAGAAATTACTACTTGACATTCCATTGTATATAATTTATCAATTTGTATGTATCTGTCTACCCTTCTAATTGTATATTGATACATATTTTTGCAAGTAAATACTAATATGTATAATTGAAAATATATACAAAACGAAATAGTTACAATTTTTTTATCATATAATCAACGTTGGATTAATTGGAGACAAATTAGTTTACATTTTCCACTTTGTACACTTAAGTTTATATTGCTACTTTGTTCCATGACACCGATGAAAAGCAGAAAACTGCTACTCTGAATCCCTTAATAATCATCTATGCTTTGCCAATTCCCATTATGTTCCCGCATCCACTCCCTTTTCTGTAGCTTGATTGTTGCTGCTTTAGCTAGTTTTAGGTACCGGTGACAGTTGCTGGCAGGATTAGCGATGGTTGCTGGCAAGATTGGCGATGGATGTTTTTAACGGATGATACATTAACTCACCATTATTGAGTTGCTACTGCCACTGACATTGAGCTGTCACCCAAAACACTCGTCTACACTATTGCTGAACCTGAAATCAAGTTGATAGTATATATTAACTGCATGCAACAAATATAAGTATTATCATAGTAAAACATTTCCATAATAACAATATATTTGTCATTGACAAATAGTTGATTTTATCACTACTAATAAATTACTTTATTAGTTCTGAGCTATAGACACACACAGACATACATACATACATATATATATACACACACACACATAAATATATATACGCGCGCACACACATATGTATATACACACACACACATGTATAATAAATTCTAATCTGTTTGATATTCATATAATCTAAATTGAACTGCTGCATTTGTATGGAGCTTTATATATATTGCAGTTTTGATAATAGTTTGGGAATGTGTACAGTATTTGAAAAAGAACAGTTAAATACGTTTGAAACTTGTGATTGTTACAATAGTATATCCTATGTATGATAGCATATTTATTGAAGATGCAGATATAACATATATATAAATCAACCCTAGTGCCATCTAGTTGGCCTAAATATTTTCCTAAGCGGTGCCATTAATGATCCACATGCCTGAAATCAAATACAAAATCAATCATTCAACCCTTTAATACAATACCAATACAAAATCATATATGTCATACATTAGACATATATAAATACCTGGAAACCTTGTTTGTATCTGAATCAAAATAGTATTCACTGTACTTAGTAATTAAAAGTATGTGTTACCAAGGAAAGGACATATGAATGATTTGGGTGTATACGATAAACAAAGCTGGCCTTTGGGCTAGGCAACATGGGAAACAGCCGAGGACCCAACTGCTAAGGGGTTTATGTATCATATTTGGTTAATTTACTTCAATAAAAATAGAAACCCCGTTTGATAAATTAAATCTAGCCCATAAAAGAAATTCTTTTTTCAAGATCGCACTTTGGTTAAGTACATCATTTCATAAATCCTAACCTCTTCGTTCTCTTCCCATATCATCCTTTTTAAATATAATTTCTTCCTCTCCCTTTACCTTCTACATTTATGTTATCTATAAATAAAAAATAAATATTTCTATGTTAAATGGCATGATATCAGTCCGAAAAGCTACAATCATCGTCTTTGGTAATATCCATAAATTTTATTTTGACTTTAGTTTTATTTTTGAATAATCTTGGACTTGATAACTGAATATGAATATCACACACTGCCAAAATATCAACCTATTCACAAAGCGGATTATGTGATTGCACACCTTAGATTCAGATTTGAATATTTTTCAGCTTAAATTAATTCAAGTAAAGTTGGTAACTTGCTGTAAAAGTAAGAACTCCCACCTGGAGAAAAAGCAAGTTATTAGCAATTCAGGTAGATCATAAGTTATTATTATTGATCCACGTTACTTCATTGAGCTATTAATTTTTAATGGTTTTTTTAATTTAATTATGGCATAGTTAGAGGTGTTTGTTATTGTACTATAATAAGAGTGAAGTACTGTAATAGTTAGGTGGAAATAATCAATTTGCACGATTTAGAGACACGGAAGCTAAAATATTACCAAATCATAATTACTTCAACATTTTTTTACTCATTCGGAGTATTATCTTTTTTGTTTTTAAAATTTTTCTATTTCTTATTCTAACGAATGGTTATTTATTAAAGGCTCCAAATTAAATTATTAAAATCATATTTAAGAAACTCTACTCTAAATGTCAGATATATGGTAGCATTTGGCAGCCTAAACCACTGAAGGGAAAAATCATATTTTAGTTATTATTTCAAATATTTTGACCCTATATTAGGAAGGCTATAAATACATTTTTATTTTATCTCCTTTTAACAGTACTACTCTCCTTCAGCATTAGAAAATTTCAATGACAAAGGGCAGGGAAATAGAAACAAATGAATGAATGTATTTCTTATTTTTCAAATATGTGACCGTAAATGATGGAAGTTAAAAGTTTGAAAATTGAGTGATTCATGATGGTGTCTTTTGGATTACAATAGCTAATACTGGCATAAGAGCTAGATATTTTATCAGTAGCCTTTATATATATAATTATTAGGATGATTAGAACATATATTAGTATGCAAAGAAGTAATTTAAGTTGGAAGTAATTTGACCGTTCATATATTTAATTTCATCGTAGAAACATTGACTGAGCTAATAAAGTACTAAAAGATATCTAAGGCTATCATAACAACCACAATTCAGAGTATTTCTTTAATTTTATATATATATATATATATATATATATATATATATATATGGTAGTTATATCATAATCCCATTGTTGCATGTAGTACGTTAAGAATGTCTACTCAACCCATGTGTCGTAAGTATAACAAAACCAAACACACTTATAACAGTACACTGCAAAATCCAAACACTCAAAAGCTGTTGTTGACATTTGCAATCTTTTCCACCACAAAATCCATGTTATATTTTTATAACATTACACAACAAAAGATATAACTCAATAGTACGAAATAACTTTTCAGTACATTAGACTAAATAGTATTGTGTAGTACTAAATCCTTTTATTTGTGACTCATTAGGTTACCCAGTCATGTATTTGGTCATATATACATACTTTTCAAGAAAAGAACCGCATGACATGCTCCATCCTTACATAATTTTTAAGCTGAACTTTCTAATTTTTAAAACAAAAAGTAGCTATTTTATTTAGGTTATCAAATAGTAATAGGATCAGTTGCTGTGAAGATAATAAAACATTAGTTGTAACCATCAAAGTTGAAACTAAACCACTCGCATTTATCTCATTCAACTAATTTTTGTTTCTCTTAGCACCTTTATTGTATACATGAGATGACAGTGATATGGGAGAGAAGAGGGTCCATTGAAAAAAAAACCAAAATGTATTGGGTATGAATCATACGGTACGATGACTGTCTCACTTAGTCCCTTTACCCTAAAGTTTTTAAGGTAGTCTTCACCTTCTGTCTTTATCGCAACATGAATTGCATTCCTTTTCTCGAAGGAAGTAGGTCTGTAGATGCTAATCACAAAGCAGCTTTAAATTATTTATTGAAAATGTTATCAGAACATAACAGACAGTGGTGTCAATTTATGTCACACACGGAAAATCATTTTACATGAACGCGTATGCAAAAAATAAATCAAATCTGTAATATGATATAAATTATCATAAAATTTTGAAAATAAAGTTCATAACATGATAATAGGTAATGAATTAGCATTGTACAGAATTTGAATTTGCATGATTATGATATCCACAGCCTTATAAAATTATTCCCTTCAAGCCCAATGCAATCAAGATCAATCAATGAAATCAAACCCTAACTAACCCAATCAAAACCAATAACCAAATGCATACAAACCTTAACTAATCAAGCATTAAAAAAAAAGATTTTTTGATTAAACTAAAGAGATAAAACTTTACTACCAACTCTCACAAAAGATTATTAATTGCAAAAGCTAAGGATGAAAGAGTATGGATGGAAAATGAAGTACCTTTCTTCGTCTCTATTATTTCAAATTCATGTGAGCCATTTTTTATTCTTCAAATCGTCATGATCCAGTTCACCATCCATGTGGTTCCCATATAAATAGAAAAGAGTTATCAGTCAAATGCAAAAGTTGTTTTTTTTCTTAAAAAATTAACATGGCTACAAAGAAAGTTTATATTCGTTTATCAACAGATACCTATTATGTCTTAAAACTGCTTTCAACATATCCTTCCTCCCAAATAATGCACTCCTCCCAAGCAATGCCCTCTAAATCACTTTGTGAACCTGTTGAATATATGGACATGAGAATTAATTAGAATCAACATTAAACAGGTTGCATATAACATTATAATATAATGTATAAACTGTGAAAATAGGTAATTTGCATGTAGAAGCATAAGCAAAGAATAAGAAGATCCAACCACAACGAACAATCAAATCCCAGCAATCAAAGTTACCAATCCCAAAATTAAAGCAATTAAAATCAATTAATTACGGACAAATTTTAAGGTATACTGCCTAACAACTTGCGTGCATTCTGAGTAGCGGTATTCGTCAAGGGATTTTAGTGTTATAATTAAAGATGCAATCGTTGAGGTGAAAAAAATAAAAATAATACTAAGAACTTTCAAGATCAAGTGAAAGAAGATCAATTTTTCTTACAAACCTGAAATCGAGATCATTATTAGAGCAGAGAAACCTTATAAATTATGGGAGCGCGGTCGTATCGGTAGGCAGTCGAACGGAAGGAGAAGAAGAACATAGGGCGGTCAATTTTGGTCAGGCGGTTTGAAAAGTGGAAGAGGGAAGCTGACATTTTTTCGGCTGAGAAGAAAGTGGAGAAAAAAAAGAAACGGAGAAGAAAAGGAAAGGGAAATGGAAGAGGAAGGTGAAGGTAAAGATAAAACAGGGTACTGAAACAGCTAAACGTGATGAAATTCCAGTCAAATTTTAGAAAATCGATGCCATGAGGAACTCTGTTCGCCATTGTCTTCGTCTTCGTTCTCTTGTCCATGGATCGTGTGCTGGAACTGTTGAACCTGTGAACTTGAGTACCGTAGGGATTCGTTATTACAGTCAATGGAGAAGAGAAAGTAAAGCGGTTTCCAATGGAGAAGAAAGGAAAAAAAAAGAAGAGGAAACGTGGGATGATCCATTGCTAAAACGTGGATGAGGTAGGGCTAGAAATACAAAAGGACCCCTGAAGCTTTTTTCTGTTTTCATCTTGCGGAGTGGGTAATTTGGGCATTTCAAAAAAGGCTTCACTTTGACCGGTTTGACCAAGGTTTTGCATTATAGTATAGATAATAACTGATGTCAGTTACGATACATGTGATACAGTACATATGATACAACTACAACTGTCGACTCTGGAAGTTACATATACAAGTACATTATCGTGAATAATATACATGAATATACAACATTCTATACAAATACACTGACTACTTTATATGATGACGACTACTCCAAAAATATGAAAAGACTTCATAGCTCTAACAGCAACCCATAGTGAGATATCAACAACCTGTAAATACTCGTTCTGACCCGAGCATTACATTCAAAAGAAAATAATACACGGGTCAGTCTAATTCAAACTCAGTTAGTAGTGCACAGAGACAATAATAATTACATAATGAATAGACGACAGTCACAATAATTTTCGTCTATCCGATCCTTAAATAAAGAAATCGGATAACGATAAATAGAACATGTAACAGTGTTAAACAACAAATCAGCAAATTAAACCAAATCAGAATATTGAATTGAATAAACAAAACAGTTCAAACAATTGAAATATCAATTAAATTATTAATTCGAGTAGGACTGCAGTACACGCACGCGTGCACTGCCTCGCCACTACAGCATATGGGATATGCAAAAGGATCAATAAATCAAAACAAGATAGAATAACACAAAACCTTACTGTGTGCCTGCAGTTCACGCTTGCGTGCACTGCCTTGCCACTACAGTGATAATGTACCCTAAAACTCAATTCCGTGTGGCTGCAGTTCACGCTTGCGTGCACGGCCTTGCCACTACAGTGATGCTGTACACAAACGCTCAACGAACCAAAATCAATGAAGATTTAAATATCAATGCCACGGCCTCGGTGGTCAAAGTAGACAGACATGGACAATGTGCACGCAGTACACAATGAAAATTCACAAATGAACACAAGGTCAAACCCGAATTACCGGATTCAACTCAAGTGAATTCAAGAAAAACAAATCTGATTGCATCAATGCTACGCAGATCCCAAGGCAAGACTGCGTACAGAAGTAAAAGGCAATCACCACATAAATGCTACAGTTCAAAAGAAACAAACTCAAAATGGTCAAAGTCCAAAACCCAGTACACCACAGTGCACAAAACAAGTGACAGCAGTATAAAGATTCAACCAAGTGAATATGCAACATGTACACAATTGCATCTTCGTAACGATCTGCACATGGACAAAATGAATCAGAGGTGCAACAAGGAGCTACAGACATATGAACTAAACTTATGTGCAAGTTCAGTACGAATCAAACAATATATGCTTACACAAAAACATCTACATGTACGCACATATATGGTAAGACTCAAGCATGCAAGTGCAGACCACAAGGCAAAGCCTCGGTATCAGATCAAGTGGAGCCATGCACAAGTGAATGGCCAAAAACAAGACAGCTCGAATGTACTACACTTATGTAATAATGCCAATGGAGACCAGACAACACCTATATGCATTGACCAAACATTGAAACAAAAAGTAACATGAAGTTCAATGGTCAGTTCAGGTCAGACCAACAAAATGTAAACAATATATGCATTGATACACAACGACAATGAAATGAAGTCTGTGTGCCAAAAAGGTCAGAGGCAATGTAAATGAAGACTGCACATAAATGAAGACCACACGAGTTCAATGCCTCCCAATTACTCAAATACACAACAAGTGTATACATGTACATGAAAACAGCAGACACATTGAAATGAAACTACCTCAAATATGATACTGTTAATTATAGGATGAACGGGTATGCAGTGACAATACCCAAGGTAAAATGTAAAGTCAAAGTCGTAATATGAGAAACATAAGTTACAAAAATCACTTTCGTACAAAGCATCAAGCTAAACTGCACATGAATATGAAACCTGAGCTCATAGGCAAACAGTTCCAAATAGACATTTTCACAAAGCAGTTCTAAAACAAAGACTGTTTTTTTTTCAAAAGTATCAACTCAAAGAAACGCATATGGGTCTAGTTGAGAGACACACACACAAAGGGCTAGAGTATCAGGTTAGGAAAATAGTAGAAGTGCACAAGGGCATAGAAGATAGTACACAAATGACGCACAATCACAAATACACTCAGGCATGAACAAAGCAGGCATGCAAAACTTTTATGACGGCAATACAGTGCATAAGGAAGTATAAAAAACAAAATAGCAACTCAGGGAGAAGACAAGTCCAGTACAACTAGAAGATATCATAGGCAAGGGAATACAGGGACGCAGTACAACAACATAGAGGAAGATAGATCAGGACAAAGAAATCAAGGCATTCAAGCAAAAAAATACAATTTCAATTACAACTGGAATTATCAAATTGTTACAAGTCTAGCAAAGTTCGGCAAATTCGAGTGCTGATATCAATGTTGTCACAAGAGAAATTCACAGAATTAAAAATACAATTTAATTAGAGAAATCAAAACCGTGAGCATCAATTAATCAAACATAGAAAATCACAACTTGAACAAATCAGAAATCAACCAGGAGTCGAATAGATGTGAGGGTCACTCACCTCGTTTTCCAGAGCACAACCTAACTAGAAGCGGCCGTGAACAACTCCAATCGACCGATAAAGCAACTCAATCGAACAACTCTGGTCGGCAGCCTCAATTTTGAAAAGCCCTAGTTTGATAGCGAGCCGCCAATTTTTTTTTTCTCTCTCATATGTTAGGGTTTTCGAACGAAGAATAAATGAAAAGGGGACGGGTCGAATTGAAGCATGAACGGAATGGCATTGAGAAATTGTGGGCCGAGATAATTTTTTTTTAAATCCCTTAACATGTTGCAACAAATTTCTAAAAGAATTTTAACCTAATAGAATCCCAATAGAAATTAGCGAACGACTTAATCACCTAGTGACGATAATTAATTGCTACTAATTCCCGGGTTGTTACAGACTCCCCTCCTTATAAAAATTGCGTCCCCGCAATTTTCATAATTAAAGGTGTCAATAACAATTATTTTTCTAACATAAACTGGTAAAGCTAGAAAATAAAGGTGGAGAATTCAAACACCAAAGAAATCTATTAATTTCATAAAAGAAATTCACAATTTTCTACAAAATCTAATTATCAAATAGATAATCAGAAAACATCAAAACTGAATAAATGCAATTATCAGCAATATTCAATTATCAATTAGATAATTAGAATACAGAAATCACAAAACAGCAATATCTAATCATCGTTACGATAATTAGAAAATAGCAAAATCTAATTATCAACAAGGATAATTATAAAACCCAAACCACAAATCGTAAAACCGCAATTATCTAGTTACCAAAACGGTAATCAAAAAACAACAAAGGTCTAATTATCACAAACGATAATCAGAATTCTCAAATCAACAAATATTTAATTATCTTAAGCGATAATTAAATCTTAAATCAATCAAATATTCAATTATCAAAAATGATAATTAAATCTCAAATCAACAAATATTTAATTATCTCAAGCGATAATTAAATCTCAAATCAACAAGTATTTAATTATCTCAAGCGATAATTAAATCTCAAATCAACAAATATTTAATTATTTCAAGCGATAATTAAGTCTCAAAGCAATCAAATATTCAATTATCAAAAACGATACTCAAATCAACAAATATTCGATTATCAAAAACGATAATCAGAACTCATATCAACAAATATTCGATTATCAAAAACGATAATCAAATCAACAAATATCCGATTATCAAAAACGATAATCAGAACTCATATCAACAAATATTCGATTATCAAAAACGATAATCAAATCAACAAATATCCGATTATCCAAAACGATAATCAGAACTCATATCAACAAATATTTGATTATCAAAAACGATAATCAAATCAATAAATATCAGATTATCAAAAACGATAATCAGAACTCATATCAACAAATATTCGATTATCAAAAACGATAATCAAATCAACAAATATCCGATTATCAAAAACGATAATCAGAACTCATATCAACAAATATTCGATTATCAAAAACGATAATCAAATCAACAAATATCCGATTATCAAAAACGATAATCAAATCCCAAATCAACAAATATTCGATTATCAAAAACGATAATCAAATCCCAAATCAACAAATATTCGATTATCAAAAACGATAATCAAATCAACAAATATTCGATTATCAAAAATGATAATCAAATCAACAAATATCTGATTATCAAAAACGATAATCAGAACTCATATCAACAAATATTCGATTATCAAAAACGATAATCAAATCAACAAATATCCGATTATCAAAAACGATAATCAAAACCCATATCAACAAATATTCGATTATCAAAAACGATAATCAAATCAAAAAATATCCGATTATCAAAAACGATAATCAAAACTCATATCAACAAATATTCGATTATCAAAAACGATAATCAAATCAACAAATATCCGATTATCAAAAACGATAATCAGAACTCATATCAACAAATATTCGATTATCAAAAACGATAATCAAATCAACAAATATCCGATTATCAAAAACGATAATCAGAACTCATATCAACAAATATTCGATTATCAAAAACGATAATCGAGTCAACAAATATCCGATTATCAAAAACGATAATCAAATCTTAGAACTCATATCAACAAATATTTAATTATCACAAGCGATAATCAAATCAACAAATATCTAATTATCAAAAACGATAATTAGAACTCATATCAACAAATATCCAATTACCTGCAGATAATTGGAAACAACAAATATCTAGAAATCAATTAAGATCATCTAGAAAATCAACATAAAAGGTGGATCGATCCCAACAAATGGAGAGTTTTTAAGCTACGCCGCACGTGCATCAACAAATGACCGAAGCCTACCAAGTACCCAACATAATTTTGGCGCCCAACAAATGACCCGGAGGTCCAACAAATGACCCGAAGGTCTGGTACTGGTATTGACCCGAAGGTCCAACAAATGACCCGGAGGTCCAACATAGTGGCTAGAAAGCACACGAAAATCATCATATATTCAATTAACGAGTCCGGAATTAACCGAAATAGCAAACGCACATATCCCATACCACGTGTTTTACTAAATCGTTTGATTCTCTTCATCGTTTCCTTGAACGTGCAAAATTGTGTATTCCAAAAATAACATTTCACATTCTCAAACGGACAAGTCCGGAATTAAACGAATCAGTAAAAGAAAGGGGTCATAATCCTCGATTTTTTTGAAACGTTTAAGTCACTTTCTCATTCTTCTGAAAACGTAAACTGTAAAAATTTCGAAAACAATTTCATTTATTTTATAAAAGTAAATAATCTACATTCTCAAACGAACAAGCCCGGAATTAAGCGAATCAGTAAAAGAAAGGGTTCATAGTCCTCGATTTTGCTGAATCGTTTAAATCGCTTCCTCATTCTTTTGAAAGCATAAACTATAAAAAATTTGAAAAACAATTTTATTTTTTGAACGATTTGCAACCCGTGATAAAAACAGCAACATTAGTGACCATTTCAATAAGAAAATTGTACTTCTCAAAACACCGTAGAAACGGATCTCAAAATCAGCATTGCGGGATAACCGCTTGAAAATCCACTTTAAAATTTGACGGTTACTGAAGTCAAAGCGACAATAAATTTTAAACATCAAAATCTCATCAAAATAATTCGCATCGAAATAAAATACCTGTGAATTTTCATTCATTTAAAAATGTCAACAAAACACCGCGCTTCAAAAATATAGCATTGGTGTAAAACTCCCGTTATAATAATAACGGCAACAAAATACGTTTCATAACCAAACATCGGTTCAACGTAAAATTATTGCAGTAACGTGCAACTTAAATTTGCACGTATACTACAAAATGAACAAAGAAATCATTCGAATATATCTTCAATGAAGATAATTCAAAACAATCAAAATCTAATCAACATGTGATTAGTACCAAAGAAAACCAGCCAAAACTTCAATAGATTCACATAGCTGCAACCACCTCGAATCCTCAAATCAGATTCGAAGTTTTTAAAGAAAACAAAATAAACACAGCTATGCAAACAACAAATGAAATTTATTTCAATTTCATATTTTGAGTTTTAAATCAAAATAATTATCGTCTGCACTCAACGAAGCAGTCACACTGTTTTCGCTGCGCACTCTGATAAACAAAGCACAAACAAATTAAATCATCAAAATACAATTTACTTTTATATTTTAAATAAGGATATTTAAAAAATTCATCAAAATTTCAAAACTTTAATTTGGACTCAAAGCACAACTAAAATATCGACAATTAGTTGTAACACATGTTCCATCTAAGTTATGTTTTATATCATGTCCATAAACCCCAAGCTTTTATACCAACTGTGACGCCCCACCTCTATGCTCACAATAACAAAGAGTATTAAAAGAAATACTGTCCGTTATTACGAAGAATAAGGCTGGATAGGAGCGGCCATCCGTAGTTAGGCCTTACACTAGTATTGGTTATCTCGATAGGAGTGGTATATATTTTTAATTTTCATCTCTTATTTATTTACTCCCATCTGCATATCCAATTCCAGTATAAAACGAACTACGATGGTTCATAATAGTTTATGACAATAGATATAATAATAACACAGATACTTCAAATGTGGAACATTGATAAACAAAAATCTCATATATATATATATAATAACTGATGTCAGTTACGATACATGTGATACAGTACATATGATACAACTACAACTGTCGACTCTAGAAGTTACATATACAAGTACATTATCGTGAATAGTATACATGAATATACAACATTCTATACAAATACACTGACTACTTTATATGATGACGACTACTCCAAAAATATGAAAAGACTTCATAGCTCTAACAACAACCCATAGTGGGATATCAACAACCTGTAAATACTCGGTCTGACCCGAGTATTACATTCAAAAGAAAATAATACACGGGTCAGTCTAATTCAAACTCAGTTAGTAGTGCACAGAGACAATAATAATTACATAATGAATAGACGACAGTCACAATAATTTTCGTCTATCCGATCCTTAAATAAAGAAATCGGATGACGATAAATAGAACATGTAACAGTGTTAAACAACAAATCAGCAAATTAAACCAAATCAGAATATTGAATTGAATAAACAAAACAGTTCAAACAATTGAAATATCAATTAAATTATTAATTCGAGTAGGACTGCAGTACACGCACGCGTGCACTGCCTCGCCACTACAGCATATGGGATATGCAAAAAGATCAATAAATCAAAACAAGATAAAATAACACAAAACCTTACTGTGTGGCTGCAGTTCACGCTTGCGTGCACTGCCTTGCCACTACAATGATAATGTATCCAAAAACTCAATTCCGTGTGGCTGCAGTTCACGCTTGCGTGCACTGCCTTGCCACTATAGTGATGCTGTACACAAACGCTCAAGGAACCAAAATCAATGAAGATTTAAATATCACCGCCACGGCCTCGGTGGTCAAAGTAGACAGACATGGACAATGTGCACGCAGTACACAATGAAAATTCACAAACGAACACAAGGTCAAACCCGAATTATCGGATTCAACTCAAGTGAATTCAAGAAAAACAAATCCGATTGCATCAATGCTACGCAGATCCCAAGGCAAGACTGTGTACAAAACTAAAAGGCAGTCACCACATAAATGCTACAGTTCAAAAGAAACAAACTCAAAATGGTCAAAGTCCAAAACCCAGTACACCACAGTGCACAAAACAAGTGACAGCAGTATAAAGATTCAACCAAGTGAATATGCAACATGTACACAATTGCATGTTCGTAACGATCTGCACATGGACAAAATGAATCAGAGGTGCAACAAGGAGCTACAAACATATGAACTAAACTTATGTTCAAGTTCAGTACGAATCAAACAATATATGCTTACACAAAAACATCTACATGTACGCACATATATGGTAAGACTCAAGCATGCAAGTGCAGACCACAAGGCAAAGCCTCGGTATCAGATCAAGTGGAGCCATGCACAAGTGAATGGCCAAAAACAAGACAGCTCGAATGTACTACACTTATGTAATAATGCCAATGGAGACCAGACAACACCTATATGCATTGACCAAACATTGAAACAAAAAGTAACATGAAGTTCAATGGTCAGTTCAGGTCAGACCAACAAAATGCAAACAATATATGCATTGATACACAACGACAATGAAATGAAGTCTGTGTGCCAAAAAGGTCAGAGGCAACGTAAATGCAGACTGCACATAAATGAAGACCACACGAGTTCAATGCCTCCCAATTACTCAAATACACAACAAGTGTATACATGTACATGAAAACAGCAGACACATTGAAATGAAACTACCTCAAATATGATACTGTGAATTATAGGATGAACAGGTATGAAGTGACAATACCCAAGGTAAAATGTAAAGTCAAAGTCGTAATATGGGAAACACAAGTTACAAAAATCACTTTCGTACAAAGCATCAAGCTAAACTGCACATGAATATGAAACCTGAGCTCATAGGCAAACAGTTCCAAATAGACATTTTCACAAAGCAGTTCTAAAACAAAGACTGTTTTTTTTCAAAAGTATCAACTCAAAGAAACACATATGGGTCTAGTTGAGAGACACACACACAAAGGGCTAGAGTATCAGGTTAGGAAAATAGTAGAAGTGCACAAGGGCATAGAAGATAGTACACAAATGACGCACAATCACAAATACACTCAGGCATGAACAAAGCAGGCATGCAAAACTTTTATGACGGCAATACAGTGCATAAGGAAGTATACAAAACAAAATAGCAACTCAGGGAGAAGACAAGTCCAGTACAACTAGAAGATATCATAGGCAAGGGCATACAGGGACGCAGTACAACAACATAGAGGAAGATAGATCAGGACAAAGAAATCAAGGCATTCAAGCAAAAAAATACAATTTCAATTACAACTGGAATTATCAAATTGTTACAAGTCTAGCAAAGTTCGACAAAGTCGAGTGCTGATATCAATGTTGTCACAAGAGAAATTCACAGAATTAAAAATACAATTTAATCAGAGAAATCAAAACCGTGAGCATCAATTAATCAAACATAGAAAATCACAACTTGAACAAATCAGAAATCAACCAGGAGTCGAATAGATGTGAGGGTCACTCACCTCGTTTTCCAGAGCACGACCTAACTAGAAGCGGCCGTGAACAACTCCAATCGACCGACAAAGCAACTCGATCGAACAACCCTGGTCGGCAGCCTCAATTTTGAAAAGCCCTAGTTTGATAGCGAGCTGCCATTTTTTTTTTCCTCTCGTATGTTAGGGTTTTCGAACGAAGAATAAATGAAAAGGGGGCGGGTCGAATTGAAGCATGAACGGAATGGCATTGAGAAATTGTGGGCCGAGATAATTTTTTTTTAAAGCCCTTAACATGCTGCAACAAATTTCTAAAAGAATTTTAACCTAATAGAATCCCAATAGAAATTAGCGAACGACTTAATCACCTAGTGACGATAATTAATTGCTACTAATTCCCGGGTTGTTACAACTACATTCATATTGTTCCGCTGCTTTGTCGTATGGTATGTGTACTCTGATATGTATTGTATAAATAAAATAAAAGGTTTTGTAAAGTAGCTTCATGAACTGTATATTTGATTATTATATTTTATCCTTCCGCTGTGAGATTCTGTTTAGTTTTTCTTTCTTTCTATGTTTTTCTTATATATCCCATAACAATCCGCCCTTACGTATGGTTTGAATTGGCACATGTGTCCGTTTAAATCGTGCGAAAAGGTGGGATGTTACATCAATCTTAATTCTCACAAATATAGAAGCCTACTTTGTTGGCTTTTAGTGTTAAGCATAGTTAATTACTTTTCAAACAAGTAATTAAGCAAAACTCAATTTAGCCACCAAGAAATTCATAACCCCTTTCTAAATCCTTTGTTCATCCTTTTAAAATACTTATAACAGGTTTTAAGACATTTTCTTGAAAAATTACTTTAAGATAACAAGTTTATAAAACACTTTGAAACTTAGAAAAACCATGTTTTCTATATATTTTATAAATAAACCATTTTTTCAAAAATCCATAACTAATTCTTATAAATACATAAAAATATAAAACCACTTCCAAAATACTCTAATAAGAGTTATCAAATGTAACAACCAGGTATTTTCAACCATTCGCATCCATTATAAGTGTATAGGTAGACACTCATGTCGGAATTGAATTGCTCAAAATACCGCGTTGTAAATAAAAATTTGGCAAATCTCAGAATATGCAGTAAATAAAAATCACAGATCACAGACACAGAGTAATAATAACGCAGCGGAAGTAAAAGAGATAGTAGTTCATGAAGCTACTATATAAATATATCAGAGTTACATAAGATACAATAGAAGAAATAAAGTACAACAGAAGTTTAAATATGATAACCAAGTACAAGCTGAATAGAACAACCGAACTGAAAAGATGAAACTTGACAAGTAGATAATCTCCAGCGATTCCAATCTCCAGAAAGTGGAAATCCAAATCTGTGAATAACTCAGGCTGACCCGAGCGTAAATAAAAATACAAACACTCGAGTCAGGACATACGTACTTATACAATGTAAACCAACTCAAGTGAACTGTAGCAAAGGTAAAAGTAACTTAGAAGATGCTTGGGACCGCCCATCCTCTAAGGATCTGTTAAACTATTTACTATGTAGCAATATACGCTATATACAGTAGTGTCTAATCAGTAAAGTATAATCATATAGAAAATAGCGTTAAGGGGATGGTGAACCTTAACGCGGTCGGATCTTTAAAACCAAAATCGTAGTGGGCTCGCTATAAGGAGATGACACGGCACGCGAGGCAATGCCAGGGTGGATACACCGTTTGCACTCCCGGACCAGTGGTGACGGCAAGCCAGCAGCTTCCGCCCACCTCGAACAATACCCCCGAATCAAAGTGGCACCACGTATCGAATCACAAAAGTAATAGAATGGTTTCCAATGGAGCATTCTTGATGAAAGGGTGCGACCCTTTGTGTAGCCCGGTATAGCTCCTGTTTTAGTCATTTATGCCAACTCACGGGAGTTGGGTCCACGTAGTATACCTCGAGAATGTTGCCACCATCCTACTTCATTCTGGAATCTCCACCGCGTACACAGTTGTTAAAGTGGTTTTGGGTATTGGCCGGCTATAAGACAATATCCGATCCTGGTCTCTTTAACAACCAATCGTTATTATAACCCGTAGTTATAACTTTAAAACAATATTTTATACTTCAAAATAAAATATCATTTCAACCCAAATCTTTATCAAAATAAAGATTAAATCATTTCCAAACTATTTCAATATATCATCATACCATATATTTCAATTCAAATATTTATAAAAATAAATATCAAGTCATTTCTAACCATTTCAATATATTAAATTATCATATCCTTTCAAAACTTCCTTTCAAATCATTTTTAATATATCAAAATATCATAACCTTTCAGAGCTTCATTTTCAAAATATCATATCTTTCAGAACTTCCTTTCAAATTATTTTAATATCAAAATGTCATATCTTTCAAAACTCCATTTTCAAATCATTTTAATATATCAAAATATCATATCTTTTCAAACCACATTTCAATCATTTAATATATCAGAATATCAAAACCACATTCATTTCAAATCATTATTCATTTTATTCAATTTAAAATACCATTCCAATTCACATTTCAAAACAGTTTATATTCAAAAAAAATCATTTTTAATCATTAAAATGAAGTTATTATGTTCAATAATTAAATTATTAAATTTCCAAAATTTTCAACTTTCAAAGTTCAATTACTCACTTAAGTTTATCAAAACACTGAAAATTCACTTTTCGTGGCATTTAGAAAACGCTACGGAAAGATACATTCAAAACAGTTCAATTTAACAAAAAACAACATTTTAAAATGTTGTAATAGGGTTTACTTAAATTTCAAATAAACTTTGTTCAATTAAAAAAATTATAGCACTTACAAAATCGCTATAGTAGTTTTTAATTCAATTTAGCTTTTTAGTTCATTATCATCAACTTCAGCATTTACAAATACTGTAATATCATTTACATTGTAATTAATAGCATTTCAAAAATGCAGTCAATTAACTTCAAATATTCAATATAATTTCTCAACCAATTATATTTTTATTTAAAACATTTTTAACTCATAAAATCATACATTTTCACATTTATAAACATCATTTAATTTTCCTCAAGTTCATGATTTTATAAAGTTAAATTTCCATTCAAAAATCAAGGTTTAATAATAATTCACTTATTAAATTGCAATGTTCAATTTTAAATTCATTGCATTAAATTTCAACTTAACACTTAAGTTCAAATTCTCAAATATAACTTAGTTTTATTTTTATTTGCTTAAAAAAGTTCACTTTTAAGTCAATTTCATAAATTTCCAATTTTAGTTATATTTCAAAATTTCATCTTAAAAATTCATTCGTTCACATTCAACTTTATCAAAAATCATTAATATGATATAAAATCTTAAATTAATTTAAATTCAAAATATCATAATTTTATCATATTTTCAAAGTTATTTAAATTCCATTAAAAATTAAGTCAAAATTTCCAAAATAACTTACATTCATATTTTCTAACTTCCCCATAATTTATTTAACTTATAGATTTCCAAAAAATAAATAATACTTTACAAAAAAAATTATTTTTATTAAATTTCAAATCAAAATATTATAAAAATTAAATTTCTTAAATATTTAAAAAAATTTTAGAAAAACATATTTTAACTACGGGCCTGTATATAATTTTCTACGCTAGGTAAAGTGATA
Organism: Allium cepa; assembly: GCA_030765085.1. NCBI lineage: Eukaryota > Viridiplantae > Streptophyta > Magnoliopsida > Asparagales > Amaryllidaceae > Allium > Allium cepa. Next base: position 928,062,482 of record CM060939.1, read on the forward strand.
CGGGTAATATATCATTTCAACCCGTAATTTACAAAGAAAATCCGGGTGTTATTGTAACGACCCAGAATTTTTATTAATTTAAATTTGAATATTTAATTAATTTTAAATATTAATAAGTGAATTTATAAGTCGAATAAATTTTTATTTGAATTATTGGATTTAATTGGATAATTAAATCGATAATTTAATATGTTAAATTATGGAAATAATTGAAAATTGAGTTAAATATGATTGAAAATAATTTGTAAAATTTTATTTTATCATGTTGGAGTTAGAATGATATTTTAGAACTTTTAAAATCGAATTAAAAGTTAATTTGTGAAAATTGAATATTTTAATATTTAATAATCGACTGTAAAATAGTCAATTTTTGAACAGTCTCAGAATTGAACGAAACCAGTTCCATTGGATCCGTAATAGTTAGTTATTACCGGATTTCAAATTTCGTGTCAATCGGAGCTATCGTTTGATCGTGGCAGCTCGAAACGCATCGATTTATTTTTAATTTAAATTTGGCGAGTCAAAATAGCCATTTTTCAAAAAGTCTCGGATTTCGACGAAACCAGTTTCATCGGATCCGTAATGTGATATTATTGTAAGGTTTCAAATTTCAAGTCATTTGGATTTATCGTTTGTCCTGTACAAATTAAAACGCCTAGAAATCGATTTAAATCGGTTTAATTCAAATTGAGCGTTTTCAGTCATAACTCGCACATACTTCCGAATTAGCTTCCGAAACCTGTTCCATTGTGTCCGGAACGTGGGATAAACCCTAGGTACGCTGGTTACGGCGTCTAAATCGGAGTTCGGAATTTCCGGGATGAATAGTGTCGCTCGTTCCTTATAAATAGCCCCTACCTCTTCATAAAATTAAAAAAAAAATAACAAACCCTAATCTAACAAACCCTAGCCGCCACCATTAGAACCTAAGGCCAGAAATGCTCCAACTTCATCCCTCTAGATCTTCCAATCCGTCGACATTCACGCGAAGTGCTCAACTACAAAGATGAAGAGCACAACACGAGCTAGAGATTCAACGGTGGAGATCGTGTTTGGAGTCGCGTAGAAGGAGAAAAAGGGGCCGAACCTGCAAATGTTCGCACGCATCTCGAGGGGTCATGTGCAGGCCGAGCTCCAAGTGGTTGGTGGTGGAGGTAGCTCTCGACGAGAGCTTCGATTTGCAAGTGGTTTGATGAATTTTCATCGAGTATTGAGCGAGCAAATTGAAACCCTAGTTCAAGCTAAGTGGGTTCATTGGTTCGGCCTTTGCCTGTAGCTTCTTGCGTGAGAGGAGAAGATGAAAGGGACGGCCTGATGAAGGGGGTGTGGGATCCAGTGGCTCAGATTTAATCTAGGTTTATAAATAGTTAAGTTTGTTGTATTTATATAAGTTAAATCGTGTACAATCTTGTAAAATTCATAACTTTTTCATACGAGGTCGAAAAAATGCAAACTCAGTTGCGTTGGAATCGTATGGACGAGCACTACGCGATGGATTTGGTTTGGAGTCGTTTGGAGTTAGTGAGAATTTCGGGTAAAATTAAACGCGCGTTTAATTTTATTCGAAATAAAAGCTAAAACGGAAATTAAAACCAAGGTGAGAACTTCTCACTCAATCGAATAGGTTTCGATTTTATTTTAAATAGTTAGATTTAAAATATTTGAATGCATGTTTGAATGATGACTGTAAATTATTGATTGTTAAAATAGACATTATACGCCGTTAGTAAGCGGATGTTATTTAATATAAACATATACCGCGAATATTTCATAAACAGTGAAATTGGTATTATATATAATATCAATATGTATATATTGGCATATGTATATATTGCAGTTGTTGATTTCCCGCATTTTTTGTTTAGCGGATGAGACCCTATTACGCCGTTATTAAGCGGATAATATTTATTAAGAACATATACCGCGATAATTTCGTACTGGAGCGAAATTGGTATTGTGCTAATGTTTTTGGATGCAGGGAAACAGGTTGGAGGGATCCAACTGGATTCCTCAACAGTTTTTATTTGATTTCAGATATTTTGATATTTGATGGATTATCATATCGATATATGATATCGTTGTAGTCGTGATTGACTATTTGGTGTGTAGCATCATTGGACCCAGATTTTGGGATTTTAAAATGATTTTAAAAGTGATTTTGAAAATATACTATATTTTTGGAATTGATCCATTTTAAATAAATGAACGTTATAATTCTTAAAGTTATAAAAATTATAATTTTTGAGAAATACGGTTAAAAGCTGATTTTTGAGAAATAGGAATTAATGACTTTATAAAATAGTTTAAACTGGATTTTTGAATTTATTATCAAAAGTTTAAATATAGGATTTATAAAATTTGATTATTTTATAAATCAAAATGGTGAAATTATAAAGGAAATTAAAGACGTTTAAAAGAATAATATAAATTGATTTATATTAAGAGATTTATAAACGGATATTTATAAATTGAAATATTGACTTATAAAACGAGTTTTTATAAGTGTTTGAATGAAGTGAAAATGAAATTCATAAATGAATGAAATTTATAGAATTATAAACTGTGAAGTTATAAATGAAATTTATAAATAGTAAGATTTATAAATTTGGTGAAATTATTTGAAGAATAGATTTGGTTAAATAAATGAATCTTATAAGTTATAAGCTTTATAATTTTGAAGTTTAAAGGAACGATTTTTGTAAAATAATCGTTTTATAAGTATTTAACTTATAATATGAACTTTTAATCTATAATTGAGTTATAAACTGGAATAGGTAAATAAAGAAATTTATAAAAAGGAAGTTTTTATAAATAAATAGAAATGGAATTTATAAACGTTGTTTTATAAATTCGCAAACGACTTATTTGTATAAGTTAATTGTTATAACCTATTAATGGAGTTATATTCACATTTTTGAATAGTGAATAATCCTTTAAAATAAATTGAATAAAAGGATGAAATTTGTTAACGAAGTATGTTCACGATTTTGAATAGTGAATAACATGTTAAAGGAAATGTTTTAGAATGTGATATTTTAAACAGAATTAAAACGATCTAACGATGTTTTAAATGTGTTGAGATTCGAAACCATAGATTTCAACATTTATTGTTGAAATAGACGTTTTCGAGAAATAAAAGGAAATGGTAGACTATAACACTGTTGTTATAGTAAATGATTTCCGAAAGGAAATGTTTTGGTTTAGTATTGGAATTTATATATCTATTTTAATTTCGAATCCCTATACTAGTGATTTTGGGTTGTCGTAACGATGTTTTACGCAACATTCGTTTTGGCCCAAGTAGATATGTTTAAGAAAGGATTTTCTTAATAGAATGAAATATATACTTAATTCGATTTAAGTATATTGAATATTTTCTAAGTGTTGAAAATAAAAAGATTTGTGAATTACTTATTTTTAATAAGTATGGAAATGTTTTCCAATATGAAGTGAATAATTAGAATTTATCTTTTTTGAAGATAAATTGAAATGGATAATTGGAATAGTATATGCATGAATATTTTGAAATATAAATTCATTATGGAATTTATATGTGAAAAGTGAAATTGGTTAAAAATAAATATTGATTTATTTTTGAAGTGTTGAAATAATATATCTTGTAAAGATATTTTGGAAAATAAATAATTTGGAAAATTATTTGGAATCTGGTGATGTGTGCATATCCAGTGATAGTTCAATAGCCGACTATCAATATTTCCCTTTGAATGGGTATTTGATGTGAATTGATTGAATTTGAATGCACACTTATTTTTGAATAAGCGCTCACTATTCGGGTTAACCGGGAAAGGACCATGGGGTCGTATAACCCATTCCGAATATGTGATACGTCGTTGTGAATAGCATTGAAGATCGGTGTTGAAGACCCGGTATTTGCGAAAGCGATAGGATGACCTATCGATTGTCTCTGCACTGAGTTGCAACGGTATAGAGACTCCCTAAGTGATGGGAAATCCGATCAGGATTGTGAATATCCGGATTGCAAGGACTTCTTTGTAAGTGCCTTCGGTTCTGTTCGAGCCCGGAACAGACTTGTATGGATTGTATGCCTGACATTACAAGTTGAGATATAAAGCCGATTTCTTTCAAATATATTTCTGTTGGTGGCGGAGAATTTATTCTTTGCTTAACACCCTTCTTTGAGACGTATGTGCTCAAAGGTTATATAGTTGAAGTTATCAGCGATATATTCCCAGTTTGGTAATGTGACATGCTGAGTGATGCTGAAATGATCATTGTGTTGATTGTTGTGATAGGATCATTTATTTGATCGTCTATCTTAGTGATCATTGTGTTGATCATTTGTTGACCCAAAGCATGGCTTTTGTATAAAGTATGTTTTTGTGGACGTGAATTCGTCGAGCCTCACATCCCGGAAATGGTCAAAACAGGAAAGAAGCAGCAAGGTTATGAGGGGTAGCGCCCTTTAGGATATGTGCATTTCCTTCTGGAAAAGGGTGGTATCATGGTATGGAGCCCAGATACTTACTCATGTTGAAAACACTTTGTTATGATTGTGTGAATTGATTAGAGAGCGCTCTCGGATAAAGGTCCCAAAGGACCGGGGGATGGCATATTCGGTCAGTTGTTACTCAGTTAGGAGTAACCCGGCCTTGTGTTGGTAGAGATCCGGTTTGGTTCTCGGGGATGTCCATCCAGAGGCATTCTCATGTGGCAATGGGAAGTTCCTTGGCCTGACCATTTGTTGGAAATCCAATTCCCAATACGAAACTTGTACGGTATTAGTTGTAGAACCTGCTATTCACTTATGGTGGTCACCACTGTTTGGATGGTAGCTATAGTAGGCATAGTTCGAAATGTCTATGTCGGCTAAGATTTATATCTTTATTTTCGAAATGATTTGTTATACATTATGCACTAGTAATAATATCAAATGTTATTTTAAATGCGTATCAAGCATCTTTGACTATCATAAGGAGAAATCTCCTCCGATTCTGCGTTTGCATGTGTGTGTGTGCGGGAGGCCTTATGGTAGTCTCATTTTTAAAAAGCATTGCGAATTGAATTTAAAAATATTCTTCTATTTTGATTTTAAAGATAAATAAACTGTTTTGAGTTCTCACACCAGTCTTGTTAAGCTATTGGGCTATGTGATGGGGGGTTCTCGCTTCGCGGTTTGGTGGCGAACGGGAGACTCTTACTCCCACACATCCTCTTTTAGGGGGTTGGTTAGGCGTAAGCTGTGACAGTCGAAAGGCTGGCCGTAAAAGCAAGTTTGGGATACCAGTGTAAGCCACGGTGGGGCTGGGATGGTTGAAAAGCCTACCGGTTGTGACCGCTGTCGACGGTTGAAAAGCCTAGATCGTTACATTTGGTATCAGAGCTGATGGTTAAGCGACAACCATGGTTCTGTTGGGTATTACTCATTAGACATAGAGTCAGCAGTACTCTAGAATGAGTTTGAGTATAATAATAGCTATGAGAGCGTATTTGTTAGTGAATATAAAATTTGTTTTATATTGTGATGATTGGTTTATTGAGTGGTATATGAACTTTCGTCAGCACAGCCTCGAAACTGAGCCGAAGGGGTTTCTAAACACTTGAATAGAACAATTCGGCACGATATTGATTTTAAGTTGGGTAAATGAAATAATTTTTCCTTAAGTATATTTTGTATGTAAAGAAATAATTTTTCAGAATTATTAAAGTGTATGTAAGTTGATTGTTAGGTTGTTTGAATAATCTAAATAAAGAATAATTGTATAAGCAAAAGAATTATAAGAATTGAGTTATAATTAAAGTGAATTACAATTGTGAAATAAACTTATATATACAAGAAGTAAAATTATATGAATATGAGTTGTAAATAAAAATGAATATAAGGTTAAATGAAATATAACTTAAGTGTTGTTGAATGGAATTGATTTTGGTATCGAAGTAAATAATCAAGTGGATTAAAAGAAATGTGAACTTAAGTTATGTGAATGAAATTCAACTTTAGAAATTGAATGGATTGAATATAATCAATTAAATGTAAATTTAAGTTGATATGGAGTAATGAATGTAAGTGTTGATTCATTTAAAATCTAATGTTATTGGAAGTTGAATACTTGAATGAAAGTCAATTTAATAAAACCAATTGGAAAGTAAAGATGTTAAACCAAAATGAATGTAAGTGAAGCGAAGAAATTTGGTTGTAATCAATATACTTTGGTTGTTATATGGATGTTGATTGATTGTATATAAGTTCATTAAGTGTTAATGAAATTGAAAGCTATGTAATTGAATTCAAATGGAAAGTAAATAAATTTGAATAGAATTAAATGTGAATTGGATTTAATTAGTGAATGTAAACTAATTGAATTGAGAATGAATGTTAGTAAATCCAATGTAAATAAATCAAATGTGATTTGATATTGAAAACCAATTCATTATATATGAATGAGAATATGAATGAATATTATTGGTTATGGATGATAGTTGGTTGATGGTTGTATATATTGCTTTTATTGCATTTGCTATGTGACATATATAGTTATTATGTTGCTATATGTTGTATATTGATACTATGGTTTATATGCATGGTTTTCATGTTGTTTGTTGAGTTTAGTAGGTGCGGATCGCGTTTGCTTCGCATTTGGAGTTCGCTTTTGCGCTATATTAGCCGTATATGCTTGCTAATAAAATATAAGGTACATATCTCGGATTAAATATCGTACTTTTACACTTTTTCCCTTCGGGATGCCTCATTACTTGATGAGATGTATATTTGTGATATATATACTGTCATTTTTTTTTTGGATCGAGCCGCGCAAAGGAGACTATGGCGAATTTTTCCGAAAATTTAAGGCGTTAGAAAATTTTGAGAAAATTGGAAAAAAGTTTGAAAACTTTAAACTTTGATTTTGAAATTGAAAGTTAAACAATAGTAATTGTTTTTGAAAAGATAACTAAGTATGATTTGAAAACTTAGTAAAGTATGGTAAGAAGTTTAATTATAAATTTTGTGAAAATTAATGGATTCTGTACTTTTCTTACTTGTAATTTCGAGGACGAAATTCTTTTAAGGGGGAAAGATTGTAACGACCCAGAATTTTTATTAATTTAAATTTGAATATTTAATTAATTTTAAATATTAATAAGTGAATTTATAAGTCGAATAAATTTTTATTTGAATTATTGGATTTAATTGAATAATTAAATCGATAATTTAATACGTTAAATTATGGAAATAATTGAAAATTGAGTTAAATATGATTGAAAATAATTTGTAAAATTTTATTTTATCATGTTGGAGTTAGAATGATATTTTAGAACTTTTAAAATCGAATTAAAAGTTAATTTGTGAAAATTGAATATTTTAATATTTAATAATCGACTGTAAAATAGTCAATTTTTGAACAGTCTCAGAATTGAACGAAACCAGTTCCATTGGATCCGTAATAGTTAGTTATTACCGGATTTCAAATTTCGTGTCAATCGGAGCTATCGTTTGATCGTGGCAGCTCGAAACGCATCGATTTATTTTTAATTTAAATTTGGCGAGTCAAAATAGCCATTTTTCAAAAAGTCTCGGATTTCGACGAAACCAGTTTCATCGGATCCGTAATGTGATATTATTGTAAGGTTTCAAATTTCAAGTCATTTGGATTTACCGTTTGTCCTGTACAAATTAAAACGCCTAGAAATCGATTTAAATCGGTTTAATTCAAATTGAGCGTTTTCAGTCATAACTCGCACATACTTCCGAATTAGCTTCCGAAACCTGTTCCATTGTGTCCGGAACGTGGGATAAACCCTAGGTACGCTGGTTACGGCGTCTAAATCGGAGTTCGGAATTTCCGGGATGAATAGTGTCGCTCGTTCCTTATAAATAGCCCCTACCTCTTCATAAAATTAAAAAAAAAATAACAAACCCTAATCTAACAAACCCTAGCCGCCACCATTAGAACCTAAGGCCAGAAATGCTCCAACTTCATCCCTCTAGATCTTCCAATCCGTCGACATTCACGCGAAGTGCTCAACTACAAAGATGAAGAGCACAACACGAGCTAGAGATTCAACGGTGGAGATCGTGTTTGGAGTCGCGTAGAAGGAGAAAAAGGGGCCGAACCTGCAGATGTTCGCACGCATCTCGAGGGGTCATGTGCAGGCCGAGCTCCAAGTGGTTGGTGGTGGAGGTAGCTCTCGACGAGAGCTTCGATTTGCAAGTGGTTTGATGAATTTTCATCGAGTATTGAGCGAGCAAATTGAAACCCTAGTTCAAGCTAAGTGGGTTCATTGGTTCGGCCTTTGCCTGTAGCTTCTTGCGTGAGAGGAGAAGATGAAAGGGACGGCCTGATGAAGGGGGTGTGGGATCCAGTGGCTCAGATTTAATCTAGGTTTATAAATAGTTAAGTTTGTTGTATTTATATAAGTTAAATCGTGTACAATCTTGTAAAATTCATAACTTTTTCATACGAGGTCGAAAAAATGCAAACTCAGTTGCATTGGAATCGTATGGACGAGCACTACGCGATGGAGTTGGTTTGGAGTCGTTTGGAGTTAGTGAGAATTTCGGGTAAAATTAAACGCGCGTTTAATTTTATTCGAAATAAAAGCTAAAACGGAAATTAAAACCAAGGTGAGAACTTCTCACTCAATCGAATAGGTTTCGATTTTATTTTAAATAGTTAGATTTAAAATATTTGAATGCATGTTTGAATGATGACTGTAAATTATAGATTGTTAAAATAGACATTATACGCCATTAGTAAGCGGATGTTATTTAATATAAACATATACCGCGAATATTTCATAAACAGTGAAATTGGTATTATATATAATATCAATATATATATATTGGCATATGTATATATTGCAGTTGTTGATTTCCCGCATTTTTTGTTTAGCGGATGAGACCCTATTACGCCGTTATTAAGCGGATAATATTTATTAAGAACATATACCGCGATAATTTCGTACTGGAGCGAAATTGGTATTGTGCTAATGTTTTTGGATGCAGGGAAACAGGTTGGAGGGATCCAACTGGATTCCTCAACAGTTTTTATTTGATTTCAGATATTTTGATATTTGATGGATTATCATATCGATATATGATATCGTTGTAGTCGTGATTGACTATTTGGTGTGTAGCATCATTGGACCCAGATTTTGGGATTTTAAAATGATTTTAAAAGTGATTTTGAAAATATACTATATTTTTGGAATTGATCCATTTTAAATAAATGAACGTTATAATTCTTAAAGTTATAAAAATTATAATTTTTGAGAAATACGGTTAAAAGCTGATTTTTGAGAAATAGGAATTAATGACTTTATAAAATAGTTTAAACTGGATTTTTGAATTTATTATCAAAAGTTTAAATATAGGATTTATAAAATTTGATTATTTTATAAATCAAAATGGTGAAATTATAAAGGAAATTAAAGACGTTTAAAAGAATAATATAAATTGATTTATATTAAGAGATTTATAAACGGATATTTATAAATTGAAATATTGACTTATAAAACGAGTTTTTATAAGTGTTTGAATGAAGTGAAAATGAAATTCATAAATGAATGAAATTTATAGAATTATAAACTGTGAAGTTATAAATGAAATTTATAAATAGTAAGATTTATAAATTTGGTGAAATTATTTGAAGAATAGATTTGGTTAAATAAATGAATCTTATAAGTTATAAGATTTATAATTTTGAAGTTTAAAGGAACGATTTTTGTAAAATAATCGTTTTATAAGTATTTAACTTATAATATGAACTTTTAATCTATAATTGAGTTATAAACTGGAATAGGTAAATAAAGAAATTTATAAAAAGGAAGTTTTTATAAATAAATAGAAATGGAATTTATAAACGTTGTTTTATAAATTCGCAAACGACTTATTTTGATAAGTTAATTGTTATAACCTATTAATGGAGTTATATTCACATTTTTGAATAGTGAATAATCCTTTAAAATAAATTGAATAAAAGGATGAAATTTGTTAACGAAGTATGTTCACGATTTTGAATAGTGAATAACATGTTAAAGGAAATGTTTTAGAATGTGATATTTTAAACAGAATTAAAACGATCTAACGATGTTTTAAATGTGTTGAGATTCGAAACCATAGATTTCAACATTTATTGTTGAAATAGACGTTTTCGAGAAATAAAAGGAAATGGTAGACTATAACACTGTTGTTATAGTAAATGATTTCCGAAAGGAAATGTTTTGGTTTAGTATTGGAATTTATATATCTATTTTAATTTCGAATCCCTATACTAGTGATTTTGGGTTGTCGTAACGATGTTTTACGCAACATTCGTTTTGGCCCAAGTAGATATGTTTAAGAAAGGATTTTCTTAATAGAATGAAATATATACTTAATTCGATTTAAGTATATTGAATATTTTCTAAGTGTTGAAAATAAAAAGATTTGTGAATTACTTATTTTTAATAAGTATGGAAATGTTTTCCAATATGAAGTGAATAATTAGAATTTATCTTTTTTGAAGATAAATTGAAATGGATAATTGGAATAGTATATGCATGAATATTTTGAAATATAAATTCATTATGGAATTTATATGTGAAAAGTGAAATTGGTTAAAAATAAATATTGATTTATTTTTGAAGTGTTGAAATAATATATCTTGTAAAGATATTTTGGAAAATAAATAATTTGGAAAATTATTTGGAATCTGGTGATGTGTGCATATCCAGTGATAGTTCAATAGCCGACTATCAATATTTCCCTTTGAATGGGTATTTGATGTGAATTGATTGAATTTGAATGCACACTTATTTTTGAATAAGCGCTCACTATTCGGGTTAACCGGGAAAGGACCATGGGGTCGTATAACCCATTCCGAATATGTGATACGTCGTTGTGAATAGCATTGAAGATCGGTGTTGAAGACCCGGTATTTGCGAAAGCGATAGGATGACCTATCGATTGTCTCTGCACTGAGTTGCAACGGTATAGAGACTCCCTAAGTGATGGGAAATCCGATCAGGATTGTGAATATCCGGATTGCAAGGACTTCTTTGTAAGTGCCTTCGGTTCTGTTCGAGCCCGGAACAGACTTGTATGGATTGTATGCCTGACATTACAAGTTGAGATATAAAGCCGATTTCTTTCAAATATATTTCTGTTGGTGGCGGAGAATTTATTCTTTGCTTAACACCCTTCTTTGAGACGTATGTGCTCAAAGGTTATATAGTTGAAGTTATCAGCGATATATTCCCAGTTTGGTAATGTGACATGCTGAGTGATGCTGAAATGATCATTGTGTTGATTGTTGTGATAGGATCATTTATTTGATCGTCTATCTTAGTGATCATTGTGTTGATCATTTGTTGACCCAAAGCATGGCTTTTGTATAAAGTATGTTTTTGTGGACGTGAATTCGTCGAGCCTCACATCCCGGAAATGGTCAAAACAGGAAAGAAGCAGCAAGGTTATGAGGGGTAGCGCCCTTTAGGATATGTGCATTTCCTTCTGGAAAAGGGTGGTATCATGGTATGGAGCCCAGATACTTACTCATGTTGAAAACACTTTGTTATGATTGTGTGAATTGATTAGAGAGCGCTCTCGGATAAAGGTCCCAAAGGACCGGGGGATGGCATATTCGGTCAGTTGTTACTCGGTTAGGAGTAACCCGGCCTTGTGTTGGTAGAGATCCGGTTTGGTTCTCGGGGATGTCCATCCAGAGGCATTCTCATGTGGCAATGGGAAGTTCCTTGGCCTGACCATTTGTTGGAAATCCAATTCCCAATACGAAACTTGTACGGTATTAGTTGTAGAACCTGCTATTCACTTATGGTGGTCACCACTGTTTGGATGGTAGCTATAGTAGGCATAGTTCGAAATGTCTATGTCGGCTAAGATTTATATCTTTATTTTCGAAATGATTTGTTATACATTATGCACTAGTAATAATATCAAATGTTATTTTAAATGCGTATCAAGCATCTTTGACTATCATAAGGAGAAATCTCCTCCGATTCTGCGTTTGCATGTGTGTGTGTGCGGGAGGCCTTATGGTAGTCTCATTTTTAAAAAGCATTGCGAATTGAATTTAAAAATATTCTTCTATTTTGATTTTAAAGATAAATAAACTGTTTTGAGTTCTCACACCAGTCACATGACTGACTCGGAGTTTATTGTTTTCCTTCCTAAACTCTGGGTGCCCACCAATTTCCACACGGGCAGTTAAGAGTTAGGTTTATCAGGATATTCTGGATATTCTGGAGTTGCTGGAGGCAAGCTGGATGGCATGGTGTATTACTAGTTTATATAGTATTTCTTTTTCCGCTGCATTGTTATGTTGTTGTATGTTGTTGTACACTCTGATGATGTGATGTAATGAAATGTATAAAATGTAATAACTGATATAGTTCTTTGTTTAAAGATTATTCATTTGTTATTATATGTTGTTCCGCTGCGAATTGTGAGATTCTGATGTTGTTCTTTCTGTTCTTTTTGTGTCTTCTGTCCCGTTCTGTTCTATTTTCAAATTCTCTTTTTCTGTTTTCTAAAAATTGTCTATCTTCTTTTCCCTCCATTTTCTATCTCTTCTCTATCTTCTCTCTTTTTCTTTTCTTAAATTCTTTTTAAAAACCCATAACATCTCGGTTTTTCGGCAACGAAAATCCGTACCGTTACAGTTATCATTTCAAACCCGCAATCCCAAGTCAAAATGAATAATTTAAAAACCATTCAGGCCTATCATTTCAGCCCATAACGATTTTTTCTTATTCTAAAGTCCGTTCGGGTATGTATCATTTCAACCCATAGTGATTTCTAACCTACAGGGAACTTGCAATGTGATAGACAGATCAAAAATGAACAGTTTAACAATATACAATAGTAACAGGTGATGTGACATGTAACAGGTGATATGACATAAAATTTAACATGTTAACATCATATATATATATAAAATCACATGGCAGTTATAACATCATAAATATTTCTACACATTCAGTTGTTGTTGTTTCACAACTGCATAAGTATAAATGTCGTGTGAGCTTTACTCACCTCTAATTGCTGAAGATGTCAAAACCAAAGGCACGACAGAAAACAAAGCACGATGACACAATTACGGACTTGAGTGGAGAGCGAATATAAGCTACAACTCTTGTGTACAACCCAAAACAAACAATCAAAACAACACAATTCAATACGACTTTAAAATGCAATAACTTTGAAATAAAAGAGAAAAGAATTGCCAAACTTTTTGCCTTGCTTCCTCAAACCTTTGTCACGGCCTAGGGTATAGTTTGGTTCAGCTTTGGTTAAGTTTTGGCTCAGGTCTAGGCTAGCATGGGTCGGGTTCATGTCATGAGCAAGGTGGAGTTTCATACATGAAGAGATGAAGGGTCTTAGGCAAACAAATGTAGTTTTGGTTGGCTAGAGGGCTCGGCCATGGAAGTGTGCTCGGCCTGTGGGTGCACCATGACTGGACAGAGGTTGGAGGGGTGTGTGGTGATCAGGTCATGTGACAACCCGCCTTTCTCAACCCCAGAAAGACGTTTCATCATTAAGAAAGAAAGGGATAGAAATAGAAAAGAATAGAAATAAAGAACAACATACATCAGAATCTCATAGCGGAATGGAACAAAATATAATACATCACATAACTATTACATAGTTATACATACATCAGAGTCATACAATATCATATAACAGGACTGTCATATACATATATGTCATACATACATCCAAAATACAGCATAGACTAACTACACAGCGGAAACACACACACACACACACACACACACACACACACACACACATATATATATATATACATACATACGTCTGGTCTTCTCCCCAAAATAGCTTCTCTAGGAATCAACACTTCCAAATACCTATCACTTGGCTACTCATAAAAATTTGAGTACCCAAGAGTTTATGAAAACACAAAATATAAACTCCGGGTCAGACATGGGTCTGGTATGAGTAAACAGGTTAAAATTGCTTAACTTTGAAAATCATTTGAAAATAAAGGTATCACGTAAGACTTCCCACAAATAAATACGGGTAAGTTTTTACCTTACGCTAACCAAAACATTTTATAGGAAATTCTGTGATATTATAATAGTGTCTAGGGTTTTCAAGTAAATAGAAAATAGCCGAAATTGTTACATCTATTAAATTCCAGCTACTAGCCACGAAAGTGGGTAATACAAATCAAAACCGTAGGGTCTCGTAGGGAAAATGAATTTCCAACAATGGCAGGGCTACTGGGGTACCGCCCGTCACAGTACGAGGACTAGATCACCGTACCGAGGATCACTCCCGACCCCCTACAACACAAGGCCGGAACCATTCCTTACTGAACAGTCCCGAACAAGATAACCCCGCAGTTGTGGCCAACAACTGCTCACAAAGCCGAAATAAAAAGAGACATCTAGACAGGGGAATATCTTGTCCTGCTTGGGCATGACCCACCTAACCTTGCTGCATCTCCCCTGTTTTAGCCATTCCCGGTTGATGAGGCTTGAGGCTACGACTACCTTTATTGCACATATCATAGAATGCTCATCGTCCGCCTGACGATGTGTTGAAAGCATTCAATCCATACAAGTTCGTTCCGGGTTCGAACGAAACCGAAGGCATTATCTCGTTACACTCATTTTGGAATCACCCTCAGAGTTAACGACAATAACCCTTGCATTCTGAAACACCATCTCGATTCACCATTTGATAAGTCACGACCTATCGTTTAATTTGGATCGATGTGGTTTTCGGAGAATCAAGATTGATTCTTCCGATCCCGGTCTCATCGGATCCAAACGCCATTTTAAAGGCCAAGTTGTCTTTTTAACTTAACAGTTCAATTTAATATCAAGAATTAACATAACAAATATAACAGATAGATCATACACAGTTATCACAGATATCCATAATATATCATAACATATCACAGAATAACCATCGTACAGGTATCAAAGTAAATCAAACATAATTATCAATGCATACCAAACAGTTTGGTTACCTTTACTCAATTGATTGCTTAAGAATAAACTATTTTATTTTATTTAATTAATTACTGATTAATTATCTTATTAATGAATAATTAATTAATTAGTTATCATTAATCATCAATTTATTAATTTATTAATTACTAATTTTTATTCATTAACTGATACTTAATTACTCAGTTAATTAGTTGATTCTTACTTATTAATTATTAACTTACTTAATATAAATTGATTACTTATTTAGTTCTCACGAATTACTTTAATTAATCAATTATTATTAATTTAATTAATCATATAATCTTTAATTAAACACTTAAGTTAAACACCATTTATTAATCCCTTAATTAAATTTCTTAAGTTGAATAGATTAATCACAAGATTAATTTCTAACCACAACTAAATTTAAAGTTAGTAATTTAATTATAAGTAGAAAATGATTTACATCCTAATTTACTTAATACTAATTAATTACCTTTTTCAAACCTCACTTTTAGATAAACAATAAATCAATTATTTACCAAAAGTTAACTAATATTATTTACTGTTTAAACTTTGTTTAAAAAAAATAAAACTAAAGGGGATTAGGCAAATATATTCTGGAAGTGGACCCGAGGTAACTCCCTTTCCACTCGAGCAAAACTTCGAGCTCTTCCCTTCTTAACCTCGCGTCTCTCTCTCAACCCCCCTCTTCTTCTTCCCAGTTTATACCTTCTTCTTAATTTTTTTTTAAGTTAAAGTAAAACTTAAAACCTGCAGTTGCCTCACACGCTCACGCACGATCCTAACTCGAGTCAACTGACCATTTTACTCGAGTACCCACTCGAGCATCATACTTACGAAGTCACTCACGTCTCACGGACACACTTCCGCCACCGTGCACGTGCACGGTGATGCGCTTGGCCTACGTCGCCTCGCGACAGCCCCCACACATCATAAATTATCCACTGGAGTGAAATCGAAGCCCAAAATTTCCAATTACAAGTCGAAACAAAATTTGACCTGAAGCTCAAACATACGACAACAACACCTATGGTCGAATCATTCGTGCGGCCACCATACATCACCAGAGGCGATGAAAATTCACCAGAACGTCTCTCACATCTCCCCCTAACTCCTCCAAAAATCACGCTTCACTCGGTTTCATGATGATGCCGCAATCAATATTTTACAGAGCATTGAAAAATATGAGCTTAAACCCTATTCTAGATTCAAACCCAAAATACTTGCATTCGAAAAATAATTTGACATTTTTCTCGAATCAAAAGGTTTACAAACTTGCTTCCTGTAAATTTACAGAAATTAAAATTAGCTCAATCTCCTAAAATTGAAAAAACCCATTTTTGATTCATTTTAAAACTGCTCCGTTGATCTTTGCTTAAAAATCATAATTATGTTTATGAAAACTAAATATGCTATTGGATTTACAAATTTAAACAGTTGAATTTTAACATTTGATTCATCTTTACTGTAAACTGAAGATACAGTGCTTAAGCTACATTTCCACCTTCAAAAATTCTTCCAGGCCCTAATTTGGATTAAACAAGTTTGTTTAACTTAAATTCTTAAGTTTAAATATTTATATGAAGAAATATGTAATGTCTTCTCTACTTCACTTTGTTCAAGACTTGAAATACTGATCAAGAACAATCATGTTAGTTTCCAGTGCAAACAAAACATACACAGAATAGTATGTTTAAACTATATCAACACATA
This sequence comes from Allium cepa, assembly GCA_030765085.1. Lineage (NCBI taxonomy): Eukaryota > Viridiplantae > Streptophyta > Magnoliopsida > Asparagales > Amaryllidaceae > Allium > Allium cepa. The sequence continues at coordinate 928,079,156 of CM060939.1, forward strand.
TCATTAATAAGCAAATATACAAGCTAAAGTTGAAATTAGTTTGTTTACTCACTCAAAAGCAATTTGAACAGAAGATATGTTGAAGAAAACACTGCAGGTGAAGCTTTCCTGAAACCCTTCTTTGTTTCTTTTTTTCCTTTGTTTGTTTTTCAGTTTTTCTTTTAGTTTAAGTTTTGTTCGGTGTAAATAAATAAACTGAAAGTTTATAGGTTGATGTATATAGATGCTTGAACAGTACAGGTTGTAACTGGACAGTTCCATTTGTTTGTCATTTTCTTTTTATTGGTTAGTAAAATTCTGCAGTATGAAATGATATAGGTGATTTCGGCTACATGTACTTGTTAAACAAGATGTTAGGCTAATAAATGTTTATGCTTTTAATTATGATAGCAAGTAATTAATTGTTTACTGACAGTTGCAATTTTGTACAAAGGTATTTACTGATACTTACTCTGTTGTACAAGATATTTATCACTTCGGCCAACATGCTTTGTAAGATACAGGTTTTGTTATTATTATATTTAAAGTAAAACTTGTTTTATATTGAAGTGAACCTTATTTTCTTATGCATAAATGTTTTCCAGCAGCTTTAAGTTTATTACTGGTTTACATTTATTTTTAGTTTATAAAATTTTTCTTTGGACAAACACTTAGTTGCTGTGTATATGTGTACATAGACACTACATAAGGACAACTTTTATTATTCATTACTTCTTATATTTGTTCATTTATACTTAGCATCATTTCTTGTTTTGCGAACATATATATATATATATATATATATATATATATATATATATATGTCTTGTCTTATTTTCTTTGACAAGTAGTTGTATTTTATTTGTTAATTAAAATTTTAAACATTTGATCTACAACATACTTGTATTTATACATTTCAAATTATAATTCATATTTGTATATTTATATTTTTAGCTACATCTTAGTTTTATAATTGTGTTTCATACTAGTTTTTGTATGTTTATACCTATATTGCTTTGCACTTCCATATTTATGTTTAATATTTCCATGTTTGCTTATTTTAAAACTTATCATTTTAAAAACTAAAATTGTATTCATATAAATTATCAAATAATTAAATGTTAAATCTTTGATTTGACTTTATTGAATAAGACAAATCTTGTTTAATGGTTTTGAAGCATTTAATTTTAAATTTTTCAAATCAAACTTTCTTTTACAAACATACATAACTGTTAAATATCCAAGATCTCATTAATTTAAACATTGACAAGCTTATATTTGATTTAAATTAGATTAAATATTTATTAAATATGCTATCAAAAATTCCGGGTTGTTATAGGTCAGAGGTGGTGGTTGCTGCTATGGTGGTGGTTAGGGTGGTGGTTGAAGGGGATGAGGCCAAAATGGTCAACAAACATTGCTTTTGGCATGTAGGTTGCAATTTTATAGGGTTTGACCACCATGGATGGCTCGGCCTTGGTCATGGCTGGAAGCATAGGTGGTGGTGATGGCAGGGAAGAGGTGTAGGAGTTTGTGGCTACGGCTATGGAGGAGAAGCCTAGCAGAAAGCATGAGAAAACAAGGCATAATTCATAGAAAAATAAGAAGAAAAATAAGAAAAAGAAAGGGAAGCCATTAGCAAAACTTGCAAGATGGAGGCCATGAATTTTTTAGGGTTTGAGAAAGAGAAAATTTCATGAAAAATAAGAAAGGGAAGTCGGCTGGAGATAGAGTAAGGAGTGGCTAAAATAACAGATGTATTGATGACAAAAGAAAATGTAAAAGAAACGTGAAACGACATTACGTTTCTTAGCCTTTAAACCTTTCAAATTTCATATATATAATTTGTAATTTTATAAATAAATATAAACTGAGAAATAAAGATAACAAATCAGAAATAAGAATAAATATCTAAAATAAATAGTTAAATTTTAATTTAATAAAATTTTAATTAAGAAAATGGCTTAAAATTGCAAACTAGGCTTTAAAATTGAAAACAACTCAAATAATCTTTGGAAAAATATATTCAAATTTAAATACATGAAAAATGAATATTAATAAAGCAAAACACAGCAAATAAAAGTGAATGTATAAAATAAATTACTAAATTTTAATTATATATAATTAAATTAAGGAAATAGCAAAGAAAACGGAAACTAGGTTAGAAAATTTGAAAATAAATGCAATGGACTTTGGAAAAAATTTATATACTTGAAAAATATTTATAAATAAAGATAATAACAAAAAAAATACATCCAAAAAATAAATAAAAAATTATTTAAATATAGCTTAGATGAAGAAAATAGCAGAAAAATAGAAACAACCTTTAAAAATAGGAAATAAATACAGTAAATTTCGGAAAAATTCTATTATCATTTTAAAAATAATTAAAAGTCAAAATATAAATAATATAACATAAATATACAAGTTATAATAAGATATATCAAATAAAAATGTCATTTATATAATTTAAAATAAAGACTATTGCTGAATAACCCAATATACACACAATATTGAAAACAGTATAACTTTTGCAATTTAAATCCGTTTTCAACGAAACGAAAAGCAGTGTTCTTAAAATTTTATGTACTTTCACAATAAAAGATAAAATTTAAATTTTCAAAAATTTAAAAATTTAAATTAAAAGTCAAAGTTTTATTATTTTGACCAAAATTCACTTTTTGGAAAATATTCTTTTTAGTCATGCTTTGGAATGGTAATTCATATCAAAACTAAAGTTTATCATTCAAAATAAATAAAATAAGTTTTTAAATCAAAAATTCAATTAGAATAATTAAAATATACAAAAAAATAAATCACAAAATACAGGGTTGTTACATCAAACACAGGTAAACCAAATACTTCATTTAAAAGTACTTTCAAAACCTTAAAGTCCAAAAGCAAAGGCTAAAAGAGACAGTTTTGCAAAAGAGTAAATTTGACCACTTTTTGATATGTTACTCATCTTTTCAACAAACAAACTTTTAAAACAATAAGCGTACACAATATACATCACAAGCATGGGGCGAAACCCCTAAGAATCTCTCTACAAAGTTCTATAGAAATTGCCGGACACATGACAATTCCTAAGTGCATCATTGCTACTATCAATATAAGAGCACTTTCAAATCCTAACCAAAGTCCGACTATAACCTATGCGCATTGTTTCAAGGCTGTGCTACAAGCCATACAAGTCCATTCAAGTTCATTCTAGTCCATACATATGGATTACATATGCCATTTGCTTTCAAAGTAAGAATCAACACCAATATTGCAGCATATGTCAATATCAATTCAAACAACGTATAAGCAATCAATCACAAGCACATATACACAATATTTTCATTCAAGGTGGTGATGAAGCTCACCCTTAACCAAAAAACATGCAATTCCAAGCAACCAAGCCCTTTTTATACCTTGTAAACACAAGCAATTCAAGTGATACTGTGCTGCAGAAGAAAAAAAAATACCCGGATTTCCGACGGCTTACGGCGTCCTATTGGCCAATATTTTCGACGGCGTGCGACAGCTTCCGACGGCTATTTGGTCAAAAATTGCGATGGCCAGCGACGGCTTAATGAAAATTTTCTATGCCCTATGGTCGTCTCTGCCATCGGAAAGGACATCGAAAGTGCCGTCGAAACATCCGTTGCTAGCCGTCACAATTCCTTTCTCGAAGCCGTCGGATGTGGCCGAAATGCGTGGTCCATATTCTGACGGTATTTCCGACAGCGCGCGACGGCTGTGAGCAGTCGGAAATTGCACTTTTTCTTGTAGTGTATATTTCAAAAGAAGTTAGAATATTAAAAGTGTATTTTGAATTTAAATTATATTGAAAATTCAAGTTTATTTGAAAAATCGCAAAAGTATGTTTAAAGTATTTTGGGATGAATTTTTTTTTAATATTTGATTTTTTTTTGAATACAAAAATGAATTAAAGGTTTAAAATATTTTTAAAATATGAAAAAGGTAAATAAAATTCAAGTTTATTCTTTTAGAAATTCACAAATATATATATATATATATATATATATATATATCAAGTAAACTGAGATGAAATATTTTTTTTTTAAAGTTCAAATTTTAATTATCTATATTATTTTGAATTTAAACTAGGATTAAAAAAATAAATCCTTATTAAATAAATCCAAATTTACTTTAATTGGGATAATTATGGATTTGTGTAATTATATGCTTATTTGGATGATATTATACATGTTCATTAGTTTAAATCCCATCATTTAAGCTATTTCCTTTATTTTTAGCCTAATTATTCATATTCAAGTCATGTTTCAATTCTTTATTATTATAAATAATGTTGTTATCTGTAAGTTAAACCCATCACACAAACATGACAAATCAAATGGGTTCTATGATGGCTTTAAAAGGTAGTTTCGGGAATGAATGTCGCTTGGGATTGTAACGACCCGCCCTTCAGACCGCCCCTAGTCGGTAATTAAACCAACTTGAAACGTTCAAAATGACGGATTGTTATTCAGTTTATAGAGTCTAAACAGAACCAGCCACAGAATCACAGGATAATAATAATATTTCACATAATGAATTTTTCTTACATATATCAGAGTTTGTACAATGCATTAATTTATACAGCGGAATATTTCTTTAAGTACAAAAATAAATCGCCGAAAAGCTAAAGTGAAGCGTTATCCCCCTCTCTCTCTAACTTCGCTGCCCGAAAATCTTCAAGCTGTAAAATACTGGGTCTGACGCGAGTATTACATTCAAAAGAAAATAATACACGGGTCAGTCTAATTCAAACTCAGTTATTAGTGCATAGAGGCAATACTAATCAGTTGACAATTAGACGACAGTCAAATATAAATTCACCTATCTGATCCTTTAACAAGAAATCAGATAACGGTAAATATAACACTTAACAGTGCTAAACTATAATCAGTAGATTCAAATTATCAACGAAGATAGATAGGAGGATTATTAATGAAGAAAATTTAGAAAACAACAGAATTGCCAAAACGTCAGTTAACTACATAATCATCAAAATGCGATTCAAAATATATTGAATTGGCAACATAAAACAATTTCACCAATAGAAAAACATCAATTAAAACATCAGATTTGGTAGGGCTGCAGTACACACACTCGTGTATGGCCTCGCCACATTTAAAATGTTAACTCTGTGTGGCTGTAGTTCACGCTTGCGTGCACTGCCTTGCCACTACTGTAATGAAATATGCAAAAGATCATAAATCAAAACAAAATAGTATATCAATAAAAAAATACCGTGTGGCTGCAGTTCACGCTTGCGTGCACTATCTCGCCACAACAACATGTGAAATCATCACAACAGAGAATAATATCAGAAATCAAAGTTGCAGAGGTCAAGTCAGTGCTATCGTGACTCAACGCAACTGCAAATAAAACTAAGTATAACGGGCTAGAATATTAAGTGCAAATCCACTATCAGAAATGTAGACTGCGATTAAAGGCCCAAATCAACTTCAACCAAATGCAAAAGGTTAAGTCAGTGACTCAACGCAGCTGCAACACCAAAACCCATGCAACATGGCAAGGTCGAAATGCAATTGTTTTGCATATACTCGAGGAAACTCAAGAAAATAAGTACCCAAACAACTTATTACTGCACACTTCAATAAGTGTAAAATTTTCATACAAATGAAACTGCGGCCACTACTTTGAATTCAGAGAAAATTGCAACAAGAATGCAGCCACCACCTGAATACAAGGGCACAGCAAATACAAACTGCAACTACAACATGTTGCTATTATACTTGAAAACCAACTAGCAGTAGACAGTGCCAAAAGAACAACCACCCAAATGTGCAGGTATCAAAATCAAGAACAAGGTGCAATGCCGCGGCAAAAAAATATATATATTGCTTTTCCAAAACAAACACTATACAGTGCAAACCATCAATTAAAAGTCAAAGGTGATAATACTACAGGCACCAGGTCAGAGAGACCACAGAGACAAGCTCAAAATGAAGAGTAATGTCGAATGCAAAGTTGAAACAATTTGCTACGGGTTATTGAAGAATATCAAATATCATCAAGTAAACAAGACTCAAGACAGTACAAATCCAATAATATATGCATACACACATACAAATATATGTATGGCTATATATGCAGACTTGAACAAACAGGTGATAGATCAAGGCCACCATTTAAAACAAATTTGACGCAGCTAAAATGATTCAAGTTCAAATATACAAGTATAGCTAGTAAAATCAAAATGGACAGCACCTACTACACAAATGCAAGAAGGTCAAGCCACTTGACTCAACACAGCTGCAAAGCAAAAATGCTATCAAGACTTCAAGTCCAAAGCAACAGAGAATTCAAAGAAACAGGAATAAGCAAGCACAAAGGCTCGCATGACTCAATACACCGAAGACCAAATTATATTATGACAAAAATGTAACCGATCAGAGGTGACAATATTGAACATCAGACCCAGCAGCATGAAGGTGAGGGAAACTAACAGTGCTAGGCTACTAAAGATGAATGCAAAGAAATATATGTATCATGTGAAAACAAATGATGCAGCTAAGGCCAGAGAAGAAGTTGTGCAAACTATAATTCCTGAAAACATGAGTTTGTGGTGTAGCGTGATGAGTCATTCACGACTCAGTGAAAGCATGAGTCGTTGCCGAGCTAAGGAAGGAGGGCCACGAGTCAACAAGCCAAGGGGGAAGGTAGGCCGAGCTAACAAAGCATGGTCACGACCTAACAACGGAGTTTTGAGTCGTATCCGACCTAAGAAAACACAGGAAGAAGCATTCCGACCTAACAAGCTCCGACCTAATGATATTGAACGAGATAACTTCGCCGAGTCCGATCTAAGCAAGCTGAACTGTCTTCTATTTTAGGTCGTAGGGGATTGGGTCGTGTTGTATTTTAGGTCGTTACCGACCTATGGGTTGTGTTGGGTGTTAAGTCGTGTACATATGTTGTGTGTTGTATTGCTTAACTCGGTCATGAATGGGAAGTGTTAGGTCGCGTACGACCTATGATGAGTCGGTCGTGTTGAGTCAGGTGAGTTGGTCGTACTTGTTAAGTCGGCCAGGGGTTGAGTCGTGTTTGTTAAGTCGGTCACGACTTAAGTTGGGTCGTAGGTCGGCAACGACTTAGGGACTGGGTCGAAAACTCTATAAATAGGGGCGTGTGTTGTACATTTGAAGGTGGTTTGATTTGAAAATAAAATTTCTTGTTGATTGCTTTGTGCTTTCTTCTCCAATTGGTAGTTGAGTGTAATCTCCTATCTCCACTTACGTCATTCGAGTGCGCTCGAATCCACGTTTGTTGAAGCCGATTCACGGAATCTAGTGCGCTAGATCAACGTGCGAAGAATCGTTGATCTTTGAACACGGTATAGTGCGCTATCAACGTGTTTGAGATAGCTAGAGTTCGGTATCTTTGGATCAACGAACTTGAGCATTTTGGTATCTTCAACTCACCGATTGCTACATTTTATCGATTGAAGTTTTGTTTGATTAATCCGCTGCGTCATTTATTGGTATCAGAGCCATACTTAGCCAATCATAGCTAAGTTGATTCTTGGAGCCAAGTTTTTGAAGTTTTTGAAGTTGAAGTTGTTCATTGTGTTCATATTGAAGTTGCATCAAGTTTGGAGTGTTTGATCTATTCCATTTTGGATCGAAGTGTTGGACATTGTTTGAATTTGGTCTTGGGTTTTGCGCGCCAAGGTTTGAAGTGTTGGACCGAGTTACTTTGAGTCGTACAAAGCAAACCGAGACAAGGGAAGCCGTACACTGTTGAGCCGTGCCTTGTTGTTTGTGAAAGCTTTGAATTTTGTGTTTGAATTGTTGAAGTTTGAGAAGTTTTTCAATTATGCCACCAAGGAGAGCTAATCGTCATCAAAACGTTGAAGCTTTGTATCGTAGAGAAGAAGCTGAACTTATGGAACAACGTATTAATGATAAATTTGATGAAGGCATTGGAAAATTGGAGAGATTGATGAATCATTTGAATCAAAGGAGGAGATCACCAAACTCGAACGATGGAGGAAACCGAGTTTCGCCATCGGTTACGGAAGCGAGGAGGGTATCGCCACATTCTTGTAGAGATAGAAGAGAAACATCAATCTCATCACGAAGAGATCATCATGACTATGCACATGAAGAGAGGAGAAGTCAACGTGAATTTGACAATGAAGCATATAGAGATGAAGAGAGACATAGTCAAAGAAGCATGCATGAACGAAGGGATGATAATGGTCGAGATCGATGTAGGCGTACTTTTGATTTTGTTGAAGAAGGTGATAGAGCTAGTATTCATTATCGAGATCGAGATCAAGTTCGAAATTCTTATCGGGATGTTGAAGATGATCGACGATGGGAATCGGGTATGAAAATGGAGATTCCGGAGTTTAAAGGCGGGATGGTTGCTGAAGAGTTCTTAGATTGGTTGTCTAATGTAGAGGAAATCTTTGATTTCAAGGAGGTCCCGGAGAATCGAAGGGTGAAGTTGGTTGCTACTAGGTTGAGGGGGAGAGCTTTGGCGTGGTGGCAACAAACTAAACTTACCAGGGAGAGAATGGGAAAGTCAAAGATAGAATCGTGGGATAAGATGAAGAAGTTGATGAGATCTACTTTCTTACCTTACAACTATCAATCACTTATGTACCAGAGGTTGCAGAATCTGAGGCAAGGGACAAAGTCTGTTAGTGATTATGCTGATGAATTTTACCAACTCATTGCCAGAAACGATATTATGGAGACAGAAGAACAGCTGACTGCTAGATTCATTGGGGGATTGAGAATGCAGATCTAGGATATGGTTAATATATTTGATCCTAGATCAGTTGCAGAAGCACATCAGAAAGCGTTGGCTTGGGAGAAACAAGGAAGGCGTGGAGGAGGTGTGTTTACTAATTCCAATAATCAAGCAAGGGGTGTTGGTGGAAGTTCTAATGTTCCTAAACCTGTTTCAAAGCCAGTGGTGAAGGAGGCTGAGAAGGCGAAGGTTAGCAGTGGGTTCAAGTGTTATAATTGTCAGGAGTTGGGTCACAAAAGCAATGAATGTCCGAAGCCGAAGAAGAGAACCATGGTTGCAGAAGTTGAGGAGGATGATGGTGAGGAGGCAGAATGTTCAAATATACCTTATGTTGAGGAGGAAGAAGAATTGTTTGGAGATGAAGGTTGTAATCTTATGATGAGGAGGTCATGTCTTACACCAAAGCAAGAGGAGGATTGTAGTTGGTTGAGGAGTAACATATTTCAGTCGACATGCACTATTCTGGGAAAAGTTTGCAAGTTCGTTATTGATGCTGGGAGTTGTGACAACATTATTTCTACAGAAGCAGTGAGAAAATTGAACTTGAAGACTGAAAAGCATCCTAAACCGTACAAGCTAGCATGGTTAAGGAAGGGTGGTGAAGTGAAGGTGTGTCGAAGAGCTTGTGTTAATTTTTCTATTGGGAAGAAGTACAAAGATGAAATTTGGTGTGATGTAGTGGACATGGATGTTTGTCACTTGTTGTTGGGCAGACCGTGGCAGTTTGATAGAGCAGTACAACATGATGGTCGTGCCAACAGTTACAGTTTCATGTTCGAGGGTACTAAAATCACTTTGGTTCCTAAGAAGCAACAGTAGAAGGAGAGCAAGCTAGAAGAGATTGAGGAATTGAAAACTCTGTTGACTTTGAAGGAGTTTGTCAAGGAAGTTGAGGAAGAGACTGAAGTATTTTTGTTGATTGGGAGAGAGAGTAGTGAAGAAGTTGAAATACCAGAAGAAGCAAAGCAAATTTTGAAAGAATTTGAAGATGTCTTTCCAGAGGAGTTGCCTAAGGAGTTACCGCCACTTAGAGACATTCAACATCAAATTGATCTTGTTCCGGGAGCAGCTTTACCACATCGGCCACATTACCGAATGAGTCCGAAGGAACATGAGGAGTTACGAAGACAAGTGGAAGAGTTGTTGGAACAGGGACGTGTTCAGGAAAGCTTGAGTCCTTGTGCAGTGCCAGCATTGTTGGTGCCAAAGAAGGATGGAACATGGAGAATGTGCACAGATAGTAGAGCTTTGAATAAGATCACTGTTCGTTACAGATTTCCTATGCCGAGGTTGGATGATTTGTTAGATCAATTGAGTGGGGCAACTATATTTTCGAAGATTGATTTGAAGAGTGGTTATCATCAGATTCGAATCAGACCTGGAGACGAATGGAAGACAGCTTTCAAGACGAGAGAAGGGTTATACGAATGGTTGGTTATGCCATTTGGTTTGTCGAATGCACCTAGTACATTCATGCGGGTGATGAATCAAATCTTTAGACCATTCATTGGGAAGTTCGTCGTGGTTTATTTCGATGATATTTTGATATACAGCAGGAGTACGGAGGAGCATGTTCTACATTTGAGGGAAGTGTTGATTATTCTTCGTGAAGAACAATTTTATGCTGCAACGAAGAAATGTGTGTTTATGACGCATACTGTTTTATTTCTTGGGTATGTTGTTTCAGGAGGAGGAATTCAAGTTGATCAAAGTAAAGTTGAAGCTATTAGAAATTGGCCACAGCCGAGAACTATCACTGAAGTTAGAAGTTTTCATGGATTGGCATCATTCTACCGAAGGTTCATTCCACACTTCAGTAGCGTGATGACTCCAGTTACTGATTGCATGAAAGGGAAACAGTTTGTATGGTCAGAAGAAGCGGGGGTTGCCTTTGAGAAGATCAAGGAATTGTTGACGTCTGCACCAATTCTTGTTCTACCTAATTTTCAGTTATTGTTTGAATTGCATACTGATGCTTCGAAGGTTGGGATTGGAGGAGTGTTGAGTCAGCAGGGGAGACCTATTGCATATTTCAGTGAGAAATTGTCAGGGGCAAAGATGAGATACAGTACATATGACGTTGAATTTTATGCTGTTGTACAAGCTGTTAAGCATTGGAGGCATTATCTATTTCAGAAGGAATTTGTTCTTTACACTGATCATGAAGCATTGAAGCATTTACAGGGGCAGGACAAGATTTCAGCAAGACATGCATCATGGATTGCTTATTTACAGCAGTTTACTTTTGTCGTTAAGCACAAATCAGGGGTGACGAATCGGGTAGCTGATGCTTTGAGTAGGAGGAGTCATTTATTAACGACAATGAAGGTTGAAGTGGCAGGGTTTGAAATGTTGCCAGAACTGTTTGGGAAGGATCCTTACTTTGCAAAGTTTGTTGAGAAAGTTAAGGATGGGAGTACCGATGAATTTATGTTGGTTGATGGATTTCTGTTTAAGGGGAATCGTTTATGTATACCAGACTGTAGCTCGAGATTGAAAATTGTCAAGGAATTACACGAGGAAGGGCATGTGGGCCGTGATCGTACTTTACAGTTAATTTCACAGTCTTACTTTTGGCCGTCGATGAGAAAAGAGGTTGAAAGATTCGTGGAGAGATGTCATATTTGTCAGGTGTCAAAGGGAACAGCAACGAATGCAGGGTTGTATATGCCATTACCAGTACCATCTAAGCCATGGGTTGATATTAGCATGGATTTCGTTTTGGGTTTGCCTAGAACTCAAAGGGGAAATGATTCGATATTTGTTGTGGTGGACAGGTTTTCGAAGATGGCACATTTTATTGCCTGCAAGAAAACAGCGGATGCAGTTCGAGTGGCACAATTATTCTTTAAGGAGGTATATCGATTGCATGGTTTACCAAAATCTATTGTTTCTGATCGAGATACTCGTTTTCTGAGTCACTTTTGTTTGAGTTTGTGGAAGATGGTGGGAACGAAATTGAAATTTAGTAGTGCGTATCATCCACAAACTGATGGACAGACGGAAGTTGTTAACAGGTCATTGGGAAATTTGTTACGTTGTCTTGTACAAGATAATTTGAGAAGTTGGGACATGAAGCTATGCCAGGCAGAATTTGCTCATAATCATGCAGTGAATCGTAGCACAGGATTCAGTCCATTTCAGATTGTTTATTCAATTTTACCCAGGGGACCGTTAGATTTAACGGTGGTACCACAAGCAAAGGGGACGGTTAAACGAGCTGTTGATTTTATTGAAGGATTGACGGAGTGTCATAAGATCGTTCGGGAACGATTGGAAAAGTCGAATGAGAAGTATAAGCAAGCTGCTGATTTGAAGAGACGAAGTGTTGAATTTAATGAAGGTGATTTGGTTTATGCAGTACTGACTAAAGACCGTTTTCCGGTTGGAACATACAATAAATTGAAAGCGCGGAAAATTGGTCCAGTTGAAGTTTTGAAGAAAATTAATGAGAATGCTTATCGATTAAAGTTACCAGATGATGTTTATACTTCTGATGTTTTTAACGTCAAACATTTAATTCCATATCATGGAGGTGAGATTGTTGTCGAAGAAGTTGCAAATTCGAGGACGAATTTTTCTCAACCAGGGGAGGATGATGCAGCTAAGGCCAGAGAAGAAGTTGTGCAAACTATAATTCCTGAAAACATGAGTTTGTGGTGTAGCGTGATGAGTCATTCACGACTCAGTGAAGGCATGAGTCGTTGCCGAGCTAAGGAAGGAGGGCCACGAGTCAACAAGCCAAGGGGGAAGGTAGGCCGAGCTAACAAAGCATGGTCACGACCTAACAACGGAGTTTTGAGTCGTATCCGACCTAAGAAAACACAGGAAGAAGCATTCCGACCTAACAGCCTCCGACCTAATGATATTGAACAAGATAACTTCGCCGAGTCCGATCTAAGCAAGCTGAACTGTCTTCTATTTTAGGTCGTAGGGGATTGGGTCGTGTTGTATTTTAGGTCGTTACCGACCTATGGGTTGTGTTGGGTGTTAAGTCGTGTACATATGTTGTGTGTTGTATTGCTTAACTCGGTCATGAATGGGAAGTGTTAGGTCGCGTACGACCTATGATGAGTCGGTCGTGTTGAGTCAGGTGAGTTGGTCGTACTTGTTAAGTCGGCCAGGGGTTGAGTCGTGTACATTGGGCTGTATTGTAAAGGGGTTGAGTCGTGTTTGTTAAGTCGGTCACGACTTAAGTTGGGTCGTAGGTCGGCAACGACTTAGGGACTGGGTCGAAAACTCTATAAATAGGGGCGTGTGTTGTACATTTGAAGGTGGTTTGATTTGAAAATAAAATTTCTTGTTGATTGCTTTGTGCTTTCTTCTCCAATTGGTAGTTGAGTGTAATCTCCTATCTCCACTTACGTCATTCGAGTGCGCTCGAATCCACGTTTGTTGAAGCCGATTCACGGAATCTAGTGCGCTAGATCAACGTGCGAAGAATCGTAGATCTTTGAACACGGTATAGTGCGCTATCAACGTGTTTGAGATAGCTAGAGTTCGGTATCTTTGGATCAACGAACTTGAGCATTTTGGTATCTTCAACTCACCGATTGCTACATTTTATCGATTGAAGTTTTGTTTGATTAATCCGCTGCGTCAACAAACATGCCAGAGTCACAGTAGTGACCATTATCAAAAATCAAGGCCACATTCGATCTGAACACAGCAAGGCACAGACTGAACAAGCCAAGTTCCAAAACTCATCAATAAAACCAAAGACAACAGCCAAGCATTTTGGAAAAAATCAAGGTGGTCGATGCCAACTAGAAATCAACAGTAAACGACATCACAAAAACGACGTCATAAGCCGAGGTCAACATAAATTCACGAAATTTCAGAAGTCATAAATCATAGAAAAAAAACAGTTCAATATCAATTTAATGGTGATGGCCGAGACAAAGCAACATGAAAGCAAAACTCGAAATTGCAGAAACATCATACGAAGATGAACTAGATGTGAGTAAACAAAATTACTCACCTTAGAACGAAGAGCCCGAGTTTGATTTGAAGCTGTGGCCAACAAAAACGAGCGCGATCGAAGAAAATTGAAGCCCCAAATTCCAAAATCACCAGAGAGAAGTCGAAGCTCCAATTCGCCAGAGAATCGAAACAACGTTGAAGCCCTAATTGTTGAACGTCGCCATTTTTTTTCGTTCGTTTATTTTTTTGGTATGATTTGAAGAGGAATGGAGAAAATAAAAAGGGAAAGGGGTCGTGTTTTTGCAGAGGAGATCGTGATTTTTGGGCGTGGGTTTAGGCACGATTTAAGGCGTAATTTTTGGCTAAATTAAAGGGGTGCTGATATTTTTCTTTCGGTTGAAGGGTTTTGAAATTGTGTAGGGTTATTGAATATAAAAGAGAAGGGAGGGACGTGATTTTAGGCATGGGTTACGGCTGAAACAAAGGCGTGATAATTGGGATGCTGATAAAAGTAAGGCAGTTGTACTAATTTTATTTATTTTTTTATTTTTATTTTTAAATTCAATTTGTTTTGTATATATTTTCTTTAGTAAATTTCATAGATATAAAAACGTTTTAAAGTTCAACTATCAAACATCAATTTATATCAACATGTTTTTCAATTAGATTTTATACTTATATTTTGTATTGATAAAATTTATTCCATTTTATTTGAGTTAAAGAAAAATGTTATTAAAACTAACCATCCTTTATAAATTTAAATAAATAAAAATCCATAAATCCAAATTATTTTTCTAAGTCATTAGTTCGAATTTTAAATACAAATTTCATATTCAATTTCAAACTCCAAAGTCAAATTCAAATTTTTATTCAACTTTCAATAGATTAAATTCTAAAATTTAATCGCCAATTCATAGTTATGTTGGGAATTCAAACTAAACCATCATTCAGATATTTAAAATTAATTAAATATATCCAATTTAAATTGTTCAAAATTCAGGGTTGTTACAATCTTCCCTCCTTAAAAGAATTTCGTCCCGAAATTATAAGTTAGGAAAAAAAACGATTGTTAAAATCTCACCGATATTTATACCCTACACAATTTTACCAAATTCGAATCTTATTAAAATAAATAAATATAGGATTTATTCCATTTATTTTATTTCCTTAGCTTTGTTCATTATTTTCTAAAATCAAGACGTAAAAGTCTTTTACCAAAATTTTCGACTTACAAAACGCAGATTTAAACTTGAAACTCTTCATGCTAAAGATTTGCATATCATATATTTTTTCAAAGCTGTGGGCTTTCAAGATATTTTAAAGATCTTCTTCCTTAATTCAATTAGGTTGGAATTATGTAATTCTAATTTCAGACTATTGATTTGCTATCTAAAGTTTTGAAAATACTTGCTAACTCGAAGTTTAACAAGTCCATCGTTGTTCTCACAGACATTAGGCATACGCTGGCCAGGCGCAGGACTAAAAATCTCTAAGTACTAAATATACTTGCTTCAACTCCCAGTGAAAATACTTTTAAAAATTCTTTTAAAAATGGATATGGAAAGCACGTTCCCCCATGGATCACATTTTACCCGGCGGTTACGCTACTATCCCAGTAGAATCGCTTGTAGCCTGTAGATTTCACATCTCTTGAATTTCGCCGTGGTTGTTGCCATAGATCGCGGTTCACACGGCGGTTTCGCTACTATCCCAGTAGAAACGCTTGTGACCGTAGGCATCTCGCCCCTCAAATTACGCTTTGGCCTCTAGATCGCAGTTTACGCGGCGGTTGCGCCACTATCCTAGTGGAATCGCTTGTAACTGTTGGCATCACGCCCCACGAATTACGCCAGCATACATCATCAATTCACATGATCCCAACACGATGATCCATCGTGGGGGATTCCAGTCCCAATGGACATTCCACTAATGGAAATTCTACGTAGCTACGATTATCAAATGGACACTCACACCGAGTTCCAATCACCTTCACAAATTTTAAATGGAAGGTACATTTCCATATCCTCAGTTTTAGAAAACATATGTCATATACATATAGTACTTCATTTCACATTTCGTACATATCATACCTATGTAAACGTACATAGGATTTTCATAATAATGACTTTCCAAATTGATGGTTTTTCGAATTATTATATTCACATATATAAGTCTCGAAAACCCAATTCACATTCATAACAAATAGAGGATTCCAAAATTTTCCATCTCATTTAAAATTTTCCTCTAAATCGATTTGAAAATTTTAAGGTTATCTCAAACCCAATTCACATTCATAATCCAATTCATTATGGACTTCACATTCGATTTGGATTTCACGTTACATCGTCAATTCTCAACACATAATTGATGTCTATCGATATATAACCTCTGAGCTCGTACTTTTCAGAGAAGGGTGTTAAGCTAAAAGAATAAATTCTCCGCCACCACAGATATATATTTAATAGAGATCAATTGCTATGTCATCAATTCACCATGTTAGACATACAATCCCAATCGACTATCCAAAATTCAAAGCTCAACTTATATTTGTTTTTGGTGTCGAAGTTAAACTCAATTTAACTCATAATTCAATCTTCTTCTTTTTTCCTTTGAAAAAATTCAAGTTGAACTAATTGTTCAAATTTCCCATAAACATCTTTACAAGATATATATAATTTTGCACACTTAAACATTTGAAACAAATTTCAAATATTCATTTTTTTCAATTTATCTTTAAAAGATAAAATTTCAAACTTTTCATTTCATATTGGAAAACATTTCCATACTTATTTAATAATAAGTAATTCACAAATCCATTTATTTTCAACACTTGGAAAATATTCAATATACTTAAATAACAATCAAGTATATATTCCATTCTTTAAGGAAAGCGTTCTTTTAAATACATTTATTTGAGTCAAAACGAATGTTACGTAAAACATTGTTACGACGACCCAAAATCACTAGTATAGGGATTCGAATTTAAGATAGATATATAAATCCCAATACTATATAAAACATTTCCTTTCGGAAACCATTTACTATAACAACAGTGTTATAGTCCACCATTTCCTTATTTCTCGAAAACGTTTATTTCAACCATTGAATGTTGAAATCTATGTATTCGATAGTTAATACATTTCTAAAACATCTTTTAAAACCATTAACTTCATTTCATAATATCACTTCCCTAAAACATATCCGTTTTATAGTATATTTAACTTAAAGGATAATTCGCTGTCCAAAATCACGAATATATCTCTTTTAATAACTTCTATGTTTCATTTATCAAATTCAATTGGTTTCGAATTTATAAACTATCTTTACAAATTCCATTTCTATTTATAAAACTTCGATTTATAAATCTCCTTTATTAATTCAATTCAATTTATATAACTCAATTATATATCAAAAGTTCATTTATAAGTTAAGTACTTATAATCCATTTATTTACTAAATCATTCTTCAAAACATTTGAAATCAATTTTCAAAAGAATTCAGAAATCAAATTCCCAAGTTATAGTTCAATGATCCTTTTGGCTATACTAAATTGACATATCATTTTATTTCACAATTATTATTTTGGAGATATTCAAAATATTTGATTTAAACCAATTCATTAATTCACTTCACTTTACATTTTATTTTTCATAAATCTCAGCAATTCAATAATGGGTTTTTTCTCAAATGATTGGGACTCAAATGTAAGGAGACCTCACCGAAAAGAAACTATCGTAAACCTAAAATTAAAGAGGGGAATTTCCGAAAAGATTTGAATTTTCAAAATACCTTTTATTTTTCAAAGAAAACAATCTTATACTTCTTTAAATTTGAAAAACGTTTTCTTTAAAATGATTCTAGTAACTATTCAAATTAAACATCATAAACTGAGCTTTGTGTAAACCAAAGCTCTGATACCACTTTTTTGTAACGACCCGCCCTTCTGACCGCCCTTAGTCGGTAATTAAACCAACTTGAAACGTTCAAAATGACGGATTGTTATTCAGTTTATAGAGTTTAAACAGAATCAGCCACAGAATCACAGAATAATCATAATATTTCACATAATGAATTTTTCTTACATATATCAGAGTTTGTACAATGCATTAATTTATACAGTGGAATATTTCTTTAAGTACAAAAATAAATCCCCAAAAAGCTAAAGTGAAGCGTTATCCCCCTCTCTCTAACTTCGCTGCCCGAAACTCTTCAAGCTGTAAAATACTGGGTCTGACCCGAGTATTACATTCAAAAGAAAATAATACATGGGTCAGTCTAATTCAAACTCAGTTATTAGTGCATAGAGGCAATAATAATCAATTGACAATTAGACGACAGTCAAATATAAATTCACCTATCCGATCCTTTAACAAGAAATCGGATAACGGTAAATATAACACTTAACAGTGCTAAACTATAATCAGTAGATTCAAATTATCAACGAAGATAGATAGGAGGATTATTAATGAAGAAAATTTAGAAAACAACAGAATTGCCAAAACGGCAATTAACTACAAAATCATCAAAATGCGATTCAAAATATATTGAATTTGCAACATAAAACAATTTCACCAATAGAAAAACATCAATTAAAACATCAGATTTGGTAGGGCTGCAGTACACACACTCGTGTATGGCCTCGCCACATTTAAAATGTTAACTCTGTGTGGCTACAGTTCACGCTTGCATGCACTGCCTTGCCACTACTGTAATGAAATATGCAAAAGATCATAAATCAAAACAAAATAGTATATCAATAAAAAAATACCGTGTGGCTGCAGTTCACGCTTGCGTGCACTACCTCGCCACAACAACATGTGAAATCATCACAACAGAGAATACTATCAGAAATCAAAGTTGCAGAGGTCAAGCCAGTGCTATCGTGACTCAACGTAACTGCAAATAAAACTAAGTATAACGGGCTAGAAAGCTAAGTGCAAATCCACTATCAGAAATGTAGACTGCGATTAAACAGGCCCAAATCAACTTCAACCAAATGCAAAAGGTCAAGTTAGTGACTCAACGCAGCTGCAACACCAAAACCCATGCAACATGGCAAGGTCGAAATGCAATTGTTTTGCATATACTCAAGGAAACTCAAGAAAATAAGTTCCCAAACAACTTATTACTGCACACTTCAATAAGTGTAAAATTTTCATACAAATGAAACTGCGGCCACTACTTTGAATTCAGAGCAAACAGCAACAAGAATGCAGCCACCACCTGAATACAAGGGCACAGCAAATACAAACTGCAACAACAACATGTTGCTATTATACTTGAAAAAAAACTAGCAGTAGACAGTGCCAAAAGAACAACCACCAAATGTGCAGGTATCAAAATCAAGAACAAGGTGCAGTGCCGCGGTAAAAAAATATATATATTGCTTTTCCAAAACAAACACTATACAGTGCAAACCATCAATGCAAAGTCAAAGGTGATAATACTACAGGCACCAGGTCAGAGAGACCACAGAGACAAGCTCAAAATGAAGAGCAATGTCGAATGCAAAGTTGAAATAATTTGCTACGAGTTATTGAAGAATATTAAATATCGTCAAGTAAACAAAACTCAAGACAGTACAAATCAAATAATATATGCATACACACATACAAATATATGTATGGCTATATATGCAGACTTGAACAAACAGGTGACAGATCAAGGCCACCATTTAAAACAAATTTGACGCAGCTAAAATGATTCAAGTTCAAATATACAAGTATAGCTAGTAAAATCAAAATGGACAGCAGCTACTACACAAATGCAAGAAGGTCAAGCCACTTGACTCAACACAGTTGCAAAGCAAAAATGCTATCAAGATTTCAAGTCCAAAGCAACAGAGAATTCAAAGAAACAGGAATAAGCAAGCACAGAGGCTCACATGACCCAATACACCGAAGACCAAATTATATAATGGCAAAAATGTAACCGATCAGAGGTGACAATATTGAACATCAGACCCAGCAGCATGAAGGTGAGGGCAACTAACAGCGCTAGGCTACTAGAGATGAATGCATAGAAATATATGTATCATGTGAAAACAAACATGCCAGAGTCACAATAGCGACCATTATCAAAAATCAAGGCCACATTCGATCTGAACACAGCAAGGCACAGACCGAACAAGCCAAGTTCCAAAACTCATCAATAAAACCAAAGACAACAGCCAAGCATTTTGGAAAAAATCAAGGTGGTCGATGCCAACTAGAAATCAACAGTAAACGACATCACAAAAATGACGTCATAAGCCGAGGTCAACATAAATTCACGAAATTTCAGAAGTCATAAATCATAGAAAAAAAAACAATTCAATATCAATTAAATGGTGATGGCCGAGACAAAGCAACATGAAAGCAAAACTCGAAATTGCAGAAACATCATATGAAGATGAACTAAATGTGAGTAAACGAAATTACTCACCTTAGAACGAAGATCCCGAGTTTGTTTCGAAGCTGTGGCCAACAAAAACGAGCGCGATCGAAGAAAATTGAAGCCCCAAATTCCAAAATCGCCAGAGAGAAGTCGAAGCTCCAATTCGCCAGAGAATCGAAACAACGCTGAATCCCTAATTGTTGAACGTCGCCATTTTTTTTCGTTCGTTTATTTTTTTGTATGATTTGAAGAGGAATGGCGAAAATAAAAAGGGAAAGGGGTCGTGTTTTTGCAGAGGAGATCATGATTTTTGGGCGTTGGTTTAGGCACGATTTAAGGCGTAATTTTTAGCTAAATTAAAGGGGTGCTGATATTTTTCTTTCGGTTGAAGGGTTTTGAAATTGTTTAGGGTTATTGAATATAAAAGAGAAGGGAGGGACGTGATTTTAGGCGTGGGTTACGGCTGAAACAAAGGCGTGATAATTGGGATGCTGATAAAAGTAAGGCAGTTGTACTAATTATATTTATTTTTTTTATTTTTATTTTTAAATTCAATTTGTTTTGTATATATTTTCTTTAGTAAATTCCATAGATATAAAAACATTTTAAAGTTCAACTATCAAACATCAATTTATATTAACATGTTTTTCAATTAGATTTTTATACTTATATTTTGTATTGATAAAATTTATTCCATTTTATTCGAGTTAAAGAAAAATGTTATTAAAACTAACCATCCTTTATTAATTTAAATAAATAAAAATCCTTAAATCCAAATTATTTTTCTAAGTCATTAGTTCGAATTTTAAATACAAATTCATATTCAATTTCAAACTCCAAAGTCAAATTCAAATTTTTATTTAACTTTCAATAGATTAAATTCTAAAATTTAATCGCCAATTCATAGTTATATTGGGAATTCAAACTAAACCATCATTCAAATATTTAAAATTAATTACATATTTCCAATTTAAATTGTTCAAAATTCAGGGTTGTTACAGATAACCAAATGATTTTAAAAGTAATAGTTTAATATTTCTTGGGTTTGGCATAGGATATTGACTACTAAATTGCTACTACCCATCCTAGCAGATCGAGAGTCACAACCCAAATCGTGACGACCTTGTCCCTCGCCATTTTGTCCAAACGAATTGTTGCCAGAACATTTAAAGCTATCAAGAATAAAAAAACATTATTGGAAATGTAGTGCAAACGAAGAGAGCAGCGCCACCGATGGAGATGTGATGTTGTAAATTACAGTACCAATAAGATCTATAATGGCTCTAGATAGTTGAAGGGTACAAAACTACGGATCAGCGTGCAATCCTTCTGGGATTCACACGACGAGAAGATGATTTGAGCTTTCTTATAAGTATAAGGAGAAATGTTGTTAAACTCGAAAAGGACTGTTTTCGAATATTGATTTGAATTTATACAACATAAGGTAACTCATAAGTAAAATGATAGGATATGATATCCCAGCCGATTAGAGTTGCGATTATGTATGTTATTAAATTGAATAGTTCGGTGTCGTGAGTTTATAACCAATTTGTGGAAATAGGGATTTAGGAATTTGTTTGGTGTATGTAACCCTGTATGTAACTTATATGCCCCATAGAACCCAAAACGACACATTCATTTTGATTCTATTGTGCAATTATACTCACAGCCAGATGTCTAGCCTAACTCTTGTTTTTGTTTTATGACCACTCATACGGTAAGACTAAGGTTGTTCTATAGGTTTGATAAGACTATCTATGCTTTGTGGGCTATGGTATGGAATTGGAGCAGATGACGACGGCGAGTAATTACTTTGTTTATAATTATATTAAAATTCCATTGTATTGGCCGATGTGATGTACTCATGTGATGAATTGTGTATATATTTATAAGATAATGTATCAGATATTCAGATATGGTATAAAATTCATCATTTTTATTCACTTCGATTATATTAGTTGGGAAAATTTAATTTGTGTCTCTAATATTGCATTATTCAATTCTATAACTAATTAATACCATAGATATTTATTTTGATGATGACAACCATATAAATATAAGTATTGATATTTTTTCAAGTTGTATAAAATATTTTGAAGGATATTATACAGGTTTATACAAGTCCAGAATATTCGAGTTTGAAGACTGATCGGTAAAAAACTAGAGATCAAGATTCAGAGATGATCAAGATATTTAAAGGAGTTTAGAGACAAAGACACGAAGAGTTCAAGACTATAGTTTATAGTCTATAGACAATAGATTAATTCGTTAACGTTCTTGAATATGAACTTTCTTTTCTTTGAATACTCTCATATCAAATTATTCATTTTATTATCTAAAGATTTATTTTATTTTCAAAATATATTTTTACAAATATTTTATAAGAGGTTTATATATTAAAGTATTTAGAAATTATGCTTAAATGATTTTGGAAAAGTTTTGCAACGCGTTTAAAGTGTTTCTGTTTTTCAAAACATACATAAGTATGTCGACATAGGTTACATAGGTATGTCAACATATGTATTGTGAAGATGTATCTTTTTAATTTTGAATAATTGTGATTTTTAGTTACATCTCTTCATGAATAGACACGTCCCTTCATACGTTATGTAAATGAGATTGAAAACGAATTTTATTAACTACTTTCTCTACTTTCTTCTTACTTCAAATTCTATTATATATTTCATAAAGTTCACTTTGTATGCTCTTCAAATCCACTTAAATTGTGATATCTCAGAATTTTGGGCAATATCAATTTAATAATCTGTATTAAAAATTTAAATTGATTTGATAATCTTTGTAATAAAATTTGAATTGATTTAATAATCTTCTTCTTAATAAATATTTAATTGGAGATTATATCTTTTTTTAAAGCTAATAAGTTGGTTTCTATTTATAATGTAAATATATGGTTTATATTGTAAATAGATTAGCTTTGTTTTAAATTTAATAAATAAAGTATATTTTCGAATTCTAATAATTTTAGTAATTTGGAAATTTGTTTTTATTTAATATAAAGCTTTTCAAAGCTATATAAATAAATAACTATATGGTTTTAAATTGTTAAGATAAAAGTTTAAATTATTTAAATTCATTTTGAGTTTAAATTTAAATCAATTAACAATAAGGTTTGTTTTGATTTCTTTTTAAATATAGTTTGATAAAATAAGTAATTTATTAATAAAGAGATAATTTCTTTTATAAATTATTTTAAATTTGATAAATGAGTTATTTTTAAACAATAATAATAATGTATTGTTTTTAACAAATAGATTTTAATAAAAATAGTTTGTTATTTCAAATTGAATTTTAGAATTTGATTTGAATTTGAATTTAAAGTTTTGAAATTCAAAATATAGATTTTAATTCTTTTGGATTTTAAAATATTTGGATAAACTTTTATTATGGATATAATTGTTTTATTTCTTTTTAAATTATCTATATATATATATAAGTATATACTTATTAACTAATTAAGTAACTATAATCTTATATTAACATTTAACTAAATACTAATTAATTTTAAAAAGACATGTGTAAATTGTTAAGCATATCTAATGACAAATGTTAAAATAGAGGACAAGTGGCATTTCAAAATTTAGCTTTTTCTTTTATTTTATTTATAAGTATTTCAGTCTTTATATAAATAAATCTTCTTTTGTTTGCACAAAAAAGGGGCAAACACCTCCTAGTCGTATGATTTAGTTGATTATATGTTGATCTGGATGGTTTGGGTGATTTATGCAAATATATGAAATAGATGGACTAAACTGTAAAAGACACACAGATTTATAGTGGTTCGGCCTGAACGTGCCTACGTCCACTTTAAATGTTATTCTCCTTTTTCTTTCAGATTACAAGTACAAAGCTTTGTATACAAGTATATGAAAGTTGTTTGAAAGTTCCTTCCGTGCTTGAGCTCTCAAACTTGTCTACCATTGTTGTACCCCTGCCCCTCTATTTATAAAGTGAGGCTGAGGGCAGGGGTCTTGGATGTATATAGCTGCTGGTGGGCCTGGGTCGATGCAATCTGGCCTGGTAGTGTCGGTTCGGTATGCCATCCTTATGTTAATTCGGCAGTGGTAGATGGAGTTGGACCGGTAGCAGCATGGATCGGTGGTAACATGGATCGGTGATGGGGGGATGGATCCTGGATTGGTGATAGATGGTCTTGTGTGTTGGTTCGGCTGTGTTATGGACCGGTGCTGGTGGAGGTGAGGGCTTTTGGTCCGGTGGTGATGTTGGTTCGGCAGGTGGTCCAGCTGTAGGTGATTCGGTAGGCAGGTGGTCCAGTTGTAAATGATTCGGTGGCTCGTCCCTTGCTTCCCCATCCTGATTCGGTGGTGGTAGAAACATACCCAACATTTGCCCACCAAAGTAGGTCATATGTTAACATATGTCGTGCTTTGTTTCATTTCGAACTACCGTATTTGGCCTGAGATCCGAACCGGCCGGTCCGGCTACTCAACCTTTTTCTATAAATAGGAGCCTCAAGCCTTCTTTTTACTTACCGGACGAGATAGCCGAATCAGAATTCCATGCTGAATTGCCAAATCACACCTAACTACCGAGTCAGGTGAATGCCGAATGACATCTTATGGTTGTGTTTCTTCGTTTTTCCGAATGCACGTAAAGACTTTTAATGCCGGATGGACTTAACACCGGATAAACTCGAAAGCTTTCTGTACCGAATGGGCACCCTTAGTACCGAATGAACCTAACACCGGATGAGCTTAAAGACTTTTAATGCCGGATGGACTTAATACCGAATGAACCTTTGTATCGGCTTTGCCGAATGATACTAGGAGTTCTGGGCGTTTTGATTTATGAGTGAAATTTCAGACTATATACACTTGCTTGTTTATATCCTCTGTTCTAACAATATGTTTTTCTTTTGCGTTTGCAGGAAAATGTCTCGCAAAGTGGAAACTCGATCAGAAAAAAGGAAATCTACGGATAGACGAGAGTCCCCCACTGTGCCCCCAGTCCAGCCGGAACCAGTGCGACATGGATCTGCCCCGAGGTCATTAGTGGACGGATATGGCCCTCAAGAGCTTCTGAACTCTCCTCCCGATTGTTTTCCGAGCTCCCTCAAAGAGGGACAACTTGATGTCATCGCTCGCTCCTTCGGGATTGACAGGGCGAGCATGCTGCTGCCAGGAGATGGTGTGATGCCGTATGATCCTCCTGAAGGATATTTCTCCTATAGCCGATACCATTGCATGTGCGGGGCCATTCCTCCGATCAGTGTCTGGATAGTCAGCTTCCTTACTCACTTGAAGGTGGCTCCATTCCAGCTTCAGCCCAACTCCTATGCCATCTTAGTGTGTCTATTTGTTATCTTCCAGAGGAGGTATGGGCGCCCCCCTTCTAATCGGGAAATCCGATATTTGTATAATCTGAGGGGCCACAAGAAGGGGTCTCCGTACATTAGTTTAGAGTCGGCCGTGTCCTTCATGCCGGTCTTGGACTTATACCCGAAATTCACCATGTTTAAGAAGGAATGGTTCTTCGTTAAGGACGACTCCGTTTCTTTTCACCTTTTCACTTCTGGCTGTAAGTTGAATTCCATTTGTAATTTCTTTGTCCCGACTGCAATGCTTCTTCTTATATGCTTTTATTTCTTGCTAGCGACAGGTGGCTTTGCGGTCGTGGAGAATGATCGCCTGGTACAGATGGCTGCGGAGATAGAGGCTATCTCTGGAAGGGATAGGTCGGCTTCTTACCTGATCAGGAGTGCCACTCTCCTGGAGCACAACTTGATTTTGCCACGTCAATCCGTGGTTAAGCAGAGAGATACAGCCGAGGAGAGGGCTGCCAAAGCTAAAGACGGGGCCACTGTGAAGAGTAGCAAGAGGAGACCTTTCTCGATACCTCCAGTTGTCGGGGGGAAAACGTTTAAGAAGTCTGATGGACCCTCCCCAAGCACATGTCCAGATATTCCGGAGGAGGAAGGTGGAGAGGAGGAAAGAGGCGAGGAGGAGAGCGGAGGAGATGAGAAGGTGAAGGACAGGGTGGTAGTGGTGCCAGGGCTTTGTCTTCCGAGCAGGCAGGGGAGATCCAGGAGTGGACGGATGATGCCTTCCGTTAGGCTTTTGAGGGGTTGGAGGAAGGATCAGCCTCGGTGGAGAAGGCGAAGAAGGCTGACAACGCTAGGACCAGTGCCGATCCATCTTCTAAGGATCCTTCAGCTAGGGTAACTCAAGGTGAATTTTCAACTTCTGCAGACTCCCTTTATGATAAGGACTTAGTAATATTTTATGGCCAGCTCCCGTCCTCGAATGAGATTCAGGACTTATTGCAGTATCCCACTCCCCCTCAGGGTTTGTAAAATAAATGCGTCTTCCTACTCCTTTTAACTTAACATATTTCTCGGATCATAGTTTCATGCATGCTCGTAACACTTGGTTTTTATTCTAGGAACGGGTAAGGTGGCCAAGACATCAGATATTCGGCACCGCCTTGAACAGTACAAGCTACTCAAAGCTTCCGCGAAGCCGTCAACTAGCCGTCCTGGAGATGTGGTTGGCTATCGCCCTCTTCTCGGAGTTATTGAAGAAGATATGCAAAAGAGGAAGAGGGGCCGATATTTGTTTGAACCTTCGCCTGGCTCTCAGCCTCCAGTCCAGCCTACCCATGATATTACTAAGGAAGATACTGAGTTTATGCCTTCCCCACATCCGTCCGAAAATCCAACCGTCACCCCGATAGACCACCCTGGTTTGGTTCGCAACCCATTTGCCGGCCACCCGGATCAGGAGCCGAGTTTTCAGGACATTTCTTTTGACGAGGCCACGGGTGAGCATCTTCTTCCCCGCAATCCCATGGTACAGGTGCTTGACGAGGCTAAATCCTTAGACCTCGATTTGCTTACTACTCGGATTGTGACCATGGGGGATGAGGCCAAGGCAAGCATCGATCGGGTGGCTGAAGAGACCAAGAGGCTAATGGAGCATCACGCTCGACTGGCCAAGGCTGGAGAGGAAATCGGAAGTGCTAACATTCGGTTACGGCTAAAGGTTTCCGATCAGGCCAAACAACTTGCCGATCAGGCTATCCAGATAACCCAGCATGAGACGGCCTCCAGACGACTGAAGAAAACCATGGAAGAGGCTAGCAAGGCTGAGTTGCGAAAGATGGAGGCTGTTTGCAAAGAATGAATTGACATGGCCATCGCGACGGTGGATGAGGTTCGGAGAGCGGATCTTGAGCAGGTAGAGGAGTTATCTGGGAGGCTTGAGGCCGTAGAGCTTGCTCAGGCCAAGCTGAAGGAGGAGATGGAAGTGATGCGGAAATCCCTTCAGGCTGAGTGCTCGAGATACCGATTAGAGAGAGATGCTGCCGTCGCACGGCTGTCGGCTTCTGAGGCCCGGATGAAAGAGTTTGAGGAGAACGAGGGGATGATGGATGAGATGCTCCAGGATATGTATTTCCGAACTTGGTGGCAGGGAAACCTGTCCTGGATGGACGACTATCCCCGGGTCATGGCTAGAATATATCTTCGGGCTTTGGAGGAGGCTAAGGCCGATGCGGATAAGGAAGGTGGTGCGGCTTTCAGGATGGATGTGGTTACGGCCCAATTCACTAAGGAAGAGAAGGTGGCGGTTAAGGAGGGCATTCGGCTGCTTGCTGAGGATGAGGTAGGCGTGCAGCTAGATGATGATGATTAGGGAGCAGACGCTGGTAAGTCTTCCTTTTTAGTCTTTTCATGATTTGATTGCTTATCTTTCGTGACTACTGATGGATTCTCTTCTGAATCGGGTAGGCGGGACCTCTGGAGTACATGCGGAGAGTTCTGACCCTGTAGTTAAGTAGATCCGGATGGCGGATAGGATAGAGGCGGAGCCCCGATGTAGTTGACTTTTTAATTTGGCTTGTTTGACGTTCCTGTATACTAGTCCAAAACATTATTGTATTTCCAGGCTGTAATTATGTCATTGCAACGAACGTCTTTATGTAACTTTATAACATAAGCAGCTTCTGTCATGTTCGAATGTGGTTGTTATTTTGATGCGTTGCATAAGAAATATAGCTGCGTGTTTATGCATGTGATTTAATCGTATTTTATGCTAAGTTTCTGCACAAAATATTATTTCATGTCTTGCAATGCCAATATGATGTGTGAACAAATTAAAGCTACATATTTGTATACAAGAGAAGAAAGTACCGCCCTTCGTGTTTTAGTTGTAGAGGGCTGCTTTGAATGTCTTGTGCGACTGAGTATGTAATGTAGCTGAGTGTTCCGTCATCCGAATGTGAGTTCATAGTTCCACCAGCGAGAGTTTCCCTATTTTGTGACCTGTACTTTAGGGACTGTTATATAGGATAGGAGAAAAGTTTTTAAATGAAATGGAAATATGAGAAACAGTAAAATTTCCAATCACGGAAGGCCGTCGATATGCTTATGTTCGTGGCAAACGGGTTTTGTAGTCACTTTCCCTAGCTATGGGTCTTGGAGACATTTGTCACCCATCTTACGCCTCCGTGGGGAGTTTATCTTTTTTACCACAGCTGCACTTAAGACATATCGGAGCCGAGATCGCGCACAGTAACTACCCGAGCCATTATGGCCCGTAATCGTGGGTATTATTCGATTTACTGTGGCCGGCTAGCGTGGGTGCCGATCGTCAACCGTGAACTACCCCTGGCTGGCCACACCTTATGTTGGGGCTTAAAGTAGGTTCACAGTTGTCGGCGAGCCGAACGCCGTAATGAGCTGCCATCGGCTATAGTCGGCCTTCTTGATGACTTATAATCGGCTCATTACAGTTGGCTTTTAGGGCAGTCGCAAGCAATGAGTTAACCCGCAGCAGAGGGATGCCGGAGCAAAAGTGTCTCATTGGCGAGTGCATAGATTCGTATAGTACCTGTTAGGTCTTGTCCAGGTGAAGCCGCGCTATGATGCGTCTTGAATGGAAATGCAGGATTTTGTTCAACAGAAAGGGATAAAACTCAACAAGTAGCCAAGGCATAAAGGAACAAGTTAACATGAGACAAGATTTTTAAAGTGGTTCGGCACGAAAATGCCTACGTCCACTGATTCTTTTTGTTAATTCACTTCATATGGGCAGTACAAGTTAAGAAAAGTATCGACGGAGGTGTTGGATGTTCCATGCCCTCTGGAACACCTCTCCGTCCACTGTTGACAAAATATAGGCTCCGTTGCGGAGATCTTTATGAATTACATAGGGTCCGTCCCAGATTGGATCTAGCGCTCCGGGGCGCGGGGAGATCTGCTTGAGGACAAGATCTCCTTCTTATAAGCTACGGTGCTTGACTTTGGAGTTGTATTGTGCTGCAACTTTTTGCTTATAAGCTGCTGCTTTGAGTGCTGCATCGTTTCTTCTCTCCTCAATTAGATCCAAAGACATGTGGAGGAGTTCTTCATTCTCTTCTGGGTTGTAGTGGATCCTGCGGTGGGAAGACACTACAGTTTCAACTGGGAGCATGGCCTCCAATCCGTATGCCAAAGAGAAAGGAGTATGCCCTGTTGATGTTCTATAAGATGTGCGGTAGGCCCAAAGTGTCGTAGGAAGTTCATCCACCCAAGCGCCTTTTGACTTTTCGAGTTTCTTCTTGATTAGGGTTTTGAGGATTTTGTTGACAGCTTCGACTTGTCCGTTTGCCTGGGGGTAAGCCACAGATGAGAAGCCTTTGTGAATTCCGTGCTCTTGGCACCAATCGGTGAATTCCTCGCTGTCAAATTGAAGTCCATTGTCCGATATGATTTTGAGTGGAACTCCGTACCTGCATAAAACATTTTTGATCAAGAAGTTAATAACTTTTTCCAAATATATTTTATTTAGAGGCTCCGCTTCCACCCATTTGGTGAAATAGTCAACTGCTACTATGGCATATTTGGCTCTGCCCCGGCCTACTGGCAGTTCGCCAATCAAGTCAATTCCCCATATTGCGAAGGGCCAAGGGCTGGTCATTTGACTAATCTCATTTGTGGGTAGTCGAGGAATCTTAGCAAATTTCTGACATCTGTCGCATTTTTTGACGAAGTCTAAGGCGTCTTTGTTTAAGGCGGGCCAGTAATACCCGTATCGGAGTGTCTTCTGGGCTAGAGTCTGCCCTCCGGTGTGATCTCCGCAACTTCCTTGATGGATGTTGGACAAGACTTCCCTGGCTTCCCTTCCAGCGACACACCTTAATAAGGGATTAGAAAAGCCGCGCCGATAGAGGATGCCTTCTTGTAATGTGTAGTGGGAAGCTTTCCTTAAGATTTTCTTAGCTTCGTTACGCTCGTTGGGCAGTGTGCCATCTTGTAAATATTTGCGGATAGGAGTCATCCAAGTATCCTCTTCGATTGCAGCTATCGTATTCATTGTCTCGAAACTCGAGGTAGTTGCTGTGAGATGGTTATTGATCGGGAAGCGGTGTCGTCCTTTATGCTAGGTTGCTTTTCCAGTTCGTCGGCCTCTTGATTCTTTTCTCGAGGAATGTGTTTGATTAAATAGTGATCCAATTGATTGAGCAGCAGCTTGGTCTTCTTTAGATATGCTGTGAGTCGTTCTCCTCGAGTCTGGAATTCTCCCAGTATCTGATTTACAATAAGTTGAGAATCACTATGGAGACATAGAGAACCGACTCCAATCTCTAGGGCAAGTTCTAATCCGGCTATCACTGCTTCATATTCTGCGTCGTTGTTGGTGGCAGCGAATTCCAATCTTAGGGCATAGTGCAGCTTCCTTCCCCTAGGGGTGATTATTACAATACCTGCCCCCGAGCCTTATTCATTTGATGCTCCATCAACGAAGAGATTCCACTTGATATTTTCTGCTACTTCAGATTGCTCCTTACCTTCGTTAGTAGTGAATTCAGCAATGAAATCAGCTATGGCTTGTCCCTTGATAGCGGTGCGAGGATGGTAGGTAATATCATATTGACTCAGTTCAATGCACCACTTAAGTAGTCGCCCAGAAGTGTCGGGGCGACGGAGTACTTGCCTTAGCGGTTGATCGGTTAAAACTCTGATGGAATGAGATTGGAAGTAGTGTCGCAGTTTCCGTTACGTGATTAGCAAACAGTATGCTAGCTTTTCAAGTTTAGGGTATCTGACTTCTGCCCCTGTAAATCTCTTGCTTACAAAGTATACGAGTCGCTGTGCGTGGTTGTCTTCCCTCACCAAAGCGGCGCTTAAAGCATGGGACGATACAGCAAGGTATAGGATAGTTCCTCGCCTTCATTTGGAGTTGAGAGTACTGGTGGTCTCTGGAGGTGTTCGATTAAGTTAAGGAAGGCTGTCGAGCATTCGTCAGTCCATTCGAACTTTCCTTTGTCTTTCTTAAGAGCTTTGAAGAAAGGGATGCATTTGTCGGTTGCTTTAGAGATGAACCTGCTTAGGGCAGCCACCTTCCCGTTTAGGCTTTGCATCTCTCTTCGAGTGGATGCTATCTTGATATCTTGCTAGGCCCGGACTTGTTCGGGGTTCGCTTCAATCCCCCTGGCATGGACGATGAATCCCAAGAACTTTCCCAACGATACTCCAAAGGAGCACTTTAGAGGATTCAGTTTCATTCCATATTGGCGAAGTACTTGAAACATCTCGTTCAGGTGGTTTATATGATCGTTGGCTTTCCTTGATTTTACCAGCATGCCATCCACATAAACTTCCATAGTTTGCCCTATTAATTTCGCAAACATCTTGTTGACGAGGCGCTGATAAGTAGCTCCGGCGTTTTTAAGTCCAAAAGGCATTACTTTGTAGCAGTACAATCCCCCGTCAGTGATGAAACTAGTGTGGTCTTGATCGGGGGCGTGCATAGGGATCTGGTTATATCCTGAGTATGCGTCCATAAAGGATAAGAGTTCGTGTCCGGCTGTGTCGTCCACGAGTTAGTCGATTCGGGGGAGTGGGAAGCAGTCCTTCGGGCAAGCGTCATTTAAGTTGGAGAAATCGATGCATGTTCGCCATTTCCATTAGCTTTCTTTACCAGTACCGGGTTGGCGATCCATTCCGAGTAGATGGCTTCTCGTATGAAGTCATTGGCAAGTAAGTTCTTCACTTCTTCCTCGAGGGCTGCTGATCGTTCTGCCCCCATGCTCCTCTTTTTCTGCTTCATTGGCACCTTGGTAGGATCGATGTTCAGTATGTGGCATGCTACGTCTGGAGAGATTCCTGTCATGTCAGCGTGCGTCCATGCAAATACATCCATGTTGTGGCGAAGAAAATCAACGAGTTGATCTTTCAACTCCGCTCTTAGTTGAGACCCGACTCTCAGCAGTCTACTTGGGTCGTGTTTGTCTACAGATACAAATTCCATAGCCTCTGCAGGCTCCATGGTGGCCTCCTCCTCTTTGTCCCTGGGGTCTAGGTCGTTGAAAGGATCACTTGTATATCGAAGAGGAGGGGCTTTCTTTAATTGCTATGCTTCCAAGTTTTTCTTGCAGAGAGAAGTCTCTGCATCCTTCCCTTTATCCTTCTTGCGGTTATTGCGAAGCTCAGTTACATAGCAATCTCGGGCTGCGTCTTGATCTCCCTCTATTTCTCCTACTCCGTTATCTGTTGGGAATTTCATTTTCAGGCACCATGGGGCTAGGACAATTTGGAAGTCAGACAAGGCCGATCTTCCCAAAAAGGCGTTGTAGGCTGAGTGGTTCTCTATTAGTACAAACGTTTGTTTTTGCACAACGGAGCGGGGATGACTTCCTATTTCAACAAAAAGGTCCAGTTGTCCGAGGGGCATCTTCGCATCTCCAGTGAAACCATGTAGTGATTTGTTGCAGGGAGACACATCCTTCATTGACAGCTTCATTTTGTCGAAAGCATGCTTGAATATGATATTTACTGAGCTTCCAGTGTCTATAAAAATTCGAAAAATTTTGGCTGGACCGAACCAGGCAGAGATGACCATAGGATCCATGTGTGGGTACTGTCTTCCCTCTAGGTCACGCCTACTGAATGTGATGTCGTCATTCTCTTTCCGTTTCGAATGGTGTTCTTCCATGACAGAATTAACGTAGCCTTCATCGTTCCTAAGTGACTTACCGTATCTTTCCATCTCTGCCCAGCTTCTGTCGGCGATGTGCGGCCCTTCTGATATGGTATGGACCACTATCTTCTCTTGACTAGAGCCGCTGGTGTTGCGATTTACTCCACCTACTTCTGGGAGGGGTAGCCCTGGGTTTTCATTGGCGGGAGCTGGAGTCCTGTTATGGCTTTTTACATAGCGTTCCAGTCTCTTCCTTCTGATGTGTTCTTCAATTAAGTCCCGGAGATGGTGGCATTCATTGGTGTCATGTCCATGGGATTCGTGGAAGCAGCAGAACTTTCCAGACTTGAGTGCGTTATCTGACTCCTTCTTGTGCGGGAGCCGCTTGTATCTAACTTCGTCTTGAGTGGCTAGGAAGATGTTTTCGATTGTTTCATTCAAAGGAGTGTAAGAGTCAAATATTGGTCCTGGTCGATATAAGCGCTTTTCTCCCTTCTTGCCCCCCAGCATTGTCACTAGAGTCACTTCTCCGAACATCCTTTGCTGCAGCGGGAACCTTGTTTGGAGCCGTCTCAGCCTGTTGCCCTGACTGCCTCTCAGTGGCAGCGTCTTCAAGTCTCATATATTTTCCAGCTTCATGGAAGAAATCAGGTAAAGTAGCTAGTTTTTCCTTGGTTAGTCTTCTAGCAAATTTAGTATCCGGATGTACACCACTACAAAGGGCCATTACGATAAGTTTCTCGTCGGCATCTTGGATTGCGGCCGCCGCGGCGTTGAATTGGGTTAGATATTGTTGCACTGTCTCTCCGGGTTTTTGTTTGATATTAGATAAGGAATAAGCGTCCTTGGGTTGTTCCACATGGATGCGGAACTGACTGATGAACTTTTCTTTCAACATTTCCCATGAGCTGATGGACCCTTGGGGTAGGTGGCAGAACCAGGGGTAGCTAGATCTGTCAAAAATAGTGGGAAGCATTTACACAACACTCCCTATGTTGCTCCGCTCATGAGCATATGCTGGGTGTATCTTTGTAAGTGTACGATGGGGTCAGAGGTTCCCTTGTAAGGTTCCATTGTTGGCATTTTCCATTCCCGGGGGGTGATGGCAGTTTCGATATTGCGGGTGAAGGGGCTGGTTACCCTAGCACCTATCCCCCGATCCCTTTGCTCCCGTTGGACGCACTCTTTAAACAATCGCGCCATCCTCTCGTCAAAACTTGGAGCGAATAGAAATGAGTTTGGTTCCTCCCTGCGGGATTGATTCCGTCCAGATGACTTGTAGGGATGGTATCGTCTGTCACTCCTAACATTCTCTAATGGCTGCCTCTGGTCTTCCGGGGGCATGTTGGGGTCAGCCAAAGTTGGCCCTTGCCTTGATCTTTCCCTGCTGGGTTCCCTTCTCGGCACTTCCTCGAGTCCAACTTCGGGCCGGACTCCAGCTCGGCCCCGTTCCTTGGTGTTTCTATGGTTAGGTAGCATGGCGGGCTCATCAACATCCGACCCTTGCCTGGTACCTCCCCCGTTGGGTTCGGTTCCGAGCGTTTCCTCGGGTCGGAATTCGGGCTGAGTCCGGGCTCGGTTCCTACCATAGCTGTTTCTGTTGTTAGCCTCTTCGAAGAAGAAAGACCCTTGTCGCCTCCTAGATCCTCCAGACTGGGACTCACCCCATGATTCAGTGTTGTGGTTGGTTTCTTCGACATCCCTTAAGCATGACATGAGTTGATCCACTAAGGCTTCTTGTTGAGATGCGAAGCGGTTAGTTACTTCAGCCACAACCCTGTCCAGATCCGCCTTTGTAATTGGTTGTTCCGTAGCAGGGGCTGTCGAATCTGCCTGATTTAAATTTGCTGCTGGAACTGGACGATTGTCTTGGTCTCTGATCACTGGATCTGGGATACTGCCAGTTGTGATGTTCTTTCCTTTGTTAGCATCTTTCTTCCGTCCGGGAGGCATGTTTTCCAAGCAATGAACGATGTTGATAGGAAAAGGGTCGAGTGGGAGAAGCTGAAGCTTCGAGCTCCTGCTCTCAATGAAAGCACCAAAAAATGTTTGCACAAAAAATGGGCAAACACCTCCTAGTCGTATGATTTAGTTGATTATATGTTGATCTGGATGGTTTGGGTGATTTATGCAAATATATGAAATAGATGGACTAAACTGTAAAAGACATACAGATTTATAGTGGTTCGGCCTGAACGTGCCTACGTCCACTTTATATGTTATTCTCCTTTTTCTTTCAGATTACAAGTACAAAGCTTTGTATACAAGTATATGAAAGTTGTTTGAAAGTTCCTTTCGTGCTTGAGCTCTCAAACTTGTCTACCATTGTTGTACCCCTGCCCCTCTATTTATAGAGTGAGGCTGAGGGAAGGGGTCTTGGATGTATATAGCTGCTGGTGGGCCTGGGCCGACGCAATCTGGCCTGGTAGTGTCGGTCCGGTATGCCATCCTTATGTTAGTTCGGCAGTAGTAGATGGAGTTGGACCGGTAGCAGCATGGATCGGTGGTAACATGGATCGGTGATGGGGGGATGGATCCTGGATCGGTGATAGATGGTCTTGTGTGTTGGTTCGGCTGTGTTATGGACCAGTGCTGGTGGAGGTGAGGGCTTTTGGTCCGGTGGTGATGTTGGTTCGGCAGGTGGTCCAGCTGTAGGTGATTCGGTAGGCAGGTGGTCCGGTTGTAGACGATTCGGTGGCTCGTCCCTTGCTTCCCCATCCTGATTCGGTGGTGGTAGAAACATACCCAACATCGTTCATTCTTATTCTTTTTCTAAATCCAAAATGCAAAGCAAATCTGAGAACAACTCTTCAAACTAAAATCTGTAACCATCTTCAATAAGTAATTAAACATCTAAAACTCAAACTATTCTCAACGACAAAAATCTATAATCAATCTTCTAAAGACCAAAAATCACATTCAAGCCTGTAACTCATTTTTAAAGCAAGACTGCGAATCAATTTCAAAAAACCAAAGCCAGGCCTACATTATTTCAAATCTGGAAATCAAGCCAGCATGCATGTAGTTCTTTTTTAAAATAAGTTTTAAAGCTCCAACAAGTCAAGTTTTCAGCAAGCAACTCGGTTTCTAAACAAAAGCAAAACAAGTTTTAATCAAGAAGCATTCCAGTTCTAAAGTTTTCAATAGGCTTTTCAAAACAAAAAGGGGATGCTCTGTCTTCATCTTCAAAATGGTGAGTAGCTTTATTTTTAAAAGTTAAGTATAAAAATCTGGTTGCATGCTAGTGTTGTTGAAAAAAAATATGATTGTGTGAACCTGCTGTGTGTGTGTGTCTATATATATATATATGTATGTATGTATGTATATGTAAGATGTATGCCTGTCCGTTTCAACAGAATCAACTCTGTTCATAGTTCCAGAATTCTGTTTTTGCCTTAAGTTCATTTTCTTTGGAACCACTTGTTGTTAGGATTTGATTTACAAACAAATGTTGTTTGATTTATTATGGATTAAGGTTTAAATATTTAATCAAGTCAAAATAAGGCCTGATTGTCTTTGGAAGTATAAAAACGTCAATGCATGTTAATGTGAAAATTCAAACCGCGTAATTTATAAATCCAGAATTATAAATTGAATATATAAACAAAAACATGATTTTCAACACTAAAATCATAATTTTTATGAGGGGATGAGTGTGTAGTTCTGGGATGAACTGGAAATGGAAATGTGAGGTTTTCTGATGATCTATGTGGTCTGGGAGGAAGGGGTTCTATCTGGTGGTAGTCTGATGATCAGAGGATAGAGGAAAAATGCCAGAATGTTGATCAAAGCATTGTGGTGATGGTGATTGATTTTTGAAATTTGTATCCCTAGTTTTTAATTAGGCTAATTGATTTGGTCGGCACGGCTTCTGTGATTGATCGTGTGCAGTGGGTTTGGAGAGACGGAAGTGTGGCCGATGACGTGGTCATGGCCGGAGTTGTAGATTTTCTGGTGGTCGAAGCTTTGTGGAAAAGGCATGTTCCAGGTTTAGTGGTGATTCCTGTTTTCCTGTTCCAGGTTTGGGGGTTTGAACTCGAATTCAATTTCGAGCTTTGGAAGGATGATTCTGTTGATCGTGTTTGGATGTGGGATTGGTCGCTGATGAGGGAAGACCATCGGAGATGGTCGGAGGTGATTAAAGTCACCGTGCATGTGCACGGTGCACTTTATTCCCTGGTGAAGTTTGGGTTAGCAGAGGTAAGGTCACTCGAGTTTTCTCGAGAAATTCGAGTGTTAAACTCGAAGCTTTTGATTTTCGGCTCGAAGCAAAACTGCGGGGCTCGGGTTATGTTTTGGTGACAAGTTTCCAAACCTGTAAATTGTAAAGCAATGATTTAAAACAAAGTTTAAATCTGGAATTCAAGTTTAGTTTGCATCTCAGATTTAAAAATAAAATAAAGCTTCTTAAAATTTGAATTGTTTAAACTACTTTAAAAATGTTTAAGTAGTTTGACTTTTAAAATGAAGTTTTAAAATGTAATGGTTTTAAAATATAAAGTTTAACTTGGAATCAAAGTTTAATTTGCATTCCATTTTTTTTAAAAAGAAATTTTTTAAATTTGAAAAGATTTAAACAACTTTGAATGTTAAAGTGTATTTTTAAATTGATTTGAATTTAAAAATGAAATTGGTTTTAAATTCTTTTAAAACTTCTTTATAAATGAGTATTTCTCTTAACATGTAATTTAAAAAGGTTTTTGAATTGTTTTTAAAACTTTGTTAAAGTTAGTTTTGTATTCATTTTAAATCTTAAATTTAAAATGAAATTTGAAAGTAAATTTAAAGCAAATTGTTTAAATGCTTTGATTAAGTAAGAAATGTTTTATCTTAAAGTTAAATAGAATTTAATGATTTGGATTCATTAAATTATTAAGTTAATTAAAATGAATAATTAATTTATTTAATTAATTAATAATTTGGATTAATTAAATAAGTAATTAAAGGTTCAAATTAATTAATTAAGGTTTAAGATTAATTAATTAAAGAATAATTAATTTTTAATTAAGGATTATTAATTAGAATATTAATTAATAATTAGAGATTAATTAATCAAGTAATTAAAGATTAATTAAGTTACAGTTAACACTTAATTAATTAAATAATTATGATTAATTAATGGATTATTAAAGATTAATTAATTTGACATTAATAATGATAACAATAAGTTTAATTACTTAAGAAAGTAATTAAAGAATTGTTAATAGTTAATGAAGGTCATTGACTTGAGATTATTTAACAATTAATTAATGAGATTAATTTTAATAATTAAATAAATTAATTAATTAATGATAATCATTTGTGAAATTGTTTAAGTTTAATTACTTAATGGAAGTAATTAAGGAATTAATTACTT
Organism: Allium cepa; assembly: GCA_030765085.1. Taxonomy (NCBI): domain Eukaryota; kingdom Viridiplantae; phylum Streptophyta; class Magnoliopsida; order Asparagales; family Amaryllidaceae; genus Allium; species Allium cepa. The sequence continues at coordinate 928,117,526 of CM060939.1, forward strand.
AATGTAATGATTTGAGTTTAATGTGATTAGTTTAAATTAATTAATTAAGTTTAATTAATTTTAATCACTTGATGATTTGATAATAATTACTTAATTTAATTAATGAAGTGTAATTACTTAGTGAAGTAATAATGGTAATTACCAGATGTAATTAATAGAAGATGATTTAAGAATGGAAGTAATTTGGTTTAAATTACTTTGTGTAATTAATCAAGGCATTAATTAGAAAATTAATTAGGAGTAATTAATTTATTTAATGGAGTAATTAACGGTAGTTAATTACTAAATGTGATTAATCAAGAGCGATTAATAATTGTGGATTAATTACTTATTGTAATTAATTTAAATAAAGTAATTAATTTAAAATGTTATTAGGGATCATTAATTAATATAATTAATGATGTAATTAAGGTTGATTTATTAAGATTAATTAATCAATAATAAGTTATTAAAGATAATTAATTAGTGTAATTAATTAAGGAGTAATGTAGTTAATTATAGTTAATTAATTAATGAAGTAATTAAAGGTTAATTACTGTTTTTGGTTAAGAGTGACTAATATGTGAAATTAATTAAAGGATAATTACTTGAATGTAATTAAAGGATAATTAATCAAGGGTGATTAATTAAGGTGGATAATTAAGGTGGATAATTAGAGAATAATTAATCAACTGATTTGTAATTAATTAATGGTTAAGTAAGCAAGATTTATATTGATGTAAGTAATTAATTTAATTCACTTTAAATTAATTAGAGATGAAGTAATTAATTTAATTCATTTTAAATTAATTATAGATGATGTGATTATTAATCATTGCTTATGTGTGGATGATATTGATTTGCCTTGAATGATTTGAAATCTCAGCTTTGAGATAAGTAATGCTGTGTGATATGGATTTTTTGGTTGCATTGTGATGATAATATGAATTATCTGTTGGTGATGATAATATGGATTATCTGTTTGTGACGATAGTGTGGATTTTCTATTGTGATATGTGAATTATCTATCTGTGTGTATATAGATAATGAAATTGAATTGTTTTAAACTCTAAACAACTTGGCCTTAAAAGATACGCTTTGGATTTCGATGAGACCGAGATCGGGTTTTCAGATTTGGATATCCGAAAACCACATCGATCCAAATTAACGATAGGTCGTGAATCTAAAGTGAAGAGTGAAGACTCGAGGTGTAAGGACTATTCGTCGTTAAAACTCTAAGGATGATTCCAATACGAGTTTAACGGGGTAGTACTTTCAGATTCGAGATGAAGATTCAGAATGCAAAGGTTATCGTCGTTAACTCTGAGGGTGATTCAAAAATGAGTGTAACGAGATAATATCTTCGGTTTCATTTGAATCCGGAACGAACTTGTATGGATTGAATACTTTCAGAACATCGTCAGGTGGACGATGAGCATTGTAACAGATGTGTTCTATAAAGATAATCGTAGCCTCAAGCCTCATCAGCCGGGAATGACTAAAATAGAGGAGGTGCAACAAGGCTAAGTGGGTCATGCCCAAGTAGGACGAGATTTTCCCCTGTCCCGAGGTCCCTTTTTATTCGGCTTAGTGGGCAGTTGGATATGCGCACCAACTGCGAGGTTGTCTTGTTCGGGACTGTCCAGCAAGGGATGGTTTTGGCCTTGTGTTGCAGGGGATTAGGAGTAATCCTTGGTACGTTGACCTAGGCCACGTACTGTGACGGGCGGTACTCCAGTAGCCCTGCCATTGTATGGAATCCAAAATCCAATAAGTGCCATCGGATTTGATTGTATTACCCACTTTTGTGGCTAGTAGCTGGAATTTAATCATTTAACAATTTCGGCTATTTCGTATTTACTTGAAAACCCTAAACCTATTATAATATCACTGGATTTCCTATCAAATGTTTTGGTTAGTGTAAGGTAAAAACTTACCCATGTTTATGTGTGGGAAGTCTTACGTGATACCTTTTCTTTTCAAAGGATTTTTAAAAGTTGAGCAACCTTAACCTATTACTCATACCAGACCCATGTCTGACCCAGAGTCTAATTCTGTTTTTCTTAAACTCTTGGGTACTCAAATTTTTACGAGTAGCCAAGGGATTCAAGTTAGCTTTGACAAATTATGGATGAACAATGGAGCAGGAGGCTTCAGCGTTGTAGATATTTATAGCGTTCCGCTGTGTTGATATCTGTATTGTGTATTGAGTTGTAATAACTAGACAGGTGTTTATAACTGTCTAGTATGTGTTGTATAATCTGTGTAACTCTGTTAGTTGTTGTATACTATGTAATACTTATATTGTTAATATAATTTATTCGTTCCGCTGTGAGATTCTGATGTTGTTTAGTTCTTTCTTCTCTATCTTTTCTCTTTTCTATCCCTTTCTTTCTTATTAATGATGCGTCATTCTGTGGAATGAATGGGCGGGTCATTACAGTGGTATCAGATCGCTAGGTTGAGTGAATACCTAGGATTTGGAGTGTTTTCTTTCTTGAGAGAGCATATTTGTATTTTTAATATATATATATATATATATATATTATTTCTACCTATATGTTGGGTTACATGTTCGGGTTTTCCAATATAGGTTATAAAGGTAGATAAGGTAGTGGTGTGGGTAACACGACTACTACCATTGGTTAGAGTTTGAGTGTTGAGGTTGGAAGTGGATCTGTCGAGACTGTAGACATAATACTTTCTCGAGTAAGTTGTGCAGTGATGTAAAGATTTCATCGATCTCTGAAGGAAACCTGTTAAGGTTCGGAGTCCATTTTTGAAGTTGGATGTGTAGAGTTTGGATCTGTCGGTTGGGTAAAAGCAAGTGATGGTATCTTGATACCTCAGAAAGTAGTAGCTGCGTGATGAGATGCGGTGACTATGGATTGTCTCCGAAGATGTTTTCTTTGGAACAAGTTTTAGGAAGTGTGTCCGCTTCGGTGTTGTGGCTGAGTTCAGCAGGGTGTTTCTGTTTGGTTTGAGATCCGAGTTTCTCGAAGAGCTTGCAATTAGGAAGTCTTTGGCTTTTGTGTCAGCAATGCAGCTCGGAGTATTCTGGGTGCTGGCAGGAGGTCTTCTGGCAGAGCATTTTTTCTGGAGGTGGAGTTCAGAAGTAGCGGAGTGGATCCATTTCTTCGATGGATTGGCTAGACCAGCATAAGCTGTTCTGATTGGTAAAAAAAGAATAGTTTTTCTTTAGAATTAGGCTGGTTTGATCGCAAAAGTGACTTGCGATGGTTGAGTGTTCTATTGGGTTATTAGAGATTTTCCGGATGTCTTCAAGGAAGTCAGAGGTTTGTCCGCATTTGGAGATTTAGTTTTCTTATCGACTAGGATTCCAGGAATGATTCCGGTGGTTCAGTTTAGTCGAAGGATGGTTCTTAGAGATTGAGTTGGTGAAGCGGCTCAGATTTTTAGTGGAACTTCTGAGTTTTTCTTTATGGATCTGTTGAACCATATTTTTGGGATGTGTTGTCCAGTTTGTGCTTGTGTTCCTCATTAGCATTCTCTTCTACTTCAGATCAGAGTTGTGCAGCGGAAGCAGTTTTGAAGTGCTTTTGTTTTATCTTTTTTGGATAGGAGAAGTTTGATTTCTTATGAAGTTGGGGAGTAGAGGTTGTGTTCTTGGTTTTAGTTGATCTTGAGGAGATCATTGGGTTGGGTTGTTTTTGGTCTAGTTTGTTTCTTGAGGTATCAACGATGGTTGTGCTGATCAGGAAGGATGTAGGCAGCCCAGGATCATCCGAAGAGTTTTGTGGATAAGAGACGGAGGAATTTAGATTTTGGAGTCGGAGATTTGTTTTTGGTTAAGTTTTCTCCGATCTAAAGGAGCTATAAGTTTTGGTAAGTTTGGAAAGCTAGCTCCGAGGTGTTTTGGATCTTTCTGTGTTTTTGTGAGGATGAGTGTTGGTCTGCAGGATTAAACTGCCAATGTGGATAACTGGGATTCGATGTGTTTCACGTATCTCTAAGGGAGTACGTGTATGGTCTATTTCTGATTTTGGAACCAGCAGTTCAGGAGGATTTGGTTTTGAGTCAGACTCGTCTGTAGTCTAATATCCTATCTAGTTTTGTAGATCTAGATAAGTAGGAGCTCAGTAGCTTAGTAGTATTGATTGTTTGGATTTTGTAGAGCGAGTATCCCGGTATTTATACCTGGGAAACTCGAGGAAACTCTATTCAAAAAATTTTCTGGATAGTTAGATTTGTTTGACTGGATAAATTGGTTGCTATGGTTGTTAGCATATATTTGATATATGCTTGTGTTTTAAAATTAAAATCTTTAACGAGATTATTAAATTACCTTTGTTTTAAATTTCGAGGACGAAATTCCTTTAAGGGGGAAGGAATGTGATATCCCAGAATTTTGGCCAATATCAATTTAATAATCTGTATTTAAAATTTAAATTGATTTGATAATCTTTGTAATAAAATTTGAATTGATTTAATACTCTTCTTCTTAATAAATATTTAATTGGAGATTTTATCTTTTTTTAAAGCTAATAAATTGGTTTCTATTTATAATGTAAATATATGGTTTATATTGTAAATAGATTAGCTTTGTTTTAAATTTAATAAATAAAGCATATTTTCTAATTCTAATATTTTAGTAATTTGGAAATTTGTTTTTATTTAATATAAAGCTTTTCAAAGATATTTAAATAAATAATTATATGGTTTTAAATTGTTAAGATAAAAGTTTAAATTGTTTAAATTGATTTTGAGTTCAAATTTAAATAAATTAACAATAAGGTTTGTTTTGATTTATTTTTTAATATAGTTTGATAAAATAAGTATTTATTAATAAAGAGATAATTTTTTTTATAAATTATTTTAAATTTGATAAATGAGTTACTTTTAAACAATAATAATAATGTATTGTTTTTAACAAATAGATTTTAATAAAATAGTTTGTTATTTCAAATTGAATTTTAGAATTTGATTTGAACTTGAATTTAAAGTTTTGAAATTCAAAGTATAGATTTTAATTGTTTTGGATTTTAAAATATTCGTATAAACATTTATTTATGGATATAATTATTTTATTTATTTTTAAATTATCTATATATATATATATATATAAGTATATACTTATTAACTAATTAAGTAACTATAATCTTATATTAACGTTTAACTAAATACTAATTAACTTTAAAAAGACATGTGTAAATTGTTAAGCATATCTAATGACAAATGTTAAAATAGAGGACAATGGCATTTCAAAATTTAGCTTTTTCTTTTGTTTTTATTTATAAGTATTTCAGTCTTCATATAAACAAATCTTCTTTCATTCTTATTCTTTTTCTAAATCCAAAATGCAAAGCAAATCTGAGAACAACTCTTCAAACTAAAATCTGTGACCATCTTCAATCAGTAATCAAACATTTGAAACTCAAACTATTCTAAACAACAAAAATCTGTAATCAATCTTTTAAAAACCAAAAATCAGATTCAAGCCTGTAACTCATTTTTAAAGTAAGACTGCAAATCATTTTCAGAAAAGCAAAGCCAAGCTTGCATTATTTCAAATCTGGAAATCAAGCCAGCATGCATGTAGTTTTTAAAAAAAAAATAAGTTTTAAAGCTCTAGCAACTCAAGTTTTCAGCAAGCAACTTAGTTTCTAAACAAAAGCAAAACAAGTTTTAATCAAGATGCATTCCAGTTCTAAAGTTTCAAGAGGCTTTTCAAAACAAAAAGCGGATGCTTTGTCTTCATCTTCAAAATGGCGAGTACTTTATTTTTAAAAGTTAAGTATAAAAATCTGGTTGCATGCTAGTGTTGTTGAAAAAAGATATTATTGTGTGAATCTGTTGTGTGTGTACATATATATATATATATATATATATATATATATATATATGTAAAATGTATGCCTGTCTGTTTCAACAGAATCTACTCTGTTTATAGTTCCAGATTTCTGTTTTTGACTTAAATTCATTTTCTCTGGAACCAATTATTGTTAGGATTTGATTTACAAACAAATGTTGTTTGATTTATTATGGATTAAGGTTTAAAAATTTAATCAAGTCAAAATAAGGCCTGATTGTCTCTGGAAGTATAAAAACATCAGTGCATGTTAAATAATGTGAAAATTCAAACTGCGTAATTTATAAATCCAGAATTATAAATTGAATATATAAACAAAAACATGATTTTCAACACTAAAATCATAATTTTTAATGATGGGATGAGTGTGTAGTTCTGGGATGAAATGGAAATGGAAATATGAGGTTTTCTGATGATTTGTGTGGTCTGGGAGGAGGGGATCTATCTGGTGGTAGTCTGATGATCAGAGGATAGGGGAAGAATGCCATAATGTTGATCAGAGCTTTGTGGTGATGGTGGTTGATTTTTGAAATCTGTAACCCTAGTTTTTAATTAGGCTAATTGATTTGGTCGGCATGGCTTATATGATTGATCGTGTGCAGTGGGTTTGGAGAGATGGAAGTGTGGACGATGACGAGGTCATGGCCGGAGTTGTAGATTTTATGGTGGTCGAAGCTTTATGGACAAGGCATGTTCGAGGTTTAGTGGTGATTCCTGTTTTACTGTTCCAGGTTTGGGAGTTTGAACTCGAATTCAATTTCGAGCTTTGGAAGGTTGATCGTGTTTGGATGTGGGGTTGGTCGCCGATGAGGGAAGACCATCGGAGATAGTCGGGGGTGATTAAAGTCACCGTGCATGTGCACGGTGCACTTTATTCTCTGGTGTTTGGGTTAGCAGAGGTAAGGTCACTCGAGTTTTCTCGAGAAATTCGAGTGTTAAACTCGAAGCTTTTGATTTTTGGCTCGAAGCAAAACTGCATTGGGCTCGGGTTATGTTTTGGTGACAGGTTTCAAAGCCCGTTTCAGTTTTAAAATTTAAAACTGAAATTTAAATTGTGAAGCAATGATTTAAAACGAAGTTTAAATCTAAATTTAAATTTGGAGTTCAAGTTTAGTTTGCATATCAGATTTAAAAATAAAATAAAGCTTCTTAAAATTTGAATTGTTTAAACTACTTTAAAAATGTTTAAGTAGTTTGAATTTTAAAATGAAGTTTTAAAATGTAATGGTTTTAAAATATAAAGTTTAACTTGGAATCAAAGTTTAATCTGCATTCCAATTTTTTTAAAATAGAAAGTTTTTAAATTTGAAAGATTTAAACAACTTTGAATGTGTAAAGTGTATTTTTAAATTGATTTGATTTTAAAAATGAAATTGGTTTTAAATTCTTTTAAAACTTCTTTTATAAAATGAGTATTTCTCTTAACATGTAATTTAAAAAGGTTTTTGAATTATTTTTAAAACTTTGTTAAAGTTAGTTTTGTATTCATTTTGAATCTTAAATTTAACACGAAACTTGAAAGTAAATTTAAAGCAAATTGTTTAAATGCTTTGATTAAGTAATAAATGTTTTATCTTAAAGTTAAATAGAATTTAATGATTTGGATTCATTAAATTATTAAGTTAATTAAAATGGATAATTTATTTATTCAATTAATTAATGATTTGGATTAATTAAATAAGTAATTAAAGGTTTAAATCAATTAATTAATGTTTAAGATAAATTAATTAAGGGATAATTAATTTTTAATTAAGGATTATTAATTAGAATATTAATTAATAATTAGAGATTAATTAATCAAGTAATTAAAGATTAACTAAGTTATAATTAACACTTAATTAATTAAATAATTAGGATTAATTAATGGATTATTAAAGATTAATTAATTTGAAATTAATAAGGATAACAGTAAGTTTAATTACTTAAGAAAGTAATTAAAGAATTGTTAATAGTTAATGAAGGCCATTAAATTGAGATTATTTAACAATTAATTAATGTGGTTAATTTTAATAATTAAATAGATTAATTAATTAATGATAATCATTCGTGAAATTGTTTAAGTTTAGTTACTTAATGGAAGTAATTAAGGAATTAATTACTTAATGTAATGATTTGAGTTTAATGTGATTATTTTAAATTAATTAATTAAGTTTAATTAATTTTAATCACTTGAAGATTTGATAATAATTACTTAATGTAATTAATGAAGTGTAATTACTTAGTGAAGTAATAATGGTAATTATCAGATGTAATTAATAGAAGATGATTTGAGAATGGAAGTAATTTCGTTTAAATTACTTTGTGTAATTAATCAAGGGATTATTTAGGAAATTGATTAGGAGTAATTAATTTATTTAATGGAGTAATTAAGGGTAGTTAATTACTGAATGTGATTAATCAAGAGTGATTAATAATTGTGGATTAATTAAAGATTAATTACTTATTGTAATTAATTTAAATAAAGTAATTAATTTAAATTATTATTAGGGATCATTAATTAATATAGTTAAAGTTGTAATTAAGGTTGATTTATTAAGATTAATTAATCAATAATAAGTGATTAAAGATAATTAATTAATGTAATTAATTAAGGAGTAATGTAATTAATTATAGTTAACTAATTAATGAAGTAATTAAAGGTTAATTACTATTTTTGGCTAAGAGTAATTAATTTGTGAAATTAATTAAAGGATAATTACTTGAATGTAATTAAAGGATAATTAATCAAGGGTGATTAATTAAGGTGGATAATTAGAGAATAATTAATCAATTGATTTGTAATTAATTAATGGTTAAGTAAGCAAGATTTATATTGATGTAAGTAATTAATTTAATTCACTTTAAATTAATTAGAGATGAAGTAATTAATTTAATTCATTTTAAATTAATTAAAGATGGTGTGATTATTAATCATTGCTTATGTGTGGATGATATTGATTTGCCTTGAATGATTTGAAATCTCAGCTTTGAGATAAGTAATGCTGTGTGATATGGATGCTTTGGTTGCATTGTGATGATAATATGAATTATATGTTGGTGATGATAATATGAATTATCTATTGGTGATGATAATATGGATTATCTGTTTGTGACGATAGTGTAGATTATCTATTGTGATATTGTGATAGTGTAGATTATCTATTGTGATATATGAAATTGAATTGTTTTAAACTTTAAACAACTTGGCCTTAAAAGATACATTTTGGATTTCGATAAGACCGGGATCGTGTTTTCAGATTTGGATATCCGAAAACCACATCGATCCAAATTAACGATAGGTCGTGAATCTCAAGTGAAGAGTGAAGACTCGAGGTGTAAGGACTATTCGTCGTTAAAACTCTTAGGGTGATTCCAATATGAGTTTAACGGGATAGTACTTTTAGATTCGAGATGAAGATTTAGAATGTAAGGGTTATCGTCGTTAACTCTGAGGGTGATTCCAAAATGAGTGTAATGAGATAATGTTTTCGGTTTCGTTCGAACTCGGAACGAACTTGTATGGATTGAATGCTTTTAGAACATCGTCAAGTGGACGATGAGCATTCTAAGAGATGTGTTCTATGAAGATAATCGTAGCCTCAAGCCTCATCAATCGAGAATGGCTAAAACATGGGAGGTGCAGCAAGGCTAAGTGGGTCATGCCCAAGTAGGACGAGATTTCCCCCTGTCTAGAGGTCCCTTTTTATTCGGCTTAGTAGGCAGTTGGATATGCGCACCAACTGCGGGGTTGTCTTGTTCAGGACTGTCCAGTAAGGGATGGTTTCGGCCTTATGTTGCAGGGGATTGGGAGTAATCCTCGGTACGTTGATCTAGGCCACGTACTATGACGGGCGGTACCTCAATAGCCCTGCCATTGTATGGAATCCAAAATCAAATAAGTGCCATCAGATTTGATTGTATTACCCACTTTTGTGGCTAGTAGATGGAATTTAATCATGTAACAATTTCGGTTATCTCTTATTTACTTGAAAACCCTAAACCTATTATAATATCACTGGATTTCCTATCAAATGTTTTGGTTAGTGTTAGGTAAAAACTTACCCATGTTTATGTGTGGGAAGTCTTACGTTATACCTTTTCTTTTCAAAGGTGTTTTAAAAGTTAAGCATCCTTAACATGTTACTCACACCAGACCCATGTGTAACAACCCGGGGTTTAGCATCAATTAATTATCGTCGTTAGACGATTAAATTGGTTGTTAATTGTTGTTAAGTGTTTTAATCGGTTGTAAATTCGTTTAAAAATTTGTTAATTGTTAAGTGGGCTTTAAAAATTAAATCGTGGTCCTTTTTTTTTGGGTCGTGATAATTTGCTAAGCAAATAACCCATCCCCTTTTATTCATTTTTCTTATTCGTTCGTAACCCTAAAATAAAATCGAACGAAGAAATAACAATGGCGGCCTCTCTTTCGTTCGCCCTCACCGTTCAAAGATTAGGGCTCATTCAAATCGAAGGTGCCGTCTTCAATTCGTTAGTTTGCGTTCGTTTCTTAGAGGATCGATCGCGTGATGGTGCTGTCGCTTGAAGCTAGGGCTTAACTTCGTTCGTGTTCCTCGATTTCTTCGGCCTCGACTTCCCTGCTTCGATTGTGGAAAAGGTGAGTAATTTATATTACTCACATCTAATTCCAAATAGTTCGACTTCGTCTGCTTAATTTGTTTTCGTTGTTTCGGTCATGATTTGATTTTGTTCGTTGTTGATACTGTTCAGCCTTGAGTTGATTTTAGGGCTATTGATTTTAATTATGGCTTGACTTGTTCGACTCTTTGTTTGACTTGTACATTCGAATTTCTTTGATTTTGATAAAATGGATTTGCTATTGCTTGTTCAAAAACTGTTACATTGTTTTAATCGGCTTTGAACTGTTACTTGACCTCGGTCAGGTGTTAATCTGAGTGTTGTTTGCATTGCATCACCACTGTTGAACTTATCTGGAGATTGTTCTTTTTTGATTTTTGTTGTTTTGCATTAAGCATGTGTTCATCTGATGTTGCACCACTTGATGTCGTAGCCTGGGTCATTTGTTCCTGTAATATGTCACTGTATCATTATACAGTTCGCATTTGTTAGCTTGTAGTTCATGTTGTTTTATTGAGTCTGAGCTTTGAGATCATGTTCACTGTTTGAGCCTGGTATCTTGATTCGTTACTGCCGTGTCTTTGATGTTGTACACTGTCATGTTGTCTTGGGTATTTGGTCTTGCCTGGTGTTCTGTAGTCATTTATGCATCGATGCTATTCGCTGTTGCACTTGCTCATTTGAGTTTGCACTGCTTCATCACCACTTGTGTCTACATATACGTATATTCATGTATACTTGAGTCTTGTTCTTAGTCGTAGCTAGACTTGTTTCCTTGATCATTCACTGTGGCCTGGGTCTATACATTGAAATTGGCATGACTGCCACTTCCCGTTGTTGCAATTCTTATTTGATTCATTGTAACCTGATTTTGGGTCGTACTGTCCATTGCTTGAGACATGCTATCCAATTCATTTTACTTTTGCTTGAGGCATGCTATCCACTTCAGTTCACTGTTGCATATAGGTATGATCATATTAGCATATTGTTGAACCATTGTTGTTTCACTATTTCATTTGTTTCCATGTTCTGGGTGCAGTAGTCATCTCGTTGCATTTGGAACGTTGAGCTGTTGTCTGCATTTGAGTTCATCCTCGTTTGCATTGTGTATTACAGCGTTGTTCTCTGGACTGGTCGACAGTTCCATGTTGCCACCTCTGTTTGCTTTGAGCTTGAGTAGTTGGTTATGATGCACTGGTTGTATTCTCTGGTCTAAGACTAGAGTGTAATCTTGTTGACATGTTTGAGTTCGTTGCACTGTTGCTTGTTGCTGCCCTGTTGTCATATTGACCTCATGTGTATAAATAACATATTTCCTTTCACTTGAATCGGTTGTATCCATACTTCATGTTTCAGTTGCTGAACTAGATACGAGGCTGAAGTATTCATGTGTACATTCCCTGTTGTACTCCTGTGCATCCTCCCTGTTGCACCCATGTGCATTTTCATTTAAGTTGCAATCTCTAGTTGTTGTTGGCTTTGGCTTGTGGTTTTTCGCTTGTCATGGCTGCTGTTTGTATGCTCTAACTTGATGCAGTTTGCTTTGCATCCATTTGCACTCGAGCTATCCTGTAGCATGCTTCGTTCATAAATTCTCTGATGTATTTTGCTTTGCATAATTTTCGACATCACTAATGCACTGATCTTTGTTCGGCTGTGTCTTTGATGCTGGCTTGCATTGTCATTTGATTCTATTTGCTTCTTGTATCACTGAGTCTGCTTTTGTATTGTTTCTGGCTTCAAGTATTGATGCCTGGACTTTCACATGTGAACTTGAATACTTGCAGTTGTGTTGAGTCGTGATATCTGCGACTTGACCTTTGCAATTTATTGGTTTTCGAATTTACTTGAGTTGAATCCAGCTAATAGTTCGGGTTTGTCCTTGTGCCCGGTTGTGTACACCATTACTGTAGTGGCAAGGCAGTGCACGCAAGCGTGAACTGCAGCCACACGGTATTGATTTTATTGATATTCTATTTTGTTTTGATTTATTGATCTTTTGCATATTCCATATGCTGTAGTGGCGAGGCAGTGCACGCGTGCGTGTACTGCAGCCCTACTCGAGTTGACTTTTTATTGATATTTCAATATGTTTTGGATTTGTATTTGATTGGTTTAATTTGGTGATTTTTGTTGTCGTCTAATTATCAATATGATAATTAGATTATGAGTTTCTAATTATTTATTAATAATTAGATTTTTGTGTAAATTGCCGTTTAGGCAATTCTGTGTTTTATAAATTATCTTCATTAATAATCTTTTAATTTTACATTCTTTGAAAATTTGGATTTAGTTGATTTGTTGTTTAACATTGTTACGTGTTATATTTATCGTTATCTGATTTCTTTATTTAAGGATCGGATAGACGAGATTTATTGTGACTGTCGTCTAATTGCTGTTTAGTTATTATTGCTTCTGTGCAATAATAACTGAGTTTGAATTAGACTGACCCATGTATTATTTTCTTTTGAATTTAATACTCGGGTTAGACCGAGTATTTACAGGTTGTAGATTTTTAGCTTTGGGTTGCCGCTAGAGCTATGAAGTCTTTTCATATCTTTTGGAGTAGTCTTCGTCATGTTTAGTAGTCAGTGTATTTGTATAGGATGTTGTATATTCATGTATATTCACGATAACGTACTTGTATATGTAACTTCCAGAGTCGACAGTTGTAGTTGTATCATATGTATTGTATCATATGTATATCAATTGACATCAGTTATATATATATGAGACTTTCTGTTATATCTATTGTGACACCCCACCTCTATACCCACGCTAGCCAAGAACACTACGGTGTAATGCTGTTAACTAGCATGGAGAATAAGGCTGTTGAGGAGCGACCATCCGTGTAATTGCTTTGCGCGAGCACCGATATGTCAGATAGGAGGAAATCCGACATACCGATACAAACACAAAGCTACTACACAGTGGCTATAATAATCTTCGAAAACAAATATAGGAATAAGCATAACACAAATCAGTCACAGATAATTCATATCACAAAGGCGGAAGAAGATATGAATATATAACTAACACATGAAAGTGTATATCAGAGTAGTGGTCAAAAAGATCCACAATAATACAAAAGAATAGCAACACGTGCTACACAAAAGAATACAACTATGAGTCCATATCTTAAGTGTATACAACAAATAAACTACTAATCTAAGTAGTTAACCAAGAGTCAGAGAAATCAATCCCCAGTCAGAAGTCAAGCTGAAGCACCTGTAACATCTCGGTTTGACCCGAGTATTATTTAATAAGAAAATAATAAACGGATCAGTCTAACTATAAATATCAGATGAAATGATATGACTAAACACATAATAATCACAATGCCAAGCTGTGATATATATAAGTAATTGAAAATCAATAAGAGATTAATCAATATCACAAAATTTACACAAGAATCAAAAAATGTCATACTCATTATTTCGTTCACCAAACCATAAATATTGACGATTATATCAATGTCAATCACAAAAGTCAATGACACACAAATTCACCAATGCACAAATATTGATAAAACTTATCAATGGAAATCCCGAAAATTGGTGAAACACAAATTCTAGAAATAATCTCAAGAAATCCAGAAATCACAGAAATCAATGACACACAAATTCACCAATGCACAAATATTGATAAAACTTATCGATGGAAATCACGAAAATTGGTGAAATACAAATTCTAGAAATCATCTCAAGAAATCCAGAAATCACAAAAAGCGGGAAGGCCTATCTCAAACAGGAGCATAAAGCTCACCAACACGTGTATCACAAACGGAACGCTAATTCCATGGTTGCTAACCATCACAAATTGAGCCGAAGCTCCACAAACGGCCCGAAGACCATGGGTTACTACCCCACCAATTTGAGTCGAAACCCCACAAAACGGGGTTTAGTCTCCCTCGCAGACAAAGAGACATCGCACATTGCTAGTCTAAATCATAAATATGATCATCATGATCAACGAGAAGTGTCAATTACACTAAGCTAGTAAATATATGAGTTTAGCTTCATGTCCCATAACCACTTGCTTAACTTAAATATTTACGAACAAACTGTAGATCTCCACTAGAAAATTGTCACAAGAGATTCAATCGAACAAGTCCAAGAATTAACCGACGAAGTAAACGCATGCGTTTCATACCACATGTTTTACTAAGCCGTTTAATCAGATTTCTCATACGAGTGAGGTAAAGGTTTGTGTATACTAATAGATTGGGAAACGGTTTTATAAACGAGTTTGATATTGAAAATATAGTTGAAATCCTTTTGACGAAGAGGTTTTGATATTTAATACTAGTATTGAAACCTTTATGTTTAAAGTGACAAATTACTAAAAATGATTGTAGAAACAATCAATCATAGGATTTCACATATGAAGACGTGAATCAAATCCAGAGAAATCGATACCAAATCCATCCAAATGGACATTTTCAAAAATCCATAAAAAGAAGTCATCAAAGTCGATAGAAAGTGATAACCACTATTCGGATCCACAAAAATCGATTAAAATAGTGAATCCACTCAAAAACATAAGCAAATAGGCACTATGCACAATTCTAGGCGTCTGGAGGTCCAATCCAGGCGTCTGAAAACTAATCAGACGTCTGGTTTAAAATCCATACGTCTGGATTTGTTCTCTGGGAATAATCCAGAGAACACCCAGACGTCTGAAAACTAATCCGACGTCTGGTTTAAAATCCAGGCGTCTAGATTTGTTCTCTGGGAATAATCCAGAGAACACCCAGACGTCTGAAACTTCAAGTCAGACGTCTGAGACCTATCCAGACGTCTGATCCTAAATTTCAGACGTCTGGAATTAGTCTCTGCTTTTTTTATATTCTGCGTGGTTATATTTTTTTCTGTCCAGGTCCAAACCAGACATTTGGACTTGGTCACCAGACGTCTGGTCACCTGGTCTGGGCAACAATTTGCCTAGGCCAAAGTGGCCGAAACGTATCGGGAGCGATCGGACGAGCAACGACGACTAAGGGTTTATGCCTAGCGACAACCCAGCCTTAACGGCTTCTCAATACACCCCGAATATCATTGTCCAAATATTCATAATAGGATTTTCATAAACTTGGACCAAAACAACCAAATTAGGAAAATTCACCTAATCAATTCAAATCAAAAGCAAATGAATATGCACAATTGTTAGGAACTCATACCTAACCACCAAGATAGATATAGAAAAAGATGTGAGATAAAAATCTCACCTTTGAACCCAAATGATTGAAGAAGAGCTTGAAAGCAAAGGATAATCAACCACTCTTCAAATTCAACTCAAGAAGCTTGATTCTAAGCTTTAAAAGAAGAACATTCCCAAAGCTAGGTTTAGGAATTTCTGAAATTGAAAAGAAAATGAGTTGGAGAAGAAGAAGAGAAGCATACCAATGGGTTCTTCTATTAGTTTGGAGCTAGAGTTTGATTTGCAAAAGAAAACTAGGGTTTGGAGTTTTAATTTCCCATCTATCCCACCATTGATGCTTTAGAACTGAAAAGAGGAGGAAGTGAGAGTGAATGGGGGGAGTGGTTCAGATTTGAGTATAAGTTAGACATAGGGCTGAACCAAACCCAAACCCAAAGTGAAAAAGTAGCAAAACTTGAATAACTTCAAACATATCGAAGCTTATACTCAAAAAGGTCGCAAACGGCATTTTAAACTCAATGGAAGTGGTCCCGAGTCCTAATTCGACCGTATGCAAAAAGTAGCTTTTTGGACTAAATTCCGAGTATCGATAAAATATTTAAATATAAAAATCGATAAGTATACGGGTTGTTACAGACTCCCCTCCTTAAAGAAATTGCGTCCTCGCAATATTTAAGAAGAAAATATAAAGTAACAACCATAAAAGCATATTCAACACAAAAGAAATTTGAAATAAAAGTTTCACCTCAAAGAGCACGGGAAAACAAGTCCGGATGTGATCGCTCGATGAACTCACAAGATTCCCAAGAACAATCCTTAGGATTTGAAGACCATTGAACTTTCACAAGCGGAACATCCTTATTTCGAAGTCGTTTGACTTCCGAAGCAATAATACGAACAGGATGCTGCTCATAAGTTAAATTAGGTGAAACTTTAATCTCTTCCACAACACCGGGCTCAAGAATAGAATCGGAATCTCGAAGACATTTCCGAAGTTGAGAAACGTGAAACACGTCATGGATAGCAGAAAATTGAGCCGGTAATAAAAGGCGATAAGCCATGGAACCAATACGTTCAGTGATAGGAAATGGCCCAATATATCGAGGCGCTAATTTTCCCGATCGACTGAAACGTACAACACCTTTCATGGGTGAAACACGAACGAACACAAGATCTCCCATAGAAAATTCTAATCTCCTTCTTCGATTATCGGCATAGGAATTTTGTCTATTCTGGGCTTCTTTCATCCTATGTCGAATAAGGTCAATTTTCTCTGTGGAATCCCAAAAAAAATCTGGACCTAAAATCAGCTTCTCACCGGCCTCAAGCCAACAAGAAGGAGATCGGCATGGCCTTCCATGGAGTGCCTCAAAAGGTGCCATACCAATACTAGATTGGAAGCTATTATTATAGGAAAATTCAACAAGAGGAATATGATCTTCCTAGCTTCCACCGAAATCAAGCACACAAGCACGAAGAAGATCTTCAAGAGTTTGATTCACACGCTCGGTTTGTCCATCGGACTGGGGATGATAAGCGGTGCTAAAATTAAGCTTCGTTCCCAAAGCTTTTTGAAGACTCTTCCAAAATCCACTAGTAAACAATGGATCACGATCACTAACAATAGAAGTAGGAACCCCATGTAATTTAACAATCTCTTTAATAAAGAGTTTAACCAAAAAAGGAACGGTTCGATTGGACCGAACGGGAATAAAATGGATGGATTTAGTGAGTCTATCAAGAATCACCCATAAGCTATCATGACCCAAACGAGAACGGGGAAGGCCATCTATAATGGAAATTTGGTCCCACTTCCAAATTGGAATTTCTAAAGGTTGCAATAACCCGCTGGGCCTTTGATGTTCGGCTTTAACGAGTTGGCAAGTCATGCAACGCTTAACGGAGTTAGCGATGTCAAGTTTCGTTCCCTCCCAATAATAAAGTCGCTTCATATCCGCGTACATTTTACTACCGGGATGAATGGTAAATTTAGAACGATGTGAATCTTCTAAAATGTCTTTACGAAGATCACTAATATTTGGTACGATAAGTCTACCAAATTTTCGAATGCCGCCACGAGAATCGATATCAAAGTCTTTCAAACCTTCAATATCAACTTTATCCTTAATATTTTGGCCAAGAAGAGCCAATTCGGGATCTAGCCTTTGAGCTTCAAAAATGCGGTCCAAAAGAGAAGGATGAGCCTCAAGGCTACATAAAACAAATGATAAACATAAATAGGATACGCGGTCTCGAATCTCACAAGTGGATAAGATCTCGAGATCGTTCCATTCAGATATCATCATAGAAACAACAACTTGTTGCCTATGACAAAGCGCATTGGCAAAACGACTTCCAGAGTATCAAGATCATAAGATGCCAGTCGACATAAAGTTCCTTATGAGAAAATAAATATTCCAAAAATTTATGATCGAGGTGGAGAACAAATTTCTCCCCCAAAAATAACGATGCCAAATTCTAAAAGCGAAAACAATAGCCGCAAGCACTAGATCATGAGTGGCATACCTAGTCTCGATCGGCTATAATGATTTAGAAGCACAAGTGATAGCACGTTCTCCTTTGCAAGAAATGGCATCCAAACCAATACGACTACTATCGGCACAAATAGCAAAGTCTTGGTTCCCCTTCAGGAATCACAAGAATAAGAGTATCGAAAGGAAGAGTTCTTTTAAATAGTCCTCTTTCCCGAAAAGTTAAAACTTTCAAAATTACATTTTTATTTTTATGTAATAATCTTTCTACAAAAATTTACATTTTTATAAGTTAATATATCGTGTCTGACTGTCTCATCAAAGCGTTTAAGAGATTCTTATCGATAACGTTGATCAAGCGCATCGACCAGAATTCTTAAAACACTAAATGGGCAATACAATCACAAAATCATATTCTATAGGATAAGTAAGTTTCTCAAAAACTTCTAAGAATATTCTTTGTTCGTTTTAAGAACAAAAATCCAGTTATACTTCTAAATAAATCTTACGAAAAAGATTTTGCAAAATTTTAAATTGCTATTTTCATCCAAAATCAATAAATGCAAAAAATGGAATCATCGAGATATTCGATAGAATGCTCGATACCTAAAATGGATGAAATAAGCTGGACAAACTGAATGACATAATAATTCATTCATAGGAATCATAACAAATGCGGAATGCGGTAAGTGGAATGCTAACCTCCGCAGCTCGTAGAAAATGAAAACCGGTGGTAAGGTCAAACTGAAAAGACCTTAGCACCACACAAAAGATTACTTAGGTGATAATCCTAAGACAAGCTCAAAAATACCGGAAAATTTCTCAAACTACATGAATGAGAGAAATAACACTTTCCTTATAAGTGGGCTTAAGGAAAAAATGATGCCATCAAGTTGGAATCAAAATCATAAAGGAAAAATAGAAATCTGCTTAACAGATTGAAAATGTCTAAGATGAATAGTCCACACAGGACAAAGGATATGGCTTCGAAATGAAAAAGTCAATCCTTTAACACAAATCAATTCCGAAGCCTAAGTAAAAATATCGGCTCGGAAAGAAAAATCACATAAAACAATTTCGACATCAACAGAAAGCAAATTGAGTGTTGCGGATCTACCATCCGGATTCGCAATTCTCAAGGAAGACATCAAGCCCAAAATTGTTTAAAGGGAAAGAATCAACAAGTTCTTTTGATATAAAATAGTAAGATGGAACCCATAACAAAAAGGACACGAACAAGATAATCACAAAGCAAATATCATCAAGGATTGAATGAAAAATACCTTGACCAAAAGAAGTGTCACAAGGGGCTTGCACGACTTTCAACTTTCCCTCCCTCTTGCTAGGGAGTTTGAGACATGTAGATAAGTAATGACCCGAGCCTTTGCAATAGCGGCAATAGAGGGGTTTCGGGCACTTAATTACATAATGGTCCGTGGAACCACAATTGTAGCATTGTTTACGACTTGGGGTAGGAGTCTTGGCTACCGAAGTTTCTTGTTCCACCTTCTTCTTGCTTTGAAGTATGGGGCAGAAAGAAATATGATGACCTGTATTTCTACAATAGCGACAAAAGAGTGGCTCCGGACACTCCTTTGCATAGTGGTCCTTAGAATTACAATTGTAGCATCCTCCACGATAAGGGATTGGAGTCTCTGCTACAAAAGTAGTTTGCTTCACTCTCTTATTGGGATTAAGGCTCTTGAACTTAATATGCCTCTTCTTGGAAGTCCCAATATCACAAACACTTCCTTTACCAACCTCTCCATGAAGAAGAGTAACATCCACAAGCTGATTGAAAGAAACTTCAAGTTTCAAAGGTAGAACCATTTCGGGGTTCTTACTCAAAGCACAGATAAACTCTTGATTCTTTACAAGATCCAAAAGTTGTTGGGCATTCATGAATGCGCCATCCAGAGAAGGTCTACTGGATTGACCAGCGCTAGGACTGCTAGAACTAACAATTTCCCTTCCTTTAGAAAAGAAAGAAGGAGAAAAGTTATTCTCAAAATAAATATCAAGTAATCTTGATAGATAAAACAAGGAATCATAAATGAAAATAGGATAGGACGGTACGTAGACCCGAATAAAATCCTAAAGCACGACTCCTAAGATGGACTTAGGACGATGATCCTTGTTAAGTTATTCTACATTGTTCCGAAGTTTGGCTCTGATACCAAGCTGTGACGCCCCACCTCTATACCCACGCTAGCCAAGAACACTACGGTGTAATGCTGTCAACTAGCACGGAGAATAAGGCTGTTGAGGAGCGACCATCCGTGTAATTGCCTTGCGCGAGCACCGATATGTCAGATAGTATAACATGCATTTTATTTCAAGAGGAAATCCGACATACCGATACAAACACAAAGCTACTACACAGTGGCTATAATAATCTTCGAAAACAAATATAGGAATAAGCATAACACAAATCAGTCACAGATAATTCATATCACAAAGGCGGAAGAAGATATGAATATATAACTAACACATGAAAGTGTATATCAGAGTAGTGGTCAAAAAGATCCACAATAATACAAAAGAATAGCAACACGTGCTATACAAAAGAATACAACTATGAGTCCATATCTCAAGTGTATACAACAAATAAACTACTAATCTAGGTAGTTAACCAAGAGTCAGAGAAATCAATCCCCAGTCAGAAGTCAATCTGAAGCACCTGTAATATCTCCGTCTGACACGAGTATTATTTTATAAGAAAATAATAAACGGATCAGTCTAACTATAAATATCAGATGAAACGATATAGAATAAGAGATATGACTAAACACATAATAATCACAATGCCAAGCTGTGATATATATAAGTAATTCAAAATCAACAAGAGATTAATCAATATCACAAAATCTACACAAGAATCAAAAAAATGTCATACTCCTTATTTCGTTCACCAAACCATAAATATTGACGACTATATCAATGTCAATCACAAAAGTCAATGACACACAAATTCACCAATGCACAAATATTGATAAAACTTATCAATGGAAATCACGAAAATTGGTGAAACACAAATTCTAGAAATCATCTCAAGAAATTCAGAAATCACAAGAATCAATGACACACAAATTCACCAATGCACAAATATTGATAAAACTTATCAATGGAAATCACGAAAATTGGTGAAACACAAATTCTAGAAATCATCTCAAGAAATCCAGAAATCAAAAAAAGGAGGAAGGCCTATCACAAACGGGAGCATAAAGCTCACCAACACATGTATCACAAACGGAACGCTAATTCCATGGTTGCTAACCATCACAAATTGAGCCGAAGCTCCACAAACGGCCCGAAGACCATGGGTTGCTACCCCAACAATTTGAGTCGAAACTCCACAAAATGGGGTTTAGTCTCCCTCGCAGACAAAGAGACATCGCACATTGCTAGTCTAAATCACAAAGATGATCGTCATGATCAACGAGAAGTGTCAATTACACTAAGCTAGTAAATATATGAGTTTAGCTTCATGTCCCATAACCACTTGCTTAACTTAAATATTTACGAACAAACTGTAGATCTCCACTAGAAAATTGTCACAAGAGATTCAATCGAACAAGTCCAAGAATTAACCGACGAAGTAAACGCAAGCGTTTCATACCACTTGTTTTACTAAGCCGTTTAATTAGATTTCTCATACGAGTGAGGTAAAGGTTTGTGTATACTAGTAGATTGGGAAACGGTTTTATAAACGAGTTTGATATTGAAAATATAGTTGAAATCCTTTTGATGAAGAGGTTTTGATATTTAATACTAGTATTGAAACCTTTATGTTTTAAAGTGACAAATTACTAAAAATGATTGTAGAAACAATCAATCATCGGAATTCACATATGAAGACGTGAATCAAATCCAAAGAAATCGATACCAAATCCATCCAAATGGGCATTTCCAAAAATCCATAAAAAGAAGTTATCAAAGTCGATAGAAAGTGATAACCACTATTCGGATCCACAAAAATCGATTAAAATAGTGAATCCACTCAAAAACATAAGCAAATAGGCACTATGCACAATTCTAGGCGTCTGGAGGTCCAATCCAGGCGTCTGAAAACTAATCAGACGTCTGGTTTAAAATCCAGACGTCTGGATTTGTTCTCTGGGAATAATCCAGAGAACACCCAGACGCCTGAAAACTAATCAGACGTCTGGTTTAAAATCCAGACGTCTGGATTTGTTCTCTAGGAATAATCCAGAGAACACCCAGACGTCTGAAACTTCAAGTCAGACGTCTGAGACCTATCCAGACGTCTGATCCTAAATTTCAGAAGTCTGGAATTAGTCTCTGCTTTTTTTTTTATATTCTGCATGGTTATATTTTTTTTCTCTCCAGGTCCAAACCAGACGTCTGGACTTGGTCACCAGACGTCTGGTCACCTGGTCTGGGCAACAATTTGCCTAGGCCAAAGTGGCCAAAACGTATCGGGTGCAATCGGACGAGCAACGACGACTAAGGGTTTAGGCCTAGCGACAACCCAGCCTTAACGGCTTCTCAATACACCCCGAGTATCATTGTCCAAATATTCATAATAGGATTTTCATAAACTTGGACCCAAACACCCAAAGTAGGAAAATTCACCAAATCAGTTCAAATCAAAAGCAAATGAATATGCACAAATGTTAGGAACTCATACCTAACCACCAAGATAGATATAGAAAAAGATGTGAGATAAAAATCTCACCTTTGAACCCAAATGATTGAAGAAGAAGCTTGAAAGCAAAGGAGAATCAACCACTCTTCAAATTCAACTCAAGAAACTTGATTCTAAGCTTTAAAAGAAGAACATTCCTGTGACGCCCCACCTCTATACCCACGCTAGCCAAGAACATTACTGTGAATGCTGTCAACTAGCACGGAGAATAAGGCTGTTGAGGAGCGACCACCCGTGTAATTTCTTTGCGCGAACATCGATATGTTAGATAGTTATAATATCCATTTTCATCTCAAGAGGAAAATCCGACGTACCGACACAAACTCAAAGCTACTACACAGTGGCTATAATATCTTCGAAAACAAATACAGAAATAAACATAACATAAATCAGTCACAGATAATTTATATCACAAAGGCGGAAGAAGATATGAATATATAATTAACACATGAAAGTGTATATCAGAGTAGTGGTCAAAAAGATCCACAATAATACAAAATAATAGCAACATGTGCTATACAAAAGAATACATCAATGAGTCAATATCTTAAGAGTATACAACAAAAACTACTAATCTAAGTAGTAAGCAAAAGGTCAGGGTAATGGATCCCTGGAGAGAAGTCAAGCAGAAGCACCTGTAACATCTCGGTCTGACCCGAGTATTATTTAATAAGAAAATAATAAACGGATCAGTCTAACTATAACTATTAGATGAAACGATATAAAATGAGAGATATGACTAAACACATAATAATCACAATGCCAAGCTGTGATATATATAAGCAGTTGAAAATCATCAAGGGATTATTCAATGTCAAAAATCTACACAAGAATTAAAGAAATGTCATACTCCTTATTTCGTTCATCAAACCACAATTATTGACGATTATATCAAAGTCAATCACAAAAGTCAATGACACACAAATTCACCAATGCACAAATATTGATAAAACATATCAATGGAAATCACGAAAATTGGTGAAGCATAAATTCTAGAAATCATCTCAAGAAATCCAGTCAATGACACACAAATTCACCAATGCACAAATATTGATAAAACTTATCAATGGAAATCACGAAAATTGGTGAAGCATAAATTCTAGAAATCATCTCAAGAAATCCAGTCAATGACACACGAATTCACCTATGCACAAAAATTGATAAATCATATCAATAGAAATCACAAAAATAGGTGAAGAAGAAAATTCCAGAATTCGACACACAAAATCCAGAAATCACACAAAATAGGGGGGAAGGCCTATCACACGAACGGGAGCATGAAAACTCACCAATAGCTATAACACATGAACGAGAAGCTATCTCATGGTAGCTAGCCATTAATTTGACACACGAATGGTCCGAAGACCGTGGGTTGCTACCCCACCAAATTGAGTCGAAACTCCACAAAACGGGGTTTAGTCTCCCTCGCAGACAAAGAGACATCGCACATTGCTAGTCTAAATAACAAAAAAAATGATCGTCATGATCATCGAGAAGTGTCAATTATAGTAAGCTAGTAAATATATGAGCTTAGCTTCATGTCCCATAACCACTAGCTTAACTTAAATATTTACGAACAAATTGTAGATCTCCACTAGAAAATTGTCACAAGAGATTCAATCGAACAAGTCCAAGAATTAACCGGCGAAGTAAACGCAAGCGTTTCATACCACTTGTTTTACCAAGCCGTTTAATTAGATTTCTCATACGAGTGAGGTAAAGGTTTGTATATACTAATAGATTGGAAAACGGTTTTATAAACGAATTTGGTATTAAAATAGAATTGAGATCGTTTGAGGAAAGATTTTTGATATTTACTACTAGTATTGAAACCTTTATATTTTTAAAGTGACAAAACACGAAAATGATTGTAGAACAATCAACCACCAAAATTCACATTCAATACGTGAATAAAAGTCCAAAGAAATCGATCTGAATCCATCAAAATGGGTATTCCCAAAAATTCCAAGAAGAGAAGTCATTAAAGTTGTAGCAACAACGAGTGGGAAATAACACGAATCGATGGAGTTTGGAAACCAAGCAAAAACATGCACAAATAGGCACAATAAGGCAAATTGGTGCAGGTCAGTCGACTGACACAAAGGTCCAGTCGACTGAACCAGAAGCAGGAAAAATAATTTCCTGCAGTCAGTCGACTGACCTAAAATTTCAGTCGACTGAATGTAGGAAAATAGAGGACCCGAGCCTCTGTTTGTTGCCTTCGGAATGCCTATGTGCTACAGCCAGTCGACTGACCCAAAGGTCCAGTCGACTGACTGGCACCAAGGCTGTTTTCTTAGCCTATGAAATGAAGATGCAATCTTCATCAAAATGCAATCGAGCGAGCACGGTCACTAAGGGTTTATGCAAATCGACTACCCGGTCTAATAAGCTCTTCGATGCATCACCAAAAACAAGTTCAAACAACAAAGCTATGGTTTTTGAAGATTGGAACTCAAAACACTAAAATTTGGAATGTTCACAAAACCTATCCAAATCAAAATCAAATACACATGAATATGTGTTAGGAATTCATACCTAACAATCAAAGATAATCATAGACCTAGATGTGAGATTAAAAATCTCACCTTTTTACCAAAATCAAACAAGAAGAAGCTTGAAAGCAGATGGAGAATCAACCACTCTTCAACACAACCCAAATGAGCTTGAATCTATGCTCAAAACAAGAACATTCCCAAAATTAGGTTTAGGAATTTCTGAAATTGGTAAGAGAATAAGTTGGAGAAGAAGAAGAGAAGCTTACCAATGGGTTCTCTTGAATTTGGAGCTAGGAATTTGAATTTGTAAGAGGAACTAGGGTTTTGGAGTTTTAATTTCCAATCTCTCCCACCGTTAATACTCTAAAAACTGAAAAGAGAAGAGAATGAGGGTGAGTGGGGAAGAGTGGCTCAGATTTGAGAACCAAACCCAAAGTGAAAAGTAGCAAAAATCAACTTTCTCCAAACATATCGAAGCTTATACTCAAAAAGGTTGCAAACGGCATTTTAAACTAAATGGGAGTGGTCCCAAGTCCTAATTCGACCGTATGCAAAAAGTAGCTTTTCGGACTAAAAATCCTACTGACGAAGAAATATTTAAATATAAAACCGATAAATATGCGGGTTGTTACAGACTCCCCTCCTTAAAGAAATTGCGTCCTCGCAATATTTTAAGAAGAAGATATATATAGTAACAACCGTAAAGGCATATTCAACACAAAAGAAGTTTGAAATAAGAAGTTCACCTCAAAGAGCACGAGAAAGTAAGTCCGGATGTGTTCGCTCGATGAACTCTCTAGATTCCCAAGAACAATCCTTAGGATTTGAAGACCATTGAACTTTAACAAGCAGAACATCTTTATTTCAAAGTCGTTTAACCTCCGAAGCAATGATACGAATAGGATGTTGTTCATAAGTTAAATTAGCCGAAACTTCAATCTCTTCCACAACACCGGGCTCAAGAACAGAATCGGAATCTCGAAGACATTTCCGAAGTTGAGAAACATATCGAAGCTTATACTCAAAAAGGTTATACTCAAACATATCGAAACATATCGAAAACGGCAAAACTTGACTAACTCCAAACATATCGAAACATATCAAAAAGGTTATACTCAAAGTGAAAAAGTAGCAAAACTTGACTAACTCCAAACATATCGAAGCTTATACTCAAAAAGGTCGCAAACGGCATTTTAAACTCAATGGAAGTGGTCCCGAGTCCTAATTCGACCGTATGCAAAAAGTAGCTTTTTGGACTAAATTCCGAGTATCGATAAAATATTTAAATATAAAAATCGATAAGTATACGGGTTGTTACAGACTCCCCTCCTTAAAGAAATTGCGTCCTCGCAATATTTAAGAAGAAAATATAAAGTAACAACCATAAAAGCATATTCAACACAAAAGAAATTTGAAATAAAAGTTTCACCTCAAAGAGCACGGGAAAACAAGTCCGGATGTGATCGCTCGATGAACTCACAAGATTCCCAAGAACAATCCTTAGGATTTGAAGACCATTGAACTTTCACAAGCGGAACATCCTTATTTCGAAGTCGTTTGACTTCCGAAGCAATAATACGACAGGATGCTGCTCATAAGTTAAATTAGGTGAAACTTCAATCTCTTCCACAACACCGGGCTCAAGAATAGAATCGGAATCTCGAAGACATTTCCGAAGTTGAGAAACGTGAAACACGTCATGGATAGCAGAAAATTGAGCCGGTAATAAAAGGCGATAAGCCATGGAACCAATACGTTCCGTGATAGGAAATGGCCCAATATATCGAGGCGCTAATTTTCCCGATCGACTGAAACGTACAACACCTTTCATGGGTGAAACACGAACGAACACAAGATCTCCCATAGAAAATTCTAATCTCCTTCTTCGATTATCGGCATAGGAATTTTGTCTATTCTGGGCTTCTTTCATCCTATGTCGAATAAGGTCAATTTTCTCTGTGGAATCCCAAAAAAAATCTGGACCTAAAATCAGCTTCTCACCGGCCTCAAGCCAACAAGAAGGAGATCGGCATGGCCTTCCATGGAGTGGCTCAAAAGGTGCCATACCAATACTAGATTGGAAGCTATTATTATAGGAAAATTCAACAAGAGGAATATGATCTTCCTAGCTTCCACCGAAATCAAGCACACAAGCACGAAGAAGATCTTCAAGAGTTTGATTCACACGCTCGGTTTGTCCATCGGACTGGGGATGATAAGCGGTGCTAAAATTAAGCTTCGTTCCCAAAGCTTTTTGAAGACTCTTCCAAAATCCACTAGTAAACAATGGATCACGATCACTAACAATAGAAGTAGGAACTCCATGCAATTTAACAATCTCTTTGATAAAGAGCTTGGCCAAAAGAGGAACGGTTCGGTTAGACCGAACGGGAATAAAATGGGCAGATTTAGTAAGCCTATCAACAATCACCCATAAGCTATTATGACCCGAATGAGAACGGGGAAGGCCATCTATAAAATCCATGGAAATTTGTTCCCACTTCCAAACTGGAATTTCTAAAGGTTGCAATAACCCACCGGGCCTTTGATGTTCGACCTTAACGAGTTGGCAAGTCATGCAATGCTTAACGAAGTTAGCGATGTCAAGTTTCATTCCCTTCCAATAATAAAGTCGCTTCATATCTGCGTACATTTTACTACTTCCGGGATGAATGGTAAATTTAGAACGATGAGAATCTTCTAAAATATCTTTACGAAGATCACTAATATTTGGCATAATAAGTCCACCAAATCTCCGAATGCCGCCACGGGAATCGATATCAAAGTCCTTCAAACCTTTAATATCATTCTTATCCTTAATATTTTGGCCAAGAAGAGCCAGTTCGGGATCTAGCCTTTGAGCTTCAAGAATGCGGTCTAAAAGAGAAGGATGAGCCTCAAGGCTACATAAAACAAATAATGAGCATAAATCGGATACGCGGTCTCGAATCTCACAAGTGGATAAGATCTCGAGATCGTTCCATTCAGATATCATCATAGAAATAACAGCTTGTTGTTTACGGCTAAGAGCATCGGCGACACGATTACCCTTACCGGGTGTATAAAGAATATCAAGATCATATGGTGCAAGAAATTCGAGCCAACGCTGTTGACGCAAATTAAGTTCCTTTTGAGAGAATAAATACTTCAAGGATTTATGATCGGTATAAAGAACAAATTTCTCTCCTAAAAGATAATGACGCCAAATACGAAGGGCGAAAACAATAGCCGCGAGCTCTAAATCATGAGTGGCATATCTAGTCTCAGCAGGCTTCAATTGCCTAGAAGCATAAGCAATAACACGTTCTCTTTGCATAAGAACGGCACCCAAACCAATGCGACTAGCATCGGTATAAACAATGAAATCTTGATTCCCCTCGGGAATAACAAGAATAGGAGCATCTGAAAGGAGTTCTTTTAGTTTCTGAAAAGAAGTTTCACATTTGTCCGACCAAATGTATTTAATACCTTTCTTCGTTAAGCTAGTGAGAGGCACGACAATCTTAGAAAAGTCTTTGATAAAACGACGGTAATAGCCCGCCAATCCGAGAAAACTACGAATCTCTGTCACACTCTCCGGTCTCTTCCAATCTTGAATCGCTTCAATCTTTGAAGGATCCACGAAAATTCCGGATTCGGAAATAATATGACCGAGAAACTTCACACGAGATTGCCAAAAGTGGCATTTAGAAAAAAATTTCCTTTAATTGATTACTCCTAAGAGTTTCCAACACAATCCGAAGATGTTTTTCATGCTCCTCCTCAGTTTTAGAGTACACAAGAATATCATCGATAAAGATGAGAACAAATCGATCGAGGAAGTCTTTAAAAACTCTATTCATAAGGTCAACGAAGTACGCCGGAGCATTCGTCAAACCAAATGCCATAACAAGCCATTCATAAGATCCATACCGAGTACGAAACGATGTCAAAGGAATACTATCCTCAGCAATACGAAGCTGATGAAATCCAGTAGCTAAGTCTAATTGTGAAAAGACTCTAGCACCACTAAGTTGATCGAATAGATCATCAATCCGAGGTAAAGGATATTTATTTTTGATTGTAAGATCATTAAGCTTGCGATAGTCAACGCAAATCCTAAGTGTCCATCGGATTTTTTCACAAAAATAGCTGAAGCTCCCCAAGGCGAGAAACTAGAGCGAATAAATTACTTCGTCTCCAATTCAGATAATTGTTTACGCATCTCCTCGATTTCTTTATTGGACATACGATAAGGAGGGCGAGTGATAGGTTGAGCTCCAGGAATAAGATTAATTCTGAACTCAATTGCTCGCTTAGGTGGTAATCCTAAAACGGGCTCGAATATGTCGGAAAATTCACAAACGACAAGAATAAGAGAAATAATATCACCCTCATCATCATCGTCGTCATCACGAGGATTTAAAGAATACAAAGATGCAACCAAGCTGGAATCTGAATCTTGAAGATTAATAGAAATCTGCTTAACAGATTAAGGATGTCGAAGATGGATAGTCCGCTCAGGACATAGGATATGAGCTTCATAACGGTTAAGCCAATCCATTCCCAAAATCATTCCAAAGTCTAAATAACGCATAACATGCAAATCGGCTCGGAAAGAAAAATCACACAAAATAATCTCGACATCCTTACACAATAAACTGATTGTCGCGGATCCACCAACCGGATTCGCAATTCTCAAAGAAGTCATTAAACACAAAACATCCAAAGAAAAGGTATCAACAAGTTCTTTTGATATAAACGAATGGGACGCACCCGTATCAAAAAGAACTCGAATAGGATGATCACGAAATAAAATAATTCCATCCAGAATAGAATGAGAAATACCTTGGCCACGAGATTAGTTGCCAGGGGCTTGAGCAACATTAAGCTTTCCCTCCCTCCTATTTTGAAGTTTGGGACATACATGCATAAAATGGTCCGGGCTTTTGCAATAGCGACAAGTACGAGGCTTTGAACACTTGTTCGCAAAATGGTCTTTCGAACCACAATTATAGCATTTCCCTTGAGTAGAGGAAAAGGTCTTTTCAGCAGGAGTTGCTTGCCTCCCTTTCTTATTGGGATAAGGGCCTTTGAACTTGTTTGGCCTCTTCTTGTTGTTGAAGTTTGGTTTGGAACCCACCACTTCAACATCGTTCTCCCTATCCGCCTCTTCAAGACGAAGAGCAATATCAACGAGTTGGTCGAAAGAAACTTCTAATTTTAGAAGTAATGGCATTTTTGAGATTTTTGTTTAAGCCATAAACGAATCTCTGGTTCTTCTTTAAAGGGGTGTTGATGTATTCAACCCCGTATTTAGAAAGCGACTCGAAAGAGGCGACGTAATCAGTCACGGAGGACTCATTTTGAACAAGGTCTATAAATCGTCGAGCCAATGTCACTTTTTCAGCTTCCGGTACGAATTTCAACTCGAAGCGTTCTCGGAATTTCTCCCAGGTGAGATCCGCTTCATTAATCTCAGAAATAAGAAGCTCGTACCAGTCCAATGCTCTTTCTCGGAGCATACTAGAGGCCACCTGAACTCGGTGAAGGTCAATAAGATTCATGCGAGAAAAGATTCGATCGCATGACCTTAGCCAAGCCTGTACTTCAATAACAGTTTCGGAACCTTTGAATGGCTCCCCGCCCAAATTAGTGTAATCGCTGCACAAGCGTGCAAATCCCGACTTCGGGTGAGTAGGTTTCGGGTTAGCTCCAGCTGCTTGAGCATTCGTTACCAAATCAAGAAGCCGTTGAGCAGTCATAAAAACTCCATCTTGGGGTGGAGTGCTAGACGGTACGGCTCTGGGGCGGCCTGGTCTAGGCATTTTTCTCCCTTTAGAAAGAAAGAAGAAGAAGAAAAGGTTATTCACCAAATTGAATATCAAGCAATCTTGATAGGTAAACAAGGAATCATAAGGAAAATAGGATGAATCGGTACGAAGACTCGAATTAAATCCTAAAGCACGACTCCTAAGATGGACTTAGGACGATGATCCTTGTTATAATATTCCATATTGTTCCGAAGTTTGGCTCTGATACCAAGCTGTGACGCCCCACCATTATACCTACGCTAGCCAAGAACATTACTGTGAATGCTGTCAACAAGCACGAAGAATAACGCTGTTGAGGAGCGACCACCCATGTAATTTCTTTGCACGAGCATCGATATGTCAGATGGTTATAATATCCGTTTTCATCTCAAGAGGAAAATCCGACGTACCGACACAAACTCAAAGCTACTACACAGTGGCTATAATATCTTCGGAAACAAATACAGAAATAAACATAACATAAATCAGTCACAGATAATTCATATCACAAAGGCGGAAGAAGATATGAATATATAATTAACACATGAAAGTGTATATCAGAGTAGTGGTCAAAAAGATCCACAATAATACAAAATAATAGCAACATGTGCTATACAAAAGAATACATCAATCAGTCAATATCTCAAGAGTATACAACAAAAACTACTAATCTAAGTAGTAAGCAAAAGGTCAGGGTAATGGATCCCTGGAGAGAAGTCAAGCAGAAGCACCTGTAACATCTCGGTCTGACCCGAGTATTATTTAATAAGAAAATAATAAACGGATCAATCTAACTATAACTATCAGATGAAACGATATAAAATGAGAGATATGACTAAACACATAATAATCACAATGCCAAGCTGTGATATATATAAGCAGTTGAAAATCATCAAAGGATAATTCAATGTCAAAAATCTACACAAGAATCAAAGAAATGTCATACTCCTTATTTCGTTCATCAAACCACAATTATTGACGATTATATCAAAGTCAATCACAAAAGTCAATGACACACAAATTCACCAATTCACAAATATTGATAAAACATATCAATGGAAATCACGAAAATTGGTGAAGCATAAATTCTAGAAATCATCTCAAGAAATCCAGTCAATGACACACAAATTCACCAATGCACAAATATTGATAAAACTTATCAATGGAAATCACGAAAATTGGTGAAGCATAAATTCTAGAAATCATCTCAAGAAATCCAGTCAATGACACACGAATTCACCTATGCACAAAAATTGATAAATCATATCAATAGAAATCACAAAAATAGGTGAAGAAGAAAATTCCAGAATTCGACACACGAAATCCAGAAATCACACAAAATAGGGGGGAAGGCCTATCACACGAACGGGAGCATGAAAACTCACCAACAGCTGTAACACATGAACGAGAAGCTATCTCATGGTAGCTAGCCATTAATTTGACACACGAATGGTCCGAAGACCTGACACACGAATGGTCCGAAGACCGTGGGTTGCTACCCCACCAAATTGAGTCGAAACTCCACAAAACGGGGTTTAGTCTCCCTCGCAGACAAAGAGACATCGCACATTGCTAGTTTAAATCACAAAAAAAATGATCGTCATGATCATCGAGAAGTGTCAATTACAGTAAGCTAGTAAATATATGAGCTTAGCTTCATGTCCCATAACCACTAGCTTAAATTAAATATTTACGAACAAATTGTAGTTCTCCACTAGAAAATTGTCACAAGAGATTCAATCGAACAAGTCCAAGAATTAACCGGCGAAGTAAATGCAAGCGTTTCATACAACTTGTTTTACCAAGCCGTTTAATTAGATTTCTCATACGAGTGAGGTAAAGGTTTGTATATACTAATAGATTGGAAAACGGTTTTATAAAATAATTTGGTATTAAAATAGAATTGAGATCGTTTGAGGAAAGACTTTTGATATTTACTACTAGTATTGAAACCTTTATATTTTTAAAGTGACAAAACACGAAAATGATTGTAGAACAATCAACCACCAAAATTCACATTCAAAGACGTGAATAAAAATCTAAAGAAATCGATCCGAATCCATCAAAATGGGTATTCCCAAAAATTCCAAGAAGAGAAGTCATTAAAGTTGTAGCAACAACGAGTGGGAAATAACACGAATCGATGGAGTTTGGAAACCAAGCAAAAACATGCACAAATAGGCACAATAAGGCAAATTGGTGCAGGTCAGTCGACTGATACAAAGGTCCAGTCGACTGACTGGCACCAAGGCTGTTTTCTTAGCCTATGAAATGAAGATGCAATCTTCATCAAAATGCAATCGAGCGAGCACGGTCACTAAGGGTTTATGCAAATCGACTAGCCGGTCCAATAAGCTCTTCGATGCATCACCAAAAACAAGTTCAAACAACAAAGCTATGATTTTTGAAGATTGGAACTCAAAGCACTAAAATTTGGAATGTTCACAAAACCTATCCAAATCAAAATCAAATACACATGAATATGTGTTAGGAATTCATACCTAACAATCAAAGATAATCATAGACCTAGATGTGAGATTAAAAATCTCAACTTTTTACCAAAATCAAATAAGAAGAAGCTTGAAAGCAGATGGAGAATCAACCTCTCTTCAACACAACCCAAATGAGCTTGAATCTATGCTCAAAACAAGAACATTCCCAAAATTAGGTTTAGGAATTTCTGAAATTGGTAAGAGAATAAGTTGGAGAAGAAGAAGAGAAGCTTACCAATGGGTTCTCTTGAATTTGGAGCTAGGAATTTGAATTTGTAAGAGGAACTAGGGTTTTGGAGTTTTAATTTCCAATCTCTCCCACCATTGATACTCTAAAAACTGAAAAGAGAAGAGAATGAGGGTGAGTGGGGAAGAGTGGCTCAGATTTGAGCATAAGTTAACATAGGGCTGAGCCCAAACCAAACCCAAAGTGAAAAGTAGCAAAAATCAACTTTCTCCAAACATATCGAAGCTTATACTCAAAAAGGTCGCAAACGGCATTTTAAACTCAATGGAAAGTGGTCCCGAGTCCTAATTCGACCGTATGCAAAAAGTAGCTTTTCGGACTAAAAATCCGACTAACGATGAAATATTTAAATATAAAACCGATAAATATGCGGGTTGTTACAATTCCCAAAGTTAGGTTTAGGAATTTTTGAAATTGATAAGAAAATGAGTTGGAGAAGAAGAAGAAGAGAAGCTTAGCAATGGGTTCTTCTATTAGTTTGGAGCTAGAGTTTGATTTGCAAAAGAAAACTAGGGTTTTGGAGTTTTAATTTCCCATCTCTCCCACCATTGATGCTTTAGAACTGAAAAGAGGAGGAAGTGAGAGTGAATGGGGGGAGTGGTTCAGATTTAAGTATAAGTTAGACATAGGGCTGAACCAAACCCAAACCCAAAGTGAAAAAGTAGCAAAACTTGACTAACTCCAAACATATCGAAGCTTATACTCAAAAAGGTCTCAAATGGCATTTTAAACCCAATGGAAGTGGTCCCGAGTCCTAATTCGACCGTATGCAAAAAGTAGCTTTTCGGACTAAATTCCGAGTATCGATAAAATATTTAAATATAAAAATCGATAAGTATGCGGGTTGTTACATCTGTGTTCCGCAATTACATTATCTGTGTTATTATTATATATATTGTCCTAAACTATTATGAACCATCGTAGTTCGTTTTATACTAGAATTGGGTATGTCGATGGGAGTAAATAAATATGAGATGAAAAATAAAAATATATACCACTCCTATCGAGGTTACTAATACTAGTGTAAGGCCTAAATGCGGATGGTCGCTCCTATCCAGCCTTATTCTTCGTGATAACAGACAGTATTTCTTTTAATACTCTTTGTTATTGCGAGCATAGAGGTGGGGCATCACAATTGGTATCAGAGCTTGGGGTTTATGGACATAATATAAAACATAACTTAGATGGAACATGTGTTACAACTATTAGTCGATGTTTTATTGTTCTTTGAGTCAAAACTAAAGTTTCGAAAATATGTTGAAATTTTTAAATATCTTTATTTAAAAATAAAAAAAATGAAACTGTGTTTTGATGATTGATTGAGTGTGTTCTGTTTATTTGAGTGCGTAGCGGAAATAGTGACTGTCTTCGCTGAGTACGGCTGATAACCTTTTTGATTTGAAAATCAAAGTACGAAATTTAAATGAATTTCATTTGTTGTTTACATAGCTGTGTTTAATTTGCTTCTTTGAAAATTTCGACTCCGATTTGAGGATTCGTACCGATTGCAGTTATGTGAATTTGTTGAGATTTTTGCTGTTTTAGAATTATCTTCATTGAAAATATATTTGAATGGTTTCTTTGTTCATTTTGCGGTATACGTGCAAATTTATGTTGCACATTACTGCATTATTTTTACGTTGAACCGATGTTTGGTTTTAACGTATTTTGTTGCCGTTATTTTATAACGGGATTTTTACACCTATGCTAAATCTTGAAGCATGGTGTTTGTTGACATTTTTTTGAATGAAAATTCTCTGGTGTTATATTTTGATGCAAATTATTTTGATGAGATTTTGACGTTTAAAAATTACTGTCACATTGACTTCAGTATCCGTCATATTTTAAAGTGGATTTTCAAGCGGTTATCCCACAATGCTGATTTTGAGATCCGTTTCTACGGTGTTTTGAGAAGTGCAATTTCCTTGTTGAAATTATCACTAATGTTGCTGTTTTTACCACGGATTTGAAAATCTTTTTAAAAATAAATTTGTTTTCCAAAAATTTTATAGTTTACGCTTTCAGAAGGATGAGAAAGTGACTTAAACGTTTCAGCAAAATCGAGGACTATGAACCCTTTCTTTTACTGATTCGCTTAATTCCGGACTTGTTCGTTTGAGAATGTAAATTATTACTTTTGTAAAATAAATGAAATTGTTTTCAGAAGTTTTGCAGTTTGCGTTTTCAAAAGAATGAGGAAGCGATTTAAACGTTTCAGCAAAATCGAGGATTATGACCCCTTTCTTTTACTGATTCGCTTAATTCCGGACTTGTCGGTTTGAGAATGTGAAATGTTATTTTTGGAATACACAATTTTGCACTTTCAAGGAAATGATGAAGAGATTTAAACGATTTAGTAAAATACGTGGTATGGGACATGTGCGTTTGCTATTTTGGTTAATTCCGGACTCGTTAATTGAAATATTTGATGATTTTCGTGTGCTTTCGAGCCACTATGTTGGACCTCCGTGTCATTTGTTGGACCTTCGGGTCAATACCAGTACCAGACCTTCGGGTCATTTGTTGGACCTCCGGGT
The DNA here is from genome assembly GCA_030765085.1 of Allium cepa. Classification (NCBI taxonomy): domain Eukaryota; kingdom Viridiplantae; phylum Streptophyta; class Magnoliopsida; order Asparagales; family Amaryllidaceae; genus Allium; species Allium cepa. The sequence continues at coordinate 928,153,800 of CM060939.1, forward strand.
CATTTGTTGAGCGCCAAAATTATGTTAGGTACTTGGTAGGCTTCGGCCATTTGTTGATGCACGTGTGGCATAGCTAAAACTCGCCATTTATTGGGATCGATCCACCTTTTATGTTGATTTTCTAGTTATCTTAATTGATTCTAGATATTTGTTGTTTCCAATTATCTGCAGGTAATTGGATATTTGTTGATTTGATTATCGTTTTTGATGATCGAATATTTGTTGATTTGATTATCGTTTTTGATAATCAAATATTTGTTGATTTGATTATCGTTTTTGATAATCGAATATTTGTTGATTTGGTTAACGTTTTTGATAATCGAATATTTGTTGATTTGATTATCGTTTTTGATAATCGAATATTTGTTGATTTGAGATTTGATTATCGTTTTTTGATAATCGAATATTTGTTGATTTGATTATCGTTTTTGATAATCGAATATTTGTTGATTTGATTATCGTTTTTGATAATCGAATATTTGTTGATTTGATTATGGTTTCTGAAAATTGAATATTTGTTGATTTGAGATTTGATTATCGTTTTTGATAATCGAATATTTGTTGATTTGATTATCGTTTTTGATAATCGAATATTTGTTGATTTGATTATCGTTTTTGATAATCGAATATTTGTTGATTTGAGATTTGATTATCGTTTTTGATAATCGAATATTTGTTGATTTGGTTATCGTTTTTGATAATCGAATATTTGTTGATTTAATTATCGTTTTTGATAATCGAATATTTGTTGATTTAGTCATCGTTTTTGATAATCGAATATTTGTTGATTTGATTATCGTTTTTGATAATCGAATATTTGTTGATTTGAGATTTGATAATCGTTTTAGATAATCGAATATTTGTTGATTTGGTTATTGTAACGACCCAGAATATTATTTAATTAAAATTTGAATATTTAATTAATTTAACATATTAATAAAGTGAAATTTATAAGTCGAATAAATTTTATTTCGAATAATTGTATTTAATTGAATAATTAAATCGATAATTTAATAGTGAAAATACAGAAATAATTGAGAATTGGTTTAAATATGATTGAAAATGATTTGTAAAATTTTATTATATCATATTGGAGTTAGAATGATGTTATGGAACTTTTAAAATTGAATTAAAAGTTTATCTGTGAAAATTGAATATTTTAATATTTAATCGACTAGTGAAATTAGCCATTTTTTGAACAATCTCATATTTCGACGATACCAGTTTCATCGGATCCGTAATGTGATATTATTATATGGTTTCAAATTTCGTGTCAATCGGATTTACCGTTTGTCCGGGGCAAGCTAAAACGCCTAGAAATTTGATTTACCGATTTAATTTAAATTGAACGTTTATTGCCATAACTTGCACAGATGACCGAATTAGCTCCCGAAACACGTTCCATTGTGTTCGAAACGCGGGGTAAACCTTAGGAACGCCAACCGGCACGCTTCGTTTGGAGTTCGAAAAATCCGGGATGAATAGTGTTCGCGTATTTTTCTATATAAGTCCCCTCCCTTCATAAATTTGCAAAAAAATAAAACCTAGGGTTTCAGAAACCTAGCCGCCACCTCCATATAATATTAATGGCCAGAAATTCACCTTCTTCTTCCCTCAATTACTCTCAATGCACAAGCAATTAGAGAAAGTGTTCAACAGCAAAGTTGAAGAGCGTGAAGAGAGCTTCGAATCTATACGAAGTTGATCGAAAACGGCGCGACGTGGAGGGAGCTAGGAGGTGCCGATGGCCTGTAGTTGCGCACGCAAATCGAGGTTGGATAGAGGGCCGAGCTTCATGCTCTTTAGGACGAGAGTGGAGCGGGAGATGGGCTTCGAGATGGAGGCTACTGATCGTCTTCAAAGTCAACGAGGTGGTCGCATAAATTAACCCTAATTTCGAGCCTAGATGGGTTTTCTTGTGGCTATTACCTGTAGAAACGTGAGAGAGGAGAAGAGGAAGGGGACGGGCCTGATGGTAGTGGGATGGGATCAACGGCCATGATCTGTTTAGGTTATAAAAATATAAATATAATTATATAGTTATAAATTCGTGTAAACTTCGTAAATTCATATCTTTTTCATACGAGGTCGAAAACGCGCGAAACCAGTTGCGCTGGAATCGTATGGACGAGCACTACGCTATGGAATTAGATTGGAGTCGTTTGGAGTTAGTGAGAATTTCGGGTAAAATTAAACATCCGTTTAATTTTATTCGAAATAAATCGCTAAAACGAAATTAAAATCAAGGTGAGAACTTCTCACTCAATCGAATCGGTGTAGATTTTAATTTTAAATAGTTAGATTTAAAATTCTTGAATGTATGTTTAAATGATGATTGTTATCTATTGATTGTTAAAATAGACATTATGCGCCGTTAGTAAGCGGATGTTATTTATTAAAAACATATACCGCGAATATTTCATAAATAGTGAAACTGGTATTATTTATGTACTTGGAATTGATTTCCCGCAGTATATAGCGGATGAGACCCTATTGCGTCGCCTATTAAGCGGATAATATTTTAAATCCCATATACCGCGATAATTCCGTGCTTGAACGGAATTGGTATTGTGCTAACATCTTTGGATGCATGAAACAGGTTGGAGAGATCCAACTGGATTCCTCAACAGTATTTATTTGATTATGGATATTTTGATATTCGTTGATTATCATATCGATATATGATGTCGTTGTAGTCATGATTGACTATTTGATGTTTAGCATCATTGGGCCAAATTTTGGAATTCTAAAAGGATTTTTAAAGTGATTTTTGAAAAGTATACGTTTATAAAATATTTTTGGAATTGATCCATTTTAAATAAATAAACGTTATCATTTTTAATGTTATAAAAAATTATGATTTTTGAGAAATATAGTTAAAAGTTGATTTTTGAAAATATGGGGTTAATGATTTTATAAAATGGTTTAAATCGGGATTTTTGAATTTATTGTGAAAAGTTTAAAAATAAGATTTATAAAATTTAATTATTTTATAAATCAAAATGATGAAATAATAATATAAATTGATTTATATAAAAGATTTATAAATTGATAATTTATAAATTAAAATATTATAATTATAAAACGAGTTTTTATAAGTGTTAGAATGAATTGTGAATGAATTTCATAAATGAATGAAATTTATAGAATTATAAATGGTGAAGTTATAAATGGAATTTTATAAGCAGTAGGTTTATAAAATTTGTAAAGTTATTAAAGGAATAGATTTGGGTAAATAAATGAATCTTATAAGTTATAAGTTTTGTAATTTGGGAAGTTAAAGGAACGATTTTGCAAACAAATAAATTATAAGCATTTAACTTATAATGTGGACTTTCGGTATATAATTGAGTTATAAATTGAATATTGAATAGGTTAATAAAGGAGATTTATAAAAGGAAGTTGTTATAAAACAAATAGAAACGGAATTTATAAACATTGTTTTATAAATTCGCAAACGACTTATTTTGATAAGTAAATTGTATAACTTATTAATGGAGTATATTCACGTTTTAGACAGTGAATAATCCTTTAAAATAAAATGAATAGAAATGAAGAAGTTGGTTAACGAAGTATATTCACGTTTTGGATAGTGAATATTATGTTAAAGAAAATGTTTTGGAGGTGATGTTTTAAATAGAATTAAACGATCTAACGATGTTTTCAAAATGTGTTGAGATTCGAAACCATAGATTTCAACATTCATTGTTGAAATAGACGTTTTCGAGAAATAGAAGGAAATGGTGGACTATAACACTGTTGTTATAGTAAATGATTTCCGAAAGGAAATGTTTTGTATAGTATTGGGATTTATATATCTATTTTAATTTCGAATCCCTATACTAGTGATTTTGGATTGTCGTAACGATGTTTTACGCAACATTCGTTTTGGCCCAAATAAATATGTTTAAGAGAATGATTACCTTAAAGAATGAAATATATACTTAATTTAGATTTAAGTATATTGAATATTTTCCAAGTGTGGAAAATAAAAAGATTTGTGAATTACTTATTAAATAAGTATGGAAATGTTTTCCAATATAAAGTGAATATTTTGAGAATTTATCTTTTTGAAGATAAATTGAAAATGAATAATTGAAATCGTATATTCGTAGATATTTTGAAATGTAAATTCACTATGGAATTTATAAAAGAAAGGGGAATTTGTTTAAAAATAAATATTGATTTATTTTTGAGGTATTGAAATTTTATATCTTGTAAATATATTTTTTTGGGAAATAAATAATTTGGAAAATTATTTGGAATCTGGTGATGTTGTGCATATCCATTGATAGTTCAATAACCGACTATCAATATTTACCTTTGAATGGGTATTTATTGTGATTTGTTTGAATTTGAATGCCACACTTATTTTTGAATAAGCGCTCACTATTCGGGTTAGCCGGGAAAGGACCTTGGGGTCGTATAACCCATTTCGGATATGTGATTCGACGTAATGGATAGCATTTGAAGACCGGTGTTGAAGACCGGGTATTTGCGAGAGCGATAGGATGACCTGTCGATTGACTCTGCACCGAGTTGCTCCGGTATAGAATACTCCATATGTGATGGGGAATTCGATCAGGATTGTGGATATCCGGATTGCAAGGACTTCTTCGTAAGTGCCTTTGGTTCTGTTCGAGCCCGGAACAGACTTGTATGGATTGTATGTCTGACATTACAAATTGAGATATAAATCTGATTTCTTTCAAATATATTTCTGTTGGTGGCGGAGAATTTATTCTTTTAGCTTAACACCCTTCTCTGAGACGTACGATTTCAGAGGTTATGTTGTTGAAGGTTATCAGCGATATAGTCCCAATTTGGTAATGTGACATGCTGAGTGTTGCTGTGAAGTGATCATTGTTTGATCATTTGTGGTATGATCATTTGTTTGATCACTTATCTTTGTGATCATTTCTTTGATCATTTGTTGACCCAAAGCACAGCTTTTGTATAAAGCGTGGCTTTGTGGACGAGACTTCGTCGAGCCTCACACCTCGGAATGGTCAAAACAGGAAAGATGTGGCAAGGTTATTAGGGGTAGCGCCCCTTAGGGTATGTGCATTTCCTTCTGGAAAAGGGTGGTAACATGGTATGGAGCCCAAATACTTACTCATGTTGAAACACTTTATTTATTACGGTGTGATGTTGGTTACGATCGCTCGGATAAAGGTCCCAAAGGACCGGGGGATGGCATACTCGTGTCAGTTGTTACCTATGTGACGCCCCACCTCTATAGCCACACTAGCCAAGAACACTATGGTGTAGAGTTGTCAACTAGCACGGAGAATAAGGCTGTTGAGGAGCGACCATCCTCGTGATTTCTTATCACGCGGTGGCTATAATAATCTTCGGAAACAAACATAGAAATATGCATAACACAAATCAGTCACAGACTTCCATATCACAAAGGCGGAAGAAGATATGAATATATAACTAACACATGAAAGTGTACATCAGAGTAGTGGTCAAAAAGATCCACAATAATACAAAAGAATAGCAACACGTGCTATGCAAAAGAATACATCTATGAGTCTATATCTCAAGTGTAAACGACAAAAACTGCTAATCTAAAAGGTCAGCCAAAAGTCAGAGTAGTAAATCCCTGGGGAGAAGTCAAGCAGAAGCACCTGTAACATCTCGGTCTGACCCGAGTATTATTTGTAAGAAAATAATAAACGGATCAGTCTAGCTATAAATATCAGATAACATGATATAAACAATAGATATGGCAAGAACATATAGTAACCATAAAGACATACTATGATAAGCATGTAAATGAAGATCATCAAAAGATCAAACAATATCAAAAGAATCTTCTAAAAGATCCAAATTCACCTAAACATAAAAGTTGGAAAATCATAACAATGAAAGTCATGAAAATAGGTGAAGCACAAATTCCAGAAGACTACACAAGAAATCCAGAAATTACAATATAGGAGCATGAAAACTCACAAAATGGGAGCATGAAAACTCACCTACACGTGTAACACAAAGCGAGAAGCTATCTCATGGTTGCAAGCCATTAATTTTGACACACGAATGGCCCGAAGACCGTGGGGCGCTACCCCACATATGTGATGGCGAAACATCACACAAATGAGATGGCGAAACATCACAAGAGCGGGGTCTAGTCTCCCTCGCAGACAAAGAGACATCGCACAGTTGCTAGTCTAAAACACAAAAATGATCGTCATGATCATCAAGAAGTGTCAATTACACTAAGTTAGTAAATATAAAAGTTTAACTTCATGTCCCATAACCACTTGCTTAACTAAAATATTTACTAACAAACTGTAGATCTCCACTAGAAAATTGTCACAAGAGATTCAATCGAACAAGTCCAAGAATTAACCGACAAAGTAAACGCAAGCGTTTCATACCACTTGTTTTACTAAGTCGTTTAATTAGATTTCTCATACGAGTGAGGTAAAGGTTTGTATATACTAATAGATTGGAAAACGGTTTAAGGAAAAAGCTTTGTTATTAAAAATAGAGTTGAAATCGTTTTGCTGAAAGAGTTTTGATATTTACTACTAGCATTGAAACCTTTATTTTATTAAAGTGACAAATCACAAAATCTTCGCGTTCAAAGACGTGAATGAAATCCAAGGAAATCAACTCAAAATGCATCTTTCATCAAAGAGCCCCTACGGAGGGGGGGTCCAGGGGGGTGGCAACCCCCCAAGGTAGGGGTGCGGGGGCAACGCCACCGCTTACGGGGTTTGACCTGCCCGGTCAGGTCGCGGGGGTCCAGGGGGCAGCGCCCCCGGCGGGGTGCGGGGCAGCGCCCCGTCCAAAACGGTACGACCTAGTGAAGACAAAATGAGGTCTAACGACCTAAGGGGAATTGGGTCGAGCGACCTAATGGTTGCGACCTAAGGGTCTTCGCGACCTAACGACCTAAACAAGGTCGAGCGAGTTAAGGTGATGCGCGACCTAATGTGTCACGCGACTTAACGAAGGCAAGGCCGAACGAGTTAGGGGGATGCACGACCTAACGGAGGCGAGCGACTTAAGGGACTCGCGACCTAACAGAGGTGAGCGACTTAAGGGTTATAAGGTGGAACGACCTAACTGATACGCGGCTTAAAACCCACGCAACCTAATGACCTAACAGGTCATACGATCTAGTGGTCGAGCGACCTATCGATTTTAACTCGCGAGCGACCTATCAGTTCTACGACTTAAGGGGTCAACGACCTACGGGATATAGATCACGCGACCTAACGTTTTAACACGCGAGCGACCTAACGTTATAAAGGCCAAACGACCTAAAGCTTAACTCGCGAACGACCTACGGCTTAAGACTCAACTCGCGAGCGACCTAACACTGCAGAGGGGGTTTAAGGCCAGAAACGACCTAAGTGTTAGCGACCTAACGACCAATGGGCCAAACGACCTACGACTTAAAGCCCAACGACCTAATTCCGAGATGACAATACGTGTTGTGCGACCTAGCACGTTAACACGCGAGCGACCTAAGGGTTATGTCGCGAACGACCTAACTCCGAACACACGAAAATGGCCAGAACGACCTAAATGTAGAAAATTCACCAAAACGCTAAAAATTGGAGTTTTTCGCCAATCCAATCCAAACCAAATGCAAATGTACATGCAAAAATGATAGGGAATCATTCCCAATGGTCTAATATAGTTATAGGCTAGAATTGAGAGATAAAAATCTCACCTTTGCACTAATTTATTAAGATGAAGCTTGAAAGCAAGGAGAAGCAATCCAAAGCTTGAATCCAATATCTTCTACTTGAATTTGGAGTTGAATGTTGGATTTGCAATTGAATTTGTGCTTGGAGTTTTAATTTCCCATTCTCTTCACCATTAATGCCAAAGCTTGAGTTGGTTAGGAAATTTATGAAGAGTGAGGAGAAGGGGGTTGGAACTTGGGCTTAATAGGCTAAACTAACCCAAAGTCCAAGGCGGGAAAAGTTAGTGAAATTTCACTAACTCCAAACCTATCGATGTTTATACTTAAAAAAGTTGTAAACGGCATTTCGAACTCAATGGAAGTGGTCTCGAGTCCTAATTTGACCGTTTGCAAAAAGTAGCTTTTCGGACCAATATCCGATTAACGACAAAATATTTAAATAAAATATTTAAATATAAAATCGATAAATATGCGGGTTGTTACAACCTAGTTTGAAAGGTAACCCGGCCTTGTGTTGGCAGAGATCCGGTTAGGTTCTCGGGGACGTCCTTCCAGAGGCGTTCTTATGTGGCAATGGGAAGTTCCTTGGCCTGACCATTTGTTGGAAACCCAAAGAAACAATACGATCTTGTACGGTTTTAGTTGTAGAACCTATCATTCACTTATGGTGGCGCCCCACTGTTTGGATGGTAGCTATAGTAGGCATAAGTGCGGAATGCCTATGCTGGCTAAGATTTATATCTTTACTTTCGAAATAATTTTTCCTACACTATGCACTAGTAATAATATCAAATGTTCTTTTTAACGCGTATCAAGCATCTTTGACTATCATAAGGAGAAATATCCTCCGATTCTGCGTTTGCAGTGTGTGTGTGTGCGGGAGGCCTTATGGTAGTCTCATTTTTAAAAGCATTGCGAATTGACTTTAAAAATATTCCTCTATTTTGATTTTAAAGAAAAATAAGCTGTTTTGAGTTCTCACACTAGTCACATGACTGACTCGGAGTTTATTGTTTTCCTTTCTAAACTCTGGGTGCCCACCAATTTCCACACGGGCAGTCAAGAGTTAAGGTTTATCAGGATATTCTGGAATTCAGGAGTTGCTGGAGGCAAGCTGGAGGGCATGGCGTATTCACTTGTATATAGTATTTCTTTTCCGCTATTTGTTGTTGTTGTTGTACACTCTGATGATATGATGTAATGTAATGAAATGTAATGTAATAACTGATATAGTTCTTTGTTTAAAGATTATTCATTTATCTATTATATGTTGTTCCGCTGTGATTGTGAGATTCTGATATTGTTCTGTTGTTTTCTTTCTGTTCTATTTCTTTTTCTCTCTTCTTCTATCTCTTTCTTCTTCTTTAACCATAACGGTACGGTTTTTCGGCCTTCGATTGCTCGACAGTTGATACAGTGGACGTATTAATGTCGGCGTTCGTGGACGAAAAATCGCAAATCGTTACATTTGGTATCAGAGCATATGGTTAAGCGACAACCATGGCTCTGTTGGGTATTACTCATTAGAGATAGAGTCAGTAGTACTCTAGAATGAGTTTGAGTGTAATAATAGCTATGAGAGCGTATTTGTTAGTGAATATGAAATTGTTTTATATTGTGATGATTGGTTTGTTGAGTGGTGTATGGATTCTGGTTAATACGAGTAATTAACGTTGTTGATAGGGATCTCTAAACACTTATACAGAACAATTCGACACAATATTGTTTTAAATTGGGTAAATGAAATAATTTTACCTTGATTATATTTTTTATATAAAGGAATAATTTTTCAGAATTATTAAAGTGTATATAAGTAGATTGTTTGGTTGTTGAGTAAGTTGTTTGAATAATCTAAATAAAAACATGTTGTAAAAGAATAATTGTATAAGAAAATGAATTATAATAATTGAATTATAATTAAAGTGATTTACAATTGTGAAATAAACTTATATATAAGAATGAAACTATATGAATATATTTATGAATATGAGTTGTAAATAAAAATGAATTTATAGTTAAATGGAAATTTACTTTAGAATTTGGAAGCTGAATTGATTTATAAGTGGGAATTTAAGTTAAGTAAAACCAAGTGAGGTTTATAAAATGAAGTATAACTTAAGAGATGTTGAATGAAGTTGATATTGGTATCAAAGTAAATTAATAAAGTTAAGTGATAAATATGAACTTAAGTTATGTAAATGAAATTCTACTTGAAATGGTTAACTAATTGAATGTAAGTCAATTGAATGTGAATAATTGGTATGAAATAATGAATGTAGGTGTAAATTCATTAAAATCTAATGTTATTGGAAGTTGAATAATTGAATGAAAATCAATTTAATTAAACCAATTGAAAGTGATGAGGTTAAACCAAGATGAATATAAGCAAAGGAATTTGGTTGCAATTAATATACGTTGGTTGTTATATGATTGTCAGTTGATTATATGTAATTCATTAAATATTAATGAAATTGAGTTAATGAAATTGGAAGTTGAAGTAATTGAAATCAAATTGGAAGTTAAGTAAATCTTAAATAGAACTGAATTTGATTTGGAAGTGAACCAACTTGAATATGAATTAGTGAATATAAACTAATTGAAAATGAATGTTAGTAAAAACATCCACTGTTAATGAATCAAATGTGATTAAATTGAAAACCCATTTCATTGAATATTAATGAGAATATGAATGAATATTTATTGGTTATGGATGATAGTTGGTTGATGGTTGAATTTATTGCTTTTACTGCATTTGCTATGTTGGCATATATAGTTATTATGTTGCTATATGTTGTATATCGATACTATTGTCTATATACATGTTTCTCATCTGTTTGTTGAGTGTTTAGTAGGTGCGGATCACGTTTGCTTCGCATTTGGAGCTCGCTTTCGCGCTATATTAGCCGTATATGCTCGCTAATAATATATAAGGTACATATCTCGGATTACTTACCGTACTTTTACACTTTTTTCCCTACGGGATGCCTCATCACTTGATGAGATGTATATTTGTGATATATATATACTGTCATTTTTTTTCGGATTGAGCCGCGCAAAGGAGACTCTGGCGAATTTTTCCAAAAATTTAAGGCGTAAGAATATTTTTGAGAAAATTGGAAAAGTGTGAAAACTATAATTTTGATTTGGAGTTGAAAGTTAAACAATAGTAGTTGTTTTTGAAAAGATAACTAAGTATGATTTGAAAACTTAGTAAAGTATTGTAAGAAGTTTAACTATGGATTTTTGGGAAAGTTAATAGATTCTATAACTTTTCTTACTTGGTAATTTCGAGGACGAATTCTTTTAAGGGGGGAAGTATGTAACGACCCAGAATTTTATTTAATTAAAATTTGAATATTTAATTAATTTAAAATATTAATAAAGTGAAATTTATAAGTCGAATAAATTTTATTTCGAATAATTGGATTTAATTGAATAATTAAATCGATAATTTAATAGTGAAAATACAGAAATAATTGAGAATTGGTTTAAATATGATTGAAAATGATTTGTAAAGTTTTAGTATATCATATTGGAGTTAGAATAATGTTATGGAACTTTTAAAATTGAATTAAAAGTTTATCTGTGAAAATTGAATATATTTTAATATTTAATCGACTAGTGAAATTAGCCATTTTTCAAACAGTCTCAGATTTCGACGAAACTAGTTTCATCAGATCCATAATGTGATATTATTGTATGGTTTCAAATTTCGTGTCAATCGGATCTACCGTTTGTCCGGGGCAAGCTAAAACGTCTAGAAATTTGATTTACCGATTTAATTTTAAATTGAACGTTTATTGCCATATGTAACGTCCCGGAAATCTTCGACTTTCGAAAATTCAACATCGATACTCACTTTATCGACTGCCAAGAAATCGAAGGCCGGAAACCCGAAATGTTATGGTTTAAGAAAAAGAAAGAGACAGAACAAGAGAGAAAAAGATAGAAAAATAGAGAGAGGAGAGAAAAGAACATATAAAATAGAACGGAACAGAAAACAACAGAACAATAACAGAATCTCACAATTCGCAGCGGAACAACATATAATAATAAATGAATAATCTTTAAACAAAGAACTATATCAGTTATTACATTTTATACATTTCATTTCATTACATCATATCATCAGAGTGTACAACAACATACAACAACAAATAGTGCAACGGAAAAAGAAATACTATATAGTAGTAATACGCCATGCCATCCATCTTGCCTCCAGCAACTCCAGAATATCCAGAATATCCTGATAAACCTAACTCTTGACTGCCCGTGTAGAAATTGGTGGGCACCCAGAGTTTAGGAAGGAAAACAATAAACTCCGAGTCAGTCATGTGACTGGTGTGGGAACTCAAAAAAGTTTATTTATCTTTGAAAACAAAATAGAGGAATATTTTTAAAGTCAATTCGCAAATGCTTTTAAAAATGAGACTACCATAAGACCTCCCGCCACACACACAATGAAAACGCAGACTTGGAGGAGATTTCTTCTTATGATAGTCAAAGATGTTTGATACGCATTAAAAAGAAACATTTGATATTATTATTAGTGCATAGTGTAGGAAACAATTTCGAAAGTAGAATATAAATCTTAGCCAGCATAGGTACCATTATAGTATGCTTACTATAGCTACCATATTAAATGGCAGGTTCTACAACTTAAACCGTACAAGTCTCGTATTGTTTCTTTGGATTTCCAACGAATGATCAGGCCAAGGAACTTCCCATTGCCACATGAGAATGCCTCTGGATGGACATCCCCGAGAACCAAACCGGATCTCTACCAACACAAGGCCGGGTTACCCCTAACTGAGTAATAACTGACCGAATATGCCATCCCCCAGTCCTTTGGGACCTTTCACCGAGCGCTCGCAATCAATTCACACAATCATAAAGTGTTTTCAACATGAGTAAGTATCTGGCTCCATACCATGATACCACCCTTTTCCAAAAGGAAATGCACATATCCTAAAGGGCGCTACCCCTCATAACCTTGCTGCATCTTTCCTGTTTTGACCATTCCCGAGGTGTGAGGCTCGATGAAGTCACGTCCACAAAAACATACTTTATACAAAAGCCATGCTTTGGGTCAACAAATGATCATAGAGATGATCACAAAGATAAACGATCAAACAAATGATCCTATCACAAATAATCAACACAATGATCATTTCACAGCAACACTCAGCATGTCACATTACCAAATTGGGAATATATCGCTGATAACATTCAACTACATAACCTCTGAGCTCGTACGTCTCAGAGAAGGGTGTTAAGCTAAAAGAATAAATTCTCCGCCACCAACAGAAATATATTTGAAAGAAATCTGCTTTATATCTCAATTTGTAACGTCAGACATACAATCCATACAAGTCTGTTCGGGGCTCGAACAAAACCGAAGGCACTTACAAAGAAGTCCTTGCAATCCGGATAATCTCTAATCACGTCCGGAGTTCCCATCACATAGGGAGTCTCTATACCGTAGCTACTCGGTGCAAAGACAATCGACGAGTTGTCCTTTCGCTTTCAAAAAGATCCGGTCTTCAACACCGGTCTTAAACACCGGTCTTCAAATGCAATTCATAACGACGTATCACATATTCGGAATGGGTTATACGACCCCATGGTCCTTTCCCGGTTAACCCGAATAGTGAGCGCTTATTCAAAAATAAGTGTGGCATTCAAATTCAAACAAATCACATCAATTACCCATTCAAAGGGAAATATTGATAGTCGGTTATTGAACTATCAATGGATATGCACACATCACCAGTTTCCAAATAATTTTCAAATTATTTATTTTCCAAAATATCTTTACTAGATATATAATTTCAATACTCAAAAATAAATCAATATTTATTTTTTTAAACAAATTCCACTTTCTTTTATAAATTCAATAGTGAATTTACATTCCAAAATATCCATGCATATACGATTTCAATTATTCATTTCAATATTCCTTTTCAATTTATCTTCAAAAAGATAAATTTTCAAAATATTCACTTTACATTGGAAAACATTTCCATACTTTTTTATTCATAAGTAATTCACAAATTTTATTTATTTTCAACCTTTGGAAAATATTCAATATACTTAAATCGAGATTAAGTATATATTTCATTCTTTAAGGAAATCATTCTCTTAAACATATTTATTTGGGCCAAAACGAATGTTACGTAAAACATCGTTACGACAACCCAAAATCACTAGTATAGGGATTTGAAATTAAAATAAATATATAAATCCCAATACTATACAAAACATTTCCTTTCGGAAATCATTTACTATAACAACAGTGTTATAGTCTACCATTTCCTTTTATTTCTCGAAAACGTCTATTTCAACAATGAATGTTGAAATCTATGATTTCGAATCTTAACACATTTTAAAACATCGTTAGATCGTTTTAATTCTATTTAAAACATCAAATCTAAACATTTTCTTTAACATATTATTCACTATTCAAAAACGTGAATATACTACGTTAACAAATTTCATCCTTTTATTCATTTTATTTTAAAGGATTATTCACAGTTCAAAAACGTGAATATAACTCCATTAATAGGTTACAACAATTTACTTATCAAAATAAGTCGTTTGTGAATTTATAAAACAACGTTTATAAATTCCATTTCTATTTATTTTATAACAACTTCCTTTTATAAATTCCTTTATTAACCTATTCGATTCATAACTCAATTATAAACTAAAGGTTCATATTATAAGTCAAATACTTATAATTTATTTGTTTACGAAATCGTTCCTTTAAACTTCACAATTATAGATCTTATAACTTATAAGATTTATTTATTCACCCAAATCTATTCTTTTAATATCCTTACAAATTTTATAAACCTACTGTTTATAAAATTCCATTTATAACTTCACCGTTTATAATTCTATAAATTTCATTCATTTATGGAATTCGTTTTCACTTCATTCAAACACTTATAAAAACTCGTTTTATAATTCAAATGTTTTAGTTTATAAATATCAATTTATAAATCCTTTATAAAATCAATTTATACTATTATTTTAAAACATCTTTAATCTCCTTTATAATTTCACCATTCTCTTGATTTATAAAATAATCAAATTTTTATAAATCCTATTTTTAAACTTTTTATAATGAATTCAAAAATCCAATTTAATTATTTTATAAAATCATTAGCCTCATATTTTCAAAAATCAACCTTTAACTATATTTCTCAAAAATCATAATTTTTATAACATTAAAATTATAACGTTTATTTATTTAAAATGGATCAATTCAAAAATATTTTATAAACGTATACTTTCAAAAATCACTTTGAAATCCCTTTTAATGCTCCAAAATTTGGTCCAATGATGCTACACACCAAATAGTCAATCACGACTACAACGATATCATATATCGATATGATAATCAATGAATATCAAAATATCCATAATCAAATAAATACTGTTGAAATTTGTAACCCTAGTTTTTAACTGGGCTAATTGATTTGGTCGGCACGGCTTCTGTGATTGATCGTGTGCAGTGGGTTTGGAGAGACGGAAGTGTGGCCGATGACGTGGTCATGGCCGGAGTTGTAGATTTTCTGGTGGTCGAAGCTTTGTGGAAAAGGCATGTTCCAGGTTTAGTGGTGATTCCTGTTTTCCTGTTCCAGGTTTGGGGGTTTGAACTCGAATTCAATTTCGAGCTTTGGAAGGATGATTCTGTTGATCGTGTTTGGATGTGGGATTGGTCGCTGATGACGGAAGACCATCGGATATGGTCGGAGGTGATTAAAGTCACCGTGCATGTGCACGGTGCACTTTATTCCCTGGTGAAGTTTGGGTTAGCAGAGGTAAGGTCACTCGAGTTTTCTCGAGAAATTCGAGTGTTAAACTCGAAGCTTTTGATTTTCGGCTCGAAGCAAAACTGCGGGGCTCGGGTTATGTTTTGGTGACAAGTTTCCAAACCTGTAAATTGTAAAGCAATGATTTAAAACAAAGTTTAAATCTGGAATTCAAGTTTAGTTTGCATCTCAGATTTAAAAATAAAATAAAGCTTCTTAAAATTTGAATTGTTTAAACTACTTTAAAAATGTTTAAGTAGTTTGACTTTTAAAATGAAGTTTTAAAATGTAATGGTTTTAAAATATAAAGTTTAACTTGGAATCAAAGTTTAATTTGCATTCCATTTTTTTTTAAAAGAAATTTTTTAAATTTGAAAAGATTTAAACAACTTTGAATGTTAAAGTGTATTTTTAAATTGATTTGAATTTAAAAATGAAATTGGTTTTAAATTCTTTTAAAACTTCTTTATAAATGAGTATTTCTCTTAACATGTAATTTAAAAAGGTTTTTGAATTGTTTTTAAAACTTTGTTAAATTTAGTTTTGTATTCATTTTAAATCTTAAATTTAAAATGAAATTTGAAAGTAAATTTAAAGCAAATTGTTTAAATGCTTTGATTAAGTAAGAAATGTTTTATCTTAAAGTTAAATAGAATTTAATGATTTGGATTCGTTAAATTATTAAGTTAATTAAAATGAATAATTAATCTATTTAATTAATTAATAATTTGGATTAATTAAATAAGTAATTAAAGGTTCAAATTAATTAATTAAGGTTTAAGATTAATTAATTAAAGAATAATTAATTTTTAATTAAGGATTATTAATTAGAATATTAATTAATAATTAGAGATTAATTAATCAAGTAATTAAAGATTAATTAAGTTACAGTTAACACTTAATTAATTAAATAATTATGATTAATTAATGGATTATTAAAGATTAATTAATTTGAAATTAATAATGATAACAGTAAGTTTAATTACTTAAGAAAGTAATTAAAGAATTGTTAATAGTTAATGAAGGTCATTGACTTGAGATTATTTAACAATTAATTAATGAGATTAATTTTAATAATTAAATAAATTAATTAATTAATGATAATCATTTGTGAAATTGTTTAAGTTTAATTACTTAATGGAAGTAATTAAGGAATTAATTACTTAATGTAATGATTTGAGTTTAATGTGATTAGTTTAAATTAATTAATTAAGTTTAATTAATTTTAATCACTTGATGATTTGATAATAATTACTTAATTTAATTAATGAAGTGTAATTACTTAGTGAAGTAATAATGGTAATTACCAGATGTAATTAATAGAAGATGATTTAAGAATGGAAGTAATTTGGTTTAAATTACTTTGTGTAATTAATCAAGGGATTAATTAGAAAATTAATTAGGAGTAATTAATTTATTTAATGGAGTAATTAACGGTAGTTAATTACTAAATGTGATTAATCAAGAGTGATTAATAATTGTGGATTAATTATTTATTGTAATTAATTTAAATAAAGTAATTAATTTAAAATGTTATTAGGGATCATTAATTAATATAATTAATGATGTAATTAAGGTTGATTTATTAAGATTAATTAATCAATAATAAGTTATTAAAGATAATTAATTAGTGTAATTAATTAAGGAGTAATGTAGTTAATTATAGTTAATTAATTAATGAAGTAATTAAAGGTTAATTACTGTTTTTGGTTAAGAGTGACTAATATGTGAAATTAATTAAAGGATAATTACTTGAATGTAATTAAAGGATAATTAATCAAGGGTGATTAATTAAGGTGGATAATTAAGGTGGATAATTAGAGAATAATTAATCAACTGATTTGTAATTAATTAATGGTTAAGTAAGCAAGATTTATATTGATGTAAGTAATTAATTTAATTCACTTTAAATTAATTAGAGATGAAGTAATTAATTTAATTCATTTTAAATTAATTATAGATGATGTGATTATTAATCATTGCTTATGTGTGGATGATATTGATTTGCCTTGAATGATTTGAAATCTCAGCTTTGAGATAAGTAATGCTGTGTGATATGGATTTTTTGGTTGCATTGTGATGATAATATGAATTATCTGTTGGTGATGATAATATGGATTATCTGTTTGTGACGATAGTGTGGATTTTCTATTGTGATATGTGAATTATCTATCTGTGTGTATATAGATAATGAAATTGAATTGTTTTAAACTCTAAACAACTTGGCCTTAAAAGATACGCTTTGGATTTCGATGAGACCGAGATCGGGTTTTCAGATTTGGATATCCGAAAACCACATCGATCCAAATTAACGATAGGTCGTGAATCTCAAGTGAAGAGTGAAGACTCGAGGTGTAAGGACTATTCGTCGTTAAAACTCTAAGGGTGATTCCAATACGAGTTTAACGGGGTAGTACTTTCAGATTCGAGATGAAGATTCAGAATGCAAAGATTATCGTCGTTAACTCTGAGGATGATTCCAAAATGAGTGTAACGAGATAATGTCTTCGGTTTCATTTGAATCCGGAACGAACTTGTATGGATTGAATACTTTCAGAACATCGTCAGGTGGACGATGAGCATTCTAACAGATGTGTTCTATAAAGATAATCGTAGCCTCAAGCCTCATCAGCCGGGAATGACTAAAATAGAGGAGGTGCAACAAGGCTAAGTGGGTCATGCCCAAGTAGGACGAGATTTTCCCCTGTCCCGAGGTCCCTTTTTATTCGGCTTAGTGGGCAGTTGGATATGCGCACCAACTGCGAGGTTGTCTTGTTCGGGACAGTCCAGCAAGGGATGGTTTTGGCCTTGTGTTGCAGGGGACTAGGAGTAATTCTTGGTACGTTGACCTAGGCCACGTACTGTGACGGGCGGTACTCCAGTAGCCCTGCCATTGTATGGAATCCAAAATCCAATAAGTGCCATCGGATTTGATTGTATTACCCACTTTTGTGGCTAGTAGCTGGAATTTAATCATTTAACAATTTCAGCTATTTCGTATTTACTTGAAAACCCTAAACCTATTATAATATCACTGGATTTCCTATCAAATGTTTTGGTTAGTGTAAGGTAAAAACTTACCCATGTTTATGTGTGGGAAGTCTTACGTGATACCTTTTCTTTTCAAAGGATTTTTAAAAGTTGAGCAACCTTAACCTATTACTCATACCAGACCCATGTCTGACCTAGAGTTTAATTCTGTTTTTCTTAAACTCTTGGGTACTCAAATTTTTACGAGTAGCCAGGGGATTCAGGTTAGCTTTGACAAATTATGGATGAACAATGGAGCAGGAGGCTTCAGCGTTGTAGATATTTATAGCGTTCCGCTATGTTGATATCTGTATTGTGTATTGAGTTGTAATAACTAGACAGGTGTTTATAACTGTCTAGTATGTGTTGTATAATCTGTGTAACTCTGATAGTTGTTGTATACTATGTAATACTTATATTGTTAATATAATTTATTCCTTCCGCTGTGAGATTCTGATGTTGTTTAGTTCTTTCTTCTCTATCTTTTCTCTTTTCTATCCCTTTCTTTCTTATTAATGATGCGTCATTCTGTGGAATGAATGGGCGGGTCGTTACAGTGGTATCAGATCTCTAGGTTGAGTGAATACCTAGGAATTGGAGTGTTTTCTTTCTTGAGAGAGCATATTTGTATTTTTAATATATATATATATATATATATATATTATTTCTACCTATATGTTGGGTTACATGTTCGGGTTTTCCAATATAGGTTATAAAGGTAGATAAGGTAGTGGTGTGGGTAACACGACTACTACCATTGGTTAGAGTTTGAGTGTTGAGGTTGGAAGTGGATCTGTCGAGACTGTAGACATAATACCATCTCGAGTAAGTTGTGCAGTGATGTAAAGATTTCATCGATCTCTGAAGGAAACCTGTTAAGGTTCGGAGTCCATTTTTGAAGTTGGATGAGTAGGGTTTGGATCTGTCGGTTGGGTAAAAGCAAGTGATGGTATCTTGATACCTCAGAAAGTAGTAGCTGCGTGATGAGATGCAGTGACTATGGATTGTCTCCGAAGATGTTTTCTTTGGAACAAGTTTTAGGAAGTGTGTCCGCTTCGGTGTTGTGGCTGAGTTCAGCAGGGTGTTTCTGTTTGGTTTGAGATCCAAGTTTCTCGAAGAGCTTGCAATTAGGAAGTCTTTGGCTTTTGTGTCAGCAATGCAGCTCGGAGTATTCTGGGTGCTGGCAGGAGGTCTTCTGGCAGAGCATTTTTTCTGGAGGTGGAGTTCAGAAGTAGCGGAGTGGATCCATTTCTTCGATGGATTGGCTAGACCAGCATAAGCTGTTCTGATTGGTAAAAAAAGAACAGTTTTTCTTTAGAATTAGGCTGGTTTGATCGCAAAAGTGACTTGCGATGGTTGAGTGTTCTATTGGGTTATTAGAGATTTTCCGGATGTCCTCAAGGAAGTCAAAGGTTTGTCCGCATTTGGAGATTTAGTTTTCTTATCGACTAGGATTCCAGGAATGATTCCGGTGGTTCAGTTTAGTCGAAGGATGGTTCTTAGAGATTGAGTTGGTGAAGCGGCTCAGATTTTTAGTGGAACTTCTGAGTTTTTCTTTATGGATCTGTTGAACCATATTTCTGGGATGTGTTGTCCAGTTTGTGCTTGTGTTCCTCATTAGCATTCTCTTCTACTTCAGATCAGAGTTGTGCAGCGGAAGCAGTTTTGAAGTGCTTTTGTTTTATCTTTTCTGGATAGGAGAAGTTTGTTTTCTTATGAAGTTGGGGAGTAGAGGTTGTGTTCTTGGTTTTAGTTGATCTTGAGGAGATCATTGGGTTGGGTTGTTTTTGGTCTAGTTTGTTTCTTGAGGTATCAACGATGGTTGTGCTGATCAGGAAGGATGTAGGCAGCCCAGGATCATCCGAAGAGTTTTGTGGATAAGAGACGGAGGAATTTAGATTTTGGAGTCGGAGATTTGTTTTTGGTTAAGTTTTCTCCGATCTAAAGGAGCTATAAGTTTTGGTTAGTTTGGAAAGCTAGCTCCGAGGTGTTTTGGATCTTTCTGTGTTTTTGTGAGGATGAGTGTTGGTCTGCAGGATTAAACCGCCAATGTGGATAACTGGGATTCGATGTGTTTCACGTATCTCTAAGGGAGTACGTGTATGGTCTATTTCTGATTTTGGAACCAGCAGTTCAGGAGGATTTGGTTTTGAGTCAGACTCGTCTGTAGTCTAATATCCTATCTAGTTTTGTAGATCTAGATAAGTAGGAGCTCAGTAGCTTAGTAGTATTGATTGTTTGGATTTTGTAGAGCGAGTATCCCGGTATTTATACCTGGGAAACTCGAGGAAACTCTATTCAAAATTTTTTCTGGATAGTTAGATTTGTTTGACTGGATAAATTGGTTGCTATGGTTGTTAGCATATATTTCATATATGCTTGTGTTTTAAAATTAAAATCTTTAACGAGATTATTAAATTACCTTTGTTTTAATTTTGAGGACGAAATTCCTTTAAGGGGGATCATTAATTAATATAGTTAAAGTTGTAATTAATTTAAATAAAGTAATTAATTTAAATTATTATTAGGGATCATTAATTAATATAGTTAAAGTTGTAATTAAGGTTGATTTATTAAGATTAATTAATCAATAATAAGTGATTAAAGATAATTAATTAATGTAATTAATTAAGGAGTAATGTAATTAATTATAGTTAATTAATTAATGAAGTAATTAAAGGTTAATTACTATTTTTGGCTAAGAGTAATTAATTTGTGAAATTAATTAAAGGATAATTACTTGAATGTAATTAAAGGATAATTAATCAAGGGTGATTAATTAAGGTGGATAATTAGAGAATAATTAATCAATTGATTTGTAATTAATTAATGGTTAAGTAAGCAAGATTTATATTGATGTAAGTAATTAATTTAATTCACTTTAAATTAGTTAGAGATGAAGTAATTAATTTAATTCATTTTAAATTTATTAAAGATGGTGTGATTATTAATCATTGCTTATGTGTGGATGATATTGATTTGCCTTGAATGATTTGAAGTCTCAGCTTTGAGATAAGTAATGCTGTGTGATATGGATGCTTTGGTTGCATTGTGATGATAATATGAATTATATGTTGGTGATGATAATATGAATTATCTGTTGGTGATGATAATATGGATTATCTGTTTGTAACGATAGTGTAGATTATCTATTGTGATATTGTGATAGTGTAGATTATCTATTGTGATATATGAAATTGAATTGTTTTAAACTTTAAACAACTTGGCCTTAAAAGATACATTTTGGATTTCGATAAGACCGGGATCGTGTTTTCAGATTTGGATATCCGAAAACCACATCGATCCAAATTAACGATAGGTCGTAAATCTCAAGTGAAGAGTGAAGACTCGAGGTGTAAGGACTATTCGTCGTTAAAACTCTTAGGGTGATTCCAATATGAGTTTAACGGGATAGTACTTTTAGATTCGAGATGAAGATTCAGAATGTAAGGGTTATCGTCGTTAACTCTGAGGGTGATTCCAAAATGAGTGTAATGAGATAATGTTTTCGGTTTCGTTCGAACTCGGAACGAACTTGTATGGATTGAATGCTTTTAGAACATCGTCAAGTGGACGATGAGCATTCTAAGAGATGTGTTCTATGAAGATAATCGTAGCCTCAAGCCTCATCAATCGAGAATGGCTAAAACATGGGAGGTGCAGCAAGGCTAAGTGGGTCATGCCCAAGTAGGACGAGATTTCCCCCTGTCTAGAGGTCCCTTTTTATTCGGCTTAGTAGGCAGTTGGATATGCGCACCAACTGCGGGGTTGTCTTGTTCAGGACTGTCCAGTAAGGGATGGTTTCGGCCATATGTTGCAGGGGATTGGGAGTAATCCTCGGTACGTTGATCTAGGCCACGTACTGTGACGGGCGGTACCTCAATAGCCATGCCATTGTATGGAATCCAAAATCAAATAAGTGCCATCAGATTTGATTGTATTACCCACTTTTGTGGCTAGTAGATGGAATTTAATAATGTAACAATTTCGGTTATTTCGTATTTACTTGAAAACCCTAAACCTATTATAATATCACTGGATTTCCTATCAAATGTTTTGGTTAGTGTTAGGTAAAAACTTACCCATGTTTATGTGTGGGAAGTCTTACGTTATACCTTTTCTTTTCAAAGGTGTTTTAAAAGTTAAGCATCCTTAACATGTTACTCACACCAGACCCATGTGTAACAACCCGGGGTTTAGCATCAATTAATTATCGTCGTTAGACGATTAAATTGGTTGTTAATTGTTGTTAAGTGTTTTAATCGGTTGTAAATTCATTTAAAAATTTGTTAATTGTTAAGTGGGCTTTAAAAATTAAATTGTGGTCCTTTTTTTTTGGGCCGTGATAATTTGCTAAGCAAATAACCCATCCCCTTTTATTCATTTTTCTTATTCGTTCGTAACCCTAAAATAAAATCGAACGAAGAAATAACAATGGCGGCCTCTCTTTCGTTCGCCCTCATCGTTCAAAGATTAGGGCTCATTCAAATCGAAGGTGCCGTCTTCAATTCGTTAGTTTGCGTTCGTTTCTCAGAGGATCGGTCGCGTGATGGTGCTGTCGCTTGAAGCTAGGGCTTAACTTCGTTCGTGTTCCTCGATTTCTTCGGCCTCGACTTCCCTGCTTCGATTGTGGAAAAGGTGAGTAATTTATATTACTCACATCTAATTCCAAATAGTTCGACTTCGTCTGCTTAACTTGTTTTCGTTGTTTCGGTCATGATTTGATTTTGTTCGTTGTTGATACTTTTCAGCCTTGAGTTGATTTTAGGGCTATTGATTTTAATTATGGCTTGACTTGTTCGACTCTTTGTTCGACTTGTACATTCGAATTTCTTTGATTTTGATAAAATGGATTTGCTATTGCTTGTTCAAAAACTGTTACATTGTTTTAATCGGCTTTGAACTGTTACTTGACCTCGGTCAGGTGTTAATCTGAGTGTTGTTTGCATTGCATCACCACTGTTGAACTTATCTGGAGATTGTTCTTTTTTGATTTTTGTTGTTTTGCATTAAGCATGTGTTCATCTGATGTTGCACCACTTGATGTCGTAGCCTGGGTCATTTGTTCCTGTAATATGTCACTGTATCATTACACAGTTCGCATTTGTTAGCTTGTAGTTCATGTTGTTTTATTGAGTCTGAGCTTTGAGATCATGTTCACTGTTTGAGCCTGGTATCTTGATTCATTACTGCCGTGTCTTTGATGTTGTACACTGTCATGTTGTCTTGGGTATTTGGTCTTGCCTGGTGTTCTGTAGTCATTTATGCATCGATGCTATTCGCTGTAGCTCTTGCTCATTTGAGTTTGCACTGCTTCATCACCACTTGTGTCTACATATACGTATATTCATGTATACTTGAGTCTTGTTCTTAGTCGTAGCTAGACTTGTTTCCTTGATCATTCACTGTGGCCTGGGTCTATACATTGACATTGGCATGACTGCCACTTCCCGTTGTTGCAATTCTTATTTGATTCATTGTAACCTGATTTTGGGTCGTACTGTCCATTGCTTGAGACATGCTATCCAATTCATTTTACTTTTGCTTGAGGCATGCTATCCACTTCAGTTCACTGTTGCATATAGGTATAATCATATTAGCATATTGTTGAACCATTGTTGTTTCACTATTTCATTTGTTGCCATGTTCTGGGTGCAGTAGTCATCTCGTTGCATTTGGAACGTTGAGCTGTTGTCTGCATTTGAGTTCATCCTCGTTTGCATTGTGTATTACAGTGTTGTTCTCTGGACTGGTCGACAGTTCCATGTTGCCACCTCTGTTTGCTTTGAGCTTGAGTAGTTGGTTATGATGCACTGGTTGTATTCTCTGGTCTAAGACTGGAGTGTAATCTTGTTGACATGTTTGAGTTCGTTGCACTGTTGCTTGTTGCTGCCCTGTTGTCATATTGACCTCATGTGTATAAATAACATATTTCCTTTCACTTGAATCGGTTGTATCCATACTTCATGTTTCAGTTGCTGAACTAGATACGAGGCTGAAGTATTCATGTGTACATTCCCTGTTGTACTCCTGTGCATCCTCCCTGTTGCACCCATGTGCATTTTCATTTAAGTTGCAATCTCTAGTTGCTGTTGGCTTTGGCTTGTGGTTTTTCGCTTGTCAAGGCTGCTGTTTGTATGCTCTAACTTGATGCAGTTTGCTTTGCATCCATTTGCACTCGAGCTATCCTGTAGCATGCTTCGTTCATAAATTCTCTGATGTATTTTGCTTTGCATACTTTTCGACATCACTAATGCACTGATCTTTGTTCGGCTGTGTCTTTGATGCTGGCTTGCATTGTCATTTGATTCTATTTGCTTCTTGTATCACTGAGTCTGCTTTTGTATTGTTTCTGGCTTCAAGTATTGATGCCTGGACTTTCACATGTGCACTTGAATACTTGCAGTTGTGTTGAGTCGTGATATCTGCGACTTGACCTTTGCATTTTATTGGTTTTCGAATTTACATGAGTTGAATCCAGCTAATATTTCGGGTTTGACCTTGTGGCCGGTTGTGTACACCATTACTGTAGTGGCAAGGCAGTGCATGCAAGCGTGAATTGCAGCCACACGGTATTGATTTTATTGATATTCTATTTTGTTTTGATTTATTGATCTTTTGCATATTCCATATGCTGTAGTGGCGAGGCAGTGCATGCGTGCGTGTACTGCAGCCCTACTCGAGTTGACTTTTTATTGATATTTCAATATGTTTTGGATTTGTATTTGATTGGTTTAATTTGGTGATTTTTGTTGTCGTCTAATTATCAATATGATAATTAGATTATGAGTTTCTAATTATTTATTAATAATTAGATTTTTGTGTTAATTGCCGTTTAGGCAATTCTGTGTTTTATAAATTATCTTCATTAATAATCTTTTAATTTTACATTCGTTGAAAATTTGGATTTAGTTGATTTGTTGTTTAACACTGTTACGTGTTATATTTATCGTTATCTGAGTTCTTTATTTAAGGATCGGATAGACGAGATTTATTGTGACTGTCGTCTAATTGCTGTTTAGTTATTATTGCTTCTGTGCACTAATAACTGAGTTTGAATTAGACTGACCCATGTATTATTTTCTTTTGAATTTAATACTCGGGTTAGACCGAGTATTTACATGTTGTAGATTTTTAGCTTTGGGTTGCCGCTAGAGCTATGAAGTCTTTTTATATCTTTTGGAGTAGTCTTCGTCATGTTTAGTAGTCAGTGTATTTGTATAGGATGTTGTATATTCATGTATATTATTCACGATAATGTACTTGTATATGTAACTTCCAGAGTCGACAGTTGTAGTTGTATCATATGTATTGTATCATATGTATATCAATTGACATAAGTTATATATATATGAGACTTTCTGTTATATCTATTGTGACACCCCACCTCTATACCCACGCTAGCCAAGAACACTACGGTGTAATGCTGTTAACTAGCATGGAGAATAAGGCTGTTGAGGGGCGACCATCCGTGTAATTGCTTTGCGCGAGCACCGATATGTCAGATAGTATAACATGCATTTTATTTCAAGAGGAAATCCGACATACCAATACAAACACAAAGCTACTACACAGTGGCTATAATAATCTTCGAAAACAAATATAGGAATAAGCATAACACAAATCAGTCACAGATAATTCATATCACAAAGGCGGAAGAAGATATGAATATATAACTAACACATGAAAGTGTATATCAGAGTAGTGGTCAAAAAGATCCACAATAATACAAAAGAATAGCAACACGTGCTACACAAAAGAATACAACTATGAGTCCATATCTCAAGTGTATACAACAAATAAACTACTAATCTAAGTAGTTAACCAAGAGTCAGAGAAATCAATCCCCAGTCAGAAGTCAAGCTGAAGCACCTGTAACATCTCGGTCTGACCCGAGTATTATTTAATAAGAAAATAATAAACGGATCAGTCTAACTATAAATATCAGATGAAACGATATGACTAAACACATAATAATCACAATGCCAAGCTGTGATATATATAAGTAATTGAAAATCAACAAGAGATTAATCAATATCACAAAATCTACACAAGAATCAAAAAAATGTCATACTCCTTATTTCGTTCACCAAACCATAAATATTGACGACTATATCAATGTCAATCACAAAAGTCAATGACACACAAATTCACCAATGCACAAATATTGATAAAACTTATCAATGGAAATCACGAAAATTGGTGAAACACAAATTCTAGGAATCATCTCAAGAAATTCAGAAATCACAAGAATCAATGACACACAAATTCACCAATGCACAAATATTGATAAAACTTATCAATGGAAATCACGAAAATTGGTGAAACACAAATTCTAGAAATCATCTCAAGAAATCCAGAAATCAAAAAAAGGAGGAAGGCCTATCACAAACGGGAGCATAAAGCTCACCAACACGTGTATCACAAACGGAACGCTAATTCCATGGTTGCTAACCATCACAAATTGAGCCGAAGCTCCAAAAACGGCCCGAAGACCATGGGTTGCTACCCCACCAATTTGAGTCGAAACTCCACAAAATGGGGTTTAGTCTCCCTCGCAGACAAAGAGACATCGCACATTGCTAGTCTAAATCACAAAGATGATCGTCATGATCAACGAGAAGTGTCAATTACACTATGCTAGTAAATATATGAGTTTAGCTTCATGTCCCATAACCACTTGCTTAGCTTAAATATTTACGAACAAACTGTAGATCTCCACTAGAAAATTGTCACAAGAGATTCAATCGAACAAGTCCAAGAATTAACCGACGAAGTAAACGCATGCGTTTCATACCACATGTTTTACTAAGCCGTTTAATTAGATTTCTCATACGAGTGAGGTAAAGGTTTGTGTATACTAATAGATTGGGAAACGGTTTTATAAACGAGTTTGATATTGAAAATATAGTTGAAATCGTTTTGATGAAGATGTTTTGATATTTAATACTAGTATTGAAACCTTTATGTTTTAAAGTGACAAATTACTAAAAATGATTGTAGAAACAATCAATCATAGGAATTCACATATGAAGACGTGAATCAAATCCAAAGAAATCGATACCAAATCCATCCAAATGGACATTTTCAAAAATCCATAAAAAGAAGTCATCAAAGTCGATAGAAAGTGATAACCACTATTCGGATCCACAAAAATCGATTAAAATAGTGAACCCACTCAAAAACATAAGCAAATAGGCACTATGCACAATTCTAGGCGTCTGGAGGTCCAATCCAGGCGTTTGAAAACTAATCAGACGTCTGGTTTAAAATCCAGACGTCTGGATTTGTTCTCTGGGAATAATCCAGAGAACACCCAGACGTCTGAATAATCAGACGTCTGGTTTAAAATCCAGGCGTCTGGATTTGTTCTCTGGGAATAATCCAGAGAACACCCAGACGTCTGAAACTTCAAGTCAGACGTCTGAGACCTATCCAGACGTCTGATCCTAAATTTCAGACGTCTGGAATTAGTCTCTGCTTTTTTTTATATTCTGCGTGGTTATATTTTTTTCTCTCCAGGTCCAAACCAGACATTTGGACTTGGTCACCAGACGTCTGGTCACCTGGTCTGGGCAACAATTTGCCTAGGCCAAAGTGGCCGAAACGTATCGGGAACGATCGGACGAGCAACGACGACTAAGGGTTTATGCCTAGCGACAACCCAGCCTTAACGGCTTCTCAATACACCCCGAATATCATTGTCCAAATATTCATAATAGGATTTTCATAAACTTGGACCAAAACAACCAAATTAGGAAAATTCACCAAATCAATTCAAATCAAAAGCAAATGAATATGCACAATTGTTAGGAACTCATACCTAACCACCAAGATAGATATAGAAAAATATGTGAGATAAAAATTTCACCTTTGGACCCAAACGATTGAAGAAGAGCTTGAAAGCAAAGGATAATCAACCACTCTTCAAATCCAACTCAAGAAGCTTGATTCTAAGCTTTAAAAGAAGAACATTCCCAAAGCTAGGTTTAGGAATTTCTGAAATTGAAAAGAAAATGAGTTGGAGAAGAAGAAGAGAAGCATACCAATGGGTTCTTCTATTAGTTTGGAGCTAGAGTTTGATTTGCAAAAGAAAACTAGGGTTTGGAGTTTTAATTTCCCATCTCTCCCTCCATTGATGCTTTAGAACTGAAAAGAGGAGGAAGTGAGAGTGAATGGGGGGAGTGGTTCAGATTTGAGTATAAGTTAGACATAGAGCTGAACCAAACCCAAACCCAAAGTGAAAAAGTAGCAAAACTTGACTAACTCCAAACATATCGAAGCTTATACTCAAAAAGGTCGCAAACGGCATTTAAACTCAATGGAAGTGGTCCCGAGTCCTAATTCGACCGTATGCAAAAAGTAGCTTTTCGGACTAAATTCCGAGTATCGATAAAATATTTAAATATAAAAATCGATAAGTATGCGGGTTGTTACAGACTCCCCTCCTTAAAGAAATTGCGTCCTCGTAATATTTAAGAAGAAAATATAAAGTAACAACCATAAAAGCATATTCAACACAAAAGAAATTTGAAATAAAAGTTTCACCTCAAAGAGCACGGGAAAACAAGTCCAGATGTGATCGCTCGATGAACTCACAAGATTCCCAAGAACAATCCTTAGGATTTGAAGACCATTGAACTTTCACAAGCGGAACATCCTTATTTCGAAGTCGTTTGACTTCCGAAGCAATAATACGAACAGGATGCTGCTCATAAGTTAAATTAGGTGAAACTTCAATCTCTTCCACAACACCGGGCTCAAGAATAGAATCGGAATCTCGAAGACATTTCCGAAGTTGAGAAACGTGAAACACGTCCTGGATAGCAGAAAATTGAGCCGGTAATAAAAGGCGATAAGCCATGGAACCAATACGTTCAGTGATAGGAAATTGCCCAATATATCGAGGCGCTAATTTTCCCGATCGACTGAAACATACAACACCTTTCATGGGTGAAACACGAACGAACACAAGTTCTCCCACAGAAAATTCTAATCTCCTTCTTCGATTATCGGCATAGGAATTTTGTCTATTCTGGGCTTCTTTCATCCTATGTCGAATAAGGTCAATTTTCTCTGTGGAATCCCGAACAAAATCTGGACCTAAAATCAGCTTCTCACCGGCCTCAAGCCAACAAGAAGGAGATCGGCATGGCCTTCCATGGAGTGCCTCAAAAGGTGCCATACCAATACTAGATTGGAAGCTATTATTATAGGAAAATTCAACAAGAGGAATATGATCTTCCTAGCTTCCACCGAAATCAAGCACACAAGCACGAAGAAGATCTTCAAGAGTTTGATTCACACACTCGGTTTGTCCATCGGACTAGGGATGATAAGCGGTGCTAAAATTAAGCTTCGTTCCCAAAGCTTTTTGAAGACTCTTCCAAAATCCACTAGTAAACAATGGATCACGATCACTAACAATAGAAGTAGGAACCCCATGTAATTTAACAATCTCTTTAACAAAGAGTTTAACCAAAAAAGGAACGGTTCGATTGGACCGAACGGGAATAAAATGGGTGGATTTAGTGAGTCTATCAACAATCACCCATAAGCTATCATGACCCGAACGAGAACGGGGAAGGCCATCTATAATGGAAATTTGGTCCCACTACCAAATTGGAATTTCTAAAGGTTGCAATAACCCGCCGGGCCTTTGATGTTCGGCTTTAACGAGTTGGCAAGTCATGCAACGCTTAACGGAGTTAGCGATGTCAAGTTTCATTCCCTCCCAATAATAAAGTCGCTTCATATCCGCGTACATTTTACTACCGGGATGAATGGTAAATTTAGAACGATGTGAATCTTCTAAAATGTCTTTACGAAGATCACTAATATTTGGTACGATAAGTCTACCAAATTTTCGAATGCCGCCACGAGAATCGATATCAAAGTCTTTCAAACCTTCAATATCAACTTTATCCTTAATATTTTGGCCAAGAAGAGCCAATTCGGGATCTAGCCTTTGAGCTTCAAGAATGCGGTCCAAAAGAGAAGGATGAGCCTCAAGGCTACATAAAACAAATGATAAACATAAATAGGATACGCGGTCTCGAATCTCACAAGTGGATAAGATCTCGAGATCGTTCCATTCAGATATCATCATAGAAACAACAACTTGTTGCCTATGACAAAGCGCATTGGCAAAACGACTTCCAGAATATCAAGATCATAAGATGCCAAGAACTCGAGTCGACATAAAGTTCCTTATGAGAAAATAAATATTCCAAAAATTTATGATCGAGGTGGAGAACAAATTTCTCCCCCAAAAATAATGATGCCAAATTCTAAAAGCGAAAACAATAGCCGCAAGCACTAGATCATGAGTGGCATACCTAGTCTCGATCGGCTATAATGATTTAGAAACACAAGTGATAGCACGTTCTCCTTTGCAAGAAATGGCATCCAAACCAATACGACTAGTATCGGCACAAATAGCAAAGTCTTGGTTCCCCTTCAGGAATCACAAGAATAAGAGTTTCGAAAGGAAGAGTTCTTTTAAATAGTCCTCTTTCCCGAAAAGTTAAAACTTTCAAAATTACATTTTTATTTTTATGTAATAATCTTTCTACAAAAATTTACATTTTTATAAGTTAATATATCGTGTCTGACTGTCTCATCAAAGCGTTTAAGAGATTCTTATCGATAACGTTGATCAAGCGCATCGACCAGAATTCTTAAAACACTAAATGGGCAATACAATCACAAAATCATATTCTATAGGATAAGTAAGTTTCTCAAAAACTTCTAAGAATATTCTTTGTTCGTTTTAAGAACAAAAATCCAATTATACTTCTAAATAAATCTTACGAAAAAGATTTTGCAAAATTTTAAATTGCTATTTTCATCCAAAATCAATAAATGCAAAAAATGGAATCATCGAGATATTCGATAGAATGCTCGATACCTAAAATGGATGAAATAAGCTGGACAAACTGAATGACATAATAATTCATTCATAGGAATCATAACAAATGCGGAATGCGGTACGTGGAATGCTAACTTCCGCAGCTCGTAGCAAATGAAAACCGGTGGTAAGGTCAAACTGAAAAGACCTTAGCACCACACAAAAGATTACTTAGGTGATAATCCTAAGACAAGCTCAAAAATACCGGAAAATTTCTCAAACTACATGAATGAGAGAAATAACACTTTCCTTATAAGTGGGCTTAAGGAATAAAATGATGCCATCAAGTTGGAATCAAAATCATAAAGGAAAAATAGAAATGTGCTTAACAGATTGAAAATGTCGAAGATGAATAGTCCACACAGGACAAAGGATATGGCTTCGAAATGAAAAAGCCAATCCTTTAACACAAATCAATTCCGAAGCCTAAGTAAAAATATCGGCTCGGAAAGAAAAATCACATAAAATAATTTCGACATCAACAGAAAGCAAATTGAGTGTTGCGGATCTACCATCCGGATTCGCAATTCTCAAGGAAGACATCAAGCCCAAAATTGTTTAAAGGGAAAGAATCAAAGAGTTCTTTTGATATAAAATAGTAAGGTGGAACCCATATCAAAAAGGACACGAACAAGATAATCACAAAGCAAATATCATCAAGGATTGAATGAGAAATACCTTGACCAAGAGAAGTGTCACAAGGGGCTTGCACGACTTTCAACTTTCCCTCCCTCTTGCTAGGGAGTTTGGGACATGTAGATAAGTAATGACCCGAGCCTTTGCAATAGCGGCAATAGAGGGGTTTCGGGCACTTAATTACATAATGGTCCGTGGAATCACAATTGTAGCATTGTTTACGACTTGGGGTAGGAGTCTTGGCTACCGAAGTTTCTTGTTCCACCTTCTTCTTGCTTTGAAGTATGGGGCAGAAAGAAATATGATGACCTGTATTTCTACAATAGCGACAAAAGAGTGGCTCCGGACACTCCTTTGCATAGTGGTCCTTAGAATTACAATTGTAGCATCCTCCACGATAAGGGATTGGAGTCTCTGCTACAAAAGTAGTTTGCTTCACTCTCTTATTGGGATTAAGGCTCTTGAACTTAATATGCCTCTTCTTGGAAGTCCCAATATCACAAACACTTCCTTTACCAACCTCTCCATGAAGAAGAGTAACATCCACAAGCTGATTGAAAGAAACTTCAAGTTTCAAAGGTAGAACCATTTCGGGGTTCTTACTCAAATCACAGATAAACTCTTGATTCTTTACAAGATCCAAAAGTTGTTGGGCAGTCATGAATGCGCCATCCAGAGAAGGTCTATTGGATTGACCAGCGCTAGGGCTGCTAGAACTAACAATTTCCCTTCCTTTAGAAAAGAAAGAAGGAGAAAAGTTATTCTCAAAATAAATATCAAGCAATCTTGATAGATAAAACAAGGAATCATAAATGAAAATAGGATAGGACGGTACGTAGACCCGAATAAAATCCTAAAGCACGACTCCTAAGATGGACTTAGGACGATGATCCTTGTTAAGTTATTCTACATTGTTCCGAAGTTTGGCTCTGATACCAAGCTGTGACGCCCCACCTCTATACCCACGCTAGCCAAGAACACTACGGTGTAATGCTGTCAACTAGCACGGAGAATAAGGCTGTTGAGGAGCGACCATCCGTGTAATTGCCTTGCGCGAGCACCGATATGTCAGATGGTATAACATGCATTTTATTTCAAGAGGAAATCCGACATACCGATACAAACACAAAGCTACTACACAGTGGCTATAATAATCATCGAAAACAAATATAGGAATAAGCATAACACAAATCAGTCACAGATAATTCATATCACAAAGGCGGAAGAAGATATGAATATATAACTAACACATGAAAGTGTATATCAGAGTAGTGGTCAAAAAGATCCACAATAATACAAAAGAATAGCAACACGTGCTATACAAAAGAATATGACTATGAGTCCATATCTCAAGTGTATACAACAAATAAACTACTAATCTAAGTAGTTAACCAAGAGTTTAGAGAAATCAATCCCCAGTCAGAAGTCAAGCTGAAGCACCTGTAATATCTCGGTCTGACACGAGTATTATTTAATAAGAAAATAATAAACGGATCAGTCTAACTATAAATATCAGATGAAACGATATAGAATAAGAGATATGACTAAACACATAATAATCACAATGCCAAGCTGTGATATATATAAGTAATTCAAAATCAACAAGAGATTAATCAATATCACAAAATCTACACAAGAATCAAAAAAATGTCATACTCCTTATTTCGTTCACCAAACCATAAATATTGACGACTATATCAATGTCAATCACAAAAGTCAATGACACACAAATTCACCAATGCACAAATATTGATAAAACTTATCAATGGAAATCACGAAAATTGGTGAAACACAAATTTTAGGAATCATCTCAAGAAATTCAGAAATCACAAGAATCAATGACACACAAATTCACCAATGCACAAATATTGATAAAACTTATCAATGGAAATCACGAAAATTGGTGAAACACAAATTCTAGAAATCATCTCAAGAAATCCAGAAATCAAAAAAAGGAGGAAGGCCTATCACAAACGGGAGCATAAAGCTCACCAACACGTGTATCACAAACGGAACGCTAATTCCATGGTTGCTAACCATCACAAATTGAGCCGAAGCTCCACAAACGGCCCGAAGACCATGGGTTGCTACCCCACCAATTTGAGTCGAAACTCCACAAAATGGGGTTTAGTCTCCCTCGCAGACAAAGAGACATCGCACATTGCTAGTCTAAATCACAAAGATGATCGTCATGATCAACGAGAAGTGTCAATTACACTAAGCTAGTAAATATATGAGTTTGGCTTCATGTCCCATAACCACTTGCTTAACTTAAATATTTACGAACAAACTGTAGATCTCCACTGGAAAATTGTCACAAGAGAATCAATCGAACAAGTCCAAGAATTAACCGACGAAGTAAACGCAAGCGATTCATACCACTTGTTTTACTAAGCCGTTTAATTAGATTTCTCATACGAGTGAGGTAAAGGTTTGTGTATACTAGTAGATTGGGAAACGGTTTTATAAACGAGTTTGATATTGAAAATATAGTTGAAATCCTTTTGATGAAGAGGTTTTGATATTTAATACTAGTATTGAAACCTTTATGTTTTAAAGTGACAAATTACTAAAAATGATTGTAGAAACAATCAATCATCGGAATTCACATATGAAGACGTGAATCAAATCCAAAGAAATCGATACCAAATCCATCCAAATGGGCATTTCCAAAAATCCATAAAAAGAAGTCATCAAAGTCGATAGAACGTGATAACCACTATTCGGATCCACAAAAATCGATTAAAATAGTGAATCCACTCAAAAACATAAGCAAATAGGCACTATGCACAATTCAAGGCGTCTAGAGGTCCAATCCAGGCGTCTGAAAATTAATCAGACGTCTGGTTTAAAATCCAGACGTCTGGATTTGTTCTTTGGGAATAATCCAGAGAACACCCAGACGCCTGAAAACTAATCAGACGTCTGGTTTAAAATCCAGACGTCTGGATTTGTTCTCTAGGAATAATCCAGAGAACACCCAGACGTCTGAAACTTCAAGTCAGACGTCTGAGACCTATCCAGACGTCTGATCCTAAATTTCAGACGTCTGGAATTAGTCTCTGCTTTTTTTTTTATATTCTGCGTGGTTATATTTTTTTTCTCTCCAGGACCAAACCAGACGTCTGGACTTGGTCACCAGACGTCTGGTCACCTTGTCTGGGCAACAATTTGCCTAGGCCAAAGTGGCCAAAACGTATCGGGTGCAATCGGACGAGCAACGACGACTAAGGGTTTAGGCCTAGCGACAACCCAGCCTTAACGGCTTCTCAATACACCCCGAGTATCATTGTCCAAAGATTCATAATAGGATTTTCATAAACTTGGACCAAAACACCCAAAGTAGGAAAATTCACCAAATCAGTTCAAAACAAAAGCAAATGAATATGCACAAATGTTTGGAACTCATACCTAACCACCAAGATAGATATAGAAGAAGATGTGAGATAAAAATCTCACCTTTGAACCCAAACGATTGAAGAAGAAGCTTTAAAGCATAGGAGAATCAACCACTCTTCAAATTCAACTCAAGAAACTTGATTCTAAGCTTTAAAAGAAGAACATTCCTGTGACGCCCCACCTCTATACCCACGCTAGCCAAGAACATTGCTGTGAATGCTGTCAACTAGCACGGAGAATAAGGCTGTTGAGGAGCGACCACCCGTGCAATTTCTTTGCGCGAACATCGATATGTCAGATAGTTATAATATCCGTTTTCATCTCAAGAGGAAAATCCGACGTACCGACACAAACTCAAAGCTACTACACAGTGGCTATAATATCTTCGAAAACAAATACAGAAATAAACATAACATAAATCAGTCACAGATAATTCATATCACAAAGGCGAAAGAAGATATGAATATATAATTAACACATGAAAGTGTATATCAGAGTAGTGGTCAAAAAGATCCACAATAATACAAAATAATAGCAACATGTGCTATACAAAAGAATACATCAATGAGTCAATATCTTAAGAGTATACAACAAAAACTACTAATCTAAGTAGTAAGCAAAAGGTCAGGGTAATGGATCCCTGGAGAGAAGTCAAGCAGAAGCACCTGTAACATCTCGGTCTGACCCGAGTATTATTTAATAAGAAAATAATAAACGTATCAGTCTAACTATAACTATCAGATGAAACGATATAAAATGAGAGATATGACTAAACATATAATAATCACAATGCCAAGTTGTGATATATATAAGCAGTTGAAAATCATCAAGGGATTATTCAATGTCAAAAATCTACACAAGAATCAAAGAAATGTCATACTCCTTATTTCGTTCATCAAACCACAATTATTGCAATCACAAAAGTCAATGACACACAAATTCACCAATGCACAAATATTGATAAAACATATCAATGGAAATCACGAAAATTGGTGAAGCATAAATTCTAGAAATCATCTCAAGAAATCCAATCAATGACACATAAATTCACCAATGCACAAATATTGATAAAACTTATCAATGGAAATCACGAAAATTGGTGAAGCATAAATTCTCATCTCAAGAAATCCAGTCAATGACACACGAATTCACCTATGCACAAAAATTGATAAATCATATCAATAGAAACCACAAAAATAGGTGAAGAAGAAAATTCCAGAATTCGACACACGAAATCCAGAAATCACACAAAATAGGGGGGAAGGCCTATCACACGAACGGGAGCATGAAAACTCATCAACAGCTGTAACACATGAACGAGAAGCTATCTCATGGTAGCTAGCCATTAATTTGACACACGAATGGTCCGAAGACCTGACACACGAATGGTCCGAAGACCGTGGGTTGCTACCCCACCAAATTGAGTCGAAACTCCACAAAACGGGGTTTAGTCTCCCTCGCAGACAAAGAGACATCGCACATTGCTAGTCTAAATCACAAAAAAAATGATCGTCATGATCATCGAGAAGTGTCAATTACAGTAAGCTAGTAAATATATGAGTTTAGCTTCATGTCCCATAACCACTAGCTTAACTTAAATATTTACGAACAAATTGTAGATCTCCACTAGAAAATTGTCACAAGAGATTCAATCGAACAAGTCCAAGAATTAGCCGGCGAAGTAAACACAAGCGTTTCATACCACTTGTTTTACCAAGCCGTTTAATTAGATTTCTCATACGAGTGAGGTAAAGGTTTGTATATACTAATAGATTGGAAAACGGTTTTATAAACGAATTTGGTATTAAAATAGAATTGAGATCGTTTGAGGAAAGATTTTTGATATTTACTACTAGTATTGAAACCTTTATATTTTTAAAGTGACAAAACACGAAAATGATTGTAGAACAATCAACCACCAAAATTCACATTCAATACGTGAATAAAAATCCAAAGAAATCGATCCGAATCCAGCAAAATGGGTATTCCCAAAAATTCCAAGAAGAGAAGTCATTAAAGTTGTAGCAACAACGAGTGGGAAATAACACGAATCGATGGAGTTTGGAAACCAAGCAAAAACATGCACAAATAGGCACAATAAGGCCAATTGGTGCAGGTTAGTCGACTGACACAAAGGTCCAGTCGACTGAACCAGAAGCAGGAAAATAATTTCCCGCAGTCAGTCGACTGAATGCAGGAAAACAGAGGACCCGAGCCTCTGTTAGCTGCCTTCGGAATGCCTATGTGCTACAGCCAGTCGACTGACCCAAAGGTCCGGTCGACTGACTGGCACCAAGGCTGTTTTCTTAGCCTATGAAATGAAGATGCAATCTTCATCAAAATGCAATCGAGCGAGCACGGTCACAAGGGTTTATGCAAATCGACTACCCGGTCTAATAAGCTCTTCGATGCATCACCAAAAACAAGTTCAAACAACAAAGCTATGGTTTTTGAAGATTGGAACTCAAAACACTAAAATTTGGAATGTTCACAAAACCTATCCAAATCAAAATCAAATACACATGAATATGTGTTAGGAATTCATACCTAACAATCAAAGATAATCATAGACCTAGATGTGAGATTAAAAATCTCACCTTTTTACCAAAATCAAACAAGAAGAAGCTTGAAAGCAGATGGAGAATCAACCACTCTTCAACACAACCCAAATGAGCTTGAATCTATGCTCAAAACAAGAACATTCCCAAAATTAGGTTTAGGAATTTCTGAAATTGGTAAGAGAATAAGTTGGAGAAGAAGAAGAGAAGCTTACCAATGGGTTCTCTTGAATTTGGAGCTAGGAATTTGAATTTGTAAGAGGAACTAGGGTTTTGGAGTTTTAATTTCCAATCTCTCCCACCGTTAATACTCTAAAAACTGAAAAGAGAAGAGAATGAGGGTGAGTGGGGAAGAGTGGCTCAGATTTGAGAACCAAACCCAAAGTGAAAAGTAGCAAAAATCAACTTTCTCCAAACATATCGAAGCTTATACTCAAAAAGGTTGCAAACGGCATTTTAAACTAAATGGGAGTGGTCCCGAGTCCTAATTCGACCGTATGCAAAAAGTAGCTTTTCGGACTAAAAATCCTACTAACGATGAAATATTTAAATATAAAACCGATAAATATGCGGGTTGTTACAGACTCCCCTCCTTAAAGAAATTGCGTCCTCGCAATATTTTAAGAAGAAGATATATATAGTAACAACCGTAAAGGCATATTCAACACAAAAGAAGTTTGAAATAAGAAGTTCACCTCAAAGAGCACGAGAAAGTAAGTCCGGATGTGTTCGCTCGATGAACTCTCTAGATTCCCAAGAACAATCCTTAGGATTTGAAGACCATTGAACTTTAACAAGCGGAACATCTTTATTTCAAAGTCGTTTAACCTCCGAAGCAATGATACGAATATGATGTTGTTCATAAGTTAAATTAGCCGAAACTTCAATCTCTTCCACAACACCGGGCTCAAGAACAGAATCGGAATCTCGAAGACATTTCCGAAGTTGAGAAATGTGAAACACGTCATGGATAGCAGAAAATTGAGCCGGTAATAAAAGGCTATAAGCCATGGAACCAACACGTTCGGTGATAGGAAATGGCCCAATATATCGAGGCGCCAATTTTCCCGATCGACTGAAACGTACAACAACATTCATAGGTGATACACGAATGAACACAAGATCTCCCACAGAAAATTCTAACTTCCTTCTCCGGTTATCGGCATAGGATTTGTGTTTACTCTGGGCTTCTTTCATCCTCTGACGAATAAGATCAATTTTCTCTGTGGAATCCCGAATAAAATCTGGACCTAAAACCAGCTTCTCACCGGCCTCAAGCCAACAAGAAGGAGATCGGCATGGCCTTCCAAAGAGTGCCTCGAAAGGTGCCATACCAATACTAGATTGGAAGCTATTATTATAGGAAAATTCAACAAGTGAAATATGATCTTCCCAACTTCCACCAAAATCAAGCACACAAGAACGAAGAAGATCTTCAAGAGTTTGATTCACACGCTCAATTTGTCCATCGGACTGGGGATGATAAGCGGTGCTAAAATTAAGCTTCGTTCCCAAAGCTTTTTGAAGACTCTTCCAAAATCCACTAGTAAACAATGGATCACGATCACTAACAATAGAAGTAGGAACTCCATGCAATTTAACAATCTCTTTGATAAAGAGCTTGGCCAAAAGAGGAACGGTTCGGTTAGACCGAACGGGAATAAAATGGGCAGATTTAGTAAGCCTATCAACAATCACCCATAAGCTATTATGACCCGAATGAGAACGGGGAAGGCCATCTATAAAATCCATGGAAATTTGATCCCACTTCCAAACTAGAATTTCTAAAGGTTGCAATAACCCACCGGGCCTTTGATGTTCGACCTTAACGAGTTGGCAAGTCATGCAACGCTTAACGAAGTTAGCGATGTCAAGTTTCATTCCCTCCCAATAATAAAGTCGCTTCATATCTGCGTACATTTTACTACTTCTGGGATGAATGGTAAATTTAGAACGATGAGAATCTTCTAAAATATCTTTACGAAGATCACTAATATTTGGCACAATAAGTCTACCAAATCTCCGAATGCCGCCACGGGAATCGATATCAAAGTCCTTCAAACCTTCAATATCAATCTTATCCTTAATATTTTGGCCAAGAAGAGCCAATTCGGCATCTAGCCTTTGAGCTTCAAGAATGCGGTCTAAAAGAGAAGGATGAGCCTCAAGGCTACATAAAACAAATAATGAGCATAAATCGGATACGCGGTCTCGAATCTCACAAGTGGATAAGATCTCGAGATCGTTCCATTCAGATATCATCATAGAAATAACAGCTTGTTGTTTACGGCTAAGAGCATCGGCGACACGATTACCCTTACCGGGTGTATAAAGAATATCAAGATCATATGGTGCAAGAAATTCGAGCCAACGCTGTTGACGCAAATTAAGTTCCTTTTGTGAGAATAAATACTTCAATGATTTATGATCGGTATAAAGAACAAATTTCTCTCCTAAAAGATAATTACGCTAAATACGAAGGGCGAAAACAATAGCCGCGAGCTCTAAATCATGAGTGGCATATCTAGTCTCAGCAGGCTTCAATTGCCTAGAAGCATAAGCAATAACACGTTCTCTTTGCATAAGAACGGCACCCAAACCAACGCGACTAGCATCGGTATAAACAACAAAATCTTGATTCCCCTCGGGAATAACAAGAATAGAAGCATCTGAAAGGAGTTCTTTTAGTTTCTGAAAAGAAGTTTCACATTTGTCCGACCAAATGTATTTAATACCTTTCTTCGTTAAGCTAGTGAGAGGCACGACAATCTTAGAAAAGTCTTTGATAAAACGACGGTAATAGCCCGCCAATCCGAGAAAACTACGAATCTCTGTCACACTCCCCGGTCTCTTCCAATCTTGAATCGCTCCAATCTTTGAAGGATCCACGGAAATTCCGGATTCGGAAATAATATGACCGAGAAACTTCACACGAGATTGCCAAAAGTGGCATTTAGAAAAAATTTCCTTTAATTGATTACTCCTAAGAGTTTCCAACACAATCCGAAGATGTTTTTCATGCTCCTCCTCATTTTTAGATTACACAAGAATATCATCGATAAAGATGAGAACAAATCGATCGAGGAAGTCTTTAAAAACTCTATTCATAAGGTCAACGAAGTACGCCGGAGCATTCGTCAAACCAAATGGCATAACAAGCCATTCATAAGATCCATACCGAGTACGGAACGATGTCAAAGGAATACTATCCTCAGCAATACGAAGCTGATGAAATCCAGTAGCTAAGTCTAATTGTGAAAAGACTCTAGCACCACTAAGTTAATCGAATAGATCATCAATCCGAGGTAAAGGATATTTATTTTTGATTGTAAGATCATTAAGCTTGCGGTAGTCAACGCAAAGCCTATGTGTACCATCGGATTTTTTCACAAAAATAGCTGAAGCTCCCCAAGGCGAGAAACTAGAGCGAATAAATTGCTTCGTCTCCAATTCCGATAATTGTTTACGCATCTCCTCGTTTTCTTTATTGGACATACAATAAGGAGGGCGAGTGATAGGTTGAGCTCCAGGAATAAGATTAATTCTGAACTCAATTGCTCGCTTAGGTGGTAATCCTAAAACGGGCTCGAATATGTCGGAAAATTCACAAACGACGTGAATAAGAGAAATAATAACACCCTCATCATCATCATCGTCATCACGAGGATTTAAAGAATACAAAGATGCAACCAAGCTGGAATCTGAATGTTGGGCGAATTCTCGCCCAGAAGGCCTCGAGACCAAGGAGCGTCAGGTTCCATGCACGTTCGAGACCAGCGAGCATCTTCATCATCTCCACATACTATGGTACTCAAGAATCATTCGGCATCCCCTTTGGCACAAGTGCATTCGGCGTTCCCTATGCCAGAGAATCATTCGGCATACCAAATACAGAGGCTCATTCGGCATAGGCTCATTCGGCCTTCCAAACCCAAGGACATTCGGCATAACACTACCACCGGACCAAACATGTACAACCACATCCGGCCTCCACTCCATTCGGCAAAGCTAAAAGTCCTGCTACCGCTCCGAGCAACTACCGGTCCAGGTGACCGCCGAACCAACTCCCAATACCGGTCCACACCTCCTACACCATGCCGGTCCAAACCAACACCGGACCAACCACTACTCTCTACCATCACGCCGAACCAAAGCCTCTCCACTTCATCTCCATGCACGACCGAATGAAGCTCCGCCGAACCAGAGGACTACCAGGCCAGATTGCTTCAGCCCAGGCCCGCTGGCAGCTATATACATCCTAGACCCCTGCCCCCTACCTCACTCTATAAATAGAGGGGCAGGGGTACAACAATGGCAGACAAGTTTGAGAGCTCAAGCAAGGAAGGAACTTTCAAACCACTTTCATACACTTGTATACAAAGCATTGAACTTGTAATCTGGAAGAAGAAAGATAATAACATATAAAGTGGACGTAGGCACATTCTGGCCGAACCACTATAAATCTGCGTGTCTTTTACATTTCAGCCCTTACTTTTCTCATATTTACATACTCATCTAAAATCATTGAAAATCACACATACTCAACTAAAATAATACGACTTGGAGGTGTTTGTCCATTTTTTGTGCAAACATTTTTGGTGCTTTCACTGAGAATTGAACTCGAAGCTTCAGCTTCTCCCACTCAACCTTCTTCCTCATAACGACGTTCGTCGCTTAGAAATCATGCCTTCCAAGCAACGGAAGGATGTTAACAAAGGAAAGAACATCGCAACTAGCAGTCTTCCGGATCCAGTAGCCCCAGATCAAGAGGATCATCCAATTTCAACAGCAGCACCAGATGGATACCAGGCAAATCTGATAGCTCCTGCCACCGAACAACCAATAACTAGGGCAGATCTAGACAGAGTTGTGGCTGAAGTAACCAACCGCTTCACATCCCAACAAGAAGCTTTAGTGGACCAACTTATGTCACGCTTAAGGGATGCTGAAGAATCCAACCGCAACACTGAATCATGGGATGAGTCTCAATCTGGAGGATCTCGGAGACAGCAAAGGTATTCCTTCTTCGAAGAAACTATCGACAGGAATCATAGAAACCCCGCTGAACGGAGCCAAGCTGGAACCCAGCCCGAAGTTGGCCCCATGGAAATGCTCGAAGCAGAACCCCACCGGGTAAGATCAAGGCAGGGGGCAACTGTAGCTGGTCCTAGCATGCATCCGAGCAGCCAGAGACAACCACTGGATAATGCAAGAAGTGATAGATTGTACCATCCCTACAGGTCATCTGGACGAGATAGATCCCGCAGGGAAGAACTAAGCTCATTTTTGTCCGCTCCAAGTTCTGACGAACGAATGGCACGATTATTCAGAGAGTGTGTCCAACGAGAGCAAAGGGACCGGGGGATAGGCGCTAGGGTCACCAGCCCCTTTACCCGAAATATCGAAACTACCATCGCCCCCCGGGAATGGAAAATGCCAACCATGGAACCTTACAAAGGAACTTCCGACCCCATCGTACACTTACAGAGATACACCCAGCATATGCTCATGAGTGGAGCAACAGAAGGAGTATTATGTAAATGCTTTCCGCTATTCCTAGCAGATCTAGCTACCTCCTGGTTCTGCCATCTACCCCGAGGATCCATCAGCTCATGGGAGATGTTGAAAGAAAGGTTTATTAGCCAGTTCCTCATCCATGTGGAACAACCCAAGGATGCTTATTCTCTATCCAATATCAAACAGAAATCCGGAGAGACGCTGCAACAATATCTAACACGGTTCAACGCCACAGCAGCAACAGTTCAAGATGCCAATGAGAAACTTATCCTAACGGCCCTTTGTAGTGGCGTGCATCCGGATACCAAGTTTGCTAGGAGGTTAACAAAAGATAAACCAGCTACGTTACCTGACTTCTTCCATGAAGCTGGGAAGTATATGAGGCTTGAAAACGCTACCGCTAAAAGACAGTCAGGACAACAGGCTAAGACTACCCATGGCGACACTCCCGCTGCAACAAAGGACGTTTGAAGAAATGACTCTAGAGATAACGCTGGGGGCAAGAAGGGAGGAAAGCGTTTATATCAACCAGGACAGAGATTTGACTCTTGCCCCCCTCCCTTGCTTTAAACTTTGTCCTGGATGGCTAGAAGGATGTTTTTAATCATTTCACCAAATGGGCGGAAGCGGACCCTTTAAAATAAA
Organism: Allium cepa; assembly: GCA_030765085.1. NCBI lineage: Eukaryota > Viridiplantae > Streptophyta > Magnoliopsida > Asparagales > Amaryllidaceae > Allium > Allium cepa. The sequence goes on from CM060939.1 coordinate 928,197,984, forward strand.
ATATCTTTGGCATAAATTATCAACTTCTTACATAAATTATCAACTTCTTGATCAAAAAATATTCTATGCAGGTACGGAGTCCCACTCAAGATCATATCAAACAACGGACTCCAGTTTGACAACAAAGAGTTTACCAACCGATGCCAAGAGCACATAATTCACAAAAGCTTCTCATCTGTAGCTTATCCTCAGGCAAACGGACAAGTCAAAGCTGTCAACAGAATTCTCAAAACCCTAACCAAGAAGAAGCTTGAAAAGTCAAAAGGCGCTTGGGTGGACGAACTTCCTACGGCACCCTGGGCCTGCCGCACCTCTCATAGAACATCAACGGGGCATACTCCTTTCTCTTTGGCATACAGATTGGAGGCCATGCCCCCAGTTGAAACTGTAGCGCCATCTCACCATGGGACCCACTGCAACCCAGAAGAAAACGAAGAACTCCTCCTCATGTCTTTGGATCTGATTGAGGAGAGGAGAAACGATGCAACACTTAAAAGCAGAAGCCCACAAGCAAAAAGTGGCAGCACAATGCAACTCCAAAATCAAGCATCGCAGCTTACAAGAGGGAGATCTTATCCTCATGCGGATCCTCCCGCAACACCGAATCATGGACCGAGTCCCAATCTGGAGGATCTGTGAGACAACAATGACCTTTCTTCTTCGAAGAGGTTAATAAAGAAATGGTCATGGTAGGAGCCGAGCCCGGACTCAGCCCGAATTCCGACCTGAGGAAACACTTGGAACCAAACCCAACGGGGGAGGTGCCAGGCAGGGGTCGGATATAGCTGAGCCTGTCATGCTACCTAACCATGAAAGCACCAGTAGACGGACCATATGAAATTCATCAAGATCTTCGCAACAACGGAGCTTATATTTTGTCAACAGTGGACGGAGTGGTGTTCCAGAGGGCTTGGAACATCCGACACCTCCGTCGATACTTTGCTTAACACGTACCGCCCATATGAAGCGTATTAACACGGTGGACGTAGGCATTATCGTGCCGAACCACTTTAAAAATCTTATCTCTTGTTACCTTGTGCCTTCATATCTTGGCTGCTTGTTAAGCTTTATCCCTTTCTGTTGAACAAAATCCTATGGCATCTCCACTCAAGATGCACCGCGGCCTCATCTGGACTAGGCCTAACAGGTACGCTACGATTCTATGCACTCGCCAATGAGACACTTTTGCTCCAGCATCCCTCTGCTGCGGGTTAACTCATTGTGCGCCTGCCCTCAAAGCCAACTGTAATGAGCCGATTATAAGTCATCATAAAGGCCGACTATAGCCGATGGCAGCTCATTACGGCGTTCGGCTCGCCGGTAACTGTGAACCTACTTTAAGCCCCAACATAAGGTGTGGCCAGCCAGGGGTAGTTCACGGCCAACGGCACCCACGCTAGCCGGCCACGGTAAATCGAATAATACCCACGATTACGGACCATAATGGTTCGGGTAGTTACCGTGCGCGATCTCGGCTCCGATGTGTCTTAAGTGCGGCTGTGGTAAAAAAGAAAACTCCCCGCGGAGGCGTAAGATGGGTGACAAATGTCTCCAAGACCCACAGCTAGGGAAAGTGACTACAAAACCCGTTTGCCACGAACTTAAGCACATCGACGGCCTTCCGTGACTGGAAGTTTTACTTTTACTATATTTCCATTTCATTTAAATATTTTTCTCCTATCCTGTATAACAAACTCTAAAGTACAGGAAACCAAATAGGAAGCATTCACTCATGAGGCTCTAAGCCTGCATGCTGGGTAGCAGGGCGCTCTGCTATACCCGTGAACAGTTACACAAGACACTCAAAGCTACCGCCTGCGAATAAAACATAAAGGGCGGTACTCTCTTCTCTTGTACATAAATGCGTAACTATAACTTATTCATACACTGACATTGCAAAACGTGAAATTATATTTCAAGCAAAAACTTAACATCAAACACAAGTGGAATCACAGGCATATACATAATTACACTTCTCACACAGCACATAAAGATAGCAACAACATTTGAACATGACAAAATCAGCTTATATTATAAGATCACACGAAGTTATTCTTTGCAAATAATTTTATTACAGTTGCATATCAAAGACTAACATGAACAGTGATAAAAAAGAAACAAAAAGATGGCAGATGCATCCACACTCCATCACCAACTCCCCCAGCCTACTTAGCCGCAGGATCGGAGCCCCCAGCATGTGGATCTGAAGTCCCACCTGTCCAGATCAGAAGAGGAATTCATTAAACGAACGATCAAGTTATGAAAACACGAAAAGAAAAGAAAGGGAAAAGAATAACTCACCAGCATCCGCCGCTTGATCCTCATCATCCAACTGCACGCCCGCTTCCTCTGCAGCGAGTAGCCGCATCCCCTCCTTCACCGCCGCTTGCTCCTCCTTTGAGAACTGAGCAGTAACCGCACTCAAGTTGAAAGCCTCTCCGCCTTCCTTACCCGCATTCACCCTGGCCTCCTCTAAAGCCTGGAGATACACCTTGGCCATGACCCGAGGGTAATCGTCCATCCAAGACAAGCCGCCCTCCTTCCAAGTGTGGAAGTACATATCCTGCAACATCTCATCCATCATCCCCTCGTTTTCCTCAAACTCCCTCACCCGGGCCTCGGAAGCTTGCAACTTGGTGATGGCGACGTCCCTCTCTGATTGGTATCTCAAGCAGTCAGCCTGGAGTGACCTCCTCATTTCCTCTTCCTTCAACTTGAGGGACCTCCTCATCTCCTCCATCTCCTCCTTCAACTCGGCCTGAGCCATCTCCGCAGCCTCGAGCCTCCCTGACAACTCCTCTACCCGCTCGAGATCCGCATTTCGAACCTCATCCACCGTTGCGATAGCTATGTTAATCCGTTCCCTGCAAGCGACCTCCATCTTCCGTAATTCCGCCCTACTGGCCTTCTCCATGGTCTCTTTCAGACGCTTGGAGGCTTCCTCATGCTGGGAAATCTGGATGGCTTGGTCGGCGAGTTGCTTGGCCTGATCGGCAACCTTTAACCTCAACCGAATGTTAGCACTCCCGATCTCTTCCCCGGCCTTGACCAACTTAGCATGATGCTCCATTAACTTCTTGGTCTCTGCGGCCACCCGGTCGATATTAGCCTTGGCCTCATCCCCCATGGTGACTACCCGTGTAGTAAGTAAATCAAGATCTAAAGATTTGGCCTCGTCCAGCACTCTTACCATGGGGTTGCGGGGAAGTAGGTGCTCGCCCGTGGTCTCATCGAATGAAATGTCCCGAAAACTTGGGTCTAAATCAGGATGGCCGGCAAAAGGGTCACGAGGCACGGGGCGAGGCACATCGGGACGCCTTATATGAATGACAGTAGAACTCTTGGAAGGAGGAGGAGGGGGGCAGGGCTCCGTGCTCTCCTCCGTAGTATCACGAGGAGGCTGAGTAGGGGGAGACAGAGTAGGAAGCTGCGAAGCAGAAGAAGACTCAAATAAGGAACGGCTCCGCTTCCTTTTCTGAATGCCCTCTTCGATGACCCCAAGAAGAGGGCGGTACTTGACTACGTCCCCAGTGCGATCAGTAGAAGGTTTCGCGGAAGCTCTCCTCGACTTAAATTGTTCAAGGCGGTGTCGAACATCCGACGTTTTACCCGCCTGGCCTGCCCCTGGAATAAAGAACAAGTGTTACGAACATACAATAATCCGCAATTCAAAAAATGTGCTAAGTTAAAAAGAAAGAAAAGTGAGGAGACACATCTGTTATACAAACCCGGCGGAGGAGTGGGATACTGCAATAAGTCCTGGATCTCATTCCAGGACGGAAGTGAACCGTAAAAAATTTCTAAGTCCTTATCGAAAATAGAATCGGCAGAAGACAAAAGTTCACCTTGCATCGCCGGAATCACCCTAGCTGAGGAACCCTTAGAGGATGGGTCAGTGCCAGCCACAGCTTTGCCGGTTTCCTTTGCCTTCTCCGTTCCCTTCTCCGTTTCCGACTCTCCCTCCGACTCCCCGAAGGCCCGACGGAGAGCCTCATCCAGTTCGAGGTCTTGTTCAGAGGTTAGAGCAGCAACACCACTACCACCTTGACCTTCGCCATCTCCTCCACCCTCCGACCCTTCTCCAACTTCGCCTCCTTCCTCCTCTTCTACACCTTCCTCCTCCGGGACAATCGGGCAAGTACTTGGAGAAGGGCCATCGGACTTCCTCAGTTTCTTCCCCCCGACCACGGGACGCTCTGCGAAAGGCTCCCTCTTACCGCTCTTTACCTTATCCCCCTCCTTAGCTTTAGCAGCCTTCTCCTCAGCCGTGTCTCTTTGCTTAACCACGGACTGGTGCGGTAAGATCAAATTATACTCCAAGAGGGTTGCGTTCCTGATCAAGAAGGAGGCCGACCGGTCCCGTGCCGGAATAGCCTTTAGTTCAGCAGCCATTCGCACCAAGGAATCATCCTCCACAACTGCAATACCACCTGTCGCTAGCCAGAAATAGAAGCATGTCAGAAAAAACACTACAGTCAAAACATGGAAAATATAAATGAAATCCATCTTACAGCCAGAAGTGAAAAGGCGGAAAGAAACAGCATCGTCCTTGATGAAGAACCACTCTTTCTTGAACATGGTAAACTTGGAATATAAGTCCAGAACTGGTTTGAAGGGTACGGCCGCCTCCAGACTAATATACGGAGACCCCTTCTTATAGCCTCTCAGGTTGTACAAGTATCGGATCTCCCGGTTAGAAGGAGGACGCCCGTACCTCCTCTGGAAGATGACAAAGAGGCTCACCAGGATAGCATATGAGTTAGGCTGAAGCTGGAAGGGAGCCACCTTCAAATATGTGGTGAAGCTTACTATCCAAGCGTTGATAGGGGGGATAGCGCCGCACATGCAATGGTATCTGCTAAAAGCGAAGTAGCCCTCGGGAGGATTATATGGCATCACTCCATCTCCCGGCAGCAGCATAAGAGCCCTATCTATCCCGAAGGAACGGGATATGACGTCAAGTTGCTCCTCCTTTAGGGAGCTAGGAAAGCAATCCGGGGGAGAGACCAAAAGTTCCTGTGGACCATATCCGTCCACTAGAGACCTCGGAATAGGTCGATGTTGCCCGGATCCTGGCTGGACTGGGGGCAAGGAAGAGGAAGGCTCTCCTGTGCCTCTAGACTTCTTTCTGTCCGATCGTGTTTCCGCTTTGCGAGACATTTTCTGCAACACAAGGAAGGCACGGCATTAGAACAAGGAACATAGAAAAGTAAACAAACAAATGCGTGCAAGTGTGGGATTTCATTCGCAAACTAAAGTTTTCAAGTTCACAAGTTCATTCGGTTCCCAATACATTCGGTTCCCAGTTCATTCGGTTTCCAGTTCATTCGGTTTCCATCTCATTCGGTTACCATCTCATTCGGTTTCCATCTCGTTCGGCCCCAAGGCCATAGTCCCATTCGGTAAAATGGAAACTTTCGTATGTATTCGGCAAAGAGGAACATACCTGGTTCGGTACTAGATTGGTCCGGCGCTAGATTGATTCGGTATTCGTTTGATCCGGTACTTAACTGGTTCGGTGCTCAATATGGTTCGGCTCTACTCGTTCGGTAAAGAAAAACAAGGGGGTGCGGCCTCTATATATAGGCGAATTCACAACCACCGAACCAAACATTTTGCCCAACCGGACCAATAATACCGGACCACCAGAAGCCGGATGAGATTAGCCGGACCAACCAAGAACCGAATGGAACCCTCTCTCTACCGTCCAAGACCGGGAACTGGGGGCATGCAGGGCGCCTCGCTCAGATAAGTGCCGAACTCTAAGAGCTTACTAATAAAATAAAAAATATGATAACAATGGATAAGTCGTGAATCTCTCACTAACATGGATTAATCATTTACACGTGCACGCGACCACGAACGGTCCATAGGCACGCTCTGAATGGCTATTAACCCTATCGTCATGAGAATTTACACTTTGACATCCCTTTTTAAGCTCATCAGTCAAATGGATATTTGATAATTATGAAATGGCTAAGCTACTTACACATGTACGGGGTCGAGAACAACCCCTAGGCATGCTCTGAGCTAGCGATAAACCACCTTGACAAACGATCCAGGGAACCACTCTAACGTGAACCTGGCATCGATAACCCCCTCGGGGTACACTAACTCGCCTCGAACGGCGCAATTCACTTGATCACAAATATTTCGACCCCGAACGGTCGTTATTTGAATTCACACTAAAACTATGAATTCCTTCGCAGGACATCAATAGGATATAAACATCCAGCCCATGACATTACAAGACGAGTCTTCCCACCTACGAGAAACAAAGCGCGACACGTGCAAGCACGTGCCCCACTTTGGGGGGCAAATGTTGGGCGAATTCTCGCCCAGAAGGCCTCGAGACCAAGGAGCGTCAGGTTCCATGCACGTTCGAGACCAGCGAGCATCTTCATCATCTCCACATACTATGGTACTCAAGAATCATTCGGCATCCCCTTTGGCACAAGTGCATTCGGCGTTCCCTATGCCAGAGAATCATTCGGCATACCAAATACAGAGGCTCATTCGGCATAGGCTCATTCGGCCTTCCAAACCCAAGGACATTCGGCATAACACTACCACCGGACCAAACATGTACAACCACATCCGGCCTCCACTCCATTCGGCAAAGCTAAAAGTCCTGCTACCGCTCCGAGCAACTACCGGTCCAGGTGACCGCCGAACCAACTCCCAATACCGGTCCACACCTCCTACACCATGCCGGTCCAAACCAACACCGGACCAACCACTACTCTCTACCATCACGCCGAACCAAAGCCTCTCCACTTCATCTCCATGCACGACCGAATGAAGCTCCGCCGAACCAGAGGACTACCAGGCCAGATTGCTTCAGCCCAGGCCCGCTGGCAGCTATATACATCCTAGACCCCTGCCCCCTACCTCACTCTATAAATAGAGGGGCAGGGGTACAACAATGGCAGACAAGTTTGAGAGCTCAAGCAAGGAAGGAACTTTCAAACCACTTTCATACACTTGTATACAAAGCATTGAACTTGTAATCTGGAAGAAGAAAGATAATAACATATAAAGTGGACGTAGGCACATTCTGGCCGAACCACTATAAATCTGCGTGTCTTTTACATTTCAGCCCTTACTTTTCTCATATTTACATACTCATCTAAAATCATTGAAAATCACACATACTCAACTAAAATAATACGACTTGGAGGTGTTTGTCCATTTTTTGTGCAAACACTGAATCTTGAAGATTAATAGAAATCTGCTTAACAGATTGAGGATGTCGAAGATGGATAGTCCGCTCAGGACATAGGATATGAGCTTCATAACGGTTAAGCCAATCCATTCCCAAAATCATTCCAAAGCCTAAATAACGCATAGCATGCAAATCGGCTCGGAAAGAAAAATCACACAAAATAATCTCGACATCCTTACACAATAAACTGATTGTCGCGGATCTACCTACCGGATTCGCAATTCTCAAAGAAGTCATTAAACACAAAACATCCAAAGAAAAGGTATCAACAAGTTCTTTTGATATAAAAGAATGGGACGCACCCGTATCAAAAAGAACTCGAATAGGATGATCACGAAATAAAATAATTCCATCCAGAATAGAATGAGAAATACCTTGGCCACGAGATGTGTTGCCAGGGGCTTGAGCAACATTAAGCTTTCCCTCCCTCTTATTTTGAAGTTTGCGACATACATGCATAAAATGGTCCGGGCTTTTGCAATAGCGACAAGTACGAGGCTTTGAACACTTGTTCGCAAAATGGTCTTTCGAACCACAATTATAGCATTTCCCTTGAGTAGAGGAAAAGGTCTTTTCAGCAGGAGTTGCTTGCCTCCCTTTCTTATTGGGATAAGGGCCTTTGAACTTGTTTGGCCTCTTCTTGTTGTTGAAGTTTGGTTTGGAACCCACCACTTCAACATCGTTCTCCCTATCCGCCTCTTTAAGAGGAAGAGCAATATCAACGAGTTGGTCGAAAGAAACTTCTAATTTTAGAAGTAATGGCTTTTTTGAGATTTTTGTTTAAGCCATAAACGAATCTCTGGTTCTTCTTTAAAGGGGTGTTGATGTATTCAACCCCGTATTTAGAAAGCGACTCGAAGGAGGCGACGTAATCAGTCACGGAGGACTCACCTTGAACAGGGTCTATAAATCGTCGAGCCAATGTCACTTTTTCAGCTTCCGGTACGAATTTCAACTCGAAGCGTTCTCGGAATTTCTCCCAGGTGAGATCCGCTTCATTAATCTCAGAAATAAGAAGCTCGTACAAGTCCAATGCTCTTTCTCGGAGCATACTAGAGGCTACCTGAACTCGGTGTAGGTCAATAAGATTCATGCGAGAAAAGATTCGATCGCATGACCTTAGCCAAGCCTGTACTTCAATAACAGTTTCGGAACCTTTGAATGGCTCCCCTCCCAAATTAGTGTAATCGCTGCACAAGCGTGCAAATCCCGACTTCGGGTGAGTAGGTTTCGGGTTAGCTCCAGCTGCTTGAGCATTCGTTACCAAATCAAGAAGCTGTTGAGCAGTCATAAATACTCCATCTTGGGGTGGAGTGCTAGACGGTACGGCTCTGGGGCGGCCTGGTCTAGACATTTTTCTCCCTTTAGAAAGAAAGAAGAAGAAGAAAAGGTTATTCACCAAATTGAATATCAAGCAATCTTGATAGGTAAACAAGGAATCATAAGGAAAATAGGATGAATCGGTACGAAGACTCGAATTAAATCCTAAAGCACGACTCCTAAGATGGACTTAGGACGATGATCCTTGTTATAATATTCCGTATTGTTAGGAAGTTTGGCTCTGATACCAAGCTGTAACACCCCACCATTATACCCACGCTAGCCAAGAACATTACTGTGAATGCTGTCAACTAGCACGAAGAATAAGGCTGTTGAGGAGCGACCACCCGTGTAATTTCTTTGCACGAGCATCGATATGTCAGATGGTTATAATATCCGTTTTCATCTCAAGAGGAAAATCCAACGTACTGACACAAACTCAAAGCTACTACACAGTGGCTATAATATCTTCGGAAACAAATACAGAAATAAACATAACATAAATCAGTCACAGATAATTCATATCACAAGGGCGGAAGAAGATATGAATATATAATTAACACATGAAAGTGTATATCAGAGTAGTGGTCAAAAAGATCCACAATAATACAAAATAATAGCAACATGTGCTATACAAAAGAATACATCAATGAGTCAATATCTCAAGAGTATACAACAAAAACTACTAATCTAAGTAGTAAGCAAAAGGTCAGGGTAATGGATCCCTGGAGAGAAGTCAAGCAGAAGCACCTGTAACATCTCGGTCTGACCTGAGTATTATTTAATAAGAAAATAATAAACGGATCAGTCTAACTATAACTATCAGATGAAACGATATAAAATGAGAGATATGACTACACACATAATAATCACAATGCCAAGCTGTGATATATATAAGCAGTTGAAAATCATCAAGGGATTATTCAATGTCAAAAATCTACACAAGAATCAAAGAAATGTCATACTCCTTATTTCATTCATCAAACCACAATTATTGACGATTATATCAAAGTCAATCAAAAAAGTCAATGACACACAAATTCACCAATGCACCAATATTGATAAAACATATCAATGGAAATCACGAAAATTGGTGAAGCATAAATTCTAGAAATCATCTCAAGAAATCCAATCAATGACACACAAATTCACCAATGCACAAATATTGATAAAACTTATCAATGGAAATCACGAAAATTGGTGAAGCATAAATTCTAGAAATCATCTCAAGAAATCCAGTCAATGACATACGAATTCACCTATGCACAAAAATTGATAAATCATATCAATAGAAATCACAAAAATAGGTGAAGAAGAAAATTCCAGAATTCGACACACGAAATCCAGAAATCACACAAAATAGGGGGGAAGGCCTATCACACGAACGGGAGCATGAAAACTCATTAACAGCTGTAACACATGAACGAGAAGCTATCTCATGGTAGCTAGCCATTAATTTGACACACGAATGGTCCGAAGACCTGACACACGAATGGTCCGAAGACCGTGGGTTGCTACCCCACCAAATTGAGTCGAAACTCCACAAAACGGGGTTTAGTCTCCCTCGCAGACAAAGAGACATCGCACATTGCTAGTCTAAATCACAAAAAAAATGATCGTCATGATCATCGAGAAGTGTCAATTACAGTAAGCTAGTAAATATATGAGCTTAGCTTCATGTCCCATAACCACTGGCTTAACTTAAATATTTACGAACAAATTGTAGATCTCCACTAGAAAATTGTCACAAGAGATTCAATCGAACAAGTCCAAGAATTAACCGGTGAAGTAAACGCAAGCGTTTCATACCACTTGTATTACCAAGCCGTTTAATTAGATTTCTCATACGAGTGAGGTAAAGGTTTGTATATACTAATAGATAGGAAAACGGTTTTATAAACGAATTTGGTATTAAAATAGAATTGAGATCGTTTGAGGAAAGATTTTTGATATTTACTACTAGTATTGAAACCTTTATATTTTTAAAGTGACAAAACACGAAAATGATTGTAGAACAATCAACCACCAAAATTCACATTCAATACGTGAATAAAAATCCAAAGAAATCGATCCGAATCCATCAAAATGGGTATTCCCAAAAATTCCAAGAAGAGAAGTCATTAAAGTTGTAGCAACAACGAGTGGGAAATAACACGAATCGATGGAGTTTGGAAACCAAGCAAAAACATGCACAAATAGGCACAATAAGTCAAATTGGTGCAGGTCAGTCGACTGACACAAAGGTCCAGTCGACTGAACCAGAAGCAGGAAAAATAATTTCCTGCAGTCAGTCGACTGAATGTAGGAAAACAGAGGACCCGAGCCTCTGTTAGCTGCCTTCGGAATGCCTATGTGCTACAGCCAGTCGACTGACCCAAAGGTCCAGTCGACTGACTGGCACCAAGGCTGTTTTCTTAGCCTATGAAATGAAGATGCAATCTTCATCAAAATGCAATCGAGCGAGCACGGTCACAAGGGTTTATGCAAATCGACTACCCGGTCTAATAAGCTCTTCGATGCATCACCAAAAACAAGTTCAAACAACAAAGCTATGGTTTTTGAAGATTGGAACTCAAAACACTAAAATTTGGAATGTTCACAAAACCTATCCAAATCAAAATCAAATACACATGAATATGTGTTAGGAATTCATACCTAACAATCAAAGATAATCATAGACCTAGATGTGAGATTAAAAATCTCACCTTTTTACCAAAATCAAACAAGAAGAAGCTTGAAAGCAGATGGAGAATCAACCACTCTTCAACACAACCCAAATGAGCTTGAATCTATGCTCAAAACAAGAACATTCCCAAAATTAGGTTTAGGAATTTCTGAAATTGGTAAGAGAATAAGTTGGAGAAGAAGAAGAGAAGCTTACCAATGGGTTCTCTTGAATTGGGAGCTAGGAATTTGAATTTGTAAGAGGAACTATGGTTTTGGAGTTTTAATTTCCAATCTCTCCCACCGTTAATACTCTAAAAACTGAAAAGAGAAGAGAATGAGGGTGAGTGGGGAAGAGTGGCTCAGTTTTGAGAACCAAACCCAAAGTGAAAAGTAGCAAAAATCAACTTTCTCCAAACATATCGAAGCTTATACTCAAAAAGGTTGCAAACGGCATTTTAAACTAAATGGGAGTGGTCCCGAATCCTAATTCGACCGTATGCAAAAAGTAGCTTTTCGGACTAAAAATCCTACTAACGATGAAATATTTAAATATAAAACCGTTAAATATGCGGGTTGTTACAGACTCCCCTCCTTAAAGAAATTGCGTCCTCGCAATATTTTAAGAAGAAGATATATATAGTAACAACCGTAAAGGCATATTCAACACAAAAGAAGTTTGAAATAAGAAGTTCACCTCAAAGAGCACGAGAAAGTAAGTCCGGATGTGTTCGCTCGATGAACTCTCTAGATTCCCAAGAACAATCCTTAGGATTTGAAGATCATTGAACTTTAACAAGCGGAACATCTTTATTTCAAAGTCGTTTAACCTCCGAAGCAATGATACGAATAGGATGTTGTTCATAATTTAAATTAGCCGAAACTTCAATCTCTTCCACAACACCGGGCTCAAGAACAGAATCGGAATCTCGAAGACATTTCCGAAGTTGAGAAATGTGAAACACGTCATGGATAGCAGAAAATTGAGCCGGTAATAAAAGGCTATAAGCCATGGAACCAACACGTTCGGTGATAGGAAATGGCCCAATATATCGAGGCGCCAATTTTCCCGATCGACTGAAACGTACAACACCTTTCATAGGTGATACACGAATGAACACAAGATCTCCCACAGAAAATTCTAACTTCCTTCTCCGGTTATCGGCATAGGATTTGTGTTTACTCTGGGCTTCTTTCATCCTCTGACGAATAAGATCAATTTTCTCTGTGAAATCCCGAATAAAATCTGGACCTAAAATCAGCTTCTCACCGGCCTCAAGCCAACAAGAAGGAGATCGGCATGGCCTTCCAAAGAGTGCCTCGAAAGGTGCCATACCAATACTAGATTGGAAGCTATTATTATAGGAAAATTCAACAAGTGAAATATGATCTTCCCAACTTCCACCAAAATCAAGCACACAAGAACGAAGAAGATCTTCAAGAGTTTGATTCACACGCTCAGTTTGTCCATCGGACTGGGGATGATAAGCGGTGCTAAAATTAAGCTTCGTTCCCAAAGCTTTTTGAAGACTCTTCCAAAATCCACTAGTAAACAATGGATCACGATCACTAACAATAGAAGTAGGAACTCCATGCAATTTAACAATCTCTTTGATAAAGAGCTTGGCCAAAAGAGGAACGGTTCGGTTAGACTGAACGGGAATAAAATGGGCAGATTTAGTAAGCCTATCAACAATCACCCATAAGCTATTATGACCCGAATGAGAACGGGGAAGGCCATCTATAAAATCCATGGAAATTTGATCCCACTTCCAAACTGGAATTTCTAAAGGTTGCAATAACCCACCGGGCCTTTGATGTTCGACCTTAACGAGTTGGCAAGTCATGCAACGCTTAACGAAGTTAGCGATGTCAAGTTTCATTCCCTCCCAATAATAAAGTCGCTTCATATCTGCGTACATTTTACTACTTCCGGGATGAATGGTAAATTTAGAACGATGAGAACCTTCTAAAATATCTTTACGAAGATCACTAATATTTGGCACAATAAGTCTACCAAATCTCCGAATGCCGCCACGGGAATCGATATCAAAGTCCTTCAAACCTTCAATATCAATCTTATCCTTAATATTTTGGCCAAGAAGAGCCAATTCGGGATCTAGCCTTTGAGCTTCAAGAATGCGGTCTAAAAGAGAAGGATGAGCCTCAAGGCTACATAAAACAAATAATGAGCATAAATCGGATACGCGGTCTCGAATCTCACAAGTGGATAAGATCTCGAGATCGTTCCATTCAGATATCATCATAGAAATAACAGCTTGTTGTTTACGGCTAAGAGCATCGGCGACACGATTACCCTTACCGGGTGTATAAAGAATATCAAGATCATATGGTGCAAGAAATTCGAGCCAACGCTGTTGACGCAAATTAAGTTCCTTTTGTGAGAATAAATACTTCAAGGATTTATGATCGGTATAAAGAACAAATTTCTCTCCTAAAAGATAATTACGCCAAATACGAAGGGCGAAAACAATAGCCGCGAGCTCTAAATCATGAGTGGCATATCTAGTCTCAGCAGGCTTCAATTGCCTAGAAGCATAAGCAATAACACGTTCTCTTTGCATAAGAACGGCACCCAAACCAACGCGACTAGCATCGGTATAAACAACGAAATCTTGATTCCCCTCGGGAATAACAAGAATAGGAGCATCTGAAAGGAGTTCTTTTAGTTTCTGAAAAGAAGTTTCACATTTGTCCGACCAAATGTATTTAATACCTTTCTTCGTTAAGCTAGTGAGAGGCACGACAATCTTAGAAAAGTCTTTGATAAAACGATGGTAATAGCCCGCCAATCCGAGAAAACTACGAATCTCTGTCACACTCCCCGGTCTCTTCCAATCTTGAATCGCTTCAATCTTTGAAGGATCCACGGAAATTCCGGATTCGGAAATAATATGACCGAGAAACTTCACGCGAGATTGCCAAAAGTGGCATTTAGAAAAATTTTCCTTTAATTGATTACTCCTAAGAGTTTCCAACACAATCCGAAGATGTTTTTCATGCTCCTCCTCATTTTTAGAGTACACAAGAATATCATCGATAAAGATGAGAACAAATCGATCGAGGAAGTCTTTAAAAACTCTATTCATAAGGTCAACGAAGTACGCCGGAGCATTCGTCAAACCAAATGGCATAACAAGCCATTCATAAGATCCATACCGAGTACGGAACGATGTCAAAGGAATATTATCCTCAGCAATACGAAGCTGATGAAATCCAGTAGCTAAGTCTAATTGTGAAAAGACTCTAGCACCACTAAGTTAATCGAATAGATCATCAATCCGAGGTAAAGGATATTTATTTTTGATTGTAAGATCATTAAGCTTGCGGTAGTCAACGCAAAGCCTAAGTGTACCATCGGATTTTTTCACAAAAATAGCTGAAGCTCCCCAAGGCGAGAAACTAGAGCGAATAAATTGCTTCGTCTCCAATTCAGATAATTGTTTACGCATCTCCTCGTTTTCTTTATTGGACATACGATAAGGAGGGCGAGTGATAGGTTGAGCTCCAGGAATAAGATTAATTCTGAACTCAATTGCTCGCTTAGGTGGTAATCCTAAAACGGGCTCGAATATGTCGGAAAATTCACAAACGACGTGAATAAGAGAAATAATAACACCCTCATCATCATCATTGTCATCACGAGGATTTAAAGAATACAAGGATGCAACCAAGCTGGAATCTGAATCTTGAAGATTAATAGAAATCTGCTTAACAGATTGAGGATGTCGAAGATGGATAGTCCGCTCAGGACATAGGATATGAGCTTCATAACGGTTAAGCCAATCCATTCCCAAAATCATTCCAAAGCCTAAATAACGCATAACATGCAAATCGGCTCGGAAAGAAAAATCACACAAAATAATCTCGACATCCTTACACAATAAACTGATTGTCGTGGATCCACCTACCGGATTCGCAATTCTCAAAGAAGTCATTAAACACAAAACATCCAAAGAAAAGGTATCAACAAGTTCTTCTGATATAAAAGAATGGGACGCACCCGTATCAAAAAGAACTCGAATAGGATGATCACGAAAAAATAATTCCATCCAGAATAGAATGAGAAATACCTTGGCCACGAGATGTGTTGCCAGGGGCTTGAGCAACATTAAGCTTTCCCTCCCTCTTATTTTGAAGTTTGGGACATACATGCATAAAATGGTCCGGGCTTTTGCAATAGTGACGAGTACGAGGCTTTGAACACTTGTTCGCAAAATGGTCTTTCGAACCACAATTATAGCATTTCCCTTGAGTAGAGGAAAAGGTCTTTTCAGCAGGAGTTGCTTGCCTCCCTTTCTTATTGGGATAAGGGCCTTTGAACTTGTTTGGCCTCTTCTTGTTGTTGAAGTTTGGTTTGGAACCCACCACTTCAACATCGTTCTCCCTATCCGCCTCTTCAAGAGGAAGAGCAATATCAACGAGTTGGTCGAAAGAAACTTCTAATTTTAGAAGTAATGGCTTTTTTGAGATTTTTGTTTAAGCCATAAACGAATCTCTGGTTCTTCTTTAAAGGGGTGTTGATGTATTCAACCCCGTATTTAGAAAGCGACTCGAAGGAGGCGACGTAATCAGTCACGGAGGACTCACCTTGAACAAGGTCTATAAATCGTCGAGCCAATGTCACTTTTTCAGCTTCCGGTACGAATTTCAACTCGAAGCGTTCTCGGAATTTCTCCCAGGTGAGATCCGCTTTATTAATCTCAGAAATAAGAAGCTCGTACCAGTCCAATGCTCTTTCTCGGAGCATACTAGAGGCTACCTGAACTCGGTGAAGGTCAATAAGATTCATGCGAGAAAAGATTCGATCGCATGACCTTAGCCAAGCCTTTACTTCAATAACAGTTTCGGAACCTTTGAATGGCTCCCCGCCCAAATTAGTGTAATCGCTGCACAAGCGTGCAAATCCCGACTTCGGGTGAGTAGGTTTCGGGTTAGCTCCAGCTGCTTGAGCATTCGTTACCAAATCAAGAAGCTGTTGACCAGTCATAAAAACTCCATCTTGGGGTGGAGTGCTAGACGGTACGGCTCTGGGGCGGCCTGCTCTAGACATTTTTCTCCCTTTAGAAAGAAAGAAGAAGAAGAAAAGGTTATTCACCAAATTGAATATCAAGCAATCTTGATAGGTAAACAAGGAATCATAAGGAAAATAGGATGAATCGGTACGAAGACTCGAATTAAATCCTAAAGCACGACTCCTAAGATGGACTTAGGACGATGATCCTTGTTATAATATTCCATATTGTTAGGAAGTTTGGCTCTGATACCAAGCTGTGACACCCCACCATTATACCCACGCTAGCCAAGAACATTACTGTGAATGCTGTCAACTAGCACGAAGAATAAGGCTGTTGAGGAGCGACCACCCGTGTAATTTCTTTGCACGAGCATCGATATGTCAGATGGTTATAATATCCGTTTTCATCTCAAGAGGAAAATCCAACGTACTGACACAAACTCAAAGCTACTACACAGTGGCTATAATATCTTCGGAAACAAATACAGAAATAAACATAACATAAATCAGTCACAGATAATTCATATCACAAAGGCGGAAGAAGATATGAATATATAATTAAAACATTAAAGTGTATATCAGAGTAGTGGTCAAAAAGATCCATAATAATACAAAATAATAGCAACATGTGGTATACAAAAGAATACATCAATGAGTCAATATCTCAAGAGTATACAACAAAAACTACTAATCTAAGTAGTAAGCAAAAGGTCAGGGTAATGGATCCCTGGAGAGAAGTCAAGCAGAAGCACTTGTAACATCTCGGTCTGACCCGAGTATTATTTAATAAGAAAATAATAAACGGATCAGTCTAACTATAACTATCAGATGAAACGATATAAAATGAGAGATATGACTAAACACATAATAATCACAATGCCAAGCTGTGATATATATAAGAAGTTGAAAATCATCAAGGGATTATTCAATGTCAAAAATCTACACAAGAATCAAAGAAATGTCATACTCCTTATTTCGTTCATCAAACCACAATTATTGACGATTATATCAAAGTCAATCACAAAAGTCAATGACACACAAATTCACCAATGCACAAATATTGATAAAACATATCAATGGAAATCACGAAAATTGGTAAAGCATAAATTCTAGAAATCATCTCAAGAAATCCAATCAATGACACACAAATTCACCAATGCACAAGTATTGATAAAACTTATCAATGGAAATCACGAAAATTGGTGAAGCATAAATTCTAGAAATCATCTCAAGAAATCCAGTCAATGACATACGAATTCACCTATGCACAAAAATTGATAAATCATATCAATAGAAATCACAAAAATAGGTGAAGAAGAAAATTCCAGAATTCGACACACGAAATCCAGAAATCACACAAAATAGGGGGAAGGCCTATCACACGAACGGGAGCATGAAAACTCATCAACAGCTGTAACACATGAACGAGAAGCTATCTCATGGTAGCTAGCCATTAATTTGACACACGAATGGTCCGAAGACCTGACACACGAATGGTCCGAAGACCGTGGGTTGCTACCCCACCAAATTGAGTCGAAACTCCACAAAACGGGGTTTAGTCTCCCTCGCAGACAAAGAGACATCGCACATTGCTAGTCTAAATCACAAAAAAAATGATCGTCATGATCATCGAGAAGTGTCAATTACAGTAAGCTAGTAAATATATGAGCTTAGCTTCATGTCCCATAACCACTAGCTTAACTTAAATATTTACGAACAAATTGTAGATCTCCACTAGGAAATTGTCACAAGAGATTCAATCGAACAAGTCCAAGAATTAACCGGTGAAGTAAACGCAAGCGTTTCATACCACTTGTTTTACCAAGCCGTTTAATTAGATTTTTCATACGAGTGAGGTAAAGGTTTGTATATACTAATAGATTGGAAAACGGTTTTATAAACGAATTTGGTATTAAAATAGAATTGAGATCGTTTGAGGAAAGATTTTTGATATTTACTACTAGTATTGAAACCTTTATATTTTTAAAGTGACAAAACGCGAAAATGATTGTAGAACAATCAACCACCAAAATTCACATTCAATACGTGAATAAAAATCCAAAGAAATCGATCTGAATCCATCAAAATGGGTATTCCCAAAAATTCCAAGAAGAGAAGTCATTAAAGTTGTAGCAACAACGAGTGGGAAATAACACGAATCGATGGAGTTTGGAAACCAAGCAAAAACATGCACAAATAGGCACAATAAGGCAAATTGGTGCAGGTCAATCGACTGACACAAAGGTCCAGTCGACTGAAGCAGAAGCAGGAAAAATAATTTCCTGCAGTCAGTCGACTGAATGCAGGAAAACAGAGGACCCGAGCCTCTGTTAGCTGCCTTCGGAATGCCTATATGCTACAGCCAGTCGACTGACCCAAAGGTCCAGTCGACTGACTGGCACCAAGGCTGTTTTCTTAACCTATGAAATGAAGATGCAATCTTCATCAAAATGCAATCGAGCGAGCACGGTCACAAGGGTTTATGCAAATCGACTACCCGGTCTAATAAGCTCTTCGATGCATCACCAAAAACAAGTTCAAACAACAAAGCTATGGTTTTTGAAGATTGGAACTCAAAACACTAAAATTTGGAATGTTCACAAAACCTATCCAAATCAAAATCAAATACACATGAATATGTGTTAGGAATTCATACCTAACAATCAAAGATAATCATAGACCTAGATGTGAGATTAAAAATCTCACCTTTTTACCAAAATCAAACAAGAAGAAGCTTGAAAGCAGATGGAGAATCAACCACTCTTCAACACAACCCAAATGAGCTTGAATCTATGCTCAAAACAAGAACATTCCCAAAATTAGGTTTAGGAATTTCTGAAATTGGTAAGAGAATAAGTTGGAGAAGAAGAAGAGAAGCTTACCAATGGGTTCTCTTGAATTTGGAGCTAGGAATTTGAATTTGTAAGAGGAACTAGGGTTTTGGAGTTTTAATTTCCAATCTCTCCCACCGTTAATACTCTAAAAACTGAAAAGAGAAGAGAATGAGGGTGAGTGGGGAAGAGTGGCTCAGATTTGAGAACCAAACCCAAAGTGAAAAGTAGCAAAAATCAACTTTCTCCAAACATATCGAAGCGTATACTCAAAAAGGTTGCAAACGGCATTTTAAACTAAATGGGAGTGGTCCCGAGTCCTAATTCGACCGTATGCAAAAAGTAGCTTTTCGGACTAAAAATCCTACTAACGATGAAATATTTAAATATAAAACCGATAAATATGCGGGTTGTTACAGACTCCCCTCCTTAAAGAAATTGCGTCCTCGCAATATTTTAAGAAGAAGATATATATAGTAACAACCGTAAAGGCATATTCAACACAAAAGAAGTTTGAAATAAGAAGTTCACCTCAAAGAGCACGAGAAACTAAGTCCGGATGTGTTCGCTCGATGAACTCTCTAGATTCCCAAGAACAATCCTTAGGATTTGAAGACCATTGAACTTTAACAAGCAGAACATCTTTATTTCAAAGTCGTTTAACCTCCGAAGCAATGATACGAATAGGATGTTGTTCATAAGTTAAATTAGCCGAAACTTCAATCTCTTCCACAACACCGGGCTCAAGAACAGAATCGGAATCTCGAAGACATTTCCGAAGTTGAGAAATGTGAAACACATCATGGATAGCAGAAAATTGAGCCGGTAATAAAAGGCTATAAGCCATGGAACCAACACGTTCGGTGATAGGAAATGGCCCAATATATCGAGGCACCAATTTTCCCGATCGACCGAAACGTACAACACCTTTCATAGGTGATACACGAATGAACACAAGATCTCCCACAGAAAATTCTAACTTCCTTCTCCCGTTATCGGCATAGGATTTGTGTTTACTCTGGGCTTCTTTCATCCTCTGACGAATAACATCAATTTTCTCTGTGGAATCCCAAATAAAATCTGGACCTAAAACCAGCTTCTCACCGGCCTCAGGCCAACAAGAAGGAGATCGGCATGGCCTTCCAAAGAGTGCCTCGAAAGGTGCCATACCAATACTAGATTGGAAGCTATTATTATAGGAAAATTCAACAAGTGAAATATGATCTTCCCAACTTCCACCAAAATCAAGCACACAAGAACGAAGAAGATCTTCAAGAGTTTGATTCACACGCTCAGTTTGTCCATCGGACTGGGGATGATAAGCGGTGCTAAAATTAAGCTTCGTTCCCAAAGCTTTTTGAAGACTCTTCCAAAATCCACTAGTAAACAATGGATCACGATCACTAACAATAGAAGTAGGAACTCCATGCAATTTAACAATCTCTTTGATAAAGAGCTTGGCCAAAAGAGGAACGGTTCGGTTAGACTGAACGGGAATAAAATGGGCAGATTTAGTAAGCCTATCAACAATCACCCATAAGCTATTATGACCCGAATGAGAACGGGGAAGGCCATCTATAAAATCCATGGAAATTTGATCCCACTTCCAAACTGGAATTTCTAAAGGTTGCAATAACCCACCGGGCCTTTGATGTTCGACCTTAACGAGTTGGCAAGTCATGCGACGCTTAACGAAGTTAGCGATGTCAAGTTTCATTCCCTCCCAATAATAAAGTCGCTTCATATCTGCGTACATTTTACTACTTCCGGGATGAATGGTAAATTTAGAACGATGAGAATCTTCTAAAATATCTTTACGAAGATCACTAATATTTGGCACAATAAGTCTACCAAATCTCCGAATGCCGCCACGGGAATCGATATCAAAGTCCTTCAAACCTTCAATATCAATCTTATCCTTAATATTTTGGCCAAGAAGAGCCAATTCGGGATCTAGCCTTTGAGCTTCAAGAATGCGGTCTAAAAGAGAAGGATGAGCCTCAAGGCTACATAAAACAAATAATGAGCATAAATCGGATACGCAATCTCGAATCTCACAAGTGGATAAGATCTCGAGATCGTTCCATTCAGATATCATCATAGAAATAACAGCTTGTTGTTTACGGCTAAGAGCATCGGCGACACGATTACCCTTACCGGGTGTATAAAGAATATCAAGATCATATGGTGCAAGAAATTCGAGCCAACGCTGTTGACGCAAATTAAGTTCCTTTTGAGAGAATAAATACTTCAAGGATTTATGATCGGTATAAAGAACAAATTTCTCTCCTAAAAGATAATTACGCCAAATACGAAGGGCGAAAACAATAGCCGCAAGCTCTAAATCATGAGTGGCCTATCTAGTCTCGGCAGGCTTCAATTGCCTAGAAGCATAAGCAATAACACGTTCTCTTTGCATAAGAACGGCACCCAAACCAACGCGACTAGCATCGGTATAAACAACGAAATCTTGATTCCCCTCGGGAATAACAAGAATAGGAGCATCTGAAAGGAGTTCTTTTAGTTTCTGAAAAGAAGTTTCACATTTGTCCGACCAAATGTATTTAATACCTTTCTTCGTTAAGCTAGTGAGAGGCACGACAATCTTAGAAAAGTCTTTGATAAAACGATGGTAATAGCCCGCCAATCCGAGAAAACTACGAATCTCTGTCACACTACCCGGTCTCTTCCAATCTTGAATCGCTTCAATCTTTGAAGGATCCACGGAAATTCCGGATTCGGAAATAATATGACCGAGAAACTTCACACGAGATTGCCAAAAGTGGCATTTAGAAAAATTTTCCTTTAATTGATTACTCCTAAGAGTTTCCAACACAATCCGAAGATGTTTTTCATGCTCCTCCTCATTTTTAGAGTACACAAGAATATCATCGATAAAGATGAGAACAAATCGATCGAGGAAGTCTTTAAAAACTCTATTCATAAGATCAACGAAGTACGCCGGAGCATTCGTCAAACCAAATGGCATAACAAGCCATTCATAAGATCCATACCGAGTACGGAACGATGTCAAAGGAATACTATCCTCAGCAATACGAAGCTGATGAAATCCAGTAGCTAAGTCTAATTGTGAAAAGACTCTAGCACCACTAAGTTAATCGAATAGATCATCAATCCGAGGTAAAGGATATTTATTTTTGATTGTAAGATCATTAAGCTTGCGGTAGTCAACGCAAAGCCTAAGTGTACCATCGGATTTTTTCACAAAAATAGCTGAAGCTCCCCAAGGCGAGAAACTAGAGCGAATAAATTGCTTCGTCTCCAATTCAGATAATTGTTTACGCATCTCCTCGTTTTCTTTATTGGACATACGATAAGGAGGGCGAGTGATAGGTTGAGCTCCAGGAATAAGATTAATTCTGAACTCAATTGCTCGCTTAGGTGGTAATCCTAAAACGGGCTCGAATATGTCGAAAAATTCACAAACGACGTGAATAAGAGAAATAATATCATCCTCATCATCATCATCGACATCACGAGGATTTAAAGAATACAAAGATGCAACCAAGCTGGAATCTGAATCTTGAAGATTAATAGAAATCTGCTTAACAGATTGAGGATGTCGAAGATGGACAGTCCGCTCAGGACATAGGATATGAGCTTCATAACGGTTAAGCCAATCCATTCCCAAAATCATTCCAAAGCCTAAATAACGCATAACATGCAAATCGGCTCGGAAAGAAAAATCACACAAAATAATCTCGACATCCTTACATAATAAACTGATTGTCGCGGATCCACCTACCGGATTGCAATTCTCAAAGAAGTCATTAAACACAAAACATCCAAAGAAAAGGTATCAACAAGTTCTTTTGATATAAAAGAATGGGACGCACCCGTATCAAAACGAACTCGAATAGGATGATCACGAAATAAAATAATTCCATCCAGAATAGAATGAGAAATACCTTGGCCACGAGATGTGTTGCCAGGGGCTTGAGCAACATTAAGCTTTCCCTCCCTCCTATTTTGAAGTTTGGGACATACATGCATAAAATGGTCCGGGCTTTTGCAATAGCGACAAGTACGAGGCTTTGAACACTTGTTCGCAAAATGGTCTTTCGAACCACAATTATAGCATTTCCCTTGAGTAGAGGAAAAGGTCTTTTCAGCAGGAGTTGCTTGCCTCCCTTTCTTATTGGGATAAGGGCCTTTGAACTTGTTTGGCCTCTTCTTGTTGTTGAAGTTTGGTTTGGAACCCACCACTTCAACATCGTTCTCCCTATCCGCCTCTTTAAGAGGAAGAGCAATATCAACGAGTTGGTCGAAAGAAACTTCTAATTTTAGAAGTAATGGCTTTTTTGAGATTTTTGTTTAAGCCATAAACGAATCTCTGGTTCTTCTTTAAAGGGGTGTTGATGTATTCAACCCCGTATTTAGAAAGCGACTCGAAGGAGGCGACGTAATCAGTCATGGAGGACTCACCTTGAACAAGGTCTATAAATCGTCGAGCCAATGTCACTTTTTCAGCTTCCGGTACGAATTTCAACTCGAAGCGTTCTCGGAATTTCTTCCAGGTGAGATCCGCTTCATTAATCTCAGAAATAAGAAGCTCGTACCAGTCCAATGCTCTTTCTCGGAGCATACTAGAGGCTACCTGAACTCGGTGAAGGTCAATAAGATTCATGCGAGAAAAGATTCGATCGCATGACCTTAGCCAAGCCTGTACTTCAATAACAGTTTCGGAACCTTTGAATGGCTCCCCGCCCAAATTAGTGTAATCGCTGCACAAGCGTGCAAATCCCGACTTCGGGTGAGTAGGTTTCGGGTTAGCTCCAGCTGCTTGAGCATTCGTTACCAAATCAAGAAGCTGTTGAGCAGTCATAAAAACTCCATCTTGGGGTGGAGTGCTAGACGGTACGGCTCTGGGGCGGCCTGGTCTAGACATTTTTCTCCCTTTAGAAAGAAAGAAGAAGAAGAAAAAGTTATTCACCAAATTGAATATCAAGCAATCTTAATAGGTAAACAAGGAATCATAAGGAAAATCGGATGAATTGGTACGAAGACTCGAATTAAATCCTAAAGCACGACTCCTAAGATGGACTTAGGACGATGATCCTTGTTATAATATTCCATATAGTTAGGAAGTTTGGCTCTGATACCAAGCTGTGACACCCCACCATTATACCCACGCTAGCCAAGAACATTACTGTGAATGCTGTCAACTAGCACGAAGAATAAGACTGTTGAGGAGCGACCACCCATGTAATTTCTTTGCACGAGCATCGATTTGTCAGATGGTTATAATATCCGTTTTCATCTCAAGAGGAAAATCCGACGTACCGACACAAACTCAAAGCTACTACACAGTGTCTATAATATCTTCGGAAACAAATACAGAAATAAACATAACATAAATCAGTCACAGATAATTCATATCACAAAGGCGGAAGAAGATATGAATATATAATTAACACATGAAAGTGTATATCAGAGTAGTGGTCAAAAAGATCCACAATAATACAAAATAATAGCAACATGTGGTATACAAAAGAATACATCAATGAGTCAATATCTCAAGAGTATACAACAAAAACTACTAATCTAAGTAGTAAGCAAAAGGTCAGGGTAATGGATCCCTGGAGAGAAGTCAAGCAGAAGCACCTGTAACATCTCGGTCTGACCCGAGTATTATTTAATAAGAAAATAATAAACGGATCAGTCTAACTATAACTATCAGATGAAACGATATAAAATGAGAGATATGACTAAACACATAATAATCACAATGCCAAGCTGTGATATATATAAGAAGTTGAAAATCATCAAGGGATTATTCAATGTCAAAAATCTACACGAGAATCAAAGAAATGTCATACTCCTTATTTCGTTCATCAAACCACAATTATTGACGATTATATCAAAGTCAATCACAAAAGTCAATGACACACAAATTCACCAATGCACAAATATTGATAAAACATATCAATGGAAATCACGAAAATTGGTGAAGCATAAATTCTAGAAATCAAGAAATCCAGTCAATGACACACAAATTCACCAATGCACAAATATTGATAAAACTTATCAATGGAAATCACGAAAATTGGTGAAGCATAAATTCTAGAAATCATCTCAAGAAATCCAGTCAATGATACACGAATTCACCTATGCACAAAAATTGATAAATCATATCAATAGAAATCACAAAAATTGGTGAAGAAGAAAATTCCAGAATTCGACACACGAAATCCAGAAATCACACAAAATAGGGGGGAAGGCCTATCACACGAACGGGAGCATGAAAACTCACCAACAGCTGTAACACATGAACGAGAAGCTATCTCATGGTAGCTAGCCATTAATTTGACACACGAATGGTCCGAAGACCTGACACACGAATGGTCCGAAGACCGTGGGTTGCTACGCCACCAAATTGAGTCGAAACTCCACAAAACGGGGTTTAGTCTCCCTCGCAGACAAAGAGACATCGCACATTGCTAGTCTAAATCACAAAAAAAATGATCGTCATGATCATCGAGAAGTGTCAATTACAGTACGCTAGTAAATATATGAGCTTAGCTTCATGTCCCATAACCACTAGCTTAAATTAAATATTTACGAACAAATTGTAGATCTCCACTAGAAAATTGTCACAAGAGATTCAATCGAACAAGTCCAAGAATTAACCGGCGAAGTAAATGCAAGTGTTTCATACCACTTGTTTTACCAAGCCGTTTAATTAGATTTCTCATACGAGTGAGGTAAAGGTTTGTATATACTAATAGATTGGAAAACGGTTTTATAAATGAATTTGGTATTAAAATAGAATTGAGATCGTTTGAGGAAAGAGTTTTGATATTTACTACTAGTATTGAAACCTTTATATTTTTAAAGTGACAAAACACGAAAATGATTGTAGAACAATCAACCACCAAAATTCACATTCAAAGTCGTGAATAAAAATCCAAAGAAATCGATCTGAATCCATCAAAATGGGTATTCCCAAAAATTCCAAGAAGAGAAGTCATTAAAGTTGTAGCAACAATGAGTGGGAAATAATACGAATCGATGGAGTTTGGAAACCAAGCAAAAACATGCACAAATAGGCACAATAAGGCAAATTGGTGCAGGTCGGTCGACTGACACAAAGGACAAGTCGACTGAACCAGAAGCAGGAAAAATAATTTCCTACAGTCAGTCGACTGACCTAAAATTTCAGTCGACTGAATGCAGGAAAACAGAGGACCCGAGCCTCTGTTAGCTGCCTTCGGAATGCCTATGTGCTACAGCCAGTCGACTGACCCAAAGGTCCAGTCGACTGACTGGCACCAAGGCTGTTTTCTTAGCCTATGAAATGAAGATGCAATCTTCATCAAAATGCAATCGAGCGAGCACGGTCACTAAGGGTTTATGCAAATCGACTACCCGGTCCAATAAGCTCTTCGATGCATCACAAAAAACAAGTTCAAACAACAAAGCTATGATTTTTGAAGATTGGAACTCAAAACACTAAAATTTGAAATGTTCACAAAACCTATCCAAATCAAAATCAAATACACATGAATATGTGTTAGGAATTCATACCTAACAATCAAAGATAATCATAGACCTAGATGTGAGATTAAAAATCTCAACTTTTTACCAAAATCAAACAAGAAGAAGCTTGAAAGCAAATGGAGAATCAACCTCTCTTCAACACAACCCAAATGAGCTTGAATCTATGCTCAAAACAAGAACATTCCCAAAATTAGGTTTAGGAATTTCTGAAATTGGTAAGAGAATAAGTTGGAGAAGAAGAAGAGAAGCTTACCAATGGGTTCTCTTGAATTTGGAGCTAGGAATTTGAATTTGTAAGAGGAACTAGGGTTTTGGAGTTTTAATTTCCAATCTCTCCCACCATTGATACTCTAAAAACTGAAAAGAGAAGAGAATGAGGGTGAGTGGGGAAGAGTGGCTCAGATTTGAGCATAAGTTAACATAGGGCTGAGCCCAAACCAAACCCAAAGTGAAAAGTAGCAAAAATCAACTTTCTCCAAACATATCGAAGCTTATACTCAAAAAGGTCGCAAACGGCATTTTAAACTCAATGGAAAGTGGTCCCGAGTCCTAATTCGACCGTATGCAAAAAGTAGCTTTTCGGACTAAAAATCTGACTAACGATGAAATATTTAAATAAAATATTTAAATACAAAACCGATAAATATGCGGGTTGTTACAATTCCCAAAGTTAGGTTTAGGAATTTTTGAAATTGATAAGAAAATGGGTTGGAGAAGAAGAAGAGAAGCTTACCAATGGGTTCTTCTATTAGTTTGGAGCGAGTGTTTGATTTGCAAAAGAAAACTAGGGTTTCGGAGTTTTAATTTCCCGTCTCTCCCACCATTGATGCTTTAGAACTGAAAAGAGGAGGAAGTGAGAGTGAATGGGGGGAGTGGTTCAGATTTAAGTATAAGTTAGACATAGGGTTGAACCAAACCCAAACCCAAAGTGAAAAAGTAGCAAAACTTGACTAACTCCAAACATATCGAAGCTTATAGTCAAAAAGGTCTCAAACGGCATTTTAAACCCAATGGAAATGGTCCCGAGTCCTAATTCGACCGTATGAAAAAAGTAGCTTTTCGGACTAAATTCCGAGTATAGATAAAATATTTAAATATAAAAATCGATAAGTATGCGGGTTGTTACATCTGTGTTCCGCAATTACATTATCTGTGTTATTATTATATATATTGTCCTAAACTATTATGAACCATCGTAGTTCGTTTTATACTAGAATTGGGTATGTCGATGGGAGTAAATAAATATGAGATGAAAAATAAAAATATATACCACTCCTATCGAGGTTACTAATACTAGTGTAAGGCCTAACTGCGGATGGTCCCTCCTATCCAGCCTTATTCTTCGTGATAACAGACAGTATTTCTTTTAATACTCTTTGTTATTGCGAGCATAGAGGTGGGGCATCACAATTGGTATCAGAGCTTGGGGTTTATGGACATAATATAAATCATAACTTAGATGGAACATGTGTTACAACTATTAGTCGATGTTTTATTGTTCTTTGAGTCAAAACTAAAGTTTCGAAAATATGTTGAAATTTTTAAATATCTTTATTTAAAAATAAAAAAAATGAAACTGTGTTTTGATGATTGATTGAGTGTGTTCTGTTTATTTGAGTGCGTAGCGGAAATAGTGACTGTCTTCGCTGAGTATGGCTGGTAACCTTTTTGATTTGAAAATCAAAGTACGAAATTTAAATGAATTTCATTTGTTGTTTACATAGCTGTGTTTAATTTGCTTCTTTGAAAATTTCGAATCCGATTTGAGGATTCGTACCGATTGCAGTTATGTGAATTTGTTGAGATTTTTGCTGTTTTAGAATTATCTTCATTGAAAATATATTTGAATGGTTTCTTTGTTCATTTTGCGGTATACGTACAAATTTATGTTGCACATTACTGTTGAGTCAAGATTTTTATAGAGTTTTGATTTCTGACAAAGGAATAAGCCGTGATCGACAAAAAGAAGTTATTCATTTAAGAAACACAAAGAGCTCCATATATTAGAGGTTGATTATTTGGTATGTTAGTAATTTATGTTAAAATCTATCCTCAAATAATCATATAACTTCAATCTTTCAATATATATACATATGCACATTAACTGTGCAAATTGGACTAAACCGGTCGACCGGTTGAAAATAAGGTGGTCGACCGTTTTTGCCCAGAATGCACAGAGAACATGCACACATGCACATAACGTATATATATTTGAATTCCTGTCTACCGGTCCATTTTTGACCTGTCGACCGTTTTTAAACAGAAAGCAACTTTTCCAAAAGACACTTCTCTTCTCCAAAGGTTGCATCTCCTATCTTTCATCAATGATCATAACTCTTAATGGCAACTGTTCACAAAGAGTTACAACTATTTTTCTCTATATATACTCATCTAAATCATTGATTCAAACACAAGTTTTTACACGATCATATATGCTCTCTAATCTAATCTCTAACACTCCTGCATTCTAAAAATTAATTTAGCTTATTGAATCATTGAAATTATTTCATATCTTTTGATTCAATAAGTAAATACCTTCTTTAATCTTTACAAAACATCATTCATATTCTTTGAGGATAAGATTATAGGAAGGGTGTACTGCTAGTGACAAATCCGTGTTTTCAAGAACACAAGTTGTCAACAACAATTGTATTTGTTCTTTTGTTGAAGTCCTCTGTGTTGTAAGAGGCAAGTGTTGAAGTCCTCAGTATATTAGAGGCGTGAAATCCCATTCGGTTGTTCGGGTGTTGTAAACCTGTTCCTCCGGGTGAAGCGAGGTAGTTAATAGTGAAAATCCAGATAGAAGTCTGGGACTGGACGTTGGACGGTGCTCCGAACCAGTATAAAAATCTCTGGTGTGATTTTTCTATTTTTTATTTCCTATGCTATTATCATCTATTTCCGCATTTATATTGTAGTCCATATTACACGATCCGTGTGTACTATATTAGCACATATAATCGTATACACATCGCACTTTCAATTGGTATCGGAGCATAGCGACTTTCATTTGGTATCAGAGCACGGTCATCATATAACCGTAACACAGTTATTTGATATATTCTTGTAATATGGCAAATAACGCAAGTACTAGCACTCAAAACACCACTTACACAGAAGGGCAATCGACACAAAGACCTCCATTTTTCAATGGTCTTAACTATAGTTATTGGGCAACACGTATGTCATTCTTTATGCAATCAAGTAGCTATGATGCTTGGAATGCTACTCAAAGAGAAATAGTGAATCCAACAACTGATTATTCAGAATGGACTGTGGCTGAGAAAACGGCAGCAGCCGTAAATGCAAGAGCAATAAATATGTTGTTCTGTGCATTAGACCAAAATGAATATAACCGTGTTAGTATCTGCACTACTGCATATCAAATTTGGCAAACGCTAAAAATCACTCATGAAGGTACTAACAAGGTTAAACAAGCCAAAATAGCCATGCTGAAAAGTCAATTTCAATGAAACCAAATGAAACAATCAATGACATGTATTCACGGTTTCAAACTATTCACCATGCACTTATTGGGTTAGGACAAAAGTATTCTGATTTTGATGTTGTTTCAACAGTCCTACATTCTCTGACTAATGAATGGGAAGGAAAAGTATTAGCAATTGAAGAAGCTAATGACCTTTCCGTCATGAAGCCAGATGAATTGATAGGAAATTTAATGTCCTATGAAGCAAATTTGCAGGCTAGAAAAGAACAGAAAGAAGAAAAGAAAAATGTAGCATTTCATGTTGAGAAAGATGAAAATGAATCAGATTCTGAAGATGAAGATTTGGCGTTCATTGCTAAAGGTTTCAAAAAATTCCTAAAATATCGAAAAGCCAGTCGCTACAATAAAAGGAAACCTGGATCAAATAAACCATCTTCATCTGCTATAGAATGTTTCAACTGCCACAAAAAGGGACACATGCAGAAAGATTGTCCAGAACAAAAGAAGAAGTCAGAAAATGACAAATTCAAATATAAGAAGGACAAATCTAAGAAACGAGCTTTCTCAGTAACATGGATGATTCAGAGTCATCTTCATCAGAAAGTGAAAGTGATTCAGAGAATGAACAAGCTAATGTTTGTTTTATGGCAACAGAAGATGAGGTACAAATTCCTACATTTGATGAATTACTTGATATTAATGCTGAATTGATAGTCAAATATAAAGACTTAAAACGTCAATTAAAAATAGTCAAAGCAGATTTAAGTAGAGCAGAGTTTGAACGAGATATGTTAAAAGATGAGAAGAAAATATTAGAAGAGGAACTTGAAAATATTCAAGAATCATCATCTAATGTTGACTCTCAAATATCTCTTTTGAGTCAAGAAATAGAAGCTCAAAAAGAGAAAAATAATGCTCTAACTACTGAAAATCATGAGCTTAAAGCAAAAGTCAAAATTCTAGACCTAGAAAAAGCTAGCTTACAAACAAAGTTTGATGACATTACTCAAAATGTTTCTAACTTTAACAAAGGTCGAGAAAACTTGACAAAAATCATTGAAAGTTCACAATCTATTTCAGACAAACAAGGATTGGGATATAACAAACAAGAAACCAAGAAACATCTTGGAAATAAAAGGAAAAAGAAAGTACAAAAAACTGAAGCTAAGAAAAATCTTAGTTTATTATATTCCAAACCAAAACCAGTTGTGAAATTTCAAAAGAAAAATGTCAAGACTATCAAAATATGGGTTCCTATAACAAATAACAATTTGATTAGGAACAAATATATTCAGAATTTTATGAATACTGTGCATCATAATACTAATTATGTATATAAAGGGGATACCAGACCCGTATGGGTTTGGACTCCTAAGACCTAACTCTTAGGACCCTATTAAAAGTGGGTACCATGGACTTAATTCTATTTTTTGCAGGTCCTACTCAAGAAAAGAGGAAAATGGATATTCTGGCTGATATACTCCTATATTATTCCATTATCTATTATTCCTTTTTGTCGATGACAAAGGGGGAGAAAGTGCTAACAATTATTTGCAGGAATATATATATATAAGACAAAATCTCAGGGGGAGATCACATATTCAGGGGGAGATTCAGAACTTCAGATATATGTTGTCATCAATCAAAAAGGGGGAGAATGTTGAGTCAAGATTTTTATAGAGTTTTGATTTCTGACAAAGGAATAAGCCGTGATCGACAAAAAGAAGTTATTCATTTAAGAAACACAAAGAGCTCCATATATTAGAGGTTGATTATTTGGTATGTTAGTAATTTATGTTAAAATCTATCCTCAAATAATCATATAACTTCAATCTTTCAATATATATACATATGCACATTAACTGTGCAAATTGGACTAAACCGGTCGACCGGTTGAAAATAAGGCGGTCGACCGTTTTTGCCCAGAATTCACAGAGAACATGCACACATGCACATAACGTATATATATTTGAATTCCTGTCTACCGGTCCATTTTTGACCTGTCGACCGTTTTTAAACAGAAAGCAACTTTTCCAAAAGACACTTCTCTTCTCCAAAGGTTGCATCTCCTATCTTTCATCAATGATCATAACTCTTAATGGCAACTGTTCACAAAGAGTTACAACTATTTTTCTCTATATATACTCATCTAAATCATTGATTCAAACACAAGTTTTTACACGATCATATATGCTCTCTAATCTAATCTCTAACACTCCTGCATTCTAAAAATTAATTTAGCTTATTGAATCATTGAAATTATTTCATATCTTTTGATCCAATAAGTAAATACCTTCTTTAATCTTTACAAAACATCATTCATATTCTTTGAGGATAAGATTATAGGAAGGGTGTACTGCTAGTGACAAATCCGTGTTTTCAAGAACACAAGTTGTCAACAACAATTGTATTTGTTCTTTTGTTGAAGTCCTCTGTGTTGTAAGAGGCAAGTGTTGAAGTCCTCAGTATATTAGAGGCGTGAAATCCCGTTCGGTTGTTCGGCTGTTGTAAACCTGTTCCTCCGGGTGAAGCGAGGTAGTTAATAGTGAAAATCCAGATAGAAGTCTGGGACTGGATGTAGGACGGTGCTCCGAACCAGTATAAAAATCTCTGGTGTGATTTTTCTATTTTTTATTTCCTATGCTATTATCATCTATTTCCGCATTTATATTGTAGTCCATATTACACGATCCGTGTGTACTATATTAGCACATATAATCGTATACACATCGCACTTTCAATTGGTATCGGAGCATAGCGACTTTCAATTACTGCATTATTTTTACGTTGAACCGATGTTTGGTTTTAACGTATTTTGTTGCCGTTATTTTATAACGGGATTTTTACACCTATGCTAAATCTTGAAGCATGGTGTTTGTTGACATTTTTTTGGATGAAAATTCTCTGGTGTTATATTTTGATGCAAATTATTTTGATGAGATTTTAACGTTTAAAAATTACTGTCACATTGACTTCAGTATCCGTCATATTTTAAAGTGGATTTTCAAGCGGTTATCCCGCAATGCTGATTTTGAGATCCGTTTCTACGGTGTTTTGAGAAGTGCAATTTCCTTGTTGAAATTATCACTAATGTTGCTGTTTTTACGACGGATTTGAAAATCGTTTTAAAAATAAATTTGTTTTCCAAAAAATTTATAGTTTACGCTTTCAGAAGGATGAGAAAGTGACTTAAACGTTTCAGCAAAATCGAGGACTATGAACCCTTTCTTCAACTGATTCGCTTAATTCCGGACTTGTTCGTTTGAGAATGTAAATTATTACTTTTATAAAATAAATGAAATTGTTTTCAGAAGTTTTGCAGTTTGCGTTTTCAAAAGAATGAGGAAGCGATTTAAACGTTTCAGCAAAATCGAGGATTATGACCCCTTTCTTTTACTGATTCGCATAATTCCGGACTTGTCCGTTTGAGAATGTGAAATGTTATTTTTGGAATACACAATTTTGCACTTTCAAGGAAACGATGAAGAGATTTAAACGATTTAGTAAAACACGTGGTATGGGACATGTGCGTTTGCTATTTTGGTTAATTCCGTACTCGTTAATTGAAATATTTGATGATTTTCGTGTGCTTTCGAGCCACTATGTTGGACCTCCGGGTCATTTGTTGGACCTTCGGGTCAATACCAGTACCAGACCTTCGGGTCATTTGTTGGACCTCCGGGTCATTTGTTGGGCGCCAAAATTATGTTGGGTACTTGGTAGGCTTCGGCCATTTGTTGATGCACGTGTGGCGTAGCTAAAACTCGCCATTTATTGGGATCGATCCACCTTTTATGTTGATTTTCTAGTTATCTTAATTGATTCTCGACATTTGTTGTTTCCAATTATCTGCAGGTAATTGGATATTTGTTGATTTGATTATCGTTTTTGATGATCGAATATTTGTTGATTTGATTATCGTTTTTGATAATCAAATATTTGTTGATTTGATTATCGTTCTTGATAATCGAATATTTGTTGATTTGGTAAACGTTTTTGATAATCGAATATTTGTTGATTTGATTATCGTTTTTGATAATCGAATATTTGTTGATTTGAGATTTGATTATCGTTTTTGATAATCGAATATTTGTTGATTTGATTATCGTTTTTGATAATCGAATATTTGTTGATTTGATTATCGTTTTTGATAATCGAATATTTGTTGATTTGATTATGGTTTCTGAAAATCGAATATTTGTTGATTTGAGATTTGATTATCGTTTTTGATAATCGAATATTTGTTGATTTGATTATCGTTTTTGATAATCGAATATTTGTTGATTTGATTATCGTTTTTGATAATCGAATATTTGTTGATTTGAGATTTGATTATCGTTTTTGATAATCGAATATTTGTTGATTTGGTTATCGTTTTTGATAATCAAATATTTGTTGATTTAATTATCGTTTTTGATAATCGAATATTTGTTGATTTAGTCATCGTTTTTTATAATCGAATATTTGTTGATTTGATTATCGTTTTTGATAATCGAATATTTGTTGATTTGAGATTTGATAATCGTTTTAGATAATCGAATATTTGTTGATTTGGTTATTGTAACGACCCAGAATTTTATTTAATTAAAATTTGAATATTTAATTAATTTAACATATTAATAAAGTGAAATTTATAAGTCGAATAAATTTTATTTCGAATAATTGTATTTAATTGAATAATTAAATCGATAATTTAATAGTGAAAATACAGAAATAATTGAGAATTGGTTTAAATATGATTGAAAATGATTTGTAAAATTTTATTATATCATATTGGAGTTAG
This sequence comes from Allium cepa, assembly GCA_030765085.1. NCBI lineage: Eukaryota > Viridiplantae > Streptophyta > Magnoliopsida > Asparagales > Amaryllidaceae > Allium > Allium cepa. The sequence goes on from CM060939.1 coordinate 928,232,814, forward strand.
AATGATGTTATGGAACTTTTAAAATTGAATTAAAAGTTTATTTGTGAAAATTGAATATTTTAATATTTAATCGACTAGTGAAATTAGCCATTTTTTGAACAATCTCAGATTTCGACGATACCAGTTTCATCGGATCCATAATGTGATATTATTATATGGTTTCAAATTTCGTGTCAATCGGATTTACCGTTTGTCCGGGGCAAGCTAAAACGCCTAGAAATTTGATTTACCGATTTAATTTTAAATTGAACGTTTATTGCCATAACTTGCACAGATGACCGAATTAGCTCCCGAAACACGTTCCATTGTGTTCGAAACGCGGGGTAAACCTTAGAAACGCCAACCGGCATGCTTCGTTTGGAGTTCGAAAAATCCGGGATGAATAGTGTTCGCGTATTTTTTATATAAGTCCCCTCCCTTCATAAATTTGCAAAAAAATAAAACCTAGGGTTTCAGAAACCTAGCCGCCACCTCCATATAATATTAATGGCCAGAAATTCACCATCTTCTTCCCTCAATTACTCTCAATGCACAAGCAATTAGAGAAAGTGTTCAACAGCAAAGTTGAAGAGCGTGAAGAGAGCTTCGAATCTATACGGAGTTGATCGAAAACGGCGCGACGTGGAGGGAGCTAGGAGGTGCCGACGGCCTGTAGTTGCGCACACAAATCGAGGTTGGATAGAGGGCCGAGCTTCATGCTCTTTAGGCCGAGAGTGGAGCGGAAGATGGGCTTCGAGATGGAGGCTACTGATCGTCTTCAAAGTCAACGAGGTGGTCGCATAAATTAACCCTAATTTCGAGCCTAGATGGGTTTTCTTGTGGCTATTACCTGTAGAAACGTGAGAGAGGAGAAGAGGAAGGGGACGGGCCTGATGGTAGTGGGATGGGATCAACGGCCATGATCTGTTTAGGTTATAAAAATATAAATAATGTTGTAATTATATAGTTATAAATTGGTGTAAACTTCGTAAATTCATATCTTTCTCATACGAGGTCGAAAACGCGCGAAACCAGTTGCGTTGGAATTGTATGGACGAGCACTACGCTATGGAATTAGATTGGAGTCGTTTGGAGTTAGTGAGAATTTTGGGTAAAATTAAACGTCCGTTTAATTTTATTCGAAATAAATCGCTAAAACGAAATTGAAATCAAGGTGAGAACTTCTCACTCAATCGAATCGGTGTAGATTTTAATTTTAAATAGTTCGATTTAAAATTCTTGAATGTATGTTTGAATGATGATTGTTATCTATTGATTGTTAAAATAGACATTATGCGCCGTTAGTAAGCGGATGTTATTTATTAAAAGCATATACCGCGAATATTTCATAAACAGTGAAACTGGTATTATTTATGTACTTTGAATTGATTTCCCGCAGTATATAGCGGATGAGACCCTATTGCGTCGCCTATTAAGCGGATAATATTTTAAATCCCATATACCGCGATAATTCCGTGCTTGAACGGAATTGGTATTGTGCTAACATCTTTGGATGCAGGAAACAGGTTGGAGAGATCCAACTGGATTCCTCAACAGTATTTATTTGATTATGGATATTTTGATATTCGTTGATTATCATATCGATATATGATGACGTTGTAGTCGTGATTGACTATTTGATGTGTAGCATCATTGGGCCAAATTTTGGAATTTTAAAAGGATTTTTAAAGTGATTTTTGAAAAGTATACGTTTATAAAATATTTTTGGAATTGATCCATTTTAAATAAATAAACGTTATCATTTTTAATGTTATAAAAAATTATGATTTTTGAGAAATATAGTTAAAAGTTGATTTTTGAAAATATGGGGTTAATGATTTTATAAAATGGTTTAAATCGGGATTTTTGAATTTATTGTGAAAAGTTTAAAAATAAGATTTATAAAATTTAATTATTTTATAAATCAAAATGATGAAATAATAATATAAATTGATTTATATAAAAGATTTATAAATTGATAATTTATAAATTAAAATATTAGAATTATAAAACGAGTTTTTATAAGTGTTAGAATGAATTGTGAATGAATTTCATAAATGAATGAAATTTATAGAATTATAAATGGTGAAGTTATAAATGGAATTTTATAAGCAGTAGGCTTATAAAATTTGTAAAGTTATTAAAGGAATAGATTTGGGTAAATAAATGAATCTTATAAGTTATAAGATTTATAATTTGGGAAGTTAAAGGAACGATTTTGCAAACAAATAAATTATAAGCATTTAACTTATAATGTGGACTTTCGGTATATAATTGAGTTATAAATTGAATAGGTTAATAAAGGAGATATATAAAAGGAAGTTGTTATAAAACAAATAGAAATGGAATTTATAAACATTGTTTTATAAATTCGCAAACGACTTATTTTGATAAGTAAATTGTATAACTTATTAATGGAGTATATTCACATTTTAGACAGTGAATAATCCTTTAAAATAAGATGAATAGAAATGAAGAAGTTGGTTAACGAAGTATATTCATGTTTTGGATAGTGAATATTATGTTAAAGAAAATGTTTTGGAGGTGATGTTTTAAATAGAATTAAACGATCTAACGATGTTTTCAAAATGTGTTGAGATTCGAAGCCATAGATTTCAACATTCATTGTTGAAATAGACGTTTTCGAGAAATAGAAGGAAATGGTGGACTATAACACTGTTGTTATAGTAAATGATTTCCGAAAGGAAATGTTTTGTATAGTATTGGGATTTATATATCTATTTTAATTTCGAATCCCTATACTGGTGATTTTGGGTTGTCGTAACGATGTTTTACGCAACATTCGTTTTGGCCCAAATAAATATGTTTAAGAGAATGATTACCTTAAAGAATGAAATATATACTTAATTTAGATTTAAGTATATTGAATATTTTCCAAGTGTAGAAAATAAAAAGATTTGTGAATTACTTATTAAATAAGTATGGAAATGTTTTCCAATATAAAGTGAATATTTTGGGAATTTATCTTTTTGAAGATAAATTGAAAATGAATAATTGAAATCGTATATTCGTAGATATTTTGAAATGTAAATTCACTATGGAATTTATAAAAGAAAGGGGAATTTGTTTAAAAACAAATATTGATTTATTTTTGAGGTATTGAAATTTTATATCTTGTAAATATATTTTTTTGGGAAATAAATAATTTGGAAAATTATTTGGAATCTGGTGATGTTGTGCATATCCATTGATAGTTCAATAACCGACTATCAATATTTACCTTTGAATGGGTATTTATTGTGATTTGTTTGAATTTGAATGCCACACTTATTTTTGAATAAGTGCTCACTATTCGGGTTAGCCGGGAAAGGACCTTGGGGTCGTATAACCCATTTCGGATATGTGATTCGACGTAATGGATAGCATTTGAAGATCGGTGTTGAGGACCGGGTATTTGCGAGAGCGATAGGATGACCTGTCGATTGACTCTGCACCGAGTTGCTCCGGTATAGAATACTCCATATGTGATGGGGAATTCGATCAGGATTGTGGATATCCGGATTGCAAGGACTTCTTCGTAAGTGCCTTCGGTTCTGTTCGAGCCCGGAACAGACTTGTATGGATTGTATGTCTGACATTACGAATTGAGATATAAATCTGATTTCTTTCAAATATATTTCTGTTGGTGGCGGAGAATTTATTCTTTTAGCTTAACACCCTTCTCTGAGACGTACGATTTCAGAGGTTACGTTGTTGAAGGTTATCAGCGATATATTCCCAATTTGGTAATGTGACATGCTGAGTGTTGCTGTGAAGTGATCATTGTTTGATCATTTGTGGTATGATCATTTGTTTGATCACTTATCTTTGTGATCATTTCTTTGATCATTTGTTGACCCAAAGCACAGCTTTTGTATAAAGCGTGGCTTTGTGGACGAGACTTCGTCGAGCCTCACACCTCGGAATGGTCAAAACAGGATAGATGCGGCAAGGTTATTGGGGGTAGCGCCCCTTAGGGTATGTGCATTTCCTTCTGGAAAAGGGTGGTATCATGGTATGGAGCCCAAATACTTACTCATGTTGAAACACTTTATTTATTACGGTGTGATGTTGGTTACAGGCGCTCGGATAAAGGTCCCAAAGGACCGGGGGATGGCATACTCGTGTCAGTTGTTACCTATGTGACGCCCCACCTCTATAGCCACACTAGCCAAGAACACTATGGTGTAGAGTTGTCAACTAGCACGGAGAATAAGGCTGCTGAGGAGCGACCATCCTCGTGATTTCTTATGACGCGGTGGCTATAATAATTTTCGGAAACAAACATAGAAATATGCATAACACAAATCAGTCACAGACATCCATATCACAAAGGCGGAAGAGGATATGAATATATAACTAACACATGAAAGTGTACATCAGAGTAGTGGTCAAAAAGATCCACAATAATACAAAAGAATAGCAACACGTGCTATGCAAAAGAATACATCTATGAGTCTATATCTCAAGTGTAAACGACAAAAACTGCTAATCTAAAAGGTCAGCCAAAAGTCAGAGTAGTAAATCCCTGGGGAGAAGTCAAGCAGAAGCACCTGTAACATCTCGGTCTGACCCGAGTATTATTTATAAGAAAATAATAAACGGATCAGTCTAGCTATAAATATCAGATAACATGATATAAACAATAGATATGGCAAGAACATATAGTAACCATAAAGACATACTATGATAAGCATGTAAATGAAGATCATCAAGAGATCAAACAATATCAAAAGAATCTTCTAAAAGATCCAAATTCACCTAAACATAAAAGTTGGAAAATCATAACAATGAAAGTCATGAAAATAGGTGAAGCACAAATTCCAGAAGACTACATAAGAAATCCAGAAATTACAATATAGGAGCATGAAAACTCACAAAATGGGAGCATGAAAACTCACCTACACGTGTAACACAAAGCGAGAAGCTATCTCATGGTTGCAAGACATTAATTTTGACACACAAATGGCCCGAAGACCGTGGGGCGCTACCCCACATATGTGATGGCGAAACATCACACAAATGAGATGGCGAAACATCACAAGAGCGGGGTCTAGTCTCCCTCGCAGACAAAGAGACATCGCACAGTTGCTAGTCTAAAACACAAAAATGATCATCATGATCATCAAGAAGTGTCAATTACACTAAGTTAGTAAATATAAAAGTTTAACTTCATGTCCCATAACCACTTGCTTAACTAAAATATTTACTAACAAACTGTAGATCTCCACTAGAAAATTGTCACAAGAGATTCAATCGAACAAGTCCAAGAATTAACCGACGAAGTAAACGCAAGCGTTTCATACCACTTGTTTTACTAAGTCGTTTAATTAGATTTCTCATACGAGTGAGGTAAAGGTTTGTATATACTAATAGATTGGAAAACGGTTTAAGGAAAAAGCTTTGTTATTAAAAATAGAGTTGAAGTCGTTTTGCTGAAAGAGTTTTGATATTTACTACTAGCATTGAAACCTTTATTTTATTAAAGTGACAAATCACAAAAACTTCGCGTTCAAAGACGTGAATGAAATCCAAGGAAATCAACTCAAAATGCATCTTTCATCAAAGAGCCCCTACGGAGGGGGGGTCCAGGGGGTGGCAACCCCCCAAGGTGGGGGTGCGGGGGCAACGCCACCGCTTACGGGGTTTGACCTGCCCGGTCAGGTCGCGGGGGTCCAGGGGGCAGCGCCCCCGGCGGGGTGCGGGGCAGCGCCCCGTCCAAAACGGTACGACCTAGTGAAGACAAAATGAGGTCTAACAACCTAAGGGGAATTGGGTCGAGCGACCTAATGGTTGCGACCTAAGGGTCTTCGCGACCTAACGACCTAAACAAGGTCGAGCGAGTTAAGGTGATGCGCGACCTAATGTGTCACGCGACTTAACGAAGGCAAGGCCGAACGAGTTAGGGGGATGCACGACCTAACGGAGGCGAGCGACTTAAGGGACTCGCGACCTAACAGAGGTGAGCGACTTAAGGGTTATAAGGTGGAACGACCTAACTGATACGCGGCTTAAAACCCACGCGACCTAATGACCTAACAGGTCATACAATCTAGTGGTCGAGCGACCTATCGATTTTAACTCGCGAGCGACCTATCAGTTCTACGACTCAAGGGGTCAATGACCTACGGGATATAGATCACGTGACCTAACGTTTTAACACGCGAGCGACCTAACGTTATAAAGGTCAAACGACCTAAAGCTTAACTCGCGAACGACCTACGGCTTAAGACTCAACTCGCGAGCGACCTAACACTGCAGAGGGGGTTTAAGGCCAGAAACGACCTAAGTGTTAGCGACCTAACGACCTATGGGCCAAACGACCTACGACTTAAAGCCCAACGACCTAATTCCGAGATGACAATACGTGCAGTGCGACCTAGCGCGTTAACACGCGAGCGACCTAAGGGTTATGTCGCGAATGACCTAACTCCGAACACACGAAAATGGCCAGAACGACCTAAATGCAGAAAATTCACCAAAACGCTAAAAATTGGAGTTTTTCGCCAATCCAATCGAAACCAAATGCAAATGTACATGCAAAAGTGATAGGGAATCATTCCCAATGGTCCAATATAGTTATAGGCTAGAACTGAGAGATAAAAATCTCACCTTTGCACTAAAATTTATTAAGATGAAGCTTGAAAGCAAGGAGAAGCAATCCAAAGCTTGAATCCAATATCTTTTACTTGAATTTGGAGTTGAATGTTGGATTTGCAATTGAATTTGTGCTTGGAGTTTTAATTTCCCATTCTCTTCACCATTAATGCCAAAGCTTGAGTTAGTTAGGAAATTTATGAAGAGTGAGGAGAAGGGGGTTGGAACTTGGGCTTAATAGGCTAAACTAAACAAAGTCCAAGGCGGGAAAAGTTAGTGAAATTTCACTAACTCCAAACCTATCGATGTTTATACTTAAAAAAGTTGTAAACGGAATTTCGAACTCAATGGAAGTGGTCTCGAGTCCTAATTTGACCGTTTACAAAAAGTAGCTTTTCGGACCAATATCCGATTAACGACAAAATATTTAAATAAAATATTTAAATATAAAATCGATAAATATGCGGGTTGTTACAACCTAGTTTGAAAGGTAACCCGGCCTTGTGTTGGCAGAGATCCGGTTAGGTTCTCGGGGACGTCCTTCCAGAGGCGTTCTTATGTGGCAATGGGAAGTTCCTTGGCCTGACCATTTGTTGGAAACCCAAAGAAACAATACGATCTTGTACGGTTTTAGTTGTAGAACCTATCATTCACTTATGGTGGCGCCCCACTGTTTGGATGGTAGCTATAGTAGGCATAAGTGCGGAATGCCTATGCTGGCTAAGATTTATATCTTTACTTTCGAAATAATTTTTCCTACACTATGCACTAGTAATAATATCAAATGTTCTTTTTAATGCGTATCAAGCATCTTTGACTATCATAAGGAGAAATCTCCTCCGATTCTGCGTTTGCATTGTGTGTGTGTGCGGGAGGCCTTATGGTAGTCTCATTTTTAAAAGCATTGCGAATTGACTTTAAAAATATTCCTCTATTTTGATTTTAAAAAAAAAAGCTGTTTTGAGTTCTCACACTAGTCACATGACTGACTCGAAGTTTATTGTTTTCCTTTCTAAACTCTGGGTGCCCACCAATTTCCACACGGGCAGTCAAGAGTTAAGGTTTATCAGGATATTATGGAATTCAGGAGTTGCTGGAGGCAAGCTGGAGGGTATGGCGTATTCACTTGTATATAGTATTTCTTTTCTGCTATTTGTTGTTGTTGTTGTACACTCTGATGATATGATGTAATGTAATGAAATGTAATGTAATAACTGATATAGTTCTTTGTTTAAAGATTATTCATTTATCTATTATATGTTGTTCCGCTGTGATTGTGAGATTCTGATATTGTTCTGTTGTTTTCTTTCTGTTCTATTTCTTTTTCTCTCTTCTTCTATCTCTTTCTTCTTCTTTAACCATAACGGTACGGTTTTCCGGCCTTCGATTGCTCGACAGTTGATACAGTGGACGTATTAATGTCGGCATTCGTGGACGAAAAATCGCAAATCGTTACATTTGGTATCAGAGCATATGGTTAAGCGACAACCATGGCTCTGTTGGGTATTACTCATTAGAGATAGAGTCAGTAGTACTCTAGAATGAGTTTGAGTGTAATAATAGCTATGAGAGCATATTTGTTAGTGAATATGAAATTGTTTTATATTTTGATGATTGGTTTGTTGAGTGGTGTATGGATTCTGGTTAATACGAGTAATTAACGTTGTTGATATGGATCTCTAAACACTTATACAGAACAATTCGACACAATATTGTTTTAAATTGGATAAATGAAATAATTTTACCTTGATTATATTTTTTATATAAAGGAATAATTTTTCAGAATTATTAAAGTGTATATAAGTAGATTGTTTGGTTGTTGAGTAAGTTGTTTGAATAATCTAAATAAAAACATGTTGTAAAAGAATAATTGTATAAGCAAATGAATTATAAGAATTGAATTATAATTAAAGTGATTTACAATTGTGAAATAAACTTATATATATAAGAAGTGAAACTATATGAATATATTTATGAATATGAGTTGTAAATAAAAATGAATTTAAAGTTAAATGGAAATTTACTTTAGAATTTGGAAGCTGAATTGATTTATAAGTGGGAATTTATGTTAAGTAAAACCAAGTGATGTTTATAAAATGAAGTATAACTTAAGAGATGTTGAATGAAGTTGATATTGGTATCAAAGTAAATTAATAAAGTTAAGTGATAAATATGAACTTAAGTTATGTAAATGAAATTCAACTTGAAATGGTTAACTAATTGAATGTAAGTCAATTGAATGTGAATAATTGGTATGAAATAATGAATGTAGGTGTAAATTCATTAAAATCTAATGTTATTGGAAGTTGAATAATTGAATGAAAATCAATTTAATTAAACCAATTGAAAGTGATGAGGTTAAACCAAGATGAATATAAGCAAAGGAATTTGGTTGCAATTAATATACGTTGGTTGTTATATGATTGTCAGTTGATTATATGTAATTCATAAAATATTAATGAAACTGAGTTAATGAAATTGGAAGTTGAAGTAATTGAAATCAAATTGGAAGTTAAGTAAATCTTAAATAGAACTGAATTTGATTTGGAAGTGAACCAACTTGAATATGAATTAGTGAATATAAACTAATTGAAAATGAATGTTAGTAAAAACATCCACTGTTAATGAATCAAATGTGATTAAATTGAAAACCCATTTCATTGAATATTAATGAGAATATGAATGAATATTTATTGGTTATGGATGATAGTTGGTTGATGGTTGAATTTATTGCTTTTACTGCATTTGCTATGTTGGCATATATAGTTATTATGTTGCTATATGTTGTATATCGATACTATTGTCTATATACATGTTTCTCATCTGTTTGTTGAGTGTTTAGTAGGTGCGGATCGCGTTTGCTTCGCATTTGGAGCTCGCTTTCGCGCTATATTAGCCGTATATGCTCGCTAATAATATATAAGGTACATATCTCGGATTACATACCGTACTTTTACACTTTTTTCCCTGCGGGATGCCTCATCACTTGATGAGATGTATATTTGTGATATATATACTGTCATTTTTTTTCGGATTGAGCCGCGCAAAGGAGACTCTGGCGAATTTTTCCAAAAATTTGAGGCGTAAGAATATTTTTGAGAAAATTGGAAAAGTGTGAAAACTATAATTTTGATTTGGAGTTGAAAGTTAAACAATAGTAGTTGTTTTTGAAAAGATAACTAAGTATGATTTGAAAACTTAGTAAAGTATTGTAAGAAGTTTAACTATGGATTTTTGGGAAAGTTAATAGATTCTATAACTTTTCTTACTTGGTAATTTCGAGGACGAAATTCTTTTAAGGGGGGAAGTATGTAACGACCCAGAATTTTATTTAATTAAAATTTGAATATTTAATTAATTTAAAATATTAATAAAGTGAAATTTATAAGTCGAATAAATTTTATTTCGAATAATTGGATTTAATTGAATAATTAAATCGATAATTTAATAGCGAAAATACAGAAATAATTGAGAATTGGTTTAAATATGATTGAAAATGATTTGTAAAATTTTAGTATATCATATTGGAGTTAGAATAATGTTATGGAACTTTTAAAATTGAATTAAAAGTTTATCTGTGAAAATTGAATATATTTTAATATTTAATCGACTAGTGAAATTAGCCGTTTTTCGAACAGTCTCAGATTTCGATGAAACTAGTTTCGTCAGATCCGTAATGTGATATTATTGTATGGTTTCAAATTTCGTGTCAATCGGATTTACCGTTTGTCCGGGGCAAGCTAAAACGTCTAGAAATTTGATTTACCGATTTAATTTTAAATTGAACGTTTATTGCCATATGTAACGTCCCGGAAATCTTCGACTTTCAAAAATTCAACATCGATACTCACTTTATCGACTGCCGAGAAATCGAAGGCCGGAAACCCGAAATGTTATGGTTTAAGAAAAAGAAAGAGACAGAACAAGAGAGAAAAAGATATAAAAATAGAGAGAGGAGAGAAAAGAACATATAAAATAGAACGGAACAGAAAACAACAGAACAATAACAGAATCTCACAATTCGCAGCGGAACAACATATAATAATAAATGAATAATTTTTAAACAAAGAACTATATCAGTTATTACATTTTATACATTTCATTTCATTACATCATATCATCAGAACGTACAACAACATACAACAACAAATAGTGCAACGGAAAAAGAAATACTATATAGTAGTAATACGCCATGCCATCCATCTTGCCTCCAGCAACTCCAGAATATTCAGAATATCCTAATAAACCTAACTCTTGACTGCCCGTGTAGAAATTGGTGGGCACCCAGAGTTTAGGAAGGAAAACAATAAACTCCGAGTCAGTCATGTGACTGGTGTGGGAACTCAAAACAGCTTATTTATCTTTGAAAACAAAATAGAGGAATATTTTTAAAGTCAATTCGCAAATGCTTTTAAAAATGAGACTACCATAAGACCTCCCGCCACACACACAATGCAAACGCAGACTTGGAGGAGATTTCTTCTTATGATAGTCAAAGATGTTTGATACGCATTAAAAAGAAACATTTGATATTATTATTAGTGCATAGTGTAGGAAACAATTTCGAAAGTAGAATATAAATCTTAGCCAGCATAGGTACCATTATAGTATGCTTACTATAGCTACCATATTAAATGGCAGGTTCTACAACTAAAACCGTACAAGTCTCGTATTGTTTCTTTGGATTTCCAACGAATGATCAGGCCAAGGAACTTCCCATTGCCACATGAGAATGCCTCTGGATGGACATCCCCGAGAACCAAACCGGATCTCTACCAACACAAGGCTGGGTTACCCCTAACTGAGTAACAACTGACCGAATATGCCATCCCCCGGTCCTTTGGGACCTTTCACCGAGCGCTCGCAATCAATTCACACAATCATAAAGTGTTTTCAACATGAGTAAGTATCTGGGCTCTATACCATGATACCACCCTTTTCCAGAAGGAAATGCACATATCCTAAAGGGCACTACCCCTCATAACCTTGCTGCATCTTTCCTGTTTTGACCATTCCCGAGGTGTGAGGCTCGACGAAGTCACGTCCACAAAAACATACTTTATACAAAAGCCATGCTTTGGGTCAACAAATGATCATAGAGATGATCACAAAGATAAACGATCAAACAAATGATCCTATCACAAATAATCAACACAATGATCATTTCACAGCAACACTCAGCATGTCACATTACCAAATTGGGAATATATCGCTGATAACATTCAACTACATAACCTCTGAGCTCGTACGTCTCAGAGAAGGGTGTTAAGCTAAAAGAATAAATTCTCCGCCACCAACAGAAATATATTTGAAAGAAATCTGCTTTATATCTCAATTTGTAACGTCAGACATACAATCCATACAAGTCTGTTCCGGGCTCGAACAAAACCGAAGGCACTTACAAAGAAGTCCTTGCAATCCGGATAATCTCTAATCACGTCCGGACTTCCCATCACATAGGGAGTCTCTATACCGTAGCTACTCGGTGCAAAGACAATCGACGAGTTGTCCTTTCGCTTTCAAAAAGATCTGGTCTTCAACACCGGTCTTCAAATGCAATTCATAACGACGTATCACATATTCGGAATGGGTTATACGACCCCATGGTCCTTTCCCGGTTAACCCGAATAGTGAGCGCTTATTCAAAAATAAGTGTGGCATTCAAATTCAAACAAATCACATCAATTACCCATTCAAAGGGAAATATTGATAATCGGTTATTGAACTATCAATGGATATGCACACATCACCAGTTTCCAAATAATTTTCCAAATTATTTATTTTCTAAAATATCTTTACTAGATATATAATTTCAATACTCAAAAATAAATCAATATTTATTTTTTTAAACAAATTCCACTTTCTTTTATAAATTCAATAGTGAATTTACATTCCAAAATATCCATGCATATACGATTTCAATTATTCATTTCAATATTCCTTTTCAATTTATCTTCAAAAAGCTAAATTCTCCAAATATTCACTTTACATTGGAAAACATTTCCATACTTATTTATTCATAAGTAATTCACAAATTTTATTTATTTTCAACCTTTGGAAAATATTCAATATACTTAAATCGAGATTAAGTATATATTTCATTCTTTAAGGAAATCATTCTCTTAAACATATTTATTTGGGCCAAAACGAATGTTACGTAAAACATCGTTACGACAACCCAAAATCACTAGTATAGGGATTCGAAATTAAAATAAATATATAAATCCCAATACTATACAAAACATTTCCTTTCGGAAATCATTTACTATAACAACAGTGTTATAGTCCACCATTTCCTTTTATTTCTCGAAAACGTCTATTTCAACAATGAATGTTGAAATCTATGATTTCGAATCTTAACACATTTTAAAACATCGTTAGATCGTTTTAATTCTATTTAAAACATCAAATCTAAACATTTTCTTTAACATATTATTCACTATTCAAAAACGTGAATATACTACGTTAACAAATTTCATCCTTTTATTCATTTTATTTTAAAGGATTATTCACAGTTCAAAAACGTGAATATAACTCCATTAATAGGTTACAACAATTTACTTATCAAAATAAGTCGTTTGTGAATTTATAAAACAACGTTTATAAATTCCATTTCTATTTATTTTATAACAACTTCCTTTTATAAATTCCTTTATTAACCTATTCGATTCATAACTCAATTATAAACTAAAGGTTCATATTATAAGTCAAATACTTATAATTTATTTGTTTACGAAATCGTACCTTTAAACTTCACAATTATAAATCTTATAACTTATAAGATTTATTTATTCACCCAAATCTATTCTTTTAATATCCTTACAAATTTTATAAACCTACTGTTTATAAAATTCAATTTATAACTTCACCGTTTGTAATTCTATAAATTTCATTCATTTATGGAATTCATTTTCACTTCATTCAAACACTTATAAAAACTCGTTTTATAATTCAAATGTTTTAATTTATAAATATCAATTTATAAATCCTTTATAAAATCAATTTATACTATTATTTTAAAACATCTTTAATCTCCTTTATAATTTCACCATTCTCTTGATTTATAAAATAATCAAATGTTTATAAATCCTATTTTTAAACTTTTTATAATGAATTCAAAAATCCAATTTAATTATTTTATAAAAACATTAGCCTCATATTTTCAAAAATCAACCTTTAACTATATTTCTCAAAAATCATAATTTTTATAACATTAAAATTATAACGTTTATTTATTTAAAATGGATCAATTCAAAAATATTTTATAAACGTATACTTTCAAAAATCACTTTGAAATCCCTTTTGAAGCTCCAAAATTTGGTCCAATGATGCTACACACCAAATAGTCAATCACGACTACAACGATATCATATATCGATATGATAATCAATGAATATCAAAATATCCATAATCAAATAAATACTGTTGAGGAATCCAGTTGGATCCCTCCAACCTGTTTTCCTGCATCCACAAACATTAGCACAATACCAATTCCGCTCCAGTACGAAATTATCGCGGTATATGGGATTTAAAATATTATCCGCTTAATAGACGGCGCAATAGGGTCTCATCCGCTAAAAAATGCGGGAAATCAATAACTCCAATATATACATATGCCAATATATATATATTGCTATTATATATAATACCAATTTCACTGTTTATGAAATATTCGCGGTATATGTTTTTAATAAATAACATCCGCTTACTAACGGTGCATAATGTCTATTTTAACAATCAATAGATAACAATCATCATTCAAACATGCATTCAAATATTTTAAATCTAACTATTTAAAATAAAATCGAAACCGATTCGATTGAGTGAGAAGTTCTCACCTTGATTTCAATTTCGTTTTAGCGATTTATTTCGAATAAAATTAAACGGACGTTTAATTTTACCTGAAATTCTCACTAACTCCAAACGACTCCAATCCAATTTCAACGCGTAGTGCTCGTCCATACGATTCCAACGCAACTGGTTTCGCGCATTTTCGACCTCGTATGAAAAAGTTATGCATTTATGAACTTACACGAATTTTATAATTATAATTTACAACAAAATCTTTAATTTCCAACCCACACTTGATCTCAGCCGTAGATCCCCTACTTCCCTTCAGATCCATGCGTTAGCTCCTTCTTCCCCATCACGTATTCACGCGCGCGACTCCTGAGCAAGGCCGAACCCACTCTATACTAATTAGGGTTTAAATTTTCAACCTCCACATTGAACTTGAACGCGATCAAACACTCCCACATTGAAGCTCGTGACAAGCTACACTCTCGGCCCAAGAACAAGCAAGCTCGGTCACCTGTAGCCATCGTATTGCGTGCGCGACCGCTCCACCTTTGAGCGAGAATTGCCGTTGATCCATGTCGAATTTTCCGATCTCCACCGTTGAGATTGTAGTACTCACAGCCCTCTACAATATTCATGTTGGAAGTTTGTTGTAATACTTCACGGATTTGAAGAGATTTGGGGAAGAAGGTCGCGTGTTTCTGGCCGTTCAATTGATGGTGGCGGCTGCGTTTAGGGTTTAGGTTTATAATTATTTTTTTAATTTATGAAGGGTGTTGGTCTATTTATAGGAAAACGAACGACACTATTCATCCCGGATTTTCTGAACTCCGATTCACGCGCTGTAACCAACGTTTCTAGGGTTTACCCCGCGTTCCGGACACAATGGAACAGGTTTCAAAAGCTAATTTGGACATCTGTGCGAGTTATGGCAATAAACGTTCAATTTAAATTAAACCGATTTAAACGATTTTCTAGACGTTTTAATTTGTATCGGACAAACGGTAAATCCAATTGACACGAAATTTTAAACCTTACAATAATATCACATTATGGATCCGATGAAACTAGTTTTGTCGAAATCCGAGACTTTTTGAAAAATGACTATTTTAACTCGCCAAATAAATATTAAAAATAATTCGATGCGTTTCGAACTGCTACGATCAAACGAAAACTCCGATTGACACGAAAATTGAAATCCGGTAATAACTAACTATTACGGATCCAATGGAACTGGTTTCGTCCAATTCTGAGACTATTCAAAAATTGACTATTTTCACTAGTCGATTTTAATATTAAAATATTCAATTTTCGCAAATTAACTCTTAATTCGATTTTAAAAGTTCTAAAATATCGTTCTAACTTCAACATGATAAAATAAAATTTTACAAATCGTTTTCAATCATATTTAACCCAATTTTCAATTATTTCCATAATTTAACGTATTAAATTATCGATTTAATTATTCAATTAAATCCAATATTCGAAATAAAATTTATTCGACTTATAAATTTCACTTATTAATATTTAAAATTAATTAATTATTCAAATTTTAATTACTAAAATTTCTGGGTCGTTACAATCTTCCCCCCTTAAAAGAATTTCGTCCTCGAAATTAACAAGTAAGAAAAGTTACAGAATCTATCAACTTTCCAAAATTCATAGTCAAACTTCTTACAATACTTTACTAAGTTTTCAAATCATACTTAGTTATCTTTTCAAAAACAACTACTATTGTTTAACTTTCAATTCCAAATAAAAGTTAAAGTTTTCAAAATTTTCCAATTTTCTCAAATTTTTTCTAACGCCTTAAATTTTCGGAAAAATTCGCCATAGTCTCCTTTGCGCGGCTCGATCCGAAAAAAAATATGACAGTATATATATCACAAATATACATCTCATCAAGTAATGAGGCATCCCGCAGGGAAAAAGTATAAAAGTACGGTATTTAATCCGAGATATGTACCTTATATTTTATTAGCGAGCATATACGACTAATATAGCGCGAAAGCGAGCTCCAAATGCGAAGCAAACGCGATCCGCACCTACTAAACACTCAACAAACAACATGAGAATCATGTATATAGACAATAGTATCAATATACAACATATAGTAACATGATAACTATACATGTCAACTTAGCAAATGAAACAAAACAATATATTCAACCATCAACCAACTAGCATTCATAACCAATCTTAATTAGTTTGCATTCACTAATTCATATTCAAGTTGGTTCACCTCCAATTCAAATTCAATTCTATTCAAGATTCACTTAACTTCCAATTGGATTTTAATTACTTTAGCTTCCAATTTCATTAACTCAATTTCATTAACACTTAATGAATTATATACAATCAATCAACTAACAACCATATAACAATCAATGTATATTAATTTCAACCAAATTCCTTTGCTTATATTCATTCAATTTGGTTTAACACCATCACTTTTAATTGGTTTAATTAAATTGATTTTCATTCAATCTTTCAACTTTCAGTAACATTAGATTTTAATGAATTAACACTTATATTCATTATTTCACATCAACTTAATTCACATTCAATTGATTAACATTCAATCCATTAATTCAATTCAATTACAAAGTTGAATTTCATTTACATAACTTAAGTTCACATTTATCAATCAATTCAGCTTCCAAATTCTAAAGTAAATTTTCATTTAACTTTAAATTCATTTTTATTTCAACTCATATTCATAAATATATTCATATAGTTTCACTTCTTATATATATATATATATATATATAATTTTATTTCACAATTGTAAATCACATTAATTATAATTCAATTCTTATAATTCTTTTTGCTTATACAAATATTCTTTTACTTAGATTATTCAAACAACTAAACAATCAGCTTATATACTTTAATAATTCTGAAAAATTATTTCTTTATATATAAAAATAAAATTAAGGTAAAATTATTTCATTTACCCAATTTAAAACAATATCGTGTCGGTTTATCTTGTTTAAGAGTTTAGAAACCCCTATCTACGATAGTTAGCTAGACTACATCGACTGGAATCTATAAACAATCAACCGATAAGTCAACACAATACAAAACAATTTATATTCACTAACAAATACGCTCTCATAGCTATTATTACACTCAACTCATTCTAGAGTACTGCTGACTCTATCTCTAATGAGTAATATCCAACAGAACCACGGTTGTCGCTTAACCATATGCTCTGATACCAGATGTAACGTCCCGGAAATCTTTGACTTTCGAAAATTCAACATCGATACTCACTTTATCGACTGTCGAGAAATCGAAGGCCGGAAACCCGAAATGTTATGGTTTAAGAAAAAGAAAGAGACAGAACAAGAGAGAAAAAGATAGAAAAATAGAGAGAGGAGAGAAAAGAACATATAAAATAGAACGGAACAGAAAACAACAGAACAATAACAGAATCTCACAATTCGCAGCGGAACAACATATAATAATAAATGAATAATCTTTAAACAAAGAACTATATCAGTTATTACATTTTATACATTTCATTTCATTACATCATATCATCAGAGTGTACAACAACATACAACAACAAATAGTGCAACGGAAAAAGAAATACTATATAGTAGTAATACGCCATGCCATCCATCTTGCCTCCAGCAACTCCAGAATATCCAGAATATCCTGATAAACCTAACTCTTGACTGCCCGTGTAGAAATTGGTGGGCACCCAGAGTTTAGGAAGGAAAACAATAAACTCCGAGTCAGTCATGTGACTGGTGTGGGAACTCAAAACAGTTTATTTATCTTTGAAAACAAAATAGAGGAATATTTTTAAAGTCAATTCGCAAATGCTTTTAAAAATGAGACTACCATAAGACCTCCCGCCACACACACAATGCAAACGCAGACTTGGAGGAGATTTCTTCTTATGATAGTCAAAGATGTTTGATACGCATTAAAAAGAAACATTTGATATTATTATTAGTGCATAGTGTAGGAAACAATTTCGAAAGTAGAATATAAATCTTAGCCAGCATAGGTACCATTATAGTATGCTTACTATAGCTACCATATTAAATGGCAGGTTCTACAGCTAAAACCGTACAAGTCTCGTATTGTTTCTTTGGATTTCCAACGAATGATGTAACATTCTAGAATTTTCGTTTTCGAAAATTCAACATCGACACTCACTTTATCGACTGCCGAATATCGAAGGCCGAAAACCGAGAAGTTATGGGTTTTAAAAAGAATTTTAAGAAAAAAAAAAGAGAGAAGTAGAAGAAGATAACAGAAAATAAAGGGAGAGGAAGATAGAAAAAAAGAGAGAAGAGAGAAAAGAAGGTAGAATATTTTAAAATAGAAGAAAGCAGAAAGAAAACAGAACAACAGAATCACATCAGAATCTCACAATTCGCAGCGGAACCACATATAATAATAAATGAATAATCTTTAAACAAAGAACTATATCAGTTATTACATTACATCACATTTTATTACATCCTATCATCACATCAGAGTGTACAACAACATACAACAACTAACAATACAGCGGAAAAAGAAATACTATATAAACTAGTAATACGTCATGCCATCCAGCTTGCCTCCAGCAACTCCAGAATATCCAGAATATCCTGATAAACCTAACTCTTAACTGCCCGTGTGGAAAATTGGTGGGCACCCAGAGTTTAGGAAGGAAAACAATAAACTCCAAGTCAGTCATGTGACTGGTGTGAGAACTCAAAACAGTTTATTTACTTTAAAATCAAAATAGAGGAATATTTTTAAATTAATTCGCAATGCTTTTAAAAATGAGACTACCATAAGGCCTCCCGCACACACACACAATGCAAACGCAGAATCGGAGGAGATTTCTCCTTATGATAGTCAAAGATGCTTGATACGCATTTAAAATAACATTTGATATTATTACTAGTGCATAGTGTAGAGAAATATTTCGAAAGTAGAATATAAATCTTAGCCAACATAGACATTTCGAACTATGCCTACTATAGCTACCATCCAAACAGTGGTGACCACCATAAGTGAATGGCAGGTTCTACAACTAATACCGTACAAGTTTCGTATTGGGAATTGGATTTCCAACGAATGATCAGGCCAAGGAACTTCCCATTGCCACATGAGAATGCCTCTGGATGGACATCCCCGAGAACCAAACCGGATCTCTACCAACACAAGGCCGGGTTACTCCTAACTGAGTAACAACTGACCGAATATGCCATCCCCCGGTCCTTTGGGACCTTTATCCGAGAGCTCTCTAATCAATTCACACAATCATAAAAACAAAGTGTTTCAACATGAGTAAGTATCTGGGCTCCATACCATGATACCACCCTTTTCCAGAAGGAAATGGACACATCCTAAAGGGTGCTACCCCTCATAACCTTGCTGCTTCTTTCCTGTTTTGACCATTCACGGGGTGTGAGGCTCGACGAAGTCACGTCCACAAAAACATACTTTATACAAAAGCCATGCTTTGGGTCAACAAATGATCAACACAATGATCACAAGGATAGACGATCAAATAAACGATCCTATCACAAATAATCAACACAATGATCATTTCAGCATCACTCAGCATGTCACATTACCAAACTGGGAATATATCGCTGATAACTTCAACTATATAACCTCTGAGCTCGTACGTCTCAGAGAAGGGTGTTAAGCTAAAAGAATAAATTCTCCGCCACCAACAGAAATATATTTGAAAGAAATCGGCTTTATATCTCAACTTGTAATGTCAGGCATACAATCCATACAAGTCTGTTCCGGGCTCGAACAAAACCGAAGGCACTTCTTACGAAGCCCTTGCAATACGGGTATTCACAATCCCGATCGAATTTCCCATCACTTAAGGAAATCTCTATACCAGGAGCTACCCAGTGCAGAGACAATCGATAGGTCATCCTATCGCTTTCGCAAATACTCGGTCTTCAACACCGATCTTCAATGCAATTCACAACGACGTATCACATATTCGGAATGGGTTATACGACCCCATGGTCCTTTCCCGGTTAACCCGAATAGTGAGCGCTTATTCAAAAATAAGTGTGCATTCAAATTCAATCAATTCACATCAAATACCCATTCAAAGGGAAATATTGATAGTCGGTTATGAACTATCAATTGATATGCATACATCACCAGATTCCAAATAATTTTCCAAATTATTTATTTTCCAAAATATCTTTACTAGATATATAATTTCAATACGTCAAAAATAAATCAATATTTATTTTTAACCAATTTCACTTTTCACATATAAATTCCATAATGAATTTATATTTCAAAATATTCGTGCATATACGATTTCAATAATTCATTTCAATTTATCCTCCAAAAAGATAAATTCTAATTATTCACTTCATATTGGAAAACATTTCCATACTTATTAAATAAGTAATTCACAATCTTTTATTTTCAACCCTTAGAAAATATTCAATATACTTAAACCGAATTAAGTATATATTTCTTTCTTTAAGGAAATCATTCACTTAAACATATTTATTTGGGCCAAAACGAATGTTGCGTAAAACATCGTTACGACAACCCAAAATCATTAGTATAGGGATTCGAAATTAAAATAGATCTATAAATCCCAATACTATTCAAAACATTTCTTTTCGGAAATCATTTACTATAACAACAGTGTTATAGTCCACTATTTCCTTTTATTTCTCGAAATCGTCTATTTCAACAATAAATGTTGAAATCTATGGTTTCGAATCACAACACCTTTTAAAACATTGTTAGATCGTTTTAATTCTATTTAAAACATTCACATTCTAAACAATTTTCTTTAACGTGTTATTCACTATTCAAAAATCGTGAACATACTTCGTTAACAAATTTCATCCTTTTATTCAATTTATTTTAAAGGATTATTCACTGTTCAAAATGTGAATATAACTCTATCTCTAAGTTATAACAATTAACTTATCAAAATAAGTCATTTGCGGATTTATAAAACAACGTTTATAAATTCCGTTTCTATTTATTTATAAAAACTTCCTTTTTATAAATTCCTTTATTAACCTATTCCAGTTTATAACTCAATTATAAACTACAAGTTCATATTATAAGTTAATTACTTATAAAACGATTATTTTACAAAATCGTTCATTTAACTTCCCAAATTATTAATCTTAACTTATAAGATTGTTTATTTATCCAAAATTCATTCTTTCGATAACTTTATAAATCTTATAAACCTATTGCTTATAAAATTTCATTTATAACTTCACAGTTTATAATTTCATAAATTTCATTCATTTAGGAAATTCATTTTCACTACATTCAAACACTTATAAAAACTCGTTTTATAATGCCCATAATTCAATTTATAAATATCCATTTATAAATCTCTTAATATAAATTAATTTATATTATTCTTTTAAACGTCTTTAAATTCCTTTAAAATTTCACCGTTCTCTTGATTTATAAAATAATCAAATTTTATAAATCTTATATTCAAACTTTTAATAATAAACTCAAAAATCCAGTTTAAACTATTTTATAAAATCATTGGTTCATATTTCTCAAAAATCAGCTTTTAATAGCATTACACAAAAATCATAATTTTTATAACTTTAAAAATTATAACGTTTATTTACTTAATATGGATCAATTCCAAAAATAAAGTATATTTTCAAAATCACTTTAAAAATCATTTTAAAATCCCAAAATCTGGGTCCAATGATGCTACACACCAAATAGTCAATCACGACTAACAACGATATCATATATCGATATGATAATCCATCAAATATCAAAATATCTGAAATAAAATAAATACTGTTGAGGAATCCAGTTGGATCCCTCCAACCTGTTTCCTGCATCCAAAAACATTAGCACAATACCAATTTCGCTCCAGTACGAAATTATCGCGGTACATGTTCTTATTAAATATTATCCGCTTACTAACGGCGTAATAGGGTCTCATCCGCTAAACAAAAAATGCGGGAAATCAACAACTGCAATATATACATATGCCAATATATATATATTGATATTATATATAATACCAATTTCACTGTTTATGAAATATTCGCGGTATATGTTTTTATTAAATAACATCCGCTTACTAACGGCGCATAATGTCTATTTTAACAATCAATAGATACAATCAACATTCAAACATGCATTCAAATATTTTAAATCTAACTATTTAAAATAAAATCGAAATCTATTCGATTGAGTGAGAAATTCTCACCTTGGTTTTAATTTCCGTTTTAGCGATTCATTTCGAATAAAATTAAACGCGCGTTTAATTTTACCCGAAATTCTCACTAACTCCAAACGACTCCAAACCAACTCCATCGCGTAGTGCTCGTCCATACGATTCCAACGCAACTGAGTTTGCATTTTTTCGACCTCGTATGAAAAAGTTATGAATTTTACAAGATTACACGATTTAAACTATATTTAAATTTACAACTTTTTATAATAATTTTTAACCTAACTCTCCTGGGCCGTAGGATTTTGCTTTCCTCATCATAACCGTACGCACCCACTCCCTCTCCCTCACGCAAAAAACCTCCCTCTCCTCACGTTTACAGCCGAACCCAATTCTCTTCTAGGGTTTAATTTTTTTAACCTTTATACTCGATGAAACTCCATCACGTTGCCGCCACGAGATGCGCCACCCCAACCTCCATGCTCGGCCTCAATCCCCAGGAGCTCGGCCAACCACAAGCCTTGAAAAACGTGAATGAAAACCAGACCTTTGTCGACGATTTGCCGCCAATCCGTGTAACGAAACATGATCATAACCGTTGAGATTATAGATCTCAACATGCTCTTCAATGTTGTAGTTGAACGTTTTTGCAATCGATGCATGGATTTGGAGTTATTGAGGGAGGAAGTTAGGACAATTCTGGCCGTTCTTTTCTAGGTGGCGGCTACATGATATTAGGGTTAGGTTTTTAGTGTTGAAATTTATGAAGGGTGAAGGGTTCTTTTATAGGAAAAGCAAGCGTAAACACTATTCATCCCGGGAATTCCGAACTCCGATTTAGACGCCGTAACCAGCGTACCTAGGGTTTATCCCGCGTTCCGGACACAATGGAACAGGTTTCGGAAGCTAATTCGGAAGTATGTGTGAGTTATGGCTGTAAACGCTCAATTTAAATTAAACCGATTTAAGTCGATTTCTAGGCGTTTTAATTTGTACCGGACAAACGGTAAATCCAATTGACTTGAAATTTGAAACCTTACAATAATATCACATTACGGATCCGATGAAACTGGTTTCGTCGAAATCCGAGACTTTTTGAAAAATGGCTATTTTGACTCGTCAAATTTAAATTAAAAATAATTCGATGCGTTTCGAGCTGCCACGATCAAACGATAACTCCGATTGACACGAAAATTGAAATTCGGTAATAACTAACTATTACGGATCCAATGAAACTGGTTTCGTTCAATTCTGAGACTGTTCAAAAATTGGCTATTTTACAGTCGATTATTAAATATTAAAATATTCAATTTTCGCAGATTAACTTTTAATTCGATTTTAAAAGTTCTAAAATATCATTCTAACTTCAATATGATAAAATAAAATTTTACAATCATTTTCAATCATATTTAACTCTATTTTCAATTATTTCCATAATTTAACATATTAAATTATCGATTTAATTATCCAATTAAATCCAATAATTCAAATAAAAATTTATTTGACTTAAAAATTCACTTATAAATATTTAAAATTAATTAAATATTCAAATTTAAATAAATAAAAATTCTGGGTCGTTACAATCTTTCCCCCTTAAAAGAATTTCGTCCTCGAAATTACAAGTAAGAAAGTTAGAGAATCTATTAATTTTCCAAAATTCATAGTTAAACTTCTTATAAATCTTTACTAAGTTTTCAAATCATACTTAGTTATCTTTTTCAAAAACAACTACTATTGTTTAACTTTCAATTCCAAAATAAAGTTTAAAGTTTTCAAAATTTTCCAATTTTTCTCAAATTTTTTTCTAACGCCTTAAATTTCCGGAAAAATTCGCCATAGTCTCCTTTGCGCGGCTCGATCCGGAAAAAAAAATGACAGTATATATATCACAAATATACATCTCATCAAGTAATGAGGCATCCCGAAGGGAAAAAAGTGTAAAAGTACGATATTTAATCCGAGATATGTACCTTATATTTTATTAGCAAGCAAATACGGCTAATATAGCGCAAAAGCGAGCTCCAAATGCGAAGCAAACGCGATCCGCACCTACTAAACACTCAACAAACAACATGAGAATCATGCATATAGACAATAATCTCAATATACAACATATAGCAACATGATGACTATATATGTCACATAGCAATGCAACAATAGCAATATATATTCAACCATCAACCAACTACCATTCATAATCAATAATATTCATTCATATTCTCATTAATATTCAATGAAAGGGTTTTCAATTCAAATCACATTTGATTTATTTACATTGGATTTTATCACATTCATTCTCAATTTTAATTAGTTTGCATTCACTAATTAAATCCAATTCACATTCAATTCTATTCAAATTTATTCACTTCTAATTTGAATTCAATTACATAGCTTTAAATTTCACTAATTCAATTTCATTAACTCTTAATGAATTATATACAATCAACAACAATCAAATAACAACCAATGTATATTAATTACAACCAAATTACTTTGCTTACTTTCATTCTGGTTTGATTAAATTGATTTCCATTCCAATTTTTTTTTTTTCAACTTCTAATAACATTAGATTTTAATGAATTTACACTTACATTCATTATTTCATATCAATTCTATTCACATTTAATTGACTCACAGTTCAATTCATTCATTCAATTCAATTACAAAGTTGAATTTCATTTATATAACTCAAGTTCATATATTCATTTAATCCACTTGATTATTTACTTCGATACCAAAATCAATTCCATTCAACTTTAAATTCATTTCTATTTACAACTCATATTCATAAATATATTCATATAGTTTCACTTCTTATATATATATGTTTATTTCACAATTGTAAATCACTTTAATTATAATTTCAATTCTTATAATTCATTTGCTCATACAATTATTTTTTTTTTTTTTAGATTATTCAAACAACCTAACAATCAACTTATATACACTTTAATAATTTTGAAAAATTATTCCTTATATATAAAATATAATCAAGGTAAAATTATTTCATTCACCCAATTTAAAACAATATTGTGCCGAATTGTTCTATTCAAGTGTTTAGAAACCCCTTCGGCATAGTCTTGCGGACCACGCTGACGAAAGTTCATATGCCACTCAATAAACCAATCATCACAATATAAAACAATTTCATATTCACTAACAAGTACGCTCTCATAGCTATTATTACACTCAAACTCATTCTAGAGTACTACTGACTCTATCTCTAATGAGTAATACCCTACAGAACCATGGTTGTCGCTTAACCATCAGCTCTGATACCAAATGTAACATTCTAGAATTTTCGTTTTCGAAAATTCAACATCGACACTCACTTTATCGACTGCCGAATATCGAAGGCCGAAAACCGAGAAGTTATGGGTTTTAAAAAGAATTTTAAGAAAAGAAAAAGAGAGAAGTAGAAGAAGATAACAGAAAATAAAGGGAGAGGAAGATAGAAAAAAAGAGAGAAGAGAGAAAAGAAGGTAGAATATTTTAAAATAGAAGAAAGCAGAAAGAAAAAAGAACAACAGAATCACATCAGAATCTCACAATTCGCAGCGGAACCACATATAATAATAAATGAATAATCTTTAAACAAAGAACTATATCAGTTATTACATTACATCACATTTTATTACATCCTATCATCACATCAGAGTGTACAACAACATACAACAACTAACAATACAGCGGAAAAAGAAATACTATATAAACTAGTAATACGTCATGCCATCCAGCTTGCCTCCAGCAACTCCAGAATATCCAGAATATCCTGATAAACCTAACTCTTAACTGCCCGTGTGGAAAATTGGTGGGCACCCAGAGTTTAGGAAGGAAAACAATAAACTCCAAGTCAGTCATGTGACTGGTGTGAAACTCAAAACAGTTTATTTACTTTAAAATCAAAATAGAGGAATATTTTTAAATTAATTCGCAATGCTTTTAAAAATGAGACTACCATAAGGCCTCCCGCACACACACACAATGCAAACGCAGAATCGGAGGAGATTTCTCCTTATGATAGTCAAAGATGCTTGATACGCATTTAAAATAACATTTGATATTATTACTAGTGCATAGTGTAGAGAAATATTTCGAAAGTAGAATATAAATCTTAGCCAACATAGACATTTCGAACTATGCCTACTATAGCTACCATCCAAACAGTGGTGACCACCATAAGTGAATGGCAGGTTCTACAACTAATACCGTACAAGTTTCGTATTGGGAATTGGATTTCCAACGAATGATCAGGCCAAGGAACTTCCCATTGCCACATGAGAATGCCTCTGGATGGACATCCCCGAGAACCAAACCGGATCTCTACCAACACAAGGCCGGGTTACTCCTAACTGAGTAACAACTGACCGAATATGCCATCCCCCGGTCCTTTGGGACCTTTATCCGAGAGCTCTCTAATCAATTCACACAATCATAAAAACAAAGTGTTTCAACATGAGTAAGTATCTGGGCTCCATACCATGATACCACCCTTTTCCAGAAGGAAATGGACACATCCTAAAGGGTGCTACCCCTCATAACCTTGCTGCTTCTTTCCTGTTTTGACCATTCACGGGGTGTGAGGCTCGACGAAGTCACGTCCACAAAAACATACTTTATACAAAAGCCATGCTTTGGGTCAACAAATGATCAACACAATGATCACAAGGATAGACGATCAAATAAACGATCCTATCACAAATAATCAACACAATGATCATTTCAGCATCACTCAGCATGTCACATTACCAAACTGGGAATATATCGCTGATAACTTCAACTATATAACCTCTGAGCTCGTACGTCTCAGAGAAGGGTGTTAAGCTAAAAGAATAAATTCTCCGCCACCAACAGAAATATATTTGAAAGAAATCGGCTTTATATCTCAACTTGTAATGTCAGGCATACAATCCATACAAGTCTGTTCCGGGCTCGAACAAAACCGAAGGCACTTCTTACGAAGCCCTTGCAATACGGGTATTCACAATCCCGATCGAATTTCCCATCACTTAAGGAAATCTCTATACCAGGAGCTACCCAGTGCAGAGACAATCGATAGGTCATCCTATCGCTTTCGCAAATACTCGGTCTTCAACACCGATCTTCAATGCAATTCACAACGACGTGTCACATATTCGGAATGGGTTATACGACCCCATGGTCCTTTCCCGGTTAACCCGAATAGTGAGCGCTTATTCAAAAATAAGTGTGCATTCAAATTCAATCAATTCACATCAAATACCCATTCAAAGGGAAATATTGATAGTCGGTTATTGAACTATCAATTGATATGCATACATCACCAGATTCCAAATAATTTTCCAAATTATTTATTTTCCAAAATATCTTTACTAGATATATAATTTCAATACGTCAAAAATAAATCAATATTTATTTTTAACCAATTTCACTTTTCACATATAAATTCCATAATGAATTTATATTTCAAAATATTCGTGCATATACGATTTCAATAATTCATTTCAATTTATCCTCCAAAAAGATAAATTCTAATTATTCACTTCATATTGGAAAACATTTCCATACTTATTAAATAAGTAATTCACAATCTTTTATTTTCAACCCTTAGAAAATATTCAATATACTTAAACCGAATTAAGTATATATTTCTTTCTTTAAGGAAATCATTCACTTAAACATATTTATTTGGGCCAAAACGAATGTTGCGTAAAACATCGTTACGACAACCCAAAATCATTAGTATAGGGATTCAAAATTAAAATAGATCTATAAATCCCAATACTATTCAAAACATTTCCTTTCGGAAATCATTTACTATAACAACAGTGTTATAGTCCACTATTTCCTTTTATTTCTCGAAATCGTCTATTTCAACAATAAATGTTGAAATCTATGGTTTCGAATCACAACACCTTTTAAAACATTGTTAGATCGTTTTAATTCTATTTAAAACATTCACATTCTAAACAATTTTCTTTAACGTGTTATTCACTATTCAAAAATCGTGAACATACTTCGTTAACAAATTTCATCCTTTTATTCAATTTATTTTAAAGGATTATTCACTGTTCAAAATGTGAATATAACTCTATCTCTAAGTTATAACAATTAACTTATCAAAATAAGTCATTTGCGGATTTATAAAACAACGTTTATAAATTCCGTTTCTATTTATTTATAAAAACTTCCTTTTTATAAATTCCTTTATTAACCTATTCCAGTTTATAACTCAATTATAAACTACAAGTTCATATTATAAGTTAATTACTTATAAAACGATTATTTTACAAAATCGTTCATTTAACTTCCCAAATTATTAATCTTAACTTATAAGATTGTTTATTTATCCAAAATTCATTCTTTCGATAACTTTATAAATCTTATAAACCTATTGCTTATAAAATTTCATTTATAACTTCACAGTTTATAATTTCATAAATTTCATTCATTTAGGAAATTCATTTTCACTACATTCAAACACTTATAAAAACTCGTTTTATAATGCCCATAATTCAATTTATAAATATCCATTTATAAATCTCTTAATATAAATTAATTTATATTATTCTTTTAAACGTCTTTAAATTCCTTTAAAATTTCACCGTTCTCTTGATTTATAAAATAATCAAATTTTATAAATCTTATATTCAAACTTTTAATAATAAACTCAAAAATCCAGTTTAAACTATTTTATAAAATCATTGGTTCATATTTCTCAAAAATCAGCTTTTAATAGCATTACACAAAAATCATAATTTTTATAACTTTAAAAATTATAACGTTTATTTACTTAATATGGATCAATTCCAAAAATAAAGTATATTTTCAAAATCACTTTAAAAATCATTTTAAAATCCCAAAATCTGGGTCCAATGATGCTACACACCAAATAGTCAATCACGACTAACAACGATATCATATATCGATATGATAATCCATCAAATATCAAAATATCTGAAATAAAATAAATACTGTCGAGGAATCCAGTTGGATCCCTCCAACCTGTTTCATGCATCCAAAAACATTAGCACAATACCAATTTCGCTCCAGTACGAAATTATCGCGGTACATGTTCTTATTAAATATTATCCGCTTACTAACGGCGTAATAGGGTCTCATCCGCTAAACAAAAAATGCGGGAAATCAACAACTGCAATATATACATATGCCAATATATATATATTGATATTATATATGATACCAATTTCACTGTTTATGAAATATTCGCGGTATATGTTTTTATTAAATAACATCCGCTTACTAACGGCGCATAATGTCTATTTTAACAATCAATAGATACAATCAACATTCAAACATGCATTCAAATATTTTAAATCTAACTATTTAAAATAAAATCGAAATCTATTCGATTGAGTGAGAAATTCTCACCTTGGTTTTAATTTCCGTTTTAGCGATTCATTTCGAATAAAATTAAACGCGCGTTTAATTTTACCCGAAATTCTCACTAACTCCAAACGACTCCAAACCAACTCCATCGTGTAGTGCTCGTCCATACGATTCCAACGCAACTGAGTTTGCATTTTTTCGACCTCGTATGAAAAAGTTATGAATTTTACAAGATTACACGATTTAAACTATATTTAAATTTACAACTTTTTATAATAATTTTTAACCTAACTCTCCTGGGCCGTAGGATTTTGCTTTCCTCATCATAACCGTACGCACCCACTCCCTCTCCCTCACGCAAAAAACCTCCCTCTCCTCACGTTTACAGCCGAACCCAATTCTCTTCTAGGGTTTAATTTTTTTAACCTTTATACTCGATGAAACTCCATCACGTTGCCGCCACGAGATGCGCCACCCCAACCTCCATGCTCGGCCTCAATCCCCAGGAGCTCGGCCAACCACAAGCCTTGAAAAACGTGAATGAAAACCAGACCTTTGTCGACGATTTGCCGCCAATCCGTGTAACGAAACATGATCATAACCGTTGAGATTATAGATCTCAACATGCTCTTCAATGTTGTAGTTGAACGTTTTTGCAATCGATGCATGGATTTGAAGTTATTGAGGGAGGAAGTTAGGACAATTCTGGCCGTTCTTTTCTAGGTGGCGGCTACATGATATTAGGGTTAGGTTTTTAGTGTTGAAATTTATGAAGGGTGAAGGGTTCTTTTATAGGAAAAGCAAGCGTAAACACTATTCATCCCGGGAATTCCGAACTCCGATTTAGACGCCGTAACCAGCGTACCTAGGGTTTATCCCGCGTTCCGGACACAATGGAACAGGTTTCGGAAGCTAATTCGGAAGTATGTGTGAGTTATGGCTGTAAACGCTCAATTTAAATTAAACCGATTTAAGTCGATTTCTAGGCGTTTTAATTTGTACCGGACAAACGGTAAATCCAATTGACTTGAAATTTGAAACCTTACAATAATATCACATTACGGATCCGATGAAACTGGTTTCGTCGAAATCCGAGACTTTTTGAAAAATGGCTATTTTGACTCGTCAAATTTAAATTAAAAATAATTCGATGCGTTTCGAGCTGCCACGATCAAACGATAACTCCGATTGACACGAAAATTGAAATCCGGTAATAACTAACTATTACGGATCCAATGAAACTGGTTTCGTTCAATTCTGAGACTGTTCAAAAATTGGCTATTTTACAGTCGATTATTAAATATTAAAATATTCAATTTTCGCAGATTAACTTTTAATTCGATTTTAAAAGTTCTAAAATATCATTCTAACTTCAATATGATAAAATAAAATTTTACAATCATTTTCAATCATATTTAACTCTATTTTCAATTATTTCCATAATTTAACATATTAAATTATCGATTTAATTATCCAATTAAATCCAATAATTCAAATAAAAATTTATTTGACTTAAAAATTGACTTATAAATATTTAAAATTAATTAAATATTCAAATTTAAATAAATAAAAATTCTGGGTCGTTACAAATGATCAGGCCAAGGAACTTCCCATTGCCACATGAGAATGCCTCTGGATGGACATCCCCGAGAACCAAACCGGATCTCTACCAACACAAGGCCGGGTTACCCCTAACCGAGTAACAACTGACCGAATATGTCATCCCCCGGTCCTTTGGGACCTTTCACCGAGCGCTCGCAATCAATTCACACAATCATAAAGTGTTTTCAACATGAGTAAGTATCTGGGCTCCATACCATGATACCACCCTTTTCCAGAAGGAAATGCACATATCCTAAAGGGCGCTACCCCTCATAACCTTGCTGCATCTTTCCTGTTTTGACCATTCCCGAGGTGTGAGGCTCGACGAAGTCACGTCCACAAAAACATACTTTATACAAAAGCCATGCTTTGGGTCAACAAATGATCATAGAGATGATCACAAAGATAAACGATCAAACAAATGATCCTATCACAAATAATCAACACAATGATCATTTCACAGCAACACTCAGCATGTCACATTACCAAATTGGGAATATATCGCTGATAACATTCAACTACATAACCTCTGAGCTCGTACGTCTCAGAGAAGGGTGTTAAGCTAAAAGAATAAATTCTCCGCCACCAACAAAAATATATTTGCAAGAAATCTGCTTTATATCTCAATTTGTAACGTCAGACATACAATCCATACAAGTCTGTTCCGGGCTCGAACAAAACCGAAGGCACTTACAAAGAAGTCCTTGCAATCCGGATAATCTCTAATCACGTCCGGACTTCCCATCACATAGGGAGTCTCTATACCGTAGCTACTCGGTGCAAAGACAATCGACGAGTTGTCCTTTCGCTTTCAAAAAGATCCGGTCTTCAACACCGGTCTTCAAATGCAATTCATAACGACGTATCACATATTCGGAATGGGTTATACGACCCCATGGTCCTTTCCCGGTTAACCCGAATAGTGGGCGCTTATTCAAAAATAAGTGTGGCATTCAAATTCAAACAAATCACATCAATTACCCATTCAAAGGGAAATATTGATAGTCGGTTATTGAACTATCAATGGGTATGCACACATCACCAGTTTCCAAATAATTTTCCAAATTATTTATTTTCCAAAATATCTTTACTAGATATATAATTTCAATACTCAAAAATAAATCAATATTTATTTTTTTAAACAAATTCCACTTTCTTTTATAAATTCAATAGTGAATTTACATTCCAAAATATCCATGCATATACGATTTCAATTATTCATTTCAATATTCCTTTTCAATTTATCTTCAAAAAGATAAATTCTCAAAATATTCACTTTACATTGGAATACATTTCCATACTTATTTATTCATAAGTAATTCACAAATTTTATTTATTTTCAACCTTTGGAAAATATTCAATATACTTAAATCGAGATTAAGTATATATTTCATTCTTTAAGGAAATCATTCTCTTAAACATATTTATTTGGGCCAAAACAAATGTTACGTAAAACATCGTTACGACAACCCAAAATCACTAGTATAGGGATTCGAAATTAAAATAAATATATAAATCCCAATACTATACAAAACATTTCCTTTCGGAAATCATTTACTATAACAGCAGTTTTATAGTCCACCATTTCCTTTTATTTCTCGAAAACGTCTATTTCAACAATGAATGTTGAAATCTATGATTTCGAATCTTAACACATTTTAAAACATCGTTAGATCGTTTTAATTCTATTTAAAACATCAAATCTAAACATTTTCTTTAACATATTATTCACTATTCAAAAACGTGAATATACTACGTTAACAAATTTCATCCTTTTATTCATTTTATTTTAAAGGATTATTCACAGTTCAAAAACGTGAATATAACTCCATTAATAGGTTACAACAATTTACTTATCAAAATAAGTCGTTTGTGAATTTATAAAACAACGTTTATAAATTCCATTTCTATTTATTTTATAACAACTTCCTTTTATAAATTCCTTTATTAACCTATTCGATTCATAACTCAATTATAAACTAAAGGTTCATATTATAAGTCAAATACTTATAATTTATTTGTTTACGAAATCGTACTTTTAAACTTCACAATTATAAATATTATAACTTATAAGATTTATTTATTCACCCAAATCTATTCTTTTAATATCCTTACAAATTTTATAAACCTACTGTTTATAAAATTCCATTTATAACTTCACCGTTTATAATTCTATAAATTTCATTCATTTATGGAATTCATTTTCACTTCATTCAAACACTTATAAAAACTCGTTTTATAATTCAAATGTTTTAATTTATAAATATCAATTTATAAATCCTTTATAAAATCAATTTATACTATTATTTTAAAACATCTTTAATCTCCTTTATAATTTCACCATTCTCTTGATTTATAAAATAATCAAATTTTTATAAATCCTATTTTTAAACTTTTTATAATGAATTCAAAAATCCAATTTAATTATTTTATAAAATCATTAGCCTCATATTTTCAAAAATCAACCTTTAACTATATTTCTCAAAAATCATAATTTTTATAACATTAAAATTATAACGTTTATTTATTTAAAATGGATCAATTCAAAAATATTTTATAAACGTATACTTTCAAAAATCACTTTGAATTCCCTTTTAAAGCTCCAAAATTTGGTCCAATGATGCTACACACCAAATAGTCAATCACGACTACAACGATATCATATATCGATATGATAATCAATGAATATCAAAATATCCATAATCAAATAAATACTGTTGAGGAATCCAGTTGGATCCCTCCAACCTGTTTTCCTGCATCCACAAACATTAGCACAATACCAATTCCGCTCCAGTACGAAATTATCGCGGTATATGGGATTTAAAATATTATCCGCTTAATAGACGGCACAATAGGGTCTCATCCGCTAAAAAATGCGGGAAATCAATAACTCCAATATATACATATGCCAATATCTATATATTGCTATTATATATAATACCAATTTCACTGTTTATGAAATATTCGCGGTATATGTTTTTAATAAATAACATCCGCTTACTAACGGCGCATAATGTCTATTTTAACAATCAATAGATAACAATCATCATTCAAACATGCATTCAAATATTTTAAATCTACCTATTTAAAATAAAATCGAAACTGATTCGATTGAGTGAGAAGTTCTCACCTTGATTTCAATTTCGTTTTAGCGATTTATTTCGAATAAAATTAAACGGACGTTTAATTTTACCCGAAATTTTCACTAACTCCAAACGACTCCAATCCAATTTCAACGCGTAGTGCTCGTCCATACGATTCCAACGCAACTGGTTTCGCGCGTTTTTGACCTCGTATGAAAAGGTTATGCATTTATGAACTTACACGAATCTTATAATTATAATTTACGACAAAATCTTTAATTTCCAACCCACACTTGATCTCAGCCGTAGATCCCTTACTTCCCTTCAGATCCATGCGTTAGCTCCTTCTTCCCCATCACGTATTCACGCGCGCGACTCCTGAGCAAGGCCGAACCCACTCTATACTAATTAGGGTTTAAATTTTCAACCTCCACGTTGAACTTGAACGCGATCAAACACTCCCACATTGAAGCTCGTGACAAGCTACACTCTCGGCCCAAGAACAAGCAAGCTCGGTCACCTGTAGCCATCGTATTGCGTGCGCGACCGCTCCACCTTTGACTGAGAATTGCCGTTGATCCATGTCGAATTTTCCGATCTCCACCGTTGAGATTGTAGTACTCACAGCCCTCTACAATATTCATGTTGGAAGTTTGTTGTAATACTTCACGGATTTGAAGAGATTTGGGGAAGAAGGTCGCGTGTTTCTGGCCGTTCAATTGATGGTGGCGGCTGCGTTTAGGGTTTAGGTTTATATTTTTTTTCTAATTTATGAAGGGTGTTGGTCTATTTATAGGAAAACGAACGACACTATTCATCCCGGATTTTCCGAACTCCGATTCACGCGCCGTAACCAGCGTTTCTAGGGTTTACCCCGCGTTCCAGACACAATGGAACAGGTTTCGAAAGCTAATTCGGACATCTGTGCGAGTTATGGCAATAAACGTTCAATTTAAATTAAACCGATTTAAACGATTTTCTAGGCGTTTTAATTTGTACCGGACAAACGGTAAATCCAATTGACACGAAATTTTAAACCTTACAATAATATCACATTACGGATCCAATGAAACTAGTTTCGTCGAAATCCGAGATTTTTTGAAAAATGACTATTTTAACTCGCCAAATAAATATTAAAAATAATTCGATGCGTTTCGAGCTGCTACGATCAAACGAAAACTCCGATTGATATGAAAATTGAATCCGGTAATAACTAACTATTACGGATCCAATGGAACTGGTTTCGTCCAATTCTGAGACTATTCAAAAATTGACTATTTTCACTAGTCGATTTTAATATTAAAATATTCAATTTTCACAAATTAACTCTTAATTCGATTTTAAAAGTTCTAAAATATCGTTCTAACTTCAACATGATAAAATAAAATTTTACAAATCATTTTCAATCATATTTAACCCAATTTTCAATTATTTCCATAATTTAACGTATTAAATTATCGATTTAATTATTCAATTAAATCCAATATTCGAAATAAAATTTATTCGACTTATTAATTTCACTTATTAATATTTAAAATTAATTAATTATTCAAATTTTAATTACTAAAATTTCTGGGTCGTTACACCATAACTCGCACAGATGACCGAATTAGCTCCCGAAACACGTTCCATTGTGTTTGGAACGCGGGGTAAACCTTAAGAACGCCAACCGGCACGCTTCGTTTGGAGTTTGGAAAATCCGGGATGAATAGTGTTTGCGTATTTTTCTATATAAGGCCCCCCCTTCATAAATTTGCAAAAAAAATAAAACCTAGGGTTTCAGAAACCTAGCCGCCACCTCCATATAATATTAATGGCCAGAAATTCACCATCTTCTTCCCTCAATTACTCTCAATCCACAAGCAATTAGAGAAAGTGTTCAACAGCAAAGTTGAAGAGCGTGAAGAGAGCTTCGAATCTATACGGAGTTGATCGAAAATGGCGCGACGTGGAGGGAGCTAGGAGGGGCCGACGGTCTGTAGTTGCGCGCGCAAATCGAGGTTGGATAGAGGGCCGAGCTTCATGCTCTTTAGGCCGAGAGTGGAGCGGGAGATGGGCTTCGAGATGGAGGCTACTGATCGTCTTCAAAGTCAACGAGGTGGTCGCATAAATTAACCCTAATTTCGAGCCTAGATGGGTTTTCTTGCGGCTATTACCTGTAGAAACGTGAGAGAGGAGAAGAGGAAGGGGACGGGCCTGATGGTAGTGGGATGGGATCAACGGCCATGATCTGTTTAGGTTATAAAAATATAAATAATGTTGTAATTATATAGTTATAAATTCGTGTAAACTTCGTAAATTCATATCTTTTTCATACGAGGTCGAAAACACGCGAAACCAGTTGCGTTGGAATCGTATGGACGAGCACTACGCTATGGAATTGGATTGGAGTCGTTTGGAGTTAGTGAGAATTTCGGGCAAAATTAAACGTCCGTTTAATTTTATTCGAAATAAATCGCTAAAACGAAATTGAAATCAAGGTGAGAACTTCTCACTCAATCGAATCGGTTTAGGTTTTAATTTTAAATAGTTAGATTTAAAATTCTTGAATGTATGTTTGAATGATGATTTTTATCTATTGATTTTTAAAATAGACATTATGCGCCGTTAGTAAGCGGATGTTATTTATTAAAAACATATACCGCGAATATTTCATAAACAGTGAAATTGGTATTATTTATGTACTTGGAATTGATTTCCCGCGGTATATAGTGGATGAGACCCTATTGCGCCGCCTATTAAGCGGATAATATTTTAAATCCCATATACCGCGATAATTCCGTACTGGAACGGAATTGGTATTGTGCTAACATCTTTGGATGCAGGAAAACAGGTTGGAGGGATCCAACTGGATTCCTCAACAGTATTTATTTGATTATGGATATTTTGATATTCGTTGATTATCATATCGATATATGATGTCGTTGTAGTCGTGATTGACTATTTGGTGTGTAGCATCATTGGGCCAAATTTTGGAATTTTAAAAGGATTTTTAAAGTGATTTTTGAAAAGTATACGTTTATAAAATATTTTTGGAATTGATCCATTTTAAATAAATAAACGTTATCATTTTTAATGTTATAAAAAATTATGAT
Organism: Allium cepa; assembly: GCA_030765085.1. Lineage (NCBI taxonomy): Eukaryota > Viridiplantae > Streptophyta > Magnoliopsida > Asparagales > Amaryllidaceae > Allium > Allium cepa. Next base: position 928,270,472 of record CM060939.1, read on the forward strand.
TTTTGAGAAATATAGTTAAAAGTTGACTTTTGAAAATATGGGGTTAATGATTTTATAAAATGGTTTAAATCGGGATTTTTGAATTTATTGTGAAAAGTTTAAAAATAGGATTTATAAAATTTAATTGTTTTATAAATCAAAATGATGAAATTATAAAGGACTTTAAAGACATTTTGAAATAATAATATAAATTGATTTACATAAAAGATTTATAAATTGATAATTTATAAATTAAAATATTTGAATTATAAAACGAGTTTTTATAAGTGTTAGAATGAATTGTGAATGAATTTCATAAATGAATGAAATTTATAGAATTATAAACGGTGAAGTTATAAATGGAATTTTATAAGCAGTAGTTTTCTAAAATTTGTAAAGTTATTAAAGGAATAGATTTGGGTAAATAAATGAATCTTATAAGTTATAAGATTTATAATTTGGGAAGATAAAGGAACGATTTTGCAAACAAATAAATTATAATTATTTAACTTATAATGTGGACTTTCGGTATATAATTGAGTTATAAATTGAATAGGTTAATAAAGGAAATTTATAAAAGGAAGTTGTTATAAAACAAATAGAAATGGAATTTATAAACATTGTTTTATAAATTCGCAAACGACTTATTTTGATAAGTAAATTGTATAACTTATTAATGGAGTTATATTCACATTTTAGACAGTGAATAATCCTTTAAAATAAAATGAATAGAAATGATGAAGTTGGTTAACGAAGTATATTCACGTTTTGGATAGTGAATATTATGTTAAAGAAAATGTTTTGGAGGTGATGTTTTAAATAGAATTAAACGATCTAACGATGTTTTCAAAATGTGTTGAGATTCGAAACCATAGATTTCAACATTCATTGTTGAAATAGACGTTTTCGAGAAATAGAAGGAAATGGTGGACTATAACACTGTTGTTATAGTAAACGATTTCCGAAAGGAAATGTTTTGTATAGTATTGGGATTTATATATCTATTTTAATTTCGAATCCCTATACTGGTGATTTTGGGTTGTCGTAACGATGTTTTACGCAACATTCGTTTTGGCCCAAATAAATATGTTTAAGAGAATGATTTCCTTAAAGAATGAAATATATACTTAATTTAGATTTAAGTATATTGAATATTTTCCAAGTGTAGAAAATAAAAAGATTTGTGAATTACTTATTAAATAAGTATGGAAATGTTTTCCAATATAAAGTAAATATTTTGAGAATTTATCTTTTTGAATATAAATTGAAAATGAATAATTGAAATCGTATATTCGTAGATATTTTGAAATGTAAATTCACTATGGAATTTATAAAAGAAAGGGGAATTTGTTTAAAAATAAATATTGATTTATTTTTGAGGTATTGAAATTTTATACCTTGTAAAGATATTTTTTTAGGAAATAAATAATTTGGAAAATTATTTGGAATCTGGTGATGTTGTGCATATCCATTGATAGTTCAATAACCGACTATCAATATTTACCTTTGAATGGGTATTTGTTGTGATTTGTTTGAATTTGAATGCCACACTTATTTTTGAATAAGCGCTCACTATTCGGGTTAGCCGGGAAAGGACCTTGGGGTCGTATAACCCATTTCGAATATGTGATTCGACGTAATGGATAGCATTTGAAGACCGGTGTTGTAGACCGGGTATTTGCGAGAGCGATAGGATGACCTGTCGATTGACTCTACACCGAGTTGCTCCGGTATAGAGTTCTCCATATGTGATGGGGAATCTGATCAGGATTGTGGATATCCGGATTGCAAGGACTTCTTTGTAAGTGCGTTCGGTTCTGTTCGAGCCCGGAACAGACTTAATGGAATGTATGTCTGACATTACAAATTGAGATATAAAGCTGATTTCTTTCAAATATATTTCTGTTGGCGGCGGAGAATTTATTCTTTTAGCTTAACACCCTTCTCTGAGACGTACGAGCTCAGAGGTTATGTAGTTGAAGGTTATCAGCGATATATTTCCAATTTGGTAATGTGACATGCTGAGTGTTGCTGTGAAGTGATCATTGTTTGATCATTTGTGATATGATCATTTGTTTGATCACTTATCTTTGTGATCATTTCTTTGATCATTTGTTGACCCAAAGCACAGCTTTTGTATAAAGCGTGGCTTTGTGGACGAGACATCGTCGAGCCTCACACCCCGGAATGGTCAAAACAGGAAAGATGCGGCAAGGTTATTGGGGGTAGCGCCCCTTAGGGTATGTGCATTTCCTTTTGGAAAAGGGTGGTATCATGGTATGGAGCCCAGATACTTACTCATGTTGAAACACTTTATTTATTACGGTGTGATGTTGGTTACCTCGGATAAAGGTCCCAAAGGACCGGGGGATGGCATACTCGTGTCAGTTGTTACCTAGTTTGAAAGGTAACCCGGCCTTGTGTTGGCAGAGATCCGGTTAGGTTCTCGGGGACGTCCTTCCAGAGGCGTTCTCATGAGGAAATGGGAAGTTCCTTGGCCTGACCATTTGTTGGAAACCCAAAGAAACAATACGATGTTGTACGGTTTTAGTTGTAGAACCTATCATTCACTTATGGTGGCGCCCCACTGTTTGGATGGTAGCTATAGTAGGCATAAGTTCGGAATGCCTATGCTGGCTAAGATTTATATCTTTACTTTCGAAATAATTTTTCCTGCACTATGCACTAGTAATAATATCAAATGTTCTTTTTAATGCGTATCAAGCATCTTTGACTATCATAAGGAGAAATCTCCTCCGATTCTGCGTTTGCATTGTGTGTGTGTGCGGGAGGCCTTATGGTAGTCTCATTTTTAAAAGCATTGCGAATTGACTTTAAAAATATTCCTTTATTTTGATTTTAAAGAAAAATAAACTGTTTTGAGTTCTCACACCAGTCACATGACTGACTCGGAGTTTATTGTTTTCCTTCCTAAACTCTGGGTGCCTACCAATTTCCACACGGGCAATCAAGAGTTAAGGTTTATCAGGATATTCTGGAATTCAGGAGTTGCTGGAGGCAAGCTGGAGGGCATGGCGTATTCACTTGTATATAGTATTTCTTTTCCGCTGTTTGTTGTTGTTGTTGTACACTCTGATGATATGATGTAATGTAATGAAATGTAATGTAATAACTGATATAGTTCTTTGTTTAAAGATTATTCATTTATCTATTATATGTTGTTCCACTGCGATTGTGAGATTCTGATATTGTTCTGTTGTTTTTTTTCTGTTCTATTTCTTTTTCTCTCTTCTTCTATCTCTTTCTTCTTCTTTAACCATAACGGTATGGTTTTCCGGCCTTCGATTGCTCGACAGTTGATACAGTGGACGTATTAATGTCGGCGTTCGTGGACCAAAAATCGCAAATCGTTACAGTTATCGTTTTTTGATAATCGAATATTTGTTAATTTGATTATCGTTTTTGATAATCGAATATTTGTTGATTTGATTATCGTTTTGATAATCGAATATTTGTTGATTTGATTATCGTTTTTGATAATCGAATATTTGTTGATTTGGTTATCGTTTTTGATAATCGAATATTTGTTGATTTGATTATCGTTTTTGATAATCGAATATTTGTTGATTTGATTATCGTTTTTGATAATCGAATATTTGTTGATTTGGTTATCGTTTTTGATAATCGAATATTTGTTGATTTGCTTATCGTTTTTGATAATCGAATATTTGTTGATTTGATTATCGTTTTTGATAATCGAATATTTGTTTATTTGAGATTTGATTATCGTTTTTGATAATCGAATAGTTGTTGTTTCTGGTTGCCGTTTTGGTAAATAGATAATTGCGGTTTTGCGAATTGTAATTTGTGTTTCCTGATTATCTTGGTTGATAAGTAGATTTTACTGTTTGCTAATTATCGTATCGATAATTAGATATTGCTGATAATTAAGTTTATCCTCTTTTGTTGTTTTCTGATTATCTACTTGATAGTTAGATTTTGTTGAGAATTTGTGAATTTCTTTTATGAAATTAAAAGATTTCTTTGACGTTTGAATTCTCTACCTTTATTTTCTAGCTTAATCAGTTTATGTTAGAAAATTTATTGTTAGTGACGACCTTAATTATGAAAATTGCGGGGATGCAATTTTTATAAGGAGAGGAGTCTGTAACAACCCGGGGTTTAGCATCAATTAATTATCGTCGTTAGACGATTAAATTGGTTGTTAATTGTTGTTAAGTGTTTTAATCAGTTGTAAATTCGTTTAAAAGTTTGTTAATTGTTAAGAGGGCTTTAAAAATTAAATCGTGGTCCTTTTTTTTGGGCCGTGATAATTTGCTAAGCAAATAACCCATCCCCTTTTATTCATTTTTCTTATTCGTTAGTAACTCTAAAATAAAATCGAACGAAGAAATAACAACGGCGGCCTCTCTTTCGTTCGTCCTCATCGTTCAAAGATTAGGGCTCATTCAAATCGAAGGTGCCATCTTCAATTCGTTAGTTTGCGTTCGTTTCCCAGAGGATCGATCGCGTGATGGTGATGTCGCTTGAAGCTAGGGCTTAACTTCGTTTGTGTTCCTCGATTTCTTCGGCCTCGACTTCCCTGCTTCGATTGTGGCAAAGGTGAGTAATTTATATTACGCACATCTAATTCCAAATAGTTCGACTTCGTCTGCTTAATTTGTTTTCGTTGTTTCGGTCATGATTTGATTTTGTTCGTTGTTGATACTTTTCTGCCTTGAGTTGATTTTGGGGCTGTTGATTTTAATTATGGCCTGACTTGTTCGACTCTTTGTTTGACTTGTACATTCGAATTTATTTGATTTTGATAAAATGGATTTGCTATTGCTTGTTCAAAAACTGTTACATTGTTTTAATCGGCTTTGAACTGTTACTTGACCTCGGCCAGGTGTTCATCTGAGTGTTGTTTGCATTGCATCACCACTGTTGAACTTATGTGGAGCATTGTTCATTTTTGATTTTTTTTGTTTTGCATTAAGCATGTGTTCATTTGATGTTGCACCACTTAATGTCGTAGCCTGGGTCATTTGTTCCTATAATATGTCACTGTATCATTATACAGTTCGCATTTGTTAGCTTGTAGTTCATGTTGCTTTATTGAGTCTGAGCTTTGAGATCATGTTCACTTGTTTGAGTCTGGTATCTTGATTCGTTACTGCCGTGTCTTTGATGTTGTACACTGTAATGTTGTCTATGTCATTTCCTTCTGGAAAAGGGTGGTGTCAGGTATGGAGCCCTGATGCTTAACATATGTGGTTGCTCCAATCTCATTTTCTGTGTGGTTGTTGCTTTGTGATCGAGGGCCCTCGGATAAAGGTCCCAAAGGACCCGGGGGTGGCATATTCGTGTGGTAGTTACCTAGTTACAAAGGTAACCCGGCCTTGTGTTGGCAGAGAGCTGGTTAAGTTCTCAGGACGTCACACCAGAGTCGGTGGCAGTAGGAAGTTCCTTAGCCTGACCATTTGTTGGAAAATCCAAACAAACAATACGAACCTTGTAAGGTTTTAGTTGTAGAACCTGCCATTTAATATGGCAGTTATAGTAGGCATACTATAATGGTACCTATGTTGGCTAAGATTTATATTATACTTTCGAAATGTTTTCATCACTATGCACTAACAATAATATCAAAGAAATTTGCGTATTAAGCATCTTTGACTATCATAAGGAGAAATCTCCTCCAATTCTGTGTTTGCATTGTGTGTGTGTGGGGAGGCCTTATGGTAGTTTCATTTTCCAAAAGCATTGCAGATATTTTTCACTTCCCTTGTTCTTGTTTTAAAATATAAATAACCGTTTTAAGTTCTCACTCCAGTCTTGCTTATCTAGGTGAAACGTGATGGGGGGTTCTCGCTTCGCGGTTAGTTGGCGAACGGGAGACTCTTACCCCTACACGTCCTCTTTACAGGGTTGGTTAGGTGTAAGCTGTGACAGTCGAAAGGCTGGCCGTAAAAGCAAGTTTGGGATACCAGTGTAAGCCACGGCGGGGCTGGGATGGTTGAAAAGACTACCAGTCGAGATTGGCCGCTTCCAACGGTTGAAAAGCCTAGGACGTTACAATGTGGTATCAAAGCATATGGTTAAGTGACAACCTTGGCTCTGTTGGGGATTACTCATTAGAGATAGAGTCAGCAGTACTCTAGAATGAGTTGAGTGTAATGATAGATATGAGCGCGTATTTGTTAGTGAATATGAAATTGTTTTGTATTGTGCTGACTTATCAGTTGATTGTTTATAGATTCTGGTCGGTGCACTCTAGCTAACTGTATCGATAGGGGTTTCTAAACTCTTAGATGAGATAAACTGACATAGTATCATTTTAAATTGGGTAAATGAAATAATTTTACCTCGATTATATTTTATATATAAAGGAATAATTTTTTAGAATTATCAACGTGTATGTAAAATTGAATTGTTTGATTGTTGAAAATGTAAGAAAATATATATAAGTGAATCAAAGTTGTTCGAATAATCTGAATAAAAACAACAATTGTGAAAGAATAAATTATATAGAAGTAACAATTGTATAAGTATAGAATTGTAATTGAGATTATTTACAATTGTGAAATAATTTTGTATAAGTAAAGAGAAAATGGTGAAATTCTATAAGAAAGGATTTATAAATGTGATTTATAGATAAAAGAAAATTTTGAAAGAATTTAAAGCATTGGATTCACTACTGTTGCTGGGGAATAATAAGGGTGATGACTGCAGCATCATCGGTATCATTTTCAAGTTTCTGTGTGATGCATTTGCTACCATAGTAAATTCAAATTGAATTTTGTTGTGATAGACAAATTTGAAATTAAAATCCAAGTTGGAATTGATGAATATAAGTTATTAAGTTTTGAACTTATAATGTGAGATAATAAAGATTTTATTTTTGGTAAAGTTGAAATGAAATTTGAATTAGCATAATAAAATATATGATGTGAAATTTAACTAAAGGAAGTTAAACAAATTAAATCAGATTTGGAAATTGAATAATAAGTTGTATAACTTATTAAATGTGAAGATGTAAGTAAAACCAATTATTAAAATGGTTAAACAACTTTGTTAAGCAACGAGGTATGAATCTGAATAAGTGATGAAAATTGACTTTGGTAAAAGTTAAATAGAATTTACTTTGGAGTTGGAATTTGAATTGGATTTTAACTAGATTAGATATGCTGATGAAATGGAAATTTAAGTTAAGTTAAACAAATGATGTTTGAAAGGAATATAACTTAAGTGATGCTGAATGAAGTTGATTTTGGTATCAAAATGAATTAATGAAATGAAGTCATTAAATGAATATGAACTTGAGTTATATAAAGGAGATTCAACTTTATTTGTAAAATAAATTGGTAATTGAACTAATGAATTGAATATTAATCAATCGAATGTAATGAATTGATATGGAATAATGGATATAAGTGTTAATTCATTTAGGGCTAATTGAATGTTAAACCAAATGGAAGGTAAACAAAGTGAATATGAATGTTGAATGTGAAGAGAATAAATTTGGTTGTGTTGAATATACAATGGTTGTTAGATTATTGTTAACTGATTGAATAGAAATTCATATGCAATTGAATGAATAAAATTAAAAGCTAAAACAATTAAATTCAAATTGGAAGTTAAATAAGTTTAACTGAATAGAAATTGATTGAATTGAAAGTGAAACAATGTGAATGTAAATTAGTGAATGTAAACTAATTGAAAATGAATAAATGAATGTCGTTGTATATGGATTGATGGTAAATAATTACAAGTAATGTCGAAATCATATAAGTTGCTTATAAACCTTGTTTAGTATGCATTTCTTTTAATATGCATGTGTTGTAGTTGTTTAAAAGAGTAAAATGTTAATAACTTCTTATATATGTCCCTTACGTGTTTATATTGAGTAACTACATGTACCGGGGCTACCGTTAGCGGGATTTGGTTGCGCAAAATGCTAAATAAATAACTGCTTTCCTTAAAAATGCTAAAAAGGTACACCTACGCAATAAAAATAAGAAATATGAACCGTTGTTCTATTTTCCAACCGTGTGGATCGATGTATATATATTTATATCTATTGAAAGCTCCTCCGTACAAAGGAGGTTATGGCAAAATTTTCTGAAAAATTAAGGTGTTAGAAAATTTTCGGAAAATTTTGGAAAAAAATTGTGAACACTAAGTTTGATTTGAAGTTAAAGGATAAACGATATAGTTGGTTTCGAAAAGATAACTATATATGGATTTGAAAACTTAGTAAATATTTTGTAAGAGGTTTAACTATGGATTTTGGAAAAGTTAAACACTTAAGAGATTTGTAAATCAAATTTGAACGGTTTGTTTAGAAAAGTTAATGAATTTCAAAACTTTTTCTTACTTGGTAATTTCGAGGAAGAAATTCTTTTAAAGAGGGAAGTTTGTAACGACCCAGAATTTCTGTCATTTGAAATTCAGATATTTAATTGATTTTAAATATCAACAAGTAAAATTTGTAAGTCGAATAAATTATATTTCGAATATCTGGATTTAATTGGATAATTAAATCGATAATTTAATATTTAAAATTGCGTAAATAATTGGGAATTTGGTTTAATGTGATTAAAAATGATTTATAAAGTTATATTAAATCATATTGGAGTTAGAACAATGTTAGTGAACTTTTAAAATTGAATTAAACGTTAATTTGTGAAAATTGAATATTTTAATATTTAATCGACTAGTGAAAATAGTCATTTTTCAAACAATCTCGAATTTCGACAAAGCAGTTTCATCGGATCCGTAATGTTATTTATTGTAAGATTTCAAATTTCATGTCAATCAGATTTACGGTTTGTCCGGGGCAAGCCAAAGCGCATAGAAAATTAGTTTAATCGGTTTAATTTAAAATTGATCGTTTATTTCTGTAACTCGCGCATACGACTGCATTAGCTTCCGAAATACGTTCCATTGTGTCCGGAACGCGGGGTAAACCCTAGAAACGCTAGCCGGCACGCTTCGTTTGGAGTTCGGAAAATTCGGGATGAATAGTGTTTTGTGAAATTTTCTATATAAGGACGATTATATTCTCATTTGCAAACAAAAGAAAAACCCTAGGGTTTTAAGCTTCAACCGCCGCCTTCAACCTCCAATGGCCGAAAATCTGCCTTCTTCTGCCTCGTTTTTCTTCACATCCTTCTTCTTTAGCAAAAACTTTCTAAAGCAAACTTGTAGAACACGTTGTGAACTACAAATCCAACGGTCAAGATGTAAAATGGAGCAATGGATCGTCGTCAATTCGAGCAGGAAGGCGCAATGTTTTGGAACGTTTTTCATGGCCTGAAAGCAACCGAGTTGCACGAGACTCTCGGTGGAAGTGGAGCACGCATGGGCGAGTTGAACGAAGGTTGTTGATCGACCTAAAATAGTTGTAGGTGGTTGCGAAATTCATTAATAGGGGCGGCTCATGGGTTTTGTTACGTGCGTGATAACCTGGGGAAGAAACAAGAAGGAACGGCCTGATCTATGCAGTGAAATCAACGGTCCAGATTACCTTAGGTTATAAAAAAAATAGATTTTTAAATTTATTTATATTAAAAATTCGTATGAACTTTAAAAAGTTATAACTTGTTGATACGAGGTCGGAATTTCACGAAACAAATTGCGTTGGCTTCGTATGGACGAGCACCACGCAATGGAGCTAGTTTGGAGTCATTTGGAGCTAGTTATAATTTCGGGTAAAATTAAACGCACGTTTAGTTTTATTCGAAACAAACGTTACAACTGTTATCGGAAACTCAAGGTGAGAACTTCTCACTCAATCGAATTGTTTCGATTTAAATTTTAAATAGTTAGATTTAAAATTGCTTGATTGTGTGATTGGATGATAGTTATTATCTGGTGTATTGAAATAGAACGCCATATTAAGCGGATGTTGTTTATCAAAAACATATACTGCGATAATTCCAACTTGAATGTAATTGGTATTATATATGTACTTAGAGTTGATTTTCCCGCATTATATAGCGGATGAGACCCTATTGCGCCGCATAATAGCGGATAATATTTTATAAATCTCATATACCGCGATATTCCATCTTGTAGCGGAATTGGTATTGCGCTAACATCTTTGGATCCAAGGAAACAGGTTACAGGGATCCAACTGGATTCCTCAAATGATTGAATTTGTTTCAATGTCGTGTGTTGATCTATTTATACTCTGCATGATTATCGTTGTGATTGAAATCGTTAAAGGCTAAAATTTAGCCGAATATATTTTTGGTATCGTTAGATGCCGAAAATAAATAAAATTGGATTTTTGAGAATTTAAGTTGAGGGTTCATAATAAAATTTGATTTTGGAATTGATTCATTTTAAATAAATAAACATTGACATTTTTATGTTATAAAAATTATGATTTTTGTGAAATATAACTGAAATGTGATTTTTGAAATAAGTAGTTGATTAATTTATAAAATGGGTTAAATTGGGATTTTGAATTATCATAAATTATTTATATAAAAGATTTATAAAATTGATAAATTAAAATATTGGAATTATAAAACGAGTTTTTATAAGTGTTAAAATGAAATATAAATGTATTTCATAAATGGATGAAATCTATAGATTTATAAATTGTGAAGTTATAAAATGAATAGATTTTTGTAAAATAAAAGATTTATAAGTAATTAACTTATAAATTGGATTTTGGCGTGTAAATGGGATATGGATAGAATTTGTTAATAAAGTGATTTTTATAAGTTGAAGTTGTTATAAAGTATAAATGGTATTTATAAACGTTGTTTTATAAATCCGAAATCAACTTATTTTGATAAGTTCATTTTTATAGCTTATTAAAGGAAATATATCCATGATTTTGGACAGTGGATAATCCTTTAAATAAAATATGTAGAAATTGAATTTGGTTAACGAAGTATATTCACGATTTTGGACGGTGAATAATATATTAAAGAAATATTTTGGGAAAGTGATATTTTAAATAAAATTAAAATGATTCAAGAATGTTTTAAAATGTATTAAGTATCGAAATCATAGATCAACATTCATTGTTGAAATAGACGTTTTCGAGAAATAGAAGGAAATGGTGGACTATTACACTGTTGTTATAGTAAATGATTTCCGAAAGGAAAAGTTTTGTATAGTATTGGGGTTTATATATCTGTCTTAAATTTCAAATCCCTATACTAGTTATTTTGGGTTGTCGTAACGATGTTTTACGCAACATTCGTTTTGACTTAAATAAATGGGTTTAAGAGGATGTTTTCCTTAAAGAATAAAATATATACTTAACTGTGATTTAAGTATACTAAATATTTCCAAATATTGAAAATAAATAGATTGGTGAATTACTTATTATTAAATAAGTATGGAAATGTTTTCCAATATGAAGTGAATGTTTTGAGATTATATCTTTCAAAGATAAATTGAAAGTGAATAATTGAAATTGGTTTGAAAAATCGTATAAAAAGTGAATATTTGGAAATGTAAATTCACAATGGAATTTATAAGGGAAATTTGTTTTAAAAGTAAACATTGATTTATTTTTTAAAGTGTGGGAATAAATTTACGGATTTAGAACGTAAATTTAATAAATCGGTAAGGATTTATTTAATTGGTTTGAATAAACCATTTTGAAATGAAAGTTGTAAAGGTGAAAAGTGATTTGAAATTTGTTTTCAAATGGTTGAAGTGTGGAAAATATATCTTATAAAGATATTTTGGAAATAAATAATTTGGGAAATTATTTGGAATCGGGTTATGTTGTGAATATTGATTGATAGTTAAATAACCGACTATCAATATTGACCCTTAAATGGCTATTTGTTGTGAATTGGTTGAAATTGAATGCTACACTTATTTTTAAATTATTGCGCCGGTTATTCGGATTACCCATTCCGAATAGTGATACGACGTAATGGATAACATTGAAGACCGGTAGTGAAGACCGGGTATTTGTGAAAACGATAGGATGACCTATCGATTGTCTCTGCACCGTTAGCTACGGTATGGAGATTTCCTTTGTGATGGGAAATTCAATCGGGATTGTGAATACCCGGATTGCATGGGCTTCTTTGGAAGTGCCTTCGGTTCTGTTCGAACCCAGAACAGTCTTGTATGGTTACGTGTCTGACATTACATTTTGAGATATAAAGCAGATTTCTTTCAAATACATTTCTGTTGGTGGCGGAGAAATTATTCTCTTAGCTTAACACCCTTCTTTGAGAGTACGAGCTCAGAGGTTTTGTAGTTGAAGGTTATCAGCGATATATTCCCAATTTGATAATGTGGCATGCTGAGTGTTGCAGTGTGATGATTATTTATTGATCATTTGTTGATCAAAGCGTGGCTTTGTGAAAAAGCGTAGCTTTGTGGACGAGACTTCGTCAGACCTCACAACCCGGAAATGTTCAAAACAGGAATATGCGGCAAGGTTACGAGGGTCGCGCCCTTTAGGGTATCCTTCTGGAAAAGGGTGGTGTCAGGTATGGAGCCCTGATGCTTAACCTGTGTGGTTGCTCTAATCTCATTTTCTGTGTGGTTGTTGCTTTGTGATCGAGGGCCCTCGGATAAAGGTCCCAAAGGACCGGGGGATGGTATATTCGTGTAGTAGTTACCTAGTTACAAAGGTAACCCGGCCTTGTGTTGGCAGAGAGCTAGTTAAGTTCTCGGAACGTCCTGCCAGAGGTGGCAGTAGGAAGTTCCTTAGCCTAACCATTTGTTGGAAAATCCAAAGAAACAATACAGACCTTATAAGGTTTTAGTTGTAGAACCTGCCATTTAATATGGTAGTTATAGTAGGCATGCTATAATGGTACCTATGCTGGCTAAGATTTATATTCTATTTTCGAAATGTTTTCATCACTATGCACTAATAATAATATCAAAGAAATTTGCGTATTAAGCATCTTTGACTATCATAAGGAGAAATCTCCTCCAATTCTGCGTTTGCATTGTGTGTGTGCGGGGAGGCTTTATGGTAATTTCATTTTCCAAAAGCATTGCGGATATTTTTCACTTCCCCTTGTTGTCGTTGTTTTAAAGATAAATAACTGTTTTAAGTTCTCACACCAGTCTCATGACTGACCTGGAGTTTATTGTTCTCTTCCTAAACTCTGGGTGCCCATTATTTTCCACACTGGCTGTCTAGAGTCAGGTTATTAGGTCATTCTGGATTCAGAAGTGCTATGGAGCTCAGGAGGCGAGCTGAATGGCGAGACGTACCACTTGTATATGATAATATCTTTCCGCTGTGTATTCACTTGTAGGGACATGTTTGTATCACTGTCCATGGTCCAGTTGTGTTGTATATTGTTGTTGTACACTCTGATGATGTGATGTAATATAATAACTGATATAGTTCTGTGTTTTAAAGATTATTCATTTATCTATTATATGTTGTTCCGCTGCGATTATAAGATTCTGATATTGTTTCTGTTCTGTTTTCTTACTTCTTCTATCGTTTTCTTCTACCTCTTCTTTTTAACCCTAACAGTTCGGTTTTCCGGCATTCGATTATGCGGCATTTGATACAGTGGACGTTAGAATGCCGACCTTCGGATCCCGATAAAATCGAATTCGTTACAGGCTTCATGTACACTTAAATGAAGATTAGTAGAAGCTAATGATTACTTGGCCTCCACACTTTCTCAAGCGTATTTTGGGCATTCTCCAAAAATATGAATTAGGTTTTAGCACATGTATATATACCCTTATGTTTCATGTAACCTTCCTCTTCCTCGGGATTAGTTTAGGCTCAAAATAAAAGAAAGCTTCTCTTTTCTTTTCATGGCTACTTAGCCATTTTTATTTCATGCAATTTCTTTTTATGCAACTTTAATACATTACTCTTTTCTTCTCTTGTTTGTTTTCCTTTCATATTGTAGTATAGATTTCTTTTCTTTTTTGCAAGTAGAATAGTTCTCTTTTCCATTAGCTTTTATTTTCCTTTCTTTTTACTTTCATGTTGCTAGCTACATTTGTTAATCAAATGACAAATATGAGATGCTAAACCCATTCAATTTAGGGGTAATGAAGCTCTCTAATTTTGTAGCTTCAACTATTTATTAATTCATGCTCTCCTTTTGTGCTTAATGATGATGATAGAAACGGTTCACTATTTGTTTTTGCTTTGAAATTGATAGCCTATATTGTTGACACAATAAGCTATGCTTAAACAATCATTAACACTAATTGCCTCTTCATCAAAATATGATTATGGCAAAAGAAAGTGATTTGAAATTCAAATTTGATGGTCTATATTTCTAATCAATAGTTAATAGGCCATACTTAAAATAGATTTCATTTTTATTTTTTTGTCAAGTTTCATGAAAGTTAGTAAGTGCTTTAAAGGATATGTTATAGTTTGATGGCTTATGTTGGCTAATCAATAGCACAAATATGCCATACTTATGATAAGCACATCAATTAAAGCACCAATGACCATAAAAGAGAGATTATGATTTCATATATGTTGAACCACATGATCTGGAGATAGAATTATTCTCTAAACTGTCATTTAACTCTTATATTTGCATCTCTTTTCTTTTAGTTAGTTAGCTAATTTTCTAATTCTCTAGCTTAACTTTCGATCGATTTTTGTATAATTTTATTGAATATAATTTTTAAAATCATCAATTCCCTACGGATCGACCCGTATTCTCCACGTACTACAAGTGTACGCCGTGCGCTTGCAGTAATTTTAATTTTGAAATTTTTCGACGGTTTTCTAATTCCATAGAAATTCCGTCGAGTAACAAAGGTTATACGTAAATTGATAGCTAAATTTGTAACGACCCAGAATTTTAATTTATTAAAATTTGAATATTTAATTAATTTTAAATATTTAATAAGTGAATTTATAAGTCGAATAAATTTTAATTTGAATTATTGGATTTAATTGGATTATTAAATCGATAATTTAATATGTGAAATTTTGGAAATAATTGAAAATCGAGTTAAATATGATTGAAAATGATTTGAAAATTTTTATTTTATCATGTTGGAGTTAGAAAGATATTTTAGAACTTTTAAAATCGAATTAAAAGTTAAATTGTAAAAATTGAATATTTTAATATTAAATCGACTAGTGAAAATAGCCAATTTTTGAACAGTCTCAGAATTGAACGAAACCAGTTCCATTGGATCCGTAATAGTTAGTTATTACTGGATTTCAAATTTCGTGTCAATCGGAGTTATCGTTTGATCGTGGCAGCTCGAAACGCATCGATTTATTTTTAATTTTAATTTGGCGAGTTAAAATAGCCATTTTTCAAAATGTCTCGGATTTCGACGAAACCAGTTTCATCGGATCGGTAATGTGATATTATTGTAAGGTTTCAAATTTCGTGTCAATTGGATTTAATGTTTGTCCGGTACAAATTAAAACGCCTAGAAATCGATTTAAATCGGTTTAATTTAAATTGAGCGTTTATAGCCATATCTCGCACAGATGTCCGAATTAGCTTCCGAAACCTGTTCCATTGTGTCCGGAACGCGGGGTAAACCCTAGAAACGTTGGTTACGGCGCGTAAATCGGAGTTCGGAATTTCCGGATGAATAGTGTTTGATTTTTTCCTATAAATAGCCATAAATTCACAAAAAATAAAAGAAAAAAAAAGCTAAACCCTAGTTCAACGTGTAGCCGCCTCCATTAGCATAAATGGCCGAAATCATCCCAACTTTCCCCTCAAATTTCTTCTAATCCATGCGTTATTTCAAGAAACTCCCAACATGAAAGATGAAGAGCACAACACGAACTAGATATCCAACGGCTATGATCGCGAATGGATTAACGGATTGAAGGCAATTCCCAATTGAACGTCGCGAGTTCGGCCTCGAACTGCGTGCGAGGGGGGGGGGGGGGGGCGAGTGTGCCAAGGTTATGGCCGAACGTAGAGCAAGCAGGGGGCTTCAACATGGCAGTGGTATGATGAAATATCGTCGAGTGTGGTGATCGAAAATTTTAACCCTAGAAATGATAATGGGTGCGGCCTGTACGTGAAAGAGAAGAGGAAGGAGAAGAAAGGGAGGGGGCGTGCACGGCTTGGATCTGATGAAATTGAGATGTGCGGCCAGGATTGATTTTGGTTAGAAAAAAAATTATATAAATGTTGTAAAGTTATATTTTAGATTCGTATAACTTCAAAAATGCATAACTTTTTCATACGAGGTCGAAAACGCGCGAAACCAGTTGCGTTGGAATCGTATGGACGAGCACTACGCGATGAAATTGGATTGGAGTCGTTTGGAGTTAGTGAGAATTTTGTGTAAAATTAAACGTCCGTTTAATTTTATTCGAAATAAATCGCTAAAACGGAATTTAAAATCAAGGTGAGAACTTCTCACTCAATCGAATCAGTTTCGATTTTATTTTAAATAGTTAGATTTAAAATATTTGAATGCATGTTTGAATAATGATTGATATCTATTGATTGTTAAAATAGACATTATACGCCATTAGTAAGCGGATGTTATTTATTAAAAACATATACCGCGAATATTTCATAAACAGTGAAATTGGTATTATATATAATAGCAATATATATATATTGGCATATGTATATATTGGAGTTATTGATTTCCCGCATTTTTTGTTTAGCGGATGAGACCCTATTACGCCGTTATTAAGCGGATAATATTTTAAATCCCATATACCGCGATAATTTCGTACTGGAGCGAAATTGGTATTGTGCTAATATTTGTGGATGCAGGAAAACAGGTTGGAGGGATCCAACTGGATTCCTCAATAGTATTTATTAGATTATGGATATTTTGATATTCATTGATTTTCATATCGATATATGATATCGTTGTTGTCGTGATTGACTATTTGGTATGTAGCATCATTGGACCAAATTTGGAATTTTAAAATGATTTTAAAAGTGATTTTTGAAAATATACTATATGTTTGGAATTTGATCTATTTTAAAATAAATAAACGTTATAATTTTTAAAGTTATAAAAATTATGATTTTTGAGAAATATAAAAAAAAAACTGATTTTTGAGAATATGATGCTAATGATTTTATAAAATAGTTTAATCGGGATTTTAGAATTTATTGTGAAAAGTTTGAATATAGGATTTATAAAATTTAATTATTTTATGAATCAAAATGGTGAAATAATAAAGGAGATTAAAGACGTTTTAAAAGAATAATATAAATTGAATTATATTAAGAGATTTATAAATGGATATTTATAAATTGAAATATTGAAATTATAAAACGAGCTTTTATAAGTGTTTGAATGAAGTGAAAATGAATTTCATAATTGAATGGAATTTATAGAATTTTATACGGTGAAGTTATAAATGGAATTTTATAAGAAGTAGGTTTATAAAATTTATTACGTTATTAAAATAATGGTTTTGGATAAATGAATGAATCTTATAAGTTATAAGATTTATAATTATGAAGTTCAAAGGAACGATTTTTGCAAACAAATAAATTATAAGTATTTGACTTATAATATGAACCTTTGTTTTATAATTGAGTTATAAATCGAATAGGTTAATAAAGGAATTTATAAAAGGAAGTTGTTATAAATAAATAGAAATGGAATTTATAAACGTTGTTTTATAAATTCACAAACGACTTATTTTGATAAGTAAATTATTGAAACCTATTTATGGGGTTATATTCACATTTTTGACTGTGAATAATCCTTTGAAATGAAATGTATAGAAATGATGAAATTGTTAACGTAGTATATTCACGTTTTTGAATAGTAAATAATATGTTAAAGAAAATGTTTAGATTTGATATTTTAAACAGAATTAAAACGATCTAACGATGTTTTAAAATGTGTTGAGATTCGAAACCATAGATTTCAACATTTATTGTTGAAATAGACGTTTTCGAGAAATAGAAGGAAATGGTGGACTATAACACTGTTGTTATAGTAAATGATTTCCGAAAGGAAATGTTTTGTATAGTATTGGGATTTATATATCTATTTTAATTTCGAATCCCTATACTAGTGATTTTGGGTTGTCGTAACGATGTTTTACGCAACATTCGTTTTGGCCCAAATAAATATGTTTAAGAGAATGATTTCCTTAAAGAATGAAATATATACTTAATCTCGATTTAAGTATATTGAGTATTTTCCAAGTGTTGAAAATAAATAAAATTTGTGAATTACTTATGAATAAATAAGTATGGAAATGTTTTCCAATATAAAGTGAATATTTTGAAAATTTATTTTTTTTAAGATAAATTGAAATGAATAATTGAAGTCATATATTCATGAATATTTTAGAATGAAAATTCACTATGGAATTTATGAATGAAATGGAGAATTTGTTTAAAAATAAATATTGATTTATTTTTGAAGTGTGAAAATTATATATCTTGTAATGATATTTTGGAAAATAGATTTTTGGAAAATTATTTGGAAACTAGTGATGTGTGCATATCCATTTATAGTTCAATAACCGACTATCAATATTTCCCTTTGAATGGGTATTTGATGTGATTTGTTTGAATGTGAATGCCACACTTATTTGTGAATAAGCGCTCACTATTCGGGTTAACCGGGAAAGGACCATGGGGTCGTATAACCCATTCCGAATATGTGATACGTCGTTATGAATTGCATTGAAGATCGGTGTTGAAGACCCGGTATTTGCGAGAGCGATAGGATGACCTGTCGATTGACTCTGCACCGAGTAGCTACGGTATTGAGTTCTCCATATGTGATGGTGAATCCGATCAGGATTGTGAATATCCGGATTGCAAGGACTTCTTTGTAAGTGCCTTCGGTTTTGTTCGAGCCCGGAACAGACTTGTATGGATTGTATGTCTGACATTACAAGTTGAGATATAAAGCCGATTTCATTCAAATATATTTCTGTTGGTGGCGGAGAATTTATTCTTTTAGCTTAACACCCTTCTCTGAGACGTAGGAGCCCAGAGGTTATGTAGTTGAATGTTATCAGCGATATATTCCCAATTTGGTAATGTGACATGCTGAGTGTTGCTGAAAATGATCATTGTGTTGATTATTTGTGATAGGATCGTTTATTTGATCGTCTATCCTGGTGATCATTTCTATGATCATTTGTTGACCCAAAGCATTGCTTTTGTATAAAGTATGTTTTTGTGGACGTGACTTCGTCGAGCCTCACACCCCGTGAATGATCAAAACAGGAAAGAAGCAGCAAGGTTATGAGGGGCAGCGCCCTTTAGGATGTGTGCATTTCCTTCTGGAAAAGGGTGGTGTCATGGTATGGAGCCCAGATACTTACTCATGTTGAAAACACTTTGTTATGATTGTGTGAATTGATTACGAGCGCTCGGTGAAAGGTCCCAAAGGACCGGGGGATGGCATATTCGGTCAGTTGTTACTCAGTTAGGGGTAACCCGGCCTTGTGTTGATAGAGATCCGGTTTGGTTCTCGGGGATGTCCATCCAGAGGCATTCTCATGTGGCAATGGGAAGTTCCTTGGCCTGATCATTCGTTGGAAATCCAAAGAAACAATACGATCTTGTACGGTATTAGTTGTAGAACCTATCATTCACTTATGGTGGCGCCCCACTGTTTGGATGGTAGCTATAGTAGGCATAGTTCGGAATGTCTATGTTGGCTAAGATTTATATTCTACTTTCGAAATAAATTTTTCCTACACTATGCACTAATAATAATATCAAATGTTCTTTTAAATGCGTATCAAGCATCTTTGACTATAATAAGGAGAAATCTCCTCCGATTCTGCGTTTGCATTGTGTGTGTGTGCGGGAGGCCTTATGGTAGTCTCATTTTTAAAAGCATTGCAAATTGACTTTAAAAATATTCCTCTATTTTGATTTTAAAGATAAATAAACTGTTTTGAGTTTTCACACCAGTCACATGACTGACTCGGAGTTTATTGTTTTCCTTCCTAAACTCTGGGTGCCCACCAATTTCCACACGGGCAGTCAAGAGTTAAGGTTTATCAGGATATTCTGGATATTCTGGAGTTGCTGGAGGCAAGATGGATGGCATGGCGTAATACTAGTATATAGTATTTCTTTTTCCGCTGCATTGTTTGATGTTGTTGTTGTTGTACACTCTGATGATATGATGTAATGAAATGTAATGTATAAAAGGTAATAACTGATATAGTTCTTTGTTTAAAGATTATTCATTTATTATTATATGTTGTTCCGCTGCGAATTGTCAGATTCTGATGTTGTTCTGCTATTTTCTTTCTGTTCTGTTCTATTTTCTATCTCTTCTCTATTTTCTATTTTCTTTTCCCTATCTTTTTCTATTCTCTTTTCTCTCTATCTTCTATCTTTTTCTCTTCTCTTTTCTTAAAATTCTTTTTCTTAAACCATAACATTTCGGGTTTTCGGCCTTCGATTTCTCGGCAGTCGATAAAGTGAGTATCGATGTTGAATTTTCGAAAGTCGAAAATCTCCGGGGCGTTACATTTGTTATCGGAGCTTATGGTTAAGCGACAACCATTGTTCTGTTGGGTATTACTCGTTAGAGATAGAGTCAGCAGTACTCTAGAATGAGTTTGAGTGTAATAATAGCTATGAGAGCGTATTTGTTAGTGAATATAAAATTGTTTTATATTGTGATGATTGGTTTGTTGAGTGGTATATAGATTCTGGTTAATACGAGTAATTAACGTTGTTGATAGGGATCTCTAAACACTTGTACAGAACAATTCGACACAGTATTGTTTTAAAATTGGGTAAATGAAATAATTTTACCTTGATTATATTTTGTATATAAAAGAAATAATTTTTCAGAATTATTAAAGTGTATATAAGTTGATTGTTTAGATGTTTGAATAATCTAAATTGAAGAATAATTATATAAGCAAAAGAATTATAAGAATTGAATTATAATTAAAGTGATTTACAATTGTGAAATAAACTTATATATATAAGGAGTGAAACTATATGAATATATTTATGAATATGAGTTGTAATAAAAATGAATTTAAAGTTAAAATGGAAAATTTACTTAGAAGTGAAATCTGAATTGATTTATAAATGTGAACTTAAGTTATGAAATGAAATTCAACTTTGTAATTGAATTGAATAAATTGGTATGAAATAATGAATGTAAGTGTTAATTCATTAAAATCTAATGTTATTGAAAGATGAATAGTTGAATGAAAATCAATTTAATTAAACCAATTGAAAGCAAAGGAATTTGGTTGAAATTAATATACATTGGTTGTTATGTGGTTGTTAGTTGATTGTATATAATTCATTAAGTGTTAATGAAATTGAATTAATGAAATTGGAAGCTAAAGTAATTGAAATTCAATTGGAAGTTAAATTAATCTTAAATAGAATTGAATTTGAATTGGAAGTGAACCAACTTGAATATGAATTAGTGAATATAAACTAATTGAAAATGAATGCTAGTAAAAACATCCACTGTTTATGAATCAAATATGATTTAAATTGAAAACCATTCCATTGAATATTAATGAGAATATGAATGAATATTTAGTTGATTGATGTTTGCATTTGTTGCTTTTACTACATTTGCTATGTTGACATATATAGTTATTATGCTGCTATATGTTGTATATTGATACTATTGTCTACATACATGTTTCTCATGTTGTTTGTTGAGTGCTTAGTAGGTGTGGATCGCGTTTGCTTCGCATTTGGAGCTCGCTTTCGCGCTATATTAGCCGTATATGCTCGCTAATAAAATATAAGGTACATATCTCGGATTACATACCGTACGTTTACAAATTTTTCCCTTCGGGATGCCTCATTACTTGATGAGATGTATATTTGTGATATATATACTGTCATTTTTTTTTCCGGATCGAGCCGCGCAAAGGAGACTATGGCGAATTTTTCCGAAAATTTAAGGCGTTAGAAAAATTTGAGAAAATTGGAAAATTTTGAAAATTTTAACTTTGATTTGGAATTGAAAGTTAAACAATAGTAGTTTGGTTTGAAAAGATAACTAAGTATGATTTGAAAACTTAGTAAAGTATTGTAAGAAGTTGACTACGGATTTTGGAAAATTAATAGATTCTGTAACTTTTCTTACTTGATAATTTCGAGGACGAAATTCTTTTAAGGGGGGAAGATTGTAACGACCCAGAATTTTAATTTATTAAAATTTGAATATTCAATTAATTTTAAATATTTAATAAGTGAATTTATAAGTCGAATAAATTTTAATTTGAATTATTGGATTTAATTGGATTATTAAATCGATAATTTAATATGTGAAATTTTGGAAATAATTGAAAATCGAGTTAAATATGATTGAAAATGATTTGTAAAATTTTATTTTATCATGTTGGAGTTAGAAAGATATTTTAGAACTTTTAAAATCGAATTAAAAGTTAAATTGTAAAAATTGAATATTTTAATATTAAATCGACTAGTGAAAATAGCCAATTTTTGAACAGTCTCAGAATTGAACGAAACCAGTTCCATTGGACCCGTAATAGTTAGTTTTTACTGGATTTCAAATTTCGTGTCAATCGGAGTTATCGTTTGATCGTGGCAGCTCGAAACGCATCGATTTATTTTTAATTTTAATTTGGCGAGTTAAAATAGCCATTTTTCAAAAAGTCTCGGATATCGACGAAACCAGTTTCATCGGATTCGTAATGTGATATTATTGTAAGGTTTCAAATTTAGTGTCAATTGGATTTACCGTTTGTCCGGTACAAATTAAAACGCCTAGAAATCGATTTAAATCGGTTTAATTTAAATTGAGCGTTTATAGCCATATCTCGCACAGATGTCCGAATTAGCTTTCGAAACCTGTTCCATTGTGTCCGGAACGCGGGGTAAACCCTAGAAACGCTGGTTACGGCGCGTAAATCGGAGTTCGGAATTTCCGGATTAATAGTGTTTGATTTTTTCCTATAAATAGCCATAAATTCACAAAAAATAAAAGAAAAAAAAGCTAAACCCTAGTTCAACGTGTAGCCGCCTCCATTAGCATGAATGGCCGAAATCATCCCAACTTTCCCCTCAAATTTCTTCTAATCCATGCGTTATTTCAAGAAACTTCCAACATGAAAGATGAAGAGCACAACACGAACTAGATATCCAACGGCTATGATCGCGAATGGATTAACGGATTGACGGCAATTCCCAATTGAACGTCGCGAGTTCGGCCTCGAACTGCGTGCGAGGGGGGGGCCGAGTGTGCCAAGGTTATGGCCGAACGTAGAGCAAGCAGGGGGCTTCAACATGGCAGTGGTATGATGAAATATCGTCGAGTGTGGTGATCGAAAATTTTAATCCTAGAAATGATAATGGGTGCGGCCTGTACGTGAAAGAGAAGAGGAAGGAGAAGAAAGGGAGGGGGCGTGCACGGCTTGGATCTGATGAAATTGAGATGTGCGGCCAGGATTGATTTTGGTTAGAAAAAAAATTATATAAATGTTGTAAAGTTATATTTTAGATTCGTATAACTTCAAAAATGCATAACTTTTTCATACGAGGTCGAAAACGCGCGAAACCAGTTGCGTTGGAATCGTATGGACGAGCACTATGCGATGAAATTGGATTGGTGTCGTTTGGAGTTAGTGAGAATTTTGGGTAAAATTAAACGTCTGTTTAATTTTATTCGAAATAAATCGCTAAAACGGAATTTAAAATCAAGGTGAGAACTTCTCACTCAATCGAATCAGTTTCGATTTTATTTTAAATAGTTAGATTTAAAATATTTGAATGCATGTTTGAATAATGATTGATATCTATTGATTGTTAAAATAGACATTATACGCCGTTAGTAAGCGGATGTTATTTATTAAAAACATATACCGCGAATATTTCATAAACAGTGAAATTGGTATTATATATAATAGCAATATATATATATATATATATATATATATATATTGGCATATGTATATATTGGAGTTATTGATTTCCCGCATTTTTTGTTTAGCGGATGAGACCCTATTACGCCGTTATTAAGCGGATAATATTTTAAATCCCATATACCGCGATAATTTCGTACTGGAGCGAAATTGGTATTGTGCTAATATTTGTGGATGCAGGAAAACAGGTTGGAGGGATCCAACTGGATTCCTCAATAGTATTTATTAGATTATGGATATTTTGATATTCATTGATTTTCATATCGATATATGATATCGTTGTTGTCGTGATTGACTATTTGGTATGTAGCATCATTGGACCAAATTTGGAATTTTAAAATGATTTTAAAAGTGATTTTTGAAAATATACTATATGTTTGGAATTTGATCTATTTTAAAATAAATAAACGTTATAATTTTTAAAGTTATAAAAATTATGATTTCTGAGAAATATAAAAAAAAAAACTGATTTTTGAGAATATGATGCTAATGATTTTATAAAATAGTTTAATCGGGATTTTAGAATTTATTGTGAAAAGTTTGAATATAGGATTTATAAAATTTAATTATTTTATGAATCAAAATGGTGAAATAATAAAGGAGATTAAAGACGTTTTAAAAGAATAATATAAATTGAATTATATTAAGAGATTTATAAATGGATATTTATGAATTGAAATATTGAAATTATAAAACGAGCTTTTATAAGTGTTTGAATGAAGTGAAAATGAATTTCATAATTGAATGGAATTTATAGAATTTTATACGGTGAAGTTATAAATGGAATTTTATAAGCAGTAGGTTTATAAAATTTATTACGTTATTAAAATAATGGTTTTGGATAAATGAATGAATCTTATAAGTTATAAGATTTATAATTATGAAGTTCAAAGGAACGATTTTTGCAAACAAATAAATTATAAGTATTTGACTTATAATATGAACCTTTGTTTTATAATTGAGTTATAAATCGAATAGGTTAATAAAGTAATTTATAAAAGGAAGTTGTTATAAATAAATAGAAATGGAATTTATAAACGTTGTTTTATAAATTCACAAACGACTTATTTTGATAAGTAAATTATTGAAACCTATTTATGGGGTTATATTCACATTTTTGACTGTGAATAATCCTTTGAAATGAAATGTATAGAAATGATGAAATTGTTAACGTAGTATATTCACGTTTTTGAATAGTAAATAATATGTTAAAGAAAATGTTTAGATTTGATATTTTAAACAGAATTAAAACGATCTAACGATGTTTTAAAATGTGTTGAGATTCGAAACCATAGATTTCAACATTTATTGTTGAAATAGACGTTTTCGAGAAATAGAAGGAAATGGTGGACTATAGCACTGTTGTTATAGTAAATGATTTCCGAAAGGAAATGTTTTGTATAGTATTGGGATTTATATATCTATTTTAATTTCGAATCCCTATACTAGTGATTTTGGGTTGTCGTAACGATGTTTTACGCAACATTCGTTTTGGCCCAAATAAATATGTTTAAGAGAATGATTTCCTTAAAGAATGAATTATATACTTAATCTCGATTTAAGTATATTGAGTATTTTCCAAGTGTTGAAAATAAATAAAATTTGTGAATTACTTATGAATAAATAAGTATGGAAATGTTTTCCAATATAAAGTGAATATTTTGAAAATTTATCTTTTTTTAAGATAAATTGATATGAATAATTGAAGTCATATATTCATGAATATTTTAGAATGAAAATTCACTATGGAATTTATGAATGAAAAGGAGAATTTGTTTAAAAATAAATATTGATTTATTTTTGAAGTTTGAAAATTATATATCTTGTAACGATATTTTGGAAAATAGATTTTTGGAAAATTATTTGGAAACTAGTGATGTGTGCATATCCATTGATAGTTCAATAACCGACTATCAATATTTCCCTTTGAATGGGTATTTGATGTGATTTGTTTGAATGTGAATGCCACACTTATTTGTGAATAAGCGCTCACTATTCGGGTTAACCGGGAAAGGACCATGGGGTCGTATAACCCATTCCGAATATGTGATACGTCGTTATGAATTGCATTGAAGATCGGTGTTGAAGACCCGGTATTTGCGAGAGCGATAGGATGACCTGTCGATTGACTCTGCACCGAGTAGCTACGGTATTGAGTTCTCCATATGTAATGGTGAATCCGATCAGGATTGTGAATATCCGGATTGCAGGGACTTCTTTGTAAGTGCCTTCGGTTTTGTTCGAGCCCGGAACAGACTTGTATGGATTGTATGTCTGACATTACAAGTTGAGATATAAAGCCGATTTCATTCAAATATATTTCTGTTGGTGGCGGAGAATTTATTCTTTTAGCTTAACACCCTTCTCTGAGACGTACGAACCCAGAGGTTATGTAGTTGAATGTTATCAGCGATATATTCCCAATTTGGTAATGTGACATGCTGAGTGTTGCTGAAAATGATCATTGTGTTGATTATTTGTGATAGGATCGTTTATTTGATCGTCTATCCTGGTGATCATTTCTATGATCATTTGTTGACCCAAAGCATTGCTTTTGTATAAAGTATGTTTTTGTGGACGTGACTTCGTCGAGCCTCACACCCCGTGAATGGTCAAAATAGGAAAGAAGCAGCAAGGTTATGAGGGGTAGCGCCCTTTAGGATGTGTGCATTTCCTTCTGGAAAAGGGTGGTGTCATGGTATGGAGCCCAGATACTTACTCATGTTGAAAACACTTTGTTATGATTGTGTGAATTGATTACGAGCGCTCGGTGAAAGATCCCAAAGGACCGGGGGATGGCATATTCGGTCAGTTGTTACTCAGTTAGGGGTAACCCGGCCTTGTGTTGGTAGAGATCCGGTTTGGTTCTCGGGGATGTCCATCCAGAGGCATTCTCATGTGGCAATGGGAAGTTCCTTGGCCTGATCATTCGTTGGAAATCCAAAGAAACAATACGATCTTGTACGGTATTAGTTGTAGAACCTATCATTCACTTATGGTGGCGCCCCACTGTTTGGATGGTAGCTATAGTAGGCATAGTTCGGAATGTCTATGTTGGCTAAGATTTATATTCTACTTTCGAAATAAATTTTTCCTACACTATGCACTAATAATAATATCAAATGTTCTTTTAAATGCGTATCAAGCATCTTTGACTATCATAAGGAGAAATCTCCTCCGATTCTGCGTTTGCATTGTGTGTGTGTGCGGGAGGCCTTATGGTAGTCTCATTTTTAAAAGCATTGCGAATTGACTTTAAAAATATTCCTCTATTTTGATTTTAAAGATAAATAAACTGTTTTGAGTTTTCACACCAGTCACATGACTGACTCGGAGTTTATTGTTTTCCTTCCTAAACTCTGGGTGCCCACCAATTTCCACACGGGCAGTCAAGAGTTAAGGTTTATCAGGATATTCTGGATATTCTGGAGTTGCTGGAGGCAAGATGGATGACATGGCGTAATACTAGTATATAGTATTTCTTTTTCCGCTGCATTGTTTGATGTTGCTGTTGTTGTACACTCTGATGATATGATGTAATGAAATGTAATGTATAAAAGGTAATAACTGATATAGTTCTTTGTTTAAAGATTATTCATTTATTATTATATGTTGTTCCGCTGCGAATTGTCAGATTCTGATGTTGTTCTGCTATTTTCTTTCTGTTCTGTTCTATTTTCTATCTCTTCTCTATTTTCTGTTTTCTTTTCCCTATCTTTTTCTATTCTCTTTTCTCTCTATCTTCTATCTTTTTCTCTTCTCTTTTCTTAAAATTCTTTTTCTTAAACCATAACATTTCGGGTTTTCGGCCTTCGATTTCTCGGCAGTCGATAAAGTGAGTATCGATGTTGAATTTTCGAAAGTCGAAAATCTCCGGGGCGTTACAAAATTTATGACCATGCGATACATTTGGATGAACTTGGATTTTATCTCAGTGGTTCTGCAAAAATTTAGTAATGAATGACGTGTATATTATATCTTGCAATTAATATTATTGGTTAGAACGATTACAGTTGTAACGACGCGATTTTTCGACTTTCGAAAATCGACATTAACACGTCCACTGTATCAACTGCCGAGCAATCGAAGGCCGGAAAACCGAATTATTAGGGTTAAAGAAGAAGAGGAAGGAGAAGAAAGAAAGAAGAAGCAACAGAAACAATATCAGAATCTCACAATTTGCAGCGGAACTACATATAATATATCAATGAATAATCTTTAAAACAAAGAATCATATCTGTTATTACATTACATCACATGACATTACATTATCAGAGTTTACAACAACAAACAGCGGAAAAGAAATACTATATACTAGTTGATATGCCATGCCATCCAGCTTGCCTCCAAATCTCTACAGCAACTCCTGAATTCCAGAATGACCTGATATCCTAACTCTAGACTGCCGTGTAGAAAATGATGGGCACCCAGAGTTTAGGAAGGAAACAATAAACTCCAGGTCATCCATGGGACTGGTGTGAGAACTTAAAACAGTTTATCTTTAAAAACAAACAAAGAAATATTTTAAATAGATCCGCAATGCTTTTGGAAAATGTAACTACCATAAGGCCTCCTGCCATACACACAATGCAAACGCAGAATTGGAGGAGATTTCTCCTTATGATAGTCAAAGATGCTTACTACGCAGAATCATTTGATTATTATTATTATTTGTACAAAGTGCAGGAAAACATTTCGAAAGTACAATATTAATCTTAACCAGCATAGGTACCATTATAGTATGCCTACTATAGCTACCATTTTAAATGGCAGGTTCTACAACTAAAACCGTACAAAGCTTGTATCGTTTCTTTGGATTTCCAACAAATGGTCGGGCCAATGAACTTTCCATTGCCACATGGGTACGCCTCTGGAAAGATGCCCCAAGAACCTAACTGGATCTCTTCCAACACAAGGCCGGGTTACCTCTAGCTAGGTAACTACTGACAAGAGTATGCCATCCCCCGGTCGTAACCAACCTTTATCCCGGGATTCACCAACAACCACAAAGAAATAAATTTGCAGCAACCACATAGATTAAGTATCAAGGCTCCATACCATAATACCACCTCTATCCAGAAGCAAATGAACATACCCTATGGGGGCGCGATCCTCAAATAACCTTGCTGCATTCTTCATGTTTTGACCATTAACGGGTTGTGAGGTTCGACGAAGTATCGTCCATAAAGCTACGCTTTTCATAAAAGCCACGCTTTGATCAACAAATAATGAGCAGCCCTCAGCATGCCACTTTACCAAATTGGGAATGTATCACTAATAACCATCAACTACATAACCTCTAAGCTCGTACGTCTCAGAGAAGGGTGTTAAGCTAAGAGAATAAATTCTCTGCCGCCAACAGAAATGTATTTGATAGAAACCAGCTTTACATCTCAAACTGTAACGTCGGACACACATCCATACAAGTCCGTTCCAGGATCGAACAGAACCGAAGGCACTTCCAAAGAAGCCCTTGCAAATCCGGATATTCACTAATCACGTCCAGAATTCCCATCACAAAGGGTGATAAAATCTCTATATTGGGGATCAGCCGATGCAGAGTCATTCGACGGTAATCCTTCCGTTTTCTAAAATATCTATAACGACCCATAATTTTCGATTATTAAAATATTAATTAAATAATATTTTATAATTTTATATTGAAATAAAACTAAAAAAAATGATGTTACAAGGAGAAGAATAACTAGAATGTAATGTTAGTAATGTTAATATAAGCTAATTGCTAACTATTTTAATATAATTTCCAATTAATTGAAGTGACTTTAAGGTTATAATTAGTTATAACTAAAAATAAGGAAATACATTGAACGTTGAAATTATATGTAATCAATTAGAATTGGCTAATATTGAATATGAAATCAGTGGTGTTGTCTGAACGCTACTGATAAATATTGAAAGTAATTTCAAACTAATTGAAATACATTGTAGGTTGACTTGGTTATGATTGTAAGTAATGAAATAAATTAAATGATGTAGATGGTGAACTTGTATGTAGTTAATTGAAATAGGTTAATATTGAATATAAAACCTTTTTGGGTAAGCAAATTATAACCCTTGTTGTAAAGAATAAGATAAGGGGTATGAATTATTATTATAAACGATTGTGTTAACTATTTTCTCATTAATTTATCATTTTAATATTGAATGGGTAATTAATTGAATTAAGGCAATTGAATGTTGGGTTTAATGTTGGAATTGTATGTTAGTGATTAAAATAATTGTAACGTTATTTGATGATAAGTTGAAATAGGGAAATGAATTAAATGTTATATAAAAGGGGAAATTATATGAAATTAATGGAAAATTCAGTATAATCAGGATTGTGTAAGTAGCCATAGCATTTGTTGTTAATAATAATCTTGTAAATGCGATTAAGTAAGTAAAAGGTAACATTTGTCATTCATCACCTATTTATTTAATCCATTGAAATTTAATTGAAAATCAATTGCAGTTAATCTAATTACGTGCTACAGTTAATATGAACTAAAGTGATAAATATAGAAGACTGAGGTAATGAAATGGTAAACCAACGTTAAGTATATATATAATATGATAATTGATTGAATAATAAGATTAAAAAAAAAAATAAGTATATGCTGGAATTTAAATTAATTAATGAATTTATTGCCGTTAATTTGACTTGGAATCTTCTAATAAAAGGGAAAGAGAATTTATTTGAAATTAATGGCGTTAAGGAAAGAAATGTACGTTTGTTATAATCCGTTATAAGTGTAATTTTGAAATTTATTACAATTATGTCGATTTGGGATCTTTCAATTTTAAAAAAAAAGAAACATTAATATTAATTTTTGGATTTAACGAAGGAAACATACATTATTGTAAAAAAATAAAAAGAACATTTTAATGAAAATAAAACGAACATTTTCATTTTTAAGGTAAAAATAATTCTATATAAAGAAGAAAAAATTGAATTTAAAAACAATATTTTACAGTCATTAAGTATACATTTGAGGCTGTATATAAGTGATTTTAACACTAATCTTGAAGTTTAAATTTAATTGACTTTTTAGGTTGTGCAATTCCCCTATGAGAAAAACATTATTTTGAAAGAAAAAAAAACTTAAATTTGAGTTCTAGATCATCTTTTATTTTTTTGTAACGTTACACTGGTTATTGTATTCAAATTTATTTACTATATGTTAATTATGTGTAAACGAGTGTGAAAAAGGGTATATTCAGTGATAATATATTTAATTGAGTGGATCATGCAATTAACTAGATCCTAAGTGGTCCCTTCATTTCCTTATTATTCAATACACCTGCCACCATTTCCACATTTGGTTTTATTGCAATTCTTTGATGTAATTGAAACGTGAATTTATATCCTTTCTTATTCTTCCGTTTTGTTTATTTATTTCCCAAAGCATCTACTTAGATCATACAGTTTTGTTTTATTTGTCCCTTCCATACATATTTCATTGTCACTTCCCTTTCTTCTTTTGCTTTATATCATATATCATTCTTTCCCCTAGAAATTTCTTATTTTTCAAACATCAGACCTCTATTTGTTTCCCTCAAAGTCTCAATGTCAACATAGCTTTATACCTCTACTTAATTGCTGCTAATTCATTTTACTGAAGCTATGTTTAGAAAAAGAAAAGAATAAAAAAGTGTGAGCATCCATCTCTTCCTTAACCACATCCGTACCTTTCCTCCTCGCCTTGCCTTCTTTTGCAAGAAGCCTTCAAAAAAATTGAACAATGAGGATTAGCCTTAATGGTTTTGGCTTTCCACTTCTTGCCTTTGTTTTGGGTACATCAAATTTGAAAACGTGAGTTATTAAAGTTTCTTATTTTAAGAATTAAATATGTATGTATTTTGATAAAAGTATTTTGATAAAGTATTATATAAAGATATTTTGATCATTTTTCCTTTCTAAATACTTTAAAATGTTTAAATATTGTTTATTTATGTACAACATGGTTTAGTAGTAAATTATTAGTGTTCTAAATATTGTCAGAAGTTATTAATTAAATAAAACATTTTAAAGTTAATGATTATTGATTTACTAATGATGTTTAAAGGTATTTTGAGATTTAAAACTAATAAAATTTAAACATAATGGATTTAAGGTTTTCAATAGCTTCTTTTTAAATATAAGTAATGATGTAAGTAATTGTTTTCAAATAATTTGCATATATTTAAAAAGATGTTATTTAAAATTACTGAAATGGTATTAATAAATGAAGCAAGAAAATTTATAGGATTTTTTTGTAAAGTATTAAAACATTAAAGATGATTGATTTGCAAATGAAATTTTCAAATGAATTTTTTTTTGTAAATTTTTTTATAAGTTTCTTTGAATGTATAATTTGAAGATATATTATATAAATGGAAAAAATGATTTGCGAAGTTTTAAATATACTTGGAAAATAAATTAGAATCTCAATTTTGGAAGTATGGTTTTAAATAATTACTTGATTTCGAAGTACTAATAGTAAATTTGTAGGTTTAGTTACTATTTTAATTTTATGTTAAACCATGATAAATGTTTTTCCCATGATTTGAATATTCATTTTAAACCAAATGTGTAAAATTAATCATGAATCTATGAAAATTTATACCTTTATTTAGATATTTAGTGCAAGATTTGAGTATGCTATTAGTTTCATTTTAATAATCTGGAGTTTATACTTATTTTGGAATATTGAGTCTAATAAATTATCAGATTTAAGGAACTTTATTTTTAAAATCTTATCATAATGTTTTAATATAAATTTTTGATACAAATTTCTAACATTGTTTAAACTTTGGGAAGTCCTTGCATAATGCTACAAAGATGTTTTAAATTTATCTTATATTCCTACTAAGTGAATGAGGTTAAATGTTTTAATTGAATTTTTAGATATATTGAAGTATTTCTTTTCTCTTCAAGGGTGAACACCAAAAACTTAAATTTTTATTCTATAACTAAATTAAGGTATAAAATTAAGTAAGCGTGTAGAAGCTTAAGTAATATTTTGTGAAATGATTCATTAATGGCTTAAATCTTTAATGGAAAACAAATCATGTAAGTGATTGGCCTTTATATAAATAATAATTAATTAAATAAATAAGAATGGAATTTTACAAATAAAATATATAAGAAATTGGAAATTTGTAACTTGTAAATCAAAAGATATAAAAATTTAGAATATGTAATCATTGAATATTTTGTTAACTAACATGAATAAAATAAACTTGTATAACACTCAATTACATTCTTAAAACACATGTATTTACCAAAAATGTTTAATAAGTTGAAATGTTAATAGAATATGTAATAGAATATTATACAGGTAAAACTTAAGTAATGGAAGTGTTCAATGAAATTATTTCTAAATAAGAATTTTGATGAACAAGAAATGTTATGTATGTAAGTTAATATTGTGAAATAATTTATATATGTACATGTAAGAAAAAGAAAAGGACGTTATATGAGAAAAAAAAAATAGTAATGATGTAAAAAAAAAAAGAAACCAATTGAATAAACTTAAATATTGTGTTGAAATTTTTGGTTATTTTGGCTTTTGAGATGATAGGAAAGGATACTTCTAACTCTATAAGGATGTATAGATAATATATCAAGTATTTATCTAAGGCTATTGAGCATAGGGTACACTTAATAGTCTATTTATCATCTTGTACGACTAAAAATGTCTGAACCTGAACAAATCATCAGTTTGCTTGCTATGGACATATGATTGATTCCTTTGTTACATATGATGGTCATGTTGTTTGTTTGCATGTGACTATTATTATATTGTGTTGATTTGTTTGTTATTAATTGAAGCAACTTAAATATATCTCTTTTCACGTATTATTAACTTCTTTGGATTTTACAAGTGAAGTATAAGTTTATGGAAATAATAGCTACTACTTTTGGTTTCATAAATTAAGCGTTCTTTTCCCGACTAATAGGTATATTTTTGGATTACAGGTTTCTAGCAATATTATATTGTTTCCCATGGTTTGGGATGTTTCTGCCGAAATTTTTCGTAAATTTTAGACTTAGAAATTTTGTGAAAAGTGAAATATTTTCAAACTTTGGTAGACTTGAATATGAAGAATTACTTGTAATTAATTGTATATTCTATTTAAATTAATTAGTTATGAAAATTAATTGTTTATAAATTGAATACTTTGAATAAAATATAATGATTCCTTATTTTCTCCTTTTCCTACTTTCCTCCTTTTTCCTTTTCGAGGACGAAAAGTTTTGAGTAGGGGAGAATGTAACGACCCATAATTTTCGATTATTAAAATATCAATTAAATAATATTTTATAATTTTATATTGAAATAAAACTAAAAAAAATTGATGTTAGAAGGAGAAGAATAACTAGAATGTAATGTTAGTAATGCTAATATAAGGTAATTGCTAACTATTTTAATCTAATTTCCAATTAATTGAAGTGACTTTAAGGTTATAATTAGTTATAACTAAAAATAAGGAAATACATTGAACGTTGAAATTATATGTAATCAATTAGAATTGGCTAATATTGAATATGAAATCAGTGGTGTTGTCTGAACGCTACTGATAAATATTGAAAGTAATTTCAAACTAATGGAAATACATTGTAGGTTGACTTGGTTATGATTGTAAGTAATGAAATAAATTAAATGATGTAGATGGTGAACTTGTATGTAGTTAATTGAAATAGGTTAATATTGAATATAAAACCTTTTTGGGTAAGCAAATTATAACCCTTGTTATAAAGAATAAGATAAGGGGTATGAATTATTATTATAAACGATTGTATTAACTATTTTCTCATTAATTTATCGTTTTAATATTGAATGTGTAATTAATTGAATTAAGGCAATTGAATGTTGGGTTTAATGTTGGAATTGTATGTTAGTGATTAAAATAATTGTAACGTTATTTGATGATAAGTTGAAATAGGGAAATGAATTAAATGTTATATAAAAGGGGAAATTATATGAAATTAATGGAAAATTGAGTATAATCAGGATTGTGTAAGTAGTCATAGCATTTGTTGTTAATAATAATCTTGTAAATGCGATTAAGTAAGTAAAATGTAACATTTGTCATTCATCACCTATTTATTTAATCCATTGAAATTTAATTGAAAATCAATTGCAGTTAATCTAATTACGTGCTACAGTTAATATGAACTAAAGTGATAAATATAGAAGACTGAGGTAATGAAATGGTAAACCAACGTTAAGTATATATATAATATGATAATTGATTGAATAATAAGATTAAAAAAAAAACAAAATAAGTATATGTTGGAATTTAAATTAATTAATGAATTTATTGCCGTTAATTTGACTTGGAATCTTCTAATAAAAGGGAAAGAGAATTTATTTGAAATTAATGGCGTTTAATGAAAGAAATGTACGTTTGTTATAATCCGTTATAAGTGTAATTTTGAAATTTATTACAATTATGTCAATTTGGAATCTTTCAATTTTAAAAAAAAAGAAACATTAATATTAATTTTTGGATTTAATGAAAGAAACATACATTACTGTAAAAAAATAAAAAGAACATTTTAATGAAAATAAAACAAACATTTTCATTTTTAAGGTAAAAATAATTCTATATAAAGAAGAAAAAATTGAATTTTAAAACATTATTTTACAGTCATTAAGTATACATTTGAGGCTGTATATAAGTGATTTTAACACTAATCTTGAAGTTTAAATTTAATTGACTTTTTAGGTCGTGCAATTCCCCTATGAGAAAAACATTATTTTGAAAGAAAAAAAAACTTGAATTTGAGTTCTAGATCATCTTTTATTTTTTTGTAACGTTACACTGGTTATTGTATTCAAATTTATTTACTATATGTTAATTATGTGTAAACGAGTGTGAAAAGGGTATATTCAGTGATAATATATTTAATTGAGTGGATCATGCAAACTAGATCCTAAGTGGTCCCTTCATTTCCTTATTATTCAATACACCTGCCACCATTTCCACATTTGGTTTTATTGCAATTCTTTGATGTAATTGAAACGTGAATTTATATCCTTTCTTATTCTTGCGTTTTGTTTATTTATTTCCCAAAGCATCTACTTAGATCATACAGTTTTGTTTTATTTGTCCCTTCCATACATATTTCATTTGTCACTTCCCTTTCTTCTTTTGTTTTATATCATATATCATTCTTTCCCCTAGAAATTTCTTATTTTTCAAACATCGGACCTCAATTTGTTTCCCTCAAAGTCTCAATGTCAACATAGCTTTATACCTCTACTTAATTGCTGCCAATTCATTTTACTGAAGCTATGTTTAGAAAAAGAAAAGAATAAAAAAGTGTGAGCATCCATTTCTTCCTTAACCACATCCGTACCTTTCCTCCTCGCCTTGCCTTCTTTTGCAAGAAGCCTTCAAAAAAATTGAACAATGAGAATTAGCCTTAATGGTTTTGGCTTTCCACTTCTTGCCTTTGTTTTGGGTACATCAAATTTGAAAACGTGAGTTATTAAAGTTTCTTATTTTAAGAATTAAATATGTATGTATTTTTATTTTATTTTATATCCTTATAACCTGAATATCTTCCTCATACAAGCTTTGATACATGCGTAGTTTCTTCCCTTGGACTCATATTGGAATTCATAATAACCTAAAATAGGTTTGGCTGAGTTTGGAGACTATTGGAAAAGGCATCTTTGTTTGGATTTTTGCGTTCTAAATATCAAAGGTGAGTGTTTTGACCCACTCACGAATACTAGATTATCTTATGCTAGTTAAATTAAATTTATAATGTGATTAGTAATTTATTAATTGCTTTTGGTATTATTAGATTGTCATTTAAGTTAAATTTGAATTTATATTGAATTGAATTTGCCATTTATTTAATAATGAATATAAATTGCAAGTTATACACCTGATAATGATAATCAATTGATTGTTGTGATTTATTGGCTGATTTGGATGTTGGATTGTGATGGATGTTATTGGTTGTCATTTTGGATGATTGGATGTTTATTTATGTATATATCTTTGTTACCACTATGGATTGAAATGATAACTCGAGCGGTTTCCATTGATTTGGAAATTTTGACTTGGATACTGGTTGAAATGACATATAACCGTGTAATTTCTTTAATTTGGATTATTTATTAGAATTTAATTATTTGAAAGATTTAAGTTATAAATTTAAAATTCATATCTATTTTAATTAAAATGATTAAGATTGGTATTTTTGAATCGTTTGAAATCTTTTAAATAATTAAATCCACATTGTACACTTGATAGGAGATGAAATTCCTGTTATACATCTCTGAATTCATTATAGTAATATTTCTATTCTACTTATTTTGATTTGACTTACATAAGATCTTTTAGTCCTGACTCGAGTGTTTTGTCTTTTTATTACGCTCGGGTCAGTCTGAGCTTTTTTTAGTGTATTGAAGACCATTATATTTTGGAGGATGAAGACGGAGACGAGTCTACTATTTATTATTAATTATTCCACTACAACATTTGTTCCGCTGCATTATTTATTTATTTCTACTGTATGTATAACTCTAATTTGTATTGTAAAGGTGTAATCAAATGTTATTTGTAAAACAGCTTCATGAACTGTTTATTTGATTTTTATATTTTGTCATTCCGCTGTGAGATTCTGTGTTTTATCTTTCCTTCTTTTCTATTATTTTCTTATTTACCCCATTAACAGTCTTACCTTTTGAATGATTTTAGTTGACATGTGTAGTTTATTGTCGATTTAAATCGTCCAAAAGGGTGGGATGTTACAATATCCAGTCTTCAACACCGGTCTTCAAATGCTATCCATTACGACGTATCACTATTCGGAATGAGATTTATGACCCAAAGGTCCTCTCCCAGCTAAACTGAATAACGAGCGCTTATTTTAAAATAAGTGTAGCATTCAAATTCAAGCAAATCACAACAAATACCCATTTAAAGGTAAATATTTGATAGTCGATTATTTAACTATCAATAGATATACACAACATCACCATTCCAAATAATTTCCCAAATTATTTATTTTCCAAAAATATCTTTACAAGATATATAATTTTCCACACTTCAACCATTTGAAAACAAATTTCAAATCACTTTTCACCTTTCCAACTTTTGAAAACAAAATTTCAAATCATTTTCCTTACGCGGAAACACTTCCAAATATTTATTCATTTTCATTTCAAAATGGTTCATGTAAACTAATTAAATAAATCCTTACTTATTTACTTCAAATTTACGTTCCAAATCCGTAAATTTATTTCCACACTTCAAAAATAAATTAATGTTTATTTTTAAACAAATTTCCCTTTCCTTTATAAATTCCATGGTGAATTTAAATTTCCAAATATCCACTGATATAAGATTTTCAAATTGATTTCAAATATTCACTTTCAACAACAATTAAATTTTCAATTGATTTCAAAAACAACCAAATCAAATTCCATATTGATTTTCCAAGAAATTAAACACCAAGTGAATTTCATTCAAATCTTAAATTGAAAACAATTTCTACTAAACCCTGAATCAATTTTCAAATTGATTCCCAATTCATTTCGAAACACCAAATAAATTTCCAAATGGATTTTCCAAAAGATTGAAATTCAATCCCCAAAAATCAATTTCCAAATGGATTTCAAATTTTATTTCCTTTTAAAAACAAATTCCTTTTAAAGAAGGCAAATTCTTTTGTTTTTCAAACTCTTTAAAATCCGTATTTTAAATAAATTCTTCAACCTTTGAATAATATTACCCGAAATCTATTTATTAAAGCTTTTCCCATATTTTGAAATTTTGTTCAATAAGATTAAAAATAAAACTCTATTATTTTAGAAATCCTTCTTTTAAATTTATCCAATTCTCAAAAATAAATTTTAATATAAACTTTCAACCTAAATTTTCAAAAATCAAATTTTATTTATTTCCGATATCCAACGAACCAAAATTATATTCGGCTAAATTTTAGCCTTCAACGATTGCAATCACAAAGATAATCACACAGAGATTATAAATAATCAACACACAACATTGAAACAAATTCAATTATATGAGGAATCCATTTGGACCCCTCCAACCTATTTCCCTGCATCCACAGATGTTAGCACAATACTAATCCGTTTCAAGACGGGATATCGCGGTACATGGGTTTATATAAAATATCATCCGCTATTATGCGGTGCAATAGGGTCTCATCCGTTATATAACGCGGAAAATCAACTCCAAGTACATATATAATACCAATTCCACTTCAAGGTGGAATATCACGGTATATGTGTTTAGTATAATAACCTCCGCTTAATATGCGGCGTATAGGGTTTTGTTTCAATACAACAGATAGCAATTTATCATTCAATCACACAATCAAGCAATTTTAAATTTTAACTATTTAAAATTTAAATCGAAACAAATTTGATTGAGTGAGAAGTTCTCACCTTGCTTCCAAATACAGTTGGAGTGTTTCGTTCCGAATAAAATTAAACACGCGTTTAATTTATCCAAAATTCACACTAGCTCCAATCAACTCCAATCCAGCTCCATCGCGAGTATTCGCGAATACGAACCCAACGTAATTCGTTTCGTGCGAAACGGACCTCGTATGACAAAGATATGAAATTTTAAAGTTTGAACGAATTAAATATGTAAATATCTACAATTTTCTTTTTACGTTTCAAACCCCGGTTAATCGTGGCCGCTATTTTCATCTTCTCCCCTACGTGAAAATCACGCTCAAAACGAAACCCATGGCCGCCGTTTTCAACAAATTAACGAGCAACCATCACGCGCCTAGAAGTTGATCGAGGACCTCCACTTGAACGCCCAGCACCAACTCCATCTCCGCCTTGAGTATGGTCAAACTCGGCTGCCAATGTCTCTCGTAAATTGTGCACAAAGCTCGGCTGTTCAAATCCCTTTTTTCCGTTGATCCGTCGCGTCATTTCCGATCATCACCGTTGATCGGAGAGATCTCGTCGCCCTCTACGTTTTTGCTTTAGAAAGTTTTACGAATAGATGTGTGGATTGGAAGAAATTGAAGAAGAAAATTGGAAATTTTCGGCCATGAATATTGAAAGTGG
Organism: Allium cepa; assembly: GCA_030765085.1. NCBI lineage: Eukaryota > Viridiplantae > Streptophyta > Magnoliopsida > Asparagales > Amaryllidaceae > Allium > Allium cepa. The sequence continues at coordinate 928,310,285 of CM060939.1, forward strand.
CGGCTGAATCTCCTAGGGTTAGGGTTTGTGTAAAATGTGAATTATGGTGGCCTTTTATAGAAAATTGCAAAACACTATTCATCCCGAAAATTTTCCGAACTCCAAACGAAGCATGCCGCCTGGCATTTATAATGTTTTACCCTCATTCCGAACGTAATGGAATATATATCGAAGGCCAGTCCGAAAGTATTTGGAATATACGTTTTCAAATCGACTATTTAAATTTAAAAATTCACTTAAACAGATTTCAGTGCGTTTTAGCTTGCCCCGGACAAACCGTAAATCCGATTGACACGAAATTTGAAACCATACAATAATATAACATTACGGATCCGATGATTCTAGTTTCGTCGAAATCCGAGACTGTTTGAAAAATGGCTATTTTACTCATGAATTAAATATTAAAATATTCAATTTATGCAAATTAACTTTTAATTCAATTTTAAAAGTTCTATAACGTCATTCTAACTCCAATGTGATTTAATACAACTTTACAAATCAATTTTAATCACATTAAACCCAATTTCCAATTATTTCTGTAATTTCAAATATTAAATTATCGATTTAATTATCCAATTAATCTAGATATTCGAAATAAAATTTATTCGACTTACAAATTTTACTTGTTAATATTTAAAATCAATTAAATATTCGAATTTCAAATGACAGAAATTATGGGTCGTTACAACAGTACTCTCCAATAAATTGTGAGGACACAATTTCTTTGAGGTGGAGAGTCTATAATATCCCGTTCCAAAGTTAAACTAAATTAAATATTTTGTTTTTGATATGTTATTGAATTTACTCAATAAATTGAATTTTCGGATTTATTTAATTATAAATAGAAAATACCGATTTAAAAGTCAAATTTGGAATTTTAATTGTGTTTTAAAAATCCAAAATTTGTTTAAGAATTTATTTTGGCAATAATATTTATGGAATTTTGGAATTTATTTTGAAAATAAAACAATTATTTTATAATTGTTGAAAATTGAAAAATAACATTTTAATAAAAGAAAAATTGTTAAAAATATTTTCTTTATTTAATAGTTAGAATAGAAACACAACATTTTGGTCTGATCCTGAAGTTCACAAAATTCCCTTTGTATATAACTTTCTAATTCTTAAACCGTTATTTCGTATAATCACTTAAATAAACTAGGTGAAAAATCATCTTATAATTACTTTGGACCTATTCAAACTCAGATGTCGGTTTCAATTATTCCTATAGTAGAATTGTTCAAATGTTACAAAGACTAGACTTCAGAGAGCGAGTCAAATATATGGCTACATTAGAATAGATAGTGCAAGATCTTTCTAGATAAATCAACAAATCTAAAGTCTTTAACAATAGTGGTAATATATTTGGTGTCATGCTTTTTTAGTGTCGGCGTGAACTACCAAAAACGTCCTGTAACAAACCGCATATTTATCGATTTTATATTTAAATATTTTATTTGAATATTTTATTATTAATCGGATTTTGGTCCGAAAAGCTACTTTTTGCAAACGGACAAATTAGGACTCGAGACCACTTCCATTGAGTTCGAAATGCTGTTTACAACATTTTTAAGTATAAACATTGATATGATTGGAGATAGTGGAATTTCACTACTTTTTCACTTGAGACGTTGGGTTGGGCTTTTAGCCTAGTAGACCCAACCTTCACCCCTCTTCTTCATAACTTCATTTTTATTTGCCTAAGCCTTCAAGCTTCTTCAAAAATGGTGGAGGGAATAGGAAATTGAAATTCCAAAACTCAAATTCAATTGCAATCCATCTTTCTACTCCAAATTCAAGAAGAAGACATTGGATTCTAGCTTCTTGTGCTTAGATAGAAGAGGGATTGATTCTTGCTTGCTTAAAACTTCATTTTCATTGATATTTGGTGCAAAGGTGAGATTTTTATCTCACAATTCTAGCCTATAACTATATTGGAATGTTGGGAATGATTCACTATCACTTTTGCATGTATATTTGCATTTGGTTTGGATTGGATTGGCCAAAAAACTCCAATTTTTAGCGTTTTGGTGAATTTTCTACATTTAGGTCGCACTGCCTCAGAGTTAGGTCGCAAGGTCGTAAGTTGTAGGTCGCTGACCTTTAGGTCGTGCCCCTTTAGGTCGCTCGGCCTTGCCTACCTCGTTAGGTCGCATGACTTTAGGTCGTTCCCTTTTAGGTCGTATGACCTTAAGTCGCTCGCATGGGTTAGGTCGTTGGACCTTAGGTCGTCTACCCATTAGGTCGCTCGCATGGGTTAGGTCGTTGGACCTTAGGTCGTTTACCCACTAAGTCCCTCGGCAGATAACTCGTCCCCACTTAACTCGCTCGACCTAGTTAGGTCGTTAGGTCGCGCCTCTTTTAGGTCGCGTCTCTTTTAGGTCGCGTCTATTTTAGGTCGCGTGTTTCACTAGGCCGTTAGGCCTTTACCTCGTTAAGTCGTAGGTCGCTCGACCTTATTACCTTGTTAGGTCGCAAGTCCCTTAAGTCGCTCGTCTCTGTTAGGTCGTTGGGTCGTGTGACCTTAGGCCGTTAGGTCGTGTGACCTTAGGTCGCGAGCCGTTAAGACCTTAGGTCGCTCACCTCTTCTAATCCACGAGTCCCTTAGGTCGCTCACCTCTTCTAACCCACGAGTCCCTTAAGTCGCTCGCCTCCCTTAGGTCGCTCGATCCTATCCTCCCTTTGGTCTTCACTAGGTCGTACCGTTTTGGACGGGGAGCTGCCCCGCACCCCGCCGGGGGCGCTGCCTCCTGGACCCCCGCGACCTGACCGGGCAGGTCGAACCCCGTAGCAGGGGCGTTGCCCCCGCACCCCCACCTTGGGGTGTTGCCACCCCCCAGGACCCCTCCTTCGTAGGGGATCTTATCTGAAAAACATTCAACAGAACTTGTTGAGCTGATTTCCTTGGATTTTTTATCACATCTTCGAATGTGATCTTTGTGATTGATTGTTTCTACAATCGCTTCTGTGATTTGTCACTTTAAAATATAAAGGTTTCAATACTAGTAGTAAATATCAAAACTCTTTCAACAAAATGATTTCAACTCTATTTTTAATAACATATCTCTTTTCTTAACCCGTTTTCCAATCTATTAGTATATACAAACCTTTACCTCACTCGGATGAGAAATCTAATTAAACGGCTTAGTAAAACAAGTGGTATGAAACGCTTGCGTTTGCTTCGTCGGTTAATTCTTGGACCTGTTCGATTGAACCTCTTGTGACAATTTTATTAGTGAAGATTTACAGTATGTTCGTAAATATTTAAGTTAAGCTAGTGGTTATGGGACATGAAACTAAACTTTTATATTTACTAACTTAGTGTAATTGACACTTCTCGTTGATCATGATGATCATTTTATGATTTAGACTAGCAATTATGCGATGTCTCTTTGTTGACTAGACCTTATTGGTGTGATTCCGACTCACACATATCTCTTTGTCCGCAAGGCTAGTCTAGACACCATTTGTGTGATTCCACTCACACATACCTTTTTGTTGTGAGGTTAGGCTAGACACTATTTGTGTGATTCCACTCACACATACCTTTATGCTTTTTGGTTAGCCTAGACCTCATCTGGGTGATTCCGACTCACCCATATGGGGTAGCTCCCCATGGTCTTCGGACCGTCATGTGATAGGCCTCTTTCCCTTTTTCTGTGATTTCTGGAATTCTTGTGTTGATTTATGGAATTTATGTCATTGACTTGTTATGAGTACAAGTTTAGGGTATGATGCCCTCTTTGGATCTTTGAGAAGATTCTTGTGATATTGATTGATCTTCTGTTGATCATCATTTGCATACTTATAGTAGTATGTCAGTATGGATATTTTATGTTTATGCCATATCTTTTATTTTTATATCATGTCATCTGATATTTATAGCTAGACTGATCCGTTTATTATTTTCTTAAATAATACTCGGGTCAGACCGAGATGTTACAGGTGCTTCTGATTGACTTCCTCCCGAGATTTGCTACCCTGACTTTTGGCTAACTATTTAGATTAGCAGTTTTTGTTGTATACACTTGAGATATAGACTCATAGTTGTATTCTTTTGTATAGCACGTGATGTTATTCTTTTGTATTATTGTGGATCTTTTTGACCACTACTCTGATGTACACTTTCATGTGTTAGTTATATATTCATATCTTCTTCCGCCTTTGTGATATGGATGACTGTGACTGATTTGTGTTATGCTTATTTCTATGTTTGTTTCCGAAGATTATTTATAGTCACCGTGTGATAAGAAATTACATGGATGGTCGCTCCTCAACAGCCTTATTCTCCGTGCTAGTTGACAGCACTACACCGTAGTGTTCTTGGCTAGCGTGGGTATAGAGGTGGGGCGTCACACGTCCATCTACAGATATTATCAAATCTTAATATCGCTTAAAATTAGGATCTAAGAAATAAAGTTGCTTTACAAATTCAAAATGTCCCTCTTCAAATATTACAAAATCTTAATATCACCTAAAAATAGAATCTAACGAGCAATAATTCAAGCTAACAAAAAATTAGATGTTACAACTTGTAACAAAATTTCAAACAAACTACACATGATTTTAATGCAAAAATATAGTTAAATATTCATGCAAAATATTTTTCTTGAATATGTTAAATACATAATTTGTAGAAAACAATTCACACGCGAAGAGCGTGCCAACATCAGGCGCAAAGCACTACCGTAGCATTCATTTAAAATAATTGAATTAGAAGGTCTTGGACGGATTTTGGAGCGGGTGCAAAATATTTGTTTAGTAAGCCGTGCAGTAAAGAGCTAATTCATTGGATCAAATTCCTTGGACTCATCCACTCCCCTTTGCTCATCACGTTTACCCATTTTTTCCTATTCTTACCCAATTCCAAACCCAGCCCTATTCTTCAGCTCTTAACTTTGTTTGCCCATAATCAATTTTCTCGTGCCCTAACACTAACGCTAACGGAAACAAAGTCGAAAACAAAAAAAAGTCACGTTATTGTTTGACGATGTTAGCAAGGACATCGCGGCCATGGTTGGCTTATGAACAAGGAGGCGACAAGTAGGCGGAGGCGTGGTCGATGTGCTGGTGGCGCAATGAAAGTAGATAGACGTATGTTGCTGGCGCCTATTGATGCATGCGAGGCTACGACGTTCGGTGGTTGAGGCTTGGGCTGAAGCAATTTTGTGTGGGTATAATCCTTTATTTTCAAATCTAAAAGTCAGTATAACTTCTAAATTTTAATTACAGTGAGAGTCCTTATTTATTTTCAATCGATATTTGCTGTTAAACATATGTTATGCTGTGAATTGGAAGGTATAAGCTTCCAAATAGTAACTGATTAGCGTAGATAATTTTTTATTAAAAAAACACACAAACGCACATGCACATATGTATGTTTGTATGTATGTGTGTGTGCGCATGCATTACTGTTATGCTCATTTTAGGTTTAAGGTTGATGATCATGCTGTTCAGGTCAATAAAGGTGTTGTTAATGACCTATTTGAGAATGTAACCCTCATACAAAATAGATTGGGATTTAAATAACACACACACACACACACATATATGTACATATATATGTATATATATATGTATAATACTTTAAAAGGAGTATTACTATGAATAGAAAAGTAAAATAAAATTATATATGGTTAGATGTATGCATTTGGGCGTCAAATGGTTACATTATGAAGAATGTTATTATTTTAATTATTTTAAAAATTATTATAGTGTTTATTTGACAATATGTGGTCTACGAAATGATATTTTCGATTTTGGTTGGAAAAATACACAATATTTATATTGTGATAATTGATTTGAAAAAGATGAAAATACGATATGAATATTTAAAGTTAGTATGGTGTTTTAAAAGAATTTTATATTGAAATATCTTTGAATTTATTTGTGAAAGAAGTTAAAATTTATTTATTAAAAAATGAAGAGATTTTGCATAAGGATTTATAGCATGCTTTTAATGCATATAACTTGATTTTTTTGGGTAAGAATCTACGATTATGTTTCAAAAGAAGATGGCAACTTAAAATTGTGTTTTGAATTTGAATTATATGGAAAATTTGGGAAAATTCAAGTTTATCGATTTGGAAAAATCCCAAAAGTAGGTTAAAAGTATGGAATGAAATCTGTATTGTAAAGATTAAATTTTAAATATTTGATTGTATTTGTAATGACCCACAAATCTGTACCCCTTGAGTCAACACTATTCTACATCAATCATCTTAAGATGAACAGAAATACGAACCATTTGGGTTAAAGAAGAAGAGGTAGAAGAAGAAAATAGAAAACAACATCAGAATCTAACCATCACAGCAGAATAAAATATAATAGATAATAACTAATCTTTACACAAAAGCAAATATATCAGTTTATACATTATATCGCCAGAATACGTCATCAGAGTTCAACAACATCAATAACATACAATTGGACAGTCATATAAACTTGTCCTCAAGACTGAATACACAGCGGAATAATAATCAAGTACGGAAGTACGTATTGCTATCCAGCTCGTCTCCTGAGCTCCACAGCATCATATTATGTATTCTATAATACTCGGTCTGACCTAAGCATTATAGTTAAATAACACCCGAGTCAGTATGGAAAACCAGCATGAGAAAACCACACTCAAATTGATTATTAAAGTTTCAAAATCCTTTTGAAAACAAAAGCATCTCGTAAGACCACGCCACAAATAAATATGTCGGGTTTTTACCTTGTGATAGCCAAAACACTTTTTATCAAAATTCTTTGATATTATAATAATGCCTATAGAAAGTAAAATAGAATCTAGCTGAAATGCTTGCATCTCACGTTTCAGCAATACTTGGGCACGATCAAAACCGTACAGGCGCATAGGGAAAATGGATTTCCGATTAATGACTAGGCACTAGGGTACCACCTGTCACGGTACCTGGTCTAGATCAGCATACCGAGGATCACTCCAGACCCCTACAACACAAGACCGGGACTATCCCTTACTGGATAATCCCGAGTAAGATCACCCCACGGTTGGGATCAGCAACCGCACGACTAAGCCGAATAAAAAGGGACATCTAGACAGGGATGACCTCACCCTAATGGGAGCTACCCACCTAGCCTTGCTGCATAACCATTGATTTTCAGTCATTCCTGGTTGATGAGGTTTGAGCCTAAGCGTTACCTTTTTAGAACATATCACTTAGAATGCCCATCGCCCACCTAACGATGTTCCGAAAGCATTCATCCATACAAGTCCGTCTCGGGTTCGAACGGAACCGAAGGCACTACTCCTACTACATCCATTTTGGAATCATCCTCAGGATTAGTAGCGACTAGCCCTTGCACTTCACTGCTCCATCTTCGACTTCGAACTCGTTTTTCCATGAAAATGTACAAACCGGATCGAAGTGGTTTTCGAGAAATAAATCCCCATCTTGGTCTCTTCGAAACGATCAGCGCATTGACCAATATTGATTGTCGGTTATTTAACTATCAATTAACATTCACAACATCCATCAAACATAAATAATTTCTCCAGAATTATTTATTAACCTCAAAATATCTTCACAAGATATATTTCCATTTTCAACTGCTTTGAAAACAGTTTCAAACTACACTTCCATATGGAATGAATTCCCTATATTTATTTCCATTGAAAACATCAAGCACAAAAACTTTAGCTTTTTAAAATAATTTAAAAACACTTTATTATAAAGTATACTTTAAAACATTTAAATTGAGAACTACTTCAATACTTTAATTAAAATATATACTATAGGAATATTTGAAATGAGGTTACTTTATAAAATATTAAACCAGATTTTCTCCTTTTAAAACAAAATACCAAGTCACCTTTAAATAATTACTACGATAATAGTTTTAAAAAAACTTACTTTAGTATTTAAACATTTAGAAATAATAAATTTTCTAAAACATGCTTTTTGAAACAACATTAAAGCCTTAACTTATATTTAAAATTTTACTTTGAAAACGTACTTGGCTATCCAGGGAGACATACTTCTCTCCACATCCTTTAAAAATAAATCACTATTTATTTTTAAACAAAATTTCCCACTTCTTTAATAAATTCCCTTCGTGAATTTATTCTTCCAAATACCCACTGATATATTACTTCACTTTTATAAACCCAGTTTATAAATTCCTTAGTCTCAACTCCCTTTTAAAATTCCGATTCCAAACACTTAGATAAATTTCCAAATTGATTCTCAATTTACTCCATTTGAAATAATTTATTTACTTACTCAATTCATTTCAAAATCCAATAATTTCAGACTTTATTTCCTCAATTATGATTTAAAATCTTTCAACTGAAAACACCAATTTCAGATTTTTCCCAAATTCCTTCTTTGTTTTTTTTCAATAATTTAAATCTTAAATTTAAAATAAATGCTTTATTTTTTAAAATAATAACACTTAAGTTTAAAAATTCATTATCTTCCTGTTTATTCGAAGTTCCCATTTCATACACGGAATTTATTTATTAGAATTTTAAAGCCGATATTATTCTTATCCAATTCATTCTTAAATTTATTCAAATTCTCTATAATTATTTCACTTATAAATTCTCTTCTTTTATTTTCTTTTCAAAAATCCAATTCTATATGTTTTGATAACTCGGTGTACCGAAATATATTCAAGCAAACCATAGCATTCAATATTCCAATTATCAACAATATTCATCACAGGATATCAAATATTCATAACACAGAATATTAAACAAATCAAATAATTTTGAGGAATCCAGTTGGATCCCTCCGACCTGTTTCCCTGCATCCACAGATGTTAGCATAATACCAATTCCACTTCGAGGTGGAATATCGCAGTATATAGGTTTATAAAGTATCATCCGCTATTATGCGGCGCATAGGGTCTCATCCGCTATATGATGTGGGAATATCAATCACTCTAATTTATATACTAATATATATAAATAACATTCAACAGATAATTATTTAATTCACCCAAACACATCCAATAATTTAAATTTAACATTTAAATTAAACAAGGAATCCATATGAGTGAGAAAATCTCACCTTTGCTTTTAAGTTGCAATTCTTTCCAATCTAGACCCGATTTCCCGAGTTTTGACCTTATATAAACAATTATATGATTTATTAATATTTGAACTAATTGACTGATTAATTTCCATTTAATATTTTAATTAACTCGCAATTTATTTTAACTATTTATTTCCCTTTTTAAGCATCTTTAGTAGCTAAGATTAATTAAATAAATTTATGGAACAAATTCATCACTTAAATACCTTGTTTTTAAAAAAACAAATAGCAAATTAAAATGGATATAGGCATATATAGGAACTACATATATATATATATATATATATATATTTATAAAAGTAATCCATATAGATTTAAAAATCAAATTCTTTTGTATAAATTTTACAGCATTTAAAATTTTATTTCCAAAATCTCATGTATACATATACATTTTCTGCTTAACTAATTAAAACAGGCAAGTGTATATATATTACATATTTACACTATACTTTTCTTTATCGTTTCCTATATATATATATATATATATATATATATAATCTTCGTATATATAAAACTTGCCTTTACTGTAAATTTATTTTTCCTTCATATATACACAAAATTAACAAATATCGAAAAATAGCATGTACCTCTCCATGTCGCTCGACCAACCCCTCATCGCACCGTAACCCAAACCCATGCGCGTGCGCCTCCAAGCTGCTATCACCACCTTCCAATCGAGCAAGCCGAGCTCGGCGAACCAACAACCTAGGATACTGCTCCATCGTCTCCATCGTGAGTCGTCGGCCAAAACCAAATCAACTCGAGACCAAAACCCTAACCTCCCCCCCCCCCCTCGTGAAATGAAATTCGATTGCTCACGACTTCCATTCGCCTTGACTCGACTACGCCTGGTCTTCGACACCGCCACCGCCCCTGCGAGTATACCATCTTCGACAGGTCGCGACCCTCATTTGCACGTGCTAGATCGAACCCACCTTGATTTCGTTCGATTTTGATTCGAACGAGGCTTGATTTTTGTTTTCGAATTGATTTCATTTGAAACAGAATTGAAAAGGGGAAAATGCAATTATATTTCATTCCAGGCTTGAATGAAGAAGGAGGCAAGGTCGGGGGTATTTGAGTAACTGCTGAACTGATTGAGTGGAAGAAAGGGTGTTGTCGGCTTAGACATGATAGTTGCGTGTTTGAATAAGAGAAGAGGAACAGTAGGCTAGGGCTGCATAGGCTTGCTACAGAGGAGGCAAAAAGGTGTGATATTGAAGGAAAGCAGGCTGATGAAAGAATCCTTGCTGTTGACTTAGGTTATATAAATAAATGTATATTTAATTAAACTCAAATTGTCCTGATATCGTAATTTAAAGTCGCGAACCCCTATCGAGGCATGCCGACAGGCGTTTGTAATGTTATACCCTATTTCGAATGCAATGGAAAAGGTTTCGAGTCCTAATTCGATCGTATGGAGATGATAGCTTTTTAGACTCAGTTATTATATTAAATTTTGATATAAATTTCAGCGCGTTTATCTCTCGTACGATCACTCTACAACTCCAAACACTACGAAGATTGGAATCTGATAATAATACTATACTACTGATCCGATGGAACTGGTTTCGTCGAATTCTGAAACTGTGCCTCGGGAGGCTATTTCTAAATATCGATTTAAGCAATATAATTTCAAAACTGAACAAATCACTTTTAAATTCAATTTTAAAACTTCTATTATCCTTAGCACTATCAATATAAACTTTACAAGCCTTCAAATTATTTCAACAGGCTTAAAACTGAAGATTCAACAATTTTCTCAATTTCCAATTATTTAATTCAAAAATATAATTATCAAATAAATAGTGATATTTGGAATTCAAGTTAAAAATAAACTTTCAAATATTTAAAATAAATTAAATATTCCAATTTCAAATGCTTAAAAATTTCGGGTCGTCACATTCCTCCTCCCTTAAAAGAACTTCGTCCCCGAAATTACTTGTTAAGAAGAATGATCCAATACCCATTTACTTTTTCCCAAAACAAACAATTCAACATCTTACCAACTATCTTTTTATAAACGACCCATTATCATTCTTACTAACTTCCCAAACTCTCCCATAGTTTTCAAACAATACTACTTGCTCAACAATTCGAACTATAATTTAAATTCAAATTTTAAATTATCAAAATTTTCTCAAATTTTTTTTTCTAACTCCTTAAATTTTCGAAAAATTTCGCCAGCATCTCCTTTGCGCGGCTAGCTCGGTACAACTACAAAATGCCTCTACGGGCTCCCAGATTCCAAAAGAAAACAAAAGCAAAGTGGCTAGATCAAAAACCCAATCAAATTCATACAGAAATTTAAACACATACCTTTTTGTCAAGCAATTCAAATTTATCTTCTGAAATCAAAACCAAATTTCCTTTCCTTTTATACTACTTTCATATCCTACTTAGCAATAATATCCAATCATAGCTTTTAAAATTATTTTATACATTTCCTTACAGAATTTTCTTATGTGCTTCTATTCAAATTAGTTTTTCCATTTCCATATGAATTCAGTTTATCTTCAATTCTAAATATTGAATTTTATCTTCCATTTATACCTCATTCATATCATTATTTTAAATTAGTTTCAATTTCCATCTCCAAAATTCCTTATTTCAATTCCAATTTGAAATCTTTTTGTCGCTAACAAAAATTTTCCAAAAATTTTCAATAATTTTCTAACTCCCAAATTTTTTTAAATTTTTTTTGGTTGAGTCTCGTTTGTACGGAGGAGCTTTTGCAATTTGACAAGAGATATAAATATATATACATCGACCCACCCGGTCGGAAAAAATAGTTCATATTTTCTATCTTTTATTGCGTAGGCGTACCTTTATTTAGCATTTTTAAGCAAGAGGCTTATTTAATTAGCATTCTGCGTGATCAAATCCAGCCATACGGCTTCCCGTACCTGTACTTACTTAACTAAAACATGTAAGTGCTAAATATATGCAATTTACGAGTATTTCACTTATTTTAATATAGCTAACACATAAAATTTCACATATAATGCATGTTATATAATTTCCATAAGCACATAAAAGGTTCCGACACTTATTACAATTGCTTACAATCAATTCTCAAACCATTCCATTCAGTTTAAGTGATTTACAACTTACTTGTTTATATTTAGTTCATTCTAAGCAAAACAAACTCATTCTATTAAACTTGAAAACATTCCATATCTCTTATTGTCTTTAAGTTATTTCAACTCCTTAACAATTTAATTCCATATTCGCCTTCATTTCATTTGAGACCATTTTATTAAGCTTGAACCATTCCATGCTTATATATTAATAACCATTTCCCACTTTAAATTTACCCAAGCTTTTATTTAATGGACTTTTACCCTTACTCGAAGCCAAGCTTCCGCTAATTTTAAACTTAAATTAATTTACTTCAAATTATTCAAATTTCATAATTAAGCTCATTTTCATTTTGCAAATAAATTTTCCTTTTCTATTTAACTTGATTCTATTTCAATCAAACCTCATTTCAAACTACAAATTTATTTGATTAGTTCATCTGTTTCGTATAAATTTTAAATCCAATTTCATTTTATTTGGCAACATTTTCAATTATATTTACCTCATTAACAGTTCAAGTCGAATTTGATTTATAACTTGAGTTTTATTTCCAAACTTCAATATTAACTCACAAATTCAGCTTCTATTTAACTACATTAGGTTCCATTTACATATTTCATTAACTAATTTATTATGTAATTAGTTCTCCCCAATTTATAATTCAATACTTGATTTTTTATTTATTTTTATTTTTTTAATCTCAAAAATCACTTCATTTAATTTTCTTAAGTTCAATTTATTTTATAATTCAAGTTTGAATTTTTGTTTTATTTTCTAAATCATCAAACAATAATTATTTTAGGTTTTCTATCCCACTTTTTAATTTTATAAGTCACAACTTATTATTTTACACATTTCCATTCATTCTAGGCTTGAATATATTCATCTTTTACCTTTAACTCAAGATTTACATTTATTTATAACCCAAGCATATTTTTATTCCATGGATTTTTAATTCTTTTATAAGCTATTCTAATACATTTATTCCAATCCAGTATTTATCCAACTTACCTCCATTTATTTAAGTAAGGATCTAATTCCATTCAATATCACTTATAACTCAACTGAATTATATTCCAATTCAATTCTATTTTAACTCAGATTTATTTAATTCAATTCGATTCAATTTTCTTTCTCAATCCAAGTTAATTTCATTTTTAACTTTTCGCTTTAAATTTTAATTCCAACATTCAAAGCTCATATTTTTTTTCCCTTATTTAAAAAACATCTCAATTTATAAGTTTATAACTTATCTCATCAGGATTTTCAATTCAATTAAGGATTCAGGATTTTTGAACACCCGGCCATTGGTTTCAAATCATTTTGAAATCACCAATATCTCAAAATCACACTTCTCAAATTTTTAAACCAACCCTGGTTTTTTATCCCCAACAAATTTCCTTTGAAATTTCAAAACAAAACTAGTTCTTCTGAACAAATTGATTTGGCAGCAATCTGTCACTTAGAAACTCGAAAATGAATACTGACGATGCTGCGCAGTCATTACAAGGATTATTTTCTAGCGACTGAAGTAAGTTCAATGCTATACTCCTTCTCAATATTTATTTGAAACAATTTCCTTTCAGAAATACTTCTAAAACAATAATGCTATTATTTGTCTTCAAAACACTTCGAAAAACACTTCCAAAATCTCCGGGGTTTTAAATTTTCAAATTTTGACTTAATCAAATTTTAACTATAATTCATTTGTATAATTTATGCTCATACAAATTCCCATTTGATTATCCAAGTAATTCCAATTTTTATAACCTTATTTGTTTAAAATACTATTATCATCCAAGTTATATAACAATTTAAGAAAATATTTCCTTTATATCAAAATATATTTTGGGTAAAATTATTTCATTCACCCACTTTTAAAACAATACTGTGTCAATTTATCATGTCAGGTGTTTATAAACTCTTCTCGAATAGCGGCCAACTTACTCGATCATAATTCATATTCCACTCAACCAACAAGTCAACACAATATTATAACAATTTATATTCACTAACTAATACGCGCTCATATCTATTAATACACTCAAACTCATTCTAGGGTACTATGCGCTCTATTTTCAATGAGTAATCCCCACCAGAGCCAAGGTTATCACCAACCTGGCTTTGGTACCACCTATAATGACCCGCAAATCCGTACCCCTTGAGTCAACACTATTCTACATCAATCAACTTAAGATGAACAGAAATACGAACCATTTGGATTAAAGAAGAAGTGGTAGAAGAAGAAAATAGAAAACAACATCAGAATCTAACCATCGCAGCGGAATAAAATATAATAGATTATAACTAATCTTTACACAAAAGCAAATATATCTGTTTATACATTATATCACCAGAATACATCACTAGAGTTCAACAACATCAATAACATACAATTGGACAGTCATATAAACTTGTCCTCCAGACTGAATACACAGCAGAATAATAATCAAGTACGGAAGTACGTGTCTCCATCCAGCTCATCTCCTGAGCTCCACAGCATCATATCATATATTCTATAATACTTGGTCTGACCCGAGCATTATAGTTAAATAACACCCGAGTCAGTCTGGAAAACCAGCGTGAGAAAACCACACTCAAATTGATTATAAAGTTTCAAAATCCTTTTGAAAACAAAAGCATCTCGTAAAACCACGCCACAAATAAATATGTTAGGTTTTTACCTTACGATAGCCAAACCACTTTTTATCAAAATTCTTTGATATTATAATAGTGTCTATAGAAAGTAAAATAGAATCTACCTGAAATACTTGCATCTCACGTTTCAGCAATAATTGGACACAATCAAAACCATACAAGCGCGTAGGGAAAATGGATTTCCAATTAATGACTAAGCACTGGGGTACCACCTGTCACGGTACCTATTCTAGATTAGCATACCGAGGATCACTCTCGACCTCTGCAACATAAGACTGGGACTACCCCTTACTGGATAATCCCGAGTAAGGTCACCCCACGGTTGGGATCAGCAACTGCGTCACTAAGCCGAATAAAAAGGGACATCTAGACAGGGATGACCTCACCCTAATGGGCGCTACCCACCTAGCCTTGCTACATAACCCTTGATTTTCAGTCATTCCTGGTTGATGAGGTTTGAGGCTAAGTGTTACCATTTTAGAACGTATCACTTAGAATGCCCATCGCCCACCTAACGATGTTCCAAAAGCATTCATCCATACAAGTCCGTCCCGGGTTTGAACGAAACCGAAGGCACTACTGTAACAACCCGGTGTTTCGTACCGATTAATGATCGTCTTTGGACGATAATTTTTCTTAACTAATTTCCTATTGAAAATTTTAAAATTTGAATTAAAATTCTTTTCATAAATTTGTTTAAGAATTTTATTGGGCTTTAAAAATTATTTTGGCCCATTTCTTTTGTTGCCGTGGTAGGTAACAAAGCTTAATAACCGGCCTCCCCTTTTCTTTAATTTTCATTCATTCGAAACCTAAATTAAGAAACATAGGAACGAAATGGCGGCCCCCTTCTCGTTCGCCCCTCTTTTCAAAAATTAGGGATTCGTTCAGCTCCTAGGTGCCGCGACTTCGGCTTGCTCGATCGAATGATGTGTTTCGTTGCTCGGCTTCTTCTAATTCGTCGACAAGGTGAGTAATCTTTATTACTCACATCTAATACTTGCTTAGTATTGTGTTCATGTTGTTCAACTTTGTTTCGATGTTGAATTTGTTTGATTTTGGTTTATTTCTTTGCTACTTGCTTAGTACGGCATTGATTTTATGTCGTGATTGCCATGACTTTGATTTTAGTTTGAAACTACTTCTTTGAACTCTCTGGCATTCGAATTGATTCTGTTTGGCCTTCGGCAAATTTTAAAATTCATTTCTAGATTAATTGATGCCGGCGACTTTGATATTTTTTCTGGTGATTTTTACTTACTGCTTCAATGACTTCGGACCTTCGAAGCTATTTGATTTCGACCCTTCATCGTGTTGCAATCTTTAACTTGAGTTAGTTGATGTTTCATAAATCGAAGTCTGTAGCTTTCCATCTATAGGCCGTTGTCTTGGGTTTCACTGCATTCATATATGTCTTCACTTCCATGCTGTTGCGTTGTATCTTGACTGATCAATATTGCATTGTTGGTTATTCACTTGACTCAGTTGAACTATTACTTGTTGTCATCTTTTTATGGCCTGCATATGTATTAAGTGCTCACCGATTTCATGCGAGTATTTCCACCTGACTGTACCCAGAGTTGGACTGACTTCCAGTTTGCTTCGAGACAGTTTTGTTGCATTGTGATCTTGTGGTGGCTGTATTTTTAGTTGCAGTTTCCCTTGTATCCTTGTGTGCCTTATTGCTGGTGCTTTGCCTTCGTGGCCCTCATGTTCATGTGTGTCTGGTCACGTGTTCTTGGATTTGTATATTTTTGGGTTCATCCTTGAGTACTGTTCGATCTGCTATTTGCACACTGCCTTTGCACTGTGTCTTGAACTGCCACTTGATGTTGTCGTTTGGGTTTCATCTCTGGAGTATGTATGCATTTCTGTCATACTTCTTGTACATTTGTTACTGAGTTCTTTTGGTTTGGGTACATATGCCTAGTTCACTTTTAGTTGCTGTAGTGATGCATGTTCTTTATGTATCACTGCATATGCTATTATCCATGTTATCGATTGGCTTGGCAGTTGTGTTGAATCATGATAGTTGTGATTTGACCATTGCCTTTTGTAATTGCTAATAGCATGCATATGTATACATGTTTATGCAGCTTGCATTTGAGTTATAGTTTTGATTTTATTTGTCTCTGTTGGGTACTGACTCTCTATGTTCTTTAATGTTGTGTGTTGTGGTGCCATGTTTGTGGTGCTCCAACCTTCATTTTGATGACATTATGTAATTCATACATCTGCACATCATTGTTATGATTGTTGATGTCTTGTGTTGGCTATTTGGTTTAAGCCATATCTCTGTAGCCTTTATTTGATAGTTGCCTGTACTTTGGGCTTGTCTCAATGATGCACTATGTTGTTTCATATATTGATGTTAGTGTTGCTTTGCATCACTGCTAGTTCCTGTATCACTATATGGTTTGTAGTTACACATGTTCATATGGGCACTGCCTATGAATGTTTCACTACGTTCATCTGTATTGATCATGCTCGTGCCTGCACCTCGCTAACCTATCTGGTGCAGTAGCATTTTGGTCTTTGCAGTTGCATTTTTGACTGTGTTGTCTTGGGCTTGTGTAATACTTTGTCGAATTCGTTTGCATTGTGTTGCCTGGCCTTTCTAACTGTGCAGCCTTACCCCCCCTGCTGCATTCGTGTGATTGTTGCATTTGGGTTTTCGGCTGCAGTTTGTGGTCATCTTTTCGTGACCACTTGGGCATTTCTCTGCCTTCTTCGAATTTGTTTGGTTGTCGTTGCTTGAGACAGTCAACCAATTCAATTCACTTGATTGAAACTTTTCTCTACTGTCACTTGTTTATTGCATTTGTTGGCACTGTGAATTCTTGAGCATTGGCCTTTGTGCCTTATTGCTATTTCTTTATATGCTGTTGTGGCGAGGCAGTGTACGCGTGCGTGCACTGCAGCCACTCAGTATCGACATTTTGAATTGATATTTGAATTTTCATTGATCTTTTTAGTACATCATCACTGTAGTGGCAAGGCAGTGCACGCAAGCGTGAACTGCAGCCACACGACATTGAGTTTTTGGGTACATTATCACTGTAGTGGCAAGGTAGTGCACACAAGCGTGAACTGCAGCCACACGGTATGGTTTTGTGATTTCTATTTTGCTTTGATTTATTGATCTTTTGCATATTCCATATGCTGTAGTGGCGAGGCAGTGCACGCGTGCGTGTACTGCAGCCCTACTCGATTTAATATTTTAATTGATATTTCAATGGTTTGAACTATTTCGTTTATTCAATTCAATACTCTGAATTTCATTCTGATTTGGTTGAATTTGCTGATTTGTTGTTTAACACTGCTACGTGTTATATTTATCGTTATCCGATTCTTTATTTAAGGATCGGATAGACGAAATTTATTGTGACTATCGTCTATTCATTATTTAATTATTATTGCTTCTGTGCACTAAAAACTGAGTTTGAATTAGACTGACCCGAGTATTATTTTCTTTTGAATTTAATACTCGGGTCAGACCGAGTATTTCAGGTTGTAGATATTCTGCTTTAGGTTGCTGCTAGAGCTATGAAGTTCTTTCATATCTTTTGGAGTAGTCGTCGTCATTTGTAGTAGTCTGTATAATTGTATAGGAAGATATGTATTCATGTATATTATATACGTTAATGTACTTGTATATGTAACTTCCCGAGTCGACTATTGTAGTTGTATCATATGTACCGTGTCATATGTATTGTATCAAATGTATTGTAACTGACATCAGTTATTGTATATATGAGACTTTCTGTTTTATTTGTGTTCCGCATTATACTATCTGTATAATATTTTATATTTACTGTTCTAAACTATTATGAACCATCGTAGTTCGTTTTATACTGGAATTGGGGTATTTCAATGGGAGAAAATAAATCAGAGATGAAAAATGAAAGAATATTTATATATATTTATATACCACTCCTATCGAGATAACCAATACTAGTGTAAGACCTAACTACTGATGGCCGCTCCTCAACAGCCTTATTCTCCGCGCTAGTTGACAGCACTACATCGTAGTGTTCTTGGCTAGCGTGGGTATAGAGGTGGGGCGTCACAGCTTGGTATCAAAGCCTGGGGTTTAGAACAAATATAAAACATAACTTAGATGGTACATATGTTACAACTATTTGTCGATGTTTTATCTCTCATTTTTGCATATGATTTTCTTTGATTGTTAGGTATGAATTCCTAACGCTTATTCATGTGCCTTTGATTTTTGATTTCGTGAAAGTATTATGGCTTCGGTCTCCGTTTGCTTTGCGAACTCAAGTTCGTTTTTTGATGTTGATTCATTTTGTACACGACTGTGACCATTACTTGTTGACTTCGGCATTGACTTGATTTTCATTTTTGTTGAAGTCATTTATGCATTTATGCTCGTTTTGCTTCGTTATTCGATTTGTTAATCGATTCTTCCTTTCCGATTAGTTATTATCATCTTTGTCGACTTGATAACTTCTATTTCTGGGATTTTTAGGTATTTCTACTTTGATGGATTTGGAATCGAATTCTTTGGATTTTATTCACGTCTTCGACTGTGAATTTTTATGAATTGATTTGGTTTCCAAATTTAACCGATTCGTGTAATTTCCCCGATTTGTTGCTATCATTTATTAGCAACTTTAGTGACATTTTCTTTGGGATTTTTGTGAACATACCTTTCGATGAATTCGGTATCGATTTCTTTGGATTCTATTCACGTCTTCATATGTGAATTCTTGTGATTGATTGTTTCTACAATCATTTTTGTGATTTGTCACTTTAAAAATATAAATGTTTCAATACTAGTAGTAAATATCAAAACTCTTTTATCAAAATGTTTTCAACTCTATTTTCAATATCAAACTCTTTTCCTAAACCGTTTTCCAATCTATTAGTATATACAAACCTTTATTTCACTCGTATGAGAAATCTAATTAAACGGCGTAGCAAAACAAGTGGTATGAAACGCTTGCGTTTACTTCGTCGGTTAATTTTTGGACTTGTTCGATTGAACCACATGTGACATTTTTCTAATGAAGATCTACAGTTGTTCGTAAATATTTAAGTTAAGCTAGTGGTTATGGGACATAAAGCTAAACTTTTATATTTACTAGCTTAGTGTAATTGACACTTCTCGTTGATCATGATGATCATTTTATGATTTAGACTAGCAATTGTGCAATGTCTCTTTGTTTGCTTTCTGGTTAGGCTAGACACCACTTGTGTGATTCCATTCACACATACTTGCTTTTTGGTTAGCCTAGACACCATTTGCGTGATTCCATTCACACATATCTTTTTGCTTTCTGGATAGGCTAGACACCACTTGTGTGATTCCATTCACACATACCTTTTTTCTTTTCGGTTAGCCACCATGAGATAGCGTCTCGCTTTGCGTTGCACGTGTTGGTGAGTTTTCATGCTCACGTGTAGGTGAGTTTCCATGCTCCCGTTCTCGCTTTGCGTTGCACGTGTTGGTGATTTTCCATGCTCACGTGTAGGTGAGTTTCCATGCTCCCGTTCTCGCTTTGCGTTGCACGTGTTGGTGAGTTTTCATGCTCACGTGTAGGTGAGTTTCCATGCTTCCGTTCTCACTTTGCGTTGCACGTGTTGGAGATTTTTCATGCTCACGTGTAGGTGAGTTTCCATGCTCCCGTTCTCGCTTTGTGTTGCACGTGTTGATGATTTTTCATGCTCACGTGTAGGTGAGTTTCCATGCTCCCGTTCTCGCTTTGCGTTGCATGTGTTGGTGATTTTTCATGCTCACGTGTAGGTGAGTTTTCATACTCCCATTTGAGTTTCCGTACTTCCATTTGAGTTTCCGTACTCCCATTTGAGTTTTCATACTCTCATTTTGTGATATCTGGATTTCTTGTGTAGATTTCTAGAATTTGTGTTTTCTGGATTTCTTGTGATGATTTCTAGAATTTGTGCTTCACCAATTTTCATGATTTCTATTGATAAGTTTTATCAATTTTTGTGCATTGGTGAATTCGTGTGTTATTGACTTGTTATGAATACAAGTTTAGGGTATGATACCCCTTCCTATCTTTGAGAAGATTCTTGTGACATTTTTGATAAATGAAAATCCACGGGTATTATGTTTTGATGCCATTTATTTTTGATGAAATTTTGACGTATTAACTTCAGTAACCGTCAATTTTAAAATGAATTTTCAAACGGTTATCCCGCAATGCTGCTTTTGTTGTCCATTTTTACGGTATTTCGAGAAGTGCAAATTTCCTTGCCGTAGTTCTTACCGATGTTGCTATTTTAATCACGTGTTTTAAAAATTTGTTATTCTTCAAAATTGTTTCAAAACAAAAATTAAAATTGTTTTCAAAATTTTTACAGTTTACGCTTTCAAAAGAATGAGGAAGCGATTTAAACGTTTCAGGAAAATCAAGGACTATGACCCCTTTCTTTTACTGATTCGCTTAATTCCGGACTTGTCCGTTTGAGAATGTGAAAGTTATTTTTAAAATACACAATTATGCACTTTCAAGAAAACGATGAAATGAATTAAACGATTTAGTAAAACTCGTGGTTATGGGTCATGTGCGTTTGCTATTTCGATTAATTCCAGACTCGTTAATTGAAAAGTTTGTGATTTCTGATTATCGTTTTGATAATCGGATGTTGGTGATTTCTGATTTATCGTTTTTGATAATCAGATATTTGTTGTTTTTGATTATCGCTTGTGATAATCAGATATTTGAGATTCAATTATCGTTTGTGATAATTAAATATTTGTGATTTCTGATTATCGTTTTTGATAATCAGATATTTGCTATTTCTGATTATCGTTTGTGATAATCAGATATTTGAGATTTAATTATCGTTTGTGATAATTAAATATTTGTGATTTAAGATTTGATTATCATTTTTGATAATCGAATATTTGTTGATTTAAGATTTGAGTATCGTTTTGATAATTGAATATTTGTTGATTTGAAATTTGGTTACCATTGTGGTAATTCCTGATTATCGTTTTTGATAGTTAGATATTTGCGATTTTTGTTTTCTAATTATCTTTGTTGATAATTAGATTTTGCTGTCTCCTAATTATCGTATCGATAATTAGATATTGATGTTTCGTGATTTCTATATTCTGACTATCTATTTGATAATTAAATTTTGTTGAGAATTTGTGAATTTCTTTTATGAAATTAAAAGATTTCTTTGGTGTTTATATAGTACTACGCCGGGGTACCGGCTCAATTTTCTGCTATTCATGACGTTTTCCACGTCTTCCAATTACGGAAATGCCTTAGGGATTTCCGATTTTTATTCTTGAGCAACCTTCTATTCACATCATTGCTTCGGGGGTGTAGCACCTTCGAAATAACGATGTTTTTCTTGCGGAAGTTCAATGGTTCTCAAATCCTAAGGATTGCACTTTGGAATCCTGAGAATTCATCGAGCAAACACGTTCAGGCTTACTCTTTCATGCTCTCCATAGTGAACTTCCTATTTCGAATTTCTTCATCTTGTGATGATATGCTCATATGGTTGTTACCTTTTGTCCCATTATTCCTTATGATCGCGAGGACGCAATTTCTTTAAGGAGGAGAGTCTGTAACAACCCGGTATTTAGTGCCGATTAATGATCGTCTTTGGACGATAATTTTTCTTAACTAATTTCCTATTGAAAATTTTAAAATTTGAATTAAAATTCTTTTCATAAATTTGTTTAAGAATTTTATTGGGCTTTAAAAATTGTTTTGGCCCATTTCTTTTGTTGCCGTGGTGGGTAACAAAGCTTAATAACCGCCCCCCCCCTTTTCTTTAATTTTCATTCATTCGAAACCTAAATTAAGAAACATACGAACGAAATGGCGGCCCCCTTCTCGTTCGCCCCTCTTTTCAAAAATTAGGGATTCGTTCAGCTCCTAGGTGCCGCGAATTCGGCTTGCTCGATCGAATGATGGGTTTCGTTGCTCGGCTTCTTCTAATTCGTCGACAAGGTGAGTAATCTTTATTACTCACATCTAATAATTTCTTAGTATTGTGTTCATGTTGTTCAACTTTGTTTCGATGTTGAATTCGTTTGATTTTGGTTTATTTCTTTGCTACTTGCTTAGTACGGCATTGATTTTATGTCGTGATTGCCATGACTTTGATTTTAGTTTGAAACTACTGCTTTGAACTCTCTGGCATTCGAATTGATTCTGTTTGGCCTTCGGCAAATTTTAAAACTCATTTCTAGATTAATTGATGCCGACGACTTTGATTTTTTTTCTGGTGATTTTTACTTACTGCTTCAATGACTTCGGACCTTCGAAGCTATTTGATTTCGACCCTTCATCGTGTTGCAATCTTTAACT
Organism: Allium cepa; assembly: GCA_030765085.1. NCBI lineage: Eukaryota > Viridiplantae > Streptophyta > Magnoliopsida > Asparagales > Amaryllidaceae > Allium > Allium cepa. The sequence goes on from CM060939.1 coordinate 928,333,407, forward strand.
TGAGTTAGTTGCTGTTTCATAAATCGAAGTCTGTAGCTTTCCATCTATAGGCCGTTGTCTTGGGTTTCACTGCATTCATATATGTCTTCACTTCCATGCTGTTGCGTTGTATCTTGACTGATCAATATTGCATTGTTGGTTATTCACTTGACTCAGTTGAACTATTACTTGTTGTCATCTTTTTATGGCCTGCATATGTATTAAGTGCTCACCGATTTCATGCGAGTATTTCCCCCTGACTGTACCCAGAGTTGGACTGACTTCCAGTTTGCTTCGAGACAGTTTTGTTGCATTGTGATCTTGTGGTGGCTGTATTTTTAGTTGCAGTTCCCCTTGTATCCTTGTGTGCCTTATTGTTGGTGCTTTGCCTTCGTGGCCCTCATGTTCATGTGTGTCTGTTCACGTCTTCTTGGATTTGTATATTTTTGGGTTCATCCCTGAGTACTGTTCGATCTGCTATTTGCACACTGCTATTGCACTGTGCCTTCAACTGCCACTTGATGTTGTCGTTTGGGTTTCATCTCTGGAGTATGTATGCATTTCTGTCATACTTCTTGTACATTTGTTACTGAGTTCTTTTGGTTTGGGTACATATGCCTAGTTCACTTTTAGTTGCTGTAGTGATGCATGTTCTTTATGTATCACTGCATATGCTATTTTCCATGTTATCGACTGGCTTGGCAGTTGTGTTGAATCATGATAGTTGTGATTTGACCATTTCCTTTTGTAATTGCTAATAGCATGCATATGTATACATGTTTATGCAGCTTGCATTTGAGTTATAGTTTTGATTTTATTTGTCTCTGTTGGGTACTGACTCTCTATGTTCTTTAATGTTGTGTGTTGTGGTGCCATGTTTGCGGTGCTCCCACCTTAATTTTGATGACTTTATGTAATTCATACATCTGCACATCATTGTTATGATTGTTGATGTCTTGTGTTGGCTATTTGGATTAAGCCGTATCTCTGTAGCCTTTATTTGATAGTTGCCTGTACTTTGGGCTTGTCTCAATGATGCACTATGTTGTTTCATATATTGATGTTAGTGTTGCTTTGCATCACCGCTAGTTCCTGTATCACTATATGGTTTGTAGTTACACATGTTCATATGGGCACTGCCTATGAATGTTTCACTGCGTTCATCTGTATTGATCATGCTCGTGCCTGCACCTCGCTAACCTATCTGGTGTAGTAACATTTTGGTCTTTGCAGTTGCATTTTTGACTGTGTTGTCCTGGGCTTGTGTAATACTTTGTCGGATTCGTTTGCATTGTGTTGCCTGGCCTTTCTGACTGTGCAGCCTTACCCCCTTGCTGCATTCGCGTGATTGTTGCATTTGGGTTTTCGGCTGTAGTTTGTGTTCATCTTTTTGTGACCACTTGGGCATTTCTCTGCCTTGTTCGAATTTGTTTGGTTGCCGTTGCTTGAGACAGTCAACCAATTCAATTCACTTGATTGAAACTTTTCTCTACTGTCACTTGTTTATTACATTTGTTGGCACTGTGAATTCTTGAGCATTGGCCTTTGTGCCTTATTGCTATTTCTTTATATGTTGTTGTGGCGAGGCAGTGTACGCGTGCGTGCACTGCAGCCACTCAGTATCGACATTTTGAATTGATATTTGAATTTTCATTGATCTTTTTAGTACATCATCACTGTAGTGGCAAGGCAGTGCACGCAAGCGTGAACTGCAGCCACACGTTATTGAGTTTTTGGGTACATTATCACTGTAGTGGCAAGGCAGTGCACGCAAGCGTGAACTGCAGCCACACGGTATGGTTTTGTGATATTCTATTTTTTTTGATTTATTGATCTTTTGCATATTCCATATGCTGTAGTGGCGAGGCAGTGCACGCGTGCGTGTACTGCAGCCCTACTCGATTTAATATTTTAATTGATATTTCAATGGTTTGAACTATTTCGTTTATTCAATTTAATATTCTGAATTTCATTCTGATTTGGTTGAATTTGCTGATTTGTTGTTTAACACTGCCACGTGTTATATTTATCGTTATCCGATTCTTTATTTAAGGATCGGATAGACGAAATTTATTGTGACTATCGTCTATTCATTATTTAATTATTATTGCTTCTGTGCACTAAAAACTGAGTTTGAATTAGACTGACCCGAGTATTATTTTCTTTTGAATTTAATACTCGGGTCAGACCGAGTATTTCAGGTTGTAGATATTCTGCTTTGGGTTGCTGCTAGAGCTATGAAGTTCTTTCATATCTTTTGGAGTAGTCGTCGTCATTTGTAGTAGTCTGTATAATTGTATAGGAAGATATGTATTCATGTATATAATATACGTTAATGTACTTGTATATGTAACTTCCCGAGTCGGCTGTTGTAGTTGTATCATATGTACCGTGTCATATGTATTGTATCAAATGTATTGTAAATGACATCAGTTATTGTATATATGAGACATTCTGTTTTATTTGTGTTCCGCATTATACTATCTATGTAATATTTTATATTTACTGTTCTAAACTATTATGAACCATCGTAGTTCGTTTTATACTGGAATTGGGGTATTTCGATGGGAGAAAATAAATCAGAGATGAAAAATGAAAGAATATTTATATATATTTATATACCACTCCTATCGAGATAACCAATACTAGTGTAAGGCCTAACTACTGATGGCCGCTCCTCAACAGCCTTATTCTCCGCGCTAGTTGACAGCACTACATCGTAGTGTTCTTGGCTAGCGTGGGTATAGAGGTGGGGCGTCATAGCAACTCCTACTACATCCATTTTGGAATCATCCTCAGGATTAGTAGCGACTAGCTATTGCATTTCACTTCTCCATCTTCGACTCCGAACTCGTTTTTCCATGAAAACTTACAAACCGGATCGAAGTGGTTTTCGAGAAATAAATCTCGATCTCGGTCTCTTCGAAACGATCAACGTATTGTCCAATACAAAAACTTTAGCTTTTTAAAATAATTAAAAACACTTTATTATAAAATATACTTTAAAACATTTAAATTGAGAACTACTTCAATACTTTATTAAAAATATATACTATAGGAATATTTGAAATGAGGTTATTTTATAAAATGTTAAACTAGATTTTCTCTTTTTAAAACAAAATACCAAGTCACCTTTAAATAATTACTATGATGAAAAATATTTACTTTAGAATTTAAACATTTAGAAATAATAAATTTTCTTAAACATGCTTTTTAAAACAACATTAAAGCCTTAACTTATATTTAAAAATTTACTTTGAAAACGTACTTGGCTATCCAGGGAGATATACTTCTCTTCACATCCTTTAAAAATAAATCACTATTTATTTTTAAACAAATTTTCCCATTTCTTTATTCTTCCAAATATCCACTGATATATTACTTCACTTTCATAACCCAGTTTATAAATTCCTTAGTCTCAACTCCCTTTTAAAATTCCGATTCCAAACACTTAGATAAATTTTCAAATTGATTCCCAATTTACTCCATTTGAAATAATTTCTTTACTTACTCGATTCATTTCAAAATCCATTAATTTCAGACTTTATTTCCTTATTTATGATTTAAAATCTTTCAACTGACAACACCAATTTCATATTTTTCCCAAATTCCTTCTTTATTTTTTCAATAATTTAAATCTTAAATTTAAAATAAATGCTTTATTCTTTAAAATAATAACACTTGAGTTTAAAAATTCATTATCTTCCTGTTTATTCAAGGTTCTCTTTTCATACACGGAATTTATATATTAGAATTTTAAAACCGCTATTATTCTTATCCAGTTCATTCTTAAATTTATTCAAATTCTCTATAATTATTTCACTTACAAATTCTCTTCTTCTTTTTTTTCTTTTCAAAAATCCATGTTTTGATAACTCAGTGTATCGAAATATATTCAAGCAAACCATAACATTCAATATTCCAATTATCAATAATATTCATCACAGGACATCAAATATTCATAACACAGAATATTAAACAAATCAAATAATTTTGAAGAATCTAGTTGGATCCCTCCGACCTGTTTCCCTGCATCCACAGATGTTAGCAAATACCTATTCCACTTCGAGGTGGAATATCGCAGTATACGGGTTTATAAAGTATCATCCGCTATTATGCGGCGCATAGCATCTCCTCCGCTATATAATGCCGTAATATCAATCACTCTAATTTATATACTACAATATATAAATAACATTCAACAGATAATTATTTAATTCACCCAAACAGATCCAATAATTTAAATTTAAAATTTAAATTAAACAAGGCATCCATATGGGTGAGAAAATCTCACCTTTACTTTTAAGTTGCAATCATTTCCAATCTCGACCCGATTTCCCGATTTTTGACCTTATATAAACAATTATATGATTTATTAATATTTGAACTAATCGTATGATTAATTTCCATTTAATATTTTAATTAACTCACAATTTATTTTAACTATTTATTTCCCTTTTTAAAAATCTTTAGTAGCTAAGATTAATTAAATAAATTTATGGAACAAATTCATCACTTAAATACCTTGTTTTAAAAAAAACCAAACTAGTAAATTAAAATGGAAATAGGTATATATACTTTATTTCTCATTTAGGAACTATATATATATTTATAAAAGTAATCCATATAGATTTGAAAATCAAATTCTTTTATATAAATTTTACAGCATTTAAAATTTCTATTTCCAAAATCTCATGTATACATATACATTTTCTGCTTAACTATTTAAAACAGGCAAGTATATGTATATATATATATATATATATATATATATATATAACTTTTCTTTACTGTTTCCTGTATATATATATACAAAAAAATCTGCATATATAAAACTTGCCTTTACTGTAAATTTATTTTTCCTGCATATATACACAAAATTAACAAATATCGAAAAATAGCATATACATCTCCATGTTGCTCGACCAACCCCTCATCGCCACCGTAACCCAAACCCATGTGCGTGTGCCTCCAAGCTGCTGTCACCACCTTCCAATCGAGTAAGCCGAGCTCAGCGAACCAACAACCCATGATATTGCACCATCGTGAGTCGCCAGGCCAAAACCAAATCAACTTGTAACCAAAACCCTAACCTCCTCCACGCGAATACGATCGCTCACGGCTTCCATTCGCCTTGACTCAACTATGCCTGGCCTTCGACACTGCCGCCGCCCCTGCGAGTATCATCATTTTCGACAGGTCGCGACCCTCATTTGCACGCGTGAGATCGAACTCGCCTTGATTTCGTTCGATTTCGATTCGAATGAGGCTTGATTTTTTTTTTCGGATTGATTTCATTTGAAACAGAATTGAAAAGGGGAAAATGCAATTACATTTCGTCCCAGGCTTGAATGAAGAAGGAGGCATGGTCCTGAGTATTTGAATAACTGCTGAACTGATTGAGTGGAAGAAAGGGTGTTGTCGGCTTGGACACGATGGTTGCGTGTTTGAATAAGAGAAGAGGGACAGTAGGCTAGGGTGCACAGGCTTGCTACAGAGGAGGCAAAAAGGTGTGATGTTGAAGGAAAGAAGGCAGGAGAAAGAATCCTTGCTGTTGATTTAGGTTATATAAATAAATATATATTTAGTTAAATTCAAATTCAAATTGTCCTGATATCGTAACTTAAAGTAGCGAACCCCTATCGACGCATGTCGCCAGGCGTTTGTAATGTTATACCCCTATTTCGAACGCAATGGAAAAGGTTTCGAGTCCTAACTCGACCGTATGGAGAAGATAGGTTTTTAGCACAGTTATTATATTAAATTTCGATATAAATTTCCACGCGTTTATGTAACAACCCTGTATTTTGTGATTTATTTTTTTTGTATATTTTAATTATTTTAATTGAATTTTTGATTTAAAAACTTATTTATTTATTTTGAATGATAAACTTTAGTTTTGATATGAATTATCATTCCAAAGCATGACTAAAAAGAATATTTTCCAAAAAGTGAATTTTTGGTCAAAATAATCAAACTTTGACTTTTAATTTAAATTTTTAAAAGTTTGAAATTTAAATTTTATATTTTATTACGAAAGTACATAAAATTTTAAGGACATTGCTTTTTGTTTCGTTGAAAACAGATTTAATTTGTGAAAGTTATACTGTTTTCAATATTGTGTGTACATTGAATTATTTAACAATTTTCTTTATGTTAAATTTTATAAATTATATTTTTAATTGTCAAATAATGTTCTAATATGTGTTATATGACATGTTAGATATTTTTTTTTTCTTAGAAACATTTTTTTTGTGATGTTATAATTTTTCCAAAGTTTAACGTGTTGATTTCTTTTTTTTGGCTGTTTTCTTATTTTCTGCTATTTTAAATTTAATTTATATATTTATTTTGTGTACTTATCTTTATTTATAAATATTTTTCAAGTATATAAAAATCTTCCAAAGTGCATTGAATTTATTTCTAATTTTAAAGTCTACTTCGCAATTTTAAGCCATTTTCTTAATTTAAATTCTATTTAATTTAAAATTTAATTATTTATTTTATTTTAGAAATGGTAAATAAATTATTTTATTTCAAAATTTTGCTTTAGAATATTTTTAAAATGAAGTAGATATTTTTCCAAAGCCATTGATGTTTTATTGTAATTTTTGAACCCTGTTTTCAATTTTTAAGCAATTTCCTTAATTCTTTTATATTTTCTTTAAATTTAATTATGTATTTTTATTTTTTTCACTTTGTTTCGGTTTTTAGATGTACTTGCTGAATTTTATTTCGTTTTATTTGATTTAAAAGAAAAGAAAGTATGGAAGGTTTTGAAAGCTAAGAAACGTAAAGTCGTTTCACCGTTTCTTTTACCGTTTCTTTTTCAATCAATACATCAGTTATTTTGGCCATTCCTTATACTATCTTCAGCTGACTTCTTTTCCTTCATTTTCACGCAAAAACATCTTCCTCATCTCATTTTCATGGCTAGAGAAAAATTGGTAATGGCTTCTCTATATTTTCTACTTTTTCTCCTTCCTTTTTGCTTGTTTTTGCCTTGTTTTCTTTGTTTGTTTTACTCGGCCACCACTAGCTAGCCTTGGCCATCACCTCCACCACCTTCTCCTCTTCACCATCCACCACTTAACATCATCTCCTCCTCTGACTTGACCAGGCTGCACCCTCCCCCTTGACAAAACTCCACACAAAAGCCTTGAAAACTCCTTAAAAACATGTTAGCCTAGCCTAGTTGCTTCACTACCTTCATCCACCACCAAGGCCACCACCTTAGGCCACCACCACCACCATGATATGACCACCACCCATCACTTAAGCTACTGTCCAGACCTGAAACCTGAAAGGGTGAGCCCAAACATGCCTTAGCCGAGCCCAAAAAGTTCACCAAAACTCTTATATATGCCTTAACCTTTTATATTCTCTACATTTAAACTCCTACCCACTTCATCACCTTGTAACCGCGCCTTTTCCTACCCATACCTGATCCAAACCATGCTCAAACCTCACCTTATTAATCCCCAAGGCCATGAAAACAAGCATAGGAAGCAAGTGCAAAGTCTTTGGTTTTGTTTTATACATCTATTTCTAACATTGTTAAGTATATCTTGTTTTTGAAACTTATGTTTCATATATTTGTTTTGTTTGAATGTATCCAAGGCTATAAATCTTTGGCTCTCCACTCTCAAATCATATTCATGCTTTCATGCCTTCTAAGATCTTTGTTGTTTGTAGTTGTTTGTCATCTCCAGCTAATACAAGTGAGTATTTCTCACCAGACATTATGTACTTATATAAGTAGTAAATTGACACCCTGTGAATCTGTATAACTATATTATCATGATATATATGCTTATATTATTATCATATGATGTTCACCCATGCTTAAACACCTGTTATATCATATGTTACTGTTATTTCATGCTATTCTATATATTTTATCAGTTTATCACACTGCAAGTTCCCTGTAAATTAGAATCACTATGGGTTGAAATGATACATACCCGAACGGACTTTAGAATAGGGAAAAATCGTTATGGGCTGAAATGATAGGCTTGAACGGTTTTTATTTAATTTATTTTAACTTGGGATTGCAGGTTTGAAATGATAAAACCCGGATTTTTCTTTGTAAATAACGGGTTGAACTGATATATTACCCGTATCACTTTACCTAGCGTAGAAAATTATATACAGGCCCGTAGTTAAAATATGTTTTCTAAAAATTTTAAAATATTTTATAAATTTAATTATTATAATATTTTGATTTAAAATTAAATAAAAATGTAAAATTTTGTAAAGTATTATTGATTTTCTGGAAATCTATAAGTTAAATAAATTAAGGAAAAGTTAGAAAATCTGAATGTAAGTTATTTTGGAAATTTTGATTTAATTTTTAATGGAATTTAAATTATCTTTGAAAATATGATAAATTTATGATATTTTGAATTTAAATTAATTTAAAATGATTTTATAACATATTAATGATTTTTGAATAAAGTTAAAATGTTAATGAGTGAATATTGAGTTGAATTTGAAAATATAACTTAAATTGGAATTTATGAATTTGGTTTAAAAGTGGAATTTTAAGTTAAGTTAAATAAAATGGAATTAAGTTATATTTGAAATTTTAAACTTAAGTGTTAAGTTGAAATTTAATGTAATGAATTTAAACTTGAATGTAGAAATTTAATAAGTGAATTATTAATAAATATTGATTTTTGAAAGGAAACTTAACTTTATAAAATCATGAATTTAAGGAAAATTAAATGATGCTTATAAATGTGAAATTGTATGATTTTATAAGTTAAAAATGATTTAAATAAAAAAATAAGTGTTTGGGAAATTCTGTTGAATATTGAAGTTAATTAACAGCATTTTTAAATGTTGTCTTTTGTTAAATTGAATTGTTTTGAATGTAACTTTATGTAGCATTTTTCAAATGCTGCGAAACTTGAATTTTCATTGTTTAATAAATTTATGTGCATAAATGAACATCGAAAGGTTTAAATTTTTGGAATTTAATAATTTAATTATTAAATGTAATAACTTCATTTTTATGATTTAAAATGAAGCAAATTTGTTTTGAATTTAACTATTTGAGATATTAAAATGATTGAAATGTGGTTTCGAAAAGATATGATATTTTGATATATTAAAATGATTTGAAATGCGGTACTGAAAGATATGATATTTTGATATATTAAAATGATTTGAAATGTGGTACTGAAAGATATGATATTTTGGTATATTGAAATGATTTGAAATGTGGTTTTGAAAAATATAACTATTTTGATATATTAAAATGATTTGAAAGGAAGTTTTGAAAGGATATGATAAATTAATATATTGAAATGGTTAGAAATGACTTGATATTTATTTTGATAAATATTTGAATTGAAAGATATGGTATGATGGTATATTGAAATGGTTTGGAAATGATTTAATCTATATTTTGATAAAGATTTGGGTTGAAATGATATTTTATTTGAAGTATAAGATATTGTTTTAAAAGTTATAACTACGAGTTATAATAACGATTGGTTGTTAAAGAGACCGGGATCGGATATTGTCTTATAGCCGGCCAATACCGAAAACCACTTTAACAACTGTGTACGTGGTGGAGATTCCAGAATGAAGTAGGATGGTGGCGACGTTCTCGAGGTATATTACGTGGACCCAACTCCCGTGAGTTGGCATAAATGACTAAAACAGGAGCTATACCGGGCTACACAAAGGGTCGCACCCTTTCATCGAGCATGCTTCATCGGAAACCATTCTATTACTTTTGTTATTCGATATGTGGCGCCACTTTGATTCGGGGGTATTGTTCGAGGTGGGCGGAAGCTACTAGCTTGCCGTCACCACCGGTCTGGTAGTGCAAATGGTGTATCCACCCTGGCATTGCGTCGCGTGCCGTGTCATATCCTTATATCGAGCCCACTATGATTTTGGTTTTAAAGATCCGACCGCGTTAAGGTTCACCATCCCCTTAACGTTATTTTCTATATGATTATACTTTACTGATTAGACACTACTGTATATAGCATATATTACTACATAGTAAATAGTTTAACGGATCCTTAGAGGACGGGCGGTCCCAAGCACCTTCTGAGTTACTTTTACCTTTACTACAGTTCACTTGAGTTGGTTTACATTGTATAAGTATGTACGTCCTGACTCGAGTGTTTGTATTTTTATTTACGCTCGGGTCAGCCTGAGTATTCACAGATTTGGATTTCCACTTTCTAAAGATTGGAATCACTGGAGATTATCTACTTGTCAAGTTTTATCTTTTGCAGTCTGTTGGTCCTTTCCAGCTATTGTATTAGTAGATTTCTATATATTGAGACTTCTTTTGTACTTTATTTCTTCTGTTGTATCTTATGTAACTCTGATATATTTATATAGTAGCTTCATGAACCACTATCTCTTTTACTTCCGCTGCATTATTATTACTCTGTGATCTGTGATTTTATTTACAATATACTCTGAGATTTGCCAAATTTTTATTTACAACGCGGTATTTTGAGCAATTCAATTCCGGCATGAGTGTCTACCTATACACTTATAATGGATGCGAATGGTTGAAAATACCTGGCCGTCACAGTTTATCTCTCGTACGATCACTTGACAACTCCAAACACTACGAAGATTGGAATCCAATAATAATACTATATTACGAATCCAATGGAACTGATTTCGTCGAATTCCGAGAATGTGCCTCGAGAGGCTATTTCTAAATATCGATTTAAACGATATAATTTCAAAACTGAACAAATCGCTGTTAAATTCAATTTTAAAACTTCTATTATCCTCAGCACTATCAATATAAATTTTAGAAGCCTTCAAATTATTTTTAACAGGCTTAAAACTGAAGATTCAATAATTTTCCCAATTTCCAATTATTAAATTAAAAAATTTAATTATCAAATAAATAGTGATATTTGGAATTCAAGTTAAAATTAATCTTTCAGATATTTAAAATCAATTAAATATTCCAATTTCAAATGCTTAAAAATTTCGGGTCGTCACAGTATTTTGAATTAAAAATTGAATTAAAAGTTTTAAAATATTTTTAAAAGATAAGAAAAATAAAATTCAAGTTTATTCTTTTAGAAATTCCTAAATAAACATTTAAAGTAAATTGAGATGAAATTTAAATTTTTAGAAAGTTCAAATTTGAATTATTTAATATTATTTTAAACTTAAACTAGGATTAAAAGAATAAATCCGAGTTAAATAATTCCAAATTCACTTTGATTGGAATACTTATGAATTTGTGTGATTATATGCTTGTTTTGATGATATAATACTTGTTCAATAGTTTAAATCTCATTATTTAAGTTACTTCCTTTATTTTTAGCCAAATTATTCATATTCGATGTGTTTAAATTCTTTATTGCTATAAATAATGTTGTTACTGCAAGTTAAACCCTATTGCACGAACACGACAAATCAAGTGGGTTATATATGATAGCTTTAAAATGACATTTCAGGAATGAATGTCATTTGGGATTACCAAATGATTTTAAAAGCAATAAATTTAACATTACTCGAGTTCGACATAGGATGTTGACTACTAGACCACTATTATCCATCATAGTGGATTGACTCGAGGGTCGCCACATAAATCATGACGACCGTGTTTCTCGTCACTTTGTCGAAACGATTGTTACCAAGAATTTAAAGCTATCAAGGATAATGAAAATTGTCGGACACGTAGTGCAAACGAAAAGAAGTAGAGTCATCGATGGAGATAGATGCAGTGGACTACAACACAAGTAAGATTTATATCACCTCTAAATACCTTAATGGTACGACAGCTAAGAGATCATGTGAAGTGCACATCACAACTAACTGGAAGTATACGGGTAAAATAGACCAAGATGACTTACCGAGTCAGATTATTCTAAGTAGAGGATATATCCGTAGATTACATTTATCAGTGTGCAATCCTTTTGGAATTAACAAGATGAGAAGATGATTTGAGCCTTCTCATAAGTACTAGTAGAAATGCTATTTAACTCGAAAATGACTGTTTTCGAATATTGATTTGAATTTATATAACAAAGGCAACACATAAGTAAAATGATAGGATATGGGTATTATAACTGATTTGTGAAAATAAAGATTAGGGAATTTGTTTGGTGTGTGACCTTGTATTTATATGCCCCATAAAACCTAACATGACACATTCATTTATATTCTATTGCACGATTATACTTACAACTAGATGTCTAGCCTGACTCGAGGTTTTGGTTTGTGACAACTCCTCTGGTTAGACTAAGGTTGTTTGATAGGGCTGTATATGCTTTGTGGGCTATGATATGTAGTTAGAGTAGATGATAATGGTAAGTATTTACTTTTTTTATAATTACGAGCATTACGACATGTGCTTCGCGTGTGATCTTCACATGTGAATTGGGTTTTTACAAATCGTATATGTTAAACACATTCAAAAGAAAATGATTTGCACAAATATTTAGTTATATTTTTCATTTGAAACCATGTATAGCTAGTTTGAATTTTTATTTATAAGTTGCAATATTTAATTTTTTTTTCGTTTTAATTTTTACTTGTATTATTAGTTAATAAAAAATAATTTTGTAATTGAAGTTTATATGTTAAATCTTATTTTTAAGTGATATTAAGATTTGTTGAAATGCAATTTAAATTCATCAGATATAATATAAAATTCATCATTTTTATTCACTTCGATTATATTAGTTAGGAAAATTTGATATGTGTCTAATATTGTATTATTCAATTGTATAACTCGTGTGCATTACCTTGCGTCAAGACGAGATACGTAGTATTTCATATTTATTCAGGTATCGAAGCGTATCCATGTTGATCCGAAGTAGTGTATATGAGAGATCGCTCCTTTTGTGCCCATTGATCCGACCTATTGGAGGGTAAGCTTCGTTTGATATTTCAGTCACTGGGGCCGTGACGTTACGTTTATCATATATTATTTGGTTATGTAAAAATTTAGGCACTGCTGTGTTTGTTGGTTGTGATTGACTATGGTTGAGTCGTATGTGGATATTTTGTTGTGTTAAATCGTATATGTGTCTTTCATATGCAATATCATTCCTTTGTTTTTTTTCTTTTACTCCCTCACAAATTATATTTTCTCCTCTGTTATTACGTTTTTAATGACGTCAAAGGGAAATAAAATACCGAGCATGTTAATAGGGGGAGTTAAAAATTCAAATTTTCATATGTATATACCTTTTATAATATATATAGTTGTCATCATAAAACGGGGGAGAATGTTAAATCCTGCATTCTCAGTTTTGAAGAAGCAATTATATATATATATATATATATATCTATATTTTGTACAAGTTGATTATTACAAGGAATTTCAACAATGAAGTCTATGGAATATGAAGACAGCTAATGAGCTCGATCAATGAAGACCAAATATAAGAAGAGTCGTTTATTACAAGTCTATAAAATACTTGTACAATATCTTTGGATGATGTTCATACATAATTTTTTTTAAATCGATTCTAAAGTGAACTTCTAACTTAGAAATTTTCAAAATAATTTTTTTCACAATTGTCAAGAGTCAGGCGTCCGACTTAAAAATTCAGGTGTCTGACTATAGTGGATTTTCAACTAAAAAGTTTCGGGATACAACACTGTAAAATCTCAAACGTTTGGCTTTTGTATCCATACATCTAAGGAATAAAAAAATTCTCTTTGTTATTCAAACATCTGATTGGTTAGGTCGGTCATCTGATTTGGGCGTCGGATGTTCGATCCAATCAACTATACGTTGGTATCAAGCTCAAAGCAAAGTAGTTCATTTTTGGAAATTGTATGATACTTTAAACCAGACAGCTGATGAAGTTTTAGCTAGCTTTTTAAAATAAGGCGAGACATCTGAAACTATGTACCAAACGTTTGAATTTATGTTAAAATGAACATGTTCATGTCTATGACATGTTCAAATTTCTGAAGATTTTAACCAAATGTCTGAGATGTGTTTAACTTGTTAATAGAAGAGACTAGACTTTTGAGTTGACTAGTCAAAAATCTGAGAAGTAATTAACTATTATATTGTGATGAACAGTTTTGATGATGGAAGGTATCGTTGTTTACTATCAAAGGATGTAACCTTTTTAATGGTCATAACTCTTTAGGAAAACATTTCTAACATTATACATAGCGATTAATTTCAGACTTTTGATTTCAATTTTTTCTCTCTTTTAAATTCTAAATTCTTGTGAAATCAAAAGCTTTCAAAAATAAAAATCTATTACGTACTAAAATCTACACATTCAAATCACCATCATTAAAAGATATTACAGAAAGGGTGTTCTTGGGACACAAAGATTGTTGAAGCAACTATATCTTTTACTAAAGAGTATACGTCTTATTTCGGGAGAATCCAATACTAGTGTACACCTATTCCTCCTTGTTAAGAGGGGATTTTTTAGTAGTATAATCCAGAAAGGGTGCTTTGTGGCTGAACGTAGGACGGAAGGTCCGAACCAGTATAAAAACTTTTTTGTGATTAGTTTTATCTTACTTTACTTTATCTTGTTTACTTTCACTCATTTTATTAGCGTATACAAGTTAAAATTATATCGTTAATTATCCATTATCGATATGCAAGTTATTTCACTTAATCCTTTAGTTTTCCCAACGACCACGAGTAATTTACCAACCATCGTATGGAGAGCATTACATATACTAGTTTCAACAAATATTTAGATTTTGGTTTCTCAATACATCTTAACACAAGGACCAATTTAAGGTAAGTATTTTAAATATTCCACTCAAATTCATGGTTATGAACACATTTATAACTACAATCATTTAATTTTCCTAAGAATTTTCTACTTGTAAATATTAAATATAATTAAATCATCACCTATATCACGTTATAGAAATGCATACAATAGAAAACAAAACCGAAGCATACTTTATTTCGAGCAAGATTCTCATACAAGAGTTAATTTATGTAACAAATTACATAATTACCATGAGTGGACATCCATAACTCTATCACATATAGGTTTTCTATATGAAAAAAATACACACTAGAGATCACATTCTAAAAGCTACCTTAGAGCTTTTGTTTTTCTCTTAAACTCGCGATTTTCTTCCAATCAATCATCATAATGTAGGTTTATACGATGCAAAGATTGCTTACACTTTTACATCTGTAGATGACCACCAGATAATAATTTATTAAATAATATTGCAGTAGAAAAAATGCTTGCTCTCTTATATTAATATAGAAGTTATCTCATCTCCTTTTGATTCCTTCTCATAGTTTAACATTCAAATACCTGTACTTAATAGTATTCACTATTATTCACAAGCTTCTCCTCAATTTTTTTCTATTTACATTAATTCCATATTTACGTTTATATAAACTTGGTGCAAATAGGAAAGAAACCAAGGTAAAGCTTATAAATAATAGTAGATATTATGTAGTATATGTATTTGAAGTTTAACGGGTAGCATCCTCAAATTCGAGATCCGAAAAAGAACGTTGATGATGGTGCAGACTTCATCAAAATTATTATCAAGCGACAAAATGAGATCATTTTTTTCAACAACATTAAGTAAACATGACAGCTAATTAACTTCGTTACATAAAATTGTCTTTTCATAATTTTCGTTACACTTTCATTAACCCAAAAGTGCTTATTTCAGGGTAATTGTAATAAAACTTAAACAGAGGTATCGTGCTCGACATATGAAGATGCCGACCTAAACATTTAACTAGTTATATAATAAAGTTTTACATACCAGAATTTTAAAACAACTTTCATTAGCGACTAAGCCTCCTTACTTTGTCTTTTGAGTTTCATTCATCTTTATGAAAGCAAATTGTTTAAACCATAAACTCAGTCTGCTCGAATGATTACCTGTGAATTTATGGAAAATAATAAATACGTCGATCAGACATAAAACCTAACATAAAAAATAATTTACTCTAATACAAAACAAAGCGTGACCACACCACTTAGTGGAAAGGATTTTCCCCTTCTATTCAAACAACATCAAATTCATCATAATAATAGATTGATCATCATGCATGACCATACGTTCAAGTTATTCGTTCATAGACTAGTGTGCCCTACACTTCCTACTTCATCTCAATTAGGTTTTATAGTCGACTTATTTAGATTTCCACTCCGGCCTTTTACTACTTTTGATGTCATGGTTTAGGCTGCCACTTAGACCTTTATTTGAAATTCCCATTCATATCGTGAACATATAATTAGTTTGCCGTTAAGGTCTTATACCAATGTTTCTGAATACAATGTCAGGTTTGGATATCGAATGTCCACGCTATGGAATACTACCCATTAAGGCCTTACACTAATGTTAAAATAATGTCATGTTTAGACATTCGGTTGCCACTAAGGCCTTACATTAACGTTTTATCATTTCAAATGATACTACTTATCATTTCTTAGCTTTCTTAAGCTTAGCTTCATTTTCCATTATCCCATTCTAACTTATTGTTCTTTACTTAGGGTTATTTTATCACCTTTAGCTATCACACACCTCATTTTGTAGCTATCGTCTACATAACTATCCTGGCTTTATGGCTATCGCGCACCAAAAGCTATCGTGCATATAATGATATCATTTTCCTAAAGCTATCACGCATCAACGTCATTGCACATCCAAAGTTATCTCAGTCCTAAATCTAGCGAGTCTCCGTAGCCAGCGCACCTTTAAAGCTATCACGTCTCCTATGCTATTGCACCTCCAAAGCTATTGCATCTCGAAAGCTATCTAATGTCCTAAGCTATCAAGCATCTAAAGCTAGCGCTCGTCTCAAGCATCAAAAGCTAACACTCATCTCAAGCTATCGAGCATCTAAAGCTATTTGCATGTCCCATTTTTAAGATATTATGAGTCACAATTTAAAGCCATTGCATGTCACATTTTAAGCGATCAAGTGTCTGAATTTAAAGGTCTCAGTTTTAAGCTATCGCGTGCCTTACTTTGAAGCTACCTTATGTCACATGTTTAAGCTATCGTGTGCCTGATTTTAAGGCTATTACATATTACATTTTTAAGCTTTTGCGTGCCTCTAACACTATCGCATGTCAAAATTTTAAGTTACTACACGTCAAATGGCTATAAATATTCTTAAAACAGATTTGTTACCTTTAAAAGTGATAAATTTCTACCAAATTATATTATAAATCACATATTTTTATTCGCTAAACAAATTTTTACAGTAACCTTTTCAACAAAATCAGAGGTGTAAATTCTTTTGCACCACAATCATTAATTATTTACATAATTGATTTTTTTAAATTACTTTATAGTTAACTTTTCCCTTTAAAAAATTTTATGAATTTGAAAATGCATGAGAAAAATCCCTAAATTTTAAAAATTTAATTATCCACTCATTAACACATTAAAATTTCAATTCAAAATAATTATTTTTCATATTTTAAATAATTAAAATATGAAATTAAGCATTTTGTTAACTTATAAAATCTAATTAATTACATAAAATTATGAAATCAAAAAGCCATCTCCAAATTATAATTTTAAATCACATACCAAAATTTTAATTCATTTTAAAGAGGTTTGATCCACGTTTTACCCTAAAATATGCCAAAATCGTTATTTTTTAAAGCCCAAACATGAATGCAATCATTTTATCTTTTTTAAAACTAGTTCATCTTCATTCTAAGCATCAAAATCACATGTAATACAAACCCAAATGTGTTTGGAATGGATTTAAGTAAGTGTTACTCACTAGGTTAATTGCTTTATTAAAAGGGACAGTTTGGCACAGGTCCCTAACAAGTTTCAAAATACACAAAAACCCCAGTAAAAAAAGTTTGTAAATTAAGTCCCTAGAATTAAGTTACTGAATAATGGCATACACTTATGCAATTATTCAGTGAATAATTGTAGACATTTATGCTATTAAAAAATTGCAAACATTTCCGTAATCATTCGTTGAAATATTGAGAAAATTTCAGCAATTTTTTGAAAAAATTGCGAAAAATTCCGCAATTATTCACTAAAACATTGCAGTAATTTCCACAATTTTTTCAAAAATTATAGAATATTCCGCAATTGTTCACCAAACAAATTGCGGAAATTTCCGCAATTATTCACTAAAAAATGCATAAATTTATCCAAATTTTGGATATAATTGCATAAACGTTACATAACTATATGCAATTACTTAGTAACTTAGGGACCTAATTTATGCACTTTTTTTTACTGGAGTTTTTGTGTATTTTGAAACTTATTGGGGACCTGAGCCTAATATTCACTTATTAAAATTCCCTTCTTTTCTTTTGGTTGAAAGCTAGAATTTCCGTCTTTATTTGATTCTTCTCTATCTTTGAAAAACGGTCGCTAGCCTTTGGTTTATTAGCACATTTTTATGTAGATTATAAGTGAATAAAGGAGGTGCTACAGTTAGGGGTAAGGAATATTAATTCAAGCTCGGGATAAAATCTTTCTAGCTTTATCTTATTGATTCCTTAATTCCTTCCTCGTAACATTACCTTTCCATTCTTAATTAGATTTACTTTACTATTATTTAATTAGTTTTTTTATTAATTAATTTATCATATTGTGGCACTAAAAAATAAGAGGTGTTACAGTCTTCCCTCCTCACAAGAATTTCATGCTTGAAATTCAAGTAAGATAGGATAATGACCGTCGTCATTACTACAAATGTACACATAGTACAAAAAATACACCAGTCTCTATTAATGTAAATCCTCAATCAATATCATAATAATGTATTAGTATGTAACGACCCGCCGCTCTGACTGCCTCTAGTCGGTAATTAACCAACTAGAAACATTCAAAATGACGGATTGTTATTTAGTTTATAACATTTAAACAGAATCAGCTACAGAATCACAGAATAATAATAATCATATTTCCCATAAAAGAACTTTTCTTTTATATACAAATATCAGAGTTATACAATGAATTACATTTAATACAGCGGAATATACATATATCTTTTTAAAGTACAAGAAAAATCTCTTGAAAAACTTTAGCGATGCGGTAATTCCCCTCTCTCTCTCTAACTTCGCTGCCTGAAAATCTTCAAGCTAAAAAAAAAGTACTCGGTCTGACCCGAGCGTTTTATGCAAAACACAAAAACACTCGAGTCAGGATTAATCTTTATTCAAGTAAATAAGTTTGCAATGAACGGAAATAAAATAGTAACAGCCCAACAAGGTTAATGGTGCAGTACAGGCAGCAGAAGGGACGAAGCAACTTGGGTCAGTCCAAGAAAAAAAATGTAAATAATATAAGTTCCCACAAATGAACATAAGGAGTGTACAGGAGTACACACATATCAGCCCAGCAAGTACAAAACTGGGTAATTCAGTGTTACAAAACAACACCCAACTGATGATCATATTAAATTTCAGGTGAGAGGCAGATAAGCACATGAGCCACTTGAGTGAACACATTTCACACAGCCATACAATTTACAAAGTCACGGCAATAAGTAAATGAGGCAACAAGGTCAACAATTAAGCAAATATATATGTTTATCATTATTATACCTATTTACATTCAAAGCCTTTCATCATACTCATTCGTGCACTTATTTCAGAGAATAGTATCAATGCATAGATGACATCACAGCAAACATGACAGCAGACACAAATGTGCAACATAGTGAAAATGAACAAGTGCAACAGAACTCAACAAGGCAGACTCAAGTGAATGAAAACATATATGCAACATGGTGAACAACACAAGGGCAGTGGACAGTGCAGACAAAATGAAAGATACCAGTGAAATGGAAGACACACATGAACATGAAGACATAAACAACATCAAATGCAAGACCAAGCTGCAAAAGTGACACAGCAGATTTGAATAAGAACTCCACTGGCCCTGAAGCAATACCACAAATGTGCAACACAGTGAAGAGACCAAGTGCACGACTAAACCAACAAATGCAACAGACTCAACTAAACCAACATGGCCAAGACCACAAGCAACTGCATAGGACTGTAACAACTAGAATGGAAGCAAAATACACAAATGCAAAACCAAAGTGCAACAGTCAAGTCCAAATGCATCAGTGAGGCAACTGCAGTGGACATGTATACAACAGAGGAAGCCATGATCAAGTCCAACAGAAATGCATGCAAGTGTCAACAGTCAATTATGACCAAGTACAAGTGCAAGTGTACACAAGTGAAGCAAAATGAAAACCATGCATCAGTGATCAACACAGAAGCTCGAAGACACAGTACAACAATGCACAAATAAATTTTAAAACAACCTATAAATTTTATGGTTACTTACTTAAAAAGAAAAGAACAATGTAGTTTTCAAATATGACTGTTTTGATTTTCTTATTTGAAAGACATTTTAAATTAAACTTTTAAATGAAACAAACAAGTTAAATTTATAACTAAAGTTTTAAACAGAGATTAACTCTATACTTTATCTCATTTCAAAACAGAGATTCAAACTTCTTAAATTATGTATGATAGCAAGTAAACAAGAATCGGAAGCATGCAAGTTAATAATCAAATCAAATGGCTTTAACAAGTTTCAATTCAAAAAGCTAAAGCAGTTCAAAACTCAATATACAGGCTCTGCTTCATCCCTCAGGTAATTCAAGTAAAACCCCTAATTAAAATTTAAATTTAAAGAAATTTTGAAGCAATTAAAACATAATTTATCCCATTATTTTTGACCTGAGGGAATGTGATCAAAAACTGGAATTAAGTAGTGGATCAGATTCAAATTCAAATTGCGGTCCAAGCCAGTTAAACCAGAGCCTGGGAACCATGGACAGGGGGAAAACTCAGATAAACACAACATGTAACCATACTTTTAATTAGAGTTAAAAGTGAAATTACTCACAATTTTACATGCAAGACATCCAACATTACAGAAATCCACACAAACACTTAAGCATTCCTGAACTTACTATGCAACCAGAATTCAATTAAGCCTTTTTAAAGTGTGATGTTACTTACAACAAAAAGGGAAAAAAATTCAGGGTTTGGGATTTGCTCACAGTGAATGGTTTAAAAGCAGAGCCTGGAATGGAGCTTGGATTTTGATTTCATAAACATGATTTGTTTAAATTTTTAAGTCCACAAAGAAATCAAGGGAAAAGCTTTTGAATTTATTTTGAAACATGGGCTGGAAACACAGAGGCAAGTTATTCTTGCCAGTAATATACACACAGTCCTCACATTTATAAGGACATGCAAACCCAATTTATAATCATCCAACATAATTTACAACATAAGTCAAATGTAAATCCAACATCAATGGATATAGCAAAGTTTAGGGGTATGTTTGCTCACAGTATTAAAAAATTTCTTGAAACTATATAACATAACAGAGGTGGCATATATATACATATACACGAGCATGCATCCATCACAAAATGAATAAATTCACATCCACACAGGCAAACAGGCATTTTAACAAGAGAACGGCATTTATCACTGCATATAACATAGATTTGGGTAGGTTTTGCTCACAGTATTTTCAGAACTAAGGTATTTATTTTTCTTACTACATTTACTTAGACAACTTAAGACTGACAGGTAAAAGAGGAAGTGATTTAGGGTTTTGAATTTGCTTGCATCTGAGAACAAGAATAGGGGGTTTTACAGACACATACAAACAACACACATGAACAGAAGTTCAAACAAGCACATGCAAACAAAATTTTCCTCATCTAGATTCAAAGATCCATCACATGCAGCAAAAACAAAACAAGCAAAGTTTTAGATAGCATCTGTTCTCATCAGTTTTCAATGATAGCATCTGTTCTCATCAGTTTTCAATGATAGCATCTGTTCTCATCAGTTTAAATTCAAGTAACCCAGCAAATGATAGCAAATAACACCCAAATCATAGCATGTAACCAAGCACCCAATTCAAACAAATTTAAGAACTTGAATAAAAATTAATCGTGAGAAAACTCACCTTTTCACGAATCGAAACAGCCGAGGTGAGTAATGAGCACAATCGAAGAAAAATCGAAGCCCCAAATTGGATCGCAAGCCCTAATTTTGCAAAGCGGAACGAACGAGAAGAACAAAGCCGCCATTTTTACTCTCTTTTTTTTCTTTTTTTTTCGTTTAGGTTTTCGAATGAGTAGGTAAAGAGGGACGGGTATACTTAATCACGGCACCAATATCAAACGTGGGCCAACCAAAATTTTCAAAGCCCAAACAACAATTAACAAATTTTCCTTTTATATTTTTATTTTGAATTTCAATTGGTTTTGTTATTTCTTTGCTTTGTTTTGTTTTGTTCAAATTATGTTGTTAAAATTCTCCATTGTAGTTACATAATATTTTTCAAAATTTGTAAATATGTTGTTTAAATTTTTACTATGTGTATTTATTCATCTATTTGTATTGATTAAAATTTTATTCCTTTTTACTTTAAAGAAAAGAAAGATGTTATTTAAAAACTAACCACCCATTTATAAATTTACACAAATAAAAATCCTTGTATCCAATATTATTTTTCTAAGTCATTAGTTTGAATTAAAAATACAAATTCAATATTCAATTTCAACTCCAAAGTCAAATTTAAATTTTTATTCAACTTTGTGTAGATTAAATTTTAATATTTAATCGCCAAATTCACAGTTATATTGGGAATTCAATTTAAATTATCATTCAAATATTTAAAATTAATTAAATATTTTCAATTTAAAGTGTAACTTCTAGTTCATACAACAGAGCATACATCATGTACATGTCAAAACAACTCGAGATGGATATTCCTAACCTTATCCCAGGTCAAACATCTACTTCATCTCTCCGCTGGACGTAAACATGTCTATTACTTTTGTTTCTTACTCTTTCATATCACGACCTACTATCCATTTTGGTTGTCTAACTTACATCAAATCTGTTTCTATAGATAAGTCTTGGATCACCCTTGTTTTTACTACCATACTAGCTGCATAGTTAACACCCTGCCAATGCCCCCACAAAATTCTCGTTATAGCACATAACGCACTTCGAAAGCTACGCAATTTCAGTTGAGCATTATTAAACAGTATATCTGTTTTAAGCTCCACTATTTTCCGCTACACCTGCTAAATTAAGGTTTTTTAGCATCCGCTTTAGCAATATATAAATGTTGATTCGACTAGTTCTCTATTAAACAAAATCAACAAAGTCAGGGTAAAGACATATGTACTCTATATAAGTTAGAAAATTGTAGTCACTAAATCTATTTTGCATAAATCATGATATTCTTTTGTTTTGTTATTTAAGATTAAACACTTTCTTTTTTGTATATAAATGATTTTAGAATGAGAATAAATTAACTTTGAATATTTTGGTTTTATATCTAATGAAGATCTGTACACCTCTGCTATTTTCCACTGTATTCTCGATTTATCTCCGCTATAACTTTTTACGCTCCACCACTATAAAATCCCTAAGCGCTTTAATTGAACAATGCACTAGGGTCATGCACACATTTCCTTAATGTGATATATGAAAAACATTATGCACAAATGCCAAACTACTCAAAATCTCGACTCTATACACGAGTTTACTGATTCTCTCAATCATTTGCAACGGACCTACGTGCGTGTGAGCCAATTTTCCCATATTCTCCAAGCATGTAAAACCTCCATCGATGAAACCTTTACGAACACCTGATTGCCTATTGCGAACTCTAGTTCTTTTCATCTCTTATTGACATAACTCTTTTGTTTAGATTCTGTGTAACGGCCCTGACTCGACCTTCGAAAATCGGCACCAAATATGACACTCGTATTCAAATGCCGTAGATCCAAACGTCGAATCTGGTTCGCCGGAGCTTATAACACATTAAGTATAACAACACAGCGGAAGAAAAAGAATGACATATATCATATACAATATTGGATACAATAACTGATACAACATGAATGGTACAACAGAATGTTACAATAGAAAGATACAATAGACATCAACACTATCAGAGATACAAAGGATAGCAGCGGAAAGATAACGTCTTCAAATGCCAAACTCCAAGGACTCCATCTTCAAAACACCAAGGCTAGCTCAAACCCCCATCACGCTCCACCTAGATGAGCAAGACTAGTGTGGTGCTGAAGTGTAGCAAACGCGATCCACAAATCCAAAGAGCTTTGAAGGCTAACGAATCTATACCTATTACAGGATTATCTGAAAACCCAACTCTAAACTGCCCGTGTGGAAAATAGTGGGCACCCAGAGTTTAGGAAAGGAACAATAAACTCCAGGTCGGTCATGGGACTGGTGTGAGCAAACAAAAACAATTTGGTCTTTTAGAACAAACAAAAGAATTTAAAGTTTAAATCCGCAATGTTTTTTTTAGAAAATGAAACTACCATAAGGCCTCCCGCCACACACACAATGCAAACGCAGAATTGGGGGAGATTTCTCCTTATGATAGTCAAAAATGCTTAATACGTGAAAACCATTTAATATTATTATTATAAGTGCACAGTGGAAAACAATTTCGAAAGTATAATATTAATCCTAGCCAGCATATGACTCTTCGCCGTATGCCTACTATAGCTACCATGTTCAATAGCAGGTTACCGCCACATTCCATGGCAGGTTATACAACTAAAACTGTACAAGGCTCGTATTGGATTGAATGGATTTCCAACAAATGGTCAGGCTAAGGAACTTCCTATTGCCACATGGGAACGCCTCTGGCGGGATGCCCCGAGAACCAACCTGTTCTCTGCTAACACAAGGCCGGCTACCCCTTTCCCGGGGAATAAAACCTGAGATATGCCACCCCCGGTCCTTTGGGACCTTTATCCGAGAGCTCTCCAACAACAACATCACACAGTAATAATATAGTGTGTCCACATGAGTAAGTATCTGGGCTCCATACCATGATACTACCCTTTTCCAGAAGGAATGGTCATACCCTAGGGGAGCTACCCCTGAAACCTTGCCGCATCTTTCCTGTTTCGACCATTACCGGGCTGTGAGGTCCTGATGCAGTCTCGACCACAAAGCTACGCTTTTCCACAAAGCATGCTTTGATCAACAAATGATCAACAAATGATCATCAACATACTGCAGCACTTAGCGTGCCACACTACCAAATTGGGAGTATATCTCTGACAACTTCAACTACATAACCTTTGAGCTCGTACGTCTCAGAGAAGGGTGTTAAGCTAAGAGAATAAATTCTCCGCCACCAACAGATATGTATTTGAAAGGAATCGGCTTTATATCTCAAAGTGTAGTGTCAGACACACGACCATACAAGTCTGTTCCGGGCTCGAACAGAACCGAAGGCAATTCCGAAGAAGCCCTTGCAAATCCGGGTATTCACAATCCCGATCGGACTTCCCATCACTTAGGGAATCTCTATACCGGCGCGACTCAGTGCAGAGACAATCGATAGGTCATCCTATCGTTCTCGCAAATACCCGGTCTTCACCACCGGTCTTCAATGCTATCCATAACGACGTATCACATATTCGGAATGGGCTATATGACACAAAGGTCCTCTCCCGGCTAAACCGAATAGTGAGCGCAATATTTAAAAACATATGGATATGGGATTTTAGTTAAGTCACAACTTAAAAATCCAAAGCTTTTATTTTCAAATGGTTAAACAAATCACCATTTTAAATCTTTACACAAAAAGATTTTTATTTCATAAAGTTCCCCCAGTTTCACAAAGATCTATTCATGGATTCCAAAACAATTCCCATTCAATTTGGATTAACCCAATTAAATCTTTAAATTAAAGATTTATAGCTTCCAAAACACGTTTCCAAAGATTTATCTAAAACTTGGAAAACTATTTTCATTTTAGACTTGAAATCCTTTAACACAAATTGGAAATTCATTCTTATGTGAAAGCTTCAATCATTTGAAAACGAATAGTTTTCGTTTTCAGAAAAATCCAATTTCATCTTTACAAGTTAAAAATTTTGGGTTAAATTTAAAGTTCCCAAAACAATGCTTTTAAAATGGTTTAAAAACCTATATAACACATTTATAAGTTGAATACCCTTTTTAAACCATAGTTTCCAAATCATAGGATTCGATTTCAAATATTGAGTACAAATTTAAATTAAATTATTTAAATTTCAAAACACAATCAAATTTTTCAAATAACTTTTATTTTTGAAATTCATTTTTTTTCAAAAGCTTCAATTCTAATTCCAAAACTACTTTGGATTCAAAAATTCAATTTTAAACCAATTTCAAAATCGGTGACTTAACCCATTTCCACGTGCAATCCATATTTGTGTGTGTATAGTGTGGTCCAAGGGTTTTACACACAATAGTGCACAACATCAATCATCACAGATATATCAATATCGATAAGAGATATAATCAATAACGCTTATCTTTATTTACAGATTCATTGATAAAGTAAATTTATCAATCACAAGGATTAATCATTACAATTCGATGTGGGTTTCGGATAACCAACTGAATCCGACTCCCTGTCGCATCGATATCTAAATGTTGTTCTACGGGTCAAGGGTTTGCATAACAATATATACATCACAGATATAACAACTTAGCACAAAGCATCACATAGCATCACATCACATATCAAATATATCAATCCATTACAGATCATTCAATAGCAATCAAACATCTTTATATAAGATGAATAAATCGTGTGGTTTAAATCTATTACCCACATAATTACTTCTATTTGAAATCTTTAAATCAATGATTAACTATCATTAACTATAATTAATTAAGCCTTAACCACCTTCATTTATTAATCATCTCTTTAATTAATTATATTAATTAATTAACCTTTAATTGTAATTAATTGAATCTTAATTACTTATTCCTTAATTAATTACTTTAATAAATAAACTTTTAATTATTGATTAATTAAATCTTAATTAAAATTAATTGTCCCTAATTGATTAATCAATAGTTTTATTTTTCCTTAATTAATAATGATTTCTTAATCACTTTAAGTTAATTAACCTTAATTTATTTTTCTTGATTCAATTATCTTAATTAATTAATCACATTAACTAATTTTGCTTTCAAGTAATTAACCTCAAATATTTGATAAATCAAATTTTTTTAACCTTTAATTATCTTCTCTTAATTACTTTACTAAGTAATTACTATTTTCATTTAAATCATTGATTACTTACTTGTTTAATTGACTTAATAATTTAATGAGTCCAAATCATTAAATTCTATTTTTTTTAAGATAAAACATCTCTTACTTAAATAAGGCATTTAAAATCAATTTGCTTTCAAATTTTAATTTAAATTTCATTTTAAATTTAGGATTTAAAATAAACACGAATTTAACTTAAACAAAATTTTAAAAACAATTCAAAAACCTTTCTATTCCACAAGTTAAAGAATATTTATTTTATAAAAGAGGTTTGTAAGAATTTTTAAACCAAATTCATTTTTTTTTAAATTCAAATCAATTAAGAATACACTATAACATTCAAAGTTGTTTGAATTATTTTTAAATTTAAAAACTTCCTTTTATTCTAAAACTGGAATACATATTTAAAATTTTGATTTCAGGCTACATACATTCAAAGACTTACTTACATTTAACTTCATTTTAAATTTAAAAACATTTAACCATTTTTAAAGTAGCTAAACAAATAAAATCTAAAACTTTATTTTATTTTAAAAACTAAAGTTTAAACCCAAGTCCGGATTTCAAAACTCAAATTTAAACTATATTTTTTTTCTATTTTATAATTTAAACTTTCAGTTTAATTTTAAAACCAATATTCTTTATACTTTAAAAGTTGTTTAAAACCAAATCTAAATTTCAAAATTAAAATTATTTCAAATTTAGATTCAAACTTCTTGAATTCAAATTCAATTTCAGGTTTTAAAATTAGTTTAAATTTTTAGTTCATATTTTAAAATTTGCTTTAATACTTTGAAAACAAAACAGGCCATCCGTTTAAAACCTGAACTCAATACTTTACTTCGAGTCAGAACCTCTTTGCTTCGAGTAAAACATCCGACAACTTCGAGTCACTCACGATATTGACCCTAGAAAAAAAAATCTTAAGCATTTGCCCTCTGCTTCAACCCATACACTGACACAACCCACTACCCTGTACACGTGCCCCATCATCGCAGCGAGCTCCAATCATCATCGATGATCTCCTCAGGTCGGCAAGCACCCCCGCATCCCATACTGATCAATACTATCACGAATTCGAATTTGCATGTTCATAATCAAACCTGGAACCACTGAAGACCCCCTCCACCAACACCTGTCAACGCCTTTTTCTCGAAGCTCCGACCACCGCTACCTCTGACACTTCGGCAAAGTCCTCGTCAACACCCAAGCCAGCATTACCCAAATTCCCATGCAACTCGATCCATCAGGGGGAGAGAACAAATCGAGATATTCAACCCAGTGAAAACTGGGGTTACAAACCCACATCAACTTCGCACTTCCCCAAAATGGTTTGATTAATGTTGTTGGTATTTTTTCCCCTAATCTTCGATCATTCAACTAACTCCAGAAAGAATTATGACCTCAAATATCATCGAGTTCATCAGGATTTCATAAATCCAAATTCTGGTTAAACCAGAAATGCACTTTCCTTTCTAACTTAAAAGTTGTGATTTTGCTTTGTAAAAACATGACTTAGTATAGGGATTCAATTTATATTACTGGATTGTTTAATTTACATATTTGAATTTTACACAAATTCAAACTTGACTGTTTTTTTTTCTTCCAGAGCAACTCCCATCTTATCTTAACTTAAATAAAATTTAAATCTAAATCTTAAAGTCAAACAAGCAAATTTTGTTTAGATTCTAATTCTAGAAGGGAACAGAGAGAGGAAGAAGGAGATTTGAGTTCAAACAAAGGTTTACTCTGTAACCATGAAGCCAAGAAGGAACAGGGATGAATGACCCTGTATATAACATGCCAAGTAAATATACACATGTACATAGGCCTTTTTTTTCTTTTTCTTTTTTTTCTTTTTCACATGCAAAGGGTTTTCACATCATTTCAAACATGCTTACAACAACAGGTAATCTGGATTAATCAGAAGTTTACTCATATAGGAGGTTTAACAGGAAGTAATAGATTTTGAAAACCCTGTAGACATAACTGTGAACAAGGCAAAGGCAATCTGCCTAATTCACAGACACACACGCATTAAATCTATGTATACATTCAACATGCAGGCACATTCAAGTCCATACCAAAACATTATCACATGAAATCAAAATGTGAAACAGATTTTAGAGATTTGGGGTGTAATTTGCTCACCTGGAATTTTGCAAACAGAGAAGAATTTGGAATGAATTTGCAGTTTTTACTTTCCAGGCCTTTAAACTTGCTTTGCTTCCAGGTTTTGAAAACTTGCTTGCATTTAGAATCTCTAGAATCTGATTTCCAGATTCTCTTTGGTTTGGTTATTATTTCCTCAAGTTGAAAACACTCAAGTTAATTATGGTTTTCAAATTACTTCAGGTTTAACTTTTTTTTTTTTAATTATGGGGTTTTCTTCTGAATTACCTGAGTTTGATCACTTCAGGTTTTTGGAACTCCAGATTCAAATTTGAAGAAAGTTTGTTTTCCTGCAACTTATTAAATAAAGTTGTTTAAATCTTTGCTTATTTGCTGATTTCAACATTAAACTCAAATTCTTTTAAAAAGGAAATTTACTTGCCTTTGAGTTGATTTGTTTTCAGATTGAAAACCTTTGCATTCCTGAATTTTTAAACTGCCATTTCTTCTTCGATTTTCACTCTGTTTTCCAGATCTTTGAATTCCTTTGATTTGCTTAATTCTTGAATTGCTTAGTTGAAATCTTGAACCTTGCTTTGATTCTGTTTTGTCCTCCAGTTTAAACTTTGAATCCAATTTGCCATTTATGTTTTGTTACAGGTTGAAGATTAAATTGGTTTCCCAGGTTGAATCTGCATTTTTGATTTTTTGTTTCAATTGTTTTAAATTTATGCTTTAACACTAATTGACAACATGAAATTCAAAACTTTAAGAAAATTTACTTATCTCTTTTTTTTTCCTTCAGAAAGCAGAGACTAAATTCCAGATTTGCTTTGAGATGATCTTGGAATTTGCTTCTAGCTTGAAAACTTTGCTAACTTGAATCCATGCTTTTATTTCCAGGTTTGCTATTTCTTCTCTTTTTTTTTCTTGTATTGCAGTTTGAATTTGTTGGAGCTTGATCTTGCATGAACTATAGATTATACTACAGCTTGTAAACTTGTGAATGTAATTTGTTTTCAGATTTGAGGAGAGATTGTTATTGTTTTTTTTTCTGATTTTTTTTTCTACTTCTGTATTGTTGTTTTGAGATGCTCAACCTTTGATACTTTTTGTTCAGATTTGCTGAGATGTTATTAGATTTGAATATGGGAAAATGTTGAGTTTTCTTGAAATTTTAAATTTCATTATTTAATAAAAGTAATGATATGGAATGCCATTTGTAAGAAATCATTATAACCTTTAGATTTTGTTAACTCCTACACTCCATCTCTTTACTTCAAATCCATGTGAATGTATGCATATGTTTACATTTAAAATTTTCAAAGTACAAGAATTTTTTTTAAATAAATTTTATACCACATTCACTTAAGTCTTTCATGTATATAAATTTGCATTTTTACATTTTCATGTTAATAACACTCAAATATAACTTTGGAAGCATGTCAGCTTGATAAGGAGGATATTCATCATCTGTTTTTCAGCTGTCCCTTCACCTATTATATATGGAAGCATGTCAGGCAGAAAGCTTATTATGGTAACCCTAGTATGAACAGTACGTTGGAATGGCACAACATTTACCAAGCAACAAGATGGAAAGTACCTTCAGCATATGCACTACTGTTGTATCTGAAAGTGACAGTGCTTGAAATTTGGAAAGACAGGAATGATAAACTCTTTAATGGAGGTAACAAAAATAGGTTGGACGTCTTCTACACAATCAGCAAGCAGATCCACTATGCATTGAAGAGTTCTCCTTATGCTTTTGTCCCGGGCTTGATTGAGCTTTGGGCATCATAATCCCAGCTCTTTCTTTTTTATTCTCTTTGTTGTATTTAATATTTTTTCCTTTGTTTCCCCCCTTCTCTCTGCTCTTTGTTATCTATGTCTTCAGTTTATGATTGTAAGTTATCTTATAATTATAAATAATATGGAAGGGGCCATTTAACCCCGCTGGCTTTGCCAAAAAAACACTCAAATATAACTTTACTTTGTGCTTCCTATTTAAATATATTTTCCTTTTATTTACTCTTTTATATCTATATTTTACACAATTTACATTCATATATTTTTTTATTATTTATTTTGTACAACTTTATAAAAAGAAAAGAATGGATTAAACACTTTGATTTCATATTAACAATTAGTCACACTTATTTATATATGAAAATTTAACTTAAAAATAATATTACGAAAATTAATACATCTTCCAAATAAAATTAATATTTTAGAAAACAACTATTACTATCATTTTATTAATCTCAGCTTTTAAATTCTATTTTTATTTTTAATACATTATATTTTGAAATTCAATATTTGTTTTATAAATCACCTATCCTTAAATTTCTACTATAAATTACTATTTAAAATCAAAATTATTTATTTATTCTAGAAAATTTTCTAGTTAATTCACAATTTATTTTCAAAAATAAATTTAATTGCCAATTCAAAGTTGATAAATTTTCAGGAATGTTACAGATTTCCCTCCTTAAAAGAATTTCGTCCTCGAAATTGTAAGGAAGACGAGAAAGAAAAGATAATAGATAAAGAAATGATTGATCAGATCAGATCGAAATATTTATTCTGCATTCGGCTTACCAAATCAGAATATCGGCAATATGAGAACAAACTCATATAATTATTACACAAGATATTCGGGCTCACCGGTCTACGAATATGCAAGGGCATTGATTAGTTCGAAGGGATAACTAATCGTTCGTAGAATATATCGGATCCCAGAGAATAGATAGATGGGCTTAATTTTCAACAATTCCCAAATGCTAGATACGGATACCAAATTCAAGCCAGAATACTCCAAAGTATATAGACTTTGATATACACACGAAATTACAATTTTAAATTTGGTTTTAACCGATATCGTTTTATTTATTCAAATTTAGCTTTACATTCTATTAACCAATTTAACTCAATTTAAAATTTTCAATTTATTTAATTCAAATCTTCAAATTCATTAGAGTTTAGAACGAAAAGCTGATAAGAAATTGGATGAAGAGAATACGAAATAGAGACTTATCTACACGATTCGTAGGGCCATCATCACACTGAAACTTCTTTCTGGAGCAGCTACGAAGCAATCAAAAGAATACGAAATTGAATCAAAGGAGATTGATAGAGAAAAGTTGTTTCCGCTATTGCGGGGTATTGACCATTGGTAGTGGTATTCCCCTGTCCCCTATCCCGTCCTCTTCTCGCACTCATACTTACTATCAGTGGATAGTAAGAGAATTTACTGAGGCATTCGAACGGATATCTTAGGGATATACTCATTCTAGCTAATGAGCTACTTAATGTGTTATACTCCTGAGCTATAGTTTTAACCTTCAGCTCTGATACCACTGTAACGGCACGAGGCAATGGCGACCAGTAGGCTTTGCAACCATCCCAGCCCCACCGTGGCATACAATGGTACCCCAGACCTTGCTTTTATGGCCACCCTTTCGACTGTCTCGGCTTATGCCTAACCAACCCCTATTCACTAAGAGAGGACATGTAGGGGAAAGAGTCTCCCGTTCGCCACCAAACCGCGAAGCGAGAACCCCCTATCACATTCACTAAGAGAGCAAGTATGGTCCGGGCTCGAACAGAACCGAAGGCACTTCCGAAGAAGCCCTTGAAAATCCGGGTATTCACAATCCCGATCGGACTTCCCATCACTTAGGGAATCTCTATACCGGCGCGACTCAGTGCAGAGACAATCGATAGGTCATCCTATCGTTCTCGCAAATACCTGGTCTTCAGCACCGGTCTTCAATGCTATCCATAACGACGTATCACATATTCGGAATGGGCTATATGACACAAAGGTCCTCTTCCGGCTAAACCGAATAGTGAGCGCAATATTTAAAAACATATGGATATGGGATTTTAGTTAAGTCACAACTTAAAAATCCAAAGCTTTTATTTTCAAATGGTTAAACAAATCACCATTTTAAATCTTTACACAAAAAGATTTTTATTTCATAAAGTTCCCCCAGTTTCACAAAGATCTATTCATGGATTCCAAAACAATTCCCATTCAATTTGGATTAACCCAATTAAATCTTTAAATTAAAGATTTATAGCTTCCAAAACACGTTTCCAAAGATTTATCTAAAACTTGGTAAACTATTTTCATTTTAAACTTGAAATCCTTTAACACAAATTGGAAATTCATTCTTATGTGAAAGCTTCAATCATTTGAAAACGAATAGTTTTCGTTTTCAGAAAAATCCAATTTCATCTTTACAAGTTAAAAATTTTGGGTTAAATTTAAAGTTCCCAAAACAACGCTTTTAAAATGGTTTAAAAACCTATATAACACATTTATAAGTTGAATACACTTTTTTTAAACCATAGTTTCCAAATCATAGGATTCGATTTCAAATATTGAGTACAAATTTAAATTAAATTATTTAAATTTCAAAACTCAATCAAATTTTTCAAATAACTTTTATTTTTGAAATTCATTTTTTTCAAAAGCTTCAATTCTAATTCCGAAACTACTTTGGATTCAAAAATTCAATTTTAAACCAATTTCAAAATCTGTGACTTAACCCATTTCCACGTGCAATCCATATTTGTGTGTTTATAGTGTGGTCCAGGGGTTTTACACACAATAGTGCACAACATCAATCATCACAGATATATCAATATCGATAAGCGATATAATCAATAACGCTTATCTTTATTTACAGATTCATTGATAAAGTAAATTTATCAATCACAAGGATTAATCATTACAATTCGATGTGGGTTTCGGATAACCAACTGAATCCGACTCCCTGTCGCATCGATATCTAAATGTTGTTCTACGGGTCAAGGGTATGCATAACAATATATACATCACAGATATAACAACTTAGCACAAAGCATCACATAGCATCACATCACATATCAAATATATCAATCCATCACAGATCATTCAATAGCAATCAAACATCTTTAATTAAGATGAATAAATCGTGTGGTTTAAATCTATTACCCACATAATTACTTCTATTTGAAATCTTTAAATCAATGATTAACTATCATTAACTATAATTAATTAAGCCTTAACCACCTTCATTTATTAATCATCTCTTTAATTAATTATATTAATTAATTAACCTTTAATTGTAATTAATTGAATCTTAATTACTTATTCCTTAATTAATTACTTTAATAAATAAACTTTTAATTATTGATTAATTAAATCTTAATTAAAATTAATTGTCCCTAATTGATTAATCAATAGATTTATTTTTCCTTAATTAATAATGATTTCTTAATCACTTTAAGTTAATTAACCCTAATTTATTTTTCTTGATTCAATTATCTTAATTAATTAATCACATTAATTAATTTTGCTTTCAAGTAATTAACCTCAAATATTTGATAAATCAAATTTTTTTTAACTTTTAATTATCTTCTCTTAATTACTTTACTAAGTAATTAATATTTTCATTTAAATCATTCATTATTTACTTGTTTAACTGCTTAATAATTTAATGAGTCCAAATCATTAAATTCTATTTATTTATTTTTTAAGATAAAATATCTCTTACTTAAATAAAGCATTTAAAATCAATTTGCTTTCAAATTTTAATTTTAATTTCATTTTAAATTTAGGATTTAAAATGAACACGAATTTAACTTAAACAAAATTTTAAAAACAATTCAAAAACCTTTCTATTCCACAAGTTAAAGAATATTTATTTTATAAAAGAGGTTTGTAAGAATTTTTAAACCAAATTCATTTTTTTTAAATTCAAATCAATTAAGAATACACTATAACATTCAAAGTTGTTTGAATTATTTTTAAATTTAAAAACTTCCTTTTCTTCTAAAACTGGAATACATATTTAAATTTTTGATTTCAGGCTACATACATTCAAAGACTTACTTACATTTAACTTCATTTTAAATCTCAAAATATTTAACCATTTTTAAAGTAGCTAAACAAATAAAATCTAAAACTTTATTTTATTTTAAAAACTAAAGTTTAAACCCAAGTCCAGATTTCAAAACTCAGATTTAAACTTTATTTTTTTTTCTATTTTATAATTTAAACTTTCAGTTTAATTTTAAAACCAATATTCTTTATACTTTAAAAGTTGTTTAAAACCAAATCAAAATTTCAAAATTTAAATTATTTCAAATTTAGATTCAAACTTCTTGAATTCAAATTCAATTTCAGGTTTTAAAATTAGTTTAAATTTTTAGTTCATATTTTAAAATTTGCTTTAATACTTTGAAAACAGAATAGGCTATCTGTTTAAAACCTGAACTTAGTACTTGGGAAAAAAAAATATTTACTTCGAGCCAGAACCTCTTTGCTTCGAGTAAAACATCCCACAACTTCGAGTCACTCACGATATTGACCCTAGAAAAAAAAATCTTAAGCATTTGCCCTCTGCTTCAACCCATACACTGACACAACCCACTACCCGATACACGTGCCCCATCATCGCAGCGAGCTCCGATCATCATCGATGGTCTCCTCAGGTCGGCAAGCACCCCCGCATCCCATACTGATCATCAAATAGATCGATACTATCATGAATTCGAATTTGCATGTTCATCATCAAACCTGGAACCACTGAAGACCCCCTCCACCAACACCTGTCAACGCCTTTTTCTCGAAGCTCCGACCACCGCTACCTCTGACACTTCGACAAAGTCCTCGTCAACACCCAAGCCAGCATTACCCAAATTCCCATGCAACTCGATCCATCAGGGGGAGAGAACAAATCGAGATATTCAACCCAGTGAAAACTAGGGTTACAAACCCACATCCACTTCGCACTTCCCCAAAATGGTTTGATTAATGTTCTTGGTATTTTTCCCCTAATCTACGATCATTCAACTAACTCCAGAAAGAATTATGACCTCAAATATCATCGAGTTCATCAAGATTTCATAAAAATCCAAATTCTGGTTAAACCAGAAATGCACTTTCCTTTCTAACTTAAAAGTTGTGATTTTGCTTTGTAAAAACATGACTTAGTATAGGGATTCAATTTATATTACTGGATTGTTTAATTTAGATATTTGAATTTTACACAAATTCAAACTTGACTGTTTTTTTTTTCTTCCAGAGCAATTCCCATCTTATCTTAACTTAAATAAAATTTAAATCTAAATCTTAAAGTCAAACAAGCAAATTTTGTTTAGATTCTAATTCTAGAAGGGAACAGAGAGAGGAAGAAGGAGATTTGAGTTCAAACAAAGGTTTACTCTGTAACCATGAAGCCAAGAAGGAATAGGGATGAATGACCCTATATATAACATGCCAAGTGAATATACACATGTACATAGACCTTTTTTTTTCTTTTTCTTTTTTTTCTTTTTCACATGCAAAGGGTTTTCACATCATTTCAAACATGCTTACAACAACAGGTAATCTGGATTAGTCAGAAGTTTACTCATATAGGAGGTTCAACAGGAAGTAATAGATTTTGAAAACCCTGTAGACATAACTGTGAACAAGGCAAAGGCAATCTGCCTAATTCACAGACACACACACATTAAATCTATGTATACATTCAACATGCAGGCACATTCAAGTCCATACCAAAACATTATCGCATGAAATCAAAATGTGAACCAGATTTTAGAGATTTGGGGTGTAATTTGCTCACCTGGAATTTTGCAAACAGAGAAGAATTTGAAATGAATTTGCAGTTTTTACTTTCCAGGCCTTTAAACTTGCTTTGCTTCCAGGTTTTGAAAACTTGCTTGCATTTAGAATCTCCAGAATCTGATTTCCAGATTCTCTTTGGTTTGGTTATTATTTCCTCAAGTTGAAAACGCTCAAGTTAATTATGGTTTTCAAATTACTTCAGGTTTAATTTTTATTTTTTTTAAATTATGGGGTTTTCTTCTGAATTACCTGAGTTTGATCACTTCAGGTTTTTGGAACTCCAGATTCAAATTTGAAGAAAGTTTGTTTTCCTGCAACTTATTAAATAAAGTTGTTTAAATCTTTGCTTATTTGCTGATTTCAACATTAAACTCAAATTCTTTTAAAAAGGAAATTTACTTGCCTTTGAGTTGATTTGTTTTCAGATTGAAAACCTTTGCATTCCTGAATTTTTAAACTGCCATTTCTTCTTCTGTTTTCACTCTGTTTTCCAGATCTTTGAATTCCTTTGCTTTGCTTAATTCTTGAATTGCTTAGTTGAAATCTTGAACCTTGCTTTGATTCTGTTTTGCACTCCAGTTTAAACTTTGAATCCATTTTGCCATTTTTGTTTTGTTACAGGTTGAAGATTAAATTGGTTTCCCAGGTTGAATCTGCATTTTTGATTTTTTGTTTCAATTGCTTTAAATTTATGCTTTAACACTAACTAACAACATGAAATTCAAAACTTTAAGAAAATTTACTTATCTCTTTTTTTTTCTTCAGAAAGCAGAGACTAAATTCCAGATTTGCTATGAGATGATCTTGGAATTTGCTTCTAGCTTGAAAACTTTGCTAACTTGAATCCATGCTTTTATTTCCAGGTTTGTTATTTCTTCTCTTTTTTTTTCTTGTATTGCAGTTTGAATTTGTTGGAGCTTGATCTTGCATGAACTATAGATTATACTACAGCTTGTAAACTTGTGAATGTAATTTGTTTTCAGATTTGAGGAGAGAATGTTATTGTTTTTTTTTCTGGTTTTTATTCTACTTCTGTATTGTTGTTTTGAGATGCTCAACCTTTGATACTTTTTGTTTAGATTTGCTGAGATGTTATTAGATTTGAATATGGGAAAATGGAGAGTTTTCTTGAAATTTTAAATTTCATTATTTAATAAAAGTAATGATATGGAATGCGATTTGTAAGAAATCATTATAACCTTTAGATTTTGTTAACTCCTACACTCCATCTCTTTACTTCAAATCCATGTGAATGTATGCATATGTTTACATTTAAAATTTTCAAAGTACAAGAATTTTTTTTAAATAAATTTTATACCACATTCACTTAAGTCTTTCATGTATATAAATTTGCATTTTTACATTTTCATGTTAATAACACTCAAATATAACTTTATTTTGTGCTTCCTATTTAAATATATTTTCCTTTTATTTACTCTTTTATATCTACATTTTACACAATTTACATTCATATTTTTTTTTATTATTTATTTTGTACAACTTTATAAAAAGAAAAGAATGGATTAAACACTTTGATTTCATATTAACAATTAGTCACACTTATTTATATATGAAAATTTAACTTAAAAATAATATTATGAAAACTAATACATCTTCCAAATAAAATTAATATTTTAGAAAACAACTATTACTATCATTTTATTAATCTCAGCTTTTAAATTCTATTTTTATTTTTAATACATTATATTTTGAAATTCAATATTTGTTTTATAAATCACCTATCCCTAAATTTCTAGTATAAATTACTATTTAAAATCAAAATTATTTATTTATTCTAGAAAATATTCTAATTAACTCACAATTTATTTTCAAAAATAAATTTAATTGCCAATTTAAACTTGATAAATTTTCAGGAATGTTACATTCTGCAACTTTCATTCGAGCGCGAATCCACTCTATTTTCTGAATGCCATCTCTTACCAAGTCGGCTCCTAACATGAGCATGTCTCTCTTGTCCAATTAATAAATAGGTGACTTACATGGTCTATCATAAAACTTATCAAACGACATCATCCCAATACTTGATTGGTAACTATTGTTATATCTAAACTCTATAAAATGCAAGCGATCCTCATAAGATCCTCCAAAGTCTAGGATGCATGCTCTTAGAAAATCCTCTAGTACTCGGATCACCCTTTTCGTTTGACCATCTATCCTTGGGTGGTAAGTCATATTTAAGTTCAATTCTATACCTGACGCACTCAACACACTTCTCTAGAATTCATTACTAAAAACCGAGTCTCAATCGCTAACCATGTTACCCGGAATCTTGTGGAGTCATACTACATCCTTTAGGTAAAGATTCGCTAAACTAGTTGTCGTTCTTGTCAACTTTAGTGGGATAGAATGAGCGCACTTAGTCAGCCTATCAAGTATTACCTAAATACTATCATTTTCCGTTCTCAATAGCATTAAGCCATCTACAAATCCATAGATTTTGAATCCAACCGCCAAGCTGGTGCGTCCAAGTTTTGAAAAATAACTACTTGGGTTTTGATGCTTAGTTTTCAATTGCTGAAAGGCGATACACTCCTTCATGTATTCATACTACTAGAAACATTATAAATAGTTTAGAACGCCAACAGAAAAAAATTGTCGGGAATTCCGATGCAAAGCCAATAAAATGACTACCATTTTATTCATTTTAATTTTTTCTAAATAAAGTAAAAAACATTGGGAAAAATATAGGCATACCAAGCTATTTCTCGACTCTTCACGGTGTTTCTTGTAATGCATTAATTGTAAGCCATTGTTTAAGGGATTTCGTTTTTAGACAAGGAAAGGGAAAATATTACGGTTACTCCACCCAAATAAATTGTTTTACAATTTTTGCTTCGTATAAAGAGAAATTCTACAACCACATCGAAGAATGTGAAAAAACGATTATAATTTACCGAAACCCATTTTCGGTGGGGTCATATCGAAGAAAAGATGAAAAAACGGTGACTAATCATCAAAAAATAGGATAGTTGCGGGTTTATTTTTTATTTTGTTAAGAGGATACAAATCTTTTTCACACCCTAGCAATTTATGAAAAAATGAAAAAAATGATTCCCTTTAAACGGTAAAATGAATTAAACGCTTGACTAGTCACCATTTCCTAAACCTATTATCCAATTCATTGCTCATTCCTTATACCCATTAATCTGCCACTAAATTCGTTCGATTATCACCCAAAATTTTAGTCGGGTTATTTGCCGCTCTCTTCATCTATAACTTATCTTTCTTTTTCAAGGATGCTAAGAAAAGACGCATCTTTATCTTCCAGGAGAAGCACAAAAGAACATCTATTTGGACAGGGGATCGATTTTTGATATGTAATATATATGTAGCATTCTTCTTTAATTAAATGATTGTTATTTATTTTAAATCTTAGTTAAATGCTTTAGATTATTCTTCTAGCACTTGCCTATTTCAAAGAACTATGTATGATGCTCAGTTTTCACTTGCTAAAAGGCGCTAAACATCTTCAGGTATTCACACTACTAGAAACATTATAAATGGCGTAGAACGCCAATAGAAAAAAATCGTCGGGAATTCCGATGCAACGCCAATAAAACGACTACATTTTTTTCATCTTAATTTTTTCTAAATAATGTGAAAAACATTGGGAAAACTATATGTATGCTAACCTATTTCCTGACTTTTCATCGTGTTTCTTGTAATACATTAATTGTAGGCCATTGTTTAAGGGACTTCATTGTTTGGACAAGGAAATGACAAATTTTAGGAGAACTCCACCTTGTAAAAAATATTACGGTTACTCCACCTAAATAAAAAATTTTACAATTTTTGCTTTGTACAAAGCAAAACTTGACAACAACCCATCGAAGAATATGAAAAAAAATCGATTTTAATTTACCATTAACCATTTTCTGTGGGGTCATATCGAAAAAAGATGAAAAAACGATGACTAATCATCAAAAAATGAGGATTGTTGTGGGTTTAAATTTTTTTTTGTTAAGAGGATAATAATCTTTTTCACACCCTAGCAATTTTTGAAAATATGAGTCCCTTTAAATGGTAAAAT
Organism: Allium cepa; assembly: GCA_030765085.1. Lineage (NCBI taxonomy): Eukaryota > Viridiplantae > Streptophyta > Magnoliopsida > Asparagales > Amaryllidaceae > Allium > Allium cepa. The sequence goes on from CM060939.1 coordinate 928,374,227, forward strand.
GAATTAAACGCTTGACCGAGTCACCATTTCCTAACCCTATTATCCAATTCATTGCGCATTCCTTGTACCCATTAATCTGCTACCAAATTTGTTCGATTATCTCCCAAAATTTCAGTAGGTTTATTCGTCGCGCTCTTCATCAATACCTTATCTTTCTTTTTCAAGGATGCTAAGAAAAGACGCATCTTTATCTTCGAGGACAAGCACATCAGAACATCTATTTGCACAGGGGATCGATTTCGATATGTAATATGTATGTAGCATTCTTCTTCAATTAAAAGATTGTTATTTATTTTAACTCTTAGTTAAATGCTTTAGATTATTCTTCCATTACTTGCCTATTTCAAAGAACTACATATGATGCTCAATTTTATCTTGCTGAAAGGCAATACACATCTTCATGCATTCACGTTACTAGAAACATTATAAATAGCGTAGAACACCAAAATAAAAAAATCGTCTGGAATTATGATGCAACGCCAATAAAATGACTACCATTTTTTTCATTTTAATGTTTTCTAAATAAAGTGAAAAACATTAGGAAAACTATTGGTATACCGTCCTATTTCCCGACTTTTCACGGTGTTTCTTGTAATACATTAAATGTAGGCTATTGTTTAAGGGACTTCATTTCAGGACAAGGGAAGGGCAAATTTTAGGAGAACTCCACCTTGTAAAAAATATTACGGTTACTCCACCCAAATAAATTATTTTACAATTTTTGCTTCGTATAAAGAAAAATTCGGCAACCACCCATCGAAGAATGTGAAAAAAATCGATTATAATTTACCGAAACTCATTTTCAGTAGGGTCATACCAAAAAAAGATGAAAAAACGGTGATTAATCATCAAAAAATGAGCATAGTTGCGGGTTTTTTTATTTTTTTTGTTAAGAGGATACAAATCTTTTTCACACCCTAGCAATTTCTGAAAAAATGAAAAAAAAATGAGTCACTTTAAATGGTAAAATGAATTAAACGCTTGACTAAGTCGCCATTTCCTAACCCTATTATCCAATTCATTGCACATTCCTTGTACCCATTAATCTGCTACCAAATTCATTCGATTATCACCCAAAATTTTAGCTGGATTATTCGCCACCATCTTCATCAATACCTTATCTTTCTTTTTCAAGGAAGCTAAGAAAAGGCGCATCTTTATCTTTAAGGCAAGCACATAAGAACATCTATTTGCACAGTGGATCGATTTTCGATATGTAATACATATGTAGCATTCTTCTTTAATTAAATGATGGTTATTTATTTTAATTCTTAGTTAAATGCATTAGATTATTCTTCCAGTACTTGCCTATTTCAAAGAACTACATATGATGCTCAGTTTTCACTTGCTAAAAGGCGATACACAACTTCATGTATTCACAGTACTATAAACATCATAAATAGAGTAGAAGGCCAACAAATTAATCGTCGGGAATTTCGTTGCAACGCCAATAAAATGACTACCATTTTTTTCATTTTAATTTTTTCTTTATAAAGTGAAAAACATTGGGAAAACTATAGGTATACCGACCTATTTCCCGACTTTTCACGGTGTTTCTTGTAATACATTAATTGTAGACGATTGTTTAAGGGACTTTGTTTTTGAACAAGGGGAGGGCAAATTTTAGGAGAACTCCACCTTGTAAAAAATATTACGGTTACTCCGCCCAAATAAATTGTTTTACGGTTTTTGCTTCATATAAAGAAAAATTCGAAAACCACCCATCGAAGAATGTGAAAAAAATCAATTATGATTTACCGAAATCAATTTTTGGTGTGGTCATATAGAAAAAACGATGAAAAAACGATGACTAATCATCAAAAAATGAGGATGTTGCGGGTTTAATTTTTTTTGTTAAGAGGATACAAATCTTTTTCACACCCTAACAATTTCTGAAAAAAAAAAGAAAAATAACGAGTCCCTTCAAACGGTAAAATGAATTAAACGGTTGACTTAGTCACCATTTCCTAACCCTCCTATCCAATTTATTGCTCATTCCTTATACCTATTAATCTGCCACCAAATTCGTTCGATTATCACCTGAAATTTTAGCCGGATTATTCACCGCCCACTTCATCGATACCTTATCTTTCTTTTTCAAAGACCTTATGAAAAGACGCAACTTTATCTACAAGGACAAGCACATAAGAACATCTATTTGCACAGGGGAACGATTTCGATATGTAATATATATATATAGCATTCTTTTTTAATTAAATGATTGTTATTTATTTTAAGTCTTAGTTAAATGCTTGGGTTATTATTTTAGTACTTGCCTATTTCAAAGAACTATAAATGATACTCAGTTTTCAATTGCTGAAAGGTGATACACATCTTCTTGTATTCACGCTACTAGAAATATAATAAATAGCATAGGACGCCAGCAAAAAGAATCGTCAGAAATTATGATGCAACGCGACTAAAATGACTACAATTTTTTTCATTTTAATTTTTTCTAAATAAAAAGAAAAACATTAGGAAAACTACAGGTATACCGACCTATTTTCTGACTATTCACGGTGTTTCTTGCAATACATTAATTGTAGGCCATTGCTTAAGAGACTTCATTTTTGGACAAGGAAAGGGAAAATTTTAGGAGAACTCCACCTTGTAAAAAATTATTATGGTTACTCCACCCAAATAATTTGTTTACAATTTTTGCTTCGTATAAAGCAAAATTCGGCAACCACCCATCGAAGAATGTGAAAAAAGTTAAATATGATTTACCGAAACCCATTTTCGGTGGAGTCATGTCAAAAAAAGATGAAAAAACGGCGACTAATCAACAAAAAAAGAGGATAGTTACGGGTTTAATTTTTTTTCCTTAGAGGGTAGTAATCTTTTTCACACCCTAGCAATTTCTGAAAATATGAAGAAAAAAATGAGTCCCTTTTTAAATGGTAAAATGAATAAATGCTTGACCGAATTACAACTTCCTAGCCCTATTATCCAATTCATTGCTCATTCTTTGTACCCATTAATCTGTTACCAAATTCGTTCGTTATCACTTGAAATTTTAGCCGGATTATTCGCCGCCCTCTTCATCAATACCTTATCTTTCTTTTTCAAGGTCGCTAAGAAAAGACGCATCTTTATGTTTAAGGACAAGCACATAAGAACATCTATTTGCATAGGGGATCCATTTTCGATATGTAATACATATGTAGCATTCTTCTTTAATTAAATGATTGTTATTTAATTTAATTCTTAGTTAAATGCTTTAGATTATTCTTCCAGTACTTGCTTATTTCCAAGAATTACATATGTTGCTCGGTTTTCACTTGCTGAAAGGCGATACACATCGTCATGAATTCATGCTACTAGAAACATTATAAATAGCGTAGAATGCCAAAAGAAAAAAAATCATCGGGAATTCCGTTGCGACGCTAATAAAATGACTACCATTTTTTTCAAATTAATTATTTCTAAACAAATTGAATAACATTGGGAAAACTATAGGTATACCGACTTATTTCCCGACTTTTCGTGGTGTTTCTTGTAATATATTAATTGTAGGCGAATTGTTTATGGGACTTCGTTTTTGAACGTGGGAAGGGAAAATTTTAGGAGAACTCCGCCTTGTAAAAAATATTATGGTTATTCCACCCAAATAAATTGTTTTATGATTTTTGCTTCGTATTGTAACGACCCGTAATTTTCGAGCCTGAAAATTTCGGATAGTTAGGAAAAGAAGAAAGAGACAGAAGAATAAGAAGAACAGAAACACCAACATCTCACATTCACTGCGGATAAAATATAATAACAAATAATAACAGTTATACAAAGAAACTGTACTTGTCAAATGTAACTTTAATATCAGAGATACAACGTACATACAAACACTGGACATATACAATCAACATGACTCAGATATACAACACTATAATACAGAGGGAACTCTCCATACATTCCTGTCATCCAGCCCGTCTCCTGAGCTCCAGAACGTTCTTAGCTGAAAATCTGTAACACTCGGTCTGACCCGAGCATTACATCAAAGTAACACCCGGGTCAGGCTAGAAACCAGCGTGAGTAAACCCATCTAACATGAATACAAAACATACAACTTATATAAAACCCGAGGTAACTCGTATCAATTTAAAAATTCACAATTTTTTATAGTCATTATTTATTTCACACATCAATTTCAAGTACTAAAACTTAGATTAAATGGTCCAATTTACTTAAATCATTCCATACCAGCCTATTGATTTCACATATCAATCTATAAAGAATCGAAGTGGTTTCGGGTATTTACTAATACCCGACTCCGGTCTCTTCGAATCCAATGTCATCAAAATCCAAGTTATTCAATTAAATACAATTCAATTTTAATTACCAGATAAACTTTTACAGAGCAATTCATCATTGATAGCTAAACACATTTATTACTATTCAACCCAACATATCATGTCACACATCAATTCATATCAGAGATATCAACCAATCCAAAACACTTATCATCATTCAATCATTCATGAGCCAGATTGATCACTTCCATTAATTACATTAATTAATGATCCACTAGTTATTCTCATTAGTTAATTATTCTTAAATTTCATTTAAAATTAACCTTTAACTTAACTACATTCATTAATAAGCCTTGATTAATCACAATCAAAAATTAACTTCCCTTAATTACTCCATCAATTAAACCAACTCCTTGATTTAATTATTAATTAATCCTTTAATTACACTGAGTAATTTATCACTTAATTTCTTCCACCAAGTAATTATCCTTTAATTTCTTCTCATCAAGTAATTTCCTTCAATTAATTACATCCAGTAATTATTCCCTAATTACTTCACTAAGTAATTATACTTCATTAATTACCTTAAGAAATTTTACTTAACCCAACATCAAATGATTACCTTTAATTAATTAAACTTAATTAATTAACTAGTATTAACAACTTTAATGTAATTAATTACACAAATTAATTAACGTTACCCATACACATTGATTACATTGATCCATAATTAATCATTCGAATTAGTTATTCTATAATTACTTACATTTATTAATTATCCTTTAATTAATCATCTTCGTTAATCAACTAACCCTTTTATTAATTCTCTTAATTAATTAATCCTTTAATTAATTACACTAAGTAATTAATCCTTAATCACTTCCTTTAAGTAATATTTAATTATATTAAAAAAAATTAGGTTTAAAAACATTTTTATGTTTTAACAAACTTAAATTAACAATCATACCGTTTCTAAATTAATGTTTAAGAATATTTTTAAAGTGGAAAGGAGATTTTAGCAAAGGTTTAAACACACAACCATTTTTAATTTCAAACTTTTATTTTATAAAAATCTTTAAACATGCCTAACATTCCTATTCCTGCTTCGGGTTAAACCCTAGAATTTCTCGAGTTCCTCATCGCCCTTCATCTTCTTCTTCTTCTATTATAACCTGATAAAACTTCCAACTGAAACACTATTAAACTCGCACGAGCAGCCTGATAAAATACCCGAGAATCACCCCGAGACCAACATTCCTTCCCCTGAGCTCCCATCGAAGTAAACTTCCTCACTTCCTCACCCAATCTCCAATGTACACGGAAACTAATGCACGTGCACCGGGCCACGGCGACGCTCCGGCGTCTTCGACTACCTCTCACAAGTTGACTTCGACATCCAAAAACCATCAAACTATTCAGCATCTTGATCGAGCATCAAACAACAAATTCAAACTCAACAACCCCACAGCACCCAATTCCGTTGACCAAATAACGCCTCGACATGGCACTCCGACAATCAGAAACTCCTCATTTTTCGGCCATCGCCCTATCAACGATCAAGCTTTCCTTTCCCCCTCGACCGCATACTTAACCAGCCACCTCGATGCCGCAATTTGATGAGTAACTGACCTCGACTAAAACCATTGCTAAGCCCTAATTGGCTTTACCGCGTCAACCACGGCAAGTGATAAAATCGTTCGCCATTATTCCCTCCATCACTGACCCACTAGCCATCCCTGACCTGAACCCCGATCCCCCTGGTTTGAAGATCATCGAAAATTGACCAAAACCCATTATCTGATCAATTTCAAATTTCCCTCACGATCCTAATCTAAAAAAATTTGATTTATCTTTTAAAAATCATGATTTCAGCTAGGGATTCAGATTATATAAATAAAACAATGGATGGTAATGATTGAAATTTACATATTTTAGTTTTTCCCACTATTTTTTCCTAAATTCCAAATAGTTTTCAAACTTAATTTACTTAATTATATTTTTAAAACTTCAATTATGTATAAACACACATATCTTACTTGAATCTCACAGTCTAAAGGAGATTACCAGAGGAGATTTGAATTTGTTTTAGATCTAAATCTTAAACCTGTAAAAAAGAACAGAGGCTATATCTATACATACAGATCTGCACACTATATTGTTTCATATTAATTTTATGCAGGTCAATTTTCACTCATGCAAACAATTTACCACAACATTTTCATAAGATCATCACATACGCTAGTTAAAACCAGATGTTGCTATGTTTACTCACCTGAAGAAGAAAAATTGAACAGAGAGCAGATTCTGGAAGCTGCTACTTGATTTTCTTTGGAAACTACTAGCCTGAATCTCACTTTGATCCTCTTGGTTGTTTAAATGAAGTTGTTGTTTTGTTTGTTAAATATGTATGAATGGTATATGTGAACCAACGGTGGTACATATACGTATAGAGAGGAAATGTGCATAGCAAGCTTCCTCTGATATTTTTCTTTAGTCAGCAATTTTCTATGACCAGAAGATTTTTTTTCTTCTTAAAACTGAAATGATTTGCAAAGGATATGAAATGACTTTTATTTGAGCTTGAGATGATATCATTTAATGCATGTCTCCTTATAAGCTTACGTACTAATTCTATTGCCTTTATATGTACATAGATTTTTGTTTGTAGATATTTTCTTTTCTCTTGCGTTGCTTACACACATAATTTCCATAGTATATTACTATAATCACCATATATATTTATTTATGTTTTCATAGAACCATAAAATTTTACCTTATATATTTATTTCTAACATAAATCCTTGTTCTTATTTTTATTCCTATTTTAAGCTTAAACTACTAAATTTATATTCATATATCCTTATACTTATATTTAATATTGATAAAATTGATTTTACTTCAAACATTATTAATTAAGTTACATCCATATAATTAAGTTACGTCCATATATATATTTAGATCAAATATTAATAAGGTAGAGCATTTTAATTAGATTGAATAAAATAGATTTCATTTTAAATATTTTTGAATGATTTTATTTGAAATTTTCAAATCAAAGCTTCCTTCACAATACATACATATATATATATATATATATATATATATATATATATAAATGGTAAATGGCAAAAAGTCTTATTTGTTTTAAGAATGACAAGTTTGTATTTCATTTAATTAGATTAAATTCTTATTAAAATAATATTGCCAAAATTCGGGTCGTCACATTCCTCCCCTCTTTAGAACTTTTCGCCCTCGAAAAGGAACGAAGCCAGAATTATTAAAAATTCTTAAAATCAGATAAATTTTCTTTGATCATTTTTTTAAAAACACTTTTTAATTTCTATATAATATTATTCCAAAGTAGTTTTATAAAAATACTTTTATAACTCGATGTTTCAACCAGTCCATTCTTGTTCTCGGAGAAATTCGGTCATACGTTGATCAGGCGTAAGAGTGAAAATCTATAAGTACTTGGTAAGCCCGTTTCAACACCCAGTGAAAATACTTGTAAAATAAATTTATTGAAAATATTGAAAACAGTTTTTGAAAATATAGGAAATATCCTTGGTGAGAATGCTCTGGATATCATCACCCCCATCCATGGTCGCAGTTACATCCTGGGTTATGTTGCCATCGTAGCAAAAGTCCATGTAACTATAGGCACTCCGCGCCCCTCGACTACGCCACGGAACCCACAATAGATCGCAGTTACATTCCAGGGTTACGTTGCCATCGCAGCGAAAGTCCATGTAACTGTAGGCATCAGCGCCCTCGATTTTCGCTTTCAAAAATGAAACTTCTCCACTCTCACATAGGTCGCAGTCTACCGATGTAAAATCAAACGCAGACTGTTGGCTCTCAGCAGCACACACAACTTTCCCTATGTTACCATAGGTCGCAGTCTACTGATATAAAATCAAACGTAGACCGTTGGCTTCTCAGCAGCACACACGACTTTCGCTATGGTCTGTAGCAGATCGCAGTGACATCGAGTCACACTGTCGTCACAGCATAAACCAAATGCCTTTGTAGGCATCAGCGCCCTTCGACTTTCGCTACACACTACTCATAATCCTCAGGAACTAATTTTGTCCGGACTCCTCACAGGATCAACTTTAGAACCCTCCTTAGGGTTCAAGGCAGCACCACCCGGTGGCACTTCTGAGAAGTTCATTTCAAGGGAGCGCCTTTTCTCCAGAGCCATTTCAAAACACTTTATACTATGCACATATAGTATTTTCCAAATCATACACTTAGTATGATTCTCATAAAAAGCTCCTTTATACAAAATCGATTATCCCAAAGTCGATAATTCTCAAACTAGGCTTTCCAAATTCCAATATTGATTTTACCCAAAAATCAAAAGCCTTTCCAAATCCAAGGTTCGCAAAACATTTTTCCAAAATCCTCATAAGATCCTTTATATATATAGATATATAAAATCCTTGATTAAAATCTTTGGATCATTTCAAACTTGTATAAACCCTTTTTATACTTCAAATACCTTCAAAAACCATTTTTTTCTGGCTATAGATTCAACAAGGGGAGTTTTATCTTATATAACAAAGTCACTTACCAAATTTATTCACTTCCATAAAGTAAATTTTTACCATAGAAATATCCAATTTGCACTTTTATTCATTGTATATTTCACAAAATATTCCTTCCATTTCAAAAATCATTTCACATTTCTTTTTCACAAATTCCCAGTATCAATTTCATTCCAACCCGTACGATACACACATATCATCCGTACGCTATACCAATCTGATCGCTCACTCAATCACACAATTTAACTTCCGAACTAGTATCATCCATCCAACTTCCTAGTGCGGACTCAGATCTGGTTTCTTGATCAGAAACCGTCATTCTCCTTGCATAGCCTAACTATGATAGAGAATATCCAGAACCAATCAAAAATCCATATCTAGCTTCGCCGTTGAAAATCGAGTGAAAAATCCCAACTCGAATCGATATAACTATCTCGAAATCCTGTGCTCGAATCTGGATCAAATCACTATGCGAATAGAATACTATACGTACATCCTACGTATTTATCTTCATTGATTATCAACTAAATCAATTTCTCTTTCTATTCACATTTCCTTTAATTTATATCCACATAATCACAATTATTTCAATTGCATTTGGATTATCACCTCTATTCTTATCTCAATTGAGTGTTCAATCATAAACAGTTTGAACTCTATCTGGTTTATATGTAGTAAGTAGCTTGAAAATTTATAAATAGACAAGTAGTTGAAAAATAATTATTAGTTTATAAAATAGCTGTAAAATAGTTAAGTATTGATAAAATAGTTAAATAAGTGTAAAATAGTTATAAATGGTCAAATAGTTATAGAATTTTAAATAATTACAAAATAGTTGTAAAATAGTAATTAGTTTATAAAACAGTTGTAAAATAGTTAAATAGTTCCAAAAGTAGTTATAAAATAAGTATAAGATAGTTTGGGTTTAATAAGAAAGGTTGTATATAAAACAAATAGCTTGGAAAATAGGTTTGTATTGAAACAATTTATTTTCAAAATAGTCCAGAGCCAAATTGTTCAATTTCCAATCTCCGTTTTCAATCAATTCAATTTAAATTTGCACTTCCATTTAAATTGACTTAATTCCAATTTAAATAACTTCAATTTCTATTGAAATTGATTTAACCCTACTTCAATTTGTATCAACCTCAATTTCTTTCCAAATTCAAATCAAATTCCATTTGATTTTAAACATGTTCACTTTAATTATACTTCTAAATTATTCAAATTAATTTAGACTACTTTCAGATTGAATCCACTTCAATTTCGAATCATTTCGATTTTTATATGAATTAATTCCAATTCCAATTCCCATTTGAATTTGAACTCATTTTCCATTTTTGTTTCAAATTAATCCAATTCAAATTTTCCATTTGAATTCCATACTTATCCATTTTCGATTCTAATTAATCCAAACTAAATTCAGTTTGAACTAATGAAATCTAATCTCAACTTTAAACCATCTCGAATTATATAAATTCGAGTTAAATTTCCAAATGTCGTTTTAACCCCTTAACTCAAATTAACCTTTATTTTTAAGTCAATAATCCAAATCTTTAAACAATTTAATTCTGAGTCCAATACTCAATAGATAAAGAAAATTTATTTTAGATTGTACTACCACAAAATATCCATACATTAATTGACTACATACTAGTAATTCATACATTACATACATTTATCTAAAATAAGAGTCTTACAGAAGTCATAAATCTAGATGCCTTTATATTACCTAGAGGTTTGGAAAGAATAGAGCCTTAATACTCCTACAAGAATCCTTCCTATGGACTTCCTTCCAAAGGGCAAAGCCCGAACATACACTTCTCAACATGGTGTCCCCACTTATAACATTTGCCATAAAATGTTTCCACCCTGTCATCAATCTGGATAACCTTCACGCCTCCAACAGTATGTTCCACAGCCTTACTCCTCTTTTGCCTCTCGGAACAATTCCTAGCAATGTGTCCCATCTTCTTACAATGATAGAAAATAGTCGACTCATTGACCGGTTCAACTGGTTTACGCTTCGCCTTCCTCACTTCAAAGCAATGATTCAGGAAATGTCCTTTCTTATGACACTTAAATTACAAGATCTCAGAGCGAAACCGATGGAATGTACCCTTCAATTCCTCCCTTGTTTTACTGCACTTGGCTGCGTAATGACCCTTATTGAAACATCTGTAATAGGTGACATTATCATAAGGTCTTAGTTCATCCCTTTCCTTAACCTATTTCTCGTACTCTTGAATTTCTTCTTCTTGATCCCTACGTGCAGCTGCTCTTTGCTCTCTGCGCCTAACCTTCCATTCTTCACTCTTAGTCATCTCTCTCAAAGACTGAATTCTAGATGGGCTTCCTAACCTATAAATTAGAATTAATTAGAAGAATTCAACTTTTACTCTTATATTAATTTGCTTACTATGTTATACCTTATGTTTTAACATCTTTGGTTTTTAATTTCAAACAAAGTTTCAAACAACTTCTTATTTCAAAATAAGATTACTTTCAGAACTATTCTGAATAATATTATTTATCATTCCCTTTAACAATTTGAAACCAAATTTAATTCTAATGTTCCTTATATGAATGGTACATTTTATTCAATTCCTACTCGGATACATATAATTACCACTTATATTCTTATATAATTTCAATAATTTAGCATCCCATTACCTTAATATTTATCAAAAAAGAAATATTGCCTTATATATCAAAAGATATTCTTATATAAAATCATTTGAAATCTTTATATAAGAAAATAACAAGTACGCTCTCTTATATATATACACACACACGCACACTCAACTCATTTTAGGGTACTACTTACCCTATGCTTAATGAGTACACCGACCAGAGCCAAGGTTCTCGCTTAACCTTCAGCTTCGATACCAACTGTAACGACCCGTAATTTTCGATCCTGAAAATTTCGGGTAGTTAGGAAAAGAAGAAAGAGATAGAAGAATTAGAAGAACAGAAACACCAACATCTCACATTCACAGCGGATAAAATAAAATAACAAATAATAACAGTTATACAAAGAAACTGTACTTGTTAAATGTAACTTTAATATCATAGATACAACGTATATACAAACACTGGACATATACCATCAACATGACTTAGATATACAACACTATAATACAAAGGGAACTCTCCATACCTTCCTGTCATCCAGCCCGTCTCCTGAGCTCCAGAACGTCCTTACCTGAAAATCTGTAATACTCGGTCTGACCCGAGCATTACATCAAAGTAACACACGGGTCAGGCTGGAAACCAGCGTGAGTAAACCCATCTAACATGGAATACAAAGCATACAACTTATATAAAACCCGGGGTAACTCGTATCAATTTACAAATTCACAATTTTTTATAGTCATTATTTATTTCACACTTCAATTTCTAAGTACTAAAACTTAGATTAAATGGTCCAATTTACTTAAATCATCCTATTGATTTCACATGTCAATCTATAAAGAATCGAAGTGGTTTCGGGTATTTACTAATACCCGACTCTGGTCTCTTCGAATCCAATGTCATCAAAACCCAAGTTATTCAATTAAATACAATTCAATTTTAATTACCGGATAACACTTTTACACAGCAATTCATCATTGATAGATAAACACATTTATTACTGTTCAACCAAAATATCATATCACACATCAATTCATATCAGAGATATCAACCAATCCAAAACACTTATCATCATTCAATCATTCATGAGCCAGATTGATCACTTCCATTAATTACATTAATTAATGATACTCTAATTATTCTCATTAGTTAATTATTCTTAAATTTCATTTAATAATTAACCTTTAACTTAATTACATTCATTAATCAGCCTTGATTAATCATAATCAAAAATTAACTTCAATTAGTTACTCCATCAATTAAACCAACTCCTTGATTTAATTATTAATTAATCCTTTAATTACACTGGGTAATTTATTACTTATTTTCTTCCACCAAGTAATTATCCTTTAATTACTTCCCATCAAGTAATTTCCTTTAATTAATTACATCCGGTAATTATTCCCTAATTACTTCACTATGTAATTATACCTCATTAATTACCTTAAGAAATTTTACTTAACCCGACATCAAATGATTACCTATAATTAATTAAACTTAATTAAATAACCAGTATTAACCACTTTAATGTAATTAATTACACAAATTAATTAACCTTACCCATACACATTGATTACATTGATCCGTAATTAATTATTCGAATTAGTTATTCTATAATTACTTACATTTATTAATTATCCTTTAATTGATCATCTTCATTAATCAACTAACCCTTTTATTAATTCTCTTAATTAAATAATCCTTTAATTAATTACACTAATAATTAATCCTTAATCACTTCCTTTAAGTAATATTTAATTATATATAAAAATTTAGGTTTAAAAACATTTTTATGTTTTGACAAACTTAAATTAAAAATCATACCGTTTCTAAATTAAATTTTAAGAATATTTTTAAAATGGAAAGGAGATTTTAGCAAAGGTTTAAACACACAACCATTTTTAATTTCAAACTTTTATTTTATAAAAATCTTTAAACATGCCTAACATTCCTATTCCTGCTTTGGGTTAAACCCTAGCATTTCTTGAGTTCCTCCCCGAGTTTCCCCTTCATCTTCTTCTTCTTCTATTATAACCTGATAAAACTTCCAACTGAAACACTAATAAACTCACGCGAGCAGCCTGATAAAATACCCGAGAATCACCACGAGACCAAATTCCTTCCCCTGAGCTCCCACCAAAGTAAACTTTCTCACTTCCACATCCAAACTACAGTGTACAGGGAAACTGGTGCACGTGCATCGGGCCACGGCGGCACTCCGGCGTCTTCGACTACCTCTCACAAGTTGACTTCGACATTGTGACGCCCCACCTCTATACCCATGCTAGCCAAGAACACTACGGTGTAATGCTGTCAACTAGCACGGAGAATAAGGCTGTTGAGGAGCGACCATCTGTGTAATTGCTTTGCGCGAGCACCGATATGTCAGATGGTATAACATGCATTTTATTTCAAGAGGAAATCCGACATACCGATACAAACACAAAGCTACTACACAGTGGCTATAATAATCTTCGGAAACAAATATAGGAATAAGCATAACACAAATCAGTCACAGATAATTCATATCACAAAGGCGGAAGAAGATATGAATATATAACTAACACATTAAAGTGTATATCAGAGTAGTGGTCTAAAAAGATCCATAATATCACAAAAGAATAAGTATACATCATGGAGTCTATATCTCAATAGTATACAACAAAAACTACTGAACTAAAGTAGTTAGCCAAAGGAACAGATGCAGATCCGATAAGGAGTCAAGCAGAAGCACCTGTAAAATCTCAGTCTGACCCGAGTATTATTTAAGAAGGAAATAATAAACGGATCAGTCTAGCTATAATTATCAGTTAAAATGAGATATAAGAAGAGATATAATAAAAAGACGTATGATAACCAAAAATGTCATACTACGACAAGTATACATTAGAAAATCCATAAAAGTCATACAATATCTCAAAGAATCTCATAGCATCAAAAAGAATGTCATATTCTTTATTTCATTCACCAAGCCACAATAAAATGACATACACATCAATGCCAATTGTAAAAGTTGGTGAAACATAAATTCCAGAAATCATCAAATAGAAATCCAGAAATCACCATAAAAGGATGGCCAATCCCATAAAAAATGAGCCGGAGCTCCTCCTAACAGGGTATAGTCCCACATTGCGGACATTGAGCCGAAGCTCCTCCCGGTGAGTCGAAACTCCTCCTAACAAGGTATAGTCCCCCATTGCGGACATTGAGCCGAAGCTCCTCCTGGTGAGCCGGAGCTCCTCCTGACAGGGTATACTCCCCCATTGCGCACATTGAGCTGAAGCTCCTCCTGGTGAGTCGAAACTCCTCCTGACAGGGTATAGTCCCCCATTGCGGACATTGAGCCGAAGCACCTCCTGGTGAGTCGAAACTCCTCCTGACAGGGTATAGTCCACCATTGCGAACATTGAGCCAAAGCTCCTCCTGGTGAGTCGAAACTCCTCCTGACAAAGAGACATCGCACATTGCTAGTCTAAACCATAAAATGATCATTATTGATCATCAAGAAGTGTCAATTACAATAAGCTAGTAAATATATGAGTTTAGCATCATGTCACATAACCACTAGCTTAACTTAAATATTTGCGAACAAATTGTAGATCTCCACTAGAAAATTGTCACAAGTGATTCAATCGAACAAGTCCAAGAATTAACCAACGAAGTAAAAGCAAGTGTTTCATACCACTTGTTTTACTAAGCCATTTAATTAGATTTCTCATACGAGTGAGGTAAAGGTTGGTATATAGTAATAGATAGGAAAACGGTTTTAAGAAGCGAGCTTTGTAATAAAATATTGTTGAAATCATTTGAAGGAAGAGTTTTGATATTTACTACTAGTATAGAAAACCTTTATATTTTAAAGTGACAAATCACTAAAAATGATTGTAGAAACAATCGATCATCAAAATTCACATTTGAAGACGTGAATCAAATCCAAAGAGATCGATACCAAATCCATTAAAATGGATATTTCCAAAAATCCATAAAAAGAAGACATTATAGTCGATAATAATTGATAACAACTAACCAGATCAACAAAAATCGATAAACCTTGGAAATTTACTCAAAAATATCCAAAATAGGCAAATTAAACAGTTCCAGACGTCTGGTAGGTGTTCCCAGACGTCTGGCCGTAGTATCTGGAAGTATATGTGTTTTCTCCCTTCCATTTTTAATTCCTGGGCCATTTCAGACGTCTGAAATTTTCAACCAGACGTCTAAATTTGATTTCAGATGTCTGGATTTTGTTTCAGACGTCTGGATTTAGTCTCTGCCTTTTCCAGACCCCTTTCCAGACGTCTGGATTTTTCAATCAGACGTCTGGATTTGGTTTCAGACGTTTGAAATTAATTTCAGACGTCTGAAATCTTCTGCTAGGCAAAAAAAATAGCCTAGACCAAAAATGGCAAATCCAAACCGAAATGCGATCGAACGAGCGAAGGATGCTAAGGATTTATGCAAATCGACAACCCAGCACTATAGGCTCATCGATGCATCACAAAAAACATGTTCAAACAGCAAAGATTGGATTTTTAAAGATTTAACTACAAAATACCAAAAATTGGAATATTCACCAATTCAATCCAAATTAAAAGCAAATGAACATAAATAAGTGTTAGGACTTCATACCCAACAATCAAAGATAGTTATAGACATAAATGTGAGATAAAAATCTCACCTTTGAACCCAAATCAATGAAGAAGAAGCTTGAAACCAAAGGAGGAATCAACCACTCTTCAACCTCAACACAAGAAGCTTGAATCTAAACTTAAAAGAGAAACATTTCCTAAATTAGGTTTAGGAATTTTCTGAAATCAAAGTGAGAATGAGTTGAAGAAGAAGAAGATGATGCTTACCAAAGCTTCTCTTAGAATTTGGAGCTAGAACTTGGATTTGCAAATGGAAACTAGGGCTTAGGAATTCTAATTCTTTTTCTCCTCCCCCATTTTTGATGAAGCTTGAATGTTAGGAATATGAAATGAAGTAATGAAGAGTTGGAGTGGGTTGGGACTGAGTTAGTAAGTGATTAATGTGTTCAGCCCAAACTAAAGCCCTAAGTGAAAAAGTGGCAAAATTTCACTATCTCCAAACATATCGAAGTTTATACTCAAAAAGGTCGCAAACGTCATTTCGAACTCAATGGGGGTGGTCTCGAGTCCAATTCGACTGTTTGCAAAAAGTAGCTTTTCGGACCAAAACCGACGAACGGTGAAATATTTAAATATACAATCGATAAATATGCGGGTTGTTACAGACTCCCTCCTTAAAGAAATTGCATCCTCGCAATACTTAAGAGGAAAATGAGAAGTAACAACCATGGAAGCATATCAACACAAAAGAAAATTTGAATCAAGAAGTCCACCATAAAGAGCACGAAGGAGTAAATCCGAAAGTTTTCGTTCGATGAATTCTCAAGATTTCTCAAGAGCAATCCTTAGGATTTGAGAACCATTGAACTTTTACCAAAAAGAATCTCTTTATATCGAAGGCGCTCAACCTCCGAAGCAATGATGCGAATAGAATGTTGCTCAAAAGTCAAATTTGGTGAAATTTTCAATCCCCACAATAACATCGGGCTCAAGAATAAAAATCAAAATCCCTAAGGCATCTCCATAGTAGAAAGACGTGAGAAAACGTCATGAATATCAGAAAATTGAGCTGGTGCTACGATGTAGTATAATAACAGTACGCCCGAAAAACGAGAAACTCAAATAATTTGGGACAACGGCGTAGTACAAAACGGTACGCCAGATGATCCAAAGCTCGAATAATTTTGAAACACCGACGTAGTACCAATACGGTACGTCCAATGAACCGATAAACTTGAACAACGATGTAGTATAATAATGGTACATCCATTGAGCCAGATAAGACGGAACATCGATGTAGTATAATAACAGTACATCCGATGAACCGAACACCATAAAAGAACATCAGAACAAGTCCATAAAAGAAATGAGATGAAACTCAATAAAACGAAGTACATCAAAACGCCCGATGAACTTGATAAAAAGATAGTTCCATTCCGACATCATCAAAGAATCGACACCTTGTTGCCTACGACCAGACGTATTGGCAACAAGACTTCCCTTCGGGAACAAAAAGAATATCAAGATCATAAGATGTTAGGAACTCGAGTCAACATGAAGTTCCCTATGAGAAAATAAATATTCCAAAGATTTATGATCGAGGTAGAGAACAAATTTCTCATCCAAAAATGATGATGCCAAATTCCAAAAGTAAAAACAATAGCCGCGAGCACTAGATCATGAGTGGCATATCTAATCTCGATAAGCTATAATGATTTAGAAGCACAAGTGGTAGCACGTTCTCCTCTGCAAGAGAACAGCATCCAAACCAGTACGACTAGTATCGGTACAAATAGCAAAGTCTTGGTTCCCCTTCAGAAATCACAAGAATAAGTGTATCGAAAGGAAGAGTTCTTTTAGATAATCCTCTTTCTCGAAAAGTTAAAACTTTCAAAATTACATTTTTATTTTTTTGTAATAATCTTTCTACAAAAATTTACATTTTTACAAGTCATATATCGTGTCTGACTGTCTCATCAAAGCGTTTAGGAGATTCTTATCGATAACGTTGATCAAGCGCATCGACCAGAATTCTTAAAACACTAAATGGGCAATACAATCACAAAATCATATTCTATAGGATAAGTAAGTTTCTCAAAAACTTCTAAGAATATTCTTTGTTCGTTTTAAGAACAAAAATCCAGTTATACTTCTAAATAAATCTTATGAAAAAGATTTTGCAAAATTTTAAATTGCTATTTTCATCCAAAATTAATAAATGCAAAAAAATGGAATCATCGAGATATTTGATAGAATGCTCGATACCTAAAATGGATGAAATAAGATGGACAAACTGAATGACATAATAATTCATTCATAGGAATCATAACAAATGCGGAATGCGGTAAGTGGAATGCTAACTGCCGCAACTCGTAGCAAATGAAAACCGGTGGTAAGGTCAAACTGAAAAGACCTTAGTACCACACAAAAAATTACTTATGTGATAATCCTAAGACAAGCTCAAAGATTCCGAAAAATTCACAACTACCCAAATGAGAGAAATAACGCTCTACTCAACATGTGAGCTTAAAGAATAAAATGATGCCATCAATTTTTAAATCAAAATCATAAAGGAAAAATAGAAATCTGCTTAATAGATTGAAAATGTCGAGGATGAATAGTCCACACGGGACAAAGGATATGGCCTCATAATAATTAAGCCAATCCGTACAAAAGTAAATTGCGAAGCCTAAGTAAAAATCGGCTCGGACAGAAAAATCACATAAAATAATTTCGACGTCAATAAAGACAAATTGAGTGTTGCGGATCTACCATCCGGATTCACAATCCTCAAAGAATCATCAAGCCCAGAAATGTTTAAAGAAAAAGAATCACAAGTTCTTTTGATATAAAATAGTGAGATGAACTCATATCAACAAGAACTTGAAAAAGATAATCGTAAAACAAACGAAATCAAGGATTGAATGAGAAATACCTTGACCGAGAGAAGAGTTTCTAGGGGCTTGCACAATATTTAGCTTTCTCATGTCCTTGTTCAAAAGTTTGAGACATGTAGATAAAAGATGACCCGGTCTCTTGCAATAGCGACAAGAATGGGGTTTTGGACACATATTCGCATAGTGTTCCTTAGAATTACAATTGTAGCATCCTCCACGATTAGGGATTGGAGTCTTTGCTACAAAAGTAGTTTGCTTCACTCTATTATTGGGAGTAAGGCTCTTGAACTTAATATGCCTCTTCTTGGAAGTCCCAATATCACAAACACTTCCTTTACCAACCTCTCCATGAAGAAGAGTAACATCCACCCGCTGATTGAAAGAAACTTCAAGTTTCAAAGGTAGAACCATTTCGGGGTTCTTACTCAAAGCATAGATAAACTCTTGATTCTTTACAAGATCCAAAAGTTGTTGAGCAAACATGAATACTCCATCCAGGGGAGTAGCACTAGATTGACCGGCGCTGGGACGGCCTGGTCTAACCATTTCTCTTCTTTAAGAAAGAAAGAAAGAAGAGGAAAAAGTTATTCTCAAAATAAATATCAAGCAATCTTGATAGATAAAACAAGGAATCATAAAAGAAAGTAGGATAGAACGGTACGAAGACTCGAATAAATCCTACGGCACAACTCCTAAGAAAGACTTAGGACATGATCCTTGCTAGATTATTCTACATTGTTCCGAAGTTTGGCTTTGATACCAAGCTGTGACGCCCCACCTCTATACCCACGCTAGCCAAAAACACTACGGTGTAATGTTGTCAACTAGCACGGAGAATAAGGCTGTTGAGGAGCGACCATCCGTGTAATTGCTTTGCACGAGCACCGATATGTCAGATGGCATAACACGCATTTTATTTCAAGAGGAAATCCGACATTCCGATACAAACACAAAGCTACTACACAGTGGCTATAATAATCTTCGGAAACAAATATAGGAATAAGCATAACACAAATCAGTCACAGATAATTCATATCACAAAGGCGGAAGAAGATATGAATATATAACTAACACATGAAAGTGTATATCAGAGTAGTGGTCTAAAAAGATCCATAATATCACAAAAGAATAAGTATACATCATGGAGTCTATATCTCAATAGTATACAACAAAAACTACTAAACTAAAGTAGTTAGCCAAAGGATCAGATGCAGGTCCGATAAGGAGTCAAGCAGAAGCACCTGTAAAATCTCAGTCTGACCCGAGTATTATTTAAGAAGGAAATAATAAACGGATCAGTCTAGCTATAATTATCAGTTAAAATGAAATATAAGAAGAGATATAATAAAAAGACGTATGATAACCAAAAATGTCATACAACGACAAGTATACATTAGAAAATCCATAAAAGTTATACAATATCTCAAGGAATCTCATAGCATCAAAAAGAATGTCATATTCTTTATTTCATTCACCAAGCCACAATAAAATGACATACATATCAATGCCAATTGTAAAAGTTGGTGAAACATAAATTCCAGAAATCATCAAATAGAAATCCAGAAATCAACATAAAAGGATGGCCAATCCCATAAAAAATGAGCCGGAGCTCCTCCTGACAGGGTATAGTCCCCCATTGCGGACATTGAGCCGCAGCTCCTCCTGGTGAGTCGAAACTCCTCCTGACAGGGTATAGTCCCCCATTGCGGACATTTAGCCGAAGCTTCTCCTGGTGAGCCGGAGCTCCTCCTGACAGGGTATAGTCCCCCATTGCGGACATTGAGCCGAAGCTCCTCCTGGTGAGCCAGAGCTCCTCCTGACAGGGTATAGTCCCCCATTGCAGACATTGAGCCGAAGCTCCTCCTGGTGATTCGAAACTCCTCCTGACAGGGTATACTCCCCCATTGCGGACATTGAGCCGAAGCTCCTCCTGGTGAGTCGAAACTCCTCATGAGAGCTAATAGCCCCCCATTGCGGACATTGAGCCGAAGCTCCCCCTGGTGAGTCGAAACTCCTCCTGACAGGGTATAGTCCCCCATTGCGGACATTGAGCCGAAGCTCCTCCTGATGAGTCGAAACTCCTCCTGACAAAGAGACAACGCACATTGCTAGTCCAAACCATAAAATGATCATCATTGATCATCAAGAAGTGTCAATTACAATAAGCTAGTAAATATATGAGTTTAGCATCATGTCCCATAACCACTAGCTTAACTTAAATATTTGCGAACAAATTGTAGATCTCCACTAGAAAATTGTCACAAGAGATTCAATCGAACAAGTCCAAGAATTAACCAACGAAGTAAACGCAAGCGTTTCATACCACTTGTTTTACTAAGCCGTTTAATTAGATTTCTCATACGAGTGAGGTAAAGGTTTGTATATACTAATAGATAGGAAAACGGTTTTAAGAAGCGAGCTTTGTAATAAAATATTGTTGAAATCATTTGAAGAAAGAGTTTTAAATTTACTACTAGTATAGAAAACCTTTATATTTTAAAGTGACAAATCACTAAAAATGATTGTAGAAACAATCGATCATCAAAATTCACATTTGAAGACGTGAATCAAATCCAAAGAGATCGATACCAAATCCATTAAAATGGATATTTCCAAAAATCCATAAAAAGAAGTCATCATAGTCGATAATAAGTGATAACAACTAACCGGATCAAAAAAAATCGATAAACCTTGGAAATTTAATCAAAAATAGCCAAAATAGGCAAATTAAACAGTTCCAGACGTCTGGTAGGTATTCCCAGACGTCTAGCCCTAGTATCTGGAAGTATATGTGTTTTCTCCCTTCTATTTTTAATTCCTGGGCCATTTCAGACGTCTGAAATTTTCAACCAGACGTCTGAATTTGATTTCAGACGTCTGGATTTTGTTTCAGACGTCTGGATTTAGTCTCTGCCTTTTCCAGACCCCTTTCCAGACGTATGGATTTTTCAATCAGACGTCTGGATTTGGTTTCAGACGTCTGAAATTAATTTCAGACGTCTGAAATCTTCTGCTAGGCAAAAAAACAGCCTAGACCAAAAATGGCAAATCCAAACCGAAATGCGATCGAACGAGCGATGGATTCTAAGGATTTATGCAAATCGACAACCCAGCACTATAGGCTCTTCGATGCATCACCAAAAACATGTTCAAACATCAAAGATTGGATTTTTAAAGATTTAACTACAAAATACCAAAAATTGGAATATTCACCAATTCAATCCAAATCAAAAGCAAATGAACATAAATAAGTGCTAGGAATTCATACCCAACAATCAAAGATAGCTATATACATAGATGTGAGATAAAAATCTCACCTTTGAACCCAAATCAATGAAGAAGAAGCTTGAAAGCAAAGGAGGAATCAACCACTCTTCAATCTCAACACAAGAAGTTTGAATCTAAGCTTAAAAGAGAAACATTTCCTAAATTAGGTTTAGGAATTTTCTGAAATCAAAGTGAGAATGAGTTGAAGAAGAAGAAGAAGATGATACTTACCAAAGCTTCTCTTAGAATTTGGAGCTAGAACTTGGATTTGCAAATGGAAACTAGGGCTTAGGAATTCTAATTCTTTTTCTCCTCCCCCATTTTTGATGAAGCTTGAATGTTAGGAATATGAAATGAAGTAATGAAGAGTTGGAGTGGGTTGGGACTGAGTTAGTAAGTGATTAATGGGTTCAGCCCAAACCAAAGCCCTAAGTGAAAAAGTGGCAAAATTTCACTATCTCCAAACATATCGAAGTTTATACTCAAAAAGGTCGCAAACGTCATTTTGAACTCAATGGGGGTGGTCTCGAGTCCCAATTCGACTGTTTGCAAAAAGTAACTTTTCGGACCAAAATCCGACGAATGGCGAAATATTTAAATAAAATATTTAAATATACAATCGATAAATATGCACGTTGTTACAGACTCCCTCCTTGAAGAAATTGCGTCCTCGCAATACTTAAGAGGAAAATAAGAAGTAACAACCATGGAAGCATATCAACACAAAAGAAAATTTGAATTAAGAAGTCCACCATAAAGAGCACGAAGGAGTAAATCCGAAAGTTTTCGTTCGATGAATTCTCAAGATTTCTCAAGAGCAATCCTTAGGATTTGCGAACCATTGAACTTTTACCAAAAAGAATATCTTTATATCGAAGGCGCTCAATCTTCGAAGTAATGATGCGAATAGAATGTTGCTCAAAAGTCAATTTTGGTGAAACTTCAATCCCCACAATAACACCGGGCACAAGAATAAAAATCGGAATCCCTAAGGCATCTCCGTAGTAGAAAGACGTGAGAAAATGTCATGAATATCAAAAAATTGAGCTGGTGCTACGACGTAGTATAATAACAGTACGCCCGAAAAACGAGAAACTCAAATAATTTGGGACAACGGCGTAGTAAAAAACGGTACGCCAGATGATCCAAAGCTCGAATAATTTCGGAACACCAACGTAGTACAAATACGGTACGTCCAATGAACCGATAAACCAGAACAACGATGTAGTATAACAATGGTACATCCATTGATCCAGATAAGACGGAACATCGATGTAGTATAATAACAGTACATCCGATGAACCGAACACCATAAAAGAACATCAGACGCAAGTCCATAAAAGAAATGAGATGAAACTCAATAAAACGAAGTACATCAAAACGCCCGATGAACTTGATAAAAAGATAATTCCATTCCGACTTCATCAAAGAATCGACACCTCGTTGCCTACGACAAGACGTATTGGCAACAAGACTTCCCTTCGGGAACAAAAAGAATATCAAGATCATAAGATGCTAGGAACTCGAGTCAACATGAAGTTCCCTATGAGAAAATAAATATTCCAAAGATTTATGATCAAGGTAGAGAACAAATTTCCCATCCAAAAATGATGATGCCAAATTCCAAAAGTAAAAACAATAGCCGCGAGCACTAGATCATGAGTGGCATATCTAATCTCGATAAGCTATAATGATTTAGAAGCACAAGTGATAGCACGTTCTCCTTTGCAAGAGAACGACATCCAAACCAATACGACTAGTATCGGTACAAATAGCAAAGTCTTGGTTCCCCTTCAGGAATCACAAGAATAAGAGTATCGAAAGGAAGAGTTCTTTTAGGTAATCCTCTTTCCCAAATGTTAAAACTTTCAAAATTACATTTTTATTTTTATGTAATAATCTTTCTACAAAAATTTACATTTTTACAAGTCAATATATCGTGTCTGACTGTCTCATCAAAGCGTTTAGGAGATTCTTATCGATAACGTTGATCAAGCGCATCGACCAGAATTCTTAAAACACTAAATGGGCAATACAATCACAAAATCATATTCTATAGGATAAGTAAGTTTTTCAAAAACTTCTAAGAATATTCTTCGTTCGTCTTAAGAACAAAAATCCAGTTGTACTTCTAAATAAATATTATGAAAAAGATTTTACAAAATTTTAAATTGCTATTTTCATCCAAAATTAATAAATGCAAAAAAATGGAATCATCGAGATATTCGATAGAATGCTCGATACCTAAAATGGATGAAATAAGCTGGACAAACTGAATGACATAATAATTCATTCATAGGAATCATAACAAGTGCGGAATGCGGTAAGTGGAATGCTAACTGCCGCAACTCATAGCAAATGAAAACCGGTGGTAAGGTCAAACTGAAAAGACCTTAGTACCATACAAAAGATTACTTAGGTGATAATCCTAAGACAAGCTCAAAGATTCCGGAAAATTCATAACTACCCAAATGAGAGAAATAACGCTCTACTCAACATGTGAGCTTAAAGAATAAAATGATTCCATCAATTTTTAAATCAAAATCATGAAGGAAAAATAGAAATCTGCTTAACAGATTGAAAATGTCGAGGATGAATAGTCCACACAGGACAAAGGATATGGCTTCATAATAATTAAGCCAATCCGTACAAAAGTAAATTGCGAAGCCTAAGTAAAAATCATCTCGGACAGAAAAATCACACAAAATAATTTCGACATCAATAAAGACAAATTGAGTGTTGCGGATCTACCATCCGGATTCACAATCCTCAAAGAAGTCATCAAGCCCAGAAATGTTTAAAGAAAAAGAATCACAAGTTCTTTTGATATAAAATAGTGAGATGAACTCATATCAACAAGAACTTGAAAAGGATAATCGTAAAACAAACGAAATCAAGGTTTGAATGAGAAATACCTTGACCGAGAGAATTGTTTCTAGGGGCTTGCACAATATTTAGCTTTCTCATATCCTTGTTCAAAAGTTTGGGACATGCAGATAAAAGATGACCCGGTCTCTTGCAATAGCGACAAGAATGGGGCTTTGGACACATATTCGCATAGTGTTCCTTAGAATTACAATTGTAGCATCCTCCACGATTAGGGATTGGAGTCTTTGCTACAAAAGTAGTTTGCTTCACTCTCTTATTGGGATTAAGGCTCTTGAACTTAATATGCCTCTTCTTGGAAGTCCCAATACCACAAACACTTCCTTTACCAACCTCTCCATGAAGAAGAGTAACATCCACCCGCTGATTGAAAGAAACTTCAAGTTTCAATGGTAGAACCATTTCAGGGTTCTTACTCAAAGCATAGATAAACTCTTGATTCTTTACAAGATCCAAAAGTTGTTGAGCAGACATGAATACTCCATTCAGAGGAGTAGCACTAGATTGACCGGAGCTGGGACAGCCTGGTCTAACCATTTCTCTTCTTTAAGAAAGAAAGGAAGAAGAGGAAAAAGTTATTATCAAAATAAATATCAAGCAATCTTGATAGATAAAACAAGGAATCATAAAAGAAAGTAGGATAGAACGGTATGAAGACTCGAATAAATCCTAAGGCACAACTCCTAAGAAAGACTTAGGACATGATCCTTGCTAGATTATTCTACATTGTTTCAAAGTTTGGCTTTGATACCAAGCTGTGACGCCCCACCTCTATACCCACGCTAGCCAAGAACACTACGGTGTAATGCTGTCAACTAGCACGGAGAATAAGGCTGTTGAGGAGCGACCATCCGTGTAATTGCTTTGCGCGAGCACCGATATGTCAGATGGTATAACATGCATTTTATTTCAAGAGGAAATCCGACATAAGATACAAACACAAAGCTACTACACAGTGGCTATAATAATCTTCGGAAACAAATATAGGAATAGGCATATCACAAATCAGACACAGATAATTCATATCACAAAGGCGGAAGAAGATATGAATATATAACTAACCAATGAAAGTGTATATCAGAGTAGTGGTCCAAAAAGATCCATAATATCACAAAAGAATAAGTATACATCATGGAGTCAATATCTCAATAGTATACAACAAAAACTACTAAATTAAAGTAGTTAGCCAAAGGATCAGATGCAGGTCCGATAAGGAGTCAAGCAGAAGCACTTGTAAAATCTCAGTCTGACCCGAGTATTATTTAAGAAGGAAATAATAAACGGATCAGTCTAGCTATAATTATCTGTTAAAATGAGATATAAGAAGAGATATAATAAAAAGACGTATGATAACCAAAAATGTCATACTACGACAAGTATACATTAGAAAATCCATAAAATTCATACAATATCTCAAAGAATCTCATAGCATCAAAAAGAATGTTATATTCTTTATTTCATTCACCAAGCCACAATAAAATGAAATACATATCAATGCCAATTGTAAAAGTTGGTGAAACATAAATTCCAGAAATCATCAAATAGAAATCCAAAAATCACCATAAAAGGATGGCTGATCCCATAAAAAATGAGCCGGAGCTCCTCCTGACAGGGTATAGTCCCCCATTGCGAACATTGAGCCGAAGCTCCTCCTGGTGAGCCGAAAATCCTCCAGACAGGGTATAGTCCCCCATTGCGGACATTGAGCCGAAGCTCCTCCTGGTGAGCCGGAGCTCCTCCTGACAGGGTATAGTCCCCCATTGCGGACATTGAGCCGAAGCTCCTCCTGGTGAGTCGGAGCTCCTCCTGACAGGGTATAGTCCCCCATTGCGGACATTGAGCCGAAGCTCCTCGTGGTGAGTCGAAACTCCTCCTGATAGTGTATACTCCCCCATTGCGGACATTGAGCCGAAGCCCCTCTTCGTGAGTCGAAACTCCTCCTGATAGGGTATAGTCCCCCGTTGCGGACATTGAGCCGAAGCTCCTCCTGGTGAGTCGAAACTCCTCCTGACAAAGAGACATCGCACATTGCTAGTCTAAACCATAAAATGATCATCATTGATCATCAAGAAGTGTCAATTACAATAAGCTAGTAAATATATGAGTTTAGCATCATGTCCCATAACCACTAGCTTAACTTAAATATTTGCGAACAAATTGTAGATCTCCACTAGAAAATTGTCACAAGAGATTCAATCGAACAAGTCCAAGAATTAACCAACGAAGTAAACGCAAGCGTTTCATACCACTTGTTTTACTAAGCCGTTTAATTAGATTTCTCATACGAGTGAGGTAAAGGTTTGTGTATACTAATAGATAGGAAAACGGTTTTAAGAAGCGAGCTTTGTAATACAATATTGTTGAAATCATTTGAAGAAAGAGTTTTGATATTTACTACTAGTATAGAAAACCTTTATATTTTAAAGTGACAAATCACTAAAAATGATTGTAGAAACAACCGATCATCAAAATTCACATTTGAAGACGTGAATCAAATCCAAAGAGATCGATACCAAATCCATTAAAATGGATATTTCCAAAAATCCATAAAAAGAAGTCATCATAGTCGATAATAAGTGATAACAACTAACCGGATCAACAAAAATCGATAAACCTTGGAAATTTATTTAAAAATAGCCAAAATAGGCAAATTAAACAGTTCCAGACGTCTGGTAGGTGTTCCCAGACGTCTGGCCCTAGTATCTGGAAGTATATGTGTTTTCTCCCTTCTATTTTTAATTCCTGGGCCATTTCAGACGTCTGAAATTTTCAACCAGACGTTTGAATTTGATTTCAGACGTTTGGATTTTGTTTCATACGTCTGGATTTAGTCTCTGCCTTTTCCAGACCCCTTTCCTGACGTCTGGATTTTTCAATCAGACGTCTGGATTTGGTTTCAGACGTCTGAAATTAATTTCAGACGTCTGAAATCTTCTCCTAGGTGAAAAAACAGCCTAGACCAAAAATGGCAAATCCAAATCGAAATGCGATCTAATGAGCGATGGATGCTAAGGATTTACGCAAATCGACAACCCAGCACTATAGGCTCTTCGATGCATCACCAAAAACATGTTCAAACATCATAGATTGGATTTTTAAAGATTTAACTACAAAATACCAAAAATTGGAATATTCACCAATTCAATCCAAATCAAAAGCAAATGAACATAAATAAGTGTTAGGAATTCATACCCAACAATCAAAGATAGTTATAGACATAGATGTGAGATAAAAATCTCACCTTTGAACCCAAATCAATGAAGAAGAAGCTTGAAACCAAAGGAGGAATCAACCACTCTTCAATCTCAACACAAGAAGCTTGAATCTAAGCTTAAAAGAGAAACATCTTCTAAATTAGGTTTAGGAATTTTCTGAAATCAAAGTGAGAATGAGTTGAAGAAGTAGAATATGATACTTACCAAAGCTTCTCTTAGAATATGGAGCTAGAACTTGGATTTGCAAATAGAAACTAGGGCTTAGGAATTCTAATTCTTTTTCTCTTCCCCCATTTTTGATGAAGCTTGAATGTTAGGAATATGAAATGAAGTAATGAAGAGTTGGAGTAGGTTGGGACTGAGTTAGTAAGTGATTAATGGGTTCAGCCCAAACCAAAGCCCTAAGTGAAAAAGTGGCAAAATTTCACTATCTCCAAACATATTGAAGTTTATACTCAAAAAGGTCGCAAACGTCATTTTGAACTCAATGGGGGTCGTCTTGAGTCCCAATTCGACTGTTTGCAAAAAGTAGCTTTTCGGACCAAAATCCGACGACCGGTGAAATATTTAAATAAAATATTTAAATATACAATCGATAAATATGCGGGTTGTTACAGACTCCCTCCTTAAAGAAATTGCGTCCTCGCATTACTTAAGAGGAAAATAAGAAGTAACAACCATGGAAGCATATCAACACAAAAGAAAATTTGAATCAAGAAGTCCACCATAAAGAGCACGAAGGAGTAAATTCAAAAGTTTTCGTTCGATGAATTCTCAAGATTTCTCAAGAGCAATCCTTAGGATTTGAGAACCATTGAAATTTTACCAAAAAGAATATCTTTATATCGAAGGCGCTCAACCTCCGAAGAATGATGCGAATAGAATGTTGCTCAAAAGTCAAATTTGGTGAAACTTCAATCCCCACATAACACCGGGCTCAAGAATAAAAATCGGAATCCCTAAGGCATTTCCGTAGTAGAAAGACGTGAGAAAACGTCATGAATATCAGAAAATTGAGCTGGTCCTACGACGTAGTATAATAACAGTACGCCCGAAAAACGAGAAAATCAAATAATTTGGGACAACGGCGTAGTACAAAACGGTACGCTAGATGATCCAAAGCTCGAATAATTTCGGAACACCAACGTAGTACAAATACGGTACGTCCAATGAACCGATAAACCAGAACAACGATGTAGTATAATAATGGTACATCCATTGATCCAGATAAGACGGAACATCGATGTAGTATAATAACAGTACATCCGATGAGCCGAACACCATAAAAGAACATCAGACGCTAGTCCATAAAAGAAATGAGATGAAACTCAATAAAACGAAGTACATCAAAACGTCCGATGAACTTGATAAAAAGATAATTCCATTCCGACATCATCAAAGAATCGACACCTTATTGCCTACGACAAGACGTATTGGCAACAAGACTTCCCTTCGGGAACAAAAAGAATATCAAGATCATAAGATGCTAGGAACTCGAGTCAACATGAAGTTCCCTATGAGAAAATAAATATTCCAAAGATTTATGATCGAGGTAGAGAACAAATTTCTCATCCAAAAATGATGATGCTAAATTCCAAAAGTTACATCCATATATATATAAAATCAAGTTACATCCATATATATATATATATATATATATATATATATAGATCAAATATTAATAAGGTAGAGCATTTTAATTAAACTGAATAAAATAGATTTCATTTTAAATATTTTTGAACGATTTTATTTTGAGTTTTCAAACCAAAGCTTCCTTTACAATACATATATACATATATATATATATATATATAAATAAAAGTCAAATGGCAAAAAGTCTTATTTGTTTTTAGAATGACTAGTTTGTATTTCATTTAATTAGATTAAATGCTTATTAAAATAATATTTGCCAAAATCCGGGTCGTCACACGTATAAAGCAAAATTCGACAACCATCCATCAAAGAATGTGAAATAAATCGATTATGGTTTACCGAAACCCATTTTCGATGGGTTATATCGAAAAAAAGATGAAAAAATGATGAATAATCATCAAAAAATGAGGATAGTTGCGGGTTTAATTTTTTTTTTGTTAAGAGGATGCAAATCTTTTTCAGACCCTAGCAATTTCTGGAAAAATGAAAAAATGAGTCCCTTTAAAAGGTAAAATGAATTAAACGCTTGGCTGAGACACCATTTTCTAACCCTATTATCTAATTCATTGCTCATTCCTTGTACCCTTTAATCTGCTACCAAATTCGTTCGATTATCCCCCAAATTTTAGCTGGATTATTCGCCGCCCTCATCATCAATACCTTATCTTTCTTTTTCAAGGACGCTAAGAAAAGACGCATCTTTATCTTTAAGGACAAGCACATAAGAACATCTGTATGCATAGAGGATCCATTTTTGATATGTAATATATATGTAGCATTCTTCTTCAATTAAATGATTGTTATTTAATTTAATTCTTAGTTAAATGCTTTAGATTATTCTTCCAGTACTTGCCTATTTCAAAAATTACATATGTTTCTCAGATTTCACTTGCTGAAAGGCGATACACATCTTCATGTAATCACACTACTAGAAACATTACAAATAGCATAGAACACCAACAAAAAAAATCGTTGGGAATTCCGATGCAACGCCAATAAAATGGCTACCATTTTTTTCATTTTAATTTTTTCTAAATAAAATGAAAAACATTGGGAAAACTATAGGTAGGCCATTGTTTAAGGGACTTCGTTTTTGGACAAGGGAAGGGCAAATTTTAGGAGAACTCCACCTTGTAAAAAATATTATAGTTACTGTAACGACCCGCAAATCCGTACCCCTTGAATCGACACTATTCTACCTCTATTAATTCAAGTGGCACAGAATTACGAACCATTAGGGTTAAAGAAGAAGAGATTGAAGAAGAAGAAACTAAACAATATCAGAATCCCACAGTCGCAGTGGAATAAACTATAATAATAAATATAGAACTTTACACAAAATGAAATCTATAACTGTTTTATACATCACATCCACAGAGTATCTCCTACTTCTATTGTTAGTGATCGTGATCCATTGTTTACTAGTGGATTTTAGAAGAGTCTTCAAAAAGCTTTGGGAACGAAGCTTAATTTTAGCACCGCTTATCATCCTCAGTCCGATGGACAAACTGAGCGTGTGAATCAAACTCTTGAAGATCTTCTTCGTGCATGTGTTCTTGATTTTGGTGGAAGTTGGGAAGATCGTATTTCACTTGTTGAATTTTCCTATAATAATAGCTTCCAATCTAGTATTGGTATGGCACCTTTTGAGGCACTCTACGGAAGGCCATGCCGATCTCCTTCTTGTTGGCTTGAGACCGGTGAGAGGCTGGTTTTGGTTCTCGATTTTATTCGTGATTCCACAGAAAAGATTGATCTTATTCGTCATAGGATGAAAGAAGCCCAGAGTAGACAAAAATCCTATGTCGATAACCGAAGAAGGAAATTAGAATTTTCTGTTGGAGATTCTGTTTTTATTCGTGTTTCACCAATGAAGGGTGTTGTACGTTTCAGTCGATCGGGAAAATTGGCGCCTCGATATATTGGGCCATTTCCTATCACTGAACGTATTGGTTCCATGGCTTATCGCCTTTTATTACCGGCTCAGTTTTCTGCTATCCATGACGTGTTTCACGTTTCTCAACTTCGGAAATGTCTTCGAGATTCCGATTCTATTCTTGAGCCCGGTGTTGTGGAAGAGATTGAAGTTCCGCCTAATTTAACTTATGAGCAACATCCTATTCATATCATTGCTTCGGAGGTCAAACGACTTCGAAATAAAGATGTTCCGCTTGTTAAAGTTCAATGGTCTTCAAATCCTAAGGATTGTTCTTGGGAATCTAGAGAGTACATCGAGCGAACACATCCGGACTTACTTTTTCGTGCTCGTTGAGGTGAACTTCTTATTTCAAATTTCTTTTGTGTTGAATATGCTTTTATGATTGTTACTACATATCTTCTTCTTAAATATTGCGAGGACGCAATTTCTTTAAGGAGGGGAGTCTGTAACAACCCGCATATTTATCGATTTTATATTTAAATATTTTATTTAAATATTTTATCGTTAGTCGGATTTTAGTACGAAAAGCTACTTTTTGCAAACAGTCGAATTAGGACTCGGGACCACTCCCATTGAGTTTAAAATGCCGTTTGCGACCTTTTTGAGTATAAACTTTGATATATTTGGAGTTAGTCAAAAATTTGACCTTTTTCACTTTGGGTTTGAGTTTGGGTTCAGCCCACTAGCCAACTTATACTCAAAACTGAACCACTCTTCCCCATTCACCCTTACTTCTTCTTCTTTTCAGTTCTAAGGCAATAATGGTGGGAGAGATTGGAAATTAAAACTCCAAAAGCCTAGTTCTTCTTGCAACCTCAAATTCCTAGCTCCAAATTCAAGAGAACCCATTGGTAAGCATTCTCTTCTTCTTCTCCAACTTATTCTCTTACCAATTTCAGAAATTCCTAAACCTAATTTTGGGAATGTTCTTGTTTTGAGCTTAGATTCAAGCTCATTTGGGTTGTGTTGAAGAGAGGTTGATTCTCCATTTGCTTTCAAGCTTCTTCTTGTTTGATTTTGTAAAAAGGTGAGATTTTTATCTCACATCTTAGTCTATAATTATCTTCGATTGTTAGGTATGAATTCCTAACGTTTATTCGTGTGCAATTGATTTTGGTTTGGATCGATTTCGTGTATATTCCAATTTTTGCCGTTTTGGTCTAATTTACGAAAATCCTATTATGGATATATGGACATTGATATTTGAGGCGTATCGAAGAGCCGTTTAGGCTGGGTTGTCGTTCGATGTAATTCCTTAGTCATCGCCATTTGCTCGATCGATCGTTTCCGATATTCGTTTGGCCATTTTTGGCCTAGGTTCAGGGAATGCCCTGAACCCCAGATTCAGACGTCTGAAACGGAATATTCAGACGTCTGAATATTGTCTGGGGAGATTTCTATTCCCAGATTCAGACGTCTGAATATAGGGTTTCAGACGTCTGAATTGGTTCTATTTCAACCAGAAAGGAAATAGGCTAAAATATGCCTATTTCAGACGTTTGAAACACTTGGTTCAGACGTCTGAATTGTGTTCTGGAAATCTTTATATTTCCAGATTCAGACGTCTGAACCACTTGTTTCAGACGTCTGAAACTGCTGTGTTTTGCCTATTTTGCCTATTTGCCTATTCACTTGAGAATTCCAATTTAAATCGATTCGTGATGATCCTATTTGTTGTTACATTTATTATGCCTTTGATGACTCCTATTTAGGGATTTTTGAATATCCATTTCGATGGATTCTTTATCGGTTTCTTTGGATTTAATTCACGTATTCGAATGTGAATTTTAGTGACTGATTGTTCTTACAATCTTCTTTGTGGTTTGTCACTTTAAAAATATAAAGGTTTTCTATACTAGTAGTAAATATCAAAACTCTTTCCTCAAACGATTTCAATACTATTTTAATACCAAATTCGTTTATAAAACCGTTTTCCAATCTATTAGTATATACAAACCTTTACCTCACTCGCATGAGAAATCTAATTAAACGACTTAGTAAAACAAGTGGTATGAAACGCTTGCGTTCACTTTGTTGGTTAATTCTTGGACTTGTTCGATTGAAGCTATTATGACAATTTTCTAGTGGAGATCTACAATTTGTTCGTAAATATTTAAGTTAAGCTAGTGGTTATGGGACATGAAGCTAAGCTCATATATTTACTAGCTTACTGTAATTGACACTTCTTGATGATCATGACGATCATTTTTGTGATTTAGACTAGCAATGTGCGATGTCTCTTTGTCTACGAGGGAGACTAAACCCCGTTTGTGTGAGTTTCAACTCACATATGTGGGGTAGCGCCCCATGGTCTTCGGTCCATTCGTGTGTCAAAAAAAAATTAATGGCTAGCTACCATGAGATAGCGTCTCGTTCGTGTGATACATATGTTGGTGAGTTTTCATGCTCTCGTTCGTGTGATAAGCCTCCCCACCTATTTTGTGTGATTTCTGGATTTAGTGTGTCGAATTCTGGAATTTTCTTCTTCACCTATTTTTGTGATTTCTATTGATATGGTTTATCAATTTTTGTGCATAGGTGAATTCGTGTGTTATTGACTGGATTTCTTGAGATGATTTCTAGAATTTATGCTTCACCAATTTTCTTGATTTCGATTGATAAGTTTTATCAATATTTGTGTATTGGTGAATTTGTGTGTCATGGACTTTTGTGATTGACATTGATATAATCGTCAATATTTATGGTTTGGTGAACGAAATAAGGAGTATGACATTTCCTTTGATTCTTGTGTAGATTTGGTGATATTGATTAATCTCTTGTTGATTCTCAATTACTTATATATATCACAGCTTGGCATTGTGATTATTATGTGTTTAGTCATATCTCTTACTCTATATCGTTTCATCTGATATTTATAGTTAGACTGATCCCTTTATTATTTTCTTATTAAATAATACTCGGGTCAGACCGAGATGTTGCAGGTGCTTCTGCCTGACTTCTCTCCAGGGATCCATTACTCTGACCTTTTGCTTACTACTTAGATTAGTAGTTTTTTTTGTATACTCTTGAGATATTGACTCATTGATGTATTCTTTTGTATAGCACATGTTGCTATTATTTTGTATTATTGTGGATCCTTTTGACCACTACTCTGATGTACACTTCCATGTGTTAATTATATATTCATATCTTCTTCCGCCTTTGTGATATGAATTATCTGTGACTGATTTATGTTATGTTTATTCCTGTATTTGTTTCCGAAGATATTATAGCCACTGTGTAGTAGCTTTGAGTTTTTGTCGGTATGTCGGATTTCCTCTTGATAAAGTATTGCATGTTATACCATCTGACATATCGATGCTCGCACAAAGCAATTACATGGGTGGTCGCTCTTCAACAGCCTTATTCTCCGTGCTAGTTGACAGCATCCACCGTAATGTTCTTGGCTAGCGTGGGTATAGACGTGGGGCGTCACAGCTTGGTATCGGAGCCAAACTTCGGAACAATATGGAATATTATAACAAGGATCGTCGTCCTAAGTCTTTCTTAGGAGTCGTGCTTTAGGATTTTATTCGAGTCTTCGTACCGATTCATCCTATTTTCTTTTATGATTCCTTGTTTTATCTATCAAGATTGCTTGATATTAATTAGTGAATAATCTTCTTCTTGTTCTTCTTTCTTTCTAAGGAAGAGAAATGTCTAGACCAGGCTGTCCCAGAGCTGAACCATCTAGTGTTCCACCCCAAGATGGAGTTTTTATGACTGCTCAACAGCTTCTTGATTTGGTAACTAATGCTCAAGCGGCTGGAGCTAACCCGGAACCTACTCACCCAAAGTCGGGATTTGCACGCTTGTGCAGCGATTACACTAATTTGGGTGGGGAGCCATTCAAAGGTTCCGAAACAGTTATTGAAGTACAGGCTTGGCTAAGGTCATGCGATCGAATCTTTTCTCGCATGAATCTTATTGACCTTCACCGAGTTCAGGTGGCCTCTAGTATGCTCCGAGAAAGAGCATTGGACTGGTATGAGCTTCTTATTTCTGAGATTAATGAAGCGGATCTCACCTGGGGGCAATTCCGAGAACGCTTCGAGTTGAAATTTGTACCAGAAGCAGAGAAAGTGACATTGGCTCGACGATTTATAGACCTTGTTCAAGGTGAGTCCTCCGTGACTGATTACGTCGCCTCCTTCGAGTCACTTTCAAAATATGGGGTTGAATACATCAACACCCCTTTAAAGAAGAACCAGAGGTTCGTCTATGGCTTAAACAAATATCTCAAGAAGCCATTACTTCTAAAATTAGAAGTTTATTTCGACCAACTCGTTGATATCGCTCTTCGTCTTGAAGAGGCGGATAGGGAGAATGATGTTGAAGTGGTGGGTTCCAAACCAAACTTCAACAACAAGAAGAGACCAAACAAATCCAAAAGCCCTTATCCCAATAAGAAAGGGAGGCAAGCAACTCCTGTTGAAAAGACCTTTTCCTCTACTCAAGGAAAATGCTATAATTGTGGTTCGAAAGATCATTTTGCGAACAAGTGTTCAAAGCCTCGTACTTGTCGCTATTGCAAAAACCCGGACCATTTTATGCATGTGTGTCCCAAACTTCAAAATAGGAAGGAGGGAAAGCTTAATGTTGCTCAAGCCCTTGAACACATCTCGTGGCCAAGGTATTTCTCATTCTATTCTGGATGGAATTATTTTATTTCGTGATCATCCTATTCGAGTTCTTTTTGATACGGGTGCGTCCCATTCTTTTATATCAAAAGAACTTGTTGATACTTTTTCTTTGGATGTTTTGTGTTTAATGACTTCTTTGAGAATTGCGAATCCGGTTGGTGGATCCGCGACAATCAGTTTATTGTGTAAAGATGTCGAGAATATTTTGTGTGATTTTTCTTTCCGAGCCGATTTGCATGTCATGCGTTATTTAGGCTTTGGAATGATTTTGGGAATGGATTGGCTTAACCGTTATGAAGCTCATATCCTATGTCCTGAGCGGACTATTCATCTTCGACATCCTCAATCTGTTAAGCAGATTTCTATTAATCTTAAACATTCAGATTCCAGCTTGGTCGCATCTTTATATTCTTTAAATCCTCGTGATGACGATGATGATGATGAGGGTGATACTATTTCTCTTATTCACGTCGTTCGTGAATTTTCCGACATATTCGAGCCCGTTTTAGGATTACCACCTAAGCGAGCAATTGAGTTCAGAATTAATCTTATTCCTGCAGCTCAACCTATCACTCGTCCTCCGTATCGTATGTCCAGTAAAGAAAACAAGGAGATGCGTAAACAATTATCTGAATTAGAGACGAAGCAATTTATTCGCTCTAGCTCCTCGCCTTGGGGAGCTTCAGCTATTTTTGTGAAGAAATCCAATGGAACACTTAGGCTTTGCGTTGACTACCACAAGCTTAATGATCTTACTATCAAAAATAAATATCCTTTACCTCGGATTGATGATCTATTCGGTCAACTTAGTGGTGCTAGAGACTTTTCACAATTAGACTTAGCTACTGGATTTCATCAGCTTCGTATTGCAGAGGATAGTATTCCTTTGACATCGTTCCGTACTCGTTATGGATCTTATGAATGGCTTGTTATGCCATTTGGTCTAACGAATGCTCCGGCTTATTTCGTTGACCTTATGAATAGAGTTTTCAAAGACTACCTCGACCGGTTTGTTCTCATCTTTATCGATGATATTCTTGTGTATTCTAAAACCGAGGAGGAGCATGAGAAGCATCTTCGGATTGTGTTGGAAACTCTTAGAAATAATCGTTTAAAGGCAAAATTTTCTAAATGCCATTTTTGGCAATCTCGTGTGAAGTTTCTCGGTCATATTATTTCCGAATCCGGAATTTCCGTGGATCCTTCAAAGATTGAAGTGATTAAAGATTGGAAGAGACCATAGAGTGGGACAGAGATTCGTAGTTTTCTCGGATTGGCGGGCTATTACCGTCGTTTTATCAAAGACTTTTCTAAGATTGTCGTGCCTCTCACTAGCTTGACGAAGAAAGGTGTTAAATACATTTGGTCGGACAAATGTGAAGCTTCTTTTCAGAAATTAAAAGAGCTTCTTTCTGATGCTCCTTTTCTTTTTATTCCCGAGGGGAATCAGGATTTCGTTGTTTATACCGATGCTAGTCGCGTTGGTTTGGGTGTCGTTCTTATGCAAAAAGAACGTGTTATTGCTTATGCTTCTAGGCAATTGAAGCCAGCCGAGACTAGATATGCCACTCATGATTTAGAGCTCGCGGCTATTGTTTTCGCTCTTCGGATTTGGCGTCATTATCTTTTAGGAGAGAAATTTGTTCTTTATACCGATCATAAGTCCTTGAAGTATTTATTCTCTCAAAAGGAACTTAATTTGAGTCAACAGCGTTGGCTCGAATTTCTTGCACCATATGATCTTGATATCCTTTATACTCCCGGAAAGGGAAATCGTGTTGCGGATGCACTTAGTCGAAAGCAACAAGCGGTTGTTTCGATTATGATATCCGAATGGAATGATCTCGAGATATTATCCTCTTGTGAGATTCGAGACCGTGTCTCCGATTTATGTTCATCACTTGTGTTATGTAGCCTTGAGGCTCATCCTTCTCTTTTAGACAGCTTTCTTGAAGCTCAAAGGCTAGATCCCGAAATGGCTCTTCTTGGCCAAAATATTAGGGATAAAATTGATATTGAAGGATTGAAAGAATTTGATATCGATTCTCGTGGCGGCATTCGAAAATTTGGTAGACTTATCGTACCAAATATTATTGATCTTCGTAAGGATATTTTAGAAGATTCCCATCGTTCTAAATTCACCATTCATCCCGGTAGTAGTAAAATGTACGCGGATATGAAGCGACTTTATTATTGGGAGGGAATGAAACTTGACATCGCTAACATCGTTAAGCGTTGCATGACTTGCCAACTCGTTAAGGCTGAACATTAAAGGCCCGGTGGGTTATTGCAACCTTTAGAAATTCCAATTTGGAAGTGGGACCAAATTTCCATGGATTTT
Organism: Allium cepa; assembly: GCA_030765085.1. Classification (NCBI taxonomy): domain Eukaryota; kingdom Viridiplantae; phylum Streptophyta; class Magnoliopsida; order Asparagales; family Amaryllidaceae; genus Allium; species Allium cepa. Next base: position 928,413,088 of record CM060939.1, read on the forward strand.
ATAGATGGCCTTCCCCGTTCTCGTTCGGGTCGTGATAGTTTATGGGTGATCATTGATAGAGTTACTAAATCCGCCTATTTTATTCCCGTTCGGTCTAACCGAACCGTTCCTCTTTTGGCCAAACACTTTGTTAAAGAGATTGTTAAATTGCATGGAGTTCCTACTTCTATTGTTAGTGATCGTGATCCATTGTTTACTAGTGGATTTTGGAAGAGTCTTCAAAAAGCTTTGGGAACGAAGCTTAATTTTAGCACCGCTTATCATCCTCAGTCCGATGGACAAACTGAGCGTGTGAATCAAACTCTTGAAGATCTTCTTCGTGCATGTGTTCTTGATATTGGTGGAAGTTGGAAAGATCATATTTCACTTGTTGAATTTTCCTATAATAATAGCTTCCAATCTAGTATTGGTATGGCACCTTTTGAGGCACTCTACGGAAGGCCATGCCGATCTCATTCTTGTTGGCTTGAGACCGGTGAGAGGCTGGTTTTGGGTCTCGATTTTATTCGTGATTCCACAGAAAAGATTGATCTTATTCGTCATAGGATGAAAGAAGCCCAGAGTAGACAAAAATTCTATGCCGATAACCGAAGAAGGAAATTAGAATTCTCTGTTGAAGATTCTGTTTTTATTCGTGTTTCACCAATGAAGGGTGTTGTACGTTTCAGTCGATCGGGAAAATTGGCGCCTCGATATATTGGGCCATTTCCTATCACTGAACGTATTGGTTTCATGGCTTATCGCCTTTTATTACCGGCTCAATTTTCTGCTATCCATGACGTGTTTCACATTTCTCAATTTCGGAAATGTCTTCGAGATTCTGATTCTATTCTTGAGCCCGGTGTTGCGGAAGAGATTGAAGTTTCGCCTAATTTAACTTATGAGCAACATCCTATTCATATCATTGCTTCGGAGGTCAAACGACTTCGAAATAAAGATGTTCCGCTTGTTAAAGTTCAATGGACTTCAAATCCTAAGGATTGTTCTTGGGAATCTAGAGAGTACATCGAGCGAACACATCCGGACTTACTTTCTCGTGCTCGTTGAGGTGAACTTCTTATTTCAAATTTCTTTTGTGTTGAATATGCTTTTATGGTTGTTACTACATATCTTCTTCTTAAATATTGCGAGGACGCAATTTCTTTAAGGAGGGGAGTCTGTAACAACCCGCATATTTATCGATTTTATATTTAAATATTTTATTTAAATATTTTATCGTTAGTCTGATTTTAGTAAGAAAAGCTACTTTTTGCAAACAGTCGAATTAGGACTCGGGACCACTCCCATTGAGTTTAAAATGCCGTTTGCGACCTTTTGAGTATAAACTTTGATATATTTGGAGTTAGTCAAAAATTTGACCTTTTTCACTTTGGGTTTGAGTTTGGGTTCAGCCCACTAGCCAACTTATACTCAAAACTGAACCACTCTTCCCCATTCACCCTCACTTCTTCTTCTTTTCAGTTCTAAGGCAATAATGGTGGGAGAGATTGGAAATTAAAACTCCAAAACACTAGTTCTTCTTGCAACCTCAAATTCCTAGCTCCAAATTCAAGAGAACCCATTGGTAAGCATTCTCTTCTTCTTCTTCTTCAACTTATTCTCTTACCAATTTCAGAAATTCCTAAACCTAATTTTGGGAATGTTCTTGTTTTGAGCTTAGATTCAAGCTCATTTGGGTTGTGTTGAAGAGAGGTTGATTCTCCATTTGCTTTCAAGTTTCTTCTTATTTGATTTTGTAAAAAGGTGAGATTTTTATATCACATCTTAATCTATAATTATCTTCGATTGTTAGGTATGAATTCCTAACGTTTATTCGTGTGCAATTGATTTTGGTTTGGATCGATTTCGTGTATATTCCAATTTTTGGTGTTTTGGTCTAATTTACAAAAATCCTATTATGGATATTTGGACATTGATATTTGAGGCGTATCGAAGAGCCGTTTAGGCTGGGTTGTCGTTCGACGTAATTCCTTAGTCATCGCCATTTGCTCGATCGATCGTTTCCGATAATCATTTGGCTATTTTTGGCCTAGGTTCAGGGAATGCCCTGAACCCCAGATTCAGACGTCTGAAACGGAATATTCAGACGTCTGAATATTGTCTGGGAAGATTTCCATTCCCAGATTCAGACGTCTGAGTATAGGGTTTCAGACGCCTGAATTGGTTCTATTTCAACGAGAAAGGAAATAGGCTAAAATATGCCTATTTCAGACGTCTGAAACACTTGGTTCAGACATCTGAATTGTGTTCTGGAAATCTTTATATTTCCAGATTCAGACGTCTGAACCACTTGTTTCAGACGTCTGAAACTGCTGTGTTTTGCCTATTTTGCCTATTTGCCTATTCGCTTGAGAATTCCAATTTAAATCGATTCGTGATGATCATATTTGTTGTTATCATTTATTATGGCTTTGATGACTCCTATTTAGGGATTTTTGAATATCCATTTCGATGGATTCTTTATCGGTTTCTTTGGATTTTATTCACGTCTTCGAATGTGAATTTTAGTGATTGATTGTTCTTACAATCTTCTTTGTGGTTTGTCACTTTAAAAATATAAAGGTTTTCTATACTAGTAGTAAATATCAAAACTCTTTCCTCAAATGATTTCAATATTATTTTAATACCAAATTCGTTTATAAAACCGTTTTCCAATCTATTAGTATATACAAACCTTTACCTCACTCGCATGAGAAATCTAATTAAAGGACTTAGTAAAACAAGTGGTATGAAACGCTTGCGTTCACTTTGTTGGTTAATTCTTGGACTTGTTCGATTGAAACTCTTGTGACAGTTTTCTAGTGGAGATCTACAATTTGTTCGTAAATATTTAAGTTAAGCTAGTGGTTAAGGGCCATGAAGCTAAGCTCATATATTTACTAGCTTACTGTAATTGACACTTCTTGATGATCATAACGATCATTTTTGTGATTTAGACTAGCAATGTGCGATGTCTCTTTGTCTACGAGGGAGACTAAACCCCGTTTGTGTGAGTTTCAACTCACATATGTGGGGTAGCGCCCCATGGTCTTCGGTCCGTTCGTGTGTCAAAAAAAAATTAATGGCTAGCTACCATGAGATAGCGTCTCGTTCGTGTGATACATATGTTGGTGAGTTTTCATGCTCTCGTTCGTGTGATAGGCCTCCCCACCTATTTTGTGTGATTTCTGGATTTAGTGTGTCGAATTCTGGAATTTTCTTCTTCACCTATTTTTGTGATTTCTATTGATATGGTTTATCAATTTTTGTGCATAGGTGAATTCGTGTGTTATTGACTGGATTTCTTGAGATGATTTCTAGAATTTATGCTTCACCAATTTTCATGATTTCGATTGATAAGTTTTATCAATATTTGTGTATTGGTGAATTTGTGTGTCATGGACTTTTGTGATTGACATTGATATAATCGTCAATATTTATGGTTTGGTGAACGAAATAAGGAGTATGACATTTCCTTTGATTCTTGTGTAGATTTGGTGATATTGATTAATCTCTTGTTGATTCTCAATTACTTATATATATCACAGCTTGGCATTGTGATTATTATGTGTTTAGTCATATCTCTTACTCTATATCGTTTCATCTGATATTTATAGTTAGACTGATCCGTTTATTATTTTCTTATTAAATAATACTCGGGTCAGACCGAGATGTTGCAGGTGCTTCTGCCTGACTTCTCTCCAGGGATCCATTACTCTGACCTTTCGCTTACTACTTAGATTAGTAGTTTTTGTTGTATACTCTTGAGATATTGACTCATAGATGTATTCTTTTGTATAGCACATGTTGCTATTATTTTGTGTTATTGTGGATCCTTTTGACCACTACTCTGATGTACACTTCCATGTGTTAATTATATATTCATATCTTCTTCCGCCTTTGTGATATGAATTATCTGTGACTGATTTATGTTATGTTTATTTCTGTATTTGTTTCCGAAGATATTATAGCCACTGTGTAGTAGCTTTGAGTTTTTGTCGGTATGTCGGATTTCCTCTTGATAAAGTATTGCATGTTATACCATCTGACATATCGATGCTCGCACAAAGCAATTACATGGATGGTCGCTCCTCAACACCCTTATTCTCCGTGCTAGTTGACAGCATCCACCGTAATGTTCTTGGCTAGCGTGGGTATAGAGGTGGGGCGTCACACCAACTTTGCAAATTTTCATTCTTCACTCAACCCAGATTCCAAATTTAATTCCCTTAAATTCTTTATTTATCAATTCCTTTTATTTCTTTAAAAATCCAATTTATTTTTATTTTATTCTTAAAATTCTGTGTATATACTTATCCAGCAATATCACAATACAATTTAATCCAGAGTTATCCATCACAATATATAAACAGATCACAACATCAATCATAAAGATAATTACTATAGTGCGAGGAATCCAGTTGGATCCGTCCAACCTGTTTTCCCTGCATCAACAAATATTAGCACATCACACACATGTATATAAATATCAATTCAAACTGATAATGACAATAATACGCAACCAATCACACGGATATTTAAATGTTAATTATTTAAATCAGCCAATATCCAGATGTGAGTGAGAATACTCACTTTGAGTTTCGGCGAGCATTCGAAATTTAAATTAAACCGAACGACGTTCGATTTAACTAAAATTTCTACTTGCCCGAAATGATTCCCGGACTGCACCATTGCGAAGTACGTGTCTCTACGATCCTGATGCCGCAAATTTCGTTAAATTCTGATAACGTATGAATTAGTTAGGATTTTATGAAGTTTTGAATCGAACTTAAAACAATTTCCTTTTAAATTAAATCCCCTTTACCCTCAACCGTAGATCAAGCAGTAAGCAATCGTGGCCACACAGGTGCTTCTTCCTCCACCAACTCACGCACGCGAAATCAGAGAAAGTCGAACCCAAACATTCGAACTAGGGTTCGAAATCGCACCATCCCCATCGCGTTCGACGACGATCCAGCTCCTTCACGTCGAAGCTCCTCAACAATACTACTACCTTCGGCCCAAACCAAGTGGAGCTCGGTCAAGGCAATCACACACAATACGTGCTCGAACCCTATACGAACGCGACTCCATAACTGCTCCAAACGATCACCTCACGCGAAATCACCCATTGGATCTATAGATCCTTCAACGAGCTACAACTTTCATTTAGAAAGTTTCTCCAATTAAAGCATGGATTGAGATATTTTAGAGGAGGATTGAAATCAATTTTCGGCCATGAAACTAAAGGAAGCGGCGGCTCTGAATATAGGCTAGGGTTTAAGCAACAAATTGATATATATATATATATATATATATATATATATATATATATAAAATATTATTTAATATTAATTTAATCTCGTTCCAATCAATTTACCACTTACGCAAACGGACTTCAATTCTCACGTACCAACAGGCATTCCTAGGGTTTTTCCGCGTTCCGGACACAATGGAACAGGTTTTGTAAGCTAATTCGTCATATGTGCGAGTTACGGAATTAAACGATCAATTTAAAATTAAATCGGTTAAATCGATTTCTAAGCGTTTCGTGCTGCCACGGTCAAACGACAACTCCGATTGCTACGAAAATTGAAATCCGATAATAACTAACTATTACGGATCCAATGGAACTGTTTCGTCGAATTCCAAGACTGTGCCCCGAAAGGCTATTTTAACTCGACTATTAAATCGGGTGATTCTCAAAATTGACAAAAACGCTTAAAATTCCACTTTTGAAATTTTAATAACTTAACAATAAATTATATAAAATTTATAAACACAATAAAAATCATTCTGGCTCATTCCGGACCAAAATATGATTAATTGCATTTTAATAATATTAAATTCATCTTTAAATTAATATAAAATTCCAAATATTAATTTATCAACGTTAAAATTCTTCTAAAATTCCCACTATGCTATTTACACTCAAATAACTCAAAACAAATTTTTAAAACCATTTTTATCACTACTTACATCCAGATTTACTTTTATTTCAATTTCGAATATTTAAATTATTATTTTCCCATTATTCAAATTCAACCGGAATTACTATAATTAAAAATTATAGCTTATTTCATTGATTGAACCCTAATCCATTCATTTCAAAATCAATTAAGAATCCACATTAAACATTTAAAACGAATTTAATGTTCAAATTCAATGGCTTAAAAATACGAGGTGTTACAGTTACTCCACCTAAATAAATTGTTTTACAATTTTTGCTTCGTATAAAGCAAAATTCGGCAACCACCCATCGAAGATTGGAAAAAAATCGATTATGATTTACCGAAACCCATTTTCAAGGGGGTCATATAAAAAAAGATGAAAAAACGGTGACTAATCATTAAAAAATAAGGATAGTTGCAGGTTTAATTATTTTTGTTAAGAGGATTCAAACTTTTTTTTACACCCTAGCAATTTCTGAAAAAAATGAAAAAAAAAGTGTCCTTCTAAACGGTAAAATGAATTAAATGCTTGACTAAGTTCAAATTATAATTGTGTAATGTATAACTTTTTTATACATTTACAATAATTATTAATAATTAATTATAAATGATTAATTAATAAATTTAATCAATAAACAATATAAATTCAAATTCAAGTTCAAACGCCTACTACTAATTCAAACACGAGTTCAAATTAACGATAAAGAACACATCAACGTCATCCTGTAACAGCCGAAGCGTCTTTGATCTGATCTCGTGTTGCAACAATCTGTGCTGTTTTGTTGAACTTGCACTACCATGGTTTTGCTGATGTTGTTCACGCTAATTTTCCACATAACTCACATTATGTTCGACTTATGGTTTACATCTTGTTCAACCGCTACAATATGGAGCAGTAAAATGCTTCTCTAATAAATGCTAATGTAACCATTACGTCCGATTTATTGAAAAATTTGATTAAGCTCTTATTTATATTTAAATCCAATTTTGACCTACTATGATGAATACATGTATGATATATGATTTTATGAACAGGAATAAATACATGTATGATATACGATTTTGAAATAAAAAAGGTTAACAATTAAAGCTACATGATTTATAAACAAGAGGTCCGAGAATATCCATTCACCTGAAGCACCAAAGTGTCATATTGATGCTTTTCATTTGGATAAGAAAAAATCTTATAAGAAACCGTGACCCTGTTAAACTTATCGGCTGCCCCAGTATCATTTTGATTTTTATCAGGATGATATCTGGTAAAGAATGTAAAAAAGAAAAAGACAGATAAAGAGTTGTACATCACAATTCACAAATCAAAATGGATGGTTTTATATTAAAGTTCACTCAAATCACAAATACACACAAATGATTTATTAATCATTAAACTATCACAACTCAAATCACAAATACTCACAAATGATTTATTAATTACTAAACTATCATTTGTGTTAGTTTAATGATTAATAAATCATTTGTGTGTATTTGTGATTTGAGTGAATTTTAATATAAAACCATCCACTTTTGATTTGTGAATTGTGATGTACAACTCTTTATCTGTCTTTTTTTTACATTCTTTACAAGATATCATTCTGATAAAAATCAAAATGATACTGGGGCAGCCGATAAGTTTAACGGGGTCACGATTTCTTATAGTATTTTTCTTATCCAAATGAAAAGCATCAATACGACACTTTGGTGTTTCAGGTGAATGGATATTCTCGGACCTCTTGTTTATAAATCATGTAGCTTTAACTGTTAACCTTTTGTATTTCAAAATCGTATATCATACATGTATTTCTTGTTGTTCGTAAACTTGCCAACATCTTGAAAAGAAGTCTCGTAATTTTTATTTTCTTGGTACAAGAGTTTAGATTGTTTTACCCTCTGTTGTAACTAACAATAGTTTTCACTGCACTTCCCAATTGTTTGCAGTGACTGTGTATGTTTCTAGGTGTGGTGTGGTGTGGTGCTGTTGGGGTTGCTTGAGCTACCATGATTTTTTTAAACAGGGTTGTTTCTTCAACTAAAAGTCCTTGGTTTAAATAATGATATGTGTAACGACCCGTTAAATTAATAATATTTAATAAATTAAATTAATATAATTTCTAATTTGTTTAAGAATAAATGTAGAAATTTGGTATAGTAGTTGTAACCTAGTGTAACAATAAAATTTTATGACAATAGATTTGGATAATGTAATTTGTCACTTTTTGTTAAAAGTAAATTTTAAGAAATCAATAAATGTTGAATTGAGAATATTAATAAAAAAATATTAACTAAAATGAGATTCATTAATATAAAATCAGTAGTGAAGATGTCACCTTTGGTTGTAATAAAGGTGAATGCTATTAGTGGATGTCAACACTTAATAAAATTTATTTAGAATAAAAAAGAATTTAAATGCATGTTTGAATAGAGTATTAAATTGATAGATTAAGCGTAAGTAATTAGAATTTAACCCTATAAGATATGGAACTGAATGTATGAATATAATTTTGTAGAAATAGTTAATTAACAACTTATTTGTGCATACCCAATTTAATATAAATAACAAAAGGGCTAGCACTTGATGTGCCTAAGTATTAATATATTGGAACTATAATAAAATAGAGAGTTTGGTAGTAAATAGAAATAAAAAGACCGTTATTAACTAGTAAATTAATAAATGGATTCTAACAATAGGTAGTAATTAATGCGTGTATATTGGGCATTTGCGGATTACCAATTTTTCTACCTATTCATATAATTTATTTATGTAAATCTAAACCTATGGCAACATTTTGTTAATAAATGTTGGAAGTGAATTTGAATATATCAAAGGATAACAAGTGTTTAGGTTAACCATTTATTTTATTTAGTTAAGAAGGGAAATAGATTGAAATAAAGCTAATTAAATTTTTTTTGGTTGTTAATGGGTATAGTTAAATAAGGAGAAGTTATAGGAAATAAAACGCGCACTAATGAGATGTAATATAATTCCAAAGTTATTTATACCCACAAATAGGTTAATTACTGTATAGAAAGAGTCTAAATCAATAAATGAATTTATTAAGATTACATTTATAATTTTATAACCTTTATGCTGATTTAAGTTCAATTAATTTATTTGATTAAATAGTGCAGTAGCGTAGTTTTGTGCGGTAGTTGAAATAGCTAATTCTTTTAGGTTAAGTTAAGGCTAATTCTATGTATATATTTGACCTATTGTTGATATAGATTCTAGGAAGCATGATCTATTAATTAAATGGAGTATTAGATTCAATAATTGCATTTATCGCATAAATAAAGAGAATATAACGGTTAAATTTGGCGTTATTGAAATTAAAAAGGAATGGGGGAATAATAATTTGAAATCATTGCAATAGATATTAATTTAAGGTTACCTTAAATAAATTAAGGTAATAAATGGAGGATAGTGTAAATATCTTTATAATACGATGTTTTGTGTAGTTAGGGTAGTTTTGATTTGTCACTTAAGATGGATGATTTTTATAAAATGTAATAAATGCAGTTTAAATTAAGGCATTGACGTTTGGCTATTTAAGAAGTGATAAACTAAAATTTATTTATTTATTTGAAAATTTGCAATCCAATTTGTGGATTTCTTGCAAATAAGTGAAATTTGTGTTTAACCATTACATCCATAGGAATAAATTAAATTTAAGGTTATATTAATAAAATTTGGACTAGAGAAATGATATGAATCGGTTTTAGAAGCCTTAAATACAAAATGGGAAGTAGACGAGATTTCACGTTACAACCATTTTTAAAAATCCTGATGTATGTAGAAATATTTATGAAATATAACGTAAACCAATGTTGAATCAAAAGAATAGAGTCGACACTTATTTATTCATTTAATGTGATATAATTACGAGTATGATTTATTGCAAATTACATGGAAATCTAATATATAGGACATTACCTAAAAAGGAAGAGTAGATAAAATTTATGATAAACATATTTGTATATGAAGGTTATTGATTTAAGGAGAAATTGGGCAAGTTTTATGTATTTGGGTTAAGTGCAACCTTTAATAGATAAATTTAGTGCAATTAAAGAAATTGACATTTAATATTTCGATAACTTAAAATTTGATGGGATAAGAACATTTGGGTAATGAAGGGATTACAAATATTAGCTATGATTCTAGAAGGAATTAAATAGATAATGGGAAGATTAAAATCAGGTTCTAAGCAATAATTATTAAATAACAGAAGTTTAGGAGTAAAGTGAGATAATTGAAAATTTTAATCATTCATATAAGTCATTTGTTTATTAATATGAGTTAGCTAATAAATTTAACTTGGGCAATACCTATATATTGGAAACACATTTGTAAAGTGTAATTAATTGAATTTGGTGAATTGGGAATGAATCCAAGGTTATAGGAATTGATGTAATACTACGCAAATAAAAGGTAACTGCATAAAATCAATGTTTCGTAATAAATTGGAATTGATAATTAAGTAGGAATGGGTTTGAATTTGACAAAAAGGAAAATTTATTATTTGCTTACCCATCTATTCAATCTATTAAATTTGATCAGATCCATTTGCAATTAAACGAATTTATTTACAAGTTAGTATGTATTTAGCTGATAACTATAAACCAATTAGGGCAATTGGGTATATATATTACCAGTTAAGTTATATAAGATAATGGTTGACTTAATTAATGGAGTTTATGTAATAATTTCATTTATTTTGTAAGTGGAAATAAAACGTTAATGATAACAAGTATTCAAAATTTACCATCTATTTAGTATATTAAGTATAATTGATAATCAACTACAGCAAGTAATAAATAATAAATACGTAACGTTAAATGAAGTAATATTTGAAATTTAATATTTAGAAACTATGTAAATATAAGTGCAGATGAAATTGGGGATATTTACATATTGAAATATGAATCCAATGATAAATCAATCTAATTGACAATAAATAATGGAAAGTAAATTTAATTAAATTTTGGAAATTTAATATATATATACAGTTATAAACCCTAGCTCCATCCTATTGTCATTTGCTGTATATTCATTTCTTCATCTCCTTCTCCTCCTCAAATGGCTGCAAAACCTAGATCTACTTCAATCCAAATTTCAATGAAAATGCAAACACTTCAGAAAAATTCCACAAAAAAAATATATGTTAATGTTCTCGAGGCACGTAATCTGCTGGTACAATTCGTTTTCTGTTTTGGACATTCGTTTGACCAGAAAAAAAAATTCGACGATGTGCTGTAGCTTTTAGCTGACGTGGCCATTGAAGTTAAGTGGGTTTTGTTTTATTTTATTTTATTTTTTTTTTTGTTTTCAAACCGTTTAAAATTAATATCTTTTTCATACGTTCTCCGATTCACGCGAAATTTCTTTTGTTAGGATCGTAATTTAGTTCCGGATCTGATGACGCTGGTTTGGACGAATTCCGAGAAGGGCGAATTTTTGGGTTTAAATCGAATTTAAATTCGATTTAAATTCAAAAGGTGAGTGTTTTAACCCACTCACAACTACTAGAAGCTTTTATGTTTGTTAAATTAATTTTAGAAATGAATAGAAATTTATTTATGAGTATTTGGCATGTTTATTTCACTCATATTTGTTGAATTGCATTTATTGAATTTAACTGTTAATTTCATTTATTTATTGACAGTTAGAATTTGTGTTTGCCTATAAACTGCTAGTTAACAGTTATATAGATTATTACTGAATATAAACTGTTAGATTAATAGTTGTTAAATTTAATCTGAATAAAATTGCCAGTTATTACCTGTTATATATTATCAAATATAAATTGTTATTGATTGATATTGCTTGACGATTTTGATTGGATGATGGGTGTTGTTGATGGATGTTTTATTGTATATCATTAAATTGCAAATTATCATGCATATTTCCTTTCATTCGGGATTGTGGTTTGAAATGATATACAACCGCAAAATTTTATATCTTTTAAATTGCGGATTGAAATGATAAATATCCGTATCACTTGACCATAGGATAGAAAATTATATACAGGCACCGCGGTCTATATATAACTATTTTAATGTGATTTCTATGGTTTGGATGGAATACGGTTTATAATAATCTTAAATTTTATATTGTATAAATATTTTTCTTCCATATATATATACATATGAAGTTGCAAATTTTGAAATTAAAAGGTGTATAAAAATCTTTATTAGAAATGGAAGAAAATTAAAAAAAATGGAGTTAATAATTTATATCATATGTTTAAATGTTAAGTTTGGAAATTTTAAGATATGATATTTATAATTGGATTTTTCCCAAAATAAATTGAAATGAATATTCTAGTATAATTTGAATTGGGAAAAAATATATATATTTTATTACTAGAAATTGAAGCCTTATTATTTATGGATTTTATATGAATATTCAGGACTAATTAATAGAACAATTGATTTGTTGAAAGCATAAAATCCAACTTTAGTTTGAAATCTTAATACTCAAAATGGATATACGTATATATATAAATAAATTGAAGTGGTTTTGGAACTTGAGAGAGATAATATAAATTTTGGTTTAGATTTTAATAAAGAAATGTATTTGTAAAGCCATGAGAACTATTTTCTTTACAAAGTAACATTTAAGTTAAACCATTTAATTTATATACCGTTGAATGTCCAAACCATTCAAGTTTTTAGAAGTTATGGTTTTAAATTATGATTTTCAAAATATTACGCTTTGAAAGTATTTGATTTTCAGACGTTATGAAGTTAAAGCATTATGATTTTGGAAAAGAATTATATTTAGGATAAGTGATAAAATATGGTTTTGGGTTTTGAAATGATATCGTATTCATGGTTATGAAATGGAATGTTTATTCTGATTTTTAAAGTATAACCTATTTTTAAATGACCGCGGTGTTATAATAATGATGGGTTGGCAAAGAGACCGGGATCGGATATGGACATACTCTCTGTCGATACCGAAAACCACTTTGACTAACCGTGTACGCGGTGGAGATTCCAGAATGAAGTAGATGGTGGCGACGTTTCCTGTAAGGTAAATACGTGGACCCGACTCCCGTGAGTTGGCATAAGGTGGCTAAAACAGGAGCGATTCTCAGGCCAATGAGGTCATTCCTCTGATCGGATCCTCCTCTTCCGTATTATACTTTGATTTTGGATTGATTCAGTGGCCACTTCTATATTTTGATTTTGGGGAGTTAGTCCGAGGTGGGCGGTAACTGCGGCTACGCGTTTCCACCAGCCTGGATAGCAATTGGTATATCTACCCTGGCATTGCCTAGTTGTGCCGTGTCACCTACCATACCGAGCCTTTACTACGAGTTTCTATTTGTGTCGTACCTATGGAGTATCCTCTGGTAGCTTCCCGATCAGGAGGTATTACGGTACTGTATAGACTACTGGCATTATTTGTGTTAAGGGCTATATGGGTAACCCCTTAACACTATTAAAAAGTAAGCTTATTTTATAAATAGACACTATTATAATAGCGCAATATACTACATAGTAAATAGTTTAACGGATCCTTAGGAGATGTAAATCCCGAACATCTCTTGAGTTACTGTACTCATATTTATTTCTGTTAATTTAACTCACATAAGATCTTTTAGTTCTGACTCGAGTGTTTTTGTCTTTTCAAATTCGCTCGAGTCAGTCCGAGCGTTTCAGGATCGATGACTTTAGCTTTGGAGGAAGAAGACGAAGAGTTCGTATTATTATTAATTATAGTATTGCACCACACTCTAAATTTCCGCTGCATTGATTGTATTGGTATGTGTAACTCTGATATTCATTGTATAAGTAAAATAAATATTTTGTAAACAGTTATCATGAACTGTATATTGATTATTATATTTTATCCTTCCGCTGTGAGATTCTATTTTGTTTTATTTCTTCTCTGTTTTTTTCTTATTTACCCCATAACAATCCGCCCTTGCGTATGCTTTGAATGGGCACGTGTGTCGGTTTAAAGTGTGCGAAAAGGCAGGATGTTACAGTTGGTATCAGAGCTTTGGTTTAGCGATAAACCTTGGCTTTGTGGGGTTTGACTCTTTGTTAATAGGGTAGAAATATCCTATGGGAGTCACTGAGAGTATATATATGAGAGAGCGTATTTTTTAGTTTTATAAAAAGATTTTGATATTGTGTTAATCTGTTCCACTTTGTATTTGTAAATTCTGGTTGATGCATGGGACGCTATGTCATCAATAGGGATTTCTAAACACTTAATTAGGACAGACCGACATAATATTTGTTTTAATATAGGTGAATGAAATAATTTTGCCTATTATATTTTCTATATATAAAAATATTTTTATAAAGATATATATATATATATATATATATATATATATATTTGGTTTCTATAGATTGGGTGTTAGGTAATAAAATATTTATAATAATTGAAGCTAAGCTGAAATTATAATAAATCAAATTGGAGATTTTTGAACTTAAGTCCGGGATTTTGAAATCTGCTTTCAAAGGATTTATGAAATATAATGATTTGGTTTATAAATATTTTCTTATATAAATATTTAGTATAATTCGATGGAATTGGTTTAAAGAGGATTTTGAAGAAAATAAGTTTGTACTTTCCTCTCTGTCGCTGGAAAATAATTTCGGTGATGACGGCCGCATCATCGACTTTCATTTTCGAGTTTCGAAGGGAAAGGCCACTGTAGTAAATTCTACTGCAGATTTGTTTTGAAATTATTTAAAATTTTAATTGTTTAAAGGTAATTAGAGATATAAAAGTTGTAAGAAATTAATTATCTATTATTTTAAAGAAATTTTGGAATTTGACCCGGTATTAATTCTTGAATTTCCATTAATTAGTTGTAAAAATTTAGGTTAGTGAAATAAAAGAAGTAATCAATGAATTAAAAGAGTTGAGATTAAACTTGCATAAGTTCTTTTGCTTTTTCTTTAACATAAATAACTTACCAAGTATAAAAAGTTGAAATGTAAATTAAGAGTGGAATAGAATATTATGCAAGTAGAATTTTGGAAAAAAATGAAGTATTCAATAAATTACTGTTATAAATAAGAATTTAATGGTATTAACTTAAGTGATGATTGGAATTTTACTAAAATTAAAGGTTGTATTATTAATAGGTGATTTTAACCTTAAGAAAGTAAAAATGAAATTCCTTAATTTATAAAGTTTGATTGTAGGGTTATTAACTTAAGTATGCTTTAATTCCCCCTATTCTAATATAATGGAAAGTAGGGAAAATATAAATGACTGCAATCCATAGTTAATGAATGAGTAAAATCTTTCACTTATAGGAATGCAAGTTATAAGGTTAATAAATTAAGTGTAAGTAGAGGGTTACTGTAATTAAATATAATGGAAACTTCAACATTAAATAAATGAATGAGATTAAAGGTAAGTTGAAATTGTAATTTATAAAACAAATATATATTAATTAAAGGAATGGAGAAGAAACTTGTAAATTTTCACTTACATTCTTAAAACATACATAACTTACCATATAATAAAAAGTTGCAAATGTTAGTAGGAAAATGTAAGGGGAAACCTTACTAGTGAAGAGTAAGGTAATAAAGGTATTCTATTAATTTGCTATTATTAATGAGAATTAATTGTGTAGACTTAAGTTAAATTGGAAATTTTACTATAAGTAAAGGTAAGTAGTATAAATAGATGATAGAAAATTTAGTAAATTAAATTGGAATACAAATATAATGAATTTTGTGATAAATGGAAAATGAAAATTTGTAAGAAATAAAGAAATCACTCCATAAATGAAAGAAAGAAAATCAAACCATTGAAGCATGAGATAAATGTATAATAAATAAATTTGGGTGTTGGTTTGAATTGTGTTGTTTGATTTATGTTGTTGGGTAAGAAATTTGAAGTGGTTAAATGAATAAGTATCTATCTTTGTTCCATCTAAGACTGTTGAGTAAAGGATGCACTTGATAGTTAATTTCATTTCATACAAATTTCAAGTTTGAACCCAAAAAACTATTTGGTTGATGGATTAAATGGTTGCTTTGATGTGTATGTATGTTGTTGGTAAGGTTGATGGTTGTTGAATTGTTTGGTTGATTAATGATTGAATCCACTTGAATAGTTCACTTTAAAATAAATATTTAACCTTTTAGATTATATAAGTGAATACAGGTGATGGAAGCAACTGCTATTGCTTTTGGTTCCAAAATAATAAGCGTATATTGCCCGACAAATAGGTACGTTTTCGGATTACGTTTAAAGCGCTATTTTTCCGTGTTGGGATATAATATTTTGATAATATATGTAATATATTTGTATATTTTGATATTATATTTTCTCCAGAGTCTCTCCGTACAAAGGAGACTCTGCCCAAATTTTCCGTAAATTTTGGACTTAGAATTTTGTGAAAATATTTTCCCAACTTTAATAATTAAGTATAAAATAATATAATGATTATAAACAGGTATATTTTATTTAAGAAAATAAATTTAGTAAGTTATTGTTATAAGTTAATATTTGGAATAAGATGTACTGTTTTATTCTTCCTTCTCCCTTCTTTTTCCTTTTCGGGGACGAAAAGTTTTGAGTGGGGGAGATTGTAACGACCCGTTAAATTAATAATATTTAATAAACTAAATTAATATAATTTCTAATTTGTTTAAGAATAAATGTAGAAATTTGGTATAGTAGTTGTAACCTAGTGTAACAATAAAATTTTATGACAATAGATTTGGATAATGTAATTTGTCACTTTTTGTTAAAAGTAAATTTTAAGAAATCAATAAATGTTGAATTGAGAATATTAATAAAAAAATATTAACTAAAATGAGATTCATTAATATAAAATCAGTAGTGAAGATGTCACCTTTGGTTGTAATAAAGGTGAATGCTATTTGTGGATGTCAACACTTAATAAAATTTATTTAGAATAAAAAAGAATTTAAATGCATGTTTGAATAGAGTATTAAATTGATAGATTAAGCGTAAGTAATTAGAATTTAACCCTATAAGATATGGAACTGAATGTATGAATATAATTTTGTAGAAATAGTTAATTAACAACTTATTTGTGCATACCCAATTTAATATAAATAACAAAAGGGCTAGCACTTGATGTGCCTAAGTATTAATATATTGGAACTATAATAAAATAGAGAGTTTGGTAGTAAATAGAAATAAAAAGACCGTTATTAACTAGTAAATTAATAAATGGATTCTAACAATAGGTAGTAATTAATGCGTGTATATTGGGCATTTGCGGATTACCAATTTTTCTACCTATTCATATAATTTATTTATGTAAATCTAAACCTATGGCAACATTTTGTTAATAAATGTTGGAAGTGAATTTGAATATATCAAAGGATAACAAGTGTTTAGGTTAACCATTTATTTTATTTAGTTAAGAAGGGAAATAGATTGAAATAAAGCTAATTAAATTTTTTTTGGTTGTTAATGGGTATAGTTAAATAAGGAGAAGTTATAGGAAATAAAACGCGCACTAATGAGATGTAATATAATTCCAAAGTTATTTATACCCACAAATAGGTTAATTACTGTATAGAAAGAGTCTAAATCAATAAATGAATTTATTAAGATTACATTTATAATTTTATAACCTTTATGCTGATTTAAGTTCAATTAATTTATTTGATTAAATAGTGCAGTAGCGTAGTTTTGTGCGGTAGTTGAAATAGCTAATTCTTTTAGGTGAAGTTAAGGCTAATTCTATGTATATATTTGACCTATTGTTGATATAGATTCTAAGAAGCAGGATCTATTAATTAAATGGAGTATTAGATTCAATAATTGCATTTATCGCATAAATAAAGAGAATATAACGGTTAAATTTGGCGTTATTGAAATTAAAAAGGAATGGGGGAATAATAATTTGAAATCATTGCAATAGATATTAATTTAAGGTTACCTTAAATAAATTAAGGTAATAAATGGAGGATAGTGTAAATATCTTTATAATACGATGTTTTGTGTAGTTAGGGTAGTTTTGATTTGTCACTTAAGATGGATGATTTTTATAAAATGTAATAAATGCAGTTTAAATTAAGGCATTGACGTTTGGGTATTTAAGAAGTGATAAACTAAAATTTATTTATTTATTTGAAAATTTGCAATCCAATTTGTGGATTTATTGCAAATAAGTGAAATTTGTGTTTAACCATTACATCGATAGGAATAAATTAAATTTAAGGTTATATTAATAAAATTTGGACTAGAGAAATGATATGAATCGGTTTTAGAAGCCTTAAATATAAAATGGGAAGTAGACGAGATTTCACGTTACAACCATTTTTAAAAATCCTGATGTATGTAGAAATATTTATGAAATATAACGTAAACCAATGTTGAATCAAAAGAATAGAGTCAACACTTATTTATTCATTCAATGTGATATAATTACGAGTATGATTTATTGCAAATTACATGGAAATCTAATATATAGGACATTACCTAAAAAGGAAGAGTAGATAAAATTTATGATAAACATATTTGTATATGAAGGTTATTGATTTAAGGAGAAATTGGGCAAGTTTTATGTATTTGGGTTAAGTGCAACCTTTAATAGATAAATTTAGTGCAATTAAAGAAATTGACATTTAATATTTCGATAACTTAAAATTTGATGGGATAAGAACATTTGGGTAATGAAGGGATGACAAATATTGGCTATGATTCTAGAAGGAATTAAATAGATAATGGGAAGATTAAAATCAGGTTCTAAGCAATAATTATTAAATAACAGAAGTTTAGGAGTAAAGTGAGATAATTGAAAATTTTAATCATTCATATAAGTCATTTGTTTATTAATATGAGTTAGCTAATAAATTTAACTTGGGCAATACCTATATATTGGAAACACATTTGTAAAGTGTAATTAATTGAATTTGGTGAATTGGGAATGAATCCAAGGTTATAGGAATTGATGTAATACTACGCAAATAAAAGGTAACTGCATAAAATCAATGTTTCGTAATAAATTGGAATTGATAATTAAGTAGGAATGGGTTTGAATTTGACAAAAAGGAAAATTTATTATTTGCTTACCCATCTATTCAATCTATTAAATTTGATCAGATCCATTTGCAATTAAACGAATTTATTTACAAGTTAGTATGTATTTAGCTGATAACTATAAACCAATTAGGGCAATTGGGTATATATATTACCAGTTAAGTTATATAAGATAATGGTTGACTTAATTAATGGAGTTTATGTAATAATTTCATTTATTTTGTAAGTGGAAATAAAACGTTAATGATAACAAGTATTCAAAATTTACCATCTATTTAGTATATTAAGTATAATTGATAATCAACTGCAGCAAATAATAAATAATAAATACGTAACGTTAAATGAAGTAATATTTGAAATTTAATATTTAGAAACTATGTAAATATAAGTGCAGATGAAATTGGGGATATTTACATATTGAAATATGAATCCAATGATAAATCAATCTAATTGACAATAAATAATGGAAAGTAAATTTAATTAAATTTTGGAAATTTAATATATATATACAGTTATAAGCCCTAGCTCCATCCTATTGTCATTTGCTGTATATTCATTTCTTCATCTCCTTCTCCTCCTAAAATGGCTGCAAAACCTAGATCTACTTCAATCCAAATTTCAATGAAAATGCAAACACTTCAGAAAAATTCCACAAAAAAAAATATATGTTAATGTTCTCGAGGCACGTAATCTGCTGGTACAATTCGTTTTCTGTTTTGGACATTCGTTTGACCAGAAGAAGAAAAATTCGACGATGTGCTGTAGCTTTTAGCTGACGTGGCCATTGAAGTTAAGTGGGTTTTGTTTTATTTTATTTTATTTTATTTTTGTTTTCAAATCGTTTAAAATGAATATCTTTTTCATACGTTCTCCGATTCACGCGAAATTTCTTTTGTTAGGATCGTAATTTAGTTCCGGATCTGATGACGCTGGTTTGGACGAATTCCGAGAAGGGCGAATTTTTGGGTTTAAATCGAATTTAAATTCGATTTAAATTCAAAAGGTGAGTGTTTTAACCCACTCACAACTACTAGAAGCTTTTATGTTTGTTAAATTAATTTTAGAAATGAATAGAAATTTATTTATGAGTATTTGGCATGTTTATTTCACTCATATTTGTTGAATTGCATTTATTGAATTTAACTGTTAATTTCATTTATTTATTGACAGTTAGAATTTGTGTTTGCCTATAAACTGCTAGTTAACAGTTATATAGATTATTACTGAATATAAACTGTTAGATTAATAGTTGTTAAATTTAATCTGAATAAAATTGCCAGTTATTACCTGTTATATATTATCAAATATAAATTGTTATTGATTGATATTGCTTGATGATTTTGATTGGATGATGGGTATTGTTGATGGATGTTTTATTGTATATCATTAAATTGCAAATTATCATGCATATTTCCTTTCATTCGGGATTGTGGTTTGAAATGATATACAACCGCAAAATTTTATATCTTTTAAATTGCGGATTGAAATGATAAATATCCGTATCACTTGACCATAGGATAGAAAATTATATACAGGCACCGCGGTCTATATATAACTATTTTAATATGATTTCTATGGTTTGGATGGAATACGGTTTATAATAATCTTAAATTTTATATTGTATAAATATTTTTCTTCCATATATATATACATATGAAGTTGAAAATTTTGAAATTAAAAGGTGTATAAAAATCTTTATTAGAAATGGAAGAAAATTAAAAAAAATGGAGTTAATAATTTATATCATATGTTTAAATGTTAAGTTTGGAAATTTTAAGATATGATATTTATAATTGGATTTTTCCCAAAATAAATTGAAATGAATATTCTAGTATAATTTGAATTGGGAAAAAATATATATATTTTATTACTAGAAATTGAAGCCTTATTATTTATGGATTTTATATGAATATTCAAGACTAAATAATAGAACAATTGATTTGTTGAAAGCATAAAATCCAACTTTAGTTTGAAATCTTAATACTCAAAATGGATATACGTATATATATAAATAAATTGAAGTGGTTTTGGAACTTGAGAGAGATAATATAAATTTTGGTTTAGATTTTAATAAAGAAATGTATTTGTAAAGCCATGAGAACTATTTTCTTTAAAAAGTAACATTTAAGTTAAACCATTTAATTCATATACCATTGAATGTCCAAACCATTCAAGTTTTTAGAAGTTATGGTTTTAAATTATGATTTTCAAAATATTATGCTTTGAAAGTATTTGATTTTCAAACGTTATGAAGTTAAAGCATTATGATTTTGGAAAAGAATTATATTTAGGATAAGTGATAAAATATGGTTTTGGGTTTTGAAATGATATCGTATTCATGGTTATGAAATGGAATGTTTATTCTGATTTTTAAAGTATAACCTATTTTTAAATGACCACGGTGTTATAATAACGATGGGTTGGCAAAGAGACCGGGATCGGATATGGACATACTCTCTGTCGATATCGAAAACCACTTTGACTAACCGTGTACGCGGTGGAGATTCCAGAATGAAGTAGGTGGTGGCGACGTTTCCTGTAAGGTAAATACGTGGACCCGACTCCCGTGAGTTGGCATAAGGTGGCTAAAACAGGAGTGATTCTCAGGCCAATGAGGTCATTCCTCTGATCGGACCCTCCTCTTCCATATTATACTTTGATTTTGGATTGATTCAGTGGCCACTTCTATATTTTGATTTTGGGGAGTTAGTCCGAGGTGGGCGGTAACTGCGGCTACGCGTTTCCACCAGCCTGGATAGCAATTGGTATATCTACCCTGGCATTGCCTAGTTGTGCCGTGTCACCTACCATACCGAGCCTTTACTATGAGTTTCTATTTGTGTCGTACCTATGGAGTATCCTCTGGTAGCTTCCCGATCAGGAGGTATTACGGTACTGTATAGACTACTGGCATTATTTGTGTTAAGGGCTATATGGGTAACCCCTTAACGCTATTAAAAAGTAAGTTTATTTTATAAATAGACACTATTATAATAGCGCAATATACTACATAGTAAATAGTTTAACGGATCCTTAGGAGATGTAAATCCCGAACATCTCTTGAGTTACTGTACTCATATTTATTTCTGTTAATTTAACTCACATAAGATCTTTTAGTTCTGACTCGAGTGTTTTTGTCTTTTCAAATTCGCTCGGGTCAGTCCGAGCGTTTCAGGATCGATGACTTTAGCTTTGGAGGACGAAGACGAAGAGTTCGTATTATTATTAATTATAGTATTGCACCACACTCTAAATTTCCGCTGCATTGATTGTATTGGTATGTGTAACTCTGATATTCATTGTATAAGTAAAATAAATATTTTGTAAACAGTTATCATGAACTGTATATTGATTATTATATTTTATCCTTCCGCTGTGAGATTCTATTTTGTTTTATTTCTTCTCTGTTTTTTTCTTATTTACCCCATAACAATCCGCCCTTGCGTATGCTTTGAATGGGCACGTGTGTCGGTTTAAAGTGTGGGAAAAGGCGGGATGTTACAGTTGGTATCAGAGCTTTGGTTTAGCGATAAACCTTGGCTTTGTGGGGTTTGACTCTTTGTTAATAGGGTAGAAATATCCTATGGGAGTCACTGAGAGTATATATATGAGAGAGCGTATTTGTTAGTTTTATAAAAAGATTTTGATATTGTGTTAATCTGTTCCACTTTGTATTTATAAATTCTGGTTGATGCATGGGACGCTATGTCATCAATAGGGATTTCTAAACACTTAATTAGGACAGACCGACATAATATTTGTTTTAATATAGGTGAATGAAATAATTTTGCCTATTATATTTTCTATATATAAAAATATTTTTATAAAGATATATATATATATATATATATATATATATTTGGTTTCTATAGATTGGGTGTTAGGTAATAAAATATTTATAATAATTGAAGCTAAGCTGAAATTATAATAAATCAAATTGGAGATTTTTGAACTTAAGTCCGGGATTTTGAAATCTGCTTTCAAAGGATTTATGAAATATAATGATTTGGTTTATAAATATTTTCTTATATAAATATTTAGTATAATTCGATGGAATTGGTTTAAAGAGGATTTTGAAGAAAATAAGTTTGTACTTTCCTCTCTGTCGCTGGAAAATAATTTCGGTGATGACGGCCGCATCATCGACTTTCATTTTCGAGTTTCGAAGGGAAAGGCCACTGTAGTAAATTCTACTGCAGATTTGTTTTGAAATTATTTAAAATTTTAATTGTTTAAAGGTAATTAGAGATATAAAAGTTGTAAGAAATTAATTATCTATTATTTTAAAGAAATTTTGGAATTTGACCCGGTATTAATTCTTGAATTTCCATTAATTAGTTGTAAAAATTTAGGTTAGTGAAATAAAAGAAGTAATCAATGAATTAAAAGAGTTGAGATTAAACTTGCATAAGTTCTTTTGCTTTTTCTTTAACATAAATAACTTACCAAGTATAAAAAGTTGAAATGTAAATTAAGAGTGGAATAGAATATTATGCAAGTAGAATTTTGGAAAAAAATGAAGTATTCAATAAATTACTGTTATAAATTATAACGCTTACGGATTTTTCGTTGCCAAAAAACCGAATAGTTAGGGTTTTAAAAAGAATTTAAGAAAAGAAAAAGAGAGAAGAGTAGATAAGAAGATAGAAAATAGAAGACAGAAAAGAAAATAGAACGATCTTAAAATAGAACGGGACAGAAGAAACAACAGAACAACATCAGAATCTCACAATCGCAGCGGAACAACATATAATAATAAATGAATAATCTTTAAACAAAGAGCTATATCAGTTATTACATTACATTTCATTTTATTACATCATATCATATCATATCATATCATCAGAGTGTACAACAACATACAACAACAAACAGCGGAAAAGAAATACTATATACTAGTAATACGCCATGCCATCCAGCTTGCCTCCAGCAACTCCAGAATATCCAGAATATCCTGATAAACCTTAACTCTTAACTGCCCGTGTGGAAAATTGGTGGGCACCCAGAGTTTAGGAAGGAAAACAATAAACTCCGAGTCAGTCATGTGACTGGTGTGAGAACTCAAAACAGTTTATTTACTTTAAAATCAAAATAGAGGAATATTTTTAAATTCAATTCGCAATGCTTTTAAAAATGAGACTACCATAAGGCCTCCCGCACACACACACATGCAAACGCAAAATCGGAGGAGATTTCTCCTTATGATAGTCAAAGATGCTTGATACGCATTTAAAATAACATTTGATATTATTATTAGTGCATAGTGTAGAGGAAAATCATTTCGAAAATAAAGATATAAATCTTAGCCAGCATAGACATTCTGCACTTATGTCTACTATAGCTACTATGTTCAATAGCAGGTTACCGCCACATTCCATAGCAGGTTATACAACTAATACCGTACAAGTCTCGTATTGTTTCTTTGGATTTCCAACAAATGGTCAGGCCAAGGAACTTCCCATTGCCACATGAGAATGCCTCTGGATGGACATCCCCGAGAACTTAACCAGCACTCTGCCAACACAAGGCCAGGTTACCTTTATCACTAGGTAACTACTACACGAATAAGGCATCCCCCGGTCCCATTGGACCTTTAACCGAGCGCTCGTCACCAACAACACCACACAGTAATAAATATAGTGTATCAACATGAGTAAGTATCTGGGCTCCATACCATGATACCACCCTTTCCAGAAGGAAATGCACATACCCTAAAGGGAGCTACCCCTCATAACCTTGCCGCATCTTTCCTGTTTTGACCATTCCGGGATGTGAGGCTCGACGAAGTCACGTCCACAAAAACATACTTTATACAAAATCCATGCTTTGGGTCAACAAATGATCATAGAAATGATCACCAAGATAGACGATCAAATAAACGATCCTATCACAAATAATCAACACAATGATCATTTCAGCATCACTCAGCATATCACATTACCAAATTGGGAATATATCGCTGATAACTTCAACTATATAACCTCTGAGCTTGTACGTCTCAGAGAAGGGTGTTAAGCTAAAAGAATAAATTCTCCGCCACCAACAGAAATATATTTGAAAGAAATCGGCTTTATATCTCTACTTGTAATGTCAGACATACAATCCATACAAGTCTGTTCCGGGCTCGAACAGAACCGAAGGCACTTACAAAGAAGTCCTTGCAATCCGGATATCCACAATCCTGATCGGATTCCCCATCACTTAGGGAGTCTCTATACCATTGCAACTCAGTGCAGAGACAATCGACAGGTCATCCTATCGCTTTTGCAAATATCCGGTCTTCAACACCGATCTTCAAATGCAATTCATAACGACGTATCACATATTCGGAATGGGTTATACGACCCCATGGTCCTTTCCCGGTTAACCCGAATAGTGAGCGCTTATTCAAAAATAAGTGTAGCATTCACATTCAAACAAATCACATCAAATACCCATTCAAAGGGAAATATTGATAGTCGGTTATTGAACTATCAATGGATATGCACAACATCACCAGTTCCAAATAATTTTCCAAATTATTTATCTTCCAAAATATCTTTACAAGATATAAAATTTCAACACTTCAAAAATAAATCAATATTTATTTTTAACAAATTCCACTTTCTTTTATAAATTCCTTAGTGAATTTATATTCAAAAATATTCATGCATATACGATTTCAACTATCCATTTTCAATTTATCTTCAAAAGATAAATTCTAAATATTCACTTCATATTGGAAAACATTTCCATACTTATTTATTCATAAGTAATTCACTAATCTTTTTATTTTCAACCCTTGGAAAATATTCAATATACTTAAATCGAAATTAAGTACATATTTCATTCTTTAAGGAAATCATTCTCTTAAACATATTTATTTGGGCCAAAACGAATGTTGCGTAGAACATCGTTACGACAACCCAAAATCACTAGTATAGGGATTCGAAATTAAAATAGATATATAAATCCCAATACTATACAAAACATTTCCTTTCGGAAATCATTTACTATAACAACAGTGTTATAGTCCACCATTTCCTTCTATTTCTCGAAACATCTATTTCAACAATAAATGTTGAAATCTATGGTTTCGAATCTCAATACATTTAAAACATCGTTAGATCGTTTTAATTCTATTTAAAACATCATATCTAAAACAATTTCTTTAACATATTATGCACTATTCAAAAACGTGAATAAACTTCGTTAACAATTTCATCCTTTTATTCATTTTAATTCAAAGGATTATTCACTATTCAAAAACGTGAATATAACTCCATTAATAGGTTTCAAAAAAATTTCTTATCAAAATAAGTCATCTGCGAATTTATAAAACAACGTTATAAATTCCATTTCTATTTATTTATAAAAACTCCCTTTATAAATCTCCTTTATTAACCTATTCCAGTTTATAGCTAAATTATAAACTAAACGTTCATATTATAAGTTAAATACTTATAAATTATTTGTTTACAAAAACGTTCTTTTAAACTTCCCAAATTATAAATCTTATAACTTATAAGATTTAATGATTTATCCAAAACCATTCTTCAAATAACTTCACAAATTTTATAAACCTACTGTTTATAAAATTTCATTTATAACTTCACAGTTTATAATTCTATAAATTTCATTTATTTATGAAATTCATTTTCACTTAATTCAAACACTTATAAAAACTCGTTTTATAATGTCTATATTTCAATTTATAAATATCCGTTTATAAATCTCTTAATATAAATCAATTTATATTATTCTTTTAAAACGTCTTTAATTTCCTTTATAGTTTCACCATTTCGATTTATAAAATAATCAAATTTTATAAATCCTATTTTTAAACTTTTATAATATATTCAAAAATCCAATTTAAACTATTTTATAAAATCATAAATCCCCTATTTCTCAAAAATCAACTTTTAACTATACTTCACAAAATCATAATTTTTATAACTTTAAAAATTATAACGTTTATTTATTTAAAATGGATCAATTCCAAAAATATTTTTATATTTTCAAAGATCACTTTAAAAATCATTTTAAAATCCCAAAATTTGGGTCCAATGATGCTACACACCAAATAGTCAATCACGACTACACGATCCATCATATATCGATATGATAATCCATCAAATATCAAAATATCTGAAATCAAATAAAAACTGTTGAGGAATCCAGTTGGATCCCTCCAACCTGTTTTCCTGCATCCAAAAACATTAGCACAATACCAATTTCGCTCCAGTACGAAATTATCGCGGTATATGTTTTTAATAAATATTATCCGCTTAATAACGGCGTAATAGGGTCTCATCCGCTAAAAAATACGGGAAATCAATCAACTCCAATATATACATATGCCAATATATATATATTGATATTATTTATAATACCAATTTCACTGTTTATGAAATATTCGCGGTATATGTTTTTATTAAATAACATCCGCTTACTAACGGCGTATAATGTCTATTTTAACAATCAATATATATCAATCATCATTCAAACATGCATTCAAATATTTTAAATCTAACTATTTAAAATAAAATCGAAACTGATTCGATTGAGTGAGAAATTCTCACCTTGGTTTTAATTTCCGTTTTAGCGATTTATTTCGAATAAAATTAAACGGACGTTTAATTTTTACCCAAAATTCTCACTAACTCCAAACGACTCCAAACCAACTCCATCGCGTAGTGCTCGTCCATACGATTCCAACGCAACTGAGTTTGCATTTTTTCGACCTCGTATGAAAAAGATATCGATTTTACAAGTTTATAAGAATTTTATATAACAATTTACAACTAAAATTTAAATTTTTAAACCCTCAACTCATCACCACCGTCCAAAATCGTTTGCAACAGATCATAGCCGCGTTTCCCTCCTTCTTCCCACGCGACTCTTGCTTCAGGAACTCACGAAGCCGTTCGAACCCATATAGCAAAATTAGGGTTAATTCTTGCTTTAAATTCGACGAGCTATAGCACGATCAGGGACTTCCATGCGACTCGCCACCCCGAACACCACCCACGCCCAGCACCATACGAAGCTCGGCCTTGTATCAATCTTCGAAAAACGTGCCATAGACGAGCACGAACGCGGCCCAATATCTCGGCCTATGGTCGATAACAACGAACTCCACCGTACGGATTTAAAGCTCTCGCAATGCTCTTCATTTTTGCAGTTGATGATTTCTGTTAAAAGTGAATGGATTTCGAGAAATTGGAGGAGAAAGAATGGAAGCATTTCGGCCGTTAAAGCCAGAGGTGGCGGCTGCGTTGTGAAACCCTAGCTTATTTTTTTTTATTTTTGTGATTTATGGGGGTATTTATAGAAGATTTTTCAATCACTATTCATCCGGGATTTCTAAACTCCAATTTACGCGCCGAAACTGACGTTCCTAGGGTTTATCCCGCGTTCCGGACACAATGGAACAGGTTTCGAAAGCTAATTCGGACATCTGTGCGAGTTATGGCTATAAACGCTCAATTTAAATTAAACCGATTTAAGTCGATTTCTAGGCGTTTTAATTTGTACCGGACAAACGGTAAATCCAATTGACTTGAAATTTGAAACCTTACAATAATATCACATTACGGATCCGATGAAACTGGTTTCGTCGAAATCCGAGACTTTTTGAAAAATGGCTATTTTCACTCGCCAAATTTAAATTAAAAATAATTCGATGCGTTTCGAGCTGCCACGATCAAACGATAACTCCGATTGACACGAAATTTGAAATCCGGTAATAACTAACTATTATGGATCCAATGAAACTAGTTTCGTTCAATTCTGAGACTGTTCAAAAATTGACTATTTTACAGTCGATAATTAAATATTAAAATATTCAATTTTTACAAATAAACTTTTAATTCGATTTTAAAAGTTCTAAAATATCATTCTAACTTCAATATGATAAAATAAAATTTTACAAATCATTTACAAACATATTTAACCCTATTTTCAATTATTTCCATAATTTAACATATTAAATTATCGATTTAATTATCCAATTAAATCCAATAATTCAAAATAAAATTTATTTGACTAATAAATTCACTTATTAATATTTAAAATTAATTAAATATTCAAATTTTAATTAATAAAATTTCTGGGTCGTTACAATCTTTCCCCCTTAAAAGAATTTCGTCCTCGAAATTATCAAGTAAGAAAAGTTACAGAATTCATTAATTTTCCCAAAATCCATAGTTAAACTTCTTACAATCTTTACTAAGTTTTCAAATCATACTTAGTTATCTTTTCAAAAACAACTACTATCGTTTAACTTTCAATTCCAAAATCAAAGTTATAGTTTTCAAAAATTTTCAAATTTTCTCAAATTTTTCTAACGCCTTAAATTTTCGGAAAAATTCGCCATAGTCTCCTTTGCGCGGCTCGATCCGAAAAAAAAAATGACAGTATATATATCACAAATATACATCTAATCAAGTAATGAGGCATCCCGCAGGGAAAAAAAGTATAAAAGTACAGTATGTAATCCGAGATATGTACCTTATATTTTATTAGCGTGCATATACGGCTAATATAGCGCGAAAGCAAGCTCCAAATGCGAAGCAAACGCGATCCGCACCTACTAATCACTCAACAAACAACATGAGAACATGCATATAGACAATAATCTCAATATACAACATATATCTCCATAACAACTACATAATATAGCAAATGCAATATATATTCAACCATCAACCAACTAAATACTCATTCATATTCTCATTAATATACAATGAATTGGTTTTCTTAGTTTAATCACATTTGATTCATTAACAGTGGATGTTCTTACTAACATTCATTTTCAATTAGTTTATATTCACTAATTCATATTCGAGTTGGTTCACTTCCAAATCAAATTCAATTCTATTCAAATTTATTTACTTCTAATTTGAATTCAATTACTTTAGCTTTCAATTTCATTAATTCAATTTCATTAACACTTAATGAATTATATACAATCAATCAACAATCAACTAACAACCAATGTTTAATCAATACAACCAAATTTATTCACTTTACATTAAATTTGGTTCAACACATTTAATTCCATTTGGTTTAACATTAAATTGATTTCCATTCCAATTTATTCAACTCCTAATAACATTAGATTTCAATGAATTAACACTTACATTCATTATTCCATATCAACTAAATTTACATTCAATTGATTAACATTCAAGCCATTCATTCAATTCAATTCAATTACTAAAGTTGAATTTCATTTATATAACTCAAGTTCATATCCATCACTTAACTTTATTAATTTAGTTTGATACCAATATCAATTCCATTCAACAACACTTAAGTTATATTCCATTTAACTTTAAATTCACTTTTATTTACAACTCATATTCATAAATATATTCATATAGTTTCACTTTTTATATATATAAGTTTATTTCACAATTGTAGATCACTTTAATTATAATTCAATTCTTATAATTCTTTACTTATACAATTATTCTTTTATTTAGGTTATTCAAACATCTAAACAATCAACAATCTACTTTAATAATTCTGAAAAATTATTCCTTTATATATAAAAATATAATCAAGGTAAAATTATTTCATTTACTCAATTTAAAACAATATCGTGTCGAATTGTTCTATTCAAGTGTTTAGAACCCCCTTCGGCAAAGTTGTACATACCGTGCTGACGAAGGTTCATATACCACTCAACAAACCAATCATCACAATATAAAACAATTTTATATTCACTAACAAATACGCTCTCATAGCTATTATTACACTCAAATTCATTCTAGAGTACCGCTGACTCTATCTCTAATGAATAATACCCAACAGAACCATGGTTGTCGCTTAACCATCAGCTCTGATACCAAATTGTAACGCTTACGGATTTTTCGTTGCCGAAAAACCGAATAGTTAGGGTTTTAAAAAGAATTTAAGAAAAGAAAAAGAGAGAAGAGTAGATAAGAAGATAGAAAATAGAAGACATAAAAGAAAATAGAACGATCTTAAAATAGAACGGGACAGAAGAAACAACAGAACAACATCAGAATCTCACAATCGCAGCGGAACAACATATAATAATAAATGAATAATCTTTAAACAAAGAGCTATATCAGTTATTACATTACATTTCATTTTATTACATCATATCATATCATATCATATCATTAGAGTGTACAACAACATACAACAACAAACAGCGGAAAAGAAATACTATATACTAGTAATACGCCATGCCATCCAGCTTGCCTCCAGCAACTCCAGAATATCCAGAATATCCTGATAAACCTTAACTCTTAACTGCCCGTGTGGAAAATTAGTGGGCACCCAGAGTTTAGGAAGGAAAACAATAAACTCCGAGTCAGTCATGTGACTGGTGTGAGAACTCAAAACAGTTTATTTACTTTAAAATCAAAATAGAGGAATATTTTTAAATTCAATTCGCAATGCTTTTAAAAATGAGACTACCATAAGGCCTCCCGCACACACACACATGCAAACGCAGAATCGGAGGAGATTTCTCCTTATGATAGTCAAAGATGCTTGATACGCATTTAAAATAACATTTGATATTATTATTAGTGCATAGTGTAGAGGAAAATCATTTCGAAAATAAAGATATAAATCTTAGCCAGCATAGACATTCCGCACTTATGCCTACTATAGCTACTATGTTCAATAGCAGGTTACCGCCACATTCCATAGCAGGTTATACAAGTAATACCGTACAAGTCTCGTATTGTTTCTTTGGATTTCCAACAAATGGTCAGGCCAAGGAACTTCCCATTGCCACATGAGAATGCCTCTGGATGGACATCCCCGAGAACTTAACCAGCTCTCTGCCAACACAAGGCCGGGTTACCTTTATCACTAGGTAACTACTACACGAATATGGCATCCCCCGGTCCCATTGGACCTTTAACCGAGCGCTCGTCACCAACAACACCACACAGTAATAAATATAGTGTATCAACATGAGTAAGTATCTGGGCTCCATACCATGATACCACCCTTTCCAGAAGGAAATGCACATACCCTAAAGGGAGCTACCCCTCATAACCTTGCCGCATCTTTCCTGTTTTGACCATTCCGGGATGTGAGGCTCGACGAAGTCACGTCCACAAAAACATACTTTATACAAAAGCCATGCTTTGGGTCAACAAATGATCATAGAAATGATCACCAAGATAGACGATCAAATAAACGATCCTATCACAAATAATCAACACAATGATCATTTCAGCATCACTCAGCATATCACATTACCAAATTGGGAATATATCGCTGATAACTTCAACTATATAACCTCTGAGCTCGTACGTCTCAGAGAAGGGTGTTAAGCTAAAAGAATAAATTCTCCGCCACCAACAGAAATATATTTGAAAGAAATCGGCTTTATATCTCAACTTGTAATGTCAGACATACAATCCATACAAGTCTGTTCCGGGCTCGAACAGAACCGAAGGCACTTACAAAGAAGTCCTTGCAATCCGGATATCCACAATCCTGATCGGATTCCCCATCACTTAGGGAGTCTCTATACCGTTGCAACTCAGTGCAGAGACAATCGACAGGTCATCCTATCGCTTTTGCAAATATCCGGTCTTCAACACCGATCTTCAAATGCAATTCATAACGACGTATCACATATTCGGAATGGGTTATACGACCCCATGGTCCTTTCCCGGTTAACCCGAATAGTGAGCGCTTATTCAAAAATAAGTGTAGCATTCTCATTCAAACAAATCACATCAAATACCCATTCAAAGGAAAATATTGATAGTCGGTTATTGAACTATCAATGGATATGCACAACATCACCAGTTCCAAATAATTTTCCAAATTATTTATCTTCCAAAATATCTTTACAAGATATAAAATTTCAACACTTCAAAAATAAATCAATATTTATTTTTAACAAATTCCACTTTCTTTTATAAATTCCTTAGTGAATTTATATTCAAAAATATTCATGCATATACGATTTCAACTATCCATTTTCAATTTATCTTCAAAAGATAAATTCTAAATATTCACTTCATATTGGAAAACATTTCCATACTTATTTATTCATAAGTAATTCACTAATCTTTTTATTTTCAACCCTTGGAAAATATTCAATATACTTAAATCGAAATTAAGTACATATTTCATTCTTTAAGGAAATCATTCTCTTAAACATATTTATTTGGGCCAAAACGAATGTTGCGTAGAACATCGTTACGACAACCCAAAATCACTAGTATAGGGATTCGAAATTAAAATAGATATATAAATCCCAATACTATACAAAACATTTTCTTTCGGAAATCATTTACTATAACAACAGTGTTATAGTCCACCATTTCCTTCTATTTCTCGAAACATCTATTTCAACAATAAATGTTGAAATCTATGGTTTCGAATCTCAATACATTTAAAACATCGTTAGATCGTTTTAATTCTATTTAAAACATCATATCTAAAACAATTTCTTTAACATATTATTCACTATTCAAAAACGTGAATAAACTTCGTTAACAATTTCATCCTTTTATTCATTTTAATTCAAAGGATTATTCACTATTCAAAAACGTGAATATAACTCCATTAATAGGTTTCAACAAATTTTCTTATCAAAATAAGTCATCTGCGAATTTATAAAACAACGTTATAAATTCCATTTCTATTTATTTATAAAAACTCCCTTTATAAATCTCCTTTATTAACCTATTCCAGTTTATAGCTAAATTATAAACTAAACGTTCATATTATAAGTTAAATACTTATAAATTATTTGTTTACAAAAACGTTCTTTTAAACTTCCCAAATTATAAATCTTATAACTTATAAGATTTAATGATTTATCCAAAACCATTCTTCAAATAACTTCACAAATTTTATAAACCTACTGTTTATAAAATTTCATTTATAACTTCACAGTTTATAATTCTATAAATTTCATTTATTTATGAAATTCATTTTCACTTCATTCAAACACTTATAAAAACTCGTTTTATAATGTCTATATTTCAATTTATAAATATCCGTTTATAAATCTCTTAATATAAATCAATTTATATTATTCTTTTAAAACGTCTTTAATTTCCTTTATAGTTTCACCAATTTGATTTATAAAATAATCAAATTTTATAAATCCTATTTTTAAACTTTTATAATATATTCAAAAATCCAATTTAAACTATTTTATAAAATCATAAATCCCCTATTTCTCAAAAATCAACTTTTAACTATACTTCACAAAATCATAATTTTTATAACTTTAAAAATTATAACGTTTATTTATTTAAAATGGATCAATTCCAAAAATATTTTTATATTTTCAAAGATCACTTTAAAAATCATTTTAAAATCCCAAAATTTGGGTCCAATGATGCTACACACCAAATAGTCAATCACGACTACACGATCCATCATATATCGATATGATAATCCATCAAATATCAAAATATCTGAAATCAAATAAAAACTGTTGAGGAATCCAGTTGGATCCCTCCAACCTGTTTTCCTGCATCCAAAAACATTAGCACAATACCAATTTCGCTCCAGTACGAAATTATCGCGGTATATGTTTTTAATAAATATTATCCGCTTAATAACGGCGTAATAGGGTCTCATCCGCTAAAAAATACGGGAAATCAATCAACTCCAATATATACATATGCCAATATATATATATATTGATATTATTTATAATACCAATTTCACTGTTTATGAAATATTCGCGGTATATGTTTTTATTAAATAACATCCGCTTACTAACGGCGTATAATGTCTATTTTAACAATCAATATATATCAATCATCATTCAAACATGCATTCAAATATTTTAAATCTAACTATTTAAAATAAAATCGAAACTGATTCGATTGAGTGAGAAATTCTCACCTTGGTTTTAATTTCCGTTTTAGCGATTTATTTCGAATAAAATTAAACGGACGTTTAATTTTTACCCAAAATTCTCACTAACTCCAAACGACTCCAAACCAACTCCATCGCGTAGTGCTCGTCCATACGATTCCAACGCAACTGAGTTTGCATTTTTTCGACCTCGTATGAAAAAGATATCGATTTTACAAGTTTATAAGAATTTTATATAACAATTTACAACTAAAATTTAAATTTTTAAACCCTCAACTCATCACCACCGTCCAAAATCGTTTGCAACAGATCATAGCCGCGTTTCCCTCCTTCTTCCCACGCGACTCTTGCTTCAGGAACTCACGAAGCCGTTCGAACCCATATAGCAAAATTAGGGTTAATTCTTGCTTTAAATTCGACGAGCTATAGCACGATCAGGGACTTCCATGCGACTCGCCACCCCGAACACCACCCACGCCCAGCACCATACGAAGCTCGGCCTTGTACCAATCTTCGAAAAACGTACCATAGACGAGCACGAACGCGGCCCAATTTCTCGGCCTATGGTCGATAACAACGAACTCCACCGTACGGATTTAAAGCTCTCGCAATGCTCTTCATTTTTGCAGTTGATGATTTCTGTTAAAAGTGAATGGATTTCGAGAAATTGGAGGAGAAAGAATGGAAGCATTTCGGCCGTTAACGCCAGAGGTGGCGGCTGCGTTGTGAAACCCTAGCTTATTTTTTTTTATTTTTGTGATTTATGGGGGTATTTATAGAAGATTTTTCAATCACTATTCATCCGGGATTTCTAAACTCCAATTTACGCGCCGAAACTGACGTTCCTAGGGTTTATCCCGCGTTCCGGACACAATGGAACAGGTTTTGAAAGCTAATTCGGACATCTGTGCGAGTTATGGCTATAAACGCTCAATTTAAATTAAACCGATTTAAGTCGATTTCTAGGCGTTTTAATTTGTACCGGACAAACGGTAAATCCAATTGACTTGAAATTTGAAACCTTACAATAATATCACATTACGGATCCGATGAAACTGGTTTCGTCGAAATCCGAGACTTTTTGAAAAATGGCTATTTTCACTCGCCAAATTTAAATTAAAAATAATTCGATGCGTTTCGAGCTGCCACGATCAAACGATAACTCCGATTGACACGAAATTTGAAATCCGGTAATAACTAACTATTACGGATCCAATGAAACTAGTTTCGTTCAATTCTGAGACTGTTCAAAAATTGACTATTTTACCGTCGATAATTAAATATTAAAATATTCAATTTTTACAAATAAACTTTTAATTCGATTTTAAAAGTTCTAAAATATCATTCTAACTTCAATATGATAAAATAAAATTTTACAAATCATTTACAATCATATTTAACCCTATTTTCAATTATTTCCATAATTTAACATATTAAATTATCGATTTAATTATCCAATTAAATCCAATAATTCAAAATAAAATTTATTTGACTTATAAATTCACTTATTAATATTTAAAATTAATTAAATATTCAAATTTTAATTAATAAAATTTCTGGGTCGTTACATAAATAAGAATTTAATGGTATTAACTTAAGTGATGATTGGAATTTTACTAAAATTAAAGGTTGTATTATTAATAGGTGATTTAAACCTTAAGAAAGTAAAAATGAAATTCCTTAATTTATAAAGTTTGATTGTAGGGTTATTAACTTAAGTATGCTTTAATTCCCCCTATTCTAATATAATGGAAAGTGGGGAAAATATAAATGACTGCAATCCATAGTTAATGAATGAGTAAAATCTTTCACTTATAGGAATGCAAGTTATAAGGTTAATAAATTAAGTGTAAGTAGAGGGTTACTGTAATTAAATATAATGGAAACTTCAACATTAAATAAATGAATGAGATTAAAGGTAAGTTGAAATTGTAATTTATAAAACAAATATATATTAATTAAAGGAATGGAGAAGAAACTTGTAAATTTTCACTTACATTCTTAAAACATACATAACTTACCATATAATAAAAAGTTGCAAATGTTAGTAGGAAAATGTAAGGGGAAACCTTACTAGTGAAGAGTAAGGTAATAAAGGTATTCTATTAATTTGCTATTATTAATGAGAATTAATTGTGTAGGCTTAAGTTAAATTGGAAATTTTACTATAAGTAAAGGTAAGTAGTATAAATAGATGATAGAAACTTTAGTAAATTAAATTGGAATACAAATATAATGAATTTTGTGATAAATGGAAAATGAAAATTTGTAAGAAATAAAGAAATCACTCCATAAATGAAAGAAAGAAAATCAAACCATTGAAGCATGAGATAAATGTATGATAAATAAATTTGGGTGTTGGTTTGAATTGTGTTGTTTGATTTATGTTGTTGGGTAAGAAATTTGAAGTGGTTAAATGAATAAGTATCTATCTTTGTTCCATCTAAGACTGTTGAGTAAAGGATGCACTTGATAGTTAATTTCATTTCATACAAATTTCAAGTTTGAACCCAAAAAACTATTTGGTTGATGGATTAAATGGTTGCTTTGATGTGTATGTATGTTGTTGGTAAGGTTGATGGTTGTTGAATTGTTTGGTTGATTAATGATTGAATCCACTTGAATAGTTCACTTTAAAATAAATATTTAACCTTTTAGATTATATAAGTGAATACAGGTGATGGAAGCAACTGCTATTGCTTTTGGTTCCAAAATAATAAGCGTATATTGCCCGACAAATAGGTACGTTTTCGGATTACGTTTAAAGCGCTATTTTTCCGTGTTGGGATATAATATTTTGATAATATATGTAATATATTTGTATATTTTGATATTATATTTTCTCCAGAGTCTCTCCGTACAAAGGAGACTCTGCCAAAATTTTCCGTAAATTTTGGACTTAGAATTTTTTGAAAATATTTTCCCAACTTTAATAATTAAGTATAAAATAATATAATGATTATAAACAGGTATATTTTATTTAAGAAAATAAATTTAGTAAGTTATTGTTATAAGTTAATATTTGGAATAAGATGTACTGTTTTATTCTTCCTTCTCCCTTCTTTTTCCTTTTCGGGGACGAAAAGTTTTGAGTGGGGGAGATTGTAACGACCCGTTAAATTAATAATATTTAATAAATTAAATTAATATAATTTCTAATTTGTTTAATAATAAATGTAGAAATTTGGTATAGTAGTTGTAACCTAGTGTAACAATAAAATTTTATGACAATAGATTTGGATAATGTAATTTGTCACTTTTTGTTAAAAGTAAATTTTAAGAAATCAATAAATGTTGAATTGAGAATATTAATAAAAAAATATTAACTAAAATGAGATTCATTAATATAAAATCAGTAGTGAAGATGTCACCTTTGGTTGTAATAAAGGTGAATGCTATTAGTGGATGTCAACACTTAATAAAATTTATTTAGAATAAAAAAGAATTTAAATGCATGTTTGAATAGAGTATTAAATTGATAGATTAAGCGTAAGTAATTAGAATTTAACCCTATAAGATATGGAACTGAATGTATGAATATAATTTTGTAGAAATAGTTAATTAACAACTTATTTGTGCATACCCAATTTAATATAAATAACAAAAGGGCTAGCACTTGATGTGCCTAAGTATTAATATATTGGAACTATAATAAAATAGAGAGTTTGGTAGTAAATAGAAATAAAAAGACCGTTATTAACTAGTAAATTAATAAATGGATTCTAACAATAGGTAGTAATTAATGCGTGTATATTGGGCATTTGCGGATTACCAATTTTTCTACCTATTCATATAATTTATTTATGTAAATCTAAACCTACGGCAACATTTTGTTAATAAATGTTGGAAGTGAATTTGAATATATCAAAGGATAACAAGTGTTTAGGTTAACCATTTATTTTATTTAGTTAAGAAGGGAAATAGATTGAAATAAAGCTAATTAAATTTTTTTTTGGTTGTTAATGTGTATAGTTAAATAAGGAGAAGTTATAGGAAATAAAACGCGCACTAATGAAATGTAATATAATTCCAAAGTTATTTATACCCACAAATAGGTTAATTACTGTATAGAAAGAGTCTAAATCAATAAATGAGTTAATTAAGATTACATTTATAATTTTATAACCTTTATGCTGATTTAAGTTCAATTAATTTATTTGATTAAATAGTGCAGTAGCGTAGTTTTGTGCGGTAGTTGAAATAGCTAATTCTTTTAGGTGAAGTTAAGGCTAATTCTATGTATATATTTGACCTATTGTTGATATAGATTCTAGGAAGCAGGATCTATTAATTAAATGGAGTATTAGATTCAATAATTGCATTTATCGCATAAATAAAGAGAATATAACGGTTAAATTTGGCGTTGTTGAAATTAAAAAGGAATGAGGGAATAATAATTTGAAATCATTGCAATAGATATTAATTTAAGGTTACCTTAAATAAATTAAGGTAATAAAAGGAGGATAGTGTAAATATCTTTATAATACGATGTTTTGTGTAGTTAGGGTAGTTTTGATTTGTCACTTAAGATGGATGATTTTTATAAAATGTAATAAATGCGGTTTAAATTAAGGCATTGACGTTTGGGTATTTAAGAAGTGATAAACTAAAATTTATTTATTTATTTGAAAATTTGCAATCCAATTTGTGGATTTATTGCAAATAAGTGAAATTTGTGTTTAACCATTACATCGATAGGAATAAATTAAATTTAAGGTTATATTAATAAAATTTGGACTAGAGAAATGATATGAATCGGTTTTAGAAGCCTTAAATATAAAATGGGAAGTAGACGAGATTTCACGTTACAACCATTTTTAAAAATCCTGATGTATGTAGAAATATTTATGAAATATAACGTAAACCAATGTTGAATCAAAAGAATAGAGTCAACACTTATTTATTCATTTAATGTGATATAATTACGAGTATGATTTATTGCAAATTACATGGAAATCTAATATATAGGACATTACCTAAAAAGGAAGAGTAGATAAAATTTATGATAAACATATTTGTATATGAAGGTTATTGATTTAAGGAGAAATTGGGCAAGTTTTATGTATTTGGGTTAAGTGCAACCTTTAATAGATAAATTTAGTGCAATTAAAGAAATTGACATTTAATATTTCGATAACTTAAAATTTGATGGGATAAGAACATTTGGGTAATGAAGGGATGACAAATATTAGCTATGATTCTAGAAGGAATTAAATAGATAATGGGAAGATTAAAATCAGGTTCTAAGCAATAATTATTAAATAACAGAAGTTTAGGAGTAAAGTGAGATAATTGAAAATTTTAATCATTCATATAAGTCATTTGTTTATTAATATGAGTTAGCTAATAAATTTAACTTGGGCAATACCTATATATTGGAAACACATTTGTAAAGCGTAATTAATTGAATTTGGTGAATTGGGAATGAATCCAAGGTTATAGGAATTGATGTAATACTACGCAAATAAAAGGTAACTGCATAAAATCAATGTTTCGTAATAAATTGAATTGATAATTAAGTAGGAATGGGTTTGAATTTGACAAAAAGGAAAATTTATTATTTGCTTACCCATCTATTCAATCTATTAAATTTGATCAGATCCATTTGCAATT
This sequence comes from Allium cepa, assembly GCA_030765085.1. Lineage (NCBI taxonomy): Eukaryota > Viridiplantae > Streptophyta > Magnoliopsida > Asparagales > Amaryllidaceae > Allium > Allium cepa. The sequence goes on from CM060939.1 coordinate 928,453,459, forward strand.
AAACGAATTTATTTACAAGTTAGTATGTATTTAGCTGATAACTATAAACCAATTAGGGCAATTGGGTATATATATTACCAGTTAAGTTATATAAGATAATGGTTGACTTAATTAATGGAGTTTATGTAATAATTTCATTTATTTTGTAAGTGGAAATAAAACGTTAATGATAACAAGTATTCAAAATTTACAATCTATTTAGTATATTAAGTATAATTGATAATCAACTGCAGCAAGTAATAAATAATAAATACGTAACGTTAAATGAAGTAATATTTGAAATTTAATATTTAGAAACTATGTAAATATAAGTGCAGATGAAATTGGGGATATTTACATATTGAAATATGAATCCAATGATAAATCAATCTAATTGACAATAAATAATGGAAAGTAAATTTAATTAAATTTTGGAAATTTAATATATATATATATACAGTTATAAACCCTAGCTCCATCCTATTGTCATTTGCTGTATATTCATTTCTTCATCTCCTTCTCCTCCTCAACTGGTTGCAAAACCTAGATCTACTTCAATCCAAATTTCAATGAAAATGCAAACACTTCAGAAAAATTCCACAAAAAAAATATATGTTAATGTTCTCGAGGCACGTAATCTGCTGGTACAATTCGTTTTCTGTTTTGGACATTCGTTTGACCAGAAAAAAAAATTCGACGATGTGCTGTAGCTTTTAGCTGACGTGGCCATTGAAGTTAAGTGGGTTTTGTTTTATTTTATTTTATTTTATTTTTGTTTTCAAATTGTTTAAAATGAATATCTTTTTCATACGTTCTCCGATTCACGCGAAATTTCTTTTGTTAGGATCGTAATTTAGTTCCGGATCTGATGACGCTGGTTTGGACGAATTCCGAGAAGGGCGAATTTTTGGGTTTAAATCGAATTTAAATTCGATTTAAATTCAAAAGGTGAGTGTTTTAACCCACTCACAACTACTAGAAGCTTTTATGTTTGTTAAATTAATTTTAGAAATGAATAGAAATTTATTTATGAGTATTTGGCATGTTTATTTCACTCATATTTGTTGAATTGCATTTATTGAATTTAACTGTTAATTTCATTTATTTATTGACAGTTAGAATTTGTGTTTGCCTATAAACTGCTAGTTAACAGTTATATAGATTATTACGGAATATAAACTGTTAGATTAATAGTTGTTAAATTTAATCTGAATAAAATTGCCAGTTATTACCTGTTATATATTATCAAATATAAATTGTTATTGATTGATATTGCTTGATGATGTTGATTGGATGATGGGTGTTGTTGATGGATGTTTTATTGTATATCATTAAATTGCAAATTATCATGCATATTTCCTTTCATTCGGGATTGTGGTTTGAAATGATATACAACCGCAAAATTTTATATCTTTTAAATTGCGGATTGAAATGATAAATATCCGTATCACTTGACCATAGGATAGAAAATTATATACAGGCACCGCGGTCTATATATAACTATTTTAATGTGATTTCTATGGTTTGGATGGAATACGGTTTATAATAATCTTAAATTTTATATTGTATAAATATTTTTCTTCCATATATATATACATATGAAGTTGAAAATTTTGAAATTAAAAGGTGTATAAAAATCTTTAATAGAAATGGAAGAAAATTAAAAAAAATGGAGTTAATAATTTATATCATATGTTTAAATGTTAAGTTTGGAAATTTTAAGATATGATATTTATAATTGGATTTTTCCCAAATTAAATTGAAATGAATATTCTAGTATAATTTGAAATGGGAAAAAATACATATATTTTATTACTAGAAATTGAAGTCTTATTATTTATGGATTTTATATGAATATTCAAGACTAATTAATAGAACAATTGATTTGTTGAAAGCATAAAATCCAACTTTAGTTTGAAATCTTAATACTCAAAATGGATATACGTATATATATAAATAAATTGAAGTGGTTTTGGAACTTGAGAGAGATAATATAAATTTTGGTTTAGATTTTAATAAAGAAATGTATTTGTAAAGCCATGAGAACTATTTTCTTTACAAAGTAACATTTAAGTTAAACCATTTAATTCATATACCGTTGAATGTCCAAACCATTCAAGTTTTTATAAGTTATGGTTTTAAATTATGATTTTCAAAATATTATGCTTTGAAAGTATTTGATTTTCAGACGTTATGAAGTTAAAGCATTATGATTTTGGAAAAGAATTATATTTAGGATAAGTGATAAAATATGGTTTTGGGTTTTGAAATGATATCGTATTCATGGTTATGAAATGGAATGTTTATTCTGATTTTTAAAGTATAACCTATTTTTAAATAACCGCGGTGTTATAATAACGATGGGTTGGCAAAGAGACCGGGATCGGATATGGACATACTCTCTGTCGATACCGAAAACCACTTTGACTAACCGTGTACGCGGTGGAGATTCCAGAATGAAGTAGGTGGTGGCGACGTTTCCTGTAAGGTAAATACATGGACCCGACTCCCGTGAGTTGGCATAAGGTGGCTAAAACAGGAGCGATTCTCAGGCCAATGAGGTCATTCCTCTGATCGGACCCTCCTCTTCGATATTATACTTTGATTTTGGATTGATTCAGTGTCCACTTCTATATTTTGATTTTGGGGAGTTAGTCCGAGGTGGGCTGTAACTGCGGCTACGCGTTTCCACCAGCCTGGATAGCAATCGGTATATCTACCCTGGCATTGCCTAGTTGTGCCGTGTCGCCTACCATACCGAGCCTTTACTACGAGTTTCTATTTGTGTCGTACCTATGGAGTATCCTCTGGTAGCTTCCCAATCAGGAGGTATTACGGTACTGTATAGACTACTGGCATTATTTGTGTTAAGGGCTATATGGGTAACCCCTTAACGCTATTAAAAAGTAAGTTTATTTTATAAATAGACACTATTATAATAGCGCAATATACTACATAGTAAATAGTTTAACGGATCCTTAGGAGATGTAAATCCCGAACATCTCTTGAGTTACTGTACTCATATTTATTTCTGTTAATTTAACTCACATAAGATCTTTTAGTTCTGACTCGAGTGTTTTTGTCTTTTCAAATTCGCTCGGGTCAGTCCGAGCGTTTCAGGATCGATGACTTTAGCTTTGGAGGACGAAGATGAAGAGTTCGTATTATTATTAATTATAGTATTGCACCACACTCTAAATTTCCGCTGCATTGATTGTATTGGTATGTGTAACTCTGATATTCATTGTATAAGTAAAATAAATATTTTGTAAACAGTTATCATGAACTGTATATTGATTATTATATTTTATCCTTCCGCTGTGAGATTCTATTTTGTTTTATTTCTTCTCTGTTTTTTTCTTATTTACCCCATAACAATCCGCCCTTGCGTATGCTTTGAATGGGCACGTGTGTCGGTTTAAAGTGTGCGAAAAGGCGGGATGTTACAATATGTCACTTATGCATTCTTTAATCCAGGCTGTTGAAATAGAGAACCAAGAACTAGATCTTGATCTCTCATGTCTTGGCACTACGAATACTATGTTTGCTACCCATTTTGGTAAGTCGTAACTAATTTACGTCTAACTGTCATACTTTGCTCAATTGCTTCTTTGTGCTTTTTCACATGCTTCTTACACAAAATATTTTGCATGCTTAATCTTGTAGTTTTGAATATTTGATGGCAAACTTGGTGTACCAATTAAGACTACCATATCTGCAACTGAATTAGAAGGAGAACTGAATAGCTCGGTAGAAGTTCATTCTCTTCAGTTAGGGCAGTCCGATTTAGAAAAGTTATGATTTAAGTTAATTTTCTTTTGGAATTTGCTCTGATATAATGAGATCAAATCAATAGCATGTTAGTATCTGTTGGAATTCCTAAAGAACAAAATGAATGAAACATACATAAAGTCCCACATCGCCAAAATTGCTAAGCCATACTAGTTTATATATGGCTTTGCAATGAAGGTGTTCGGGCCTAGGGGCACCTAAATGTATGCTTCGTTGTGACGAGGGAGATCAGGCATCTCCACCACACATGCGTGCGCCGCCGCTGTCCGTCCGACCGACCGAACCGGGCCAGACCCGGGCTCGGGCTCGGATTTGGGTCTAATATGATCCTAATTTTACTGCAAAACTGGGTCGGGCTTTTTAACAGTTGCAGGCTATATGAACGGACGCGACTGTTCATAAGTGGACGCGGATTACTGAGGAGGTGCGACTTCTGAAGTGAGCGGGTACGACCTAACTAAAGAAGCGGGTGCAGCCGGACTGAGGAGGCACGGCCGAATGGATACGAGCAGCAGGTGGATGCGAACCGTTAGCGAACAGCAGCGTTGAAAAGGCAGCGGGTGCGAACCGTTGAGCGGACGCGATCGTTTGAAGGGATGCCGACAAAACTATAAATATGACAGAATGTTGATCACATTCTCAATCCAATACAGTTCTGTTTTTCCTCTGCTTCCTTTCTCTACTGCTCAATATATATCACACAGTTGACATACTCATCACAATCTCGTGCAGATTACGTCTGTTGTATCTTGGGAGAGTTTTGAATAAAAATTCTTAAGGAAATCGTTACGACGAGCCTCAGACATAATCCGGTTAGAATTCTAGTCTGTTTGTATATTTATATACATTATTCTATATTCTATCCGTTATTCTGGTTATACTATTTATTCAAAATAGTATAACGCTGTTGTTGTAACTTATTTACAGCATTCATATTGTTATAATAATTAATATAGAATTCCAGTGTAGTGGAAATCTGAGTTATAAACTTGTGGGACGAGTTTATAATTGATTATTCTCTGTTTTCGTATACTAACGGAAAACATCTTAATAATTTTTACTGTTTTCTTACTAAAACAGAGATGGCAACAACAGAATTTTTAAAGAATACTACTCACAACAGACCTGAGCCGTTCAAGGGAGATGGTGATGATTTCTTAACATGGCAGAATCAGATGTTGTTTTATCTCACCGGCACTCGGTTTGCAAAAGTACCTCGAGGAGGAGGAACCGATTCCTGCACCAGGCAAGGAAGCAGAGGTGAATACGTGGAAGCATTCCGATTTTTTATGCGAAAACTATATTCTGAATTGTCTCGACAAGGTGCTATACAAAATATATTAGCCTTTAAAGACATCAAAAGCACTCTAGAATGCACTTAGCACAAAGTACAAGACGCAGAATATCAGTCTTAAGAAATTCATTGTAGACAAATTCATGGACTACAAGATGATTGACTCTAAACCAGTAACCGCTCAACTGCATGAACTGCAAATCATCATTCATGAACTCGAAGCGGAAGGTCATAAGGTTGGAGAATCATTTTTGGTTGAAGCAATCACAGGGAAACTACCACCGTCGTGGAGAGATTACCGCAACTATCTAAAGAATAAGAAGAAGGAAATCTCTTTACAGGATCTCATAGTCCGATTAAAAATTGAGGCAGACAACCGTGCAGTTACAAAACCAAGCGAGGAGGCATTTGTGGCTGAAGTGTCAAAGACCAAAAACAAAAAGAAGAATTTGCAGAAGAAAAGGAAAGCTCAAGACAACAAACCAAAAGACAGCAAACGAACCAAGAAGTTTAATGGCGAATGTTGGATTTGTGGAAAAGTTAGACATGCCGCTAAAGATTGCAGACACAAGAAGGAACGCAATAAAGTGGCAAATATAGTGGATAACATGGAAGTACACGAGTGCAACTTCTCGACGGTGGTATCTGAATGCAATCTGGTTCAGAATCCTAACCAATGGGTGGTAGATACAGGCGCTACTCGTCATGTTTGTTCTGACAAATCCATGTTTTCTACATATCAGAAATTCGATCACGAAGAAAAACTCTACATGGGTAATTATGCAGTTTCCAAGATTGAAGGCAGTGGCATAGTAATCCTCAAGTTTACTTCTAGAAAAACTGTTAAATTGAATGACGTGCTCCACGTTCCAGACATACGCAAGAATCTCATCTCTGGTGCAGTCCTTTCAAAGAAGGAATCAAGATGGTGTTCGAGTCAGACAATATGGTTCTGTCCAAAGCTGGAATATATATAGGAAGGGGATATTTATGTGATGGCCTATTTAAGGCAAATGTAGCCGTTTTCGGCAACAAAAATATGTATTCTGATTGTGCTATTAATAAAATTAAAGTTTCTTATTTGCTTGAGCACAAAATTTTACTATGGCATGATAGATTGGGACACAGAAATTTTCGCAAAATGAAAACATTATCAAACTTGGGATTAAAAATTCCAAGTAGATAAGAACTACAAACGTGAGACATGTGTAGAAGCAAAAATAGTCAAACAACCATTTAAATCTGTTGACAGAAGCACCGAACCATTAGGTTTGGTACATACAGATTTATGTGATTTTAAATAACTACCTACAAGAGGTGGGAAAAAGTATTTCATTACTTTTATTGACGATTATACGCGATATTGCTACGTATATCTTTTAAATAGTAAAGATGAAGCAATAACAGTGTTTATAAAATACAAAGCTAAGGTAAAAAATCAATTAAAAAGATCAAAATACTAAGATCAGATCGAGGTGGAGAATATGAATCACCATTTGAACAATTCTGTGAAGAAAATGGAGTAATTCATCAAACAAGAGCTCCATATTCACCACAACAAAATTGTAACGACCCGCTATTTTCGACCATTCAAATCGACAATAAAACCATACATGTCCGACTTGAATAATTCAAAATACCGAATTGTTAATTAAAATTTGGCAAAACTTAACATATACAGTAAATAAGTCAATCACAAAATCACAGATACAGAGCAGTACAATAATACACAGCGGAATAAATGAATAGTAGTTCATGAAGCTACTATATAAACATCAGAGTTAGAGATAAAGTACAACAGAATATCTCGGATGCAGTGAAGTCTCCAGTACGAGCAAGTGACTTCTCTGGACCTATCAACTGGAAGACTGAAAGGATAGAAAAGCTCCTACTTCGAAGGTGAGTCTCAAATGCTATATCACTCAGTCTGACCCGAGCGTAAAGCAAAACACAAAACACTCGAGTCGGGATTAACTTCTTATATCTATAAATCTAACTCAAGTGAAATATCGACTGAAATATAATTAACTTAAAGGATGTTTGGGATAACCATCCTCTAAGGATCCATGGAATTATCTACACTGTAGAAATATACACTATAACACCGTGGTCATTCAAAATAATTTATACTTCAAAACCATAGTATTGTTTCCATTTCATATATATATATATATATATATATATATATATATATATATATATATATCCAAATTTTATCATTTTCAAAGTTACGATTCAAATCAACTCAATTTCCAAATTCAAATTTAGTTAACTCTCAATTCAACAAATTTCAATTCAATTCAGTTTCTAATAAATAATTGCAAATTATATCGATTTCCAAATGCAGACATAAATCACAAAATAAACCATTTAAATTCCAATGTATTTCAAAGCCTTAATATTCACATTTTCAAAGCTAAATTTAATAGTTTCATATATCCTGATTTAACTACATTATTATTTAGTCTTGAAATATTCCCTTATTTATTCAATATCATTTAAGTAACCTTAAATTACGTCATACTAAGTATTTCCTTTAATTTATTTTAACATGGAATATTCATTAAGTCACTTAAATCCAAAAAATCCAGTTAAAATCATATCTTTAAATTCAAATTTCAATAGTTCCAAATCGGTGTTTATTTACTAAAATTCATAATTGCATACAATTTCAAATACATTTAAATTTATCTTCCCAGCATTAACTTATTCAAATTATTACCAAAATCTATAAATTTAATAAGTACTTGAGCATATTATATGTATTAAATCAATCTCCATTTAATTTAATATTATTATTAAATCTATATATTATATTTCCATTTATATATAATATATAAAAATCAATATTTATTAAAAACTTATATTTCTTTCCAAAACCATAGAAATTATTTCAAATTATTTATATATGGACCGACGGTGTTTGTATATAATTTCTTATCCTATGGCCAAGTGATACGGATATTTATCATTTCAATCCGTAACTTAAAAATATATATATACGGGTAGATATCCTTTCTACCCGTAATATCCCAATTTAAATTCAATGAAAATCGCTTGGGTCTATCCTTTCAACTCATAATGATTTTCTCCTATTCTAAAGTTCGTTCGGGTATGTATCATTTCAACCCATAGTGAATTATATACTAACAGGGAACTTACAGAGTGATACAGATATGACAATAATAATAACAGGCATATATCATCAATAACAATATAATATGAACAACAGGATATGGTGTCATATCCCATAGGTGAACAATTACATATAAATGCATATCATATATATAACAATTTAAAAAAAAATTAACAGTTAAATTTTAGCAACATATTTCAATTGTCGTTCTAATTGAAATCAAATTTAATAAATAAAAGAACGTTAATCGTGAGTGATCGCTCACCTTCGAGGTTAGAGATGAACGAGAATGAGATGAGTTACGAATCCAAGCACGAATTCTAAAGTAAATCAGGATTTGTACAATTTGACGAGCAAAGCTGATAGATATGAATCGATGAGAATGAATAAATTAGCTCGATATAAATGAAATACATATATATATATAAAAACTTTCAAAAATCCATTTAAAACATATATTTCAAATTTATATCAAATTCAAACACAAATTAAATTAAATTATATATATACATATATGTAATTATAAATCTTTGTTTTTAAATAAAACCACATATAAGTCACATATCTGTGTAGTATAAATTGAAATAAATGAATATATATACTTATAATCAAATACGTAAACAACCTATACAGCCATTCTATGCAAATCTATATAAAAATCAGTAACAAATTTTAAAACATGTACATATTAAATTCTATGTATATACAATACTGTACATAGTATATAAAATATATAAACTAGCATTTGTACCTTTATATAAATAGACATATTAAAGAATAACATATCAAACTTATGTAAACTTTACATATACACAAAATGTCATTTCTACTAACATATATTCACTGTCAAACTCATATATTACTAACATTTTACATTGGAAAACTGACATAAATCATTTATACCAAAAATCTTTTTTTTTCATAACATATTTTATAAACATAACATATCAAGCTGTTAACAAAACATATTTTGTATAAATATATACTTTGCCAAAATATATAATAATACTATAAAAGCTATATATTTTATATGCAGAAACCATATAGCCTGCATATACCTAACACAAACAACTAATACATATAATAATTTGTACAACATAAACTTATCCAAATGTGCAGAAATCATATATACATACCGAATAATAAATATGTGTTATGAAAATCTATTTCAAACTTATTAATAAAAACTTAAAATAACCAAGCAGATTATATGTATACGCTCTAAAACCAACTCACCAGGATACTTGAAATCTTGTATAAAATAAAATATACATATGAATCTATGTTTTAACAAACCTTTCGTATGCTTGAATATATATAAAGCTGCAAGTATAAGAAACAGATATAATATATAAAGAAATACTTACATATAAAGAATGAAAGAATACAGGAAACGGTTGTGGGTGGTCGAGCATGCAGTGAAGGCGTGGAGCAAAGAGGAATGAGGGGAAGAGTTTTTCCAGAGAATGAAAAGAAGAAGGAGAGATACGCTTATCATGGGCAATATATATATGTGTTATTCTTATATATTTTTTTTGAAAGATTGAATGCTGGTGAACAGAGGAAATAAATTAAAACAAATATATATAAAGATTGAATGCTGGTGAACAGAGGAAATAAATTAAAACTAATATGTATAAAGATTGAATGCTAGTGAATATATGAAATAAATTAAAATAAATATGTAGAAAGGCTTAATGCTGGTGAATAGAGGAAATAAATTAAAATATGTATGAAGATTGAATGCTGGTGAATAGAGGAAATAAATTAAAATATGTATGAAGATTGAATGCTGGTGAATAGAGGAAATAAATTAAAATATGTATAAAGATTGAATGCTGGTGAATAGAGGAAATAATGTAAAATATGTATAAAGATTGAATGCTGGTGAATAGAGGAAAAAATTTAAAATAAATATGTATAAAGATTTAATGCTGGTGAATAGAGGAAATAATGTAAAATATGTATAAAGATTGAATGTTGGTGAATAGAGGAAATAAATTAAAATATGTATGAAGATTGAATGCTGGTGAATAGAGGAAATAAATTAAAATATGTATAAAGATTGAATGCTGGTGAATAGAGGAAATAAATTAAAATATGTATAAAGATTGAATGCTGTTGAATAGTGGAAACAAATTAAAACAAATATGTATAAAGATTTAATGCTGGTGAATAGAGGAAATAAATTAAAACAAATATGTATAAAGATTGAATGCTGGTGAATATAGGAAATAAATTAAAACAAATATGTATAAAGATTAAATGCTGGTGAATAGAGGAAATAAATTAAAACAAATATGTATAAAGATTTAGTGCTGGTGAATAGAGGAAATAAATTAAAACAAATATGTATAAAGTTTGAATGCTAGTGAATAGAGGAAATAAATTAAAACAAATATGTATAAAGATTGAATGCTGGTGAATAGAGGAAATAAAGTAAAATTTCACAAAATTCAATTGATTTAATAAATAAAATCACTAAAATTTTGGGTCGTTACACTCTCCCCCACTCAAAACTTTTCGTCCCCGAAAAGAAAGTAGGTGGGAGAATAGAACAACTAGAAACAAAAGTAGATTGAAAGTGAAGAATAAATAATTAATTTAAAACTATATAAATTTTACTTGAGATATTCATACTTTTCAAAACCCATTTGTAAAATTTCTTGCTTCCTTTACAAATACCATTTATATGTTTAAATAACACCTTTATAAGTATATGAAAACTATTTTAAAACAATTATTTACAAAGAAGCTATTGAAATATTAAATCCATAATTCATAAATTTATTAATTTATCTTAAGATACTTTCAACATTATAGATAAATTAATAATCATTTTCTTTAAATATGGTTTATTTAATTAATAACTTCTAAAATATTAATAACACTAATAATTTACTATCAAACCATATAGTATATAAATGAACAATATTTTAAAAGGACATACTCAAAAGGAAAGGAGGTAGATTCGAAAAACGGAATATAGGTGAATAAATAAAGCTGAGCATATAAGGTAGATTCAAAAGAATAGTATTGGGCACAAATAGTTAATTCAAATCATAAAAATTTCAATCCCAAATGTTAATACAAAATTACTTCGTTGGAAATACTTTTATAATAAAATACCTTTATAATAAAAATACTTTTATGTCGAAACCAATTTTCCTTTCGAAAATACTTCTATAACTCGATGTTTCAACAAGTTTATCCTCGTTCTTGCAGACTCTAGCCATGCGTTGATCAGGCGCAAAGCTAGAATTCTTCAAGTACTTCGTAGACCTGTTTCAACAACCAGTGAAAATACTTGAAAAACCTTTAAAAACAGATATGGAAAGTACAATCCAAACAAAACAACCAAACCAAAACCTTTGTCCAACGATGGTTCGCAGGTACACAATGGTTACGCCTAGATCCCCCAGGAAACAATCCGTACCCGTAAGCTTTCTCAGCCCTGCGAGTTATGCCATGATGACTAGTAGAGTGCAGGATACACAATGGTTACGCCCGGTTCCTCCAGGAAACAATTCGTACCCCTAGGCCATCTCAGCCAGGCGGTTTCGCTACTAATCACGACCTACACAGATTGCAGGATACACAGTGGTTACGCCTGGATCCCCCGGGAAACAATCCGTACCCCTAGGCCAGACTCAGCTAGGCAGTTGTGCCATGCAGTCGCGAGAGAAAAAAACCATGGGTTACGCCATGGTGGGAACACCCGAGTATTACATCCAGAAAACCAAAAATCAGAGAGAAAAATATCGATATAATGAATCCACAATGTGGCTACAAAGCGGATATCAAGCAGAAGGCACTTCCCATATCTTTACTTCGAAAATATTTATCATATAGTACCTTTTCAAATCACTTTCAAATATCATACATATATAAAGTCCATTATATATAGGATCCCATTTTCAAATCGAATACTTTCCAAATCAATAGTATATCAAATCATACTTATATAGACTTCGATTATATAAAATTCTCTTTCCAAATTGAGTACCTTTCAAATCAATAGATTTCAAATCAAATTCATACTTATACAAATCCATTTTATATAAGTTCGACCACTCCCAAATCAAGTACTTAATAATATAAGGTTCTCAATTTCAAATTATTTTAATATCAATTCAGTTTCAAAGTTTCTTAATCAATAGGTTTAGAAAATAATCCAAATTTCCAAATCAACAAAAATCTAGGTCAAACAAATTCATTTTCAAAATCACCATATAAGTACTGGTTTTAATTCCAATCAAATTTCAAAACCAAATATTTTTCTCAAAATCAATTATACTCGAAATGGTTTCCAAATTTATAATTATCCCTTTAAAACCCTTAAACTATTTATTTCTATTTGAAATATCCAATTTACCTTTCTGAAAACCGTTATTTAAAACTAATTTTTTTTCTTCAAAACATTTCAAAACTAAATTCCATATTAGTATAATTCAAAATATTCATATTCATTTACTTACAAAAGGTTTCAAACTTAAACATACAAAACTAAACTTATATGCTTTATCAAATTTTTATCCTCTTCGAAATTTCTTAGCTTTGGAAATTTAACCTCGATTTTGAAGTGTTCGAACATTCAAAATAGTTAGTGAAATCAAATTTCCAATTCAAGAGTTGAAAATCAACAATAAATCAATAAATCAATTTCAATAGATAGGGTTATACCAAATCAAATCCGAAACTCGAGGACTGAATACCGGTCTCACTTTAAATTGTTTCAAATGTATACATATATCTTTCGAAAATATCAAATTACTTCGGAATTTGAAATCAAAACGGTATTACAAAATCGCTTGCATAGCGAAGCTACTAAAGTGGCCTCTCCCCCACTCAGAAACTCGAAAATCAATGTCGATGATGCGTGCACTCATCACCGAAATTTTTTTCCAGCGACATAAGTGAGTTCTGGGCTTCTATTTTCTTGAAAACTTCTTTTGAGACTCATTTGAAGTCATTTGAAACATTTCTTATTCAGAAAATACATTCAAATCTTATTATTATATATTTCAAAATCTCAAACCAATTTTCAAAAAAATACCAGAGTCCAATCTCTGGAATTTCAAATTCAAAACCTTTCAGTTATAAATCATTTTTATATAAATCAATTTTCTTATAAATTTTCAAAATTTCACATCCTTTCAAAATTTTAGACTTTCGTTTTTTCTATATCATCCTTATTGAAAATATTTTCTCCTTTATATATAAAATAAAATCATAGTTACCCAAATAAAAATTTCGATATACAACCAATTTTAAAATACAAACAAAACCCGATTTTCAAAGGATGATTCAAGAATGGGTTTCAAAACCAAGATAGAGATTCAAATTAGAGGGACTCTAATCAAATAGAATTCTGATTCGAAGATAGGCTCGATCGAAAGTGAGGTAATTAAATTTCAAAATAGAAGGTGGATATACTTATATAAATCTCGGGCGACCTTAACTTGTCAACCGTGACTTCAGGAATATAATCGATGCGGAATTCCAAAACAAATCGACATTCGATCGCCAAAGATAGAATTCGGCATATCAAGATATAGCAGCATCGTAAATCGAGGATACAGAAATCTTCGGTGAATCAATGCCAATTTCAAAGGAGTTTTCACCCCCTTTACAAAACATTCAGTGGAGTTATGGGATACTCCAGAATCAAACGAATATAAATAGAAAGAGACAAGAATGAATTTCGGAACCGAGGGACATTCCAAAATTCAAAGGAAATCGAGTCAAAAAGGAAGAGATTCAACTCGAACGAAAGTGATTCTGTAAATAAATTTACCATATATGCTAAGTTTTTCCTAGAGCCAAAGCTCTGATACCAACTGTAACGACCCGCTATTTTGGACCATTCAAATCGACAATAAAACCATACATGTCCAACTTGAATAATTCAAAATACTGAATTGTTAATTAAAATTTGGTAAAACTTAACATATACGGTAAATAAATCAATCACAGAATCACTGATACAGAGCAGTACAATAATACGCAGCGGAATAAATGAATAGTATTTCATGAAGCTACTATATAAACATCAGAGTTAGAGATAAAGTGCAACAGAATATCTTGGATGCAGTGAAGTCTCCAGTACGAGCAAATGACTACTCTGGACCTATCAACTGGATGACTGAAAGGATAGATAGCTGGATCTTCAAGCAAAGCTCCAACTTCGAAGGTGAGTCTCAAATGCTGTATCACTCAGTCTGACCCGAGCATAAAGCAAAACACAAAACACTCGAGTCAGGATTAACATTCTTATGTCTATAAATCTAACTCAAGTGAAATATCAACTGAAATATAATTAACTTAAAGGATGTTTGGGATAACCATCCTCTAAGGATCCATGGAACTATCTACACTGTAGAAATATACACTATAACACCATGGTCATTCAAATTAATTTATACTTCAAACCAGAGTATTATTTCCATTTCATATATATATATATATATATATATATATATATATATATATATATATATTTCCAAATTTTATCATTTTCAAAGTTACGATTCAAATCAACTCAATTTCCAAATTCAAATTTAATTAACTCTCAATTCAACAAATTTCAATTCAATTTAGTTTCTAATAAATAATTGCAAATTATATCGATTTCCAAATGCAGATATAAATCACAAAATAAACCATTTAAATTCCAATGTATTTCAAAGCCTTAATATTCACATTTTCAAAGCTAAATTTAATAGTTTCATATATCCTGATTTAACTTCATTATTATTTAGTCTTGAAATATTCCCTCATTTATTCAATATCATTTAAGTAACCTTAAATTACGTCATACTAAGTATTTCCTTTAATTTATTTTAACATGGAATATTCATTAAGTCACTTAAATCCAAAATATCCAGTTAAAATCATATCTTTAAATTCAAATTTCAATAGTTCCAAATCGGTGTTTATTTACTAAAATTCTTAATTACATACAATTTCAAATACATTTAAATTTTCTTCCCAGCATTAACTTATTCAAATTATTACCAAAATCTATCAATTTAATAAGTACTTGAGCATATTATATGTATTAAATCAATCTCCATTTAATTTAATATTTATATTAAATCTATATATTATATTTCCATTTATATATAATATTTAAAAATCAATATTTATTAAAAACTTATATTTCTTACCATAACCATAGAAATTATTTCAAATTATTTATATATGGACCAACGGTGTTTGTATATAATTTCTTATCCTATGGTCAAGTGATACGGATATTTATCATTTCAATCCGTAACTTAAATATATATATATATATATATATATACACACGGTTAGATATCCTTTCTACCCGTAATCCCAATTTCAGTTCAATGGAAATCGCTTGAGTCTATCCTTTCAACCCATAACGATTTTCTCCTATTCTAAAGTCTGTTCGGGTATGTATCATTTCAACCCATAGTGAATTATATACTAACAGGGAACTTACAAAGTGATAACAGATATGACAATAATAATAACAGGCATATATCGTCAATAACAATATAATATGAACCACAGGATATGGTGTCATATTCCATAGGTGAACAATTACATATAAATGCATATCATATATATAACAAATTAAAAAAAAAATTAATAGTTAAATTTTAGCAACATATTTCAATTGTCGTTCTAATTGAAATCAAATTTAATAAATAAAAGAACGTTAATCGTGAGTGATTGCTCACCTTCGAGGTTAGAGATGAACGAGAATGAGATGAGTTACGAATCCAAGCACGAATTCCAAAGTAAATCAGGATTTGTACAATTTGACGAGCAAAGCTGATAGATATGAATCGATGAGAATGAATAAATTAGCTCGATATAAATGAAATACATATACATATATATATATATATATAAACTTTCAAAAATCCGTTTAAAACATATATTTCAAATTTATATCAAATTCAAACACAAATTAAATTAAATTATATATATATATACATATATGTAATTATAAATCTTTGTTTTTAAATAAAACCACATATAAGTCACATATCTGCGTAGTATAAATTGAAATAAATGAATATATATATATACTTATAATCAAATACGTAAACAACCTATATAGCCATTCTATGCAAATCTATATAAAAATCAGTAACAAATTTTAAAACATGTACATATTAAAATCTATGTATATACAATACTGTACACAGTATATAAAATATATAAACTAGCATTTGTACCTTTATATAAACAGACATATTAAAGAATAACATATCAAACTTATGTAAACTTTATATATACACAAAATGTCATTTCTACTATCATATATTCACTGTCAAACTCATATATTACTAACATTTTGCATTGGAAAACTGACATAAATCATTTATACCAAAAATCTTTTTTTCATAACATATTTTATAAACATAACATACCAAGCTGTTAACAAAACATATTTTGTATAAATATATACTCTGCCAAAATATATAATAATACTATAAAAGTTATATATTTTATATGCAGAAACCGTATAGCCTGCATATACCTAACACAAACAACTAATATATAATAATTTGTACAACGTAAACTTATCCAAATATGCAGAAATCATATATACATACCGAATAATAAATATGTGTTTTGAAAATCTATTTCAAACTTATTAATAAAAATTCAAATAACCAAGCAGATTATATATATACGCTCTAAAACCAACTCACCAGGATACTTGAAATCTTGTATAAAATAAAATATACATATAAATCTATGTTTTAACAAACCTTTCATATGCTTAAATATATATAAAGCTGCAAGTATAAGAAACAGATATAATATATAAAGAAATACTTACATATAAAGAATGAAAGAAGACAGGAAACGGTTGTGAGTGGTCGAGCATGCAGTGAAGGCGTGGAGCAAAGAGGAATGAGGGGAAGAGTTTTTCGAGAGAATGAAAAGAAGAAGGAGAGATACGCTTATCATGGGCAATATATATATGCGTTGTCCTTATATATATTTTTAGAAAGATTGAATGCTGGTGAACAGAGGAAATAAATTAAAACAAATATATATAAAGATTGAATGCTGGCGAAAAGAGGTTATAAATTAAAACTAATATGTATACAGATTGAATGCTCGTGAATATAGGAAATAAATTAAAATAAATATGTAGAAAGATTTAATGCTGGTGAATAGAGGAAATAAATTAAAATATGTATGAAGATTGAATGCTGGTGAATAGAGGAAATAAATTAAAATACGTATAAAGATTGAATGCTGGTGAATAGAGGAAATAATGTAAAATATGTATAAAGATTGAATGCTGGTGAATAGGGGAAATAAACTAAAATAAATATGTATAAAGATTTAATGCTGGTGAATAGAGGAAATAATGTAAAATATGTATAAAGATTGAATGTTGGTGAATATAGGAAATAAATTAAAACTAATATGTATAAAGATTGAATGTTGGTGAATAGAGGAAATAAATTAAAATATGTATAAAGATTGAATGCTGGTGAATAGAGGAAATAAATTAAAATATGTATAAAGATTGAATGCCGGTGAATAGAGGAAATAAATTAAAACAAATATGTATAAAGATTTAATGGTGGTGAATAGAGGAAATAAATTAAAACAAATATGTATAAAGATTTAGTGCTGGTGAATAGAGAAAATAAATTAAAACAAATATGTATAAAGTTTGAATGCTGGTGAATAGAGGAAATAAATTAAAACAAATATGTATAAAGATTGAATGCTGGTGAATAGAGGAAATAAAGTAAAATTTCACAAAATTCAATTAATTTAATAAATAAAATCACTGAAATTTTGGGTCGTTACAAAAATGGTGTAGCCGAGAGGAAGAATAGAACATTAAAAGATATAATTAATGCAATGCTTTTAACTTCTGGTCTACCGACGAACTTGTGGGGGGAAGCCCTAAATATGTCTAATCATATATTAAATAAGGTTTCTAACAATAAAACAGGAACAATTCCATATGAGATATGGAAAGGACACGAACCAAGCTTTAAATGCCTCAAAGTGTGGGGGTGCTTGGCAAAAGTTCCAGTTCCGCCTCCCAAGAGAGTCAAACTTAGACAAAAAACAGTAGATTGTTATTATCTTGGGCCAGCCCAAAATAGTAGTTCCTACAGATTTTTGGTATTCAAGTCTGATATAACTGATATTCATGTAAATACAATCATGGAATCAAGAGATGCCTCATTCTTTGAAGATGTGTTTCCGCACAAAAGGAATGAAGGAAATAATGTCCCAAAAAGGACAAGGGAAGAGTCAAACGATTCACATGAAGATGAAACTCATCATGAAATTGAGGATGCTGAACCAAGAAGAAGCGTAAGGGCTAGAACTTCCAAAATATTTGGTTCGGACTTTTTTACATATGTATTAGAGCACGAACCTCAAACGTACAAGGAATCAATGTCATCTTCTGAATCCTCATGTTGGAAAGAAGCAATCCAAAGTGAGATTGATTCAATTCTAAGTAATAAAACTTGGGAAATTGTTGATATTCCACCAGGAATAAAACCAATTGGCTGCAAATGGATTTTCAAGAAGAAAATGAAAACAGATGGCTCTATCGACAAGTATAAAGCCAGATTGTAGCCAAAGGATATCACCAAAAAGAAGGAGTAGACATTTTTGATACATATTTGCCGGTAACTCGAATAACCTCTATAAGAATGTTAATAGCAATTGCATCCATCTATAATATAGAGATTCATCAAATGGATGTAAAAACAGCATTCTTAAATGGAAATCTCGATGAGGAAATTTACATGGAGCAACCTGAGCGATTTATTTCCAAAGAAAATGAAAACAAAGTCTGTAGATTAGTCAAATCATTATACGGACTACAACAAGCTCCAAAGCAATGGCACGCAAAATTTGATAGTGTCATGATGAGAAATGGTTTTCGTATAAATGAATGTGACAAATGTGTTTATTATAAACAACTTGGACAATCATATGTGATGATCAGCCTATATGTGGATGATATGCTAATATTCGATCCAAATACTCGGGTAATTGAGACCATAAAGAAAATGTTGATCAACAATTTCGACATGAAAGACTTGGGTATTGCATATTTATTTTGGGAATAAAAATAATAAGAACACCTAATGGAATTGAGTTATCTCAATCACATTATGTAGAAAAAGTGATTGAAAGATTTCAAAATTTTGGATTTAAAGGAGTAAGTACACCTTTTAATCCATCAGAAGTACTGCATAAAAACACTAATGAGAGTGTAATGCAACTGGAATATTCTCGTGTAATAGGATGTCTCATGTATCTCATGAATTGCACAAGACCAAATATAGCTTATGCAGTAAATCGATTGAGCAGGTATATGAGCAATCCAGGGAAGGAACACTGGAAAGCACTAATGAGAGTGCTTGGATATTTAAAAAATATCATACCTATTCCTTACATTATGGAAAATATCCTACCGTTTTACAAAGATATGATGATGCAAACTGGATTGCAGATTCAGAGGTATCAAAATCAACGAGTGGTTATGTCTTTACCTTAGCAGGGGCAGCAGTGTCATGGAAATCTACTAAAAAAACATGTATAGCTCGATCCACTATGGAATCGGAGTTCATCGCTTTAGATAAAGCAGGCCAAGAGGCAGAATGGCTTCGTCACTTTTTAGAAGATATTCCATTTTGGCCTAAACCTGTACCGGCCATATGCATACACTGTGATAACCAAGCTGCGCTAAGCAGAGCGCACAACTTTGTGTATAATGGAAAGTCACGACATATTCGTCGACGCCACAACACGGTTAGGCAGTTACTCTCAAATGGAACTATTTCGATAGATTATGAGAACAAATGATAACCTAGCGGATCCATTTACTAAAGGTTTATCAAGAGAGAAAATTGACTACGCATCGAGGGGAATGAGTTTAAAAGCCTAAACCACCAAGAGTTATCTTATACGGAAACCTATCCTAGCGACTGGAGATCCCACGGACTAGGATCAATAGGCAAACCCGGTTTGAATAACTCAAGACGTAATGTATTTGCGTGGACATAGTCCAACTCCATTCCTATGGTGCACAATATAAATGCATGCCTACAGAAGTATTTAAAGGATAAAAGTATGTTTTTTAATGATGACCATATCTTGGAAATAACAAGTGGAGTATATGTATGATACTCTTAATGGTTGCGATCGCCAATGTTAGTGTGAGCTGGGTCGGCTCTATGAGAAGATTAAAAGGCTTTTATTCTCTAAAACACTCGCAGAACCAAAAATTGTTTAGGACCAAAATGAACACAACCAAGAGATTGGATGAGAAGGGAATTAATGCTTAGTAAAGCTTATTGTCTGGATATACAATAAAGGCCGACGGTTCAAGATGAAATAATTCACCGATTAGCCAAGTAGATCCGATAAGTTTTAACTAGGGAAAGTTCAAAGTGAAATATCTACTTATCCACGATAAAGCATTATTACATATGTACTATGTGATATTTCGGTTTGTGTGGGGATATGTATATTATCATTCATATGGGGGATTGTTGGAATTCATAAAAAACAAAATGAATGAAACATACATAAAGTCCCACATCGTCAAAATTGCTAAGCCATACTAGTTTATATATGGCTTTACAATGAAGGTGTTGGGGCCTAGGGGCACCCAAATGTATGCTTCGTTGTGAGGAGGGAGATCATGCATCTCCACCACACATGCGCGCGCCGCCGCCGCCGCCGTCCGACCGAACCGGGCCGTGCCCGGGCTCGGGTTTGGGTTTAATATGATCATAATTTTATTGCAAAACTGGGCCGGGCTTTTTAATGATTGCAGGCTATACGGACGGACGCGACTGTTCATAAGCGGGCGCGGATTGCTGAGGAGGTGCGACTTCTGAAGCGAGCGAGTGCGACCTAACTGAAGAAGCGGGTGCGGGCCGAATGGATACGAGCAGCAGGCGGGTGCGACCCGTTAACGAACAGCAGCGTTCAAAAGGCAGCGGGTGCGACCAGTCGAGCTGACGCGACCGTTTGAAGGGATGCAGACAAAACTATAAATAGGACAGAATGCTGATCACATTCTCAATCCAATACAGTTCTGTTTTTCCTCTGCTTCCTTTCTCTACTGCTCAATATATATCACATAGTTGACATACTCATCACAATCTCGTGCAGATTACGTCTGTTGTATCTTGGGAGAACTTTGAATAATTTTTTTAAGGAAATTGTTACGACGAGCCTTAGACATAATCCGGTTAGAATTCTAGTCTGTTTGTATATTTATATACATTATTCTATATTATATCCGTTATTCTGCTTATACTATTTATTCAAAATAGTATAACGCTGTTGTTGTAATTTATTTACAGCATTCATATTGTTATAATAATTAATACAGAATTCCAGTATAGTAGAAATCTGAATTATAAACTTGTGCGACGAGTTTATAATTGATTATTCTCTGTTTTCGTATCCTAACGAATAACAGTATCTGTTATGATTGTTGCACAAGTAGAAAAACATTGTGCACACTTTTTTTTGTAGAAATAATTGAACATGAACAACAGATGGGATTTGTCCGTCGTGTGCATTCAGCTAATAAAAACAGCTTCAAAGTATATCCCAAAATTTCCAGTAAGAATTGTACAGTTACATTATTGTTTACCACCAGTACAACAGTAAAAAAATTCCTTTATTGAGATTGATAAAATGGTTATCAAGTATTGTTTATTTGATATTTTTCTTTAAAATCCTGGTATATAGAAGCTGCTTGCTTATGGCATATAATTTGCATCCTTTACATCTTATACCTGCAGTTGCTATATTTTAAACTAGAGGACAATGAAGGACTCCGTCTTGCATTACAGGCGTGGCTTCCTCAAACTTTATTTTATGTATTGTAAGTTGCTAGTGACCGAAGGATAAGCGACAAATCACATACACACACACTCTCTTAATAGACGAGTTGAAGTAAATTTATTTTTTCACACTAAAGGGTTATTAAGATTATTCTTTAAACGTACCTCATCAATCATATTTTTTTATATCTTATCCTATAACAGTGCATCAAAATCGGTAGAACAAGTAAACTGATGTACTTGAGACCATTGGACATGTTTGCGAGCTGACTGCGGAAATCCATGTAACATAAAATTATGAACCACCAGCGAATTAACAGTACCTTTCCAAGTGGAGTTGTACTTCCTTTGCCTACGAACCAATGAACAACATACTAGCATCCTAATTTGGTAAATGCTGATGCTTATATCTTTTAGTATTCTACCTGATGTATGAAGACGTGCAAAAACAAGAAAAGTTACATCTGCTGGAACGTTCTTTCTTGGCTTCCCTGTTTATCATTTTGATCATACAACTTTGGTAATGCAGCTTAAAAAACTCCCCCGAAACGGTATCTCATTTTCTTCGTTGTGTAGTTTAGCATTTTTAGTCACGTCAAAAATTTACGCAGCTAATCTTTTACATCTTTACATAATTTAGTACTCAGCTATTGAAAGGTGCGGAATGTACACATTCTAAAGACCTTCAAAATTTTATGTTGATCACACCTTCCAAAACTTCGGCCGTCGAAGCTTCTTCACACCACAAACCCAACGCAACCAACTTCGTAGCCTCTCATCGCCTAAATCTCACGAAAACACTAATCCTAGTTTTCCTTCAAATGTCGATCATCTCCAATCAAAGCCTCGCACAACAATACTAGTATAGATTCGAACATCTCATCATTACGAACCCAAAGATTCCAACTTCATATTTTCTCGTGGCCTATAACATTCGATTTTGATTTTTAAAGATGAAAACTTAATTTTTACTTTTACCGTAAGATGAAAATGAAAGAGAGGGAAAAAGAAAAGTAAACTATGAGAGTGAGAAAAGTCTAAGCAAGGTGTTTAGTTTATTTTACAAATTCTGGCATCTCGCTACATAGATTTTTGCTCGCGCACGAAACGTAAACGATAAACAAAAAACGATCGTACACAAATATGCGATACGATCACAAAACAATAATAAAATACACTAGTTAACTTATTCTGTAAAATTTCAAAAATACCATTGTTACTGTGAAATACGTCAAACGATAATTTAAATATTTTTCAAATTAAAATTATGGAAAAATCATATAAATAAAAATACCTCATTAAAAATTGAGTGATTTTATTAACAAATAAATTTTCTTATTATTTATTAAATTTGAATCAAATTTGAATATTTAAATAAATTAAATATTCCCATTCGAAATGTTAAAAATTTGAGGTTGTTACATATCATCTGTACATTTACTTGTTTGGATAGTAAAGTAATCTCAATGCAAAAAAGTACGTTGATATAGAAATGAAATATGAATATTAAGCTTAAGCTTAATTAGAATTTGTACGAAGTACACGTTGCATACACGTCATCTTCCATGTACATATGCTAATTGCTTTGACTTCATATCCTAGTACACTTATTGGATAATATTATTGAAAAAAAATACGTGTCCCTAGGCCTTTTGATTTCATGTCCTCCTGGGAAATTTCCTATTTATTGTATTTTTGTGGTATGTTTTAGTGAAAATGCATGTTGATATTTTTTTTTGGGTACAAATCTTTCACGCTAATGCTAAGAGTAAGTACATTGCATTGATCTTTAGATTCTGTGTTATTTACCTTTTGTTAAAATCTCGATGTTATGAATATCTATAACTGAGCTCGCAGCTAAAGGCTATGGGTTTAAATCCCACTATAATCACATTTGCTTTACCTAAAATACATTTGTTTTGTACACATTACTGAAAGTTTTAGGTATTTCTTACATTTTCAGGCTAATCAATAATTTGTACCTCAATAGGATGCCAAAAGTATAGGGACGCCAAAAGTATAATTAGTTTATACCCTATGGGTTCTAAATAGTTTGGAATCTTTAGTCAACAGTACTTGAAATTTCAAGTAATTAAAGTAATGAGCAATGCAAGTAGTGATGCACTTCCATCTTATTTAGAATGCTATGAAATTGATGATTCATAGTGGCGAACACTTGATAACATTTGCTATTTGACTTACTGAGGGCATAAATCATCTAAGAAAAAGTATCTTAGGTATAAATGATTGAATTGCTCTTTTTACAATATTTCTAAACCTGCATCCCAAATGACATAGCTAATTTGCAATAGTTGAAGAAATAATAAATATTCGTGTTCATGACAACAATTGTAGCATAAAGTGTTAGTGATTCAGGACTACTGGTTTGGGAATATGCTCTTTTCCCTTTACATTCCGTTTCATGATTTTTTACAAATTCAGGTATTTTTATATGTATTTTCAACTGGGCTGCAAATAGTTAATCAATTGTGCTGTATTTTTCAACTTGTTTAAATAATTAGTGCACCCTTCTCTTTGTCAAAGTTATTCAATGAAATTGTTGTGATGTGGTCAATTCTAGCATTTGCTGAAGTCTTAATATTAAATATATTATTACCTACCTAATTCAAAACCTACTTTGCATCATCTCTACTACTAGTAAAGAAAATTCATTCAACTAATTTACTCGGTGTCTTTTTAAGATTTCAAAAATGCCCTTACTTTCTGTTCACATATTTGCGCTCAAACAAAATATCAACGTATATAATAACACAAACAGCCCGTGTGCGAAGCATGGGTCCATACTAGTTGTATAAAAGAGAAATAAATTCAATGCATATCACATAGAGAACTTAGTTCGTGGAAATAACATTCATTTGTCTAATTAGACTGGTAATATTTATGCAGATGCTGCATCTTTGGGTATTTATTATGCTTCTGCTAACATAGTTCATATTATAAATTCATAGATATCATTTTTTGGTATATTGCTATTTCTAAATCGTTATTACTCAAATATATCATCCATAGGCTATACAAATTTATATTTTATGAGTTATAAAGCTCTCCTTGCCTACCTACATATTCATAAGCACTCTTCTTTGCCACAATGCTACTTGTTTTTCATAAAGTTAATTTTATTTTATTTACAACTTCTTAATTGTCATTTGTTTGGCAACATTGCTGCTATTCACAAAATTTTTGTATACGTAAATATTATTTCAAAATAATGGTCGCGGTTTTATGTTTATGTAGCTTAACTAATTTCTGTAGTATTGCTTAACTTGTTAAGTAAATATGTAGGTACTGCCGACCACATCTTCCATTGCTGCAAATAATGAGGAGGCAAGTCGCGTGAAACAAATGTTAAAGAAAATTGAAAATATGGTCATAGAGAGAACGTGAGCAAGTTGAAGCTGTAGAGTGACTTGGATCTGGGAAGGAGATTAAACTGACTTAGGCATGAACGAATAGAGAGAGAGGAGCGTTTACGAGCAGAATTTGAGGAGCGATTACAGAGTGCAGGTGAAGATGAATCATCTACCTGAGCTGATGCAAGATGTTGCATATGATGGAGATATTTATTGTTAGATATTCTCCCATCCACTACATCGAGTTAGTATATAAGTTTGTAATAAGAACTATATGATGTTGAACATGGAATTGATGTTGTATATGAAATATTTGATAATGTTTTGGCTAATTGGAGTTATTATATGTTAAGTGTGATTTATTATTATTTTTATTACTACAAATAATATATTTATAGTTTGTAATATGTTAATCTAAGATTCTGTGAAATGTGTTTGTATTATATAGTTGCATAAAGTAGGATTTAAGTTTGGCAACGAAATATACCATAGAAGTTCATTACAATGGCCGATGAATTCAATGGTGTTAGAAAAAGTGCTGATAAGGGTTAAAAACTGTTGGTAGATTCATGGGTAAAATAAATGATGATTTCATAACTAATTCGTCGGTAATTTGTCGTATTCCGACAGATATATCGACGATGCAATCAACCCCACTTTAAAAAAATTATCGCCACATCGTCGGTAAACATTGTCGACACCTCAAGCATTGTTTGACATATCGATCGTGGAATAAAATGTTCTTCAAACATCTCTTTTAATGTTTCCTAAGCTATTTCTTTCTCATTACTTCAGCCTCACTGTCTCCCACAAGCAACTAGCAATGCCATTGAATTGTCTAGATATTGTTGGAATTAATTATCTGCTTTTTAGGGTTTTACTTGGTCATCTATTTACCTGGTAAAACTAGTTGTTAATAAGGAACTAATTTTTAGGACTAGTTGTTGTTTTATCTTTATTCGGTTAAGCTTTATTTTCTGCACGTTTATATTTCAGTTGTAGCTCCATGGCTATTTAAAAGCCTTCCATTTCAGTAATAAAATAAGTCAGTTGTTATCTTTATTTCAGTTCAAATTTATCAACATATGGTATCGGAGCCATCAAGGGCCTGATCAGTTCGACTTCAAATTTGAAGATAATGCACGTGAAACGTTATCATAGGAGGAGTCATCGTGTGAGTGAAACACTTGACATTAAAGAGTGAGAAAGAGAATTATGAATTCAGAAGGAGCAAGTAGCAGCTTTTGCATTCCAAAGTTCGAAGGAGATTATAAACACCGGAGTCTCTTGATGGAAAGCTTACTTCGATCAAAAGACTACTGGGGCATCATAGAATCTGAGTACCTGCAGATAGTGAGACTCTCACAGCGACACAAAAGAAGGCTCGTGATGATTTGAAATTTAAAGATCTGAAGGCTAAGAATTATTTGTACGCATCTTTAGACAAATCGATTCTCAAGACCATGTCCAAACGTGAGACAGCTAAACAAATTTGGGATTCGATGAAGAAGAAATACCAAGGGAATGCTCATGTGCAGAAGGCACAACTACAGAGGCTGAAGAGGTCTTTTGAATTATTGATGATGAAGAATGGTGAATCCATTACTGATTATTTTGACAGGGTTATGTTAGTTGCCAATGAGATGCGAAATTGTGGAGGACACATGCAAGATGACGCAATTGTAGAGAAGATTTTGCGCACACTGATTGAAAAATGGAACTTTGTGGTGTGCTCAATTGAAGAGTCCAAAGACATAAGTATGATGTCTGTGGATACATTCATGAGTTCTTTATTGGTTCATGAGCAGAAATTTAGAAAAGAAGAAGACGAAGAGAAAGCTCTACAAATTAGTCATGAAGGAGGTCGTGGTCGAGGTAGAATTGCGCCAAGAGGAAGAGGACATGGAAGAGGAAGGGCTGCATATAACAAGGCCACGGTGGAGTGCTATAAATGCCATAAACTCAGTCACTATCAGTCAGAGTGTCCAGAATGGAATAAGGAAACAAACTATGTAGAAATTAATGAAGAAGAGATCTTGCTTATGAATTATGCAGAGACACAAGAAAACAAGAAGAATAATGTGTGGTTTCTTGACTATGGTTGTTCTAATCACATGAGTGGCGATGAAAGTTGGTTTACAACACTTGACAAGGAGGTTCATACCACAGTCAAACTGGGAAACAACACTCGAATGAATGTGGCGGGACGAGGAGATTTCAAGATCAAGCATAATGGAATTAATTAAATTATAACTGATGTGTATTATATCCCAGATCTCCAGAACAACCTCCTTAGCATTGGACAACTTCAAGAGCGTAATCTAGCTATTCTGATCAAAGAAGGGGCGTGCAAGATATATCACCCTAGTAAAGGTTTGATTATTGAAACTGCTATGACTATGAATAGGATGTTCATTATATTTGCTGAGACATAGGAACTATGTGACGACCCGTAATTTTTAACAAATTAAATTGGAATAGTTAATTGATTTTAAATTATTTAAAGGTTAATTTTAACTTGAATTCCAAATATTAATATTTACTTGATAATTAAATCATTGAATTGTATAGATTAAATATTGAATTTAATAAATGAAATTGGGTAAATTGTTGAATCCGAGATTCTAAGCCTGTTTAAAATAATTTGAAGGCTTATAAAATCTATAATGATGATACTGAAGATAATAGAATGGTTGAAATTTAATGTGAAGGTAATTTGTTCAGTTTTAATAATATATCATTTAAATTGGAATTTAAAAATAGCCTTTCGAGGCACAGTCTCGGAATTCGACGAAACCAGTTCCATTGGATCCGTAATATTGTATTATTGTCGGATTTCAATTTTCGTAATGTTTGGAGTAGTAGTGTTATCGTACGGTATGTAAACGAGTTGATAGGAGTTTGAGATTATTTTTGAAAAATAATAATAATAATATATAAAAGTAAAATCAACTATATAGTAATCTTCTCCAATACGCTTCCCCAACTTTATATCACATCTACTCTCTTCCACCCCTTCGATTAAACTCACGAAAACATATTCAAAAAAAAAACAAAGAAAGAATGGAAACCGAGCCCCCTCTTGTCCTTATTCCCAAAATCAAATTCGTGTATTACGAAAAAAAAAGGGGGCGACTCAAACTCGAGAGGGGAAGAAGCACGGTCGCGCGCGCGAGCAAGGGCTTCTCATGCTAGGAGCGGCGGCATGAAGATGTGGAAGGATTGTTCGCGATGGATCTGGAGATGGCGCGAGGTCACGGGAGAGTCTCGAAGTCGATGCTCGTGGAGGGAAAGAGGAGCGACGGCTCGACAATTGTTGCTTGGGGGAGACGTCATACAACCAACGTCCAAGCTAGGGTTTCATGTGGAGAAGATAGTGAGGCTGCGAGCACTCGCGTTTAAGAAGGGGGAATCGCGTTCTGGGTTGGGTTGTTGATCGACAGTGAGTAATCTTTCCTTTATTTTATTTTTTTATTTCGGCTGTTTGTTTTAAACTTAGGCTAAATTAAAAAAAAAATAGTAAATGAAGAAAAATGGAATTGTTTAAAACATTTATGAATCCTGTAAGTTAAATGCTTTTCAAAACTTAAATTAAGACAATTGATTTATTGTTAAATAGGTATGTACATAAAAGATACTTAAAACTTAATTATTTTACAAATTAAGTTAAATGTTATTGTGATTAGTATTTAACAAAGAACATGTTTTTCTTAAGTATATGTAAGATTTGGTCACTTATGAAATAAGTCAAAGATTAATTAAGTAATTGATTTGAAATTTCTGATTGAATAATTTATAATTAGTGATATACGAATGGGAATTAGGTTCTAAGAATTAACAATGAAGGTTAACAATTAATAGCTAGGGGATAATGAATTAAAAATCTCTTGGAAGTAATAAATTAATAATCACTGGATGAAATTAATTGAAGGAAGTGGATTGCCAATTGCGAGGCAAATGTGAGTAAATCTCACTCTGTTGGGTTTTTATTTAAATTTAAATGGTTAAATTTAAATAAGTGATTGAATGATTAAATTGATTGGGTGTGCACTATTGATGATATGACTTTGGTTTTGGGTTGATTCGTGTACTGATTGTTGTCTGAATCGAAGTATTCGGGTTTTAAATAGTTTTAGACTCGGATCATCTAATTTGGTAATTTAAGGTTTGAATTAATTAAATTTTTAAGTTTTAACTTAATAAATCGAGTGTAAATAATTCAGAATAATCATTGGATGGTTTGTTAAGTAATTACTAAATGAAATTAATAAATATAATCACTTTGGGAAATTATCAGGAGATTAATTAAGATGAATAAAGAAGTAATTTATTTAATTAATGAAATAAATAAAAGCCAGTTAATCACAGTTTGGGATTAATCGAAATTATTATACGTTGGTTTGAAGTAAGATAATAAAATTTGATTAGAATAAATTAAAATATAATTGGAAATCCTTAATTTATATAATTAATGATGTAATCAAAGATTTATTAATAAAGATGAATTAATCAATAATAAGTGACTTATGAGAAGTTAATTAAAATAAGTAATTAAGGATTAATGCAATTAATATAGATAATTAATTCATGATGTAATTAAAGATTACTTACTGATTTTTGGATTAAGGAAAATTAATATCATGAAATTAATTAAAGAGAATCACTTGCATAAATTGGTGGATAATTAATCCAAGTTGATTAATTAAGATGACTAATGAAGGGATGATTGATTTATTGATTTGAAATTAATTGATGAGTAAATAAAGAAATCTAAGTGGTTGAGGTTAGTAATTCAATCAGGAGTAATTAAATTAAATTTATATGTGATTAAGCTTTGCTTATGGGTGATTGAACGGTATTGGATGCTTGAATGAGTTGATATCCCTGGTATGAAATGTTGTGTGTTTCTTATGGATAACTTGGGATAGGATGACGTGAGACTCGAGGAGGCCGGTATCGGGTATTGGGAAATACCCGAAACCACTTCGAATTTTATAGATTGATATGTGAAATCTATATGCTGGAGTGAAGTGTTTTAAAGAAATTAGACTAAATAAAAAAAATTGGTATTGAGAAACTTATATGTGAAATAATTTGGTGTCAATGATAAATTGTGGATTTGTGAATTTATTCGAGTACCCCGGGTTTTAATTAAAGTTGTAAGCTTTGTATTCCAAGTTGGATGAGTTTTATATAAGTGGTATACTTTGTGTTCCATGTTAGTTGGGATTACTCACGCTGGTTTCCAGCCTGACCCGGGTGTTACTTTGATGTAATGCTCGGGTCAGACCGAGTATTACAGATTTTCAGGTTAGGACGTTCTGGAATTCAGGAGGCGAGCTGGACGGCAATATCGTATAGAGTATTTCCATTGTATATATATTATTGTTCATCTGGGACATGAAAAGTGTAAATATTCAGTGACTATATATAATGTGAAACTCTGATGTATTAAATTGTAATCGATAGATATAGTATTTTTTGTCAACTGTTATTATTTATTATTATATTTTATCTGCTGCAAATGTGAGATGTTAATGTTTCTATTCTTCTTCTTCTTCTATCTCTTTCTTCTTTTTCATAACTATCTGAAATTTTCGGGTTCGAAAATTTCGGGTCGTTACATTTGGTATCGGAGCTGAAGGTTAAGCGAGAATCTTGGCTCCAGTGGGGATTACACATTGAATGGAGTCCGTAGTACTCTAGAATGAGTTGAGTATATATATATATATATATATATATATATATATATATATATGAGGGCGTACTTGTTATTTGCTTATAAAGATTTTTAATGATTTTATATAAAAATATATTTTGATATATATATATAGCAACATTTCCTTCTAATGAATATTTAGGTGATTGGTTGTTAAATTATTGGAATTAAGTTAAGAAGTAATATAAAATACGACCAAATTGAAACTTATAATCAAAGTTGAAGAATAAACTAAATAGAATTTGAAATATAGATTGTAAATGAAATTTATAAGTTGAAATAAACTTCATAAATAAATGAGATTATAATTTGAAATAGAATTCCAAAGAATATTTGAAAATAAAGTAAGAATAAAATTCCAGAGTAATGTTTAAATATGAATTGGATGGATTGGGAATTTGGAATTTTGGGAAAATTTAAAATTCCTTTGGATTTGAAAGTGGTTCCTAAACGTTTTGGAGAAATAATAGTATTATTTCAAAAATATTTTTTTGTGTTGAATTTGAAATCTTGGAGATTTGAAATTAAAAATATTTGGAAATGTTTTTAAAGAGAAAAAAGCATTGAACTCTTTCGGTCACTGGAAAATAACGTCGATGATGACTGCAGCATTATCGATGTCTATTTTCGAGTTTCTAGAAGAGAAATTGCTACCAAATTGTTTTAAATTGGAATTGTTTGTGAACTGGGTTTTGAAGTTCAAAGGGATAAATGAATTTGCCAAAGAATTTTGGATATAGTTGAATTCTAAGGTGATATTGAAATTTTGGAAATTTGTTTAAGCTCTGGAATCTTGATTAAATGTTTATGGAATAATAAAAATATATTAGCTAAACAAAATGTATAATTCTGAGTTAAAAGCAAAATGTGAATGTAATTGATTATAAATAGAAGATGTAAAATTGAAATTTATAATTAAAGTTGTACAAGTTTAAAGATCAAATGGAATTTTGAGAATTGGACTCAGAAATTAAATTGATTAAAAACTTTGAATAAAAGTTAATTTGGTTTAAAAGGGTTAAACCAACCTTTGAGAATTTAACTCGAATTTATATAATTCGAGGTAGTTTAAATTCAAGATTTAAATTGAGTTAGTTCAAAATTGAATTTGGTTTAAATTGGGAAAGGAATCAAGATTGATTCAACTTGAATTTGATTTAAATAAATTTCAATGGAAGTTGGAGTTATTAAAATTGGAATTGGATCAATTTAAATGGAAGTGGAGATATAGATTGAACTGATGAGAATGGAGTTTGGGAATTGAACGGTTTGACTCTAGACTATTTTAAATAAATTGTTTGAATATACACTTATTTTTCTAAGCGATTAAATATATACCACCTTAAAGCCAAATTATTTTATACTTGTTTTACAATTATTTTTGGAGCTATCTAACCATTTTCAACTATTTCTAAACTAATTTCTATTTTTTCAACTATGTTACAAATTATTCACTATTTTACAACTATTTTGCAATTATCTAAAAGTTCTGAAACTATTTAGCTATTTTCCAACTATTTTATAATTAGTTAACTATTTTACAGCTATTTTGCAAACTATTAATTATTTTTCAACTACTTATCTATTTTTAAAATTTTCAAGCTATTTTCTAAACACGAACTGGTCGGAGTTCAAACTGTTATTGATTAAATACCCAACTGAGATAAGAATTGAAATGATAATCCAAATGGGGATTAAGATAAATGTGAATAAGTGAATGAAAATTAAGTGAATGTGAATAGAAAGGAAATTGATATGGAAAGAGTAATCAAATTTGGATATTTGAGTTTGAATGAGAAAAGTTATATATCTTAGTTATAAAGATAAAACTTCCCTTGTTGAATCTATTGCTGGAAGAAAAAGGATTTTGGAAGTGTTTGGAGTATAAAAGGAATTTTATACGAGTTTAAAGTGATCCAAAGTTTTAAAATTTTATATATGAATATATATAAAAAGGATCTTATGAGGATTTTGGAAAGGGTTTTGAGAACCTTTGGATTTGGAAAGGCTTTTGATTTTGGGTAAAATCAATATTGAATTTGGAAAGCCTGATTTGAGAATTATCGATTTTGGGATAATCGATTTTGTGTAAAGGAGATTTTTATGAGATTCATACTAGGTGTATGATTTGAAAGATACTATATGTGTATAGTATAAAGTGTTTTGATGATGGCTCTGGGGAAAAAGGCGCTTCCTTGAAATGAACTTCTCAGGAGTGTCGCTGGGTGGTGCTGCCTTGAGCCCCAAGGGGGGGTTCTAAAGTTGATCCTGTGAGGAGTCCGGACAAAACTAGTTCCTGTGAATTATGAGTTGAGTATAACATAACGAAAGTCGTGTGTGCCGCTGAGAGCCAACAGTCTGCGTTTGATTTTATATCGGCAGGCTGCGACCTATATAGGAGTGGAGAGGTTTCATTTCGACAGCGAAAATCAGAGGCCGCTGAGAGCCTGCAGTTGCATGGACTTTTGCTGTGATGGCAACGTAACCCTGGATGTAACTGTGATCTATTGTGTGGGATCCATGGCGTAATCGAGAGGCTGCGGAGAGCCTGCAGTTACATGGACTTTTGCTGCGACTACAACGTAACCCTGGGATGTAACTATGACCATGGATGGGGGTGTTGATTTCCAGAGCATTCTCACCAAGATATTTCCTCTATTTTCAAAAACTGTTTGCAATATTTTCAATAAAATTATTTTCCAAATGTTTTCACTGGGTGTTGAAAACGGGTTTACCAAGTACTTATAGATTTTCAGTCCTACGCCTGATCAACATATGACTGAATTTCTGTGACAACAAGGATGAACTGGTTGAGTCATCGAGTTATAAAAGTATTTTTATTAAAAGCTATTTTAAATAGTATTATCTAAATTTAAAGGCATTTTTAAATTTTTAAATAAAGGTGTTGGAATTGTGAAAGATGAAATAAATCCAAACTAGAAATATGGAAGACAAAATTTGAACTCAGGAAAAAAAAATTAATGAAGTGATTTTTGTAATTGATTTAGAAATTGGAAATAAGCTAATTGGTTAAATAATTGTTTGATTGAGTATGTTAATAAAATTTAACTTAGGTAAACAAATGGTTGTAAATTAATAATGGAATTTGGTAGTGAATCAGAATTGTAAATAGAATTCAACTTGGATTTGATAATGAATTGAATAAGTGAAGATGCTATAAAATGCAAATAAAATAGAGTTGGATTGAAAATGTGATGGTTGACTTACAAATAAAATTCAAGGGTGATTTGAATAATATTTAATGAAATTTGTAAGTAAATTGGATATAAGAGAAGTGATTATAATAAAATGGTTTGAGTTGCAAAACAAAACCCAAGTGAATAGAAATAAATTGAGAATGACCCTATATTGATAAAATAAATTCGATAACGAATTAAGTAAGTAAATTAAAAATTTAAAATGGGTTAATTGAGTTAAATATTAAATGGATGAAGTCTGATTGAATAAAAAAAAACTAAATCAAGTTGTGATTGGAATTGGATTATCAGACCGAACTTAAATTTGGTGGTATATTAATATGAAGTATAAATGAATTAAGTATGTGCTTGGATATTATTTTCATAAAGTGAGAAGGTGAATTTAAAATTAAAATTTAAAATTGATGGGCTAACTGAATTTAATGGAAGTTGATTAAATGAGGATCAAATGGGAGTAAACTTAAGTTGATGTTGGAATAAATTAAAGTAAATTAACTTAAGTTTAAAATTTATGGAAGCTCGGCTTCGAATAAGAGTGGAAACTCATTAAATAAAGGCTTGGATTAATTTAATCTGGGAATGGCTTGAAGTATACAAGAATGGAATGTGTCGAGCTAAATAAATGGTTGGTTAATAAATTAGAAATGAAATGAAATTAAATTCAGAATGAGTTGAAATTAATTTGAAATAGTTATAAACTAAAATAGATACCTATTAAGTGAATATCGTCAAAATTTGCATGAAATAATTATCGTTTGGCGTAAAACCAAAGAAATTAAATTCAGAGATCAAAAAAATTTGATTCTGAATCATTTGAAGTGAATATGAGCTTGTTTGGATTATAAATCAATGGAATGTCAGAAATTGAGTTGTGAACCATTAAAACTTAAATGAAACGACATATGAATTGGTTGAAAGGAAATTGAATTAGCTTTAAAGCATATAAATTGTTTATGGGAAGTGTTTGGTGCTTGATGTTTAGTAATGTATATGTTAGCTATTGAAAGTAAGTAGAATGTTAATAAATTCTCTATATATGGCACTTACATATTTAAATTGAGTAAGTACAGGTACCCGAAGGCCGTTTGGCTGGATTTGGATTGCATTATTTGCTAGAATAAATAAGCCGCTTGCTTAAAATGCTAAATAAGGTACGCCTACGCAATAAAAATAGGAAATATGAACTGTTTTTGCTTTTTCCGACCGTGTGGGTCGATGTATATATATTTATATCTCTTGTCAAATTACAAAAGCTCCACCGTACAAAGGAGACTCTGGCAAAAAAGTTTCAAAATTTTGGGAGTTAGAAAATTTTTGAAATTTTTTTGTTAACGACAAAACAATTTCAAATTGGAAATTAAAGTAAATCAGTAGATGAAACTAATATGAATCAGTTATAAATGGAAAATAAAATTTAATGTTCAAAATTGAAAGTAAAACGAATTCATATGGAAATGGGAAAAACTAAATTGAATAGAAGTAGATGTGGAAACTTCTGTAAGAAATGTATAAAATGATTTGAAAAGTTATGATTGAATATTGTTGTTAAGTAAGATATGCAGGTATTAGAGGTGGAAAGAAAATCGGATTTGATTCCAAAAGATAATGTGAATTGTCCGATAAAAAGGTATTAATTTCTGTATGAAATTGGATTGGGTTTTTGGATGTAGCCACTTGGCTTTTGTTTTCTTTTGGTATTTGGGAGCCCGTAGAGGCCTTTTGTAGTAGTACCGAGCTAGCCGCGCAAAGGAGACGCTGGCAAAAAATTTCGGGAATTTAGAGTGTTAAAAAAAAAAATTAGAGAAATTTTTGATAATTCCAAATTTGGTTTTAAATTGAAATTTAGATGATTGAGCAAAGGGGTACTGTTTGAAAACTATAGAAGGCTTTGGAAGTGGCTTAAGGTGATAGTGGGTCTTTAATAAAAGATATATGGTAGGATGTTGAACGGTTGATTTTGGGAGAAAAGCAAACGGGTATTGGACTATTCTTCCTAATTAGTAATTTCGGGGACGAAATTCTTTTAAGGGGGGAGGAATGTGGCGACCCGTAATATTTAACAAATTAAATTGGAATAGTTAATTGATTTTAAATTATTTAAAGGTTAATTTTAACTTGAATTCCAAATATTAATATTTACTTGATAATTAAATCATTGAATTGTATAGTTTAAATATTGAATTTAATAATTGAAATTGGGTAAATTGTTGAATCCGAGATTCTAGGCCTGTTTAAAATAATTTGAAGGCTTATAAAATCTATAATGATGATACTGAAGATAATAGAATGGTTGAAATTTAATGTAAAGGTAATTTGTTCAATTTTGATAATATATCATTTAAACTGGAATTTAAAAATAGCCCTTCGAGGCACAGTCTCGGAATTCGACGAAACCAGTTCCATTAGATCCGTAATATTGTATTATTGTCGGATTTCAATTTTCGTAATGTTTGGAGTTGTAGTGTTATCGTACGGTATGTAAACGAGTTGATAGGAGTTTGAGATTATTTTGAAAAATAATAATAATAATATATAAAAGTAAAATCAACTATATAGTAATCTTCTCCAATACGCTTCCCCAACTTTATATCACATCTACTCTCTTCCTCCCCTTTGGTTAAACTCACGAAAACATATTCAAAAAAAAAAGAATGGAAACCGAGCCCCCTCTTGTCCTTATTCCCAAAATCAAATTCGTGTATTACGAAAAAAAAGGGGGGGGGCGATTCAAACTCGAGAGGGGAAGAAGCACGGTCGCGCGCGCGAGCTAGGGCTTCTCGTGCTAGGAGCGGTGGCATGAATGTAACGACTCGGTATTTTCAACCATTCGCATCCATTATAAGTGTACAGGTAGACACTCATGCCGGTATTGAGTTGCTCAAAATACCGCGTTGTAATTAAAAATTTGGCAAATCTCAGAATATACAGTAAATAAAAATCACAGATCACAGACACAGAGTAATAACAATGCAGCGGAAGTAAAAGAGATAGTAGTTCATGAAGCTACTATGTAAATATAAGATACATCAGAGTTAAATAAGATACAACAGAAGAGTAACAGGATACATCAGGTACAAATCAGATACATCACTGAACCATTGGATACTAGAACAAAATAGATGGCTGGATCTTCAAGGAAAGCTCCAACGCCGAAGGTGAATCTTGAATGCTAACTCAATCAATCTGACCCGAGCGTAAAGCAAAACACAAAACCCTCGAGTCAGGACATAAATACTTATAAACTGTAAATCAACTCAAGTGAACAGTAACAAAATGCATCAGTAACTTAAAGGATGCTTGGGACCGCCCATCCTCTAAGGATCCGTTAAACTATTTACTATGTAGTAATATACGCTATATACGGTAGTGTCTAATCAGTAAAGTATAATCATATAGAAAATAGCATTAAGGGGATGGTGAACCTTAACGCGGTCGGATCTTTAAAACCAAAATCGTAGTGGGCTCGATATAAGGATATGACACGGCACGCGAGGCAATGCCAGGGTGGATACACCGTTTGCACTCCCGGACCGGTGGTGACGGCAAGCCAGCAGCTTCCGCCCACCTCGAACAATACCCCCGAATCAAAGTGGCGCCACCGAATCGAATCACAACAGTAATGGAATGGTTTCCAATGGAGCATGCTCGATGAAAGGGTGCGACCCTTTGTGTAGCCCGGTATAGCTCCTGTTTTAGTCATATATGCCAACTCACGGGAGTTGGGTCCACGTAATATATACCTCGAGAACGTCACCACCATCCTACTTCATTCTGGAATCTCCACCGCGTACACAGTTGTTAAAGTGGTTTTTGGTATTGGCTGGCTATAAGACAATATCCGATCCCAGTCTCTTTAACAACCAATCGTTATTATAACCCGTAGTTATAACCTTTTAAAACAATATTTATACTTCAAAATAAAATATTATTTCAACCCAAATCTTTATCAAAATAAAGATTAAATCATTCCAAAATATCATATCTTTCGGATCTTCTTTTCAAATCATTTTAATATCAAAATATCATATCTTTCAAAACTCCACTTTCAAACCATTTTAATATATCAAAATATCATATGTTTTCAAAACCACATTTTAATCATTTAATATATCAAAATATCATATCTTTTTGAAACCACATTCATTTCAAATCATTATCCATTTTATTCAATTCAAAATATCATTTCAATCCATATTTCAAAACAGTATATATTCCAAAAATCATTTTTAATCATTAAAATGAAGTTATTATGTTTAATAATTAAATTATTAAATTTCCAAAATTTTCGACTTCCAAAGTTCATTTATTCACTTAAGTTTATCAAAGCAGTGAAAATTCACTTTTCGTGGCATTTAGAAAACGCTACGGAAAAATACATTCAAAACAGTTCAATTTAACAAAAGACAACATTTTAAAATGTTGTAATAGGGTTTACTTAAATTTCGAATAAACTTAGTTAAATTCAACAATTTATAGCACTTACAAAAATT
Organism: Allium cepa; assembly: GCA_030765085.1. Lineage (NCBI taxonomy): Eukaryota > Viridiplantae > Streptophyta > Magnoliopsida > Asparagales > Amaryllidaceae > Allium > Allium cepa. The sequence continues at coordinate 928,492,305 of CM060939.1, forward strand.
GCTATAATAGCTTTTAATTCAATTTAGCCATTTAGTTCATTATCATCAACTACAGCATTTTCAAATGCTGTAATATCATTTACATTGTAATTAATAGCATTTCAAAAATACAGTCAATTAACTTCAAATATTCAATTTAATTTCCCAACCAATTATATTTTTATTTAAAACATTTTTAACTTATAAAATCATACATTTTCACATTTATAACATCATTTAATTTTTCCTCAAGTTCATGATCTTATAAAGTTAAATTTCCATTCAAAAATCAAGATTTAATAATAATTCACTTATTAAATTGCAATGTTCAATTTTAAATCCATTACATTAAATTTCAACTTAACACTTAAGTTCAAATTCTCAAATATAACTTATTTTTATTTTTATTTACTTAACTAAAAGTTCACGTTTAAGTCAATTTCATAAATTTCCAACTTTAGTTATATTTCAAAATTTCAACTTAAAATATTCTTTCATTTCACATTTCAAATTTGTTAAAAATCATTAATACGATATAAAATCACTTTTAATTCATTTAAATTCAAATTATCATAAATTTATCATAATTTCATATTCAATTTAATTTTCAATTATAATTAAATCAAATTTTCCAAAATAACTTACGTTCAAAATTTTCTAACTTTTCATTAGTTCATTTCACTTACAATTGTTCAGAAAATCAATAATACTTTACAAATTTTATTTTTAATAAATTTTAAATCAAAATATTATAATAATTAAATTTCTAAAATATTTTAAAATTTTTAGAAAAGCATATTTTAACTACGGGCCTGTATAAAATTTTCTACGCTAGGTAAAGTGATACGGGTAATATATCATTTCAACCCATAATTTACAAAGAAAATCTGGGTTTTATCATTTCAAACCCGCAATCCCAAGTCAAAATTAAAAATTTAAAACCATTCAGGCCTATCATTTCAGCCCATAACATTTTTTTTCTAACAGAGAACTTGCAGTGTGATCATATACAGAAATAATATAAACAAGGTCAATATCACAATATACAGTCATATATCAGATGTCGGGTGAAAATTAACAGTTTAAACATGGTAATAACATGGCATAGAATATCATATGATCATCATTAATTTGCATAAACATTTTATATTACTAAACACTTGTCATCAATTCACTTTTCATAAGTATAAATGTCAGAGTGAGAAAGACTCACCTTTTTTTTCAAGTTGAAGACCAAAACAACTAACACAAGTGCGATTCCAAAAGCACGACAAGCACGATGACAAGACTACGGATATGAGTGGAGAACGAATCCAATCTACAACTCTTGTGTACAACCCAAAACAAACAATCAAAACAACAAAATTCAATACGACTTTAAAATGCAATAACATTGAAATAAAAGGAGATACGACTACGTAGTCTTTTGCTTTGCCTTCTCTATTGTTTGGTATGGCTTTGGGGTCTGATGTGGTTCAGATGTGGTCAAGTTTTGGGTCAGGTTTGGGCTAACATAGCTCGGGTTCAAGGCAAGACAAGGTGGAGTTTGTACATGAGGAGGTGATGTGGTTTTGAAGGCAATTAGGTGGTTTTTGGTCAAAACAAGGGCTCAGCCTTGGGGATTGGGCTCGGCCTGTGATGTGTCATGACTGGACAGAGGTGAGGAGGGGTGTGTTGTGGTCAGGTCTGGGGAGTGGTGGCGGCTATGGTGGTGGTTGAAGTGGATGAGCATGTAGAGGTCAAATAAGCATGGATTTAGGCATCTAGGTTGTAGTTTGAGGGGTTTGACCATCAAAAGGGGTTTGGCCATGGTCAGATCTGATGGGGTAGATGGTGGTGATGGTTGGGAAGTGATGTAGGAGGTGGTGGTCGTGGCTATGGAGGAGAGGCCAAGCAATACACATGAGAAAACAAGGCAAAATATAAGAAAACAATGGAAAAAGAAGAGCAAAAAGAAGAGGAAAAGAGGAGCCATTACCAAACCTTTCTAACCGTGAAAAATGAAGTGGAGAGGAATGTTTTCACATGAAAATGAGGTAAGAAATGCACAGCTACAATAAAGAAAGGAACGGTCAAAGGAAATTAAATCTATTAATTGGAAAAGAAACGGAAGAAGAAACGTTAAAACGGTTTTACGTTTCTTTGCTTTCAAACCTTTTAAACTTCCTATATATATTCATATACATCTTAAATAACTGAAAACACTTATAAATTTCAGTTAGAATTCAAAAATATAACAAATAAACAAAATATTAACAATTAATTATTAATTAGATATGATTAAAATAAGAAAAATGGCACAGAAAATGAAAACTAGACTTAGGAATTAGAAATAACTTCAATACACTTTGGAATTTTTTTTTTTTAAATTTAAATACATGTAAAATGAATAAAATAAAGTAAAACACAGCAATAAAAGTGAATGTATAAAATAAATCAATAAATTTTAATTATATATAAATAAATTAAGAAAATGGCTTAAAATGGCAGACTAGGCTTTAAAAATTAGAAATAATTTCAAATGAACTTTAGAAAATCTTCATGGACTCGTAAAAATATTTATAACAAATAAAATAAAATGCATTCACAAAATAAAAAAAAATTAATTAAGTAAAATTTATATGAAGAAAATAGCAGAAAATTATAAAACAACCTTTAAAAATAGGAAATAAATACAGTAAATTTTGGAAAAATTCTATTATCGTTTAAAAATATTTAAAAGTCAAAATATACATAATATAACATATTATCACATATTAAAATAAAATAAAACCAAGAAGAAGTAACTTATACAATTTAAAATAGTCATTGTTAAATAACCCTATATACGCACAATATTGTAAAGGGTATAACTTTCACAATTTACATCCAAATTCAACGAAACGAAAAGTGGTGTTCTTAGAATTTTATGTACTTTCATAACAAAAGAAAAAATTAAATTTTTTAAACTTTTAAAATTATAAGTTGAAAGTCACAGTTTGACTATTTTGACCAAAATCAGCATTTCAGGCAAATATTCAACTTACACAAGTTTGGAATTATAACTCATATAAAGATCAAGATTATATTTAAATAATAAATTTAATCATTTCAAATAAGTAAAATAAGTTTTTAAATCAAAATCTTACATAAAATAATTAAAATATACAATAAAATAATTACAAAATAAAGGGTTGTTACACTCTCCCCCACTCAAAACTTTTCGTCCCCGAAAAGGAATGAGGTATGGAAGGGCACAGAAAAGATAGAGTGAAATAGGATTAAGATAAGATGACAAGAAGATTGAATTTATACCTGATAACTGTTGTTATAGGTAAGTTTAACAAGGTGGAGGTGATCTTTCCAAGATCCTCCAGAATCAAGAACACAAGCGCGAAAAAGGTGGATTCAAAATGATTACCAAAGGTCTATCAAAGATTATAGAAAGATTTCTAAACAGAAAGATTATAGAAAGATGCCTATACCGGTCTATAGCAAGATAAGGATGATAAGGACAACCAAAAGATAGTTTGAAAAACAAAATAAGGAAATGAATTTGAAAGCATGGAGATTTCAACTTAAACAGAGAATAAATCTTTACACAAGTTAACTAAATCTTAACTATCTCAAATTTCATTATCTTATTATCCAATCATCTAAAATTAACCATTTTTAAAACCATGGGTTTGAAAAATAATCATTTATTACACTCACATTGTACTTAATAAATTTAATTCTTCTTTATTCCTAATTAAACTGAAATTTATTCCTCTCACTATATTTATCACTCATGTTAAACATACTTACACTTATTATAACTGCTTTCTTTCGTTCTTAGTTCTTTTAACATCATTTTATTGTAAGTTATTCAATTACTCTTTATTATATTTACCTCTGTTAATCATTTTATAATTAAAATTTAAGTGTATAACATTTATTATAACTACTCAAATTTTATTTATAAAATCTTTTTATATCGTATATTATCCAATTACATTTTTAACTTTTGAAATTTTGGTAAGTTATATTTGAATGCAATTGTATTATACAAATAAAACTTTCCAATTCAATCATTTCAAGCTTAAATCATTTATTCAAAATTTTGATTTTTTTTTGAAATTATTTTTTTAAAATAAAATTTAAGAATTAAATTTCCGATTTCTTCAAACCATTTAGAGATAAGTAATAATATATATACATATATAATATGTCAAATCAAATTTCAATCATATATATATATATTATAAACCAAGTCATATTTTAGAAATTCAAATCAATTTAATTCCCAAAACAAAGCTGTAGCAAGACTACATAACAGTCTCTTCACTCCGAAACTCGAAAATGAACGTCGATGATGCTGCAGTCATCACCGGAATTATTTTCCAGCGACAAAGAGAAGAGTACTAATTTTAAACTTAAAAATTCTTTGGAAACAAATTTCTATTTGAAAATATTTTAAATATTACATCCCTTTAAACTTTTAAACAAAAGGTTTGGAACCATCGGAAATTTAATTCTCAAATTTCTTTTTCTAAATTCATTTAAGTTCCCATATAAATTTATAAACAATTATTTATAAATTCATTTATAGAACAATAAATGATAAATCAAGTATTATCATTTCAAATTATCAATTTGAATCATTTTATTAAGTTCCATAAATATATATATCAAAATTTTATTTCATTAACCAAATTTTAAAATAACATCGTGTCAGTTTGTTCTGTCAAAGTGTTTTAGAAATCCTATCGATAGCGTTGATCAGACGAATCGATCGGAAACCCAAATCAACAGCAACAACTCCAACAACACAATATAAAAAAAAATATAGATTGACAAATACAATTCAAAATGTTTGAAAATATGTTGGAAACAAAAGACAAGATAATTAAATACAGAGTAGGGAGGCGGATAAACTAAAATAAATCACGGGCAACCTTAATCGGGTCAACCGTGACTTAAAGTATAAGATCGAAGTGGATTTTCTGGGGTAAATCTACATTCGACCTCAAGAGATAGAGTTTGGGATAATAGGAGATACTAGCATCTAAACCGAGGATATAAAAATTTTGGTGAATCGATGTTGATGTAAAGGAGTTTCACTCCTTTTACAAGAAAATTTTTGAGATTGGCGGGACCGCCAATTCACTATAAAGATCATTCGAAGTGGAGTTATGGGATACTCCAGAATCAAGTGAAGATGAGTAGCGGGGAATAAGAATGGATTTTTGGAACCGCAGCGAACGTTCCAAAATTCAAAGGAATCGAGTCAAAAGAGAGAGATTCAACTCGAATGAAAGTAATTCTGTAAATACATCTACTCCATATGCTGAGTTTTGCCTAGAGCTAACCAAAGCTCTGTAACGACTCGGTATTTTCAACCATTCGCATCCATTATAAGTGTACAGGTAGACACTCATGCCGGTATTGAGTTGCTCAAAATACCGCGTTGTAATTAAAAATTTGGCAAATCTCAGAATATACAGTAAATAAAAATCACAGATCACAGACACAGAGTAATAACAATGCAGCGGAAGTAAAAGAGATAGTAGTTCATGAAGCTACTATGTAAATATAAGATACATCAGAGTTAAATAAGATACAACAGAAGAGTAACAGGATACATCAGGTACAAATCAGATACATCACTGAACCATTGGATACTAGAACAAAATAGATGGCTGGATCTTCAAGGAAAGCTCCAACGCCGAAGGTGAATCTTGAATGCTAACTCAATCAATCTGACCCGAGCGTAAAGCAAAACACAAAACCCTCGAGTCAGGACATAAATACTTATAAACTGTAAATCAACTCAAGTGAACAGTAACAAAATGCATCAGTAACTTAAAGGATGCTTGGGACCGCCCATCCTCTAAGGATCCGTTAAACTATTTACTATGTAGTAATATACGCTATATACAGTAGTGTCTAATCAGTAAAGTATAATCATATAGAAAATAGCATTAAGGGGATGGTGAACCTTAACGCGGTCGGATCTTTAAAACCAAAATCGTAGTGGGCTAGATATAAGGATATGACACGGCACGCGAGGCAATGCCAGGGTGGATACACCGTTTGCACTCCCGGACCGGTGGTGACGGCAAGCCAGCAGCTTCCGCCCACCTCGAACAATACCCCCGAATCAAAGTGGCGCCACCGAATCGAATCACAACAGTAATGGAATGGTTTCCAATGGAGCATGCTCGATGAAAGGGTGCGACCCTTTGTGTAGCCCGGTATAGCTCATGTTTTAGTCATATATGCCAACTCACGGGAGTTGGGTCCACGTAATATATACCTCGAGAACGTCACCACCATCCTACTTCATTCTGGAATCTCCACCGCGTACACAGTTGTTAAAGTGGTTTTTGGTATTGGCTGGCTATAAGACAATATCCGATCCCAGTCTCTTTAACAACCAATCGTTATTATAACCCGTAGTTATAACCTTTTAAAACAATATTTATACTTCAAAATAAAATATTATTTCAACCCAAATCTTTATCAAAATAAAGATTAAATCATTCCAAAATATCATATCTTTCGGATCTTCTTTTCAAATCATTTTAATATCAAAATATCATATCTTTCAAAACTCCACTTTCAAACCATTTTAATATATCAAAATATCATATGTTTTCAAAACCACATTTTAATCATTTAATATATCAAAATATCTGTAACGACCTAGAATTTTTATTAATTAAAATTTGAATATTTAATTAATTTTAAATATTAATAAGTGAATTTATAAGTCAAATAAATTTTTATTTGAATTATTGGATTTAATTGAATAATTAAATCGATAATTTAATACGTTAAATTATGGAAATAATTGAAAATTGAGTTAAATATGATTGAAAATGATTTGTAAAATTTTATTTTATCATATGGAAGTTAGAATGATATTTTAGAACTTTTAAAATCGAATTAAAAGTTTATTTGTGAAAATTGAATATTTTAATAATTTAATCGACTAGTGAAAATAGTCAATTTTTGAACAGTCTCAGAATTGAACGAAACCAGTTCCATTGGATCCGTAATAGTTAGTTATTATCGGATTTCAAATTTCGTGTCAATTGGAGCTATCGTTTGATCGTGGCAGCTCGAAACGCATCGATTTATTTTTAATTTTAATTTGACGAGTGAAAATAGCCATTTTTCAAAAAGTCTCGGATTTCGACGAAACCAGTTTCATCGGATCCGTAATGTGATATTATTGTAAGGTTTCAAATTTCAAGTCAATTGGATTTAACGTTTGTCCGGTACAAATTAAAACGCCTAGAAAATCGCTTAAATCGGTTTAATTCAAATTGAGCGTTTACAGCCATAACTCGCACAGATGTCCGAATTAGCTTCCGAAACCTGTTCCATTGTGTCCGGAACGCGGGATAAACCCTAGGAACGTCAGTTTCGGTGCGTAAATTGGAGTTCGAAAATTTAAAATGAATAGTGATTTTCGGTTGAAATTCTATAAAAGGACCTCTCTCTCAACAACTTGCAAAACCCTAGCCCAACATTGAGCAGCCGCCGTTACTTCCTTCAATGGCCAGAAATTCACCATTTTCTTTCTCAAATTTCTTCCAATCCATAACTCATTTCGAAAAACTTACAACTACAAAAACGTAGAGCTACGTGAGATCCTTATATTCAACGGTTGTGATTGGATTTGGTGCGATGGATTGGCGGCAAATCGTCTTCAAAGACCTGCACTTGCGCACGCGTTTCAAGACAAATCATGGGGCCGAGTGCCACCAGGGTCAGGCCGAGCATGGAGGTTGGGTAGGCGCGCGAAGTGGTGGCTCTTGATCGTGTCGAAGTTGAGTGTGGTGGCTCGAATTCCTAACCCTAGTATTGAAGGTGTATGGGTTTGTGCGTGTTCCCTTGATCTGTAGCCAAAACGTGGTGGAAGATGAAGATGTGTGCGGTCATGATGCGTGGGAACCAGATCCAAAGGCCTGGAATTGTTGTGGGTTTTAAATTTGTTAAATTATGTTGTATTAGTTATAAAAATCGTGTATAAACTTCATAAATACATATCTTTTTCATACGAGGTCAAAAACGCGCGAAACCAGTTGCGTTGGAATCGTATGGACGAGCACTACGCGATGGAGTTGGATTGGATTCGTTTGGAGTTAGTGAGGATTTTGGGTAAAATTAAACGTGCGTTTAATTTTATTCAAAATAAATCGCTAAAACGGAAATAAAATCAAGGTGAGAATTTCTCACTCAATCGAATCAGTTTCGATTTTATTTTAAATAGTTATATTTAAAATATTTGAATGCATGTTTGAATGTTGATTGATATCTATTGATTGTTAAAATAGACATTATACGCCGTTAGAAAGCGGATGTTATTTAATAAAAACATATACCGCGCATATTTCATAAACAGTGAAATTGGTATTATATATAATATCAATATATATATATTGGCATATGTATATATTGCAGTTGTTGATTCCCCGCATTTTTTTAGCGGATGAGACCCTATTGCGCCGTTATTAAGCGGATAATATTTAATAAGAACATATACCGCGATAATTTCGTACTGGAGAGAAATTGGTATTGTGCTAATGTTTTTGGATGCAGGAAAACAGGTTGGAGGGATCCAACTGGATTCCTCAACAGTTTTTATTTGATTTCAGATATTTTGATATTTGATGGATTTTCATATTGATATATGATATCGTTGTAGTCGTGATTGACTATTTGGTGTGTAGCATCATTGGACCCAGATTTTGGGATTTTAAAATGATTTTAAAGTGATTTTAGAAAGTATACGTTTTATAAAATAATTTTAGAATTGATCCATTATAAATAAATAAACGTTATAATTTTTAAAGTTATAGAAATTATGATTTTTGAGAAATATAGTTAAAAACTGATTTTTGAGAATATGATGCTAATGATTTTATAAAATAGTTAAATCGGAATTCTTGAATTTATTATGAAAAGTTGAAATATAGGATTTATAAAATTTAATTATTTTATGAATCAAAAGGAAGAAGTTTTTAAAAGAGTTTAAAGACGTTTTAAAGAATAATATAAATTGATTTATATTAAGAGATTTATAAATGGATATTTATAAATTGAAATATGGACATTATAAAACGAGTTTTTATAAGTGTTTGAATGAAGTGAAAATGAATTTCATAATTGAATGGAATTTATAGAATTTTATACGGTGAAGTTATAAATGGAATTTTATAAGCAGTAGGTTTATAAAATTTATTAAGTTATTAAATTAATGATTTTGGATAAATGAATGAATCTTATAAGTTATAAGATTTATAATTTGGGAAGTTAAAAAGAACGATTTTGTAAAATAATCGTTTTATAAGCATTTGACTTATAATATGAACTTTTAGTTTATAATTGAGTTATAAACTGGAATAGGTTAACAAAAGAATTTATAAAAAGGAAGTTTTTATAAATAAATAGAAATGGAATTTATAAACGTTGTTTTATAAATACGCAAATGACTTATTTTGACAAGAAATTTTTTTGAAACCTATAAATGGAGTTATATTCACATTTTTGAATAGTGAATAATCCTTTGAATTAAAATGAATAAAAGGATGAAATTGTTAATGAAGTATATTCACGTTTTTGAATAGTGAATAATTCTTTTAAATAAAATGTATAAAAGGATGGAAGTTGTTAACAAAATATATTCACGTTTTTGAATAGTGAATAACATGTTAAAGAAAATGTTTAGAATGTGATATTTTAAATAGAATTAAAACGATCTAACGATGTTTTAAAATGTGTTGAGATTCGAAACCATAGATTTCAACATTAATTGTTGAAATAGACGTTTTCGAGAAATAGAAGGAGATGATGGACTATAACACTGTTGTTATAGTAAATGATTTTCGAAAGGAAATGTTTTGTATAGTATTGGGATTTATATATCTATTTTAATTTCGAATCCCTATACTAGTGATTTTGGGTTGTCGTAACGATGTTTTACGTAACATTCGTTTTGGCCCAAATAAATATGCTTAAGAGAATGATTTCCTTAAAGAATGAATTATATACTTAATTTGATTTAAGTATATTGAATATTTTCCAAGGTTGAAAATAAAAAGATTTGTGAATTACTTATTTAATAAGTATGGAAATGTTTTCCAATATGAAGTGAATATTTAAAATTTATCTTTTTAAGATAAATTGAAAATGGATAGTTGAAATCGTATATGCATGAATATTTTGGAATATAAATTCACTAAGGAATTTATATGTGAAAGTGGAATTTGTGAAAAAAATAAATGTTGATTTATTTTTGAAGTATTGAAAATATATATCTTGTAAAGATATTTTGGAAAATAAATAATTTGGAAAATTATTTGGAATCTGGTGATGTGTGCATATCCATTGATAGTTCAATAGCCGACTATCAATATTTCCCTTTGAATGGGTATTTGATGTGATTTGTTTGAATTTGAATGCACACTTATTTTTGAATAAGCGCTCACTATTCGGGTTAACCGGGAAAGGACCATGGGGTCGTATAACCCATTCCGAATATGTGATACGTCGTTGTGAATTGCATTGAAGATCGGTGTTGAAGACCGAGTATTTGTGAAAGCGATAGGATGACCTATCGATTGTCTCTGCACTGGGTAGCTCCTGGTATAGAGATTCCTTAAGTGATGGGAAATTCGATCGGGATTGTGAATACCCGGATTTCAAGGGCTTCATGAGAAGTGCCTTCGGTTTTGTTCGAGCCCGGAGCAGACTTGTATGGATTGTGTGTCTGACATTACAAGTTGAGATATAAAGCCGATTTCTTTCAAATATATTTCTGTGGCGGAGAATTTATTCTTTTAGCTTAACACCCTTCTCTGAGACGTACGAGCTCAGAGGTTATATAGTTGAAGTTATCAGCGATATATTCCTAATTTGGTAATGTGATATGCTGAGTGATGCTGAAATGATCATTGTGTTGATTATTGTGATAGGATCGTTTATTTGATCGTCTATCTTAGTGATCATTGTGTTGATCATTTGTTGACCCAAAGCATGGCTTTTGTATAAAGTATGTTTTTGTGGACGTGACTTCGTCGAACCTCACACCCCGGAAATGGTCAAAACAGGAAAGATGCGGCAAGGTTATGAGGGGTAGCACCCTTTAGGGTATGTACATTTCCTTCTGGATAGAGGTGGTATCATGGTATGGAGCCCAAATATTTAACCTATGTGGTTACTACGAATTTATTACTTTGTGGTTGTTGGTTTTCGGGATCCCGTGAGAAAGGTCGTTTACGATCGGGGAATGGCGTGCTCGTGTCAGTAGTTACCCAGTTAGGGGTAACCCGGCCTTGTGGTGGCAGAGTTCCGGTTTGGTTCTCGGGGATGTCTTTCCAGAGGCATTCTCATGTGGCAATGGGAAGTTCCTTGGCCTGACCATTTGTTGGAAATCCAAAGAAACAATACGAAACTTGTACGGTTTTAGTTGTATAACCTGCTATGGAATGTGGCGGTAACCTGCTATTGAACATAGTTAGCTATAGTAGGCATAGCTCGAAATGTCTATGTTGGCTAAGATTTATATTCTACTTTCGAAATGAATTTTTCCTACACTATACACTAATAATAATATGAAATGTTCTTCTAAATGCGTATCAAGCATCTTTGACTATCATAAGGAGAAATCTCCTCCGATTCTGCGTTTGCATGTGTGTGTGTGCGGGAGGCCTTATGGTAGTCTCATTTTTAAAAGCATTGCGAATTGATTTAAAATATTCCTCTATTTTGATTTTAAAGATAAATAAACTGTTTTGAGTTCTCACACCAGTCACATGACTGACTTGGAGTTTATTGTTTTCCTTCCTAAACTCTGGGTGCTCACCAATTTCCACACGGGCAGTCAAGAGTTAAGGTTTATCAGGATATTCTGGATATTCTGGAGTTGCTGGAGGCAAGCTGGATGGCATGGCGTATTACTAGTTTATATAGTATTTCTTTTTCCGCTGCACTGTTGTTGTTGATGTTGTACACTCTGATGATATGATGTAATGTAATGTATAAAATGTAATAACTGATATAGTTCTTTGTTTAAAGATTATTTATTTATTATTATATGTTGTTCCGCTGCGAATTATGAGATTCTGATGTTGTTCTTGTTTTCTGTTCCGTTCTATTTTTCTATTTTTTTCCATTCTAGATATTCTATTTTCTTTTCTATTTTCTCCATTTTCTATCTTTCCTATCTCTTCTTCTCTCTCTTTCTTTTCCTAAATTCTTTTCTAAAACCCATAACATTCCGTGTTTCCGGCCTTCGATTTCTCGGCAGTCGATAAAGTGAGTGTCGATGTTGAATTTTCGAAAGTCGAAAATTTACGGGGCGTTACATTTGGTATCGGAGCTTATGGTTAAGCTACAACCATGGTTCTGTTGGGTATTACTCATTAGAGATAAAGTCAGTAGTACTCTAGAATGAATTTGAGTGTAATAATAGCTATGAGAGCGTATTTGTTAGTGAATATAAAATTGTTTTATATTGTGATGATTGGTTTATTGAGTGGCATATGAACCTTCGTCGGCACGGTATGTACAACTATGCCGAAGGGGTTTCTAAACACTTGAATAGAACAATTCGACACAGTATTGATTTGAAAATTGGGTAAATGAAATAATTTTACTTGAGTATATTTTATATATAAAGGAATAATTTTTCAGAATTATTAAAGTGAAAATAAGTTGATTGTTTAGTTGTTTGAATAATCTAAATTGAAGAATAATTACATAAGCAAAAGAATTATAAGAATTGAATTATAATTAAAGTGATTTACAATTGTGAAATAAACTTATATATATAAGAAGTGAAACTAATGAATATATTTATGAATATGAGTTAAAAATAATAAAGTTAAGAGATAAATGTGAACTTAAGTTATGTAAATGAAATTCGATTTTGAAATTGAATTGAATTGAATGAATGGATTGAATATTAATCAATTAAATGTGAATTAAATTGATATGGAATAATGGATATAAGTGTTAATTCATTAAAATCTAATGTTATTAGAAAGTTGAATAATTGAATGAAAATCAATTAAATTAAACCAATTGTAAGCAAAAGAATTTGGTTGTAATTAATATACATTGGTTGTTATTTGATTGTTGGTTGATTGTATATAATTCAGTAAGTGTTAATGAAATTGAATTAGCAAAATTTGAAGCTAAAGGAATTGAATTCAAATTAGAAGTAAATAAATTTGAATGGAATTGAATTTGATTTGGAAGTGAACCAACTTGAATATGAATTAGTGAATATGAACTAATTGAAAATGAATGTTAGTAAGAACATCCACTATTAATGAATCAAATGTGATTAAAGTGAAAACCAATTCATTAATATTAATGAGAATATGAATGAATATGAATTTGTTGAATGATAGTTGGTTGATGTTTGCATTTGTTGCTTTAGTTGCAGTTGCTATGTTGGCATATATAGTTATTATGTTGCTATATGTTGTATATTGAGATTATTATCTATATGCATGATTCTCATGTTGTTTGTTGAGTGATTAGTAGGTGCGGATCGCGTTTGCTTCGCATTTGGAGCTCGCTTTTGCGCTATATTAGCCGTATATGCTTGCTAATAAAATATAAGGTACATATCTCGGATTAAATATCGTACTTTTACATTTTTTTCCCTGCGGGATGCCTCATTACTTGATGAGATGTATATTTGTGATATATATACTGTCATTTTTTTTCGGATCGAGCCGCGCAAAGGAGACTATGGCGAATTTTTCCGGAAATTTAAGGCGTTAGAAAAAATTTGAGAAAATTGGAAAATTTTGAAAACTTTAACTTTGATTTGAAATTGAAAGTTAAATGATATAGTTTGGTTTTGAAAAGATAATGAAGTATGATTTGAAAACTTAGTAAGTTATTGAAAGAAATTTAACTATGGATTTTGGAAAATTAATAAATTCTGCAACTTTTCTTACTTGTGATTTCGCGGACGAAATTCTTTTAAGGGGGGAAGATTGTAACGACCCAGAATTTTTATTAATTAAAATTTGAATATTTAATTAATTTTAAATATTAATAAGTGAATTTATAAGTCAAATAAATTTTTATTTGAATTATTGGATTTAATTGAATAATTAAATCGATAATTTAATACGTTAAATTATGGAAATAATTGAAAATTGAGTTAAATATGATTGAAAATGATTTGTAAAATTTTATTTTATCATATGGAAGTTAGAATGATATTTTAGAACTTTTAAAATCGAATTAAAAGTTTATTTGTGAAAATTGAATATTTTAATAATTTAATCGACTAGTGAAAATAGTCAATTTTTGAACAGTCTCAGAATTGAACGAAACCAGTTCCATTGGATCCGTAATAGTTAGTTATTATCGGATTTCAAATTTCGTGTCAATTGGAGCTATCGTTTGATCGTGGCAGCTCGAAACACATCGATTTATTTTTAATTTTAATTTGACGAGTGAAAATAGCCATTTTTCAAAAAGTCTCGGATTTCGACGAAACCAGTTTCATCGGATCCGTAATGTGATATTACTGTAAGGTTTCAAATTTCAAGTCAATTGGATTTAACGTTTGTCCGGTACAAATTAAAACGCCTAGAAAATCGCTTAAATCGGTTTAATTCAAATTGAGCGTTTACAGCCATAACTCGCACAGATGTCCGAATTAGCTTCCGAAACCTGTTCCATTGTGTCCGGAACGCGGGATAAACCCTAGGAACGTCAGTTTCGGTGCGTAAATTGGAGTTCGAAAATTTAAAATGAATAGTGATTTTCGGTTGAAATTCTATAAAAGGACCTCTCTCTCAACAACTTGCAAAACCCTAGCCCAACATTGAGCAGCCGTCGTTACTTCCTTCAATGGCCAGAAATTCGCCATTTTCTTTCTCAAATTTCTTCCAATCCATAACTCATTTCGAAAAACTTACAACTACAAAAACGTAGAGCTACGTGAGATCCTTATATTCAACGGTTGTGATTGGATTTGGTGCGATGGATTGGCGGCAAATCGTCTTCAAAGACCTGCACTTGCGCACGCGTTTCAAGACAAATCATGGGGCCGAGTGCCACCAGGGTCAGGCCGAGCATGGAGGTTGGGTAGGCGCGCGAAGTGGTGGCTCTTAATCGTGTCGAAGTTGAGTGTGGTGGCTCGAATTCCTAACCCTAGTATTGAAGGTGTATGGGTTTGTGCGTGTTCCCTTGATCTGTAGCCAAAACGTGATGGAAGATGAAGATGTGTGCGGTCATGATGCGTGGGAACCAGATCCAAAGGCCTGGAATTGTTGTGGGTTTTAAATTTGTTAAATTATGTTGTATTAGTTATAAAAATCGTGTATAAACTTCATAAATACATATCTTTTTCATACGAGGTCGAAAACGCGCGAAACCAGTTGCGTTGGAATCGTATGGACGAGCACTACGCGATGGAGTTGGATTGGAGTCGTTTGGAGTTAGTGAGAATTTTAGGTAAAATTAAACGTGCGTTTAATTTTATTCGAAATAAATCGCTAAAACGGAAATAAAATCAGGGTGAGAATTTCTCACTCAATCGAATCAGTTTCGATTTTATTTTAAATAAGTTATATTTAAAATATTTGAATGCATGTTTGAATGTTGATTGATATCTATTGATTGTTAAAATAGACATTATACGCCGTTAGAAAGCGGATGTTATTTAATAAAAACATATACCGCGCATATTTCATAAACAGTGAAATTGGTATTATATATAATATCAATATATATATATTGGCATATGTATATATTGCAGTTGTTGATTCCCCGCATTTTTTTAGCGGATGAGACCCTATTGCGCCGTTATTAAGCGGATAATATTTAATAAGAACATATACCGCGATAATTTCGTACTGGAGCGAAATTGGTATTGTGCTAATGTTTTTGGATGCAGGAAAACAGGTTGGAGGGATCCAACTGGATTCCTCAACAGTTTTTATTTGATTTCAGATATTTTGATATTTGATGGATTTTCATATTGATATATGATATCGTTGTAGTCGTGATTGACTATTTGGTATGTAGCATCATTGGACCCAGATTTTGAGATTTTAAAATGATTTTAAAGTGATTTTAGAAAGTATACGTTTTATAAAATAATTTTAGAATTGATCCATTATAAATAAATAAACGTTATAATTTTTAAAGTTATAGAAATTATGATTTTTGAGAAATATAGTTAAAAACTGATTTTTGAGAATATGATGCTAATGATTTTATAAAATAGTTAAATCGGAATTCTTGAATTTATTATGAAAAGTTGAAATATAGGATTTATAAAATTTAATTATTTTATGAATCAAAAGGAAGAAGTTTTTAAAAGAGTTTAAAGACGTTTTAAAGAATAATATAAATTGATTTATATTAAGAGATTTATAAATGGATATTTATAAATTGAAATATGGACATTATAAAACGAGTTTTTATAAGTGTTTGAATGAAGTGAAAATGAATTTCATAATTGAATGGAATTTATAGAATTTTATACGGTGAAGTTATAAATGGAATTTTATAAGCAGTAGGTTTATAAAATTTATTAAGTTATTAAATTAATGATTTTGGATAAATGAATGAATCTTATAAGTTATAAGATTTATAATTTGGGAAGTTAAAAAGAACGATTTTGTAAAATAATCGTTTTATAAGCATTTGACTTATAATATGAACTTTTAGTTTATAATTGAGTTATAAACTGGAATAGGTTAATAAAAAATTTATAAAAAGGAAGTTTTTATAAATAAATAGAAATGGAATTTATAAACGTTGTTTTATAAATACGCAAATGACATATTTTGACAAGAAAATTTGTTGAAACCTATAAATGGAGTTATATTCACATTTTTGAATAGTGAATAATCCTTTGAATTAAAATGAATAAAAGGATGAAATTGTTAATGAAGTATATTCACGTTTTTGAATAGTGAATAATTCTTTTAAATAAAATGTATAAAAGGATGGAAGTTGTTAACAAAATATATTCACGTTTTTGAATAGTGAATAACATGTTAAAGAAAATGTTTAGAATGTGATATTTTAAATAGAATTAAAACGATCTAACGATGTTTTAAAATGTGTTGAGATTCGAAACCATAGATTTCAACATTAATTGTTGAAATAGACGTTTTCGAGAAATAGAAGGAGATGATGGACTATAACACTGTTGTTATAGTAAATGATTTTCGAAAGGAAATGTTTTGTATAGTATTGGGATTTATATATCTATTTTAATTTCGAATCCCTATACTAGTGATTTTGGGTTGTCGTAACGATGTTTTACGTAACATTCGTTTTGGCCCAAATAAATATGCTTAAGAGAATGATTTCCTTAAAGAATGAATTATATACTTAATTTGATTTAAGTATATTGAATATTTTCCAAGGTTGAAAATAAAAAGATTTGTGAATTACTTATTTAATAAGTATGGAAATGTTTTCCAATATGAAGTGAATACTTAGAATTTATCTTTTTAAGATAAATTGAAAATGGATAGTTGAAATCGTATATGCATGAATATTTTGGAATATAAATTCACTAAGGAATTTATATGTGAAAGTGGAATTTGTGAAAAAAATAAATGTTGATTTATTTTTGAAGTATTGAAAATATATATCTTGTAAAGATATTTTGGAAAATAAATAATTTGGAAAATTATTTGGAATCTGGTGATGTGTGCATATCCATTGATAGTTCAATAGCCGATTATCAATATTTCCCTTTGAATGGATATTTGATGTGATTTGTTTGAATTTGAATGCACACTTATTTTTGAATAAGCGCTCACTATTCGGGTTAACCGGGAAAGGACCATGGGGTTGTATAACCCATTCCGAATATGTGATACGTCGTTGTGAATTGCATTGAAGATCGGTGTTGAAGACCGAGTATTTGTGAAAGCGATAGGATGACCTATCGATTGTCTCTGCACTGGGTAGCTCCTGGTATAGAGATTCCTTAAGTGATGGGAAATTCGATCGGGATTGTGAATACCCGGATTTCAAGGGCTTCGTGAGAAGTGCCTTCGGTTTTGTTCGAGCCCGGAACAGACTTGTATGGATTGTGTGTTTGACATTACAAGTTGAGATATAAAACCGATTTCTTTCAAATATATTTCTGTTGGTGGCGGAGAATTTATTCTTTTAGCTTAACACCCTTCTCTGAGACGTACGAGCTCAGAGGTTATATAGTTGAAGTTATCAGCGATATATTCCCAATTTGGTAATGTGATATGCTGAGTGATGCTGAAATGATCATTGTGTTGATTATTGTGATAGGATCGTTTATTTGATCGTCTATCTTAGTGATCATTGTGTTGATCATTTGTTGACCCAAAGCATGGCTTTTGTATAAAGTATGTTTTTGTGGACGTGACTTCGTCGAACCTCACACCCCGGAAATGGTCAAAACAGGAAAGATGCGGCAAGGTTATGAGGGGTAGCACCCTTTAGGGTATGTACATTTCCTTCTGGATAGAGGTGGTATCATGGTATGGAGCCCAGATATTTAACCTATGTGGTTACTACGAATTTATTACTTTGTGGTTGTTGGTTTTCGGGATCCCGTGAGAAAGGTCGTTTACGATCGGGGAATGGCGTGCTCGTGTCAGTAGTTACCCAGTTAGGGGTAACCCGGCCTTGTGGTGGCAGAGTTCCGGTTTGGTTCTCGGGGATGTCTTTCCAGAGGCATTCTCATGTGGCAATGGGAAGTTCCTTGGCCTGACCATTTGTTGGAAATCCAAAGAAACAATACGAAACTTGTACGGTTTTAGTTGTATAACCTGCTATGGAATGTGGCGGTAACCTGCTATTGAACATAGTTAGCTATAGTAGGCATAGTTCGAAATGTCTATGTTGGCTAAGATTTATATTCTACTTTCGAAATGAATTTTTCCTACACTATACACTAATAATAATATGAAATGTTCTTCTAAATGCGTATCAAGCATCTTTGACTATCATAAGGAGAAATCTCCTCTGATTCTGCGTTTGCATGTGTGTGTGTGCGGGAGGCCTTATGGTAGTCTCATTTTTAAAAGCATTGCGAATTGATTTAAAATATTCCTCTATTTTGATTTTAAAGATAAATAAACTGTTTTGAGTTCTCACACCAGTCACATGACTGACTTGGAGTTTATTGTTTTCCTTCCTAAACTCTGGGTGCTCACCAATTTCCACACGGGCAGTCAAGAGTTAAGGTTTATCAGGATATTCTGGATATTCTGGAGTTGCTGGAGGCAAGCTGTATGGCATGGCGTATTACTAGTTTATATAGTATTTCTTTTTCCGCTGCACTGTTGTTGTTGATGTTGTACACTCTGATGATATGATGTAATGTAATGTATAAAATGTAATAACTGATATAGTTCTTTGTTTAAAGATTATTCATTTATTATTATATGTTGTTCCGCTGCGAATTGTGAGATTCTGATGTTGTTCTTGTTTTCTGTTCCGTTCTATTTTTCTATTTTTTTCCATTCTAGATATTCTATTTTCTTTTCTCTTTTCTCCATTTTCTATCTTTCCTATCTCTTCTGCTCTCTCTTTCTTTTCCTAAATTCTTTTCTAAAACCCATAACATTCCGTGTTTCCGGCCTTCGATTTCTCGGCAGTCGATAAAGTGAGTGTCGATGTTGAATTTTCGAAAGTCGAAAATTTACGGGGCGTTACAATATCATATCTTTTTGAAACCACATTCATTTCAAATCATTATCCATTTTATTCAATTTAAAATATCATTTCAATCCATATTTCAAAACAGTATATATTCAAAAATCATTTTTAATCATTAAAATGAAGTTATTATGTTAATAATTAAATTATTAAATTTCCAAAATTTTCGACTTTCAAAGTTCATTTATTCACTTAAGTTTATCAAAGCAGTGAAAATTCACTTTTCGTGGCATTTAGAAAACGCTACGGAAAAATACATTCAAAACAGTTCAATTTAACAAAAGACAACATTTTAAAATGTTGTTATAGGGTTTACTTAAATTTCGAATAAACTTAGTTAAATTCAACAATTTATAGCACTTACAAAAATTGCTATAATAGCTTTTAATTCAATTTAGCCTTTTAGTTCATTATCATCAACTACAACATTTTCAAATGCTGTAATATCATTTACATTGTAATTAATAGCATTTCAAAAATACAGTCAATTAACTTCAAATATCCAATATAATTTCTCAACCAATTATATTTTTATTTAAAACATTTTTAACTTATAAAATCATATATTTTCACATTTATAACATCATTTAATTTTTCCTCAAGTTCATGATCTTATAAAGTTAAATTTCCATTCAAAAATCAAGATTTAATAATAATTCACTTATTAAATTGCAATGTTCAATTTTAAATCCATTACATTAAATTTCAACTTAACACTTAAGTTCAAATTCTCAAATATAACTTATTTTTATTTTTATTTACTTAACTAAAAGTTCACGTTTAAGTCAATTTCATAAATTTCCAACTTTAGTTATATTTCAAAATTTCAACTTAAAATATTCTTTCATTTCACATTTCAAATTTGTTAAAAATCATTAATATGATATAAAATCACTTTTAATTCATTTAAATTCAAATTATCATAAATTTATCATAATTTCATATTCAATTTAATTTCCAATTATAATTAAATCAAATTTTCCAAAATAACTTACGTTCAAAATTTTCTAACTTTTCATTAATTCATTTCACTTACAATTGTTCAGAAAATCAATAATACTTTACAAAATTTATTTTTAATAAATTTTAAATCAAAATATTATAATAATTAAATTTCTAAAATATTTTAAAATTTTTAGAAAAGCATATTTTAACTACGGGCCTGTATAAAATTTTCTACGCTAGGTAAAGTGATACGGGTAATATATCATTTCAACCCATAATTTACAAAGAAAATCCGGGTTTTATCATTTCAAACCCGCAATCCCAAGTCAAAATGAAAAATTTAAAACCATTCAGGCCTATCATTTCAGCCCATAACATTTTTTTTCTAACAGAGAACTTGCAGTGTGATCATATACAGAAATAATATAAACAAGGTCAATATCACAATATACAGTCATATATCAGATGTCAGGTGAAAATTAACAGTTTAAACATGGTAATAACATGGTAATAACATGGTGTAACGACCCGTTAAATTAATAATATTAAATGAATTGAATTAATATAATTTCTAATCTAATTGAGAATAAATGTAGAAATTTGGTATAGTAGTTGTAATTTAGTGTAACAATAAAATTTTATGACAATAGATTTGGATAATGTAGATTGTCACAATTTGATTTAAAGTTAAATATAAGAAACTGATATAAGGGTTGAATGAGTGAATATCAATAAAAAGATTAAGTAGAATGGAATTCATTTAATATAAAATAAATAGTGGAAGACTTACATTGGATTGTAAAATGGATAGTAACTAAATAAAAGGTGACCGCTGAATAAATCAATGCAATAAGTGTTGATAAGGAAATTTAATGAATGTTGTCAATAATAAATGGACTTAAGATAGTAATAAAATTTGTTTTGCCTATGTAAATTTTATGTATTGATAAGCTATAATTAAATTTGAAATTTGGTAGTAAATAGGGGATAAGTTGACTAAGGCAATTAGTAATTTAATAAATGAATGCATAGTAGGTAAGTGGAAATGTATGCATAAAAATATTTTCATATATGGGATAATTACAAAAGTTTACCCATTTATCTAATGTATATAATTGAATCTAAATTTAGGGCAACATTTTGTTATTGATGGTATAAGTGAATTTGAATAAAAGGGTAAAAATTATGTAGATTTAACATGTATTGAGTATATAGCTAAGAAGGGCATTCGATGTAAATGATTCCAAATTAATGTGTCTAGTCAATAAAGGAGAACTTTAAGGGAATAAATATAAATGAATGTATTTGGGGAATGGAGTCCTTTTATATGTTGAATAGTATAACGTTGTTATTAAGAATGAACGTTACTTTAGTAATTATTAATATGGTAACGGAAGAGTGTATAAATTTTATAGTAATGTAAAACGTATTGTAAGGTAATAATTAAGTGTAGACTTATAAAAAAGATTTATGACAATAATTATTGTACGTATTTATTCTATTTGTTTGTTAAGTTTATTTTAATCAATTTCAATTTATGCACTAAATTATTTCAGTTAGTGTGGAATTTTTGTAAGTGGATAAATAAGATGTAACCAAGGGAAAATTTCATTTTTATAATATAATAATTAGTGTAATCTTAAGAATGAAACTGAAGTGGAATGAATTAATTGAGGTTTTAAGTTTTATTCAAGTGTTAAGTTAACAAAATTTCCAATAAGATTGAAATACGGTAATTTATGCAAATAAAAGATGGAAATTGGGTAAATATTAATATATTGGAATATAAAAGAAACGTTAACTATGTAGGGAGTAATAATTGATTTATTTGTGAGTTGTAATCAAATAGAGTCAAATTTATTAGAATTTATTGCAATTAATGAGATTAATTGCAGTAACCTTTGAAGATTTATTCACTAAAATGATTGACGATGGAAATTATATGTAAATTTGCTTTTAGTTAATATTAAATATCCAGAGGGATAGAAATGACACAAATCTACTAGTTTAGAAATTTACAATAAAAAGTGGTAAGTAATTTTTCTAAATATTTAGATAGTAGGAAGATGTAGATTTAGATGGAATTTATTATTTAACTATTTCATAAGTTGAGATCTAAGTTTAGAATTGAGATTTTTAATGCATAGATATTGAGCCAATGTTAGTTTCATTAAATTGACATCAATAACTTTGAATAATAGAAAGAAAGTGAATTTAATAAATTTAATCAAACGTATAATGTTGAATTTATTAAAAATTGGAATTTAACCTTTAAGTAAGGATTAACATCTAAATTGATGAATAGAAAAACTATGTATTGACACTTGAATTGTTTAGAATTGGAGTAAATAATTAAGAAAATTTAAAGGGAGAAATTTGGTCAATTTTTGAATTTAGATGTAAAAATTGGATTTTTATAATTTATTTAATTTATTTAATGAATATTGAAAATAGCCATTTTGGTCACGGACTTGGATTTCGATGAAACCAGTTTCATCGGATCCGTATCGGTGAATTATTATAGGGTTTCAAGTTTCGTATCGATCGGACCTGTCTTTTGATCGTATGGACGCGAAACGCCTTGAAAATCAATTTTATTAAAATCAATTTGAAATCAATTTGGAAATCTTGTTTTCAGCATAACTTCTTCATACGATCAAATTTGGACGTGAAACTTTTTCCATCGCGTTCAGAATATTTTAAAATACCTATCTGGATATATGGGTTTGACAAATTTCGTTCCAGGGTCAGAACGGGCTTTTTGGGCCTTAGTTTGTTTCGTACGTTCATCTATCTAGTCTATCTACTCTAACCCAACCCTACCTATAAATATACAGTTATAAACCCTAGCTCCATTCTATTGTCTATTTGCTGTACGTTCATCTTCTTCAAGCTTCTCTTCTTCTTCAATGGGGGCTAACCCTAGATCCAGTCAGTTCAAAAAAAAAATCAAATTTAAAAAATAAAATAAATAAATAAATTTCGGATCTGCAGCAGCTTCTGGTCGCGCTTCGGGTTTCAGGGGAGAAAACCCTAGAGCAACTTCGGGTCAGGAAGAAAATGACTCTGGTCGATCCGGGTCGTTTTGGCGAAAACTCCAAGCAAGCACCGGGGAATTGAGGCGGCACACCGAAGTCGAACCCGAAGTCGACCCAGGACCAGAATTTTCCATTTTTCAAAATTTCATAACTTTTGCATACGAGCTCGGATTCACGCGCGGTTTGTTTTGCTGGGATCGTATCGGAATTTCTGACGTTTTGGCATGAGTTTGGATGAATTTGGAGACTGTCAAATTTTTGGGTTTAAATTGAATTTGAATTCAATTTAAATTCAAAAGGTGAGTGTTTTAACCCACTCACAACTGCTAGAAGCTTTTATGTTTGTTAAATTAATTTTAGAAATGAATAGAAATTTATTTATGAGTATTTGGCATGTTTATTTCACTCATATTTGTTGAATTGCATTTATTAAATTTAACTGTTAATTTAATTTATTTATTGCGTATTAATTGATAGTTAGAATTTATTTGTTTGCCTATAAACTGCTAGTTAACAGTTATATAGATTTTTACTGAATATAAACTGTTAGATTAATAGTTGTTAAATTTAATCTGAATAAAATTGCCAGTTATTACCTGTTATATATTATCAAATATAAATTGTTATTGATTGATATTGCTTGATGATTGTGATTGGATGATGGGTGATGTTGATGGATGTTTTATTGTATTTCATAAAATTGCAAATTATCATGCATATTTCCTTTCATTCGGGATTGTGGTTTGAAATGATATATAACCGCAAATTTTTATATCTTTTAAATTGCGGATTGAAATGATAAATATCCGTATCACTTGACCATATGATAGAAAATTTTATACAAGCACCGCGGTCTATATATAACTATTTTTATGTGATTTCTATGGTTTGGATGGAGTACGGTTTATAATAATCTTAAATTTTATATTGTATAAATATTTTTCTTCCATATATATATACATATGAAGTTGAAAATTTTGAAATTAAAAGGTGTATAAAAATCTTTATTAAAAATGGAAGAAAATTAAGAAAATGGAGTTTAATAATTTATATCGTATGTTTAAATGTTAAGTTTGGAAATTTTAAGATATGATATTTATAATTGGATTTTTCCCAAGATAAATTGAAATGAATATTCTAGTATAATTTGAATTGGGAAATATATATATATATTTTATTACTAGAAATTGAAAACTTATTATTTATGGATTTTATATGAATATTCAAGACTAATTAATAGAACAATTGATTTGTTGAAAGCATAAAATCCGACTTTAGTTTGAAATATTGATACTCAAAATGGATATACGTATATATAAATAAATTGAAGTGGTTTTGGAACTTGAGAGAGATAATATAAGTTTTGGTTTAGACTTTAATAAAGAAATGTATTTGTAAAGCCATGAGAACTATTTTCTTTACAAAGTAACATTTAAGTTAAACCATTTAATTCATACACCGTTGAATGTCCAAACCATTCAAGTTTTTAGAAGTTATGGTTTTAAATTATGATTTTCAAAATATTATGCTTTGAAATATTTGATTTTCAGACGTTATGAAGTTAAAGCATTATGATTTTGGAAAAGAATTATATTTGGATAAGTGATAAAATATGGTTTTGGGTTTTGAAATGATATCGTATTCATGGTTATGAAATGGAATGTTTATTCTGATTTTTAAAGTATAACCTATTTTTAAATGACCGCGGTGTTATAATAACGATGGGTTGGCAAAGAGACCGGGATCGGATATGGACATACTCTCTGTCGATACCGAAACCACTTTGACTAACCGTGTACGCGGTGGAGATTCCAGAATGAAGTAGGTGGTGGCGACGTTTCTTGTAAGGTAAATACATGGACCCGACTCCCGTGAGTTGGCATAAGGTGGCTAAAACAGGAGCGATTCTCAGGCCAATGAGGTCATTCCTCTGATCGGACCCTCCTCTTCGATATTATACTTTGACTTGGATTGATTCAGTGGCCACTTCTATATTTTGATTTTGGGGAGTTAGTCCGAGGTGGGCGGTAACTGCGGCTACGCGTTTCCACCAGCCTGGATAGCAATTGGTATATCTACCCTGGCATTGCCTAGTTGTGCCGTGTCACCTACCATACCGAGCCTTTACTACGAGTTTCTATTTGTGTCGTACCTATGGAGTATCCTCTGGTAGCTTCCCGATCAGGAGGTATTACGGTACTGTATAGACTATTGACATTATTTGTGTTAAGGGCTATATGGGTAACCCCTTAACGCTATTAAAAAGTAAGTTTATTTTATAAATAGACACTATTATAATAGCGCAATATACTACATAGTAAATAGTTTAACGGATCCTTAGGAGATGTAAATCCCGAACATCTCTTGAGTTACTGTACTCATATTTATTTCTGTTAATTTAACTCACATAAGATCTTTTAGTCTGACTCGAGTGTTTTTGTCTTTTCAAATTCGCTCGGGTTAGTCCGAGCGTTTCAGGATCGAAGATTTTAGCTTTGGAGGACGAAGACGAAGAATCCGTATTATATTATTTATAGTATTGCACCACACTCTAAATTTCCGCTGCATTGATTGTATTGGTATGTGTAACTCTGATATTCATTGTATAAGTAAAATAAATATTTTGTAAACAGTTATCATGAACTGTATATTGATTATTATATTTTATCCTTCCGCTGTGAGATTCTATTTTGTTTTATTTCTTCTCTGTTTTTTCTTATTTACCCCATAACAATCCGCCCTTGCGTATGCTTTGAATTGGCACGTGTGTCGGTTTAAAGTGTGCGAAAAGACGAGATGTTACAGTTGGTATCAGAGCTTTGGTTTAGCGATAAACTTTGGCTTTGTGGGGTTTGACTCTTTGTTAATAGGGTAATAATACCCTATGGGAGTCGCTGAGAGTATATATATGAGAGAGCGTATTTGTTAGTTTTATAAAAAGATTTTGATATTGTGTTAATCTGTTCCACTTTGTATTTATAAATTCTGGTTGATGCATGGGACGCTATGTCATCAATAGGGATTTCTAAACACTTAATAGGACAGACCGACATAATATTTGTTTTTAATATAGGTGAATGAAATAACTTTGCCTATTATATTTTCTATATATAAAAATATTTTTATAAAGATATATTTTGGTTGCTATAGTTGGGTGTTAGGTAATAAAAATATTTGTAATGAAAAAAAGCTAAGTTGAATTTTAATAAATCAAATTGGAGATTTTAGAACTTAAGTCCGAGATTTTTGAAATCTTCTTTCAAAGGATTTATGAAATATAATGATTTGGTTTATAAATATTTTCTTATATAAATATTTAGTATAATTCGAAAGAATTGGTTTAAAGAGGATTTTGAAGAAAATAAGTTTGTACTTTCCTCTCTGTCGCTGGAAAATAATTTCGGTGATGACGGCCGCATCATCGACTTTCATTTTCGAGTTTCGAAGGGAAAGGCCACTGTAGTAAATTCTACTGCAGATTTATGTTGGAAATATCTGAATTTGTTTGTTTTAAATATAATTGAGATATAAAGTTGTAGGAAACTAATTATCTATTATTTCAAAATAAATTGAAATCTGACCCGGAATTTAATTCTAAAATTTTCCATTAATTAATTGTTAAATTTTAGTGGAATAAAAAAAAAGTAAGTAATAAATGGATTGAAAACCTCTAATACGTAAGAGAATTAATGCTAAGTATAAAGGAAGTTAAAAATTTAAATTATAAATAATGGTAAAGATTTATTGGAAAATCAATGAATTAAAAGAATTGAGATTAAACTTGTATAAGTTCTTTTGCTTTTTCTTTAACATAAATAACTTACCAAGTATAAAAAGTTGAAATGTAAATTAAGAGTGGAATAGAATATTATGTAAGTAGAATTTTTGGAAATAATGAAGTATTCAATAAATTACTGTTATAAATAAGAATTTAATGGTATTAACTTAAGTGATGATTGGAATTTTACTAAAATTAAAGGTTGTATTATTAATAGGTGATTTTAACCTTAAGAAAGTAAAAAAAAATGAAATTCCTTAATTTATAAAGTTTGATTGTAGGGTTATTAACTTAAGTACGCCTTAATTTCCCCTATTCTAATATAATGGAAAGTAGGAAAAATATAAATGACTGCAATCCATAGTTAATGAATGAGTAAAATCTTTCACTTATAGGAATGAAAGTTACAAGGTTAATAAATTAAGTGTAAGTAGAGGGTTACTGTAATTAAATATAATGGAAACTTCAACATTAAATAAATGAATGAGATTAAAGGTAAGTCGAAATTGTAATTTATAAAACAAATATATATTAATTAAAGGAATGGAGAAGAAACTTGTAAATTTTCACTTACATTCTTAAAACATACATAACTTACCATATAATAAAAAGTTGCAATGTTAGTAGGAAAATGTAAAGGGAAATCTTACAAGTGAAGAGTAAGGTAATAAAGGTATTCTATTAATTTGCTATTATTAATGAGAATTAATTGTATAGACTTAAGTTAAATTGGAAATTTTACTATAAGTAAAGGTAAGTAGTATAAATAGATGATAGAAACTTTAGTAAATAAATTGGAATACAAATATAATGAATTTTGTGATAAATGGAAAATGAAAATTTGTAAGAAATAAAGAAATCACTCCATAAATGAAAGAAAGAAAATCAAACCATTGAAGCATGAGATAAATGTATAATAAATAAATTTGGGTGTTGGTTTGAATTGTGTTGTTTGATTTATGTTGTTGGGTAAGAAATTTGAAGTGGTTAAATGAATAAGTATCTATCTTTGTTCCATCTAAGACTGTTGAGTAAAGGATGCACTTGATAGTTAATTTCATTTCATACAAATTTCAAGTTTGAACCCAAACAACTATTTGTTTGATGGATTAAATGGTTGCTTCGTTTGTGTATGTATGTTGTTTGTAAGGTTGATGGTTGTTGAATTGTTTGGTTGATTAATGATTGAATCCACTTGAATAGTTCACTTTAAAATAAATATTTAACCTTTTAGATTATATAAGTGAATACAGGTGATGGAAGCAACTGCTACTGCTTTTGGTTCCAAAATAATAAGCGTATATTGCCCGACAAATAGGTACGTTTTCGGATTACGTTTAAAGCGCTATTTTTCCGTGTTGGGATATAATATTTTGATAATATATGTAATATATTTGTATATTTTGATATTATACTTTCTCCCGAGCCTCACCGTACAAAGGAGACTCTGCCAAAAATTTTCGTAAATTTTGGACTTAGAATTTTGTTGAATATTTTCCAAACTTTAATGATTTAAGTATAAAAGGTTGTAATGATTATAAACGGGTATATTTCATTAAAGGAAATTAATCCAGTAAATTATTGTTTATAAGTTAATATTTGAAATAAGATGTACTGTTTATTCTTCCTTCTCCCTTCTTTTTCCTTTTCGGGGACGAAAAGTTTTGAGTGGGGGAGATTGTAACGACCCGTTAAATTAATAATATTAAATGAATTGAATTAATATAATTTCTAATCTAATTGAGAATAAATGTAGAAATTTGGTATAGTAGTTGTAATTTAGTGTAACAATAAAATTTTATGACAATAGATTTGGATAATGTAGATTGTCACAATTTGATTTAAAGTTAAATATAAGAAACTGATATAAGGGTTGAATTAGTGAATATCAATAAAAAGATTAAGTAGAATGAAATTCATTTAATATAAAATAAATAGTGGAAGACTTACATTGGATTGTAAAATGGATAGTAACTAAATAAAAGGTGACCGCTGAATAAATCAATGCAATAAGTGTTGATAAGGAAATTTAATGAATGTTGTCAATAATAAATGGACTTAAGATAGTAATAACATTTGTTTTGCCTATGTAAATTTTATGTATTGATAAGCTATAATTAAATTTGAAATTTGGTAGTAAATAGGGGATAAGTTGACTAAGGCAATTAGTAATTTAATAAATGAATGCATAGTAGGTAAGTGGAAATGTATGCATAAAAATATTTTCATATATGGGATAATTACAAAAGTTTACCCATTTATCTAATGTATATAATTGAATCTAAATTTAGGGCAACATTTTGTTATTGATGGTATAAGTGAATTTGAATAAAAGGGTAAAAATTATGTAGATTTAACATGTATTGAGTATATAGCTAAGAAGGGCATTCGATGTAAATGAATCTAAATTAGTGTGTCTAGTCAATAAAGGAGAACTTTAAGGGAATAAATATAAATGAATGTATTTGGGGAATGGAGTCCTTTTATATGTTGAATAGTATAACGTTGTTATTAAGAATGAACGTTACTTTAGTAATTATTAATATGGTAACGGAAGAGTGTATAAATTTTATAGTAACGTAAAACGTATTGTAAAGTAATAATTATGTGTAGACTTGTAAAAAAGATTTATGACAATAATTATTGTACGTATTTATTCTATTTGTTTGTTAAGTTTATTTTAATCAATTTCAATTTATGCACTAAATTATTTCAGTTAGTGTGGAATTTTTGTAAGTGGATAAATAAGATGTAACCAAGGGAAAATTTTATTTTTATAATATAATAATTAGTGTAATCTTAAGAATGAAACCGAAGTGGAATGAATTAATTGAGGTTTTAAGTTTTATTCAAGTGTTAAGTTAACAAAATTTCCAATAAGATTGAAATACAGTAATTTATGCAAATAAAGAGATGGAAATTGGGTAAATATTAATGTATTGGAATATAAAAGAAACGTTAACTATGTAGGGAGTAATAATTGATTTATTTGTGAGTTGTAATCAAATAGAGTCAAATTTATTAGAATTTATTGCAATTAATGGGATTAATTGCAGTAACCTTTGAAGATTTATTCACTAAAATAATTGACGATGGAAATTATATGTAAATTTGCTTTTAGTTAATATTAAATATCCAGAGGGATAGAAATGACACAAATCTACTAGTTTAGAAATTTACAATAAAAAGTGGTAAGTAATTTTTCTAAATATTTAGATAGTAGGAAGATGTAGATTTAGATGGAATTTATTATTTAACTATTTCATAAGTTGAGATCTAAGTTTAGAATTGAGATTTTTAATGTATAGATATTGAGCCAATGTTAGTTTCATTAAATTGACATCAATAACTTTGAATAATAGAAAGAAAGTGAATTTAATAAATTTAATCAAACGTATAATGTTGAATTTATTAAAAATTGGAATTTAACCTTTAAGTAAGGATTAACATCTAAATTGATGAATAGAACAACTATGTATTGACACTTGAATTGTTTAGAATTGGAGTAAATAATTAAGAAAATTTAAAGGGAGAAATTTGGTCAATTTTTGAATTTAGATGTAAAAATTGGATTTTTATAATTTATTTAATATTTAATGAATATTGAAAATAGCCATTTTGGTCACGGACTCGGATTTCGATGAACCCAGTTTCATCGGATTCGTATCGGTGAATTATTATAGGGTTTCAAGTTTCGTATCGATCGGACCTGTCGTTTGATCGTACGGACGCGAAACCCCTTGAAAATCAATTTTATTAAAATCAATTTGAAATCAATTTGGAAATCTTGTTTTCAGCATAACTTCTTCATACGATCAAATTTGGACGTGAAACTTTTTCCATCGCGTTCAGAATATTTTAAAATACCTATCTGGATATATGCGTTTGACAAATTTCGTTCCAGGGTCAGAAAGGGCTTTTTGAGCCTTAGTTTGTTTCGTACGTTCATCTATCTAGTCTACCTACTCTAACCCAATCCTACCTATAAATATACAGTTATAAACCCTAGCTCCATTCTATTGTCTATTTGCTGTACGTTCATCTTCTTTAAGCTTCTCTTCTTCTTCAATGGGGGCTAACCCTAGATCCAGTCAGTTAAAAAAAAATTCAAATTTAAAAAAATAAATAAATAAATAAATAAATAAATTTCGGATCTGCAGCAGCTTCTGGTCGCGCTTCGAGTTTCAAGGGAGAAAACCCTAGAGCAACTTCGGGTCAGGAAGAAAATGACTCTAGTCGATCCGGGTCGTTATGGCGAAAACTCCAAGCAAGCACCGGGGAATTGAGGCGGCGCACCGAAGTCGAACCCGAAGTCGACCCAGGACCAGAATTTTTCATTTTTCAAATTTTCATAACTTTTGCATACGAGCTCGGATTCACGCGCGGTTTGTTTTGCTGGGATCGTATCGGAATTTATGACATTTTGGCATGAGTTTGGATGAATTTGGAGACTGTCAAATTTTTGGGTTTAAATTGAATTTGAATTCAATTTAAATTCAAAAGGTGAGTGTTTTAACCCACTCACAACTACTAGAAGCTTTTATGTTTGTTAAATTAATTTTAGAAATGAATAGAAACTTATTTATGAGTATTTGGCATGTTTATTTCACTCATATTTGTTGAATTGCATTTATTAAATTTAACTGTTAATTTAATTATTTATTGCGTATTAATTGATAGTTAGAATTTATTTGTTTGCCTATAAACTGCTAGTTAACAGTTATATAGATTTTTACTGAATATAAACTGTTAGATTAATAGTTGTTAAATTTAATCTGAATAAAATTGCCAGTTATTACCTGTTATATATTATCAAATATAAATTGTTATTGATTGATATTGCTTGATGATTGTGATTGGATGATGGGTGATGTTGATGGATGTTTTATTGTATTTCATAAAATTGCAAATTATCGTGCATATTTCCTTTCATTCGGGATTGTGGTTTGAAATGATATATAACCGCAAATTTTTATATCTTTTAAATTGTGGATTGAAATGATAAATATCCGTATCACTTGACCATAGGATAGAAAATTTTATACAGGCACCGCGGTCTATATATAACTATTTTTATGTGATTTCTATGGTTTGGATGGAGTAGGTTTATATTAATCTTAAATTTTATATTGTATAAATATTTTTCTTCCATATATATATACATATGAAGTTGAAAATTTTGAAATTAAAAGGTGTATAAAAATCTTTATTAAAAATGGAAGAAAATTAAGAAAATGGAGTTTAATAATTTATATCATATGTTTAAATGTTAAGTTTGGAAATTTTAAGATATGATATTTATAATTGGATTTTTCCCAAAATAAATTGAAATGAATATTCTAGTATAATTTGAATTGGGAAAAATATATATATTTTATTACTAGAAATTGAAGTCTTATTATTTATGGATTTTATATGAATATTCAAGACTAATTAATAGAACAATTGATTTGTTGAGAGCATAAAATCCGACTTTAGTTTGAAATATTGATACTCAAAATGGATATACGTATATATAAATAAATTGAAGTGGTTTTGGAACTTGATAGAGATAATATAAATTTTGGTTTAGACTTTAATAAAGAAATGTATTTGTAAAGCCATGAGAACTATTTTCTTTACAAAGTAACATTTAAGTTAAACCATTTAATTCATACACTGTTGAATGTCCAAACCATTCAAGTTTTTAGAAGTTATGGTTTTAAATTATGATTTTCAAAATATTATACTTTGAAATATTTGATTTTCAGACGTTATGAAGTTAAAGCATTATGATTTTGGAAAAGAATTATATTTGGGATAAGTGATAAAATATGGTTTTGGGTTTTGAAATGATATCGTATTCATGGTTATGAAATGGAATGTTTATTTTGATTTTTAAAGTATAACCTATTTTTAAATGACCGCGGTGTTATAATAACGATGGGTTGGCAACGAGACCGGGATCGGATATGGACATACTCTCTGTCGATACCGAAAACCACTTTGACTAACCGTGTACGCGGTGGAGATTCCAGAATAAAGTAGGTGGTGGCGACGTTTCCTGTAAGGTAAATACGTGGACCCGACTCCCGTGAGTTGGCATAAGGTGGCTAAAACAGGAGCGATTCTCAGGCCAATGAGGTCATTCCTCTGATCGGACCCTCCTCTTCGATATTATACTTTGACTTGGATTGATTCAGTGGCCACTTCTATATTTTGATTTTGGGGAGTTTGTCCGAGGTGGGCGGTAACTGCGGCTATGCGTTTCCACCAGCCTGGATAGCAATTGGTATATCTACCCTGGCATTGCCTAGTTGTGCCGTGTCACCTACCATACCGAGCCTTTACTACGAATTTCTATTTGTGTCGTACCTATGGAGTATCCTCTGGTAGCTTCCCGATCAGGAGGTATTACGGTACTGTATAGACTATTGGCATTATTTGTGTTAAGGGCTATATGGGTAACCCCTTAACGCTATTAAAAAGTAAGTTTATTTTATAAATAGACACTATTATAATAGCGCAATATACTACATAGTAAATAGTTTAATGGATCCTTAGGAGATGTAAATCCCGAACATCTCTTGAGTTACTGTACTCATATTTATTTCTGTTAATTTAACTCACATAAGATCTTTTAGTCTGACTCGAGTGTTTTTGTCTTTTCAAATTCGCTCGGGTCAGTCCGAGCGTTTCAGGATCGAAGATTTTAGCTTTGGAGGACGAAGATGAAGAATCCGTATTATATTATTTATAGTATTGCACCACACTCTAAATTTCCGCTGCATTGATTGTATTGGTATGTGTAACTCTGATATTCATTGTATAAGTAAAATAAATATTTTG
Organism: Allium cepa; assembly: GCA_030765085.1. NCBI lineage: Eukaryota > Viridiplantae > Streptophyta > Magnoliopsida > Asparagales > Amaryllidaceae > Allium > Allium cepa. The sequence goes on from CM060939.1 coordinate 928,526,547, forward strand.
TAAACAGTTATCATGAACTGTATATTGATTATTATATTTTATCCTTCCGCTGTGAGATTCTATTTTGTTTTATTTCTTCTCTGTTTTTTCTTATTTACCCCATAACAATCCGCCCTTGCGTATGCTTTGAATTGGCACGTGTGTTGGTTTAAAGTGTGCGAAAAGGCGAGATGTTACACATGGCATAGCATATCATATGATCATCATTAATTTGCATAAACATTTTATATTACTAAACACTTGTCATCACTTCACTTTTCATAAGTATAAATGTCAGAGTGAGAAAGACTCACCTTTTTTTTCAAGTTGAAGACCAAAACAACTAACACAAGTGCGATTCCAAAAGCACGACAAGCACGATGACAAGACTACGGACATGAGTGGAGAATGAATCCAATCTACAACTCTTGTGTACAACCCAAAACAAACAATCAAAACAACAAAATTCAATACGACTTTAAAATGCAATAACATTGAAATAAATGGATATACGACTACGCAGTCTTTTGCTTTGCCTTCTCTATTGTTTGGTATGGCTTTGGGATCTGATGTGGTTCAGACGTGGTCAAGTTTTGGGTCAGGTTTGGGCTAACATAGCTCGGGTTCAAGGCAAGACAAGGTGGAGTTTGTACATGAGGAGGTGATGTGGTTTTGAAGGCAATTAGGTGGTTTTTGGTCAAAACAAGGGCTCAGCCTTGGAGATTGGGCTCGGCCTGTGATGTGTCATGACTGGACAGAGGTGAGGAGGGGTGTGTTGTGGTCAGGTCTGGGGAGTGGTGGCGGCTATGGTGGTGGTTGAAGTGGATGAGCATGTAGAGGTCAAATAAGCATGGATCTAGGCATCTAGGTTGTAGTTTGAGGGGTTTGACCATCAAAAGGGGTTCGGCCATGGTCAGATCTGATGGGGTAGATGGTGGTGATGGTTGGGAAGAGATGTAGGAGGTGGTGGCCGTGGCTATGGAGGAGAGGCCAAGCAATACACATGAGAAAACAAGGCAAAATATAAGAAAACAATGGAAAAAGAAGAGCAAAAAGAAAAGGAAAAGAGGAGCCATTACCAAACCTTTCTAGCCGTGAAAAATGAAGTGGAGAGGAATGTTTTCACATGTAAATGTGGTAAGAAATGCACAACTACAATAAAGAAAGGAACGGTCAAAGGAAATTAAATCTATTAATTGGAAAAGAAACGGAAGAAGAAACGTTAAAACGGTTTTACGTTTCTTTGCTTTCAAACCTTTTAAACTTCCTATATATATTCATATACATCTTAAATAACTGAAACACTTATAAATTTCAGTTAGAATTCAAAAATATAACAGATAAACAAAATATTAATAATTAATTATTAATTAGATATGATTAAAATAAGAAAAATGGCACAGAAAATGAAAACTAGACTTAGGAATTAGAAATAACTTCAATACACTTTGGAATTTTTTTTAAAATTTAAATACATGTAAAATGAATAAAATAAAGTAAAACACAGCAATAAAAGTGAATGTATAAAATAAATCAATAAATTTTAATTATATATAATTAAATTAGGAAAATGGCTTAAAATCGCAGACTAGGCTTTAAAAATTAGAAATAATTTCAAATGAACTTTAGAAAATCTTCATGGACTTGTAAAAATATTTATAACAAATAAAATAAAATGCATTCACAAAATAAAAAAAAAATTAATTAAGTAAAATTTATATGAAGAAAATAGCAGAAAATTATAAAACAGCCTTTAAAAATAGGAAATAAATACAGTAAATTTTGGAGAAATTCTATTATCATTAAAAGTCAAAATATACATAATATAACATATTATCACATATTAAAATAAAATAGAACCAAGAAGAAGTAACTTATACAATTTAAAATAGTCATTGTTAAATAACCCTATATACGCACAATATTGTAAAGGGTATAACTTTCACAATTTACATCCAAATTCAACGAAACGAAAAGTGGTGTTCTTAGAATTTTATGTACTTTCATAACAAAAGAAAAAATTAAATTCTTTAAACTTTTAAAATTTTAAGTTGAAAGTTACAGTTTGACTATTTTGACCAAAATCAGCATTTCAGGCAAATATTCAACTTACACAAGTTTGGAATTATAACTCATATAAAGATCAAGATTATATTTAAATAATAAATTTAATCATTTCAAATAAGAAAAATAAGTTTTTAAATCAAAATCTTTCATTAGAAATAATTAAAATATACAATAAAATAATTACAAAATACAGGGTTGTTACAATGAAGATGTGGAAGGATTGTTCGCGATGGATCTGGAGATGGCGAGAGGTCGCGGGAGAGTCTCGAAGTCGATGCTCGTGGAGGGAAAGAGGAGCGATGGCTCGACAATTGTTGCTTGGGGGAGACGTCATACAACCAACGTCCAAGCTAGGGTTTCATGTGGAGAAGATGATGAGGCTGCAAGCACTCGCATTCAAGAAGGGGGAATCGCGTTCTGGGTTGGGTTGTTGATCGACAGTGAGTAATCTTTCCTTTATTTTATTTTTTTATTTCGGTTGTTTGTTTTAAACTTAGGCTAAATAAAAAATAATATAGTAAATAAAGAAAAATGGAATTGTTTAAAACATTTATGAATCTTGTAAGTTAAATTTTTTTCAAAACTTAAATTAAGACAGTTGATTTATTGTTAAATAAGGTATGTACATAAAAGATACTTAAAACATAATTATTTTACAAATTAAGTTAAATGTTATTGTGATTAGTATTTAACAAAGAACATGTTTATCTTAAGTATATGTAAGATTTGGTCACTTATGAAATAAGTCAAAGATTAATTAAGTAATTGATTTGAAATTTCTGATTGAATAATTTATAATTAGTGATATACGAATGGGAATTAGGTTTTAGGAATTAACAATGAAGGTTAACAATTAATAGCTAGGGGATAATGAATTAAAAATCTCTTGGGAAGTAATAAATTAATAATCACTGGATGAAATTAATTGAAGGAAGTGGATTGCCAATTGCGAGGCAAATGTGAGTAAATCTCACTCTGTTGGATTTTTATTTAAATTTAAATGGTTAAATTTAAATAAGCGATTAAATGATTAAATTGATTGGGTGTGCACTATTGATGATATGACTTTGGTTTTGGGTTGATTCGTGTACTGATTATTGTCTGACTCGAAGTATTCGGGTTTTAAATAGTTTTAGACTCGGATCATCTAATTTGGTAATTTAAGGTTTGAATTAATTAAAATTTTAAGTTTTAACTTAATAAATCGAGTGTAAATAATTCAGAATAATTATTGGATGGTTTGTTAAGTAATTACGAAATTAAATTAATAAATATAATCACTTTGGGAAATTATCAGGAGATTAATTAAGATTGTAACGACCCAGAATTTTAATTAATTAAAATTTGAATATTTAATTGATTTTAAATATTAATAAGTGAAATTTATAAGTGAATGAATTTTATTTCGAATAATTGGATTTAATTGAATAATTAAATCAATAAATTAATATGTGAAATTACAGAAATAATTGAAAATTGGGTTAAATATGATTGAAAATGATTTGTAAAATTTTTATTTTATCATGTTGAAGTTAGAATGATATTTTAGAACTTTTAAAATCGAATTAAAAGTTTATTTGTGAAAATTGAATATTTTAATATTTAATCGACTAGTGAAAATAGCCAATTTTCGAACAGTCTCCGATTTCGACGAGACTAGTTCCATTGGATCCGTAATAGTTAGTTATTATAGGATTTCAATTTTCGTAGCAATCGGAGTTGTCGTTTGATCGTGGCAGCTCGAAACGCATCGAATTGTTTTTAATATTAATTTGGCGAGTTAAAATAGCCATTTTTCAAAAAGTCTCGGATTTCTACGAAACAAGTTTCATCGGATCCGTAATGTGGTATTATTGTAAGGTTTCAAATTTCGTGTCAATTGGATTTACCGTTTGTCCGGTACAAATTAAAACGCCTAGAAAATCGTTTAAATCGGTTTAATTTAAATTGAACGTTTATTGCCATAACTCGCACAGATGACCGGATTAGCTTCCGAAACCTGTTCCATTGTGTCCGGAATGCGGGGTAAACCCTAGAAACGCTGGTTACGGCGCGTGAATCGGAGATCGGAAATTCCGGAATGAATAGTGTCGTTCGTTACCCTATAAATAGCCCCCTCTCTCACAAAAAAAAAAAAAAAAAAAAATTAAACCCTAAACCTAATGCAGCCGCCACCACCATGCTGAACGGCCAGAAACTTCCCAAATTCTTTCTCGATTATCTCCCAATCCATCAAGTATTAGCAAAAAATGTCAACTAACAAATTGTAGAGGGTGGTGAGTACGTGATATCCAACGGTGATGATGGGAAAATACGCTACGGATTGGTGGCAATTGCAGTTGGAAGGTCACGCGTTTGGGTTCGTGCATCACGTTGAAAAGGGGACCGAGCTTCCTCATACTTGGACCGAAGGTGGAGCTCGCGTGGGGGGTTGAAGTGGTGGTCATTGATCTCTGCAAAGATGAACGTGGTGGTCCTGAAAATTGAAGAAGTGATGGCGGCTAGGTGGGTTTGTGCGTGTACTGGGTACGCGCGTGAAAGATGAGGGAGAAGGAGTTAGGGTCGGCCGAGATTCAATGCTAGCAGATCCAACGGCCTGTATTTACTTAGGTTTATAAATAATTTAATTATGTTGTAAATTGTTTATAAAAAAATTCGTGTAACTTCATAAAATCATAACTTTTTCATACGAGGTCGAAAACGCGCGAAACCAGTTGCGTTGGAATCGTATGGATGAGCTCTACGCGATGGAAATGGATTGGAGTCATTTGGAGTTAGTGAAAATTTCGGGTAAAATTAAACGTCCGTTCAATTTTATCCGAAATAAATCGCTAAAACGGAAATTGAAATCAAGGTGAGAACTTCTCACTCAATCGAATCAGTTTCGATTTTATTTTAAATAGTTAGATTTAAAATATTTGAATGCATGTTTGAATGATGATTGTTATCTATTGATTGATAAAATAGACATTATGCGCCGTTAGTAAGCGGATGTTATTTATTAAAAATATTTACCGCGAATATTTCATAAACAGTGAAATTGGTATTATATATAATAGCAATATATATATTGGCATATGTATATATTGGAGTTATTGATTTCTCGCATTTTTTTAGCGGATGCGACCCTATTGCGCCGTCTATTAAGCGGATAATATTTTAAATCCCATATACCGCGATAATTCCGTACTGGAGCGGAATTGGTACTGTGCTAATGTTTGTGGATGCAGGAAAACAGGTTGGAGGGATCCGACTTGTGACGCCCCACCTCTATACCCACGCTAGCTAAGAACATTACTGTGAATGCTGTTAACTAGCACGGAGAATAAGGCTGTTGAGGAGCGACCATCTGTATAATTGCTTTGTGCGAGTACCGATATACCGGATAAAAATATAACTTTTCATCTCAAGAGGAAATCCGACATACCGACACAAACTCAAAGCTACTACACAGTGGCTGTAATTTCTTCGGAAATAAATATAGAAATAAACATAACACAAATCAGTCATAGACAATTCATATCACAAAGGCGGAAATAGATATGAATATTACACATGAAAGTGTATAACAGAGTAGTGGTCTAAAAAGATCCACAATAATACAAAAGAATAGCAACACGTGCTATACAAAAGAATACATCTATGAGTCTAAATCTCAAGTGTATACAACAAAATAAACTACTAATCTAAGTAGTCTGCCAAAAGTCGGGACGATAGTCCGATAAGGAGTCAAGCAGAAGCACCTGTAAAATCTCAGTCTGACCCGAGTATTATTTAAGAAGAAAATAATAAACGGATCAGTCTAGCTATGAATATCATATGAAGTGATATATAATAAGAGATATGACATAAACATATAATAATCACAATGCCAAGCTGTGATAAATAAGTAATTAAAAAAAAACCAATAAGAGATTAATCAATATCACAATAATCTACTCAAGATAGAAAGGAATGTCATACTCCTAATTTCATTCACCAAGCCACAATAAATGGCATATATATCAATGCCCATCGTAAAAGTTGGTGAAACATAAATTCCAGAAATCAACACAGGAAATCCAGAAATCACAATAAAAAGGAACAACGACGTCGTACAGCGGGACATCCGATGAACCAAATCACAATAAAAAGGATGGCCAATCCCCAAAAGAAACTGGACATCAACACACCTAAAAAGACATGCCCCATGAATAGTCGAACATCGACGCACCTAAAAGATACGCCCCATGCTCTAGCATCGACGCACCTAGAAAGATACGCCCCATGCACAAATAAATAAACATCGATGCACATAGAAAGATACACCCCATGTAATGTCTAACATCGATGCACCTAGAAAGATACACCCCATGCTAAGTCGAACATCGACGCACCTAGAAAGATACGCCCCATGCATAGACGAACATCGACGCACCTAAAAAGATACGCCCCATGTCCCGACTTATTGAGCCGATTGCTCCACGAAGTAAACAAACATCGATGCACCTAGAAAGGTACACCCCATGCATAATAAAACATTGACGCACATAGAAAGGTACGACCCATGTATAAAATGAGACGAAACTCAATAAAATGAGGAACAGTCCTCCACATAGACAAAGAGACATCGCACATTGCTAGTCTAAACTGCAAAGATGATCGTCATGATCAAAGAGAAGTGTCAATTACAATAAGCTAGTAAATATATGAGCTTAGCTTCATGTCCCATAACCACTAGCTTAACTTAAATATTTACGAACAAATTGTAGATCTCCACTAGAAAATTGTCACAAGAGGTTCAATCGAACAAGTCCAAGAATTAACCGACGAAGTAAACGCAAGCGTTTCATACCACTTGTTTTACTAAGTCGTTTAATTAGATTTCTCATATGAGTGAGGTAAAGGTTTGTATATACTAATAGATTGGAAAACAGTTTTATAAACGAATTTGGTATTAAAATAGTATTGAAATCGTTTGAGGAAAGAGTTTTGATATTTACTACTAGTATAGAAAACCTTTATATTTTTAAAGTGACAAAGCACAAGGGGGATTGTAGAAACAATCAATCACAAAGATCACATTCGAAGATGTGAATAAAATCCAATGAAATCGATAAAGGATCCATCGAAGTGGATATATCTAAAATTCCCAAAGAAAATAAGTCATCAAAGATGATAATAAATGATGACAATAAATAGGATCATCACGAATCGATTTAAATTGAAAATTCAATCCAAAAAGGCAAATTGGACTCAAACAGCAGGTTCAGTCGACTGAACAGAGTTTTCAGTCGACTGACCCTGTGCCTGGAAATTTTTCAGGTTCAAGAAACTTTCTGTTTCCAGTTTCAGTCGACTGTGCAGAGTTTTTCAGTCGACTGAATCATGCCTGGAAACTCTGGGGTTTCAGGTTCAGTCGACTGAATCATGCCTGGGCTGTTTTTCAGCCTTATTCAAATGAAGAGCAAACTCTTCCAAAATGCAACCGGACGAACATTGGCTCTAAGGGTTTATGCCAATCGGCAACCCGGCCCTATATGCTCCTCGGTGCATCACCAAAAACATGATCAAACATCCATAAAAGGATTTCACACAAATTTGACTTAAAAACCCAAAAATTGGAGTATTCACAAAACCAATCCAAATCAAGAGCAAATGCACATGAAGAAGTGTTAGGAATTCATACCCAACAACCAAAGATAATTATAGTCATAGATGTGAGATAAAAATCTCACCTTTGAACCCAAACAAATGAAGAGGAAGCTATGAAGCAATGGCAAGAACAAGCAATCTTCAATCTCAACACTAGAAGCTTGAATCTAAGCTTAAAAGAGAAACATTCCCTAAATTAGGTTTAGAAAATTTCTGAAATTGAATGGAGAAAGAGTTGGAGAAGGTGAAGGAGATGCTTACCAAGGGGTTCTCTTTGATTTTGGAGCAAGAACTTGGATTTGCAAAGGAAGTTAGGGCTTGGAGTTTTAATTTCCTCTTCCACCCTCCATTAACATAAAAGCTTGAGTATTAGAAAAATAGAAGAGAAGTGAATGAAGCGGAGAGGGTTGGAACTGAGTTAAGTGGCTAATTGGCTCAGCCCAACCAAAGCCCTAAGCGGGAAAAAGTAGCAAAAATCAACTTTCTCCAAACATATCGAAGCTTATACTCAAAAAGGTCGCAAATGGCATTTTGAACTCAATGGAGGTGGTCTCGAGTCCTAATTCGACCGTATGAAAAAAGTAGGTTTTCGGACCAAAATCCGACGAACGATAAAATATTTAAATATAAAATCGATAAATATGCGGGTTGTTACAGACTCCCCTCCTTAAAGAAATTGCGTCCTCGCAATAAGTAAGAAGGAAATATAAGAAGTAACAACCATAGAAGCATATTAACACAAAAGAAAATTTGAAATAGGAAGTTCACCATAAAGTGCACAAAAGAGTTAGCAAGAAATCTGGTGAAACATCAATTTCCACAATAACACCGGGCTCAAGAATGAAAACCGGAATCCCTAAGGCATTCCCGTAGATAAAAGATGTGGGGGACGTCAAGAAGAGCAGAAAATTGAGCCGGTGCAACGGCGTAGTACAAAAACGGTACGTCCGAAAAACTAGAAACTCAAACAATTTGGGACATCAGCGTAGTACAAAAACGGTACGCCCAATAAACCCAAGCAAAGACATCGATGTAGTACAAACGGTACATCCGATGAATCAAATAGCAAAGACATCGATGTAGTACAACGGTACATCCGATGAATCAAAAGCAAAGACATCGATGTAGTATAAACGGTACATCCGATGAATCAAAAGCAAAGACATCGATGTAGTACAAACGGTACATCCGATGAATCAAAAGCAAAGACATCGATGTAGTACAAACGGTACATCCGATGAATCAAATAGCAAAGACATCGATGTAGTACAACGGTACATCCGATGAATCAAAAGCAAGGACATCGATGTAGTACAAACGGTACATCCGATGAATCAAAAGCAAAGACATCGATGTAGTACAAACGGTACATCTGATGAATCAAAAGCAAAGACATCGATGTAGTACAAACGGTACATCCGATGAATCAAAAGCAAAGACATCGATGTAGTACAAACGGTACATCCGATGAATCAAATAGCAAAGACATCGATGTAGTACAAACGGTACATCCGATGAATCAAAAGCTCAAAGCCCGAATGATTTTCGGAACACCGACGTAGTACAAAAACGGTACGTCCAATGAACCGAACACAATAAAAGGACATCGGACGCTAGTCCTTAAAAGGAATGAGATAAAGCTCAATAAAACGAAGTATACCAAAACGTCCGATGAACTTGATAGAAAAATAATTCCATTCAGACATCATCAAAGAATCAACCACTTGTTGCCTACGACAAAGCGCATTGGCAACACGATTTCCCTTCTCGGGAATAAAAGAATATCAAGATCATAAGATGCTAGGAACTCGAGTCAACATAAAGTTCCTTATGAGAAAATAATTATTCCAAAGATTTATGATCGAGGTAGAGAACAAATTTCTCATCCAAAAATGATGATGCCAAATTCCAAAAGTAAAAACAATAGCCGCGAACACTAGACCATGAGTGGCATATCTAGTCTCGATAAGCTATAAAGATTTAGAAGCACAAGTTATAGCACGTTCTCTTTTGCAAGAGAATGGCATCCAAACCAATACGACTAGTATCGGTACAAATGATAAAGTCTTGGTTCCCAACGGGAATCACAAGAATAAGAGTATCGAAAAGAAAGAATTTCTTTTAAATAATCTTCTTTCCTGAAAAGTTAAAACTTTCAAAATTACATTTATCATTATGTAATAATCTTTCTAGAAAAATTTACATTTTTACAAGTCAATATATCGTGTCCGACTGTCTCATCAAAGCGTTTAGGAGATTCCTATCGATAACGTTGATCAAGCGCATCGACCAAAATTCTTAAAGCACTCAACGGGCAATACAATCACAAAATCATATTTTATAGGATAAATAAATCTCTTAAAAAGTTTTAAGAATATTCTTTGCTTGTTTTAAGAGCAAAAATCAAATTGCACTTATAATTAAATCTTATGAAAAAGATTTGCAAAATTTTAAATTTCTATTTCCATCCAAAATCCATAAATAAGAATGGTCTCATCGAAATTTTCATAGAATATTGGATTTATAAAACGGATGAAATAAGCTGGACAAATTGAATGACATAATAATTCATTCCTAGGAATCATAACAAGTGCGGAATGCGATAAGTGAAATGCTAACTTCCGCAACTTGTAGCAAATGAAAACGGTGGTAAAGTCGAACTAAAAAGACCTTAGTATCACACAAAAGATTACTTAGGTGATAATCCTAAGACAAGCTCAAAAATACCGGAAAATTTCTCTAACTACATGAATGAGAGAAATAACACTTTCCTTATAAGTGGGCTTAAAGAATAAAATGATTCCATCAAGTTGGAATCAAAATCATAAAGGAAAATAGAAATCTGCTTAACAGATTGAAAACGTCGAAGATGAATAGTCCACTCGAAAAATAGGATATGGGCTTCACAATGATTAAGCCGATCCTTTCAAAAATCAATTCCGAAGCCTAAATAAAAATATCGGCTCGGAAAGAAAAGTCACATAAAACAATCTCGACATCTAAACAAAAGCAAATTGAGTGTTGCGGATCTACCATCCAGATTCACAATCCTCAAAGAAGTCAACAAGCCCAAAATATTCAAAGAAAAAGAATTAACAATTCCTTTTTGATATAAAATAGTGAGATGGAAACTATATCAAAAAGAACATGAACAAGATAATCACAAAGCAAATGTCATCAAGGATTGAATGAAAAATACCTTGACCAAGAGAAGTGTTTCCAGGAGCTTGCACTACATTGAGCTCTCCCTCCTTCTTACTTTGAAGTACGGGACATGCAGTAATATGGTGACCTGAATTTTTGCAATAGCGACAAAAGTGGGGTTTCGGACACTCCCCTGCATAGTGGTTCGTGGAACCACAATTGTAGCATTCTCCGCGATTAGGGATGGGAGTATTTGCTATAGAAGTCTCTCGCTTCGCCCTCTTGTTAGGATTAGGACTTTCAAACCTAGTAAAGGGATGCCTCTTCTTGTTGTTGTTGGAGTTCGGTTTGGCACTCCCAACCTCGACATCAGTTTCTCTATCGGCCTCTTCAAGACGAAGAGCGATATCAATAAGCTGATCAAATGAAACCTCAAGTTTCAGAAGTAATGGCTTTTTAAGATTCTTATTCAAGCCATAGACAAATCTCTGATTTTTCTTCAATGGGGTATTAATGTACTCAACCCCGTATTTGGACAGAGATTCGAAGGATGCGACATAGTCTGTCACAGAAGATTCACCTTGAACAAGGTCTATGAAACGCCGGGCTAAGGTTACTTTTTCAGCCTCCGGCACAAATTTCAATTCGAATCTTCCCCAGAATTGCTCCCAAGTAAGATCCGCCTCAACGATTTCAGAAATTAAAAGCTCATACCAATCCAATGCTCTTTCTTGGAGCATGCTAGAAGCTACTTGGACTCGATGAAGGTCAATAAGGTTCATGCGAGAAAAGATGCGATCGCATGATTTGAGCCAAGCTTGAATTTCTATAACACTCTCGGATCCCGTGAATGGCCTTCCACCCAAATCAGTGTAGTCTCTGCACAAGCGTGCAAAACCGGATCTAGGATGAGTAGGCTCCTGATTGGGACCCGCTGTTTGAGCGTTCTTGACAAGATCTAAAAGCTGTTGGGCAGACATAAAAACTCCATCCTGGGGAGTAGCACTAGATTGACCGGCGCTGGGACGGCCAGGTCTAACCATTTCTCTTCTTTAAGAAAGAAAGAAAGAAGAGGAAAGAGTTATTCTCAAAATAAATTTCAATCAAACTTGATTGATAAAACAAGGAATCATAAAGAAAATAGGATAGAACGGTACGAAGACCCGAGTAAAATCCTAAAGCACAACTCCTAAGATGGACTTAGGACGATGATCCTTGTTATAATATTCCATATTGTTCCGAAGTTTGGCTCTGATACCAAGCTGTGATGCCCCACCTCTATACCCACGCTAGCCAAGAACATTACTGTGAATGCTGTCAACTAGCACGGAGAATAAGGCTGTTGAGGAGCGACCATCTGTATAATTGTTTTGTGCAAGTACCGATATACCGGATAAAAATATAACTTTTCATCTCAAGAGGAAATCCGACATACCGACACAAACTCAAAGCTACTACACAGTGGCTGTAATTTCTTCGGAAATAAATATAGAAATAAACATAACACAAATCAGTCATAGACAATTCATATCACAAAGGCGGAAATAGATATGAATATTACACATGAAAGTGTATAACAGAGTAGTGGTCTAAAAAGATCCACAATAATACAAAAGAATAGCAACACGTGCTATACAAAAGAATACATCTATGAGTCTAAATCTCAAGTGTATACAACAAAATAAACTACTAATCTAAGTAGTCTGCCAAAAGTCGGGACGATAGTCCGATAAGGAGTCAAGCAGAAGCACCTGTAAAATCTCAGTCTGACCCGAGTATTATTTAAGAAGAAAATAATAAACGGATCAGTCTAGCTATAAATATCATATGAAGTGATATATAATAAGAGATATGACATAAACATATAATAATCACAATGCCAAGCTGTGATAAATAAGTAATTAAAAAAAAACCAATAAGAGATTAATCAATATCACAATAATCTACTCAAGATAGAAAGGAATGTCATACTCCTAATTTCATTCACCAAGCCACAATAAATGGCATATATATCAATGCCCATCGTAAAAGTTGGTGAAACATAAATTCCAGAAATCAACACAGGAAATCCAGAAATCACAATAAAAAGGAACAACGACGTCGTACAGCGGGACATCCGATGAACCAAATCACAATAAAAAGGATGGCCAATCCCCAAAAGAAACTGGACATCGACACACCAAAAAAGACATGCCCCATGAACAGTCGAACATCGACGCACCTAGAAAGATACGCCCCATGCTCTAGCATCGACGCACCTAGAATGATACGCCCCATGCACAAATAAATAAACATCGATGCACCTAGAAAGATACACCCCATGCTCTAGCATCGACGCACCTAGAAAGATACGCCCCATGCACAAATAAATAAACATCGATGCACCTAGAAAGATACACCCCATGTAATGTCTAACATCGATGCACCTAGAAAGATACACCCCATGCTAAGTCGAACATCGACGCACCTACAAAGATACGCCCCATGCATAGACGAACATCGACGCACCTAAAAAGATACGCCCCATGTCCCGACTTATTGAGCCGATTGCTCCACGAAGTAAACAAACATCGATGCACCTAGAAAGGTACACCCCATGCATAATAAAACATTGACGCACCTAGAAAGGTACGACCCATGTATAAAATGAGACGAAACTCAATAAAATGAGGAACAGTCCTCCACATAGACAAAGAGACATCGCACATTGCTAGTCTAAACCGCAAAGATGATCGTCATGATCAAAGAGAAGTGTCAATTACAGTAAGTGTAACAACCCGCATATTTGTCGATTTTATATTTAAATATTTTATTTAAATATTTTATCGTTAGTCGAATTTTAGTCCGAAAAGCTAATTTTTGCATACGGTCGAATTAGGGCTCGGGACCACTCCCATTGAGTTTAAAATGCCGTTTGCGACCTTTTTGAGTATAAGCTTCGATATGTTTGGAGAAAGTTGATTTTTGCCACTTTTCACTTTGGGTTTGGTTTTTGGGCTCAGCCCTATGTTAACTGATGCTCAAATCTGAGCCACTCTTCCCCACTCACTCTCATTCTCTTCACATTTCAGTTTTCTTAGCTTTAATGGTGGGAGAGATTGGAAATTAAAACTCCAAAACCTTAGTTTCTCTTGCAAATCAAATTCCTAGCTCCAAACTCAAGAAGAACCCATTGGTAAGCTTCTCTTCTTCTTCTCCAACTTGTTCTCTTACCAATTTCAGAAATTCCTAAACCTAATTTTGGGAATGTTCTTGTTTTTTTAGCATAGATTCAAGCTCATTTGGGTTGTGTTGAAGAGAGGTTGATTCTCCATTTGCTTTCAAGCTTCTTCTTGTTTGATTTTGAGAAAAGGTGAGATTTTTATCTCACATCTATGACTATAATTATCTTTGGTTGTTGGGTATGAATTCCTAACACTTCTTCATGTGCATTTGCTCTTGATTTGGATTGGTTTTGTGAATACACCAATTTTTGGGTTTTTAAGTCAAATTTGTGTGAAATCCTTTTATGGATGTTTGATCATGCTTTTGGTGATGCATCGAGGAGCATATAGGACCGGGTTGCCGATTGGCATAAACCCTTAGAGCCAATGTTCGTCCGGTTGCATTTTGGAAGAGTTTGCTCTTCATTTGAATAAGGCTGAAAAACAGCCCAGGCATGATTCAGTCGACTGAAAACTCTGTTCAGTCGACTGAGCCTGAAACCCGAGAGTTTCCAGGCATGATTCGGTCGACTGAAAAACTCTGCACAGTCGACTGAAACTGGAAACAGAAAGTTTCCTGAACCTGGAAGATTTCCAGGTACAGGGTCAGTCGACTGAAAACTCTGTTCAGTCGACTGAACCTGCTGTTTGAGTCCAATTTGCCTTTTTGGATTGAAATTCCAATTTAAATCGATTCGTGATAATCCTATTTGTTGTTATCATCTATTATGACTTTGATGACTCTTTTTAGGGATTTTTGAATATCCATTTCGATGGATCCTTTATCGATTTCGTTGGATTTTATTCACGTCTTCGTATGTGAATTTTTTGTGATTGATTGTTCTTACAATCTTCTTCGTGATTTGTCACTTTAAAAATGTAAAGGTTTTCTATACTAGTAGTAAATATCAAAACTCTTTCCTCAAATGATTTCAATACTATTTTAATACCAAATTCGTTTATAAAACCGTTTTCCAATCTATTAGTATATACAAACCTTTACCTCACTCGTATGAGAAATCTAATTAAACGGCTTAGTAAAACAAGTGGTATGAAACGCTTGCGTTTACTTTATCGGTTAATTCTTGGACTTGTTCGATTGAACCTCTTGTGACAATTTTCTAGTGGAGATTTACAGTTTGTTCATAAATATTTAAGTTAAGCAAGTGGTTATGGGACATGAAGCTAAACTCATATATTTACTAGCTTAGTGTAATCGACACTTCTCGCTGACCATGACGATCATCTTTGTGATTTAGACTAGCAATGTGCGATGTCTCTTTGTCTGCGAGGGAGACTAAACCCCGTTTTGTGGAGTTTCGACTCAATTTGTGATGGTTAGCGACCATGGAATTAGCGTTCCGTTTGTGATACACGTGTTGGTGAGCTTTATGCTCCCGTTTGTGATAGGCCTCCCCCCCCTTTTTTGTGATTTCTGGATTTCTTGTGTAGATTTCTAGAATTTGTGTTTCACCAATTTTTCGTGATTTCCATTGATAAGTCTTATCGATATTTGTGCATTGGTGAATTTGTGTGTCATTGACTTTTGTGATTTTCGGATTTCTTGTGTAGTCTTCTGGAATTTGTGCGTCATTGACTTTTGCGATTGACATTGATATTATCGTCAATATTTGTGGTTTGATGAACGAAATAAAGAGTATGACACTTCTTGGATGCTTGTGTAGATTTTGTGATATTGAATAATCTCTTGTTGATTATCAACTACTTATATATCATAGCTTGGCCTTGTGATTATTATGTGTTTAGTCATAACTCTGATTCTATATCGTTTCATCTGATATCTATAGTTAGACTGATCCGTTTATTATTTTCTTATTAAATAATACTCGGGTCAGACCGAGATGTTACAGGTGCTTCTGCTTGACTTCTCTCTTGGGATTGATTTCTCTTGCTTTTGGTTAACTACTTAGATTAGTAGTTTTTGTTGTATACATTTGAGATATAGACTCCATAATGTATACTTATTCTTTTGTGTAGCTCATGTAACTATTCCTTTGTGATATGAATTGTCCTGTGACTGGTTTATGTTATGTTTATTTCTATATTTGTTTCCGAAGATCTTTATAGCCACTGTGTAGTAGCTTTGAGTTTGTGTCGGTATGTCGGATTTCCTCTTGAGATGAAAAGTTATATTTTTATCTGGCATATCGGTACTCGCTCAAAGCAATTATACAGATGGTCGCTCCTCAACAGCCTTATTCTCCGTGCTAGTTGACATCATTCACAGTAGTGTTCTTGGCTAGCGTGGGTATAGAGGTGGGGCACCACGGCTTGGTATCAGAGCCAAACTTCGGAACAATATGGAATATTATAACAAGGATCATTGTCCTAAGTCTTTCTTAGGAGTCGTGCTTTAGGATTTAATTCGAGTCTTCGTAGCGATTCATCCTATTTTCCTTATGATTCCTTGTTTTGTCTATCAAGATTGCTTGATATTCAATTTGGTGAATAACCTTTTTCTTCCTCTTCTTTCTTTCTAAAGGAAGAGAAATGTCTAGAAGGCCGCCCCAGAGCCGTGCCATCTAGCACTCCGCCCCAGGATGGAGTTTTTATGACTGCTCAACAGCTTCTTGATTTAGTGACAAATGCTCAAGCAGCTGGAGCTAACCCGGAACCTACTCACCCAAAGTCGGGATTTGCACTCTTGTGCAGCGATTACACAAATTTGGGTGGGGAGCCATTCAAGGGTTTCGAAACTGTTATTGAAGTACAGGCCTGGCTAAGGTCATGCGATCGAATGTTTTCTCGCATGAATCTTATTGACCTTCACCGAGTTCAGGTGGCCTCTAGTATGCTCCGAGAAAGAGCATTGGATTGGTACGAGCTTCTTACTTCTGAGATTAATGAAGCGGATCTCACCTGGGAGAAATTCCGAGAACGCTTCGAGTTGAAATTCGTACCAGAAGCAGAAAAAGTGACATTGGCTCGACGATTTATAGACCTTGTTCAAGGTGAGTCCTCCGTGACTGATTACGTCGCCTCCTTCGAGTCGCTTTCCAAATATGGGGTTGAATACATCAACACCCCTCTGAAGAAGAATCAGAGATTTGTTTATGGCTTAAAAAAAGTCTCAAGAAGCCATTACTCCTAAAATTAGAAGTTTCTTTCGACCAACTCGTTGATATCGCTCTTCGTCTTGAAGAGGCGGATAGGGAGAATGATGTTGAAGTGGTGGGTTCCAAACCAAACTTCAACAACAAGAAGAGGCCAAGCAAATTCAAAGGCCCTTATCGCAATAAGAAAGGGAAGCAAGCAACCTCTGTGGCAAAGACTTCTTCCTTTGGTCGTGGGGAATGCTATAATTGTGGTTCGAAGGACCATTATGCGAACAAGTGCCCAAAGTCTCTTTCTTGTCGCTACTGCAAAGTTCCCGGTCATGTTATATCTTCATGCCCCAAGCTTCAGGGCAAGAAGGAGGGAAAGCTAAATGTTGCTCAAGCCCCTGGCAACACATCTCGTGGCCAAGGTATTTCTCATTCTATTTTAGATGGAATTATTTTGTTTCGTGATCATCCTATTCGAGTTCTTTTTGATACGGGTGCGTCCCATTCTTTTATATCAAAAGAACTTGTTGATACTTTTTCTTTGGATGTTTTGTGTTTAATGACTTCTTTGAGAATTGCGAATCCGGTTGGTGGATCCGCAACAATCAGTTTATTGTGTAAAGATGTCGAGATTATTTTGTGTGATTTTTCTTTCCGAGCCGATTTGCATGTCATGCGTTATTTAGGCTTTGGAATGATTTTGGGAATGGATTGGCTTAACCATTATGGAGCTCATATCATATGTCCTGAGCGGACTATTCATCTTCGACATCCTCAATCTGTTAATCAGGTTTCTGTTATTCTTAAAGATTCAGATTCTACTTTGGTTGCATCTTTATATTCTTTAAATCCTCGTGATGACGATGATGATGATGAGGGTGATATTATTTCTCTTATTCACGTCGTTTGTGAATTTTCCGACATATTCGAGCCCGTTTTAGGATTACCACCTAAGCGAGCAATTGAGTTCAGAATTAATCTTATTCCGGGAGCTCAACCTATCACTCGTCCTCCTTATCGTATGTCCAATAAAGAAAACGAGGAGATGCGTAAACAATTATCTGAATTGGAAACGAAGCAATTTATTCGCTCTAGTTCCTCGCCTTGGGGAGCTTCAGCTATTTTTGTGAAGAAATCCGATGGTACACTTAGGCTTTACGTTGACTACCGCAAGCTTAATGATCTTACTATCAAAAATAAATATCCTTTACCTCGGATTGATGATCTATTCGATCAACTTAGTGATGCTAGAGTCTTTTCACAATTGGACTTAGCTACCGGTTTTCATCAGCTTCGTATTGCAGAGGATAGCATTCCTTTGACATCGTTCCGTACTCGGTATGGATCTTATGAATGGCTTGTTATGCCAATTGGGTTAACAAATGCCCCGGCTTATTTCGTTGACTTAATGAATCGAGTTTTTAAAGACTTTCTCGACCGGTTTGTTCTCATCTTTATCGATGATATTCTTGTTTATTCTAAAACCGAGGAGGAGCATGAAAAGCATCTTCGGATTGTGTTGGAAACTCTTAGGAGTAATCAATTAAAGGCAAAATTTTCTAAGTGCCACTTTTGGCAATCTCGTGTGAAGTTTCTCGGTCACATTATTTCTGAATCCGAAATTTCCGTAGATCCTTCAAAGATTGAAGCGATTCAAGATTGGAAGAGACCGGAGAGTGTGACAGAGATTCGTAGTTTTCTCGGATTGGCGGGCTATTACCGTCGTTTTATCAAAGACTTTTCTAAGATTTCCATGCCTCTCACTAGCTTGACGAAGAAAGGTGTTAAATACATTTGGTCGGACAAATGTGAAGCTTCTTTTCAGAAATTAAAAGAACTTCTTTCTGATGCTCCTATTCTTGTTATTCCCGATGGGAATCAAGATTTCGTTGTTTATACCGATGCTAGTCGCATTGGTTTGGGTGCCGTTCTTATGCAAAAGGAACTCGTTATTGCTTATGCTTCTAGGCAATTAAAGCCTGTTGAGACTAGATATGCCACTCATGATTTAGAGCTCGCGGCTATTGTTTTTGCTCTTCGGATTTGGCGTCATTATCTCTTAGGAGAGAAATTTGTTCTTTACACAGATCATAAGTCTTTGAAATATTTATTCTCTCAAAAGGAACTTAATTTGTTTCAACAGCGTTGGCTCGAATTTCTTGCACCATATGATCTTGATATTCTTTATACTCCCGGTAAGGGTAATCTTGTCGCCGATGCTCTTAGCCATAAACAACAAGCTGTTGTTTCTATGATGATATCCGAATGGAATGATCTCGAGATTTTATCCACTTGCGAAATTCGAGACCATGTTTCCGATTTATGCTCATCATTTGTTTTATGTAGCCTTGAGGCTCATCCATCCCTTTTAGACCGCATTCTTGAAGCTCAAAGGCTAGATACTGAATTGGTTCTTCTTGGCCATAATATTAAGGATAAAATTGATATTGAAGGTTTGAAAGACTTTAATATCGATTCTCGTGGCGGCATTCGGAAATTTGGTAGGCTTATCGTGCCAAATGTTAGGGATCTTCGTAAAGATATTTTAGAAGATTCTCATCACTCTAAATTTACCATTCATCCCGGTAGTAGTAAAATGTACGCGGATATGAAGCGACTTTATTATTGGGAGGGAATGAAACTTGACATCGCTAACTTCGTTAAATGTTGCATGACTTGCCAACTCGTTAAGGCCGAACATCAAAGGCCCGGTGGGTTATTGCAACCTTTAGAAATTCCAGTTTGGAAGTGGGACCAAATTTCCATGGATTTTATAGATGGCCTTCCCCGTTCTCGTTCGGGTCATGATAGCTTATGGGTGATTGTTGATAGGCTTACTAAATCTGCCCATTTTGTTCCCGTTCGGTCTAATCGAACCGTTCATCTTTTGGCCAAAATATTTATCAAAGAAATCATTAAATTGCATGGTGTTCCTACTTCTATTGTTAGTGATCGTGATCCATTGTTTACTAGTGGATTTTGGAAGAGTCTTCAAAAAGCTTTAGGAACGAGGCTTAATTTTAGCACCGCTTATCACCCCCAGTCCGATGGACAAACTGAGCGTGTGAATCAAACTCTTGAAGATCTTCTTCGTTCTTGCGTGCTTGATTTTGGTGGAGGTTGGGAAGATCATATTTCACTTGTTGAATTTTCCTATAATAATAGCTTCCAATCTAGTATTGGTATGGCACCTTTTGAGGCACTCTATGGAAGGCCATGCCGATCTCCTTCTTGTTGGCTTGAGGCCGGTGAGAAGCTGATTTAGGTCCAGATTTTATTCGTGATTCCACAGAAAAGATTGATCTTATTCGTCATAGGATGAAAGAAGCCCAGAGTAGACAAAAATCCTATGCCGATAACCGGAGAAGGAAGTTAGAATTTTCTGTGGGAGATCTTGTGTTCATTCGTGTTTCACCTATGAAAGGTGTTGTACGTTTCAGTCGATCGGAAAAACTTGCGCCTCGATATATTGGGCCATTTTCTATCACCGAACGTATTGGTTCCATGGCTTATCGCCTTTTATTACCGGCTCAGTTTTCTGCTATGCATGACGTGTTTCACGTTTCTCAACTTCGGAAATGTCTTCGAGATTCCGATTCTATTCTTGAGCCCGGTGTTGTGGAAGAGATTGAAGTTTCGCCTAATTCAACTTATGAGCAACATCCTATTCGTATCATTGCTTCGGAAGTCAAACGACTTCGAAATAAAGATGTTCCGCTTGTTAAAGTTCAATGGTCTTCAAATCCTAAGGATTGTTCTTGGGAATCTAGAGAGTACATCGAGCGTACACATCCGGACTTACTTTCTCGTGCTCTTTGAGGTGAACTTCTTATTTCAAACTTCTTTTGTGTTGAATATGCTTTTATGGTTGTTACTATATATCTTCTTCTTGTAATATTGCGAGGACGCAATTTCTTTAAGGAGGGGAGTCTGTAACAACCCGCATATTTGTCGATTTTATATTTAAATATTTTATTTAAATATTTTATCGTTAGTCGGATTTTAGTCCGAAAAGCTACCTTTTGCATACGGTCGAATTAGGGCTCGGGACCACTCCCATTGAGTTTAAAATGTCGTTTGCGACCTTTTTGAGTATAAGCTTCGATATGTTTGGAGAAAGTTGATTGTTGCTACTTTTCACTTTGGGTTTGGTTTTTGGGCTCAGCCCTATGTTAACTAATGCTCAAATCTGAGTCACTCTTCCCCACTCACTCTCATTCTCTTCTCATTTCAGTTTTCTTAGCTTTAATGGTGGGAGAGATTGGAAATTAAAACTCCAAAACCCTAGTTTCTCTTGCAAATCAAATTCCTAGCTCCAAACTCAAGAAGAACCCATTGGTAAGCTTCTCTTCTTCTTCTCCAACTTGTTCTCTTACCAATTTCAGAAATTCCTAAACCTAATTTTGGGAATGTTCTTGTTTTTTAGCATAGATTCAAGCTCATTTGGGTTGTGTTGAAGAGAGGTTGATTCTTCATTTGCTTTCAAACTTCTTCTTGTTTGATTTTGAGAAAAGGTGAGATTTTTATCTCACATCTATGACTATAATTATCTTTGGTTGTTGGGTATGAATTCCTAACACTTCTTCATGTGCATTTGCTCTTGATTTGGATTGGTTTTGTGAATACTCCAATTTTTGGGTTTTTAAGTCAAATTTGTGTGAAATCCTTTTATGGATGTTTGATCATGCTTTTGGTGATGCATCGAGGAGCATATAGGACCGGGTTGCCGATTGGCATAAACCCTTAGAGCCAATGTTCGTCCGGTTGCATTTTGGAAGAGTTTGCTCTTCATTTGAATAAGGCTGAAAAACAGCCCAGGCATGATTCAGTCGACTGAAAACTCTGTTCAGTCGACTGAACCTGAAACCCGAGAGTTTCCAGGCATGATTCGGTCGACTGAAAAACTCTGCACAGTCGACTGAAACTGGAAACAGAAAGTTTCCTGAACCTGGAAAATTTCCAGGTACAGGGTCAGTCGACTGAAAACTCTGTTCAGTCGACTAAACCTGCTGTTTGAGTCCAATTTGCCTTTTTGGATTGAAATTCCAATTTAAATCGATTCGTGATAATCCTATTTGTTGTTATCATCTATTATGACTTTGATGACTCTTTTTAGGGATTTTTGAATATCCATTTCGATGGATCCTTTATCGATTTCGTTGGATTTTATTCACGTCTTCGTATGTGAATTTTTTGTGATTGATTGTTCTTACAATATTCTTCGTGATTTGTCACTTTAAAAATATAAAGGTTTTCTATACTAGTAGTAAATATCAAAACTCTTTCCTCAAATGATTTCAATACTATTTTAATACCAAATTCGTTTATAAAACCATTTTCCAATCTATTAGTATATACAAACCTTTACCTCACTCGTATGAGAAATCTAATTAAACGGCTTAGTAAAACAAGTGGTATGAAACACTTGCGTTTACTTTGTTGGTTAATTCTTGGACTTGTTCGATTGAACCTCTTGTGACAATTTTCTAGTGGAGATTTACAGTTTGCGTTTACTAAGTCGTTTAATTAGATTTCTCATACGAGTGAGGTAAAGGTTTGTATATACTAATAGATTGGAAAACGGTTTTATAAACGAATTTGGTATTAAAATAGTATTGAAATCGTTTGAGGAAAGAGTTTTGATATTTACTACTAGTATAGAAAACCTTTATATTTTTAAAGTGACAAAGCACAAGGGGGATTGTAGAAACAATCAATCACAAAGATCACATTCGAAGATGTGAATAAAATCCAATGAAATCGATAAAGGATCCATCGAAGTGGATATATCTAAAATTCCCAAAGAAAATAAGTCATCAAAGATGATAATAAATGATGACAATAAATAGGATCATCACGAATCGATTTAAATTGGAAATTCAATCCAAAAAGGCAAATTGGACTCAAACAGCAGGTTCAGTCGACTGAACAGAGTTTGCAGTTGACTGACCCTGTGCCTGGAAATTTTCCAGGTTCAGGAAACTTTCTGTTTCCAGTTTCAGTCGACTGTGCAGAGTTTTTCAGTCGACTGAATCATGCCTGGAAAATCTCGGGTTTCAGGTTCAGTCGACTGAACAGAGTTTTCAGTCGACTGAATCATGCCTGGGCTGTTTTTTAGCCTTATTCAAATGAAGAGCAAACTCTTCCAAAATGCAACCGGACGAACATTGGCTTTAAGGGTTTATGCCAATCGGCAACCCGACCCTATATGCTCCTCGGTGCATCACCAAAAACATGATCAAACATCCATAAAAGGATTTCACACAAATTTGACTTAAAAACCCAAAAATTGGAGTATTCACAAAACCAATCCAAATCAAGAGCAAATGCACATGAAGAAGTGTTAGGAATTCATACCCAACAACCAAAGATAACTATAGTCATAGATGTGAGATAAAAATCTCACCTTTGAACCCAAACAAATGAAGAGGAAGCTATGAAGCAATGGCAAGAACAAGCACTCTTCAATCTCAACACTAGAAGCTTGAATCTAAGCTTAAAAGAGGAACATTCCCTAAATTAGGTTTAGGGAATTTCTAAAATTGAATGGAGAAAGAGTTGGAGAAGGTGAAGGAGATGCTTACCAAGGGGTTCTCTTTGATTTTGGAGCAAGAACTTGGATTTGCAAAGGAAGCTAGGGCTTGGAGTTTTAATTTCCTCTTCCACCCCCCATTAACATAAAAGCTTGAGTAGTAGGAAAATAGAAGAGAAGTGAATGAAGAGGAGAGGGTTGGAACTGAGTTAAGTGGCTAATTGGCTCAGCCCAACTAAAGCCCTAAGCGGGAAAAAGTAGCAAAAATCAACTTTCTCCAAACATATCGAAGCTTATACTCAAAAAGGTCGCAAAAGGCATTTTGAACTCAATGGAGGTGGTCTCTAGTCCTAATTCGACCGTATGCAAAAAGTAGGTTTTCGGACCAAAATCCGACGAACGATAAAATATTTAAATATAAAATCGATAAATATGCGGGTTGTTACACAATTGGATTCCTCGACAGTATTTATTTGATTTCAGATATTTTGATATTTGATGGATTATCATATCGATATATGATGTCGTTGTTGTCGTGATTGACTATTTGGTGTGTAGCATCATTGGACCAAATTTTGGAATTTTAAAAGGATTTCAAAGTGATTTTTGAAAGTACACGTTTATAAAATATTTTTGGGATTGATTTATTTTAAATAAATAAACGTTATAATTTTAATGTTATAAAAATTAGGATTTTTGAGAAATATAGTTAAAGGTTGATTTTTGAAAATGTGAGGCTAATGATTTTATAAAATAGTTTAATCGGGATTTTTAAATTTATTATAAAAGTTTAAATAAAAGATTTATAAAATTTGATTATTTTATAAATCAAAATGGTGAAATTATAAAGGAGATTAAAGATGTTTTAAAATAATAGTATAAATTGATTTTATAAAGGATTTATAAATGGATATTTATAAATTAAAATGTTGGAATTATAAAATGAGTTTTTTTATAAGTGTTAGAATGAATTGTGAATGAATTTCATAAATGAATGAAATTTATAGAATTATAAACGGTGAAGTTATAAATGGAATTTTATAAGCAGTAGGTTTATAAAATTCATAAAGTTGTTAAAAGAATGGTTTTGGATAAATAATTGAATCTTATAAGTTATAAGATTTATAA
Source organism: Allium cepa (assembly GCA_030765085.1). Lineage (NCBI taxonomy): Eukaryota > Viridiplantae > Streptophyta > Magnoliopsida > Asparagales > Amaryllidaceae > Allium > Allium cepa. The sequence goes on from CM060939.1 coordinate 928,551,299, forward strand.
TTATGAAGTTCAAAGGAAAGATTTTTGCAAACAAATAAATTATAAGTATTTAACTTATAACATGAACTTTTGTTTTATAATTGAGTTATAAATTGAATAGGTTAATAAAGGAATTTATAAAAGGAAGTTGTTATAAAATAAATAGAAATGGAGTTTATAAACGTTGTTTTATAAATTCGCAAACGACTTATTTTGATAAGTAAATTGTTGAAACCTATTAATGGAGTTATATTCACATTTTTGACTGTGAATAATCCTTTGAAATAAAATGAATAGAAGTGATGAAAGTTGTTAACGTAGTATATTCACGTTTTTGAATAGTGAATAATATGTTAAAGAAAATGTTTAGGGTGTGATATTTCAAACAAAATTAAAACGATCTAACGATGTTTTAAAATGTGTTAAGATTCGAAATCATAGATTTCAACATTCATTGTTGAAATAGACGTTTTCGAGAAATAGAAGGAAATGGTGGACTATAACACTGTTGTTATAGTAAATGATTTCCGAAAGGAAATGTTTTGTATAGTATTGAGATTTATATATCTATTTTAATTTCGAATCCTTATACTAGTGATTTTGGGTTAACGATGTTTTACGCAACATTCGTTTTGGCCCAAATAAATACGTTTAAGAGAATGATTTCCATAAAGAATGAAATATATACTTAATCTCGATTTAAGTATATTGAATATTTTCCAAGTGTTGAAAATAAATAGATTTGTGAATTACTTATTATTAAATAAGTATGGAAATGTTTTCCAATATAAAGTGAATATTTTGAGAATTTATATTTTTGAAGATAAATTGAAATGAATAATTGAAATCGTATATGCATGGATATTGTGAAATATAAATTCACTATGGAATTTATAAAAGAAAAGGGGAATTTGTCTAAAAATAAATATTGATTTATTTTTGAAGTATGAAAATTATATATCTTGTAAAGATATTTTTGGAAAATAAATAATTTGGAAAATTATTTGGAATCTGGTGATGTTGTGCATATCCATTGATAGTTCAATAACCGACTATCAATATTTACCTTTGAAAGGTATTTGTTGTGATTTGTTGAATTTGAATGCACACTTATTTTTAAATTATTGCGCTCGTTATTCGGATTACCCATTCCGAATAGTGATACGACGTAATGGATAGCATTGAAGATCGGTGTTGAAGACCCGGTATTTGCGAGAGCGATAGGATGACCTGTCGATTGACTCTGCACCGAGTAGCTACGGTATTGAGTTCTCCATATGTGATGGGAAATCCGATCAGGATTGTGGATATCCGAATTGCAAGGACTTCTTTTTAAGTGCCTTCGGTTCTGTTCGAGCCCGGAACAGACTTGTATGGATTGTATGTCTGACGTTACAGATTGAGATATAAAGCAGATTTCTTTCAAATATAATTCTGTTGGTGGCGGAGAATTTATTCTTTTAGCTTAACACCCTTCTCTGAGACGTACGAGCTCAGAGGTTATGTAGTTGAATGTTATCAGCAATATATTCCCAATTTGGTAATGTGACATGCTGAGTGTTGCTGTGAAATGATCATTGTGTTGATTATTTGTGATAGGATCATTTATTTGATCGTCTATCCTAGTGATCATTTCTATGATCGTTTGTTGACCCAAAGCATGGCTTTTGAATAAAGTATGTTTTTGTGGACGTGACTTCGTCGAGCCTCACACCCCGGAATGGTCAAAACAGGAAAGATGCAGCAAGGTTATGAGGGGTAGCTCCATTTAGGGTATGTGCATTTCCTTCTGGAAAAGGGTGGTATCATGGTATGGAGCCCAGATACTTACTCATATTGAAAACACTTTATGATTGTGTGATGATGGTGACGAGCGCTCGGTTAAAGGTCCCAAAGGACCGGGGGATGGCATACTCGTGTAGTAGTTACCTAGTGATAAAGGTAACCCGGCCTTGTGTTGGCAGAGAGCTGGTTAAGTTCTCGGGACGTCCATCCAGAGGCGTTTCCATGTGGCAATGGGAAGTTCCTTGGCCTGACCATTTGTTGGAAATCCAAAGAAACAATACGAGACTTGTACGGTTTTAGTTGTAGAACCTATCATTCACTTATGGTGGCGCCCCACTGTTTGGATGGTAGCTATAGTAGGCATAAGTGCGGAATGCCTATGCTGGCTAAGATTTATATCTTTATTTTCGAAATGAATTTTTCCTACACTATGCACTAGTAATAATATCAAATGTCTTTTAATGCGTATCAAGCATCTTTGACTATCATAAGGAGAAATCTCCTCCGATTCTGCGTTTGCATTGTGTGTGTGTGTGCGGGAGGCCTTATGGTAGTCTCATTTTTAAAAGCATTGCGAATTGACTTTAAAAATATTCCTCTATTTTGATTTTAAAGATAAATAAACTGTTTTGAGTTCTCACACCAGTCTTTCTTATGCTAGGTGATATGTGATGGGGGGTTTTCTGGAGTTGCTGGAGGCAAGCTGGATGGCATGGCGTATTACTAGTATATAGTATTTCTTTTCCGCTGTTTGATGTTGTTTGTTGTTGTACACTCTGATGTAATGAAATGTAATGTATGAAATGTAATAACTAATATAGTTCTTTGTTTAAAGATTATTCATTTATTTATTATATGTTGTTCCGCTGCGAATTGTGAGATTCTGTTATTGTTCTATTGTTTTCTTTCCGTTCTATTTTCTATTTTCTTTCCTCTCTATTTTCCTATCTTCTTATCTCTTCTTCTGTCTCTTTCTTTTTCTTAAAACCCTAAGTGTTCGGTTTTTCGGCATTTGATTTCTCGGCAGTTGATACAGTGGACGTATTGATGTCAGTTTTCGAAAGTTGAAGAATCGGGTCCTTACATCTGGTATCAGAGCTTATGGTTAAGCGACAACCATGGTTCTGTTGGGTATTACTCATTAGAGATAGAGTCAGTAGTACTCTAGAATGAGTTGAGTGTAATAATAGCTATGAGAGCGTATTTGTTAGTGAATATATAAAATTGTTTTATATTGTGATGATTGGTTTATTGAGTGGCATATGAACCTTCGTCAGCACGGTCTCGACAACTATGCCGAAGGGGTTTCTAAACACTTGAATAGAACAATTCGACATAGTATTGTTTTAAAATTGGGTAAATGAAATAATTTTACCTTGATTATATTTTTATATATAAAAGAATAATTTTTCAGAATTACTAAATTGTATATAAGATGATTGTTAAGATGTTTGAATAATCTAAATTGAAGAATAATTGTATAAGTAAAATGAATTATAAGAATTGAATTATAATTAAAGTGATTTACAATTGTGAAATAAACTTATATATATAAGAAGTGAAACTATATGAATATAACTTAAGAGATGTTGAATGAAGTTGATATTAGTATCGAAGTAAATTAATAAAGTTAAGTGATAGATATGAACTTGAGTTATTTAAATGAAATTCAACTTTTGTAATTGAATTGAACGAATGGATTAAATGTTAATCAATGGAATGTAAATTAAGTTGATATGAAATAATGAATGTAAGTGTAATTCATTAAAATCTAATGTTATTGGAAGTTGAATAATTGAATGAAAATCAATTTATTAAACCAATTGAAAGTGATGCTGTTTAACCAAATTAAATGAGTATAAGCAAAGGAATTTGGTTGTAATAAATATACATTGGTTGATATTTGATTGTTAGTTGATTGTATATAATTCATTAAGTGTTAATGAAATTGGAAGCTAAAGTAATTGGAAATTCAATTGGAAATTGAGTGAATCTTAAATGGAATTGAATTTGATTTATAAGTGAACCAACTTGAATATGAATTAGTGAATATAAACTAATTGAAAATGAATGTTAGTAAAAAAAAACATTCACTGTTAATGAATCGAATGTGATTAAATTGAAAACCTAATTCATTTAATATTATGAGAATATGAATGAATATTTATTGGTTATGAATGCTAGTTGGTCGATGGTTGAATATATTGCTTTTGTTTCAATTGCTATGTTGACATATATAGTTATTATGTTGCTATATGTTGTATATTGATACTATTGTCTATATACATGGTTCTCATGTTGTTTGTTGAGTGTTTAGTAGGTGCGGATCGCGTTTGCTTCGCATTTGGAGCTCGCTTTCGCGCTATATTAGCCGTATATGCTTGCTAATAAAATATAAGGTACATATCTCGGATTAAATATCGTACTTTTATACTTTTTCCCTTCGGGATGCCTCATTACTTGATGAGATGTATATTTGTGATATATATATTGTCATTTTTTTTTGGATCGAGCCGCGCAAAGGAGACTATGGCGAATTTTTTCGAAAATTTAGGGCGTTAGAAAAAATTTGGAAAAAATTGGAAAATTTTGAAAACTTAACTTTGATTTGGAGTTGAAAGTTAAACAATAGTTGTTGTTTTTGAAAAGATAACTAAGTATGATTTGAAAACTTAGTATAGTATGGTAAGAAGTTTAACTATGGATTTTGGAAAGTTAATAGATTTTGTAACTTTTCTTACTTTTTCGAGGACGAAATTCTTTTAAGGGGGGAAGATTGTAACGACCCAGAATTTTAATTAATTAAAATTTGAATATTTAATTGATTTTAAATATTAATAAGTGAAATTTATAAGTGAATGAATTTTATTTCGAATAATTGGATTTAATTGAATATTAAATCAATAAATTAATATGTGAAATTACAGAAATAATTGAAAATTGGGTTAAATATGATTGAAAATGATTTGTAAAAATTTTATTTTATCATGTTGAAGTTAGAGTGATATTTTAGAACTTTTAAAATCGAATTAAAAGTTTATTTGTGAAAATTGAATATTTTAATATTTAATCGACTAGTGAAAATAGCCAATTTTCGAACAGTCTCTGATTTCGACGAGACCGGTTCCATTGGATCCGTAATAGTTAGTTATTACCAGATTTCAATTTTCGTAGCAATCGGAGTTGTCGTTTGATCGTGGCAGCTCGAAACGCATCGAATTGTTTTTAATATTAATTTGGCGAGTTAAAATAGCCATTTTTCAAAAAGTCTCGGATTTCAACGAAACTAGTTTCATCGGATCCGTATTGTGATATTATTGTAAGGTTTCAAATTTCGTGTCAATTGGATTTACCGTTTGTCCGGTACAAATTAAAACGCCTAGAAAATCGTTTAAATCGGTTTAATTTAAATTGAACGTTTATTGCCATAACTCGCACAGATGACCGAATTAGCTTCCAAAACCTATTCCATTGTGTCCGAAACGCGGGGTAAACCCTAGAAACGCTGGTTACGGCGCGTGAATCGGAGTTCGGAAATTCCGGAATGAATAGTGTCGTTCGTTTCCCTATAAATAGCCCACTCTCTCACAAAAAAAAAAAAAAAAATTATAAACCCTAAACCTAATGCAGCCGCCACTACCATGCTGAACGGCTAGAAACTTCCCAAATTCTTTCTCGATTATCTCCCAATCCATCAAGTATTAGCAAAAAATGTCAACTAACAAATTGTAGAGGGTGGTGAGTACGTGATATCCAACGGTGATGATGGGAAAATACGCTACGGATTGGTGGCAATTGCAGTTGGAAGGTCACGCGTTTGGGTTCGTGCATCACCTTGAAAAGGGGACCGAGCTTCCTCATACTTGGACCGAAGGTGGAGCTCGCGTGGGGGGTTGAAGTGGTGGTCATTTATCTCTGCAAAGATGAACGTGGTGGTCCTGAAAATTGAAGAAGTGATGGCGGCTAGGTGGGTTTGTGCGTGTACTGGGTACGCGCATGAAAGATGAGGGAGAGGGAGTTGGGGTCGGCCGAGATTCAATGCTAGCAGATCCAACGGCCTGTATTTACTTAGGTTTATAAATAATTTAATTATGTTGTAAATTGTTTATAAAAAAATTCGTGTAACTTCATAAAATCATAACTTTTTCATACGAGGTCGAAAACGCGCGAAACCAGTTGCGTTGGAATCTTATGGACGAGCACTACGCGATGGAATTGGATTGGAGTCGTTTGGAGTTAGTGAAAATTTTGGGTAAAATTAAACGTCCGTTTAATTTTATTCGAAATAAATCGCTAAAACGGAAATTGAAATCAAGGTGAGAACTTCTCACTCAATCGAATCGGTTTCGATTTTATTTTAAATAGTTAGATTTAAAATATTTGAATGCATGTTTGAGTGATGATTGTAATCTATTGATTGATAAAATAGACATTATGCGCCGTTAGTAAGCGGATGTTATTTATTAAAAACATATACCGCGAATATTTCATAAACAGTGAAATTGGTATTATATATAATAGGAATATATATATATTGGCATATGTATATATTGGAGTTATTGATTTCCCGCATTTTTTTAGCGGATGAGACCCTATTGCGCCGTCTATTAAGCGGATAATATTTTAAATCCCATATACCGCGATAATTCCGTACTGGGGCGGAATTGGTATTGTGCTAATGTTTGTGGATGCAGGAAAACAGGTCGGAGGGATCCAACTGGATTCCTCGACAGTATTTATTTGATTTCAGATATTTTGATATTTGATGGATTATCATATCGATATATGATGTCGTTGTTGTCGTGATTGACTATTTGGTGTGTAGCATCATTGGACCAAATTTTGGAATTTTAAAAGGATTTCAAAGTGATTTTTGAAAGTATACGTTTATAAAATATTTTTGGGATTGATTTATTTTAAATAAATAAACGTTATAATTTTAATGTTATAAAAATTGGGATTTTTGAGAAATATAGTTAAAGGTTGATTTTTAAAAATGTGAGGCTAATGATTTTATAAAATAGTTTAATCGGGATTTTTAAATTTATTATAAAAGTTTAAATATAAGATTTATAAATTTTGGTTATTTTATAAATCAAAATGGTGAAATTATAAAGGAGATTAAAGATGTTTTAAAATAATAGTATAAATTGATTTTATAAAGGATTTATAAATGGATATTTATAAATTAAAACGTTGGAATTATAAAACGAGTTTTTTTATAAGTGTTAGAATGAATTGTGAATGAATTTCATAAATGAATGAAATTTATAGAATTATAAACGGTGAAGTTATAAATGGAATTTTATAAGCAGTAGGTTTATAATATTCATAAAGTTGTTAAAAGAATGGTTTTGGATAAATAATTGAATCTTATAAGTTATAAGATTTATAATTATGAAGTTCAAAGGAAAGATTTTTGCAAACAAATAAATTATAAGTATTTAACTTATAACATGAACTTTTGTTTTATAATTGAGTTATAAATTGAATAGGTTAATAAAGGAATTTATAAAAGGAAGTTGTTATAAAATAAATAGAAATGGAGTTTATAAACATTGTTTTATAAATTCGCAAACGACTTATTTTGATAAGTAAATTGTTGAAACCTATTAATGGAGTTATATTCACATTTTTGACTGTGAATAATCCTTTGAAATAAATGAATAGAAGTGATGAAAGTTGTTAACGCAGTATATTCACGTTTTTGAATAGTGAATAATATGTTAAAGAAAATGTTTAGGGTGTGACATTTCAAACAAAATTAAAACGATCTAACGATGTTTTAAAATGTGTTAAGATTCGAAATCATAGATTTCAACATTCATTGTTGAAATAGACGTTTTCGAGAAATAGAAGGAAATGGTGGACTATAACACTGTTGTTATAGTAAATGATTTCCGAAAGGAAATGTTTTGTATAGTATTGGGATTTATATATCTATTTTAATTTCGAATCCCTATACTAGTGATTTTGGGTTGTCGTAACGATGTTTTATGCAACATTCGTTTTGGCCCAAATAAATACGTTTAAGAGAATGATTTCCTTAAAGAATGAAATATATACTTAATCTCGATTTAAGTATATTGAATCTTTTCCAAGTGTTGAAAATAAATAGATTTGTTAATTACTTATTATTAAATAAGTATGGAAATGTTTTCCAATATAAAGTGAATATTTTGAGAATTTATCTTTTTGAAGATAAATTGAAATGAATAATTGAAATCGTATATGCATGGATATTGTGAAATATAAATTCACTATGGAATTTATAAAAGAAAAGGGGAATTTGTCTAAAAATAAATATTGATTTATTTTTGAAGTATGAAAATTATATATCTTGTAAAGATATTTTTGGAAAATAAATAATTTGGAAAATTATTTGGAATCTGGTGATGTTGTGCATATCCATTGATGTTCAATAACCGACTATCAATATTTACCTTTGAAAGGTATTTGTTGTGATTTGTTGAATTTGAATGCACACTTATTTTTAAATTATTGCGCTCGTTATTCGGATTACCCATTCCGAATAGTGATACGACGTAATGGATAGCATTGAAGATCGGTGTTGAAGACCCGGTATTTGCGAGAGCGATAGGATGACCTGTCGATTGACTCTGCATCGAGTAGCTACGGTATTGAGTTCTCCATATGTGATGGGAAATCCGATCAGGATTGTGGATATCCGGATTGCAAGGACTTCTTTGTAAGTGCCTTCGGTTCTGTTCGAGCCCGGAACAGACTTGTATGGATTGTATGTCTGACGTTACAGATTGAGATATAAAGCAGATTTCTTTCAAATATATTTCTGTTGGTGGCGGAGAATTTATTCTTTTAGCTTAACACCCTTCTCTGAGACGTACGAGCTCAGAGGTTATGTAGTTGAATGTTATCAGCAATATATTCCCAATTTGGTAATGTGACATGCTGAGTGTTGCTGTGAAATGATCATTGTGTTGATTATTTGTGATAGGATCATTTATTTGATCGTCTATCCTAGTGATCATTTCTATGATCGTTTGTTGACCCAAAGCATGGCTTTTGAATAAAGTATGTTTTTGTGGACGTGACTTCGTCGAGCCTCACACCCCGGAATGGTCAAAACAGGAAAGATGCAGCAAGGTTACGAGGGGTAGCTCCATTTAGGGTATGTGCATTTCCTTCTGGAAAATGGTGGTATCATGGTATGGAGCCCAGATACTTACTCATATTGAAAACACTTTATGATTGTGTGATGATGGTGACGAGCGCTCGGTTAAAGGTCCCAAAGGACCGGGGGATGGCATACTCGTGTAGTAGTTACCTAGTGATAAAGGTAACCCGGCCTTGTGTTGGCAGAGAGCTGGTTAAGTTCTCGGGACGTCCATCCAGAGGCGTTTCCATGTGGCAATGGGAAGTTCCTTGGCCTGACCATTTGTTGGAAATCCAAAGAAACAATACGAGACTTGTACGGTTTTAGTTGTAGAACGTATCATTCACTTATGGTGGCGCCCCACTGTTTGGATGGTAGCTATAGTAGGCATAAGTGCGGAATGCCTATGCTGGCTAAGATTTATATCTTTATTTTCGAAATGAATTTTTCCTACACTATGCACTAGTAATAATATCAATGTCTTTTAATGCGTATCAAGCATCTTTGACTATCATAAGGAGAAATCTCCTCCAATTCTGCGTTTGCATTGTGTGTGTGTGCGGGAGGCCTTATGGTAGTCTCATTTTTAAAAGCATTGCGAATTGACTTTAAAAATATTCCTCTATTTTGATTTTAAATATAAATAAACTGTTTTGAGTTCTCACACCAGTCACATGACTGACTCGGAGTTTATTGTTTTCCTTCCTAAACTCTGGGTGCCCACCAATTTCCACACGGGCAGTCAAGAGTTAAGGTTTATCAGGATATTCTGGAGTTGCTGGAGGCAAGCTGGATGGCATGGCGTATTACTAGTATATAGTATTTCTTTTCCGCTGTTTGATGTTGTTTGTTGTTGTACACTCTGATGTAATGAAATGTAATGCATGAAATGTAATAACTAATATAGTTCTTTGTTTAAAGATTATTCATTTATTTATTATTTGTTGTTCCGCTGCGAATTGTGAGATTCTGTTATTGTTCTGTTGTTTTGTTTCCGTTCTATTTTCTATTTTCTTTCCTCTCTATTTTCCTATCTTCTTATCTCTTCTTCTGTCTCTTTCTTTTTCTTAAAACCCTAAGTGTTCGGTTTTTCGGCATTCGATTTCTCGACAGTTGATACAGTGGACGTATTGATGTCAGTTTTCGGAAGTTGAAGAATCGGGTCCTTACAAAGATGATTAATAAAGAAGTAATTGATTTAATTAATGAAATAAATAAAAGCTAGTTAATCACAGTTTGGGATTAATCGAAATGATTATACGTTGGTTTGAAGTAAGATAATTAAATTTGATTAGAATAAATTAGAATATAATTGGAAATCCTTAATTTATATAATTAATGATGTAATCAAAGATTTATTAATAAAGATGAATTAATCAATAATAAGTGACTTATGAGAAGTTAATTAAAATAAGTAATTAAGGATTAATGCAATTAATATAGATAATTAATTCATGATGTAATTAAAGATTACTTACTGATTTTTGGATTAAGGAAAATTAATATCATGAAATTAATTAAAGAGAATCACTTGCATAAATTGGTGGATAATTAATCCAAGTTGATTAATTAAGATGACTAATGAAGGGATGAGTGATTTATTTATTTGAAATTAATTGATGAGTAAATAAAGAAATCTAAGTGGTTGAGGTTAGTAATTCAATCAGGAGTAATTAAATTAAATTTGTATGTGATTAAGCTTTGCTTATGGGTGATTGAACGGTATTGGATGCTTGAATGAGTTGATATCCCTGGTATGAAATGTTGTGTGTTTCTTATGGATAATTTGGGATAGGATGACGTGAGACTCGAGGAGGCCGGTGTCGGGTATTGGGAAATACCCGAAACCACTTCGAATTTTATAGATTGATATGTGAAATCTATATGCTGGAGTGAAGTGTTTTAAAGAAATTGGACTATTTAAATAAAAAAAAATTGGTATTGAGAAACTTATATGTGAAATAAGTTGGTGTCAATGATAAATTGTGGATTTGTGAATTTATTCGAGTACCACGGGTTTTAATTAAAGTTGTAAGCTTTGTATTCCATATTGGATGAGTTTTATATAAGTGGTATACTTTGTGTTCCATGTTAGTTGGGATTACTCACGCTGGTTTCCAGCCTGACCCGGGTGTTACTTTGATGTAATGCTCGGGTCAGACCGAGTATTACAAATTTTCAGGTTAGGACGTTCTAGAATTCAAGAGGCGAGCTGGATGGCAATATCGTATAGAGTATTTCCGCTGTATATATATTATTGTTCATCTGGGACATGAAAAGTGCAAATATTCAGTGACTGTATATAATGTGAAACTCTGATGTATTAAATTGTAATCGACGGATATAGTATTCTTTTGTCAACTGTTGTTATTTATTATTATATTTTATCCACTGCAAATGTGAGATGTTAATGTTTCTGTTCTTCTTCTTCTATCTCTTTCTTCTTTTTAATAACTATCTGAAATTTTTGGGTTCGAAAATTTCGGGTCGTTACAAACTAAAACTGAAGGATGAAGTAAACCAAGATAATTGCTTACTCACAGTGGTCAATGCATTATGTAAACACAAAGATGATGGCATAAATGAAGAAGGTGGAAATGATCATGGGAGGGAAGGTGAAGCTAGGGAAACCTCACAAAGAAACAAAAAGGAAGCCAGCCCTCCAAGATGGTTAAATGACGACATTAGTGGAGATGGGTTCAATGTGGATGAAGAAGAAAGTGGAGCTGCTGCAGAAATGGCTACGACAGCATCAACAAATCCTATCAGTTTTGAAGAACCTGCCAAAGAAAAGCATTGGATAGATGCTATAGAGAATGAGTTTTCATCTATTGTAAAGAACTTGACCTGGAGACTTGTTGATCCACCACAGTCCGCCAAGATATTTGATGCGAAGTGGGTGTTTAGAACCAAACTCAATGCTGGTGGTAACATTAAGAAGCACAAAGAGAAACCATTATCTAAAGGCTATGCACGAAGATACGGAGTTGATTACATTGAAGTGTATGCTCCTCCAATGACCATAATAGAGACACTGAGGATTGTCGTGGTTTTAGCAGCTCAACGCAACTGGAAGGTTTTTCAATTAGACGTGAACCTTCATTTTTTGAGAGAATTGGTTCAGAAGGAAACAATCAAAGTGGAGTTTTTTTGGCATAAAGCAGAAAATAGCAGATTTGATGATCAAGGCACTACAAGGAGAGGCATTCATCAAGTTCAAAGCTCAGCTAGACCTTGTCAAGCAAGGTTGATAAACCAACTGTATTATTCACACATTTGGTTTATGGGAGGGTTTGTTGGAATTAATTATCTGCTTTTTAGGGTTTTACTTGGTCATCTATTTACCTGGTAAAACTAGTTGTTAATAAGGAACTAATTTTTAGGACTAGTTGCTGTTTTATCTTTATTCGGTTAAGCTTTATTTTCTACACGTTTATATTTCAGTTGTAACTCCATGGCTATTTAAAAGCCTTCCATTTCAGTAATAAAATAAGTCAGTTGTTATCTTTATTTCAGTTCAAATTTATCAATAGATATTAATTTCACCCTTAGAGCATCTGTTAATTCAAGTCTCTACAAATTTGGTCACATATACTCGACCAATCGATTGCTTCCTAAGCTGCCTTGTCCCATCAAACATCTCTCCTTCCATACTTCCAAAATCTTGATTCATCTTAGCAAAATTTTCCCTTGTAGCTTGCTTCCGCCCTCCTAGAACATTCAAAGCTTGCAGTGGAACTTGCTGCTGGGCATGTTGATGTACTAAGTTCACTACTAATTGGTGAAATAGTGCGTTCACATCTGCATTCCCTGCTTTCAGAGCTGGCGTCTAGACGCTCACATTCATGGCTCCATGATGCTCCCGCTCCCTTTCTTGTCCATAGGTCTGTGTACTTGCAATTCCACTATTTGCATTTGTCTATCTCCTCCTAATATTATTATTCATCCACTCCTTGTCTCCATTTCGTGCTTTCTGCATAAGAAAGTTTTCGTCAAAAATCGAAGTAACGGGAGTGATGAGAGTAGTAGAGGTGTAGACATATTCCCCCCTCACCACACACATACACACACACATACACACACACACAGATATATATATCAAAACACAAGTATGTTACGTATACAGTGTATACCCTTCTCTTAGGTGTTCGGTTTCATTTATCTAAGTTCTATTTAGACTATATTTAACTTAGTTTTACTTAAGTGTCTCCTAACCTATGCTCTGATACTAAGTTGTACCATCCCATGTTTCGAAACTCGAAAATGAACGCCGATGATGTTGTGGCCATCATCGGAATTATTTTCAAGGGATGAAACAAGATCAGTTTTTTTTAACAACATTAAGTAAACAAAGTAATTAGTAACTTTCATAACATAAGATTGTCATTACATTATTGTCACTACACTTTCATTAACCCATACATGCCTAGGTAAGGGTAAATGTAATAAACTTAAATAAAAGTGTCGTGATCGACATATGAAAATGCCGACCCAAACATTTAACAAGTTATATAATCTGGCTTACATCAGCGGAATTTTAAAACAACTTTTATTAACAATTAAGCCTCTTTCTTCACCTTTGATGCATTTATTCATCTTTCCAAAAGCAACCTGTCTAATCCATCAACTCAACGTACTCAAATGAGCATCCATGAATTTATTTTACTACTTTTAATATCAGAGTTAGATATTTTAGGTTTCCACTCAGGTCTTTACCTTAAATTCCCTTTCATATCATGAATAAATAATTAGGTTTCCACTAAGGCCTTACACTAATATTTATGAATATAGAGTCATGTTCAAACATTGGGTTGCCACTAAGGCCTTACACAGCGTTATCGAATACTATGCCATGTTTAGACATTGGATGCCACTAAGGCCTTACACAAGCATTATCGAATACAATGTCATCTTTACACCTTTTGTTGCCACTAAGGCCTTACATCGGCATTTTATCATCTCAATGATATTTTTATCATTTCTTAGCTTTCTTGAGATGAGCTTCATTTTCCACTCACTACAACAAATAGGAGCTTTAATAGCAATTAATAAACGCTATATTATACCTTCCCATAGCGTTTTAGAGAACGCTGTGTAACAACATGCTTTGGCAGACTGTAAACTTTAAATAGCAGGAACACTACACCAAATGGGTATATAGTCGCACTTATTACTTTCAAATTGCTGCAGATATTCTCATTATAAATTTCCAACGTTATTTTCTGTTGCTTCCCTTTTTAACCAGTATAACCATCACAAAATTTGATATAAATTTAAAGTGGTTAGGATAAATTTGCAATTTACATGCTTTTTACGCTTAATACATCTATCATGCTTCTTACATTCCTCGTTTTACTTTCCACGTCTTTTTCTCGATCGAGCTAGGGTTTCGATGTCCGCCTCAATCAATATCAGTGTTTCGTGTGTAAAACCACGATGTTTCGTGTGTGTCCCATTTCCTAATTAGAACACAAATATTCATACATACATAACACATACATACATACATATATATATTTGTGTGTGTGTGTGTGTATAATTTTTATTATTATTAATTCATGCATTTATATCAAACAATAGGAAGAGATATTTGCTGATGTCGAAATCTACTTCGAGGAATTGGATTAGATGTCGATATAGGAACACTGATGAATTTTGGTAAGTTGAAAGTTATGAATGCTGACATAGCCAAAAGTTATGAATTAAAGAAAATTAAACTCATTAATCCAATAACTGGTTTATGGTTGAAATTGGTATGTTCTTCCTTATATAACATACTTGATTAAATTCATTAATTCAAAAACCAGTGAAGTTTGTTTATCTATATTTGATATAATTTATTTTAAATCTGGCATGTTTGGTTGTTACTCGCGTCTCTTTAAAAGCTTTTAATATAGAAGTAATCTATTTTGAATCCAGCATTTATAGTTGAGGATGGATTTACACTGCATATTGGCTGTAAATTTGAAAACATCCAATGGACTTTAATAAACAAACCAAAATTAACTTTTGATCTTTTACAAAGTTACCACTAATAATAAGATCTAGATCTTTAGTAACGTATCGACATAGAGATTATTTAAATCAATCCTAGTAGGCATGCCATTCCAAGTACTGGAATTCATCTATTAATTTTCATAGCCAAATTAGATTAAGATAACAATATCCATGGATTTCTAACTTGCAATTTCATAAAATGGTAAACTATTTTGGGTATTTTTTTACTACTAAACTAAGCAATCCTTAAGGAAAAAGTAGTAATCAAATTTTATTTACAACTTACTAAATGTTAAATGACTATATAATGTGGCTACCGTGGTATTTTTGACAAAGCCAAATAAATCTTTCCACATTACTATTGATATAATAATTTATGCTGACATTTCCATATGTGTTGTATAGTTGACTGTAAGGATACATCGAGCGCGTCAATCTTGAAGCATGAAACCCGAAATAGGAGCTAAGAAAATGAAAATCTACATCATAAATACTATGAACTATGATTTCATCGACAAATACGTGTACTGGATTATGAAATGTAAGACTGGTATCACATAAGAAAGAATCCTTCTTAACATTGCAGTAGATACATCACAATTCCTACTTCATAAGACAAAGAAAGAATCCTTCAAATTTTTAATATGTAGTTATACTACATCTCGAGTCGGATTTTCAAGTAAGCCTTCAGCACACATTCAAGCCTACTCTTCTTACTCATTGTTACCATTTTATATTATTTTCGTAGCTTATTAAATAAAACTACTATTATTTGATAATACAGTCGTAAATCATAAGTGACCACAATATTTTGAGCATAAAGTTAGGTTCAACTTTCATTAAATTATGTTTTATCGCTACTTTTTTGACAAAAAGGAAACAAGATCTGGAAAAAAATCAATTACCAATTTTCTTATCAAATATTTATATATTGACACCGAAAGTTTACACATCAATATCATTGCAAAAAAAAGGAAAAATAATTCGTTCATCTCATAATTAGGATAAGAAAGAAATATATCTACTTTTCCTCCAAAGCTACCTGAATCGTATTCTGGAATATATACTTGTTTAACAATTCTCCTACAAGATTATTTTTGTTAGACGTCACTCTGATGAATATCTAATGAGTATATGCATATACATACATACATACATACATATAGTTTTAGAATCGGTTTCATATAAATAAACACAGTTGGTTTTGGTGAAATCTTCATAAGATCAAAGACATCAATAAAAACGTAATGGACTGTAAGAATTGGGATCTACTTTGTCACCAATAAAAATACAATGAACTCTAAGAATTGGGATCTTCTTTGTCACCAATGTGTTAGAATAGAGTTTTGATGTGTGTGTCAATAACATAAGAATATCTGGCATGTTTTCATCGTTACTTATTCTTACATCATCATGAATAAGGGCCACTCTTTCATTCGATCCAATGATGTATATTAATGGACAAAAAATATATTTTAAATGTGCTATTCTAACCTATAATTTGGTAGAAAACAAATTCATTCGATAATTATCACCTACAATATGTTGTATTATGTTTACGTGCAATTGAACTATTCGATAGCATTCAAAGTTATTTTTAGTTGTTTCCTTTGCTTGATAGAATTATAACATTGTATCTTGTATGTTAGCACATTGCTTTGCAACATGGTAGTGTTAATATATTAATGTTTTTTTCTTTTGTTTCTACAGAAGGAGTTCGAGATGAATATAGATCCCTAGATGGCTCGACCTATATTGGAGAAGAAGTTTCCATAATATTTTAGAATAGTAAAATCTAAACTATGCAAGAAATATCTTTAGAAAGATGGAGAGTTGATACCTAGACCTGTTGCAGTTGGTAATCATCCTGAAGGCATTGACAAAGTTCAGTGGAGGAGGTTTCTCGACATTGAGTATGGTGAGAAGAAGAGAAAACAATGTAAGACTTGCCGCGAATAAAGGAAAAAAGTACTTATATGAAACTTTATAAAGAGTTTGTAGGTTGAAAGATGTAACGACCTGTAAATTTTCGATAATTAAAATAGCTAATTTAAAGATTTCGTGATTTAATGTTAAAAAATTTTTGTAATTCGTTTGGAATAATAATAACTGGAATGAGTTGCAACAATAATTATCCAAGTAATGGAAAATAAAAGCTACTTAGTGAATGCCTTTGCAATCAAAAGTTGAATAGGATAATAAATGTTGAATTCATTGGGTATAATAGAGTAATTGATTGATAAGAAAATCTATTTAAAATCAAATATTGAATAGGTAAATTGTTTAAATTAAATATTTAAAACTTATTGAATAATTGAAGAACTGTAAAATGAAAATAGTGTTCTAAATTGTGAATTGGTTTTAAAAGTTGAATCTTGTAAGTTCAATTTCAATATTTCAAAAGATAATGAATTATTGGATAAGCGAAATTGTTTAAATTTAATATTTGGAATTTATTGAATAATTTAATAACGGGAATTAAATAACTGTTTAATGAAAATGGTTGTTCTATAATTTGAATTTGTTAAATTTTATAAGTTCGTTTTGAATATTTCAAAAGATAGTGATTTAAGAATAATCAAATTTGTTTAAATTTAATACTACAAATGTTTGAATGATTAAATTCCGAATTTGATATGATTAATTTGATATTGAAATTTAATATATGAAAAAAGAGTGAATAATTGAAATTTGATTTAATATGATTCAGATTGGTTTCCAAAGTGAATATAGGTTATATTGGGATTATAATAGAGTTAATAAGATTTTAAAATTAGAAATTATTGGATAATTGAATAACGGGTTTAATATGATTAAAAATGATTTGTAAAATTTTATTTTATCATATCAGAGAAAGAATGATGTTGTAGAACTTTTAAAATCGAATTAAAAGTAAATTTGTGAAAATTGAATATTTTAATATTTAATTATCGACTGGAAAATAGCCAAATTTTGAACAGTCTCAGAATGGGACGAAACTAGTTCCATTGGATCCGTAATAGTTAGTTATTATCGGATTTCATTTTTTGTAGCAATCGGAGTTGTCGTTTGACCGTGGCAGCTCGAAACGCGTTGAAATTGTTTTAATATTAGTTTGGCGAGTTAAAATAGTCATTTTTCAAACAGTCTCGGATTTGGACGAAACCCGTTTCATCGGATCCGTAATGTGATATTATTGTAAGATTTCAAATTTCATGTCAATCGGACTTACCGTTTGTCCGGGGTAAGCCAAAACGCCTAGAAATTAGTTTAAATCGATTTAATTTAAATCGATCGTTTATTGCCATATCTCGCACAGACGATCGAATTAGCTTCTAAAACCTGTTCCATTGTGTCCGGAATGCGGGATAAACCCTACAAACGCCAGTCACCACGTGTAAATCGGAGTTCGGAAACCCCGGAATGGATAGTGTTCGTCGTCTCTATAAATACCCCTTTATTCACAAAAAAAAGAGAGAGGGTTAGGGTTTTGAGCTTCAGGCCGCCACTTCCATTTCCAATGGCCGAAATTAAATTCTCTTCTCCCTCAAATTCCTCCAAATCCATCGATTATTTCGAAAAGTTTTCAACTGTAAACTTGTAGAGAGCATCGAGTTCTACGAGATCAACGGTTATGATCGGATTTGGGGTGTTGTGGAGGTCGCTAGGGGGACGCGTTCGGCTGTAGTTCATCCTCGTTTCTCGAGCTACATATGGGGCCGAGCTCCATGATATTGGGCGCGATGGTGGAGCGTGGCGAGGGCTTCGAGGCCATGGTCTCTGATCGCCGGCAGGTTCGTCGATGGTGGTTGCGTGATTAGGGTTAGGGCCGGCGGCTTGGGTTCCTGTATATGGCGTTCGAACGTGAGCTGAAGGGAGAAGAGAAGATACCTGGAGCGGCTCTGATTTCTTGGTTAGGATGAATGGTCCAGATCTGATGAGGTGGGAAATTTAAAGAGAAATTGTAAAATTATTATATTATATTTCGTGCAACTTCAAAATTTCGTATCTCTTTCATACGAGGTCCAAATCGGACGAAACTTTTTGCGTTGGAACCATATTGACGAATACTACGCGATGGAATTGGATTGGAATCATTTGGAGCTAGAGAAAATTTTGAGTTGAATCGAACGTCGTTCGATTTGATTTAAAATCGTAAAATCAAGGTGAGTGTTTCATAACGCTCACAGCGTACTAAATATCTTTATGCTAGTTAAATCTAATATTATGAAGTAATATGAATTTTATTTGTCGTTGTTTGATAGAATTTAATTGTCATATAGATTGTCATTTGAATTAACCGTTGAAAATTAAATTGACAGTTAAAATTGAAATCGAAATTGGATTGCGATTAAATTACCTTACATTGATAACTATGAAATTGCCATGAATTTTATTGTCTATTGGATGATGTATTTCGATGGATGCTATTGGTTGATATTTAAATGGTTGGATATTTATTTTCCTATATATAACCTGTTATGCATACATATGACACTATGTTTGATTTAAGTGATATATATTCATCCTTGACATTTAATTGAAATAAATAATTACTTGGCCATAGGATAGAAAATTATATACGGACACCGAATTGGCTAAATTAATAATTTTTAAAATCGTCGATTTGAAATTTATTTAAATGTTTTGATTTAAAATTAAAAATAGAAATCAATTTATAAAAATCGAATTTATCGAAAAATTGAGTTTGGAATGTTAAAATAAATTTTGGTTAAAAGAAATTGTTAAATAATTAAAGTGGAGACTTTGGAATTTAAAATCGGTATATGATTGAATTTCGAAAATTGATTTGTTTAAAGATTGAACCTTAATTCGAGCTTTGAATATTACTAAGTAAAAGTGATCTAAAAATGATATTTTGAAGTCGAGCTTGGAGTTGAATCATATTTGAAATTTGGATTTAAACTTGAATATTGATGAATAATTTTGTTAAGTGTTATAAATGGATATTATTGAAAAATCAAGCTCCAATTCGACATAAATTGAAATTGAATTAATTGAAAGTGAATATAAAATTGAATAAATTTGAATTCAAAGTTGACGTTGATTGAATCGAAATCGAAATTGAATCGGTAGAAGGGAAATTGAAATTGTTTTGAATTGGGAAGTTATAATTGAAATGGTTTGGTTTTGAAGCTGTTTTATTTTGTTTTCCAAATTACTCAGTTATATAAACCATTTTGAATACTTAAACTATTTTAATCTATTTTAAATCTACTTAACCCGATTTAAATTATTTTAAACTAATTTATCTATTTCAAATCCATTTTAAGATTTTAAGTATTTTTAACTATTTTAATTATTTAAACTACTTTTAAACTCCTTAAAACTATTTTCTAAAATTCTAAGCTGGTCAATAAGGTGAAATGTTTATATTTAAATCTTGAATTTAAATACGAATTGGGTTAAATGAAGTTGCAACCTAAATTGAAATCCGAATTGATTTTGAAATCGAAATAAGATATTGAGACGAAAAATGATTTTTGAAACGGAATCTGACATTTTAATAGATACGATGATATTTGAAATGGATTTGATTTTTGAACCGAATATGATATTTTGATATCAATTATGAATCGATTTGAAATGTAAAAGAGCCAACGGTGTAATAATACGTAGTTATTAAAGAGACCAGGATTGGATATGGACATACTCTCTGTGGATACCGAAAACCACTTTAATAACTATTATACGCGGAGTGTTGATCCAGAATGAAGTGGGTGGTTTGGTGAACGTGTTGATTGAAGAAAGAGAACGATATTGGATGACCCTTGACATGACTAAAACAGGAGCCGCGCCGGGCCATTGAGGTTCGCCACCTCTAGCGGACACACTTCTTCGATACCATATCTATTACATTTGTGATGCGATTTGGGTGCACCCCTTGATTTCGGAGTGTTGTTTCGCGGTGTTGGGGTAGCTGCTGGCTACGCTCAGCATCAGTCCGGATCACGCAACTACTAGTATCCTAGTTGGTATCGCCTCATGTAGCTTGTCATACTGATTATCCTATTCGCGACCACTACGTTTTGTTTTGTGTTATACCTATGTGGTACCCTCTGACAACCACCAGTTTACGGTGGGGCTTACGGTGCTGTATAGACTATGGCATTATAAAAATGTGTTAAGGGGGATTATGGTAACGCCTTAACGCTATTTTGATACTTTATATTACTGATAGGCATTATCTACTTAGCGTACATTACTACATAGTAGATAGTTTGACCGATCCTTAAGAGATGGAAAATCCCGTAACATCTCTTAAGTTATTGCACGCACGTTGACACTGGATATGAGATGTCAAACCCCGTAAACATCTCTGACGCCGTTACACTCATATTTATTTACGATTGATTTAACTTTCATAAGGATATTTTAGTCCTGACTCGAGTGTTTTGCCTTTTCATTACGCTCGGGTCAGTCTTGAGTTTTTCAGATTTTTGAAGATCTATTCTGGAGGATGAAGACGAAGATTTGGTATGCTATTACTATTATTACCCTTGCATCATACTATCTGCTGCATTATTTTATTGTTCTGTTGTATATGTATAACTCTGATAAATGTTGTATAAATAATTGTCAAAATATAGTAAAACAGCTTCATGAACTGTTTATTTGACTATTATATTTTATCGTTCCGCTGCGAGATTCTGTGTTGTTTCATTTCCTTTATTTCTCTTTCTTTTCTTTTCTTATTTACCCCAATAACCATCTGCCCTTTTGAATGGTTTGGAATCGACATGTGTATTTGATCGTCGGATTAAACTGACCAAAAAGGCTAATTAAAATAGCTAATTTAAAAGATTTCGTGATTTAATGTTAGAAAAATTTTTGTAATTCGTTTGGAATAATAATAACTGGAATGAATTGATCCAAGTAATGAAAAATAAAAGCTACTTAGTTAATGCCTTTGCAATCAAAAGTTGAATAGGATAATAAATGTTGAATTCATTGGGTATAATAGAGTAATTGATTGATAAGAAAATCTATTTAAAATCAAATATTGAATATTGAACAGGTAAATTGTTTAAATTAAATATTTAAAACTTATTGAATAATTGAAGAACTGTAAAATGAAAATAGTGTTCTAAATTGTGAATTGGTTTTAAAAGTTGAATCTTATAAGTTCAATTTCAATATTCCAAAAGATAATGAATTATTGGATAAGCGAAATTGTTTAAATTTAATATTTGGAATTTATTGAATAATTTAATAACGAGAATTAAATAATTGTTTAATGAAAATGGTTGTTCTATAATTTGAATTAGTTAAATTTTATAAGTTCGTTTTGAATATTTCAAAAGATAGTGATTTAAGAATAATCAAATTTGTTTAAATTTAATATTACAAATGTTTGAATGATTAAATTCCGAATCTGATATGATTAATTTGATATTGAAATTTAATATATGAAAATAGAGTGAATAATTGAAATTTGACTTAATATGATTCAGATTGGTTTCCAAAGTGAATATAGGTTATATTGGGATTATAATAGAGTTAATAAGATTTTAAAATTGGAAATTATTGGATAACTGAATAACGGGTTTAATATTATTAAAAATGATTTGTAAAATTTTATTTTATCATATCAAAGTAAGAATGATGTTGTAGAACTTTTAAAATCGAATTAAAAGTAAATTTATGAAAATTGAATATTTTAATATTTAATTATCGACTGGAAAATAGCCAAATTTTGAACAGTCTCAGAATGGGACGAAACTAGTTCCATTGGATCCGTAATAGTTAGTTATTATTGGATTTCAATTTTCGTAGCAATCAGAGTTGTCGTTTGACCGTTGCAGCTCGAAACGCGTTGAAATTGTTTTAATATTAGTTTGGCGAGTTAAAATAGTCATTTTTCAAACAGTCTAGGATTTCTACGAAACTAGTTTCATCGGATCCGTAATGTGATATTATTGTAAAATTTCAAATTTCATGTCAATCGGATTTACCGTTTGTCCGGGGCAAGCCAAAACGCCTAGAAATTAGTTTAAATCGATTTAATTTAAATCGATCGTTTATTGCCGTATCTCGCACAGACGATCGAATTAGCTTTCGAAACCTGTTCCATTGTGTCCGAAACGCGGGATAAACCCTAGAAACGCCAGTCACCGCACGTAAATCGGAGTTCGGAAACCCCGGAATGGATAGTGTTCGTCGTCTCTATAAATACCCCTTTATTCACAAAAAAAAAGAGGGTTAGGGTTTTGAGCTTCAGGCCGCCACTTCCATTTCCAATGGCCGAAATTCAATTCTCTTCTCCCACAAATTTCTCCAAATCCATTGATTATTTCGAAAAGTTTTCAACTGTAAACTTGTAGAGAGCATCGAGTTCTACGAGATCAACGGTTATGGTCGGATTTGGGGTGTTGTGGAGGTCGCTAGGGGGACGCGTTCGGCTGTAGTTCATCCTCGTTTCTCGAGCTACATATGGGGCCGAGCTCCATGATATTGAGCGCGATGGTGGAGCGTGGCGAGGGCTTCGAGGCCATGGTCTCTGATCGCCGGCAGGTTCGTCGATTGTAACGACTCGGTATTTTCAACCATTCGCATCCATTATAAGTGCATAGGCAGACACTCATGCCGGAATTGAATTGCTCAAAATACCGTGTTGTAAATAAAATTTTGGCAAACCTCAGAATATACAGTAAATAAAAATCACAGATCACAGACATAGAGTATATAAAAATGCAGCGGAAGAAAAAGAGATAGTAGTTCATGAAGCTACTATATAAATATGAGATACATCAGAGTTAAATAAGATATAACAGAAGAGTAACAGGATACATCAAGTACAAATCAGATACATCATTGAACCACTGGATACTGAAACAAAATAGATGGCGGGATCTTCAAGGAAAGCTCCAATGCCCAAGGTGAATCTTGAATGCTAACTCAATCAATCTGACCCGAGCGTAAAGCAAAACACAAAACCCTCGAGTCAGGACATAAATACTTATAAACTGTAAATCAACTCAAGTGAACAGTAAAAAAATGCATCAGTAACTTAAAGGATGCTTAGGACCGCCCATCCTCTAAGGATCAGTTAAACTATTTACTATGTAGTAATATATGCTATATACGGTAGTGTCTAATCAGTAAAGTATAATCATATAGAAAATAGCGTTAAGGGGATGGTGAACCTTAACGCGGTCGGATATTTAAAACCAAAATCGTAGTAGGCTCGATATAAGGATATGACACGGCACGCGAGGCAATGCCAGGGTGGATACACCGTTTGCACTCCCGGACCGGTGGTGACGGCAAGCCAGCAGCTTCCGCCCACCTCGAACAATACCCCCGAATCAAAGTGGCGCCACCGAATCGAATCACAACAGTAATAGAATGGTTTCCGATGGAGCATGCTCGATGAAAGGGTGCGACCCTTTGTGTAGCCCGGTATAGCTCCTGTTTTAGTCATATAAGCCAACTCACGGGAGTTGGGTCCACGTAATATATACCTCAAGAACGTCGCCACCATCCTACTTCATTCTGGAATCTCCACCGCGTACACGGTTGTTAAAGTGGTTTTCGGTATTGGCCGGCTATAAGACAATATCTGATCCCGGTCTCTTTAACAACCCATCGTTATTATAACCCGTAGTTATAACTTTAAAAATATTTTATACTTCAAAATAAAATATCCTTTTCAATCCAAATCTTTATCAATAAAGATTAAATCATTTCCAAAACCATTTCAATATATCGTCGTAAAATATCTTTCAATTCAAATATTTATCAAAATAAATATCAAGTCATTTCTAACCATTTCAATATATTAAATTTTCATACCCTTTCAGCACTACCTTTCAGTTCCAAAATATCATATCTTTCAGAACTTCTTTTTAAATCATGTTAATATCAAAATGTCCTATCTTTCAAACTCCGTTTTTCAAATCATTTAATATCAAAAATATCATATCTTTCAAAACTTCGTTTCAAATCATTTTAATATATCAAAATATCATATCCTTTCAAAACTTCATTTTCAAATCATTTTAATATATCAAAATATCGTATCTTTTCAAAACTTCATTCATTTCAAATCATTATTCATTTTATTCAATCTAAAATACCATTTCAATTCATATTTTAAAACAGTTTATATTCCAAAAATTCTTTTTTTTTTTCATTTCAATGAACTTATTATGCTTAATAATTAAATTATTAAATTTCCAAAAATTTCAACTTCCAAAGTTCATTTATTCACTTAAGTTTATCAAAACAGTGAAAATTCACTTTTCGCATCATTTAGAAAACTCTACGGAAAGTTACATTCAAAACAGTTCAATTTAACAAAAGACAACGTTTAAAAATGTTGTAATAGAGTTTTCTTAAATTTCAAATAAACTTAGTTAAATTCAAAAATCATAGTACTTACAACAATTTCTATAATAATTTTTTTCAATAGCTTTTTTTTAGTTCATTATCATCAACTACAGTATTTACAATTGCTGTAATATCATTTACATTGTAATTAATATAATTTCAAAAATGCAGTCAATTAACTTCAAATATTCAATAAAATTTCTCAACCAGTTATATTTTTATTAAAACATTTTTAACTTATAAAGTCATACATTTTCACATTTATAACATCATTTAATTTTCCTCAGGTTCATGATTTTACAGGGTTAAATTTCCATTCAAAAATCAAGATTTAATAATAATCCACTTATTAAAATGCAATGTTCAATTTTAAAATCCATTACATTTGTAACGACCCAGAATTTTATTAAATTAAAATTTGAATATTTAATTAATTTTAAATATTTATAAGTGAATTTTTAAGTCAAATAAATTTTTATTTGAATTTTTGGATTTAATTGGATAATTAAATCGATAATTTAATATGTTAAATTATGGAAATAATTGAAAATAGAGTTAAATATGATAGAAAATGATTTGTAAAATTTTATTTTATCATATTGAAGTTAGAATGATATTTTAGAACTTTTAAAATCGAATTAAAAGTAAATTTGTGAAAATTGAATATTTTAATATTTAATAATCGACTGTAAAATAGTCAATTTTTGAACAGTCTCAGAATTGAACGAAACCAGTTCCATTGGATCTGTAATAGTTAGTTATTACCGGATTTCAATTTTCGTGTCAATTGGAGTTATCGTTTGATCGTGGCAGCTCGAAACGCATCGAATTATTTTTAATTTAAATTTGGCGAGTCAAAATAGCCATTTTTCAAAAAGTCTCGGATTTCGACGAAACCAGTTTCATCGGATCCGTAATGTGATATTATTGTAAGGTTTCAAATTTCAAGTCAATTGGATTTACCGTTTGTCCTGTACAAATTAAAACGCCTAGAAATCGACTTAAATCGGTTTAATTTAAATTGAGCGTTTACAGCCATAACTCGCACATACTTCCGATTAGCTTCCGAAACCTGTTCCATTGTGTCCGGAACGCGGGATAAACCCTAGGTACGCTGGTTACGGCGTCTAAATCGGAGTTCGGAATTTCCGGGATGAATAGTGTCGCTCGTTCCTTATAAATAGCCCCTACCTCTTCATAAATTAAAAAAAATATACAAAACCCTAACCCTAAAAACTAGTAGCCGCCACTTTATCATTCTAAGGCCAGAAATTGCCCAATTTAAACTCTCAATCTCTTCCAATCTACAAAGGATTAGAAGAAACTCTCAACACGAAAGTTATAGAGCACGAAGAGATCTTGAAATCCATACGGATATGATCGGGAATGGAGCAACGATGAGGGAGCAAAGCATGGCCGTTCGTGGCTGTTCTCGTGCGTGCGCACGCAGATCTAGGAGGCCGAGTGCCTTGGGGTTTGGGTCGAGTGTAGCTGGAGGTGAGAGCTTCGTACTGGAGCAACCTGATCGTGTTTTAGTCGAGTGTAGGCGAGGCATAATTAAACCCTAATTTGATGGAGTGGGTTCGGCCTCAAAGATTGGAACCTGGAGATGTACGTGAGTGGGGAAGAAAAGGGAGGGGCCGTAGGATCTGGATCTAGTGGCTAGGATTGCTTTGGGTATAAATTATTAATGTTAGTTATAAATTTGTGTATATAAAACGTGTGTAAACTTTGAAAATACATAACTTTTTCATACGAGGTCGAAAAAATGCAAACTCAGTTGCGTTGGAATCGTATGGACGAGCACTATGCGATGGAGTTGGTTTGGAGTCGTTTGGAGTTAGTGAGAATTTCGGGTAAAATTAAACGCGCGTTTAATTTTATTCGAAATTAAAGCTAAAACGGAAATTGAAACCAAGGTGAGAATTTCTCACTCAATCGAATAGATTTCGATTTTATTTTAAATAGTTAGATTTAAAATATTTGAATGCATGTTTGAATGTTGATTAATATCTATTGATTGTTAAAATAGACATTATGCGCCGTTAGTAAGCGGATGTTATTTATTATAAACATATACCGCGAATATTTCATAAACAGTGAAATTGGTATTATATATAATATCAATATATATATATATTGGCATATGTATATATTGCAGTTGTTGATTTCCCGCATTTTTTGTTTAGCGGATGAGACCCTATTACGCCGTTATTAAGCGGATAATATTTAATAAGAACATGTACCGCGATAATTTCGTACTGGAGCGAAATTGGTATTGTGCTAATGTTTTTGGATGCAGGAAACAGGTTGGAGGGATCCAACTGGATTCCTCAACAGTTTTTATTTAATTTCAGATATTTTGATATTTGATGGATTATCATATCGATATATGATATCGTTAGTAGTCGTGATTGACTATTTGGTGTGTAGCATCATTGGACCCAGATTTTGGGATTTTAAAAATGTTTTTAAAGTGATTTTGAAAATATACTTTATTTTTGGAATTGATCCATATTAAGTAAATAAACGTTATAATTTTTAAAGTTATAAAAATTATGATTTTTGTGAAATATTGTTAAAAGCTGATTTTTGAGAAATATGAATTAATGACTTTATAAAATAATTTTAATGGGGATTTTTGAATTTATTATGAAAAGTTTAAATATAGGATTTATAAAATTTGATTATTTTATAAATCAAAATGGTGAGATTATAAAGGAATTTAAAGACGTTTTAAAAGAATAATATAATTTGATTTATATTAAGAGATTTATAAATAGATATTTATAAATCGAAATGTTGACATTATAAAACGAGTTTTTATAAGTGTTTGAATGAAGTGAAAAATGAATTTCATAATAGAATGAAATTTATAGAATTATAAACTGTGAAGTTATAAATGAAATTTATAAATAGTAAGATTTATAAATTTGGTGAAATTATTTGAAGAATAGATTGATTAAATAAATAAATCTTATAAGTTATAAGGTTTATAAATTGAAAAGTCTTTAAAAAGAACGATTTTGTAAAATAATCGTTTTATAAGTAATTAACTTATAATGTGAACGTTTAGTTTATAATTTAGTTATAAACGGGAATAGGTTAATAAAGGAATTTATAAAAAGGAAGTTTTTATAAATAAATAGATATGGAATTTATAAACGTTGTTTTATAAATCCGCAAATGACTTATTTTGATAAGTTAATTGTTATAACTTAGAGATAGAGTTATATTCACATTTTGAACAGTGAATAATCCTTTAAGTTAAAGTGAATAGAAAGGATGAGATTTGTTAACGTAGTATATTAACGTTTTTGAATAGTGAATAATACGTTAAAGAAAATGTTTTAGAATGTGATATTTTAAACATAATTAAAACGATCTAACGATGTTTTAAAAGGTGTTGAGATTCGAAACCATAGATTTTAACATTTATTGTTGAAATAGATGTTTCGAGAAATGAAAGAAAATGGTGGACTATAACACTGTTGTTATAGTAAATGATTTCCGAAAGGAAATGTTTTTGATTAGTATTGGGATTTATATATCTATTTTAAATTCGAATCCCTATACTAGTGATTTTGGGTTGTTGTAACGATGTTTTACGCAACATTCGTTTTGGCCCAAATAAATATGTTAAGTGAATGATTTCCTTAAAAGAATGAATATATACTTAATTCGATTTAAGTATATTGAATATTTTCTAAGTGTTGAAAATAAAAGAGATTTGTGAATTACTTATGAATAAATAAGTATGGAAATGTTTTCCAATGTGAAGTGAATATTTAGAATTTATCTTTTTGAAGATAAATTGAAAATGAATAATTGAAATCGTATATGCACGAATATTTTGAAATATAAATTCATTATGGAATTTATATGTGAAAAGTGAAATTGGTTAAAAATAAATATTGATTTATTTTTGAAGTGTTGGAATTTTATATCTTGTGAAGATATTTTGGAAATGTAAATAATTTGGAAAATTATTTGGAATCTGGTGATGTATGCATATCCATTGATAGTTCAATAGCCGACTATCAATATTTCCCTTTGAATGGGTATTTGATGTGAATATGATTGAATTTGAATGCACACTTATTTTTGAATAAGCGCTCACTATTCGGGTTAACCGGGAAAGGACCATGGGGTCGTATAACCCACTCCGAATATGTGATACGTCGTTGTGAATTGCATTTGAAGATCGGTGTTGAAGACCGGTATTTGCAAGAGTGATAGGATGAACTATCGATTGACTCTGCACCGAGTAGCTACGGTATTGAGTTCTCCATATGTGATGGTGAATCCGATCAGGATTGTGAATATCCGGATTGCAAGGACTTCTTTGTAAGTGCCTTCGGTTCTGTTCGATCCCGGAACAGACTTGTATGGATTGTATGCCTGACATTACAATTTGAGATATAAAGCCGATTTCATTCAAATATATTTCTGTTGGTGGCGGAGAATTTATTCTTTGCTTAACACCCTTCTTTGAGACGTACGAGCTCAAAGGTTATATAGTTGAAGTTATCAGCAATATATCCCATTTTGGTAATGTGACATGCTGAGTGATGCTGAAATGATCATTGTGTTGATTATTTGTGATAGGATCATTTATTTGATCGTCTATCTTAGTGATCATTGTGTTGATCATTTATTGACCCAAAGCATGGCTTTTGTATAAAGTATGTTTTTGTGGACGTGAATTCGTCGAGCCTCACATCCCGGAAATGGTCAAAACAGGAAAGATGCGGCAAGGTTATTAGGGGTTGCTGTAGCTCCCCTTAGGGTATGTGCATTTCCTTCTGGAAAGGGGTGGTATCATGGTATGGAGCCCAGATACTTACTCATGTTGAAAACACTTTATGATTGTGTGAATTGGATATCGAGCGCTCGGTTGAAAAGGTCCTAAAGGACCGGGGAATGGCGTGCTCGTGTCAGTAGTTACCCAGTTAGGGGTAACCCGGCCTTGTGTTGGCAGAGATCCGGTTTGGTTCTCGGGGATGTCTTTCCAGAGGCATTCTCAGTGGCAATGGGAAGTTCCTTGGCCTGACCATTTGTTGGAAATCCAATTCCCAATACGAAACTTGTACGGTATTAGTTGTAGAACCTGCTATTCACTTATGGTGGTCACCACTGTTTGGATGGTAGCTATAGTAGGCATAGTTCGAAATGTCTATGCTGGCTAAGATTTATATTCTACTTTCGAAATGAATTTTTTCTACACTATACACTAATAATAATATCAAATGTTATTTTAAATGCGTATCAAGCATCTTTGACTATCATAAGGAGAAATCTCCTCCGATTCTGCGTTTGCATGTGTGTGTGTGCGTGAGGCCTTATGGTAGTCTCATTTTTAAAAGCATTGCGAATTGAATTAAAAATATTCCTCTATTTTGATTTTAAAGATAAATAAACTGTTTTGAGTTCTCACACCAGTCACATGACTGACTTGGAGTTTATTGTTTTCCTTCCTAAACTCTGGGTGCCCACCAATTTCCACACGGGCAGTTAAGAGTTAGGTTTATCAGGATATTCTGGATATTCTGGAGTTGCTGGAGGCAAGATGGATGGCATGGCATATTACTTATATAGTATTTCTTTTTCCGCTGCACTGTTTGATGTTGTATGTTGTTGTTGTACACTCTGATGATTTGATGTAATGTAATATAATGTGATGAAATGTAATAACTGATATAGTTCTTTGTTTAAAGATTTTTCATTTATTATTATATGTTGTTCCTTTCTGTCCCGTTCTATTTTAAAATTTTCTATTCCTTCTTCTCTATGTTCTATTATAAAATTTTCTGTTTTCAAATATCTTCTTTCCCTCTATTTCCTATCTCTTCTCTCTTTTCTACTTTTTCTTTTCTTAAATTTTCTTTTTAAAACCCATAACATCTCGGTTTTCGGCCTTTGATTTCTCGGCAGTCGATAAAGTGAGTGTCGATGCCGGTTTTTCGAAGAACGAAAACCCTGGGCGTTACATTTGGTATCAGAGCTTATGGTTAAGCGACAACCATGGTTCTGTTGGGTATTACTCATTAGAGATAGAGTCAGCAGTACTCTAGAATGAGTTTGAGTGTAATAATAGATACGAGAGCGTATTTGTTAGTGAATATAAAATTGTTTTATATTGTGATGATTGGTTTATTGAGTGGTATATGAACTTTCGTCAGCGTGGTCCGCAAGACTATGCCGAAGGGGTTTCTAAACACTTGAATAGAACAATTCGACATAATATTGTTTTAAATTGGGTAAATGAAATAATTTTACCTTAAGTATATTTTATATATGAAGGAATAATTTTTCAAAATTATTAGTGTATATAAGTTGATTGTTTGGTTGTTGAATAAGTTGTTTGGATAATCCAAATAAAAGAATAATTGTATAAGTAAAAGAATTATAAGAATTGAATTATAATTAAAGTAATTTACAATTGTGAAATAAACTTATATATATAAGAAGTGAAACTATATGAATATATTTATGAATATGAGTTATAAATAAGAAATGAATTTAAAGTTAAATGGAAGTATAACTTAAGAATTGTTGAATGAAGTTGATATTGGTATCAAACTAAATTAATTAAGTTAAGTGATGGATATGAACTTAAGTTATGTGAATAGAAATTCAACTTTTGTAATTGAATGGATGAATTGAATGTTAATCAATTAAATGTGAATTAAATTGATATGGAATAATGAATATAAGTGTTAATTCATTAAATTCTAATGTTATTGGAAGTTGAATACTTGAATGAAAGTCAATTTAATAAAACCAATTGGAAAGTAAAGATGTTAAACCAAAATGAATGTAAGTGAAGCGAAGAAATTTGGTTGTAATCAATACACTTTGGTTGTTATATGATTGTTGATTGATTATATGTAATTCATTAAGTGTTAATGAAATTGAAAGCTATGAAATTGAATTCAAATTAGAAGTAAATAAATTTGAATAGAATTGAAAGTGAATTGGATTTAATTAGTAATGATAACTAATTGAATTGAGAATGAAAGTTGATAAAATCCAATGTTGATAAATCAAATATGATTTAGAGTGAAAACCAATTCATTAAGTATTAATGAGAATATGAATGAATTTGTTGAATGTTAGTTGGTTGATGGTTGAATATATATTGCTATTGTTGCATTTGCTATGTGACATATATAGTTGATATGTTGCTATATGTTGTATATTGAGATTATTTGCATATGTGCATGTTCTCATGTTGTTTGTTGAGTGATTAGTAGGTGCGGATCGCGTTTGCTTCGCATTTGGAGTTCGCTTTTGCGCTATATTAGCTGTATATGCTTGCTAATAAAATATAAGGTACATATCTCGGATTAAATATCACACTTTTACACTTTTTTCCCTTCGGGATGCCTCATTACTTGATGAGATGTATATTTGTGATATATATACTGTCATTTTTTTTTTCGGATCGAGCCGCGCAAAGGAGACATGGCGAATTTTTCCGGAAATTTAAGGCGTTAGAAAAATTTTGAGAAAATTGGGAAAATTTTGGAAAACTTTAACTTTGTTTTAGAGTTGAAAGTTAAATGATATAGATTGTTTTTGAAAACATAACTAAGTATGATTTGAAAACTTAGTAAAAGTTATCATAAGAAGTTTAATTATGAATTTTGGAAAATTAATAGATTCTGTAACTTTTCTTACTTGTAATTTCGAGGACGAAATTCTTTTAAGGGGGAAAGATTGTAACGACCCAGAATTTTATTAAATTAAAATTTGAATATTTAATTAATTTTAAATATTTATAAGTGAATTTTTAAGTCAAATAAATTTTTATTTGAATTTTTGGATTTAATTGGATAATTAAATCGATAATTTAATATGTTAAATTATGGAAATAATTGAAAATAGAGTTAAATATGATAGAAAATGATTTGTAAAATTTTATTTTATCATATTGAAGTTAGAATGATATTTTAGAACTTTTAAAATCGAATTAAAAGTAAATTTGTGAAAATTGAATATTTTAATATTTAATAATCGACTGTAAAATAGTCAATTTTTGAACAGTCTCAGAATTGAACGAAACCAGTTCCATTGGATCCGTAATAGTTAGTTATTACCGGATTTCAATTTTCGTGTCAATTGGAGTTATCGTTTGATCGTGGCAGCTCGAAACGCATCGAATTATTTTTAATTTAAATTTGGCGAGTCAAAATAGCCATTTTTCAAAAAGTCTCGGATTTCGACGAAACCAGTTTCATCGGATCCGTAATGTGATATTATTGTAAGGTTTCAAATTTCAAGTCAATTGGATTTACCGTTTGTCCTGTACAAATTAAAACGCCTAGAAATCGACTTAAATCGGTTTAATTTAAATTGAGCGTTTACAGCCATAACTCGCACATACTTCCGAATTAGCTTCCGAAACCTGTTCCATTGTGTCCGGAACGTGGGATAAACCCTAGGTACGCTGGTTACGGCGTCTAAATCGGAGTTCGGAATTTCCGGGATGAATAGTGTCGCTCGTTCCTTATAAATAGCCCCTACCTCTTCATAAATTAAAAAAAATATACAAAACCCTAACCCTAAAAACTAGTAGCCGCCACTTTATCATTCTAAGGCCAGAAATTGCCCAATTTAAACTCTCAATCTCTTCCAATCTACAAAGGATTAGAAGAAACTCTCAACACGAAAGTTATAGAGCACGAAGAGATCTTGAAATCCATACGGATATGATCGGGAATGGAGCAACGATGAGGGAGCAAAGCATGGCCGTTCGTGGCTGTTCTCGTGCGTGCGCACGCAGATCTAGGAGGCCGAGTGCCTTGGGGTTTGGGTCGAGTGTAGCTGGAGGTGAGAGCTTCGTACTGGAGCAACCTGATCGTGTTTTAGTCGAGTGTAGGCGAGGCATAATTAAACCCTAATTTGATGGAGTGGGTTCGGCCTCAAAGATTGGAACCTGGAGATGTACGTGAGTGGGGAAGAAAAGGGAGGGGCCGTAGGATCTGGATCTAGTGGCTAGGATTGCTTTGGGTATAAATTATTAATGTTAGTTATAAATTTGTGTATATAAAACGTGTGTAAACTTTGAAAATACATAACTTTTTCATACGAGGTCGAAAAAATGCAAACTCAGTTGCGTTGGAATCGTATGGACGAGCACTATGCGATGGAGTTGGTTTGGATTCGTTTGGAGTTAGTGAGAATTTCGGGTAAAATTAAACGCGCGTTTAATTTTATTCGAAATTAAAGCTAAAACGGAAATTGAAACCAAGGTGAGAATTTCTCACTCAATCGAATAGATTTCGATTTTATTTTAAATAGTTAGATTTAAAATATTTGAATGCATGTTTGAATGTTGATTAATATCTATTGATTGTTAAAATAGACATTATGCGCCGTTAGTAAGCGGATGTTATTTATTATAAACATATACCGCGAATATTTCATAAACAGTGAAATTGGTATTATATATAATATCAATATATATATATATATTGGCATATGTATATATTGCAGTTGTTGATTTCCCGCATTTTTTGTTTAGCGGATGAGACCCTATTACGCCGTTATTAAGCGGATAATATTTAATAAGAACAT
This sequence comes from Allium cepa, assembly GCA_030765085.1. NCBI lineage: Eukaryota > Viridiplantae > Streptophyta > Magnoliopsida > Asparagales > Amaryllidaceae > Allium > Allium cepa. The sequence continues at coordinate 928,586,109 of CM060939.1, forward strand.
GTACCGCGATAATTTCGTACTGGAGCGAAATTGGTATTGTGCTAATGTTTTTGGATGCAGGAAACAGGTTGGAGGGATCCAACTGGATTCCTCAACAGTTTTTATTTAATTTCAGATATTTTGATATTTGATGGATTATCATATCGATATATGATATCGTTAGTAGTCGTGATTGACTATTTGGTGTGTAGCATCATTGGACCCAGATTTTGGGATTTTAAAAATGTTTTTAAAGTGATTTTGAAAATATACTTTATTTTTGGAATTGATTCATATTAAGTAAATAAACGTTATAATTTTTAAAGTTATAAAAATTATGATTTTTGTGAAATATTGTTAAAAGCTGATTTTTGAGAAATATGAATTAATGACTTTATAAAATAATTTTAATGGGGATTTTTGAATTTATTATGAAAAGTTTAAATATAGGATTTATAAAATTTGATTATTTTATAAATCAAAATGGTGAGATTATAAAGGAATTTAATGACGTTTTAAAAGAATAATATAATTTGATTTATATTAAGAGATTTATAAATAGATATTTATAAATCGAAATATTGACATTATAAAACGAGTTTTTATAAGTGTTTGAATGAAGTGAAAAATGAATTTCATAATAGAATGAAATTTATAGAATTATAAACTGTGAAGTTATAAATGAAATTTATAAATAGTAAGATTTATAAATTTGGTGAAATTATTTGAAGAATAGATTGATTAAATAAATAAATCTTATAAGTTATAAGGTTTATAAATTGAAAAGTCTTTAAAAAGAACGATTTTGTAAAATAATCGTTTTATAAGTAATTAACTTATAATGTGAACGTTTAGTTTATAATTTAGTTATAAACGGGAATAGGTTAATAAAGGAATTTATAAAAAGGAAGTTTTTATAAATAAATAGATATGGAATTTATAAACGTTGTTTTATAAATCCGCAAATGACTTATTTTGATAAGTTAATTGTTATAACTTAGAGATAGAGTTATATTCACATTTTGAACAGTGAATAATCCTTTAAGTTAAAGTGAATAGAAAGGATGAGATTTGTTAACGTAGTATATTAACGTTTTTGAATAGTGAATAATACGTTAAAGAAAATGTTTTAGAATGTGATATTTTAAACATAATTAAAACGATCTAACGATGTTTTAAAAGGTGTTGAGATTCGAAACCATAGATTTTAACATTTATTGTTGAAATAGATGTTTCGAGAAATGAAAGGAAATGGTGGACTATAACACTGTTGTTATAGTAAATGATTTCCGAAAGGAAATGCTTTTGATTAGTATTGGGATTTATATATCTATTTTAAATTCGAATCCCTATACTAGTGATTTTGGGTTGTTGTAACGATGTTTTACGCAACATTCGTTTTGGCCCAAATAAATATGTTAAGTGAATGATTTCCTTAAAAGAATGAATATATACTTAATTCGATTTAAGTATATTGAATATTTTCTAAGTGTTGAAAATAAAAGAGATTTGTGAATTACTTATGAATAAATAAGTATGGAAATGTTTTCCAATGTGAAGTGAATATTTAGAATTTATCTTTTTGAAGATAAATTGAAAATGAATAATTGAAATCGTATATGCACGAATATTTTGAAATATAAATTCATTATGGAATTTATATGTGAAAAGTGAAATTGGTTAAAAATAAATATTGATTTATTTTTGAAGTGTTGGAATTTTATATCTTGTAAAGATATTTTGGAAATGTAAATAATTTGGAAAATTATTTGGAATCTGGTGATGTATGCATATCCATTGATAGTTCAATAGCCGACTATCAATATTTCCCTTTGAATGGGTATTTGATGTGAATATGATTGAATTTGAATGCACACTTATTTTTGAATAAGCGCTCACTATTCGGGTTAACCGGGAAAGGACCATGGGGTCGTATAACCCACTCCGAATATGTGATACGTCGTTGTGAATTGCATTTGAAGATCGGTGTTGAAGACCGGTATTTGCAAGAGTGATAGGATGAACTATCGATTGACTCTGCACCGAGTAGCTACGGTATTGAGTTCTCCATATGTGATGGTGAATCCGATCAGGATTGTGAATATCCGGATTGCAAGGACTTCTTTGTAAGTGCCTTCGGTTCTGTTCGATCCCGGAACAGACTTGTATGGATTGTATGCCTGACATTACAATTTGAGATATAAAGCCGATTTCATTCAAATATATTTCTGTTGGTGGCGGAGAATTTATTCTTTGCTTAACACCCTTCTTTGAGACGTACGAGCTCAAAGGTTATATAGTTGAAGTTATCAGCAATATATCCCATTTTGGTAATGTGACATGCTGAGTGATGCTGAAATGATCATTGTGTTGATTATTTGTGATAGGATCATTTATTTGATCGTCTATCTTAGTGATCATTGTGTTGATCATTTATTGACCCAAAGCATGGCTTTTGTATAAAGTATGTTTTTGTGGACGTGAATTCGTCGAGCCTCACATCCCGGAAATGGTCAAAACAGGAAAGATGCGGCAAGGTTATTAGGGGTTGCTGTAGCTCCCCTTAGGGTATGTGCATTTCCTTCTGGAAAGGGGTGGTATCATGGTATGGAGCCCAGATACTTACTCATGTTGAAAACACTTTATGATTGTGTGAATTGGATATCGAGCGCTCGGTTGAAAAGGTCCTAAAGGACCGGGGAATGGCGTGCTCGTGTCAGTAGTTACCCAGTTAGGGGTAACCCGGCCTTGTGTTGGCAGAGATCCGGTTTGGTTCTCGGGGATGTCTTTCCAGAGGCATTCTCAGTGGCAATGGGAAGTTCCTTGGCCTGACCATTTGTTGGAAATCCAATTCCCAATACGAAACTTGTACGGTATTAGTTGTAGAACCTGCTATTCACTTATGGTGGTCACCACTGTTTGGATGGTAGCTATAGTAGGCATAGTTCGAAATGTCTATGCTGGCTAAGATTTATATTCTACTTTCGAAATGAATTTTTTCTACACTATACACTAATAATAATATCAAATGTTATTTTAAATGCGTATCAAGCATCTTTGACTATCATAAGGAGAAATCTCCTCCGATTCTGCGTTTGCATGTGTGTGTGTGCGGGAGGCCTTATGGTAGTCTCATTTTTAAAAGCATTGCGAATTGAATTAAAAATATTCCTCTATTTTGATTTTAAAGATAAATAAACTGTTTTGAGTTCTCACACCAGTCACATGACTGACTTGGAGTTTATTGTTTTCCTTCCTAAACTCTGGGTGCCCACCAATTTCCACACGGGCAGTTAAGAGTTAGGTTTATCAGGATATTCTGGATATTCTGGAGTTGCTGGAGGCAAGATGGATGGCATGGCATATTACTTATATAGTATTTCTTTTTCCGCTGCACTGTTTGATGTTGTATGTTGTTGTTGTACACTCTGATGATTTGATGTAATGTAATATAATGTGATGAAATGTAATAACTGATATAGTTCTTTGTTTAAAGATTTTTCATTTATTATTATATGTTGTTCCTTTCTGTCCCGTTCTATTTTAAAATTTTCTATTCCTTCTTCTCTATGTTCTATTATAAAATTTTCTGTTTTCAAATATCTTCTTTCCCTCTATTTCCTATCTCTTCTCTCTTTTCTACTTTTTCTTTTCTTAAATTTTCTTTTTAAAACCCATAACTATTCGGTTTTTCGGCAACGAAAATCCGTTGACGTTACAACATTAAATTTCAACTTAACACTTAAGTTCAAATTCTCAAATATAACTTAGTTTTATTTTTATTTGCTTAACTAAAAGTTCACTTTACGTCAATTTCATAAATTTCCAATTCTAGTTATATTTCAAAGTTTCAACTTAAAATATTTATTCATTTCACATTTCAAATTTATTAAAAAATCATAAATATGATAAAAATCATTTTAAATTCATTTAAATTCAAATTATCATAAATTTATCATAATTTCATACTCAATTAAATTTCCAATTAAAATTAAATCAAAATTTTCAAAATAACTTACGTTCAAAATTTCTAACTTTTCCATTAATTCATTTCACTTACAATTATTCAGAAAATCAATAATATTTTACAAAAATCTAATTTTTTTAATTTAAAATCAAAATATTATAATAATTAAATTTCTAAAATATTTTAAATTTTAGAAAAACATATTTTAACTACGGGCCTGTATATAATTTTCTACGCTAGGTAAAGTGATACGGGTAATATATCATTTCAACCCGTAATTTACAAAGAAAATCCGGGTTTTATCATTTCAAACCCGCAATCCCAAGGCAAAATGAAAAATTTAAAACCATTCAGGTCTATCATTTCAGCCCATAACATTTTTTTTTCTAACAGGGAACTTGCAGTGTGATCATATACAGAAATAATATAAACAAGGTCAATATCACAATATACAGTCATATATCAGATGTCAGGTGAAAATTAACAGTTTTAACATGGTAATAATATGGTAATAACATGGCATAGCATATCATATGATCATCATTAACTTGCATAAACATTTTTTATTACTAAACACTTGTCATCAATTCACTTTTCATAAGTATAAATGTCAGAGTGAGAAAGACTCACTTTTTCAATCTGAAGACCAAAACAACAAACACAAGAGCGGTTCCAAAAGTATGACAAGCACGATACAGCACGACTTTTGATTTGAATGAATGGAGAGCCTTGATATTTGTCTTGTAAACAATAACCAAAACAAGACAATACACACATAAATATTCAACGCAAAAAAATGTTGAAACAATGAAAATACGAAGCAACAAAAGAATAGATTACTTGACCTTGCTTTAACCATTCAAATGCTTGGCCTAGGAGGTTCTTGGGTTCAGCCATGATGATGATATAGCTCAGGTTTGGCACCATAACTCACAGCTAGAAGGATTATGGAGTGGTAGGGTTATAACATGAAGCATGCAATTGGTCAAGGCAACATATATGAAGTTTTTGAGCACAACAAGGCTCGGCCTTGGGTCAAGTGGGGCTTGGCTATACTTGTACAGGTTTGGACAGTAGATGGAGGGGTGTGGGGAGGTCTGGAAAAGGTGGTGGTGGCGGCCTATGGTGGTGGCCAAGGTGGTGGATGAAGATATGAAGTGATAAGGTGGCTATCATGAATGTTTCAAGGCTTTATGCATTGTTTTTGTGGAGTTTTGGTTCATGGAGTCTTGGCCATGTCAATTTCAGATCTAGACAGAATCTAAGATGAAGTGTAGTTGTGGTAGCAAGGTGGTGGTCGTGGCTAGAGGTGGTGGCCATGGTGAAGTTTGAAGGTGGTGAAGTAATGGTGGTGGCTAGAGCATTGTTTTGGACATTTTTTGCAATTTTGTGGAGTTTTGTCGCCAAGGTAGGTGTGGCCATGGATGGATCTGAAATGATGGATGGAGATGATGCCAAGGAAGAGTGGTAGGGGATGGTGGATAGTATGGTAGTGATGGTGGGTGGTAGAGGCCAATCCAGAAAGCATAGAAAACTAGGCAAAATACATAGAAAATGAGAAGAAAAAGGTAGAAAAAGATGTAGCCATTACCAGATTTTTTTCTCAAGATGGAGGCCATGATTTTTAGGGTTGAGAAAGAGAAAAATTTCGTGACAAATGAGCAAGGGAACTCGGCTGGAGATGGTATAGGGAAATGCCAAAAAAACAGATGTATTGATGACAAAAGAAACTGCAAAAGAAACAGTGAAACGTTTTTACGTTTCTTAGCCTTTAACCCTTTCAAATTTCTCATATATATTTATATACATCTAAATAACTGAAAATAATTAAAATCTCAGTTAAAATTCGAAAGTATAACGGATAAACAAAATATTAATAATTAAATATTAATTAGATATGATTAAAACAAGAAAAATAGCACAGAAAATGAAAACTTGACTTAAGAATTAGAAATAACTTCAATATACTTTGGAAAAATTTACTTTAATTTAAATACATGTGAAATGAATAAAATAAAGTAAAATACAACAAATAAAAGTGAGTGCATAAAATAAATAAATAAATTTTAATTATATATAATTAAATTAAGAAAATGGCTTAAAATTGTAGACTAGGCTTTAAAATTAGAAATAAATTCAAATGAACTTTAGAAAAATTATATTATCAATTTAAAAATACTTAAAAGTCAAAATATGCATAATATAACATATTATCACATATTAAAGTAAAATATAACAAAGAAGAAGTAACTTATACAATTTAAAATAGTCATTGTTAAATAACCCTATATACGCACAATATTGTAAAGGGTATAACTTTCACAATTTACATCCGATTTCAACGAAACGAAAAGTAGTGTTCTTAGAATTTTATGTACTTTCATAATAAAAGAAAAAAATTTAAACTTTTAAAATTTTAAGTTGAAAGTCACAATTTGACTATTTTGACCAAAATCAGCATTTCAGGCAAATATTCAACTTACACAAGTTTGGAATTATAACTCATATAAAAATCAAGATTATATTTAAATAATAAATTTAATCATTTCAAATAAGTAAAATAAGTTTTTAAATCAAAATCTTACATTAAAAATAATTAAAATATACAATAAAATAATTACAAAATACAGGGTTGTTACACTCTCCCCCACTCAAAACTTTTCGTCCCCGAAAAGGAATGAGGTATGGAAGGGCACAGAAAAGATAGAGTGAAATAGGATTAAGATAAGATGACAAGAAGATTGAAGTTATGCCTGATAACTGTTGTTATAGGTAAGTTTTACAAGGTGGAGGTGATCTTTCCAAGATCCTCCAGAATCAAGAACACAAGCACGAAAAAGGTGGATTCAAAATGATTACCAAAGGTCTATCAAAGATTATAGAAAGATTTCTATACAGAAAGATTATAGAAAGATGCCTATACCGGTCTATAGCAAGATTGTAACGTCAAGCCTTTTCACACGATTTAAACAGACACACTTGCCAATTCAAACCATACGGAAGGGCGGATTGTTATGGGGTAAATAAGAAAAACAAGAAAGAAAGAAAAAGAAAATAGAATCTCGCAGCGGAAGGATAAAATATAATAATAAAATATACAGTTTATAAATCTGTTTACGAAACATTTATATAATACATATCAGAGTTACACATACCAATAACAATGCAGCGGAATATAGTGTAGTGGAATAAATAGTAGATAGTAATACTACAAATCTTTGTCTTCGTCCTTTAGAGCTAAAACTTCAAATCCTGAAACGCTCAGACTGACCCGAGCGAATTGAAAAGACAAAACACTCGAGTCAGAACTAAAAGATCTTATGTAAGTTAAATTAACAGAATAAATATGAGTGCAATAACTCAAGAGATGCTCGGGATTTACATCTCCTAAGGATCCGTTAAACTATTTACTATATAGTATATCGCGCTATTATAATAGTGTCTAATTGTAAAATAAACTTACTTTTAAATAGCGTTAAGGAGTGACCCAATATTCCCCTTAACACAATAATAGTCCCAGTAGTCCATCCAATATCATAGTCCCTCCTGATCGGGAAGCCACCAGAGGATACCACACAGGCTACGGAAGAAATCCAAACTCGTACAAGGCGCGATAGGGTAGGTGACACGGCACAACTAGGCAATGCCAGGGTAGATATACCAATTGCTATCCGGGCTGATGGAAACGCGTAGCCGCAGCTACCGCCACCTCGAAACAACTCCCCAAAAAAAATCAAAGTAAAGTGGCCACTAAATCAATCCAAAGTCAAAGTATAATATCGAAGAGGAGTGTCCGATCAGAGGAATGACCTCATTGGCCCGAGAATCGCTCCTGTTTTAGCCACCTTATGCCAACTCACGGGAGTCGGGTCCACGCATTTACCTTGCAGGAAACGCCTCCACCAACCTACTACATTCTGGAATCTCCACCGCGTACACGGTTGTTAAAGTGGTTTTCGGAGTTGGTAGAGAGTATGACAACTTCCGATCCCGGTCTCTTCAACAACCAAACGTTATTATAACACCGCGGTCCTTTAAAATAATTTATACTTTTAAAACCAGAATATAATATCCATTTCAAAACCATATTAATATGATATCATTTCCTTTTAAAACCCAAAACAATATGATATCATCTTTATTTTCCAATATATTCTTTCCAAAAATCATAGTGGTTTCAAAGTAAAATATTTAGAAATCAAAACTCTTGAATATAATATTTCCAAATTATACTACCTTGAAAACCATAACTTTGAAACAAATTTCAGCTCTCAAATGGTTAAATATTAAATTACTTTTATAAAACAAAATAGCTTCTTTACATTTCACAAATCAATTCCAAATATCGATTTAAACTTCCAAATACCATTTTAAATTTTTACGTTTCAAAGCTTTAAATATTACACCATTTCAAAAACAAACTCATTTGACCATCCCATATATATCAAATTCAATTACTTCATTTTTTTTAGACTTGAAATGTTTACTTAATGAATTCAATATACTTTAAGTAAAACTTATAACTTCACATAATTGGATAATCTTTCAATTTATTAAACTTGATATATTCATTTAAATCAACCTGATATTCATTCAAATCACTTTACACAAAAATCAAGTTACAAAAATCATATCCTTTAAAAATTTAACTTTTCATTTAGTTCCAATTTAACTTAATATTCATCTTCAACCTTATTCTCTTTTAAGTCATTAAAACTCTAGAATTTAAATTTCAAATAAATGCTTAATCATATTGATCTCGAAAATCAACTAAATTTTATACTTCAAATCAAATTCATACAAAGCTTAAAAAACCGAAAATTACTATATATATATAAATAACCAAATCAATATCCCATAAACCATATATATAGCTTTACAACACCAAGAAAATCATTTCAAAATATTTATATATATATACCTAGATGCCTGTATAAAATTTTCTACCCTATGGTCAAGTGATACGGATGTTTATCATTTCAATCCGCATTTTAAAATAAAAATGCGGTTGTATATCATTTCAAACCGCAATCCCGAATGAATGAAATGCACGATAACTTGCAATTTATACGATCTAAAATACAGCATCCATTCATCCAAATATCAATCATCAACCATTTATTACAATCATCATCCAATTTAAACAACATCAATATAGAACATATAAATTATACAGGTAATAAATAACATGTATTAACTAACAGTTTATATTCAATAATAAATTTAACTACTGTTAAACTAGCAGTTTGTATGCAAAAATAAATCTAAATTTAACTGGCAGTTAATATGAAATAAAAATAAATATAACTATGACAGGCAGTTAATATGCAAATAAATAAATTCTAACTGTCAATTTATATGCAATAAATAAAATAAATTAACAGTTAAATTAAATAAATGCAATTCAACAGAGCTAATGAATAAAACATGCCAAACAGTCATAAATAAATTTCTACTCATATCTAAAATTAATTTAACAGACATAAGAAGTTTTAGAAGTTGTGAGTGGGTTAAAACACTCACCTTTTGAAATTAAATCGAATTTAAATTCAATTTAAACTCAAAAATTCGACGGTCTTCGAATTGGTCCAAACTAGTTCCAAACTGTTCGGAATTTAATTACGATCCTAACAAAAAAAGTTTCGCGTGAATCCGAGGTCATATGAAATAGTTATGCGATTTAAACGATTTGAAAATCAAAATAAATTATAAAACAAAACAAACCTTAATTAAATACTCGCCACGTCACTATCGTCTTCCACACGCTTTGGCTACAGGGGCACGCTGATATGTTTCCAGACCGAACCCAAAACGGAAAACGAACACCACCAGTAGATTGCGTATTCTGAGAACTCCAACATATAATTTTTCTGGAATTTTTAGAGGAGTTTGAATTTTGACTTTTATTTGGATTGAAACTGGATCTAGAAATTGTCTGTTGCCATTGAAGAAGAGAAGAAGTTGAAGAAGAGACTATACAGAGGAATGAAGATGGAGGCTAGGGCTTCACCGCCTATTTATAGATAGATCGCAAAAGAATAGGTGTGCATGAATTTTAACGTGCAAACGGAAGTGGTCCCAAAAGATAAATAATATTAATTACACACGTTACGGATTTTGGAAATAAATAAATTTCTTATCATTTACATTTTATTTTAAACGTATTTACAAATGTAAATCTAGACGTTTCGTTTACGTTTCAAAATATATCCACAATTTTATTAATTTCCAAATTGATCTAAACAAATTTAGATGTAAATTAAAAGCTGATAAGTCTATCCATTGCAGTGTTAATTTCTCCACTTCCTTATATGTAGAAATTATAAATTAAATTTTCAAAAACCTATTTTTTTGATTTTCAAACTTTTATATTCTCATCTTTTACCAATAATAAGGATGCACTAACATTTGTTCATGGTTTCACCTTATTATCCTCAAATTCCATTTTAATTTGCAATAATTGCAATTGTTGAATTTTGATACTTTAATTAAATTTATACATCTTGCTTTCTATACTATAAATCAACCAGTGGTCCTATTTTATATAGAATTAGCAAAATTTCATCTTATAAAATTAACCTCCTTCAATTACAAAACAAAATCTACGCTAACTGCACAATTCAAGTCAATTAATTGTAATTGATTTCCCATAAATTGTTATAAATAAAATTTGAAATCTTCATAACTTCGTTTATTGATTTACAATCTTACTATTAAATAAATTGACATTTAGCATTGAATTATATTACATTCCATAAATGAATTTATAAATTTATTTCAAATTAACGTACTACTTGATTTCCTTAGATTGTAAGTTATTCTATCAGTCAGTCTTTTTTTTTTTAAATCATTAATTAAGGTCCCAATTAGGTTAATTTATCTGGATTTCATTCCTTTATTACATCATTCATCACTTAACAATTAACCAACTTTTCTATGCATCTTATTTCACTTATATCTTGTAATTATTTTCTAAACTCATACTTACAATACCCAATATCATTTTATATTTCAATCGATTCTCACTTATTCCTATTTTATTGCAATATATTTCTATACTCATTCATTAATGCATATCTTCACTCACTTCCTATTTTATTGCAATATATTTCTATATTCATTCATTAATGCATATCTTCACTCACTTCCTATTTTATTTGCAATATATTTCAATACTCATTCATCAATGCATATCTTCACTCACTTCCTATTTTATTGCAATATATTTCTATATTCATTCATTAATGCATATCTTCACTCACTTCCTATTTTATTTGCAATATATTTCTATACTCATTCATTAATGCATATCTTCACTTACTTCCTATTTTATTGCAATATATTTTTATATTCATTCATTAATGCATATCTTCACTCACTTCCTATTTTATTTGTAATATATTTCTATATTCATTCATTAATGCATATCTTCACTCACTTCCATTTTATTTGTAATATATTTCTATATTCATTCATTAATGCATATCTTCACTCACTTCCTATTTTATTTGCAATATATTTCTATATTCATTCATTAATGCATATCTTCACTTAATGCACAATTAGCATTCCTTATTCAAATTTGTTACATTCCCTTATATCCACTTCATAAATAAACTGGTATTCTGTTTTCCATTTATTACTAAATTTAATTATTGCAATTCATTATCTAACATACAATTTGAATTTATTTTCAAATTTTCACCGTTAAATTAATTTACATCTTCTAATAGTAAATAAAAAGGATTGAGCAAATTAAAATTTCTATTCAGTTATAGTTTATCAATATATTGATACTTAGGCAAAATCAAATTCTTGTCTTTAATTACCCTTTTCATAATTTCAACTCAATCAACCATTTCAACATGCAACTCATAATAACTTTTTATAAGCATGCATGGAATCATCATTTATTCCAATCTTTTCTTAATTTACATAATAAATTCCCTTTATTTATTTTCAATTTACACAAAGGTATAAATCTTTCACTATTTCAATCATTAGATTTTTATTCAAATTACTAATAATCAAGTTTCTAAATACCGTTGCTATATTTTAGTTTAGCGTTCATTCCAATACTAATTTATCATCTTCATTTTTTTCTTTTTTCTTTTTTTTTCTACAAAAAATTAAATTACAAGATCCTATTTAATTAACAATTTAGTTGTAACAACCCTGGTTGGAGAGTACCGTAAATATTAAATTATAATGAAGATTATAATTTAATATTGGAATTAATTGAATTTATTGGAAGAAAATGATGAATTATATTGTTTATTTGGAATAAACAATATAATATGAATAAATTTTGGGAGAACAATATAAAATAAGGTTTATTTCAAATTAAATGATTGAAGCAAATTTAAGATGAAGGAAAGATGAAGTAAACAACTTAATTGTGATCTTTGAGTTGGAAATTATCATTGATGGAATTTAGTAGGAGCATTAAAGGAATATTGGCAATTTATTCCAATATTCTCCTTTTATTGTAAAATAAAAGGGAAAATAAAAGTAGAAAGATTTCATTGTATTAATAGTAATAAACATATGTGTGAGATAAACTTGTTCCTTTATTTCATGAATTTTGAATATAGAGATGCAACTATATTCAATTAACATGTACGATTTGGCGATAATGTAATTTATTGTCAAATTGCATCTTTTCTTTGTTAAATACAAAGAAAATTGTTAAATAATTGTTTAATCATCATATGCATAATGAATTTGAATTTTTGGGCTAATGAATTGTAACAAAATAAATTAATCACTCCATTTCGATGGTTGGAGTGGTTTGGAATAATTAATGGAATTTGGTTTGGGTTGGGGAAATCATATTGGTAATTTTAAAACCAATAATACATTTTATTGTAAAATAAAATGTGGGGAATAAGAAGAAAAAAAAAATAATCTTCTTTGAGTATGAAAAAATGATGGACATGAGTAAAATAAAGTTTCTACTTTATTTCATGAATTTGAATGTAGTTAATTGACTACATTTGATTAAATTGATAATTTGTACAATATTGTGCTTGTTTGCCAATATTGTCATTTTATTAATTAAATATATATATAAGAATGAGTTAATAAAATAATTAATCATGATAACTATGATTAAAAATGTGATAAATAATTTAATAATGTCTAAACCTATATTTGTTTTGTTTTGGGTACATAATATCTTTTTATTTAACCAATTGCATTAAATTTGCAATTTATTTTGCAATTATGGGAAAATTGGATAAATTGAGTAATAAATGTAAATTTAATAACAAATTTGTTAAAACTTATGTTTTGATAATTTTATTAAAAACTAGATGACATAACGAATCCAACGCATCCAAAATCATTAAAAACGGATTAAAAATGTAGAAGTTATGAAGATTTAAGCATTGTATAAGTGTAAATAAACTTAAACAAATTTTTGCCTAAGTAAAATTAATATGGGTCATTGGGTTAAGCCCAAACCCAATATCCACTAGAGAAACTTCTAGAGCCAGGAAAGAAGTACATACACTTCTTCCTCCTTCAGCTCATTTGAGAAAAGAAACCCTAGAAGCTCAAAAATTAGAAACAATGGCCGCCATCTCAAACCCTAGCCATAATTAATAAAATTCTTTGCTAAATCAATAGAAATTTGGATCTAATTCAACAAGAAGGTAATCTCCATCCTTCTCTATCTTGAATTTGAGGAGAAATCCATATTTGTTTATTGTAATTCTTGTTTTGTAATTTATCTTCTCTTGCATGCCTATTTTCAACAATCATAGGTCCGGCAAAGGCAAATTCGAGTTGAAAGCTTCCATCTTCAAGCCTAAATCATCATCTTTTTACTGCTAATAGGTAAGCTAAGGCTTATAGCAACTGTAAACGAATAAATTTCAGCAGCAAATAATCTTTTGCTTGAAATATTTGGTTAAACATGTTGAATTTTACCTCTGTTCTATATTGATTGGTGCTGAAAATGCCCTGTCTTGTTTTACTCATATCTGGCTCGTCCGGTATCGGATTGACGCCAATCTTTTTTCAGATTGTAGAGGACTGATTAGGGTTTGTTTATTTTAAATTTCATTGGGTTCTGAGTCCGTTTGGACCTTCTTAGTTGCTGTCAAAAATGAAAATCCGAGAGGGACTAAGCCCAGAATATTCTAGTGGCTGGTTAGTGTTTTCACCGTAACTTTTGTGTTTCTTATCGGAATTTTGATTTCTTGGATGTTCTGAAATCCTTGTGAAATATCCCACAACTTTCATGTTTTCGGTTTTGACTGATTTTGAAGTCTACATAGTAGAAAATTGGCATTTTCATCGCTGGCCTGTGTTGACAGGCAGCGCAAATAATTTCTTTCTTAGTAGTATTTTGATCATAACTTCTTCGTTACTCATCGGAATATCAAAGTTTATGAAGTTTTGGAAACCTGAGGCTGTTGGCTACAATTTTTGTATTTTTTTATTTTGTAGAATTTCAAAGTTTGCATGGTGGAAAATTGATGTTTTCAATGTTGGCCTGTTATGAACTGCCCCAACATTGATGTACTTGTTCGACTTTGATGATTTCATTTGCATGCTTTTGCAAGAATTTTACTACGAAATTTGATGCTAACATTTGATTCTTTTTTCCAGCAATGGACTAGTAAATTTAGAATGTGACTTGAATTCAAATTGGTTTTAAATACGATTTAAATTTTGAATATCGGTTTTTACCGATTAAATTGCAAATTGATGTTTTTCTGAGTTTTAAAAATCCGAATAAATTGCATAAAATCTTCTAAAATCATGGGTTGAGCAATAAATGTTTTTATACATTTTTAAAGGTTTTTAAACAATTATTCTTTATTTTCTAGGCTTTCAAAAATCATTAAAATTCTTTAAATGATGGGTTTTCACTCATAATCCTTTAGATAAATTTCTATAAATTGGTTTAAAATCCCTTTTTCTCTAGTAAAATATATTATAATTAATTTTATTTACTTTAATTACTTTTATGCTTTTTCGGACATATAAGGAAACAAATTAAAAGATTTAGTAAATCCGTGAGGTATGGGACTTGAGTATTTACTTTTTCGGTTAAATTCGGACTTGTACTATCGAAACGACATTGAGAAATCTTTTTGATTTACTCCTTGGGATTTACCACTTTGTGGTCTGGGATAGAGTGTTATATTAGTCTTTTAGACTAATAACTTTAGTCTAATATTTCGTATTCGGAAGCATATACGACATGAGACTATCTTGGGAAAAACACTATTGCCGATGATATGAGGCAATTGTTTTATATGAGATTTTCTGAGATTTATAATTTTATGGAATTTTCCACTTGTCAATGAGATGAGACAGGTTAGATATTATATGCCTTACGCCAATGACATGAGGCAATTCTTTGAGATTTTGATGCATTTGTTAGTGTGGCATCGACTAGCGGCTAGAAAACCGCTGAGTGAGGACGTACGGTATGGGACGTACGTAACCACTTTTCGGGTTACTATCCGAGAGTTTCTGACACATTCTGGGAATTACTAGTGCTATGACCTTTGGGTCATCTGAGAATCTGGGAATCTGAGAATCTGGGAAATTAAGAATCTGGGAAAGTGTGACTTCGGTCGCCTTAGAGATTCATGTGGGTACCTAACTATATTACTAGCACTAGTCTGAGAACTTTAGCACGTGCAACATGCTTTAGCATGTAATTATTGGCCAATCTGAGATTTATTTTATGAGTTAAGAAAATTTTGATTTCACCATATTTTGATGTGTTTACTTAGCCTTATAGAGATGAATAAGGCGAAAT
Source organism: Allium cepa (assembly GCA_030765085.1). Classification (NCBI taxonomy): domain Eukaryota; kingdom Viridiplantae; phylum Streptophyta; class Magnoliopsida; order Asparagales; family Amaryllidaceae; genus Allium; species Allium cepa. Next base: position 928,601,837 of record CM060939.1, read on the forward strand.
ATGAGTTTTTGAGGATTTTGGTGATTTCAATTTTATGGTTTTATACTTGGGTTTCATTTACTACTTTGAGAAGTTTATTTATTCATGTATCATATTTGGATGTTTTCTTTATATGCATGAATCCACTAGTATTAACCCAAGTAAGTGTAGAATTATACCATCTTAGAGATAGACAGTTCTTGATATCAACCTTAGTCATTCTTATCAATTATTGGTCCCTTGATGTATGTTTCCCCTTATACCTTATCGTATTTCCTCTCTAACGATAAGATTCAGTTGCCTGACCCGTGTGTTTTCACTCGGGTCAGACCGAGTTGTTTCAGGTATAATCTATTGGGCTTAGCTTGAAGTTGATGTTGGATATCAGCTCTTCTTTCTCTTGAGTAGTTTATTTCTTCTGCATACTCTGATGTTTTTACATTTGATTCGATGTATACGGTGTGGTCGTATACCACCTTTATTGTATTCATATTGTATTGTACTGAACGTGTATCAGTGTATATGTATATATATATATATGATGTTGGTTACTGTTCTGTGATGTGATTTACATTCAGTTATTGTATTTTGTTCTGATAGATCCGTTTGCCACCTATAGTTTTGGATTAAGCATTTACTGGGTATGTCGATCCACTTGAGTTGAAAAATTATAATGCATTTATCGACGTATTCAATGGATGTTTAAGACAAAATTATAGATGGTCGCCCTTAACCAGCCCTATTCTCCGCTTTAGTAGACAGAATTACTCATTAATTCTCTTTACTAAGGTGGGTCTCGGGGTGGGGCGTTACAGCTTGGTATCAGAGCTATGTTCAGAACAAAGTAGAATAAACACAGAACAGTACGTATATCACAATACGTCAAAGTACAATACGAGTGAATCATTGTCCTTCATTTGAGCTTGTTTTCGAATAGTGCTTTGATTCTTTTTCGAGTTTTGGGATATGTTGAGATGGAATATGTCTAGGAATATAAATTGTATTCCGTAGTATTTCATAACTGAGTTTGATGTTATCTTATCTTATGAATAATCTTATTTGGGATTATTCTATTCTTTTCTTTTTTTGTCGATACGAGTGAGTTCGTATCGATGGAGTTGATCGATTTCTTTGAGCATTCTTGTTGCATTCATTTGTGAGTTGTGAATCCTATTGAAGGGATCCACAATGATTGGCTCATTGTGGGCATTCTGAGATTTTTATTTGATGTTGCTTTTGCGAGTATTTGTTTGTTACTCACAATCTTGAGATGTATCTGATTTGAGATGGACTAACTTATTTGATGTTAAGCTCAATCCTTTTGTTGTTATAGGATCCTGTATTTATTTAGGCATCCTAATTTTATTGGGTTATTATTTCTATCACTTTGAAATGTTAATGATGATTTCGAAGTTTCTGTATTCGCTCTTGAATATCGAGATGCTGATGATATATCTCGAATTCCAATCAAGGTGACTTTGTTGAGTTTTGTAAGTCAATTTGGATTTGACATCCAATCGAAAAATCGAGTGTTGAGGTAACCTTATTCCTAGCTCTTAGCTCTTCGGTTATCCTTCCACGGGGATATCCACTAAGGAATGAGGAGAGTTTCTAGATATTCGAGTTAGATTGAGTTTATCATTCTACTTTGTTTGAGTGTACTTTTCAGACAGTCAATCATTGTTATCCTTTAGCATTACTCCGTTTGAAGTAGCGATTCGTGGATTGTGTGCTTCTTCTCCTTCGAGAAGAATATCTTGCTTATCTTATATCTTGCTGTTTTTTTTTCTTGGAGCGGCTTGTGATATTGTAAGATTGACGAACACTCTGTCTCCTTTTGATGATTTTGAGAATCAAGTATTCTGGGAAAATCTCGATGCATTCTCTTAATGTTCTTTGGTTTGATTTTTTTTTAAAGCTATATATATATATGAGTTTTAAAAAGAGAAATTGGAGTTTTGAGATATTTTAAAAATCAAAGAATGTTTTGAGAATATATTTATATAAGTAGTATTCTTTCATAGAAATGATTTTAGAGTGTTGGGTTATCCATCGAGTAGTTAAGAGTTCTGGTCGATACGCTTGATCAACGTTATCGATAGGAATCTCCTAAATGCTATGATGAGGCAATCAGACACAATGGTTTGTGTTTTAAAAATTGAGATTTTTAAAATAATATTTTGAGATTATATATTAAATTTATTAGAGATTCAATGGAGAGGCAATGCCATTTATTTATTTATATATTTATTTTGAAATTGTAAAGATGAGAATATATGAGAATATTCTTAAGTTATACTTTATTGGAAGTATATTTTGAGATTTTTAAATCTATATTAGATACATTGGATATTTTAAGAGAAGAGTTACAAGAATATTTGAAGATTGTTTTTAAAATATTTAAGTGTTTTAATAAAAAGAGTAAAGAGAATTTAAACCCTTAATTTATTTTGAGGGATATTATTATGGGTTTACAAATCTCTTTGGAAATTAGTTTTGAAGTAAGAGAAGAAATTTGGACTTTTAATTTGAGTTTAAATTACTTACAAAGTAGTATAGTAAAGAGTTTGAAAATTTTCAAATGTTAAAAATCTAGATTTAAAATTTAAAAGATGTTGGGATTTAAAAATTCTAAATATCTTGGATTGAAAAGTAATTTGAGCCTATATCCTTATTTCTTGAGTATATTCTATCCTTGAGTTAATATCAACGACATGCCTTATCGCGGTCGTTCGACTTTGGTGGCCTTGCAAGAAGTCATTCCGTGATTTATTCATCTTGTCTATCGTGTTTATCTTGTTGTGAGGATGTTCTTTCCGCATTATTATGCAGAAAATCTTATTGATGATATTCTTTATTGCTTAGAGTTTGGGTTTAAGTGAGTTTGGTCCCGACTCTATTCGTAGAGTTTTGTAAAATCAATCATTTTCGATTGATTAATTGTTGAACATCTTATTGAGTTTTTTTTCGAAGATGGGATATCTTCGAAATTCTTTCAAGTTACTTGGAAAATTCGATGGTTTGCTAATCGCTATATAAGCATTTGATGGGCCATTGGATTAACCAGGGAAGTTTTTCCTTGTTTCTCTCTACCACTCTATGTTGAGAATATGAACAGTTTGAGTTTCGAGCTTCTCTTTTATCCTTTGTCGATTGAATAAATTGTGTTGAATACAGATTTCCTCTATGAATTGCGAGGACGCAATTTTCATAAGAGGGGGAGTCTGTAACAACCCTGGTTGGAGAGTACCGTAAATATTAAATTATAATGAAGATTATAATTTAATATTGGAATTAATTGAATTTATTGGAAGAAAATGATGAATTATATTGTTTATTTGGAATAAACAATATAATATGAATAAATTTTGGGAGAACAATATAAAATAAGGTTTATTTCAAATTAAATGATTGAAGCAAATTTAAGATGAAGGAAAGATGAAGTAAACAACTTAATTGTGATCTTTGAGTTGGAAATTATCATTGATGGAATTTAGTAGGAGCATTAAAGGAATATTGGCAATTTATTCCAATATTCTCCTTTTATTGTAAAATAAAAGGGAAAATAAAAGTAGAAAGATTTCATTGTATTAATAGTAATAAACATATGTGTGAGATAAACTTGTTCCTTTATTTCATGAATTTTGAATATAGAGATGCAACTATATTCAATTAACATGTACGATTTGGCGATAATGTAATTTATTGTCAAATTGCATCTTTTCTTTGTTAAATACAAAGAAAATTGTTAAATAATTGTTTAATCATCATATGCATAATGAATTTGAATTTTTGGGCTAATGAATTGTAACAAAATAAATTAATCACTCCATTTCGATGGTTGGAGTGGTTTGGAATAATTAATGGAATTTGGTTTGGGTTGGGGAAATCATATTGGTAATTTTAAAACCAATAATACATTTTATTGTAAAATAAAATGTGGGGAATAAGAAGAAAAAAAAAATAATCTTCTTTGAGTATGAAAAAATGATGGACATGAGTAAAATAAAGTTTCTACTTTATTTCATGAATTTGAATGTAGTTAATTGACTACATTTGATTAAATTGATAATTTGTACAATATTGTGCTTGTTTGCCAATATTGTCATTTTATTAATTAAATATATATATATAAGAATGAGTTAATAAAATAATTAATCATGATAACTATGATTAAAAATGTGATAAATAATTTAATAATGTCTAAACCTATATTTGTTTTGTTTTGGGTACATAATATCTTTTTATTTAACCAATTGCATTAAATTTGCAATTTATTTTGCAATTATGGGAAAATTGGATAAATTGAGTAATAAATGGAAATTTAATAACAAATTTGTTAAAACTTATGTTTTGATAATTTTATTAAAAACTAGATGACATAACGAATCCAACGCATCCAAAATCATTAAAAACGGATTAAAAATGTAGAAGTTATGAAGATTTAAGCATTGTATAAGTGTAAATAAACTTAAACAAATTTTTGCCTAAGTAAAATTAATATGGGTCATTGGGTTAAGCCCAAACCCAATATCCACTAGAGAAACTTCTAGAGCCAGGAAAGAAGTACATACACTTCTTCCTCCTTCAGCTCATTTGAGAAAAGAAACCCTAGAAGCTCAAAAATTAGAAACAATGGCCGCCATCTCAAACCCTAGCCATAATTAATAAAATTCTTTGCTAAATCAATAGAAATTTGGATCTAATTCAACAAGAAGGTAATCTCCATCCTTCTCTATCTTGAATTTGAGGAGAAATCCATATTTGTTTATTGTAATTCTTGTTTTGTAATTTATCTTCTCTTGCATGCCTATTTTCAACAATCATAGGTCCGACAAAGGCAAATTCGAGTTGAAAGCTTCCATCTTCAAGCCTAAATCATCATCTTTTTACTGCTAATAGGTAAGCTAAGGCTTATAGCAACTGTAAACGAATAAATTTCAGCAGCAAATAATCTTTTGCTTGAAATATTTGGTTAAACATGTTGAATTTTACCTCTGTTCTATATTGATTGGTGCTGAAAATGCCCTGTCTTGTTTTACTCATATCTGGCTCGTCCGGTATCGGATTGACGCCAATCTTTTTTCAGATTGTAGAGGACTGATTAGGGTTTGTTTATTTTAAATTTCATTGGGTTCTGAGTCCGTTTGGACCTTCTTAGTTGCTGTCAAAAATGAAAATCCGAGAGGGACTAAGCCCAGAATATTCTAGTGGCTGGTTAGTGTTTTCACCGTAACTTTTGTGTTTCTTATCGGAATTTTGATTTCTTGGATGTTCTGAAATCCTTGTGAAATATCCCACAACTTTCATGTTTTCGGTTTTGACTGATTTTGAAGTCTACATAGTGGAAAATTGGCATTTTCATCGCTGGCCTGTGTTGACAGGCAGCGCAAATAATTTCTTTCTTAGTAGTATTTTGATCATAACTTCTTCGTTACTCATCGGAATATCAAAATTTATGAAGTTTTGGAAACCTGAGGCTGTTGGCTACAATTTTTGTATTTTTTATTTTGTAGAATTTCAAAGTTTGCATGGTGGAAAATTGATGTTTTCAATGTTGGCCTGTTATGAACTGCCCCAACATTGATGTACTTGTTCGACTTTGATGATTTCATTTGCATGCTTTTGCAAGAATTTTACTACGAAATTTGATGCTAACATTTGATTCTTTTTTCCAGCAATGGACTAGTAAATTTAGAATGTGACTTGAATTCAAATTGGTTTTAAATACGATTTAAATTTTGAATATCGGTTTTTACCGATTAAATTGCAAATTGATGTTTTTCTGAGTTTTAAAAATCCGAATAAATTGCATAAAATCTTCTAAAATCATGGGTTGAGCAATAAATGTTTTTATACATTTTTAAAGGTTTTTAAACAATTATTCTTTATTTTCTAGGCTTTCAAAAATCATTAAAATTCTTTAAATGATGGGTTTTCACTCATAATCCTTTAGATAAATTTCTATAAATTGGTTTAAAATCCCGTTTTCTCTAGTAAAATATATTATAATTAATTTTATTTACTTTAATTACTTTTATGCTTTTTCGGACATATAAGGAAACAAATTAAAAGATTTAGTAAATCCGTGAGGTATGGGACTTGAGTATTTACTTTTTCGGTTAAATTCGGACTTGTACTATCGAAACGACATTGAGAAATCTTTTTGATTTACTCCTTGGGATTTACCACTTTGTGGTCTGGGATAGAGTGTTATATTAGTCTTTTAGACTAATAACTTTAGTCTAATATTTCGTATTCGGAAGCATATACGACATGAGACTATCTTGGGAAAAACACTATTGCCGATGATATGAGGCAATTGTTTTATATGAGATTTTCTGAGATTTATAATTTTATGGAATTTTCCACTTGTCAATGAGATGAGACAGGTTAGATATTATATGCCTTACGCCAATGACATGAGGCAATTCTTTGAGATTTTGATGCATTTGTTAGTGTGGCATCGACTAGCGGCTAGAAAACCGCTGAGTGAGGACGTACGGTATGGGACGTACGTAACCACTTTTCGGGTTACTATCCGAGAGTTTCTGACACATTCTGGGAATTACTAGTGCTATGACCTTTGGGTCATCTGAGAATCTGGGAATCTGAGAATCTGGGAAATTAAGAATCTGGGAAAGTGTGACTTCGGTCGCCTTAGAGATTCATGTGGGTACCTAACTATATTACTAGCACTAGTCTGAGAACTTTAGCACGTGCAACATGCTTTAGCATGTAATTATTGGCCAATCTGAGATTTATTTTATGAGTTAAGAAAATTTTGATTTCACCATATTTTGATGTGTTTACTTAGCCTTATAGAGATGAATAAGGCGAAATATGAGTTTTTGAGGATTTTGGTGATTTCAATTTTATGGTTTTATACTTGGGTTTCATTTACTACTTTGAGAAGTTTATTTATTCATGTATCATATTTGGATGTTTTCTTTATATGCATGAATCCACTAGTATTAACCCAAGTAAGTGTAGAATTATATCATCTTAGAGATAGACAGTTCTTGATATCAACCTTAGTCATTCTTATCAATTATTGGTCCCTTGATGTATGTTTCCCCTTATACCTTATCGTATTTCCTCTCTAACGATAAGATTCAGTTGCCTGACCCGTGTGTTTTCACTCGGGTCAGACCGAGTTGTTTCAGGTATAATCTATTGGGCTTAGCTTGAAGTTGATGTTGGATATCAGCTCTTCTTTCTCTTGAGTAGTTTATTTCTTCTGCATACTCTGATGTTTTTACATTTGATTCGATGTATACGGTGTGGTCGTATACCACCTTTATTGTATTCATATTGTATTGTACTGAACATGTATCAGTGTATATGTATATATATATATGATGTTGGTTACTGTTCTGTGATGTGATTTACATTCAGTTATTGTATTTTGTTCTGATAGATCCGTTTGCCACCTATAGTTTTGGATTAAGCATTTACTGGGTATGTCGATCCACTTGAGTTGAAAAATTATAATGCATTTATCGACGTATTCAATGGATGTTTAAGACAAAATTATAGATGGTCGCCCTTAACCAGCCCTATTCTCCGCTTTAGTAGACAGAATTACTCATTAATTCTCTTTACTAAGGTGGGTCTCGGGGTGGGGCGTTACATTAATTGTCGAAATTTACGGGTCGTTACAAAGATAAGGATAATAAGGACAACCAAAAGATAGTTTGAAAAACAAAATAAGGAAATAAATTTGAAAGAATGGAAATTTCAACTTAAACAGAGAATAAATCTTTACACAAGTTAAATAAATCTTAACTATCTCAAATTTCATTATCTTATTATCCAATCATCTAAAATTAACAATTTTTAAAACCATGGGTTTGGAAAAATAATCATTTATTACACTCACAATGTACTTAATAAATTTTATTCTTCTTTATTCCAAGTAAAGATTAGATTTATTCCTCTCAATATATTTATCACTTATGTTAAACATACTTACACTTATTATAACAACTTTCTTTTAATCTTAGTTCTTTTAACATTATTTTATTGTAAGTTATTCAATTACCCTTTTTTATTTTATTTATCTCTATTAATCATTTTATAATTAAAATTTAAGTGTATAACATTTATTATAACCATTCAAATTTTATTTATAAAATCTTTTTATATCGTATATTATCCAATTATATTTTTAACCTTTGGTAAGTTATATTTGAATGCAATTGTATCATACAAATAAAATTTCCAATTAAATCATTTCATGCTTGATATTCATCCAAAAATTTGATTTTTTTTTTGGAATTGTTCTTTAAAATAAAATTTAAGAATTAAATTTCCGATTTCTTCAAACCATTTAGAGATAAGTAATAATATATATACATATATAATATGGCAAATCAAATTTCAATCATATATATATATATATATATATATTATAAATCAAGTCATATTTTAGAAATTCAAATCAATTTAATTTCCCAAAACAAAGCTGTAGCAAGACTACAGAACAGTCTCCTAACTTCGAAACTCGAAAATGAACGTCGATGATGTCGCGATCATCACCGAAGTTATTTTCCAGCGACAAAGAGAAGAGCACAAATTTTACCTTTAAAATTCTTTGAAAACAAATTCTATTCAAAATACTTTAAATAATATAACCTTTTAAAACTTTAAACCAAAGTTCGAAATAATCGAAATTTAAATACTCAAATTCTTGTTTTAAATTCATTTCAGTTCCCAAATAAATTTATAAACAAATATTTACAGATCTATTTGTAGAACAATAAATGATAAATCAAGTATTATCATTTCAAATTATCAATTTAAATCATTTCATTAAGTTCCATAAATTTACTTATATATCAAAATTTATTTCATTAACCAATTTTTTTTTTAAATATATTGTGTCCGTTTGTTCTGTCAAAGTGTTTTGGAAATCTTATCGATAGCGCTGATTAGACGTATCGATTAGAAACCCAACTCAACATCAACAACTCAAACAACACAATATATAAAACATTTTAATTTTAAATACTAGTTTACAAATACACTATACATGAATAGATTTTCAAAGAAGGGTAGAGATTCAAATTTTTGATTAACACAAATCAAAGGAGATTATGATTTAAAAATAAGTTGGAAACAAGGATGACATGATTAAATAACAGAATAGGAAGATGGATAAGCTTATATAAATCACGGACAACCTTAATCGGGTCAACCGTGACTTAAAGAATAAGATCAATGTTGATTTTTCTAGGGTAAATCCACATTCGATCTCAAGAGTTAGAGTTTGAAATAACAAAAGATATTAGCATCTAAACCAAGGATAGATAAGAATCTCTGGTGAATCGATGCTAACTGCAAAGGAGTTTTCCCCCTTTTCAATTAAATTTGAAATTGGCGTGATCGCCGACTCACTAGAAAGATCATTCGAAGCGGAGTTATGGAATACTCCAGAGTCAAAAGAAGATGAATAGTGAGGGATACGAATGGATTTTGGAACTGTAGGGAACGTTCCAAAATACAAAGGAATCGAGTCAAAAGAGAGAGATTCAAACTCGAATGAAAGTGATTCTATAAATACATTCACTCCATATGCTTAGTTTTGCCTAGAGCTACCAAAGCTCTGATACCAACTGTAACGACTTGGTATTTTCAACCATTCGCATCCATTATAAGTGCATAGGCAGACACTCATGCCGGAATTGAATTGCTCAAAATACCGTGTTGTAAATAAAATTTTGGCAAATCTCAGAATATACAGTAAATAAAAATCACAGATCACAGACACAGATGCAGCGGAAGAAAAAGAGATAGTTGTTCATGAAGCTACTATATAAATATGAGATACATCAGAGTTAAATAAGATACAACAGAAGAGTAACAGGATACATCAGGTACAAATCAGATACATCACTGAACCACTGGATACTGAAACAAAATAGATGGCTGGATCTTCAAGGAAAGCTCCAACGCCGAAGGTGAATCTTGAATGCTAACTCAATCAATCTGACCCGAGCGTAAAGCAAAACACAAAACCCTCGAGTCAGGACATAAATACTTATAAACTGTAAATCAACTCAAGTGAACAGTAACAAAATGCATCAGTAACTTAAAGGATGCTAGGGACCGCCCATCCTCTAAGGATCCGTTAAACTATTTACTATGTAGTAATATACGCTATATACGGTAGTGTCTAATCAGTAAATTATAATCATATAGAAAATAGCGTTAAGGGGATGGTGAACCTTAACGCGGTCGGATCTTTAAAACCAAAATCGTAGTGGGCTCGATATAAGGATATGACACGGCACGCGAGGCAATGCCAGGGTGGATACACCGTTTGCACTCCCGGACCGGTGGTGACGGCAATCCAGCAGCTTCCGCCCACCTCGAACAATACCCCCGAATCAAAGTGGCGCCACCGAATCGAATCACAACAGTAATAGAATGGTTTCCGATGGAGCATGCTCGATGAAAGGGTGCGACCCTTTGTGTAGCCCGTTATAGCTCCTGTTTTAGTCATATATGCCAACTCACGGGAGTTGGGTTCACGTAATATATACCTCGAGAACGTCGCCACCATCCTACTTCATTCTGGAATCTCCACCGCGTACACGGTTGTTAAAGTGGTTTTCGATATTGGCCGGCTATAAGACAATATTTGATCCCGGTCTCTTTAACAACCCATCGTTATTATAACCCGTACTTATAACTTTAAAAATATTTTATACTTCAAAATAAAATATCATTTTCAATCCAAATCTTTATCAAAATAAAGATTAAATTATTTCCAAAACCATTTCAATATATCATTGTAAAATATCTTTCAATTCAAATATTTATCAAAATAAATATCAAGTCGTTTCTAACCATTTCAATATATTAAATTTTCATACCCTTTCAACACTACCTTTCAGTTCCAAAATATCATATCTTTCAGAACTTCTTTTTAAATCATGTTAATATCAAAATGTCCTATCTTTCAAACTCCGTTTTTCAAATCATTTAATATCAAAATAATCATACCTTTCAAAACTTTGTTTCAAATCATTTTAATATATCAAAATATCATATCCTTTCAAAACTTCATTTTCAAATCATTTTAATATATCAAAGTATCGTATCTTTTCAAAACTTCATTCATTTCAAATCATTATTCATTTTATTCAATCTAAAATACCATTTCAATTCATATTTTAAAATAGTTTATATTCCAAAAATTCTTTTTTTTTCATTTCAATGAAGTTATTATGCTTAATAATTAAATTATTAAATTTCCAAAAATTTCAACTTCCAAAGTTCATTTATTCACTTAAGTTTATCAAAACAGTGAAAATTCACTTTTCGCATCATATAGAAAACTCTACGGAAAGTTACATTCAAAACAGTTCAATTTAACAAAAGACAACGTTTAAAAATGTTGTAATAGAGTTTTCTTAAATTTCAAATAAACTTAGTTAAATTCAAAAATCATAGTACTTACAACAATTTCTATAATAGTTTTTTTCAATAGCTTTTTTTTTAGTTCATTATCATCAACTACAGTATTTACAATTGCTGTAATATCATTTACATTGTAATTAATATCATTTCAAAAATGCAGTCAATTAACTTCAAATATTCAATAAAATTTCTCAACCAGTTATATTTTTATTAAAACATTTTTAACTTATAAAGTCATACATTTTCACATTTATAACATCATTTAATTTTCCTCAAGTTCATGATTTTACAGGGTTAAATTTCCATTCAAAAATCAAGATTTAATAATAATCCACTTATTAAAATGCAATGTTCAATTTTAAAATCCATTACATTAAATTTCAACTTAACACTTAAGTTCAAATTCTCAAATATAACTTAGTTTTATTTTTATTTGCTTAACTAAAAGTTCACTTTACGTCAATTTCATAAATTTCCAATTCTAGTTATATTTCAAAGTTTCAACTTAAAATATTTATTCATTTCACATTTCAACTTTATTAAAAAATCATAAATATGATAAAAATAATTTTAAATTCATTTAAATTCAAATTATCATAAATTTATCATAATTTCATACTCAATTAAATTTCCAATTAAAATTAAATCAAAATTTCCAAAATAACTTACGTTCAAAATTTCTAACTTTTCCATTAATTCATTTCACTTACAATTATTCAGAAAATCAATAACATTTTACAAAAATCTTATTTTTTTAATTTAAAATCAAAATATTATAATAATTAAATTTCTAAAATATTTAAAATTTTAGAAAAACATATTTTAACTACGGGCCTGTATATAATTTTCTACGCTAGGTAAAGTGATACGGGTAATATATCATTTCAACCCGTAATTTGCAAAGAAAATCCGGGTTTTATCATTTCAAACCTGCAATCCCAAGTCAAAATGAAAAATTTAAAACCATTCAGGCCTATCATTTCAGCCCATAACATTTTTTTTCTAACAGGGAACTTGCAGTGTGATCATATACAGAAATAATATAAACAAGGTCAATATCATAATATACAGTCATATATCAGATGTCAGGTGAAAATTAACAGTTTTAACATGGTGATAATATGGTAATAACATGGCATAGCATATCATATGATCATCATTAACTTGCATAAACATTTTTTATTACTAAACACTTGTCATCAATTCACTTTTCATAAGTATAAATGTCAGAGTGAGAAAGACTCACTTTTTCAAGCTTAAGACCAAAACAACAAACACAAGAGCGGTTCCAAAAGTATGACAAGCACGATACAGCACGACTTTTGATTTGAATGAATGGAGAGCCTTGATATTTGTCTTGTAAACAATAACCAAAACAAGACAATACACACATAAATATTCAACGCAAAAAAATGTTGAAACAATGAAAATACGAAGCAACAAAGGAATAGATTACTTGAACTTTCTTTAACCGTTCAAATGCTTGGCCTAGGAGGTTCTTGGGTTCAGCCATGATGATGATATAGCTCAGGTTTGGCACCATAACTAACGGCTAGAAGGATTATGGAGTGGTAGGGTTATAACATGAAGCATACAATTGGTGAAGGCAACATATATGAAGTTTTTGAGCACAACAAGGCTCGGCCTTGGGTCAAGTGGGGCTTGGCCATACTTGTACAGGTTTGGACAGTAGATGGAGGGGTGTGGGGAGGTCTGGAAAAGGTGGTGGTGGGGGCCTATGGTGGTGGCCAAGGTGGTGGATGAAGATATGAAGTGATAAGGTGGCTATCATGAATGTTTCAAGGCTTTATGCATTGTTTTTGTGGAGTTTGGTTCATGGAGTCTTGGCCATGTCAATTTCAGATCTGGACAGAGGCTAAGATGAAGTGTAGTGGTGGTAGCAAGGTGGTGGTCGTGGCTAGAGGTGGTGGCCATGGTGAAGTATGACGGTGGTGAAGTAATAGTGGTGGCTAGGTCATTGTTTTGGACATTATTTGCAATTTTGTGGAGTTTTGTCACCAAGGGAGGTGTGGCCATGGATGGATCTGAAATGATGGATGGAGACGATGCCAAGGAAGAGTGGCAGGGGATGGTGGAGAGTATGGTAGTGATGGTGGGTGGTAGAGGTCAATCCAGAAAGCATAGAAAACTAGGCAAAATACATAGAAAATGAGAAGAAAAAGGTAGAAAAATTATATACGGACACCGAATTGGCTAAATTAATAATTTTTAAAATCGTCGATTTGAAATTTATTTAAATGTTTTGATTTAAAAGTTATAAGTAGAAATCAATTTATAAAAATCGAATTTATCGAAAAATTGAGTTTGGAATGTTGAAATAAATTTTGGTTAAAAGAAATTGTTAAATAATTAAAGTGGAGACTTTGGAATTTAAAATCGGGATATGATTGAATTTCGAAAATTGATTTGTGTAAAGATTGAACCTTAATTCGAGCTTTGAATATTACTAAGTAAAAGTGATATAAAAATGATATTTTGAAGTCGAGCTTGGAGTTGAATCATATTTGAAATTTGGATTTAAACTTGAATATTGATGAATAATTTTGTTAAGTGTTATAAATGGATATTATTGAAAAATCAAACTCCAAATCGACATAAATTGAAATTGAATTAATTGAAAGTGAATATAAAATTGAATAAATTTGAATTCAAAGTTGACGTTGATTGAATCGAAACCGAAATTGAATCGGTAGAAGGGAAATTGAAATTGTTTTGAATTGGGAAGTTATAATTGAAATGGTTTGGTTTTGAAGCTGTTTTATTTTGTTTTCCAAATTACTCAGTTATATAAACCATTTTGAATACTTAAACTATTTTAATCTATTTTAAATCTACTTAACCCGATTTAAATTATTTTAAACTAATTTATCTATTTCAAATCCATTTTAAGATTTTAAGTATTTTTAAGTATTTTAATTATTTAAACTACTTTTAAACTCCTTAAAACTATTTTCTAAAATTCTAAGCTGGTCAATAAGGTGAAATGTTTATATTTAAATCTTGAATTTAAATACGAATTGGGTTAAATGAAGTTGCATCCTAAATTGAAATCTGAATTGATTTTGAAATCGAAATAAGATATTGAGATGAAAAATGATTTTTGAAACGGAATCTGACATTTTAATAGATACGATGATATTTGAAATGGATTTGATTTTTGAAGCGAATATGATATTTTGATATCAATTATGAATCGATTTGAAATATAAAAGAGCCAACGGTGTAATAATACGTAGTTATTAAAGAGACCGGGATCGGATATGGACATACTCTCTGTCGATACCGAAAACCACTTTAATAACTATTATACGCGGAGTGTTAATCCAGAATGAAGCGGATGGTTTGGTGAACGTGTTGATTGAAGAAAGAGAACGATATTGGATGACCCTTAACATGACTAAAACAGGAGCCGCGTCGGGCCATTGAGGTTCGCCACCTCTAGCGGACACACTTTTTCGATACCATATCTATTACATTTGTGATGCAATTTGGGTGCACCCCTTGATTTCAGAGTGTTGTTTCACGGTGTTGGGGTAGCTACTGGCTATGCTCAACATCAGTCCGGATCACGCAACTACTAGTATCCTAGTTGGTATCGCCTCATGTACCTTGTCATACTGATTATCCTATTCGCGACCACTACGTTTTGTTTTGTGTTATACCTATGGGGTACCCTCTGATAACCACCAGTTTACGGTGGGGCTTACGGTGCTGTATAGACTATGGCATTATAAAAATGTGTTAAGGGGGATTATGGTAACGCCTTAACGCTATTTTGATACTTTATATTACTAATAGGCATTATCTACTTAGCGTACATTACTACATAGTAGATAGTTTGACGGATCCTTAAGAGATGGAAAATCCCGTAACATCTCTTAAGTTATTGCACGCACGTTGACACTGGATATGAGATGTCAAACCCCGTAAACATCTCTGACGCCGTTACACTCATATTTATTTACGATTGATTTAACTTTCATAAGGATATTTTAGTCCTGACTCGAGTGTTTTGTCTTTTCATTACGCTCGGGTCAGTCCTGAGTTTTTCAGATTTTTGAAGATCTGTTCTAGAGGATGAAGACGAAGATTTGGTATACTATTACTATTATTACCCTTGCATCATGCTATCTGCTGCATTATTTTATTGTTCTGTTGTATATGTATAACTCTGATAAATGTTGTATAAATAATTGTCAAAGTATAGTAAAACAGCTTCATGAATTGTTTATTTGACTATTATATTTTATCATTCCGCTGCAAGATTCTGTGTTGTTTCATTTCATTTATTTCTCTTTCTTTTCTTTTCTTATTTACCCCAATAACCATCTGCCCTTTTGAATGGTTTGGAATCGACATGTGTATTTGATCGTCGGTTTAAACTGTCCAAAAAGGCGGGTCGTCACAAAAGACTTTCAAAGGTAAATATTTATAATAAAATATATTTTATTAACATTCTTATTTGTTTGTGTAAGAAATGGAAAATCCAGACTGTCAGCCTACGTGAGCAATGACTTGGAAAGTAGCCCATAAAAATAGGAAAATAAGAGAAGTGCTTCCGTGTGCAGCTGAAAAATTTGTAAGTAAACACATAATTTGTTCATATCTAGTTTAAAACAATAAAAACATTATCTTCTTTCCTTTCGTTGTTTGATTTTTGGCAATTTGATTATTTCAATTTTGATCAAATGGGTTGTGCCTCAAATCACCGTTGCTTTACATCATTTTTTCTTTCCTTCAAAATTTCAAATGCACATTTCTATTCCACAATATATTCCTTTGCTTTTTAGTTGACCGGTTCTACTTTGATTTCTAGTTTAAAATTTACATTTGTCATTATAATTTTATGACAAACTACTCGTGACGGCCCACCCTTCTGATCCTCAAAAGTTGACACTAATACAACCTCGGTATTCACGTGCCACAAAACCAAGTGTCGGAAAGACGGATAGTAAATGGTAAAAAGAAAACAAACACAGAATAGAATCTTACATGAATAGAATAACATATTTTATTTCAATATATATCTTTACATCGAAAATTTCAAATACATTTATCAGAGCTTATTTTATAAATCAGCATGGACATTTATAAATCTCTATCCTTATAATTGCTGAATACAATCAATAAACCATGTAGTGGAAATGAAAATAGAGAACTTTGTACAGGAACATCTTCAGCTCCAGACTTTAAGCTCTATACAATACTCCAAGTTAAACTTCCCTACTTGGATGCTTGGAAAAATAAGACACCCAGAGTTTATGGAAAAAGGAAAATATACTCCGGATCAGTCATGGGACTGGTGTGAAAAACTCAAAATATAGATATTTGAAAACAGACGGTATTTTATAAGACCATGCCGCACACACGGAATGGGTTTTTACCTTATAATAACCAAAACATTTGCTACGCAAAATCTGAGAATATTATTTTTAATGACATTCTTTTGCAAACATTTTTCAAGTAAACTTATATAATCTTAGCCGAAATTGTTACATTGATTAAATTCCAGCATAAAAAGTTCTATAATCAAGTCCAAAGAAACTTATTAGAGATTGGATTTCCATACAATGATAGGTAAGGAACTACCTTCCATAGGGTACACTCTAGAAGAATGTACCAAGGATCAACAACTTTGAAACCTCTGCATCTAGCAAGACCTGCCTACTTGCAGACCCATCTGGTGGCAAACAGAATCGAATATGACATCACCCCGGTCGTTTACGACCTAATCGAGAGCTCTCATTGCATACACAATATACTCGATATATAATGGGTAATTCAGAAAGGTGATGACCATATTCTAATGGTTGCGAACTACATAGCCTTAGGACATGCCATGTTTAAGCCATTTTCGGATGGTGAGGCCCGAGATAACGATTACCTTTCACATAGCACATTCTACTTTGAATGCCACATTGCCAATTCCATCACAAACTATTGATTTTCATAAATGTACAACCTCTAAGCTCGTATGTCTCAGAGAAGGGTGTTTAGTATAAGTGAGTTACTTCCTACACCACCAAACAGATGTACGTTTGTAAAAATCAATATACTTGTAAGTTAGAAATACAATGTCAGACATTTGTTCATACAAGTTGTCCAGGAACAGGACAAATCAAAGGAATTTGTTACAGCCCATAATTTTGTAAGTATTTTAATTTAATTTTTATTTGAAAACTTAGATTTTAATTATTTAAAAATTCAAAATTTTAGAATTTTCCAATGGAATTTGGATATTGGTTATAAATTATTTTCTAAATACAATAAAATAAACATTTTCAGAAAACCTTATATTTTGGTCAACTGAAAGTCAAAGTTTGACCACAGTTGAAAATTTTAAATTTGAATTTTTAAATTCTAATCTTTTTCTCTAAAACTGTATTTTATTTTAATATTAGTTCTACTTTTTGTTTCGTAAAATTCCGTTGTATACTTTTTAAATTGGATAAAATACAGCGTTTTATACGTAATGATTTTCTGTATTTTTATTTTTCTATTTTCCTATGTTCATTCCTCTATTTTATATTTTTTTTATTTTGTTTAGACTTTTTTTATTTATTGATTCTTATTTGTTTATTTTGATAATTGGGCTTAGGAAAATTTTAGAGTCTTAGGTTACTTATTTTATTGCATTGTCTTTTTCTTTTCTTGCCTTTCCACTTATTTTTCCCAGCCGCTCATCTCTTGGCCGTTCTTTTATAAACCCTAGCCGCCATATCATTTGTAATTCATGTACAAAGAAAGCTCATCTAAAATTCATTTGCGTAAGAAAAAGAAAAATATACAGCTAGCTCTAGATCCATGGCTTCTCCTTCCTCTTCTTCTTTTTCTATTTTGTTTTTCTCTCTTGCTTTGCTCAAGCTATGCTTGGCCTCCACCCTATAGCCGACCTTACCACCTCTCCACCTTCACCTAGAATCGACCACCACCTCCTCTTTATCTGCACCAACCAAAGCCATGACCATTGAAGAAAAACTCCGTCACCATAGCATTGAAACCAAGCCTAGCCGAGCCATATTCATCACCACCTTCCTATTTCTAGCCTCGGCCACAAACAAAACTCCACACCATGCCATGATCCACTCCTTGCCGTGCGCCTTGACCAAGATACAAGCCAGGGCTGAGCCACTATGGTCTATGACCGAACCAAAATGTTGCATACTTTTGACCTTTTGGCCTTCCAATGAAGTTGTAACCTCTATCCCTTCAATTTCTAAGCCATAGCCGTACCTATTGGCCTTTGGCTGAGCCTGGCATATCAAAAACAAGTCATGGCCGAGCCCACATGAAGATGGTCAAGCCATTTTAGGTGTAGCAGAGCACACTTGATGGGTAAAGCATGTTATGTCATTTAAATCATTATCTTTTTCATTGTTTTAATTTCTACTCTTTTGTATTGAATCACATACTTATGTTTGTGATATTTGTTTGCATAAAAAATTTGGATCTGACTGTTCATCCACTAAAAAATCTTGTTCGTGCCTTGTTGTGCTTTTCGGAGTTTTAGTTGTGTGCTTTGAATCTGATTCTATCTTTAAAAGGGTGAGTTATTCACTCTAGACATTACGTACTTATATAAGTATGAAATGGTGACAAGTGAATATGTAAAACTGATATGTTATGTTCATACCTGCCTGTGATATGTTTGTATGATGTTAAATGTTGTTTATATACCTGTTACATCACTTGAGATGATATTATATGTTATACTGTTATTTTATTTCCCCTTTATCACACTGCAAATTCCCTATCACTATGGGTTGAAATGATACATATCCGAATGGACTTTAGAATAAGGAAAAATCATTATAGGCTGAAATGATAGGCCCGAGTGATTTTTATTTGTATTTATTTTACTTGGGATTGTGGGTTTGAAATGATAGAACTCAGATTTTTCTTTTTAAATTACGGATTGAAATGATACATATCCTATCACTTGACCTAGGATAGAAAATATTATACAAGCCCATGGTTAATATTTTTAAAATAATGTTTTCCTAAAAAGTTATTAAGTATTTGAATATCTTGAATATATGAAATTTTAGCTTAAAGATTTGATATAATGACTTAGAACATAAAGAGATTGGGTTTTTCTATAAGCTAGAATTTTTTTTAATCTATTACTGGTTTTAAATCGAATTTAAAGATTTTATTTCATAATTAAGTTTGATTTAATTTGGAATCTTAAATCTAACGTAGTAATGTTAATAAAAGTTAATTCCTAAAGTGGATATGTTTCGTATAATAAATAATGTATTTTGAATTGATAAAAATGAAATACAATTTAATTGAACATTTTGTAATAAATTTATTTAACTTGAAACATAGCTAATTGATGTCTAAATAAATAGATTTATAAAGTTGATTTTGTTTTAACTATGACAACTTATTTAATTTCTGAAACGGGTATTTTAAATAAAGTATTAAGTCATTGGTTAAAAATACAAGTTAAGTAATAATGTTCTTTTGACTTAATAAATGATTTATAGTTTAATTGGATATTTATTGATAAAATTTTATTTTATTGAATCATAAGTCAAATGATATCCAAATGAATATTTTTGAAGAGAAAAATATGATTCTTATAAGTTAAAATGGCTAAAATTGAAGTTTTAATGTTTTTGAATATTTTTATTAAATCTAGAATTAGTACGGCTAGCACTACAGAAATGCTGTAGTTTCAAGACAGCATTTGTTAAGTGCTATCATTTCTAGAAATAAACTGTGACGACCCGTCTTTCAATATCCAGAAAGACGTATCATCAATAAGAAAAGAAAGAGATAGAAATAGAAAGATAGAAAGAAAAGAAACAACAATAATCAGAATCTCACAGCGGAAACGAACAAAATATAATATTACACATATCCCTTACATAGTTTTACATATCAGAGTACACAAAATGATACTACTCCATTACATCTGACATTCGTAAGAGTTTTTCCCAACCCATACAACTCAAAACATAACACCAAAATGCCACTACAGCAAATATAGATAGATGGTACGTCTGGACTCCAGCTCCAGCTTCCAAAACATATGCTAATCCAAACCTAAATCACTTAGCTACTCATAAAAATTTGAGTACCCAAGAGTTTATGAAAAACAAAATAAACTTCAGGTCAGACATGGGTCTGGTGTGAGTAAATCAGTTAAAGTTGTTTAACTTTAAAATCATTTTGAAACAAAAGGTATCACGTAAGACTTCCCACAAATAAACACGGGTAAGTTTTTACCTTACGCTAACCAAAACATTTGATAGGAAATTCAGTGATATTATAATAGGGTCTAGGGTTTTCAAGTAAAATAGAAAATAGCCGAAATTGTTACATCTATTAAATTCCAGCTACTAGCCACGAAAGAGGGTAAAACAATCAAAACTGTAGGGTCTCGTAGGGAAAATGGGTTTCCATCAATGGCAGGGCTACTGGGGTACCGCCCGTCACAGTACGGGGCCTAGATCACCGTACCGAGGACCACTCCCGATCCCCTGCAACACAAGGCCGGACCCATCCCTTACTGGATAGTTTCGAACAACACAACCCTGCAGTTGTGGCCAACAACTGCCCACACAGCCGAATATATAAGGGACTTCTAGGCAGGGGTAAATCTCACTCTCAAGTGGGGGCTACCCACGAAACCTTGCTGCACCTCCCCTGTTTTAGCCATTCCCGGTTGATGAGGCTTGAGGCTACGATTACCTTTAGAGAACACATCTCTTAGAATGCTCATCGTCCACCTGACGATGTTATGAAAGCATTCAATCCATCCAAGTTCGTTCCGGGTTCGAACGAAACCGAAGGCATTATTTCGTTACACTCATTTTGGAATCACCCTCAGAGTTAACGACGATAACCCTTGCACTTCAAAAACTCCATCTCGATCCTCACTTGAGATGTCACGACCTAACGTTTAACTTGGATCGATATGGTTTTCGGAAAATCAAATTTGACTCCCGATCCCGGTCTCATTGAAATCCAAACGTGTCTTAAAGGGCAAGTTGTTTAAAAATTTAAACAATTCAATTCAGATTTAAACATAGCATCACACAGCATTATCAACAGATAATAACCAATATCTATCACATATACAATATCTCATCACAGGATATCTCAACTATCATTCAACAGATATCAACCATATTCATATATCAATTCAAAACTATCATCCACAAGCAAGCACTACTTAATTCATATTATAATTAATTTAATTAATTTAAATTAAATTAATTACTTAAGAATTTATCACTTAATCTTGCTTAACCAAACATTAATTAATTAATCACAATCATTTAATTAATTAATCACCTCTTAATTGTCTCCTTATTAATTAATTAGTGCTTAATTAATTAATAATCTTTATTTAATTATCAATTAATTACTATAATTATTTATTAATTAAATTTTGATTAAAAATTAATCATACCTTAACTGATTATTAATTAACCCTTAATTTATAATTAATTAACCTTAATTAATTCTTAATTACCTTAATTAATTCTTAATTAATCACAAATTAATTTATCTTAATTACATAATTAATTATTCATTAATTAATCTTAATTATTTAATTAATTAAATCTTAACGCTTAATTAATTTACTATTGATTATAAATTAATTAATGTTTAATTACTTAATTAATTAACTCTTAATCAATTGATTAATTAACTTCTTAATCGCTAATTTATTAATCATTTATCAATTAATTAATTAGTTATTAATCACTTATGAATTAACCTTAAATTAATTAATAAATTAATTAATAACCTATTAATTGTTATTTAATTTAATCCTTAATTATCCATTAAATAATTCATAAGTAATTAATTAAATCTTAACAAATTAATTAACCAAAATAAATTAATTAATTCCAACTCTAATTTTTAATTAATTAAAGTAAACTTTAATTTCAAATCTACATAACATTCAAAACAAAACAATTTTCATTCATCTTTAAAACTCTTACATATTTAAATATTTCAATTCATTAAAACAAATTACTTTTTAAAGAGTTAAATTTAAAGATGTAAAATTATTTCAAAACTTCAACAAATCAAATGTGATTTACTTTTGAAATAAAATAATGACATTTTATAAAGTGGTGAAATATAAAGTTTTAAATTTAAACTTAAAACTAATTCTAGATTTAAACAAGTTTTAAAGTTTGATTCATTTACTTGGTTAAACTCGACCAAAATTCAACTAACATAACCCCAACTACATCTCTTCCCTACCTTCTTCTACCTGAACCCAACAAATCACACGCTCAATCACTCACACACCCGAGCATACTCACGGGCCTCACTACACTAAACACGAGCATTGCTTCGAGAAAAAGAAACACTCGCACGCGACAACACCACTGACACAACCGCTACCTCGTGCACATGCATGGAGCTCCGGGGTCTCCATCGCCGCCGCCGACCACTCGCATAAACCCCAAACCAAATCTCGACCCAATCCCAAAACTCAGAATTCGACAATTCGAACTCGAACGAAATTTGGGTGTTCGAACCCAAAACAATACCGCCGACGCCTGGAAAGAAACCCCATCACCCACGGCACCGACCACCATACGCCTCCCCCACTCCGGCCATGAATTCACACCACCCAAACACGTCTCCACCCCAAGCCAACCCTAAGTCGATCATCTATGCGCTTCACACAATCGAATTTCTCAAGCTCGAAAAGACACAGAGCAAATAACCCTAAAATCTAAATTCCCAATTGTGTGTTGTATAATAAATTCAATCAGTATTTTTCTAGTGTTATACAACACTAAACACAGCCTTGATTCAAATTCCAAGGCCTATAAACAATCCAGTCACACGAATTTGACAAAACCCCCAAATTCAGTTAATTCAAAAATTCATATTCAACTGTAAGTTAAAAATTATGAATTCAATTTTAAAATTCATGTCATGCATTATAGATTCAGGATATACGTTTGATTCACTAAAATTTAACAAAATTTACATGCTATAATTATTTGTTTTACTGCATATCTACTTTCTGCAGTTTTTTTCTAAACTGTTTGATAGCATATATTTTTTTAACACTTCAAATCATATTGAATCAAACTCCTATATTAAATATTTCAACCTAACAATGTTTTACTTCATATAAATTTAAGGTTTAAATTTTCTTTGGAATCCTGAAGAGACAGAGTTCCACTGTTACAATTTTAAACATACACAGTTAAACCAAAAACTGTAAACCAATATCTCACAAAATAAATAACATGCAAGCATTTCCATAACTAACTTTCACATGCAACAGATCTTATACTTAAAGTTTGATTTAAGAATTTACTCACTTGTTTTTGTTAAGGCTCAAGCTGCAGGAAAGAATATGAACTTCAGATTTCTTCCCACCTCTTGAAATTTGCAAGATTATTGTTGATGATGCTTCAGATCTTGAATTAGTTAGTGATAAAACTGAGATTGTATGATGATGTTTGGTTGAAGGTGTAAAGATTTATGAAGTTCAGATTTTGAAAAATGAAGTAGTGTTTTACTTCTTTTTTTTAGCTTTAGAAACTTTAGAATGAGAAAAATTAAGTTAAGCATAAGGAATAGCTTTTTATTTGAAATTTTGTTTTTACAAAAATTTAAAGAATTATGACACTTGTCACAATTTAGCTTAGTTTTCTAACACATGTTATTAGTAGGATCTAAATATTTAACAATTGTTAATTCATGCAAAAAGAATTAAAATGTTTTTCTTAATAGATTTTCCTTATATAAATTCATTTTTAAATTCATATAAAATCAATTTCCCTAAAAGAATGAATATAAAACAAATGTTTATAACTTAAATAAAATCATGAGAATATTACGTAATACTCAAAATAAAATTTTAGAATAAAAATTAACATATTTTAAATCTTTTAATTCATCAATTCAAATTCAATTTAAGTTTTTAAATTCAATTCAAAAATCAAATCTGATAAGGGTACAATTTTGAACACATTCATTTCCTTATATATATATTAGTTTTAATTAGAATAAATGTATATTTACAATTCATTTATTTGCTGTTGAATAAAATAACAAATTTATCAATTAAAATTAGTTTATTATATAGATTATCATATTTAAATTGGGTGTGAAATTACGGGATATCACAATCCTCCCCCTTAAAAGAATTTCGTCCCCGAAATTTAAACAAAAGATAATCCAAAATTTTCATTTTATTTCAACAATCCAAGCATACATAACATCATACATAAGCAACCATCAAACAAAACATCCAAACAACCATACATCCAATACAAACACCACTAGCTATCCGGATAAGCCTTCCTAAAGCTATCCAGAGTCTCCCAGGTACAATCTATGGGATCCTCACTCCATTGGACTTTAATGAGCTTCACTATCCTGTTTCTGAGTTGCCTCTCATCTTGATCAACAATCTGAACAGGATGACGGACAACTGATAAGTCCGGCTCAACCTCTAAGTCTTCCTGCACAGCTGGCTCCACAATAAGAGATGGATCGTGCACATATTTCCATAGATGAGATATGTGGAAAACAATGTGAATTCCAGCAATCCGGACTGGCAATTCAATCATGTATGCTACAGCACCAATCCTCTCGAGAACTCAGAACGGACCAATGTATCTCGCAGCGAGTTTCCCTGTCTTCCCGAATCTTATAGCTCCTTTAATAGGGGAAACTTTGACAAAGACTAAATCACCAATCTCGAACTCCAATTGTCTTCGTCTTTTATCAGCATATTTCTTTTGTCGATCCTGAGCAGTTCTCATCCTTTTCTTGATAAGCTCCACTTTAGCAGATGCTTCACGGATCAGATCTGGTCCAAGCACAATACGGTCTTTCGACTCTATCCAACAAGCTGGAGATCTACACGGTCTTCCATACAATGCTTCATAGGAGCCATCTTGATACTTGCTTGGTAACTGTTATTATAAGAGAACTCCACTAGATGTAGATGGTCTTCCCACGATCCTCCAAAATCTAATACACAGACTCTCAGCATATCTTCTAGAGTTAGGTTTAGCCTTTCCATTTGTCCATCTGTTTGTGGATGATATGCTGTGCTCAATCTCAATTTAGTCCCCAACGCTGATTGCAATGCCTCCCAGAATTTGCTGGTGAAAATCGGATCTCGATCACTTACAATGCTGACTGGAACACCATGCAATCTCACAATCTCTTTCAAGAAAATTTCAGCCAAAGAAACTGCAGTACGGTTTGCCTTAACTGGTATAAAATGGGCGCTCTTGGTTAGACGATCTACGATCACCCATATTCCTTCATTCCCCTTCTTAGTTCTAGGCAGACCGTCGATGAAGTCCATCGAAATCATCTCCCATTTCCATGTCGGGACCTTCAAAGGTTGTAACAAACCGTCTGACTTCAGTTGATCTCCTTTCACTTGCTGGAAGATAGCACATCTATTAACGAATCTGGCTACATCCTCTTTCATCTTTGGCCACCAGAAAACTCTCTTCATATCCTTGTACATCTTCGAGATTCCTGGATGGATATTTAATCTAGAACGATGACTTTTTGACAATACTTCCTGACGCAGATCCCTATCATACGGAACACAGATCCTTCCGTTAATCCTTAGTGTTCCTCGATCATCAATCTCAAAAGTAGGACACTGCCCCTTCCTAACCCTTCTGATAATTCTTTTCAACATTAAATCAGATTCTTGCTTGCTTGAAATCCTTTTTAAAAGAGATGGAACCACTTCCAAAAGGGAAAGAACCGCATTTCTGCTAAGAGCGTCTGCCACAACGTTCGCCTTTCCCGGAGTATAAAGAATATCCAAATCGTACGATGCCAAGAACTCAACCCATCGCTGCTGTCTTAGGTTAAGATCTTTCTGAGAGAAAAGATATTTCAACGGTTTGTGATCCATGAATAACTCAAACTTTTCTCCTAAAAGATAATGTCTCCATATCTTTAAAGCAAAAACAATAGCCAATAGCTCAAGATCATGCGTAGCGTAGTTCCTCTCATGTGGCTTCAACTGCCGACTCGCATACGCAATAACCCTACCATTCTGCATAAGCACAGCTCCCAATCCAACAATACAGGCATCAGTATACACTTCAAACTTGCTCTTACCATCAGGAATAACCAATACAGGAGCGCTTGTCAACTTTGTCTTCAGTTTCTGGAAAGCTTCCTTACACTCCGGTGTCCACTTGAATTTAGCTCCCTTCCCTGTCAGCTTTGTTAGGTGAGAAGAGATCTTAGAATAATCCTTAATAAACTTCCTGTAGTAACCGGCCAATCCAAGAAAACTGCAAACTTCTGTAGGAGTCCGAGGCTGCTTCCATTCCAGAATAGTCTCAACTTTAGCTGGATCTACAGAGATTCCCTCACCAGAAACAATGTGGCCCAAAAATTTTACTTCTGATTTCCAAAAATGACACTTAGAAAACTTCGCCTTCAGCACATGCCTTCTCATAGTTTCCAAAACTATTCTCAAGTGCTGCTTATGCTCTTCTTTCGATTTAGAATAAACCAAAATATCATCGATGAACACCAAAACAAACTTATTTAGAACATCTCTAAAGACTCTGTTCATCAGATCTACAAAATAAGCAGGAGCGTTGGTTAACCCGAAAGGCATAACCAACCACTCATAGAAACAATTAGGTCCCCTAAATGCGGTTAAGGGAATACTGTCTTCAGCTACCCTTAACTGAAGGAAAACTGATGCTAGATCTAACTGAGAAAAGACAGATGCACCATGAAGCTGGTCGAAGAGATCATCAATGTGAGGAAGAGGATACTTATTCCGAATGGTTACTTTGTTCAATTCATGGTAGTCTACACAGAACCGTAGCGACCCATCCGACTTGGTGACAAAAACTGCAGCAGAACCCCAGCAGGAAAAACTTGGTCTAATCAAACCCTTCTCCAACAAATCTTGAGTTTGCTTCACTAATTCCTCCCTCTCTCTTGGAGCCATTCTCCTACTAGGTTGAATTACAGGTACTAGTCCAGGTACCAAATCTATACGAAACTCTATTTCCCGGTGCGGTGGCAAACACTTAACTTCCTCAAATACGTCGGAGAAATCTCGGACTACTTCAATATCTACAACCTCCTCTTGAGAAGTCTCCATTCCATGTAAAAGACTACTCAAGTGGATTCCAGAGTTATCACACATTACTCTGGCAACCCTACCCAAATCAGTTTCCAACGAAACTGTTCTTTCATCACAGTTTAAGATAGCCTTATATTTGTCGAGCCAATCCATTCCCAATATAAGGTCAAAGCCTTTAAAATCCAATACATAAGGGTCACAGGAAAAACTATGTGATAGATAGGAGATTCTCAAATCTTTACAAATCCTATCCAATTTGGTTACCCCTCCTATAGGATTTGATACACAAATGGAATTGTCTACGATACTAGGGATAAGTAAGAAATTCTCTACAGTTCCCAGGGAAATAAAACTTAAAGAAGCACCAGAATCAAATAAGACTTTAATATATTTTCCATTTAAAAGTAAGGTACCTTCTAAAACTCCCTTGCCCTTGGACGAGTTCGATGGTGCACCTTCTAAAGCAAATACTTTGTTCTGTTGAACCTTATGAAGGAGCGGGCAATCTTTAATCATGTGTCCCGGTTGGTGACAGTTAACGCAAAGAGACTTCTGAACTAAGGCTGACCCTGGTCCACTATACTGCTGTCGCTGTTGCTGTTGCTGAGATCCTTTGGTGGGACACTTATTTACCAGGTGATCTTCTTGATGACAAATATAGCATTTGCGAGGCTCATTTTTGTTCCCAGATTTCTTTTTGTTTTGCTTCTTCCAATTAGGATTGAATTTTCCCTTATTCTGGTTAGAATAATTCCCTCCTGATGCAGCAACTTGTGCCACTGACCTCTTCTTCATCAAATCTTCATACCTTAACGCCATATCAATAAGCTCCACAAAAGACCCTTTCAGATGTGTTGTCATTCTCTCATGATACTCAGGCCTCAATCCTTGGACAAACATCTCGTTCTTCTTAAGAGGAGTGTCAATAAGTCCTGGACCATAGCAAGATAACTCGTTGAATTTTGTCTCGTATTCGGCCATAGACATATTTCCTTGTTTCAGATTCAGAAAATCTTGATAAAGTCGAGTTCTTCCTGCAGCAGGCATAAAATTTTCCTCAAACATCTCCTTAAATTCTTCCCAAGACATACCATCTTCCGAGATATTAGCAGTCACTGAATTCCACCATACTGCAGCACCACCTTGTAATTGCTATGCAGCCATTATTCTCTTCTGCTCATCTGATAACTTTAGGCTCTTAAAAATCTTCTCACAGGAGCGAATCCATGCTTGAACTTCTATTATAGTTTCTGATCCTTGAAATGGTTTTCCTCTAAGATGAACAAAGTCCTTGCATAATGCGGCAAAACTGACTGGAGACGTAACTGGATTAACAGTCTCATTATCAGTCTGCGTTCTTCTGTTACCAGTTGATGCACTCCCAACAACTCTTCCCCTTCGGCCTCTTGAACTCATATTGGCTACCTGAACAAGTAATCCAACCAATTTAGATAGGGATATAGTTATATAAGAAAATTACAAATACGCACTCTCAAGATAGATTCTACTCCAGAGCCTAGGTGTTTCTCAACCATTTCTTTGATACCAACTGTGACGACCCGTCTTTCAATATCCAGAAAGACGTATCATCAATAAGAAAAGAAAGAGATAGAAATAGAAAGATAGAAAGAAAAGAAACAACAATAATCAGAATCTCACAGCGGAAACGAACAAAATATAATATTACACATATCCCTTACATAGTTTTACATATCAGAGTACACAAAATGATACTACTCCATTACATCTGACATTCATAAGAGTTTTTCCCAACCCATACAACTCAAAACATAACACCAAAATGCCACTACAACAAATATAGATAGATGGTACGTCTGGACTCCAGCTCCAGCTTCCAAAACATATGCTAATACAAACCTAAATCACTTGGCTACTCATAAAAATTTGAGTACCCAAGAGTTTATGAAAAACAAAATAAACTTCGGGTCAGACATGGATCTGGTGTGAGTAAATCAGTTAAAGTTGTTTAACTTTAAAATCATTTTGAAACAAAAGGTATCACGTAAGACTTCCCACAAATAAACACGGGTAAGTTTTTACCTTACGCTAACCAAAGCATTTGATAGGAAATTCAGTGATATTATAATAGGGTCTAGGGTTTTCAAGTAAAATAGAAAATAGCCGAAATTGTTACATCTATTAAATTCCAGCTACTAGCCATGAAAGTGGGTAATACAATCAAAACCGTAGGGTCTCGTAGGGAAAATGGGTTTCCATCAATGGCAGGGCTACTGGGGTACCGCCCGTCACAGTACGGGGCCTAGATCACCGTACCGAGGACCACTCCCGATCCCCTGCAACACAAGGCCTGACCCATCCCTTATTGGATAGTTCCGAACAAGACAACCCCGCAGTTGTGGCCAACAACTTCCCACACAGCCGAATATATAAGGGACTTCTAGACAGGGGTAAATCTCACTCTCAAGTGGGGGCAACCCACGAAACCTTGCTGCACCTCCCATGTTTTAGCCATTCCCAGTTGATGAGGCTTGAGGCTACGATTACCTTTAGAAAACACATCTCTTAGAATGCTCATCGTCCACCTGACGATGTTCTGAAAGCATTCAATCCATACAAGTTCGTTCCGGGTTCGAACGAAATCGAAGGCATTATTTCGTTATACTCATTTTGGAATCACCCTCAGAGTTAACGACAATAACCCTTGCACTTCAAAAACTCCATCTCGATCCTCACTTGAGATGTCACGACCTAACGTTTAACTTGGATGGATGTGGTTTTCGGAAAATCAAATTTGATTCCCGATCCCGGTATCATCGAAATCCAAACGTGTCTTAAAGGCCAAGTTGTTTAAAAATTTAAACAATTCAATTCAGATTTAAACATAGCATCACACATCATTATCAATAGATAATAACCGATATCTATCACATATACAATATCTCATCACAGGATATCTCAACTATCATTCAACAGATATCAACCATATTCAGATATCAATTCAAAACTATCATCCACAAGCAAGCACTACTTAATTCATATTATAATTAATTTAATTAATTTAAATTAATTTAATTACTTAAGAATTTATCACTTAATCTTGCTTAACCAAACATTAATTAATTAATCACAATCATTTAATTAATTAATCACCTTTTAATTGTCTCCTTATTAATTAATTAATGCTTAATTAATTAATAATCTTTATTTAATTATCAATTAATTACTATAATTATTTATTAATTAAAATTTGATTAAAAATTAATCATTCCTTAACTGATTATTAATTAACCCTTAATTTATAATTAATTAACCTTAATTAATTCTTAATTACCTTAATTAATTCTTAATTAATCACAAATCAATTTATCTTAATTACATAATTAGTTATTCATTAGTTAATCTTAATTATTTAATTAATTAAATATTAACCCTTATTTAATTTACTATTAATTATAAATTAATTAATGTTTAATTACTTAATTAATTAACTCTTAATCAATTGATTAATTAACTTCTTAATCACTAATTTATTAATCATTTATCAATTAATTAATCAGTTATTAATCACTTATGAATTAGCCTTAAATTAAATAATAAATTAATTAATAACCTATTAATTGTTATTTATTTTAATCCTTAATTATCCATTAAATAATTCATAAGTAATTAATTAAATCTTAACAAATTAATTAACCAAAATAAATAAATTAATTCCAACTCTAATTTTTAATTAATTAAAGTAAACTTTAATTTCAAATCTAATTTACTTTCAAAACAAAACAATTTTCATTCATCTTTACAACTCTTACATATTTAAATATTTCAATTCATTAAAACAAATTACTTTTTAAAGAGTTAAATTTAAAGATGTAAAATTATTTCAAAACTTCAACAAATCAAATGTGATTTACTTTTGAAATAAAATATTGACATTTTATAAAGTGGTGAAAATATAATGTTTTAAATTTAAACTTAAAACTAATTCTAGATTTAAACAAGTTTTGAAGTTTGATTCATTTACTTGGTTAAACTCGACCAACATTCAACTAACATAACCCCAACTACATCTCTTCCCTACCTTCTTCTACCTGAACCCAACAAATCACACGCTCAATCACTCACACACCCGAGCATACTCACGGGCCTCACGACACTAAACACGAGCATTGCTTCGAGAAAGGGAAACACTCGCACGCGACAACACCACTGACACAACCGCTACCTCGTGCACATGCACGGAGCTCCGGCGTCTCCATCGCCGCCGCCGACCACTCTCGCAAACCCCAAACCAAATCTCGACCCAATCCCAAAACTCAGAATTCGACAATTGGAACTCGAACGAAATTTGGGTGTTCGAACCCAAAACAATACTGCCGACGCCTGGAAAGAAACCCCATCACCCACAGCACCGACCACCTTACGCCTCCCCCACTCCGGCCATGAACTCACACCACCCCAACACGTCTCCACCCTAAGCCAATCCCAACTCGATCATCTACGCGCTTCACACAATCGAATTTCTCAAGCTCGAAAAGATACAGAGCAAATAACCCTAAAATCTAAATTCCCAATTCTGTGTTGTATAATAAATTCAATCAGTATTTTTCTAGTGTTATACAACACTAAACACAGCCTTGATTCAAATTCCAAGGCCTATAAACAATCCAGTCACACGAATTTGACAAAACCCCCAAATTCAGTTAATTCAAAAATTCATATTCAACTGTAAGTTAAAAATTCTGAATTCAATTTTAAAATCCATGTCATGCATATAGATTCAGGATATACATTTGATTCATTAAAATTTAACAAAATTTACATGCTATAATTATTTGTTTTACTGCATATCTACTTTCTGCAGTTTTTTTCTAAACAGTTTCATTGCATATATTTTTTTAACACTTTAAATCATATTGAATCAAACTCCTATATTAAATATTTCAACCTAACAATGTTTTACTTCATATAAATTTAAGGTTAAAATTTTCTTTGGAATCCTGAAGAGATAGAGTTCCACTGTTACAATTTTAAACATACACAGTTAAACCAAAAACTGTAAACCAATATCTCACAAAATAAATAACATGCAAGCATTTCCATAACTAACTTTCACATGCAACAGATCTTATACTTAAAGTTTGATTTAAGATTTACTCACTTGTTTTTGTTAAGGCTCAAGCTGTAGGAAAGAATATGAACTGCAGATTTCTTCCCACCTCTTGAAATTTGCAAGATTATTGTTGATGATGCTTCAGATCTTTAATTAGTTAGTGATAAAACTGAGATTGTATGATGATGTTTGGTTGAAGGTGTAAAGATTTATGAAGTTCAGATTTTGAAAAATGAAGGAGTGGTTTCCTTCTTCTTTTTTATCTTTAGAAACTTTAGAATGAGAAAAATTAGGTTAAGCATAAGGAATAGCTTTTTATTTGAAATTTTGTTTTTACAAAAATTTAAAGAATTATGACACTTGCCACAATTTAGCTTAGTTTTCTAACACATGTTATTTGTAGGATCTAAATATTTAACAAGTGTTAATTCATGCAAAAATAATTAAAATGTTTTTCTTAATAGATTTTCCTTATATAAATTCATTTTTAAATTCATATAAAATCAATTTCCCTAAAAGAATGAATATAAAACAAATGTTTATAACTTAAATAAAATCATGAGAATATTACTTAATACTCAAAGTAAAATTTTGGAATAAAAATTAACATATTTTAAATCTTTTAATTCATCAATTCAAATTCAATTTAAGTTTTTAAATTCAATTCAAAAATCAAATCTGATAAGGGTACAATTTTGAACACATTCATTTCCTTATATATGTATTAGTTTTAATTAGAATAAATGTATATTTACAATTCATTTATTTGTTGTTGAATAAAATAACAAATTTATCAATTAAAATTAGTTTATTATATAGATTATCATATTTAAATTGGGTGTGAAATTCCGGGATATCACATAAACTAAGTACTGAAATAAAAATAAAGTTACTGCAGCACTTTGTAAGTAATGTTGTTGTTGAATACAAACTGTTTTGCAATACTAGTAAGCTACTGCAGTACTGTGTAAGTGCTGTTATTGCAGAAAGTAATCTGTTTTGAAATAATATGTAACGTACGCGATTTTTCGTTGCCCAAAAACCGAATAGTTAGGGTTTTAAGAAAAAGAAAAAGACAGAAGAAGAGAGGAAAGATAGAATATAGAGAGAAAAGAAAATAGAACGAAACAGAAAACAGCAGAACAATATCAGAATCTCACAATCGCAGCGGAACAACATATAATAATAAATGAATAATCTTTAAACAAAGAACTATATCAGTTATTACATTACATCACATTACATTTCATTACATCATATCATCAGAGTGTACAACAACAAACAACATCAAACAGCGGAAAAGAAATACTATATAGTAGTAATACGCCATGCCATCCAGCTTGCCTCCTGCAACTCCTGAATTCCAGAATATCCTGATAAACCTTATCTCTTGACTGCCCGTGTGGAAATTGGTGGGCACCCAGAGTTTAGGAAGGAAAACAATAAACTCCGAGTCAGTCATGAGACTAGTGTGAGAACTCAAAACAGTTTATTTATCTTTAAAATCAAAATAGAGGAATATTTTTTAAAGTCAATTCGCTATGCTTTTTAAAAATGAGACTACCATAAGGCCTCCCGCACACACACACAATGCAAACGCAGAATCGGAGGAGATTTCTCCTTATGATAGTCAAAGATGCTTGATACGCATTTAAAAAGAATATTTGATATTATTACTAGTGCATAGTGTAGGAAAAATATTTCGAAAGTAGAATATAAATCTTAGCCAACATACGACCATTATCGTATGCCTACTATAGCTACCATCCAAACAGTGGGGCGCCACCATAAGTGAATGATAGGTTCTACAACTAATACCGTACAAGATCGTATTGTTTCTTTGGATTTCCAACGAATGGTCAGGCCAAGGAACTTCCCATTGCCACATGAGAACGCCTCTGGAAGGACGTCCCCGAGAACCAAACCGGATCTCTGCCAACACAAGGCCAGGTTATCCCTAACTGGGTAACTAATGACACGAGTATGTCATCCCCCGGTCCTTTGGGACCTTTAACCGAGCGCTCGTAATCAACATCACGCAATCATAAATAAAGTGTTTCAACATGAGTAAGCATCTGGGCTCCATACCATGATACCACCCTTTTCCAGAAGGAAATGCACATACCCTAAAGGGAGCTACCCCTCATAACCTTGCTACATCTTTCCTGTTTTGACCATTCCGGGGTGTGAGGCTCGACGAAGTCACGTCCACAAAAACATACTTTATACAAAAGCCATGCTTTGGGTCAACAAATGATCATAGAAATGATCACCAAGATAAACGATCAAATAAATGATCCTATCACAAATGATCAACACAATGATCATTTCACAGCAACACTCAGCATGTCACATTACCAAATTAGGAATATATCGCCGATAACCTTCAACTACATAACCTCTGAGCTCGTACGTCTCAGAGAAGGGTGTTAAGCTAAAAGAATAAATTCTCCGCCACTAACAGAAATATTTTTGAAAGAAATCTGCTTTATATCTCAATTTGTTACGTCAGACATACAATCCATACAAGTCTGTTCCGGGCTCGAACAGAACCGAAGGCACTTACAAAGAAGTCCTTGCAATCCGGATATCCACAATCCTGATCGGATTCCCCATCACATATGGAGAACTCTATACCGGAGCAAATCGGTGCAGAGTGAATCGACATGCCATCCTATCGCTCTCGCAAATACCCGGTCTTCAACACCGATCTTCAAATGCTATTCATAACGTCGAATCACATGTTCGAAATGGGTTATACGACCCCAAGGTCCTTTCCCGGATAACCCAAATAGTGAGCGCTTATTCAAAAATAAGTGTGGCATTCAAATTCAAACAAATCACAACAAATACCCATTCAAAGGTAAATATTGTAGTCGGTTATTGAACTATCAATGGATATGCACAACATCACCAGATTCCAAATAATTTTCCAAATTATTTATTTCCCAAAAATATCTTTACAAGATATATAATTTCAATATGTCAAAAATAAATCAATATTTATCTTTAAACAAATTCCCTTTTCATTTATAAATTCCATAGTGAATTTATATTTCACAATATCCATGCATATACGATTTCAATTATTCATTTCAATTTATCTTCAAAAAGATAAATTCTCAAAATATTCACTTTATATTGGAAAACATTTCCATACTTACTTATTAAGTAATTCACAAGTCTTTTTATTTTCTACACTTGGAAAATATTCAATATACTTAAATCAAAATTAAGTATATATTTCATTCTTTAAGGAAATCATTCTCTTAAACATATTTATTTGGGCCAAAACGAATGTTACGTAAAACATCGTTACGACGTCCCAAAATCACTAGTATAGGGATTCGAAATTAAAATAGATATATAAATCCCAATACTATATACAAAACATTTCCTTTCGGAAATCATTTACTATAACAACAGTGTTATAGTCCACCATTTCCTTTTATTCTCGAAAACGTCTATTTCAACAATGAATGTTGAAATCTATGATTTCGAATCTCAACACATTTTAAAACATTGTTAGATCGTTTTAATTCTATTTAAAACATCACATCCAAAACATTTTCTTTAATATAATATTCATCATTCAAAAACGTGAATATACCTTGTTAACCAATTTCATCATTTCTTTACATTTCATTTTAAAGGATTATTCACAGTCTAAAACGTGAATATAACTCCATAAATAAGTTATAATAATTTACTTATCAAAATAAGTCGTTGCGAATTTATAAAACAACGTTTATAAATTCCATTTCTATTTATCTTATAACAACTTCCTTTATAAATTTTCTTTATTAACCTATTCGATTTATAACTCAATTTTAAACCAAAAGTTCATGTTATAAGTTAAACACTTATAATTTATTCGTTTACAAAAATCGTTCTTTTAAACTTTCCAATTTATAAATCTTATAACTTATAAGATTCATTTATTTACCCAAATCTATTCCTTTAATAACTTCACAAATTTTATAAACCTACTGCTTATAAAATTTCATTTATAACTTCACCGTTTATAATTCTATAAATTTCATTCATTTATGAAATTCATTCACAATTCATTCTAACACTTATAAAAACTCGTTTTATAATTCCAATACTTTAATTTATAAATATCAATTTATAAATTTCTTATATAAATCAATTTATTTTATTATTTCAAAACGTCTTCAAAGTCCTTTATAATTTCACCATTTTGATTTATAAAATAATCAAATTTTATAAATCCTATATTTTCAACTTTTATAATAAATTCAAAAATCCCGATTAAACTATTTTATAAAATCATTAACCCATATTTTCAAAAATCAACTTTTAACTATATTTCTCAAAAACCATAATTTTTATAACATTAAAATTATATCGTTTATTTATTAAAATGAATCAATTCCAAAAATATAGTATATTTTCAAAAATCACTTTAAAAATCCTTTTAAAATTCCAAAATTTGGCCCAATGATGCTACATACCAAATAGTCAATCGCGACAACAACGATATCATATATCGATAGATAATCAACGAATATCAAAATATCCATAATCAAATAAATACTGTTGAGGAATCCAGTTGGATCCCTCCAACCTGTTTTCCTGCATCCACAAACATTAGCACAATACCAATTCCGCTCCAGTACGGAATTATCGCGGTATATGGGATTTAAAATATTATCCGCTTAATAAACGGCGCAATAGGGTCTCATCCGCTATACAATGCGGGAAATCAATAACTGCAATATATACATATGCCAATATATATATATATATATATATATTGCTATTATATATAATACCAATCTCACTGTTTATGAAATATTCGCGGTATATGTTTTTAATAAATAACATCCGCTTACTAACGGCGCATAATGTCTATTTTAACAATCAATAGATAACAATCATCATTCAAACATGAATTCAAGTATTTTAAATATAACTTTTTAAAATAAAATCGAAACAGATTCGATTGAGTGAGAAGTTCTCACCTTGATTTCAATTTCGTTTTAGCGATTTATTTCGAATAAAATTAAACGCGCGTTTAATTGTACCCGAAATTCTCACTAACTCCAAACGACTCCAATCCATTTCCATAGCGTAGTGCTCGTCCATACGATTCCAACGCAACTGGTTTCGCGCGTTTTCGACCTCGTATGAAAAAGATATGAATTTTACAAGTTTACACGAATTTATATTTTAATTTACAACATAATTTCTTTTAATTTTTAACCTTCATCAACTACAGGCCGTTCGATCTGCTCTCCCCCCCATCAGGCTGCACACCCCTCATCTCTCCGACGCGTATCCTCCTTCTCCAGTAACAACACGCACACCCAAGAACCCACCACTTGCAACTAGGGTTCCATTTTGCTCCACCCTCATCAGCTTTGAAGACGATCGGCGACCACCATCCTGACCCCCTTCGCAAGAGCCACGCTCGGCCTAAACCTTGTTGAACTCGGCTGCCATATGAGCCTCGAAAACCGTGCGTAACTGGCCACGAACACGGCCACGTATCTCACAACATACAGCTCCATTCGTGATCATATCCGTATGGATTCGAAGCTCCCATCGTTATCTACAAGTTTCATGTTGAACATTCCGGCTAGTTGTCAATGGATTTGGAGAAAAGAGAGGGGGAAGAGAAGATATTTTCGGCCATTGATGAAGGGGGTTGGCGGCCGTAGAGAATTAGGGTTTTATTTTATTTTATTTTTAATTTGTGAGAGAGTATGGTCTATTTATAGGAAATCGAACGACAATATTCATTCCGGAATTTCCAAACTCTGATTTACGCACGGTGACCAGCGTTTCTAGGGTTTACCCCGCGTTTCGGACACAATGGAACAGGGTTCGGAAGCTAATTCGGTCATCTGTGCGAGTTATGGCAATAAACGTTCGATTTAAAATTAAACCGATTAAACGATTTTCTAGGCGTTTTAGCTTGCACCGGACAAACGGTAAATCCGATTGACATGAAATTTGAAACCATAGAATAATATCACATTACGGATCCGATGAAACTTGTTTCGTCGAAATCCGAGACTGTTTGAAAAATGGCTATTTTAACTCGCCAAATTAATATTAAAAACAATTTCGATGCGTTTCGAGCTGCCACGATCAAACGACAAATCCGATTGCTACGAAAATTGAAATCCGATAATAACAAACTATAACGGATCCAATGGAACTAGTTTCGTCCAATTCTGAGACTGTTCGAAAATTGGCTATTTTCACTAGTCGATTAAATATTAAAATATTCAATTTTCACAAATTAACTTTTAATTCGATTTTAAAAGTTCTAAAATATCGTTCTAACTTCAACATGATAAAATAAAATTTCCCAAATCATTTTCAATAATATTTAACCCAATTTTCTATTATTTCTGTATTTTCACATATTAAATTATCGATTTAATTATCCAATTAAATCCAATTATTCGAAATAAAATTTATCCGACTTATAAATTCCACTTATTAATATTTAAAATTAATTAAATATTCAAACTTAAATTAATAAAAATTCTGGGTCGTTACATAATAACTAAATACCTATTGTAGCACTTTGTAAGTGATGTTGTTTTGAATTTGACAATGTTTTTGATACTAATATATCTACTGTAACATTTTGTAAATGCCATTGTAGCTGAAATTTTCAATGATATGAAAATTCTATAATTGAATGAATGAACTTAGAAATGAAATGTTACAACTTTGGAATGAATATTATTTGACATTGAATTTAAATGGTTTAAATGAAGGTCATTTTAAAGGTGTTATGATTTTATAAGTATTATGATTTTCAAAAGAATAACATTTCCAAAGTGTTGGGATTTTAAGTAGTATGATTTCCAAATGATAACATTTCTAAATTGTTATGATTTCAAAGTATTATTTTTTCAAAGTGTTGGTTCCAGAGTCATTATAACTTTGAAAGTACTATGGTTTTGGAAATGAAATTATATGAAATGGTATTTAATTAAGAATTGCCTTTAAATATATTAATTTGAAACTTATTGAAATTGAAGATTTAAGGATATGATTTTATACTGTGGTTTTGGTTTAGGATGATTTAAAGGAATATTTCAAGTTTAATAAATAGAAGGAAATATTCAGTGATTTGGAAATTTGGGTTATATTCAACTGATATATTGATTTTTTTTTTAAATGAAATAATATAGTATTTAGTTTTGAAAATGGATATTATTTTGGAAATAATAGTATTTGATTTTAAATGATTTGAAATAGAAATGATTTTGAAATAAATATCCATGGGTAATAATAACGTTTGGTTGTCAAAGAGACCGGGATCGGAAGTTGTCATAATCTCTTCCAACTCCGAAAACCACTTTAACAACCGTGTACGCGGTGGAGATTCCAAAATGAAGTAGGATGGCGACGGTGTTCCTTTGAGGTATATACGTGGACCCGACTCCCGTGAGTTGGCATAAGGTGGCTAAAACATGTGCGATTGACGGGATAAGAAGGTAGCACCTTTTATCAGACACACTCCTTCGATACCATTCTATTAGTTTGTGATTGATTGGGGACCTTTGATTTTGGGGGTGTGGTTAGAGGTGGGCGGTAGTAGCTGCTACGCATTACCACCGGTCCGGAAGCATAATTGGTATATCTACCCTGGCATTGCCTAGTTATGCTGTGTCACGTACCCTAGTGTGCCTTGTACGAGTTTGATTTGTGTCGTACCTATAGAGTATCCTCCGGTAGCCTCCCGATCAGGAGGTATTACGGTACTGTATAGACTATTGGCACAATTACGTGTTAAGGGCTATATGGGTAACCCCATAATGCTATTTAAAAGTAAGCTTATTTTACTATAGACATTATTATAACATCGAAATATTACTACATAGTAAATAGTTTAACGGATCCTTAGAGGATGGGCGGTCCCAAGCATCCTTTAAGTTACTTGTACTTTATATTTTAGTTCACTTGAGTTGGTTTACATTGTACAAATATGTATGTCCTGACACGAGTGTTTTGTGTTTTGCTTTATGCTCGGGTCAGACTAAGTGATACAGCATTTGAGACTCGCCTTTAGAGTTAGAGCTTTGCTTGAAGGTCCAACTATCTATTTCATTTCAGTTGTCCAGATGATTCCAGTTATCCAGTTGATTTCGGTGATGTATTCTGATGTATACTTGATTATCATATTGAGACTTATGTTGTATATTGTACGACTCTGATATATATATATATATATATATATATATATATATATATATAAATATATAAATACATAGTAGCTTCATGAACTACTATTTCTTTACTTCCGTTGCATTATATTACTTTGTGTCTGTGATCTGTGATTTATTTATTTGCTGTATTTTCTAAGATCTGCAGATTTAAATTAACAACTCCGTATTTTGAGTTATTCAAGTCCGGCATGTGAGGATGCAAATGGTTGAAAATATCGGGTCGTTACAGAATTCACCTACTACATCCTGTCGGGAACTACCCCTAGGATCAGCAGCAACCAGCCTTTGCATCGAAGATCAAATTAAGATACTACTGCCACATATTTATGATATGGGATATTTCCCTCGAGGGTCAGTGACAAGCAGCCCTTCATTACATTTATTATCATTCCATGTCTTTATTTCAAATACGTAGGTTGGTTCGAAGTTGTTTTCAGATAGGAATCACTCAAATCCAATCCCGTTCCTTCAAACCAACCATCGATACAAGACGTTAAGCTTAAGGGTGGTTATCATTTCATTTATTAATATCTTTTATTAAATAAAACATTTCTTTTAGAGATATAAATCTTTAAATCATATTCTTCTCTGGTATATATGGCATCATTAAACCTCTCTTTAACTTTCGAAATACCAAATCAAATTCATTTCTCATAAATCACATTGGAAAATCTTATTGGTAAAAAGGGTCGATAGAAATTATACTAATTCTACTACATATCAATTTCCGGTTCAACCTTTACTTTTCGTCGAATAAGGATGAACTAATCTTTTAAATTCACATGGATAGCATGGATTCCCTCCTTGGAATTTAATACCAAGTGTAAGTTGATTATTTTTGTACAATCCAAGTGGTATTAAATTTGGAAAAATTAAATCTTTTATACTTGCATCGTTTTTGACATGTCGACCATATCTATTCCTCGCCTAGGAAAAAAGCAAAGTGAGCCAGGGCACTGGTTGCTTCTGAACATCTCCTTAGTTTAAATACCTCACATCTAGATCTCACGAATAGATAAAAATCTAATCTACTCATCGACTTTTAGAACCAAGATTAAATCACTTAATTATAACAGCTTTTCTTTAAACAATTTTTTGAACTCTTTATAATAACTAGAAAACCTCCACATTATTTTTAAAATACTTAAATTATTTATTTGAAAACATTTATAAAGTAAAGGATAATTAAGTTTAAATCTATATTTCAAAAGTTATTGAAAACCGCTGTAAAAAGGGTTGCGAATGTGCTTTTAAGGCTTATTTGATTAAAACAATTTTTCTATCATTTAGAAATCCATTTTCATAACTCAATTCCGTTTTTAAACATTTTAGTATATTTATAGAATTTATTTCATATTTGTAAAGAAATAAAAATATCTATTTCAAAGAATTTCCTTTTTGGTTTTCGAAATGCCAAAACGCGACTATTTTGAAAACTTGATTTGCTCATATTTCAAAATCCGCTAAAAGAAATCTCAATCCTTTTCTTCTGTTTAAAAACTATGATTATAAGAGTACTAAAAATTCTTATTACAAAGAATTCCGAAAATGATTCCATCGTATAAATGGATTTAAATTTTTACGGTGCGAATCGTGAACTACAGTTACGCGACGCGTCTATTTTTGTCTCAATTTTCATAACTTGTCAAAACTTCACTGATTGGATTTTAGTGTTTATAAACATTCATAAACCATTTTAAAAAGGTTTAACAATCTCATATACACAATTTCATTTATTAAGGAAAGTGATTTTGTGATATTCAACGTGTATTAAACGTGAATTATTTACGAATCCAAACAAACATATCACCATATCCAAACATGATTCATAATCATCACAACCAAGCATAATCAAACATATATATCATCCAATATATATCATAATATAAATAGAGTTTATCACCATCATTGGTTTCTAACTTTACGAAAATTTGTTATAGCTTTGTTATGATTGAAACAAAGCCTACAGAATCAAGCCTTGGACCTTTGAATGGGCTCAGCCTATACTTGCAAGGGGAGATGGGCTCGACCTTGGTGGTTGGAGGTGGTGGCCATGGGTTTTGGGTGAGGGAAGGAGTAGATTTCAGCCTTTTTTAAGTGGATTGCAAATGTGTATATACTTATATAAATTTATTTTCTTTTTGCTAATTTTTTTAATAATTTTCCTATGGCAGGAAGCCATTAAAGAAGAGTATAAGAAGATGAAGAAGCTTAGGAATTTATTATCAAATGAAGTGAAGATGGAGGATGGTATTTATAAGCAAAAATGTTAACTAAAATATCATGATATTTATGTACATATACATCACCATTTCATCACCACCACACCCTCCTTCTCCCTCATTATGCACAGTCTAACACCTCCCTATGTGTGCAGCCACGTGCATGTGTTGATGTGTGTATGAGTGAAGTGAAGTTTGCTATTTAAATATGAAAATACGTTAGATCTTTTGTAATATATATATATATATATATATATATATATATATATATATATATATATATATAATATTTAAGTGTGTATGTGTATATATGTGTTCATGTATATGTTAGCGTATACATGCGTATATTATATATGTGCACAAGACTTATAAGCAAGGTTGCAACAGCTTCGTTCGTTAAACTGTTGAAAATCGAGAAACCGATTCTCGGTCACATTTTCACTTATAAATTAATTTACATATAAATATAAACAAAATTTAAAAACTAATTTTCTATCATTTTTAAGTAATTATAATGATCGCATTTGATTTTTAAAACTGTATATACTAATATTAAAATTTTGTTTACAAAAAGTGCTGTTATATCGGTAAAGCGATACAAATTTTGCTAATAATTTCAAATCAATATACATATCTTCATAAAACTATTAAAAATAATTTATAATCACTTCATAACTAATTAAAATGAATTATTATCATTCAAAAACAATTATTGGAATAAATATAATAATTATTAAATCATGAAATCTCAATTTAAATTCATAAATCAATTATTAAATATGATGCCATTATTGATGATGTCGTAAATACATTTTATTTCAAAAATAAAATAAATAAATTTATTTCATATTCTTTTTTATATGGATAATAAATAAGTGTATGTATCCAGCTCCGTGCGCAACTTCTGATAATTATAGAGCTGTTTTTTGATAAAACAGTTTTCGTTCATTTTATCGATATTTTTCCAAAGCATATATTTTTGTAAATTCTTATTTAAAACAAGATTATCATCATCGTTTATTATTCAAGACATCATAATATTTGTTAAAAATCTTATATTTGAATATTTTAAAAATAGATGAATTTATCAAAGTGATAAATTAGTAGGTCGTTGCACTACATTGAATTTGAAGACTATTACTGCAGATTTAATAGAGATCAACATTATGAGGAGTAGCAAAAACATTGTCTTTGTTTTAGTTTTAATACGGTAGTATAACTGGTTTTGATGGCCATATATATTAGTG
The DNA here is from genome assembly GCA_030765085.1 of Allium cepa. Lineage (NCBI taxonomy): Eukaryota > Viridiplantae > Streptophyta > Magnoliopsida > Asparagales > Amaryllidaceae > Allium > Allium cepa. The sequence goes on from CM060939.1 coordinate 928,646,137, forward strand.
GAGATTGAAGCTTGGAGCGGATAGTGTTAATTAGATGCGATAGGTTTAATTGTTTAAGCTTCTTATTGGCACGAGATAGGCAAGGGGAGCTATTCCTCCATGCCTTTTACTATGCCCATTATACACAACATAACAATTGCCTAAAAAAAGGATCTTAGTGAGTCACCATTTATCTTATTTTATGGAAGTCACGGATGAGATTTTGTTTTAGTAAGATGTATCCTTAGTATAAATATTACATTTCTCAACCATAACAGGTAACTTCTTTTTTTCTTTTGTTTGTTGTAGGAAGGTTCTATTGAGGAAAAAAATGATTGATCGTTTATAACCCGCGGTTTGGTCCATAAAAAAGACTACTTTCCTTATTTTAGCATTGACGATCCATCAATTTGGAACAAGATGCTCAATGGACATGAAAGTTAATTTAAATCTCACCCTCAACATATCCGCATTGAAAATCAAATATAAATTAGCCTTTTCCCTGTGTATATCTTTTTTATTCTATGCAGAGCCTCAGATTCGTCGACTGAAAATGGTGTTTATTTCTGTTTTTGGCTAATTAATGGCTTGTGTAACAGGCCACCTTTTTGGATAGTTCAAATCGACAATAAACACACATGTCAGAATCAAACCATTCAAAAGGGAGGATTGTTAATGGGGTAAATAAGAAAAAAAGGAAAGAAAAACAAAATACAGAATCTCGCAGCGTAACGACAAAATATAATAATCAAATAAACAGTTCATGAAGTTGTTTTACAAATAACATGTCATTACACTTTTACAAATTCAAATCAGAGTTATACATATATCATAAATAACCAAATAATGCAGCAGAACACAGAATGTAGTGGAATAATAAATAGCAATAATATACTGAATCTTCATCTTCGTCCACCAGAAATAGTCTTCAATACTGAAAAACTCAGGCTGACCCGAGCATAAAGAAAAATAATACACTCGAGTCAAAACTAAAATTCTTATGCAAATTAAATCAAAAGTATATGAAATAAGGAATGCAGATAACTACATTTTTGAAGGTTCAAATCTCTGGAAATGTTATTGCTTCCACATTCAAAATAAAATGGATTTCACAATACATCCATTCTAGTAAATTACAAATTTACAGAATAATTCCCAGTTGAATTTCATAATTTTAGAGATTTGATTTATAAAAATGTTCCAAAGTTTCAATATTCACTTTTTTTTGGAAACTTCCCAATGTTTCAAAATTTACTTTTGAAAACTTTCAAGTAAGGTAACGATGGTTTACTTCCCAAAATCATTTTTATGGTTCAAATAGTAAATCTAAACATGCTATTTTTTCTCTGATGTAAATACTTGAACTTCATGGGTTTTACATCCTTATTCTGTGTGCAAATAATCCATATGAAATTTAAATAATTACAATAAACTATAAGGTGATAACAAAGATATATCAAATAAATGAACAAATATACATTCAAACACAATAGCATCAATCACAACATACAATCAACATTCAAATCAATCAATTCAACAAATCAACCAATTCAATAATATGTCACGGTAATTATTAGTCATTATATATTGGAATTTAGCTATTCAAATTAAATATTAATAAATATTCCAAACCAACAATCAAAAATTTATCACTATATGACCTGGTTTAACTTGCAATAAAATTTTAGTATTTTGTGAGTGAGTTTAAACACTCATCTTCTGGATTTCCCTTCTCTAGTCGGATTTGGATCCGCTACTACTTCCTCCTTTTGAGTTGTTTCCATCTATCTTAATCTTTTTTTAGAATGTTTTGGAAGAGATAGAGAAGTTGTTATAGATCTGGATTTAAAGAAAAAGATTTGGAAAAAAGAATAATGTTTGAAACGAAGAAGAAAATTTAAAGAAGATGAAGAATTGAAAAAGAAAAGGAAGCTTTCAAAAAGAAGAAGATTTGAAGAAGAAGAAACAAAAAGACAAAGAATGAAGTAAAAAAAAAGAGAAGAAGGAGATTTAAAGAAGAAAAAATAAAAACGGAAGGAGGAAGGTGAAGAGAGAAAAAAAAATGAGATGGAAGTTTTATTTGGAAAATGAAGCTATAGAAGTGAGATTAGAAAATGAAATATGACTAAAGGAATGAAGATGGAAACAAATGAAAAGCTAATAAGGTATATATAAACAAACTAGGAATTGAAATAAAGTAAAATATGAATAGCCCTAAAACGTAGTATTGAAAGATATGAACTAAATGAATATGAGGTGATAAAAGAAATAAAATGCAAATGTAGAAATAAAATGCAAATGAAGAAATAAAATTATAGATTATTTAATAATAAGGAAATAAAGGTGGAGGGACAAAATGCACGTTTAATTTTAAATGCTTTAGGCATTGATAATGCATAAGGAAATGTATGTAGGAATGAGAAAATTTGCAAACCAAAGGAAAATAAAAAAATTTATAACCAGAAATGAGATGGAAAGAATTAAATATAGCCTAAAAGCTTAGGCTTAGGTATTAAACCGAAGGAGAAATGAACGGACCAAGTTTTAATAATGAGGTAACTATTTTAAAACGTACATGAAATAAATAAAAAGAAATGAAGGACCACATACACATTTTGAAATTCAATTTCTTTCGAAACGTAAACAAATTAATTTCGTTCACTCAAATAATACTCAATTTGTACACATACAAATTTTTATCTACGCACAATAAATAAAATTATACCCATCTTAAAAATGAGAACGTTCAATTCTTTTATTTCCATTAAAGCACCATTTCTGTTTAACACAAAATGTACGTTTCTTTTATTAAATCTATTAATTGCAATCAAAGTTTTCTTTCCTTTTAATCCAAATCATTCATTACATTAATTGCAATTAATAACAAAGTTAAATTTCAAAATAAATAAACCAAAATGGACGAGAAATAGGATAATTGTTTCCTTAAGTCGTTTAAACATGTTTATAAATTTGTTGTTTTACACCACCGTAATAAATAACTTACTTAAATTATATTCCTATTCTTGAAATCAATATGTATGCTAAAACAGCGTTCAAATAAATGTATATCTCCTTTTTTTTAACAAATCATTCTATTCTATACTCTAATGAAATTAAATCTACATTCACAAATGAAATATTTCAAGGCAAGGCTCGCGTGTAAATAAATAAAACTTGCTGAAAGACCAAAAGATGCATGTATTTAATGAAAGAAAGTAGTAATAAAATAAAATAAATCAAAGTGACAGATTTAAATTTGAGAATGTTGTCCATACATAGAAATCACAAATCAAATATACTAAAAAACAATTCATTTTAACATATTTTATTAACCCTACTACGCTCAAATTTACACACATATATGTATTTTTATTTAGTAAACAGTAAATAAAATTAAACACTACAATTAACATAATGAGGACCACCACCCCACACATGAAAAGATGAACCGAGACCCCAAAGTCAAATTTGAAACGGAATAGATCTCCTATGTTAATATGCTAACTGTTCCAAATCAAAAACTTAACCAAACCTTCAAGTTGTTTTCTTACCATTTTATTATTATATATTTTTTTAATTCAAATTAAGGAATATTTAGATAAATCAAATATTCCAACTAGAAACATACAACAAAAATTCAATTCTTTGTTTTAATGAAATTAAATTAACACTCATAGATGAAATATTCGCTTTATTTGATAAGAATATTCTTATCAAGAAACCATTCTTTTATTTTATTTTTATCAAAACATATTACTTTTTATTACACATTCATTTACAATTAACACCTCCCCCTTTAAAACCAACTTATATTTAAAGATTATCCCATTAAAGAGTCACAGAAATAATACTTCGTACAACCATATCATTTCTTTATCAATTAATTTCATATAATCGTTATATTTGTACCGAATTTAAGTGCTAACAATTTGAACGTAATATTTCTCAATGAAATTCTCAATATATTTTTAACACAAAACATATGTTGCACATATCATTAATTAATTACCATTTACTTCTATCTCTTATTAATGGCAAGATATAATTACTATCTATTACTTATATAGGAAAGGAGAAACCAAAGCATTTATGTGGCGACACCTGTCTTTTATTCCTGGCTCCGCTCTTTTTAACTTAATTAAAACGGTTTGTCCACATACTTACTTTCATCCGTCATTATCCCCTTTTGTAGTTTTTAACTCTACTAAACCGGTATTCTCCAATCACTTTCAACTGCTCTCCCACCCTTTTACAACAACTTCACCATCCTCAAAAACCACCGTCACCACCGAATTGAAATTGAGTAATTTTCCACTGTTGCCTACTCTTCTGTTCAAATTATTGACATAGTTGCAGGCATCAATGTTGTAACCCCACTGTCCTCACACATGTTTTTAAAAATTAAGGATTCCAAGGTTAGTTACTTTGCCTTCTCTAACTCATTTTCACTATTCGCAATTCCGTACCTATGACCATGTGTTGTGGGAGGTTTAAATCCAATGACTTTGATCTGAGAATCTTATGCAGTGACGTTTTGTCTCTTCCACCTTTATTCTCCGACCAACTCCACTTCACCAAACCAGTCCACAACGGATATCCTTTGCGGTTGATTAAATCCCGTAGTCGACTGGGGGAGTTAACTGGAAATAGGTCAGTAATTTGTTCATAGTTATTACTCTGATTTGGGATTTCCTATACAGCCCAACGCAGTTGCTAGGATATGGGTTATAACCGTTTTTAAGTGATTATATTTCATAACAATTGCTTACCTGTTCGTCCGTACTTATTTACTTCCACTTTATCTGTTGACTAATTGTAGTTCAGTTGGTGATGTGGTGTTATTTACTGTCCCAAGCATAGATGTGATGACCGTCTTAATCTTTCTTGCTGCAATATTGTTGCGTGTAGAAGGTAATATCTAGATTGTATGGTTTTTAATTTGCTCCAGTATTCGGTCAAAATTGATTGTCAAAATTCAGTTGTTGGGGACTTCTCCGATTTATTACACAAGTTTGGTATCAAGCAGAATATTGTAATTTGTTTCACTTAACTAGAAGTTTACTAATTCTTACAACATGGTGATCCCAGTGTACGAAATTTTGATGGCTGCATGTGTATCATAGTTGAAATTTGTTCTCATTGTTCACTGTTAGAAGTTTGTAAATGGAGTGTTTGGTGAAATCACAATAGTGATTGAATTTGAAATCGTCACAAAAAATTACAAACGAAAATCGTGCAAGTCTAGAAACAAAAAATCAACATTACAGTTTGGTATCAAGCAGAATATTGTAATTTGTTTCACTTAACTAGAAGTTTACTAATTCTTACAACATGGAGTTGAGAAAATTGTAAATTGTTACGGTAACACCAGCAAAGGAAAGATGAAAAATGCGTTCTTCATTTTGTAATACGAAGGAGAACATTATCAACTGAACTGAGAAATAACCAGGGAAATGATTATATTATCATAGCTTGGGTAGCAGTTCATGTGGATGTCAACAGAAATCCCAACCAAGAAAGGTAAGTTCTTCAACAAAATGTACGGGTTCTGTTTTATTTTTGACATTAACTTAGTTGGGAATTAGACATTTCACGAATAAAAATGTTGGGCAGCTGTACAAAAATTTAGCCTCTTTATTTTTTAGTTCTTTTATCTACATGTTTAGTTATATCGGTAATGGTGTAAAAATAGAATTCTACCACAAATATGATTTATTCCTCTGAAATGCATACTTTATTGGTTTTCAATAAGTTACTACAGTCATTTCTCAAGTTTAACGTTATTTGGTGGGTAAATAACCAATTTTTGACGTTTCACACTTAATTTTCCAACTCAAACTGCAAATATACATAAATAAACTTGAACATCAAATCAAAAAGAGTTGCTCTCGAGCCCTTCTTTGTACGATATGCTAGGGAAATAATGTAAATAGAATAACCCATTTTGCCACTTATGCTGTTTTCGATTATTTGTTGATGTGTGTTACACTGTATGGCGAGCATTCAAGTTGTATAAACAAGTTGTTATACACTTCAAATTCAAACTGATTACACATGATTCCAATGCAAAAACATAGCTACATATTTAGGAAAATTATTTCCCTTAAATATGTTAAAACACATATAATTTGTGGAAAAAAATCAATTTACTCGCGAAGCATGCGCTATTGTTATGCGTGAAGTACGTGCCATAACACTCGTGGTCAGAAGGTTTGTGCAGTTGTAGGACCATCTTATGTTGACCTTATATTGTCTTGAAGATATAATATTTTTGACTTAAACAATCATGTGGTTATAACAATCTTAATGAGCTAGGCATGAAGAAATGTAGAGACTGTTGTTTATTATTACTGAGTTTCAAATTAAGTAGATTGCTTGCATGTTTGGATAATTTTGGAAGCCTACTGTAACATTTAGAGGAACTACATCTATAGTGCAATATTGAGCTCAAATCTGATAGTATGGGTATCTCTATACTCCCTTTTAAATACTAATGAAATAATGAATATTAGTCCTCACGTTAATTAAATGTTGAAGTTCGCAACACTAAATGGTAATTTGAGCTAGATGTGAGAACTACATGATCAGTATTAACAGTAATTCAGATGCTATTTTTATTATATAACTGGATATATTGATTTTAGTAAAAATATTTGTTATTTAATAAATAAATACTATATGGACCAGTCAAGGGAATTATATTTTTATTTGATTAATGTTGGAGGTTTATATTTGATACATGGACTGTTATCTTTTTCTGCCCTTTATGTTTTTACTCAGTGTTTGGTAGGTGGGAGCAGGTTTCTTAATTTCAATTGTGTATTTGTTTTTTGGGTATTTTAACTGCTGTTACCATGCGCGCCAACCAATTTGATTTTAAGTGGTTATTTATCTTGCAGCGAGCTACTTCTGTCGTAATAGTTCAAGCTCCTGTCTCTATAAGCAAAGCCACATGGACCAAGTACCCTTTACTTTATTGTTATACCATGACAATGGTATTCATGCTCTATTTCTATGCTTAGTTTGCTTATACACTGCAGTCATTATGATGTATAAGTTTTTAGTCAGTAATAGTTAAACCCATTTGCTTCTTTGCACAGCGCCATATGGCTTAAGTACCCCTAAATATAGTGTTACACTCTGAGAATGGTAACCACGATCTATTCAATTTCTATATAACACTATATATTTTACTCTGTCAACACTAGCGTTCCATAGCTTTAACTTTGGAATTTCAATAATCAAACCTGTCTGTTTACATTTACTAAAACAAGTCTTCTATATTATTGAAGTCACCAGACAGAGGCTGAACTTGGGATTTGCACTGACAAGTACATATATTTAACTCTGATTGCCTATTAAATTGTGGGTTTTATGGGTGAAAAAGAGCATGTTATTATATTTTCAAATATGTCGATATGTCATATTTATAATAATAGCAGCAGTAGGATGAGGAGGAGGAGGAGCTATTGTTCTTATTATTACCATTAATCCTAAACTATAATATGAATTTGTATTAGTTGGACACCCAGTTATAGGTCGGTCGGACCCAATGAACATAATTCTTAATTTAGGCTAAACCTGTATTTTTAATAAATTAATAAGTTCACAAGGTGTATCTTTATAGCATCTTGAGATTGAAAATATAAAAATTCAATCTTCCAAATTAATTTTTACGGTATTGTCAACTCTATAATGTCCAGGCACAAGTTGAGTTTGCGGAAAATTTTATAATATCAATCCATTATTACTTTTTTTAGTTCTCAATTTTCCTTACAACGAAATTTTATATATAATATTGTCGTATGATTTTCTGTCATCAACTTTTCTTCCTTTGGCAATTGCATATTTTTTTAGGCAGATCAATAAAATTAGTTTTGTAACCATACTTTTTACGGTTTACTTATATTATGCTCTTGCACCCAAATATTGCTGCACTAATGGCATATGATGATATAATATATCTCCATGACCCAAATTAGTAGCATCCAATACCATGGAAAAAAATCGTGGTAGACTGACTAATGATAACAAGATCTTAGATGGTTGAAATATGGACTCTAGCTAAGTATTTATAGATATTATGTATGGATGTGAAAGTGTTTCAACATTTACTAAATCCAGGATTTGAAAATGAATAGAAATACCACTATGTTTTGAATTTGCCATGCTTATGCTATACCTATATATTCACTGCATCCCCTGTGAATTATAGTTAAACATGATATATAACCTTTCTCCATCCTTATCAAATACAACAACTACAGTTCAGCTGCATGGACCATATGGTAATTTTTTTACCTTTCTCTAATATGAATTTATCTTGCTCTGTGAGTAGTTTTATACTCTGTATCATAACATATAAATTTACTGTCAACGATATAAAATTAGGTATTTTGTTTGTGCACGTAATTTATTCCTCATAAAATCCAATTTATTTGATTTATGTTTAATTTAGGGTATATGTGATTTTAAACAACACCTGAAAAATACAAATACAATTAACGTATCGTACCTATCTGCTATTTGATTGGAAAGGAGAATCTGTCATCTGATTTTGCAGTGAATGTGGATTTTTTGTTTCTAGACTTGCACGATTTTCGTTTGTAATTTTTTGTGACGATTTCAAATTCAATCACTATTGTGATCTCACCAAACACTCTATTTACAAACTTCTAACAGTGAACAATGAGGACAAATTTCAACTATGATATACATGCAGCCATCAAAATTTCATACACTGGGATCACCATCATTGCAACTCCTGAAGGATATGAGATCTGTGCAATTCTACCTCATCGCGATTTTGTTTCTCAAGTTTGATTTTTACTATCGCTTACAGTTTCGGTTGGGATCAACACTCCAACTGAGACTATGTAAGCATTTATTAGTTCAGGTAAAAAGAGACCAATTGAAGAAGGTAACTCATTTTCCCTTATCCTACTCTTTTTTCCAACAAATCTGTGTCACGCAATATGTCATGATTCAAATGCTTGGTTGCTAACAATTTGTTCAAAATAAATGTAACAACCCTGAATTTTGAACAATTTAAACTGAAAATATTTAATTAATTTTAAATATTTGAACGATGGTTTGACTTAAATTTTAAATTATCAGAATGAATTTGGCGATTAAATTTTAGAATTTAATCTATTGAAAGTTGAATAAAATTGAATTTGACTTTGGAGTTTGAAATTGAATATTAAATTTGTATATAAAATTCGAACTAATGACTTAGAAAAATAATTTGGATTTAAGAATTATTATTTATGTAAATTAATAAATTGATGATTAGTTTTAATAACATTTTTTCTTTAACTTAAATAAAGTGGAATAAACTTTATCAATACAAAATAAATAAACAGATACACATAGTTAAAATTTTAACAACTTCATTAAACAAAACAAAGAAATAACAGAAGTAGTAAAAAAAATTTTTTTACCTTAGTACAAAGATGATAATCTTTTCACCAGCATGTTTTCCTCTCCTAAAATCATGCCTTCACTCATGCCGCAACTTGCGCCTTGAATCACGCTTCCCTCCTTCCTCATAAAAATACGAAGCCCCCTCCTTTTCATAAAAATCAAACTCCTCTGAGAATGGGGCTTCGTCCTTCGATCCAAATTAGGGCTTGCTCGATTCTTTGTGGCCTCGGCTTCAATTTCAATATTCGATCCTTGGAATTTCTATCTTCGGTTGATTCTACTTGCTCGCGGCTCCTTCTATCTGCATCGAAGGAAGGTGAGTAAATCTCTTTACTCACATCTAGTTCCTTCTTAGTATGGTGCATCTGCAATTCGATTTTTTTCGATGTTGATTTATCTCGGCTATTTGATTTTGCCTCTGCTGGGACTATGTGATAATGTTTTGTTAATTGGTGAATTCTCTGGTTCTTCGACTTCGGTCGCTTTGACTTTGCGAAAACATTTTTGCTTCGGCCTCCGGTTGCTTTGCGAACGCAAATTGGGTTTTTGCTGATGGGGATTTTGTCTAGTGTTTTCGGCTTTGAATTGATTTAGCCGATGTTGATTTTGTTTTCACTAACTTTCGTTCTTTTCGTGTTACTTGGTTGACATGATTTTTATTTTGTGAGTTCGTTTTTCTGATGACATGAATTTTTGTTGCTTACTGCCTTGGCTTGAGAGTGCATTTAATTGAACCTGACAATTTGTGACTGCACGATGCTGTGTAGTGTCACTTATGTCCTGTTGCTCCACGTACATTGAGCACTTCATTTGATTCACCACTGCATTTCCAGTTGCAGTCCACCTGAGTACATATGTATGGTGTCTTGCATACATTTATATAAGTATGCATGTTTCTACTGCATTGTATAAGTTTACCTGTTACTCTTGTAGTGTATTGATACTCATGTCTGCATTTTGGTTCACGTTGCATTCTTTTGCACACTTATTCAGCATGTAGTTCCTTGCATTAAGCATGCACATGGACACTTCATTGTTGCGGCTGTGCAGTTGAGTCTGTTTATTTGCACTGTTCAGATTCATTGTGGTATTCTCTTGTTGCACCCCTATGCATTCCACCGTGTTTGGTCAACCCTTGCATTCGCTGCTCATGCTGGTGCTGTTCTATTTTGGTATAGATATGTATGATTGTTCACATATATGCACACATGCATTCTTGTATTTGTATTGCTTGCTGTCTTGAATTTGCTCACTGTGTTCACAGTGTTGCTCCTTATGTTTGATTTGAACTATGACTTCACTCTGTCGAGTTGTACACAGGCTTGTTCCCCAACCTGTGTCATACATATAGGCACTACCTGTGTATGTTTCATATGCATTCTTGTAATTACTGCAATTGGTGATTTCTGAATTCATTTTCTGATTTTATAAAATTCTAATGGCTTTGGCCTTGGGATGAGATTTCTGTATAATTGTTGTTTCACTCTGTTGATACGCTGATGTTGAGACAGTGAAATTGAAATTTGAGTTTTCATTTGATAGTGTTGTGCACTTGATTTCTTACTATTGCATGTTGCAGTGGTTCGCTTGAGTATTGTGGCCAGGATTTTGTGAAAATATTTTTTTATGAGAATTCAAATTAATTTGGCGTTGCCTAAGCACATCCTTTATTGGAAAACTATTACGTAAAAATGATCGACTTTGAACTGGATAGCATGGGTGCAGACATTGTTGTCTCACTGTTGTTGTCCTGTTGCACTATAATCTTGCCTTAACTTGCATCCTGGTCTTGCTTGCAGTACGCATTGACACTGTTTTATACTTGGTTTTAAAAGTTGTCATTGATGTTGCATTGTTGTATCACTTGATGTACAGTGCATTGTTGCTTATGTACACTTGTGTTGTGATGCTTTTGAGTTGAACTGGTACTTTGCCTTTGCTGATTCTAGTACTGAATTGATCCACTTGTATATGCCATATATACACATATACTTATGTGTGTTAGTGGTTACCCTTGTTTTTTTTTGTTCTCCAGTTCTGTTGTGTGCCAATATTTGTGATTTCTCTTTAAGGTTGCATTTCAACCCAGTTGCCTTTGTTAACCATGCTGCTGCCTATATTTGCATCCTCTGTTGCCTTGTACATGCTGAGTTGTCACTCTGACCTGTTTTATGTTAACTGTACTTTGATCTTGTTTGGTGTGTTGTGGTACCATATTTTTGGTGCTCTCACCTTCTTTCAGCTGTTTTCATGTAGTTTGTACCCCTGCCTTTGCGCAGTGTGTCATTCGAGCCTTCGTGCTTCGTGTACTCGTGGTGGCTGCAGATCTTGGTTGCAGCTTTGCCCTTGTGCACTAATACTGGCTGGCCTGTTGAATTTGGGAACTTCTGTGTTGTTTTGAGTTCGTTGTTGCAGTTCCATCTGGTTCATTTGTTTTGAGTTGATGCCATTTGATTTTGGTTCGATGATCTTTTTCATATTCCATATACGGTAGTGGCGAGGCAGTGCACGCAAGCGTGAACTGCAGCCTCACAGAATTAACGTTTTAAATGTGGCAAGGCCGTACACGCGTGCGTGTACTGCAGCCAATCGGTTTTTGAAATTTTAAAGTAACTTTTCAATTGTTTGAATTGATTTGGTTATAAATTTGATGATTTTTTTGTTAATTGCCGTTTAGGCAATTTTGATGTTTTTTTCCCTAAATTATCTTCATTTATAATTCCTTCATCTATCTTCGTTGATAATTTGAATCTGCTGATTTATTGTTTAACACTGTTAAGTGTCATATTTACCGTTATCCAATTTCTTTGTTAAAGGATCGGATAGGTGAATTTATATTTGACTGTCGTCTAATTGTTATTATTATTGCATCCATGCACTAATAACTGAGTTTGAAATAGAATGACCCATGTATTATTTTCTTTTGAATGTAATACTCGGGTCAGACCCAGTAATTTACAGCTTGCAGATTTTCGGGCAGCGAAGTTAGAGAGAGGGGGGAAAATGCTTACTTTAGCTTTTCGAGGATTTATTTTTGTACTTAAAAGAAATATTCCGCTGTATAAATTTAATTCATTGTATAAACTCTGATATATGTACAAAAATTCATTTATGTGAAATAAAATTACTCTGTGTTTCTGTGGCTGGTTCTGTTTAAACTCTATAAACTGAATAACAATCCGTCATTTTGAACGTTTCAAGTTGGTTTAATTACCGACTCGAGGCGGTCAGAAGGGCGGGTCGTTACAAAAGTGGTATGAGAGCTTTGGTTTATACAAAGCTTAGTTTATGGCGTTTAATATGAATAGTTACTAGAATCATTTTAAAGAAAACATATTTCAAATCTAATGAAGTATAAAAAAAATTGATTTCAAATGTTTTGAAAAAAAAATACTAGTAGTGTATACAGGAAGAAAAATTTTCAAGTAATTTTTCAAAATATTTCCGAAAAGAATAATTAAATAAAATAAATTTTGTTTTTATGTTTCAAGCAAAGTTTAATATGCAAGTATGTATATATATGTATATTTCAAATGTTTGAAATAAAATCCGAAGTTGAATCTCAAGTTTGGTTGAATAATAATCCTATATATCAGGATAATGTAAATTTGCAAATTGTCTTGGGAAAATGATTGAATAATCCAACCTTTGCTAATAATGATTGTAAATTTTAATAAGAAACTTCAAAATTATCTTGTAAATTAAAATGGCGAAAACCGAAGCACAAAAAGCAGCACGCCGTGAACAAAGAGCAATTGCCCGTAGAGAAGCAGGAGTGGCACGTGCGGAAATTGAAAGGAAATTCAATGAAATGCAAGCACCTGGTCCCTATGATGATGTTATCTGTTATCGATGTCATAAAAATGGACATTATGCCGTTGTGACGACCCGGAAATTTTAATAAATTAAATTGGAGCAACTAATCGATTTTAAAATATTTAAAGTTAATTTTAACTTAAATTCAAGTTATCAATGCTTGCTTGATAATGAAATAATTGAATTGTATAGTTTTAATATTGATTTTAATAATTGAAAAATTGGGTAAATTGTTGAATCTGATATTTCTAAGCCAGTTTAAATAATTTGAAGGCTTATAAAATTTATAATGATGATACTAAAAGATAACAGAATGGTTGAAATTCAATTTAAAGGTAATTTGTTCAATTATAATAATATATCGTTTAAATTGGAACTTGAAAATAGCCATCCGAGGCACAGTCTCGGAATTTGACGAAACCAGTTCCATTGGATCCGTAATAGTTAGTTATTATCGGATTTCAATTTTCGTAGCAATCGGAGTTGTCGTTTGACCCTGACAGTTCGAAACGCGTAGATTTATTTTAATCGATTTAATTGAATATCGATCGTTTAATTCCCTAACTCGCACATACGTTCAAATTAGCCTCTAAAACACGTTCCGTTGTGTTCGAAACGCAGGTAAAACCTTTTAAACACCGGTCGGCATGTCTGATTCGGGGTTTGGGATTTCACGTTATGGTATACGAGATATTTTTTTATTTATTTATTTATATCTCAAGCGTACGTGAGAAGCTCTCACCCACTTATTTCTATTCCCCGACTCTCTCTCATGAAGCAGCAGTTATCAAATCGAACTTTAGAAAAAAACACTAAATCAATGGCCGAAGCCGTTTATTCAAAAAAAAGGGGGAATATAAATGGAGGACGCGAATCGCACAAGGGAGGAACGCGAGCGAGCTGGTGAATGTCACGAAGAAATCGAATTAAAGGGGGAAGGGGTGTCGCTTGCGACTGTGTCGCGATTGGGCATATGGCGAGCGGCGACTTCCTTTTTCTTCGAGGCGCCAGTACTCGTTTTCAAGGCTAGACAAGGAAAAGGGAGAGGCTCGCGATTTAATCGCGTTTTCGTGTAGGCTAGGGTTTGGTGGCGTGCTGACTGTTTGGGGATGCTTGCGCGATATTGTTGGGACATTGATGTTTGGGTCTGTCTTCGTTGGGTATGGTTTTTTTCCCCTTTTCTGTTAATTTTAAAAATATATAGGTATAAGTCAGTTAGGATAACAAAGAAAAAGTATATGTATGGATTTAAATGCTGTAGAGTTTAGATAACTAATTTGAAAAGAAAATATAAATAAATATATTAACTGTAGAAATTTAATTTTTGTATTTGCTGTAATATATATAAATTAGTCTATATAAAGTGGAATCTGAATTTATATAGATTTTCAAGCATATACGTAGTTTCAACAAAATAAAAATATTTTATTCTACTAGTTTATAATTTTTTTAAGGAAAGGGTTTGATAATTAAGTTGTTTTAAATCAACTCATTTAATTATTTGGTGGCTTGAAATAAATTGATGAAGGAAACTGTTAGTTTGAAATTTAAGTTTTTGTTTAAATAAACCCTTCGATTAAATATAATTCATTAGCTAATTAAAATTTTAGAGGAAAATTTATCGTTCAGATTTATTTAATCTTAATAAAAAAAATTAATTGTTAGACAAGGTCAAAAAAAAACTCGGGATGTCGAGAATGAAGTGGATTGCAAATTTAGGGGCAAAGGTGAGTAAATATCACTTTGTTGGATTTTTTATTCATTTAAATGGTTAAATTTAAATATGTGGTTGAATGATTGAATGGATTTGATATGCACTATGAATTGATGACCTAGTGATTTTGGTTTGGATAGTTCTCGAGTTAATTGTTGCTTAACTCGAAATATTGGTAATTTTAAGTTGTTTTAAACTTCAACATAAATAAGGAAATGTTTCCGTTTTCAAAGTTACTAAGGGTTTGAATTAATTAATTAAGGTTAAATTAATTTACTAAGATAAGTAATTCAGAAAAATCATTTGATGGAGTGATAAATAATCACTTGATTACTTAAAATAGTTAAGTAAGGAGTAATTAATTTATGAATGAAGTAAAATGAAAGGTAGTTAATTACAGGATGAGGGTAATGGAGATTGATTAATATTGTGGTTGAATTAAAGTAATTAATTTAGATTGGAACGAATTAAAATATAATTGGAAATAATTAATTAGTGGAATTAAAGATGTAATTGAAGATCAATTAATTAAGATGAATGAATCAGTAATA
The DNA here is from genome assembly GCA_030765085.1 of Allium cepa. Taxonomy (NCBI): domain Eukaryota; kingdom Viridiplantae; phylum Streptophyta; class Magnoliopsida; order Asparagales; family Amaryllidaceae; genus Allium; species Allium cepa. The sequence continues at coordinate 928,661,623 of CM060939.1, forward strand.
AGTGACTTATGGGAAGTTAATTAGTATAAGTAATTAAGAATTGATGTAATTATATAATTAATTTATTCATGAAGTAATTAAGATTACTCAATGATCTTAGTTGAGACTAATTAATATTATGAAGTTAATGTAAGATAATTACTCGAATATAATGAAAAATAATTAATCCAAGGTGGTTAATTAAAGATGGATAAAGAAGAGTTGACTAATTAAATTATTTGGAATAAATTAATGTTAAAGGAAGGAATCGAAGAATTTAGATTTGAAAAACCAATTAGAATTGATGGAATTATTTTGGGAGTGATCAAATTTGTTTGTGGATGATTGGATGGTATTGTATGATTTGAAAGTGTTGATAACTCCGATATAAAATGTTGTGTACTTCATTTGATAACTTGGGATAGAATGATATGAGATTTCGAAGAGACCGGGTCGAGTATTGGGTAAATACTCGAAAACCACTTCGAATGTTTATAGATTGATATGTAAAATCTGTAGTGTGGAATAAGTGAATTTGAGGAATTGGACTGTTAAGAAATCTAAATCTTTGGTATTTAGAAACTTATATGTGGAATAAGTGTTGTCTAAAATAAAATTTGGCTTTGAGAATTAATAAAAGTTCCCTGGTTTTATATCAGTTGTATACATTGTATTCCATGTTAGTTGAGTTTACTCACGCTGGTTTCCAGCCTGACCCGGGTGTTACTTTGATGTAATGCTCGGGTCAGACCGAGTATTACAGATTTTCAGGTAGGTACTTTCTGAAGCTCAGGAGGCGAGCTGGATGGCGGGAGCGTATAGAGTATTTCTGCTGTATTTATATTATAGTTAATCTGAGTCATGATAATTGTATGTATTCAGTGACTGTATATTTGTGAAACTCTGATGGTATTAAAGTGTAATCGACAGATATAATATTCTTTTGAAAGCTATTATTATTTATTATTATATTTTATCCGCTGCGAATGTGAGTTGTTGATGTTTCTGTTCTTCTTCTTCTATCTCTTTCTTCTTTATCATAACTATCTGAAATTTTCGGGTTTGAAAATCTCGGGTCGTTACATTTGGTATCAGAGCAAAAGGTTAAGCGAGAACCTTGGCTCTGGTGGGGATTACTCATTTAATAGAGTCTATAGTACTCTAGAATGAGTTGAGAATATATATATATATATATATATATATATATATATATATATATATGAGTGCGTACTTGTTATTTTCTTATATAAAGGTTTTTAATGATTTTATATAAAAATATATTTTGATATATAAAGGAATATTTCATTCTAATAAATATTAAGGCGATTGGTTGTTAAATTATTGAAATTAAAATTAAGAAATAATATAATATAACCAAACTGAAATTTAATAAAGATAAGTTTGAAATGGATTCAAACTGAAACTGAAGTTTAGAATTGGAATTAAATTAAGTAGGAACAAAAATACAACTAAATTGAAATTTAAGTGATTGAAAATGAAATTCTAAATCTAATCCCAGAATTTGAAATTTTGGTTTCAAAGTAATGAAAATAATAAATAAGTATTATTTGGATAACCGGGATTTGTTGAAACAATGGGTTGTTTGAAATTGATTTGAATTTAAAACCGAAGGTGGTTTAAAATTTTAAAACATGGCTGGAAGGGCCAAGAAATTGATATGTATGTATGGGTATACATGATATCAAAGATAATTTGAAATAAACTCTAAGAGGTTGAGTTTTGATTTTTCCCGGAAATGTGATATTAAAACCCAAAGTGATATAAGTTTTGAACTTATAAAAGGGAAAGAATTTGAAGTTGAAGTGGGAAATTCAATGTGAGAATGAGGTTGACTGGACTGAGTAAATTGAATTAAACTTGGAAGAAGTTAAATAAGTTTGAATGAACAACTTGGATTGAAGATTTTAAGATGAAATTGGAATTTAACTTGGAAAGATAAATGGTTGATTGGAATTGGGAATGTGTATGATCTCAAACGGTTTGAGATTTAAAAATTGAAAATGGAGGGACGTTTTCAAATAAATTGGATGTTATCATCCTATTGTTAATAAAAATCTTTAAATTGAGAATGGAATTGTATAAATAAAATAAGTTTGAATAATTGAATTGTAAAATAAACTTGTTAAGAAGTGGCTTCAAACTGGAAAATTAGATTGAATAATAAATTAAAATTTTAAAATAAAATTGTATTGAATCTTGAAATACATAAGTAAAAATAATTTAAAATGAGAATTTTGAGAAATTGGGCTCAAAAATTAAAATGATTCGACACTTTGATTTAAAGGTTAATTTGCTTTAAAGAGTTAAACCAACCTTTGAGAATTTAACTCGAATTTCTATAATTCGAGATAGTTTAAATTCAAGATTTAATTGAATTAGTTTAAAATTGAATTTGGTTTGAAGTGATTGGATTGGTGATTGAAGATGTCTAAGTTTAAAATTTTTAAGTGGGAAATTGGATTGGATTAAATTGAAGTGATTTGGATTCTGAAATTAAATTGATAATAATTCAAATTTAAAATTGAACAGGATTAAAATCAACTAGAATTTGATTTGAATTGGGAAAGGAATCAAGATTGATTCAACTTGAATTGAGAACTAATCAAATCCAATGGAATTTGGAGTTATTTGAATTGGAATTGGGTAAATGGAGATTTAAATTGAATTTTTGGGGGAGTGAATAGTTTGACTCTTGATTATTTTTAATAAATTGTTTTGATATAAACTTATTTTTCTAAGCTATTAAATATATACAACCTTTCTTTCTTAAAGCCAAATTATTTATGGTTTGGAGTTATTTATCCATTTTTCAACTGTTTTCTAAACTAATTCCTATTTTTCAACTATTTCACAAACTAATTTCTATTTAGAACCATTTTGCAATTATCTACAATGTTTGGAACTATTTAACCATTCCTCAACTATTTTACAATTAGTTAACTATGTTAATAGCTATTTTGCAAACTAATAATTATTTTTCAACTACTTATCTATTTTTCAAAATTTTCAAGCTATTTTCTAAATATACTTGTCGGAGTTCAAACTGTTATTGATTAAATACCCAACTGGGATAAGAATTGAGGTAATAATCAAAATGGGGATAAAGGCAAATGTGAATAAGTGAATGTGAATAGAAAGGAAATTGATATTGGAAAGAGTAATCAAATTTGAATATTTGATTTTGGGTAAACAAAGTTATATGTTTGTATATATATTCTTCCCTTGTTAAATCTGTTGTTGGAAGAAAAAGGATTTTGGAAGTGTTTGAAGTATAAAAAGGAATTTATACGAGTTTAAAGTGATCCAAAGTTTTAAAAAATAATAATATATATCTGTATATATATAAAGGATCTTAAGAGGATTTTGGAAAAAGGGTTTTGAGAACCTTTGGATTTGGAAAGGCTTTTGATTTTTGGGTAAAATAATATTGAATTTGGAAAGCCTAGTTTGAGAATTATCGATTTTGGGATAATCGATTTTGTGTAAAGGAGCTTTGTATGATATCATACTAGGTGTATGATTTGAAGATACTATATGTATAGTATAAAGTGTTTTGATGATTGCTCTGGGAAAAAGGCGCTCCCTTGAAATGAACTTCTCAGGAGTGCCACCGGGTGGTGCTGCCTTGAGCCCAGGGGGGTTCTAAAGTTGATCCTGTGAGGAGTCCGGACAAAACTAGTTCCTGAGGATTATTGGGTAGCGTAAGTCGATGGCATTGATGCCTACATGGGCATTTGGGTTATGCTGTGACGACAGTGTAATTCGATGTCGCTGCGATCTACTGTGGGGACCATAGCGAAAATCGTGTGGAGGATGAGTGTCAACGGTCTACACTTGATTTTGCCGGGAAGGCAACGCAACATCGGTAGACTGCGATCTATGGTCAAGTGGAGTGGAGAAGTTTCATTTTTGGCAGCGAAATTCGATGGCGCCGATGCCTACAGTTATATGGGTTTTTGCTGTGATAGCTACGTAACCCCAGTTGTAGCTGCGATCTGTCGTGGGTTCCATGGTGTAATCGTGGGGCGCGGAGGCCTACAGTTATCTGTGGATTTTGTCGGGATGGCAACGTAACCATCGGGTTAACTACGACCATGAATGGGGGTGATGATTCTCAGGGCATTATCACCAAAGATATTTCCCTATTTTCAAAAAAAAAAAAACTATGTTCTATATTTTCAATAAAGTTGTTTTCCAAGTATTTTCACTGGGTGTTGAAAATGGGTTTACCAAGTACTTATAGATTTTCAGTCCTACGCCTGATCAACGTATGACTGAATTTCTGTGAGAACAAGGATGGACTGGTTGAGAGATCGAGTTATAAAAAGGTATTTTTATGAAGAGTTATTTTAATAGTATTATGTGACTTTAAAAGCTTTTCTGAAATTTTAAATAAAAGAGTTGGAATTTTGGGAAATAAAAAGGAAATCCAAACTAGAATTTTAATGAAGTGATTTTGTAATTAAAATCGAGTATTGAATTGAAAATTGGAAGTAAGCTAATTGGCTAAATAATTATTTAATTAGGTATGTTAATAAAATTTAACTCGGTAAAATAAAACGGATCGTAAATTAATAATGGAATTTAGAAATGAATTAGAATTGTAAATAGAATTCGAGTTAGATTTGATAATGAATTAAATAAGAGGAGATGTTGTAAAATAAAAGTAAAACAGAGTTGGATTGGAAAATGTGGTGGTTTGAATTACAAATAAAATTCAAGGGTGATTTGAATAATGTTTAATGAAATTTGCAAGAAAATTGGATATAAGAAAAGTGATTATAATAGCAATGTTTTGAGTTGCAAAACAAAGCCCAAGTGAATAGAAATAAATTGAGAGTGGCCTTGTATTAATAAATTAAATTTGATAACGAATTAAGTAAGCAAATTAAAAATTTAAAACGGGTTAATTGAGTTAAATAATAAATAGATGAAGCCTGATTGAATAAAAACTTGGATTGAATTAATTTGGGAAATGGTTATGAATTTATAAGTATTGGATGTGCCAAGTTTAATAAATTGTTTTGAATGAAACAATTGCGGAAATGAAATGAAATGCATTGAATGGTTGATTAATAAATTAGAAATGAAATTAAATTAAATTCAGAATGAGTTGAAATTAATTTGAAATAGTTATAAACTAAAATAGATACTTTATTAACTGAATATCGTCGAGATTGCATAACAATAATTGTTGTTGGGCGTAAACCAAAGTAATTAAAATACTATGAGTTGATAGAGATTTAATGAAATTGATTTTTGAATCATTTGAAGTGAATATGAGCTTGTTTGGATTAGAAATAAATTGAATATAAGAAAACGAGTTGAAAACCATTAAAATTTAATGAAACGGCTTATGAATTGGTTGAAAGCAATTGAATTAGATTTAAAAACATATAAATTACTCGTAGAAGTAATTTCAAATGCATTTCCTTTAGAATTCAAGTGTTACAGTTGTTTAAAGTAAGATAAATATTATAAACTTCATATGTATGGTCCTTATATGTTTAAATTGAGAAATTACAGGTACATGAAAGCCGTTTGGCTGGATTTGGACAAGATATATGCTAAAATAAATAAGCTGCTTGCTTAAAATGCTAAATAATGTACGCCTACGCAATAAAAATAGGAAATATGAACTGTTTTTTCTTTTTCCGACCGGGTGGGTCGATGTATATATATTTATATCTCTTGTCAAATTGCAAAAGCTCCTCCGTACAAAGGAGACTCTGTCAAAATTTTCTGAAAATTTTGGGAGTTAGAATTTTTTTGAAAAATTGGTTAACAACAAAACAATTTCAAATTGGAAATTAAAGTAAACTATTAAATGAAACTAACATGAATCAGTTTTAATGAAAGATAAAATTCAATATTAGAAATCGAAATAAAATTGAATTCTTATGAAAACGGAAACAACAAAATTGAATAGCAGTATATGTGAAAACCTATATATGAGAATGTATAAAATGATTTGTAAGGTTGCGATTGGATATTGTTGCTAAGTGAGATATGAAGGTATCAAAGAGAAAAGAAATTGGATTTGGTTCCAATAGATAAATGTGAATTGCCCGACAAAAAGGTATGCATTTTGATTTCTGTATGGAATTGGATTGGGTTTTTGATGTAGCCACTTGGCTTTGGTTTTCTTTTGGAATTTGGGAGCCCGTAGAGGCCTTTTGTTGTTGTACCGAGCTAGCCGCGCAAAGGAGACGCTGGCAAAATTTCTCGGAAATTTTGGAAGTTAGAAAAATTATGAGAAAATTTTGATGATTTCAAAAGTTGGTTCTAAATTGAAATTTGAATAATTGAGGAAAAGAGTATTGTTGGGAAACTGTGGAAGAGTTTGGGAAGTTAGTACCAACTGATAGTGGGTCTTTAATAAAAGATAGTTGGTAAGATGTTGAATTGGGAATTTTGGGAATAGTAAACGGGTATCGGACCATTCTTCCTATCTAGTAATTTCGGGGACGAAATTCTTTTAAGGGGGGAGGAATGTGACGACCCGGAAATTTTAATAAATTAAATTGGAGCAACTAATCGATTTTAAAATATTTAAAGTTAATTTTAACTTAAATTCAAGTTATCAATGCTTGCTTGATAATGAAATAATTGAATTGTATAGTTTAAATATTGATTTTAATAATTGAAAAATTGGGTAAATTGTTGAATCTGATATTTCTAAGCCAGTTTAAATAATTTGAAGGCTTATAAAATTTATAATGATGATACTAAAAGATAATAGAATGGTTGAAATTCAATTTAAAGGTAATTTATTCAATTATAATATTATATCGTTTAAATTGGAACTTGAAAATAGCCATCCGAGGCACATTCTTGGAATTTGACGGAACCAGTTCCATTGGATCCGTAATAGTTAGTTATTATCGGATTTCAATTTTCGTAGCAATCGGAGTTATCATTTGACCCTGACAGTTCGAAACGCGTAGATTTATTTTAATCGATTTAATTGAGTATCGATCGTTTAATTCCGTAACTCGCACATACGTCCAAATTAGCCTTCAAAACACGTTCCGTTGTGTTCGAAACGCAGGTAAAACCTTTTAAACGCCGGTCGGCATGTCAGATTCGGAGTTTGGGATTTCACGTTATGGTATACGAGATATTTTTTTATTTATTTATTTATATCTCAAGCGTACGCGAGAAGCTCTCACCCACTTATTTCTATTCCCCGTCTCTCTCTCATGAAGCAGCAGTTATCAAATCGAACTTAAAAAAAAAAAACTAAATCAATGGTCGAAGCCGTTTATTCAAAAAAAAAAGGGAATATAAATGGAGGACGCGAATCGCACAACGGAGGAACGCGAGCGAGCTGGTGAATATCACAAAGAAATCGAATTAAAGGGGGAAGGGGTGTCGCTTGCGACTGAGTCGCGATTGGGCATATGGCGAGCGGCGACTTCCTTTTTCTTCGAGGCGCCAGTACTCGTTTTCAAGGCTAGACAAGGAAAAGGGAGAGGCTCGCGATTTAATCGCGTTTTCGTGTAGGCTAGGGTTTGTTAGCGTGCTGACTGTTTGGGGATGCTTGCGCGATACTGTTGGGACATTGATGTTTGGGTCTGTCTTCGTTGGGTATGGTTTTTTTTCCCCTATTCTGTTAATTTTAAAAATATATAGGTATAAGTCAGTTAGGATAACAAAGAAAAAGTATATGTATGGATTTAAATGCTGTAGAGTTTAGATAACTAATTTGAAAAGAAAATATAAATAAATGTATTAACTGTAGAAATTTAATTTTTGTATTTGCTGTAATATATATATAAGTCTATATAAAGTGGAATCTGAATTTATATAGATTTTCAAGCATATACGTAGTTTCAACAAAAAAATATATTTTATTCTACTAGTTTATAATTTTTTTAAGGAATGGGTTTGATAATTAAGTTGTTTTAAATCAACTCATTTAATTATTTGGTGGCTTGAAATAAATTGATGAAGGAAACTGTTAGTTTGAAATTTAAGTTTTTGTTTAAATAAACCCTTCGATTAAATATAATTCATTAGCTAATTAAAATTTTAAAGGAAAATTTATTGTTCAGACTTATTTAATCCTAATAAAAAAGTTATAATTGTTATACAAGGTCAAAAAAAAACCCAGGAAAACCATGTCGAGAATGAAGTGGATTGCAAATTTAGGGGCAAAGGTGAGTAAATCTCACTTTGTTGGATTTTTTTTATTTAAATGGTTAAATTTAAATATGTGGTTGAATGATTGAATGGATTTGATATGCACTGTGAATTGATGACCTGGTGATTTTGGTTTGGATAGTTCTCGAGTTAATTGTTGCTTAACTCGAAATATTGGTAATTTTAAGTTGTTTTAAACTTCAACATAAATAAGGAAATGTTTCCGTTTTCAAAGTTACTAAGGGTTTGAATTAATTAATTAAGGTTAAATTAATTTACTAAGATAAGTAATTCAGAAAAATCATTTGATGGAGTGATAAATAATCACTTGATTAATTAAAATAGTTAAGTAAGGAGTAATTAATTTATGAATGAAGTAAAATGAAAGGTAGTTAATTACAGGATGAGGGTAATCGAGATTGATTAATATTGTGGTTGAATTAAAGTAATTAATTTAGATTGGAACGAATTAAAATATAATTGGAAATAATTAATTAGTGGAATTAAAGATGTAATTGAAGATCGATTAATTAAGATGAATGAATCAGTAATAAGTGACTTATGGGAAGTTAATTAGTATAAGTAATTAAGAATTGATGTAATTATATAATTAATTTATTCATGAAGTAATTAAGATTACTCAATGATCTTAGTTGAGACTAATTAATATTATGAAGTTAATGTAAGATAATTACTCGAATATAATGAAAAATAATTAATCCAAGGTGGTTAATTAAAGATGGATAATGAAGAGTTGACTAATTAAATTATTTGGAATAAATTAATGTTAAAGGAAGGAATCAAAGAATTTAGATTTGGAAATCCAATTAGAATTGATGGAATTATTTTAGGAGTGATCAAATTTGTTTGTGGATGATTGGATGGTATTGTATGATTTGAAAGTGTTGATAACTCCGATATAAAATGTTGTGTACTTCATTTGATAACTTGGGATAGAATGATATGAGATTTCGAAGAGACCGGGTCGAGTATTGGGTAAATACTCGAAAACCACTTCGAATGTTTATAGATTGATATGTAAAATCTATAGTGTGGAATAAGTGAATTTGAGGAATTGGACTGTTTGAAAATCTAAATCTTTGGTATTTAGAAACTTATATGTGGAATAAGTGTTGTCTAAAATAAAATTTGGCTTTGAGAATTAATAAAAGTTCCCGGGTTTTATATGAGTTGTATACATTGTATTCCATGTTAGTTGAGTTTACTCACGCTGGTTTCAGCCTGACCCGGGTGTTACTTTGATGTAATGCTCGGGTCAGACTGAGTATTACAGATTTTCAGGTAGGTACTTTCTGAAGCTCAAGAGTATTTCTGCTGTATTTATATTATAGTTAATCTGAGTCATGATAATTGTATGTATTCAGTGACTGTATATTTGTGAAACTCTGATGGTATTAAAGTGTAATCGACAGATATAATATTCTTTTGAAAGCTATTATTATTTATTATTATATTTTATCCGCTGCGAATGTGAGTTGTTGATGTTTCTGTTCTTCTTCTTCTATCTCTTTCTTCTTTATCATAACTATCTGAAATTTTCGGGTTCGAAAATCTCGGGTAGTTACAGCCGTTATGTGTCGAGAAAAGAGAAAGAAAAGGAATGTGGATGACCGGTTCGCTCGTCCTGAGATTGTGTGTTTTAAATGTCGAGGGGTAGGACATTTTCTTAGTCATTGCCCTGAAGTGAAAAGGAAGAAGCGCGTACTCTATTTACCCGTCGACAGATTGACAATCTGCTACCATTGTCGCCAGACTGGACATATAGCCAGAAACTGCACTGAAAGACAACATGGAAAGCAAGCTATAGCCCGATCAACTAGAGCAAAAAGTGTAAGGGTGATAGATAAGGATGGAAGCATCTTATATTTTTGCGGGAACTGCAGGAATTGGGGACATGTAGATTTTGAATGTGTTAATCCTCCTTCAATACAACTTGAAATAGTGTAAACTGTGGAGGGAAGTTGTCAAAGATGCGTACTACCAGATAGGAATTCGATAGTCCTCAATAATTCTGAATCTTAAACCAATCAATATATTTTGTAATACTATCTTTTGTAATCCAAAATCTTCTATGTACGTATTTTAAAAGTATTAAGCTATGGATAGCTGTACGGAACGAAGTATTTTAAAAAAATAGCATCATGGGAAGGAAATTTATTTGTCGACTTAACTATATGAATCAAACTAGTTTTGATGTTAAGCTTATATTTCAAGTGTAAACTAATGCCTAAAACAGTTAATGTGGAGATATAAATCTAATGAAACCAAGTCGATGAATGGCTTACTAAAGAATTAGTTGATTAATTTGGAAATAGAAAGCAAATGCGAAAATTCAAATGGAATTTAGATTTAAAATTTGAAGTTGTCAACATGATAATCCATAATAGGTTTAATAGATTCAGTGATGAATTTGAATTTGAACATCAGAGAATTTGGTTAAGTGAAAAACTTAATATTGAAAAGTTTGAAATCGGTTTAAAACCAATATTGTGAAAAGTATGCGGGAATTCAAACTATGAAATAAGTCCAAGTGTTGAATTTGGTAAACGATGTATATTCGCGATTTTGGACAGTGAATATATTATTGAATAAACGGGTATGATTGGGAGAAGTGAAATTTAAAAGAATGAAGTTAACTGTTTTAAAAGATGTTTTAAAATGTATTAACTATCGAATACATAGATTTCAACATTCATTGTTGAAATAGACATTTTCAAGAAATAAGGAAATGGTGGACTATAACACTGTTGTTATAGTAAATGGTTTCCGAAAGGAAATGTTTTATATGGTATTGGGATTTATATATCTATCTTAAATTTGAATCCCTATACTAGAGATTTTGAGTTGTCGTAACGATGTCTTACGTAACATTCGTTTTGACTCAAATAAATGTGTTTAAAAGAACGCTTTCCTTAAAGAATGGAATATATACTTGATTATGATTTAAGTATATTGAATATTTTTCAAATGTTGAAAATAAATGGATTTGTGAATTACTTATTATTAAATAAGTATGGAAATGTTTTCCAATATGAAATGGAAAGTTTGGAAATCTATCTTTTAAAGATAAATTGAAAAGTGAATATTTGAAATTTGTTTCAAATGGTTAAGTGTGGAAAATTAAATATATATCTTGTAAAGATGTTTTTGGGAAATTTGGACAATTAGTTCAACTTGAATTTTTTCAAAAAAGATTGAATTATGAGTTAAATTGAGTTTAACTTCGACACCAAAAACAATATAAGTTGAGTTTTGAATTTCGGATAGTCGATTGGGATTGTGTGTCTAACATTGTGAATTGATGACATAGCAATTGATCTATATTAAATATATATCTGTTTGGTGGGCGGAGAATTTATTCTTTTAGCTATATACACCCTTCTCTGAGACGTACGAGCTTAGAGGTTATATATCGGTAGACATCAATTATGTGTTGAGAATTGACGATGTAACGTGAAATCCAAATCGAATGTGAAGTCGATAATGAATTGGATTATGAATGTGAATTGGGTTTGAGATAACCTTAAATTTTCAAATCGATTTAGAGGAAAATTTTAAATTGGTAATGAGATGGAAAATTTAGAAATCCTCTATTTGTTATAGGTATGGGATATTGTGGTTTTCGGAACTTATATATGTGAATGTAATAATTCGAAAACCATCAGTTTGGAAAGTCATTATTATGAAAATCCTATGTAAGTTTACATAGGTATGATATGTACGAAATGTGAAATGAAGTACTATATGTATATGACATTATGTTTTCTAAACTGAGGATATGGACAAGTACCTTCCATTTAAAATTTGTCAAGATGTTAGAACTCGGTGTGAGTGTCCATTTGAAATTCGTAGCTACGTAGAATTTCCATAAGTTGGAATGTCCATTTGGATTAGAATCCCTCATGATGGATCATCGTGATGGGATCATGTCAATTGATGATGATGTATGCTAGCGTAATTCGTGGGGGCGTGATGCCTACAGTTACAAGCGATTCCACTGGGATAGTGGCGCAACCGCCGCGTAAACTGCAATCTAGAGGCCAAAGCGTAATTTGAGGGGCGAGATGCCTACGGTCACAAGCGATTCTACTGGGATAGTAGCGTAACCGCCGTGTGAACCGCGATCTATGGCAACAACCATGGCGAAATTCAAGAGATGTGAAATCTACAGTTACAAGCGTTTCTACTGGGATAGTAGCGTAACCGCCGGGTAAAACTGTGATCCATGGGGGAACGTGCTTTCCATATCCATTTTTAAAAGTATTTTCACTGGGAGTTGAAGCAAGTATATTTAGTACTTGGAAATTTTTAGTCCTGCGCCTGGCCAGCGTATGCCTAATGTTTGTGAGAACGACGATAGACTTGTTAAACTTCGAGGTAGCAAATATTTTCAAACTTTAGATAACAAATCAATAGTCTGAAAATTAAAATTACATAATTCCAACCTAATAAGCTAAGGAAGAAGATCTTTAAAATATCTTGAAAGTCCACAGCTTTGGAAAAGATATAATATGCAAATCTTTAGCATGAAGAATTTCAAGTTTAAATCTAAGTTTTGTAAGTCAAAAATTTTGGTAAAAGACTTTTACGTCTTGATTTTAGAAAATAATGAACAAAGCTAGGGAGATAAAATAAATGGAATGAATCTTATGTTTATTTATTTTTAATAAGATTCGAACTTGGTAAAAGAATTGTGTAGGGTATAAATATCGGTGAGATTTTAACAATCGTTTTTCCTAACTTATAATTTCGGGACGAAATTCTTTTAAGGGGGAAGATTGTAACAACCCTAAATTTTGAACAATTTAAATTGAAAATATTTAATTAATTTTAAATATTTGAATGATGGTTTGACTTAAATTTCAAATTATCAGAATGAATTTAGCGATTATATTTTGGAATTTAATCTATTGAAAGTTGAATAAAATTGAATTTGACTTTGGAGTTTGAAATTGAATATTAAATTTGTATATAAAATTCGAACTAATGACTTAGAAAAATAATTTGGATTTAAGAATTATTATTTATGTAAATTAATAAATTTATGATTAGTTTTAATAACATTTTTTCTTTAACTTAAATAAAGTGGAATAAACTTTATCAATACAAAATAAATAAACAAATACACATAGTTAAAATTTTAACAATATAATTAAACAAAACAAAGCAAAGAAATAACAAAAGTAGTAAAAAAAATTTTTTTTACCTTAGTACAAAGATGATAATCTTTTCACCACCATGTTTTCCTCTCCTAAAATCATGCCTTCGCTCATGCCGCAACTTACTCCTTGAATCACGCTTCCCCCTTCCTCATAAAAGTACGAAGCCCCCTCCTTTTAATAAAAATCAAACTCCTCTGAGAAGAAATTTTTTTTATGGCGGCTTCGTCCTTCGATCCAAATTAGGGCTTGCTCGATTCTTTGTGGCCTCGGCTTCAATTTCGATATTCGATCCTTGGAATTTCTATCTTCGGTTGATTCTACTTGCTCGCGGCTCCTTCTATCTGCATCGAAGGAAGGCGAGTAAATCTCTTTACTCACATCTAGTTCCTTCTTAGTATGGTGTATCTGCAATTCGATTTTCTTTGATGTTGATTTATCTCGGCTATTTGATTTTGCCTTTGCTGGGACTATGTGATAATGTTTTGTTAATTGGTGAATTCTCTGGTTCTTCGACTTCGGTCGCTTTGACTTTGCGAAAACATTTTGGCTTCGGCCTCCGGTTGCTTTGCGAACGCAAATTGGGTTTTTGCTGATGGGGATTTTGTCTAGTGTTTTCGGCTTTGAATTGATTTAGCCGATGTTGATTTTGTTTTCACTAACTTTCGTTCTTTTCGTGTTACTTGGTTGACACGGTTTTTATTTTGTGAGTTCATTTTTCTGATGACATGAATTTCTACTGCTTACTGCCTTGGCTTGAGAGTGCATTTAATTGAACTTGACTATTTGTGACTGCACGCTGCTGTGTAGTGTCACTTATGTTCCGTTGCTCCACGTACATTGAGCACTTCATTTGATTCACCACTGCATTTCCAGTTGCAGTCCACCTGAGTACATATGTATGGTGTCTTGCATACATTTATATAAGTATGCATGTTTCTACTGCATTGTATAAGTTTACCTGTTACTCTTGCAGTGTATTGATACTCATGTCTGCATTTTGGTTCACGCTGCATTCATTTGCACACTTATTCAGCATGCAGTTCCTTGCATTAAGCATGCACATGGCCACTTCATTGTTGTGGCTGTGCAGTTGAGTCTGTTTATTTGCACTGTTCAGATTCAGTGTGGTATTCCCTTGTTGCACCCCTGTGCATTCCACCGTGTTTGGTCAACCCTTGCATTCACTGCTCATGCTGGTGCTGTTCTATTTTGGTATAGATATGTATGCGTGTTCATATATATGCATACATGCATTCTTGTATTTGTATTGCTTGCTGTCTTGAATTTTCTCACTGTGTTCACAGTGTTGCTCCTTATGTTTGATTTGAACTATGACTTCACTCTGTCGAGTTGTACACAGGCTTGTTCCTCAACCTGTGTCATACATATAGGCACTACCTGTGTATGTTTCATATGCATTCTTGTAATTACTGCAATTGGTGATTTCTGAATTCATTTTCCGATTTTATAAAATTCTAATGGCTTCGGCCTTGGGATGAGATTTCTGTATAATTGTTGTTTCACTCTGTTGATGATACGCTGATGTTGAGACAGTGAAACTGAAATTTGAGTTTTCATTTGATAGTGTTGTGCACTTGATTTCTTACTATTGCATGTTGCAGTGGTTCACTTGAGTATTTGTGGCCAGGATTTTGTGAAAATATTTTTTTATGAGAATTTAAATTAATTTGGCATTGCCTAAGCACAGCCTTTGTTGGAAAACTGTTACGTAAAAATGATCGACTTTGAACTGGATAGCATGGGTGCAGACATTGTTGTCTCACTGTTGTTGTCCTGTTGCACTATAGTCTTGCCTTAATTTGCATCCTGGTCTTACTTGCAGTACTCATTAACACTGTTTTATACTTGGTTTTAAAAGTTGTCATTGATGTTGCATTGTTGTATCACTTGATGTACAGTGCATTGTTGCTTATGTACACTTGTGTCGTGATGCTTTTCAGTTGAACTGGTACTTTGCCTTTGATGATTCTAGTACTGAATTGATCCACTTGTATATGCCATATATACACATATACTTATGTGTGTTAGTGGTTACCCTTGTTTTTTTTTGTTCGCCAGTTCTGTTGTGTGCCAATATTTGTGATTTCTCTTTAAGGTTGCATTTCAACCCAGTTGCCTTTGTTAACCATGCTGCTGCCTATATTTGCATCCTCTGTTGCCTTGTACATGCTGAATTGTCACTCTGACCTGTTTTATGTTAACTATACTTTGATCTTGTTTGGTGTGTTGTGGTGCCATATTTTTGGTGCTCTCACCTTCTTTCAGCTGTTTTCATGTAGTTTGTACCCCTGCCTTTACGCACTGGGTCATTCGAGCCTTCGTGCTTCGTGTACTCGTGGTGGCTGCAGATCTTGGTTGCAGCTTTGCCCTTGTGCAGTAATACTGGCTGCCCTGTTGAATTTGGGAACTTTTGTGTTGTTTTGAGTTCGTTGTTATAGTTCCATCTGGTTCATTTGTTTTTGAGTTCGTTGTTACCCGAGCCAAAACTTATTCCTCTCGAATCAAAACCCAAGCTCCTTATTTACAACATCACTTCGAGACGGCCCCGTATTTACTCGAGTTAAGTACCGAGTATACTCCTTCCTCTCCAATTTCCAGCCTTCCTCTTCAATCTTTCTTTCTTCTCCTAAAAGCTGCTCCGTCATACACGCGCACAACCTCGTGCACCTGCACACAGCCCCTCCTCGCAAGAGCACGTCGCCGACCCTATCCACAAACCCCCTCCGACCTACTAGACCACCAGATCACCATAACTACGCTCGATCCCTTCCACATCAAAATTCGAGCTTCTGAAACTTCCCCGTAGGAGGAAGACCCCCATACTTCCCCTTCGTTCTTCTCGCTCTGGCCACCGGAAACCCCAAAAATTCACCAACAACCCCTTATTCTTTTTCCCCCCACCGCAGGCTTAATCAACTACCTTGATGACGCAAATCTCAAGTAACAGACTCCTTTCACAATCCCTTTTTAAACCCTAACTTCATCTTAACCGGCCACCACCGGCATTACGGAAAGGAATCACCATTTTTCCCACAACACATGACCCCCAAACTTGCTTCGACCAAAATCCGATCATCCAATACATCGTCGATTGCCGGGAAATGGTATAAATTCGTTTCCCAATTAACTTCCAATTGTTGAAGAAATACTAAACTAAAAATCATGGCTTTTGTTTTAAAAATCTTATTCCTCATAGATGTATCAGATTATGAACTAAAATCTGCTAGTTATTCAAGTTGAGAGTTTTTTTTAAAAAAAAATATCAAGTTTTTACTGAATAATAAGCATCCTGGTTGACACCCCTTTCAATTCTCACTATATATGTTTTCAAAATTTAAACCTCATTGTTATAAACAAATTTTTGTTCAAACATTTTCAACATGAAACTGATTAAGAACAAAACACTAAATTTTGAATGATATTTATATTCAATTGTTAAAGAACAGAGTACCACACTTGAATATCAGGCATGCACACAGAGGTAACTGCAAACATATATACAAAATCATTTGATTACAACATGGAATCCATTTTTTCCCATCTAAGCTTAAGATTCTGCATGCAACAGGGATTTAACAGATTTAATTTTTTTTAAACAGAGAACAATTTTGTTGATATAACTGTTACATGAAACCTGAAATTTTTTTTCTTTTTTATTTTACTTTCAAACTGGAAAATTCTCATTTACATATTTACATTCATTCATCTTAAAATTATCAGACAACATTAATGTTAATATTCATCAAATTTTTCTTCAACAATTACTACCTGAACCAAGTTTAATTTGTTTGGGTCTAAACTTGTTAACTGTTCCAGCAATGTATATACTTGTTGATTGAAATATATACTTATAATCAATTTTAAAACACATGCACAACATAGTTCACTTTATATCTCAAAGATCATTACATGCAATTTCAAAATATAACAGAAGTTTTTAGAGTTACTCACTTGTGTTGAAAACAGAGAATGGTTGTTTGAAATCCAGAAACCTGGAAATGTTTTGATCTTGATCTTCTTAAATGAATTTAGAGTCTTGAATTATTAGCTTGCTTTTGATCTGGCCTTGATTGTGAGAGCTGAAGCTTGAATGTTGATCAAATTGCTGATGATTTGGTTTGAACTTGATTAAGTTTTGATTTTGATTTCAACTGAAACTTTTATTTTCTTAGTTTTAGTTCCTTCCCAGGTTTTGGTTTAAGTAAATTTTGAAAAAAGAAAGAAAGAAGATGTAGGGATGTTTTAATAATCTTGTTTCAATTTTTCTTAAAAAGGAAAAAGAAAAAAGAAATGCCACTTGTTAATTTACTTAGCCTATACATGTTAATATTAGTAACACTTGTAATTACATGCCTTAAGTTTACTACATTTGTTAAAATATAAGTATTTGTGTTTAAATCCTCAACTCATTCATTTATTACTCAAGTTTAAATGTCACAAATTATATTTGTCTCTGTGTTATCTTTGTAAGTGTGCATTATATTTACATATGTTTTATGTTTATACGAATTATGTAATTTAGAAAGGAAGAATATTAATTCTTTTATTAATTCTTATTTAAATTTTATACATAAGTTATTACTATAATTAAATTGATAACAATAAATAATTACGAGTGTTTAAAAAAAATGTCCAATTTACTTTAATTAACTTTTTTTAATATTTTTTTTAAAATCAGATAATTATACAATTATCTGATGCCAAAGAAATCCGGGTTATCACATTCCTCCCCCCTTTGAATCTTTTCGTCCTCGAAAAGGAACGAAGCCAAAATTTATAAAAATGCTTAAAACCAGTAAAATATTCCTTGATCATTTTAAAATACTTTTAAAATTTTGTAATACTGCCAAAATAGTTTTATAAAAATACTTTTTATAACTCGATGTTTCAACCAGTCCATCCTTGTTCTCATAGAAATTCGATCATACGTTGATCAGGCGTAGGACTGAAAATCTATAAGTACTTAGCAGACCCGTTTTCAACACCAAGTGAAAATACTTGGAAAATAATTTTATTGAAAATATAGAAAACAGTTTTTGAAAATAGAGGATATATCTTTGGTGAGAATGCTCTGGAAATCATCACCCCCATCTATGGTCACGGTTACATTCCAGGGTTACGTTGCCGTCGCAGCAAAAGTCCATGTAACTGCAGGCTCTCCGCGGCCTCTCGATTACGCCATGGATCCCCACACAACAGATCACGGTTACGTTCCAGGGTTATGTTGCCATCGCAGTAAAAGTCCATGTAACTGCAGGGTCTCAGTGGCCTCTGATTTTCGCTGTCAAAATGAAACTTCTCCACTCCTACATAGGTCACAGTCTACCGATATAAAATCAAACGCAGACTGTTGGCTCTCAGCGTCACACACGACTTTCACTATGTTATACCATAGGTCGCAGTCTGCCGATATAAAATCAAACGCAGACTGTTGGCTCTCAGCGGTACACACGACTTTCGCTATGGTATACTCTACTCATAATACCCAGGAACTAGTTTAGTCCGGACTCCTCACAGGATCAACTTTAGAACCCCCCCTTGGGGCTCAAGGCAGCACCACCCGGTGGTACTCCTGAGAAGTTCATTTCAAGGGAGCGCCTTTTTCCCCAGAGCCATCATCAAAACATTTTATACTATACACATATAGTATCTTCAAATCATACATCTAGTATGATCTCATACAAAGCTCCTTTACACAAAATCGATTATCCCAAAATCGATAATTCTCAAACTAGGCTTTCCAAATTCAATATTGATTTTACCCAAAAATCAAAAGGCCTTTCCAAATCCAAAGGTTCCCAAAACCTTTTCCCAAAATCCTCATAAGATCCTTTATATATATACAGATATATATAATTTTTTTAAACTTTGGATCATTTCAAACTTGTATAAACTCCTTTTATACTTCAAAACACCTTCAAAATCCTTTTCTTCTGGCAAGAGATTCAACAAGGGAAGATTTATCTTATATAACAAAGATATATAACTTTGTTTATTTCCAAATCAAGTATTAAAATTTGATTACTCTATAAAGCCATTAACCATATTATTTACTTCCATAAAGTAAATTCCTTCCATAGAAATATCCAATTTCAGTTTATTTCATCATATACTACACAAAATATAAATTCCACTTTTAAAACCATTTCACAATCATTTTCCACAAATTCCCAGTATCAATTTTATTCAAATCCGTACGATGTACACATATCATCCGTACGCTATACCAATCTGATCGCTTACTCGACCACACAATTTCACTTCCAAACTAGTATCGTCCACCCGACTTTCTAGTGCGGACACAGATCTGGTTTCTTGATCAGAAACTGTCATTCTCCTTGCATAGTCATAACTATGATAGAGAATATCCAGAACCAATCAACAACCCGTATCCAGGTTTGCCGTCGAAAATCGAGTGAAAAATCCCACTCGGATCGATATAACTATCTCGAAATTCTATGCTTGAATCTGGATCAAATCATTATGCGAATAGAATAACATATGTACACCCTACGTATTTATCTTTATTGGTTATTAGCCAAATCTATTCCATTTCTATTCACATTTACTTTAATTTTCATTCACTTATTTACAATTGCTTAAATCCATTTGGATTATCACCTCTATTCTTATCTCGATTGGGTATTTAACCAGTAACAGTTTGAACTCCTACCAGTTTGTTTAGAAAATAGCTTGAATTTTTTTTTAAAATAGATAAGTAATTGGAAAATAATTACTAGTTTATAAAATAGGTGTAAAATAGTTAAAATAATTATAGAAATTTTAGATAATTGCAAAATAATAGTAAGATAGTAATTAGTTTTGTAAAATAGATGAAATATAGTAATTAGTTTATAAAACAGTTGGAAAATTGTTAAACAGTTTCAAAAATAATTATAAACAAATATAAGATAGTTTGGCTTTTAAAAGAAAAGTTGTATATATAATAAATAGCTTTGAAAATAGGTTTATATTAAAACAATTTATATTAAAAATAGTCCAGAGTCAAAACTTCTCACTTCCCAATCTCCATTCTCATCAATTCAATTTAAATTTCCTTTTCCATTTAAATTGACTCAATTCAAATTTTAAATAACTTCAATTTTCATTGAAATTGATTCAACCCCAATTCAAGTTGAATTAACCTCAGTTTCTTTCCAAATTTAACTTTATTCAACTTTGATCTCAAATTCTACTAATTCAAATAAATTTCAATTGAACTAGTTCCAATTTCAATTCATTTCAACTCCTGCTTGAATTAATCCCAGTTTCATACTCCATTTCCAAATCAAGTTGAATTATTCTTGATTTCTTCCCAAATTCAATTCAAATTCCATTTGAATTTAAAACCATTCAACATTAATTATAATTCCAAATTATTCAAATCATTCCAATTCAAGTTTTCCATTTGAATCTTATACTCATACATCTTCAATCACAATTTCAATCAATTCAAATCAAATTCAATTTGAACTAGTTTCAAATTTCAAATTTAAACCATCTCGAATTGTACAAATTCGAGTTAATACTTCAAATGTTGAATTAATTCCTTTAAATCAATTTACCTTTTTATCCCAACAATGGACCACCATACTCCATTTCTCATTCATTTAAACAAATCCGATTCACAACTTAAAGATTTTTAACAACAATAGGATGATATCATCTAATTCATTTTAAAACATCCATTCATTTTAAATTTCTAGATCTCAATCCCAAGTTGAGATCACTCAAACTCTCAATTACAATCAACCATTTAACTTCCCAAGTTAAATCTTAATTTCATCTTAAAATTTACAAATCAGGTTGAACATCCCAACATATTTAACATTTTCCCAAGTTAAACTCAATTCACTTAATCCAGTCAACCTTACCTAGTTTGAACTTCCATTTCAAATTTTTAACTTCTCATAAATAATCTTCCCACTTATTAAGTTCAAAATTTAGCACTTCGGGTATCACATCTTAATCCACATTCAAAATTCAACATTTAGAGTTTATTTCAAACCACATTTGATATTATGTATATCCACATATATACATATTAACTTCTTTTACATACCAAGTTATACTTTAAAATTTTAAACCACCTTTGGTTTTTAATTTAATAAAATTCTTTTAAAATTTCAAACAACCCTTGTTTGAAATAGGACCCTTTCATTTGAATATATTAAATAACATCTCTTATTTTAAAATAAGATCATATTCAAAATAGTTTGAATAATATTATCTCCCTTAACATTTGGAATCAATTCAAATGTTTAAATTTAGAATTCAAAACTTCACAATTTTAAATCCACTTCAGTTTCCATCCTTTCTAATTTACAAGTTATTCTCATCAAATGGTTACTTCCTTAAAACATTTTATTGTTTAAAACAATCATCCCATTATTGAACACAATAACCATTCAATTTCCTGGTTTGAAACCAATTCTGATTCATCTTATTTTGAAATTCTTTCTTTAATTTAAGTTTGAATCCATTTCAAACTTATGCTTATATAATTTCAATTTGGTTGTATTATATTACTTCTTAATTCTTACTATTACTTTTAATTTAATTAATACTACAACCAATTTCCTCAATATAATAGATAATCTATTTCCTATGTAAGATTCATTTACTTTTGATATCATTTAAAAACCTTTATATAAGAAAATAACAAGTACGCTTTCTCACACACACACACACACACACACACACACACACATATATATATATATATATATATATATATATATATATATATATATACTCAACTTATTCTAGGTACCACTTACCCTATGCTTAGTGAGTAATCCCACCAGAGCCAAGCTTCTCGCTTAACCTTCAGCTCTGATACCAAATGTAACGACCCGAAAATTTCGATTCCGAAATTTCCAGATAGTTAGGAATAGAAGAAAAGAGAAAGAAGATGAAGCAGAAACAAGACACAGAACCCTCACATTCGCAGCGGATCAAATATAATATTAAATAAAATAGCAATTATACAAAGAAAACTATATCAGTTAAATTACATTTTATTACATCAGAGTTACACATGTACATAAACACTGGACCCAACAATCATGTCCAGATACTACAATATCACAGTGGAAACCCTCCATACGTCCCTGCCACCCAGCTCGCCTCCTGAGCTCCAGACCGTCCTTACCTGAAAAATATGTATTACTCAGTCTGACCCGAGCATTACATCAAAGTAACACCCGGGTCAGGCTGGAAACCAGCGTGAGCAAACCCAACTAACATAGAACACAAAAGCATACAACTAATATGAACCCGGATATCTTATTTCAACTTACAACTTCACAAGTTGATATAGACATCACCTATTTTACACATAAATTTCTAAGTGTCAAAACTTAGATTTAATGGTCCAATTCACTTAAATCATTCTAAACCAGCCTATTGATTTCACATATCAATCCATAAAGATATCAAAGTGGTTTCGGGTATTTACTAATACCCGACTCCGGTCTCTTCGAATTCAATGCCATCTTAACCCATGTTATTCAAGTGAGAAAAATTCACTTTTTAAATACAAGATGCCAATTTCACAAAGCAATCTGTCATTGATAGATAACCACATTATCACTGTTCAAGACAGCATATCATATCATAGACATTTCATAATAGAAATATCAATCAATCATTTATAAACAAGATTAATTAGTAACCTCATTCCTTTTAATTACCTTTAATCTTGCTTACTTAATAAATATTAAAAATTACTCATCCCTTAATTATTCTTTCTAATTATATTCTGTAATTTAGCCTTAAATTAATTTACCACAAATTAATTAATCCTCACCCTTTCACATTATCACATTCATCCTTGATTATCTACTCAAATCAATTATCCTATAATCATTTAAAATGATTAATTATCCCTTAATTAATTAATACTCATAAATTAACCATTCCGTAATCAATAACCTTAATTAATTTCACTAAGAAATTTATTCTTAATGAATTTCACTAAGTAATGCCCCTTTAGTTAGTTGCATCTAGTATTATCCCTTACTAAGCAATCATACTTCACTAATTACATTAAGTAGTTATACTTAACCAATCATTAAATGATTATCTTAAATCAGTTAATCTAGTTATTTACTTACAATATCTAATTATACTTAGAAATTTGATCCTTAAGCACTTCCATTAAGTCATTAACCTCTAATAACCTCTTTATTAAGAAATTTCTTTTTTTCTATCCATTACTTCCAATAATTACTCTTTAATTACCTACCCTAAGTAATTATATTTACAATTTTCAAAAAGTAATTATACCCAATCAATTTTCTTAGTGATTATCCATAATTGGATAACTAGTTAATTTTCTCAACTTAAATTCTTAAATAAACATTTCATAACCACTAGTTCTTAAGACTCATATCTAATTCCATCACTTCACTTTATCTGATAATTAGGGATTTAATTCACTAAAACTTTACTTTATTTATTTATTTATTATTATTATTTTAAAAAGAAAACAGGTTAATAAGATTTTACTGTTAACACAACTTATCTTATCCTTAATATCAAAGTTAATACACTAACAAAGCTACCCGAGCTAAAACTTATTCCTCTCGAATCAAAACCCAAGCTCCTTATTTACAACATCACTTCGAGACGGCCCCGTATTTACTCGAGTTAAGTACCGAGTATACTCCTTCTTCTCCAATTTCCAGCCTTCCTCTTCAATCTTTCTTTCTTCTCCTAAAAACTGCTCCGTCATACATGCGCACAACCTCGTGCACCTGCACACAGCCCCTCCTCGCAAGAGCACGTCGCCGACCCTATCCACAAACTCCTTCCGACCTACTAGACCACCAGATCACCATAACTACGCTCGATCCCTTCCACATCAAAATTCGAGCTTCTGAAACTTCCCCGTAGGAGGAAGACCCCCATACTTCCCCTTCGTTCTTCTCGCTCTGGCCACCGGAACCCCCAAAAATTCACCAATACCATCACCAACAACCCCTTATTCTTTTTCCCCCCTACCGCAGGCTTAATCAACTACCTTGATGACGCAAATCTCAAGTAACAGATTCCGTTCACAATCCCTTTTTAAACCCTAACTTCATCTTAACCGGCCACCACCGACATTACAGAAAGGAATCACCATTTTTCCCACAACACATGACCCCTAAAATTGCTTCGACCAAAATCTGATCATCCAATACATCGTCGATTGCCGGGAAATGGTATAAATTCGTTTCCCAATTAACTTCCAATTGTTGCAGAAATACTAAACTAAAAATCATGGCTTTTGTTTTAAAAATCTTATTCCTAATAGATGTATCAGATTATGAACTAAAATCTGCTAATTATTCAAGTTGAGAGTTTTTTTTAAAAAAAAATCAAGTTTTTACTGAATAATAAGCATCCTGGTTGACACCCCTTTCAATTCTCACTATATATGTTTTCAAAATTTAAACCTTATTGTTATAAACAAATTTCTGTTCAAACATTTTCAACATGAAACTGATTAAGAACAAAACACTAAAATTTGAATGATATTTATATTCAATTGTTAAAGAACAGAGTACCACACTTGAATATCAGGCATGCACACAGAGGTAACTGCAAACATATACACAAAATCATTTGATTACAACATGAAATCCATTTTTGCCTATCTAAGCTTAAGATTCTGCATGCAACAAGGATTTAACAGATTTAATTTTTTTTAAACAGAGAACAATTTTGTTGATATAACTGTTACATGAAACCAGAAATTTTTTTCTTTTTATTTTACTTTCAAACTGGAAAATTCTCATTTACATATTTACATTCATTCATCTTAGAATTATCAGAAAAAATTAATGTTAATATTCATCGAATTTTTCTTCAACAATTACTACCTGGACCAAGTTTAATTTGTTTGGGTCTAAACTTGTTCACTGTTCCAGCAATGTATATACTTGTTGACTGAAATATATACTTATAATCAATTTTAAAACACATGCACAACATAGTTCACTTTATATCTCAAAGATCATTACATGCAATTTCAAAATATAACAGAAGTTTTTAGAGTTACTCACTTGTGTTGAAAATAGAGAACGGTTGTTTGAAATCCAGAAACCTGGAAATGTTTTGATCTTGATCTTCTTAAATGAATTTGGAGTCTTGAATTATTAGCTTGCTTTCGATCGGGCCTTGATTGTGAGAGCTGAAGCTTGAATGTTGATCAAATTGCTGATGATTTGGTTTGAACTTGATTATGTTTTGATTTTGATTTCAACCGAAACTTTTATTTTCTTAGTTTTAGTTCCTTCCTAGGTTTTGGTTTAAGTAAATTTTGAAAAAAGAAAGAAAGAAGATGTAGGGATGTTTTAATAATCTTGTTTCAATTTTTCTTAAAAAGGAAAAAGAAAAAAGAAATGCCACTTGTTAATTTACTTAGCCTATACATGTTAATATAAGTAACACTTGTAATTACATGCCTTAAGTTTACTACATTTGTTAAAATATAAGTATTTGTGTTTAAATCCTCAACTCATTCATTTATTACTCAAGTTTAAATGTCACAAATTATATTTGTCTATGTGTTATCTTTGTAAGTGTGCATTATGTTTACCTATGTTTTATGTTTATATGAATTATGTAATTTAGAAAGGAAGAATATTAATTCTTTTATTAATTCTTATTTAAATTTTATACATAAGTTGTTACTATAATTAAATTGATAACAATACATAATTACGAGTGTTTAAAAAAATGTCCAATTTACTTTAACTAACTTTTCTTTATATTTTTTTTAAAATCAGATAATTATACAATTATTTGATGCCAAAGAAATCCGGGTTATCACAAGTGCACGCAAGCGTGAACTGCAGCCACACAGAATTAACGTTTTAAATGTGGCGAGGCCGTACACGCATGCGTGTGCTGCAGCCAATCGGTTTTTGAAATTTTAAAGTAACTTTCAATTGTTTGAATTGATTTGGTTATAAATTTGATGATTTTGTTGTTAATTTCCGTTTAGGCAATTTTGATGTTTTTTTTCCTAAATTATCTTCATTTATAATTCCTTCATCTATCTTCGTTGATAATTTGAATCTGCTGATTTATTGTTTAACACTGTTAAGTGTCATATTTACCGTTATCCGATTTCTTTGTTAAAGGATCGGATAGGTGAATTTATATTTGACTGTCGTCTAATTGTTATTATTATTGCCTTTATGCACTAATAACTGAGTTTGAATTAGACTGGACCGTGTATTATTTTCTTTTGAATGTAATACTCGGGTCAGACCCAGTATTTTACAGCTTGAAGATTTTCGGGCAGCGAAGTTAAAGATAGGGGGGAAAACGCTTACTTTAGTTTTCGGAGATTTATTTTTGTACTTAAAAGAAATATTCCGCTGTATAAATTTAATTCATTGTATAAACTCTGGTATATGTACAAAAATTCATTTATGTGAAATAAAATTATTCTGTGTTTCTGTGGCTGGTTCTGTTTAAACTCTATAAACTGAATAATAATCCGTCATTTTGAACGTTTCAAGTTGGTTTAACTACCGACTAGGGGCGGTCAGAAGAGCGGGTCGTTACAATAAATGTGGTTGAAAGCTATATTCTGAACAGGCTTATTTTCATCGACAAAGAATAGGTTATTGAGCTATAATAATGTTTCTGCAGAGGCATTTGCATCTTTTGAACTGTTGTAAGGACCAAATGCTGGAATAGTAGATTAGGCTATAAATAATGATTTATTTCGTTTTTATTTTACTCTTAATCTTACATTTACAGTTTATCACAGTTTATGAACTTAATTAAGATAGGAAAGATAAGAGATAAGGTAACTACAAACTTTCAACCACTAACAACTTATATAAGAAAAGAGGTTTCTATCCAGTTTAATGCTAAGTAGACATAATATCACCGAGCATTATATGCACCTAAACTACCTTATTTGAGTAAAAATTGTTGTTGGATGTAGCAACCAAACAGGTTTATTTCAAAACTGTAAACATTAGATTTTTTTCTCTCTTACATTTCATTACGTGTAAGAATCAATTTTACAGGTTTAATTTTTTTTGGTGTTGCTGAATTTTGTTACTTGCTAAAGTGTTTATGTTTCCAAACACTGATTTTCTTCGGTTGAAAGCCTTTTATGGACCCGTTTTAATTTGAAGTAATCCAATGTTTGTGTGGTCATTTCTCAGGTTGGATCTTTTCAACGACTTAGTATAGAGAAATCTGCATGACGTGGTGCAAATGTTGCACTCCTCATACTCAACCACTAACAACAAATTAATTATGTCATCTAATTGCAGTATTGTACTTTAACTGTAAAGTCTCATTTCCAGAATCAACTATCCATTGTTCTGCCGTTTGATTAGTTCATATTTTGATTCTTATGTTTAATTCTTTATAATCCAGTATTTCACTTTAATTACTATTAGGATGCATAACATCATGAACCTTGATTCATGATCTGTCTTTAGATGTAACTGTTTTAGATACATACTGAGCTGCTTATCACTATAATTTTAAGGAAGGTAGTCTGGTTGGTTTAAAATTTTGTAAAAGAATGTTTGTTAGCTATGTTAAATCAAGTGCAGCTATAACCGTTAGCTTTATAAATCACAATTAATTCTCTGTACAACTACATGAAATAGGATATTTTGTTTGTCAATAAAAATGCTATAAACATGAATTCTAAACTGCCTTACTTGCTTTGTTGTTGATCTTTATCAAATTAATATACGTGATTCCACTGAACAAGAACAAAAGATGTTGAAATCAGTGGAGCCTGATATCAGTAGACTTAATTGGAAAAGTTATATACAGTATTTTCATGATATATGCAAAATGTTAGTTGTTGGTTATATGATGAACGAGTAGATGCTGCATCAGTAACAGGATTTTTGCGGTTGGATTTTATAGTCTGGTTTACAGCCAACACCGTACACACCAGATCCGTCATAAATAGCTTGAGCACCATGTACTTTACAGGTTAGCACTTCTGCATGAACATTTTCACTTGGTTTGTAACTTGATGTATAATATACTTCCAGTTAAATAAGAATGTGCCACCGTTTCCTACACTCTTTCTAAATACCATAAAGTGGCATAGGAGTGGGGAGCATGTTGTCGATTAAACAGAAACATGAATTTGTAAACTCCACCGTGGTTTAATTCTGTACTGGAAAAAGGAAAATATAATCTGAAAATGGCAACCGATGTGAAATGGATAGTTCATTCACCTCAGTAACGCAAATTCAAATATGTGTGCGTGATAGGATATATACTGAAAATGTTTGGTTTACATGTGCTTTTTTTTTGGTTTTTTTACCAGCTCCAAATGGTAACCAATCAGTGAAGGGAGTAACAGGGCAGCAAAATTGTTTTAACAGTACTTTGTTAATTCGTTAACAGACCAGTATTTGTTGCAATTTTTGTTCACTGAATGATCTTTCTCTTCATCTCATTTTATAATATATGCTTCTTTTATTACCTATTTATAACATTGTAGTATCATGTTGGATTAAGAAGTTGTAAACTTAACCACCATGAAAACTTAGATAATTATGTGTAAAAAATGGACCATGAGTGATTAAGTGTTAATATTATATTTTACAGGAACATAAAGTGAGTCAGGTTGCTGAAACTGGTGAGATGAAATTTAAAAGAAATAATGATAGTCTTGCCCGTGAATGTCAATTATCGTTGAAATAAGAAAACCTGCCTATTTTTTTGAGATATATTATATTAAATTATGCTACGAGGTGCTGGTTTACTAAGACTATGATAGTTATATTCTGTAATTTTACCATCCCTTGATCT
Source organism: Allium cepa (assembly GCA_030765085.1). NCBI lineage: Eukaryota > Viridiplantae > Streptophyta > Magnoliopsida > Asparagales > Amaryllidaceae > Allium > Allium cepa. The sequence goes on from CM060939.1 coordinate 928,690,776, forward strand.
ATGTTGTCCTATTTCTCATGTGGTCTACCAAGTTCTGAGATTATAGATGTTCAGTTATCGACATAACATTAAATCTGTCTTTTCTCAACCAATAAATTTTGATCAATTTTGTAAACCTACTTTGTAACTGAATACCACAGTATGATACATAATAAGGTTATACTATGTAGCTATTTAATGAGAAAAAAATAAGTGCAAAATAAGCTACACTATGTGGTTGAATGTACAGTTTTGGCAGTGATTAACGTACTGTAGGAAGTTATTGTAAAAGAATGATTTCATATTTTAAATTATAAATAAATTGTACATCTGCATACCTCAATTTGTACAACGGATAACAGAAGATTACAAAGCACTTAAAGTTATCACGCTACAAAACACATTTTGTATTCAGCAGCTTTTGTCATCTGTAGCAGGAAGAATAAAAATGTGAATCAATGTATTAAAACCGAACTTCATTCTTCACTGACACTCTGACAGACCTGCAAGAGAGTTAAGCTATATTATCTCATAGATAGGAAAATGCTCTAAAAAAATAATTTGCATTATGCTTTCACCTTTCTTTTCCATTCTCAGCCACAAATCTATATTTAACATGAATGAGTGGAAATTTTGTTTTAAGATCTTTGGGACGTTCAGATGCCTATGGGTCTAATATATCCGGTTTACCACTGTTTAACTAAAGACAATATGTATTATGAATAATACCTCACTGATGTATCTTGGGTCATCAATCAATATAAGCTTTTAAACCATGTTTGTCAAATATTCGATTGTCTCAACGAAACATTAGAATAAAATATAAGATACATCAGTTCTTTGCTATATTTACGCAATAAGGTTAGACTTTATAAAGAAGAGAATTAGCAAGTTGCGTACTAATTACTTGCATATGTATACCTTGCCTTAACAAAAGAGCAAATTAGGAATTCCTTAGTCAAATTACAGCAATCCTGTGCCGTTAATTTACGACCACGTTTTGTTAATGTGTATTTTGGAAATATACTCATCTGCTTGACAAATTTTTTAAAAGAGGTTTTAGTTCCATTATACAGTCTTTATGCATGCACTCTTCAACTTATTTAGAAGCATTCGAGTTGTTCATGGTTTTGAACAGCAGAGCAGTCATATATTTTTATGACGTAAATAAACTCAGCAATAATACTTCCAACATTACATGCTATTATTTGTTGAATAATGTGATCGTACGGTTAAGCTGGTTGTCTCCATTAGTTGAATGTTACTTTCTGAATATAAGTAAAACATACATGGAAGCAACTCTGTTTATTGCAGACACTGTTAACACTAAAATCGCTTGCATTTTGTGTCTTCCTTTTTGCGTTTAATCTTAACTAACTTATACATCATACAATTCTGGTAAACTTTAGAGGTAATTAAGCTGCGTATGAAGTAAACACCTTTTTTATGATTTCACATTGGTTTGCTGCCAACTCCGATTATTTTTTAAGATTTCAGCATGAAGTGTAATTTATAAACAAAAGACTGTTTCTCGGTTAATTTCTATCCAAATTTAAGTATATGTGGTTTGGAAAAGTTGAATAGGCGTGTACTGTTGGTTTTGGAAGAAAAGGTGTAACTATGTTACCAGAAATATGTCAGCAAATAACCTGTAGCATAAAAACTAATGTGTTTAACATTATTATTTTGGTTATTCCTAAATTTGATAGTTAAGTAGCAGCATATGATATATTGTCCAAATGTCACGAAACATTTTGAGTAATTTATCAGATTGTCATTTATGGTTTACGTATCTTCTGCAGCCTTTCTTGCATGGATTAGGTGTTATATCGTTCAATTCATATTTTAAACTGAAATGAAACATTTGTCTACTTCGTGTGATGGTAAATATACTTACATATTACGTTACTTCACTTATATATTACGTTACTTCAGTACAATTTGTCATTACTGCATAGCACTGACATAAAATATTCACTATTTAACGGTTTTATGTACTCATCACTGCAGTGTTAGTTCTTACTGCATGTCCTATCCTTGGTGGCATTTCTTTTTTTAGTTTTGTTTCACAGCCATGATGAGCTGTCAAGGACTCTTGCTGCACGTGCATGGATGCCGACAATTGGTAATGAAAAATCTGTCTATGTGAGTATTGTACGGTTAACTTTGTTAACTGCTGCAAATCTCTATGCACTTGGATCAATTACAGATAACGTGTGTTTGACGGTGTTTGCACATTGTAATTCTAAAATATCCTTTGAACTTTAGAAACCCTTTTACTAATCATGTATTTTTAACAGTTAAACATTTATTTCTGTTGAGATTTAGGAGGCAACGATGTAGTATGTTATGCCCTTGCTTTGATGTGCCATAGAGTTCACAGGTTAATAGATGCATTATTTGCAATTAGATGTTTAATTCAGTAAAAAAAGTAGATTTAGCAAAAAAATTAAGCATTGTTGTTCGTCAAGAAACCTAATTTTATGTTTTCAACTCTGTGGTTTAGCTAACTTTTACATCCTTTTGTTTGTTTCAAAATTCTTAAAAGTAGTATTTTATTCTTCTATTTAATTGTACTTAAAATATTTCTATTGATTTGCTTTAGGTGTACTTGAATGTACACATTTTATACCGACCAAGCGTTCCAAATAAATTAATGTAACTATGTGCCTACAAATTGACCAAATGGTCTAATATCCTACACATGTTAAAGGTCCAATATTCATACTGAGTGGGTATAGAAATATCAGTTTAAAACTACTACTATTTCCGCGTACAGTGGAATAACTACATCTTAATTTTCATGTAACAATATTGACACTGCAAAGGGAAAAAATAGAGTTTGCTGACTCCTTCAAATCTAATCAACATTTATAAATGCATAGAACTACCTGCATCTACAATTTTTGTTAACCTTAGTTAATTTTGCAACTACTTTACATCTACAATCGTTTTCGCATAGATATAATCAGTAATAAAACAACTTTAACGTTCTTTTTTTCCCATCCAAAGCCCAACAACAACCTAACATCTTCCTACATAAAAATCAAGGATAAAAATGATGAATATGATGTTACTTAACGAAAACATTTAAAGGAAGAAAACATATATACATCTACCATAATAGCACATTACACCATGCACGCTTTTGAAGTCAAATACTGCCCGTGTGCATAGGACGGGTCCCGCACTAGTTACTTACAATGATTAAATCTCAAAACATACCCTAATACAGGGAAGATAATTAATCCAATTGTTTCCTTTGAAATCCAATTTTCTATGTTAAACCCAATATCTATATACTAATTTAATTCCAACATTTATTACAAATGTAATAAAATCTGTTCATTATATATTTAAATTTCAAACAAATCCTTTTATTTTGATTTACATTCTTATTATCAAATCAACTATTCCCTTATGCAATTGATTAACATAAGTTTTACACTCACCACTCAACAGTTAACGTTTCTTCTTGTATCAATTGTAATATTTCAATTACATTAATTCTCCATTAATTACCAAATAAATTTCTAATGGATTTAATAATAAGAAATAAATAAAACAATGGTTATATGTTAATAATCCATATCTATTAACTTATTGTTTACAAACAAAGGTTAATAAATTTACGTACAAAATAATTGATTTCATACTCCGTATTAAAACCAATTGCAATTAATAACATAAGATTACATCAATTTATACATCGTATACTATATTTCTTATTAACCTTTATTATTTAAGTTGATTGATATTAGTGAACATAGTATAGTAGTCAATTACATTCAATCAATATTAGCCAATTATATGTTTTATCTCATTAAATTATTTGTTTTAAGATTTATCTTAAAGTCAAAAATTTTAATCTAATAAGATTCAATTTAATAAATCATAAATTTCAATTTCTGACAATATTAAAGCCCAAAACCTTATTAAATTTAATATTTTTAATTATCAAAATATGGGTTGTTACAGTCTCCCCCACTCAAAACTTTTTCGTCCTCGAAAAGGAACAAGAAGGAATCGAGGAATTTGAAATATTTTATTCAAAATGATCAATTTTTAAACAATTTAACTTACATATTTAAATTTAATATAAATCTAAAAATAACTCCATTCGGTAATTGAATAGAAATTTAAGTTTTTTCGTATTGGCCCTTGAAGAGAAAAGAAATATTTCAACATATCTAAAAATTCAGTTAACCTCATTCACTTAGTAAAAATATAAGATATATTTAAAACATCCTCATAGCATTATGCAAAGATTTTTCAAAAGTCTAAAACAATGTTAGAAATTTATATCAAAACATTATAATAAGCTTTAAAATAAGGTTCCTTAAATCCAAAAAATTTATTAGACTCATTATTTTTTAAAATAAGTATAAACTAAATATTATTAAACTGAAACTAATAGTATACTCAAATCTTACATTAAATTTCTAAGTCAAAGTATAAAATTCATACCTTCATATTTAATTTAAACACTTGTTTCAAAATGAATATTCAAATACAAAATTCAAATAGTAAATAAACCTATAAAATTTAATATTAGTACTTTGAAATCAAGTAAATATTTCAAACTATACTTCCAACATAGGGAATCAAATTTATCTATCAAGTATATTGCTATAAATAAACTTCGTAAATCAAATTTTTTTCTTCTTTCCATTTATATGATATTTTTAAATTATACATTCAAAGAAACTTATATAAATTTTACTTGAAATATTCATTTGAAAGCTTTATTTGCAAATCAATCATCTTTAATACTTTTCAAAAATTCATTTGTAAAGTTTCTTGCTCCATTTATAAATACCATTTAAATATTTTAAATAACATCTTTATAAATATATGTAAACTATTTGAAAATAATTATTTACATCATTACTTATATTTGCAAAGAAGCTATTAAAAACATTAAATCCATTATTTATAAATATATTAATTTTATCTCAAGAAACTTTCCAAATATTATTAATAAATCAATAATCATTTACTTTAAATATATTTTATTTAACTATTAACTTCTAAAATATTTACAACACTAATAATTTACTATTAAACCATGTTGTAAGTTATTAAACAATATTTAAACATTTTAAAGTATTTAGAATTGACAAAAAAATGACCAAATGTCTTTTATATAATACTTTATCAAAATACTTTTATAACTCGATGTCTTAACAGGTGTATCCTCGTTCTTGCAGACTCTGGCCATGCGTTGATCAGGCGCAAAGCTAGAATTCTTCAAGTACTTAGTAGATCTGTTTCAACAGCCAGTGAAAATACTTGAAAAACCTTTAAAAACATATATAGAAAGTACAATCCAAACAAAACAACCAAACCAAAACCTTTGTCCAACCATGGTTCGCAGATACACAATGGTTACGCCTAGATCCCCCAGGAAACATCTGTATCTGTAAGCTTTCTCAGCCCTGTGAGTTACGCCATGATGACTAGTAGCGTGCAGGATACACAATGGTTACGCCTGGGTCCCCAAGGAAACAATCCGTACCCTAGGCTGTCTCAGCCAGGCAGTTTCTCTACTAATGCGACCTACACAGATTGCGGGATACGCAATGGTTACGCCTGGATCCCCCAGGAAACAATCCGTACCCCTAGGCCAGACTCCAGGCAATTGCGCTATGCAGTCGCGAGAGAAAAAAACCATGGGTTACGCCACGGTGGGAACACTCGAGTATCACATCCGGAAAACCAAAAATCAAAGAGAATAATATCGATAGAATGAATCCACAATGTGGCCACAAAGTGGATATCAAGCAGAAGGTACTTTCCATATCTTTATTTTGAAATATATATCATATAGTACCTTTTCAAATACTTTCAAATATCATACTTATATAAAGTCCATTATATATAGGATTCCATTTTCAAATCGAATACTATCCAAATCAATAGTCACTACACCAAAAGGGTGTATTTGTAACGAATATAGTCGTTACAAATGAAATTTATAACAGATGTAGTCGTGAGCGGTACAGGCGTGAGGTATGTCGTTACAAATATTTATAACGGCCTCTACCCCTTATTAGATATATCACTTACCAACGGACTTTGTCGTTAGAAATTTAAATTTTTGTAACGAAAAAGTTTGTTATTAGTTGCTTCGGTTTGTAACGGGTATTTTCCGTTACTTAGTTTCCCCTTTCATGATAGAAGAAGGGGTTGTCATTCTAAATTATCACGACCTTATCTGTTACAAATTTCATCATTAGTAACGCACTTGTTGGTTACAAATTTCATCAATAGTAACGACTACGCTCTTTATAAATTTCGTCTTTAGTAACGAATATGTTCGTTACAGCTACCAAACCACGTAGAGCTGCATTTTTGCTAGCATTTACACTACATAATTGTCTATTATAATACAGTAGGCACATACATATCAAATTACAGAATTTCGATAACAATAAGCAATTACGCATCCAAACATACAACTTAAATTGCACAAATATTTGACAACAAATTAAAGGAAGATTCGAAATTTCACAAGTTCATCATACATAACTAAAGAGTATGAAATCAAAATATTACAAGTTCTATTTTGATTGTTCATAACAAACTTTGTTGCATACTCATCATAGTCGAATGCATCGATCTAAATTCTTTGGTTAGTCTATTTTGATTGTTCTCCATCTTTGCTTTCCATTTTCTAGATGAAATTAGCTATTGCTTTTGATGCTTGTGTAAGCTTCACTTGCTTCATAGTCGATGTAGAGCTAATTGCACGACAATAGTTTTTTCTTTTCTCCTTTCCAAACACTTCAGCAATGTGATCATTCTCAAAATCATCAAAACTTCTACTTCCATTGCTACCATTGACACTAGAGTTTTCCTTTTGTCTTTCCTCCGCTGCTTCAACTAATGCCTGCATAATACCCAAATAAATTATAAACAAAAGTTGAACTTGAAAATATTTTGCATATTAAATAAGTAAAAGCATAAACTAAAGAATACACTATCAATATCTTGCATATTGGTTGATAGAAAATGAGAAAAAACACTGTTGTTCATTACTGACAGATTTTTACAGAATACAATCTATATGAGAGTCATAAAATGGCCTTAACAAATTTACAACAATCTAGTTGCAAACCATATTTTGACAACCACGTGCATTTTAATTATCCAGCATGGATCCTTTTTGTAATAAAATGAAAATGAGAAACTTTTTGTTTATTTGGTCCACCAAGTTATGTACTCCGATTATTTCAGTATCCCACTACACAAATTAAACGCACCTAAACATACAATTGTCAAGATAGAACAAATAGGTGAAGATGCAACAAAATATACAGAATATATTTTCATATTCGAATAAGCAATTGGATCTATGCAGTTGAAAAAATATCCATGATGCCATATTAGATTCTGTAACTAAAATTTGATGTCCTATAAATCATACTGAGTGTACAGTTAATTATATGAACCAGATACTAGTGGAGAAAGCACAGATCTTAAAGAAAGAACATTTGATGATAATCTTATCTACAGATGAAATGTATTGACAGGCCCTTTTCTAGTGCAAACACAAATGACCATGTTAAATCACTAAAGCAATCGAGATAAAGCATGTCTATAAGCGCACATTGTTTTGCAATAAAATAGTTCTCTAAACTAATGTATTACATAAGTATACTAGAACCGACCTCAACCACTTCTTTCTGATACGATCCATCAGCTAAAATATATATTATGCTTCCAAACAGCTATACGAATAGTAATATTATCGGCCTAGAATTTACATATTTCTGTAAGAGCAATTGCCGAAGGCCTCAAGATGCAAAATATGTCATTCCAATAAGATATAAAGAGTTTCTTATACCAAATAAACAAGGATCAATCTTATTATCAGTGGAAAGAGAGTACTTAGCAGAAAGATTGTGAATCCAAGGTGCTAATAAAGCAGTTATGACCACCGCATGTAAAGTAAAAATTACTATTAACATAAGTGGAAAGGAAATATAGAAAATTTAGAAAACTATGAAACTGCATTCTACCTCGTCGTGGGTGCTTCTTGGATAATGAATTAAACCAGAAATGAGAATTCTTCTCTGCCCATTGATAATAATTGATCTATGATCATATGTGACAAATGAAGTTACTGTTAGTGGTGTGATCACCGCATGTAAAGCAACAATTACTATTAACATAAGAGGAAAGCCATTGCAGAAGAAAACAAGAGCAAAAGACTGAGTTCTTTTTTTAAAAAGGAAAATAGAATGTGTACGTTTGTTGTGTTTTCTTTTATATTTGAAATTTTAGTATTATCACGGTTGTGGAACTTAATATATGCACCCTTTAGGTGTGCTTGTTCACTCCAGAGAGATGTTGAATATTAAAAGGACAGTTTTTAAGAGGTGCGTCCCACATTTTCCTATGATATGTGTCCAAATAGCGCTCATTCTGTCAAAATAATAAAGCACTCCGTTACATTTATTTATAGAGGATAGAGGGAAAAAGAAACATCAACTCTAAAAATTCATAAATAAGTATTTTTTTATACTGTTTTTTGTCATTTAGATATTTTGTTTTAACGTACATATAAGCTTAGTTGTTTTTACCAGGACAAACAGGCTCTTTAAGTGAGAAAATTTCAAGTATGTGGTATTCTAGCAGAACATATTTCAATTTCAGTGAATTTCTTATTACACAACTCTCTTCCACTTCAAATATGTTTAGGATTTGACGACTAGAAGCAGTTGAACCGTATCCTAAATTATAAGAAATATAAGATTCAAAATGTCAAGTGAACTAGTAGATGGGGCTAATTAGGCTAAATGCTAGGCTACGGTTATTTATCTTCGAGCTGTATCTGTATGCGCATACACGCATTTGAAAATGGTTTCTAATTTAGTATCACTACACTTCAGTGCTACATTTTATTAACAAAGCATACAAACAAAATTTTGTTATTAAACTTTCTTAGGCACTTGACGATATCCTCATATAAAAAATGTAAAAAGATAACAAACATATATATACAAAGCATGTTAGCAAAACAGACAGATGAAGTTATACTTTTGAGGTTACATTTCTTAAATTATCAATATGGATAGCTTCAGCTAACAAATTACAAAAGTTTTTCTAATTTTTTCTTCAAACAAATTATTTAAATAAATGAATAAATAACATTTCTGGCCAACTTGACTAAGAAGTTTGGCAAAGTGGGAAAAAATCCTCAAATTTTATTAACTTAAATAACTGGCCATGTTAAGTAGGGAAACCAAAAAAATTATATATGAAAAGAAGCAGAAAATATAAAAGAAAAGGATATATATCCTAGTAACATATAGCGAATATGTAGATCAGGTTAAACACGTACCCACCAACTTCTAGATTAGAATAGAAACTGATATCTAATTGTCTTGAAATTGTCCAATTGTACTAGTCCATGTCTCTTTGCAATTGGAATTCCATTTGTCCAATGAAACCAATGGTGCAATTGATATGAAAAACAATTGTACATGAAAACATAAATGACATCTCAGAAGTTGTAGCTATAGCTTAGTCAAATTAGAGTTAAAAAAAGAATTACATTTGTAATGGGAAAATAAGAGATATTATATTATGATGTCTTACTTATGTCTAAGAACTCTTACCAACCTGCCAAACAGTTACTTCCTGCTTTATGTTACCGAGCACACTTTATCCACTAAGTTTGATGCCCCTAAACTCATTTTCTGTTAATTACCATGATTCAATTACTAGAATATAGCAAGGTCACCATAAAATATAGTTTCCAGTCTAATGCATTTGTTTAATAGAAATCAAAATATTGAAAAGGAAACAGCAGATCACCTTTCATGAAGGGGTTAAACATGAACTTCGCTAGTACGAAACAAAATAGCACCGGTATAACATTAAATAATGTAACTAGATATGCCTCCTAAAGTGATATAAAGGTGTATACTAATTATACGTGAAAAAAAAAGATAAATGGAAAATTAAATCATATGAACATGAACATAGAGATTCTTTACACTATAATCACCGATCAATGTATGTATCCTTGAATGTTTACCAATGATGGACGTCCACAATTAGCTAATTAAACCCATGTTTGTACCATCTTGCACCAGTAACAGTTCGACAAATCAAATTGCATGATTTGCCACTGCCATAGTTGTCAACCTAGTTGAAGTGGAAGTTGTACAGCCGATTTTAAGAGTGCTTATGGAAAAAATGTAAAACAGGCCAAAACCAATGAAGCATCAGAGAACATGTGTACAATTGAGTGGAAAGAGCCGCAACTGTACCGAAGTTAAATCCCCATACAATTGATTGCGAAAAACAGTTTGTTTGCTCGAATTTTGAGTAGGTATTGTTAACAAATGAGGAAGAAAGATGTATGATTTTAATTTATTTCACAGAGCAAAAGCTGACAGTGCTCTTTCATAGAGCGCCACTGTTATTTCTCTACTAATTTTGTACCAGTGCTCTTCGAAAGACTACACATTTTGATATTTTATTTATTTATTTATTTATTTATTTATTTATTTATTTTATTTTAGGTATTATAGAGAACATAAGCTGAACTTCTCTTTTCTCCCTATGCCAACAAATTAACCCAAATCCAAACTCTCACTTTAGTTCGAATTTCTTCAAACCAACTTAACTGTTAACCCTATTAACTCTTCAACTCAACAATACATATGATATCGTCGTTAAAATCTCAATCATATGGTATTAGTTTTTAAACCAATATTTTCAAAATTAATTTGCATGTATGGTAGTGTTGGAGATTACAAATTGTTGTGAATGGTATAAATTACAAATAGTTTATTTGCCTTCATAATAGTTTTGTGAATTTTCCACTATGAATTGAAGTCTTAGTGAAATGGTTTGGTAATTGCTTTGAAATTATCACTATGAAAGTGCTCCTTCTCTACTATATATACATGTTCATGCTCATTCAGGTCAATATGTTCATTAAAGTAATCGTGACAACATACCATTAAAGTGCTTCCTCATGTTAATAATGTCAACAAGTTCATTAAAGTGCCCGCTAATGCGACATTTGTATTATAACTTAAAAAGTTAAACTATATACGCTCATTCATATTCAATCACATATGTATTTGATCATAGAGTTCAAGGTTGATCTTAATTGATAGAAATGCGGTATATACTTCTACCTACAAATATTAGCTACGGTTTCATTTCAACCAGCCAAGGAAGATGGATGAAATAAAGTTTAAACCAAAATCTGACAAAGGAAAACAAAATCCCATAACGAGAATGACATGAGCATGTTATTGACTAAGGGAATGATCCAAAAAAGCCCATCAATATGTTCATTATTCCTCCGATCACACGAAAGAAACCATTATCAAGAAATTTATCTTTAAATTTCCACTGAGTTTTTGCTGCTTAAGTTTATATTCCACTTCCTCCTCCACTGTAGTATCGCAATCCACACAATAACAAGTAAGATCAAATTTTGCAATTATGTTTTTGTTATTTAGGTCATCTTTAAAATAACTGAAACCATTTCAAAAAAATTAAAAACTTAGAATATAATTTAACATGGACCACTGGAGTAAAGTCATAGTAACTGTCAGGACCCGATTCTTCGACTTCCGAAAATCGACATTAATACGTCCACTGTATCAAATGCCGCCTAATCGAAGGCCGGAAAATCGAACCATGAGGGTTTAAGAAAGAAGAAAGAGGTAGAAGAAGAGAGAGAAAGAAAGAAAACAGAAAACAAATACCAGAACAGGAAAGAACAACAGATAATATCAGAATCTCACAATCGCAGCGGAACAACATATAATAGATAAATGAATAATCATTAAAACAAAAAAACTATATCAGTTATTACATTACATCACATTACATTCATTCTCAGAGTGTACAACAACAGACAGCGGAAAAGAAATACTATATACAATAGATAATATGCTACGCCATCCAGCTCGCCTCCAGATAGCTGTAGCAACACCTGAATCCAGAATGACCTGATAAACCTAACTCTAGACTGCCCGTGTGGAAATTGGTGGGCACCCAGAGTTTAGGAAGGGAACAATAAACTCCAGGTCAGTCATGTGACTGGTGTGAGAACTAAAAACAGTTATTTGTCTTGAAAACAAAGAATAGGATAATTTTTAAATAAATTCGCAATGCTTTTTAGAAAATGAGACTACCATAAGGCCTCCCACACACACGCACAATGCAAACGCAGAATCGGAGGAGATTTCTCCTTATGATAGTCAAAGATGCTTGATACGCATTAAAAAGAACATTTGATATTATTACTAGTGCATAGTGTAGGAAAAATTCATTTCGAAAATAGAATATAAATCTTAGCCAACATACGACCATTATCGTATGCCTACTATAGCTACCATCTAAACAGTGGTGACCACCATAAGTAAATGGCAGGTTCTACAACTAAAACCGTACAAGGCTCGTATTGTTTCTTTGGATTTCCAACAAATGGTCAGGCCAAGGAACTTCCCATTGCCACATGGAAACGCCTCTGGAATGACGTCCCGAGAACCTAACCGGATCTCTGCCAACACAAGGCCGGGTTACCCCTAACTGGGTAACAACTGACACGAATATGTCATTCCCCGACCGTAACCGATCTATCCGAGGATCCCCGATTTCCAACAACCACAAAGTAATAAATTTGCAGTAACCACATAGGTTAAGTATCTGGGCTCCATACCATGATACCACCTCTATCCAGAAGGAATGACATACACTAAAGGGGCGCTACCCCCTAATAACCTTGCCGCATCTTTCCTGTTTTGACCATTTCCGGGGTGTGAGGCTCGATGAAGTCTCGTCCACAAAGCCATGCTTTTAAACAAAAGCCGTGCTTTGGGTCAACAAATGATCAAAGCAATGATCATCAAGATAAACGATCAAACAAATGATCCTATCACAAACGATCAACCAATGATCATTTCACAGCATCACTCAGTATGCCACATTACCAATTCAGGAATGTATCACTAGTAACCATCAACTATATAACCTCTGAGCTCGTACGTCTCAGAGAAGGGTGTTAAGCTAAGAGAATAAATTCTCCGCCACCAACAGAAATATATTTGATAGAAATCAGCTTTACATCTCAAATTGTAACGTCAGACATACAATCCATACAAGTCTGTTCCGGGATCGAACAGAACCGAAGGCACTTACAAAGAAGTCCTTGCAATCCGGATATTCATTAATCACGTCCGGACTTCCCGTCACTAAGGGTGATAAAACCTCTATACCGGACATCAGCCGATGCAGAGTAACTCGACGGTAATCCTTCCGTTTTCACAATTATCCGGTCTTCAACACCGGTCTTCAATTGCAATTTATAACGACGTATCACATATTCGGAGTGGGTTATACGACCCCATGGTCCTTTCCCGGTTAACCCGAATAGTGAGCGCTTATTTAAAAAAAAATAAGCGTGGCATTCAATTCAAGCAATCACAACAAATACCTATTTAAAGGTAAATATTGATAGTCGGTTATTTAACTATCAATAAAGATGCGCCACATCATCAGATTCCAAATAATTTCTCAAATTATTTATTTCTACAAAAATATCTTTACAAGATATATATAAAATTTTCCACACTTCAAAAATAAACAACGTTTATTTATAATAAATTTTCCCTTTCCATTTATAAATTCCATAGTGAATTTATATTTTCAAATTATCTATTGATCTACAGTTTTCAATAGGTTCAATTATTCAATTCCAATTTATCTTCAAGAAGATAAATTCTCAAAACGTTTCATTTCATATTGGAAAAGCATTTCCATACCTATTTAAAAATAAGTAATTCATAAATCTCATTTATTTTCAACAATTTGAAAATATTCAATATACTTAACCCATAGTTAAGTATATATATCATTCGTTAAGAAAATCATTCTTTAATTCACATTTAATTGGGTCAAAACGAATGTTGCGTAAAACATCGTTACGACAACCCAAAATCACTAGTATAGGGATTCGAAATTAAAATAGATATATATATCCCAATACTATACAAAAATATTTCCTTTCGGAAATCATTTACTATAACAACAGTGTTATAGTCCATTATTTCCTTATTTTCTCGAAAACGTCTATTTCAACAATGAATGTTGAAATCTAGGTATTCGATACTTAATGCATTTTAAAACACCTTTAATCGTTTTAAATTCCATTTAAAACATTCCTTTCCCAAAATATATCCATTTTATTTAATAATATATTCACTGTTTAAAATCGTGAATATATTTCCTTTAATAAATTCCAATATTAAATTTATCAAATTCAAGTGATTTTCGAATTTATACACAATGTTTATAAATTCCATTCCTGTAACATCCCGCCTTTTCGCACACTTTAAACGACACACGTGCCGATTCAAAGCATACGCAAGGGAGGAGTGTTATGGGGCAAATAAGAAAAATAGAGAAGAAATAAAACGAAAATAGAATCTCACAGCGGAAGGATAAAATATAGTAACAAGTATACAGTTCATAAACAGTTTACAAAAGCTTGATTTTTCTTATACAATGAATATCAGAGTTACACATACCAAATACAACAATGCAGCGGAATAGAAAGAGTGTGTAGTGCAATACTATATATAAAATAATACTGAATCTTCGTCTTCGTCCTCCAAAGCTAAAACCTGCTATCCTGAAACGCTCGGACTGACCCGAGCGAATTTGAAAAGACAAAAACACTCGAGTCAGACTAGAATATCTTATGTGAGTTAAATAAACAAAAATAAATATGAGTACAGTAACTCAAGAGATGCTCGGGATTTACATCTCCTAAGGATCCGTTAAACTATTTACTATGTAGTATATTGCGTTATTATAATAGTGTCTATTTATAAAATAAACTTACTTTTTAATAGCGTTAAGGGGTTACCCATATAGCCCTTAACACATAATAGTCCCAGTAGTCCGTCCAATATCATAGTCCCTCCTGATCGGGAAGCCACTAGAGGATACCACACGGGCTACGGGAGAAAACCAAACTCGTACAAGGCGCGATAGGGTAGGTGACACGGCACAACTAGGCAATGCCAGGGTAGATATACCAATTACGCTTCCGGGCCGATGGTAACGCGAAGCCGCAGCAACCGCCCACCTCGAAACAACTCCCCAAATCAAAAAAATAGAAGTGGCCACTGAATCAATCCAAAGTCATAGTATAATATCGAAGAGGAGTGTCCGATCAGAGGAATGACCTCATTAACCCGTCGATCGCTCCTGTTTTAGCCACCTTATGCCAACTCACGGGAGTCGGGTCCACGTATTTACCTTACAGGAATCGTCGCCACCAACCTACTTCATTCTGGAATCTCCACCGCGTACACGGTTAGTCAAAGTGGTTTTCGGTATCGACAGAGAGTATGTCCATATCCGATCCCGGTCTCTTTGCCAACCCATCGTTATTATAACACCGCGGTTATTTAAAACAGTTTATACTTTAAAACCAGAATATAATCCATTTCAAAACCAAAATATTACGATATCATTCCAAAACCCAAAACCATATTTTACCACTTATTCCAAATATAATTCCTTTCCAAAAATTAAAAGGCTTTAGCTTCATAATATCTGAAAATCGAATATTTTCAAAGCTTAATATTTTTGGAAATCCATAATTTCAAACCATAACTTTTAAACTCAAATGGTTTGGATATTCAACGGTATGCGAATTAAAAAGGTTTAACTTTACTGTTGCTTTATAAAGAAATAAATTACACGGCTTTCCAAATATTTCTTCTTTTAAAGTTAAACCAAAATCCAAAATATTACCTCAAGTCCCAAAACTATTTCAATTTTATATATATTTATATCCATTTTTGAGCATTAATATTTCAACTAAAGTTGGATTTTTATCCTTTCAAAATCAATATTCTATTAATTAATCTTGACCATTCACATAAAATCCATAATTAATAAAACTTCAATTTCTAGTAAAATATATATATATAAATTTTCCAATTCAAATTTTTACTAGAATATCCATTTCTATTTATTTTGGGAAAATCCAATTTCAAATATCATATCTTAAAATTTCCAACTTTACATTTAAACATAGGATATAAATTTACCAACTCCATTTTCTAAATTTCTTCCATTTCAATAAAGAAATTTATCCACCTTTTAAATTCCTAAAATTTAACTTCATAGGTATATAAATATGGAATAAAATATTTATACAATATAAAATTTAAGATTATTATAAACCGTATTCCATCCAAACCATAGAAATCACATTAAAATAGTTATACATAGACCGCGGTGCCTGTATATAATTTTCTATCCTATGGTCAAGTGATACGGATATTTATCATTTCAATCCGCAATTAAAAATAAAACTTTGCGGTTTTATCATTTCAAACCACAATCCCGAAAAAAATGAAATATGCATGATAAATTTGCAATTTAATGATATGCAATAAACATTCATTCATCAACGACATCCATCATCCAATCGCAACCATCAACCAATCTCAATCAATAACCACATATATATATGAACATATACAACAGGTGATAACTGTCAGTTTGTTCAAATTAAATTTATCAACTATTCATCTAACAGTTTATTCAGTAATAATTTACATAACTATTAACTAGCAGTTCTTATGCAAACAATAATTTCTAACAGCCAATTAATATGCAATCAATCAATTTAAATTAACAGCTAAATTCAAAAAAATGCAATTCAACAGATATGGATGAAATAACATGCCCAAAAGCTCATAAATAAATTTCTATTCATTTCTAAAATTTATTTAACAAACATAAAAGCTTCTAGTAATTGTGAGTGGGTTAAAACACTCACCTTTTGAATTTAAATCGAATTTAAATTCGATTTAAACCCAAAAATTCGCCCGTCTCAGAATTCGTCCAAACCAGCGTCATCAGATCTGGAATTAAATTACGATCCTAACGCAAAAAAAATCGTGTGAATCCGATGTCGTATGAAAAAGTTATGATGAAAAATCGATTTAGAAACAAAATTAAAACTTAAACAGAATACCAAATTCACAACATAACAAAGGAGCCACGTCATCACACTCCAGGCCGCGTCCAGGTCCCTTGCAACCGAGACCTCCATTCGAACAGAGAAACATGCACAGTGTTGACCACGCATATCAAACTTTGACCGCCCATGGACACCACCTCCGGCCGCCGTTGGACAAGTCGACCCCACCATCGTGCTCCTCATGCCGAGACGCCTCCATCCCCCTGGGTCCGGTCGTCCAGATCTCCTCCGGCCGCCGTGGCTTTAAAACCCTAGTTGAATTTTCTAGGTAGATCCAACCGTTGATTCTCGACGAAACCTATATAGATGTGATTCCCATCGTCCATACTACAATACCCAGAAATAGAATTTCAATCCGATGAAGTTTGTGACAGCGTGATGAACGGTTTAGGGCTGTTTGAATTTATTCTGGATGAACGACAGCTCCAATTGAAAAACGAATTACACCATGAGATTATGCGTATCGAATACTTCAACATATATTTTTTTGAGAATTTTATGAGGTGTTTGAATTTTCACTGAATTTTGGATTGAAGCAGATCTGGATTTTGCAACCATTAAGGAGAAAGAGGAGATGAAGAAATATGTACGTACAGACAATGACAATAGAAAGGAGGCTAGGGTTTATCATGGTATACTTATAGATAGGCTAGAGGTAGGGTAGCTAGACTGGATACGCGAACGTACGGAATAAAATATGGCCCAAAAAGCCCGCTATGCCTCCGGAACCGAATTTGTTAAAACTATATATCCAAATAGGTGTTTTAAAATATTCTGAACGCGATGGAAAAAGTTTCACGACCAAATTCGATCGTATGAAGAAGTTATGCTGAAAACAAGATTTCCAAATTGATTTCAAATTGATTTTAATAAAATTGATTTCAAGGCGTTTCGCGTCCGTACGATCAAACGACAAGTCCGATCGATACGAAAATTGAAACCCTATAATAATTCACCGATACGGATCCGATGAAACTTGTTTCGTCGAAATCCGAGTCCGTGACAAAATGGCTATTTTTAATGTTTATTAAATCAATTAAATAAATCATAAAATCCAATTTTATATTTTCAACTTCTAATATTGGCCAAATTTCATTTCTTAGATAATTCAATCAATTCCAATTGATTTAACAAGCTTGGATTATGAATTAAAATTTATAAATATATTAATTTGCAGCGTTAATATCCGCACTTTCTTATTATTTGGAAATTAAAATCTTTATTCTTAAACTCAATTATTAATTCCTATACTCTTATATTCTCGTCTTAAATCCAATTAGATAAATATTTTTGATTTCCATTCCAACTCCTTTGATTTCAAATAAACTTTTTACCATAAGTTATATTCCAAAATATTAATAACTTTATCTCCATTTATTCGCCTTAATTTATTTAAGTCAAATCCTTAATTAAACTCTATTGCAATGTTTTCAAATATCATTCCCTCCTTTCTCTTAACTATTTTTTTTATTCAAATCTTAATGAATTCAATACTATCAGTTTGATAAATCCATTAAATTCATTCAATAGTTTACAAATTCCAATCTAAATTCAATAACGTAATAATTTACGTTTAATTCCATTTTATATGTATTAAATACCATTTGTTGGATTTAATATTCAAATTATAAATAAAATCTTGCTTTCTAAAGTTGTATCAACCATGGTCCAACTAAATTTGAATTAGCTTTAACTTTAATTTATGGACTTAACTATTGCAACAAATCCAAATAAATAAATAAGGTTTGATTCCTATATTAACTTCTTGTTGTCAATTAACTTTTTATGGTGAATATGAAATTCAATGTAAAATTGACACCTTTATATCCACTTGATTTCACCATTTCATCTTTTTATTATTAAATCCGTTATAGCCGAATGCATGAATTTAACATACATAAATATTTTCAAACTCAACTTAAATCTCACTTAACTTAATAATAAACGTTTAAATTTCCTTAATTGCAAAAATCCAATTACCTTCATTCCTTTACTCTCATAGATAAAATCTTGTTTTAAAACTTTACTATAACCCATAGTCTCATTGTATTAGGAATTTACACTACATGTAAAGTAAATTTTTATCAGTAAAGATCTTACACACTATGTCCCATAAGTTTAGATTTCACAAATTTAGCTACTGCGTTAATTCTAATTTAAGTAGCACAAATGTTCATATACCTTGAAATCATTCTCAATTTCCCAACTCAATTAATTATGCCTTACAATGTGTTTCAAATATAAAGGTATTTTATACTAATAGTTATCATACTCAAAATTATACGCTTATAACTAATTCCTACATTTGCATAATTGTATTAAGTTAGAATGTTTATTGAGGTTTATGCATTTCCAAATTTTGTACTGATTCCACCCAATTATTACTCACAGAACGTTAAATTATTAAATGACCATTTATTATAATTTAATTCCCATAATTGAGTCAAATGCTTATTATTATATATTCTTCATTTTTACCATTCCTTCCCATTTTAAATTCATTAACGAATTTACACATCTCTATCTTTCAATATAAAATAACCAAACTGATTACAAACACTGTTTCTATTAATTTTCATAAATTTGTTCAAAACTATACTTTTGTTTACATAAAATAAATTTTATGTTTCTATTAGACCCTTTTCCTTTTCACTACAGACATTAAATATTACTATCTATACTAATTGCACCTTTATACTAATGAATACCATTCAAGTTAACTAACATTCACAGATTCAACATTTATTTGTTTCTTAAAATTTTGCTTTAGATCAAGTTGTGACAATTTACATTATCCACATCTATTGTCATAAAATTTTATAGTTACACTAAATTGCAACCACTATACCAAATCTCTACCTTTATACTTAACCAAATTAGAAATTATATAAATTTGATTTATTAAATATTATAAATTTAGCGGGTCGTTACACTCTCCCCCACTCAAAACTTTTCGTCCCCGAAAAGGAAAAAGAAGGGAGAAGGAAGAATAAAACAGTACATTTTTATTTCAAATATTAATTTATAAACAATATTTTACTGGATTAATTTCCTTTAATGAAATACACTTGTTTTATAATCATTATACCCTTTGATACTTGAATTATTAAAGTTGGGAAAAATGTTTTCAACAAAATTCTAAGTCCAAAATTTACGGAAAATTTTGGCAGAGTCTCCTTTGTATGGAGGGACTCTGGAGAAAATATAATATCCAAATATACAAATATATTACATATATATCCAAAATAAAATATCCCACACGGAAAAATATATAAAATAGCGCTTTAAACGTAATCCGAAAACGTACCTATTTGTCGGGCAATATACGCTTATTATTTTGGAACCAAAAGCAGTAGCAGTTGCTTCCAACACCTGTATTCACTTATAAAATCTAAAAGGTTAAATATTTATTTTACAGTGAATGTTTAGGTGGATTCAATCATTCATATCCAATCAAATGCAACAACCATATATTTTAGCAAACAGCACACACCACAACAAACAATCATTAAATCAAACAAATAATTAGTTGTTCGGCTCAAATTCTGAAGTTGTACGAAATGTAAAATAACTATCAAGTGCATCCTTTACTCAACAGTCTTAGATGGAACAAAGATAGATTATTTCTCCATCCCACAACTTCAAAATTCCTTACCCAACAACCATACATCAACCAAACAATTCAAATCAACACCAAAATAGCTTATTATACATTTATTTCATACTTCGGTGGTTTGATTTTCTTCCCTTCCTTTATGAGGGATTTCTTTGTTCTTACAAGTTTTATTTTCCATTTATTACAAAATTCATTACATTTGTATTCCAATTTATTGACTAAAGTATATATCATCTATTTATACTACTTACCTTTACTTATATAGTAAAATTTTCAATTTATCTTAAGCTTATACAATTAATTCTCATTAACAATAGCGAATTAATAGAATACCTTTTCCCTCAAGCTTCACTTGTAAGATTTTCCTTAAATTCTTAATCTGCTAACATTCATTCTTATAAGTGGAAGTTTTTATTTATTCATCAACTATTAATTGTAGTCATTTCAAATTTTTCTACTTTCCATTATATTGGAATAGGGAAGATTAAAACATACTTAAGTCAATAATCATACAATCAATCCTTATTTAGAATATCATTTTATATACTTAAGTTCATATCACCTATTAATAATACTTAACTTTTTTTTTAGTAAAATTTCAATCATAACTTAAGTTTATACCATTTAATTCTTATTATATCAGTAATTTATTGAATACTTCATTTTTCCTAAATTCCTACTTGTAAAATATTCAATTCCAGTTTCTTATTTAACACTTCAACTTTTATATTTGGGTAAGTTATTTATGTTAAGGAAATTGCAATTGAACTTATACAAGTTAAACCTCCATTCTTTTAATTCATTGATTATTCACTAAGTCTTTACCAATATTCATAAGTTAAAATATTTATCTTCCTTTATCCTTAGCATTAATTCTCTTATTTCAATTAGGGGTTTCAATTCATTTATTACCTAACTTTTATTTCACTAAAATTTTCAATTAGTTAGCGGAAAATTTTAGAATTAAATACCAAGTTGAATTTCCATTTATTTCAAAATAATAGATAAATAAGTTCTTACTACTCAATATCTCTAATTATAGTTAGAACAATAAAAGAAAATTTTAGAAAGTTCTAAAATAAATCTGTAGTAGAATTTACTACAGTGGCCTTTCCCCTTCGAAACTCGAAAATGAAAGTCGATGATGCGGCCGTCATCACCGAATTTATTTTCCAGCGACAGAGAGGAAAGTACAGAATTTAATTCTTTTCCAAATCTTCTTTAAAACAATTCTTCCAATTTATACGAAATATTTATATAAGAAAATACTTATAAACCAAATCAATAAATTTCACAATTCTTTGAAAGCAAATTTTCAAAAATCCCGGACTTAAGTTCTAAATCTCCAAATTTGGTTTATTATAATTTCACTTAGCTTCAGTTATTATAAATATTTTTATTGCCTAACATCCAATCTATAGCAACCAAATATATATATATATCTTTATAAAAACATTTTTATATATATAGAAAATATAATAGGCAAAATTATTTCATTCACCTATATTAAAAACAAATATTATGTCGGTCTGTCCTATTAAGTGTTTAGAAATCCCTATTGATGACATAGCGTCCCATGCATCAACCAGAATTTATAAATACAAAGCGGAACAGATTAACACAATATCAAAACTTTTTATTAATACTAACAAGTACGCTCTCTCTTATATATACACTCAGCGACTCCCATAGGATATTTCTACCCTATTAACAAAGAGTCAAACCCCACAAAGCCAAGGTTTATCGCTAAACCAAAGCTCTGATACCAACTGTAACATCCCGCCTTTTCGCACACTTTAAACGACACACGTGCCGATTCAAAGCATACGCAAGGGAGGAGTGTTATGGGGCAAATAAGAAAAATAGAGAAGAAATAAAACGAAAATAGAATCTCACAGCGGAAGGATAAAATATAGTAACAAGTATACAGTTCATAAACAGTTTACAAAAGCTTGATTTTTCTTATACAATGAATATCAGAGTTACACATACCAAATACAACAATGCAGCGGAATAGAAAGAGTGTGTAGTGCAATACTATATATAAAATAATACTGAATCTTCGTCTTCGTCCTCCAAAGCTAAAACCTGCTATCCTGAAACGCTCGGACTGACCCGAGCGAATTTGAAAAGACAAAAACACTCGAGTCAGACTAGAATATCTTATGTGAGTTAAATAAACAAAAATAAATATGAGTACAGTAACTCAAGAGATGCTCGGGATTTACATCTCCTAAGGATCCGTTAAACTATTTACTATGTAGTATATTGCGTTATTATAATAGTGTCTATTTATAAAATAAACTTACTTTTTAATAGCGTTAAGGGGTTACCCATATAGCCCTTAACACATAATAGTCCCAGTAGTCCGTCCAATATCATAGTCCCTCCTGATCGGGAAGCCACTAGAGGATACCACACGGGCTACGGGAGAAAACCAAACTCGTACAAGGCGCGATAGGGTAGGTGACACGGCACAACTAGGCAATGCCAGGGTAGATATACCAATTACGCTTCCGGGCCGATGGTAACGCGAAGCCGCAGCAACCGCCCACCTCGAAACAACTCCCCAAATCAAAAAAATAGAAGTGGCCACTGAATCAATCCAAAGTCATAGTATAATATCGAAGAGGAGTGTCCGATCAGAGGAATGACCTCATTAACCCGTCGATCGCTCCTGTTTTAGCCACCTTATGCCAACTCACGGGAGTCGGGTCCACGTATTTACCTTACAGGAATCGTCGCCACCAACCTACTTCATTCTGGAATCTCCACCGCGTACACGGTTAGTCAAAGTGGTTTTCGGTATCGACAGAGAGTATGTCCATATCCGATCCCGGTCTCTTTGCCAACCCATCGTTATTATAACACCGCGGTTATTTAAAACAGTTTATACTTTAAAACCAGAATATAATCCATTTCAAAACCAAAATATTACGATATCATTCCAAAACCCAAAACCATATTTTACCACTTATTCCAAATATAATTCCTTTCCAAAAATTAAAAGGCTTTAGCTTCATAATATCTGAAAATCGAATATTTTCAAAGCTTAATATTTTTGGAAATCCATAATTTCAAACCATAACTTTTAAACTCAAATGGTTTGGATATTCAACGGTATGCGAATTAAAAAGGTTTAACTTTACTGTTGCTTTATAAAGAAATAAATTACACGGCTTTCCAAATATTTCTTCTTTTAAAGTTAAACCAAAATCCAAAATATTACCTCAAGTCCCAAAACTATTTCAATTTTATATATATTTATATCCATTTTTGAGCATTAATATTTCAACTAAAGTTGGATTTTTATCCTTTCAAAATCAATATTCTATTAATTAATCTTGACCATTCACATAAAATCCATAATTAATAAAACTTCAATTTCTAGTAAAATATATATATATAAATTTTCCAATTCAAATTTTTACTAGAATATCCATTTCTATTTATTTTGGGAAAATCCAATTTCAAATATCATATCTTAAAATTTCCAACTTTACATTTAAACATAGGATATAAATTTACCAACTCCATTTTCTAAATTTCTTCCATTTCAATAAAGAAATTTATCCACCTTTTAAATTCCTAAAATTTAACTTCATAGGTATATAAATATGGAATAAAATATTTATACAATATAAAATTTAAGATTATTATAAACCGTATTCCATCCAAACCATAGAAATCACATTAAAATAGTTATACATAGACCGCGGTGCCTGTATATAATTTTCTATCCTATGGTCAAGTGATACGGATATTTATCATTTCAATCCGCAATTAAAAATAAAACTTTGCGGTTTTATCATTTCAAACCACAATCCCGAAAAAAATGAAATATGCATGATAAATTTGCAATTTAATGATATGCAATAAACATTCATTCATCAACGACATCCATCATCCAATCGCAACCATCAACCAATCTCAATCAATAACCACATATATATATGAACATATACAACAGGTGATAACTGTCAGTTTGTTCAAATTAAATTTATCAACTATTCATCTAACAGTTTATTCAGTAATAATTTACATAACTATTAACTAGCAGTTCTTATGCAAACAATAATTTCTAACAGCCAATTAATATGCAATCAATCAATTTAAATTAACAGCTAAATTCAAAAAAATGCAATTCAACAGATATGGATGAAATAACATGCCCAAAAGCTCATAAATAAATTTCTATTCATTTCTAAAATTTATTTAACAAACATAAAAGCTTCTAGTAATTGTGAGTGGGTTAAAACACTCACCTTTTGAATTTAAATCGAATTTAAATTCGATTTAAACCCAAAAATTCGCCCGTCTCAGAATTCGTCCAAACCAGCGTCATCAGATCTGGAATTAAATTACGATCCTAACGCAAAAAAAATCGTGTGAATCCGATGTCGTATGAAAAAGTTATGATGAAAAATCGATTTAGAAACAAAATTAAAACTTAAACAGAATACCAAATTCACAACATAACAAAGGAGCCACGTCATCACACTCCAGGCCGCGTCCAGGTCCCTTGCAACCGAGACCTCCATTCGAACAGAGAAACATGCACAGTGTTGACCACGCATATCAAACTTTGACCGCCCATGGACACCACCTCCGGCCGCCGTTGGACAAGTCGACCCCACCATCGTGCTCCTCATGCCGAGACGCCTCCATCCCCCTGGGTCCGGTCGTCCAGATCTCCTCCGGCCGCCGTGGCTTTAAAACCCTAGTTGAATTTTCTAGGTAGATCCAACCGTTGATTCTCGACGAAACCTATATAGATGTGATTCCCATCGTCCATACTACAATACCCAGAAATAGAATTTCAATCCGATGAAGTTTGTGACAGCGTGATGAACGGTTTAGGGCTGTTTGAATTTATTCTGGATGAACGACAGCTCCAATTGAAAAACGAATTACACCATGAGATTATGCGTATCGAATACTTCAACATATATTTTTTTGAGAATTTTATGAGGTGTTTGAATTTTCACTGAATTTTGGATTGAAGCAGATCTGGATTTTGCAACCATTAAGGAGAAAGAGGAGATGAAGAAATATGTACGTACAGACAATGACAATAGAAAGGAGGCTAGGGTTTATCATGGTATACTTATAGATAGGCTAGAGGTAGGGTAGCTAGACTGGATACGCGAACGTACGGAATAAAATATGGCCCAAAAAGCCCGCTATGCCTCCGGAACCGAATTTGTTAAAACTATATATCCAAATAGGTGTTTTAAAATATTCTGAACGCGATGGAAAAAGTTTCACGACCAAATTCGATCGTATGAAGAAGTTATGCTGAAAACAAGATTTCCAAATTGATTTCAAATTGATTTTAATAAAATTGATTTCAAGGCGTTTCGCGTCCGTACGATCAAACGACAAGTCCGATCGATACGAAAATTGAAACCCTATAATAATTCACCGATACGGATCCGATGAAACTTGTTTCGTCGAAATCCGAGTCCGTGACAAAATGGCTATTTTTAATGTTTATTAAATCAATTAAATAAATCATAAAATCCAATTTTATATTTTCAACTTCTAATATTGGCCAAATTTCATTTCTTAGATAATTCAATCAATTCCAATTGATTTAACAAGCTTGGATTATGAATTAAAATTTATAAATATATTAATTTGCAGCGTTAATATCCGCACTTTCTTATTATTTGGAAATTAAAATCTTTATTCTTAAACTCAATTATTAATTCCTATACTCTTATATTCTCGTCTTAAATCCAATTAGATAAATATTTTTGATTTCCATTCCAACTCCTTTGATTTCAAATAAACTTTTTACCATAAGTTATATTCCAAAATATTAATAACTTTATCTCCATTTATTCGCCTTAATTTATTTAAGTCAAATCCTTAATTAAACTCTATTGCAATGTTTTCAAATATCATTCCCTCCTTTCTCTTAACTATTTTTTTTATTCAAATCTTAATGAATTCAATACTATCAGTTTGATAAATCCATTAAATTCATTCAATAGTTTACAAATTCCAATCTAAATTCAATAACGTAATAATTTACGTTTAATTCCATTTTATATGTATTAAATACCATTTGTTGGATTTAATATTCAAATTATAAATAAAATCTTGCTTTCTAAAGTTGTATCAACCATGGTCCAACTAAATTTGAATTAGCTTTAACTTTAATTTATGGACTTAACTATTGCAACAAATCCAAATAAATAAATAAGGTTTGATTCCTATATTAACTTCTTGTTGTCAATTAACTTTTTATGGTGAATATGAAATTCAATGTAAAATTGACACCTTTATATCCACTTGATTTCACCATTTCATCTTTTTATTATTAAATCCGTTATAGCCGAATGCATGAATTTAACATACATAAATATTTTCAAACTCAACTTAAATCTCACTTAACTTAATAATAAACGTTTAAATTTCCTTAATTGCAAAAATCCAATTACCTTCATTCCTTTACTCTCATAGATAAAATCTTGTTTTAAAACTTTACTATAACCCATAGTCTCATTGTATTAGGAATTTACACTACATGTAAAGTAAATTTTTATCAGTAAAGATCTTACACACTATGTCCCATAAGTTTAGATTTCACAAATTTAGCTACTGCGTTAATTCTAATTTAAGTAGCACAAATGTTCATATACCTTGAAATCATTCTCAATTTCCCAACTCAATTAATTATGCCTTACAATGTGTTTCAAATATAAAGGTATTTTATACTAATAGTTATCATACTCAAAATTATACGCTTATAACTAATTCCTACATTTGCATAATTGTATTAAGTTAGAATGTTTATTGAGGTTTATGCATTTCCAAATTTTGTACTGATTCCACCCAATTATTACTCACAGAACGTTAAATTATTAAATGACCATTTATTATAATTTAATTCCCATAATTGAGTCAAATGCTTATTATTATATATTCTTCATTTTTACCATTCCTTCCCATTTTAAATTCATTAACGAATTTACACATCTCTATCTTTCAATATAAAATAACCAAACTGATTACAAACACTGTTTCTATTAATTTTCATAAATTTGTTCAAAACTATACTTTTGTTTACATAAAATAAATTTTATGTTTCTATTAGACCCTTTTCCTTTTCACTACAGACATTAAATATTACTATCTATACTAATTGCACCTTTATACTAATGAATACCATTCAAGTTAACTAACATTCACAGATTCAACATTTATTTGTTTCTTAAAATTTTGCTTTAGATCAAGTTGTGACAATTTACATTATCCACATCTATTGTCATAAAATTTTATAGTTACACTAAATTGCAACCACTATACCAAATCTCTACCTTTATACTTAACCAAATTAGAAATTATATAAATTTGATTTATTAAATATTATAAATTTAGCGGGTCGTTACAATTCCTATGTATAAACTTCGATTTATAAATTTCCTTTATCAATCCAATTCAATTTATATAACTCAATTTTATACCAAAAGTCTATATTATAAGCTAAACACTTATAATATCATTTATTTACGAAGTCGTTCTTTTTAAAACTTCACAAATTATAAATCTTGTTACTTATAAGATTCTGTTTATATTTTAGGACAACTTCAACTTATAAAATTTCCTTTATTAAAAATTTCTATTAATATCCTATTTAAATGCCAAAATCCAGTTTATAAGTTAATTACTTATAAATCCTTTATTTTACAACATCTATTCATTTTATAATACTTATAACACTCGTTTTATAATTCCAATATTTTAAATTCATAAATATTAAAAAAAAATTCTTTTATATAAATCGTTTATAATAATAATTCAAAAATCTCAATTTAAGCCATTTCATAAATTTATTAACTACTTATCTCAAAAATAACATTTTGGTTATATTTTCCAAAAATATTAATTCCTATAGCTTTAAAAATTGAAATTTTAAATTTATCTAAAATGAATCAATTCAAAATTTAAATAAAAACATATACTTCAAAAATCAATTTAAAAATCCTTTTTAAAAATAAAAATCGTTATTTTTAACTTTAAAAATGAATCTGATGATGCAACAGCATCAAATGGTCAATCACTGCACAAATATCATATATCGATATGATAATCACAATCATCACAATATCTATAATCATATAAATATTTGTGAGGAATCCAGTTGGATTCCTCCAACCTGTTTCCCTGCATCCACAGACGTTAGCACAATACCCATTCCACTTCGAGGTGGAATATCGCGGTATATGGGATTTTATAAATTATTATCCGCTTACTAACGGCGCAATAGGGTCTCATCCGCTATACAAGGCGGGAAATCAATCAACTGCAATATATACATATGCCAATATATATATATTGCTATATATATAGATATATCCTACTATATCTAATATCACAATCAAGCAAACAATCAATCAATCAACAAATTTTAAATATAACTATTTAAAATTTTAAATAACCCTTTTGAGCGAGAAGTTCTCACCTTAGCTTTTTATTTTGCAGTCCATTTCATCTTGACTCGATTTTTAACCTAGTACGAACAATTCAAGATTTATTATTTAAATTGAACGAACAATTCAATTGTTCATTTATTAATAATTTTTCTTTTATTATCTAATAGTTTCTTTTAAACCAATTTCGATTTTTTTAAACAAATCTCCTATTTTTAATACAAAATCTTTTAGTCCTTAATTACCCATTTTTCCAATAATAAATAATATTTTCTTTTGATAATTAAATAGGTTAATTAAATAAATTTGTCACCTTATTAAATTAGTTTCAACATAATTTTATAAATCAAAATATTCGACCTATATACACATATATGTATATATTGAACTCAAGACAAAAAAAAAAAAATCTTACTGTGATTAAATTTTAAACTAGAATTCTTCCTTTTGAATATATATATATATATATATATATATATATATATATACATTAACTGCCTTTAAATTCTTTTTCAGTAAAATTTGAAAACTGCATTCATAAAAATTTTCACTGTGTATATATAAAAAATATATTTATACAATATATTAATCTTTGTTTTTTTTCTTGAAAATATTATTGAATACAACTGCGTAAACATACTTACAGTCGAGCTCGAACCAAACCCCTCGCGCGGCCGCCGCCACTCCTTATGCCCTCACCATGGCCGACGCCGCCCAAATCGATACCCTCCATCGCTCTTGAGCCTCCCACCTGACAACGCCGCCGCCGCCGAGACCCTCCACCCCTAAATCACTTCCAGCATAAATCGATCGAGCTTAATTCAAATCACCAGCCTCTGCGCCTCGCGAACCCTCCTTCACCAATCTCGACCGCTCAAAGGCGCAACCCCCCATCGCGATTTCCATCGAGATTGCTTTCCCCCAAATCGTGGCTACAGGCGCCGCCCCCTTCGCGTACGCGAGCACGCGCTTGCGCCTCTGATTCGAATCGCCATTTTTTTTTTTGATTTGTGGGCTTCGGCTAGGGATTTGAAGACAATGGCCATTGATTCTAATTTTTTTTTCTCTCGGTTCGATTTGTTCTGACGAATTTGAAGAGGGAGATGGTTATTTAAAAAATGGGCAGAGGAATTGTTTACACGATCTGTTCGTGATTTTCTGCATGATTTAAGGCGTGATAAATGGAAGCCACAGTAACCTGAGTTGATAAAAGGCAGCTGATGTTTGACTAATTTAAATTAAAATTTAAATTGAATTCGGCTTAAATTTCAACGCGTTTATTAACCGTGTGCTCACATATCAACTCTGAAAAATACGAAATTTGAAATCCGATAATAATTCAATATTACGGACCCAACGGAACTGGTTTCGTCGAATTCCGAGACTGTGTAAAAAAATGACAATTTCAATATCGATTCAAAACGATAAAATTTCAAAACTGAACAAATCACTTTGAAATTTGATTCTGAAGCTTCGATTATCTTCAATATTATTAATATAAATTTTACAAGCCTTTGAAATATTTTAAATCAGCTTAAAACTGAAGATTCAAATTTTTATTCAACTTTTAATTGATTAAATTTTATAATTTAATCGTCAAATTCACAGCTATATTGAAAATTCAATCCAAACCATTATTCAAATATTTAAAATTAATTAAATATTTTCAATTTGAATTGTTCAAAATCCTGGGTCGTTACAATCTTCCCCCCTTAAAAGAATTTCGTCCCGAAATTACAAGTTAGGAGGAAATGGTCCTTAACTCGTCTACTATTTTTCACAATCCAAATAGTTTTATCAACTTACTAACCTAAATCTTCTTATTAGAGATTCATTATCAATTCAACTAGCTTTCTAACTTCAATTATAAGTTTCAAACAATATCGTTTACTTCCCAAGTTAAATTTAAATTCAAATTCAAATTTTAAACTTTCAAATTTTTCTCAAAATTTTTCTAACACCCTAAATTTTCGAAAAATTTCGCCAGCGTCTCCTTTGCGCGGCTCGATCGGTACGACTACAAAATGGCACCACGGCCCCTCAGAATCAAAAAGAAAAGAGAAAGCCAAGTGGCTGGAGAAGAAAATCATCAAATTCATACTGAAATTCAAATACGTACCTTTTTGTCGAGCAATTCAATTTTATCTTTGAAATCAAAATCCCATTTCCATTTCTTTTAATATACCTGTATAACCTGCTAGTAGTAGTATACATAATATCCAACTACAATATTCAAACCA
Source organism: Allium cepa (assembly GCA_030765085.1). Lineage (NCBI taxonomy): Eukaryota > Viridiplantae > Streptophyta > Magnoliopsida > Asparagales > Amaryllidaceae > Allium > Allium cepa. The sequence continues at coordinate 928,722,096 of CM060939.1, forward strand.
TTTTGCCAATTCTATTGCAAAATTTTCAATATATACTTCTTATACCATTTTTACTTCACTATTGAAGTTACATATTTATTCTCATTCCATTTTACATTTCAATCAATTTCATTTGAACTCAATTCACAATTTCAATTCTATTCAAATTTAATTTCCTCTGAATATTGAACTTTTATTGATTAGTTTCATTTACAACTAATTCATATCACTATTTTAAATTAGTTTCATTTACTAACTCATTTTAATTCCCATACGAATTTTAATTCATCTTTCATTTACAATTATTCAATTAAATTTTATTGCTTACAGATTTGAAATGAATTTCAACATTCAATCTCATATTTTATTTTAATTACTTGCAATTGCAAATTTTGTTTATTCATTCACAATTTACTCCCATTTGCAATTAATAAAGTTTCAATACAAATTAAATTGCTTACGACCAATTCACATACCATCTTTATTCAATTTTATTTACACTCCGTATTTATATTCATTCCATTTGAAATTATTTCACAAATAAATAAATTATCAAGTTAATTTTACTTGAATTCAATCCAAATCAATTCTATTCAAATTCATTTACTTCCAATTTGAATTTAATTTCATAACTTTCAACTTCGCTAATTCAATTTCATTTTCACTTAATGAATTTTTATATAATCAACTAACAATCAAACTAACAACCAAGGAATACACCACACAACCAAATTTATTTACTCTACATGATATTCAATTTGGTTAAATATTAAATTGACTTCCATTCAATTTATTCAACTTACAATTTATTCCAATTTTTACATTTAATCGATTTACATTCAATTTTTTTCTTATCAATTCAATTGTTAATTCATTTAACATTTCAAGTTGAATTTCATTTATATAACTCAAGTTCACATCATTTAATTCACTTGATTATTTTACTTCGATACCAAAATCAATTTTATTCAACTTTACTTAAGTTATATTCTCTTTCAAACATCATTTGTTTAACTTAACTTAAGTTTCCCCTTAGAAATCCAATTCTATTTATTTAACTTCCTATAGTTAAATTTTATTGTGCCTTTTCACATTTGTTTCAACTTTTCCAAAGTAAAAATCTTTCTTTTTATTTATAAATCACCTTTATAAATCTTTTCGTTTAGTTTCACTTCTATATACAAGATTATTTCACAATTGTAAACCATTTTAATTATAATTTCATACTTATAATTCATTTGTTTATACAATTCATTTCCTTTACCATTGTTGTTTTGATTTAATTCATGCAAACAACCTAACAATCAATTTATATACACTTTACTAATTCCTGAAAAATTATTCTTTTATATATAAAATATAGTCAAGGTAAAATTATTTCATTTACCCAATTTTAAAACAATACTGTGTCGAATTGTTCTATTCAAGTGTTTAGAAACCCCTTCGATCCAGTTGTCCAGACTGTGCCGACGAAGGTTCATATGCCACTCAATAAACCAATCATCACAATATAAAACAAATTTTATATTCACTAACAAATACGCGCTCATATCTATTATTACACTCAAAATCATTCTAGAGTACTGCTGACTCTATCTCTAATGAGTAACACCCAACAGAGCCATGGTTGTCGCTTAACCATATGCTCTGATACCACTCTGTCAGGACCCGATTCTTCGACCTCCGAAAATCGACACTAATACGTCCACTGTATCAAATGCCGCCTAATCGAAGGCCAGAAAATCGAACCATGAGGGTTTAAGAAAGAAGAAAGAGGTAGAAGAAGAGAGAGAAAGAAAGAAAACAGAAAAACAAATACCAGAACAGGAAAGAACAACAGATAATATCGGAATCTCACAATCGCAGCGGAACAACATATAATAGATAAATGAATAATCATTAAAACAAAAAAACTATATCAGTTATTACATTACATCACATTACATTCATTCTCAGAGTGTACAACAACAGACAGCGGAAAAGAAATACTATATACAATAGATAATATGCTACGCCATCCAGCTCGCCTCCAGATACCTGTAGCAACACCTGAATCCAGAATGACCTGATAAACCTAACTCTAGACTGCCCGTGTGGAAATTGGTGGGCACCCAGAGTTTAGGAAGGGAACAATAAACTCCAGGTCAGTCATGTGACTGGTGTGAGAACTAAAAACAGTTATTTGTCTTTAAAACAAAGAATAGGATAATTTTTAAATAAATTCGCAATGCTTTTTAGAAAATGAGACTACCATAAGGCCTCCCGCACACACACACAATGCAAACGCAGAATCGGAGGAGATTTCTCCTTATGATAGTCAAAGATGCTTGATACGCATTAAAAAGAACATTTGATATTATTACTAGTGCATAGTGTAGGCAAAATTCATTTCGAAAATAGAATATAAATCTTAGCCAACATACGACCACTATCGTATGCCTACTATAGCTACCATCTAAACAGTGGTAACCACCATAAGTAAATGGCAGGTTCTACAACTAAAACCGTACAAGGCTCGTATTGTTTCTTTGGATTTCCAACAAATGGTCAGGCCAAGGAACTTCCCATTGCCACATGGAAACGCCTCTGAAATGACGTCCCGAGAACCTAACCGGATCTCTGCCAACACAAGGCCGGGTTACCCCTAACTGGGTAACAACTAACACGAATATGTCATTCCCCGATCGTAACCGATCTATCCGAGGATCCCCGATTTCCAACAACCACAAAGTAATAAATTTGCAGTAACCACATAGGTTAAGTATCTGGGCTCCATACCATGATACCACCTCTATCCAGAAGGGATGACATACACTAAAGGGGCGCTACACCCTAATAACCTTGCCGCATCTTTCCTGTTTTGACCATTTCCGGGGTGTGAGGCTCGATGAAGTCTCGTCCATAAAGCCATGCTTTTAAACAAAAGCCGTGCTTTGGGTCAAAAAATGATCAAAGCAATGATCATCAAGATAAACGATCAAACAAATGATCCTATCACAAACGATCAACCAATGATCATTTCACAACATCACTCAGTATGCCACATTACCAATTCGGGAATGTATCACTAGTAACCATCAACTATATAACCTCTGAGCTCGTACGTCTCAGAGAAGGGTGTTAAGCTAAGAGAATAAATTCTCCGCCACCAACAGAAATATATTTGATAGAAATTAGCTTTACATCTCAAATTGTAACGTCAGACATACAATCCATACAAGTCTGTTCCGGGATCGAACAGAACCGAAGGCACTTACAAAGAAGTCCTTGCAATCCGGATATTCATTAATCACGTCCGGACTTCCCGTCACTAAGGGTGATAAAACCTCTATACCGAGATCAGCCGATGCAGAGTAACTCGACGGTAATCCTTCCGTTTTCACAATTATCCGGTCTTCAACACCGGTCTTCAATTGCAATTTATAACGACGTATCACATATTCGGAGTGGGTTATACGACCCCATGGTCCTTTCCCGGTTAACCCGAATAGTGCGCGCTTATTTTAAAAAAAATAAGTGTGGCATTCAATTCAAGCAATCACAACAAATACCTATTTAAAGGTAAATATTGATAGTCGGTTATTTAACTATCAATAAAGATGAGCCACATCATCAGATTCCAAATAATTTCTCAAATTATTTATTTCTACAAAAATATCTTTACAAGATATATATAAAATTTTCCACACTTCAAAAATAAACAACGTTTATTTTAAAATAAATTTTCCCTTTCCATTTGTAAATTCCATAGTGAATTTATATTTTCAAATTATCTATTGATCTACAGTTTTCAATAGGTTCAATTATTCAATTCCAATTTATCTTCAAGAAGATAAATTATCAAAACGTTTCATTTCATATTGGAAAAGCATTTCCATACTTATTTAAAAATAAGTAATTCATAAATCTAATTTATTTTCAACAATTTGAAAATATTCAATATACTTAACCCATAGTTAAGTATATATTTCATTCGTTAAGAAAATCATTCTTTAATTCACATTTAATTGGGTCAAAACGAATGTTGCGTAAAACATCGTTACGACAACCCAAAATCACTAGTATAGGGGTTCGAAATTAAAATAGATATATATATCCCAATACTATACAAAAATATTTCCTTTCGGAAATCATTTACTATAACAACAGTGTTATAGCCCATTATTTCCTTATTTTCTCGAAAACGTCTATTTCATCAATGAATGTTGAAATCTAGGTATTCGATACTTAATGCATTTTAAAACACCTTTAATCGTTTTAAATTCCATTTAAAACATTCCTTTCCCAAAATATATCCATTTTATTTAATAATATATTCACTGTTTAAAATCGTGAATATATTTCCTTTAATAAATTCCAATATTAAATTTATCAAATTCAAGTGATTTTCGAATTTATACACAATGTTTATAAATTCCATTCCTATGTATAAACTTCGATTTATAAATTTCCTTTATCAATCTAATTCAATTTATATAACTCAACTTTATACCAAAAGTCTATATTATAAGCTAAACACTTATAATATCATTTATTTACGAAGTCGTTCTTTTTAAAACTTCACAAATTATAAATCTTGTTACTTATAAGATTCAGTTTATATTTTAGGACAACTTCAACTTATAAAATTTCCTTTATTAAAAATTTCTATTAATATCCTATTTAAATGCCAAAATCCAGTTTATAAGTTAATTACTTATAAATCCTTTATTTTACAACATCTATTCATTTTATAATACTTATAACACTCGTTTTATAATTCCAATATTTTAAATTCATAAATATCAAAAAAAAATTCTTTTATATAAATCGTTTATAATAATAATTCAAAAATCTCAATTTAAGCCATTTCATAAATTTATTAACTACTTATCTCAAAAATAACATTTTGGTTATATTTTCCAAAAATATTAATTCCTATAGCTTTAAAAATTGAAAATTTAAATTTATCTAAAATGAATCAATTCAAAATTTAAATAAAAACATATACTTGAAAAATCAATTTAAAAATCCTTTTTAAAAATAAAAATCGTTATTTTTAACTTTAAAAATGAATCCGATGATGCAACAGCATCAAATGGTCAATCACTGCACAAATATCATATATCGATATGATAATCACAATCATCACAATATCTATAATCATATAAATATTTTTGAGGAATCCAGTTGGATCCCTCCAACCTGTTTCCCTGCATCCACAGATGTAAGCACAATACCCATTCCACTTCGAGGTGGAATATCGCGGTATATGGGATTTTATAAATTATTATCCGCTTACTAACGGCGCAATAGGGTCTCATCCGCTATACAAGGCGGGAAATCAATCAACTGCAATATATACATATGCCAATATATATATATTGCTATATATATAGATATATCCTACTATATCTAATATCACAATCAAGCAAAAAATCAATCAATCAACAAATTTTAAATATAACTATTTAATATTTTAAATAACCCTTTTGAGTGAGAAGTTCTCACCTTAGCTTTTTATTTTGCAGTCCATTTCATCTTGACTCGATTTTCAACCTAGTACAAACAATTCAAGATTTATTATTTAAATTGAACGAACAATTCAATTGTTCATTTATTAATAATTTTTCTTTTATTATCTAATAGTTTCTTTTCAACCAATTTCGATTTTTTTAAACAAATCTCCTATTTTTAATACAAAATCTTTTAGTCCTTAATTACCCATTTTTCCAATAATAAATAATATTTTCTTTTGATAATTTAATAGGTTAATTAAATAAATTTATCACCTTATTAAATTAGTTTCAACATAATTTTATAAATCAAAATATTCGACCTATATACACATATATGTATGTATTGAACTCAAGACAAAAAAAAATTAAATCTTACTGTGATTAAATTTTAAACTAGAATTCTTCCTTTTGAATATATATATATATATATATACACACACATTAACTGCCTTTAAATTCTTTTTCAGTAAAATTTGAAAACTGCATTCATAAAAATTTCACTGTGTATATATAAAAAAAAAAATTATACAATATATTAATCTCTGTTTTTTTTCTTGAAAATATTATTGATTACAACTGCGTAAACATACTTACATTCGAGCTCGAACCAAACCCCTCGCGCGGCCGCCGCCACTCCTTGCGCCCTCACCATGGCCGACGCCGCCCAAATCGATACCCTCCATCGCTCGCGAGCCTCCCACCTGACAACGTCGCCGCCTCCGAAACCCTCCACCCCTAAATCACTTCCAGCATAAATCGATCGAGCTTAATTCAAATCACCAGCCTATGCGCCTCGCGAACCCTCCTTCACCAATCTCGACCGCTCGAAGGCGCAACCCCCCATCGCGATTTCCATCGAGATTGCTTTCCCCCAAATCGTGGCTACAGGCGCCGCCCCCTTCGCGTACGCGAGCGCGCGCTTGCGCCTCTGATTCGAATCGCCATTTGTTTTTTTTTATTTGTGGGCTTCGGCTAGGGATTTGAAGACAACGGCCATTGATTCTAAAATTTTTTTTCTCTCGGTTCGATTTGTTCTGACGAATTTGAAGAGGGAGATGGTTATTTAAAAAATGGGCAGAGGCATTGTTTACACGATCTCTTCATGATTTTCTGCGTGATTTAAGGCGTGATAAATGGAAGCTACAGTAACCTGAGTTGATAAAAGGCAGATGATGTTTGACTAATTAAAATTTAAATTGAATTCGGCTTAAATTTCAATGCGTTTACTAACCGTGTGCTCACATATCAACTCTGAAAAATACGAAATTTGAAATCCGATAATAATTCAATATTACGGACCCAACGGAACTGGTTTCGTCGAATTCCGAGACTGTGTAAAAAAATGACTATTTCAATATCGATTCAAAACGATAAAATTTCAAAATGAACAAATCACTTTGAAATTTGATTCTGAAGCTTCGATTATCTTCAATATTATTAATATAAATTTTACAAGCCTTTGAAATATTTTAAATCAGCTTAAAACTGAAGATTCAAATTTTTATTCAACTTTTAATTGAATAAATTTTATAATTTAATCGTCAAATTCAAAGCTATATTGAAAATTCAATCCAAACCATTATTCAAATATTTAAAATTAATTAAATATTTTCAATTTAAATTGTTCAAAATCCTGGGTCGTTACAGTAACCATTGTTTTGAATTACTAATTTGAGGAGTTTATTTTCTTTTTGAACGATTTCAATTTTTCTAGAAATTATTCAACTAAAATAAAATACTACAAAACTAAAGCACATTTCAGGTATATAGATGATTATAAGTCCAAGGTGATGTTGGAGCATAACAACTTGAAGAAGCAAAAATTCAAAATTCTTTTAATCAGTTTGAGCTGCTTTTAAGAATTATTTACAACTCATTTTCATAATTACTTAAACTTTTCCACTTTCTATCAAAATGACATCAAATCATTATTTTGTATTGATGCAATCTCGAATTGCACCAATATAGTTTCTCTATGTTTTCTATTTTCATTTTACATGGACAGCATATCAATTTAATATTTTGCAAAATGTTAAGAATACATGTAGGATTTGAGATTGCGTTAGTACAAAAATGAAAATGATCTAACTACTGTAGTTGACCATTACCCTCTTTCTTGTACCAATGAGAGAAGATAAAGACGCTTACAATTGTCTTTGGAAATTGTTAATTCAGTGCAAAGTCAATTTCTTAAACATCAATGCATGGACAATGAAGTATCAGTACTTAAACCGACTCTATATACAAATAACCATTTCAGTTGTATGTAATTACATATTCAGCAGATAGTTATATAGAATCTATTTTCACCTTAATTTAGGCCCAATAGCGTATAGCACCACATTGAACAAAGAACAACTCAATCAATACCAACTTTTGCAAAGAAAGCAAAAATTCATAAATATGATCTAAAACGTTGCTAAGCTTAAATTTAAATTCGTATGTAAGAAATTGATATAAATTTGAAGAAAATGTTCATACCTGAGTAGACGGAGGTGGAAAAGAGAAACCCTAGATTTGTAGTTTGCAACTGTAACAACCTTGTATTTTGTAATATTTTATTGTATATTTTAATTATTTTAATATAAAATTTTGATTTAAAAAACAACTTATTTTACTTATTTGGAATGATTAAATTTTTTATTTAAATATAAATCTTGATTTTATATGATGTTATAATTCCAAACTTGTGTAAGTTGAATATTTGCCTGAAATGCTGATTTTGGTCGAAATAGTCAAACTGTGACTTTTAAATTAAAATTTTAAAAGTTTAAAATAGTCAAACTTGTGTAAGAACACCACTTTTCGTTTCGTGGAAATCGGATGTAAATTGTGAAAGTTATACCCTTTACAATATTGTGCGTATATAGGGTTATTTAGCAATGACTATTTTAAATTGTATAAATTACTTCTTCTTGGTTATATTTTATTCTAATATGTGATAATATGTTTTATTATGTATATTTTGGCTTTTAAGTATTTTTAAAATGATAATATAAATTTTCTAAAGTTTATTTGAATTTATTTCAATTTATAAAGCCTAGTTGGTATTTACTGCATTTTTCTTTATTTAAAATTCTATTTAATTAAAATTCAATTATTATTTTACCTTGAAAATGTTTTTGGAATCATTTTAATTCAAATTTTATTTTAGAATAATTTTATAATGAAATGTATAATTTTCCAATACTAACAGTGATTTATTCACAATTTTAGAACACTGTTTGGTATTTTAAGCCATTTTCTTAATTTAAATTCTATTTAATTAAAATTTAATTATTTATTTTAGATATTTATTCTTATTTCTGATTTGTTATCTTTATTTCTCAGTTTATATGTATTTATAAAATTACAAAGCATATATATGGGATTTGAAAGGTTTAAAGGCTAGAAACGTAATGTCGTTTCACGTTTCTTTTGTCATCAATGCATCAGTTATTTTAGCCACTCCTTACTCTATCTCCAGCCGACTTCTCTTTCTCATTTTTCACGAAATTTCCTCTGTCTCAAACTCTAAAAAAAAAGAAAAGGGGATCATGTCCTCCATCTTGCAAAATTTGGTAAGTTCTTCTTCTTCTCCTTCTTGTTTTCCTATTTCCTAAATGATTTTGCACCTTGTTCTCAACTTGTTTGATCAGCTCCTCCCCAACCAGATCTGGTCCGACCTCCACCACCCTCTTTCTCTGATCATTACCCACCCTACTACACCAGCAAGGCAGGCCGAACTTGTAACAACCCGCATATTTATCGATTTTATATTTAAATATTTTATTTAAATATTTTATCGTTCGTCGGATTTTGGACCGAAAACCTACTTTTTGCATACGGTCGAATTAGGACTCGGGACCACTCCCAATGAGTTTAAAATGCCGTTTGCGACCTTTTTGAGTATAAGCTTCGATATGTTTGGAGAAAGTTGATTTTTGCTACTTTTTCCCGCTTAGGGCTTTGGTTGGGCTGAGCCAATTAGCCACTTAACTCAGTTCCAACACTCTCCTCTTCATTCACTTCTCTTCTATTTTCCTAACACTCAAGCTCAAGCAAAAATGAAGGAAGAGAATGGGAAATAGAAATTCCTAAGCCCTAGCTTGCTTTGCAAATCCATCTCCTTGCTCCAAAGTTCATGAGAACCCATTGGAGCTTCCTCTTCTTCTTCTCCAACTCATTCTCTCTTTGAATTTCAGAAATTTTCTAAACCTAACTTAGGAAATGTTCTTCTTTTTAGCTTAGATTCAAGCTTCTAGAGTTGGATTTGAAGAGTGGTTGATTCCCCTTTGCTTTCAAGCTTCATCTTCATAAATTTTAGTGCAAAGGTGAGATTTTTATCTCACATCTATGACTATAATTATCTTTGGTTGTTGGGTATGAATTCCTAACACTTCTTCATGAGAATTTGCTTTTGATTTGGATTGGTTTTGTGAATATTCCAATTTTTGGGTTTTTAAGTCAAATTTGTGTGAAATCCTTTTATGGATGTTTGATCATGTTTTTGGTGATGCATCGAGGAGCATATAGGGCCGGGTTGCCGATTGGCATAAACCCTTAGAGCCAATGTTCGTCCGGTTGCATCTTGGAAGAGTTTGCTCTTCATTTGATTAAGGCTGAAAAACAGCCCAGGCATGATTCAGTCGACTGAAAACTCTGTTCAGTCGACTGAACCTGAAACCCGAGAGTTTCCAGGCATGATTCAGTCGACTGAAAAACTCTGCACATTCGACTGAAACTGGAAACAGAAAGTTTTCCTGAACCTGGAAAATTTCCAGGTACAGGGTCAGTCGACTGAAAACTCTGTTTAGTCGACTGAACCTGCTGTATTAGTCCAATTTGCCTTTTTGGATTGAATTTCCAATTTAAATCGATTCGTGATGATCCTATTTATTGTCATCATTTATTATCATCTTTGATGACTTATTTTCTTTGGGAATTTTAGATATATCCACTTCGATGAATCCTTTATCGATTTCATTGGATTTTATTCACATCTTCGAATGTGATCTTTGTGATTGATTGTTTCTACAATCCCCCTTGTGCTTTGTCACTTTAAAAATATAAAGGTTTTCTATACTAGTAGTAAATATCAAAACTCTTTCCTCAAACGATTTCAATACTATTTTAATACCAAATTCGTTTATAAAACCGTTTTCCAATCTATTAGGATATACAAACCTTTACCTCACTCGTATGAGAAATCTAATTAAACGACTTAGTAAAACAAGTGGTATGAAACGCTTGCGTTTACTTCGTCGGTTAATTCTTGGACTTGTTCGATTAACCCCTTGTGACAATTTTCTAGTGGAGATCTACAATTTGTTCGTAAATATTTAAGTTAAGCTAGTGGTTATGGGACATGAAGCTAAGCTCATACATTTACTAGCTTATTGTAATTGACACTTCTCTTTGATCATGACGATCATCTTTGCGGTTTAGACTAGCAATGTGCGATGTCTCTTTGTCTATGTGGAGGACTGTTCCTCATTTTATTGAGTTTCGTCTCATTTTATACATGGGTCGTACCTTTCTAGGTGCGTCAATGTTTTATTATGCATGGGGTGTACCTTTCTAGGTGCATCGATGTTTGTTTACTTCGTGGAGCAATCGACTCAATAAGTCGGGACATGGGGCGTATCTTTTTAGGTGCGTCGATGTTCGTCTATGCATGGGGCGTATCTTTCTAGGTGCGTCGATGTTCGACTTAGCATGGGGTGTATCTTTTTAGGTGCATCGATGTTAGACATTACATGGGGTGTATCTTTCTAGGTGCATCGATGTTTATTTATTTGTGCATGGGGCGTATCTTTCTAGGTGCGTCGATGCTAGAGCATGGGGTGTATCTTTCTAGGTGCATCGATGTTTATTTATGTGTGCATGGGGCGTATCTTTCTAGGTGCGTCGATGCTAGAGCATGGGGCGTATATTTCTAGGTGCGTCGATGTTCGACTGTTCATGGGGCATGTCTTTTTAGGTGTGTCGATGTCCAGTTTCTTTTGGGGATTGGCCATCCTTTTTATTGTGATTTGGTTCATCGGATGTCCCGCTGTACGACGTCGTTGTTCCTTTTTATTGTGATTTCTGGATTTCGTGTGTTGATTTCTGGAATTTGTGTTTCACCAACTTTTACGATGGGCATTGATACATATGCCATTTATTGTGGCTTGGTGAATGAAATTAGGAGTATGACATTCCTTTTTATCTTGGGTAGATTATTGTGATATTGATTAATCTCTTGTTGATTTTCAATTACTTATTTATCACAGCTTGGCATTGTGATTATTATATGTTTATGTCATATCTCTTATTATATATCACTTCATCTGATATTTATAGCTAGACTGATCCGTTTATTATTTTCTTATTAAATAATACTCGGGTCAGACCGAGATGTTACAGGTGCTTCTGCTTGACTTCTCTCTTGGGATTGATCCCTCTGACTTTTGGCTAACTACTTAGATTAGTAGTTTTTGTTGTATACATTTGAGAGATAGACTCCATAATGTATACTTATTCGTTTGTGTAGTTCATGTAACTATTTCTTTTGTGATATGTGGATCTTTTTAGACCACTACTCTGATGTACACTTCCATGTGTAATATTCATATCTATTTCCGCCTTTGTGATATGAATTATCTGTGACTGATTTATGTTATGTTTATTTCTATATTTGTTTCCGAAGAAATTATAGCCACTGTGTAGTAGCTTTGAGTTTGTGTCAGTATGTCGGATTTCCTCTTGAGATGAGAAGTTATATTTTTATCCGGTATATCGGTACTCGCACAAAGCAATTATACAGATGGTCGCTCCTCAACAGCCTTATTCTCTGTGCTAGTTGACAGCATTCACAGTAGTGTTATTGGCTAGCGTGGGTATAGAGGTGGGGCGTCACAGAACTCATCTATGGCAAGGAGCACCACAAAAACCCACCAAAACCACCACCTTGTTGGAAAACCGAGCCTAGATTGCCACAACCACCTTCCACCACCCATAGCCGCCACCTACATGACCACCACCACCTCCAGCACCCTCTGCCATGTCATCACCTTGGACCCCACTCCTCTGGACCTGACCATATAGCCCATGGCCGAACCTTTTTGTAGCAAAGAGATGATGAAACATTGCCTTGTATTGATAGTTGTTGCACCTATATCTTCACTCCACCAAACACAAGCTAGGCCGACCCTATAGGGATCCAAACCAGACCCTAAGACATGCCATAGCCGAGCTAAACCAACCCCTAGCTGAAGCATGTGAAGTTGAGAACAAGTGCAAACCATTTGATGTTGTTTTGGACACTAATTCCTATGTTGTTTTGTGATAATTCATGTTGTAATTCCTCCATCTTCATCCACTTGTTGCCATGTGTTTTGATGCTAAATCCAAGTCATGTTGACACCTAGGCTAAGCCTAGTGTGATGAGAACATGCCCATTTGATCATGTGACAAGCCATGTTGTCGTGGTCTGGAACTTTCGTGTTAAAGCTGGGTAATGTTCTTTGTTGAGTTAAAAATTTCCATTTCGTTTCAATCCATATTTTGTATTGAATGCCTATGTTTCTATGGTCTTGTTTATTTGTTGAATACAAGATCATTATCAAGGCTCCCCATTCATTCAATTCAAATCGTGTTGTCGTGCTTCTGAAATCGCTCTTGTGTTTGTTGTTTTGGTCTCTAGCTTTGAAAAGGTGAGTCTTTCTCACTCTGACATTTGTACTTATGAAAAGTGAATTGATGACAAGTGTTTAGTAATGTAAAATGTTTATGCAAGTTAATGATGATCATATGATATGCTATACCATGTTAAAACTGTTAATTTGCACCTGACATCTGATATATGACTGTATATTGTGATATTGACCTTGTTTATATTATTCTGTATATGATCACACTGCAAGTTCCCTGTTAGAATAAAATCATTATGGGCTGAAATAATAGGCCGAAATGGTTTGAAATTATTCATTTTGACTTGGGATTGCGGGTTTGAAATGATAGAACCCGGATTTGTTACTTTTAACTGCGGATTGAAATGATACATGTCCGTATCACTTTACCTAGCGTAGAAAACTATATACAGACCCGTGGTTATTCTATAAAGTGTTTTGAATATTTTTAAGTATTTTAAAAATATAAATATATGAAATTTGATTTAAATAGATTTTGAAAGGTTTTAAAAGAAATAAAATATGATTTTTCTATGTGTTTAAAATGTAATTTATGAATTGTTTAACTGGATTTTTGAAATATAACTTATGTTTGAAATTGGGAATTTTGACTAAAAATGATATTTAGGTTATATGAATAAAATAAAATGGACTTTAATTATATTTGGAAAATGGTAAATATGATAAATTGATTTATATTTGAATTTAAGTGATTTATTAAAGAATTATTGATTTTTCAATAAATTTAAGTGGTTGAATAAATGACTGTTGAAAGTGAAAATTTATTATAGGACTTGACTTGAAAATGTGAATTTGGTTTTTATTAAAGGGTTAAGTAAATTAAATAAAAAAATTGGAAATTTGGTTTAATTTGAGAAAATGAAAATAAAATATAAGTGTTAAGTTTATTTGTTGAAATGTAAAGAATTGGAAGCTTTTACCCTTAAATGTATTAAGTAAATTGTTGAAAATTTGATTAAATTATAAGAAATTATTGTATAAAAATAACATGTCAAATGATATGTTAATGAACATTTTTAAATGTTAAAAGATGATTTTTAAAATGTTTATTTGTTTTAAATCGAAGTTATTTAATTGTTGGAAATACACTAAAACTTGGAATTAACTTTTAATAGCATTCAGAAATGCTATAGTTTCTGAATTGAACTAAAATTGTGTAAAAAGAGCTATTACAGTATTTCTGAAATGTTGTAGTTGCTGTAATCGAACTTATAGACTAATATTGAACTCAAGTCTATTATAGCATTCTCTGGGAATGCTATAGTGGTCTGCAGTCTTTGCTGAAATTTAATAAAACCTTTGTTTTGAAATTTGAACTACCGCGGCACTTCTGAAATGCTGTCTTTTCTGTTTTGAACTATAATTTAACTAAAAACTGAGTTTTAACAGCAGTTTTAAATGCTGTCTTTGCTGAATTAAAGTGTTTTTAAGCATAACTTATAATAGCTTTTTCTATCTGCTGTGAAATGCTGAAATTGTAATAATTATGGTTTTTGACTTAGTAAACGAACTCAGAATGATTTGAAACTTTGGAAATTTAATACTGGATTTGAAAGTATAATAATTACACTTTTAAAATGATTTTTAATTAAATTAAATCGATGGAATATAAATTATTTAAAGGTGAATTGAGATGATAATAAATGAATGTTATCTTTGAATTTAAAGATGCTAAGATATGATATATTGAAATGATTCGAAGATGAAGTTTTGAAAGTTATGATATTTTGAAATTAAAACGATTTGAAAAATGAAGTTTGAAAGATGTGATGTTTATGTATTAAAAATGATTTGAAATGACTTGATAAATATTTTGATAAATATTTGAATTTGAAAGATATGGTATGTTGATATATTGAAATGGTTTAAAATGATTTAATCTTTATTTTGATAAAGATTTGGATTGAAAGGATTTTATTTTGAAGTATAAAAATGTTATTGTTTTAAAGTTATAACCACGGGTTATAATAACGATTGGTTGTTAAATAGACCGGGATCGGATATTGTCTTATAGCCGGCCAATACCGAAAACCACTTTAAGAACTGTGTACGCAGTGGAGATTCCAGAATGAAGTAGGATGGTGGCGACGTCTCGAGGTATATATTACGTGGACCCAACTCCCGTGAGTTGGCATATATGACTAAAACAGGAGCTATACCGGGCTACACAAAGGGTCGCACCCTTTCATCGAACATGCTTCATCGGAAACTATTCTACTACTTTTGTGATTCGATTCGGTGGCGCCACTTTGATTCGGGGGTATTGTTCGAGGTGGGCGGAAGCTGCTGGCTTGCCGTCACCATCGGTCCGGGAGTGCAAACGGTGTATCCACCCCGGCATTTCCTTGCGTGCCGTGTCATATCCTTATATCGATCCCACTACGATTTTGGTTTTAAAGATCCGACCGCGTTAAGGTTCACCATCCCCTTAACGCTATTTTCTATATGATTATACTTTACTGATTAGACACTACTGTATATAGCGTATATTACTACATAGTAAATAGTTTAACGGATCCTTAGAGGATGGGCGATCCCAAGCATCCTTTAAGTTACTGATGCATTTTGTTACTGTTCACTTGAGTTGATTTACAGTTTATAAGTATTTATGTACTGACTCGAGTGTTTTGTGTTTTGCTTTACGCTCGGGTCAGATTGATTGAGTTAGCATTCAAGATTCACCTTCGGAGTTGGAGCTTCCTTGAAGATCCAGCCATCTATTTTGTTTCAGTATCCAGTGTTTCAGTGATGTATCTTGTTACTCTTTTGTTGTATCTCATTTAACTCTGATGTATCTTATTTTTTTTATATAGTAGCTTCATGAACTGCTATCTCTTTTTACTTCCGCTGCATTATTATATACTCTGTGTCTGTGATCTGTGATTATTATTTACTGTATATTCTGAGATTTGCCAAAAATTTTATTAACAACGCGGTATTTTGTGCAATTCAATTCCGGCATGAGTGTCCATCTATACACTTATAATGGATGCGAATGGTTGAAAATACTGGGTCGTTACAGTTGGTATCAGAGCTTTGGTAGCTCTAGGCAAAACTCAGCATATGGAGTAGATGTATTTACAGAATCACTTTCATTCGAGTTGAATCTCTTTCTTTTGACTCGATTCCTTTGGATTTTGGAACGTTCCCTACGGTTCCAAAATCCATTCTTATTCCCCACTATTCATCTTCATTTGATTCTGGAGTATCCCATAACTTCACTTCGAATGATCTTTATAGTGAATTGGCGGTCTCGCCAATATTCTATTTTCTTGTAAAGGGGGTGAAACTCCTTTACAATTAGCATCGATTCACTAGGGATTTATATTTTTGGTTTAGACGCTAACATATCTTATATTCCCAAACTCTATCTCTTGAGGTCGAACGTAGATTTACCCCAAAAATCCACATCGATCTTATTTTTTAAGTCACGGTTGACCCGGTTAAGGTTGCCCGCGATTTATATAAGCTTATCCAGCTTCCTTTTTTTTATCATCTCATCCTTGTTTCAAACTTATTTTCAAATCAGAATTTCCTTTGATTTGAGTTAATCAAAAATTTGAATCTCTATCCTTCTTTGAAAATCTATTCCTGTATAGTGTATTTGTGAACTATTATTTGAAATTAAAATGTTTTATATATTGTATTGTTTGAGTTGTTGATGTTGAATTGGGTTTCCAATCGATTCGTCTGATCAACGCTATCGATAGGATTTCTAAAACACTTTGACAGAACAAACTGACACAATATAATTTTAAATTTTGGTTAATGAAATAAATTTTAATATATATATTTATGGAACTTAATAAACTGATTTAAATTGATTATTTGAAATGATAATACTTGATTTATCATTTATTGTTCTACAAATGAATTTATAAATAGTTGTTTATAAATTTATTTGGGAACTGAAATGAATTTAAAACAAGGAATTTGAGAATTTAATTTCTGATGGTTTCAAACTTTGTGTTTAAAAGTTTTAAAAGGATATATTATTTAAAGTATTTTCAAATAGAAATTTGTTTCCAAAGAATTTTAAAGTTTAAAAAATTAGTGCTCTTCTCATTGTCGCTGGAAAATAACTTCGGTGATGATCGCGACATCATCGACGTTCATTTTCGAGTTTCGAAGTTAAGAGACTGTTCTATAGTCTTGCTACAGCTTTGTATTGAGGAATTTAATTGATTTTAATTTCTAAAATATGACTTGATTTATAATATACATAGATATATGATTGAAATTTGATTTGACATATTATATATATATATATTATTACTTATCTCTAAATGGTTTGAAGAAATTGGAAATTTAATTCTTAAATTTTATTTTAAAGAATAATTTCAATTATAAAAAGAGAATCAAAAATTTGGATAAATAATTCAAACTTGAGATAATTGAATTGGAAAGTTTTATTTGTATAAAACAATTGCATTCAAATATAACTTACCTTAATTTTAGAAGTTAACAATGTAATTGGATAATATACAATATAAAACATTTTATGAATAAAATTTGAGTGGTTATAATAAATGTTATACACTTAATTTTTAATTATAAAATGATTAACAGAGGCAAATATAATAAAGGGAAATTGAATAACTTACAATAAAATAATGTTAAAAGAACTAAGAATAAAATAAAGCAGTTATAATAAGTGTAAGTATATTTAACATAAGTGATAAATATATTAAGTGGAATAAATTTAATTTTAATTAGGACTAAAGAAGAATTAAATTTATTAAGTACATTGTGAGTGTAATAAATGATTATTTTTCAAACCCATCATTTTAAAAATTGTTAATTTAAGATGATTGGATAATAAGATAATGAAATTTGAGATAGTTAAGATTTATTTAACTTGTGAAGGATTTATTCTCTATTTATGTTGAAATTTCCATGCTTTCAAATCTAATTCCTTATTTTGCTTTCCAAACTATCTTTTGGTTGTCCTTATCATCCTTATCTTGCTATAGATTGGTATAGGCATCTTTCTATAATCTTTCTGTTAGAAATCTTTCTATAATCTTTGATAGATCTTTGGTAATCATTTTGAATCCACCTTTTCGTGCTTGTGTTCTTGATTTGATCACCTCCACCTTGTTAAACTTACCTATAACAACAGTTACTAGGTATAATCTCAATCTTCTTGTTACCTTGTCTAAATCTTGTCTCATTCTATTTTTTCTGTGCTTTCCCGTACCTCGTTCCTTTTCGGGGACGAAAAGTTTTGAGTGAGGGAGAGTGTAACAACCCTGTATTTTGTAATTATTTTATTGTATATTTTAATTATTTTAATATAAAATTTTTATTTAAAAAAAAACTTATTTTACTTATTTGGAATGATTAAATTTTTTATTTAAATATAAATCTTGATTTTATATGATGTTATAATTCCAAACTTGTGTAAGTTGAATATTTGCCTGAAATGCTGATTTTGGTCAAAATAGTCAAACTGTGACTTTTAACTTAAAATTTTAAAATTTTAAAAGTTTAAAATTTTAAATTTTTTCTTTTATTATGAAAGTACATGAAATTCAAAGAACACCACTTTTCGTTTCGTGGAAATCGGATGTAAATTGTGAAAGTTATACCCTTTACAATATTGTGCGTATATAGGGTTATTTAACGATGACTATTTTAAATTGTATAAATTACTTCTTCTTGGTTATATTTTATTTTAATATGTGATAATATGTTTTATTATGTATATTTTGGCTCTTAAGTATTTTTAAAATGATAATATAAATTTTCTAAAGTTTATTTGAATTTATTTCAATTTATAAAGCCTAGTTGGTATTTACTGCATTTTTCTTTATTTAAAATTCTATTTAATTAAAATTCAATTATTATTTTACCTTGAAAATGTTTTGGAATAATTTTAATTCAAATTTTATTTTAGAATAATTTTATAATGAAATGTATAATTTTCCAATACTAACAGTGATTTATTCACAATTTTAGAACACTGTTTGGTATTTTAAGCCATTTTCTTAATTTAAATTCTATTTAATTAAAATTTAATTATTTATTTTAGATATTTATTCTTATTTCTGATTTGTTATCTTTATTTCTCAGTTTATATGTATTTATAAAATTACAAAGCATATATATGGGATTTGAAAGGTTTAAAGGCTAGAAACGTAATGTCGTTTCACGTTTCCTTTGTCATCAATGCATCAGTTATTTTAGCCACTCCGTACTCTATCTGCAGCCGACTTCTCTTTCTCATTTTTCATGAAATTTCCTCTGTCTCAAACCCTAAAAAAAAAAAGGGGGGGATCATGGCCTCCATCTTGCAAAATTTGGTAAGTTCTTCTTCTTCTCCTTCTTGTTTTCCTATTTCCTAAATGATTTTGCACCTTGTTCTCAACTTGTTTGATCAGCTCCTCCCCAACCAGATATGGTCCAACCTCCACCACCCCCTTTCATTGATCATTACCCACCCTACTACACCATCAAGGCAGGCCGAACTCATCTATGGCAAGGAGCACCACAAAAACCCACCAAAACCACCACCTTGTTGGAAAACCGAGCCTAGATTGCCACAACCACCTTCCACCACCCATAGCCGCCACCTACATGACCACCACCACCTCCAGCACCTCCAGAACCCTCTGCCACATCATCACCTTGGACCCCACTCCTCTGGACCTGACCATATAGCCCATGGCCGAACCCTTTTGTAGCAAAGAGATGACGAAACATTGCCTTGTATTGATAGTTGTTGCACCTATATCTTCACTCCACCAAACACAAGCTAGGCCGACCCTATAGGGACCCAAACCAGACCCTAAGACATGCCATGGCCGAGCTAAACCAACCCCTAGCTGAAGCATGTGAAGTTGAGAACAAGTGCAAACCATTTGATGTTGTTTTGGACACTAATTCCTATGTTGTTTTGTGATAATTCATGTTGTAACTCCTCCATCTTCATCCACTTGTTGCCATGTGTTTTGATGCTAAATCCAAGTCATGTTGACACCTAGGCTAAGCCTAGTGTGATGAGAACAAGCCCATTTGATCATGTGACAAGCCATGTTGTCGTGGTCAGGAACTTTCGTGTTAAAGCTGGGTAATGTTCTTTGTTGAGTTAAAAATTTCCATTTCGTTTCAATTCATATTTTGTATTGAATGCATATATTTCTATGGTCTTGTTTATTTGTTGAATACAAGATCATTATCAAGGCTCCCCATTCATTCAATTCAAATCGTGTTGTCGTGCTTCTGAAATCGCTCTTGTGTTTGTTGTTTTGGTCTCTAGCTTTGAAAAGGTGAGTCTTTCTCACTCTGACATTTATACTTATGAAAAGTGAATTGATGACAAGTGTTTAGTAATGTAAAATGTTTATGCAAGTTAATGATGATCATATGATATGCTATACCATGTTAAAACTGTTAATTTGCACCTGACATCTGATATATGACTGTATATTGTGATATTGACCTTGTTTATATTATTCTGTATATGATCACACTGCAAGTTCCCTGTTAGAATAAAATCATTATGGGCTGAAATAATAGGCCTAAATGGTTTGAAATTATTCATTTTGACTTGGGATTGTGGGTTTGAAATGATAGAACCCGGATTTGTTACTTTTAACTGCGGATTGAAATGATACATGTCCGTATCACTTTACCTAGCGTAGAAAACTATATACAGACCCGTGGTTATTCTATAAAGTGTTTTGAATATTTTTAAGTATTTTAAAAATATAAATATATGAAATTTGATTTAAATAGATTTTGAAAGGTTTTAAAATAAATAAAATATGATTTTTCTATGTGTTTAAAATGTAATTTATGAATTGTTTAACTGGATTTTTGAAATATAACTTATGTTTGAAATTGGGAATTTTGAATAAAAATGATATTTAAGTTATATGAATAAAATAAAATGGACTTTAATTATATTTGGAAAATGGTAAATATGATAAATTGATTTATATTTGAATTTAAGTGATTTATTAAAGAATTATTGATTTTTCAATAAATTTAAGTGGTTGAATAAATGACTGTTGAAAGTGAAAATTTAATATAGGACTTGACTTGAAAATGTGAATTTGGTTTTTATTAAAGGGTTAAGTAAATTAAATAAAAAAATTGGAAATTTGGTTTAATTTGAGAAAATGAAAATAAAATATAAGTGTTAAGTTTATTTGTTGAAATGTAAAGAATTGGAAGCTTTTACCCTTAAATGTATTAAGTAAATTGTTGAAAATTTGATTAAATTATAAGAAATTATTGTATAAAAATAATATGTCAAATGATATGTTAATGAACATTTTTAAATGTTAAAAGATGATTTTTAAAATGTTTATTTGTTTTAAATCGAAGTTATTTAATTGTTGGAAATACACTAAAACTTGGAATTAACTTTTAATAGCATTCAGAAATGCTATAGTTTCTGAATTGAACTAAAATTGTGTAAAAAGAGCTATTACAGCATTTCTGAAATGCTGTAGTTGCTGTAATCGAACTTATAGACTAATATTGAACTCAGGTCTATTATAGCATTCTCTGGGAATGCTATAGTGGTCTGCAGTCTTTGCTGAAATTTAATAAAACCTTTGTTTTGAAATTTGAACTACCGCGGCACTTCTGAAATGCTGTCTTTTCTGTTTTGAACTATAATTTAACTAAAAACTGAGTTTTAACAGCAGTTTTAAATGCTGTCTTTGCTGAATTAAAGTGTTTTTAAGCATAACTTATAATAGCTTTTTCTATATGCTGTGAAATGCTGAAATTGTAATAATTATGGTTTTTGACTTAGTAAACGAACTCAGAATGATTTGAAACTTTGGAAATTTAATACTGGATTTGAAAGTATAATAATTACACTTTTAAAATGATTTTTAATTGAATTAAATCGATGGAATATAAATTATTTAAAGGTGAATTGAGATGATAATAAATGAATGTTATCTTTGAATTTAAAGATGCTAAGATATGATATATTGAAATGATTCGAAGATGAAGTTTTGAAAGTTATGATATTTTGAAATTAAAACGATTTGAAAAATGAAGTTTGAAAGATGTGATGTTATGTATTAAAAATGATTTGAAATGACTTGATAAATATTTTGATAAATATTTGAATTTGAAAGATATGGTATGTTGATATATTGAAATGGTTTAAAATGATTTAATCTTTATTTTGATAAAGATTTGGATTGAAAGGATTTTATTTTGAAGTATAAAAATGTTATTGTTTTAAAGTTATAACCACGGGTTATAATAACGATTGGTTGTTAAAGAGACCGGGATCGGATATTGTCTTATAGCCGGCCAATACCGAAAACCACTTTAACAACTGTGTACGCGGTGGAGATTCCAGAATGAAGTGGGATGGTGGCGACGTCTCGAGGTATATATTACGTGGACCCAACTCCCGTGAGTTGGCATATATGACTAAAACAGGAGCTATACCGGGCTACATAAAGGGTCGCACCCTTTCATCGAACATGCTTCATCGGAAACTATTCTACTACTTTTGTGATTCGATTCGATGGCGCCACTTTGATTCGGGGGTATTGTTCGAGGTGGGCGGAAGCTGCTGGCTTGCCGTCACCATCGGTCCGGGAGTGCAAACGGTGTATCCACCCCGGCATTTCCTTGCGTGCCGTGTCATATCCTTATATCGATCCCACTACGATTTTGGTTTTAAAGATCCGACCGCGTTAAGGTTCACCATCCCCTTAACGCTATTTTCTATATGATTATACTTTACTGATTAGACACTACTGTATATAGCGTATATTACTACATAGTAAATAGTTTAACGGATCCTTAGAGGATGGGCGATCCCAAGCATCCTTTAAGTTACTGATGCATTTTGTTACTGTTCACTTGAGTTGATTTACAGTTTATAAGTATTTATGTACTGACTCGAGTGTTTTGTGTTTTGCTTTACGCTCGGGTCAGATTGATTGAGTTAGCATTCAAGATTCACCTTCGGAGTTGGAGCTTCCTTGAAGATCCAGCCATCTATTTTGTTTCAGTATCCAGTGTTTCAGTGATGTATCTTGTTACTCTTTTGTTGTATCTCATTTAACTCTGATGTATCTTATTTTTTTTATATAGTAGCTTCATGAACTGCTATCTCTTTTTACTTCCGCTGCATTATTATATACTCTGTGTCTGTGATCTGTGATTATTATTTACTGTATATTCTGAGATTTGCCAAAAATTTTATTTACAACGCGGTATTTTGAGCAATTCAATTCCGGCATGAGTGTCTACCTATACACTTATAATGGATGCGAATGGTTGAAAATACTGGGTCGTTACAGCAAGCCAGATCTTGCTTCATCTTCGTTGATTTGATAGGACAAAGGGAGGAAGCAGTGGCAAAAGATGGAGGCGGTGGCAAAAGATTGAGGTGGTGGCAGACAACGAAGGCGGTGGAGGTGGTGGCAGACGAAACCCTTATGCAATCGAAAGAGAGGTAATTGAGAAATGAAAAGTTACCGTGAGAAATAGGATAACAAATGATGGAAGATAAATTTACAATCTTGTCCATACCGCTTTTAATTATTTGCAAAATTACCATGTTAAGTAACGGTAATAACCATTGTAAATGGTTGTAACGGATATAACCGTTATAAATTTGTAACGGTTATTAGCGTTATAAATTGAAAGCAGAAAAGTGTTACAAAATGGGTTGTTTGATGTAGTGAGTATATCAAATCATTTGTGTAGGCTTCGATTATATAAAATTCTCTTTCCAAATTGAGTACCTTTCAAATCAATAGATTTCAAATCAACTTCATACTTATACAAATCCATTTTATATAAGTTCGACCATTTCCAAATCAAGTACTTAATAATATAAGGTTCTCAATTTTAAATTATTTCTATATCAATTCAGTTTCAAAATCATATATGATTTCACTAATTTTCTTCCAAATTAAATATCTCAATTTCAAAGCTCCCAAAATAATAGGTTTAGAAAATAATCCCAGTTTCCAACTTTATAACTATCCCTTTAAAACCTTTAAACTTTTTATTTCTATATGAAAAATCCAAACTCTTCGAAATTTCTTAGTTTTAAAATTTTAAACCTTGATTTGGAAGTGCTCGAACCTTCAAAATAGTCGGTGAAATCAAATTTCAAATCCAAGAGTTGGAAATCAGCAACAAATTAGTAAATCAATTTTTTTATAATAGAGTTATACTAAAACAAATTAGAAATTCGAGGATTGAACACCGGTTCATTTCAAATCATTTCAAATATATATACATGTATCTTTCGAATATCAAATCATACTTCGGAATTGGAAATCAAAATTGGTTTCACAAAATCACTCGCATAATAAGCTACTAAAGTGGCCTCTCCCCCACTCTGAGACTCAAAAATCAATGTCAATGATGCGTGCACTCATCACCGAAATTATTTTCCAGCGACATAAGTGAGTTTTGGACCTCTATTTTCTTGAAAACTTCATTGAGATTTCTTTGAAATCGTTGGAGTTCATTTGAACTCATTTGAAACATTTCTTATTTGGAAAATACTACTAAATTGTATTATTATTATATATATTTCCTATGACAGCCCGCAAATCCATACCCCTTGAGTCAACACTATTCTACATAAATCAACTCAAGTTGCACAGAAATACGAACCATTAGGGTTAAAGAAGAAGAGATAGAAGAAGAAGGAACTAAACAATATCAGGATCTCACAGTCGCAGCGGAATAAAATATAGTAGTAAATAATAGATTTTACACAAAATGAAATCTATAACTATTTTATACATCACATCATCAGAGTGTCTCATACATCAACCATTACCAATTAGACATACCATACAATCGCAGCAGCGGAATATATATATATAGGTACAGATAATACGTCTCGAACTCCAGCTCTTCTCCTGCTCCATACTATCATGTCCTGTACATATAATACTCGGTCTGACCCGAGCATTATAATGAAATAACACCCGAGTCAGTCTGGAATACCAGCTAATAATAATGAATCCAAATTGATTATTAAAGTTTCAAAAATCCATTGAAAACAAAGCATCTCGTAAGACCACGCCACAAATAAACATGTCGAGTTTTTACCTTACGATAGCTAAAACACTTTTTATAGAAATCCTCTGATATTACAATAGGGTCTATTTACAAATACTTATAAAATAGCCGAAATTGTTACATCTATCAAAATTCCAGCTACTAGCCACAAAAGTGGGTAATACAAACAAAACTCGTACAATGCTCGTAGGGAGAATGGATTTCCAACAATGACTAGGCACTGGGGTACCACCTGTCACAGTACGGGGCCTAGATCACCGTACCGAGGACCACGCTCGATCCCCTGCAATACAAGGCCGGTCCCATCCCTTATTGGACAGTTTCGAATAAGATCACCTCGTGGTTGGGATCAGTAACCGCACCACTAAGCCGAAATAAAAGGGACATCTAGACAGGGATGACCTTACTCTCCAGTGGGGGCTACCCACGAAGCCTTGCTGCATATCCCCTGATTTTTAGTCATTCCCATTTGACGACGCTTGAGGCTAAGTGTTACCTTTTAGAACGTTTCACTTAGAATGCCCATCGCCCACCTGACGATGTCTCGAAAGCATTCATCCATACAAGTCCGTCCCGGGTTCAAACGGAACCGAAGGCACTACTCCTACTACATCCATTTTGGAAATATCCTCAGGTTTAGTAGCGACTAGCCCTTGCACTTCACTGCTCCATCTTCGACTCCGAACACGTCTTTCGCACGAAACGTACAAACCGGATCGAAGTGATTTTCGAGAAATAAATCTCGATCCCGGTCTCTTCGAATTGATCAACGCATTTGTCCAATATTGATAGTCGGTGATTTAACTATCAATTTATATTCACAAACATCCATCACACAATAAATAATTCCCACATTATTTATTTGCCTTAAATATCTTTACAAGATATATTTTCAAATTTCCAAAACTCATTTGAAAACAATTTCCCAAAGATTCTCCCTTTACAAGGTGAATCCTTTACCTTTTATTCCATTGGAAATAACCAAGCTTAAACATTTCGTTTTAAAAACAGTTAAAATACTTTATACTGAAGCATACTTTAAAATATGTAATTTACTTCTATTTATTTACCCAAAATATAATTTCAAACTATTTTAAATAATATTATTTAATAAGATATAAACTCGATTTAAATAACTATTTGGTTTACTAATTTAAAAGTGGAGTTTTAAATAGAATAATACTAGCCTTTACCAATAACTTAAAACAAATAATGGTAAAACAAATCTATTTAATTTCTTCTTTAAAATAACCATTTCTTAAAAATACTCTTTAAACGATTTAAAACTTTACCTTTATTTAAATAATATCTTTTAAAACGCTAACTTGGTTTTCCCAGGGAAACACCTTCCCATTCAAACATTCCAAAGTATCCTTCATATAAATCCAGCCGATTTATTTCAATTCAATTTATGTTTATAACATAAATCCCCAATTCCATGCTTAACTATAACTTCCTCCGAAGTTCAAACACAATTTCCCATTCCCGAAAATTCATTTTAAAATATAGGTTTAAACCATTTTTAAACAAAACATTTTGGAGAATTCTTAAATGAAAACCATATTTACAATTTACTTAAATAAAGCCCCAATGGAGAAAATGGCATTTCAAAATATTCTATTTACATTTAAAATTGTAAATTTTATCTTTGGAAGCTTCGTTGCAACATATTTTAATTTTCCGGAACATCATCAAATAACCCCATCGTTATTTCAAAACAAATTTATAATTTTCGTAGAATTCATTTCCGGAAATCTATACTGCACATTTATCGATTGATAAATTTTCCCACTACATTTTAAATCCCAATTTTTACCAATTTTTATTCTTCATCCAAATCAGATTTCAAATTTTATTCTTTTAAATCCTTTATTTAACAATTCATTTCATTTCGTAAAAAAAACCAATTTAATCCATTTATAATTAAATTCTGTAATTATAATTTATACAGCAATTTCACAGTACAATTTAATTTCAGATTTATCAATCACAACATATAAACATGCATCCTCATCAATTATAAAATAATTGCTACATCATGAGGAATCCAGTTGGATCCCTCCAACCTGTTTTTCCTCACATCACAAATATTAGCACATAACATATATAAATATCAATCCAGACTGATAACCACAGTTATATTCAACCAATCACACAGATATTTAAATATTTACTATTTAAATTAGCAAGCATCCAAATGTGAGTGAGAATAACTCACCTTGAGTTTCGGTGAGCGTTCGAAATTTAAATTAAACCGAATGACGTTTGATTTAACTCAAATTTCTACTTGCCCGGAATGATTCCCGAACTGCATCATTGCGTAGTGCTCGTCGCTGCGATTCCGGCGTTTCCTGTTTCGTCAAATTCCGAAAACATACGAGCGAGATATTAAATTTTGAAGCTTGAATTTAAATTTAAAACAATTTTCTTTAAACAAAATACCACAACAAGATCCCTGCCGTTCATCAAATTAATGCACCAGGCCCACATCTTCCTCTCCCACTCTCTCGTATGCTGCTCCAAACTTTCGAACCCAACGCACGCGTGCTCAAAGAAAAATCACCGCGCCACCCTCGACCCCACCGGCATCGATCAAAGGCCTCCACGACATGCGCCTCAATCCCCTACACCTCCGGCCCAAATGCGAGTACACTCGGTCGACTCCTGCTCGTACATGACGAGCTCGAACGGCAAATCAATGAAGCCAAAATTCTTCCTCCATCGTCGATGATAGCTCGAATCATCTGTAACGACCTAGAATTTTGAATAATTTAATTTGAAAATATTTTAATTAATTTTAAATATTTGAAGGATGGTTTGAATTGAATTTCAAATTATCAGAATGAATATAACGATTAAATTATAGAATTTAATCTGTTGAAAGTTGAATAAAAATTTGAATCTTCAATTTTAAGCCAATTAAAAATATTTCAAAGGCTTGTAAAATTCATATTGATAATATTGAAAATTATAGGAACTTCAGAATTGAAATTGAAAATGAATTGTTCAGTTTTGAAACTAAATCGTTTGAATCGATATTTAAAAATAGCCGTCCGAGGCACAGTCTCGGAATGCGACGAAACCAGTTCCATTGGGTCAGTAATATTGAATTATTCTCGGATTTCAAATTTCGTATTTTTTTGAGTTAATATGTGAGCACACGACACATAAACGTTGAATTTGAATCGGATTCAATTTAAATTTAAAATTTAAATTGGTCAAACACAACACTGTAGCTTCCTAGATTCCAGCCTAAAAATCACGTAATCGTGTCTTCGCCTCCCTTTCAGCCTACAATCGCGCCTACAAGCACGAGATGAAATCGTGCAAACTATGCCTGGTCGTTTTTAAATATTCACGTTCTCTTCCTCTCTTCCTTTATTATTCGAAATCAAATCTCAGAAGAACATTAATGGCCAACACTCTCTATATTAATTTCCAAATTAAAAGAGGCCGAAGCCCTAAATCAAATCGATCGCGCGAGCATGGACGAGGCGCGCGCGCGTAGGCCGAGGGGAAGGTGGGCGACGTCCTGCAATGATGTCGCGATGCAGTGGAGAGGCGCGATGTGGCTGTGGGAATTTGAGGGCACGGCGGCGTGGGGAGGCGACGCCTCGCGCGTGGGCCAAAGTCGAAGAGGGTTGGGTCGCGCGTGATTCAGAGGCGACGTGGGTTTCGCGACTTGGGGGAATGTGCGCGCGGTAGTGAAGCGCGCGCGATGGTGGCGCATGATTCGAGGCAGTGGGTGGTCGCGGCTGCGTGGTGTCGAGCACGGCATCGCGTGCGCGAGCTAGGCTGGGGTATTGATTTCACAGTGAAGGTATAAATTTATTTAATAATTTTTTTTTCTCCTTGATATTAATTTATATGCAGATAAAAAAAAAGAAAAAAAAATTGCAGTCAGTAAGTTATAAATACAGTATTATAGATAATAATAATAACTATATGTAAAGTTTAAAAAGTTAAAAACAGAAAAATAATAATAATACTTTATGCAGTTTTGTTTTTATTAAAATATATAGTGATGTTTGAATTAAATAAATAAATACAATCTGTTTACAATAAAAGAAAAAAATGAATAATAATATCTATTTCAAGTTGAAAACTAATGTAAGGAAATTAGCTTAAAATTTTTTTTATGATTTAGTTATTATGTTAAGTTAAAACTAATTTATTTAAAGTAGTAAATCATTCAAGTAATTTATTTAATCATTTTAACTATTGAAATTTAATTTATTAGTTTGAATTAAAAACATTGGTTAATTTGAATTATTTTTAAGCTACTAAACGATATCTGTTAATAAAGGAATTTGTAAAAGAAAATTTGTTTAAAATTTAAGTTAAGTGGTTAAAAATAATTTATTTAAAGGGAAATTAAATTGTAGTTAAATAAATTTGTTTAAAGTAAATTTAGTTGAAGTTTAAATTGAACTAGACAGATTTGTTAGGAATTTGATTTATTGGATAAATAAATTATTTAAAAGAAATTGTTTTAAGAATAAAAGGAATTTGTTAGTTAAAATAAAATCTTGGTTAAATAAATTTAATTTAAAAGGAAATTTAAATTTTAGTTAAATAAATTTATTTAAAGAAGAAACTGGTTTAAATAGAACTATCAGTTAATTTAACTATTAAAATCAAATCACCAAACAATCGAAATTATTTAACGAAAATTTATTATTCAAATTTGTTCGAATATTAATAAATTGTATAAATATTTATACAAGGTATAAATCAAGAAAATCGAGTCAAGAAGGGAAATGGATTGCAAACGGGAATAAAGGTGAGAACTTCTCACTCAAAAGGAATTTTTATTGTTTATTTAAATTTTAAATAGTTAGATTTAAAATTTGCTTGACTGTATTGATTGAATGCTTGAATGATGATTGTTATATATATATATATATATATATATATATATATATATATATATATATATTGGATGTGAATAGACCCTATACGCCGTTAGTAAGCGGAGGTTATTTATTACACACATATACCGCGATATTCCACCTTGAAGTGGAATTGGTATTATATTATATATATAGCATTATATATATATTGGCATATGTATATATTGCAGTTGATTGATTTCCCGCACTTGTATAGCGGATGAGACCCTATTGCGCCGTTAGTAAGCGGATATATTTTATAAAAACCCATATACCGCGATATTCCACCTCGAAGTGGAATGGTATTGTGCTAATGTCTGTGGATGCAGGGAAACAGGTTGGAGGGATCCAACTGGATTCCTCACAAATATTTATTTGATTTTAGATATTGTGATATTTGATTGTTATCATGGATGATATATGATGTTTGAAAGTCGTGATTGACTATTGATGTGTTGCATCATCGGATCCAATTTTGAAAGTTTAAAAAAAATATGATTTTGATTTTTAAGGGATTCTAAAATAATTTTTGAAGGTATATGTTTATAAGATATTTTTTTGAATTGATTCATCTTAAATAGATAAACGTTATAATTTTAATATTATAAAAATTATGATTTTTGAGAAATTCAGTTAAAAGTTGATTTTTGAAAAATATGAGATTAATGATTTTATAAAATAGTTAAAACTGGGATTTCTGAATTTATTATAAGAAGTTTAAAAATAGGATTTATAAAATATTTATTTTATAAATCAGAATGATGAAATTATAAAAGAGTTTAAAGATGTTTAAAGTAATAATATAAATTGATTTATATTAAAAGATTTATAAAATGATATTTATAAATTTAGAATATCTTGAATTATAAAACGAGCTTTTATAAGTGATAGAATGATTTGTAAATGAATTTCATAAAGGAATGAAATTTATAGAATTTATGAAATTTGATTATTTTATAAATCAAAATGATGAAATCACAAGGAGTTGAAAGACGTTTTAAAATAGTAATACAAATTGTTTTATATTAAAAAGATTTATAAATTGATATTTATAAATTAAAAATATTGGAATTATAAAACGAGCTTTTACAAGTATTAGAATGAATTGTAAATGAATTTCATAAATTGGAATTATAGAATTATAACGGTGAAGTTATAAATGGAATTTTATAAACAATAGGTTTATAAAATTTGTGAAGTTATTTAAAAGAATAGATTTTGGATAAATAAAAAAAATCTTATAAGTTATAAGATTTATAAATTTATGAAGTTTAAAGGAACGATTTTATAAACAAATAAATTATAAATGTTTGACTTATAATATGAATTTTAGTATATCATCGAGATATTAATTTAGATAGATTTATAAAGGAAATTTATAAAAGAAAGTTGTTATAAAATAAACAGAAATAGAATTTATAAACATTGTTTTATAAATCCGCAAACTACTTATTTTTAATAAGTAAATTGTTATAATTTACTTATGGAATTATATTCACGTTTTTGAACAGTGAATAATCTTTTAAAATAAAATGAATAGAAGTGATGAAATTTATTAACAAGGTATATTCACGTTTTTGAATAGTGAATAATATATTTAAGAAAATGTTTTGGATGTGTTGTTTTAAATAGAATTAAAACGATCTAAAGATGTTTTAAAAATGTATAGAGATTCGAAACCATAGATTTCAACATTTATTGTTGAAATAGATGTTTTCGAGAAAAAAAAGGAAATAGTAGATTATAACACTGTTGTTATAATAGATGATTTCCGAAAGGAAATGTTTTGTATAGTATTGGGATTTATATATCTATTTTAATTTCGAATCCCTATACTAGTGATTTTGGGTTGTCGTAACGATGTTTTACGTAGCATTCGTTTTGGCCCAAATAAATATGTTAAAGAGAATGATTTCCTTAAAGAATGAAATATATACTTAATTTCGATTAAAGTATATAGAATATTTTCCAAGTGTAGAAAATAAAAAGATTGTGAATTACTTATAAATAAATAAGTATGAGAATGTTTTTCCAATATTAAGTGAATATTTTGAATTTATCCTTTTGAAGATAAATTGAAAATGAATATTAGAATTCAAATGGAAATCGTATACTCATGGAAACATTTTTGGAAATATAAATATGGAATTTATAAATGGAATTTGGAAAATGAGTTTAAAAATAAATATTGATTTATTTTTGAAGAATGGAAAATATATATATCTTGTAAAGATATTTTTGGGAAATAAATAATTTGAAAAATTATTTGGAATCTGGTGATGTTGGCATATCTATTGATAGTTCAATAACCGACTATCAATATTTACCTTTAAATTGGTATTTGTTGTGATTTGTTTGAAATTGAATGCCACACTTATTTTTTTTTTTAAAATAAGCGCGCACTATTCGGGTTAACCGGAAAAGGACCTTGGGGTCGTATAACCCATTCCGAATATGTGATACGTCGTTATGAATTGCATTCGAAGACCGGTGTTGAAGACCGGATATTTTCGAAAGCGAAAGGGTTTCTTATTGATTGTCTCTGCACTGGCTGATCCCCGGTATTGAGATCTCCATATGTGATGGGAAATCCGAACGTGATTAGAGATTATTCGGATTGCAAGGACTTCTTTGTAAGTGCCTTCGGTTCTGTTCGAGCCCGGAACAGACTTGTATGGATTGTGTGTCTGACATTACAAATTGAGATATAAAGCCGATTTCTTTCAAATATATTTCTGTGGTGGCGGAGAATTTATTCTTTTAGCTTAACACCCTTCTCTGAGACGTACGAGCTCAGAGGTTATATAGTTGAAGGTTATCAGCGATATACTCCCAATCTTGGTAATGTGACATACTGAGTGTTGCTGTGAAATGATCATTGTGTTGATTATTTGTGATAGGATCATTTGTTTGATCGTCTATCTTGGTGATCATTTCTATGATCATTTGTTGACCCAAAGCATGGCTTTTGTATAAAGTATGTTTTTGTGGACGTGACTTCGTCGAGCCTCACAAACCGGTAATGGTCGAAACAAGAATTGTGCGGCAAGGTTTCCAGGGATCGCTTCCCTAGGGTATGACCATTCCTTCTGGAAAAGGGTAGTATCATGGTATGGAGCCCAGATACTTACTCATGTTGAAAACACTTTGTTATGATTGTGTGATGATGGTGACGAGCGCTCGGTGAAAGGTTCCAAAGGACCGGGGGTGGCATATCTGAGGGTTTGTAATATTCCTTGGGAAAAGGGATTCCCGGCTTTGTTTAGCGGAGAACGGTGGTTCTCGGGGCGTCCTTCCAGAGGCGTTTCCATGTGGCAATGGGAAGTTCCTTGGCCTGACCATTTGTTGGAAAATCCATTCTTCAAATACGAGACTTGTACGGTATTAGTTGTATTACCTGCCATCTACTTATGGTGGCGCCCCACTGTTTGGATGGTAGCTATAGTAGGCATAGTTCGAAATGTCTATGCTGGCTAAGATTTATATCTTTATTTTCGAAATGAATTTTCTCTACACTATGCACTAGTAATAATACGAAATGTTCTTTTAAATACGTATCAAGCATCTTTGACTATCATAAGGAGAAATCTCCTCCGATTCTGCGTTTGCATGTGTGTGTGTGCGGGAGGCCTTATGGTAGTCTCATTCTTAAAAGCATTGCGAATTGATTTTAAAAATATTCCTCTATTTTAATTTTAAAGAAAAATAAACTGTTTTGAGTTCTCACACCAGTCACATGACTGACTCGGAGTTTATTGTTTTCCTTCCTAAACTCTGGGTGCCCACCAATTTTCACACGGGCAGTCAAGAGTTAAGGTT
Source organism: Allium cepa (assembly GCA_030765085.1). NCBI lineage: Eukaryota > Viridiplantae > Streptophyta > Magnoliopsida > Asparagales > Amaryllidaceae > Allium > Allium cepa. Next base: position 928,755,993 of record CM060939.1, read on the forward strand.
TATCGGGATATTCTGGAATTCAGGAGTTGCTGGAGGCAAGCTGGATGGCATGGCGTATTACTAGTTTATATAGTAGTTCTTTTTCCGCTGCATTGTTTGATGTTGTACACTCTGATGAAATGAAATGTAATGTAATGTAATAACTGATATGTTCTTTGTTTAAAGATTATTCATTTATTTATTATATGTTGTTCCGCTGCGAATTGTGAGATTCTGATGTTGTTCTATTTTCTGTTGTTTCTTTCTGTTCTGTTTTTCTTTTTCTTTCTTTTTCTTTTCTTCTTTCTTAAAACCCATAACATTTCATGTTTCCGGCCTTCGATTTCTCGGCAGTCGATAAAGTGAGTATCGATGTTGAATTTTTGAAAGTCGAAAATTTACGGGACGTTACATTTGGTATCAGAGCTTATGGTTAAGCGACAACCATGGTTCTATTGGGTGTTACTCATTAGAGATAGAGTCAGTAGTACTCTAGAATGAGTTTGAGTGTAATAATAGATATGAGCGCGTATATGTTAGTGAATATAAAATTGTTTTTGAATTGGGTAAATAAGATATTTTTGCCCAAAACTATTTTGTATGAAAAGGAATGATTTTCTATGAATTATTATGGTATATGGTTGCATGCTTGTTAGGCAGTGATAATATTAAATTATTATCATTAGTAAATGAAATTAAATAAAATGGATTGAATTCAAGTAAACTAACTTGATAAATTATTAATTCATGGACTAATAAATTGGAATTTGAATTGGTTAAATTAAAGTTTAGTCGTGAGCTAAATTTGAAGATAAATTTGAATTTGTATATAAATTCAAGTAAGTAAAAGAAATAAATTGAAAATTGAATTCGGATGGAATTGAAATTGTGAATTGAATTCAAATGAATTGAAATGTAAAATTTAATGAAATTGGATATGTAACTTCAAATAGTGAAGTAAAAATGTATAAGAAACATATATTGGAAAATTTTGTAATGAATTGGCAAAATGGTTTGAATGTTGGATTTGGATGCTACTACTAGCAGGATATACAGGTATATAAAGGAATTTGGATTTTGATTTCAAAGATAAAATTGAATGGCTCGACAAAAAGGTACGTATTTGAATTTCAGTATGAAATTTGATGATTTTCTTCTCCAGCCACTTGGCTTTCTCTTTTCTTTTTGATTCTGAGGGGCCGTGGTGCCATTTTGTAGTCGTACCGAGCTAGCCGCGTAAAGGAGACGCTGGCGAAATTTTTCGAAAATATAGGGTGTTAGAAAAATTTTGAGAAATTTTGAAATTTGAATTTGAATTTGAATTTAAATTTAAATTGTAAGGAAAACAATGTTGTTTGGAACTTATATTTGAAGTTGGAAAGCTAGTTGAAATGATAGTGAATCTCTAGTAAAAAGATTTAGGTTAGTAAGTTGATAAAACTATTTTGAGTTGTGAAAAATAATAGACGGGATAGGGGCATTCTTCTTAGCTTGTAATTTCGGGACGAAATTCTTTTAAGGAGGAAAGATTGTAACGACCTAGAATTTTGAATAATTTAATTTGAAAATATTTAATTAATTTTAAATATTTGAAGGATGGTTTGAATTGAATTTCAAATTATCAGAATGAATATGATGATTAAATTATAGAATTTAATCTGTTGAAAGTTGAATAAAAATTTGAATCTTCAATTTTAAGCCAATTAAAAATATTTCAAAGGCTTGTAAAATTCATATTGATAATATTGAAAATTATAGGAACTTCAGAATTGAAAATGAAAATGAATTGTTCAGTTTTGAAAATAAATCGTTTGAATCGATATTTAAAAATAGCCGTCCGAGGCACAGTCTCGGAATTCGACGAAACCAGTTCCATTGGGTCCGTAATATTGAATTATTCTCGGATTTCAAATTTTGTATTTTTCTGCGTTAATATGTGAGCACACGACACATAAACGCGTTGAATTTGAATCGGATTCAATTTAAATTTAAAATTTAAATTGGTCAAACACAACACTGTAGCTTCCTAGATTCTAGCCTAAAAATCACGTAATCGTGTCTTCTCCTCCCATTCAGCCTACAATCGCGCCTACAAGCACGAGATGAAATCATGCAAACTATGCCTGGTCGTTTTTAAATATTCACGTTCTCTTCCCCTCTTCCTTTATTATTCGAAATCAAATCTCAGAAGAACATTAATGGCCGACACTCTCTATATTAATTTCCAAATTAAAAGAGGCCGAAGCCCTATATCAAATCGATCGCGCGAGCATGGACGAGGCGCGCGCGCGTAGGCCGAGGGGAAGGTGGGCGACGTCCTGCAGTGATGTCGCGATGCAGTGGAGAGGCGCGATGTGGCTGTGGGAATTTGAGGGCACGGCGGCGTGGGGAGGCGACGCCTCGCGCGTGGGCCGAAGTCGAAGAGGGTTGGGTCGCGCGTGATTCAGAGGCGACGTGGGTTTCGCGACTTGGGGGAATGTGCGCGCGGCAGTGAAGCGCGCGCGATGGTGGCGCACGATTCGAGGCAGTGGGTGGTCGCGGCTGCGTGGTGTCGAGCACGGCATCGCGTGCGCGAGCTAGGCTGGGGTATTGATTTCACAGTGAAGGTATAAATTTATTTAATAATTTTTTTTTCTCCTTGATATTAATTTATATGCATATAAAAAAAAAGAAAAAAAAGAAAAAAAAATTGCAGTCAGTAAGTTATAAATACAGTATTATAGATAATAATAATAACTATATGTAAAGTTTAAAAAGTTAAAAACAGAAAAATAATAATAATACTTTATGCAGTTTTGTTTTTATTAAAATATATAGTGATGTTTGAATTAAATAAATAAATACAATCTGTTTACAATAAAAGAAAAAAATGAATAATAATATCTATTTCAAGTTGAAAACTAATGTAAGGAAATTAGCTTTAAATTTTTTTTATGATTTAGTTATTATGTTAAGTTAAAACTAATTTATTTAAAGTAGTAAATCATTCAAGTAATTTATTTAATCATTTTAACTATTGAAATTTAATTTATTAGTTTGAATTAAAAACATTGGTTAATTTGAATTATTTTTAAGCTACTAAACGATATCTGTTAATAAAGGAATTTGTAAAAGTTGTTTAAAATTTAAGTTAAGTGGTTAAAAATCATTTATTTAAAGGGAAATTAAATTGTAGTTAAATAAATTTGTTTAAAGTAAATTTAGTTGAAGTTTAAATTGAACTAGACAGATTTGTTAGGAATTTGATTTATTGGATAAATAAATTATTTAAAAGAAATTGTTTTAAGAATAAAAGGAATTTGTTAGTTAAAATAAAATCTTGGTCAAATAAATTTAATTTAAAAGGAAATTTAAATTTTAGTTAAATAAATTTATTTAAAGAAGAAACTGGTTTAAATAGAACTATCAGTTAATTTAACTATTAAAATCAAATCACCAAACAATCGAAATTATTTAATGAAAATTTATTATTCAAATTTGTTCGAATATTAATAAATTGTATAAATATTTATACAAGGTATAAATCAAGAAAATCGAGTCAAGAAGGGAAATGGATTGCAAACGGGAATAAAGGTGAGAACTTCTCACTCAAAAGGAATTTTTATTGTTTATTTAAATTTTAAATAGTTAGATTTAAAATTTGCTTGACTGTATTGATTGAATGCTTGAATGATGATTGTTATATATATATATATATATATATATATATATATATATATATTGGATGTGAATAGACCCTATACGCCGTTAGTAAGCGGAGGTTATTTATTACACACATATACCGCGATATTCCACCTTGAAGTGGAATTGGTATTGTAACGACCCGCCGCTCTGACCGCCTCTAGTCGGTAATTAAACCAACTAGAAACGTTCAAAATGACGGATTGTTAGTCAGTTTATAGAGTTTAAACAGAATCAGCCACAGAATCACAGAATAACATAATATTGTTCATAAATGAATTTTTTCTTACATACATCAGAGTTTGTACAATGCATTAAATTTTTATACAGCGGAACAATTTATTTTTATTAAGTACAAGGAAAATTTTCTAGAAAAACTTTAATGAAGTGCTTTCCCCTCTCTCTAACTTCGCGGCCTGAAAACCTTCAAGCTGTAAAAATACTCAGTCTGACCCGAGCGTTAATTGCAAAACACAAAACACTCGAGTCAGGATTAATCTTAATTCAAGTAAATAAATTTGCAATGAACTGAATAAAATGGTGACAGAGATGACGAAACAAATGAATCAATTTAAATCTATTATGGATTTTCATTATTAACAACTTAAAATTTTTAAAATCTATCAATCCCGTGTGGCTGCAGTACACACGTATATTTATACACATGTGCACTACCTCGCCAACACGCGTGCAAGTGCAAATCGGACAAATCACTGCAAACTCGACTCAACTCAATGCAATTCAAACTGCAAGTCCAAAACAGGTGCACAATGCACTAAGCATTGAATTAGTGCACAAATGAAACAACATCAGAGACGACACAGTAGAAAACAACACATGCAGCAGCAAGCATGAAATCCAGATCGTGTACAGGGCAGTGAAGCCTGTATAATTTACAGTGAAACAAGTGCATGGAGCAGCAGACACAACAAACACAGAGGCAACAGCGATGAATCGCAGAGCCAAACAAGTACAGGGGAACAGGTGATACAAGCTACAGTTAGGCATGTCATGGATAAACAGTACAATGCCACTGCAGATATAAGGTCAAAGACCAGATCACATCGAAGTGCAACAGAGCTTCCGGCAATAACTTCAAGATACAATATAACAAGCTGCAACTGATGATCAAACAAAGGGATGCATGCCAAACTACAGTGCAACCGAGAAGCACACAACTGTGTGTATACAAATGATCAGTGAGATAACCCAGGTACAAACAATGCAAATCAACACAGCAGCTCAAAGAAAGAGCATATGCAAACCCATCAACTCAGGTGGACGTATCAAAATTTTGGAAACACAAAGTATTCAAATGAACACAGTAAGCTACATGATGATCTCAATATAGCAATGACAGAGTACATGCTAATGAAGATCACAAATGTACATAAGAGAAGAACATCAACAATGACCAATGTGCACAAGTCAGACCACAAAAGTTCAAGTGTCACAAGAGCCCTCATTTTATTAGTTTGACTGCATTTTTAAGCTTACAGGTAAATCCCAACATGATTTGATTAATCATGATTTCATAAACTAGATGAATTACAACTTAACTAATTTGCTTTAGATTAAATCTTCAAGGTGTTTATATGAAAGTTTGAATTTGTTTATAAATTTTTTTTTTTTTTTTTTTTTTGTAAACATGAATGTTCAGAGGCAAAACAAACTTTAGGTAGCATGCAAGTGGTGCAAAAAATAAACAGTGAAGCAAATGCCTGTATACTTGTGTGTGTGTGTGTGTGTGTGTATATATATATATATATATATATATATGTACAAGAACAATATATATGAACTCAGGAGGAATGCAAACTGGAAATGCAGTGATGGAAGAGAATCCAAATTTATAAGCAATGAACCCTTAAATTCCCAGTTCTAAAATTATTATCAATTAAAGCCAAATTCAAAAAAAATTCTATGATCAATGGTATATAACTATTTCCAGAAAACAGTTCATCCAATTCAAAAGCAAGGATCAACTGATCTTGATCAAAAATGTAAAATACAGTAAATTGAAACTGCACTTTATTAAAATACTGTAAATTTTTAACTTTTGATCTAAAAATGCTTGAATTTAATTACTGATTCTATTGGTAAGCCCTGAAACATTAACTTATAACTTATGAATTTTTATTCTACGCAAATTTGATTTTGTGTAACTTTATTTTTTCAAGCTACAGGCAAACATATGTAGTTCATGAACTTTTAGAGTTACACCATTCTAGGCAAACATAATTTATTCAAACATTTAAGTTCAATTCGGTAAACAAGTTAAAAGAGAGTTCAGAAGTCAAACATAAGTTTGAAGTTTTGAAGATCACACATGCACAATCATGTTACTGTTCTCAAACACATACTTTGCAGGCACTTTCATATATATCTATTTACAATTTATAAGCATGCATAGTTTACCTATAAAAATTTGTATTAAACAACATATTTTGATTTCACAACAAATCCTAACAGAGTACTAAGTCCAGGGGAAATGAGTTTTATATTGACAATCTTAGTTAGTTTTAGTTTTGCAGATTCCAGGCAATAACAACATACATACACATTTATATATGTTCACACAAAAACATTCATCAACAAACAATCATACAACATACTTATTCCTATATATTCACATGCACAGCTAACAAACTTAAACATTTTGAGGTTAAACAAAGAACACAGAGCAGTTTCTTATTTATGTATTAGAACTTGTTGACTGCTGTACTTGTTCAAAGGCTACAGATTTTCTATTTCTATAACAAATCCAACCTGATATCAACTAGTTTATGATGGATTTCTTTTTAAAAACTCAGTTCAAGGCCAAGAACAGATGTATAAAATCCTGAATCACATATATATACATTAATATATATATACACAGAATCACCATGTGGTCATACAAACATGATTAACTATATCAATAAGCAATGCAACAGATGGCTCAAGCTTTTGCATATGAGAGGTTAATTACTTAAAAGAAGACAGAGTTTTCTTCTTCTCTTTTTTTTTTATCAGTAGCAGTTAAATTGATTTCTGTTTATATGTAACAGTTTGTTTTAAAACTTGAGTTCAATAAGTTAGCTCTGATTTTTACAAGGAAACTGATTTTAAACATATAAGTTCACTCACATGCAATGCTTATTCATCTCAACATAAAATCATGCAACCAAAATTTTAGATTTAAAGCTTAAGTTAAGAACATCAACAATTACTGATGCTAACAGTGTATACATACTTATATAAGTACATACTAATTTCTAGAAACTCATATACATACAAACAGATTACTTCAATATTATCTTGCATCTGTTCTTATTAGCTCAAAACCCAATAAATAGCATCTATTCCTCATCAGTTTAAAACAAAATTATAGTATCTGTTCTCATCAGTTTACATCGAATTATCAGAGCAATTTATAGCAACTATCACCCAAAACATAGCATGCAACCAAGCATTCAATTCAAACAGATCTAAATACTTGAAAAAAAATTAATCGTGAGCAAAGAACTCACCTTTCACCGAATCAAAATGGAGCAACGCAAATTAGAACGAGGCCGGCGCCTTTGATTTGAAAAGCCCCAAATTTGTGAAGGCGAACGAAGACGAACGGAGCCCTAGTTTTTGAAAGCGAGCGAAGAGGAATCGAGACGAGAGAAGAACGCGGCCGCCATTAAATTTTCTTCGGTTTGAAATTGTTTAGGGTTCGAATGAATTGAAATGATGGGGTGTCGTGTTTTATGGGGAAGAGAACGTGATTTAGGGTATGGTTTACGGCATGGAACACGACGTGGTTGAAGGCATGTTTACAGCTGAACGAAGTAAGGCCATGTATACTTCTTTTTATATTCATTTTATTTATTATTATTATTATTTTTTTATATCTTTTCTTATTTATTTTTATTTTGAATTAAATTTTTTTTTGTAAATTGTTTTCTTTAACAAACATAGAAACGTTTTGAAGTTCAACTATCAACATCTATTTATAAGTTTACATAAATATAATTCGTAAATCCAAATTATATTTTTTTTTTCTAAGTCATTTGTTTGAATTTAAAATACAATTTCAATATTCAATTTCAAACTTCAAAGTTAAATTCAATTTCTATTCAACTTTAAAAATAGATTAAATTCTAAAATTTAATCGTCAACTTCATAGTTTTATTGGAATTCAATTTAAAATTATCTCAAATATTTAAAATTAATTAAATATCTTCATTTTTAAATTGTTCAAAATTCAGGATCGTTACAATCTCCCCTACTTAAAAGAATTTAGTCCCGAAATTATAAGTTAGGAAAAACGATTGCTAAAATCTCACCAATATTTATATCCTACAAAATTTTACTAAGTTTCAAACTCATAAATAAATATAGGATTCATTCCATTTATTACATTTTACTGGTTTTGTTCATCGATTTCAATAATCAAGACACAAAAATCTTTTACTAAATTTTTGACTTACAAAAACTTAGATTTTTAAACTTGAAATCTTTCATGCTAAATAATTGCATAATATATCTTATCCAAAAGCTGTGGACTTTCAAGATATTTTAAAGATCTTCTTCCTTAATTCATTAAGTTAGAATTATGTAATTCTAATTTCAGATTATTGATTTTCTATTCAAAGTTTTGAAAATACTTGATAACTCGAAGTTTAACAAGTTCATCGTCGTTCTCACAGACTTTAGGCATACGCTGATCAGACGCAAGACTAAAAATCTCCAAGTACTAAACATACTTGCTTCAACTCCCAGTGAAAATACTTTTTTAAAAATTCTTTTAAAAATGGATATGGAAAGTCCGTTCCCCCATGGATCACAGTTTACCCGGCGGTTTCGCTACTATCTCAGTAGAATCGCTTGTAATCTCAGATTTCTCATCACTCCTGAATTTCGCCATGGTTGTCGCCTTAGATCGCGGTCCACACGGCGGTTACGCTACTATCTCAGTAGAATCGCTCGTAGCCTTAGGCATCACGCCCCTCGAATTACGCTTCGGTTTCCAGATCGCAGTTTACTCGGCGGTTGCGCCACTATCTCAGTGGAATCGCTTGTAACTGTAGGCATCACGCCCCACGAATTACGCCAGCATCAATCACATAATCCCAAACACGATGATCCATCGTGGGGGATATCATATCAGCCCCATTGGACATTCCACTAATGGAATTCTACGTAGCTACGATTTACAATGGACACTCCACCGAGTTCCAATCACCTTCACACATAATAATTGGAAGGTACATTTCCATATCCTCAGTTTTTAGAAAACATATGTCATATACATATAGTACTTTATTTGACATTTCGTACATATCATATCTATGTAAACCTACACAGGATTTTCATAATAATGACTTTCCAAACTGATAGTTTTCGATTATATTCACATATATAAGTTACGAAAACTCAATTCACATTCACAACAAATAGAGGATTCCAAATTTTCCATCACGTTTAAAATTTTCCTCTAAATCGATTTGAAAATTTAAGGTTATCTCAAACCTAATTCACATTCACAATCCAATTCATTATCGACTTCACATTCGATTTGGATTTCACGTTACATCGTCAATTCTCAACACATAATTGATGTCTATCGATATATAACCTCTAAGCTCGTACGTCTCAGAGAAGGGTGTTAAGCTAAAAGAATAAATTCTCCGCCACCACAGATATATATTTAATAGAGATCAAATGCTATGTCATCAATTCACAATGCTAGACATACAATCCCAATCGACTATCCAAAATTCAAAGTTGAACTTATATTGTTTTTGGTGTCAAAGTTAAACTCAATTTAACTCAAGATTCAATCTTTGAAAAATTTCCAAGTTGAACTAATCGTTCAAATTTCTCAAAATAATATCTTTACAAGATATATAATTTTCACACTTAGCCATTTGAAACTAATTTCAAATATTCATTTCTCAATTTATCTTTAAAAGATAAAATTTCAAACCTTTCATTTCATATTGGAAAATATTCCCATACTTATTCAATAATAAGTAATTCACAAATTTATTCACTTTCAACACTTTGAAAATATTCGATATACTTGAATCAAAATTAAGTATATATTTCTTTCTTTAAGGAAATCATTCTTTTAAACACATTTATTTGAGTTAAAACGAATGTTGCGTAAAACATCGTTACGACAACTCAAAATCACTAGTATAGGGATTCGGATTTAAGATAGATATATAAATCCCAATACTATAAACAACATTTCCTTCCGGAAACTATAACGACCCTGACTCGACCTTCGAAAATCGGCACCGAATACGACACTCGTATTCAAATGCCGCAGATCCAAACGTCGAACCTGGTTCGCCGGAGCTTATAACACATTAAGTAAATAACACAGCGGAAGAAATGAATAACATATATCAATATACAACATGAATGATACAACAGAATGATACAATAGATATCAACATACATCAGAGATATGATACAAGATAATAGCAGCGGAAAGAAAAGATAATACTAGCAGCGGAACAAAGCTCAAATATGGTCTTCAAGAAAGAACTCCAGTATCAGTAATCTCCATCTCCAAAGCACCAATCCAGAAATAGCTCGAACTCCAAATCAAGATGAAGAGAAGCAACTCAATCCAAATGCGATTGCCAAATCCTAAGGCTGAAAGCTGTCGCATCTACACCTACCATTGATTTCTGAAAACCCCAACTCTAGACTGCCCGTGTGGGAAATAGTGGGCACCCAGAGTTTAGGAAAGGAACAATAAACTCCAGGTCAGTCATGGGACTGGTATGAGCAAACAAAAACATTTGGTCTTTTAAAACAGATAGAGAAATTTAAATTTGAAATCCGCAATGCTTTTTAGAAAATGAAACTACCATAAGGCCTCCCGCCACACACACAATGCAAACGCAGACTTGGAGGAGATTTCTCCTTATGATAGTCAAATATGCTTACTACGCAAAAATCAAATCATTTTTGATATTATTATTAGTGCATAGTGTAGAAAACAATTTCGAAAGTAGAATATAAATCCTAGCCAACATAGACATTCCGAACTATGCCTACTATAGCTACCATCCAAACAGTGGTGACCACCATAAGTGAATGGCAGGTAATACAACTAAAACCGTACAAGGCACGTATTGGATGAATGGATTTCCAACAAATGGTCAGGCTAAGGAACTTCCTACTGTCTATGGGATCGCCTCTGGCGGGACGTCCCGAGAACTAACGTTACGGTTAGATCTCTGCCAACACAAGGCCGGGTTACCTCTGTAACTAGGTAACTACTACACGAATATGTCATCCCCCGGTCCTTTGGGACCTTTATCCGAGCGCGCGCAACAACCACAAAGTATCACAAAGTAATAGATCTGCAGTATCCACATGAGTAAGTATCTGGGCTCCATACCATGATACCACCCTTTACCAGAAGGGAATGACACACCCTAAAGGGCGCGACCCTCATAACCTTGCCGCATCTTTCCTTTTTCGACCATTTCCGGGGTGTGAGGTCCTGATGCAGTCTCGTCCACAAAGCTACGCTTTGTGCAACAAAGCCATGCTTTGGGTCAACAGATGGCCAAAGCAATGATCACAAAGATAAATGATCAAACAAATGATCATATCACAAATGATCAACCAATGATCATCACACAGCAGCACTCAGCATGCCATATTACCAAATTGGGAATATCACTGATAAATATCAACTACATAACCTCTGAGCTCGTACGTCTCAGAGAAGGGTGTTAAGCTAAGAGAATAAATTCTCCGCCACCAAGCAGAAATGTATTTGATAGAGATCAGATAACATCTCAAAGTGTAATGTCGGACATACAACCATACAAGTCTGTTCCGGGTTCGAACAGAACCGAAGGCACTTCCGAAGAAGCCCTTGCAAATCCGGGTATCCACAATCCCGATCGGACTTCCCATCACTAAGGAGAACTCTATACCGGAGCAACTCAGTGCAGAGTCAATCGATAGGTTATCCTATCGTTCTCACAAATACCCGGTCTTCACCACCGGTCTTCAAATGCTATCCATAACGTCGTATCACTATTCGGAATGGGCTATATGACACAAGGTCCTCTCCCGGCTAAACCGAATAGTGAGCGCCATATTTTAAAACATATGGATATGGGATTTTAGTTAAGTCACAACTTATAAAAATCCAAAACTTTTCTTTCAAATGGTTAAACAAATTACCATTTTTAAATCTTTAAACAAAAAGATTTATTTCACAAAGTTTCACCCAGTTTCACAAAGATCTATTCATAGATTTCAAAACAATTCCCATTTCAATTGGATTAACCCAATTAAATCTTTAAATTAAAGATTTATAGCTTTCAAAACACGTTTCCAAGGATTTATCTAAAGTTTGAAAAACTATTTTCATTTTAGACTTGAAGCCCTTTTACACACATTGAAAGTCCATTTCTTATGTGAAAGCTTTATTATTTGAAAACAAATAGTTTTCGTTTTAGAAAAATCCAATTTATACAAGTTGAAATCTTGGCTTGAATTTAAATTCCGAAACATCACCTTTAAAATGGTTTAAAAACCCATATAAACCCATTTATAAGTTGAATACCCTTTTTAAACCTTGGTTTCCAAATTTTAGAATTCAATTTCAATTATTGAATTCAAATTTAAATCCAATTATCTAAATTTTCAAACTTAATCAAGTTATTTAAAAATAACTATTTTCAAAAGCTTCAATCCTAGTTCAAAACTATCTTGGATTTAAAAATCAAATTTTTAAAACAATTTCAAAAATCTGTGACTTAACTAATTTCCACGTGCAACCCATATTAGTGTGTGTATAAGTGTGGTCCAGGGGTTTTACACAATAAGAGCACATCATCAATCAGCACAGATTCAATCATTACAGTTCGATGTGGGTATCGGATAACCAAATGGAATCCGACTCCCTGTCGCATCGAAACCCAAATGTCGTTTTACGGATCAAGGGTTTGCATATACATATAACAACATATACATCACAGATATAACAACTTAGCACAAAGCAATACATAGCATCACATCATATATCAAATATATCAATCCATCACAAAACATTCAATAACAATCAAACATCTTCAGTTAAGATGAATAAATTTGCGTGGTTTTAAATTTATCAACCACATAATTACTTCCATTAGTAATGAACTACCCTTAATTGCTTCTTTAATTACTTCTAAATTAATTACATTAATTTATTACCTATTATTGATTAATTAATCATCCTTAATTACATCACTAATTAAATAATTAATGATCTAAATTATTTCTTAGATTAATTACTCAAAGTAATTAACAACTCAATTACTATATTGACCCAAATTAATTATCCTTAATTTAATCTCTTAAATAAATTATTTGATTAATTACTAAATAATTAATCCAAATTATCTCCCACTTAAACATCTCCACTTAATTACATCTGTAAATATTAAACAATTACTTAACTATGTAATTTCCAAATCATTAATTACATAAAGTAGTTATTTATAAAACCCAAATGTTTAAAATTAATTAAACTTTATTAAACAATCTCATTCAATTAAATTAATTATATTAAGTAATTAATTTCTTAATTTCTTTATCAAGTAATTACTCAATCCATTTATAATTGATTATTATTAAATTAATTAATCTAATTAATAAATAAAATTAACCAAATTAATTAATTGTTAAATAATCCTGGTTAATGACCTTCATTAACCATTCTTTAATTATTTTATAAGGTAATTAACTTAAATTAATTACCAATTAAATTATCTTTAATCATTTATTTATTAAAGTTAATTATAAAGTTAATTACCCTTAATTTAAAGCTTAATTACATAATTAATATTCATTTATCATTAATTAAAATTTAATTAATGATCTTAATTCCAAAATGATTTAATCATTAATCAATTATTAATCCCAAATTCAATTAATTAATTAAATTAATTAACAAATCTTAATTACCCTTATTAATAAATTCCAAAACATAATTCTTAATCAAATTTCCAAAGTAAAACATAACTTAATTATGTTTAAAACAATATTATTCAAAACAAGTACTTTTTGAACTTATCCTTAAATTTCAATTTAAATTCATGTTTAAAATATAATGAATTTTAAACTTATCAAAGTTTTAAATAAATTTAAAACTTTTACATTGCCAATCAAACTAATACTATGGAAATTTTTAAAGTAAAAGTCATTTCAAAACTTTCAATAATTTAAATTTCCATTTTAATTTGAAAACTTAAATTTAAACCTTCTTTAAAAATTTAAACCTGCAATTCAAGCTAAACCTTTGAATTTCCAGATTTTAAATTAACTTTAACTCTATTCATATTTTTAAAATCTCATTTCTAAAAGTATTTAAACTATTTTATCAAACCAAGAGTTAATTAAGTTTAAATTTCTGAAACTTAAATTTTATTATCAAAACTGGAATTTGAATTCAAGTTAGGAATTCATACTTGCATTTGAATTCAAACTAAAACTTTACTTCAACCAAACTACAGATTTAAAAAAAATAAAAATCCAGATTTTGAAAAACAGAAAACAGGTTTAAAAACCTGGAATTTAAATTCAAAGTAATTCAAACTTGAATTAAGTTTTAAAATTAAGTTTTAAACCTAAACCTTATTTAAAACCTATAACTATAGATTTTTTTTAAATTTGACAAACCCAGATTTTAAAAAGTTTTAAAACCCAAATTTTTTTAAAACAAAACACAGTTTTGCTGTGTAATCTGTAACTACAGGTTACCCGAGAAACATAACTTTTACTTCGGGTTTTATGCTCTCCCACTTCGAGTTTAAAAACCATTTGCTTCGAGTCATTTAACAACTTCTTCGAGCAACTCAAGGTATCCCTTGAAACTTCCCAAACCAACCAGTTCACCAGTGATTCCATCGCCGCCACCTCTGCCGATCATCTCAGATGATCCAATCAACTCCAGCAGCCCACCACTACTCCAACTCCAACCCATATCGATCAAAAAATCAAGCATTCAAAAGTTCACCAAATTTTCAAAACCTGTAAACTTTCAAACAGGTTTTATGACAAAACCTGTCAGCGGCCTCAACTCTCATCTCCGACCACCTGACATCCACTCTCTTCGACCACGAACACTTCTACACACCCTCTACCCATATCCAAAACGCCAAAGCTCTCGGTCAACCCACCACTTCAAACTGACTCAAAGCTCAACCCAATACTAAACTAGGTTTAACTGAAGAAACTTAAAACTACACTCAATCAAATCAGTTTAATCACTTCTCTGATTTTTTTTTTTTTCCAAGATCTATGATTCATTCTTGATAACTCAAAATAAATTTGAGTTCCCCTAAGCTACAGATTATATACATTTGCCCCAAATTCATATTATTGTTTCAGTCCAGACAGTATATGAAACAAACACTTAAAAATATTAATATTTGATTTATAATTCAAATTTATGTCAATGAATTAAGTTTATGAATCTGGATTTAATGTGTTTGATTTTGATCTAGAACAAATTTAAGCAACTATATCATTTTAATTTGGTTTTTAAAATAAATTGTTACTCACTAACAAAAATAAACAAACTCAGGGAGGAGATTTGCTCACCTGATTTTTTCTTTTAGACTTAATTCATGGGTAAACAATCTGGTATGAATTCCTAAGCTTATCAGGGATTATATGATGAGGATTTGGGATTTGGTTACATTATCTTTTTTTCTCTTTTAACTCTGTAACTTACAGAGATGATATCAGATTTGCACCCAACAATATTCACATATATACTATCAATTCATGTCTAAACAAACATGCAAGCATCACACAATGGATTCATGCATCAGATTCATCAAGCAATACGCAGCAAACACCAAAGAAACACCACAAAGCAGATCATACACATATCAACTTAAAGAGTTTAGAAAAGTGGTTTGCTCACCTTGCTTAAGAAGGAACAGAGAACCCAAGCCTTTGAACTGGAATCTGGAACATGCAATTCTTCTTAAACTTCTCTGCCTTTTATTTTTGTTTTGGTCATTATTTCCTCAGGACAAAAATACTAGAGTTAATTATTATTTTTTTATTGCTTCAGATTTTACATTTTTAAATTATGGTTTTAATTGAATTTACCTTAGTTGTTCTGCATTTGATTTTAATGTGATTGTAATCTGCAGCTCCAGGTTGAAGACTTTGCTTTGCCATATTCCAGATTTTGTTGTTTCATGCTGAGTTGCACTGGGTTGCATTATGAATTTGATCTCAGGTTTGTTTTTAGAAAACACTGCACTGTTTTCTTGCTAACCAAAGCCTGAAGCACTATCAACTTGAAAGATGGAATTATAGCTTGAACTTGTTTTTGCTTTCCAGGTTGAATTCAGTTCAAAAAAAAAAAAAATTAAGAGAGGTTGCTTAGATCTGCCTCTGGTTTTGCTTCAGATCTTTGATTAGTTGAGTTTCCAGGCTTTGAGATTTTTTTTCATTTGAGATTTCTAGTTTTGAACAGCTTTGTGATTTTGAGATTAGTGGAGGCAAATCTGTTTTCAGATTTTCTAAGATACCCATGATTACATATGGGAAGATGTAAAGTTTTCCTAATTTTAAATTTCTTTTTTTTTTTTATATTCAAATAAATATTATGAATGCCATTTGTTAAAAATCATCATGAGGCCTAAACACTTGTACAAATTCAAACCTACATATGTATGTTTACTTCTTCACTTCCTTATGTATTTTTACATTCAAAAATTTCAAAGACATAAGGAATTCTTCTTATAAACTTAAATTTTTATATTATATACACTTTGTAAAAAAAATGATGTATTCCTTGTTTATTTGTATATATATGTACAATGTTAAAAGGGTTTAACTAATATTTACATTTGTGGTTATACAAAGATAAAAGAAGCTTTTTTTTTATATAAAATTTAATGTCTTATTCATTCTATAAATAAATTTATATTTTTTTTTATTTACACAAACAAAATTCCATTCCAATTAATCTCTTACATTTAATTTTTTTTCATAATGTTCATACACTTATATATTTTTATAATTTTCATTCATACATTTATTTATTTATCTATTTTGTACAACTTTTAAAAGAAAAGAAGAATGTAAAATTTTTGATTTCATATTAACAAAGGTCACATTTGTTTAGATAAGAGAATTAAATCCTAAAAATAAATCCTTTTCTGAAATTTATTATATCTTCCAAATAAAATTAATATTTTGGAAAACAACTATCACTATCATTTTATTAATCTCAAGCTTTTAAAATTCTATTTTTATTTTTAATACATTATATTTTGAAATTCAATATTTATTTTATAAATCACTTATCCTTAAATTTCTAATATAAATTACTATTTAAAATCAAAATTATTTATTTATCCTAAGAATTTTCTAATTAATTCACAATTTATTTTCAAAAATAAATTTAATTGCCAAATTAAACTTGATGAATTTCAGGAATGTTACAGATTTCCCCCCTTAAAAGAATTTCGTCCTCGAAATTGCAAGGAAGACGAGAAAGAAAAGATAATAGATAAAGGAATGATTGATCAGATCAGAATCGAGATATTTATTCTGCATTTGGTCTACCCAAATCAGAATATCAATAATATGAGAACGAACTCATACAATTATTACACAGATATTTGGGTCCACCGGTCTACGAATGTGCAAGGGCATTGATTAGTTCGAAGGGATAACTAATCGTTCGTAGAATATATCGGATCCCAGAGAATGGATAGATGGGCTTAATTTTCAACAATTCCCAAATGCTAGATATGGACACCAAATTCGGGTCGAATTATCCCAAAGTATATACCAATTTGTTCCTCTTTGAACCTCGATCAACACAAGAAATTACAATAGAATTTCGAATTTGGTTTTAATCGATATCGTTTTATTAATACAGTTTAAATTTAGCTTCATATTAGTTAACCAATTTATTCAATTTATTTAATATTTTCAATTTCAAATTCATTAGAGTTTAGATCGAAAAGCTGATAAGAAATCGATGAAGATACAAAGTAAGAATTTTCTACAACGATACGTATGGCCATCATCACACCGAAACTTCTTTCTGGAGCTGCTACGAAGCAATCAAAAGAATACGAAATCGAATCAAAGGAGATTGATAGAGAAAAGTTGTTTCCGCTATTGAAGGGTATCGACCATTTGTAGTCGTATTCCCCTATCCCCTATCTCGTTCTCTTCTCGCACTCATACTTACTATCAGTGGATAGTAAGAGAATTTACTGAGGCACTCGAACAGATATCTTAGGGATATACTCATTCTAGGGTATGCTTCATCCTATCTCTAATGAGTTACTTAATGTGTTATACTCCTGAGCTAAGGTTTTAACCATCAGCTCTGATACCACTTATAACGACCCTGACTCGACCTTCGAAAATCGGCACTGAATACGACACTCGTATTCAAATGCCGCAGATCCAAACGTCGAACCTGGTTCGCCGGAGCTTATAACACATTAAGTAAATAACACAGCGGAAGAAATGAATAACATATATCAATATACAACATGAATGATACAACAGAATGATACAATAGATATCAACATACATCAGAGATATGATACAAGATAATAGCAGCGGAAAGAAAAGATAATACTAGCAGCGGAACAAAGCTCAAATATGGTCTTCAAGAAAGAACTCCAGTATCAGTAATCTCCATCTCCAAAGCACCAATCCAGAAATAGCTCGAACTCCAAATCAAGATGAAGAGAAGCAACTCAATCCAAATGCGATTGCCAAATCCTAAGGCTGAAAGCTGTCGCATCTACACCTACCATTGATTTCTGAAAACCCCAACTCTAGACTGCCCGTGTGGGAAATAGTGGGCACCCAGAGTTTAGGAAAGGAACAATAAACTCCAGGTCAGTCATGGGACTGGTATGAGCAAACAAAAACATTTGGTCTTTTAAAACAGATAGAGAAATTTAAATTTGAAATCCGCAATGCTTTTTAGAAAATGAAACTACCATAAGGCCTCCCGCCACACACACAATGCAAACGCAGACTTGGAGGAGATTTCTCCTTATGATAGTCAAATATGCTTACTACGCAAAAATCAAATCATTTTTGATATTATTATTAGTGCATAGTGTAGAAAACAATTTCGAAAGTAGAATATAAATCCTAGCCAACATAGACATTCCGAACTATGCCTACTATAGCTACCATCCAAACAGTGGTGACCACCATAAGTGAATGGCAGGTAATACAACTAAAACCGTACAAGGCACGTATTGGATGAATGGATTTCCAACAAATGGTCAGGCTAAGGAACTTCCTACTGTCTATGGGATCGCCTCTGGCGGGACGTCCCGAGAACTAACGTTACGGTTAGATCTCTGCCAACACAAGGCCGGGTTACCTCTGTAACTAGGTAACTACTACACGAATATGTCATCCCCCGGTCCTTTGGGACCTTTATCCGAGCGCGCGCAACAACCACAAAGTATCACAAAGTAATAGATCTGCAGTATCCACATGAGTAAGTATCTGGGCTCCATACCATGATACCACCCTTTACCAGAAGGGAATGACACACCCTAAAGGGCGCGACCCTCATAACCTTGCCGCATCTTTCCTTTTTCGACCATTTCCGGGGTGTGAGGTCCTGATGCAGTCTCGTCCACAAAGCTACGCTTTGTGCAACAAAGCCATGCTTTGGGTCAACAGATGGCCAAAGCAATGATCACAAAGATAAATGATCAAACAAATGATCATATCACAAATGATCAACCAATGATCATCACACAGCAGCACTCAGCATGCCATATTACCAAATTGGGAATATCACTGATAAATATCAACTACATAACCTCTGAGCTCGTACGTCTCAGAGAAGGGTGTTAAGCTAAGAGAATAAATTCTCCGCCACCAAGCAGAAATGTATTTGATAGAGATCAGATAACATCTCAAAGTGTAATGTCGGACATACAACCATACAAGTCTGTTCCGGGTTCGAACAGAACCGAAGGCACTTCCGAAGAAGCCCTTGCAAATCCGGGTATCCACAATCCCGATCGGACTTCCCATCACTAAGGAGAACTCTATACCGGAGCAACTCAGTGCAGAGTCAATCGATAGGTTATCCTATCGTTCTCACAAATACCCGGTCTTCACCACCGGTCTTCAAATGCTATCCATAACGTCGTATCACTATTCGGAATGGGCTATATGACACAAGGTCCTCTCCCGGCTAAACCGAATAGTGAGCGCCATATTTTAAAACATATGGATATGGGATTTTAGTTAAGTCACAACTTATAAAAATCCAAAACTTTTCTTTCAAATGGTTAAACAAATTACCATTTTTAAATCTTTAAACAAAAAGATTTATTTCACAAAGTTTCACCCAGTTTCACAAAGATCTATTCATAGATTTCAAAACAATTCCCATTTCAATTGGATTAACCCAATTAAATCTTTAAATTAAAGATTTATAGCTTTCAAAACACGTTTCCAAGGATTTATCTAAAGTTTGAAAAACTATTTTCATTTTAGACTTGAAGCCCTTTTACACACATTGAAAGTCCATTTCTTATGTGAAAGCTTTATTATTTGAAAACAAATAGTTTTCGTTTTAGAAAAATCCAATTTATACAAGTTGAAATCTTGGCTTGAATTTAAATTCCGAAACATCACCTTTAAAATGGTTTAAAAACCCATATAAACCCATTTATAAGTTGAATACCCTTTTTAAACCTTGGTTTCCAAATTTTAGAATTCAATTTCAATTATTGAATTCAAATTTAAATCCAATTATCTAAATTTTCAAACTTAATCAAGTTATTTAAAAATAACTATTTTCAAAAGCTTCAATCCTAGTTCAAAACTATCTTGGATTTAAAAATCAAATTTTTAAAACAATTTCAAAAATCTGTGACTTAACTAATTTCCACGTGCAACCCATATTAGTGTGTGTATAAGTGTGGTCCAGGGGTTTTACACAATAAGAGCACATCATCAATCAGCACAGATTCAATCATTACAGTTCGATGTGGGTATCGGATAACCAAATGGAATCCGACTCCCTGTCGCATCGAAACCCAAATGTCGTTTTACGGATCAAGGGTTTGCATATACATATAACAACATATACATCACAGATATAACAACTTAGCACAAAGCAATACATAGCATCACATCATATATCGAATATATCAATCCATCACAAAACATTCAATAACAATCAAACATCTTCAGTTAAGATGAATAAATTTGCGTGGTTTTAAATTTATCAACCACATAATTACTTCCATTAGTAATGAACTACCCTTAATTGCTTCTTTAATTACTTCTAAATTAATTACATTAATTTATTACCTATTATTGATTAATTAATCATCCTTAATTACATCACTAATTAAATAATTAATGATCTAAATTATTTCTTAGATTAATTACTCAAAGTAATTAACAACTCAATTACTATATTGACCCAAATTAATTATCCTTAATTTAATCTCTTAAATAAATTATTTGATTAATTACTAAATAATTAATCCAAATTATCTCCCACTTAAACATCTCCACTTAATTACATCTGTAAATATTAAACAATTACTTAACTATGTAATTTCCAAATCATTAATTACATAAAGTAGTTATTTATAAAACCCAAATGTTTAAAATTAATTAAACTTTATTAAACAATCTCATTCAATTAAATTAATTATATTAAGTAATTAATTTCTTAATTTCTTTATCAAGTAATTACTCAATCCATTTATAATTGATTATTATTAAATTAATTAATCTAATTAATAAATAAAATTAACCAAATTAATTAATTGTTAAATAATCCTGGTTAATGACCTTCATTAACCATTCTTTAATTATTTTATAAGGTAATTAACTTAAATTAATTACCAATTAAATTATCTTTAATCATTTATTTATTAAAGTTAATTATAAAGTTAATTACCCTTAATTTAAAGCTTAATTACATAATTAATATTCATTTATCATTAATTAAAATTTAATTAATGATCTTAATTCCAAAATGATTTAATCATTAATCAATTATTAATCCCAAATTCAATTAATTAATTAAATTAATTAACAAATCTTAATTACCCTTATTAATAAATTCCAAAACATAATTCTTAATCAAATTTCCAAAGTAAAACATAACTTAATTATGTTTAAAACAATATTATTCAAAACAAGTACTTTTTGAACTTATCCTTAAATTTCAATTTAAATTCATGTTTAAAATATAATGAATTTTAAACTTATCAAAGTTTTAAATAAATTTAAAACTTTTACATTGCCAATCAAACTAATGCTATGGAAATTTTTAAAGTAAAAGTCATTTCAAAACTTTCAATAATTTAAATTTCCATTTTAATTTGAAAACTTAAATTTAAACCTTCTTTAAAAATTTAAACCTGCAATTCAAGCTAAACCTTTGAATTTCCAGATTTTAAATTAACTTTAACTCTATTCATATTTTTAAAATCTCATTTCTAAAAGTATTTAAACTATTTTATCAAACCAAGAGTTAATTAAGTTTAAATTTCTGAAACTTAAATTTTATTATCAAAACTGGAATTTGAATTCAAGTTAGGAATTCATACTTGCATTTGAATTCAAACTAAAACTTTACTTCAACCAAACTATAGATTTAAAAAAATAAAAATCCAGATTTTGAAAAACAGAAAACAGGTTTAAAAACCTGGAATTTAAATTCAAAGTAATTCAAACTTGAATTAAGTTTTAAAATTAAGTTTTAAACCTAAACCTTATTTAAAACCTATAACTACAGATTTTTTTTAAATTTGACAAACCCAAATTTTAAAAAGTTTTAAAACCCAAATTTTTTTAAAACAAAACACAGTTTTGCTGTGTAATCTGTAACTACAGGTTACCCGAGAAACATAACTTTTACTTCGGGTTTTATGCTCTCCCACTTCGAGTTTAAAAACCATTTGCTTCGAGTCATTTAACAACTTCTTCGAGCAACTCAAGGTATCCCTTGAAACTTCCCATACCAACCAGTTCACCAGTGATTCCATCGCCGCCACCTCTGCCGATCATCTCAGATGATCCAATCAACTCCAGCAGCCCACCACTACTCCAACTCCAACCCAGATCGATCAAAAAATCAAGCATTCAAAAGTTCACCAAATTTTCAAAACCTGTAAACTTTCAAACAGGTTTTATGACAAAACCTGTCAGCGGCCTCAACTCTCATCTCCGACCACCTGACATCCACTCTCTTCGACCACGAACACTTCTACACACCCTCTACCCATATCCAAAACGCCAAAGCTCTCGGTCAACCCACCACTTCAAACTGACTCAAAGCTCAACCCAATACTAAACTAGGTTTAACTGAAGAAACTTAAAACTACACTCAATCAAATCAGTTTAATCACTTCTCTGATTTTTTTTTTTTCCAAGATCTATGATTCATTCTTGATAACTCAAAATAAATTTGAGTTCCCCTAAGCTACAGATTATATACATTTGCCCCAAATTCATATTATTGTTTCAGTCCAGACAGTATATGAAACAAACACTTAAAAATATTAATATTTGATTTATAATTCAAATTTATGTCAATGAATTAAGTTTATGAATCTGGATTTAATGTGTTTGATTTTGATCTAGAACAAATTTAAGCAACTATATCATTTTAATTTGGTTTTTAAAATAAATTGTTACTCACTAACAAAAATAAACAAACTCAGGGAGGAGATTTGCTCACCTGATTTTTTCTTTTAGACTTAATTCATGGGTAAACAATCTGGTATGAATTCCTAAGCTTATCAGGGATTATATGATGAGGATTTGGGATTTGGTTACATTATCTTTTTTTCTCTTTTAACTCTGTAACTTACAGAGATGATATCAGATTTGCACCCAACAATATTCACATATATACTATCAATTCATGTCTAAACAAACATGCAAGCATCACACAATGGATTCATGCATCAGATTCATCAAGCAATACGCAGCAAACACCAAAGAAACACCACAAAGCAGATCATACACATATCAACTTAAAGAGTTTAGAAAAGTGGTTTGCTCACCTTGCTTAAGAAGGAACAGAGAACCCAAGCCTTTGAACTGGAATCTGGAACATGCAATTCTTCTTAAACTTCTCTGCCTTTTATTTTTGTTTTGGTCATTATTTCCTCAGGACAAAAATACTAGAGTTAATTATTATTTTTTTATTGCTTCAGATTTTACATTTTTAAATTATGGTTTTAATTGAATTTACCTTAGTTGTTCTGCATTTGATTTTAATGTGATTGTAATCTGCAGCTCCAGGTTGAAGACTTTGCTTTGCCATATTCCAGATTTTGTTGTTTCATGCTGAGTTGCACTGGGTTGCATTATGAATTTGATCTCAGGTTTGTTTTTAGAAAACACTGCACTGTTTTCTTGCTAACCAAAGCCTGAAGCACTATCAACTTGAAAGATGGAATTATAGCTTGAACTTGTTTTTGCTTTCCAGGTTGAATTCAGTTCAAAAAAAAAAAATTTAAGAGAGGTTGCTTAGATCTGCCTCTGGTTTTGCTTCAGATCTTTGATTAGTTGAGTTTCCAGGCTTTGAGATTTTTTTTCATTTGAGATTTCTAGTTTTGAACAGCTTTGTGATTTTGAGATTAGTGGAGGCAAATCTGTTTTCAGATTTTCTAAGATACCCATGATTACATATGGGAAGATGTAAAGTTTTCCTAATTTTAAATTTTTTTTTTTTATATTCAAATAAATATTATGAATGCCATTTGTTAAAAATCATCATGAGGCCTAAACGCTTGTACAAATTCAAACCTACATATGTATGTTTACTTCTTCACTTCCTTATGTATTTTTACATTCAAAAATTTCAAAGACAAAAGGAATTCTTCTTATAAACTTAAATTTTTATATTATATACACTTTGTAAAAAAAATGATGTATTCCTTGTTTATTTGTATATATATGTACAATGTTAAAAGGGTTTAACTAATATTTACATTTGTGGTTATACAAAGATAAAAGAAGCTTTTTTTTTTTATATAAAATTTAATGTCTTATTCATTCTATAAATAAATTTATATTTTTTTTTATTTACACAAACAAAATTCCATTCCAATTAATCTCTTACATTTAATTTTTTTTCATAATGTTCATACACTTATATATTTTTATAATTTTCATTCATACATTTATTTATTTATCTATTTTGTACAACTTTTAAAAGAAAAGAAGAATGTAAAATTTTTGATTTCATATTAACAAAGGTCACATTTGTTTAGATAAGAGAATTAAATCCTAAAAATAAATCCTTTTCTGAAATTTATTATATCTTCCAAATAAAATTAATATTTTGGAAAACAACTATCACTATCATTTTATTAATCTCAAGCTTTTAAAATTCTATTTTTATTTTTAATACATTATATTTTGAAATTCAATATTTATTTTATAAATCACTTATCCTTAAATTTCTAATATAAATTACTATTTAAAATCAAAATTATTTATTTGTCCTAAGAATTTTCTAATTAATTCACAATTTATTTTCAAAAATAAATTTAATTGCCAAATTAAACTTGATGAATTTCAGGAATGTTACAGAAACCATTTACTATAACAATAGTGTTATAGTCCACCATTCCCTTAATTTTCTCGAAAACATCTATTTCAACAATTGAATGTTGAAATCTATGTATTCGATAGTTAATGCATTTTAAAACATCTTTAAAACTATTAAAATTTTCAACTTCAACTTAGTTCATAGTTTGAATTCCTCATACTTTTCACAATATTGGTTTTAAACCGATTTCAACTTTTCAATATTAAGTTTTTCACTTAATTTAATTTTCCGCACGTTTAAATTCAAATTCATCACTGAATCTATTAAACCTATAATGGATTATCATGTTGACAACTTCAAATTTGAAATTTAAATTCTATTTGAACTTTGCATTTTCTTTCTATTTCAAAAATAGTCAACTAGTTCTTTAGTAAATTATTCATCAATTTAATTCCATTAAATTCATATTTCCACATTAACTATTTTAGGCAATAGTTTTTTTTAAACTTGAAATATAAACTTCACATCAAAGTAGTTTGATTCATACAGTAAAATCAACAATTAAATTTCATTTCATAATATCACTTCCCAAAATGCTATTCCATTAAAATATTTCCTCCGTACAAAATTTTGCATAGCTTAATACTTTTAAAAGACGTACACAGAAGATTGTGGATTACAAAAGATAGTATTAGAAAATATATCGATTGGTTTAAGATTCAGAATAATTAAGGACTAACGACTTCTTGTCCCTTAGTATGCATCCTTGCCAAACTTTCATCTTCGGATGACACTATTTCATGTTGTGTTAAAGGAGAATTAACACATTCAAAATCCACATGTCCCCATTCCTTACAATTATTGCAATAATATGAGATGTTTCCATCTTTATCTATCACCTTAGCACTTTTCGCTCTAGCTGGTCGGGCTATAGCTTGCTCTCCCTGTTGTCTTTCGGTGCAGTTTCTGGCTATATGTCCAGTCTGACGACAATGGTAGCAGATTGTCAATCTATCGACGGGTAAATTGAGTACGCACTTTTTCCTTTTCACTTTAGGGCAATGACTAAGAAAATGCCCTCTCTCCTGACATTTAAAACACACAATCTCCGGACGAGCAAATCGGTCATCCACATTCCTTTTCTTTCTCCTCTCTCGGCACTTAAGGACATAATGTCCCTTTTTATGACATCGATAGCAAATAACCTCATCATATGGACCAGGTGCTTGCCTTTCAGTGAATCTCCTTTCAATTTCCGCACGTCTCGCTCCTGCTTCTCTACGAGCAATTGCTCTTCGTTCACGGCGTGCTGCTTTTTGTGCTTCGGTTTTCGCCATTATAGTTAACAAGGTGTTTTCGAAGTTTCCTATCAATATTTGCATTTTTTATTAGCAGAGGTTGGATTATTCAATCATTCTCTCTAAAACATATCTGTTTATTCAATAATATATTCACTGTCCAAAATCGTGAATATGTTTTGTCAACCAATTTCATCATTTCTACAACTTATTTTCATTTTTAAAGGATTACCCACTGTCCAAAATCGTGGATATATCTCCTTTCATAAGCTACAACAAATTACTTACCAATTCAATTGGTTTCGAATTTATAAACAATCTTCATAAATTCCTTTTCTATTTATAAAACTTCGATTTATAAATCTTCTTATTGATTCAATTCAATTCAATTTATATAACTCAGTTATATACCAAAAGTTCATATTATAAGTTAAATACTTATAATCCATTCATTTACCAATTCGTTCTTCACATTTGAAAACAATTTCTCAAAAGAATTCAGAATCAAATTCTCAAGTTATAGTTCAATAATCCACTTGATTATAAGCAAATTAACATGTCATTTTATTTCACAATTATTACTCGAAATATTCAAGTTATTTGATTTAAACCAATTTTAAACCAATTCATTAATTCACTTAACTCATATTTCATTTTTCATAAATCTCAATAATTCGATAATGAGTTTCCGAACGATTGAAACTCAAATCTAATGAGACCTCACCGAATATAAACTATCGCACACTCACATTTAGAGAGGGGAATTTTCAAAATAATTCTAATTTTCAAAATACCTTTTATTTTAAAGAAAATAACTTTAAACTTCTTTAAATTTGAAAAGCACTTTCTTTATAGTGGTTCTAGTAACTATTCATATTAAACATCATAAACTGAGCTTTGAGTAAACCAAAGCTCTGATACCACTTTTGTAACGACCCGCCGCTCTGACCGCCTCTAGTCGGTAATTAAACCAACTAAAAACGTTCAAAATGACGGATTGTTAGTCAATTTATAGAGTTTAAACAGAATCAGCCACAGAATCACAGAATAACACAATATTGTTCATAAATGAATTTTTTCTTACATACATCAGAGTTTGTACAATGCATTAAATTTTTATACAGCGGAACAATTTATTTTCATTAAGTACAAGGAAAATTTTCTAGAAAAACTTTAATGAAGTGCTTTCCCCTCTCTCTAACTTCGCGGCCTGAAAATCTTCAAGCTGTAAAAATACTCGGTCTGACCCGAGCGTTAATTGCAAAACACAAAACACTCGAGTCAGGATTAATCTTAATTCAAGTAAATAAATTTGCAATGAACTGAATAAAATGGTGACAGAGATGACGAAACAAATGAATCAATTTAAATCTATTATGGATTTTCATTATTAACAACTTAAAATTTTTAAAATCTGTCAATCCCGTGTGGCTGCAGTACACACGTATATTTATACACATGTGCACTGCCTCGCCAACACGCGTGCAAGTGCAAATCGGACAAATCACTGCAAACTCGACTCAACTCAATGCAATTCAAACTGCAAGTCCAAAACAGGTGCACAATGCACTAAGCATTGAATTAGTGCACAAATGAAACAACATCAGAGACGACACAGTAGAAAACAACACATGCAGCAGCAAGCATGAAATCCAGATCGTGTACAGGGCAGTGAAGCCTGTATAATTTACAGTGAAACAAGTGCATGGAGCAGCAGACACAACAAACACAGAGGCAACAGCGATGAATCGCAGAGCCAAACAAGTACAGGGGAACAGGTGATACAAGCTACAGTTAAGCATGTCATGGATAAACAGTACAATGCCACTGCAGATATAAGGTCAAAGACCAGATCACATCGAAGTGCAACAGAGCTTACGGCAATAACTTTAAGATACAATATAACAAGCTGCAACTGATGATCAAACAAAGGGGTGCATGCCAAACTACAGTGCAACCGAGAAGCACACAACTGTGTGTATACAAATGATCAGTGAGATAACCCAGGTACAAACAATGCAAATCAACACAGCAGCTCAAAGACAGAGCATATGCAAACGCATCAACTCAGGTGGACGTATCAAAATTTTGGAAACACAAAGTATTCAAATGAACACAGTAAGCTACATGATGATCTCAATATAGCAATGACAGAGTACATGCTAATGAAGATCACAAATGTACATAAGAGAAGAACATCAACAATGACCAATGTGCACAAGTCAGACCACAAAAGTTCAAGTGTCACAAGAGCCCTCATTTTATTAGTTTGACTGCATTTTTAAGCTTACAGGTAAATCCCAACATGATTTGATTAATCATGATTTCATAAACTAGATGAATTACAACTTAACTAATTTGCTTTAGATTAAATCTTCAAGGTGTTTATATGAAAGTTTGAATTTGTTTATAAAAATTTTTTTTTTTTTTTTGTAAACATGAATGTTCAGAGGCAAGTATATATATATATATATATATATGTGTGTGTGTGTGTGTGTGTGTGTGTACAAGAACAATATATATGAACTCAGGAGGAATGCAAACTGGAAATGCAGTGATGGAAGAGAATCCAAATTTATAAGCAATGAACCCTTAAATTCCCAGTTCTAAAATTATTATCAATTAAAGCCAAATTCAAAAAAATTTCTATGATCAATGGTATATAACTATTTCCAGAAAACAGTTCATCCAATTCAAAAGCAAGGATCAACTGATCTTGATCAAAAATGTAAAATACAGTAAATTGAAACTGCACTTTATTAAAATACTGTAAATTTTTAACTTTTGATCTAAAAATGCTTGAATTTAATTACTGATTCTATTGGTAAGCCCTGAAACATTAACTTATAACATATGAATTTTTATTCTACGCAAATTTGATTTTGTGTAACTTTATTTTTTCAAGCTACAGGCAAACATATGTAGTTCATGAACTTTTAGAGTTACACCATTCTAGGCAAACATAATTTATTCAAACATTTAAGTTCAATTCGGTAAACAAGTTAAAAGAGAGTTCAGAAGTCAAACATAAGTTTGAAGTTTTGAAGATCACACATGCACAATCATGTTACTGTTTCAAACACATACTTTGCAGGCACTTTCATATATATATCTATTTACAATTTATAAGCATGCATAGTTTACCTATAAAAATTTGTATTAAACAACATATTTTAATTTCACAACAAATCCTAACAGAGTACTAAGTCCAGGGGAAATGAGTTTTATATTGACAATCTTAGTTAGTTTTAGTTTTGCAGATTCCAGGCAATAACAACATACATACACATTTATATATGTTCACACAAAAACATTCATCAACAAACAATCATACAACATACTTATTCCTATATATTCACATGCACAGCTAACAAACTTAAACATTTTGAGGTTAAACAAAGAACACAGAGCAGTTTCTTATTTATGTATTAGAACTTGTTGACTGCTGTACTTGTTCAAAGGCTACAGATTTTCTATTTCTATAACAAATCCAACCTGATATCAACTAGTTTATGATGGATTTCTTTTTAAAAACTCAGTTCAAGGCCAAGAACAGATGTATAAAATCCTGAATCACATATATATACATTAATATATATATATACACAGAATCACCATGTGGTCATACAAACATGATTAACTATATCAATAAGCAATGCAACAGATGGCTCAAGCTTTTGCATATGAGAGGTTAATTACTTAAAAGAAGACAGAGTTTTCTTCTTCTCTTTTTTTTTTATCAGTAGCAGTTAAATTGATTTCTGTTTATATGTAACAGTTTGTTTTAAAACTTGAGTTCAATAAGTTAGCTCTGATTTTTACAAGGAAACTGATTTTAAACATATAAGTTCACTCACATGCAATGCTTATTCATCTCAACATAAAATCATGCAACCAAAATTTTAGATTTAAAGCTTAAGTTAAGAACATCAACAATTACTGATGCTAACAGTGTATACATACTTATATAAGTACATACTAATTTCCAGAAACTCATATACATACAAACAGATTACTTCAATATTATCTTGCATCTGTTCTTATTAGCTCAAAACCCAATAAATAGCATCTATTCCTCATCAGTTTAAAACAAAATTATAGTATCTGTTCTCATCAGTTTACATCGAATTATCAGAGCAATTTATAGCAACTATCACCCAAAACATAGCATGCAACCAAGCATTCAATTCAAACAGATCTAAATACTTGAAAAAAAATTAATCGTGAGCAAAGAACTCACCTTTCACCGAATCAAAATGGAGCAACGCAAATTAGAACGAGGCCGGCGCCTTTGATTTGAAAAGCCCCAAATTTGTGAAGGCGAACGAAGACGAACGGAGCCCTAGTTTTTGAAAGCGAGCGAAGAGGAATCGAGACGAGAGAAGAACACGGCCGCCATTAAATTTTCTTCGGTTTGAAATTGTTTAGGGTTCGAATGAATTGAAATGATGGGGTGTCGTGTTTTATGGGGAAGAGAACGTGATTTAGGGTATGGTTTACGGCATGGAACACGGCGTGGTTGAAGGCATGTTTACAGCTGAACGAAGTAAGGCCATGTATACTTCTTTTTATATTCATTTTATTTATTATTATTATTTTATTTTATTTTTATATCTTCTTATTTATTTTTATTTTGAATTAAATTTTGTTTTGTAAATTGTTTTCTTTAACAAACATAGAAACGTTTTGAAGTTCAACTATCAACATCTATTTATAAGTTTACATAAATATAATTCATAAATCCAAATTATATTTTTTTTTCTAAGTCATTTGTTTGAATTTAAAATACAATTTCAATATTCAATTTCAAACTTCAAAGTTAAATTCAATTTCTATTCAACTTTAAAAATAGATTAAATTCTAAAATTTAATCGTCAACTTCATAGTTTTATTGGAATTCAATTTAAAATTATCTCAAATATTTAAAATTAATTAAATATCTTCATTTTTAAATTGTTCAAAATTCAGGATCGTTACAGGTATTATATTATATATATAGCAATATATATATATATTGGCATATGTATATATTGCAGTTGATTGATTTCCCGCACTTGTATAGCGGATGAGACCCTATTGCGCCGTTAGTAAGCGGATATATTTTATAAAAACCCATATACCGTGATATTCCACCTCGAAGTGGAATGGTATTGTGCTAATGTCTGTGGATGCAGGGAAACAAGTTGGAGGGATCCAACTGGATTCCTCACAAATATTTATTTGATTTTAGATATTGTGATATTTGATTGTTATCATGGATGATATATGATGTTTGAAAGTCGTGATTGACTATTGATGTGTTGCATCATCGGATCCAATTTTGAAAGTTCAAAAAATTACGATTTTGATTTTTAAGGGATTCTAAAATAATTTTTGAAGGCATACGTTTATAAGATATTTTTTTGAATTGATTCATCTTAAATAGATAAACGTTATAATTTTAATATTATAAAAATTATGATTTTTGAGAAATTCAGTTAAAAGTTGATTTTTGAAAAATATGAGATTAATGATTTTATAAAATAGTTAAAACTGGGATTTCTGAATTTATTATAAGAAGTTTAAAAATAGGATTTATAAAATATTTATTTTATAAATCAGAATGATGAAATTATAAAAGAGTTTAAAGATGTTTAAAGTAATAATATAAATTGATTTATATTAAAAGATTTATAAATTGATATTTATAAATTT
The DNA here is from genome assembly GCA_030765085.1 of Allium cepa. Lineage (NCBI taxonomy): Eukaryota > Viridiplantae > Streptophyta > Magnoliopsida > Asparagales > Amaryllidaceae > Allium > Allium cepa. Next base: position 928,788,207 of record CM060939.1, read on the forward strand.
AGAATATCTTGAATTATAAAACGAGCTTTTATAAGTGATAGAATGATTTGTAAATGAATTTCATAAAGGAATGAAATTTATAGAATTTATGAAATTTGATTATTTTATAAATCAAAATGATGAAATCACAAGGAGTTGAAAGACGTTTTAAAATAGTAATACAAATTGTTTTATATTAAAAAGATTTATAAATTGATATTTATAAATTAAAAATATTGGAATTATAAAACGAGCTTTTACAAGTATTAGAATGAATTGTAAATGAATTTCATAAATTGGAATTATAGAATTATAACGGTGAAGTTATAAATGGAATTTTATAAACAATAGGTTTATAAAATTTGTAAAGTTATTTAAAAGAATAGATTTTGGACAAATAAAAGAATCTTATAAGTTATAAGATTTATAAATTTATGAAGTTTAAACGAACGATTTTATAAACAAATAAATTATAAGTGTTTGACTTATAATATGAATTTTAGTATATCATCGAGATATAAATTTAGATAGATTTATAAAGGAAATTTATAAAAGAAAGTTGTTATAAAATAAATAGAAATAGAATTTGTGAAGCCCCACCTCTATACCCACGCTAGCCAAGAACACTACGGTGTAGTGCTGTCAACTAGCACGGAGAATAAGGCTGTTGAGGAGCGACCATCCGTGTAATTGCGTTGTGCGAGCACCGATATGCCAGATAGTAAAAGCGTGCATTTCATTTCAGGAGGAAATCCGACATGCCGATGCAAACTCAAAGCTACTACACAGTGGCTATAATAGTCTAGGACAAAAATATAAAATAATAACACAGATAATATAAATGCGGAACACAGATGAAACAAAAAGTCTCATATATATAAGTACATTAACGACTAACAAACATGAATACATATCAACCTATACAATGACACGACAACTCCAAAAGATATGAAAAATCTTCATAGCTCAAGCAGCATCCCATAGAAGAACATCAACAACCTGAAAATACTCGGTCTGACCCGAGTATTAAATTTCAAAAGAAAATAATACTCGGGTCAGTCTAATTCAAACTCAGTTATTAATGCATAGAAGCAATAAATAATTAAATAATGAATAGATGACAGTCACAGAAATAAATTTACCTATCCGATTCTTAAATAAGAAATCGGATAACGGTAAATATAACGCGAAGCAATTCAAAACAATTGGAACATCAATTAAAAGGTCAACACGAGTAGGGCTGCAGTATACGCACGCGTATACTGCCTCGCCACTACAACATATGGAATACGAAATAGATCCATAATCAAAAGCAAAAGAAATAATAATAAAACCAATACCGTGTGGCTGCAGTTCACGCTTGCGTGCACTGCCGTGCCACTACAGTGATGATGTACCCATTGAATACCGTGTGGCTGCAGTTCACGCTTGCGTGCACTGCCGTGCCACTACAGTGAAGATGTACCCATTGAATACCGACAGCAATCAAAAACTGCAGAGGTCAAGTTTGGACGACATAAATGCGAACCCAAATGTACACAATGGGCGTACACTACTAGTTGCACAAGGATAAAAAATGAAACTGAGATGCAACTTGGAGCTGCAGAAATATAAACCAACCAAGGTGACATCATACATAAGGTTAAGAACACACATATGCACACGTGCTCCCCTGTGAGATACAACAGAGAGAGGAGACTTATCACTTACCCAGTTATGTTTAGTGCAAGTTAATCAAACCATGTAAACAATGCATTAATGTATGCATGATGTCTACGTACTTCACACTCATGTTAATGAACACTGAACCATATTTTTGTGGACACACTTATGTACAATAAATATAAAATGAGCTATCTGGCACATATACAAGTGTGCATCCCATTATTCACACAAGTTAATAGATGAAGTAAGCTACCCTGAGACTTATAATTATGTGCACAAAGATATGTACATAACTTAGTCTAAATTGAATAGCAAAACAAAGAACAATTATATGGCTAACGCACGCGGAGATGATTGAACATGCAGTGTATATCAAAGTCAAGGAAACAGACAGACCGCAAACTGCATAAGCATAGAGCGTGGCCACTTTCATACATAATAGTGGTACCAATCAGTCAGAGAAAGGCAAAACAATGTCAGACAGTGAAACCCATCATCACAATATCAAGTGGAGCCAGAAACGACAGGGAATTCAAAGAAGCAATTTCCAATTAGAATCGAAGTGGCCGAGACTATCAAGGGTGTAAATATGGACAGTAAAGCAATGTCAATATGGCAATGCTTCAATTTTATTTACAAAATCACGTGCCTCTAGACCACCAAGCAATCAGGTACAAGGCACGGTAAAATGCAGTGCCTAAGTGAAAATGAGAATATCATGTTTTAACAAAACAGTGAAAACCAAAGCAGTTCAGTATCACTGCTCACAACAGATGCAACATGAAGTGCCTAAGAAATTCAATGTCGTATAACTCCATGCTACAAGGTTGAACGAAATTCCATCAGTGCAGTGATGACCAAGTCGAACAGTATGCAAAGGGGTAGTGGACAGAGCATGCATATGAAGCAACCAGACAAATGCAGCTGGGTTCAAGAGGATGGAAACAAAGTGAATTCGATGTAGTGCAACCACATGATGGCCATACCTGACTGCAAGATGTACAATATGCAAGTGGCGATGACAAAGACCACAAGACTCAACCCAGTGTAAAGGAACAGTTTCAACTGAATGAAACTGGATAGTGCAAACAACCCAACTGTGAGACCAGACAACTAAAACTGTCATTATTTTGGTACAGCAAGCACTTCGCAAAGTCAGAGGCTATAATCAAGCAACGACATTAATAGGTCAGTGAACAAAAGCAAGTGTAAGTCGAAGTCAATCAGAAATCAACCTCGTGGTGACCACGAAGTTAATCCAACTCGATACACAAAAATTCATATGGCCGAAGTCATTAATGTATATGGAAGTGAAGTCGAGAGTCAACGTATCAAAGCCGTGAAATCATTGCCGTAGATATCAAATCACACAAATATATGAAATTGCCAAAACTAGAAATCATCTCCAACATCCATACGAAAATCGAAAACATCAACATCTCAACAAAACAGTGCCGAGACAACCAAGTAGAAATAGATGTGAGTAAAACTCACACAAGTTCAAAATCGAAATCACTAAAATTCGAAGCAATAATCATCCAAGAATTCAAGCAACAAAACACACAAATAACTCGAGCCAAGAATTAGATGTGAGCAAACTCACCTTTGCCACGAACGGAAGCGAAGATGAACGAGCGCGAGGGCGAGCAGCCATTAATTGATAAAGCCCTAATTCTCGAACAAAGGAGAACGAATGAAGACGAGCAGGGAGATGCCGCCATTATTTGCTCCTCTCGAATATTTTAGGTTAGGGCTGTGAACGAGAGTGAGAAAAAGGGAAGGCCGGTCATATGTCTATGTAACTTTTTCACGGCCCAAATAAAAACTCGTGGACCATTTTTTTTTTTGTAAAAAAATCAAAGTTCCTCAAACTTAATAACCATTTGTAATTTAAATTTTAATTTAAATTTTAAAAACTTCAAAATGGCAATTGACGAAAATATAAATCGTTTTAACGCCGATTATGAATTGACGCGAATATCGGGTTGTTACAGACTCCCCTCCTTAAAGAAATTGCGTCCTCGCAATCTTAAGGAATAAATGGGCAAAAGGTAACAACCATAAGAATATATCAACACACGATGAAGAAATTTGAAATAGGAAGTTCACCATAAAGAGCATGAGAGAGAGAGAGAGCCTGAACGTGTTTGCTCGATGAATTCTCTGGATTCCTAAGTGAAATCCATAGGATTTGAGAACCAATAAACTTTCACGAGAAAAACATCTTTATTTCGAGGGTGATGAACCCCCGAAGCATTGATGTGTATAGAATGTTGCTCAAAGTCAAATCTGGTGAAACTTCAATTTCTTCAATAATACCGGGCTCAAGAATAAAAATCGGAATCCCTAAGGCATTTCCGTAAAAGAAAGACGCGTGAAACACGTCATGAATAACAGAAAATAGAGCCGGTAATAAGAGGCGATAAGCCAAGGAACCAATACGTTCAGTGATAGGAAATGGCCCAATATATCGAGGCACTAACTTTCCCGACCGACTGAAACGCACAACACCTTTCATAGGTGAAACACGATTAATTTGGAACAACAGCGTAGTACAATAACGATTCGCCAGATGAATCAAAGCTTCATTAATTCGGAACGCCGACATAGTACAAAAACGGTACGTCCAATGAACCGATCAACATAAAAGAACATCAGACGTAAGTCCCTAAAAGGAATGAGATGAAGCTCAATAAAACGAAGTACATCGAAACGTCTGATGAACCTGGTGAAAAGATGATTCCATTCAGACATCATCAAAGAACAACCACTTGTTTGCCTACGACAAGTGCATCGGCAACACGATTTCCCATCCGGGAGTGGTAAATAATATCAAGATCATAAGATGTATGGAGCTCGAGTCAACGTGGTTGACGCAAATCATGTTCCTTATGAGAAAATAAATATTCCCAAGATTCATGATCAGGGTAGAGAACAAATTTCTTACCCAAAATAATGATGCCAAATCTTGAAGAACGAAATCAATAGCCAAGAGCACTAAATCATGAGTGACATATCTAGTCTCAATAGGCATTAATGATTTAGAAACACAAGAGACAGCACGTTCTCTTTTGCAAGAGAATGGCATGCAAACTAACACGATTAGCATTGGTACAAACGATAGAGTCTTGGTTCCCACGGGAATCACCAGAATAGAAGTGTCGGAAAAGAGTTGTTTTAAATAATATTCTTTCCCGAAAAGCTAAAACTTTTGAAATTTACAATTTACTTTATGTAATTATCTTTTCAGAAAAATTTACATTTTAAAATTCAATTTATTGTGTCTGATTGTCTCATCAAAGCGTCTAGGAGATTCCTATCGATAACGTTGATCAAGCGCATCGATCAGAATTCTTAAAGCACTCAATGGGCAATACAATCACAAAATATTCTCTTAATTTTATAAAAGGAATTTACAAATTTTCACCCTCAAACGGACAAGTCCGAAATTAAACGAATCAGTAAAAGAAAGGGGTCATAGTCCTCGATTTTGCTGAAACGTTTAAATCGCTTCCTCATTCTTTTGAAAGCGTAAACTATAAAAAATTTGAAATCGATTTTTTTTTTTATTTTGAAACAATTTTTAAAACACGTGATTAAAACAGCGATATCAGTAGCAACCTCGATAAGTGGATTTTCATTCATCAAAAGTGTCACAAGAATCTTCTCAAAGATAGAAAGGGATATCATACCCTAAACTTGTACTCATAACAAGTCAATGACACACGAATTCACCAATGCACAAGAATTGATAAAACTTATCAATAGAAATCACGAAAATTGGTGAAGCACAAATTCTAGAAATCATCACAAGAAATCCAGAAATCACAAGATGAAAGTATGAAAACTCAAACGGGAGTATGAAAACTCGAACGGAGTATGAAAACTCGAACGGAGTATGAAAACTCGAACGGAGTATGAAAACTCGAACGGAGTATGCAAACTCAAACGGAGTATGAAAACTCGAAGGAGAGTATGAAAACTCAAACGGAGTATGAAAACTCGAACGGAGTATGAAAACTCGAACGGAGTATGAAAACTCGAAGTAGAGTATGAAAACTCAAACGGAGTACGAAAACTCGAACAGAGTATGAAAACTCAAACGGAGTATGAAAACTCGAACGGAGTATGAAAACTCGAAAGAGAGTATGAAAACTCAAACGGAGTATGAAAACTCGAAGGAGAGTATGAAAACTCACCTACAGCGAGCATGAAAATTCATCAACACATGTAACGCATAAGGAGAACGGGAGCACGAAAACTCACCTACACGCGAGCATGAAAACTCATCAGCACATGTAACGCAAAGCGAGAACGGGAGCACGAAAACTCACCTACATGCGAGCATGAAAATTCATCAGCACGTGCAACGCATAACGAGAACGGGAGCACGAAAACTCACCTACATGCGAGCATGAAAACTCACCAACACGTGCAATGCAAAGCGAGAACGGGAGCACGGAATCTCACCTACACGTGAGCATGAAAACTCACCAACACGTGCAATGCAAAGCGAGAACGGGAGCACGGAATCTCACCTACACGTGAGCATGAAAATCACCAACACGTGCAACGCAAAGCGAGAACGGGAGCACGGAATCTCACCTACACGCGAGCATGAAAAATCATCAACACGTGCAACGCAAAGCGAGAACGGGAGCACGGAATCTCACCTACACATGAGCATGAAAATCACCAACACGTGCAACGCATAACGAGACGCTATCTCATGGTTGCAAGCCATTAATTTTGACACACGAATGGTCCGAAGACCGTGGGGCGCTACCCCACATGTGTGAGTCGGAATCACACAGATTGAGGTCAAAACTAACCTCGCAATCAAAAGAAAAGTATGTGTGAATGAAATCACACAAGTGGTGTCTAGACAATCCTCAAATCCCAAGAGATATGTGTGAGACGAAATCACACCGATGAGGCCTAGTCTAACCGAAAAGGTATGTGTGAACGAAATTACACAAATGGTGTCTAGACAATCCTCAAAGCCCAAGAGATATGTATGAGACGAAATCACACCGATGAGGTCTAGTCTAACCGTAAAAATGATCGTCATGATCAACGAGAAGTGTCAATTACACTAAGTTAGTAAATGTAAAAGTTTAGCTTCATGTCCCATAACCACTTGCTTAACTTAAATATTTACGAACAAACTATAAATCTTCACTAGAAAATTGTCACATGAGGTTCAATCGAACAAGTCCAAGAATTAACCGACGAAGTGAACGCAAGCGTTTCATACCACTTGTTTTACTAAGCCGTTTAATTAGATTTCTCATCCGAGTGAGGTAAAGGCTTGTATATACTAGCAGATTGAAAAACGGTTTAGGAAAAGAGTTTGATATTGAAAATAGAGTTAAAAACATTTTGATAAAAGAGTTTTGATATTTACTACTAGTATAGAAAACCTTTATATTTTTAAAGTGACAAATCACAAAAATGATTGTAGAAACAATCAATCACAAGAATTTCACATACGAAGACGTGAATAGAATCCAAAGAAATTGATACCGAATTCATCGAAAGGTATGTTCACAAAAATCCCGAAGAAAAGGTCATCAAAGTTGCTAATAAATGATAGCAACAAATCGGGAAATAATCAAGAATCGATTAAATTCGAAAACCAAATCAATTCACTAAGATTCACATTCGAAGATGTGAATAAAATCTGAAGAATTCGGTTCCAATCCATCAAAGTAGGAATACCCAAAAATTCCTGAAATAGAAGTTATCAAAGTCGACAAAGGTGATAACAACTAATCGGAAAAGAAGAATCGATCAACCATTGGAAAAACGAAGCAAAACGAGCATAAATGCATGAATGACTTTAACAAAAGTAAAAGTCAAGTCAAGTCGATATCGACAAGGCAAAGTCCAAGACAATTTCTTTTATACCAAAGAAATTTTAAAACTATCAGAGAGAGGCACATGAAAACCAAAAACCATGGATAAGCAGACAGAGTCGACAATTGAAATGCAATTTGTCTCAAAGATTGATACCCAAAAACCCAATTGTATGGAGACTGCATTAAGTACACGAATCAGAGACAAGAATGCATATATACAGCAGTTCGAATAAACAATGCGAGTTCAAATTGAAGTGGTACGAGTTGCAGCAATATGCAACTTGGTAAAGCATATACACAATGATACTTAGCAGTACATACAGAAATGAGCAAGTGCAATAGAGAATAGCAGCAATGCTCATGAATAAGGGTTAGGAATTCATACCTAACAAATCAAAGATGATCTTAAGCAAAGATGAGAGAGAAAACATCGACAAATAGTTGTAACACATGTACTATCTAAGTTATGTTTTATATTTGTTCTAAACCCCAGGCTCTGATGCCAAGCTGTGAAGCCCCACCTCTATACCCACGCTAGCCAAGAACACTACGGTGTAGTGCTGTCAACTAGCACGGAGAATAAGGCTGTTGAGGAGCGACCATCCGTGTAATTGCGTTGTGCGAGCACCGATATGCCAGATAGTAAAAGCGTGCATTTCATTTCAGGAGGAAATCCGACATGCCGATGCAAACTCAAAGCTACTACACAGTGGCTATAATAGTCTAGGACAAAAATATAAAATATAACACAGATAATATAAATGCGGAACACAGATGAAACAAAAAGTCTCATATATATAAGTACATTAACGACTAACATACATGAATACATATCAACCTATACAATGACACGACAACTCCAAAAGATATGAAAAATCTTCATAGCTCAAGCAGCATCCCATAGAAGAACATCAACAACCTGAAAATACTCGGTCTGACCCGAGTATTAAATTTCAAAAGAAAATAATACTCGGGTCAGTCTAATTCAAACTCAGTTATTAATGCATAGAAGCAATAAATAATTAAATAATGAATAGATGACAGTCACAGAAATAAATTTACCTATCCGATTCTTAAATAAGAAATCGGATAACGGTAAATATAACGCGAAGCAATTCAAAACAATTGGAACATCAATTAAAAGGTCAACACGAGTAGGGCTGCAGTATACGCACGCGTATACTGCCTCGCCACTACAACATATGGAATACGAAATAGATCCATAATCAAAAGCAAAAGAAATAATAATAAAACCAATACCGTGTGGCTGCAGTTCACGCTTGCGTGCACTGCCGTGCCACTACAGTGATGATGTACCCATTGAATACCGTGTGGCTGCAGTTCACGCTTGCGTGCACTGCCGTGCCACTACAGTGAAGATGTACCCATTGAATACCGACAGCAATCAAAAACTGCAGAGGTCAAGTTTGGACGACATAAATGCGAACCCAAATGTACACAATGGACGTACACTACTGGTTGCACAAGGATAAAAAATGAAACTGAGATGCAACTTGGAGCTGCAGAAATATAAACCAACCAAGGTGACATCATACATAAGGTTAAGAACACACATCTGCACACGTGCTCCCCTGTGAGATACAACAGAGAGAGGAGACTTATCACTTACCCAGTTATGTTTAGTGCAAGTTAATCAAACCATGTAAACAATGCATTAATGTTGCATGATGTCTACGTACTTCACACTCATGTTAATGAACACTGAACCATATTTTTGTGGACACACTTATGTACAATAAATATAAAATGAGCTATCTGGCACATATACAAGTGTGCATCCCATTATTCACACAAGTTAATAGATGAAGTAAGCTACCCTGAGACTTATAATTATGTGCACAAAGATATGTACATAACTTAGTCTAAATTGAATAGCAAAACAAAGAACAATTATATGGCTAACGCACGCGGAGATGATTGAACATGCAGTGTATATCAAAGTCAAGGAAACAGACAGACCGCAAACTGCATAAGCATAGAGCGTGGCCACTTTCATACATAATAGTGGTACCAATCAGTCAGAGAAAGGCAAAACAATGCCAGACAGTGAAACCCATCATCACAATATCAAGTGGAGCCAGAAACGACAGGGAATTCAAAGAAGCAATTTCCAATTAGAATCGAAGTGGCCGAGACTATCAAGGGTGTAAATATGGACAGTAAAGCAATGTCAATATGGCAATGCTTCAATTTTATTTACAAAATCACGTGCCTCTAGACCACCAAGCAATCAGGTACAAGGCACGGTAAAATGTAGTGCCTGAGTGAAAATGAGAATATCATGTTTTAACAAAACAGTGAAAACCGAAGCAGTTCAGTATCACTGCTCACAACAGATGCAACATGAAGTGCCTAAGAAATTCAATGTCGTATAACTCCATGCTACAAGGTTGAACGAAATTCCGTCAGTGCAGTGATGACCAAGTCGAACAGTATGCAAAGGGGTAGTGGACAGAGCATGCATATGAAGCAACCAGACAAATGCAGCTGGGTTCAAGAGGATGGCAACAAAATGAATTCGATGTAGTGCAACCACATGATGGCCATACCTGACTGCAAGATGTATAATATGCAAGTGGCGATGACAAAGACCACAAGACTCAACCCAGTGTAAAGGAACAGTTTCAACTGAATGAAACTGGAAAGTGCAAACAACCCAACTGTGAGACCAGACAACTAAAACTGTCATTATCGAGGTACAGCAAGCACTTCGCAAAGTCAGAGGCTATAATCAAGCAACGACATTAATAGGTCAGTGAACAAAAGCAAGTGTAAGTCGAAGTCAATCAGAAATCAACCTCGTGGTGACCACGAAGTTAATCCAACTCGATACACAAAAATTCATATGGCCGAAGTCATTAATGTATATGGAAGTGAAGTCGAGAGTCAACGTATCAAAGCCATAAAATCATTGCCGTAGATATCAAATCACACAAATATACGAAATTGCCAAAACTAGAAATCATCTCCAACATCCATACGAAAATCGAAAACATCAACATCTCAACAAAACAGTGCCGAGACAACCAAGTAGAAATAGATGTGAGTAAAACTCACACAAGTTCAAAATCGAAATCACTAAAATTCGAAGCAATAATCATCCAAGAATTCAAGCAACAAAACACACAAATAACTCGAGCCAAGAATTAGATGTGAGCAAACTCACCTTTGCCACGAACGGAAGCGAAGATGAACGAGCGCGAGGGCGAGCAGCCATTAATTGATAAAGCCCTAATTCTCGAACAAAGGAGAACGAATGAAGACGAGCAGGGAGATGCCGCCATTATTTGCTCCTCTCGAATATTTTAGGTTAGGGTTGTGAACGAGAGTGAGAAAAAGGGAAGGCCGGTCATATGTCTATGTAACTTTTTCGCGGCCCAAATAAAAACTCGTGGACCATTTATTTTTTTTAAAAAAATCAAAGCCCCTCAAACTTAATAACCATTTGTAATTTAAATTTTTAATTTAAATTTTAAAAACTTCAAAATGGCAATTGACGAAAATATAAATCGTTTTAACGTCGATTATGAATTGACGCGAATATCGGGTTGTTACAGAATTTATAAACATTGTTTTATAAATCCGCAAACTACTTATTTTTAATAAGTAAATTGTTAAAATTTACTTATGGAATTATATTCACGTTTTTGAACAGTGAATAATCTTTTAAAATAAAATGAATAGAAGTGATGAAATTTATTAACAAGGTATATTCACGTTTTTGAATAGTGAATAATATATTTAAGAAAATGTTTTGGATGTGATGTTTTAAATAGAATTAAAACGATCTAAAGATGTTTTAAAAATGTATAGAGATTCGAAACCATAGATTTCAACATTTATTGTTGAAATAGATGTTTTCGAGAAAAAAAAGGAAATAGTAGATTATAACACTGTTGTTATAATAGATGATTTCCGAAAGGAAATGTTTTGTATAGTATTGGGATTTATATATCTATTTTAATTTCGAATCCCTATACTAGTGATTTTGGGTTGTCGTAACGATGTTTTACGTAGCATTCGTTTTGGCCCAAATAAATATGTTAAAGAGAATGATTTCCTTAAAGAATGAAATATATACTTAATTTCGATTAAAGTATATAGAATATTTTCCAAGTGTAGAAAATAAAAAGATTGTGAATTACTTATAAATAAATAAGTATGAGAATGTTTTTCCAATATTAAGTGAATATTATGAATTTATCCTTTTGAAGATAAATTGAAAATGAATATTAGATTTTAAATGGAAATCGTATACTCATGGAAACATTTTTGGAAATATAAATATGGAATTTATAAATGGAATTTGGAAAATGAGTTTAAAAATAAATTTTGATTTATTTTTGAAGAATGGAAAATATATATATCTTGTAAAGATATTTTTGGGAAATAAATAATTTGGAAAATTATTTGGAATCTGGTGATGTTGGCATATCTATTGATAGTTCAATAACCGACTATCAATATTTACCTTTAAATTGGTATTTGTTGTGATTTGTTTGAAATTGAATGCCACACTTATTTTTTTTTTTTAAATAAGCGCGCACTATTCGGGTTAACCGGGAAAGGACCTTGGGGTCGTATAACCCATTCCGAATATGTGATACGTCGTTATGAATTGCATTCCAAGACCGGTGTTGAAGACCGGATATTTTCGAAAGCGAAAGGGTTTCTTGTTGATTGTCTCTGCACTGGCTGATCCCCGGTATTGAGATCTCCATATGTGATGGGAAATCCGAACGTGATTAGAGATTATTCGGATTGCAAGGACTTCTTTGTAAGTGCCTTCGGTTCTGTTCGAGCCCGGAACAGACTTGTATGGATTGTGTGTCTGACATTACAAATTGAGATATAAAGCCGATTTCTTTCAAATATATTTCTGTGGTGGCGGAGAATTTATTCTTTTAGCTTAACACCCTTCTCTGAGACGTACGAGCTCAGAGGTTATATAGTTGAAGGTTATCAGCGATATACTCCCAATCTTGGTAATGTGACATACTGAGTGTTGCTGTGAAATGATCATTGTGTTGATTATTTGTGATAGGATCATTTGTTTGATCGTCTATCTTGGTGATCATTTCTATGATCATTTGTTGACCCAAAGCATGGCTTTTGTATAAAGTATGTTTTTGTGGATGTGACTTCGTCGAGCCTCACAAACCGGTAATGGTCGAAACAAGAATTGTGCGGCAAGGTTTCCAGGGATCGCTTCCCTAGGGTATGACCATTCCTTCTGGAAAAGGGTAGTATCATGGTATGGAGCCCAGATACTTACTAATGTTGAAAACACTTTGTTATGATTGTGTGATGATGGTGACGAGCGCTCGGTGAAAGGCTCCAAAGGACCGGGGGTGGAATATCTGAGGGTTTGTAATATTCCTTGGGAAAAGGGATTCCCGGCTTTGTTTAGCGGAGAACGGTGGTTCTCGGGGCGTCCTTCCAGAGGCGTTTCCATGTGGCAATGGGAAGTTCCTTGGCCTGACCATTTGTTGGAAAATCCATTCTTCAAATACGAGACTTGTACGGTATTAGTTGTATTACCTGCCATCTACTTATGGTGGCGGCCCACTGTTTGGATGGTAGCTATAGTAGGCATAGTTCGAAATGTCTATGCTGGCTAAGATTTATATCTTTATTTTCGAAATGAATTTTCTCTACACTATGCACTAGTAATAATACGAAATGTTCTTTTAAATACGTATCAAGCATCTTTGACTATCATAAGGAGAAATCTCCTCCGATTCTGCGTTTGCATGTGTGTGTGTGCGGGAGGCCTTATGGTAGTCTCATTCTTAAAAGCATTGCGAATTGATTTTAAAAATATTCCTCTATTTTAATTTTAAAGAAAAATAAACTGTTTTGAGTTCTCACACCAGTCACATGACTGACTCGGAGTTTATTGTTTTCCTTCCTAAACTTTGGGTGCCCACCAATTTTCACACGGGCAGTCAAGAGTTAAGGTTTATCGGGATATTCTGGAATTCAGGAGTTGCTGGAGGCAAGCTGGATGGCATGGCGTATTACTAGTTTATATAGTAGTTCATTTTCCGCTGCATTGTTTGATGTTGTACACTCTGATGAAATGAAATGTAATGTAATGTAATAACTGATATAGTTCTTTATTTAAAGATTATTCATTTATTTATTATATGTTGTTCCGCTGCAAATTGTGAGATTCTGATGTTGTTCTATTTTCTGTTGTTTCTTTCTGTTCTGTTTTTCTTTTTCTTTCTTTTTCTACCTCTTTCTTTCTTTTCCTAAAACCATAAGGGTTCGTATTTTCGTTCATCTTGAATTAATCAATGGAGATTAGTGTCTATTCAAGGAGTACGGATTTACGGGTCTTTACATCATCCGTTGGATCTGTAGATCTCTCCACGATCTACAACATTCATGTAGAAAATTTTCGAAATCGAAGCTTGGATCACGAGATTTTTGAGAAGAAATGAATCTGAGTTTCAGCCATCGAATAAAAAGAACGGCGGCTACCTAAATAACCCTAGGATTTGAACACAATTGCCTTTATATAGTATTAATTAATATTATTTTAATATCGTTCCAATACTTTTTACCGCTTACGCAACCGAACTCCAAATCTCACGTACTAATAGGCGTTTCTAGGGTTTTCCTGCGTTCGGGACACAAAGGAATAGGTTTCGTAAGCTAATTCGGTCGTATGTGCGTGTTGCAGAAAGAAACGATCAATTTCAAATTAAATCGATTAAAACGATTTCGATGCGTTTCGGGCTGCCACGGTCAAACGACAACTCTGATTGCTACGAAAATTGAAACCCGATAATAACTAACTATTATGGATCCAATGGAACTTGTTTCGTCGAATTCCGAGACTGTGCCCCGGAAGGCTATTTTAACTCGTCTATTAAACCGAGCAAATTTCAAAATTAATGAAAACGCTTAAAATTTCACTTTTAAAATTTTAATAACTTAATAATAAATCATATAAATCTTATAAACACATTAAAAAATCATTCTGGCTCATTCTACACCAAAATCTGATTAATTGCATTTTAATAATATTAAATCCATTATTAATTTAATATAAAATTCCCAATAATAACTTATTAACCCTTAGATCCATCTAAAACGAATTAAATGTTCACAAATCCCGTGTTAAAAATTCCGGGATGTCACATTCCTCCCTCCTTATAAAAATTTCGTCCCCGAAATTTGCTAGGGTAGAAAATACCCTCCGCCCATTTACTTATCCAATTTGTTTAGTTAAAAGCTTAAATTTACTTTCCCAAAAAGTTTCAGCTCCATTTCAAAACCATTTGCTTTATTTACCCTAAAGCCTTAATTTTAACATTCGCTTTCAAAATTCAATTTCTTAGCAAATCAAAATCCCAATTTTTTTCTAACTCCCAAAATTTCCGAAAATTTTTGGCAGAGTCTCCCCTGCACGGAGGAGCTTTCGCGATATCGCGATACAGATAAATATATATACATCGACCCACACGGTCAGAAACCAAAATATATCACAATATATATATCATTTCCCAATTATATTTGCGTAGGCGTACCTTTTTAGCAAATTTTTAATAGCGAGCGGCTAATATAACGCATATACGTGCTCCAACTCTCTCGAACGCCTTCTGTACCTGTACTTACTCAACAAACTCATCAGTTTTCAAAGATATGAGTATTTTAACAACATTTCCAATATAAATGTAAGCCAAACATATCCATTGCATAACCTAACCAAACAACTTCATAATTATGCATGCTAACCTCCTTTATAAACAATTTCACAATTCCGACATCATTTTAAATCCTCTTTACAAACCCAAACTTCATAGTTTAACAATGTTAACCATATTTATTTCAACAATCCAAAGATTTCAATCATTTCATTTTCACTTCGATATGATTACATATGCCTTTCATACATTTTTATTTTAACTTACATTCCCAATTTGATTTACAATCAAATTTTATTTTAAACTGGAAACATTCGCATTTCTGTTATGATCCATTTCTCATTCATATGCAAACATCACTTATCAAAATGTCAATTCATTCTAATTGATTCAAAATCAATTCCATTTGCTATTTTAAACCAATTCACTTGCATTCATTTACAAACTCTTTGAATTGGATTCCAATCCATATTAATTTATTCAAAAAAAAACCAATTTCAATTGCTTGTTAAACAACTCAATTCCGAATTCTACAATATAACCAATTCTTATGCAAATTAAGGTTATCCAAGCAAGTGACCATCACTACATCTTATAACCATTTAAAATCAATTTCCACTTAGATTTATATTAATTTTATTCAATTCTGCATGCTTCACAATCTAAGCATTCTTATCACATTGCAATTATTAAATTAAATTCTTCCCTTACATTTTTATTTCATTAACCAATTCAAGTTTTTAATAATATCATTCCATCCTGGGTCATTTACACTCTTATATCCATATCACAATATTTAATTAAAATTCATTTTACTTTTATTATCTAAACCAATTTCATTCAAGATTACTTAATAAAGCTTATTCACGACTAATTTTGTCTTTCAATTCGCTTAAGTCATTTAAATCATACAATATTTCCATTCCTTCTTATATAAATTTTTATTTTATTTTTGTTTGATTCTCATTCAATCAAATTCCAATTCCATTAAACTTGATTAGTATATTCATCCAATTCCAATTCTCATTCACCCAATTTATTTTCAAATTTATTTTATTAATGACAGGGCCCCTTCACATTATTTCCCCCACTTGAATTTATTTACAATTCAAGTCATCATTATTATCATCAAATTCCATTATTCATTCACACTTTCTATATTTGTTACCAAAATTAAATCCCAATCCAAATCAGGATTTTTATTTACCTTCAAATTTTGACCAATTATCAAATTCTTTTCATGCCAACGTAAATTCCATTTAATTCAGCTTACACTAAATTCATTCTCAAACAATTCCTTTGAATTTAGTTGAGTTAAAACTTTATTCACACAATATCACTCTTACTTTTCTAAATTAAATTTCCTTTCAATCTAATTCTTTCCAATTCTAATTCAATTTCGTCCAAATTTAGTTAGCCATCTTGAATTTATATCATTTCTTTTACTATCATAAACAAGAATTGAGTTTCACCAATATTGTTTATAATGCAACTAAATTTTGAATTTTATTTCAATCCATTTTATTTCTCCATAAATAAGTTCAAAACTTATTTTCTATTTTAAGTTCATTCGCATCCTTTTATATCTCACTTCTTCTTATCTTAACTCACATTTCATTCAGAATTAGATTTGAATTCACCCTGCCATTCAACTATTCATCACCTGTGATTATAAATTCCATTTCCTATTTATAAGTTCACCAACTTATTTACTTAGAAGCTTATATTGCTCATTCCAATCCATCTACATCTTATAATCACAGTTCCAAATTATATATATGTGTATCACTGAATTTTTAAGGATACATCAATTTAATCCTTTGCACAGCTTTAAATCCACAATTTCATATTATAAGTATAGTACTTAATAGCTTGTGGATATAATCCATTACACAATGGCCCACAGTTTCAAAATCAACATACATTTAAATTTAACCCAAATCAATTTGATGCTAAGCCCAATTTATTTAACTTATCCAAGTTAAATCCAAATTTCCTATTCACTTCAATATACTTTATTCACTTCCATTTACTCAGGTTAAATTTTAATTCCAAGATTAAAATTTACATTTCCTTCTTATTATCATCAACATTACCAAAATAAATTCATTAGTTGATGCATTTTAACTTTACACACCATTTAAATAGAATGTTCCAGAATTCAATTGCCCGGTTTTATTCCAAAACCATTTTGAAATAATAATCAATTCATACCCATTTGGTATATCAATCAAATCTCCAGATTTTCCAAAACAACTTGTTTATACAAAACAAATTTCCTCCCTTGAAATTTCCAAAACAACTGGCATACCCAACAAATCCAAACAATATCATAACCAACCATTTTGGTAGCAATCCATCACTTTGGAAACTCGAAAATGAATTCTAATGATGTGGCCAACATCATCAGGATTATTTTCCAGCGACTGAAGTGAGTTCAATGCTTCCTTACTTTCCCAAATTCATTTCAAAACAGTATCCATTCAAAAATACTTCCCAAATCAATATTCCAATATTGCTTCAAACACCTTAGCAAACATTTCAAACTTTCCCAGGATTCTAAATTTCCAAACTTTGTTTTCAATACATTTAAAATCCTTTTTAAAACTTCCGGGTTTAAATTCTGGTTTAGTTTAAATTTAGTTATTCTTCCTTTATATAATTTATACCTATAAAATTTATTTGATTACAACCATTTCTAATTTAAGATTAAATTTTGAATTCTTATTTAATTATTGTATTTACAACCAATCGACCAAATATATATATAATAATTTCAGAAAATTATTTCTTTTATATCAAAATATAATTTGGGTAAAATTATTTCATTTACCCATGTCAAAACAATACTATGTCGGTTTATCTTGTTTAAGAGTTTAGAAACCCCTATCGATACGGTTGTACTTCCCACACCGACCAGAATTCATAAACACTCAACCGGTAAGTCAACACAGTATAAAAACAATTTTTTTATGCACTAACAAGTACGCTCTCATATCTATTAATACGCTCAACTCATTATAGAGTACTATTGACTCTGTTTAATGAGCAATTTCCCCACCAAAGCTCTTGTAACAACCCAGAATTTTGAACAATTTAAAAATGAAAATATTTAATTAATTTCAAATATTTGAATGAGAATCTAAATTGAATTCCCAATATAACTATAAATTGGCGATTAAATTTAGAATTTAATCTATTTAAAGTTGAATAAAATTTAAATTTGACTTTGGAGTTAAATTGAATATTTAATTTGTAATTGAAATTCAAACTAATGACTTAGGAAAAAATAATTTAGATACAAGAATTATTATTTAAATTTAAAAAGGATGGTTAGTTAATAACATTTTTCTTAACTTAAATAAAATGGAATAAAATTTTATCAATACAAAATACAAGTATAAAATCTAATTGTAAAACATGTTAATATTAATTTATGTTTGATAGTTGAACTTCAAAACGTTTCTATATTTACTAAAGAAAATTTATACAAAACAAAATTTGAATTCAAAATAAAAATAAAAAAATATAATAATATATAAAATAATATAATAAAAAAATGAAAAGAAAAGAGTACACTGCCTTATATTTTATCAGCTACAAGCACGATCTATTATCCCTAAAAACACGCCCAAATTCGTGCCTTCATCTATGCCGTAACCCACGCAAAATTCACGTCTCTCCCCTCTCTTAAATTCGAAACCCCATTCCTCTTCAAATCTTCAGAAATCAAACCGAAGAAATTAATGGCGGCCTCGTCTCTTCGATTCCGTGCTCCAAAAATTAGGGCTTCAGCTTCATCTTCATTCGCTCGATCTAAATGAGGGTTTGCTCGACTCTCCTCTTCCCTCGCGTGCCCCAATTTGTTTGCAAAGGTGAGTAATTAAATTTACTCACATCTAATTCAATTTTAATATAGTGTTTCTGCAATTCGATGTTGATTTGATTTTGTGTTATCGGCCTTGATTTTTTTTTTTTGAGTGTTTCGACTTCGGTCGTGGTTTCTTGGTTTGTTTTGATTTTTGTTCGATGTTGATATTTTCTGACTTGATCAATTCGTTGCCTTGATTTTTACGGCACTGTTTTGATTCGAAACATAGTATTTGCCTTCTGTACCTGTAGTTGTATTCACTACATTGTTGTGTTTGCACCCCTTTCTGTTGCACTTGTTGTTCACGGTGTCTTGTTCACCATGTTGCATTGTTCACTGATGCACTTGCTCATTTCCACTGCTTCATCATGTTGTATTCATCCCTGTACTTGTAGTTGTGTAGTTCTTCTGGCTTCACATGTGCACAGAGTTGTAGCTGTCATTAACACTTCCATGTATTCACTGTTTGTTCACTATAAGCTCGAGTTTTCTTTGCTTTGACTCGGGTAAAATTTTGTAAGGCTTGGGTAGATTTTATTTACAGGATTTTTTAAACCTGCAAATGTTTTGAAAAAATATATAAAATAAAATGAAAGTGTCGAGACAAATTTAAATGCTAAGTGTAGTGTCTAAAGTTTTTTTTTCGAAATCCTGTTTGTCCCAAACTCTGGTTTGGATTTATAGTTGAAAACTGAAGTTTTCAAAGCCAAGACTTATCCCCGTTTAAATCTGATCTGGTTCAAGATTAGTTGAATCTTAGTTAGAGAATTTATTGCAGTTTTTTTTTACTGTCTTTCTCATAAGTGATATTCTCATTTATGTCTTCACTTTTGCTTGTCTAGTCTGGTACTTGTGCATTTTTAAATTTTGATGCATTTCAGTTTTGTTAGCTTCAGGATGTACATGTAAGTTTCGAAAATCTGGAGAAAAAAAATGGGTAGTCTGACATGTTGAGTATTTAAATTTTGGCATGTTGAGTTTTGGAAGTTTGACATGTACATGCCTGTACCTATTTCCAGTAGCCTAACCTTTCATGCATATATAAACAAGTACTCGCATGTATATGTTAATAACTTTGTACCAACTTCTATTTGTATTTTGGCTTTGAATAAGAACAGAGTATACAAACCTGATACATGTATTTTTTTCATAGATTAAATTGCTTGGCTAAATTATACAAAACATAGTGAGTAATTGTTAAGCTTCTTGCCCTTGACTTGTAACTTGAATATCATGATGGCACTTCATGTTGTATCTGTTATGTGTAGTAATATTGAACTGCTTCATGTTTCACTGTTTTGTTAAACATGATATTCTCACTTTCACTTAGTCACTGCCTATTTCAAATTGCATATTGATGTTCATTTGACATCTGTTTTGCTTCGAACTCAAATCCATTGTGCATTATTGTTATACTCGAACCTTTTGTATGTTGTCCATTGCACTGAGCATTGCTTTAAATTTAAAGTACCTGACCACGTTGATTTCCTTTGAGGTCTGGTGCCTTCATTTTTGTTGTATTCTTCCATTTGACAACTGTTGTTTCACTTGAGTGTACATGCAGCTTGGAGTCAGTTTCCTTGTAGTGCTTACATTCTTGAAACTATTTGGATTTCTGGAATTACTTGAGTTTCATTGTGCAGTGATATTTTGAATTTTGGTTGAGGCCGTTTGTACTTGCGTTGAATCTGATTTTGATTTGACCTTGTGCACTCGAGTTGGCGAGGCAGTGCACATGTATGTATGTGTGTACTGCAGCCACACCGTCTTGATTTTATTGGTATTTCTTTTGCTTTGATGCTGTTTCGATTTGTTGAAGTTTGCATTGAGTCGGATAAATGATTCATATGTATTGATGTTGACTTTTGCCACTTATGAAACCGCTGTTTCACTATGTTTTTCTGCACTTGTATTCATGCTGCAGTGACTTTTGTACCTGTTGCACTTGCTTGACCAGTTTCATTCATCCTTGTTTATTTTTTGTTGCCTTCTGCATATACTCTCTGATTTTGAACTGCCTGGCCTACCTGCCCGTGCAGTTGCATTCTGGTCATGATAGCATTATGCATTCTCTGTTGCATACATGTTGGTTTCGTACAAAATGCCATTCCGGCTGTTGCAGTCCCATTTTTGCATTGAGGTTCCAATTAGTGATGGTTCCTGTAAGGTCGTAGTTGCATGGGTTTTGGTATTACAGCTGTGTTGAGTCACTGACTTGACCTTTGCGGCTTTGATTTCTGTTAGTATTTACTGTAGTGATGATTTCTATTTCATTACGGTAGTGGCGAGGCAGTGCACGCAAGCGTGAACTGCAGCCACATGAAGTTAACATTTTAAAAATGTGGCGAGGCCGTATACGCGTGTGTGTACTGCAGCCCTACCAAATCTAATGTTTTAAATGATGTTTTCTTTTTGATGAAAATTGTTTTATGTTGACAATTCAATATATTTTGAACTGATTTTGATGATTTTGTTGTTAATTGTCGTTTAGGCAAATTTTGATGTTTTTCCTAAACTTCCTTCATCAATAATCCCTTCATCTATCCTCATTGATAATTTGAATCTACTGATTTGTTGTTTAACACTGATAAGTGTTGTATTTACCGTTATCTGATTTCTTGTTAAAGGATCGGATAGGTAAATTTATATTTGACTGTCATCTAATTGCTATTTAAATTATTATTGCTTCTATGCACTAATAACTGAGTTTGAATTAGACTGACCTTTGTATTATTTTCTTTTGGATATAATACTCGGGTCAGACCGAGTAATTTTACAGCTTGAAGATTTTCAGGCCGCGAAGTTAGAGAGAGTTGGGGAAATTGCTTCACTTTAGCTTTTCGAAGAATTTTTGTACTTAAGAGAAATATTCCGCTGTATAAAAAATTTAATGCATTGTACAAACTCTGATATATGTATAACAATTCATTTAATGAGAAATATTATGATTGCTCTGTGATTCTGTGGCTGATTCTGTTTAAACTCTATAAACTGACTAACAATCCGTCATTTTGAACGTCTCAAGTTGGTTTAATTACCGACTGGGGGCGGTCAGAACGGCGGGTCGTTACAAAAGTGGTATCAGAGCTTTGGTTTACACAAAGCTCAGTTTATGATGTTTAATATGAATAGTTACTAGAACCACTTTAAAGAAAACGTTTTTCAAATTTAAAAGAAGTATGAAATGTTTTCTTTGAAAAATAAAACGGTATTTTGAAAATTCTAATTTTTCGAAAAATTCCCCTTTCTAAATTTAGGATTGCGATAGTTCTCATTCGAAAATCCATTATCGAATTATTGAGATTTATGAAAATAAAATATAAGTGAAGTGAATTAATGAATTGGTTTGAATCAAATATTGTGAATATCTACAAAATAATAATTGTGAAATAAAATAACATTTCAATTTAGTTATAGCCAAGAGGATAATTAAACTATGACTTGGGAATTTGATTCTGAATCCTTTTGAAAAATTAATTTCAAATGTTTTGAAGAATGATTTAGTAAATAAATGGATTATAAGTACTTAACTTATAAATGGACTTTTGATATATAATGGAGTTATATAAATTGAATTGAATTAGTAAAAAGTTTATAAATCGAAGTTTATAAATAGAAATGGAATTTGTAAAGATTGTTTATAAATTCGAAACCAATTGAATTTGATAAATGAAAAATAAAAGTTATTAAAGGAGATATATTCGTGATTTTGGATAACGAATTATCCTTTAAGTTAAATATTGTGATAGTAAATGTTGGTTGGGAATTTTATCCACGATTTTGGACAGTGGATAATCCTTTAAATAAAAAGTGTAGAAACACTGAATTGATTTAAATAAGTATATTCACGATTTTGGACAGTGAATATATTATTAACTAAAACAGATATGTTTTAGGGAAGTGATATTATGAAATGAGGTTAATGTGGAAATATAAATTTAATGGAACCAAGTTGATGAATGGCTTACTAAAGAACTAGTTGATTATTTTTGAAATAGAAAGCAAATGCAAAGTTCAAATGAGATTTAGATTTCAAATTTGAAGTTGTCAACATGATAATCCATTATAGGTTCAATAAATTCAGTGACGAATTTGAATTTAAACGTGTGGAAAATTAAATTAAGTGAAAAACTTAATATTGAAAAGTTTGAAATTGGTTTAAAACTAATATTATGAAAAGTATGAGGAATTCAAACTATGAATTAAGTTGAAGTTGAAATTGAAAAAGTTAATAGTTTTAAAGATGTTTTAAAATGCATTAACTATCGAATACATAGATTTCAACATTCAATTGTTGAAATAGACGTTTTCGAAAAATAAGGAAATGGTGGACTATAACAATGTTGTTATAGTAAATGGTTTCCGGAAGGAAATGTTGTTTATAGTATTGGGATTTATATATCTATCTTAAATTCGAATCCCTATACTAGTGATTTTGAGTTGTCGTAACGATGTTTTACGTAACATTCGTTTTGACTCAAATAAATGTGTTTAAAAGAACGTTTTCCTTAAAGAATGGAATATATACTTAATTTTGATTCAAGTATATTGAATATTTTCCAAGTGTTGAAAATAAATGAACTTGTGAATTACTTATTATTAAATAAGTATGGAAATGTTTTCCAATATGAAATAAAAGGTTTGAAATTTTATCTTTTAAAGATAAATTGAAAAATGAATATTTGAAATTGGTTTCAAATGGTTAAGTTGGAAAATTATATATATCTTGTAAATATATTTTTGGGAAATTTGAACGATCAGTTCAACTTGAATATTTTCCAAAAAAAGATTGAATCTTGAGTTAAATTGTGTTTAACTTTGACATCAAAAACAATATAAGTTGAGCTTTGAATTTTGGATAGTCGATTGGGATTGTATGTCCAACATTGTGAATTGATGACATATCAATTGATCTCTATTAAATATATATCTGTTGGTGGCGGAGAATTTATTCTTTTAGCTTAACACCCTTCTCTGAGACGTACGAGCTTAGAGGTTATATATCGATAGACATCAATTATGTGTTGAGAATTGACGATGTAACGTGAAATCCAAATCGAATGTGAAATTGATAATGAATTGGATTATGAATGTGAATTAGGTTTGAGATAACCTTAAATTTTCAAATCGATTTAGAGGAAAATTTTAAATGAAATGGAAAATTTTGGAATCCTCTATTTGTTATGAATGTGAATTGAGTTTTCGTAACTTATATATGTGAATGTAATAATTCGAAAACCATCAGTTTGGAAAGTCATTATTATGAAAAGTCCTATGCAAGTTTACATAGGTATGATATGTACGAAATGTGAAATGAAGTACTATATGTATATGACATATGTTTTCTAAAAAAAAACTGAGGATATGGAAATGTACCTTCCATTTATTATTTGTGAAGGTGATTGGAACTCGGTGGAGTGTCCATTGGAAATCGTAGCTACGTAGAATTTCCATTAGTGGAATGTCCATTGGGACTGACTGGAATCCCCCACGATGGATCATCGTGTTTGGGATTATGTGAATTGATGCTGGCGTAATTCGTGGGGCGTGATGCCTACAGTTACAAGCGATTCCACTGGGATAGTGGCGCAACCGCCGTGTAAACTGCGATCTAGAGGCCGAAGCGTAATTTGAGGGGCGAGATGCCTACAGTCACAAGCGATTCTACTGGGATAGTAGCGTAACCGCCGTGTGAACCACGATCTATGGCAACAACCATGGCGAAATTCAAGAGAGATGTGAAATCTACAGTTACAAGCGATTCTACTGGGATAGTAGCGTAACCGCCGGGTAAACTGTGATCCATGGGGGAACGTGCTTTCCATATCCATTTTTAAAAGAATTTTTAAAAAGTATTTTCACTGGGAGTTGAAGCAAGTATATTTAGTACTTGGAGATTTTTAGACTTGCGCCTGGCCAGCGTATGCCTAAAGTCTGTAAGAACGACGATGGACTTGTTAAACTTTGTTAACTCTGCCTCGTCTCATGGGCTACTGACCCAACTGAGTAAGATTTGTGCAGGTCTGCCGATCTAAAAGGCATACCGACCTAAAAGCTAACAGGGAAGACCGACCTAAAAGCTAACAGGGAAGACCGACCTAAAAGCTAACAGGGAAGACCGACCTAAAAGCTAACA
Organism: Allium cepa; assembly: GCA_030765085.1. Taxonomy (NCBI): domain Eukaryota; kingdom Viridiplantae; phylum Streptophyta; class Magnoliopsida; order Asparagales; family Amaryllidaceae; genus Allium; species Allium cepa. The sequence goes on from CM060939.1 coordinate 928,813,398, forward strand.
GGTTAGAGGGGCATACCGACCTAACTGCTTAAGGTTTAAAAAGATGCCGATCTAACAGATCCAATAGGTTGCCGACCTAAAGGTTTGAATAGGTTGCCGGCCTAAGGCTTAAATAGGTTGCCGACTTAATGCCTTAAAAGGGGTGCTGACCTAAGAAGCCTACCGACCTAATTTGAATACCGATCTAATTGCTCAGGACAGGAAAAGGTTCGTGACCTATACTTAAGTCGTGACCGACTTACGACCTATGTTAAGTCATTCACGACCCAGACAAATCCGATGTAGCAGCTTCAGGCACTACGCATTATCTCGGCCACGATCTAGGACTTCAACCTGAAACCGGAGACCATGCATAAGAAAGAGAGGAGGCGACCCACAACCTACCTTGTCTCGGCGCCAACTCATGACCTAGCCTAATCCGGAGCAGACCTACGACCTAACTTTAGACCGGACTAAAGTTGCGACCTAACTCCGAGCAAAGCCTATAAATACACGGCCATCACCAACATTAAAAGGACTTTTTTTGGTCGATCAATTTCAAGCGCCATTACTCTGCCGAATTCCAGACTACTTCAACACTTAAAGCTTTTGAGATTCAAAGAACGTCTAAAAGAACTTCATAAAGAAATCATCTACATCCACCATGGATTTGAAGATTTTTGTCAACATCGAAGTTTGAGCTACTTGTTCTAAGTCTTTTGTAATTCAAAGGGTATTGTACTTGAGAAGATTTGTATCAACTTGTAACGTGATCATCAATAAAAGTACTTAAAGTGGACGTAGGCTATACCCATAAGCCGAACCACTATAAAATTGCTGTTGTTTACTGCTTTTCCGTTATTACCTGCTTATAATTCTTTCCCGATCTATCGGGTGGTGCTTTCACAACTACACTTTACACACCGGGGTGTTAGCGTTCAAATTTAAGCGTTAACATTTTTGGTGCTTTCACTGAGAATTGAACTCAGGACAGCTGTCATCATTGCTTCGCAGAGATTTGAAGAAAGAATTTCCTTAAAAACCAGAAGTATATCTGAGATTATGGCTCCTGGAAGGAAAAGTAGATCTATCAGATCTGGGAACATTCAAGAGGGAACCTCCGCTTCCCCTGTGCCTAATCTACCCACTCCGTCTGTTGGAGTTACAAAAGCGGAATTGGATGCTGTGATTCTAGGGCTAAACCAGCAGATAAACGCCCAAAATGCACAACTAGAGGCTCAAAGTGCCCAGAATGCTCTGATTCTGAATAAGTTGAACGACTTACTTGGGGCAAACAATCAACCGGCTGGTAATGAAAGGAACTATGCTGGCAACATTCATGATGTTAATGAAAGGAATGCTCCTGAAAGGCCTACTAGTCCCTTTGAGCAGGCAGTACCTGACGCCGGTGGATCTAGAACTCGGCATGATGAGGAATATCTTTCTGGAATGGTCCGGCAGATCATGAAAGAAAGTATGCAAAGAGTTGAAGATGAGAAGGAATGGGGTTTCGCCCCAAGTAAAACTCCGTTTACTGAAAAAATCTTGAAGGCGGAATTTCCAAGGAAGTTTGTCCCTCCGACTATTCCAGCTTACAAAGGGACAAGCGATCCGAATGAGTTCTTGTATAAGTATGATTGGCACATGACAGGTGCCAGGGCCTCCGATGAAATAAAGTGCCGATATTTCCCCGTATACCTGGAAGGCGTGGCTTTACTGTGGTTCACCAAGTTACCAGTCCGATCTATCGATCAGTTTTCAGACTTGACCAGAAAATTCAAGGAGCAGTTTAGACTATATGCTTCGAAGGCCAAGGATATTATGTCACTATCGAGTTTAGAGCAGAATCCTGGTGAGTCTATCAGATCCTTCTTGAACCGCTTCAATATAGCACTGGCTGAGGTGGACAATGCTGAACCACGAATGATATTGACTTATCTGATGAGGGCTATCGATAAGTCAAGCGAATTTGGGAAATGGTTAAATATGAAGGAGCCAACCTCTCTCGAAAAGTTCTACAAAAAAGCAGATGAATTCATTCGCTTGGAAAGCCGTCCTTTACCAGTAAAGACAGTGTTGGAAAAAGCAGAAGACAACACTGTCGCTCCACGCAAGAATGAATCGGTGGGGCAAAAAAGGGAGAATAGTAATGGGAAGAAACAGGGTAATCTGAAGAAGCCTCGATCCTTCAAGCCATCAGAATATACTCCATTATCACATACACCAGAGCACATCTACCTGGCCACTAAAGATTCCGTCGATTTCCCTAAACCTATCCCTTTGAGAACTGGGAGAAAAGCCATACAAAGTGGGAAATTCTGCCGCTTCCACAATCAACCAGGTCATGAAACTGATGAATGCCGCCAGCTGAAAAATCTGATTGAAGAGTTGCTAAGAGAAAACAAGTTGCAGCAATTTGTGAAAAAGAATAGCAACAATCCTGCATCGTCGAGTCAGGGGCAGCGGGCTCCTGTTCATCAGCCTGGGGCAGGTGAGAAAGCTACGGGGCATGAATCTGGAAGGCCCGTTATCAATGTCATTTCCGGAGGACCTCACCCAGCTGGCAAGAGTTGGGGTGAGTGGAGAGATATTCCAGGGCTTTGAAATATGCTCCAGCCGAAGAAGACGTCTTTGTTCTAGAAGACACTACGCCCCTTAAACAACAGAAAACTTTCAGTGATGATATTATTTTCAGAGCCAGAGATTCTACAGGTATTGAAGCTCCTACTTTAGATCCCTTGGTCATCTCGGCTGGTATAGGACCAGCCATTGTCAGAAGAGTCCTCATTGACTGCGGAGCATCATGTAATATCCTCTTTAAAAAGACATTTGACCAGATGAAAATCCCTATGATCGATGTGCAAGCCTCATCACAGAAAATCGTGGGCTTCACTGGGGAGCCAAAGCAACCAGTAGGAACCATCGATTTGTTTGTAGAACTTGGGGAAGGAGAAAGGAAAGTGGTCCGAAAGCAAACATTTGTGATTGTCGATGAGTTTTCTGCCTATAATGCTTTTCTTGGCCGTCCAACACTCGCAGCATTCAAAGCTATCCTAGCCCCGTGGTGCCTCACTATTAAATTCCCTACTGACAATGGAGTAGGAGTTATAAACGGGGATCAGAATGCTGCGCGAGAGTGCTATTTGACAGAGCTGCGAGAGTCAAGAAAAAGAGAAATGGGAAAGGGTGCGGCAACCCCAGTCCGCATCAAGGAACCAGCCTTGTAGCAATTACAGAGCGGACCCTGCACTGGCGAGCACAGCGGGGCACGGAAAGAAATGGATCCCAGAAAAGCCAGTACAGGGGAGAATAGAGTAGTACCGGTGGAAACGACAGTTCCGGTACCTGTTGACCCAAAAGACCCAAATAAGGTGTTGAATGTGGGTTCACAGCTTAATGTGTCAATTCAGAATATCTTGATATCTTTCCTGAAGGCAAATCTGGATGTCTTTGCTTGGACTCATGCCGATATGTGTGGAATATCCCTAGAAGTTGCAGTACACGCTCTGAATATTGACCCAAAGTTTACGCCAGTTAAACAGAAAAGAAGAACCCAAGGTCCAGAAAGGTCAGTAGCATTAAAAGAAGAAGTTGATCGACTCATGGAAAATAACTTCATCAAAGAATCTACATATCCAAATTGGGTTTCAAATCCTGTGTTGGTCAAGAAAGCTAATGGAAAATGGAGAGTGTGCATTGATTTTTCTGATCTAAACAAGGCTTGCCCCAAAGATTGCTTCCCATTACCCAGGATCGATCAACTGGTAGACGGAACTGCGGGACATGAATTGTTATCTTTCATGGATGCCTACTCCGGTTATAACCAAATCATGATGCATGAGCCGGATCAGGAGGATACAAGCTTTATTACAGATGTTGGACTTTATTGCTATAGAGTTATGCCCTTCGGATTGAAAAACGCAGGGGCAACCTACCAAAGACTTGTTAATGCTATGTTCAAACCGCAATTGGGCAAAACTATGGAAGTCTACGTCGACGACATGTTAGTGAAGTCCAGGAAAGCAGCGGATCACATTGAACACTTAGCAGAAATGTTCGCAGTCCTCCGGAAATACAGAATGAAGCTTAACCCCCTGAAATGTACATTTGGAGTCGAATCCGGAAAGTTCTTAGGTTTTATCGTCAGTGCTAGGGGCATTGAGGCTAGTCCAGCTCAAATTACTGCCTTGAAAGAAGTTAAAGCTCCTAGAACGAAGAAGGAATTGCAAAGTCTCAACGGAAAGGTCGCCGCTTTGAGTCGGTTCATTTCCAAAGCTACTGATAAATGCATCCCATTCTTCGATCCCCTGAAAAAAGGAAAGAAGAACTTTGAATGGACTCCCGAATGCCAAAAAGCCTTTGAAGAGTTGATCCGTCATATGGAAACGCCTCCGATACTTTCTAGGCCAGGCAATGGTGAGGATCTTCTTATATACTTGGCAGTATCATCTCATGCTCTAAGTGCAGCGCTGATACGGGAAGACAAAAGGATTCAACATCCAGTTTACTATATCAGCAAAAGACTCACTGGGGCAGAGCTGAATTACTCCAAGTTGGAAAAACTCGCCTATTGCCTACTAGTTGCATCGAGGAAACTGAGGCAATATTTCCAAGCTCATCCTATCAAAGTACTCACTGATCAACCTCTAAAGCAAGTCCTATTTCGCCCAGAAACTTCGGGTCGCCTTCTAAAATGGAACATTGAACTCAGTCAATATGACATCACTTATCATCCCCGAAAAGCAATCAACGGACAAGCTTTAGCTGATTTCATTGCAGAATTCACAGAGAAAGATAATGGTGAGGAAAAAGCGATCAATGATTCTCCAATCCAGTGGAAGATGTATGTTGATGGCGCAAGAAATGACTACTGTTCTGGAGCCGGAGTGGTACTTGAAACTCCTGAAGGTCGATCATTATGTTATGCACTAAGACTGGAATTCCCTTCAACAAACAATGAAGCAGAATATGAAGCTCTTATTGCAGGTCTGAAAATCGCTAAAGAGCTAAACATTCGAGCATTACAAATTTTCAGTGATTCTCAGCTTATCGTATGCCAAGTCAAGAAGGAATTTCAAGCAAAAGGTGGAAACCTGCCTTCCTACTTGTCAAAGGCTTGGGAACTCCTATGTGAACTCGATCACTATTCAATAAGCCACATTCCTCGGGAAGAGAATATGAAGGCAGATTCCCTCGCAAAATATTCAAGTTCTGGTGAAGCTCAACTATTGGGATTGGTCCCTGTAGAAGTCCTTTCAGCGCCAAGTATAGACGAGATGGATATAGACTGGATTATGAGTGTATCTCAAGAACAAGAGTCATGGATGACTCCAATACTGGATTACCTACTCAGGGGTTCTCTGCCAGAAAACTCGATAGAAAGACGAAAGCTTCTAAGGAAGGCCTCTCGCTATGTAATTCAGGATGGCCGATTGTACAGACGGGGATTCTCAATGCCATTGCTTCGATGTGTATCCCGGGAAGAGTCCAAAACAATCCTAGCTGAAGTGCATGGAGGAGAATGCGGTGATCATTCAGGTGGTCAAACACTAGCAAAGAAAATTCTCCGATACGGATATTTTTGGCCAGAAATTAATCGGGATGCTGTAGATTACTCCCGAAAATGTGACAAATGCCAAAGATATGCCAAAATTCCTAGAGCACCTTCTACCGAACTCACACAGATGGTCAGTCCATGGCCATTTGCAATTTGGGGAATGGATCTCATTGGGCCGCTACCAACTGCGAAATCAGGGATTAAATATGCTATTGTTGCAGTTGATTATTTTACTAAGTGGGCTGAAGCTGAACCATTGGCTACGATCACTTCAAAGAAAATGATAAGCTTTGTGACCAAGAATATCATTTGCAGATACGGGGTGCCTCAGAAAATAATCACAGACAATGGTACTCAGTTTGAAAGCGAGGAATTCCAGGATTTTTGCAAACGATTCAAAATCCAGAAAAGCTTTTCGGCAGTAGCTCATCCGCAGGCAAACGGGCAAGTGGAAGCAGTGAACAAGATCATCAAATCAACCATCAAAAAGCAACTCGAAAGAGCAAAAGGTGGTTGGGTCGATAAACTACCACTTGCACTATGGGCATACAGAACTACTCATAAAACTGCAACTGGGCATACTCCTTTTTCGTTAGCATACGGATCGGAAGCAATGATCCCGGTTGAAACAGAGGTCCCTTCACACAGAAGAATCCATTTCAATCAAGCAGAAAATGAAAAGCTACAACTGGAAGCGCTGGATCTCCTTGATGAAAAAAGAGATGAAGCTAACCTCAGAGTTGCAGCTCATCAGCAAAGGATAGCCAGACATTTCAATTCCAAAGTTCGTCAACGCAGCTTTGAAATTGGAGACTTAGTCCTGAAGAGAATTATGACTGCGACAGGTGTGTTTGGGCCAAATTGGGAAGGACCGTATGTAATAGGTCAGAAACTTCTTGACGGCACATTCAAGCTCACCACTGTTGATGGAGATCAAATTCCAAGGGCATGGAACAGCAATCACTTGCGTCCATACTTTACTTGAAAATTTTGTTGAAACATTGTAAAAAGAATTATGAATGTATGATTCTTGTAATTGAAAGCAATTGTGAAACTGATGCAAGTAAATAATGAAAGAATATAAAGTGGATGTAGGCCCAATTTCATGGCCGAACCACTATAAATCTTGTGTTCCTTATTATCATTATATGTTTGCTTTGTTTTCGATATAAAAATACATAAAATGTATTGCTGAAATATCGATTTAAATTTTTGCAGACAATGGAGATAAAACTTGCGCATAATAAGACCGAGCGATTCTCACCATCATTCAACAAGCAAATTTCAAGTCACAAAGACCCCGAATTCAAATCCTAGATAGGAAATACTTCAATTGAACGGCTAATGATTTCGATAGAAACGAGCCCTTGCTGATAAATTGAGATTGTTTGAACAAACAAACATCCAATTAGGAAGCTAGTGCCCGTTCTCACGAACTTGCCTGGCAATGAAGTACACTTCCTTGGATTAAACGAGCCACTTGTGAAAGAAAGGGGAATGAAAACTTGAAAAGAAAAAAAAGAGGATCGCTGAAAAGGCATAAGCAAGTGAACAGAGGAACAACAAAAGCTACCATCAGCGGCACAAGTCCTCTTCGGAGGCGTAACTCTTCGGAGGATAAAAGACCTCTAATGGGTCATACGCCACAAAAAAGAAAGTTCTCTACTCAACAAAAAAGATTGGAGGAGTCATGACCCTCCAACCATGAGAGAGTAACTTCCAGGTGATGAAAACCCTCTCTGAGGCACATTTCACCAGGAGTTGAAGTGTTATAACCGCTCTTCGGAATTTCACTTCACCAGAGTTGAAATGCAAACAAAATAAAAGCCCTCTTCGGAGGCCCATTTCACCAGGAGTTGAAGTGTTATAACCGCTCTTCGGGATTTCACTTCACCAGAGTTGAAATGTAAACAAAATAAAAGCCCTCTTCGGAGGCCCATTTCACCAGGAGTTGAAGTGTTATAACCGCTCTTCGGGATTTCACTTCACCAGAGTTGAAATGCAAACAAAATAAAAGCCCTCTTCGGAGGCCCATTTCACCAGGAGTTGAAGTGTTATAACCGCTCTTCGGGATTTCACTTCACCAGAGTTGAAATGTAAACAAAATAAAAGCCCTCTTCGGAGGCCCATTTCACCAGGAGTTGAAGTGTTATAACCGCTCTTCGGGATTTCACTTCACCAGAGTTGAAATGTAAACAAAATAAAAGCCCTCTTCGGAGGCACATTTCGCCAGGAGTTGAAGTGTAGCAACCGCTCTTCGGAATTTCACTTCACCAAAGTTGAAATGCAAAAACAAAGACCTTCTTGAAAGCCCACGTTTCACCAAGATTGAAATAAAACTTCCAAGTGTTGAAACGTGAAAAGGCTTTCTTCGAAGGCACAACTCTTTGGGGGTACACGTTTCACCGAGATTGAAATAAAACTTCCAAGTGTTGAAACGTAAAAAATCCCTCCTTAGAGGTACGACCCCCTCCCGGGGACACAATCAAGAAAAAAGACCTCTTTGGAAGCACACGTTTCACCGAGAAAGAAATAAAACTTCCAAGTGTTGAAACGTGAAAAGGCTTTCTTCGAAGGCACAACTCTTTGGGGGTACACGTTTCACCGAGATTGAAATAAAACTTCCAAGTGTTGAAACGTGAAAAATCCCTCCTCAGAGGTACAATTTTGCATAAAAAAAAAAAAAAAATCCTCATCAAAAGCGTACTTTAACTTTCAAATGGAAAATGATCGTAAAAAGAAAAGAAGTTAAAGTACCCTTCAGAGGTCCGCCTTACCACATAGAGGAATTCACTTGGTAAAATATGCACATAAGCAAAAGAAAAAAGTGATTTCTTCGAACGACAAAGCGTAAAAACTTATACGAAGGGAGTTGTACTCTATAAAATTTTCTTTAAAGAATAAAATAATTATTCTTTAACAAATAAGAGTGCAAGTCCCCTCGAAGTATAAAATATTGCAACAAGCTTAAGGTATGGGGGCAACATGGTATAGTAGTATAGCTGCATCAGTAAAGTAATACTCAAACAACATACCATAAGCCCGCTGCAATGTTATATAAACAAACTTGTGCAAAAATAAATAGTAAATGCATTCTCAAATTCAAACAGAAGTTTGTACAAACGAAGAATCATTTTATTCAACTATAATGCAGATACAGGTTTTCAAAATAAAAGCGGGGGCCGATACCCGCACAACTCTCGGCCAGTTCATATAAAAGACAAAAAGCTAAAATCTTCACTTCTTCTTCCCTCCTTTGGACCCTTTACCCGGTCGAATGACCAGCTTTCTAGGTCGGCCAGTGGGTATAAGGGAAGTAGGAGAGGTAGGTGTAACCGGTTCAACTTCCGGCTCCTCTTCAGTGGCGGTGATTTTCTTCCCCCTCCTCTTTGATGTCCCACGCTTCTCTCTCCTTTGTGAGGAAGACTCACTCCCCGGAGTGACAAGTTTTGATAGAACAATGTCGTCAGAAGGAGTCCGTTCCGGGGATATGTCACCTCCCTCAGGTCTCTCATCTTTCTGCTCTTGCGAAGCGATGGGATCATCCAAGCCGTGAAGAGCCTCTATTTGTTCCTCCTGTGATCCAGGTTGCGAGGCAGAAGGAGGCACCGCCTGAAGAGATGAAGGAAGGATGACCGGAGGAGTAGAAGTTTGAGCAGTGCTTGGTACTTTCTCTACAGAAGAAAAAAGGTTAAAGTCAGTAAAAAGAGGAGATGAAGGTTCACCAATGAAGTCAGTAAAGAGAGGAGATGAAGGCTCGTCAAGGTTGAGAAAATAGCCAAGGAGCTCGTGAAACTCATGTGAAATAAACGAGTAACCCGCTTGAGCAGAATTGACAGTAGCGAGATTAACAGTGAAGTTACCTGGAGAAGCTGGTTTCCTGATATCGACTTCATAAGCTTGCGCATCAGCGCTCTCTTCACCCTCGTCTCCGCCTTGTGTGCTTGTAATATCAGCGGTAACTTTGGTGGGAGATGCGAGATGGGAACTGGAACCAATAATGTCGACTTCAAACGAAGAAGGTGGCTGGACTAGAGTAGTTGAAGTGGTTTTCCCCAGCTGGTCCCCTTCCGTCACTTCGGTTCTTAGTTTGGCAAGTTGTTCCTTTCCCCTGGCAAGAGCAGCGCGAGCGTCTTCATCAAAATAATGCCTTTCCAGGGCTGACTCGTCATAACCAGCACCTTCAGCACCAAGCATATCGAGGGCGGCCTCCCACACTTCAGCTAAAGCGATCTCATACTTAGGACCAAGAAAGGCGAGGCTTCCACGCCCCAAGACGCTATGCAAGTAGAAGTCGAATAATGTTGAGCCGAAGCTGTTTTTGGTCGCCTCATGAGATTCTTCGGCTGCGATTTTGCCGGCGACAGCCTCATCGCGCTCCCTTTCAGTTTTGGCAAGCTGAAGCTTAAGCATTTGTATCTCCGCCTCCTGGGAGTTGTTTTTCTTTCGAAGCTCAGCAATATCAGAGACATAGCCTTCACTGATTCTTTTTTGTGCCTCGAGCCTATCTTCGGCATCCCTCTGACTGGCATGAGCATCTCTAACTTGTCTGAGAAGCACTTCTTCTTTTTGAGAGTATGAAGTAGAGGAAGCAGCAAGCTCATCTTTCAACTTCTCAACCTTTGCTTCGAGCTCCTCGTTGTAGGAAGTAATGCTCCTCATTTCGGTGTCGTGCTGCTCAAGCACCTTTTGCCACTCAGCCTTATCATTTTCCATGGTGAGCATGGCCTCTAAGTTGGCACGGTTAACTCTTTGAAGCTCATCAACAAGCTTCTGCCAGTTTGACATCCTCTCGATATCGAGCTTGACTGCATCAAGATTGCGCAACATAGCAGACTTGTCAATGGGGACCAAGTCTAGGTCGAATCTCACACCCTTTAAGCACCATTGTGGAAAACGACTTTGTAAAGTGGCTGGGCCAGGTCCCACTTGAAATTTAGGCCTGCTTATTATTGTCTGGATGTCCTCCTTTCCGAGAGCAGGAGAGTCGGAAGTAATGTCGAGAGGGGCAGGGGCAGTAGGCTTTTCGGGAATAGTGGAAGCATGTCTCTCACCATATCGGGCTCGTTTGCCTGAATCTTCAGCTGCATGACCCTTTCCTCGGTCGTCGTGAGATTTCCTTTTGTAAGAGTCGTCACTCCTCTGCAGAGAATCATGGTGCTCATCCCTATCCCTTCTGTCATAACGCTCTTCTGCATCCCTCCTTTCACGAGCCTTTCGAGCAGCCCTCTCTTCGTCAGACTCTCTATAGGAAGGAAAGTAACGCCGATAATCATATTGACCACGCCCCCCGTAGCGTTGGAAATCCTGATAATATGACCCGCCGCGTGTCATTGAAGAATCTGAAATAAGAAAAGATAAGCTTTAGAAATCTTTAAAGTATAAGAAGATAAGTGCATAAATGTGCTGGAAAATCCTAAGTGTTGTGTGATGTGCAAGCTACACGCATTAAGCTACAAACCACTCTTTGGTGCAGAGGTGATGATAGCTTGGGTATGAGGAGTTGATGTTTGTGTTGGTGTTTGTCGAAGAAGAGACGTCGCCTCAATTACAGGAGAGATAGTTTTAGATACGTCATCTCTAAAAAGCTCCTGCGAAGTCACTATTATGTCGCTCAACCCCTCGTAAACATCGTCACCATCATGCTTGGTGGGACTTGTTTTCTCAATTCCTACATCAGCTAATCCCCCGAGAGGCCGTGAAGGTTCTTCTTCTTCCTCGATCGGGGCAAGCACCGTCTTACTGGATGACCCCATAATGTCGGTAGGAGTGGAACACTTCACCAATGAAGCTTCAATATTAGACTCTTTTGATGTGAGTTGTTCGACAGTAACCGGGGCGTCAGGAGTTTTCATCGGAGAATCGGGAACTTCTGTTGGAACTTCATGAGCATGCGTAGAACGAGAAGCGTGTAGAAGCCCGTATTGGTGTAAAAATTCATCCTTCAGCAGAAATTTTATGCTCCTTTCTTCCGCAGCCACGGCACTCAACCTCTCGAAAACTTGTTTATGAATCGGATCTCTAGAAGGGAGAGGAAGTGCTGAAAAGAGCAAAAAATGAAGTTAGCAACTAAAAGTTCGGATCTTGGAAAAAGTTTCAAAAACGAAAAAATGGAAACACTAGTCTTACTTCCTATTCTCCAGATGGCATAAAACCCTGGAGGGCAGCGAGCAAAGAAAAACTGGTTCAAAAATCCATGAACACTTTCAGTGAGATCGGAAAGGAGCTTGCGGTTTCTAGCACTTCTCACAATAATGAGTGAAGGATGATCTTTACTCTTTGTAAACGAGCACAGATAACGAATTTCTTCAAAACTCGGTAGGCGATCAAGAGTTCTTCTAAACAAAACACACAACCCCATCAAGATGGCATAACCATTAGGATGAAGTTGAAATGGAGAGATCGTCAACCGGAGAAGAAGAGTTCGAAGGAAGTCATTAAAAGGAGGAATCGCCCCACTTAAGCACATGTGGCGGTTGACTGCAACGAAACCATAGGGAGGATTATCAGCAGTATCATTTGACCCAGGGAATAGGACATCGTTTTCAGCAAAGCCAAATTGAGTGCGCAGCTGAATAAATGTTCTCAAAGATAGAATAGTCGAAGTTCTTTCCGGAGGATTCTCTATCGGAACTGTTGTCGGGAAAGTTTCTTCTTCTTGAGTTACCACTTCTTCTTCTCGATGGGAAGTCATTCTACATAAACAACTGGGTATTCAAACATGAAGGTGCACGTTTCCTAAAGTGTGTGAATTGTTGTGTAGAATCAATCAAGCGGTAAACAAATATAACTGGAATAAAAACTAGCAAACATTTGTTAGTTATGAAATTCAGGGATTATTGTTTTAAGCCTAAATATGCAAGTAAGATGTTGATGCAAACAAATCAGTTCAAATTGTTGATACTTTGCATTAATATTTTACTTTAGTCGATTAATTCACAACATTTCATGCAATACATTCATGTCTCTTATCTTGTCTTGACTAATCTGTCATTTGATATGGGCAGTCAATGGCAGTATGTGCGCCTTGGTTTTCTTTGTTTGTCTGTTATTCTCAACAGGTTTACAGCTTAAAAGTGAAAATGATCTGTGAAGTAACACAATGACATTCAAACAAATTTAAGGTTGGGGCAGTTCAAATTTTAATCCCTGTTCAAAGTTTGACCACAATTCAAAGTTTATTCAACTTAGTCCGGTAGTCAAAGTCAAAATGCATAAAGTTGGTCTATGCTCCTAAATGTCAACACGTCTAAAGCCTAAGTACCAACTCGGCTACGTTTTAAAAGTCGTTTACGGGATAAGGCTAGATCGGTAGCGGGTCAGAATCCAAATAGTTTTCCTCTAGTTCGCATGGGGGAGATAAGAAGGCAAGCTCCGAGTCGAAAGGCAGGAATTTCTCCAAGTATTAACTCGGTCACGATCTAAGCTTTAATGTTTAGGTCGGCAGGATTCTTTCAAGCATTATCTCAACCACGATTTAGGGTCGTGTAAAAGCTAGGTCGGTCGAAGACTAAGCCACCTAAATCCACTAACTCGCCTTCGAGCCAACATCCCACAGCATTAAACCCGATAACCCAATAGCCATTCCTTCAACACCCGCTTCTACTCATGCTGTCGAACCACCCAATTGAACGATTCGGAATCGAGCTTGAGGTAGTAAACCGCCTTCATCGCCTCAACGACCAATCTGAAGCCAAAACTTCACAACCTAAGTTTCATCAACTATGAATGCGATGGGATTCATAATGAAGCGTCGTGCAAGGAGGCGATTCGAGTTCGAACAACAAGATATGTGAATCGGCAGTAAGTTACAATCAAGAGGATTACTTACGCAAAGGATAGTGCAGAATATCGGAGATCGATTGAATTGAAATCGCCTTTAGGAATTTAAGAAAATTTTAATGGCGGAGTCAAGAGAGCAGGTAATGAGAAAGAAGAAGGGGATGTGATTTATACCTTGTAGTGAAAGGAACTGAAGCGGCAATTCATCAGCCTAACTTTTGGACCGTGCCCGATCTAACAACGTGCCGACCTAGTGAAGGGACGAGATAAAAGATATCGAAGCATACGACCTAACCATTAGGCGTATACTTCGAGGGGCAAATGTTAACTCTGCCTCGTCTCATGGGCTACAGACCCAACTGAGTAAGATTTGTGCAGGTCTGCCGATCTAAAAGGCATACCGACCTAAAAGCTAACAGGGAAGACCGACCTAAAAGCTAACAGGGAAGACCGACCTAAAAGCTAACAGGGAAGACCGACCTAAAAGCTAACAGGGAAGACCGACCTAAAAGCTAACAGGTTAGAGGGGCATACCGACCTAACTGCTTAAGGTTTAAAAAGACGCCGATCTAACAGATCCAATAGGTTGCCGACCTAAAGGTTTGAATAGGTTGCCGGCCTAAGGCTTAAATAGGTTGCCGACTTAATGCCTTAAAAGGGGTGCTGACCTAAGAAGCCTACCGACCTAATTTGAATACCGATCTAATTGCTCAGGACAGGAAAAGGTTCGTGACCTATACTTAAGTCGTGACCGACTTACGACCTATGTTAAGTCATTCACGACCCAGACAAATCCGATGTAGCAGCTTCAGGCACTACGCATTATCTCGGCCACGATCTAGGACTTCAACCTGAAACCGGAGACCATGCATAAGAAAGAGAGGAGGCGACCCACAACCTACCTTGTCTCGGCGCCAACTCATGACCTAGCCTAATCCGGAGCAGACCTACGACCTAACTTTAGACCGGACTAAAGTTGCGACCTAACTCCGAGCAAAGCCTATAAATACACGGCCATCACCAACATTAAAAGGACTTTTTTTTGGTCGATCAATTTCAAGCGCCATTACTCTGCCGAATTCCAGACTACTTCAACACTTAAAGCTTTTGAGATTCAAAGAACGTCTAAAAGAACTTCATAAAGAAATCATCTACATCCACCATGGATTTGAAGATTTTTGTCAACATCGAAGTTTGAGCTACTTGTTCTAAGTCTTTTGTAATTCAAAGGGTATTGTACTTGAGAAGATTTGTATCAACTTGTAACGTGATCATCAATAAAAGTACTTAAAGTGGACGTAGGCTATACCCATAAGCCGAACCACTATAAAATTGCTGTTGTTTACTGCTTTTCCGTTATTACCTGCTTATAATTCTTTCCCGATCTATCGGGTGGTGCTTTCACAACTACACTTTACACACCGGGGTGTTAGCGTTCAAATTTAAGCGTTAACAAACTTCGAGTTAGCAAGTATTTTCAAACTTTGAATAGAAAATCAATAATCTGAAATTAGAATCACATAATTTTAACTTAATGAATTAAGGAAGAAGATCTTTAAAATATCTTGAAAGCACACAGCTTTGGAAAAGATGTAATATGCAAATATTTAGCATGAAAGATTTCAAGTTTAAAAATCTGAGTTTTGTAAGTCAAAAATTTGGTAAAAGACTTTTGTGTCTTGATTATTGAAATCGATGAACAAAACTGCTGAGATAAAATAAATGGAATGAATCCCATATTTATTTATAAGTTTAGAACTTAGTAAAATTGAGTAGGGTATAAATATCGGTGAGATTTTAGCAATCGTTTTCCTAACTTATAATTTCGGGACGAAATTCTTTAAGGAGGGAAGATTGTAACAACCCAGAATTTTGAACAATTTAAAAATGAAAATATTTAATTAATTTTAAATATTTGAATGAGAATCTAAATTGAATTCCCAATATAACTATAAATTGGCGATTAAATTTAGAATTTAATCTATTTAAAGTTGAATAAAATTTAAATTTGACTTTGGAGTTAAATTGAATATTTAATTTGTAATTGAAATTCAAACTAATGACTTAGGAAAAAATAATTTAGATACAAGAATTATTATTTAAATTTAAAAAGGATGGTTAGTTAATAACATTTTTCTTAACTTAAATAAAATGGAATAAAATTTTATCAATACAAAATACAAGTATAAAATCTAATTGTAAAACATGTTAATATTAATTTATGTTTGATAGTTGAACTTCAAAACGTTTCTATATTTACTAAAGAAAATTTATACAAAACAAAATTTGAATTCAAAATAAAAATAAAAAAATATAATAATATATAAAATAATATAATAAAAAAATGAAAAGAAAAGAGTACACTGCCTTATATTTTATCAGCTACAAGCACGATCTATTATCCCTAAAAACACGCCCAAATTCGTGCCTTAATCTATGCCGTAACCCACGCAAAATTCACGTCTCTCCCCTCTCTTAAATTCGAAACCCCATTCCTCTTCAAATCTTCAGAAATCAAACCGAAGAAATTAATGGCGGCCTCGTCTCTTCGATTCCGTGCTCCAAAAATTAGGGCTTCAGCTTCATCTTCATTCGCTCGATCTAAATGAGGGTTTGCTCGACTCTCCTCTTCGCTCGCGTGCCCCAATTTGTTTGCAAAGGTGAGTAATTAAATTTACTCACATCTAATTCAATTTTAATATAGTGTTTCTGCAATTCGATGTTGATTTGATTTTGTGTTATCGGCCTTGTTTTTTTTTTTTTTTAGTGTTTCGACTTCGGTCGTGGTTTCTTGGTTTGTTTTGATTTTTGTTCGATGTTGATATTTTCAGACTTGATCAATTCGTTGCCTTGATTTTTACGGCACTGTTTTGATTCGAAACACAGTATTTGCCTTCTGTACCTGTAGTTGTATTCACTACATTGTTGTGTTTGCACCCCTTTCTGTTGCACTTGTTGTTCACGGTGTCTTCTTTACCATGTTGCATTGTTCACTGATGCACTTGCTCATTTCCACTGCTTCATCATGTTGTATTCATCCCTGTACTTGTAGTTGTGTAGTTCTTCTGGCTTCACATGTGCACAGAGTTGTAGCTGTCATTAACACTTCCATGTATTCACTGTTTGTTCACTATAAGCTCGAGTTTTCTTTGCTTTGACTCGGGTAAAATTTTGTAAGGCTTGGGTAGATTTTATTTACAGGATTTTTTAAACCTGCAAATGTTTTGAAAAAATATATAAAATAAAATGAAAGTGTCGAGACAAATTTAAATGCTAAGTGTAGTGTCTCAAGTTTTTTTTTGAAATCCTGTTTGTCCCAAACTCTGGTTTGGATTTATAGTTGAAAACTGAAGTTTTCAAAGCCAAGACTTATCCCCGTTTAAATCTGATCTGGTTCAAGATTAGTTGAATCTTAGTTAGAGAATTTATTGCAGTTTTTTTTTCCTGTCTTGCTCATAAGTGATATTCTCATTTATGTCTTCACTTATGCTTGTCTAGTCTGGTACTTGTACATTTTTAAATTTTGATGCATTTCAGTTTTGTTAGCTTCAGGATGTACATGTAAGTTTCGAAAATCTGGAGAGAAAAAAATGGGTAGTCTGACATGTTGAGTATTTAAATTTTGGCATGTTGAGTTTTGGAAGTTTGACATGTACATGCCTGTACCTATTTCCAGTAGCCTAACCTTTCATGCATATATAAACAAGTACTCGCATGTATATGTTAATAACTTTGTACCAACTTCTATTTGTATTTTGGCTTTGAATAAGAACAGAGTATACAAACCTGATACATGTATTTTTTTCATAGATTAAATTGCTTGGCTAAATTATACAAAACATAGTGAGTAATTGTTAAGCTTCTTGCCCTGGACTTGTAACTTGAATATCATGATGGCACTTCATGTTGTATCTGTTATGTGTAGTAATATTGAACTGCTTCATGTTTCACTATTTTGTTAAACATGATATTCTCACTCTCACTTAGTCACTGCCTATTTCAAATTGCATATTGATGTTCATTTGACATCTGTTTTGCTTCGAACTCAAATCCATTGTGCATTATTGTTATACTCGAACCTTTTGTATGCTGTCCATTGCACTGAGCATTGCTTTAAATTTAAAGTACCTGACCACGTTGATTTCCTTTGAGGTCTGGTGCCTTCATTTTTGTTGTATTCTTCCATTTGACAACTGTTGTTTCACTTGAGTGTACATGCAGCTTGGAGTCAGTTTCCTTGTAGTGCTTACATTCTTGAAACTATTTGGATTTCTGTAATTACTTGAGTTTCATTGTGCAATGATATTTTGAATTTTGGTCGAGGCTGTTTGTACTTGCGTTGAATCTGATTTTGATTTGACCTTGTGCACTCGAGTTGGCGAGGCAGTGCACATGTATGTATGTGTGTACTGCAGCCACACCGTCTTGATTTTATTGGTATTTCTTTTGCTTTGATGCTGTTTCGATTTGTTGAAGTTTGCATTGAGTCGGATAAATGATTCATATGCATTGATGTTGACTTTTGCCACTTATGAAACCGCTGTTTCACTATGTTGTTCTGCACTTGTATTCATGCTGCAGTGACTTTTGTACCTGTTGCACTTGCTTGACCAGTTTCATTCATCCTTGTTTATTTTTGTTGCCTTCTGCATATACTCTCTGATTTTGAACTGCCTGGCCTACCTGCCCGTGCAGTTGCATTCTGGTCATGATAGCATTATGCATTCTCTGTTGCATACATGTTGGTTTCATACAAAATGCCATTCCGGCTGTTGCAGTCCCAATTTTGCATTGAGGTTCCAATTAGTGATGGTTCCTGTAAGGTCGTAGTTGCATGGGTTTTGGTATTACAGCTGTGTTGAGTCACTGACTTGACCTTTGCAGCTTTGATTTCTGTTAGTATTTACTGTTGTGATGATTTCTATTTCATTACGGTAGTGGCGAGGCAGTGCACGCAAGTGTGAACTGCAGCCACACGAAGTTAACATTTTAAAAATGTGGCGAGGCCGTATACGCGTGTGTGTACCGCAGCCCTACCAAATCTAATGTTTTAAATGATGTTTTCTTTTTGATGAAAATTGTTTTATGTTGACAATTCAATATATTTTGAACTGATTTTGATGATTTTGTTGTTAATTGCCGTTTAGGCAAATTTTGATGTTTTTCCTAAACTTCCTTCATCAATAATCCCTTCATCTATCCTCATTGATAATTTGAATCTACTGATATGTTGTTTAACACTGATAAGTGTTGTATTTACCGTTATCCGATTTCTTGTTAAAGGATCGGATAGGTAAATTTATATTTGACTGTCATCTAATTGCTATTTAAATTATTATTGCTTCTATGCACTAATAACTGAGTTTGAATTAGACTGACCTGTGTATTATTATTTTTTGAATATAATACTCGGGTCAGACCGAGTAATTTTACAGCTTGAAGATTTTCAGGCCGTGAAGTTAGAGAGAGTTGGGGAAATTGCTTCACTTTAGCTTTTTGAAGAATTTTTGTACTTAAAAGAAATATTCCGCTGTATAAAAAATTTAATGCATTGTACAAACTCTGATATATGTATAACAATTCATTTGATGAGAAATATTATGATTACTCTATGATTTTGTGGCTGATTCTGTTTAAACTCTATAAACTGACTAACAATCCGTCATTTTGAACGTCTCAAGTTGGTTTAATTACCGACTGGGGGCGGTCAGAACGGCGGGTCGTTACAGCTCTGATATCAAGTGTGACAGCCCGCAAATCCGTACCCCTTGAGTCAACACTATTCTACATAAATCAACTCAAGTTGCACAGAAATACGAAACATTAGGGTTAAAGAAGAAGAGATAGAAGAAGAAGGAACTAAACAATATTCGCAGCGGAATAAAATATAATAGTAAATAATAGATTTTACACAAAATGAAATCAATAACTATTTTATACATCACATCATCAGTGTGTCTCATAAATCAACCATTACCAATCAGACATACCATACAATCGCAGCAGCGGAATATATATATAGGTACAGATAATACGTCTCGAACTCCAGCTCCTCTCCTACTCCATAGTATCCAGTCCTGTACATATAATACTCGGTCTGACCCGAGCATTATAATGAAATAACACCCGAGTCAGTCTGGAATACCAGCTAATAATAATGAATCCAAATTGATTACAAAGTTTCAAAAATCCTTTGAAAACAAAGCATCTCGTAATACCACGCCACAAATAAACATGTCGGGTTTTTACCTTACGATAGCTAAAACAGTTTTTATAGAAATCCTCTGATATTACAATAGGGTCTATTTACAAATACTTATAAAATAGCCGAAATTGTTACATCTATTAAATTCCAACTACTAGCCACAAAAGTGGGTAATACAAACAAAACTCGTACAAGGCTCGTAGGGAGAATGGATTTCCAACAATGACTAGGCACTGGGGTACCACCTGTCACAGTACGGGGCCTAGATCACCGTACCGAGGACCATGCACGATCCCCTGCAACACAAGGCCGGACCCATCCGTTACTTGACAGTTCCGAATAAGATCACCCCGCGGTTGGGATCAGCAACCGCACCACTAAGCCGAAATAAAAGGGACATCTAGACAGGGATGACCTTACTCTCCAGTGGGGGCTACCCACGAAGCCTTACTGCATATCCCCTGATTTTCAGTCATTCCCATTTGATGAGGCTTGAGGCTAAGCGTTACCTTTTAGAACGTTTCACTTAGAATTCCCATCGCCCACCTGACGATGTCTCGAAAGCATTCATCCATACAAGTCCGTCCCGGGTTCGAACGGAACCGAAGGCACTACTCCTACTACATCCATTTTGGAAATATCCTCTGGTTTAGTAGCGACTATCCCTTGCACTTCACTGCTCCATCTACGACTCCGAACACGTTTTTCGCACGAAACGTACAAACCGGATCGAAGTGGTTTTCGAGAAATAAATCTCGATCCTGGTCTCCTCGAAACGATCAACGCATTTGTCCAATATTGATAGTCGGTGATTTAACTATCAATTTATATTCACAAACATCCATCACACAATAAATAATTCCCACATTATTTATTTGCCTCAAATATCTTTACAAGATATATTTTCAAATTTCCAAAACTCATTTGAAAACAATTTCCCAAAGATTCTCCCTTTACAAGGTGAATCCTTTACCCTTTATTCCATTTGAAATAACCAAGCTTAAAACATTTCATTTTAAAAACAGTTAAAATACTTTATACTGAAGCATACTTTACAATATGTAATTTACTTCTATTTATTTACCCAAAATATAATTTCAAACTATTTTAAATAATATTATTTAATAAGATATAAACTCGATTTAAATAACTGTTTGGTTTACTAATTTAAAAGTGGAGTTTTAAATAGAATAATACTAGCCTTTACCAATAACTTGAAACAAATAATGGTAAAACAAATCTATTTAATTTCTTCTTTAAAATAACCATTTCTCAAAAATACTCTTTAAACGATTTAAAACTTTACCTTTATTTAAATAATATCTTTTAAAACGCTAACTTGGTTTTCCCAGGGAAACATCTTCCCATTCAAACATTCCAAAGTATCCTTCATATAAATCCAGCCAATTTATTTCGATTCAATTTATGTTTATAACATAAATCCCCAATTCCATGCTTAACTATAACTTCCTCCGAAGTTCAAACACAGTTTCCCATTCCCGAAAATTCACTTTAAAATATAGGTTTAAACCATTTAAAAAAAAACATTTTGGAGAATTCTTAAATGAAAACCATATTTACAATTTACTTAAATAAAGCCCCAATGGAGAAAACAGCATTTCAAAATATTCTATTTACATTTAAAACTGTAAATATTATCTTTGGAAGCTTCGTTGCAACATATTTTAATTTTTCGGAACATCATCAAATGACCCCATCGTTATTTCAAAACAAATTTATAATTTCCATAGAATTCATTTCCAGAAATCTATACTTCACATTTATCGATTGATAAATTTTCCCACTGTATTTTAAATCCCAATTTTTACCAATTTTCATTCTTCATCCAAATCAGATTTCAAATTTTATTCTTTTAAATCCTTTATTTAACAATTCATTTCATTTCATAAAAAAACCCAATTTAATCCATTTATAATTAAATTCTATAATTATAATTTATACAGCAATTTCACAGTACAATTTAATTTCAGATTTATCAATCACAACATATAAACATGCATCCTCATCAATTATAAAATAATTGCTACATCGTGAGGAATCCAGTTGGATCCCTCCAACCTGTTTTTCCCTGCATCACAAATATTAGCACATAACATATATAAATATCAATCCAGACTGATAACCACAGGTATATTCAACCAATCACACAGATATTTAAATATTAACTATTTAAATTAGCTAGCATCCAGATGTGAGTGAGAATAACTCACCTTGAGTTTCGGCGAGCGTTCGAAATTTAAATTAAACCGAACGACGTTCGATTTAAGTCAAATTTCTACTTGCCCGGAATGACTCCCGAACTGCATCATTGCGTAGTGCTCGTCGCTGCGATTCCGGCGTTTCCTGTTTCGTCAAATTCCGATAACATACGAGCGAGATATTAAATTTTGAAGTTTGAATTTAAATTTAAAACAATTTTCTTTAAACAAAATACCACAACAAGATCCCTGTCGTTCATCAAATTAACGCACTAGGCCCACATCTTCCTCTCCCACTCTCTCGTACGCTGCTCCAAACTTTCGAAACCAACGCACGCGTGCTCAAAGAAAAATCACCGCGCCACCCTCGACCCCACCGGCATCGATCAAAGACCTCCACGACATGCGCCTCAATCCCCTACGCCTCCGACCCAAATGCGAGTACACTCGGTCAACTCCTACTCGTACACGACGAGCTCAAATGGCAACTCAATGAAGCCAAAATTCTCCCTCCATCGTCGATGATAGCTCGAATCATCCGTTGGATCTGTAGATCTCTCCACGATCTACAACATTCATGTAGAAAATTTTTGAAATCGAAGCCCTGGAGCACGAGATTTTTGAGAAGAAATGAATCTGAGTTTCGGCCATCGAATAAAAAGAACGGCGGCTACCTAAATAACCCTAGGGTTTGAACACAATTGCCTTTATATAATATTAATTAATATTATTTTAGTATCGTTCCAATACTTTTTACCACTTACGCAACCAAACTCCAAATCTCACGTATGAATAGGCGTTTCTAGGGTTTCCCGTGTTCCGGACACAAAGGAACAGGTTTCGTAAGCTAATTCGGTCGTATGTGCGTGTTACGAAAAGAAACGATCAATTTCAAATTAAATCGATTAAAACGATTTCGATGCGTTTCGGGCAGCCACGGTCAAAAGACAACTCCGATTGCTACGAAAATTGAAATTCGATAATAACTAACTATTATAGATCCAATGGAACTGGTTTCGTCGAATTCCAAGACTGTGCCCCGGAAGGCTATTTTAACTCGTCTATTAAATCGAGCAAATTCCAAAATTAACGAAAACGCTAAAAATTTCACTTATAAAATTTTAGTAACTTAATAATAAATCATATAAAACTTATAAACACATTAAAAAATCATTCCGGCTCATTCTAGACCAAAATCTGATTAATTGCATTTTAATAATATTAAATCCATTATTAATTTAATATAAAATTCCCAATAATAACTTTTTAACCCTTAGATCCATCTAAAATGAATTAAATGTTCACAAATCCCGTGATAAAAATTCCGGGATGTCACATTTCCAAAATTTTAAACTAATTACAAAATACCGAAATTCAATTCTCGAATTTCAAATTTAACCCTTCAGTTACAAATCACTTTTAGTCTCATCGATTAACACAAATATCACTTCATACTTTAATATTTGTGTCGTATAATTTATCCATTTAATATAAACATTAATATATCCATTCTCATAATATTGCTTATATTTCTCTTTAATTTAAATTACATTCATTTCACATGTAATATTTCTCATTTAAAACTAATTTATTTGCAAATCATTTCATAAGGAATTTCTTTACGACCAATTTATAAAACTTAATTCCTCTTTATATCATATTATTCGAGTTTAAAGTTATCACAACTTTATTTATAACCATTTATTACAACATCTATTTATTTCATAACAATTTACAAGTCATGGCTTTATTTGTAATCATTTCACTTTTAATTCGTATTGCTTATTCCATTTAGTTTCATCTTTACCTTTAAATTTATTTATGACATGTTTCATAAATGTTAATTAAGTTTATAAACATATTTTTCCAATTTAATCTCAATTACAACATTTCCTTAATCACAATTTCAATTTAAACATCCCAAGGGTTAAAGTTCACACTTGTATATTATTACATTACATGCTAAGAATGTGTACCCCAATTCTATTCATTTACTAAACATAGATATAACAAATTAAACCTTATTTTACTTTCTTTCAAATTAAGGTTATCAATTCAACTATATAATTCAACCTAATTATCAAGTTTCACTCTTATATTAATACAAAAAGGTTTCGATTATACAAAATATCCAAATATTCCATTTTTGTCCAATAGATGAAACTACATGTCAACAAACAACAAAATTCACATCAAAATTTCAATTTCATAAAAATATATCCTAATTATTCATTTTATTCTCTTTAATACACCATTATTAAACTAGTGTTTAGTCCATTAATTCAATCAACAATAATTAACCAATGTTTATAATTGGATTAAATACAATATGTCAACACAAATGATAATAATTAAATATTACCATTTCATAAGTCAAACACATTACAAATAAATATATTAGTCTTAAAAATTTATTCCTTTATATATATCACATAATATTAGGAAAAGTAATTTCATTTCAAAATTTATATAAAACATTTTTATAACACTAACAAATACGCGCTCTCGTATATACACTTAGACAACTTATTCTAGGGTATTAATACCATATCTCTAATGAGTTAACCCCAACAGGCTAAGGTATGTCTAAACCAAAGCTCTAATACCAACTGTAACAGGCCACCTTTTTGGATAGTTCAAATCGACAATAAACACACATGTCAGAATCAAACCATTCAAAAGGGAGGATTATTAATGGAATAAATAAGAAAAAAAAGGAAAGAAAAACAAAATACAGAATCTCACAGCGTAACGACAAAATATAATAATCAAATAAACAGTTCATGAAGCTGTTTTACAAATAACATGTCATTACACTTTTAAAGATTCAAATTAGAGTTATACATATATCATAAATAACCAAATAATGCAGCGGAACACAGAATGTGGTGGAATAATAAATAGCAATAATATACAGAATCTTCATCTTCGTCCACCAGAAATAGTCTTCAATGCTGAAAAACTCAGGCTGACCCGAGCATAAAGGAAAATAATACACTCGAGTCAGAACAAAAATTCTTATGTGAATTAAATCAAAAGTATATGAAATAAGGAATGCAGATAACTACATTTTTGAAGGTTCAAATATTTGGAAATGTTATTGCTTCCATATTCAAAATAAAATGTATTTCACAATAGATCCATTCTAGTAAATTACAAATTTACAGAATAAATTCCCAGTTAAATTTCATAGTTTTAGAGATTTGATTTATAAAAATGTTCCAAAGTTTCAATATTCACTTTTTTTTGGAAACTTCCCAATGTTTCAAAATCTAATTTTGAAAACTTTCAAGTAAGGTAACGACGGTTTACTTCCCAAAATCATTTTTATGGTTCAAATAGTAAATCTAAACATGCTATTTTTTCTCTGATGTAAATACTTGAAATTCATGGGTTTTACATCCTTATTCAGTATGCAAATAATCCATATGAAATTTAAATAATTACAGTAAACTATAAGGTGATAACAAAGATATATCAAATAAATGAACAAATATACATTCAATCACAATAGCATCCATCACAATATACAATCAACATTCAAATCAATCAATTCAACAAATCAACCAATTCAATAATATGTCACAGTAATTATTAGTCATCACATATTGGAATTTAGCTATTCAAATTAAATATTAATAAATATTCCAAACCAACAATCAAAAATTTATCACTATATGACTTGGTTTAACTTGCAATAAAATTTTAGTATTTCGTGAGTGAGTTTAAGCACTCACCTTCTGGATTTCCCTTTTCTAGTCGGATTTGGATCCGCTACTACTTCCTCCTTTTTAGTTGTTTCCATCTATCTTAATCTTTTTTTAGAATGTTTTCAAAGAGATAGAGAAGTTGTTACAAATATGGATTTAAAGAAAAAGATATGGAAAAAAGAAGAATGTTTGAAAAAGAAGAGGAAAATTTAAAGAAGATGAAGAATTGAAAAAGAAAAGGAAGCTTTCAAAAAGAATGAAGATTTGAAGAAGAAGAAACAAAAAGACAAAGAATGAAGTAAAAAAAAAGAGAAGAAGGAGATTTAAAGAAGAAAAAATGAAAATGGAAGGAGGAAGGTGAAGAGAGAAAAATGTGAGATGGAAGTTTTATGTAACAACCCACATATTTATCGGTTTTATATTTAAATATTTTATTTAAATATTTTATCGACACTCGGAATTTAGTTCGAAAATCTACTTTTTGCATACGGTCGAATTAGGACTCGGGACCACTTCCACTGAGTTCAAAATGACATTTGCGATCTTTTTAAGTGTAAACTTTGATATTTTTGGAGTTAGAGGAATTTTGCCACTTTTTACTTAGGGCTTTGGTTTGGGCTGAACCCACTTACTAACTCAGTCCCAACCCCTTCTCCTCTTCATTACTTCATTCCTCATTTCCTAATACTCAAGCTTTTATAACAATGGAGAGTGGAAGAGGAAATTAAAACTCCAAGCCCTAGTCTTCATTAGCAAATCCAACTTCTAGCTCCAAATTCAAGAGAACCCATTGGTAAGCCTTCTCTTCTTCTTCTCCAACTCATTCTCTTATCAATTTCAGAAATTCCTAAACCTAACTTTGGGAATGTTCTTCTTTTAAAGCTTAGAATCAAGCTTCTTGTGTTGGATTTGAAGAGTGGTTGATTCTCCTTTGCCTTCAAGCTTCTTCTTCAATTGTTTGGGTTCAAAGGTGAGATTTTTATCTCACATCTATGACTATAATTATCTTTGGTTGTTAGGTATGAATTCCTAGCACCTCTTCATGTGAATTTGCTCTTGATTTGGATTGGTTTTGTGAATATTCCAATTTTTGGGTTTATAAGTCAAATTTGTGTGAAAATCCTTTTATGGATGTTTGATCATGCTTTTGGTGATGCATCGAGGAGCATATAGGGCCGGGTTGCCGATTGGCATAAACCCATAGAGCCAATGTTCGTCCGATTGCATTTTGGAAGAGTTTGCTATTCATTTGGATAGGCTGAAAAACAGCCCAGGCAAGATTCAGTCGACTGAATCCTCTGTTCAGTCGACTGAACCTGGAACCCGAAAGTTTCCAGGCATGATTCAGTCGATTGAATTCTCTATTCAGTCGACTGAACCTAGAAACAGAAAGTTTCCTGAACCTGGAAAATTTCCAAGTACAGGGTCAGTCGACTGAAAACTCTGTTCAGTCGACTGAACCTGCTGTTTCAGTCCAGTTTGCCTTTTTGGATTTTATTCACGTCTTCGAATGTGAATTTTCATGATTGATTGTTTCTACAATTGTTTCTATGATTTATCACTTTAAAATATGAAGGTTTTCTATACTAGTAGTAAATATCAAAACTCTTTCTTCAAATGATTTCAACACTATTTTATAACAAAGCTCGTTTTCTCAAACCGATTTCCAATCTATTAGTATATACAAACCTTTACCTCATTCGTATGAGAAATCTAATTAAACGGCTTAGTAAAACAAGTGGTATGAAACGCTTGCGTTTACTTCGTCGGTTAATTCTTGGACTTGTTCGATTGAATCTCTTGTGACAATTTTCTAGTGGAGATCTACAATTTGTTCGTAAATATTTAAGTTAAGCTAGTGGTTATGGGACATGAAGCTAAGCTCATATATTTACTAGCTTACTGTAATTGAAACTTCTTGATGATCATGACGATCATATTCGTGATTTAGACTAGCAATTGTGCGATGTCTCTTTGTCTGCGAGGGAGACTAGACCCCGTTTCAGTGTGATTTCGACTCACACATGTGGGGTAGCACCCCATGGTCTTCGGACCGTTCGTGTGTCAAAAATTAATGGCTAGCTACCATGAGATAGCATCTCGTTCGTGTGATACATATGTTGGTGAGTTTTCATGCTCTCGTTAGTGTGATAGGCCTCCCTCCCCTTTTTATGATTTCTGGATTTCGTGTGTTGAATTCTGTAATTTATGCTTCACCAATTTTAGTGATTTTCATTGATATGATTTATCAATTTTTGTGCATTGGTGAATTCTTGTGTCATTGACTTGTTGTGAATACAAGTTCTGGGTATGAAACCCTTTTTAGATCTTTGTGAAGATTTTTTTGGCATTGAACGATCTTTTGTTGATCATCATTTGCATGCTTATAGTAGTATGCCATTATGGATATTATATGTTTATGCCATATCTTTTACTTTATATCATGTCATCTGATATTTATAGCTAGACTGACCCGTTTATTATTTCTTATAAATAATACTCGGGTCAGACCGAGATATTGCAGGTGCTTCTGCTTGACTTATCACTAGGGATTCATTACTCTGACTTTTGGCTTACCACATAGATTAGCAGTTTTTGTTGTATACACTTGAGATATAGACTCATAGTTGTATTCTTTTTTATAGCACGTATTGCTATTCTTTTGTATTATTGTGGATCTTTTTGACCACTACTCTGATATACACTTTCATGTGTTAGTTATATATTCATATCTTTTTCCGCCTTTGTGATATGAATTATCTGTGACTGATTTATGTTATGTATATTTCTATATTTGTTTCTGAAGATTATATATAGCCACTGACTCATAGCTTTGAGTTTGTATCGGTATGTCGGATTTCCTGCTTTATTATCTGACATATCGTTGCTCGCACAAAGAAATTAAATGGATGGTCGCTCCTCAACAGCCTTATTCTCCGTGTTAGTTGACAGCATTACTCCGTAGTGTTCTTGGCTAGCGTGGGTATAGAGGTGGGGCGTCACAGCTTGGTATCAGAGCCAAACTTTGGAACAATGTAGAATAACTTAGCAAGGATCATCGTCCTACGTCTATCTTAGGAGTCGTGCTTTAGGATTTAATTCGAGTCATCGTACCGATTTATCCTATTTTCTTTATGATTCCTTGTTTTATCTATCAAGATTGCTTGATATTCATTTTGTGAATAACCTTCTTCTTCTTCCTTCTTTCTTAAGGGAGAGAAATGGTTAGACCTGGTCGTCCCAGAGCCAGACCATCTAGTGCTCCACCCCATGATGGAGTTTTTATGACTACCCAACAACTTGTTGACCTTGTCACGAATGCTCAAGCAGCTGGTTCTAATCCGGAACCTACTCACCCTAAATCTGGGTTTGCACGTTTGTGCAATGATTACACCAACCTGGGTGGGAAGTCATTTAAAGGTTTTGAAACTGTCATCGTGGTCCAGGCCTGGTTGAGAACCTGTGATCGAATCTTCATTCGCATGAATCTCGTCGATCTTCACCGTGTTCAGGTGGCTTCCAGTATGCTCCAAGAGAGAGCATTAGACTGGTATGAACTTCTTATTTCTGAGATTAATGAAGCGGATCTCACCTGGGAGCAATTCCGGAAACGCTTCGAATTAAAATTCGTGCCAAAAGCAGAGAAAGTGACATTGGCTCGACGTTTCATAGACCTTGTTCAGAGTGAAGCCTCCGTGACTGATTTGTTGCATCCTTCAAGTCACTTTCCGAATATGGGGTTGAATACATCAACACCCCATTGAAGAAGAACCAAAGATTTGTATATGGCTTAAACAAAAATCTCAAGAAGCCATTACTTCTAAAATTAGAAGTTCCCTTCGACCAACTCATTGATATCGCTCTTCGTCTTGAAGAGGCGGATAGGGAAAGTGATGTTGAAGTGGCGGGTTCCAGACCAAACATCAACAACAAGAAGAGGCCAAACAAATCCAAAGGTCCGTATCCCAACAAAAAGGGTAAGCAAGCAACTCCTGCTGCGAAGACTTTTACCTCTACTGTTGGGAAATGCTTTAACTGTGGTTCCAGAGACCATTTTGCGAACAAGTGTTCAAAGCCTCGTACTTGTCGCTATTGCAAAAGCCCGGATCATTATTTATCTTCTTGTCCTAAACTTCAAAATAGGATGGAGGGAAAGCTTAATGTTGCTCAAGCCCCTGGCAACACATCTCGTGGTCAAGGTATTTCTCATTCTATCCTTGATGGTATTATTATATTTCGTGATCAACCTATTAGAGTTCACTTTGATACGGGTGCATCCCATTCTTTTATATCAAAAGAACTTGTTGATACCTTTTCTTTGGATGCTATGTGTTTAATGAATTCTCTGAGAATTGCGAATCTGGTTGGTGGATCCGCAACAATCAGTTTATTGTGTAATGATGTCGAGATTATTTTGGGTGATTTTTCTTTCCGAGCCGATTTGCATGTCATGCGCTACTTAGGCTTTGGAATGATTTTGGGAATGGATTGGCTTAACCGTTACGAAGCTCATATCCTATGTCCTGAGCGGACTATTCATCTTCGACATCCTCAATCTGTTAAGCAAATTTCTATTATTCTCAAAGATTCGGATTCCACTTTATCTGCATCTTTATATTCTTTAAATCCTCGAGATGATGATACTGATGATGAAGAGGACATTATTTCTTTTATTCACGTTGTTCGTGAATTTTCCGACATATTTGAGCCCGTTTTAGGATTGCCACCTAAGCGAGCAATTGAGTTCAAAATTAATCTTACCCCTGGAGCTCAACCTATTACTCGTCCTCCTTATCATTTGTCCAATAAAGAAAATGAGGAGATGCGCATACAATTATCCGATTTGGAAACGAAGCAATTTATTCGTTCAAGTTCCTCGCCTTGGGGAGCTTCGGCTATTTTCGTGGAGAAATCTGACGGTACACTTAGACTTTGCGTTGACTACCACAAGCTTAATGATCTTACTATCAAAAATAAATATCTTTTACCTCGTATTGATGATCTATTCGATCAACTTAGTGGTGCTAGAGTCTTCTCACAATTGGACTTGGCTACCGGTTTTCATCAGCTTCGTATTGCAGAGGATAGCATTCCTTTGACATCGTTCCGTACTCGGTATGGATCTTATGAATGGCTTGTTTTGCCATTTGGGTTAACGAATGCCCCGGCTTATTTTGTTGACTTAATGAATCGAGTTTTTAAAGACTTCCTCGATCGATTTGTTCTCATCTTTATTGATGATATTCTTGTGTATTCAAAAACCGAGGAGGAGCATGAAAAGCATCTTCGGATTGTATTGGAAACTCTTAGGAGTAATCAATTAAAGGCGAAATTTTCTAAATGCCACTTTTGGCAATCTCGTGTGAAGTTTCTCGGTCATATTATTTCCGAATTCGGAATTTCTGTGGATCCTTCAAAGATTGAAGCGATTCAAGATTGGAAGAGACTGGAGAGTGTGACAGAGATTCGTAGTTTTCTCGGATTGACGGGTTATTACCGTCGTTTCATTAAAGACTTTTCTAAGATTGTCGTGCCTCTTACTGGCTTGACCAAGAAGGGAGTTAAATACATTTGGTCGGACAAATGTGAAGCCTCTTTTCAGAAATTGAAAGAACTCCTTTCCGATGCTCCTATTCTTGTTATTCCCGAAGGGAATCAAGATTTTGTTGTTTATACTGATGCTAGTCACGTTGGTTTGGGTGCCATTCTTATGCAAAAAGAACGTGTTATTGCTTATGCTTCTAGGCAATTGAAGCCGGCCGAGACTAGATATGCCACACATGATTTAGAACTCGCGGCTATTGTTGTCGCCCTTCGAATTTGGCGTCATTATCTATTAGGAGAGAAATTTATTCTTTACACGGATCATAAGTCTTTGAAATATTTATTTTCTCAAAAGGAACTTAATTTGCGTCAACAGCGTTGGCTCGAGTACCTTGCACCTAATGATCTTGATATTCTTTAAACCCTCGGTAAGGGTAATCGTGTCGCCGATGCTCTTAGCCGTAAGCAACAAGCAGTTGTTTCTATGATGATATCCGAATGGAACGATCTCGAGATTTTATTCATCTCTTGTTTTATGTAGCCTTGAGGCTCATCCTTCTCTTTTAGACCGCATTCTTGAAGCTCAAAGGCTAGATCCCGAATTGGCTTTTCTTGGCCAAAATATTAAGGATAAAATTGATATTGAAGGTTTGAAAGACTTTGATATCGATTCTCGTGGAGGCATTCGGAAATTTGGTAGAATTATCGTGCCAAATATTAGTGATTTTTGTAAAGATGTTTTAGAAGATTCACATCGTTCTAAATTTACCATTCATTCCGGTAGTAGTAAAATGTACGCGGATATGAAGCGACTTTATTATTGGGAGGGAATGAAACTTGACATCGCTAACTTCATTAAGTGTTGCATGACTTGCCAACTCATTAAGGCCAAACATCAAAGGCCCGGTGCGTTATTGCAACCTTTAGAAATTCCAATTTGGAAGTGGGATCAAATTTCCATGGATTTTATTGACGGCCTTCCCCGTTCTCGTTCGGGTCATGATAGCTTATGGGTGATTGTTGATAGACTTACTAAATCCGCCCATTTTATTCTCATTCGGTCTAACCGAACCGCTCCTCTTTTGGCCAAACTCTTTGTTAAAGAAATTGTTAAATTGCATGGAGTTCCTACTTCTATTGTTAGCGATCGAGATCCATTGCTTACTAGTGGACTTTGGAAGAGTCTTCAAAAAGCTTTAGGAACGAAGCTTAATTTTAGCACTGCTTATCACCCTCAGTCCGATGGACAAACCGAGCATGTGAATCAAACTCTTGAAGATCTTCTTCGTGCTTGTGTGCTTGATTTAGGTGGAGGCTGGGAAGATCATATTCCTCTTGTTGAATTTTCCTATAATAATAGCTTCCAATCTAGTATTGGTATGGCACCTTTTGAGGCACTCTATGGAAGGCCATGCCGATCTCCTTCTTGTTGGCATGAGGCCGGTGAGAAGCTGGTTTTAGGTCCTGATTTTGTTCGAGATTCCACAGAAAAGATTGAACTTATTCGACATAGGATGAAAGAAGCCCAGAGTAGACAAAAATCCTATGCCGATAATCGAAGAAGGAGATTAGAATTTTCCGTTGGAGTTCTTGTTTTTATTCGTGTTTCACCTATGAAAGGTGTTGTACGTTTCAGTCGATCGGGAAAGTTAGCACCTCGATATATTAGGTCATTTCCTATCACTGAACGTATTGGTTCCATGGCTTATCGCCTATCATTACCGGCTCAGTTTTCTGCTACGCTTCATGTCTCTCAATTGCGGAAGTGCCTTCGAGATTCCGATTCTATTCTTGAGCCCGGTGTTGTGGAAGAGATTGAAGTTTCGCCTAATCTAACTTATGAGCAACATCCTATTCGTATTACTGCTTCGGAGGTTAAGCGCCTTTGAAATAAAGATGTTCCGCTTGTGAAAGTTCAATGGTCCTCAAATCCTAAGGATTGCTCTTGGGAATCTAGAGAATTCATCTAGCGAACGCATCCTGATTTACTTTCTCATGCTCTTTAAGGTGAACTTCTTACTTCAAAATTCTTTTGTGTTAATATGCTTTTATGGTTGTTACTTTATATCTTCTTCTTAAATATTGCGAGGACGCAATTTCTTTAAGGAGGGGAGTCTGTAGCAACCCGCATATTTATCGGTTTTATATTTAAATATTTTATCGATACTCGAAATTTAGTCCGAAAAGCTACTTTTTACATACGGTCGAATTAGGACTCGGGAACACTTCCATTGAGTTCAAAATGACGTTTGCGATCTTTTTAAGTGTAAACTTTGATATGTTTGGAGTTAGAGGAATTTTGCCACTTTTTACTTAGGGCTTTGGTTTGGGCTGAACCCACTTACTAACTCAGTCCCAACCCCTTCTCCTCTTCATTACTCCATTCCTCATTTCCTAATACTCAAGCTTTTATAACAATGGAGAGTGGAATAGGAAATTAAAACTTCAAGCCCTAGTCTTCATTAGCAAATCCAACTTCTAGCTCCAAATTCAAGAGAACCCATTGGTAAGCCTTCTCTTCTTCTTCTCCAACTCAATCTCTTATCAATTTCAGAAATTACTAAACCTAACTTTGGGAATGTTCTTCTTTTAAAGCTTAGAATCAAGCTTCTTGTGTTGGATTTGAAGAGTGGTTGATTCTCCTTTGCCTTCAAGCTTCTTCTTCAATTGTTTGGGTTCAAAGGTGAGATTTTTATCTCACATCTATGACTATAATTATCTTTGGTTGTTAGGTATGAATTCCGAGCACCTCTTCATGTGAATTTGCTCTTGATTTGGATTGGTTTTGTGAATATTCCAATTTTTGGGTTTTTAAGTCAAATTTGTGTGAAAATCCTTTTATGGATATTTGATCATGCTTTTGGTGATGCACCGAGGAGCATATAGGGCCGGGTTGCCGATTGGCATAAACCCTTAGAGCCAATGTTCGTCCGGTTGCATTTTGGAAGAGTTTGCTCTTCATTTGGATAGGCTGAAAAACAGCCCAGGCAAGATTCAGTCGACTGAATCCTCTGTTCAGTCGACTGAACCTGGAAACAGAAAGTTTCCTGAACCTGGAAAATTTCTAGGTATAGGGTCAGTCGACTGAAAACTCTGTTCAGTCGACTGAACCTGCTGTTTCAGTCCAGTTTGCCTTTTTGGATTTTATTCACGTCTTCGAATGTGAATTTTTATGATTGATTGTTTCTACAATCATTTCTATGATTTGTCACTTTAAAATATAAAGGTTTCCTATACTAGTAGTAAATATCAAAACTCTTTCTTCAAATGATTTCAACACTATTTTATAACAAAGCTCGTTTTCTCAAACCGATTTCCAATCTATTAGTATATACAAACCTTTTCCTCATTCGTATGAGAAATCTAATTAAACGGCTTAGTAAAACAAGTGGTATGAAACGCTTGCGTTTACTTCATCGGTTAATTCTTGGACTTATTCGATTGAATCTCTTGTGACAATTTTCTAGTGGAGATCTACAATTTGTTCGTAAATATTTAAGTTAAGCTAGTGGTTATGGGACATGAAGCTAAGCTCATATATTTACTAGCTTACTGTAATTGACACTTCTTGATGATCATGACGATCATTTTCGTGATTTAGACTAGCAATTGTGCGATGTCTCTTTGTCTGCGGGGAAGACTAGACCCCGTTTCAGTGTGATTTCGACTCACGTGTGTGGGGAAGCACCCCATGGTCTTCGGGCCGTTCGTGTGTCAAAAATTAATGGCTAGCTACCATGAGATAGCATCTTGTTCGTGTGATACATATGTTGGTGAGTTTTCATGCTCCCGTTAATGTGATAGGCCTCCCCCTTTTTATGATTTCTGGATTCGTGTGTTGAATTCTGGAATTTATGCTTCACCAATTTTAGTGATTTTCATTGATATGATTTATCAATTTTTGTGCATTGGTGAATTCATGTGTCATTGACTTGTTGTGAATACAAGTTTTGGGAATGAAACCCTTTTTAGATCTTTGTGAAGATTTTTGTGGTATTGAACGATCTTTTGTTGATCATCATTTGCATGCTTATAGTAGTATGCCATTATGGATATTATATGTTTATGCCATATCTTTTACTTTATATCATGTCATCTGATATTTATAGCTAGACTGATCCGTTTATTATTTTCTTATAAATAATACTCGGGTCAGACCGAGATGTTGCAGGTGCTTCTGCTTGACTTATCCCTAGGGATTCATTACTCTGACTTTTAGCTTACCACATAGATTATAGTTTTTGTTGTATACAATTGAGATATAGACTCATAGTTGTATTCTTTTGTATAGCACGTGTTGCTATTCTTTTGTATTATTGTGGATCTTTTTGACCACTACTCTGATGTACACTTTCATGTGTTAGCTATATATTCATATCTTTTTCCGCCTTTGTGATATGAATTATCTGTGACTGATTTATGTTATGTCTATTTTTATATTTGTTTCCGAAGATTATATATAGCCACTGTGTCATTGCTTTGAGTTTGTATCGGTATGTTGGATTTCCTGCTTTATTATCTGACATATCGGTGCTCGCACAAAGAAATTACACGGATGGTCACTCCTCAACAGCCTTATTCTCCGTGCTAGTTGACACATTAGTCCGTAGTGTTCTTGACTAGCGTGGGTATAGAGGTGGGGCGTCACATTTTATTTGGAAAATGAAGCTATAGAAGATGAGATTAGAAAATGAAATATGACTAAAGGAATGAAGATGGAAACAAATGAAAAGCTAATAAGGTATATATAAACAAACTAGGAATTGAAATAAAGTAAAATATGAACAGCCCTAAAACGTAGTATTAAAAGATGTGAACTGAATGAATATGAGGTGATAGAAGAAATAAAATGCAAATGAAAAAATAAAATTATAGATTATTTAATAATAAGGAAATAAAGGTGGAGGGACAAAACGCACGTTTAGTTTTAAATGCTTTAGGCATTGATAATGCATAAGGAAATGTATGTAGGAATGAGAAAATTCGCAAACCAAAGGAAAATAAAAAAAATTATAACAAAAAATGAGATGGAAAGAATTAAATATAGCCTAAAAGCTTAGGCTTGGGTATTAAACTGAAGGAGAAATGAACGGACCAAGTTTTAATAATGAGGTAACTATTTTAAAACGTACATGAAATAAATAAAAAGAAATGAAGGACCACATACACATTTTGAAATTCAATTTCTTTCGAAACGTAACCAAATTAATTTCTTTCACTCAAATAATACTCAATTTGTATACATACAAATTTTTACCTACGCACAATTAATAAAATTATACCTACCTTAAAAATGAGAACGTTCAATTCTTTTGTTTCCATTAAAGCACCATTTCTGTTTAACACAAAATGTACGTTTCTTTTATTAAATCTATTAATTGCAATCAAAATTTTCTTTCCTTTTAATCCAAATTTTGCCATTACATTAATTGCAATTAATAACAAAGTTAAATTTCAAAATAGATAAACCAAAATGGACGAGAAATAGGATAATTGTTTCCTTAAGTCATTTAAACATGTTTATAAATTTGCTGTTTTACACCAACGTAATAAATAACTTACTTAAATTTTATTCCTATTCTTGAAATCAATATGTATGTTAAAACAACGTTCAAATAAATGTATATTTCCTTTTTTTTAACAAACCATTCTATTCTTTACTCTAATGAAATTAAATCTACATTCTCAAATGAAATATTTCAAGGCAAGGCTCGCGTGTAAATAGATAAAACTTGCTGGAAGACCAAAAGAGGCATGTATTTAATGAAAGGAAGTGGTAATAAATAAAATAAATGAAAGCGACAG
Organism: Allium cepa; assembly: GCA_030765085.1. Lineage (NCBI taxonomy): Eukaryota > Viridiplantae > Streptophyta > Magnoliopsida > Asparagales > Amaryllidaceae > Allium > Allium cepa. The sequence continues at coordinate 928,850,199 of CM060939.1, forward strand.
ATTTAAATTTGAGAATGTAGTCCGCACATAGAAATCACAAATCAAATATACTAAAAGAACAATTCATTTTAACATATTTTATTAACCCTAATACGCTCAAATTTACACACATATATGTATTTTTATTTAGTAAACGGTAAATAAAATTAAACACTACAATTAACATAATGAGGACCACCACCCCACACATTAAAAGATGAACTGAGACCCCAAAGTCAAATTTGAAATGGAATAGATCTCCTATGTTAACATGCTAACTATTCCAAATCAAAAACTTAACCAAACTTTCAAGTTGTTTTCTTACCATTTTATTATTGTATATCTTTTTTTTAATTAAAGTCAAATTAAGGAATATTTAGATAAATCAAATATTCCAACTAGAAACATACAACAAAAATTCAATTCTTTGTTTTAATGAAATTAAATTAACATTCATAGATGAAATATTCACTTTATTTGATAAGAATATTCTTATCAAGAAACCATTCTTTTATTTTATTTTTATCAAAACATATTTCTTTTTATTACATATTCATTTACAATTAACATCTCCCCCTTTAAAACCAACTTATATTTAAAGATTATCCTATTAAAGAGTCACAGAAATAATACTTCGTACAACCATACCATTTCTTTATCAATTAATTTCATATAATCGTTATATTTGTACCGAATTTAAGTACTTACAATTTGAACGTAATGTTTCTCAATGAAATTCTCAATATATTTTTAACACAAAACATATGTTGCACATATTATTAATTAATTACCATTTACTTCTATCTCTTATTAATGGCAAGATATAATTACTATTACTTACAATGATTAAATCTCAAAACATACCCTAATACAGGGAAGATAATTAATACAATTGTTTCCTCTGAAATCCAATTTTCTATGTTAAACCCAATATCTACATACTAATTTAATTCCAACATTTAATTACAAATGCAATAAAACCTGTTCATTATATATTTAAATTTCAAACAAATCCTTTTATTTTGATTTACATTCTTATTATCAAATCAACTATTCCCTTATGCAATTGATTAACATAAGTTTTACACTCAACAGTTAACGTTTCTTCTTATATCAATTGTAATATTTCAATTACATTAATTCTCCATTAATTACCAAATAAATTTATAACGGATTTAATAATAAGAAAATAAATAAAACAATGGTTATACTTTAATAATCCATATCTATTAACTTATTGTTTACAAACAAAGGTTAAAAATCTACGTACAAAATAATTGATTTCATACTCCATATTAAACTCAATTGCAACTAATAACATAAGATTACATCAATTTATACATCGTTTATTATATTCCTTATTAACCTTTATTATTTAAGTTGATTGATATTACGTTAACATAGTATAGTAGTCAATTACATTCAATCAATATTAGCCAATTATATGTTTTATCTCATTAAATTATTTGTTTTAAGATTTATCTTAAAGTCAAAATTTCTAATCTAATGAGATTCAATTTAATAAATCATAAATTTTAATTTCTGACAATATTAAAGCCCAAAACCTTATTAAATTTAATATTTTTAATTATCAAAATATGGGTTGTTACAGCTTGAGTTCGTACTGTGATTAATTAACTAAATAACAAAGTAATTAGTTTTACTAATTCGCATAAGCTGACAAGATATTAGAATCATACATCTTAGGTGTTCTTGATGCTTATTATGTATTGTGAAAACACACTAGTTGTATAGGTCACATTAACAGTAACATGGATTCTTGCACTGGATTCATCCACATTGAATTCCACTGGATTCATCAGTTGTATAATTTTATGATAATTGATGAATGTGCATGCTTTGATAGAAGTCGTAGATAAAAGACAGAAATTAGAAGCTAGTCACAGTGGTGGTAATGTAATAAGTTTAAATGATTTTGAAAAAGATCCTATTGCTGAAGATATTGGAGATGACAAAAGACGAAGCTATTGTTGTGCTATTAGCTCTACGGCCACTGTGAAACAAGTGAAACTCATACAAGCTTCAAAAGCAATAGTCGCTTGACTCGCTTCCAAAGAGAATGCTATTGAGAAATTGAGAATGGAGATGCAAAATAACCACAATCAAATGCAATAAGATATTAAATAATTGAGTTCAGCTATAGGAAGTACGCAACAATATTTGAAGCAACTTGTTCATCAATCTGGAGGGAACATGACACCAAGAACTGAAGCTACTTCTAATTCACAGCGCACTCCTAATAGTCTGCTAGCTAAGTTAGGTGCCCTATTTAATGAAAATATTGGTTCTTCTACGAGAGAAAAACAAGAGGTAATGTTATTATCACAAAATTTGAATGAAGTGGCAAGAGGCCACCGTGAAAAAATATGTCACCAAAGAGAGGTAGTAGGTGGAGAACAAGTGTTTGGATGGAGGAAGTTCTTGATCCAGAACCACCAATCTTTGATGCACCACAAAACGGTAATTAAACACTATCTGATATAGTTAATGGAGGTTTTGTAATTTGGGCTGATTATCGCTTACGTTATTTGTAAGCTTATAGACATATGTCATTGCTTATGGCATCTTGATGTTTTATATGTATGTCAAGACTTTGTTATGTATGTTATAGTAGGTGAACATGTTATGTATGTAAAAGTTGTGATATTTGGAAGTTTCTAAAATCTGATATGAAACATATATATTTGAATTCTATGCTGTAAAATTATTATGTATTTACTGTTTAGAACCTGAATTTGATTTATAAATCATACAGTAGCAGGTGCAGATTGCAGCGGTAATGGGTCAGAATTGAAATTTACATAGTAACAGTAATATCTGTTGCCAAATAGTAAGTGAAATTTGCATCCGAAATAAGCGTGGTAAAATAGGATATTCCAACTAAAATATATGTTACCAAATATAAAATTACTAATGGAGATAGGCATTGTAACATACGTAATTACCGTGGAATCGATAACATATTCCAATAGAAATAACCGTGATAAAATTGAAATTTCCAATGACTACATTCGTTGCAAAATACAAGATTACTAACGGAAATACGCATTGCAAAATATGTAATTACAGTGTAATTGGTAACTCATTCCAACATATATAACCGTGACATTAATCAAATTTCAAAGGGATATAACCGTGACAGTTTTCAAATTTCCAAAAACTATCCATTGCAAAATTTGTTTTTTGTAACGGCCATAACCATTATATAATTCATGACAAGAATTTACTACATAGCTTGTTTACACGACTATAATCGTTACAAATTTTATTTTTACGGTAATAGTCATTAGAATGTAAAAATATGGTTTGTGAACAAAAATGCTATGAGAAATAATTTTTCTATAGAATTTGTGCGGTGCTATTAAGAAAAAACTCTATAGGATTACATCCCTGCGACTTTCTATAATATTTATCATGCATGTTTCTATAGCATTCATTTAGTTCTATTATATTGTTTTCTATAGTGTTTGCTATGCACATTTCTATAACATGTATGCAGTTACTTTCTACAGTATTTGTTAAATGACAGCGTTTAAGAAACACTAGTAAATGTAATGACAATTTACAAAATTTATTTTTTTGCTATTTTAGCTTTTCCGCATATGTAATATCCATTTATTCATTTCTTCTTTGCATATAAATATAACAGATTTTTACATACAAAAAATATGTAAATTAAAGCAAAATGTTTCATACATGTTGTTCAAACAACTTTTTCCATATTTATACATACTGTAAATTAAAACACGTTTGTTAAAGCGTGATGTTCTATTATATGAAGCTCATCCCTGATCTATTCATCATCATATTATATGGATTGAAATTTGAAAGCACCGAGTTTCCAGTCAAGTACTTAATCTCATTTAAACCTCAAGTTGCTAACTTGTTATCATCCTCCACTCATACATGTACAACTCAAATTACCAATCCATTTATAATATCTTCCTCAAAACAAATGTTATACCAACATTTATGGAACAAAAGACATAGAGGGTTTATCAACAAATTCAAATCAAATCCACTTCAAAACTCCCATGTCTACTCTAAATTTACAAAATTTGTACTTAAAATCAACGCTATCATCAAAAGGGAACCAGAAAAACAGATGTTTTCATGTTATGCTACCAGCTTCAAACAGCCCAAAAAAGAATCAAATATCAATGTTGGGCATACCAGCAATGATGAACATGGAAAAGTTAACGTTGAACCATGATATCAAAGATGATACCATGAGCAACTTGTAACATCCCGGAATTTTTAACAATATCAATTTAATAATCTGTAGTTAAAATTAAATTGATATTGATATTCTGATAATAATTATTCAGATAAATTTAATAATCTTCTTCAATAATTACTTAAATTGGTTATTTTATCTTTTAAATGATATAAATGGATTTCTATTTACAATATAAATATATGGTTCATATTTTAAATAAATTGGTATTTTTTTAAATTTAGAATAAATTCAACAAAAAGGTTTTATGGCTTAATAAAATGAATATTTTGTAAAATGATTTTAAATTTAATAAAAGAGATTTATAAAAGCAATATTAATATTGTATTGTATTGACTTTATAAATAAGTTTTGAATAAGATTTGTAATGTTTATTTCAAATTGAATTTTTATTTATAACTTAATTTGAAAAATATTTGATTTTGAATTTAGTTGAATTTAAATTTAAAAGTATAAAGTCTTATATTTGTTTTAATTTTAATATGTATAAGTTAATTTGTAAAACATTGTTTTTTTATTTCTTTTGTAAATTCATAAACATATTTTAAAATAAACTACAACTTAAACTAAGTTAACATATACATTAATTTATAATTAGTATTAACTATCTTTAAAGAAAATACATGTGTTAAATTCATATGTATTCATATAGACAAGTGTCTAAGTTATGACAAGTGTTAAAATTAGTTTTAATCTTTCTTTTATTTCATAAATCTGAGAATACATTTAGTTTAGTTGCATTATTCATTTCATATTACATTTTCTTTCCTTAATCAAATGAAGACCAAAATTCATTTTCATATCCACAATCAAAATTCTGCATACACAAATCTGCAAAATCCAAAACTTGTTCAAATCTGCAAATCCATGTAACTCCTCATCAAAACTATGTTTCAAATCTAAACATCCTCAAATTCAACAGAAAATCTGCATACCACAAATTCATCAAGTTCAAACCTGCATTCTCTCAAATCCAAAAATCTACACTTCATTTCAAACTCAAGTGAAGCCTGCATTTTTCTTCACTTTGTTTGGAACCTGGAAATAGAAGCATCTGCATGTATTTGAGGGATTAGCTATAGCATCTACATCTGCATGCATGTAGGAATTGTAGTTATGGAGCATGAGCTTTCAAAATTGCAACTCAGATTAAATCAACAAAAGAGCATGCCTGCATTTTTGAGTTTTCTGCATATTCAACTGAGCTCTGCATTTTTTAAAGGTGAGTAACATTTAAATTTTTAAACTGTAATCAGGTTGCTTGAGTAAAATTTTGTTTGTGTGTTGATTGTGATTATGTATGCATGTTTATTATATACTGCAGTATACCCAGATCATCTTCTAATTAAAGAATCCCCTATAATTGATCTAGTTTGAGATAGTATTTGGGTGTTAGAATAATCAAGATTAGGATTCAAATTATAAAGTAATGTGTTTTTATTTTCTTAAGTTAAGATTTAAATTTTTAGGTGAGTTAAATACAGGGTGTATCTCTGTAAACACATGCAATCACATTATTTGTTGTTCTTGATCAAAATCAAACACATCAATATTTAAGTGCAGTTTCATAAACTTAATGTATTTTAATTTTTAAATCAGTTAGTAGTATTTCTAGGTTTTTGTTACAGTAACAGTTGTTATTGAACAATAATATGAATTGGGGCAAATTCTTGAAATCTGTAGTTTAAGAAAACTCAGAATTCTTTTGAGTTATAGAGTAAGGATCACAGATCCTTGGAAAAAATCTGAGAAGTAATTAAAGTTTGCTAGAATGATTGCAGTTTTGGATTTTTAGAACTTAACCCTAGTTTTGAATGGGTTTGTGCTTTGAGTCAGTTTGAAGAGTAGAGTTGACCGAGTGATCTGGTACTTGGGGATTGTGAAGTGGGTATGTGGAGGAGTTCGAGGTTGGAATGGATGGATTGCAGGTGGTCGGAGCGATTTGCAATCGCCGCTGACAGGTTTGCACTAAAACCTGTATGAAGTTTTCAGGTTTTAAATTTGGGGCAAGTTTTGAATTATTGATTATTGGTTCAATCTGATGGTGGCTGTGGGCATGCTTGTGTTTATGGAGGTTGCTGGATCATCTAAGACGATCGCCAGAGGTGGTGATCGTCGTGCATATGCACGGCGACATGATTTCTGGCATACTATTGGGATTGGGAATGTTTCAGGGGAAAAGTGGGGATTGCCCGAAGCAAGTTAATGTGTAACTCGGAGTAAATGGGGAAAAACCCGAAGAAAAATCTTGGTTTCTCGGGTTGACCTGTAGTTACAGTTTACACAGTAAAACTGTGTTGTTTTTTTTTAAAAAAATATGGATTTTAAGATTTTAAAATCTGGGTTTTCAAATTTTAAATCTGTAGATATAGGTTTTAAATAAGGTTTAGGTTTAAAATTTAACTCAAGTTTGAATTACTAATTTGAATTTAAATTCCAGGTTTTGAGTTGAAACCTGTTTTTCTGTTTTCTTTAAAAATCTGGGTTTTAAAATTTTAAATCTGTAATTAATGATTAAAGCAAAGTTTAAGTTCAAATGCAATTCAAGTTTGCATTACTGATTTGAATTCAAATTCCAGGTTTTTAAACCTGTTTTCTGTTTTTTTTTCAAAATCTGGGTTTAAACTGTTTAAATCTGCAGTTTTATGTTTTGATTAAAATTTAAGAGTAAATTCAAATGCAGGTTTGAATTTCAGATTCAAATTTAAATCCCAGTTTTTAAATTAAAATTAAAGTTTCAAGATTTAACTTAATTAACTATTTCATTTTGGTAAATAGTTTAAAATTTTAACAATGAAGTTTTTAAAATATGAAGCAAGATTTAAAGATAAATTTTAAATCTGGAAATTTGAGTTAAAATGGACTTCAGTTTCAAATTTAAAAAGAAGATTTAAATTTGAAAGTTAAAACTAAGAATGAATTGAATTTCTAAAATTTTGAAATGAATTTGACTTCAAATTCTTATGATTTGATTTCTAAGACAAACTTATGTTTTGTCTTGAAATTTAAATAAGTTTTAAAATTTTCAAACTTTGATAAGTTTAAATTACTTTTAATTTAAACTTGTATTTAAAAATGGAAATTTTAAAGTAGTTTAAAAAGTACTTTATTTCAATTAAATTGTTTTAAAACATAACTAAGTTATGTTTATCTTGAAATTTAAATTAAGATTTATGTTTTAGAATTTAATTAACAAGGTATTAAGGTTAATTAATTAATGTGATTAATTAATTAAATTTGGAATTAATAATTGATTAATGATTAATCAATTTATAATTAAGATCATTAATTAAGTTATTAATTAATGATGAATGAATAATGATTAAGCTTTAATTAAGGTTAATTAATTTAATAATTAACTTTAATTAATAAATGATTAAAGATGATTTAAATGGTAATTAATTTAAGTTAATTACCTTATATAATAAATTGAGGATGGTTAATGAGGGACATTAACCATGGTTATTTAACAATTAATTAATATAGTTAATTTTTATAATTAACTAGATTAATTAATTTAAAAATAATCATTTATGAATGGTTAGAGAGTAATTACTTGATAAAGTAATTAAGAAATTAATTACTTAATGTAATTAATTTAATTTAATGAGATTATAAACACTTGAGTTTTATTTAATTAATTTAGTTTAATTAATTATAAACACTTGAGTTTTATAAATAATTACTTTATGTAATTAAAGTTTTGGAAATTACTTGGAAATTACTTAGTTAAGTAATTGTTAAATAATTACATGTTTGTAATTAAGTGGAGATGTTAAGTGTGAGGTAATTTGGTTTAATTATTTAAAGATTAATCAAGGGATTAATTAAGTAATTAATTAAAGGATAATTAATTTGTTTAATATAGTAATTAAGTTAGTTAATTACTAGATGTGATTAATCTGTGATGATGATTAATAAGTTAATTACTTAAGGTAATTAATAATTAAGGATCATTAATTATTTTAATTAATGATGTAATTAAGTTGATTAATTATGATTAATTAATCAATAAGAGGAAATTAAAGATAATTAATTAAATAATTAATTAAGGATTAAGGTGATTAATTATGATTAATTATTAATTGAAGTAATTAAAGGTTAATTACTGTTTTGTTTGAGGTTAATTAATTTGTGAAATTAATTAAGGATAATTACATGAATATAATTAAGTATAATTAATCAAGAATGATTAATTAAGGTAATTTATTCTGAATGATTGATTGTGATCAATTAAATGATTGAGTAAGCAAGATATAATTTGATGAAGTAATTAATTTAATTTATTTTAAATTAATTATAGATGAAGGAATTAATTTAACTCATTTTAAATTAATTAGAGATGGTTAATTTAATTCAATTTAAATTAATTATATGGTATAAATGAATGTTTGCTTATGTATGAATGGATGTCATTGATTGACTTGGATGTTTTGAAATCTCAGTAATGAGATAGATGATATTGTGTGGTATGGATGTTTGATTGTATTGTGATGATAACATAGGTTATCTATTGTGATGATGATATATGGTATATCTATATGATATTGATGATGTGGATTACCTGTTATGTGATAATGATTAATTATCAATTATGATTTGTAAGTTATCTATTTGTGTGTATATAGATACTGTAATTGAAGTGTTTTAAACCTTTAAAACAACTTGGACCCTAAAAGACACGCTTTGGTTTTCGATGAGACTGGGATCGGGTTTCCATATTTGGATATCCGAAAACCACATCGATTCCAAATAACGTTAGGTCATGTATCAAAGTGGAGCTTTGTGAAGACTCGAGGTGTAAGGACTATGAGTCATTATAACTCTGTGGGTGATTCCGTAATGAGTTGACGGAATTAGTTCTTATAGATTCGAGATGGCGGTTTAGAGTGCAAGGGTTATTGTCGTTAACTCTTAGGGTGATTCCAAAATGAGTGTAACGAGATAATGCCTTCGGTTTCGTTCGAACCCGGAACGAACTTGTATGGACTGAATGCTTTCAGAACATCGTCAGGTGGACGATGAGCATTCTAAATGATGTGTCCTATAAAGGTAATCGTAGCCTCAAGCCTCATCAACCGAGAATGGCTAAAACAGGGGAGGTGCAACAAAGCTTCGTGGGTCGCGCCCACTGGAGAGCAAGATTGATCCCTGTCTAGAAGTTCCTTTATATTCGGCTGTGTGGGTGGTTGCTCGCTACAACCACGGGGTTGTCTTGTTCGGAACTATTCAGTAAGGAATGTGTCCGGCTTTGTGTTGCAGGGGGTCAGGAGTGATCCTCGGTACGTTGATCTAGGCCACGTACTGTGACGGACGGTACCCCAGTAGCCCTGCCATTGTATGGAATCCAAAATCCAATAAGTGCCAACGGTTTTGATTGTATACCTATGTAGCTGGAATTTAATAAATGTAACAATTTCGGCTATTTCATATTTATTTGGAAACCCTAGACACTATTATAATATCACCGGATTTCCTATCAAATGTTTTGGTTAGCGTAAGGTAAAAACTTTTCCATGTTTATGTGTGGGAAGTCTTACGTGATACCTTTCTTTTCAAAAGGTTTTTGAAAGTTAAGCAACTTTAACCTGTTACTCACACCAGACCCATGTCTGACCCGGAGTTTATTTTTGTTTTTCATAAACTCTTGGGTACTCAAATTTTTACGAGTAGCCAAGGGATTCAGGTTAGAATTTTAAGTTGGCTTGACGAATTCTGAAGGAGCAATGGAGCAGGAGGCTTCTGCGTATAGCTATAGAGTATTCCACTGTGTGTTTCTCTGAGATGTTGTATTATGTTGTATAACTAGACAGGTGTTTATAACTGTCTAGTATGAGTTGATTATGTTGTGTATCTCTGATATTGGATGTAAACTATGTAATGTTATGTTATTAATATAATTTATTCGTTCCGCTGTGTTAGATTCTGATGTTGTTTCTTTCTTCCCTTCTATCTTTCTCTTTTCTATCCCTTTCTTTCTTAATTCATGACGCGATTTTCTGGGAGTGGAAAGTCGGGTCGTCACACAACTTCTCAGAAAAAGATAACGAAAGTTGACACTTGCTAAGCTTTACACAATAGCCGAAGTAGTAGCATATAGAGCAAAGATAGTGATGAATAGCTTAATAATCATGAGCAGTGAAAAAATACATAATAAAAGTTGAGGTACCTCTCACGTCGGTTCAAATTGGAGGGGTATGGAGTTGGGATTCTATGCAATTGAAATGGCGGCTGCGTTTAGGGATTGGGATCGACTGTGGATGAAAGTGGTTAGGGTTTCACGATTCAAAAGTTGATCGACTATAAGTGACAGAAACTAGGGTTTCATGATTCTAAAGTTGATCGACTGTTGACCACCATTTTGGGATCGATTTGTTTAATGTTTTGTGGAGGTGACAAGGGAAAGAAGATGGTGTTGTTTGAAGGAGGCGATGAAGCAAATAGGCGCATTTTTTTATTCCCGTACAAAATAAATGGTTTTCTACCTTTTGATTGAATAGCGTTGAGCACACTGTAATTTTTTGCTTCGTAGCATTGGAAACCCTGCATTGCATAGAGTTAGAAGGAGGATATGCGGAAATGCTATGTATTGGTGCTATCAAAAGTTTATATTTTTGTAGCGACTTTTAAAAAAGTTATCAAATTTTAGCTTATTATTCTTTACTCAAGGGGTTTTATCACCTCTAGTTATCACACCCTTATTTCGTGGCTATAGTCTATATAGCTATCATGACTCTATGGCTATCGTGCACCAAAGCTATCTGTTGCTCCTAAATTTTCAAGTGTGAATAGATGAAAGGAGATTGAAGGTTGAGATGAGAAAAACTATTGAAGGATGAGCAAAGCTATCATAGATGAGCAAAGCGATCAAAGGTCAAGATGTGATGGGCAATCAAGATTTGAAGTTTAAAGCCATTGAGGGTTGAGAAATCCAAAGCTATTAAAAATTGACAAATGTAAAGCAATCGAAGGTTGAAACATGAAAAGCTATCGTAGGTCAAAATGTGAAAGGCTATCGAGTGTTGGTAAATCCAAAGCTGTCAAGGATTGAGAAATCCAAAGCTATGAAAAGTCAAGGAATGCAAAGCTAATGAAGGTTGAGACATGCAAACGTATCGAAGTTTGAGATGTGCAAAGCAATCACCTGCCAAAGTTTATAAATCTATCGCATACCAAAGTATGAAGCTGTTGCAAGTCAAATTGTATGAAAAGATCACATGTTGAAGCTATTGCATGTTGAAGCCATCAAATGTTGAAGCAATCGCATGTTGAAGTAATAAATTTATCACACACTGAAGTAGTAAAGCTATCGCATGTAGAGGTAGTAAAGCTATCGCATGATGAAGTGAGAAATTATCGCAAGTTCATGTAGAAAGCTATCACATAATAAGATTCAAAGCTATTGTATGTTAAGGAACAGTGCTAACTAACGTTGAGAATACTGCTAACAAACATTTAAAAAAGCAACATATGAAGCAATCTAGTTAGCCACATGGCTACTGATGATTGGTCTAGCCATGCCATGTCATCATGAAGAGATTAAAATCAAGTCGTGCCACATATCAAATCGATAATGTGCCATGACAACAAAACCTCAATCGTCCATCCCAATGGATGACATATGTCAAATATCCAAGGGCACAATTTTCCTACAAATAGACATGTGCCTCCTATTAAGAAATGACGATTTCCAATATTCTCTTCTTTCTCATTTTCATTTTAGTAATCAAGATATTAATTTTAGACTTCAATAGCTGTTAGGTGAAACTGAAATTGTGACTTTTTGATTAAGGACTTAAACATTAGCCAAATTACATATTTTGCTATTTGATAATTTGAACATAAGCATGCTTGCCCGAGAATTGACCATCTTTCCCAATCATCTTTGAACTTCCTTAACTATTTGGAGTTCAATATAGGATAGGTCGGTTCTTGGTAGGGATGGCAATGGGGCGGGTCTAGGGTCCAAACCCGGTCAACCCGCCCCTATTTTGGCCTGTCCAGACCCGCCCCATTGGGTCATTGGGGCGGGTAGACCCGTGACCCGTTCTTGAGCGCTTCGGGTCTAGGGTCGGGTCGGGGCTCAGTTGACCCGCCCCAACCCGACCCGCACTACTACCATCTCATGAAACTGCTTTATTACTATAATGATTTATTAATCTTCTTAGATATATGTGATTTTAGCATGGATATTAAAATGTTCCAATAAATTATCTATATAAAAAATTAGAGTGTTAAGTTGCGTCATTGATAATTATACAATAACATATGTATATATTTTCTGAATTGTTATTGTACAAATCATTTTTACTAACTTTCCTTAGAAACGTTGTTATTTGTATTTCATTTATTATTTGGTGATAACGAGTATAAACAGTAAATATATGTAAGTTGGTACACAATTTTGAATCAATAGATGAGACTCATCGGTCTTGGGGTGGGTCGGGTCTATCCTGACCCGTACGAGCCTCGGGTACGGGGTAAAATTCCAGACCCGCACCGGGTCTACGGGGCGGGTCTGGAGCGAGGTCTAAAAAATCCAGGACGGGTATGGGGCACTAAAAACCCGCCCCAACCCGCCCCATTGCCATTCCAAGTTCTTGGTCTAGTATTTTAATGCTTTTATAGAGAGTTAAACTCGAGGAAATTTGAAGCATAAACAATGATTGGTCTTGCTTCTCCCAAGATACCTAGCATTCCTATATCACAATAAGGATCGTTGTGTAACAACTCGCACCTTAATGGATCCAAATTTCGACTAAATTGAAACCCAAGTCCATTAGGCATGGGTTGTTGGTTTTAGTAAACTGTAATAAACACAAGTATATCAGAGTGCGATCAATATAAACTCATAGCGAAATTGAAAAAATAATATAACATGCGTATTGACTAAGGCTTCTACCATGGAATATTATTCCTTGGATATTTAATTACCTTGTCAGTGCCGAGCACGAATAAGAACAACGTTCCGATGATTGAAAAATTACATACTTTACCCATCCCATTAATTTAAGCTGATTGATTTCTATTAAACGTTATGCCTATAATAATTTATGGCTAATCCATTAAATCTTATATGCATTTACGATATGCCTATCCTAACCTTTTCCAAGGTATCAATATATATGTGTGTGTATCTATATTCATTCACATTTATTCAATTCACTCCCAAAACCCGCTACAGCAGAAAGTACTTTTGGTGGCGCACAAAGAACACAACCATAACTTATGGTGGCGTTTTAGAGAACGCCGCCATACGACATGGAACTAAAATACTAATAATTTTGGTTGCGTTTTTGTAAACGCCGTTATAATGTGCCTTATTGCGGCGGCAAAAAAAGCCGCCGTAAATCTTTTTTTAGCATGTTGAAACGCCACCAAAAGTGATGTTTGGGTTACAACTTAAACCCAAACCTTATAGCTGCGTTTATTATATGTCACAATATATATTTCGCTGCAACAATATTTTTTTCGTTGCGTTTTTTCTGCCATTATATTTTTTCCGTAACGTTTGATAAATGCTACTAAATATTTTTGCTTTTCTTTGTCTATTTCTCACATTCTGCTAGCTCGTTCACTCTCCAGTTCACTTTATTCATAATTTATATTAAACAGTAATAATAAATAGTTCAATAATAAACAAAAAATACATGAAAAAATGAACTACCATAAATACAAGTAGTACATTGCCATACGTCGATACAGAAGTAGTACATAACCGTACATAGTCACACAACTAGTACATAAAAACAGTAGTTTCAAGACAAAAGTTAACATAAAATCCATACGTAGAGAAGTTTATACAACTGAAATACCAGAAAAAAAATGAAACAAACAACTGAAAACGCAAGTAAAGGATAATAAGTATTTATTTAGGACTGAAATTGCATATCTTGGTGTAACCAAGTTTGTCAAGGAAGACCCATCAAGGCGGAAGAAAAATAAAGTTATAATACAATAAGAACCTTGAATAACGTGTCAACCTTTATTCTCTTAAAAGTAATCATCTTTTTGTACGAAACAGGTGACAGCCTTGCAGTCTGCAGACAATAACAGTCAATTAAAACAACAGAACATACTAATGTAACTATGCTTTATCGCATAACAGCAATTTGAATGTTGTATTCTGGTGCTCAGTGTACAATCATGGTTGCTATAATTTTTTTCAATATGCCATCAAGCAGCTATTTATTTTACTATTTATGTATGGATCATCACTCACACTGTCGACATGATAAATATTTCATTACTGTAATTTATACATGGAAAAAAGATTGTGCTTTGCACAGCAGCATGCTCAGGTTTTTCAAGTTTGTGTGCATACAAATTTATATAACAAGGAATAACGAATAGACATCAATCCATATAATCTTGCATGTAATGTCTTCTAAAGTTGTACCTCAAGTAAACTGTGAGCACACAAGGAATTTGTTTGTCGACTTTAGGTTTTATTAACAGAGCATAAAAGAATGATACGAAAAAAGAAGATAAAAACAAGACCTCGAGATAAAGGTTGGCATTTTTGTTCCCTGTAACGACCCTAAATTTTGAACAATTTAAATTGAAAATATTTAATTAATTTTAAATATTTGAATGATGGTTTGACTTGAATTTCAAATTTTCAGAATGAATTTGGCGATTAAATTATAAAATTTAATCTATTGAAAGTTGAATATAAATTTGAATCTTCAATTTTAAGCTGATTAAAAATATTTCAAAGGCTTGTAAAATTTATATTGGTAATACTGAAGATAATAGAAGCTTCAGAAATTGATTTGGAAACAATTTGTTCAGTTTTGAATTACATCGTTTGAATCGATATTTAAAAATAGCCTTCCGAGGCACAGTCTCGAAATTCGACGAAACCAGTTCCATTGTATCCCTAATATTGAATTATTATCGGATTTCAAATTTCGTATTAATCGGAGTTGTTATGCGAGCATACGATATATAAATGTGTCAAAGAAAATTTAGATCGAACCAAATTGAATTTAGAAAGGGAAAAATATATATATGATGTGCACGTAAATGTGCATATTTTTACCACCATATTTATTCTTTTTAAATTAAATAAATGATCATATTGGGTATTTTAACTTGTTTAAACCAAAATTCATATTATTTGAAATTGTCACATTTTCATCTTCATCCAGGGGCAAAATGGTCATTTTTTGTGCATATATTTCTTTGAGAAAAATTAATTGAAAATTTGTATATATTTTTGTAGGAATTTGATCTCAAATAGAAGTGGTTTCATGAAGATATGCATGCACAAAATTAATACAAAGGAATGAAGATGAAAATAATTCAAAGTGAAGAACATGGAGGACCCCACCTACCCACCTACCTTAATGTACAAATTAAAGGCTAATGCACATGCTTTTGGAGTTAATGGCTTCATGTATACTTAATTGGGGATTAAGACATGTTAATGATAACTTGGCCTCCACACTTCCTAAGGGGCATTTTGGGCATTCCCCAAAAAAATGAATTAGGGTTTTAACACTTGTATAAATACCCCTTATGTTTCATGTAGCCCTCTTCCTCTTAGTTAGTTAGTTTTAGTTTAGAAAATAAATGAAAGCTCTCTTTCTTTCCATGGCTACTTAGCCATTTTTATTTAATGTAATCTTCTTTATTTTATGCAATTTACTACATGCTCTTTCCTTTTCATGTTCATTTACTTTCATGTTGTAGTGTAGATCTCTTTTCTTTTATGCAAGTTAATTAGCTTATCTTTTCATTTTGCTCTCTTTTTCCTCTTCATTTTGCTTTCATGTTGTTAGCTACATTTGTTAATAAAATGACAAATATGAGAAGCTAAACCCCTTCAATTTAGGGGTAATGAAGCTCTCTAATTAATGTAGTTTCAACATTTTGTTAATTCATGCTCTCTTTTTGTGCTTAATGAATGATCAAAGAAGTGGTCTAATTGTTGTTTTTGCTTTAAATTTGATAGCCTATATTGTTGACCCCAAATAGGCTATGCTTAAACAATCACTAACACTAATTTCCTCTTCATCAATATATGATTATGGCAAAAAAAAGTGATTTGAAATTAAAATTTGACGGTCTATGTTTCTAATCAATAGTTAATAGGCCATACTTAAAATAGATTTCATTTTCATTGTCAAGTTTCATGAAAGTTAGTAAGTGTTTTAAGGGGTGTGTTATAGTTTGATGACTTATGTTGGCTAATTAATAGCTCAAATATGTCATACTTATGATAAACACATCAATTAAAACACTAATGACCATAAAAGAGAGGTCGTGATTTCATGTGTTGAACTACATGATCTAGAGAGTGGATTTATTCTCTAAATTTTCATTTAACTCTCATATTTGCATTTCTTTTCTTTTTGTTAGTTAGTTCATTTTCTCATTTTCTAGCTTAAACACACTCTCGACTTTGGTATAATTTGATTGAGTAGGAAATTTAAACCAACAATTCCCTGTGGATCGACCCATATTCGCCACGTGCTACATTCGTACACCGTGTGCTTGCGGTTATTTTTAAATTTAAATTTGTTCGAAGGTTTTCTAAACCGATAGAATTTCTTCGACGAACAAGTTATTGGCGCCGTTGCCGGGGATTTGCTTTGATTTTGATTTTCTATTCTTTGGATTATTTTTCTTTTGATTCTTGTGTGTTTGCATTTAAAAAAAATTGTGTGTGTTGATTGCTTGTTGCTAGCATTTGTTTGTTGTTCTTTCTATTTTGCATTATCATTTCCTTTAAAAAAACATACATTGTTCATTTGAAGAAGAAAAAAATATTCCATTTCAAACTTCTCTTTTGCAATACATTTGCAATTTTTCTGTTTACAAATTTCATTTGCAATACATTTTATACTCTCTGTTGTGTACACTGTGTTACTCTGGCCACTTCACTTTGCAAACAATATACTCCAATCTCCACCTCACTACAACCAGCTCCAATCTCCACCTCACTACAACCAGCACCCTCCTTCGAACAACCAACCATCATCTGAAACTCCTTCGCAAAGCAACATCCTCTTACATCACTGCCTTTCACCTGAACATTGCATCTCCTCATTCCCAAATCGTAAGACCATTTACAACCAAAAAAAAACTCACTTCTACAATCACAATAAAACTCCACCATAACAAACTGCTCCCCTCATCGCAGCATTTACCACTACCTCATCATTCCATAGTCCACACCCCTGCACATCCTCGACTAAACACTTCTGCAAACCTTCCACAGCAACCACAAACCAGTCACAGGCAACATCATCAGCTCAAACACATAACCACTATCTGCAGTGCAAGCATACAATCGAATCACTTCATAACCATAACCTCCCCTCCCTCTCTAATCACTTCATACATCCATTGCTGTCCACTGTTTCACTCAGTCGCCTCACCCCAAACTGATCCCTGCCACTAACTGTTGTTCACCATTCTCTGCTGCAAAGAAACGACCTTCAACTATCATCCACGACATCACTCTAGAATCCCATCCAATTCGCAATCACCTGCATAGTGACATCCTCCTTCCTTCACCATTTTACAACATCCCCCCAATCACTACAATCTACCATCAGCCACCCATACATCTGCACTTCGGAACCACTTAAATCCCCAAATCTGCAGTTGTACCCTGCCACCATTCGAATCCCCAAATTCCAATTCCTATACACCTGACAAATCGCGGCCACATCGCAACACCAATCACCCGCTACCCAATTCGCCTTCAACCCAAATCCTCCTCAGTAAAACTACGTCGCAGCCTAACCCAATAACAGCCACCACAAAACAACTATTAATCGCGACCACCCTCTCAGCCATCAATCGCCACTCCACTGACAAAAAAAAAAAACAACAGTGACCTGCTTCTCCGCTTCCAACCACCTCAATAACAAATCCTCCACCAGAAAACATCGACAAAGACTCCAACGCCTCGAATTTGCTGCAACCCACCAACCAAATCGATCACCGAAACCACCCCCTTCGAATCCATTTTCCTCACCATCGCCTCGTCTCACTTCGCCGACATCAACCCAAATCAAATTCGTCTTCCTACGTCACTGAATCACTCACGTCAAATATTTGGGAACTTTGATTTATTTCTTGAAAAATTGATTTTGAAGCATTGTGCAAGGGTTGATTCGTATTTGAGAATGTTGCCTCTGATTTGTTTTAGAATCTGAGTGTTTGGGCCGAGGATTGTCATAATTTTATTTTGGTTTGGGTCGGGCTTATTGTGTAACGACCCAGAATTTTTATTAATTAAAATATGAATATTTAATTAATTTTAAATATTAATAAGTGAAATTATAAGTCGAATAAATTTTATTTTGAATAATTGGATTTAATTGAATAATTAAATCGATAATTTAATAGGTGAAAATACAGAAATAATTGAGAATTGGGTTAAATATGATTGAAAATGATTTGCAAAATTTTATTTTATCATATTGAAGTTAGAATGATGTTTAAGAACTTTTAAAATCGAATTTAAAGTTTATTTGTGAAAATTGAATATTTTAATATTTAATCGACTAGTGAAATTAGCCAATTTTCGAACAGTCTCAGAATTGGACGAAACTAGTTCCATTGGATCCGTAATAGTTTGTTATCGGATTTCAATTTTTGTAGCAATCGGAGTTTTCGTTTGATCGTGGCAGCTCGAAAAGCATCGAAATTGTTTTAATATTAATTTGGCGAGTTAAAATAGTCATTTTTTAAAAAGTCTCGGATTTTGACGAAACCAGTTTCATCGGATCCGTAATATGATATTATTGTATGGTTTCAAATTTCGTGTCAATCGGATTTACCGTTTGTCCGGTACAAGCTAAAACGCCTAGTAAATCGTTTAATCGATTTAATTTTAAATTGAACGTTTATTGCCATAACTTGCACAGATGACCGAATTAGCTTTCGAAACATGTTCCATTGTGTTCGGAACGCGGGGTAAACCTTAGAAACGCCAACCGGTACGCTTCGTTTGGAGTTCGGAAAATCCAGGATGAATAGTGTCGCGTAAATTTTCCTATGAAAGCCCTCCTATTTTCATTATTTTCACAAAAAACTAAAACCCTAGGTCAATTTCTGCAGCCGCCGCCTCATGTAAAATGAATGGGTAGAAAACAATGATCTTCTTCCTCGATTATCTCTTCATCCATCAACATTTACGAGAAACTTTCTACATGAAACTTTTAGAGCACCTCACGAACTACAAGATCAACGGTGGAGATCGCGTTTGGGTTAACGGATTGGTCGCAAATCATCTTCAAACGTACGAAAGTCGCGCACGCATTTCATGACATAGGGTTGGCCGGGCTTCACAAGGGGGTGGCCGAAGGAAGAGCATGACGCGAGCTTCGATATGGTGCCGATTTGATGGAGTTTCGTTCGTTGTGGAGGCCGCGAGATCTAACCCTAGTTTCGTGCACAATGGGTTCATGTTGTCGGCTTCTTCCTGTAGAGCAACGTGAGATGGAAGAAGGTTGGGGACGGCCAAGATGGCAGGGTGTAGGATCTCACGGCCCAGATTAATTAGGTTGTAAAAATAAATAAAAAATTGTTAATTTATGTACATATAAAATCGTGTAAACTTGTAAAAATCATATCTTTTTCATACGAGGTCGAAAACGCGCGAAACCATTTGCGTTGGAATCGTATGGACGAGCATTACGCTATGGAATTGGATTAGAGTCGTTTGGAGTTAGTGAGAATTTCGGGTAAAATTAAACGTCCGTTTAATTTTATTCGAAATAAATCGCTAAAACGAAATTGAAATCAAGGCGAGAACTTCTCGCTCAATCGAATCAGTTTCGATTTTAATTTTAAATAGTTAGATTTAAAATTCTTGAATGTATGTTTGAATGATGATTGTTATCTATTGATTGTTAAAATAGACATTGTGCGCCGTTAGTAAGCGGAGGTTATTTATTAAAAACATATACCGTGAATATTTCATAAACAGTGAAATTGGTATTATATATAATAGCAATATATATATTGGCATATGTATATATTGCAGTTGTTGATTTTCCACATTATATATAGCGGATGAGACCCTATTGTGCCGTCTATTAAGCGGATAATATTTTAAATCCCATATACCGCGATAATTTCGTACTGGAACGGAATTGGTATCGTGCTAACATCTTTGGATGCAGGAAAACAGGTTGGAGGGATCCAACTGGATTCCTCAACAGTAGTTATTTGATTATGGATATTTTGATATTCGTTGATTATCATATACGATATATGATGTCGTTGTAGTCGTGATTGACTATTTGGTGTGTAGCATCATTGGGCCAAATTTTGGAATTTTAAAATGATTTTAAAGTGATTTTTGAAAGTATACGTTGTAAAGATATTTTTGGAAATTGATTTATTTTAAATAAATAAACGTTATACTTTTAAAAGTTATAAAATTATGATTTTTGAGAAATATAGTTAAAAGTTGATTTTTGAAAATATGGGTTAATGATTTTATAAAATAGTCTAAATCGGGTTTTTTTTGAATTCATTATAAAAGTTTAAATATAGGATTTATAAAAATTGATTATTTTATAAATCAAAGAAAATGGTGAAATTATAAAGGAGTTTAAAGACGTTTTAAAGAATAATATAAATTTATTTATATAAAACAATTATAAGATGGATATTTGTAAATTAAAAATGCTGGGATTATAAAACGAGTTTTTATAAGTGTTAGAATGAATTGTGAATGAATTTCGTAAATGAATGAAATTTATAGAATTATAAACGGTGAAGTTATAAATGGAATTTTATAAGCAGTAGGTTTATAAAATTTGTGAAGTTATTAAAAGAATAAATTTGTGTAAATAAATAATTCTTTTGAGTTATAATTTGGGAAGTTTAAAAGAACGTTTTTGCAAACAAATAAATTATAAGTGTTTAAACTTATAATATGAACTTTTAGTATATAATTGAGATATGAAATTGAATAGGTTAATAAAGGAATTTATAAAAGTTGTTTTATAAATCCGCAAACGACTTATTTTGATAAGTAAATTGTTGTAACTTATTTATGGAGTTATATTCACGTTTTAGACAGTGAATAATCCTTTAAAATAAAATGTATAGAAATGATGAAGTTGGTTAACGAAGTATATTCACGTTTTTGAATAGTGAATAATATGTTAAAGGAAATGTATTGGATGTGATGTTTTAAGTAGAATTAAAACGATCTAACGATGTTTTAAATGCATTAAAATTCGAAACCATAGATTTTAACATTCATTGTTGAAATAGACGTTTTCGAGAAATAGAAGGAAATGGTGGACTATAACACTGTTGTTATAGTAAATGATTTCCGAAAGAAAATGTTTTGCATAGTATTGGGATTTATATATTTATTTTAATTTCGAATCCCTATACTAGTGATTTTGGGTTGTCGTAACGATGTTTTATGCAACATTCATTTTGGCCCAAATAAATATGTTTAAGAGAATGATTTCCTTAAAGAATGAAATATATGCTTAATTTCGATTTAAGTATATTGAATATTTTCCAAAAGTTGAAAATAAATAAAATTTGTGAATTACTTATGAATAAATAAGTATGGAAATGTTTTTCCAATGTGAAATGAAACGTTTTGAGAATTTATCTTTGTGAAGATAAATTGAAATGAATAATTGAAATCGTATATGCATGGATATTTTGGAATGAAAATTCACTATGGAATTTATAAAAGAAAGGGGAATTTGTTTAAAAATAAATATTGATTTATTTTTGAAGTGTTGAAATTATATATCTTGTAAAGATATTTTTGGGAAATAAATAATTTGGAAAATTATTTGGAATCTGGTGATGTTGTGCATATCCATTGATAGTTCAATAACCGACTATCAATATTTACCTTTGAAAGGTATTTGTTGTGATTTGTTTGAATTTGAATGCCACACTTATTTTTGAATAAGCGCTCACTATTCGGGTTAGCCGGGAAAGGACCTTGGGGTCGTATAACCCATTCCGAGTATGTGATACGTCGTTATGGATTGCATTTGATGACCGGTGTTGAAGACCAGATATTTGCGAGAGCGATAGGATGACCTGTCGATTGACTCTGCACCGAGTTGCTCCGGTATAGAGTTCTCCATATGTGATGGAGAATCCGATCAGGATTGTGGATATCCGGATTGCAAGGACTTCTTTGTAAGTGCCTTCGGTTCTGTTCGAGCCCGGAACAGACTTGTATGGATAGTATGTCTGACATTACAAATTGAGATATAAAGCTGATTTCTTTCAAATATATTTCTGTTGGTGGCGGAGAATTTATTCTCTTAGCTTAACACCCTTCTCTGAGACGTACGAGCTCAGAGGTTATGTAGTTGATGGTTATCAGCGATATATTCCCAATTTGGTAATGTGACATGCTGAGTGTTACTGTGAAATGATCATGGTTTGATCATTTGTGATATGATCATTTGTTGATCACTTATCTTTGTGATCATTTCTATGATCATTTGTTGACCCAAAGCATGGCTTTGTAACAAAGCGTGGCTTTGTGGACGAGACTTCGTCGAGCCTCACACCCCGGAATGGTCAAAACAGGAAAGATGCGCAAGGTTATGAGGGGTAGCTCCCTTTAGGGTATGTGCGTTTCCTTCTGGAAAAGGGTGGTATCATGGTATGGAGCCCAGATATTTACTCATGTTGAAACACTTTATTTATCATTGTGTGATGTTGGTTAGAGAGCTCTCGGATAAAGGTCCCAAAGGACCGGGGGATGGCATACTTGTGTCAGTTGTTACCTAGTTTGAAAGGTAACCCGGCCTTGTGTTGGTAGAGATCCGGTTAGGTTCTCGGGTCGTCCTTCCAGAGGCGTTTCCATGTGGCAATGGGAAGTTCCTTGGCCTGACCATTTGTTGGAAATCCAAAGAAACAATACGAAACTTGTACGGTTTTAGTTGTAGAACCTGCCATCTAATATGGTAGCTATAGTAGGCATAATATAATGGTACCTATGCTGGCTAAGATTTATATTCTACTTTCGAAATATTTCTACACTATGCACTAATAATAATATCAAATGTTTCTTTTTAATGCGTATCAAGCATCTTTGACTAACATAAGAAGAAATCTCCTCCAAGTCTGCGTTTGCATTGTGTGTGGTGGGAGGTCTTATGGTAGTTACATTTTCAAAAACATTGCGAATTGACTTTAAAAATATTCCTCTATTTTGATTTTAAAGATAAATAAACTGTTTTGAGTTCTCACACCAGTCACATGACTGACTCGGAGTTTCTTGTTTTCCTTCCTAAACTCTGGGTGCCCACCAATTTCCACACGAGCAGTCAAGAGTTAAGGTTTATCAGGATATTCTGGATATTCAGGAGTTGCAGGAGGCAAGCTGGATGACATGGCGTATTACTAGTATATAGTATTTCTTTTCCGCTGTTTGTTGTTGTTTGTTGTTGTACACTCTGATGTAATGAAATGAAATGTAATGTAATGTAAGAACTGATATAGTTCTTTGTTTAAAGATTATTCATTTATCTATTATATGTTGTTCCGCTGCGATTGTGAGATTCTGATATTGTTCTGTTGTTTTCTATTCCGTTCTATTTTCTATTTTCTTTTCTCTCTGTTTTCTATCTTTTTCGCTCTTCTTCTGTCTTTTTCTTCTTTTTAAAACCCTAACTATTCGGTTTTTTCGGCAACGAAAAATCGCGTACGTTACATTTTGTATCAGAGCATATGGTTAAGCGACAACCATGGCTCTGTTGGGTATTACTCATTAGAGATAGAGTCAGTAGTGCTCTAGAATGAGTTTGAGTGTAATAATAGCTATGAGAGCGTATTTGTTGGTGAATATAAATTGTTTTGTATTGTGTTGACTTATCGGTTGATTGTTTATAGATTCCGGTCGATGTAGTCTAGCTAACTATCGTAGATAGGGGTTTCTAAACTCTTAAACAAGATAAATCGACACAGTATTGTTTTAAATTGGGTAAATGAAATAATTTTACCTTGATTTTATTTTAGATATAAAGGAATAATTTTTCAGAATTATTAAAGTGGATATAAGTTGATTGTTTGGTTGTTGTTGAATAAGTTGTTTGAATAATCTAAATAAGAGAATAATTGTATAAGCAAATGAATTATAAGAATTGAATTATAATTAAAGTGATTTACAATTGTGAAATAAACTTATATATATAAGAAGTGAAACTATATGAATATATTTATGAATATGAGTTGTAAATAATAATGAATTTAAAGTTAAGTGGAAATTTACTTAGAATTGGAATCTGAATTGATTTATAAGTGGGAATTTAAGTTAAGTAAAACCAAGTGATGTTTATAAAATGAAGTATAACTTAAGAGATGTTGAATGAAGTTGATATTGGTATCAAAGTAAATTAATAAAGTTAAGTGATAAATGTGAACTTGAGTTATATAAATGAAATTCAACTTTTGTAATTGAATTGAATTAATGGATTAAATGTTAATCAATTGAATGTGAATAATTGATATGGAATAATGAATGTAAGTGTTAATTCATTAAAATTTAATGTTATTGGAAGTTGAATAATTGAATGAAAATCAATTTAATTAAACCAATTGAAAGTAAAGGTGTTAAACCAAATTGAATGAATATAAGCAAAGGAATTTGGTTGTAATTAATATACATTGGTTGTTATATGATTGTTAGTTGATTGTATATAAGTCATTAAGTATTAATGAAATTGAGTTAATGAAATTGAAAGTTAAAGTAATTGAAATCCAATTGGAAGTTAAGCGGATCTTAAATAGAATTGAATTTGATTGGAAGTGAACCAACTTGAATATGAATTAGTGAATATAAACTAATTGAAAATGAATGTTAGTAAAAACATCCACTGTTAATGAATCAAATGTGATTAAATTGAAAACCCAATTCATTGAATATTAATGAGAATATAAATGAATATTTATTGGTTATGAATGTTAGTTGAATGCTAGTTGGATGATAGTTGGTTTGGTTGAATATATTGCTTTTATTGCATTTGCTATGTTGGCATATATAGTTATTATGTTGCTATATGTTGTATATCGATACTATTTTCATATATGCATGTTTCTCATCTATTTGTTGAGTGTTTAGTAGGTGCGGATCGCGTTTGCTTCACATTTGGAGCTCGCTTTCGCGCTATATTAGCCGTATATGCTCGCTAATAAAATATAAGGTACATATCTCGGATTAAATATCGTACTTTTACACTTTTTTTCCCTGCGGGATGCCTCATTACTTGATGAGATGTATATTTGTGATATATATACTGTCATTTTTTTTCGGATCGAGCCGCGCAAAGGAGACTATGGCGAATTTTTTCCGAAAATTTAAGGCGTTAGAAAAATTTGAGAAAAATTGGAAAAATTGTGAAAACTATAACTTTGATTTTGGAATTGAAAGTCAAACAGTAGTAGTTGTTTTTGAAAAGATAACTAAGTATGATTTGAAAACTTAGTAAAGATATTGTAAGAAGTTTAACTATGGATTTTGGGAAAGTTAATAGATTCTGTAACTTTTCTTACTTAGTAATTTCGAGGACGAAATTCTTTTAAGGGGGGAAGTATGTAACGACCCAGAATTTTTATTAATTAAAATTTGAATCTTTAATTAATTTTAAATTTAATAAGTGAAATTATAAGTCGAATAAATTTTATTTTGAATAATTGGATTTAATTGAATAATTAAATCGATAATTTAATAGGTGAAAATACAGAAATAATTGAGAATTGGGTTAAATATGATTGAAAATGATTTGCAAAATTTTATTTTATCATATTGAAGTTAGAATGATGTTTTAGAACTTTTAAAATCGAATTTAAAGTTTATTTGTGAAAATTGAATATTTTAATATTTAATCGACTAGTGAAATTAGCCAATTTTCGAACAGTCTCAGAATTGGATGAAACTCATTCCATTGGATCCGTAATAGTTTGTTATTATCAGATTTCAATTTTTGTAGCAATCGGAGTTTTCGTTTGGTCGTGGCAGCTCGAAACGCATCGAAATTGTTTTAATATTAATTTAGCGAGTTAAAATAGTCTTTTTTCAAAAAGTCTCGGATTTCGATGAAACCAGTTTCATCGGATCTGTAATGTGATATTATTGTATGATTTCAAATTTCGTGTCAATTGGATTTACCGTTTGTCCGGTGCAAGCTAAAACGCCTAGAAAATCGTTTAATCGATTTAATTTTAAATTGAACGTTTATTGCCATAACTCGCACAGATGACCGAATTAGCTTCCGAAACACGTTCCATTGTGTTTGGAACGTGGGGTAAACCTTAGAAATGCCAACCGGCACGCTTCGTTTGGAGTTCGGAAAATCCGGGATAAATAGTGTCGTGTAAATTTTCCTATAAAAGCCCTCCTATTTTCATTATTTTCACAAAAAACTAAAACCCTAGGTCAATTTCTGCAGCCGCCGCCTCATGTAAAATGAATGGCCAGAAAACAATGATCTTCTTCCTCGATTATCTCTTCATCCATCAACATTTACAAGAAACTTTCTACATGAAACTTGTAGAGCACCTCACGAACTACAAGATCAACGGTGGATATCGCGTTTGGGTTAACGGATTGGTGGCAAATCGTCTTCAAACGTACGAAAGTCGTGCATGCATTTCTTGTCATAGGGGTGGCCGAGCTTCACCAGGGGGTGGCCGAAGGAAGAGCATGACGCGAGCTTCGATATGGTGCTTATTTCATGGAGTTTCGTGCGTTGTGGAGGCCGCGAGATCTAACCCTAGTTTCATGCACAATGGGTTCATGTTGTCAGCTTCTTCCTGTAGAGCAACGTGAGATGGAAGAAGGTTGGGGACGGCCAAGATGGCAGGGTGTAGGATCTCATGGCCCAGATTAATTAGGTTGTAAAAATAAAATAAAAAAATTGTTAATTTATGTACATATAAAATCGTGTAAACTTGTAAAAATCATATCTTTTTCATACGAGGTCGAAAACGCGCGAAACCAGTTGCGTTGGAATCGTATGGATGTGCACTACGCTATGGAATTAGATTGGAGCCATTTGGAGTTAGTGAGAATTTCGGGTAAAATTAAACGTCCGTTTAATTTTATTCGAAATAAATCGCTAAAACGAAATTGAAATCAAGGTGAGAACTTCTCACTCAATCGAATCAGTTTTGATTTTAATTTTAAATGGTTAGATTTAAAATTCTTGAATGTATGTTTGAATGATGATTGTTATCTATTGATTGTTAAAATAGACATTATGCGTCGTTAGTAAGCGGAGGTTATTTATTAAAAACATATACCGCGAATATTTCATAAACAGTGAAATTGGTATTATATATAATAGCAATATATATATATATTGGCATATGTATATATTGCAGTTGTTGATTTCCCGCATTATATATAGCGGATGAGACCCTATTGCGCCGTCTATTAAGCGGATAATATTTTAAATCCCATATACCGCGATAATTTCGTACTGGAACGGAATTAGTATTGTGCTAACATCTTTGGATGCAGGAAAACAGGTTGGAGGGATCCAACTGGATTCCTCAACAGTATTTATTTGATTATGGATATTTTGATATTCATTGATTATCATATACGATATATGATGTCGTTGTAGTCGTGATTGACTATTTGGTGTGTAGCATCATTGGGCCAAATTTTGGAATTTTAAAATGATTTTAAAGTGATTTTTGAAAGTATACGTTGTAAAGATATTTTTGGAAATTGATTTATTTTAAATAAATAAACGTTATACTTTTAAAAGTTATAAAATTATTATTTTTGAGAAATATAGTTAAAAATTGATTTTTGAAAATATGGGTTAATGATTTTATAAAATAGTCTAAATCGGGTTTTTTTTGAATTCATTATAAAAGTTTAAATATAGGATTTATAAAAATTGATTATTTTATAAATCAAAGAAAATGGTGAAATTATAAAGGAGTTCAATGACGTTTTAAAGAATAATATAAATTGATTTATATAAAAGAATTTTAAGATGGATATTTGTAAATTAAAAATGCTGGGATTATAAAACGAGTTTTTATAAGTGTTAGAATGAATTGTGAATGAATTTCGTAAATGAATGAAATTTATAGAATTATAAACGGTGAAGTTATAAATGGAATTTTATAAGCAGTAGGTTTATAAAATTTGTGAAGTTATTAAAAGAATAAATTTGGGTAAATAAATGAATCTTATGAGTTATAAGATTTATAATTTGGGAAGTTTAAAAGAACGTTTTTGCAAACAAATAAATTATAAGTGTTTAACTTATAATATGAACTTTTAGTATATAATTGAGATATGAAATTGAATAGGTTAATAAAGGAATTTATAAACGTTGTTTTATAAATCCGCAAACGACTTATTTTGATAAGTAAATTGTTGTAACTTATTCATGGAGTTATATTCACGTTTTAGACAGTGAATAATCCTTTAAAATAAAATGTATAGAAATGATGAAGTTGTTTAACGAAGTATATTCACGTTATTGAATAGTGAATAATATGTTAAAGGAAATGTATTGGATGTGATGTTTTAAGTAGAATTAAAACGATCTAACGATGTTTTAAATGCATTAAAATTTGAAACCATAGATTTCAACATTCATTGTTGAAATAGACGTTTTCGAGAAATAGAAGGAAATGGTGGACTATAACACTGTTGTTATAGTAAATGATTTCCGAAAGGAAATTTTTTGCATAGTATTGGGATTTATATATCTATTTTAATTTCGAATCCCTATACTAGTGATTTTGGGTTGTCGTAACGATGTTTTACGCAACATTCGTTTTGGCCCAAATAAATATGTTTAAGAGAATGATTTCCTTAAAGAATGAAATATATGCTTAATTTCGATTTAAGTATATTGAATATTTTCCAAAGGTTGAAAATAGATAAAATTTGTGAATTACTTATGAATAAATAAGTATGGAAATGTTTTTCCAATGTGAAATGAAACGTTTTGAGAATTTATCTTTTTGAAGATAAATTGAAATGAATAATTGAAATCGTATATGCATGGATATTTTGGAATGAAAATTCACTATGGAATTTATAAAAGAAAGGGGAATTTGTTTAAAAATAAATATTGATTTATTTTTGAAGTGTTGAAATTATATATCTTGTAAAGATATTTTTGGGAAATAAATAATTTGGAAAATTATTTGGAATCTGGTGATGTTGTGCATATCCATTGATAGTTCAATAACCGACTATCAATATTTACCTTTGAAAGGTATTTGTTGTGATTTGTTTGAATTTGAATGCCACACTTATTTTTAAATAAGCGCTCGCTATTCGGGTTAGCCGGGAAAGGACCTTGGGGTCGTATAACTCATTCCGAGTATGTGATACGTCGTTATGGATTGCATTTGATGACCGGTGCTGAAGACCGGATATTTGCGAGAGCGATAGGATGACCTATCGATTGACTCTGCACCGAGTTGCTCCGGTGTAGAGTTCTCCATATGTGATGGGGAATCCGATCAGGATTGTGGATATCCGGATTGCAAGGACTTCTTTGTAAGTGCCTTCGGTTCTGTTCGAGCCCGGAACAGACTTGTATGGATAGTATGTCAGACATTACAAATTGAGATATAAAGCCGATTTCTTTCAAATATATTTTTCTTGGTGGCGGAGAATTTATTCTCTTAGCTTAACACCTTTCTCTGAGACGTACGAGCTCAGAGGTTATGTAGTTGATGGTTATCAGCGATATATTCCCAGTTTGGTAATGTGACATGCTGAGTGTTGCTGTGAAATGATCATGGTTTGATCATTTGTGATATGATCATTTGTTGATCGCTTATCTTTTTGATCATTTCTATGATCATTTGTTGACCCAAAGCATGGCTTTGTACCAAAGCGTGGCTTTGTGGACGAGACTTCGTCGAGCCTCACACCCCGGAATGGTCAAAACAGGAAAGATGCAGCAAGGTTATGAGGGGTAGCTCCCTTTAGGGTATGTGCTTTTCCTTCTGGAAAAGGGTGGTATCATGGTATGGAGCCCAGATATTTACTCATGTTGAAACACTTTATTTATCATTATGTGATGTTGGTTAGAGAGCTCTTGGATAAAGGTCCCAAAGGACCGGGGGATGGCATACTCGTGTCAGTTGTTACCTAGTTTGTAGATCTTCAACTTTGGCTCTTGGATCTTCGATTTAGATGGATGGATGCACAAGATTAAAGTGGAGAAAAGAAGTGAAGAAGTGTTGTAGTCGAGCCCCCAAAATAGCAGCACTTCGTCGCTTCAAAATCCGGTGCCAAAAAGTGAGATAAGGTCGTGTATTTATAGGCCAAACCTATGAGTCGTTCGCCCCCTTAAGTCGGTCACGACTTAACAAGGCCCCACGACTTACGACTCATCAACCCCACGGCCTACCGACTCAAGCCTCTACACGACCTAACTTAGACACGACCTAACGACTCAAGCCATCATGCGACTCACGACTTAACAACACACACGGCTCAACACATACGCGACCTAACATGCAAGCCGCGTTCCTACCTAAGTCGTCTGGATGACTTAACAACCTACCGACTTAAGACTTAATGACTCAAGCCATCATGCGACTTACGACCTAACTACACACACGGCTTAGCGACCTAGCGGCCTAACACCCTTGCCTTATCTCGTCCACAACCTAAGCTGCTAACTACCTTAAGTCGCTTCACCGACCTATCTTCCTTAGGTCGGTAACTCGTTCAACCGACCTATCTCCTATACCACTATCCCTTAGGTCGTTTACTAACTTAAGCCGTTAACTCCTAAGTCGTTAGTTCCCTTAGGTCGGCCAACACCTTAAGCCGTTAACCCTTAAGTCGGCAACCACTACCACTAACTTCTCTAAGTCATCTAATCTCTTAAGTCGCTTACCTCCTTAAGCCGTTCACTTTCCTTAGGTCGCTCCATCCCCTAAGTCGCTCCACCGACTTATGCTACGACACGACCTAACCCTGGACGACTCATCTCTGGACGACTTAAGCTCCAAACGACTTAACAACACTAACAACCTAATGACAACAGTTCTACGATCCTTCGATCCGTAAAAATACGGGTCGTTACATTCTCTCCCCATTAGGAATTTCGCCCCTGAAATTCCAAACAAACAAGAGCAACCAAAACAATTCTGCATGCCTACCATCCATAGCAATCAACAAATCATGCATCCAATTACTAGCCTAGCATGCAGAATTCTAAGACTAGAACAAGTTACAAATTCATGAGATGTCACGACACCTTAGGGCCATACCTCGAAGAGTTCAGGATGAGCTGCCTTCATCCTCTCTTCCTCCTCCCATGTACAGTCGTTAACATCATCACTCCATTGTACCTTGAGCAACCTGACTACCTTCCTCCTAAGCTGTTTCGTGTCAGTTTCCACATCACGAAGCGGCTTACGAGGTCTTCTAACAACTGGATCAACTTCTAAATCTTCACAACTATCAGCAGAAACCACTGTATTCGAGTCGTGCACTTACTTCCGTAGATACGATACATGAAAAACATTGTGTACACCCGACATCTTTTCTGGTAACTCCAATTTATAGGCGAGCTTTCCAATTCGCTCGATGATCGGGAATGGTCCAATAAATCTCGGAGTCAATTTTCCTTTCCTCCCGAATCGAATAACATTCTTCAGTGGAGAAATCTTCACAAAAACCATATCTCCTACGTCGAATTCCAAATCCTTACGACGCGTATCGGCCTAACTTTTCTGACGGTCTTGGGCTGCCTTCATTCGTCACCGAATGATCTCTATACAATCAGAGGTCTGTCGAATCATTTCTGGCCCAAGTATCAACTTTTCTTCTGTTTCCAACCAACATGTCGGAGAGTTACATGGTCTTCCATACAATGCTTCATATGGTGCCATACCAATACTTGACTGGTAACTGTTATTATATGAAAACTCCACCAAATGAAGATGATCTTCCCATGATCCTCCGAAGTCCAAAACACATGCTCTGAGGAGATCTTCCAAAACTCGGTTGACTCTCTCGGTCTGACCATCTGTTTGGGGATGATAAGCTGTACTCAAACACAACTCGGTTCCCAAAACTTCCTGGAAGCTCTTCCAAAATCCACTAGTGAACAATGGGTCTAGATCGCTCACTATGCTTTTCGGAATACCATGGAATCGAACTATCCACTTAACATATAGCTCAGCCATTCGATGCATTCCTGGTTGATCGAACAGGAATGAATCTTGCACTCTTAGTCAAACGGTCTACGATGACCCAAATCCCTTCATTTCCTGCTCTGGTTCTAGGTAGTCCATCGATAAAATCCATCGATATTTGCTCCCACTTCCATGTAGGAACTTCTAACGGCTGAAGCAGTCCACTTGGCTTCTTCTGCTCGGCTTTTACCAACTGACAATTCATGCATTTGGAAATAAAATTTCCAACATCCCTCTTCGTACCTTCCCAGTAATAGGTTCTCTTCATCTCCCGATACATCTTATTTCCACCTGGATGAATTGTTAACTTCGAGTGATGACTCTCCTTCAGAACTTCATTCCTCAATTCATCTCTATCGGGAACAACCAGTCGTCCTTGCTTCCGAAGCCAACCCTCTCGATCGACCTCGAATCCTTTATCCTTCTCTGGATCCAACCCCGATTCCAAATCACGGATAATCTTGACAAGCTTATCGTCTCATTTTTGGCTCTCGCCAATCCTTTCCACAAGAGTAGGTCTTATCGATAAGTTTGCCAACATCTCAGGTTCCAATTCATATTTGGGCCTGAAGTCAAATCCAGCAAAAACTCGAGACTTTTCCATTCTGAAAACATGGCTCCCAATCCTGCATGTCTTCGACTTAACGCATCTGCCACCGCGTTACCCTTTCCTGGAGTATAGGCTATACCAAAATCATATGATGCTAAAAACTCTAGCCATCGTTGTTGCCGGAGATTCAAATCCTTTTGGGAGAAAAGATACTTCAACGACTTATGATCTGTAAACAACTCGAATCGAACTCCCAGTAGGTAATGTCTCCACATCTTCAGAGCAAATACAATCGCCGCTAACTCCAAATCATGAGTCGGATAATTCCTTTCATGCGGCTTCAGTTGTCGGCTTGCATACGCAACAACTTTATCCTTCTGCATTAGCACTGCTCCAAGTCCAGTACCACATGCATCGGTGTAAACCACCATCTCATCATTTCCACTTGGAATAGTCAAAACAGGAGCACTTGTTAGTCGCTCTTTCAGGATTCCGAAAGCTTGCTCACACTTAGCATCCCATCTGAATGCTTGATTCTTTTTCGTCAATCCTGTTAATGGTGCAGCTATCTTGGAAAAGTCTTTGATAAACCGACGATAATATCCTGCTAATCCAAGAAAACTTCTCACATCAAATGCATTCTTAGGTCTAACCCAATCCTGGACTGCTGCCACCTTGGCGGGATCAACCGCTATTCCACTTCTAGAGATAACATAGCCTAAGAACCTCACTTCGCTCTTCCAGAAGTGACACTTCGAAAACTTAGCCCTCAGCTGTTGTTTCCGCAAGATTTCCAAAACAATACGCAAGTGCATCTTGTGCTTTTCTTCAGTTCTGGAATAAATCAAAATATCATCCACGAACACAAGTACAAACTTGTTCAACTGATCCCTGAACACTCTATTCATAAGATCCATAAAATATGCTGGTGCATTGGTCAATCCAAACGGCATTACCAGCCACTCAAAGAAACCAGATGGTGTCCTAAAAGCAGTCTTTGGCACACTATCCTTTGCTACTCTCAACTGGTGAAATCCCATTGCCAAATCCATCTGGGAAAACACCTTGGCTTCGTGAAGCTGATCAAACAAGTCATCTATTCTCGGCAATGGATACTTGTTCTTCTTAATCATTTTATTCAACTCACGATAATCCACACACAACCTCAACGATCCATCCGCTTTGGTTGCAAACACAACTGGTGCACCCCATTCGGACACACTACGCCGAATGAATCCTTTCTGTAAAAGGTCATCAACTTGCACCTTCAACTCTTGCTGTTCCCTAAGCGCCATCCGCCTAAGAGGCATCACAACAGGTCTGGCTCCTTCAACTAGATCGATACGAAACTCGATCTCTCTATGCGACGGTAACCCTTTGACCTCGTCAAAAACATCCTCAAATCCATTCACAATAGGCACCGATGACAGTCCATCCCGTGGAACAACTAGCGAATACATGAAGCTCATGAAGACGCCTTCTTCATGCTTACATCGTATCACAACCCTTCGCCCCTCCACATTCTCGACTGTCACCTCCAGCCTCTTACAATCAACCCTTGCCGCATACTTCCTAAGCCAGTCCATACCCAAAATAATTCCGAACCCCGCAAAGTTCAGAACAAAACAATCACAAACAAAAGAGCAATCATGACTCGATACAACCAGACCATGGCATATCATACAAAAACAAGACGAACCCCCAACTGGATTAGTCACAACCAATGGTCTATCAACAATATCCGGTTCCAAACCCAACCGGCCTACAAGTTCATTACAAACAAAAGAATGCGACGCTCCAGTATCGAATAACACTCTAACTGGAACACCACAAATGGAAAGGGTACTTTGTACCACCACACACTTTCCTTTCTCTTCCGCCATAGGAGCTTTCGAAGACGATGGCACAGCCCCCAAAGCATAAGCTTGCACAATCTGCTTGTCCTTCCTCGGTTCCGGACAATTCTTCTTGATATGCCCCAGCTTGTCACAGTTGTGGCACTTCACCGGCACCTTTGGATTCTTACAATCTTTGGAGAAATGGCCCTTCTGCTGACAATTGTAGCAGGTCACTTCGCCCTTGGGCTTCTTCTGGCCATCCTTACCCTTCTGTTGCTGCTGCTTCCTCTTCTTGTTCCCACCTTGTTGTGGTTTAGAATCTTCCTTAGTCACAGCAACAACAGATCCTTCCTTAGGAAACAGATTCTCGGGCCTGAGAGCTTTCTCCACAAGCTTCTCAAAAGGATCGTCCAGATGATCCACCAACTGTCTCCCAAGATGAGTGTCCAAACCTGTCACAAACTTCTCATTCTTCTGATAGGGAGATTCAATATACGACCGAGCATACTTGGACAAAGCTTCAAACTCAGAAACATACTCAAGAAATGGTCTTCCACCTTGCTTGAGCTCCACAAATTTCTTAAACATAACGGATTTCTGAGCTGTAGAAATGAACTTAGCCTCAAATCTAGCTTGGAATTGCACCCAAGTGATCTCTTCCTCCGGAGTATCAATGGTGATAGAATTCCACCAATCAGAAGCTCTTCCTTGAAGCTGTCTTGATGCAAGCTTCCTTTTGGTTGCATCCTCGATTCCCAAATCACCAAAGATCCTTCTACAAGCATCTATCCACCTCTGAACTTCAATGGTTGATTCTGTCCCCAAGAAAACCTTTCCTCCAAGAGCAGTATAGTCTTTGCACAACTTAGCAAAATCCACTGGTTTTGGGGCTTGAACCTGAACTCCAACATCTACTGATGGCCCTGGAGCTAGTATTCTTCTCATGATCGAAGTCATCATGGCCTCAAACATAGCATCATAATCAGCAGCCCCCTCAGAATCACGGCCTTCCCTAGCAGCTGGTTTCCCTCTTCGACTCATTCTTAATATCTATAAAAGAATGATTAGTACACCTTGAGAAACAACTGCATAAGAGGTTCTACTCCTTCTAAACTACTATATTATATATAGTAATCATCCATCAAAATACAATTACGTCTCTCTTACGTAGCTACGTCAGCGAGCATTGGCTAAAATCGATTAACCAAAGCTCTGATACCAAATGTGACGATCGCCCATGACTCCTGCACTTAAATAAGGAGATAGTGCGCTGAAAGGCGTGCCCGGAAGCCATGGACGATCATCAAGGTAAGGTAAACACAGAATAGTCTATCATATTACTCACAGCGCAAGGATAAAATACAATAGAGAAATATTTATAGTGAACCTTCACTAATAGAATCTCATCAATACACTACAAAACAATATGATACAAACATCTTAATAGTCAATACATCAAGCCTCACTACATAACACTTAGAGAATCATACAAGCAGCGGAACATCCAGTACATATAGTAAGAAAAACAATATGCAAAAGCCTCCAGCTCGTCTTCGTCATCAACAGCGTTGGTCACTAAGAACAGCACCTGTCACCTGCTACCTAGTCTGCCCATCCCAAAATGGATGAACAGCCCAAGGTAATAAGAGTTGAACATAAAACCTCGAGTTAGACAACAGTCTTAGTGAGCGGTAAATCAACTATCAAACATACCAAAAGAGCATAAAGGGTAAAAAGGAATAGGAACCCAACCATCCCACTCCACCTCTTTCTACAGTGATAGCCCCCAGACACACTAAGCAGAAACAAACATAGCAAAGCAGACAACTAAAGTAAAGCAATTATCACTCGAGTCAAGGTTGATGTTTTCCAAGTACAAACCCCCAAGGCCTAAACCAAGATCAGATAAGCACCTACAAAACATCGCTCTTGAGACCGAGTGACGATACAACCAAAGCATCCAAACATCCATGAATCTGGCTATCACTGTTATCATTGCCTCGATATCACCGTTAATTGAATGACCGGCTCATTCTTTCATCCGTCCGTCAAAGGCTAATCGTAACCCCGGTTCTAGACAGAACTCCGCACGTCGTCGTGACCCGTGCCTAGGACTATCGAATCTGCCCAGAGTACTCGACCATCAACTATTAGTCTTTTGGGACTATCGAATCTGCCCAGCGTACTTTTGCTTTGAGTCTGCTAGAACCTTCAATAACGATGAAATCTCAGCCTTCTAGTCATCCTCCTCGACGACTATTCTCATACTAGCTCAAGCGCCTCTCGAGCCAACCATTATCAACTAACTCGAAACATATCACCGAGTTATCAACATGCTTGGGATGATCCCGTCTGGATTAAACCAAGGCTATCTCACATCATGCTTTGCTTCATCGCATCATAGCAAAGTCCCATCTCAACATCATGCTTTGCCTCATCGCATCATAGCAAAGTCCCATCTCAACATCATCATCAAATCTATCCATATGAGCTTTATCATCCGCTTCATATGCCACGAGCAGCTTTCCTTATTCAAGAGCCTTTCCACTTAGCTTTTGAATCATCTTCGACCAAATTGTCCAAATCAAATCATCAATCAACTAATTTATAACAATCAATCAGATCAATCATTAATCCAAGTAATCAATCATTCAAACAAGATCTAAATAAACGGTTATAACAATAATGGCAATTTCGTAAATAAAGAGTCTAAATCTAACAAGCATGAATTCTAAGTAATATCTTGATGAATGAACTAGCATCGGTTAACATGTAGTAAAGTGGATATCAAAACTTTATGAACGATGGATCTACATGCAGACTTAAGAAAAATGCATGTAATCACTATCTTTAACGCACAAACAAGCCACCGATCCAATATACTCTTTTGGGTCCGTGTGAGAGATAACCACACTCACCGAATCACCTAAACACCTCAAAAGCAACAAACTCCAGATCCGGACAGCGAAGGATCTAGCTTGATCCGACAAAATTTCCCTTCAAACGATGAAATCTCTCTTCGATGGATGTAGATCTTCAACTTTGGCTCTTGGATCTTCGATTTAGATGGATGGATGCACAAGATTAAAGTGGAGAAAAGAAGTAAAGAAGTGTTGTAGTCGAGCCCTCAAAATAGCAGCACTTCGTCGCTTCAAAATCCGGTGCCAAAAAGTGAGATAAGGTCGTGTATTTATAGGCCAAACCTATGAGTCGTTCGCCCCCTTAAGTCGGTCATGACTTAACAAGGCCCCACGACTTATGACTCATCAACCCCATGGCCTACCGACTCAAGCCTCTACACGACCTAACTTAGACACGACCTAACGACTCAAGCCATCATGCGACTCACGACTTAACAACACACACGGCTCAACACACACGCGACCTAACATGCAAGCCGCGTTCCTTCCTATGTCGTCTGGATGACTTAACAACCTACTGACTCACGACTTAATGACTCAAGACATCATGCGACTTACGACCTAACTACACACACGGCTTAGCGACCCAGCGGCCTAACACCCTTGCCTTATCTCGTCCACAACCTAAGCTGCTAACTACCTTAAGTCGCTTCACCGACCTATCTTCCTTAGGTCGGTAGCTCGTTCAACCGACCTATCTCCTATACCACTATCCCTTGGGTCGTTTACTAACTTAAGCCGTTAACTCCTAAGTCGTTAGTTCCCTTAGGTCGGCCAACACCTTTAGCCGTTAACCCTTAAGTCGGCAACCACTACCACTAACTTCTCTAAGTCGTCTAATCTCTTAAGTCGCTCACCTCCTTAAGCCGTTCACATTCCTTAGGTCGCTCCATCCCCTAAGTCGCTCCACTGACTTATGCTACGACACGACCTAACCCTGGACGACTCATCTCTGGACGACTTAAGCTCCAAACGACTTAACAACACTAACAACCTAATGACAACAGTTCTACGATCCTTCGATCCGTAAAAATACGGGTCGTTACAATATCCGGATTGCAAGGACTTCTTTGTAAGTGCCTTCGGTTCCGTTCGATACCGGAACGGACTTGTATAGATGTGTGTCTGACGTTACAATTTGAGATGTAAAGCTGGTTTCTATCAAATATATTTCCGTTGGTGGCGGAGAATTTATTCTCTTAGCTTAACACCCTTAGAGGTTATGTAGTTGATGGTTACTAGTGATACATTCCCAAATTGGTAATGTGGCATACGAAGTGCTGTTGAGCATTTGATGATCAAAGCATGGCTTTTATATAAAGCGTGGCTTTGTGGACGAGACTTCGTCGGACCTCACACCCCGAAAATGGTCTAAACAGGAAGGATGCGGCAAGGTTATTGGAGGGTAGCGCATCTTTAGTGTATGTCATTCCTTCTGGATAGAGGTGGTATCATGGTATGGAGCCCAGATACTTAACCTATGTTGTTGCTGCAAATTTATTGCTTTGTGGTTGTTGGAAATCTAGGATCCTCGGATATAGATCGGTTACGATCGGGGAATGGCATATTCGTGTCAGTAGTTACCTAGTTTGAAAGGTAACCCGGCCTTGTGTTGGCAGAGATCCGGTTTGGTTCTCGGGACGTCATTCCAGAGGCGTTTCCATGTGGCAATGGGAAGTTCCTTGGCCTGACCATTTGTTGGAAATCCAAAGAAACAATACGATCTTGTACGGTTTTAGTTGTAGAACCTATCATTCACTTATGGTGGTCACCACTGTCTGGATGGTAGCTATAGTAGGCATAAGTGCGAAATGCCTATGCTGGCTAAGATTTATATCTTTACTTTCAAAATGTTTTCTACACTATGCACTAGTAATAATATCAAAAGTTTCTTTTTAATGCGTATCAAGCATCTTTGACTATAATAAGGAGAAATCTCCTCCGATTCTGCGTTTGCATTGTGTGTGTGTGCGGGAGGCCTTATGGTAGTCTCATTTTCTAAAAAAGCATTGCGAATCTGTTTTTAAAATTATCCTGTTCTTTGTTTTAAAGATAAATAACTGTTTTAAGTTCTCACACCAGACACATGACTGAACTGGAGTTTATTGTTTCCCTTTCTAAAAACTCTAGGTGCCCACCAATTTCCACACGAGCAGTCTAGAATTAAGGTTATCAGGTCATTCTGGATTCGGGAGTTGCTATAGAAATCTGGAGGCGAGCAAGATGGCGTAGCATATTACTAAGTATAGTATTTCTTTTCCGCTGTTGTTGTTGTTGTTACACTCTGATAATGAATGTAATGTGATGTAATGTATACAATGTGCAGTTCTTTTTTTTAATGATTATTCATTTATCTATTATATGTTGTTCCGCTGCGAATTGTGAGATTCTGATATTGTTTTTTTCTATCTTTTTCTTTCTTCTTCTACCTCTTTATTTTTCTTAATCCCTAAGTGTTCGGTTTTCCGGCATTCGATTGCTCGGCAGTTGATACAGTGAACGTATTGATGTCGGTTTTCGGAAGTCGAAGAATCGGGTTCTTACAAAGTGGTATCAGAGCATATGGTTAAGCGACAACCATGGCTCTGTTAGGTGTTACGCATTAGAGATAGAGTAAGCAGTACTCTAGAATGAGTTTGAGTGTAATAATAGATATGAGCGTGTATTTGCTAGTGAATATGAAATTGTTTTGTATTGTGTTGACTTATCGGTTGATTGTTTATAGATTCTGGTCGGTGCAGTCTAGCTAACTGTGTTGATAGGAGTTTCTAAATGCTTAAACAAGATAAACCGACGCCGTATTGTTTTAAAAATCGGGTAAATGAAATAATTTTACCCAAAACTATTTTTGTATAGAAAAGAAATCATTTCCCATGGATCATTTTAGTATATGGTTGCATGGTTGTTAGGAAGTGATAGTATTAAAAGTTATTACCATTGATTATTGAATAAGAAATTGGAATCATAATCAAAAGTTTAGAAATAAAATCCATATACAAATGAAATTGGAGAATGTAAATTATAAATGCGATTTAGAATTAGAAATAGAATTCCAGGGAAGTATTTGGAAATTTTAGAAATTAAATTCCTTTATGATTTGAAAATAATGTTCAAAAAATTTGGGAAAAATGTTTTGAAGGAATGAAAAGCTCTAAACTCTTTTTGGTCGCTGGAAAATAATTCCGATGATAATTGCAACATCATCAGTGTTCATTTTCGGGTTTCCAAAAGAGGGATTGCTGCCAAAAATTTTTAAGTGAAAGTTGTTTGGAAAATTTGGGTTTGGTTTTGGAAATTCAAAGGATAGTTTGAATTGTTTTCAATAATGGTTTTGAAAGATAGAAAAGACTCTGGAATCCTATTTAAAATATTTATGGGAATAATAAATAAGTTAATAACTTATACAAACTAAATTTTAATAGAATAAATTTAATTTAAAGAATGGAGTTAAATTAAAGTAAGTATAAGTGAATAAATTTGAATAAAGTGAATTGGAAGAAATGTCTAAGGACACGAAGTGAAGTATTGAAATAAAAAAATTAGTAAGCAAAACTAATTGAAGAAATGACAAATTTAATATGGTTTAAAAGAATTGAATTCACATAGAATTGAAATCCAATTTAAATATAGGTGGTTATAAACCAAAATGGTGAATTGAAATTAAATTGTGTTTGTAAATGAACAAATGAAGTAACATTTGTAAATAAATGAATTGAAATTGAAAAATGGAATGAGATTTGGATCAAGTTGAATAAAATCCAAAATTGGGTAAAATAAAATAGATTGAATTCAAGTATACTAGTATGATAATTTATTAATTCATGAAATACTGAAATGGATGTTGAATTAGTTAAATTAAAACTTGAATTGTGAGCTAAATAAAAATGGTTCGAAATTGCAGATAAATTCAAGTAAGTTGAAATAAATTGAATATGACCTTGTTGTTGATAAAATAAATTCAAAATGAATGTGAATATGAAATGCAAATTGAATTGAACGAAATCAAACGGAAATGAGATAGAATAAAATGTAAATTGAGTTGGTATCAATTTAAAACTAGTTATAAACTAGAGTGGATATTCTATTAAGTGAATATCATTAAATTTGCATAGAAATAATTGTCGTTTGACACAAACGAGATTGTATAAAATTATATGAGTTAATGAAAGCAAATAAAATTGATTTTTGAATCAATTAAAATGGTATGAATTCGTTTTGCTTAGAAATGAATAGGATGAAGAAAATGAGTGGTAAACCACTTGATTTAATGGAAATGGCATGTGAATTGGTCGTAAGCGACTAAAGATGAATTGAAACCATATGAATTGCTAATGGAATTTATCTTGAATGTATTGCTAATGAAATCTATATATTTGTTATTAAAAATGAATGGAATGTTAATAGATTTCTTATATTTGTCACTAACGTGTTTAAACTGAGTAAGTGCAGGTTTTGGAAGCCGTTTGGCTGTATTTTGGGTTGCACAAATGTTAAAAATAAACTGCTTTGCTTAAAAATGCTAAGAAGGTACGCCTACACAATAAAAATAGGAAATATGAACTGTTTTTCTATTTCTCCGACCGAGTGGGTCGATGTATATATATTTATATCTTTTGTCAAATTGCAAAAGCTCCTCCGTACAAAGGAGACTCTGCCAAAAAAATTCGAAAATTTTAGGAGTTAGAAATTTTTGAAAATTGTTGAAAATTTTAGTTAACGACAAGCGATTTCAAATTGCAAATTGAAATGAATTCATAAATGAAACTAATTTAAAATAGTGATATGAATCAATTGTAAATGAAGGTTAATCGATAAAATTCAATATTCAGAATAGAAGATAAATTGAATTCAAATAGAATTGAAATTGTGAATTGAATTCAAATGAAATTGAAAGTTGAAAATTTTGTAATGGAGTTGGCAAAATGGTTTGAACGTTGTAATTGGATATTATGGCTAGCAGGATATACAGGTGTATTAAAAGAAATGGTATTGGGATTTTGATTTCAAAGATAAAATTGAATGGCTCGACAAAAAGGTACGTATTTCAATTTCAGCATGAAATTTGGTGATTTTCTTGCTCAGCCGCTTGGCCTTTTCTTTTCTTTTTGAAATTGGGAGGCCGTAGAGCCATTTTGTAGTCGTACCGAGCCAGCCGCGCAATGGAGACGCTGGCGAAATTTTTCGAAAATTTCGAGTGTTAGAAAAATTTTGAGAAAAATTGGGAGTTTGAAATTTAAATTTAAATTTGAATTGTTAGGAAAACAATGCTGGTTGAAACTTATGATTGAAGTGGGAAAGCTAGTTGAAATGATAATGGATCTTTAATAAAAGATTTGGGTTGGTAAGTTGATAAAACTGATTAGTTTTAGAAAGAGAGCGAACGGGTTAAGGACCATTTCTTCTTAACTTGTAATTTCGGGACGAAATTCTTTTAAGGGGGGAAGATTGTAACGGGCCTAAATTTTGAACAATTTAAATTGAAAATATCTAATCAATTTTAAATATTTGAATGATGGTTTGACTTGAATTTCAAATTTTCAAAATGAATTTGGCGATTAAATTATAAAATTTAATCTATTGAAAGTAGAATATAAATTTGAATCTTCAATTTTAAGCCGATTAAAAATATTTCAAAGGCTTGTAAAATTTATATTGATAATACTGAAGATAATAGAAGCTTCAGAAATTGATTTGGAAACAATTTGTTCAGTTTTGAATTACATCGTTTGAATCGATATTTAAAAATAGCCTTCCGAGGCACAGTCTCGGAATTCGACGAAACTAGTTCCATTGGATCCGTAATATTGAATTTTTATCGGATTTCAAATTTCGTATTAATCGGAGTTGTTATGCGAGCATACGACATATAAACGTGTCAAAGAAAATTTAGATCGAACCAAACTGAATTTAGAAAGGGAAAAAAATATATATAAATAATAAGCACAACTGCTATATTCTTTTCAGCTACTTTCCTCTCCTTAAATCGTGCCTAAAATCACGCAGAAGATCACGGCAGTAAATCGTGCAAAGCATGCTTCGTTCAA
This sequence comes from Allium cepa, assembly GCA_030765085.1. NCBI lineage: Eukaryota > Viridiplantae > Streptophyta > Magnoliopsida > Asparagales > Amaryllidaceae > Allium > Allium cepa. The sequence goes on from CM060939.1 coordinate 928,893,959, forward strand.
TTTTCAATATCTCTCTACAGATTCGAATGGAAAAAAAAATCGAAACAAATCTCAAACAAAATAAAAATGGCGACATCTCTTCCCTGCATCCACGTCTTACTGCAGTCCTCCTTTCCAATTTGTTTTCGTTCAAAATCAAAATCGAAAATGGTCGCAGCCTTGTATAAAATAAATGGAAATCACGAACGAAATCGCGAACGACAACAAGGAAGGAGGAGTCGCGATCGGAGATGGGCGATGGACCTCGAGCGCGGCGACGCGAAGGGTTTAGCTATGGCAGATGGCATTTGTGATGGGAAGATCGATGAGAAAACTCAAGGCCGTAGGGAGTTGGAGTAGCGATGATGGATCTCGGCGATCATTCGGGGTACGCGTGGATCTAGGGCACGCGTTCGCGTAAGGGAGGAGGATCGGAATCGAAGCGACGACGTCGGTGGGTTGTTATGGCATCTCGAGATGGCCAGGTCGATGCGTGACTTCGAGAGGGCTTTGAGGTACTGTGAGGTATATTTCAGTTTTGGGTTTTAATTTAATTTATATTATAACTGACTTTGGCAAAATATTGGAATTTTTAAAAGATGTTAGGTATATTAATAGAGTGAAATTAACTAAAAAGATTAAGAAAATATAATATCTTAACCCTCTGATTTAGATTTAAATTTATATAAGTTGGATTTATACAGTTTTTGGTATATGCTGTTTCAGGAAATTAATAATTACAGTAAAAAGTAGAAGATTTGTATTACTGTTTATTTATTTGCAGAAAATAAAAATATAAATGTATTATTGACTTATCTAAAACAGAAACTTTTTTGTTAACCTGGGAATCACATATATATATAGTAGTTGAAGAAAATAAATGTTTGGTGATCAATTCATTTTATTAAACTACTTAATCATTTTGACTACTGAAAATAAATTGTTAAAGGAAATTTGATTTTAAACTAAATAATTAATTAATTAATTAAGTCATTAGTTTGAAATTAAAATAATGGATTAGGTGATTTAACCGTAAATTAACTTGTTTAAAGATTTTAGAATTTGTTAAAAGGAAGCTAGCTTAAGATTTAAAACCATTAGTTTAAACATAAGTTACTAGTTAATTAATCTATTAAAAAGGAAATTTAGTTCAATTTGAAATTTCTAGTTAAATTAATTTTAAAAGTAAAATTAGTTAAAATAAAAAATTTGGTTAGGTAAATATATTGAACGATAATTTAAGTGTTCGATTTAGTTCGAATATTGATAAACTGTGTAAATATTTATTCAAGGTATAAATCAAGAAAAGTCGAGTCAAGATGGAAATGGATTGCAAAATAAACTCAAGGTGAGATCTTCTCACTCAAATTGAAAATTTGGATTGCAGTTATTGATTGCTGTTTGGTTGTGATATTAGATATAGTAGGATATATCTATATATAGCAATATATATATATATATATTGGAATATGTATATATTGGAGTTGTTGATTTCCCGCATTATATAGCGGTTGAGACCCTATTGCGCCGCCTATTAAGCGGATAATATTTTATAAATCTCGTATACCGCGATATCCCGTCTTGAAACGGGATCGGTATTGTGCTAACATCTGTGGATGCAGGGAAACAGGTTGGAGGGATCCAACTGGATTCCTCAACCGTATTTATTTATTTACATATAGTGTGATATTTGTTGATTATCATATGATGATATATGATGTATGGATGTCGTGATTGTTTATTTGGTGTGTTGCATCATCGAATCCATTTTTGAAGTTTAAAATAACGATTTTGATTTTTAAGGGATTTTTAAAGTGATTTTTGAAATTATACGTTTATTAAATTTTCGAATTGATTCATTTTAAATAATTAAAACGTTATAAAATTTAATGTTATAAAAGTATGATTTTTGTGAAATATAACCAAAGCATGATTTTTGAAATAAATAGCTGACAAATTATAAATAGTTTAAATTGGGATTTTTTGAATTATTATAAACGATTTATATAAAAGATTTATAAAATTGATATTTCATAAGTTAAAGATATTGAAATTATAAAACGAGCTTTTATAAGTGTTAAAATAAAGTTGTACCTAGTTTTATAAGTAAATAAGAATTTTAGATTTATAAATAAATTATGATATAAAAGAATGGATTTGTGGATAAATGGATTATAAGTAATTTACTTATAAGTTGGATTCGACGTGTAAACGAAATATAAATAGAATTGGTTATTAAAGGAGATTTATAAATCGAAGTAGTTATGAAATAGAAATGGAATTTATAAACGTTGTTTTATAAAGCCGTAATCAAATAAATTTGATAAGTAAACATAGAAATTTTTAAAGGAATTATATCCACAACTTTCGAAAATTCAACATCGACACTCACTTTATCGACTGCCGAGAAATCGAAGGCCAAAAACCCGAAATGTTATGGTTTTAAGAAAAAGAAAAAGAGAGAAAAAGGTAGAAGATAGAGGGAAGAGAAAATAGGAGAATAGAGTAGAAAATAGAACAGAAAGAAAATAGATCATTTTAAAATAGAAAGAAAATAGAGAATTTTAAAATAGAGGGAAAAGAGAATAGAACATAAAGAAAATAGAATAGAAAAGAGAAAATAGAGAAGAGATAGAAAAACAGAACGGAACGGAGAATAGAGAACATAGAACGGAAAAGAAAACAACATAACAACATCAGAATCTCACAATTCGCAGCGGAACAACATATAATAATAAATGAATAATCTTTAAACAAAGAACTATCAGTTATTACATTTTATACATTACATTTCATTACATCATATCATCATCAGAGTGTACAACAACAACAACAAACAGTGCAGCGGAAAAAGAAATACTATATAAGTAATACGCCATGCTATCCAGCTTGCTTCCAGCAACTCCAGAATATCCAGAATATCCTGATAAACCTTAACTCTTGACTGCCCGTGTAGAAATTGGTGGGCACCCAGAGTTTAGGAAGGAAAACAATAAACTCCGAGTCAGTCATGTGACTGGTGTGAGAACTCAAAACAGTTTATTTAACTTTAAAATCAAAAATAGAGGAATATTTTTAATCAATTCGCAATGCTTTTAAAAATGAGACTACCATAAGGCCTCCCGCACACACACACATGCAAACGCAGAATCGGAGGAGATTTCTCCTTATGATAGTCAAAGATGCTTGATACGCATTTAAAAGAACATTTCATATTATTACTAGTGCATAGTGTAGGGGAAAAATTCATTTCGAAAGTAGAATATAAATCTTAGCCAACATACGACCATTATCGTATGCCTACTATAGCTACCATCCAAACAGTGGTGACCACCATAAGTGAATGGCAGGTTCTACAACTAATACCGTACAAGTTTCGTATTGGGAATTGGATTTCCAACAAATGGTCAGGCCAAGGAACTTCCCATTGCCACATGAGAATGCCTCTGGAAAGACATCCCCGAGAACCTAACCGGAACTCTGCCAACACAAGGCCGGGTTACCCCTAACTGGGTAACTACTGACACGAGCACGCCATTCCCCGATCGTAAACGACCTTTCTCACGGGATCCCGATAACCAACAACCACAAAGTAATAAATTCGCAGTAACCACATAGGTTAAATATCTGGGCTCCATACCATGATACCACCTCTATCCAGAAGGAAATGTACATACCCTAAAGGGAGTTACCCCTCATAACCTTGCCGCATCTTTCCTGTTTTGACCATTTCCGGGGTGTGAGGTTCGACGAAGTCACGTCCACAAAAACATACTTTATACAAAAGCCATGCTTTGGGTCAACAAATGATCAACACAATGATCACAAGGATAGACGATCAAATAAACGATCCTATCACAAATAATCAACACAATGATCATTTACAGCAACACTCAGCATGTCACATTACCAAATTGGGAATATATCGCTGATAACTTCAACTATATAACCTCTGAGCTCGTACGTCTCAGAGAATGGTGTTAAGCTAAAAAATAAATTCTTCGCCACCAACAGAAATATATTTGAAAGAAATCGGCTTTATATCTCAACTTGTAATGTCAGACATACAATCCATACAAGTCTGTTCCGGGCTCGAACAAAACCGAAGGCACTTACAAAGAAGTCCTTGCAATCCGGATATTCACAATCCTGATCGGATTCACCATCACATGTGGAGAACTCTATACCGGAGCAACTCGGTGCAGAGTAAATCGACAGGTCATCCTATCGCTCTCGCAAATACCGGGTCTTCAACACCGATCTTCAATGCAATTATAACGACGTATCACATATTCGGAATGGGTTATACGACCCCATGGTCCTTTCCCGGTTAACCCGAATAGTGAGCGCTTATTCAAAAATAAGTGTGGCATTCACATTCAAACAAATCACATCAATTACCCATTCAAAGGGAAATATTGATAGTCGGTTATTGAACTATCAATGGATATGCACACATCACCAGTTTCCAAATAATTTTCCAAATTATTTATTTTCCAAAATATCTTTACAAGATATATTATTTCAACACTTCAAAAATAAATCAATATTTATTCTTAAACAAATTCCACTTTCTTTTATAAATTCCATAGTGAATTTATATTCACAATATCCATGCATATACATTTCAATTATTCATTTCAATTTATCTTCAAAAAGATAAATCCTAATTATTCACTTCATATTGGAAAACATTTCCATACTTATTAAATAAGTAATTCACGAATTTTATTTATTTTCAACACTTAGAAAATATTCACTATACTTCAATCGAAATTAAGTATATATTTCATTCTTTAAGGAAATCATTCTCTTAAACATATTTATTTGGGCCAAAACGAATGTTACGTAAAACATCGTTACGACAACCCAAAATCACTAGTATAGGGATTCGAAATTAAAATAGATATATAAATCCCAATACTATGCAAAACATTTCCTTTCGGAAATCATTTACTATAACAGCAGTGTTATAGTCCATTATTTCCTTCTATTTCTCGAAAACGTCTATTTCAACAATAAATGTTGAAATCTATGGTTTCGAATCTCAACACATTTTAAAACATTGTTCGATCGTTTTAATTCTATTTAAAACATCCAAATCCAAAACAATTTCTTTAACATATTATTCACTATTCAAAACGTGAATATACTTCATTAACAATTTCATCCTTTTATTCATTTTAATTCAAAGGATTATTCACAGTCAAAAATGTGAATATAACTCCATAAATAAGTTATAACCATTTACTTATCAAAATAAGTCTTTTGCGAATTTACAAAACAACGTTTATAAATTCCATTTCTATTTATTTCATAACTACTTCCTTTATAAATCTCCTTTATTAACCTATTCGATTTATAACTCAATTATAAACCAAAAGTTCACATTATAAGTTAAATGCTTATAAAACGATTATTTTACAAAATCGTCCTTTTAAACTTCATAGTTATAAATCTTATAACTTATAAGATTCAATTATTCATCCAAATATATTCTTTAATAATTTCACAAAATTTATAAATCTTACTATTTATAAATTTCATTTATAACTTCACCATTTATAATTTTATAAATTCCATTCATTTAAAAAAATTTATTTTCACTTCATTCAAACACTTATAAAAACTCGTTTTATAATGTCAATATTTCAATTTATAAATATCCATTTATAAATCTCTTAATATAAATCAATTTATATTATTCTTTAAAACGACTTTAATCTCTATTTCACCATTTTGATTCATAAAATAATTAAATTTTATAAATCCTATATTTAAACTTTTCACAATAATTCTAAAATATCTCGATTAAACTATTTTATAAACTCAATAGCATCATATTCTCAAAAATCAGTTTTTAACTATATTTCTCAAAAATCATAATTTTTATAACATTAAAAATTATAACGTTTATTTATTTAAAATGGATTAATTCCAAAATTATTTTATATTTTCAAAAATCACTTTATAAATCATTTTAAAATTCCAAAACTTGGTCCAATGATGCTACATACCAAATAGTCAATCACGACAACAACGATATCATATATCGTATATGATAATCAACGAATATCAAAATATCCATAATCAAACAAATACTGTTGAGGAATCCAGTTGGATCCCTCCTACCTGTTTTCCTGCATCCACAAACATTAGCACAATACCAATTCCGTTCCAGTATGAAATTATCGCGGTATATGTTCTTATTAAATATTATCCGCTTAATAACGGCGCAATAGGGTCTCATCCGCTAAACAAATAAATGCGGGAAATCAATAACTCCAATATATACATATGCCAATATATATATATTGCTATTAGATATAATACCAATTTCACTGTTTATGAAATATTCGCGGTATATGTTTTTAATAAATAACATCCGCTTACTAACGGCGCATAATGTCTATTTTAACAATCAATAGATATCAATCAACATTCAAACATGCATTCAAATATTTTAAATCTAACTATTTAAAATAAAATCGAAACTGATTCGATTGAGTGAGAAGTTCTTACCTTGATTTTATTTCCGTTTTAGCGATTTATTTCGAATAAAATTAAACGGACGTTTAATTCTACCCAAAATTCTCACTAACTCCAAACGACTCCAAACCAACTCCATCGCGTAGTGCTCGTCCATACGATTCCAACGCAACTGGTTTCGCGCGTTTTCGACCTCGTATGAAAAAGATATTGATTTTTGAAGTTTACTCGAATTTTATAAACATAAATTACAACAACTTTTAATTATTTTTAACCTCATCAAACTCAAGCCGTTGGATCCCACTTCATGAAATCTTGGCCGCATCCCCACTCTCCCTCTCCCTCACGTTACTCCTTACAGTAACACGAACGCGCACACAACCCATGAGCATAGAATTAGGTTTTCACTTTGCTCCTCCTACACTCGACTACACTTCATCAAACCACTGCCATGTCGAAGCCCTTCGCGAGAGCTACCTCCACCACCAACCACCTGAAGCTCGGCCCCCCAGGTTGCCTCGAATTTCGTGCAAAACTGTAGGACGTCGGCCCCCTTTTTCTCCTCCTACGCGACGTCGTTTCAGATCTCAACCGTATGGATCTGAAGAACACACTCCCCTCTACAACTTCTTAGTTGATGATTTCTTCTAATTGTTGATGGATCGTGAGTGATTGAGAGAGGAAGGTCGAGCGTTTCTGGCCATTGAAGGGGTGAACGGCGGCTAGGGTTATGAAATTAGGGTTTTGTAATTTTTTTTTTATTTGTGAGGGTTGTGGGTCTATTTATAGAAGAAAATCGAACACTATTCATCCGGAAATTCTGAACTCCGATTTACGCGCCGTAACCAGCGTTTCTAGGGTTTACCCCACGTTCCGGACACAATGGAACAGGTTTCGGAAGCTAATTCGGACATCTGTGCGAGTTATGGCTATAAACGCTCAATTTAAATTAAACCGATTTAAACTGTTTTCTAGGCGTTTTAATTTGTACCGGACAAACGGTAAATCCAATTGACACGAAATTTGAAACCTTGCAATAATATCACATTACGGATCCGATGAAACTGGTTTCGTCGAAATCCGAGACTTTTTGAAAAATGGCTATTTTAACTCGCCAAATTTAAATTAAAAATAATTCGAAGCGTTTCGAGCTGCCACGATCAAACGGTAACTCCGATTGACACGAAAATTGAAATCCGGTAATAACTAACTATTACGGATCCAATGGAACTAGTTTCGTTCAATTCTGAGACTGTTCAAAAATTAGCTATTTTCACTAGTCGATTTTAATATTAAAATATTCAATTTTCACAAATTAACTTTTAATTCGATTTTAAAAGTTCTAAAATATTGTTCTAACTCCCATATGATAAAATAAAATTTTACAAATTATTTTCAATCATATTTAACTCAATTTTCAATTATTTCCATAATTTAACATATTAAATTATCGATTTAATTATTCAATTAAATCCAAAAATTCAAATAAAAATTTATTCGACTTATAAATTCACTTATTAATATTTAAAATTAATTAAATATTCATATTTTAATTATCAAAAATTCTGGGTCGTTACAATCTTCCCCACTTAAAAGAATTTCGTCCTCGAAATTATTAAGTAAGAAAAGTTATAGAATCTATTAATTTTCCAAAATCCATAGTTAAATTTCTTACAACAACTTACTAAGTTTTCAAATCATACTTAGTTATCTTTTCAAAAACAACTACTATTGTTTAACTTTCAATTCCAAAATCAAAGTTTAAAGTTTTCAAAAATTTTCCAACTTTCTCAAATTTTTCTAACGCCTTAAATTTTCGGAAAAATTCGCCATAGTCTCCTTTGCGCGGCTCGATCCGAAAAAAAATGACAGTATATATATCACAAATATACATCTCATCAAGTAATGAGGCATCCCGAAGGGAAAAAATGTAAAAGTACGGTATTTAATCCGAGATATGTACCTTATATTTTATTAGCAAGCATATACGGCTAATATAGCGCGAAAGCGAGCTCCAAATGCGAAGCAAACGCGATCCGCACCTACTAATTACTCAACAAACAACATGAGAACATGCATATAGACAATAGTATCAATATACATCATATAGCAACTGAAACAAAAGCAACAAATGCAAACGTCAACCAACTATCATCCATAACCAAATCAATATTCATTCATATTCTTATTAATATTCAATGAATTGGGTTTTCAATTTAATCACATTTGATTCATTAACATTGGATGTTTACTAACATTTATTTTCAATTAGTTTATATTCACTAATTCATATTCAAGTTGGATGTATTGGTTGCATTGTGATGATGACATAGATTATCTTCGATAATGATATTATGGATTATCTGTGTGATGATGATATTGATTACCTATTGTGAATCTATGATTTATCTATCTGTGTATATAGATAATTTAATTGTTTTAAAACTTTAAAACAACTTGGCCTTAAAAGACACGCTTTGGATTTCGATGAGACCGGGATCGGGTCCCCATATTTGGATATCCGAAAACCACATCGATCCAAATTAACGTTAGGTCGTGAATATAAGTGGAGCAAGTGAAGACTCGAGGTGTAAGTGCTATACGTCAGTATAACTCTGTGGGTGATTCCGTAATGAGTTTGACGGAATAGTACTTATAGGTTCGAGATGGTGATTCAGAGTGCAAGGGTTATCGTCGTTAACTCTGAGGGTGATTCCAATACGAGTGTAACGAGATAATGCCTTCGGTTTCGTTCGAACCCGGAACGAACTTGTATGGATTGAATGCTTTCAGAACATCGTCAGGTGGACGATGAGCATTCTAAGAGATGTGTTCTATAAAGGTAATCGTAGCCTCAAGCCTCATCAACCGGGAATGGCTAAAACAGGGGAGGTGCAGCAAGGCTTCGTGGGTAGCCCCCCACTTGAGAGCAAGATTTTCCCCTGTCTAGAGGTCCCTTTTATTTCGGCTGTGTGGGAGGTTGGAACGTACGCCAACTGCGGGGTTGTCTTGTTCGGAACTATTCAGTAAGAAATGGGTTCGGCTTTGTGTTGCAGGGGGTCGGGAGTGATCCTCGGTACGTTGATCTAGGCCACGTACTGTGACCGGCGGTACCCCAATAGCCTTGCCATTGTATGGAATCCACAATCCAATAAGTGCCAACGGTTTTGATTGTATTACCCACTTTTGTGGCTAGTAGCTGTAATTTAATAATGTAACAATTTCGGCTATTTCATATTTACTTGAAAACCCTAGACACTATTATAATATCACTGGATTTCCTATCAAATGTTTTGGTTAGCGTAAGGTAAAAAACTTTTCCATGTTTATGTGTGGGAAGTCTTACGTGATACCTTTCTTTTCAAAAGGTTTTTGAAAGTTAAGCAACTTTAACCTGTTACTCACACCAGACCCATGCCTGACCCGGAGTTTATTTTTGTTTTTCATAAACTCTTGGGTACTCAAATTTTTACGAGTAGCCAAGGGATTCAGGTTAGCTTTGACGAATATTGGAGGAGCAATGGAGCAGGAGGCTTCTGCGTTAGATATATAGTATTCCACTGTGTGTTCTATGTTGTCTCTGGATTATATTATGTAGTAAATACTAGACAGGTGTTTATAACTGTCTAGAATGTGTTGTCTATCTGTGTACTCTGATTGTAGTTGTAAACTATGTAATATTTTATATTATTAATATAATTTATTCGTTCCGCTGTTTAGATTCTGATGTGTTGTTTCTTCTTTTTCTCTTTCTTTCTCTTTTCTATCCCTTTCTTTCTTATTAACGATACAACTTCCTGGTGTCTGGAAGTTGGGTCGTTACACAAAATCATTTTAAAGTGGTACCAAATACTTCGCAATATTACTAAGTACCATGATCTCAATTTCACAAACAAATTTCCTGATTATTTACTTTCAAATAGTACTACCACTATTTTTTTAAAATCTTGAAAAACAATTTCAAAGACACCGGGATTTAAGTTCTCAATTCTCAGCTTACATCATCTTTGTTATAAACCAATAAAACAACTTTCTTTATAAAATCCTTTCACAAATGTTTATTAACAAAATACCTTATTTTTCCTTTAGATTAAAATAAACATCTTTTACTAAATTTAACTTTTATAAAACTTAACTTCTAACCCAATATTATCGTTGAACGACTTGTAGTCAAATTGTGAAACTCAATTCATATGGTGTTCGTTTCAATGCATCTATAAATATTGTCTAACTAATACGAGCGGTGAAAAGGTAGAACAGCCTATAAACTTGTCGAGCGTAAATCAATAATCAATAAGTAATAGTCAGTGCTCATAAACTAGCCGAGCATGGCTAAGCTAATTAATAAGGGATAATAGATAAACATCATCAATCCTTATATGAATTAGACCATACTATCAACTTACATTATATATAAACAATATATAGCAAATACATATAAGCTCTTATATATATAATACACTTAACTCATGCTAGGGAATTCCATACTCTTAGTGGGTCATACCAACCAAAGCCAAGGTTCTTGCTTAACCTTTAGCAATAATACCAAATATAACAACCTGACTTTTCGACCCTCAAATATTGACACTAAATACATCCACGGTATGTTAGTCTGTGAGATGATGGTTTTGATGATAACAACCTTAGAATAGATTATAAAATATAAATACTAACATTATAAGTTTATATATATATGTATATGCAGGATTTAACCATGCAGGTACCAAGAATGAAGATTGTACAGTATAGAGATTCAAGATATCAAGATTGAAGACTTATGAGTATCAAGATTATCAAGAGTTCAAGAATACAAGTAATTTATTCTTTAATTAGAAAATTTTGTTAAAACTCCTAGAAAAACACTGTCATCTTAAAATCCAATTTATTCGTGGAATGGAATCCTCTTCGAGCCTGTTAAAGGGATGGAACCCTAAGTAGGATGGAACCTACGAAAACTCTAGTGGAACATTGTTTTGTATTCGCTAACCTTTTATTCAAAATGACTTTTACAAAATTATATCTTGTTTTCAAAATGATTTCAAAATCTTTCTTTTGAAAGCATCAAAAACATCTATCTTGATTTTAAATAATTTTAGCCTCAAAATCATCTTTAATTTCAAAGTCAAATTACTCCTGATTTTAAACTATCTTTTAATATAATATATTTAACTTTTAAAATATTTATACTTAGATTTAAATATAAAATTATAGTTAAATTCTATATATATTATACTTATGAATTTTAACTATAGTTAAGTATATTTATAAAGTTTAAAATAGTTTTAATATAAGATAAAGGTTATTTTCAGAGAAAATCAAATCATCAAAAAATGCTTTGGGATGTCGACATACTCATGATGACCATGTCGACATGGTGTCAGTTGAGTTCAAAATTTCAATTTCAAAAGAAGTGTCTATTCGCCATAACTGTTCACGAATGGACATGACTGTTGTTCTACTATAAATAGGGGTCAGTTTCAATGAATTTTACATCAGATTTTCTAGTTTTTCACTCCTCTTCTTCTTCCACTTTTCTTAATAAAAATTCTTATCATTACTCTGCCGAAACCTACATTGAATTGAACTCGATCATTCGTAGTTTGAATCTCTATCACTATCTCAACAAGATCCTCGGTGCTATTCAGAGTTATAGGCCTTTTGTAATCAACTTAGCGAGAAAAGGTGTGATTGTAGCCTTGAAAATCAATCAAGCGTGATAAGGTGTGATTGTAGCCTTAGGAAATCAATTGGGTGAACTTGTTGCCCGTAAAATCAAGTGGGTGAACTTGTAGCCTGTAAAATCAAGTATCCCTACCCAGAGGATTATGATTCAGGAGGGTGTACCTCGTAGCCTTGAAATCGAGGGTGTAATTATAAAGATTGCTTTTGAAAGGAAATCCGTACTTGCGTTGCGAGATTGGATGTAGGGTAACTCCGAACCAGTATAAAATCCGGTATGTTCTTTCCTTTACTGCTTTTTATTTTATTTCTGCATCTGTGTTTGTTTCTGTGATCATATCTGTGTCTGTATATTGCACACATCTGTGTTTAAATTTACATAAACTCAAAAAGATTTAGTAATTCTTTATAAACACTATTCACCCCCACCCCCCTCTAGTGTTAATCCTAGCCTTAAGATCCGTAATCCGCATTTCTCACACGGTATTCATATGCCAAACACCCAAGTGCCAAAAAGACAGATAGTTAGGGTAAAATAAAAAAAAGAATAGAACAAGAAGGAAAGAACACAACATCGGAATCATACAACGGAATGATAACATATAATATCAAAAGATAGTACACACTGTTACTAATATAACATTTTAGAGTTACTAATCTAAGTACTATCATCGGTCTGGATATCTATAACATCATATTCTTACAACTACTGATATATACGTAATGTAATGTAGCAGAAATAAGAATACTACGGTTGGTAAATGTAACAACCTGGGGTTTTGTAACAATTAATTATCGTCAATTTGACGATTAAATTAGTGTTAATTGTTGTTTGGAGTTTTAATCAGTTGGAATTCGTTTAAAAATTTGATTAAGTGTTGTTTAGGCTTTAGAAATTTATCTCGGCCCACGTTTATCATGGGTGTCGTGTTATCTCAAGCATAGACCGTTCCTACCTTTATTCTATTTTCATTCGATAACCCTAAGTAACGAAAAGAAAAAAAATGGCGGCCGTTCTTTTTCGTTCTTCTTCGATCGATAATTAGGGTTTCTGGAAATTCGAGGCGCCGACTCTTGTATTTGATCGATCGCTCGTTGCTCACTTCGGCCGTCCAATTTGATTCGTGCTCTTCAGAAACCAAGGTGAGTGATTTTTTTTCACTCACATTCTAATTCATTCATCAATTTCTTTATTTGGCAGTTCGATTTTGTTGATGTTGATGATTTTGGGTTGTCGACTTTGGCCATTCTTTGGCCACTCGACTTTGTTAAAACTTGTTCCTTGATTTTCATTTGCTTTGTTGGCTTCGGCCTTGCTTTCTCTGATGAGCTGCGATTATGTTGGTTTTGTAGCCACCCCGGCTTGCTTCGCATTTGACTTCAGTCTTGACTTTATGTATGCGAATCCATGACTTTTTCCATGCTATTTACTATCTCTAGTACCTTGCTCGATTTGCTTCAATGTGTTGTTTACCCTGCTGTATCTGGTTTTAACTTGAATTTCTGTCTACTTGTTTATTCGAGTTGTACACATATATGTATTTTTGTGTACATTAGTTTGGTGTTTTGTTGGTCTGTAGCTTTATACCGCCACCTCTGTTTCATTTAGTTCTTGGGCATTACCAACTAGTTGGAGCTTGTTGTATTTTGACTTGTATTCACATGAGCGTGTGTTCATTTTGTAACCTGGTTGACTTTTGCAAGCCACTGGTTTGCAACTGCAGTGGCATTGTGCATTTCATATTGTAACTGTGTCAACTTTGAGACAAACTGTTATCTTGGTAGCCTCGAGCTCTGCATAGTGCTTATGCATTGAGTCATGTGGCTGTTGAGGTTTTGTATTGTTCGATTTTGATAAAACTGCCTGTTGCACTTGCGTTGTTTGGATCTGGAATACTTATGCACTTCACTTGTATCATTTGTATCCACACTTCATGTTTAGTTGTTGAATTTGACATGTCTGGTGACCACTTCAATTGTGCACTTGATTACATATGCTTGGACTAGACTATTTGGTTACCAAATCATTTGAGCTTCCTGTGCACTGGTCAGTTCATAATTGTGGTCCTTGTTTTCTTGATGTTGTGGTCGGTGCACATGCATGCTTCCCAAACTTTTGTTTGTTACATTCTGTAGTAGCTGATAGCATGTATATGTATACATATTGTTGCCAGTTGCCTCTGTTGGGTACTGATTCTCTGTGTCTTTTAATGTTGTGTGTTGTGGTGCCATATTGTTGGTGCTCTCACCTTCATTCTGTTGTCTTTATGTAGTTTATACCACTGCCTTCGTGCACTTGGTTACTCGAGCCTTTATGCTTTGGTGCTGTGTTGCCATATCCTTGGTAATTACAGTTTCACTACTGCCTCTTTAACTTGTACTTGACTCACTGCTTCGGGTCACTTACACCTGCTCTCTGGAGTCGTGGCATTCATTCTTTACTACTCTGATTTTGTTGCAGCCATTTTATTGCATATATGCTGGAGGCTGTACATTTGAGTCTTGTTCATGGGTTAAATTTCGACCTGTTTTGTTATCACTGTGTATTACTGTGCACTGTGCATATCACTGCACTTGCTTCTCTGACATGTTCTTGTGTTTGTGCATGTCACTATTCATTTTGATTGCACCTGAGTTTCATATTGATTTCGGAATTACACCTGCATTGAATCCAGCTTTTAAGCTCAGGTTTGACCTTGTGCTCGTTTGTGAACTTTCATTGTGCATTTCCTGATCTTTTGCATATTTCATATGCTGTATTGGTGAGGCAGTGCACGCGAGTGTGTACTGCAGCCAAACAGAAGTGACGTTTTAATTGATATTTCAATTGCTTGAATTGTTTTGTATGTTCAATTCAATATTTTGAATCGTATTTTGATTTGGTTTAATTTGATGATTTTGTTGATATCTAATTATCTTTTTGATAATTAGATTATGAGTTTCTAATTATTTATTTAATAGTTAGATTTTGTTTTAATTGCCGTTTAGGCAATTCTGTTGTTTTCTAAATTATCTTCATTGATAACCCTTTTATTTATCTTCGTTGATAATTTGAATTTGTTAGTTTGTTTTAACACTGTTACGTGTTATATTTACCATTATCTGATTTCCTTATTTAAGAATTGGATAGGTGAATTTATTTTGACTGTCGTCTAATTGTTATTTAATTATTATTGCTTCTGTGCATTAATAACTGAGTTTGAATTAGACTGACCCATGTATTATTTTCTTTTGAATTTAATACTCGGGTCAGACCGAGTTATTACAGGTTGTAGATATCTTGCTTTGGGTTGTTGCTTGAGCTATGAAGACTTTTCATATCTTTTGGAGTAGTTGTCGTCATTTTATAGTAGTCAGTGTATATGTATAGGATGATATATATTCATGTATATTATTCACGATAATGTACTTGTATATGTAACTTCCAGAGTCGACAGTTGTAGTTGTATCATATGTATTGTATCACATGTATTGTAACTGACATCAGTTATATATATATATATATATATATATATATATATATATATATATATATATATATATATATATATATATATGAGACTTTTTGTTATGTGTATTCCGCATTTCGCTTATCTGTGTTATTATTATATATATTGTCCTAAACTATTATGAACCATCGTAGTTCGTTTTATACTAGAATTGGATATGTCGATGGGAGTAAATAAATAAGAGATGAAAAACAAAAATATATACCACTCCTATCGAGGTAACCAATACTAGTGTAAGGCCTAACTACGGATGGCCGCTCCTATCCAGCCTTATTCTTCGTAATAACAGACAGTATTTCTTTTAATACTCTTTGTTATTGTGAGCATAAAGGTGGGGCGTCACAGTTGGTTTGTTACAGTAAACATCCAGCTCATCTCCTTAAGCTCCAAAAGCATCCATGGATAAATCGTAAATATACACGGTGCTGACTCGAGCATTATAAGAAAATAACACTCGAATTGGTTTTCTAAACTAATGGGAGAAACTGAAGAAACATGTATGCAATGTGTAACAATAACTATTAAGACCGTACGCATTAGCGTAATGGTTATCCCCTCAAATGAAACCAACCATTCGATTAGTGAATATATCAGTATAATAGATAATGTCTAGGGTGTAGGACATTGTAACATCCCTCATTTGAAGGTCCAAAACTAACAGCTACGGATGTTGTAGTCATCCATAGTTATTAATTCTCAATGATCAAATGTGATAATGTTAGATACATTGATATAACGGAAACATATAGATATGGAAAAAAAATTAAACTCAACTTAAAACAAATTTCTCATTCCACAACAAATCATATTTCAAATCATTATGGGCTGAAATAATAGGCCCGAGTGATTTTTATTTGTATTTATTTTACTTGGGATTGTGGGTTTGAAATGATAGAACTCGGATTTTTCTTTCTAAATTATGGATTGAAATGATACATATCCGTATCACTTGACCTAGGTTAGAAAATATTATACATGCCCATGGTTAATATTTTAAAAGAATGTTTTCCTAAAAAGTTATTAAGTATTTGAATATATGAAATTTTATCTTAAAGATTTGATATAATGATTTAGAACATAAAGAGATTTGGTTTTTCTATAAGCTAGAATTTTTTAATCTATTATTGGTTTTAAATCGAATTTAAAGATTTTATTTAATAATTAAGTTTGATTTAATTTGGAATCTTAAATCTAACATAGTAATGTTAATAAAGGTTAATTCCTGAAGTGGATATGTTTTGTATAATAAATGATGTATTTTGAATTAATAAAAATGAAATACAGTTTAATTGAACATTTTGTGATAAATTTATTTAACTTGAAACGTAGCTAATTGATGTCTAAATAAATAGATTTATAAAGTTGATTTTGTTTTAACTATGACCACTTATTTTATTTCTGAAATAGGAATTTCAAATAAAGTATTAAGTCATTGGTTAAAAATACAAGTTAAGTAATAATGTGCTTTTGACTTAATAAATGATTTATAGTATAATTGGATATTTATTGATAAACTTTTATTTTATTGAATCATAAGTCAAATGATATCCAAATGAATATTTTTGAAGCGAAAAATATGATTTTTATAAGTTAAAATGGCTAAAATTGAAGTTTTGATGTTTCTGAATTTTTTTATTAAATCTAGAATTAGTATGGCTAGCACTACAGAAATGCGGTAGTTTCAAGACAGCATTTGTTAAGTACTATCAATTCTGGAAATAAACTAAGTACTGAAATAAAAATAAAGTTACTATAGCACTTTGTAAGTGATGTTGTTGCTGAATACAAACTGTTTTGCAATACTAGTAAGCTACTGCAGTACTGTGTAGGTGATGTTGCTGCAGAAAGTAATCTGTTTTGAAATAATAACTAAATACCTACTGTAGCACTTTGTAAGTGATGCTGTTTTGAATTTGACAATGTTTTTGAAATACTAATATATCTACTGTAACACTTCATAAATACTGTTGTAGCTGAAATTTTCAATGGTTTGAAAATTTTATGATTGAATGAACGAACTTGGAAATGAAATGTTACAACTTTGGAATGAATATTATTTGAAATTGAATTTAAATGGTTTAAATGAAGGTCATTTTAAAGGTGTTATGATTTTCTAAGTATTATGATTTTCAAAAGAATAACATTTCCAAAGTGTTGGGATTTTAAGTAGTATGATTTACAAATGATAACATTTATAAATTGCTATGATTTCAAAGTATTATGATTTCAAAGTGTTGGTTCCGGAGTCGTTATAACTTTGAAAGTACTCTGGTTTTGGAAATGAAATTATATGAAATGTTATTTAATTAAGAATTTTCTTTAAATATATTAATTTGAAACTTATTGAAATTGAAGATTTAAGGATATGATTTTATATTGTGGTTTTGGTTTAAGATGATTTAAAGGAATATTTCAAGTTTAATAAATAGAAGGAAATATTCAGTGATTTGGAAATTTGGGTTTTATTCAAATGATGTATTGATTTGTTTTTTAAATGAAATAATATAGTATTTAGTTTTGAAAATGGATATTATTTTGGAAAGAATAGTATTTGGTTTTAAATGGTTTGAAGCAGAAATGATTTTGAAATAAATATCCATAGGTTATAATAACGTTTGGTTGTTAAAGAGACTGGGATCGGAAGTTGTCATACTCTCTTCCAACTTCGAAAACCACTTTAACAACCGTGTACGTGGTGGAGATTCCAGAATGAAGTAGGATGGCGACGGCGTTCCTTTGAGGTATATACGTGGACCTGTGACGCCCCACCTCTATACCCACGCTAGCAAAGAGCATTAATAGATAATACCGTCTGCTAACACGGAGAATAAGGCTGGATAGGAGCGACCATCTATAGCCTTGCTCTAATTACCCATTAAATACGTCGACAATAATCATACCCAACAGATCGACATATCCAATGCATACTTAAAACAAAACCATAGGTGGTTGGATTTAACAGAACAGAATATAATAACTCAAATGTAATATACATCACAGAACAATAGATCATCATATACACATATACTGAATACCTAACAGAGTATACAAAATAATACATGTCAGGTGGTATAGCAGACCACAATATACAGACGAGTCAATAGAATACATATCAGAGTTACAACAAAATAGGACTACACAAAAGCTTTAACAAAAAGGAACAAGCTGAATAGTCCATGCGGAAGCAAAATAGGCTAAGTCCGAAGCACCTAACCTGAAACAACTCGGTCTGACCCGAGTAATAAATACACGGGTCAGTCTAGCTAAACCAATCAGTCAGATAAACTGAATAACAATAAACCTGCAGGGTCACAATGTATATCAAATATCTCTAAAAGAGATAACACAACCATCTAACATAAGATGAATCATATCATAACAAACAAGCCTCATATCATCGGCAACTCATAGAAACAAAGGATAGGAATATCCCAAAACAAGCCAAAAGGCAAATAACAAATACCAATATGGTATACAAGTTCACAAGGTGATCACTACATATCGTGTGGTTCAAAAAGACCTACACCGAGGGGCGATACCTAGGGAATATACATCTCAATTGAAACATCATAGAAATTGCTCGAGCGGTAACGAATGACCAACTCCGAAAGCAATACAATAGGGCAACCTAATATCACCCATGTGGCGCATAACGGCCAACATCGGAAGCGATACAATAGCAACCCAATATCACCCATGTGGCGCATAACGGCCAACATCGGAAGCGATACTATAGCAACCCAATATCACCCATGTGGCGCATAACGGCCAACATCGAAAGCGATACTAAAGGCAACAAGCCAGAAGGAGACAGTCTGAAGACACTATCCCAAAGGTAATATGTGTCACAAACTCCCAGAAAGGAATCCGAAAAGTGGTAACGTGAGTCCCATAACCACCCGTTCGCACTAAACGGTTTACTATCCGTTAGTTTATTTCACACTCAAAGCAGTACAAAATTCACCTCATATCATCGGTAAACCAAACCCGAAGGTCAAAACGATCAATTGAATAGGTCGGGGATTAATCGGAAAGATAAACGCACAGATTCATGGTCCGTGTTTTGCCCAACCATTTAATCACCCTTCCACTTCGCTCGAAGTGCGAAATTGTACGTGTGGTTTAAATAGAATTTATAAATCGAAGAAGCGAACTTGTAATACGATTTGAAGAAATAATTTATAAAAACCCGTGAATGAATTCAAAAAGAAATTATCAAGGTCAAATATGCATAAGCAACTAATTGGAATCAATATACATCGGTCAAATTTGGAAAATTAAACGAACAAGGCAAATAGGCCAAAAACAGCATATTCAGACGTCTGAAAGAAGGGATTCAGACGTCTGAATCTGGAAATCAATTGGTTTTTTCCAACAGAATTCAGACGTCTGAATCCAACCATCCAGACGTCTGAAATAGGCAATATTTTTCCTATTTCCTTTCTGGTCGAAATTTAACCAATTCAGACGTCTGGAATATAAAATTCAGACGTCTGAATCTGGAAGTAAATTTCTTCCAAGGACAATATTCAGACGTCTGAAATGGGCATTTCAGACGTCTGAAACCAGATGGCCAGGCAATTCCTGAACCTAGGCCAACTATGGCCAAGCAAATCGAAAGCGATCGGATGCGTGTTGATTATGGGCTTACGTCAAACGACTACCCGACCTTAACAACACACCCAAACACTCCGAACAACATAAACATCAACCATATAAGGTTTTTCATAGATTTGGCTTCAAAATCCAATATTTGGTAATTTCACCAAAACAATCCAATTCGAAAGCAATTGAACATGAACATATATTAGGAATTCATTCCTAACATCAATGATATCAAAAGAAATAGATGTGAGTTAGAAACTCACCTTTTTACACAAAAGCAAAGGAGAAGAAGCACAAATGCAAGCAATCAACCAACTACACTCCACTTCAACACTACAAGCTTCAATCTAGAATCAAAGCAAGTATTTCCTAAGTTAGGGTTAGGAAATTACTGAAATTGAAGAGGAGAAGAGATGGAGAAGATGGAGATGAACTTACCAATGGATTCCCTTTGATTTTGGAGCAAGAATCAAGCTTTGCAAAGGAAACTAGGGCTTGGAATTTCCTAATTCTTTTTCCTTTCCCCCATTTCAGTTTTTACTTAAGAAATGAAAATGAAATGAGAGTGAATGGAGAGGAGAGGGCTGAAGTAGAGGGGTTAAGTGGGTTTAGTTAGCTAGTGGGCTGAACCCAAACCCAAAACCCAACTAGAAAAAGTAGCCAATTACGACTTACTCCAAACATATCAAAGATTATACTCAAAAAGATCGCAAACGACGTTTTGAACTCAATGGAAGTGGTCTTGAGACCCAATTCGACCGTTTGCAGAAAGTAACTTTTCGGACTATGATCCGACAATTGATGTTATATTTAAATAAAATATTTAAATATACAACCGATAAATATGCGGGTTGTTACAGACTTCCCTCCTTAAAGAAATTGCGTCCTCGCAATTCTTAAGAAGGAATAAGAAGTAATAACCACAAACATATCAACACAAAAGAATAACAGAATAAGAAATTCACCATAAAGTGCACAAAAGGATAAGTTCGAACTTGCTTGTTCAGAGAATTCTATGGATTCCTAAGCTCAAATAATTTGGAACACCGACGTGGTACAAACAATACGTTAAATGATCCGAAGCTCAACAAAATGAAATACAACAAAACGTCCGATGAACTTGGTAAAAAGATCATTCCATTCGGACATCAACAAAGAAACCATCACTTGTTGCTTACAACTAAATGCATTGGCAACACGGGAATTAAAATATCAAGATCATAAGATGCTAGGAACTCGAACCACATTAAGTTCCCTATGAGAAATAAACATTTCAAAATTATGATTGGTAAGGAGAGCAAAATCCCTCACCCAAAAGTAATGATGTCAATTACAAAAAGCGAAAACAACAGCTGCGAGCACTAGATCATAGGTGGCATATCTAGTCTCGGTAAGCTTTAATGGTTTAGAAACATAAGTGATAGCGCGTCCTCTTTTGCAAGGGAACGACATCCAAACCAATACGACTAGAATCGGTACAAATAGCAAAGTCTTGGTTCCCCTTCAGGAATCCCAAGAATAAGGGTATCAAATAATATACTTTACCGAAGAGCTAAAGCTTCAAAATTTCATTTACCTTCATGAAATCATCCTTCTGGAAAAATTTCCTTATTTCAAGTCAATTTACTATGTCTGATCGTCTCATCAAAGCGTTTAGGAAATTCCTATCGATAACGTTGATCAAGCGCATCGACCAGAATTCTTAAAGCACTCAATGGGCAATACAATCACAAAATCATCTTCTATATGATAAACATGTTTCTAAAAACTTTTAAAAAATATTCTTTGTTCGTTTAAAGAACAAAAATCCAATTATACTTATAAATAAATCTTATGAAAAAGATTTGCAAAATTCTTTAAATTGCTATTTTCCATCCAAAATCAATAAATACCAAAATGGAATCATCAAGATATTCACATAATACTCGATTCATAAAATGGATGAAATGAGCTAGACAAACTGAATAACATAACAAATAATTTATAAGAATTACAACGAGTGCGGAATGCGGTAAGTGGAGTGCTAACTTCCGCAACTCGTAGCCAAATGAAAACCAGTGGTAAGGTCGAGCTAAAAAGACCTTAACACTACTCAAAAGATTGCTTAGGTGATAACCCTAAGACAAGACCAAAATGTCAGAAAATTCTCAAACTACAAGAATGAGAGAAACAACACTTTCCTCGTCATGAGGGATTAAAGAATAAAATGATACATCAAATTGGAATCGAAATTACAAAGAAAATAGAGACCTACCAAAATAGATGGAGACATACCTTATCCCCGAGAAGGGCCTCCAGAAGCACCGGTTACATTTAACTTGCCAGATGGTGAATTATTCGGAGCATTGGGACAAGTGGGACTACGATGACCTTCCTTCTTGCAATAGCGGCAGAAGAGAGGCTTAGGACAAGCTCGAATTATATGATCAGGAGAACCACAATTGAAACACTTCCGAATGGAAGGCTTTCCAGCAGGCTGAGACTGAGAATCAGATTCAACGGGCTTTTTCTTCTTGGAAGGGAAAAATTCCCGCTCATCCAAGGGAGACTGCTTTTTGTTGGGGTTCTTACGAACCTCAACACTATCACCACTATCACATTCCTTCTCGACGATTTCAAGATGAAGTGCAGAATCTACCAACTCCTCAAAAGAAAGCTTAAGCTGGAGCAACAAAGACTTCTTAAGATATTTCTTAAGACCAGAGACAAACTTCAGATTCTTCTTATATGCAGTGCTGATGAATTCAAAACCATACAGAGATAAAGCCTCGAATGATGCAACATACTCAGAAACAGAAGATTTCCCTTGCTTCAACTCAAGGAAGCGACGGGTCAATAAAACTTTTTCAGATTCAGGAACGAACTTGAGTTCAAATCGTCCCCGAAACTGAGTCCAAGAAAGAGTAGACTCATCAATCTCAGCTACAAGAAGCTCATACCAATCAAGAGCACGCTCTTGTAACAAACTAGAAGTCACAAGAACTCTATGATGGTCAAAAAGATCCATGCGAGAGAAGATACGCTCGCACGTGCGAAGCCAAGCTTGGACTTCAAGAACAGACTCGGAGCCCTTAAACGGCTTTCCTCCAAGATGAGCAAAATCACTACACTGACGTGCAAAGGCAGACTTGCGAGGTGGAGACACTCGAGGAGGAACTGGAGGCTGAGTGCTCCTAAACAATTCCAAAAACTGATCAGCAGACATATATACGCCATCCGGATGTGAGCCACTGGATTGCCCAACACCCGAACGTCGTCCCCTGCCTCTTCCAGCCATACGCTGAAGGTAAGATAAGAACAAGATTATTCACAAGGTAGATGATTCAAGATGGAATACTATGGAATAAAATGCATTCCTAGACGAATTCCCAAACTCTATCTAACCTTGATGGAATAAAGAGACATAATGATTCAAAGATTTGTATCACTTGTACACTTTGATGTACCATAATATGTGCACCTATTCTGTGTTTATCATATTTTGCTCTGAACTCAGCGCTCTGATACCACGTTGTGACGCCCCACCTCTATACCCACGCTAGCAAAGAGCATTAATAGATAATAGCGTCTGCTAACACGGAGAATAAGGCTGGATAGGAGCGACCATCTATAGCCTTGCTCTAATTACCCATTAAATACGTCGATAATAATCATACCCAACAGATCGACATATCCAATGCATACTTAAAAAAACCATAGGTGGTTGGATTTAACAGAACAGAATATAATAACTCAAATGTAATATACATCACAGAACAATAGATCATCATATACACATATACTGAATACCTAACAGAGTATACAAAATAATACATGTCAGGTGGTATAGCAGACCACAATATACAGACGAGTCAATAGAATACATATCAGAGTTACAACAAAATAGGACTACACAAAAGCTTTAACAAAAAGGAACAAGCTGAATAGTCCATGCGGAAGCAAAATAGGCTAAGTCCGAAGCACCTAACCCGAAACAACTCGGTCTGACCCGAGTAATAAATACACGGGTCAGTCTAGCTAAACCAATCAGTTAGATAAACTGAATAACAATAAACCTGCAAGGTCACAATGTATATCAAATATCTCTAAAAGAGATAACACAACCATCTAACATAAGATGAATCATATCATAACAAACAAGCCTCATATCATCGGCAACTCATAGAAACAAAGGATAGGAATATCCCAAAACAAGCCAAAAGGCAAATAACAAATACCAATGTGGTATACAAGTTCACAAGGTGATCACTACATATCGTGTGGTTCAAAAAGACCTACACCGAGGGGCGATACCTAGGGAATATACATCTCAATTGAAACATCATAAAAATTGCTCGAGCGGTAACGAATGACCAACTCCGAAAGCAATACAATAGGGCAACCTAATATCACCCATGTGGCGCATAACGGCCAACATCGGAAGCGATACAATAGCAACCCAATATCACCCATGTGGCGCATAACGGCCAACATCGGAAGCGATACTATAGCAACCCAATATCACCCATGTGGCGCATAACGGCCAACATCGAAAGCGATACTAAAGGCAACAAGCCAGAAGGAGACAGTCCGAAGACACTATCCCAAAGGCAATATGTGTCACAAACTCTCAGAAAGGAATCCGAAAAGTGGTAACGTGAGTCCCATAACCACCCGTTCGCACTAAACGGTTTACTATCCGTTAGTTTATTTCACACTCAAAGCAGTACAAAATTCACCTCATATCATCGGTAAAACAAACCCGAAGGTCAAAACGATCAATTGAATAGGTCGGGGATTAATCGGAAAAATAAACGCACAAATTCATGGTCCATGTTTTTCCCAACCATTTAATCACCCTTCCACTTCGCTCGAAGTGCGAAATTGTACGTGTGGTTTAAATAGAATTTATAAATCGGAGAAGCGAACTTGTAATACGATTTGAAGAAATAATTTATAAAAACCCGTGAATGAATTCAAAAAGAAATTATCAAGGTCAAATATGCATAAGCAACTAATTGGAATCAATATACATCGATCAAATTTGGAAAATTAAACGTACAAGGCAAATAGGCCAAAAACAGCATATTCAGACGTCTGAAAGAAGGGATTCAGACGTCTGAATCTGGAAATCAATTGGTTTTTCCCAACAGAATTCAGACGTCTGAATCCAACCATCCAGACGTCTGAAATAGGCAATATTTTGCCTATTTCCTTTCTGGTCGAAATTTAACCAATTCAGACGTCTGGAATATAAAATTCAGACGTCTGAATCTGGAAGTAAATTTCTTCCAAGGACAATATTCAGACGTCTGAAATGGGCATTTCAGACGTCTGAAACCAGATGGCCAGGCAATTCCTGAACCTAGGCCAACTATGGCCAAGCAAATCGAAAGCGATCGGATGCGTGTTGATTATGGGCTTACGTCAAACGACTACCCGACCTTAACAACACACCCAAACACTCCGAACAACATAAACATCAACCATATAAGGTTTTTCATAGATTTGGCTTCAAAATCCAATATTTGGTAATTTCACCAAAACAATCCAATTCGAAAGCAATTGAACATATATTAGGAATTCATTCCTAACATCAATGATATCAAAAGAAATAGATGTGAGTTAGAAACTCACCTTTTTACACAAAAATAAAGGAGAAGAAGCACAAATGCAAGCAATCAACCAACTACACTCCACTTCAACACTACAAGCTTCAATCTAGAATCAAAGCAAGTATTTCCTAAGTTAGGGTTAGGAAATTACTGAAATTGAAGAGGAGAAGAGATGGAGAAGATGGAGATGAACTTACCAATGGATTCCCTTTGATTTTGGAGCAAGAATCAAGCTTTGCAAAGGAAACTAGGGCTTGGAATTTCCTAATCCTTTTTCCTTTCCCCCATTTCAGTTTTTACTTAAGAAATGAAAATGAAATGAGAGTGAATGGAGAGGAGAGGGCTGAAGTAGAGGGGTTAAGTGGGTTTAGTTAGCTAGTGGGCTGAACCCAAACCCAAAACCCAACTAGAAAAGGTAGCCAATTACGACTTACTCCAAACATATCAAAGATTATACTCAAAAAGATCGCAAACGACGTTTTGAACTCAATGGAAGTGGTCTTGAGACCCAATTCGACCGTTTGCAGAAAGTAACTTTTCGGACCATGATCCGACAATTGATGTTATATTTAAATAAAATATTTAAATATACAACCGATAAATATGCGGGTTGTTACAGGACCCGACTCCCGTGAGTTGGCATAAGGTGGCTAAAACAGGAGCGATTGACGGGCTAAGAAGGTAGCACCTTTTATCGGACACACTCCTTCGATACCATTCTATTCGTTTGTGATTGATTTGGGGCCCTTTGGTTTTGGGGGTGTGGCTAGAGGTGGGCGGTAGTAGCTGTTACGCGTTACCACCAGTCCGGAAGCGTAATTGGTATATCTACCCTGGCATTGCCTAGTTGTGCCGTGTCACCTACCCTAATGTGCCTTGTACGAGTTTAATTTGTGTCGTACCTATAGAGTATCCTCTGGTAGCCTCTCGATCTGGAGGTATTACGGTACTGTATAGACTATTGGCACTATTACGTGTTAAGGGCTATATGGGTAACCCCTTAACGCTATTTAAAAGTAAGTTTATTTTACTATAGACATTATCATAATAGCGAAATATTACTACATAGTAAATAGTTTAACGGATCCTTAGAGGATAGGCGGTCCCAAGCATCCTTTAAGTTACTTGTACTTTATATTTTAGTTCACTTGAGTTGGTTTACATTGTACAAGTTGTATGTCCTGACTCGAGTGTTTTGTATTTTGATTACGCTCGGGTCAGACTGAGTGATACAGCATTTGAGACTCACCTTCAGAGTTAGAGCTTTGCTTGAAGATCCAACTATCTATTTCATTTCAGTTATCCAAATGATTCTCGTTATCCAGTTGATTCCAGTGATGTATTCTGATGTATACATGATAATCATATTGAGACTTCTGTTGTATATTGTATAACTCTGATATATATATATATAGTAGCTTCATGAACTACTATTTCTTTACTTCCACTACATTAGATTACTCCGTGTCTGTGATCTGTGATTTATTTATTTTCTGTACATTCTAAGATTTGCAAATTTAAATTAACAATTCAGTATTTTGAGCTATTCAAGTCCAGCATGTGAGGATGCAAATGGTTGAAAATATCGGGTCGTTACAGAATTCACCTACTACATCCTGTCGGGAACTACCCCTAGGATCAGCAGCAAGCAGCCTTTGCATCGAAGATCAAATTAAGATACTACTGCCACATATTTATGATATGGGATATTTCACTCGAGGGTTAGTGACAAGCAGCCCTTCATTACATTTATTATCATTCCATGTCTTTATTTCAAATACGTAGGTTGGTTCGAAGTGGTTTTCAGATAGGAATCACTCAAATTTGATCTCGTTCCTTCAAACCAACCATCGATACAAGAAGTTAAGCTTAAGGGTGGTTATCATTTCATTTACTAATATCTTTTATTAAATAAAATATTTCTTTTAGAGATATAAATCTTTAAATCATATTCTTCTCTGGTATATATGGCATCATTAAAACTCTCTTTAACTTTCGAAATACCAAATCAAATTCATTTCTCATAAATCACATTGGAAAATCTTATTGAGTAAAAAGGATCGATAGAAATTATACTAATTCTACTCAATATCAATTTCCGATTCAACCTTTACTTTTCATCGAATAACGATGAAATAGTCTTTTAAATTCACACGGATTCTCTCCTTGGAATTTAATACCAAGTGTAAGTAGATTATTTTTGTACAATCCAAGTGGTATTAAAAATTTATCTTTTATACTTGCAACGTTTCTGACATTTCGACCATATCTATTCCTCGCCTAGAAAAAAGCAAAGCGAGCCAGGGCACTGGTTGCTTCTGAACATCTCCTTAGTTTAAATACCTCACATCTAGATCTCACGAATAGATAAAAATCTAATCTACTCATCGACTTTTAGAACCAAGATTAAATCACTTAATTATAACAGCTTTTCTTTAAATTATTTTTTTAAACTCTTTATAATAACTAGAAAACCTCCATATTATTTTTAAAATACTTAATTATTTATTTGAAAACATTTATAAAGTAAAGGATAATTAGGTTTAACCTATATTTCAAAAGTTATTGAAAACCGCTGCAAAAAGGGTTGCGAATGTGCTTTTAAGGCTTATTTGATTAAAACAATTTTTCTATCATTTAGAAATCCATTTTCATAACTCAAATCCTATTTTAAACATTTTAATATATTTATAGAATTTATCTCATATTTTTAAAGAATTGAAAATATTTATTTCAAAGAATTTCCTTTTTGGTTTTCGAAATGCCAAAACACGACTATTTTAAAAACTTGATTTGCTCATATTTCAAAATCCGCTAAAAGAAATCTCAATCCTTTTCTTTTTCTTAAAAACTATGATTATAAGAGTTTGAAAAATTCTTATTATAAAGAATTCCGACTCTGATTCCATCGTATAAATGGATTTAAATTTTTACGGCGCGAATCGCGAAGTACAGTTACGCGACGCGTCTATTTTTGACTCAATTTTCATAACTTGTCGAAACTTCACTGATTGTGTTTTAGTGTTTATAAACATTCATAAACCATTTTAAAAAGGTTTAACAATCTCATATACACAATTTCATTTATTAAGGAAAGTGATTTTGTGATATTCAACGTGTATTAAACGTGAATTATTTACAAATCCAAACAAACATATCACCTTATCCAAACATGATTCGTAATCATCACAACCAAGCATAATCAAACACATATATCATCCAATATATATCATAATATAAATAGAGTTTCTCACCGTCATTGGTTTCTAACTTTACGAAAATTTGCTATAGCTTCGTTATGATTGATTCAAAGCCTACGGAATCAAGCTTGGACCTTTGAATGGGCTCAGCCTATACTTGCAAGTGGAGATGGGCTCGACCTTGGTGGTAGGAGGTGGTGGCCGTGGGTTTTGAGTAAGGGAAGGAGTAGATTTCAGCTTTTTTTAAGTGGATTGCAAATGTGTATATACTTATATAAAATTATTTTATTTTTCTAATTTTTTTCATAATTTTCCTATGGCAGGAAGCCATTAAAGAGGAGTATAACAAGATAAAGAAGCTTAGGAATTTATTATCAAATGAAGTGAAGATGGAGGGTGGTATTTATAGGAAAAAATGTTAACTAAAATATCATGATATTTATGTACATATACATCACCATTTCATCAGCACCACACCCTCCTCCTCCCTCATTATGCACAGTCTAACACCCCCCTATGTGTGCAACCATGTGCATGAGTTGATGTGTGTAAGAGTGAAATGAAGTTTGCTTTTTAAGTATGAAAATACGTTAGATCTTTTGTAATACATACATATATATATATATATATAATATATTTAAGTGTGTATGTGTATATATATGTGTTCATGTATATGTTAGGGTATACATGCATATATTATATATGTGCACAAGACATATAAGCAAGGTTGAAACAGCTTTCGTTCGTTAAACTGTTGAAAATCGAGAAACCGATTCCCGATCACATTTTCACTTATAAATTAATTTACATATAAATGCAAAAAAAAATTAAAAACTAATTTTCTATCATTTTTAAGTAATTATAATGATCGCATTTGATTTTTAAAACCGTATAAACTAATATTAAACAATTGTTTACAAAAAGTGTTGTTATATCGATAAAGCGATATAAATTTTCCTAATAATTTCAAATCAATATACATGTCTTTATAAAACTATTACAAATAATTTATAATCACTTCATAACTAATTAAAATGAATTATTATCATTCAAAAACAATTATTGGAATAAATATAATAATTATTAAATCATGAAATCTCAATTTAAATTCATAAACCAATTATTAAATATGATGCCATTATTGATGATGTCGTAAATACAATTTATTTCAAAAATAAAATAAATAATTTTATTTCATATTCTTATTTATATGGATAATAAATATGTGTATGTATCCAGCTCCGTGCGCAACTTCTGATAATTATAGAGCTGTTTTTTGATAAAACAGTTTTCGTTCATTTTATCGATATTTTTCCAAAGCATATATTTTTGTAAATTCTTATTTAAAATAAGATTATCATAATCGTTTATTATTCAAGACATCATAATCTTTGTTAAAAATTCTTATATTTGAATATTTTAAAAATAGATGAATTTATCAAGGTGATAAATTAGCAGGTCGTTGCACTACATTGAATGTGAAGACTATTACTGCAAATTTAATGGAGATCAACATTATGAGGAGTAGCGAAAGCATTGCCTTCGTTTTAGTCTTAATACGATCGTATAGCACGTTTTGATGGCCGTATATATTAGTGGAGATTGTAGCTTGGAGCGGATAGTGTTAATTAGATGCGATAGGTTTAATTGTTTAAGCTTCTTATTGGCACGAGATAGGCAAGGCGAGTATTCCTCGCCTTTTATTGTGCCCATTATACACGACATAGCAGGTGCCTAAAAAAAGGATCTTAGCGAGTCACCATTTATCTTATTTTATGGAAGTCACGGATGAGATTTTTTCTAAGTAAGATGTATCCTTGGTATAGATATTACATTTCTCAACTCTAGCAGGTAACTTTTTTTCTTTTGTTTGTTGTAGGAAGGTTCTGTTGAGGAAAAAAATGATTGATCGTTTAAAAACCGCGGTTTGGTCCATAAAAAAGACTACTTTCCTAATTTTAACATTGACGATCCATCAATTTGGAACGAGATGCTCAATGGACATGAAAGCTAATTTAAATCTCACCCTCAACATATCCTCATTGAAAATCAAATATAAATTAGCTTTTTCCCTGTGTATATCTTGTTTATTCTACGTAGAGCCTCAGCTTCATCGACTGAAAATGGTGTTTATTTCTGTTTTTGGCTAATTAATGGCTTGAGTTCATACTACGATTAATTAACTAAATAAAAAAGTGATTAGTTTTACTAATTCGCATTAGCTGACAAGATATTAGAATCATACATCTTAGGTGTTCTTGATGCTCATTATGTATTGTGAAAACACATTAGTTGTATAGGTGCTACTACATTAACAGTAACATGGATTCTTGCATTGGATTCATCCACATTAAATTGCACTGGATTCATCAGTTGTATAATTTTATGATAATTGATGAATGTGCATGCTTTGATAGAAGTCATAGTTAAAAGACAGAAATTAGAAGCTAGTCGCAGTGGTGGTAATGTAATAAGTTTAAATGATTTTGAAAAAGATCCTATTGCTGAAGATATTGGAGATGACAAAAGACGAAGCTATTGTTGTGCTATTAGCTCTACGGCCACCGTGAAACAAGTGAAACTCATACAAGCTTCAAAAGCAATAGTCACTTGACTCGCTTCCAAAGAGAGTGCTATTGAGAAATTGAGAATGGAGATGCAAAATAACCACAATCAAATGCAATAAGATATTAAATAATTGAGTTCGGCTATAGGAAGTACGCAACAATATTTGAAGCAACTTGTTCATCAATCTGGAGGGAACATGACACCAAGAACTGAAGCTACTTCTAATGCACAACGCACTCCTAATAGTCTGGTAGCTAACTTAGGTGCCCTGTTTAATGAAAATATTGGTTCTTCTACGATAGAAAAACAAGAGGTAATGTTATTGTCACAAAATTTGAATGATGTGGCAAGAGGCCACCGTGAAAAAATATGTCACCAAAGAGAGGTAGTAGGTAGAGAAAAAGTGTTTCGGTGGAGGAAGTTCTTGATCCAGAAGCACCGCTCTTTGGTGCACCACAAAACGGTAATTAAACACTATCTGATATAATTGATGGAGGTTTTGTAATTTGGGCTGATTATCGCTTACGTTATTTGTAAGCTTATAGACATATGTCATTGCTTATGGCATCTTGATGTTTTATATGTATGTTAAGACTTTGTTATGTATGTTATAGTAGGTGAACATGTTATGTATGTAAAAGTTGTGATATTTGGAAGTTTCTAAAATCTAATATGAAACATATATATTTGATTCTATGCTGTAAAATTATTATGTATTTACTGTTTGGAACCTGAATTTGATTTATAAATCATACAGTAGCAGGTGTAGATTGCAGCGGTAATGGTATAGAGTTGAAATTAACATAGTAACAATAATAACTGTTGCCAAATAGTAAGTAAAATTTGCACCCGAAATAAGCGTGGTAAAATAGTATATTCCATTTAAAATATATGTTACCAAATATAAAATTACTAACGGAAATAGGCATTGTAACATACGTAATTACCATGGAATCGATAACATATTCGAACAGAAATAACCGTGATAAAATTGAAATTTCCAACGACTACATTCGTTGCAAAATACAAGATTACTAACGGAAATGCACATTGCAAAATATGTAATTACAGTGGGATTGGTAACTCATTCCAACATATATAACCGTGACATTAATCAAATTTCAAAGGTATATAACCGCGACAGTTTTCAAATTTCAAAAAACTATCCATTACAAAATTTGTCTTTTGTAACGGCTATAACCATTATAAAATTCATGACAAGAATTTACTACATAGCTTGTTTACTCGACTATAACCGTTACAAATTTTATTTTTACGGTAACGGTCGTTAGAACGTAAAAATATGGTTTGTGAACAAAAATGCTATGAGAAATAATTTTTCTATAGCATTTGTGCGGTGCTATTAAGAAAAAACACTATAGGAATATATCCCTATGACTTTCTATAATATTTATCATGCATGTTTCTATAGCATTCATTTTGTGACGACGCGCCTTTCTAACCCCAGAAAGACGTATCATCATTAAGAAAGAAAGGGATAGAAATAGAAAAGAATAGGAAGAAGAAATAACAACATCAGAATCTCACAGCGGAATGGAACAAAATATAATACATCACATAACTATTACATAGTTATACATACATCAGAGTTATACAATATCATACAACAGAACTGTCATATACATATCTGCCAATACATACATCCAAAATACAGCATACACTACACAGTGGAACTATAGATAGATACATACGCCTAGTCTTCTTCTCCAAAGCTTCTCCAGAAACTCAATACTCCAAATACCTATCACTTGGCTACTCATAAAAATTTGAGTACCCAAGAGTTTATGAAAAACAAAATATAAACTCTGGGTCAGACATGGGTCTGGTGTGAGTAAACGGGTTAAAGTTGTTTAACTTTGAAAATCATTTTAAATAAAGGTATCACGTAAGACTTCCCACACATAAATACGGGTAAGTTTTTACCTTATGCTAACCAAAACATTTTATAGGAAATCCAGTGATATTATAATAGTGTCTAGGGTTTCAAGTAAATAGAAAATAGCCGAAATTGTTACATCTATTAAATTCCAGCTACTAGCCACGAAAGTGGGTAATACAAATCAAAACCGTAGGGTCTCGTAGGGAAAATGGGCTTCCAACAATGGCAGGGCTACTGGGGTACCACCCGTCACAGTACGAGGCCTAGATCACCATACCGAGGATCACTCCCGATCCCCTACAACATAAGGCCGGAACCATTCCTTACTGAACAGTCCCGAACAAGATAACCCCGCAGTTGTGGCCAACAACTGCCCACACAGCCGAAATAAAGGGACATCTAGACAGGGGTATACCTCGTC
This sequence comes from Allium cepa, assembly GCA_030765085.1. NCBI lineage: Eukaryota > Viridiplantae > Streptophyta > Magnoliopsida > Asparagales > Amaryllidaceae > Allium > Allium cepa. The sequence continues at coordinate 928,927,903 of CM060939.1, forward strand.
CTGCTTGGGCATGACCCACCTAACCTTGCTGCATCTCCCCTATTTTAGCCATTCCCGGTTTATGAGGCTTAAGGCTCTGATTACCTTTAAAGAACATATTTCTTAGAATGCTCATCGTCCGCTTGACGATGTGCTGAAAGCATTCAATCCATACAAGTTCGTTCCGGGTTCAAACGAAACCGAAGGCATTATCTTGTTACACTCATTTTGGAATCACCCTCAGATTTAACGACGATAACCCTTGCATTCTGAAACACCATCTCAATCACCACTTGATATGTCATGACTTATCGTTTAATTTGGATCGACGTGCTTTCAGAATATCGAATTGATACCTGATCCCGGTCTCATTGGAATCCAAACGCCATTTTAAGGGCCAAGTTGTCTACTTAGTCTTAACAGTTTAATTCAATGCTTTGAATTCACATAACAAATATCACAGATAAATCATACTCAGTTATCACATATATATCCAGAATATATCACAACATATCACATAATATCACCAAACAGATATCAGAGTCAATCAAACAAGAATCATCAGTTCATATCAAACTGGTTGATTAACTTAACTTAATTTATCATTATTACTAGCTTGATTAATCTCTAATTAATCAATTTATTAAATTATCAATTACTTCATTACTCATTTAATTAATTATTAATTAATAATCTTAACTATTACTTAATAGTACTCAATTACCCATTAATTACTTAGTTAATCAATAATTATCAATTTATTTATCATTTAATCCTTAATTAATCATTTAGTTTGTTAACTTCTATTCATTGATTAACTTAAGTAGTTAATTAAAATCTTAAGTTCAAATTGATTTAACAACCAAATCATTTATATTAATCTTTAAACACATATTTATTAAATCTTAAATTATTTATTTAATTACGATTCTTAATTAACTTCCCATAAAATTAATTATTAATCAAATCCCTCTTAATGATTTTTAAATCATATCTTAGCTTTACATTTGTCAATAATGTTTTCTTAAATAAAAATTAAACTATACTTAATAAAATAACTAAAAAGGGTATTAGGCTAATCCCTAGTAAATTAACCCGAAGCAACCCACACGTTTCCTCGTGTAAAACCCGAGCCCTTTTCCCTGTTTCCCCGAGTTCTTCTCCTCTACTCTATCTTCTTCTTCTTCCTGATCTTTTTCTTCTTCTTTTTTAGTTAAGTTAAAATTAAATACAACACTCGCGCGTCACCCCAGGAAGTACTCGAAGCAAACCCCACCAATACTCAAGCAAAAACACACGACAACCACGACAACCCATCGGACATCCAAACACCACCGTGCACGTGCACGGTGGTTCGCCGCACCTCCGGCAACCCCCACCACCTTCAACAAACGACAAATCACCCTCTTATTCGACAACAAAACCTAATTCAGCTAGAAAAATTCGAAATAAAAAAAATCCTGTAGCTCGAACCAGCTACACGAACGCACCGAACAAACTCCTCTCGGCCCACCAACGACGACCATCTGACGCGATGCAACTCCGACTATAACTCAGCCATACACTCCTCTACCTTCACCCAAATTTACGTGATACTCGATCAATTCATGGAGCCGAAAACAAGAATTAAACAGAGCACCGAAATACACGAACCCAAACCCTAAATTCGAATCGACCCCAAAATTCTTGCATTGGAAAAATTATTTAACATTTTTCCTATGTTATTACATCTTCAAGCTTGCATCATAACAAATTTCAATAATTAAAATTAGTTGAATCAACAGATATTGACAAAAATGTAACTTTTATTCATAATCAAATTGCACCTTCAATATTGATCTAAAAAATCATCGTTTCTATTTTAAAAATCCTAATTTTGTATGCTAAATCAAGATATGGGATCAAATTTTCAAATTAAAACATTCGAATTTTCGCTATTGATTTATTTCTTACTTAAAACCTGTATAAACAGTTTTTAAGTTACTGTGATGCTTTAAATTCATTTCAGGTTGCAATTAAAGTTTTAAACAACCTACTTATTTATAAATTCTAAGCTTAAGATGTATATATATGAAGATGTATAAGTTTATTTCTTTGCTCAGGAATTTTTTTAAAAAAAAAAGGAAATTGAAGAACATCACAGATTTAAGCTTCCAGATAACATCCTAGAACAACATACTTACAATATATGGTAAACACAAGATTACATGAACTAATTACCCAATTTAAGTTTTAAAAATAGTTAGTTTACTCACCTGATAATTTGTTGAACAGAAAGCAATTTTTGTTTTGGAAGGCTGTAAATTTGAATCTCTGGAAACTTCTCTGCTTGTTGAACTTATTTGAAGATATAAGATGATGTTTTATTTTCCTTTCTTCTTTCAGGCTAGTTTCTTAAGTTTTGTTAAGTTTTATAAACGAACACAATAATATGATGTATATATATAGAAAGACTTTGAACAGCTGTAGGTTATACAGGTACAAGCCTCACATGCTTTTGATTTGCTTGTATATAATACACTACAATATGAAATGATCTTGCATTTCGGCTGTAGGATTTTCTTTGACAAATAGTTGTACTAATTAAATGCTTGTGTCTTCAGATTAGATTCTATTTAATGTTTTCTGATATTTGTTTATATTTGTATTGCACAAAGATATTTTGAATATGTATAAAGACATTTTGTATTGTTCATCTTCATATATTCAGGTTACTTTGATTAGTTTATGTAAAGTTGTTCCAAATAATTGTTTAACTTATGCATTGATTTTTTATTTTTACCTTACACTTGTATAAGTTTTTATTAACATAATTTTCCTAGTTTTATTATTATTTGTAATTAAATTTTCAAACATTTATTTATAACCTATATTTCTATTTATACATTTTATATTTCTATAAATAGCTTATGTTTATATTTATATTCTATACTTATGTTTTTATGTTTATGTGTAACATTGATAAGGTTGTTTATTATTTAAACATTATTATTTCTATAACATTTTATATGTATATCAGATCAAATATCAACAATATAGAACCTTTGATTTTTTGTTGAATAAGATGGATTTTGTTTCAAACATTTTTAAAAGATTTTATTTTAAGTTTTCAAATCAAAACTTCCTTTACAAAGCATATATAATTGATAAATGATCAAGATTCCATCAGTTTATAAATTTGGAAAGCTTGTATTTCATTTAAATTAGATTAAATATCTATTAAAATATACTGTCGAAATCCCGGGTCGTTACACATTTAGTTCTATTATATTGTTTTCTATAGTGTTTGCTATGCACATTTCTATAACATGTAAGCAGTTGCTTTCTACAGTATTTGTTAAACGACGGCGTTTATGAAACGCTATTAAATGTAATGACAATTTACAAAATTTATTTGTTTCTATTTTAGCTTTTCCACATATATAATATCCATTTATTCATTTCTTCTTTGCATATAAATAAAACAGATTTTTACATACAAAAAATATGTAAATTAAAGCAAAATGTTTCATACATGTTGTTCAAACAACTTTTTCCATATCTATACATACTGTAAATTAAAACATGTTTGTTAAAGCATGATGTTCTATTATATGAAGCACATCCCTGATCTATTCATCATCATATTATATGGATTGAAATTTCAAAACACCGAGTTTCCAGTCAAGTACCTAATCTCATTTAAACCTCAAGTTGCTAACTTGTTATCATCCTCCACTCATACATATACAACTCAAATTACCAATCCATTTATAATATCTTCCTCGAAACAAATGTTATACCAACATTTGTGGAATAAAAAACATAGAGGGTTCATCAACAAATTCAAATCAAATCAACTTCAAAACTCCCATGTCTACTCTAAATTTACAAAATTTGTACTTAAAATCAACGCTATCATCAAAAGGGCACCAGAAAAACAGATGTTTTCATGCTATGCTACCAGCTCCAAGAAGCCCAAAAAAGAATCAAATATCAATGCTGGGTATACCAGCAATGATGAATATGGAAAAGTTAACATTGAATCATGATATCAAAGATGATACCATGAGCAACTTCTCAGAAAAAGATAACGAAATGTTGATACTTGCTAAGCTTTACACAATAGCCGAAGTAGTAGCATATAGAGCAAACATAGTGATGAGTAGATTAATAGTCATGAGCAGTAAAAAAATATATAATAAAAGTTGTGGTACCTCTCACGTCGGTTCAAATTGGAGGGGTATGGAGTTGGGGTTCTATGCAATTGAAATGGCGGCTGCGTATAGGGATTGGGATCGATTGTGGATGAAAGTGGTTAGGGTTTCATGATTCAAAAGTTGATCGACTATACGTGACAGAAACTAGGGTTTCATGATTCTAAAGTTGATCGACTGTTGACCACCATTTTGGGGTCGATTTGGTTAATGTTTTTTGGAGGTGACAAGGGAAAGAAGATGGTGTTGTTTGAAGGAGGCGATGAAGCAAATAGGCGCATTTTTTTATTCCCGCACAAAATAAATGGTTTTCTACCTTTTCATTGAATAGGGTTGAGCACACTGTAATTACTTGCTTTGTAGCGTTGGAAACCGTGCACTGCATAGTGTTAGAAGGAGGATATGCGGAAACGCTATGTATTGGTGCTATCAAATGTTCATATTTTTGTAGCGACTTTTAAAAAAAGTTATCAAATTTTAGCTTATTTTTCTTTACTCAAGGGGTTTTATCACCTCTAGTTATCGCACCCTTATTTCGTGGCTATAATCTATATAGCTATCATGACTCTATGGCTATCGTGCACCAAAGCTATCTGTTGCTCCTAAATTTTCAAGTGTGAATAGATGAAAGGAGATTGAAGGTTGAGATGAGAAAAACTATTGAAGGATGAGATGAGAAAAGCTATCATAGATGAGCAAAGCGATCAAAAGTCAAGATGTGATGGGCAATCGAGATTTGAAGTTTAAAGCCATTGAGGGTTGACAAATCCAAAGCTACTAATAGTTGACAAATGTAAAGCAATCGAAGGTTGAGACATGCAAAGCTATCGTTGGTCAAAATGTGAAAGGCTATCGAGTGTTGGTAAATCCAAAGCTATCAAGGATTGAGAAATCCAAAGCTATTAAAAGTCAAGGAATGCAAAGATAATGAAGATTGAGACATGCAAATGTATCGAAGGTTGAGATGTGCAAAGCAATCACTTGCCAAAGTTCAAAGTATGAAGTTGTTGCAAGTCAAATTGTATGAAAAGATCACATGTTGAAGCTATTGCATGTTGAAGCCATCAAAATGTTGAAGCAATCGCATGTTGAAGTAATAAATGTATCGCACATTGAAGTAGTAAAGCTATCGCATATTGAAGTAGTAAAACTATCGCATGATGAAGTAAGAAATTATCGCAATTTGATGTAGAAAGCTATCGCATAAAAAGATTCAAAGCTATTGTATGTTAAGGAACAGTGCTAACGAACGTTGAGCATACTGCTAACAAAAATTTAAAAAATCAACATATGAAGCAATCTAGTTAGCCACATGGCTACAGATGATAGGTCTAGCCATGCCATGTCATCATGAAGAGATTAAAAACATGTCGTGCCACATATCAAATCGATAATGTGCCATATCAACAAAATCTCAGTCGTCCATCCCCAATGGATGCCATATGTCAAATATCCAAGGGAGCAATTTTCCTACAAATAGACATGTGCCGCTTATTAAGAATTGACGATTTCCAATTTTCTCTTCTTTCTCATTTTCATTTTAGTAATCAAGATATTAATTTTGGACTTCAATAGCTGTTAGGTGAAACTGAAATCGTGACTTTCTGATTAAGGACTTGAACATTAGCCAAATTACATATTTTGCTATTTGATAATTTGAACATAAACATGCTTGCCCGAGAATTGACCCTCTTTCCCAATATCTTTGAACTTCCTTAAATATTTGGAGTTCAATATAAGATAGGTCGGTTCTGGCCTTCTTGGTCTAGTATTTTAATGCTTTTATAGAGAGTTAAACTCGAGGAAATTTGTAGCATAAATAATGATTGGTCTTGCTTCTCCCAAGATACCTACCATTCCTATATCACAATAAGGATCATTTTGTAACAACTCGCACCTTAATGGATCCAAATTTCGACTAAATAGAAACCCAAGTCCATTAGGCATGGGTTGTTGGTTTTAGTAATCTGTAATAGACACAAGTATATCAGAGTGCGATCAACATAAACTCACAGCGAAATTGAAAAAATAATATAACATGTGTATTGACTAAGGCTACTACCTTGGAATATTATTCCTTGGATATTTAATTACCTTGTCAGTGCCGAGCAAGAAAAAGAACAACGTTCCGATGATTGAAAAATTACATACTTTACCCATCCCATTAGTTTATGCCGATTGATTTCTATTAAACGTTATGTCTATAATAATTTATGGCTAATCCATTAAATCTTATATGCACTTACGATATGCCTATCCTAACCTTTTCCAAGGTATCAATATATATGTGTGTGTATCTATATTCATTCACATTTATTCAATTCACTCCCAAAACCCACTACACCAAAAAGTACTTTTGGTGGTGCACAAAAAACACAACCATAACTTATGGTGGCGTTTTAGGGAACGCCGTCATATGACATACAACTAAAAAACTAATAATTTTGGTTGCGTTTTTGTAAACACTGTTATAATGTGCCTTATTGCGGCGGCAAAAAAAGCCACCGTAAATCTTTTTTTGTAGCATGTTGAAACGCTACCAAAAGTGATGTTTGGGTTACAACTTAAACCCACACCATATAGCTACGTTTATTATATGCCACAATATATATTTCGCCGCAACAATATTTTTTCGTTGCGTTTTTTCTGCCATTATATTTTTTCCGTAGCGTTTGATAAACGCCACTAAATATTTTTCCTTTTCTTTGTCTATTTCTCACATTCTGTTAGCTTGTTCACTCTCCAATTCACTTTATTCATAGTTTATATTAAACAGTAATAATAAATAGTTCAATAATAAACAAAAAATATATGAACAAATGAACTACCATAAACACAAGTAGTACGTTGCCATACATTGATACAGAAGTAGTACATAACCGTACATAGTCACACAACTAGTACATAAATACAGTAGTTTCAAGACAAAAGTTAACATAAAATCCATACGTAGAGAAGTTTATACAACTAAAATACCAAAAACAAAATGAAATAAACAACTAAAAACGCTAGTAAAGGATAATAAGTATTTATTTAGAACTGAAATTGCATATCTTGGTGTAACCAAGTTCGTCAAGGCAGACCCATCAAGGCGGAAGAAAAATAAAGTTATAATACAATAAGAACCTAGAATAACGTGTCAACCTTTATTCTCTTAAAAGTAATCATCTTTTTGTACGAAACAAGCGACAGCCTTGCAGTCTGCAGACAATAACAGTCAATTAAAACAATAGAACATACTAATGTAACTATGCTTTATCGCATAACAGCAATTTGAATGTTGTATTCTGGTGCTCAGTGTACAATCATGGTTGCTATAATTTTTTTCAGTATGCCACCAAGCAGTTATTTATTTTACTGTTTCTGTATGGATCGTCACTCACACTGTCGACATGATAAATATTTCATTACTGTAATTTATACTGGAAAAAAGATTGTGCTTTGCACAGCAGCATGCTCAGGTTTTTCATGTTTGTGTGCATACAAATTTATATAACATGGAATAAAGAATATACATCAATACATATAATCGTGCCATGTAATATCTTCTAAAGTTGTACCTCAAGTAAACTGTGAGCACACAAGGAATTTGTTTGTCGACTTCAGGTTTTGTTAACAGAGCATAAAAGAATGATACGAAAAAAGAAGATAAAAACAAGACCTCGAGATAAAGGTTGGCATTTTTGTTCCCTGTCAAAGATATATATTTGATAATCATGCCATAAACCATTAAACTATTTTGCTGTGTTTGTAAAAGACTAAGTGCCATTTTTATGCATGATTGTTGAACTGTTTTGACACTATTTTTTGGAGTTATGACACAACTGTTCACATTCTATATATATGACTAAGTGCACTGTTTTATAAATATGAGTCTAATAAGAATCATATGACTTACCTTTGTGCTTCATGCAGCACATCTATAGAGCTTATCTGTTTCAACTTCTACACCATGTCTCTGTCTATCATTTTCTGTTTGTAAGGAGCAACAACGTAACAACCCGCATATTTTACAATTGAATATTTAAATATTTTATTTTAATATTTTACCGTTAGTCGGATTTTAGTCCGAAAAGTTACTTTTTGCATACGATCGAATTAGGACTCGGAACCACTTCCATTGGGTCCAAAACACCATTTGCAATTTTTTTGAGTATAAACTTTGATATGTTTGGAGTTAGTGGAATTTTGCTACTTTTTCACTTTGGGTTTTGGGTTTGGTTTAACCCATTTGCCTTAACTATTGACTCTAACTCAACCCCCTTCTCTTTATAACTTTACTTTCATTTTCTAACACTCAAGCTTCATCAAAAATGGAGGAAGGAATGGGAAATTAAAACTCCAAGCTCAAGTTCATTTGCAAATCCAACATCTAACTCCAAATTCATAGAGAAGCCATTGATTCTTCCATTGATTTCAAGCTTCTTCTTCATTGATTTTATGTAAAGGTGAGATTTTTATCTCACATCTTTGTTTATAACTATCTTTAATTGTTGGGTATGAATTCCTAACACATATTCATGTGCATTTGCTTTTGGTTTGGATTGAATTGGTGAAAATCCCAATTTTTAGTGTTTTGGGTTCAAATCTTTAAAAATCCGAACTTTGATGTTTGAACACGTTTTTGGTGATGCATCGAGGAGCCAATATGACCGGGTAGCCTATGGGCATAATCCCCTAGCGTCCGTGCTCGATTGGTTGCAAATTGGGAGAGTTTTTGCACCTCAAACCCTTAGGTCGCTCGGCCTACACAAGAATCATTCTCGACATGCAGTTAGGTCGGCCTGCACATTAGGTCGCTCCCCTATAAGTCACGCCGTGCTAGGTCGTTGCTCGGCCTTGTATTCATTAGGTCGCTCTCCCCCTAGGTCGCACGGCCTTGTTTATTCATTAGGCCGTTAGGTCGCTCGGACCATTAAGTCGCGCTTGCTCGGCTAGGTCGTTGCAACCACTAAGTCGCTCGGACTTTCTGCAACTAGATCGCTCCGTGTTAGCTCGAAACCACTGGGTCGCGCCATGTTCTTAGGTCGCACTCCTTATGCCGCATGCTACTCTTATATTGTTACCTCTTTAGGTCATATGTACCTTAGGTCGTTATCCTCGGCAATGTTAGATCGCTCGGCATTGCTTAGGTCATTCACTAGGTCGCACGGCCTATTCTCTAACTTAGGTCGTTTTCGGCCTGCACTACGTCGCTCGCCCCTGTGTTAGGTCGCGCCATACTTTGGGTCGTACCATGTTAGGTCGCTCGCCTGTTTTATGCTGCTACCGACTTAGGTCGCTCGGCAGTTAGGTCGCACCACTTCCTTAGGTCGCTCGGCCTGCACTTATGCCGCTACAACTTAGGTCGCTCAGCTGCTAGGTCGCGCCGTGTTTAGTCGCTAGGTTATTCCCATTTTGATGAAGTTGGAATCGAATTCTTTGGATTTTTATTTACATCTTCGAATGTGAATTTTTGTGATTGATCGTTTCTACGATTGTTATCCCGCCTTTTTCAGCAAGGATGTGATATCAAAAGATCGACCAAGTAAAGCAAGATAGCTCGTCTCAAAGATTGGTCAACTCAACATCTCAACAAAAGCAAGTTCTATTGAATGATTTTTCATCTAAGATCCCCTACGGAGGGGGGGGTCCAGGGGGGGTGCCAACCCTCCAAGGTGGGGGTGCGGGGGCAACGCCACCGCTACGGTGTTCGACCTGCCCGGTCAGGTCGCAAGGGTCGAGGGGGCAGCACCCCGTCCAAAACGGTATACGACTTAAAGAGTGAATTAATCCAGCGACTCAACTGGTTAACGACCTAACCAATGAAGCGACCTAGCGGCCTAACCAATGAAGCAAGTTAGCGACCTAACTGATGAAGCGGGCTAACGACTTAACAGAGTTCACGACTTAACAGACCTCACGACTTAGTGACCTAAGACTTCACGAGTTAACAGCTCACAGGAAAGTTCGCGACCTAACGACCTATAAATCCAAGCGACCTACGACCTAGAGCAACTCAGTAGTCAGCGACTTAACTACTCAATGGCTCAAGCGACCTACCTGCTAAGCGACTTATGCTTCTCCTCAATAAAGTTAGGTCGCACGCGACCTAACTCTTCTCCTAAACCCATAGGTCGCTCGCGACCTAACCAGTCTCACCTCATCAAAATCAGGTCACTCGCGACCTAACACCCATAGGTCGCACACGACCTAAAGCATACCCCGCCTTTTCCCTTAGGTCGCTCCAGGCCATACATTCTAATGTCGTTATCCCTTAGGTCGCCCTCCTTCTTCTGCCGCTCCTCTAGGTCGCCAACGACCCACCTTAGGTTGCTCCAACCGGCCTACGACCTATCTTAGGTCGCTCCAGCCGACCTAACTCCGAAGTCACCTATAAATACTCCACCAACTCCACATTCGAGGGGAACTTTTTTGGATTTCAAGGCGCCTATACTCTGCTGATTTCTCGACTCTCCAAACACTTCAAACACTGAAGAATCTTCATCTAGAGATCAACCTCATTAACCATGAATCCAAAGAGCAATTCATCATCAAAGTTCAAACTTCTTTCTCTGATCGTGTTGTAATTGTAAGATCGTGTTGTAAAAGTGTTGTGATCAAGAGATCGTGTTGTAAAAGTGTTGTAATCTTGTAAAGTGAGCTCGAAAAACATAATGGAGGATGAAAAGTGGATGTAGGCTTATTAGAAGCCGAACCACTATAAAAATCTCTGTCTCTTTTACTTTTTCTGCTATTTCCTTTTTACTTTAATTCCCGTGCAAACGGGTGGTGCTTTCATTTCATCACGGCATACACCGGGTGTTAGCGTTAAAGCCATTTTTATCGTTAACAACGATCATTTTTGTGATTTGTCATTTTAAAAATATACAAACCTTCACCTCACTCGTACAAGAAATTTAATTAAATGGCTTCGTAAAACAAGTGGTATGAAACGCTTGCGTTTACTTTGCCAGTTAATTCTTGGACTTGTTCGAGTGAATCTCTTGTGACAATTTTCGAGTGGAGATCTACAATTTGTTCGTAAATATTTAAGTTAACCTAGTGGTTATGGGACATAAAGCTAAGCTTATATGTTTACTAGCTTGCTGTAATTGACACTTCTTGATGATCTTTGATGACCATTTTTGTGATTTAGACTAGCAAATGTGCGATGTCTCTTTGTCTACGAGGGAGACTAAACCCTGTTTCTGTGGAGCTTTGGCTCAATTTGGTGGGGTAGCGACCCATGGTCTTCGGGCCCTTTTGTGGAGCTTCGGCTCAAAATTAATGGTTAGCAATCATGGAATAGCGTTCCATTTTGTGATACACGTGTTGGTGAGTTTTCATGCTCCCGTTTTGTGATAGGCCTCCCCCCTTTTTGTATTTCTGGATTTCCATTGATGATTTTTGGAATTTGTGTTTTCACCAATTTTCGTGATTTACATTGATAAGTTTTATCAATATTTGTGCATTGGTGAATTTGTGTGTCATTAACTTTTGTGATTGGCATTGATATTAATGTCCATATTTGTGGTTTAGTGAATTTAAATATAGAGTATGACATTTTTTTGATCTTTGAGAAGATTCTTGTGATATTGATTAATCTCTTGTTGATTTTCAATTACATACTTATCACAGTATGGCTTTATGGTTATCATATGTTTATGTCATATCTCTTATTCTATATCATTTTATCTGATATTTATAGCTAGACTGATCCGTTTATTATTTTCTTATTAAATAATACTCGGGTCAGACCGAGATGTTATAGGTGCTTCTGCTTGACTTCACATCTGGGATTATCACCCTGACTTTTGGCTAACTACTTAGATTAGTAGTTTTTGTTGTATACATTTGAGATATAGACTCAGTGATGTATCCATATTCTTTTGTCTAGCACTTGTAGCCATTCTTTTGTGATATTGTGGATCTTGTTTGACCACTACTCTGATGTACACTTTCATGTGTTATATATTCATATCTATTTCCGCTTTTGTGATATCGATGTCTGTGACTGATTTGTGTTACGTTTATTTCTATATTTGTTTCCGAAGAATATATATATAGTCATTGGTTGTAGCTTTGAGTTTGTATCGGTATGTCGGAATTCCTCCTTAAACCAAATGCATGTTGTATTATCTGACATATCGTTGCTCGCACAAAGCAATTACGCGGATGGTCGCTCCTCAACAGCCTTATTCTCCGCGCTAGTTGACGGCATTACCCCGTAGTGTCCTTGGCTAGCGTGGGTATAGAGGTGGGGCGTCACAGCTTGGTATCAAAGCCAATCTTCGGAACAATGTAGAATAATCTAGCAAGGATCATCGTCCTATGTCCATCTTAGGAGTCGTGCTTTAGGATTTAATTCGAGTCTTCGTACCGATTCATCCTATTTTCTTTATGATTCCTTGTTTATCTACCAAGATTGCTTGATATTCATTTGGTGAATAACCTCATCCTTCTTCTTTCTTTCTTTCAAAAAGGAAGAGAAATGGTTAGACCTGGTCGTCCCAACGCCGGTCAATCCCGTGCTACTCCGTAAGATGGAGTATTTATGTCTGCCCAGCAGCTTCTTGATCTAGTAAGGAATGCTCAAGCAGCCAGATCTACTCTCGAGTCTACTCACCCTAGGTCTGGATTTGCACGTTTGTGCAGCGATTATACCAATTTGGGTGGGAAGCCATTCAAAGGTTCTGAAACTATTATTGAAGTCCAGGCTTGGCTGAGAACATGCGATCGAATCTTTTCCCGCATGAATCTTATTAATCTTCACCGTGTTCAGGTGGCCTCTAGTATGCTCCAAGAAAGAGCATTAGATTGGTATAAGCTTCTGATTTCTGAAATAAATGAAGCGGATCTTACTTGGAAGAAATTCTTGGAACGCTTCGAATTAAAATTTATGCCAGAAGCTGAGAAGGTGACTTTGGCTCGCCATTTCATTGACCTTGTTTAAGGTGAATCCTCTGTGACAGACTATGTCGCATCATTCGAGTCACTTTCTAAATATGGGGTCGAGTACATAAACACCCCATTGAAGAACCAAAGATTTGTCTATGGCTTGAATAAAAATCAAAAGAAGCCATTACTTCTAAAATTAGAAGTTTCTTTTGATCAGCTCATTGATATCGCTCTTCGACTTGAAGAGGCTGATAGAGTAAGTGATGTTGAGGTCGGGAGTGCTAAACCAAACTTCAACAACAAGAAAAGGCCTAATAAGTTCAAGGGTCCTTATCCCAACAATAAGAAAGGGAAGCAAGCCTCCCTGGCAGCTAAGATTTCTACCTCTAGTAGTGGGCAATGCTACAATTGTGGTTCTAAGGACCATTATGCAAACAAGTGTTTAAATCCCGAGCTTGTCGCTATTGCAAATGCCCGGATCATTGTTTATCTTCTTGTCCAAACTTCAAAATAGGAAGGAGGGAAAGCTTAATGTTGCTCAAGCCCCTGGCAACACATCTCATGGTAAAGGTATTTCTCATTCTATCCTTGATGGCATTATTTTATTTCGCGATCATCCTATTCGAGTTCTTTTTGATACGGATGCGTCCCACTCTTTTATTTCAAAAGAACTTGTTGATACTTTTTCTTTGGATGTTTTGTGTTTAATGACTTCTTTGATAATTGCGAATCCGGTTGGTGGATCCGCAACAATCAGTTTATTGTGTAAAGATGTCGAGATTATTTTGTGTGATTTTTCTTTCCGAGCCGATTTGCATGTTATGCGCTACTTAGGTTTTGGAATGATTTTGGGAATGGATTGGCTTAACCGCTATGAAGCCCAAATCCTATGTCCTGAGCGGACTATTCATCTTCGACATCCTCAATCTGTTAAGCAGATTTCTATTGACCTTAAAGATTCGGATTCCAGCTTGGTTGCATCCTTATATTCTTTAAATCTTCATGATGACGATAATGATGATGAGGAGGATATTATTTCTCTTATTCATGTTGTTCATGAATTTTTCGACATATTTGAGCCCATTTTAGGATTACCACCTAAGCGAGCAATTGAGTTCGGAATTAATCTCATCCCTGGATCATAACCTATTACTCGTCCTCCTTATCGTATGTCAAATAAAGAAAATGAGGAGATGCGCAAAAAATTATCCGAATTGGAGACGAAGCTATTTATTCGCTCTAGTTCCTCTTCTTGGGGAGCTTCGGCTATTTTTGTGAAGAAATCCGATGGTACACTTAGGCTTTGCGTTGACTATCGCAAGCTTAATGATCTTACTATCAAGAATAAATATCCTTTACCTCGGATTGATGATCTATTCGATCAACTTAGTGGTGCTAGAGTCTTTTCACAATTAGACTTAGCTATCGGTTTTCATCAGCTTGGTATTGTAGAGGATAGCATTCCTTTGACATCTTTCCGTACTCTTTATGGATCGTATGAATGGCTTGTTATGCCATTTGGTTTAATGAATGCTCCGGCTTATTTCGTTGACCTTATGAATAGAGTTTTCAAAGACTTCCTCGATCGGTTTATTCTCATCTTTATTGATGATATTCTTGTGTATTCTAAAACCGAGGAGGAGCATGAAAAACATCTTCGGATTGTGTTGGAAACTCTTAGGAGCAATCAATTAAAAGCAAATTTTCTAAATGCCACTTTTGGCAATCTCGTGTGAAGTTTCTCGGTCATATCATTTCTGAATCCGAAATTTCCGTGGATCCTTCAAAGATTGAAGCGATTCAAAATTGGAAGAGACCGGAGAGTGTGACTGAAATTCGTAGTTTCCTTGGATTGGCAGGTTATTACCGCCATTTCATAAAGGACTTTTCGAAAATTTCCGTGCCTCTTACTAGTTTGACAAAGAAGAGAGTTAAATACATTTGGTCGAACAAATGTGAAGCTTCTTTTCAGAAATTAAAAGAACTCCTTTCCGATGCTCCTATTCTTGTGATTCCCGAGGGAAACCAAGATTTTATTGTTTTTACCGATGCTAGTCGCGTTGGTTTGGGTGCCGTTCTTATGCAAAGAGAACGTGTTATTGCTTATGCTTCTAGGCAATTGAAGCCAGCCGAGACTAGATATGCTACTCATGATTTAGAACTCGCGGCTATTGTTTTCGCCCTTCGTATTTGGAGACATTATCTTTTGGGAGAAAAGTTTGTTCTTTACACCGATCATAAATCTTTGAAGTATCTATTTTCTCAAAAGGAACTTAATTTGCGTCAACAACGTTGGCTCGAATTTCTTGCAGCTTATGATCTTGATATTCTCTATACTCCCGGAAAGGGAAATCGTGTTGCTGATGCACTTAGTCGTAAGCAACAAGCGGTTGTTTCTATGATGATATCCTAATGGAATAATCTCGGAATTCTATCCACTTGTGAGATTCGAGATCGTGTTTCCGATCTATGTTCATCTCTTGTTTTATGTAGTCTTGAGGCTCATCCTTCTCTTTTAGACCGCATTATTGAAGCTCAAAAGCTAGATCTCGAATTGGCTCTTCTTAGCCAAAATTTTAGGTATAAAATTAATATTGAAGGTTTGAAAGACTTTGATATTGATCCCCGTGGCGGTATTCGAAAATTTGATAGACTTATCGTGCCAAATATTAGTAATCTTCGTAAAGACATTTTAGAAGATTCTCATCGTTCTAAATTTACCGTTCATCCCGGTAGTAGTAAATTATACGAGGACATGAAGCGACTTTATTATTGGGAGGGAATGAAATCTGATATTGCTAACTTTGTTAAGTGTTGCATGACTTGCCAGCTCATTAAGGCCAAACATAAAAGGCCCGATGGGTTATTGCAACCTTTAGAAATTCCAATTTGGAAGTGGGACCAAATTTCCATGGATTTTATAGACGGTCTTTCTAACGACCCATAATTTCTGTCATTTGAAATTCAGAGAGTTAATTGATTTTAAATATCAACAAGTAAAATTTGTAAGTCAAATAAATTATTTTTCGAATATTTAGATTTAATTGGATAATTAAATCGATAATTTAATATTTGAAATTACGTAAATAACTGAAAATTGGGTTTAATGTGGTTAAAAATGATTTATAAAGTTATATTAAATCATATTGGAGTTAGAACAATGTTTGTGAACTTTTAAAATTGAATTAAAAGTTAATTTGTGAAAATTGAATATTTTAATATTTAATTGACGAGTTAAAATAGCCATTTTTCAAACAGTCTCGGATTTTGATGAAACCAGCTTCATCGGATCCGTAATGTTATATTATTGTATGGTTTCAAATTTCGTGTCAATTGGATTTACTATTTGTCCGGGGCAAGCCAAAATACATAGAAATTAGTTTAATCGGTTTAATTTAAATTTGATCGTTTATTTCCGTAACTCACACATATGATCGAATTAGCTTCCGAAACACGTTCCATTGTGTCCGGAACGCGACGTAAACCCTAGAAACGCCAGCCGGCACGCTTTGTTTGGAGTTTGAAAAAATTCGGATGAATAGTAATTTGAGAATTTTCTATAAAAGGACCTCACATCTTCACTTTTACACTAAACCCTAGCTCAAGCTTCAGGCCGCCATTAATAATTTCGAACAGCCGAAAATCATTCTCCTTCTCCCTTAATTATCTTCAAATCCACAAACAATTACATAAAACTATCAACTACAATGTTGAAGACCTAGGTGAGATCTTGCGATCCATACGGATGTGATGGGGTTTCGAGTGTTATACGAAGATAATTTGGGGCGCAAAGGCATTCGATTGGGCACGAATTTCGAGGAGCATGGCGGGGCCGAGCTCCCTGATGTTGCAGCCATGGGTAGCTCTTGTCGAGGGGAGTGAAGTGGAAGTTTCTGATCGTCGGTGAATCGAGTATAGATGGCTCGAAAATTTGATAAGGATCGGCGGCTCCATGGGTTTAACTGCGTTCGAAATAACGTGAGGGGGGAGAAGCATCAATCGACGGCCCTGATCCTAGGGTTTGAAAGCAACGGCCTGGATGAAAAGGTTGTCAATTTTAAAAATAAATTGAAAATAAATTGTTTATTAAATTGTGTAAACTTTAAAAATTGATATCTGTGTCATACGAGGTCGGAATTTCCCGAAACGAATTGCATTGGCTTCCTTTTGACGAGCACTACGCAATGGAACTTGATTGGAGTCGTTTGGAGCTAGTGAAAATTTCGGGTAAAATTAAACGTAATTTTATTCGAAATAAAACGCTACAACTGTTATCGAAAACTCAAGGTGAGAACTTCTCACTCAACAGAATTGTTTCGATTTAAATTTAAAATAGTTAAATTTAAAATTGCTTGATTGTGTGATTGGATGATAATTATTATCTGTTGTATTGAAATAGACCCTAAACGCCGCATATTAAGCGGATGTTACTACTTAAAAACATATGCCGCGATAATTCCAATTTGTATGGAATTGGTATTATATATGTACTTGGATTTGATTTCCCGAATTATATAGCGGATGAGACTCTATTGCGCCGCATAATAGCTGATAGTATTTTATAAATCCCATATACCACGATATTCCATCTCGAAGCGGAATTGGTATTGTGCTAACATCTTTGGATGCAGGGAAACAGGTTGGAGGGATCCAACTGGATTCCTCAAATGATTGAATTGGTTTCAATGTTGTGTGTTGATCTATTTATTGATCTATTTATAATTTGCGTGATTATCTTTGTGATTGAAATCGTTAAAGGCTAAATTTTAGCCGAATATATTTTGGTATCGTTAGATGCCGAAAAATAAATAAAATTTGTTTTTTGAAAATTTGAGTTGAGAATTCATAACAAAATTTAATTTTGTAATTGATTCATTTTAAATAAATAAACCTTGTAATTTTTATGTTATAAAAATTATGATTTTTTATGAAATATAATCGAAATGTATTTTTGAAATAAGTAGTTGATTTATTTATAAAAGGGTTTAAATTTGGATTTTTGAATTATTATAAATGATTTATTTAAAATATTTATAAAATTGATATTTGTAAATTAAAATATTCGAATTATAAAACGAGTTTTTATAAGTATTAAAATGAAATAAAAAATGGATTTCATAAGTGGATGAAATCTATAGATTTATAAATTGTGAAGTTATAAAATGAATAGATTTTGTAAAATAAAAGATTTATAAATAATTAACTTATAAATTGGATTTTGGCATGTAAATGGAATATGGATAGGATTTGTTAATAAAGTGATTTTATAAGTTGAACTTGTTATAAAGTATAAATGGAATTTATAAATGTTGTTTTATAAATCCGAAATCGACTTATTTTAATAAGTTTAATTATTATAGCTTATTAAAGGAGATATATCCATGATTTTGGGATAGTGGATAATTCTTTAAATAAAATATGTAGAAATTGAATTTGGGTAATGAAGTATATTCACGATTTTGGACGGTGAATAATATATTAAAGAAATATTTTGGGAAAGTGATATTTTAAATATAATTTTAAACGATTTGAAGATGTTTTAAAATGTATTAAGTATCGAAACCATAGATTTCAACATTCATTGTTGAAATAGACTTTTTCGAGAAATAGAAGGAAATGGTGGGCTATAACACTATTGTTATAGTAAATGATTTCCGAAATGAAATGTTTTGTATAGTATTAGGATTTATATATCTATCTTAATTTTGAATCCCTATACTAGTGATTTTGGGTTGTCGTAACGATGTTTTACGCAACATTCGTTTTGACCCAAATAAATGTGTTTAAGAGAATGTTTTCCTTATAGAATAATGACGCAGCGGATTATTCAAACAAAACTTCAATCGATGGATTGTAGCAATCGGTGAGTTGAAGATACCAAAAATGCCCAAGTTCGTTGATCCAAAGATACCGAACTCTAGCTATCTCAAACACGTTGATAGCGCACTATACCGTGTTCAAAGATCTACGATTCTTCGCACGTTGATCTAGCGCACTAGATTCCGTGAATCGGCTTCAACAAACGTGGATTCGAGCGCACTCGAACGACGTAAGTGGAGATAGGAGATTACACTCAACTACCAATTGGTATGAAAGCACAAAGCTAACAAAAGAGAATTTTATTCCAAAATCAACAACCCAAAAATTTACAACACACCCGCTATTTATAGGCATTACAACTCAACACAACATACAACACTCAACTCCTAGGTCGGCACCGGCTCAACAAATACGACTCATCTCGGCCGACTCAACATAAGTCGCTGCCGACTCAACAAGGCACGACTTAAAGACACAGCGGGTCACACGACTCAACACATGTACAGCCCCAACAATACACGACTCAAAAAATGCAACCGACTCATCAAACCCAGCAACCCACGACTCAATTATATACCGACTTAAAAACTCGCGACATACGACTCATACAAGACCGACTCATATAGTATATACATGACTCGTCTCAACACGACCGACTCAAGATACACAGCTTATCTCCTTGCCGACTCATCTTAGGTCGTAGCCCCTTAGCTCGGTCCCGACTCATCCTTTCTGCATTAACTCGCACCTTTCCTTCCTGTGTTCCATTGAATCGGGAACGACTCATACTAAGTCGTAAACGACACATCTCCGAAGCCCACTTTGCTCGACCTATGTTATCTCCCCCTTGTAAACTCTTAAACCGGAAACGACTCATCACTTTAAATTGTGGACGACTCATCAAGCAGGAACTCCTCCAAGCTTTGTTAAATCGGCACCGTCTCATGCTCCCCCTATCTCGTGACCGACTCATCAAGCATGCATGTTTTAAACTTGTGTACGCCTTACGAGTTAAATCCGAAGCTCCTTGACTCGTGCATGATTTAATATGGTTTAACTTCTGAATTCCTATATGCCTTGCTGCATCATCCTTCCCAGGTTGAGAAAAATTCGACCTCGAATTTGCAAATTCTTTCTCATCAAAATGTTCATCCCCATGATACGGAATTAAATGTTTAACGTTAAAAATATCAGAAGTATAAACATCATCTGGTAGCTTTAATCGATAAGCATTCTCATTAATTTTCTTCAAAACTTCCACTGGACCAATTTTTCTGGCTTTCAACTTGTTGTAAGCACCCACTGGAAAACGATCCTTTGTCAATATAGCATAAACCAAATCACCTTCGTTAAATTCAACATTTCGACGTTTCAAATCTGCAGACTTCTTATACTTCTCATTCGACTTCTCCAATCGTTCCTGAACGATTTTATGACATTCATTCAGCTCTTCAACAAAATCAGTAGCTCGTTTAACTGTTCTCTTTGACTGTGGTACAACTGCTAAATCCAACGGCCCCCTGGGTAAATTTGAATAAACAATCTGAAACGGACTGAATCCTGTGCTTCGATTTACTGCATGATTATGAGCAAATTCTGCCTGGCATAGCTTCATGTCCCAACTTCTCAAATTATCCTGTACAAGACAACGCAACAAATTCCCCAATGACCTATTAACAACTTCTGTCTGCCCATCAGTTTGCGGATGATAAGCACTACTAAATTTCAGTTTCGTTCCTACCATCTTCCACAAACTCAACCAAAAGTGACTCAGAAAACGAGTATCTCTATCAGAAACAATAGATTCTGGTAAACCATGAAGTCTATAAATCTCCTTGAAAAATAACTGTGCTACTCGAACTGCATCTGCTGTCTTCTTGCAAGCAACAAAATGTGCCATCTTCGAAAATCTGTCCACCACAACAAATATCGAATCATTTCCCCTTTGAGTTCTCGGCAAACCCAAAACGAAATCCATGCTGATATCAACCCATGGCTTAGATGGTACTGGTAATGGCATATACAACCCTGCATTCGTTGCTGTCCCTTTTGAAACTTGGCAAATATGACATCGCTCCACAAATCTCTCAACTTCTTTTCTCATCGATGGCCAAAAGTAAGATTGCGAAATCAACTGTAAAGTACGATCACGGCCCACATGCCCTTCTTCATGTAATTCCTTCACAATCTTCATCCTCAAACTACAATCCGGAATACATAAACGATTTCCTTTAAACAGAAAACCATCAACCAACATGAATTCATCGGCAATCCCATCCTTCACTTTTTCAACATATTTCACAAAGTAAGGATCTTCTTCAAGCATCTCTGGCAACATTTCAAACCCCGTCACTTCAATCTTCATTGTCGTTAGTAAATGACTCCTCCTACTCAAAGCATCTGCTACTCGATTCGTCACCCCTGATTTGTGTTTAATGACAAAAGTAAACTGCTGCAAATAAGCAATCCATGACGCATGTCTCGCAGAAATCTTATCTTGCCCCTGTAAATGTTTCAAAGCTTCGTGATCAGTGTACAGAACAAATTCCTTCTGAAATAAGTAATGTCTCCAATGCTTAACCGTCTGAACAACAGCATAAAACTCAACATCGTATGTACTGTATCTCATCTTTGCCCCTGACAACTTTTCGCTGAAATAAGCAACTGGCTTCCCATTCTGGCTCAGAACTCCTCCAATACCAACCTTCGAAGCATCAGTATGCAATTCAAACAACAACTGAAAATTAGGTAGAACAAGAATTGGTGCAGACGTCAACAATTCCTTGATCCTTTCAAAGGCAACCCCCGCTTCCTCTGACCACACAAACTGTTTACCCTTCATGCAATCAGTCACTGGAGCCATCACGCTACTGAAGTGTGGTATGAACCTTCGGTAGAATGACGCTAGCCCATGAAAACTTCTCACTTCTGTAATTGTCTTTGGCTGTGGCCAATTCTTGACTGCTTCAACTTTGCTCTGGTCAACTTGAATACCTTTCCCTGAAACAACATAACCCAGGAATAAAACAGTAGGTGTCATAAACACACATTTCTTTGTAGCAGCATAAAATTGTTCTTCACGAAGAATAAGCAACACTTCCCTCAGATGTAGAACATGCTCCTCCGTACTCCTGCTATAAATCAAAATATCATCGAAATACACCACGACGAACTTTCCAATGAATGGTCTAAAAATTTGATTCATCACCCGCATGAATGTACTAGGTGCATTAGACAAACCAAATGGCATAACCAACCATTCGTACAACCCCTCTCTAGTTTTGAAAGCTGTCTTCCATTCGTCTCCAGGTCTGATACGAATTTGATGATAACCACTCTTCAAATCAATTTTCGAGAATATAGTTGCCCCACTCAACTGATCCAACAAATCATCCAACCTCGGCATAGGAAATCTGTAACGAACAGTGATCTTATTCAAAGCTCTACTATCAGTGCACATTCTCCAAGTTCCGTCCTTCTTTGGTACTAACAATGCAGGTACAGCACACGGACTCAAACTTTCCTGAATACGACCCTGTTCAAGTAATTCTTCCACCTGCCTTCGTAACTCCTCATGTTCCTTCGGACTCATTCTGTAATGTGGTCGGTGTGGTAACACTGCTCCGGGAACAAGATCAATCTGATGTTGAATGTCTCTAAGTGGTGGTAACTCCTTTGGCAACTCCTCTGGAAAGACATCTTCAAACTCTTCCAAAACTGGCTTTGCTTCTTCGGGAATCTCAACTTCTTCACTACTCTCTCTCCCAATCAACAAAAACACTTCCGGTTCTTCTTCCACTTCTTTGACAAATTCCTTCAAAGTCAACAGAGTTTTCAATTCTTCAATCTCTTCTAGTTTGCTCTCCTTCTGCTGTTGTTTCTTAGGAACCAAAGTGATTTTAGTACCCTCGAACATGAAACTGTAACTATTGACACGACCGTCATGTTGAACTGCTCTATCAAACTGCCATGGTCTGCCCAACAATAAGTGACAAACATCCATATCTACGACATCACACCAGATTTCATCTTTGTACTTCTTTCCGATTGAAAAATTCACACAAGCTCTTCGACACACTTTCACTTCACCTCCTTTCCTTAACCATGCTAGCTTGTATGGTTTAGGATGCTTCTCGGTCTTCAAATTCAACTTCCTAACTGCCTCTGTAGAAATAATATTATCACAACTCCCCGCATCAATAACGAACTTGCAAACTTTCCCCAGAATAGTACATGTCGATTGAAAAATATTGCTTCTCAGCCAACTACAATCCTCCTCTTGCTTAGGTGTCAAACAACTTCTCCTCATCATAAGATTACAACCTTCATCACCCGACACTTTTTCTTCCTCCTCAACATAAGGTACATTTGAATACTCTGCCTCCTCACCATCATCTGCTTCAACCTCTGCAACCATGGTTCTCTTCTTCGGCTTCGGACATTCGTTGCTTTTGTGACCCAACTCCTGACAATTATAACATTTGAAAATACTGCTAGCCCTTGCCTTCTCAGCCTCCTTCACCACTGGCTTGGTAACTGGTTTAGGAGTATTAGAACTTCCGCCAACACCCCTTGCTTGGTTATTGGAATTAGTAAACACACCACCTCCACGCCTTCCTTGTTTCTCCCAAGCTAACGCTTTCTGATGTGCCTCTACAACGGATCTAGGATCAAACATATTAACCATATCCTGGATCTGCATTCTCAAACCCCCAACGAATCTAGCAGTTAACTGCTCTTCTGTCTCCATGATATCATTCCTGGCAATGAGTTGGTAAAATTCATCAGCATAATCACTAACAGACTTTGTCCCCTGCCTCAGATTCTGCAACCTCTGATACATAAGTGACTGGTAATTATAAGGTAAGAAAGTAGATCTCATCAACTTTTTCATCTTCTCCCAAGATTCTATCTTTGACTTCCCCATTCGTTCTCGAGTAAGTTTAGTTTGCTGCCACCATGCCAATGCTCTCCCCCTCAGCCTTGTAGCAACTAACTTCACCCTTCGATTCTCCGGCACCTCCTTGAAATCAAAGATTTCCTCCACATTAGACAACCAATCTAAGAATTCCTCAGCAACCATCCCGCCTTTAAACTCCGGAATCTCCATTTTCATACCCGACTCCCAACGACGGTCATCCTCCACATCACGGTAAGAATTTCGAACTTGGTCTCGATCTCGATAATGAATACTTGCTCTATCACCCTCTTCAACAAAATCAAAAGTACGCCTACATCGATCTCGACCAATGTCATCCCTTTGTTCATGCATGCTTCTTTGACTATGTCTCTCCTCATCTCTATATGCTTCATGGTCAAATTCACGTTGACTTCTTCTCTCTTCATGTGCATAGTCATGATGATCTCTTCGTGATGAAATTGATGTTTCTCTTCTATCTCTACAAGAATGTGGCGATACCCTCCTCGCTTCCGTAACCGATGGCGAAACTCGGTTTCCTCCATGGTTCGAGTTTGGTGATCTCCTTCTTTGATTCAAATCATTCATCAATCTCTCCAATTTACCAATGCCTTCATCAAACTTTTCATTAATACGTTGTTCCATAAGTTCAGCTTCTTCTCTACGATACAAAGCTTCAATGTTTTGATGACGATTGGCTCTCCTTGGTGGCATGGTTGTAAACTTCACAAACTTCAACAAATTGAACACAATACTTCAAAATTTCACACAATAAAGCAATCTAGGCTCAACCTTAGATCGGCAATAGATGTTCACGGCTCACACTAACTCGGTTCAAGTTAGGTCGGCTCTACCTTGACTCGCTATGACTTGCCTCGGTACACTTGTCTTGGCCACCTACTACAAACACTTCAATGCAATCAACAAGGCACGGCTACTCCCAAGTATACACGGCCTTCTTCAAATTCAAACTCCTTGGCGCGCAAAAACTCCAAGTCAAAATCCAAACAAAGTCCAACTCCTCGATCCAAAATGAAATAGATCAAACACTCCAAACTTGATGCAACTTCAATATGAACACGATGAACAACTTCAAACTTCAAAAACTTGGCTCCAAGAATCAAACTTAGCTATGATTGGCTAAGTATGGCTCCGATACCAAAACTGACGCAGCGGATTATTCAAACAAAACTTCAATCGATGGATTGTAGCAATCGGTGAGTTGAAGATACCAAAAATGCCCAAGTTCGTTGATCCAAAGATACCGAACTCTAGCTATCTCAAACACGTTGATAGCGCACTATACCGTGTTCAAAGATCTACGATTCTTCGCACGTTGATCTAGCGCACTAGATTCCGTGAATCGGCTTCAACAAACGTGGATTCGAGCGCACTCGAACGACGTAAGTGGAGATAGGAGATTACACTCAACTACCAATTGGTATGAAAGCACAAAGCTAACAAAAGAGAATTTTATTCCAAAATCAACAACCCAAAAATTTACAACACACCCGCTATTTATAGGCATTACAACTCAACACAACATACAACACTCAACTCCTAGGTCGGCACCGGCTCAACAAATACGACTCATCTCGGCCGACTCAACATAAGTCGCTGCCGACTCAACAAGGCACGACTTAAAGACACAGCGGGTCACACGACTCAACACATGTACAGCCCCAACAATACACGACTCAAAAAATGCAACCGACTCATCAAACCCAGCAACCCACGACTCAATTATATACCGACTTAAAAACTCGCGACATACGACTCATACAAGACCGACTCATATAGTATATACATGACTCGTCTCAACACGACCGACTCAAGATACACAGCTTATCTCCTTGCCGACTCATCTTAGGTCGTAGCCCCTTAGCTCGGTCCCGACTCATCCTTTCTGCATTAACTCGCACCTTTCCTTCCTGTGTTCCATTGAATCGGGAACGACTCATACTAAGTCGTAAACGACACATCTCCGAAGCCCACTTTGCTCGACCTATGTTATCTCCCCCTTGTAAACTCTTAAACCGGAAACGACTCATCACTTTAAATTGTGGACGACTCATCAAGCAGGAACTCCTCCAAGCTTTGTTAAATCGGCACCGTCTCATGCTCCCCCTATCTCGTGACCGACTCATCAAGCATGCATGTTTTAAACTTGTGTACGCCTTACGAGTTAAATCCGAAGCTCCTTGACTCGTGCATGATTTAATATGGTTTAACTTCTGAATTCCTATATGCCTTGCTGCATCAAATAAAATATATACTTAATTTGGATTTAAGTATATTGAATATTTTTCGAATGTTGAAAATAAATGGATTTGTGAATTACTTATTCTTGAATAAGTATGGAAATGTCTTCCAATATGAAGTGAATGTTTTGAGATTTTATCCTTTAAAGATAAACTGAAAATGAATATTAGAAATCGATTTGGAAATCGTATATTCATAGATATTTTGGAAAGGTAAATTCACTATGGAATTTATAAAAGGAAGGGAAATTTGTTTAAAAATAAACATTGATTTATTTTGAAGTGTGGAATAAACATACGGATTTGGAATGTAAATTTAATAAATCGGTAAGGATTTCTTTGATTGATTTAAATGAACCATTTTAAATTGAAAATGGATAAATATTTGGAAGTGTTTTCCGTTTAAGGAAATTGATTTGAAATTCATTTTCAAAGATTGAAAGGTGGAAAATGATTTGAAATTCAAATGGTTGAAGTGTGGAACTTATATCTTGTAAAGATATTTTTGAAAATAAATAATTTGGGAGATTATTTGAAATCGGGTGATGTTGTGAGTACTGATTGATAGTTAAGTAACCGACTATCAATTTTGACCCTTAAATGGTTATTCGTTGCGAATGGGTTGAAATTGAATGCTACACTTATTTTTAAATTATTGCGCTCGTTATTCGGATTACCCATTCCGAATAGTGATACGATGTAATGGATAGCATTGAAGACCGGTGGTGAAGACCGGGTATTTGTGAAAATGATAGGATGACCTATCGATTGTCTCTGCACCGTTAGCTACGGTATGGAGATTTCCTTTGTGATGGGAAATTCGATCGGGATTGTGAATACCCTGATTGCAAGGGCTTCTTTTGAAGTGCCTTCGGTTCTTTTCGAGCCCGGAACAGACTTGTATGGTTACGTGTCTGACATTACATTTTGAGATATAAAGCAGATTTCTTTCACATACATCTTTGTTGGTGATGGAGAATTTATTCTCTGAGCTTAAACCCTTCTCTGAGACGTACGAGCTCAGAGGTTTTGTAGTTGAAGGTTATCAGCGATATATTCCCAATTTGGTAATGTGGCATGTTGAGTGTTGCTGTGTGATGATTATTTATTGATCATTTGTTGATCAAAGCGTGGCTTTGTGAAAAAGCGTAGCTTTGTGGATGATACTTCATCAGACCTCACAACCCGGAAATGGTCAAAATAGGAATATGCGGCAAGGTTATGAAGGTCGCGCCCTTTAGGGTATGTCATTTCCTTCTGGAAAAGGGTGGTGTCAGGTATGGAGCCCTGATGCTTAACCTATGTGTTTGCTCCAATCTCATTTTTCTGTGTGGTTGTTGCTTGGTGATCGAGGGCCCTCGGATAAAGGTCCCAAAGGACGGGGGGTGGCATATTCGTGTAGTAGTTACATAGTTACAGAGGTAACCCGGCCTTGTGTTGGCAGAGAGCTGGTTATGTTCTCGGGACGTCCCGCCAGAGGCGATCCCATGTGGCAGTAGGAAGTTCCTTAGCCTAACCATTTGTTGGAAATCCAATTCCCAATACGAACCCAGTACGGTTTTAGTTGTATAACCTGCTATTTACTTATGGTGGTCACCACTGTTTAGATGGTAGCTACAGTAGGCATAGTTCGAAATGTCTATACTGGCTAAGATTTAAATTCTATTTTCAAAATGCTTTCATCACCATGCACTAATAATAATATCAAAAATGATTTGTTTGCGTAGTAAGCGTCTTTGACTATCATAAGGAGAAATCTCCTCCAATTCTGCGTTTGCATTGTGTGTGTGCGGGAAGTCCTTATGGTAGTTTCATTTTCCAAAAGCATTGCGGATATTTTTCACTTCCCCTTGTTGTTGTTGTTTTAAAAGATAAATAACTGTTTTAAGTTCTCACACAGTCCCATGACTGACCTGGAGTTTATTGTTCTCTTCCTAAACTCTGGGTGCCCATAATTTTCCATACGGGCAGTCTAGAGTCAGGTTATCAGGTCATTCTGGATTCAGAAGTGCTGTGGAGCTCAAGTGGCGAGCTGGATGGCGAGACGTATTACTTGTATATGATATTATCTTTTCCGCTGTAGAATTCACTTGTAAGGACATGTTGTATAACTGTCCATTGTCCAGTTGTGTTGTATATTGTTGTTGTACACTCTGATGATAATGTAATGTAATAACTGATATAGTTCTTTGTTTTAATGATTATTCATTTACCTATTATATGTTGTTCCGCTGCGACTGTGAGATTCTGATATTGTTTCTGTTCTATCTTTTTCTATTTCTTCTATCTTTTTCTTCTACCTCTTCTTTTTAACCCTAACAATTCAGTTTTTCGGCATTCGATTATGCGGCATTTGATACAATGGACGTAAGAATGCCGACCTTCGGATCCCGACAAAATCGTTATGTTACATGTGGTATCAGAGCATTTGGTTAAGTGACAACCTTGGCTCTGTTGGGAATTACTCATTAGAGATAGAGTCAGTAGTACTCTAGAATGGATTTGAGTGTAATAATAGATATGAGCGCGTATTTGTTAGTGGATATGAAATTGTTTTGTATTGTGTTGACTTATCGATTATTGTTTATAGATTCTGGTCGGTGCAGTCTGTCCAACTGTTTCGATAGGGACTTCTAAACTCTTAAACGACACAGTATTGTTTTGAAATAGGGTAAATGAAATAATTCTACCCAAAGCTATTTTTGTATTTAAAGGAAATGATTTTGTGTAAATGTTTATAATATATGGTTACTTGGTTGTTTGGAAGTGATGATATTGAAGTATTATCATTATTATATAGGAATTGAAATAATAACCAAAGGAATGAATTTATAATAAAATGGAATGTGTGATTTATAATTTGGAATAAAATTCATTAATGGAATGAAATTGGTAATGTGAATGTATAAATGAGTTTTATAAATTGTAATGAGATTTGACTGGGATTAAGTTGAACAAAAAATCCAAACTTGGGAAAAATAAAAATAGAATGGATTGAATCCAAGTAAATTAATATGATAACTAATTAATCCATGACATAGAAAAAGTTGAATTAGTTAAGTTAAACCTTTAATTGTGAGTTAAATAAAAATGATTTAAGTTTGCAGGAAAATTCAAGTAAGTAGAAATAAATTGAAAATTGAATTTTGTTGTGATAAATAAATTTGAAATTAGAAATCCAAGTTGAATTGATGAATATAAGTTATCAAGTTTTGAACTTATAATATGAGATAATAAAGATTTAAATTTGATAAAGTTGAAATAAATTTGAATTATTATGATAAAATATATGATGTGAAATTTAACTAAAGGAAGTTAAATAAATTAAATCAGATTTGGAAGTTGAATAATAATTGTATAACTTATTAAATGTGAAGATGTAAGTAAAACCAATTATCAAAATGGTTAAACAACTTTGCTAAGCAAAACGAGGTTTGAATTTGAATAAGTGATGAAAATTGACTTTGGTAAAAGTTAAATAGAATTTACTTTGGAGTTGGAATTTGAATTGGATTTTAACTGGATTAGATATATTGTTGAAATGGAAATTTAAGTTAAGTTAAACAAATGATGTTTAAAAGGAATATAACTTGGTGATGTTGAATGAAGTTAATTTTGGTATCAAAGTAAAATAATGAAGTCGTTAAATGAATATGAACTTGAGTTATATAAAGGAAATTCAACTTTATTTGTAAAAAAAATTAGTAATTGAACTAATGAAATGAATATTAATCAATCGAATGTGATAACTTGATACGGAATAATGGATATAAGTGTAAATTCATTTCCAGCCAATTGAATGTTAAACCAAATTGAAGGTTAACAAAGTGAATATGAATGTTGAATGTAAAGTGAATAAATTTAGTCGTATTGGATATACATTGGTTGTTAGATTATTGTTAATTGATTGAATAGAAATTCATATGCAATTGAATGAATAAAATTGAAAGCTAAAGCAATTGAATTCAAATTGGAAGTTAAGTAAATCTAAATTGAATGGAAATTGGTTTGAATTGAAAATGAACAAATGTGAATGTAAATTAGTGAATGTAAACTAATTGGAAATGAATAATTGAATGTCGTTGTATATAAATTGGTTGTAAACAATTACAAGTAATGTTGAAATCATATAAGTTGCTTATAAGCCTTGGTTAGTATGCATTTCTTTTAATACGCATGTGTTGTAGTTGTTTAAAAGAGTAAAATGTTAATAACTTCTTATATATGTCATTTACGTGTTTATATTGAGTAAGTACAGGTACTGGGTTTACCGTTAGCGGGATTTGGTTGCGCAAAATGCTAAATAAATAACTGTTTTGCTTAAAAATACTAAAAAGGTACGCCTACGCAATAAAAATAGAAAATATGAACTGTTTTTCTATTTTTCCGACCGGGTGGGTCGATGTATATATATTTATCTCTATTGTGATATTGTAAAAGCTCCTCCGTACAAAGGAGGTTATGGCGAATTTTTTTGAAAATATAAGGCGTTAGAAAATTTTCGGGAAATTTTGGGAAAAATTTTGAAAACTAAAAAATTGGATTTTTGAGTTATAAAAGTTAAACGATATAGTTGATTTTGAAAAGATAACTATATATGGATTTGAAAACTTAGTAAATATTTTGTAAGAAGTTTAACTATTGAATTTTTGGAAAAATTAAACGCTTAAGCGATTTGTACATCAAATTTGAAACGGTTTGCTTTGAAAAGTCAATGGATTTCAAAACTTTTTCTTACTTGGTGATTTCGAGGATGAAATTCTTTTAAGGGGGGAAGTTTGTAAAGACCCAGAATTTCTGTCATTTGAAATTCAGATATTTAGTTGATTTTAAATATCAACAAGTAAAATTTGTAAGTCGAATAAATTATTTTTCGAATATTTAGATTTAATTGGATAATTAAATCGATAATTTAATATTTGAAATTACGTAAATAATTGAAAATTGGTTTTAATGTGATTAAAAATGATTTATAAAGTTATATTAAATCATATTGGAGTTAGAACAATGTTTGTGAACTTTTAAAATTGAATTAAAAGTTAATTTGTGAAAATTGAATATTTTAATATTTAATTGACGAGTTAAAATAGCCATTTTTCAAACAGTCTCGGATTTTGATGAAACCAGTTTCATCGGATCCGTAATGTTATATTATTGTTTGGTTTCAAATTTCGTGTCAATCGGATTTACCGTTTGTCCGGGGCAAGCCAAAACGCATAGAAATTAGTTTAATCGGTTTAATTTAAATTTGATCGTTTATTTCCGTAACTCACACATATGATCGAACTAGTTTCCGAAACACGTTCTATTGTGCCCAGAACGTGGGGTAAACCTTAGAAATGCCAGCCGGCATGCTTCGTTTGGAGTTTGGAAAATTTCGGATGAATAGTAATTTTGAGAATTTTCAATAAAAGGACCTCACATCTTCACTTTTACACTAAACCCTAGCTCAAGTTTCAGGCCGCCATTAATAATTTCGAACAGCCAAAAATCATTCTCCTTCTCCCTTAATTATCTTCAAATCCACAAACAGTTACAGAAAACTATCAACTACAATGTTGAAGAGCTAGGTGAGACCTTGCGATCCATACGGATGTGATAGGGTTTCGAGTGTTATACGAAGATAATTTGGGGCGCAAAGGCATTCGATTGGGCACGAATTTCGAGGAGCATGGAGGGGCCGAGCTCTCTGATGTTGCAGCCATGGGTAGCTCTTGTCGAGGGGAGTGAAGTGGAAGTTTCTGATCGTCGGTGAATCAAGTATAGATGGCTCGAAAATTTGATAAGGATCGGTGGCTCCATGGATTTAACTGCATTCGAAATAACGTGAGGGGGGAGAAGCATCAATCGACGGCCCTGATCCTAGGGTTTGAAAGCAACGGCCTGGATGAAAAGGTTGTAAATTTTAAAAATAAATTGAAAATAAATTGTTTATTAAATTGTGTAAACTTTAAAAATTGATATCTATGTCATACGAGGTCGGAATTTCATGAAACAAATTGTGTTGGCTTCGTTTTGACGAGCACTACACAATGGGACTAGAATGGAGTCGTTTGGAGCTAGTGAAAATTTCGGGTAAAATTAAACGTAATTTTATTCGAAATAAAACGCTACAACTGTTATCGGAAACTCAAGGTGAGAACTTCTCACTCAATTGAATTGTTTCGATTTAAATTTTAAATAGTTAAATTTAAAATTGCTTGATCGTGTGATTGGATGATAATTATTATCTGTTGTATTGAAACAGACCCTATACGCCGCATATTAAGTGGATGTTATTTATTAAAAACATATACCACGATAATTCTACTTTGTATGGAATTGGTATTATATATGCACTTGGAGTTGATTTCCCGCATTATATAGCGGATGAGACCCTATTGCGCCGCATAATAGCGGATAGTATTTTATAAATCCCATATACCGCGATATTCCATCTCGAAATGGAATTGGTGTTGTACTAACATCTTTGGATGCAGGGAAACAGGTTGGAGGGATCCAACTGGATTCCTCAAATAATTGAATTGGTTTCAATGTTGTGTGTTGATCTATTTATAATCTGCGTGATTATCTTTGTGATTGAAATCATTAAAGGCTAAATTTTAGCCGAATATATTTTGGTATCGTTAGATGCCGAAAAATAAATAAAATTTGATTTTTGAAAATTTAAGTTGAGAATTCATAACAAAATATTTTGTAATTGATTCATTTTAAATAAATAAACGTTGTAATTTTTATGTTATAAAAATTATGATTTTTTGTGAAATATAACTGAAATGTGATTTTTGAAATAAGTAGTTGATTTATTTATAAAAGGGTTTAAATTAGGATTTTTGAATTATTATAAATGATTTATATAAAATATTTATAAAATTGATATTTATAAATTAAAATATTCGAATTATAAAACGAGTTTTTATAAGTATTAAAATGAAATAAAAATGGATTTCATTAGTGGATGAAATCTATAGATTTATAAATTGTGAAATTATAAAATGAATAGATTTTGTAAAATAAAAGATTTATAAGTAATTAACTTATAAATTGGATTTTGGTGTGTAAATGGAATATGGATAGAATTTGTTAATAAAGTGATTTTATAAGTTGAATTTGTTATAAAGTATAAATGGACTTTATAAACGTTGTTTTATAAATCTAAAATCGACTTATTTTAATAAGTTTAATTATTATAGCTTATTAAAGGAGATATATCCACGATTTTGGGACAGTGGATAATCCTTTAAATAAAATATGTAGAAATTGAATTTGGTTAATGAAGTATATTCATGATTTTGGACGGTGAATAATATATTAAAGAAATATTTTGGGAAAGTGATATTTTAAATAGAATTTTAAACAATTTGAAGATGTTTTAAAATGTATTAAGTATCGAAACCATAGATTTCAACATTCATTGTAGAAATAGACGTTTTCGAGAAATAGAAGGAAATGGTGGACTATAACACTGTTGTTATAGTAAATGATTTCCGAAAGGAAATGTTTTGTATAGTATTGGGATTTATATATCTATCTTAATTTCGAATTCCTATACTAGTGATTTTGGGTTGTCGTAATGATGTTTTACGCAACATTCGTTTTGATCCAAATAAATGTGTTTAAGAGAATGTTTTCCTTATAGAATAAAATATATACTTAATCTGGATTTAAGTATATTGAATATTTTCCAAATGTTGAAAATAAATGGATTTGTGAATTACTTATTCTTGAATAAGTATGGAAATGTCTTCCAATATGAAGTGAATGTTTTGAGATTTTATCCTTTAAAGATAAATTGAAAATGAATATTAGAAATCGATTTGGAAATCGTATATTCATAGATATTTTGGAAAGGTAAATTCACTATGGAATTTATAAAAGGAAGGGAAATTTGTTTAAAAATAAACATTGATTTATTTTGAAGTATGGAATAAACTTACGGATTTGGAACGTAAATTTAATAAATCGGTAAGGATTTATTTGATTGATTTAAATGAACCATTTTAAATTGAAAATGGATAAATATTTAGAAGTGTTTTCCGTTTAAGGAAATTGATTTGAAATTCGTTTTCAAAGATTGAAAGGTGGAAAATGATTTGAAATTTGTTTTCAAATGGTTGAAGTGTAGAACTTTTATCTTGTAAAGATATTTTCGAAAATAAATAATTTGGGAGATTATTTGAAATAGGGTGATGTTGTGAATATTGATTGATAGTTAAATAACCGACTGTCAATAACCGACTATCAAAATATTCACTTCATATTGGAAAACAATTCCATACTTATTCAATAATAAGTAATTCACAAATCCATTTATTTTCAACACTTGGAAAATATTCAATATACTTAAATCGAAATTAAGTATATATTTCATTCTTTAAAGAAAACGTTCTTTCAAACACATTTATTTGAGTCAAAACGAATGTCGCGTAAAACATCGTTACGACGACTCAAAATCACTGGTATAGGGATTCGAAATTAAAATAGATATATAAATCCCAATACTATATAAAACATTTCCCCTCGGAAATCATTTACTATAACAACAGTGTTATAGTCCACCATTTCCTTATTCCTTGAAAACGTCTATTTCAACAATGAATGTTGAAATCTATGGTTTCGATGTTTAACACAATTTAATACATCACTTAAACAATTAACTTCATTTGATAATATTCATTTTCTCAAAACATATCCATTTTATTATAATAATATATTCACTGTCCAAAATCGTGAATATGCTTCACTAACCAAATTCAATATTTTCTACACATTTTATTTCAAGGATAATTCGCTACCCGAAATCGTGAATATATCTCCTTTAATAATCTTCTATATTAAATTTATCAAATTCAATTGATTTCGGATTTATAAACAATGTTTATAAATTCCATTTCTATTTATAAAAACTTAAATTATAAAATCCCTTTTATAAATCAATTCAATTTATAACTCAACTTTATACCCAAAATCCGATTTATAAGTTAATTATTTACAAATCTTTTACTTTACAAAATCTATTCATTTCATAACTTCACAATTTATAAATCTATAAATCTTATTCACTTGTGAAATCCATTTATTCTTCATTTTAACACATATAAAACTCGTTTCACAATCCCTATATTTTTAATTTATAAATATTAATCTTAGAAATCTTTTATATAAACCGTTTATAATAATTCAAAAATCTCAATTTAAATAAACCAATCCTTTTAATAATTTATAAAACATTATTTAAAACTTATATAACTCCAAAATCATACTTAAGTACTATTTTCAAAAAATATAACTTTTATAACAATAAAATTATAATGTTTATTTATTTTAACAATTCAAAATTTAATAAAACGTATACTTTCAAAAATCACCTTAAAATTCTTTTTTTTTAAATCAAAATCATTATTTTAAACTTCAAAAATGGATTCGATGATGCAACAGCACCAAATAGTCAATCACGACAACAAAGACATCATATATCAGTATATGATAATCAACAAATATCACAATATCTGTAACTAAATCAATATAGTTGAGCAATCCAGTTGGATCCCTCCAACCTGTTTCCCTACATCCACAGATGTTAGCACAATACCAATTCCGTTCCAATATGGAATATCGCGGTATATAGGATTTACAAAATATTATCCGGTATTATGCGGCGCAATAGGGTCTCATCCGCTATATAATGCGGGAAAATCAACTCCAAATACTTATATAATACCAAGTCCAATCAAGATGGAATTATCGCGGTATATGTTTTTAATGAATAACCTCCACTTACTAACGGCGTATAATGTCTAACTTAACAATCAATAGATAATAATTTATCATGCAGGCATACAATCAACAATTTTAAATCTAACTATTAAAATTTAAATGGAAACTATTCGATTGAGTGAGAAGTTCTCACCTCACTTTCAATTCAGTTTCCGCGTTTTATTTGCGTTTAATTTTACCCAAAATTCAAACTAGCTCCAAACGACTCCAATCTAGTTCCGTAGCGTAGTATTCGTCCATACGAACCCAACGCAATTTCTTTCGTCCAAAACGGACCTCGTATGAAAAAGTTACACTAGTTTAAAGTTTACACGAATTTAAATATAAACAAATTACAACTTTTATATTATATTTTTAACCTAATCAAATCAGAGCCATCCATTTTCCACTAGGAAATCTCGGGCAAGTGATGCTTTCTTCCTCCCTTTTCCAGTATTCACGTACGCAGGTTAGGGTTTAGAAACCCATAGCCGCCGATCATCTTGTAATTTTCGCGACCATATTGAGCATCGTCACAACGATCAAGAGACTTGACTCCCCCACGACCAACGAACACGGCACACTCGGCCCTCTCTAGTACATGAAAAACGATGACGAATGGCCACGAATGCGCCCCCCTATCGACCTCTACACGGCCCCAATTCAGATCACCACCGTTGATCTTGTAGTCCTCATCGAGCCTAACGTTTTTCATTTAGGGAGTTTTCGATAATACTGAGTGGATTGAGAGAAAATAGAGGAGAAAAGATGGAGGATTTCGGCCATTGGTATAAAGAATGGCGGCTGAGACATTTAGGGTTAGGGTTTTGATTAATTCGTGAAAATAATGAATGTTTGTGGCCTTTTATAGA
Source organism: Allium cepa (assembly GCA_030765085.1). Taxonomy (NCBI): domain Eukaryota; kingdom Viridiplantae; phylum Streptophyta; class Magnoliopsida; order Asparagales; family Amaryllidaceae; genus Allium; species Allium cepa. Next base: position 928,964,585 of record CM060939.1, read on the forward strand.
AAATATTTCAAATTACTATTCATCCGGAATTTCCGAACTCCAAATCTCGGACGGTGACTGGCGCTTCTAAGGTTTATCTGCGTTTCGGAAACAATGGAATAGTTTCGAAAGCCAATTCGATCATCTGTGCGAGTTACGGCAATAAACGATCGATTTAAAATCAAATCGGTTAAGCTAATTTCTATGCGTTTGGGCTCGCCCCGGACAACCGGTAAATCTGATTGACACGAAATTGAAACCTTACAATAATATCACATTACGGATCCGATGAAACTGGTTTCGTCGAAATTCGAGACTGTTTGAAAAATGACTATTTTCACTAGTCGATTAAATATTAAAATATTCAATATTCACAAATTAACTTTAAATTCAATTCTAAAAGTTCTATAACATCATTCTAACTTCAATATGATAAAATAAAATTTTACAAATCATTTTTAATCATATTTAACCCAATTTTCAATTATTTCTGAAATTTCCAATATTAAATTATCAATTTAATTATCTAATTAAATCCAGATATTTGAAATAAAATTTATTCGACTTATAATTTTACTTGTTAATATTAAAAATCAATTAAACATACTAATTTTTAATTGACAGAAATTCTGGGTCGTTACAGATTGTTTCCTGAGGGATCCAGGCGTAACCATTGTGTATCTGCGAACCATGGTTAGACAAAGGTTTTGGTTTGGTTATTTTGTTTGGATTGTACTTTCCATATCTGTTTTTAAAGGTTTTTTCAAGTATTTTCATTGGGTGTTGAAACAGGTCTACTAAGCACTTGAAGAATTCTAGCTTTGCGCCTGATCAACGCATGGCCAGAATCTGCAAGTGTGAGGATAAACTTATCGAAACATCGAGTTATAAAAGTATTTTCGAAAGGAAAATTATTTCGATATAAAAATATTCTATTATAAAGGTATTTTATTATAAAAGTATTTCTAACAAAGAAATTTTTTTATCAATATTTGAAATTGAAATTCTTATGGTTCTAAATTAATTATTAGTGCCCGATACTATTCTCTTGAATCCATCTCATGTGCTGAGCTTTATTTATTCACCTATATTCTATTTTCCGAATCTACCTTCTTTCCTTTTTGAATATAATATTTAAATATTTTTTATTTATATACTACTTGGTTTAATAGTAAAATATTAGTGTTATAAATATTTTAGAAGTTATTAATTAAATAAAACAAATTTTAAGAAAATGATTATTGATTTCTTAATAAAGTTTGAAAAGTATCTTGAGATAAATCAATAAATTATAAATTAAGGATTTAATGTCTTCAAATAGCTTCCTTGTAACCATAAGTAATGAAGTAAATAAATTTTTTTCAAATAGTTTTCATATATTTATAAAAGTGTTATTTAAAACATATAAATGGTATTTATAAAGGAAGCAAGAAATTTTACACATGGGTTTAACCAAATTTATTGAATATAAATTAATTTAAATTGAAACTTATATAGTTTTAAATTAATTGTTTATCCTTGTCTTTCAATCTATTTTTCCCTCTGGTTGTTTCGATTCTCCTACTTCCTTCTTTTTCGGGGACGAAAAGTTTTGAGTGGGGGAGAGTGTAACAACCCGTAAAAATTTAAAAGTTTTAAATGGTTTTATTTAACGAATTTAATTGATTTTTGGTGAAATTTTAAATAATAGAATTTTTAATTAAAAATTTACTAGTTTGATTGCGTAAAATTTAATATAGCAGATGGTAAATTTTCATCCGAAACTATGAAAATTTTATTGTGTAATTCGATTAAAATTAAATCGGTTAAAATTGATGATGATAAATTTTTTTTCAAAACTTGAATATTTTTACATAGAAAATTATAAATCTTCTTCTGAGTGAGACGTCATCTTTCATTTTTCCAAATTTGGACTTCTATTGCTTTGTTATCTTATTTCCGGCAAAATGGCAGCATTTTCGGTACCGAATATCGACTTCTGATCAGATGACCGTACCATTGATATCTCTGTACTGTTTTGATCGTCTCGTCGTGATGATCTCAACGGTATATTTATTTCTGTGTTTTGAGGTTCGGTTCGCAACGGATATAATAAAATTGTTGGTCGTATCGGTACCACAAATTTCAACAGTTACTTCCCCTGCCTCTTCAAATTTGAAACGTACTACCATTAATTTCTTTGATTTTTCCTGAATCAACGTGAATATTTATCACAAAAAATCCTCACCTGAATCATGGCACATGATTGTTGATATTTTGGTTACTTTATTTATATTCGTTTCCTTTTCTCCTTGTTCATATTTCTCCTCCTCTTTTATATTGCCTTTTCCCAGATCCCTCTTTCTTCCATTCGTATTTTTACTTATCCCTCTCCCGTTTCTACCTCCTACCATGCTCCGCCTCCGACAATTCCTCCTCGGTTTTGGCCCAATCTCCTCCGCCCCACCGCCCCCTTCCGCCCGAGCTCGAACCACCCCGACCGCCTCCTTCCTGTTTGTAACGACCCGTTAAGTTCGACCATTTAAAATTGTTTGTTTAATAGGATTTTTGTAATTTATTTAGTTGAAAGAATAAAGGTGGTAGATAAATATTAAAATGAAGGCTAGAATAAATTATATAGAAGTGACTTAGAAACCTATTTAAAGACATTTGAATAAAATTCAAATGAATTAAGTAGAGAAAGAAAGAAAATTCTTACATGTACATAAAATTTAATATGGGAATATTAAACCAATTTAATGCAATAAAAGATTGTGAACGATAAATTGAGAAACCCTGTTATTGCAAGTCAATAAATTTGTAAACCCTAATGAACATCTCAAAATTTATAAATTTATTGAAATTTAAGACATAGCATAAGCGTAGAACTATAGGTATGATGACAAACTTTTATAAATTGTCTAATTAAGGGTCAGCAAATTTATTTGGAAATCAAACTCAATTAAGGGTAAGTAATTATGATGGATTGATGGCATAAACGTTACTAATTTTTATCATAGTAACGGAAGTGCAGATGGAAGGCAACTGTAGAAATTTAAGTACGTATTAACAATTGAAAGGGACTGTCGATTGAATGGAGTACTTTAGGTTGTCTTACTAAATTTAGAATTTAACATAAGACAAATAGAAATAAATCAATAAACGTATAGATTTTAAGTTTATTATGATGAATTATTTTAATGATATGACTTAGAATAAATGAAATAATTTGGGTTAATTGGTATTTGAGGGAATTAAAGGTTGCAATATTCATAGGTAAGGATTTAGATGAAATAGATTGATGTATGAAAAATTTAATTGGATAAATGGCAATTAATTCCTTTAAATTTGTGCAATTAATGTATGTTTAATTGATAACGATAAAAAGTTGATTTTTTCCAGTGTAACCAACGTAAAATATTATCATAGCATGATACTTGGTTTGAATAAGAAGGGTGAAATTGGGAATCAAATTTTATTTAATGATAATAACGTTAGTATTGGTTAATAAATAGATTTCAATGCAGTAACCAAATAAATGGAATAAGATGAGTATATATTGCATAGAAATGAAATGTAAATTGTCACATTTGGTTGGAGCTAATTTTTAGAAACATATAAATGTTGAATCAGTAAATATTAAATTCCATTTAATATAAGAATTCAAAGGTGAAAGATTTACATTTGGATTGGAAAATGGATAGTTACACTACACCACAAAAGGCTTTTAACAGCGTTTGATAAACGCTGTAATAAGATACAACAGCGTTAGTTCAAACGCTGTATAACGACATGCTGTCGTATATACAGAACTTACAACAGCTTTTTGATAAACGCTGTTGAAACATCACTTTGACAGCGTTTCTTACAAGCTGTCAATAATGTTTTTACAGCGTTTTTAAACATGCTGTCGGAGATGTTTTAATTCTACTTTAACTGTTTACAACAGCATTTTATAAACGCTGTTATTGAATCATCAACTATTTCGACAGCATATACTAAACGCTGTTATTGACTATTTAAAGATAATTACAGCACGAATTGAACGCTGTTGTTTCTTCATTGACAGCATTAATCAAACGCTGTCTTCTATTTATATAACAGCTTTAATATTCCACTCTATTTTTGAATATTCCAGAACTATATTTTGAGTATATTCAAGCAACTAGTAAATATAACATGTTTAATAACTATTAATTAATTACATAAACTAGTTAAGATAATATTAATAAACAAAAGACATCCATAAACCAAGTTTCAATAATATCCATAAACAAAAATAACAAAGTAAACCAAGTTGCCACAAATTCTGTTAAACAAAAATATAATATCAATACAGTAAGTCCGTACCAAATGCCTACAACCATATCCGCATAGTTGGACTTTAGCTTGAGTGAATCTCTTAAAATGTAGCTGGTGACAGGAATCTACAGTGAGGAATGAACAAGATTGGGAATTAGTATCTAGTAGTAAAAAAAATGAGTGCCAAATCTATCAAAAGCAGGAAAGCAAGGCATGTAAATATAGATCATACAAAACATGAATCAGGAAGATAAGAGAGTAGTATGTACATGCTGTGTCCTATAAGTAGTATGTACTCTGGCCATTCACAACTGTTGCCTTCCTGCTGCCTTCACTTTGCAAACAACACTGTTCCCATCCCCTTCATTCAGTTCAAACCACCATCTCAATCTGTCAGCCCCTTTCTGACTTGTTATCAAACTATGCTTGCTGCCTTATATTCATCAACATCAAAGGACAAAGCCCAATCACAAACAAATTACATTCAAGCACCACAAACAAATCCACCCCTCTGCTCCTTGAAAACACTAAAACCATCAAACTTAACATTTCTGGTCATTTCTCCCTTCACCAGACTTCACACAGACCACAAACCAAAGCATTCCCACTTCTTCACCCCCAGCAGAAATCACAAACTATTCATCATCATAGTGCTTGCAACTATAAACAGACCACTGCATTAACTTTCAATACGTATACAATCTGACCATCTCCATCTACTTCCCCACTGTTCAACGTTGCAACTACCCTATCAAACTCCTTTCTACTGTCTACTTCCACCACATCTCCAACAACCTGCAGCATATCACTTCTCCCTTCCCTCCTACTTCTGCCGGAACCAACTGACAGCAACACAAAACTTGCTATGTAGGATAGAAGAAACTTGTAGATAGATAATTATATATGCAGCAGTGGTATTCATTGAAAAAAATGTTACCATTATGGAGTTGTTCTTACCAAACGTTGACAGCCTCGATCGTGAGTGACAGCACCCACCCGCATAGTCATCACTACCAATATCTTAAATTGCAAATTAATATGCACACAAATTTGGAACCTCCCAATAACAGTTACTTTGTTTGTTATCTTTACTAAAACCTGGGCAACCAGCATTAAATCAAATATTATGAAACTACTGCTGTTACTGACCATTAGGGTAGAGCTATACCAGTGTACAGTGTAACACTGATTGAAATCTATGATTTCCACTCCATTAAATTATATAACCATTTGTAATAGATAGTAATATTGTGAAAAATAAAATTAATGTTCCCATTATCCGTAAACAAATCCTATCTTCTAACAGCCAATCTAAAATCTGTATTAAAAAATATAAAACAGAAATAAATGTGTTTGAAATGGTGATTAAAAAAGGTGTGAATATGTAGAATTACAAATAATTTCCAATCTATTGTAACAGTGGTTATCCGTTTGAAGGTGTTGTGATGTGTGAAGGAGTGGCTGTTGATGGTTGCACTGTGAATGGTTGTTGCTGTTTGGTGAAGTTTGCTTGAAGTAGTGAGGTATTTAGTAGGCAATAGAGGTGGAGTAGTTGTTAAAATGCACTGGGATGGTATGGCAGGAATTTTGTAAGGAGGAGCAGTAGTGATGTATATTGGTTGTGGCAAGTATATGTGCACAGTTTATGTTGGTGGTGGTTTGATGGTGATTCAGCTGCGATGAGGCTGAGTGTATGGAGCAGCAGTGGTTAAAGGCAGAAAATGATGGTATCACAGGTAGGGCAGTGGTAGGTTGCAGATGGTTAAATTATGTGGGATGGTAGTTGACGAGGCTGGGTTATGGTTTTTGACAGTAAGGTGGATGAAATGGTATGATGAGGCAATTTTTGGTGTAGAGAAGTGTGTAGCAGAGGGATGAGGAAGTTTTTGTATTAACGGTATGTTGCGTGGTTGACAGTTTGAGGCAGTGGATTTTTGTGAAGCAGTGGTTTGAGTTGTTGTATGAAGCAGTAAGTGGAAACGTTGCAATATAGAGAATGAAGCAGTGGTTTGAAGCAGTTTTGTTGTATGAACAGTGAAAGTTGTAGAAGTGTTGAAGGAAATGATATGCTGTGAGGCAATGGCGAAAGGCAAGGTTATGAGGAAGTTTGTGCAGGGGATGTTGAAGCTGAGGACAGAGGCAAGTATGTGATGACTGTTATTATCACAAGATTAATTGCAACATGTATAAAATATGAATGTAAGAGATCAAGAAAATTGTTATGTATGTTTAAGATAAAAGATAGTTACCTTGAACAAAGCATTTCCTCTTGATGACACATAAATCAGAATCGTCTTGATGACACATAAATCAGAATAAAACTGTAATAATGAGGTTGTGTTCTCATTTAAGAGTAATAAGTTTGAAATGTGCATACCTCAAAGAGTAAATGATTAATCCAACAGTAACAATTGCAAATGCAAAATAGTATAACCAATCAACCTGGATGCAGTAAATTGTATGAATATAAGCATACATCAATACATAATAAATGGCAGTATAATTAATATCACAGTGAAGAATGAATACCTGCTGTTTATAAAAGAAAATTCGAATAAGCACTGCCCAAATATCAGATGTCAGCAATCATAGGTTCAATAGAGTAGCTCCACTCATCTGCAATGTGATATTACTCAACGTAAACAACGCTAATCCAGCTTACATGATATATACGTTCAGTATATTACAATTACAAATACAAACCTTAAGTAGAGAGGGATGTTGGAAGGAAAAGCATTGATCAGTGATACAGACATGGATGAAGAAATGCAGTTGCAAGCAATGTCATTTGCTTATAAAGCTCTAGACCTTTTCGATGTCCTGGACTATAGAAGAATTGCCTTCTATATAAAAAAGGTACACTACACTACATTTCATTAACATTACGTATACCATACTTTGTATATGACTGCATGATTATAGCTTTCTTCTATTATGTAATATGAGCTTGTTACAGGAATTTGATAACATATATGGAGTTGGATGGCAATGTGTGGTTGGTTCATGTTTTGGAAGTTATTTCACGCATTCAAAAGGAACATTCTTTTACTACTCATTAGGATCTCTTTATTTCCTTATTTTCAGAGTGACCTCGACTTAATTTGATTAATAGCTACTGATTTCGGACTCATTGCTGAACAGGGGAGCAATAATGAAGAAATTATTGTTTTTTTACATTTGTAAATTTGTATGAAGGAATCATCATTGGATTGCATTACCGAACAACTTTAGCATTTTACTTGAATCATAATTCAGATGGCATCAGCTTCATTCCATTATTGTTCCCCCTATTTTCGGTTCAATCTGGTGTGTTCATATATATAGTCAATCAAATGATTTCATCGTTTATCATCATAAAAGATAAATGGATAAATTGGATTAGTCGGAAACAGAAGAAAACACTTTGATACATAAGATTTATGCTAATCATAATTATATTTAGTCATTGTTATTGTGTCACTTGGAGATAATATTCTACTTCGTGCAAGCCTTACGAATGTACATAACAGTACATGAACTGCATTTATGCTCAATACATCGTAACAAATTAGAACAACATATATGCATTTTACAGGTCGACAGTTATATGAATATACACTATAAATGCTTTCACTCACTGGGTTTTCTGTTTCTGAGAAATGAAAGAATACGTCTCCCAGAGGAAGATCTCTTCTTATGGTTACCACTTCCAGGCATAAGTGCATTCTGCAATCAATCATTGGTCAAATTTAGTTTACACTGACAATAGAAACTAAGCATGATGATTCTTGCAAACTGAGCTATCAAACCTCTGTGAGAAAATCAAAAGAACCGGTGTTGAATTGCTTCAATGATCTTGAAAGCTTGAAGATTGGAACTGTAGTAGAAAGTTCAGTTCCTAAAAATTATATATCTTAATCAAACAGTAAGAAAGAAGTATCTAAATCTCATCTATCTCATTTTAAAATTACTCAGATTATGTTCAAATTTAAGAAATTCTTACCAGTATTGGACTGTGTAACTATTTGGGGCTTAATGACAGTATTAGCATCAAATGGCAGTTGAGTAGTAACAATTTCACACTGATCTTTAATGCCCAGACAAGTACCATTATCATCATGAACAGGATCAACCCTATTGCCAAATTTGATGTTACTTTATATGTATGCTTCAATACTTAGAAAGTGAAAGAAAAAATTAACTACTGATGTTAATGTACCCTGAAGGTTCACCGAGTTTCTCTGCCTTCTGTTGATTAGTACTAGTCGCTATTCAAAGAAGAATGGCATTAACAATCAACAATTTTTTAAGTAAGAATTTAATACAGAAGATATCTTTACCTGGCAAAACATAACGACACTGATGTCTAGAGAACTTAGCACTCAATAGCAGAGAAGAAATGTCCAGGCCAAAAGTATATTGTTGACATGAAAGTATTCTCTGTCTCAGGCAGTTATTCTTTGCTCAGTTCGAGAAGCGTTATTGTAAGTGTTAAATCTCTGCTCGATGTTAGAAGATACCATTCCAAGATGATCGACAACGATCACTATCACTTCACATACATAGCTCTTCGTGTTCTCCAAAAGTCTGTATTTTATCCAAAACAAATATAAATTGATGCACTGTAAGATAATTAGACAAACAAACTCCATCCTTAATTGCATCATTGAATGCAGCCAACAGATCCCCAACGATTAAAACACTGATTCTAAAACCAGCAACGATTAAATCTTGGCTAACCATTTTAAAACAAAACTGGTGATTATTGATTAACCCTGCAATACAAAGACCTATCATTTTTCTCTAAACTTGCAAGCATAACTGCAGTATTATACATGATAATAACAAAAAAGAAGCAAATTCAAATGTTGCATCTAAAGATCAAATAAATTACTCAAATTTGGTTTCTAAAGAAAATCGTCCAGGAATTCTTGAGTGAGGCAGTCTTCTTTATTGAGTGGACTTTAAATCAGATTCATGGTCTTGTGTCTGCCAATAACGGACTGAAGGGGCTTTAGGGCTCAAGTGATTGCCAATGATGGATTCAAAGGGAATTGGGGCTCAAGTTTATCGAATATTACATGAGAGGTTAAGAGAGGAATGATTTTTCATGGGAGATTCTTGTTTAATCAGTTTTAAATATCATGAGAAAATTTAGGATTTTACTTTCACGTGGAGTGAGGTTGAAGTGGAAGAAAGGAAGGCGGCAAAGTAACCGCGTAATGAAAAAATTGCCAAAATGATTTGGGTTTGTTTAAACAGCGTTCAGGTTTCTAATTTTTACTTTTCAAAATTCTTTTGTCAGCAGTTACAAAGAAAACGCTGTTTACTAATGCAGTTGAAAGTGCAATTTCTTGTAGTGTTATTAATTAAAAGTGACCATTGAATAAATTTATACAAACGTGATATAATGTAAATAGATGGGGATCAACTTTTATTTATGTGGTTAAGGGAATTTAATTTCTATAGTATGATAATCGAAATTAATGGAAGTTGGAATAGCTAATTTATATGTTAGTTGAAATTTAGCTAGAATATGTAGATATTGAATGTTAGTAAAAAAAAAAATTAATGGATATAAAAGTTTAAATTATACATTGAAATTCATACTCGCCATAAAAAGGTTAATTGCAATCCAAAGATGAGTTGGAATGGAAATCAAGTATTTATTTAATTTGATTTAAGATGAGAGTATAAGTATATGATTTAATAATTGGGGTTAGAATAAAATTTATAATATCTAAATAATAAGAAAACGCAGAGGTTAACACTGCGAAATTGATATACTTATAAATTTTAATTCATATCCAAGCTTGCTAAATTATTTGAAATTGATTGGATTATATAAGTAATGAAATTTGGCCAATATTTAAAGTTGAAAGAAAATTTGGATTTTATGATTTATTTTAATTTATTTAATAAATATTAAAAATAGCCATTTTTGTCACGGACTCGGATTTCGACGAAACCAGTTTCATCGGATCCGTAACGGTGAATTATAATAATGTTTCAAGTTTCGTAGCAATCGGACTTGTCGTTTGATCGTACGGACTCGAAAGGCCTTGAAATTTACGCATTTTGAAATCAATTTAAAATTTTTTTTTTTTAGCATAACTTCTTCATACGATCGAATTTGGTCGCGAAACTTTTTCCATCGCGTTCAGAATATTTTAAAACACCTATTTGGATATATAGTTTTAACAAATCCGACTCCGGAGGCATAGCGGGCTTTTTGGACCATGGTTTGTCACGCACGTTCGCGTATCCAGTCTAGCTACCCTACCTCTAGCCTATCTATAAATATACATCTATAAACCCTAGCTCCTTTCTTTTTCATTTGCTATACGTTCATTTCTTCACTCTTTTCTCTTCCCCAAATGTATACATATCAGATCCAATTCCAGATCCATCCACAGTTCAAAATCAAAAGTCAAAACTCAAAAATTTCAGAAAATTCCAGAAAAAATATATGTTGAAGTATTCGATACGCGTAATATACTGGTGAAATTCGTTTTTCAATTGGAGCTGTCGTTCATCCAGAATAAATTCAAACAGCCCCAAAACCGTTCATCATCGTCGCGCAAAACTTCGTCGGATCGGAAAACGGTTTCTGGGTATTGGAGAGAGGACGATGGGGAGCGCATCTATGTAGTTTGTTTCGAGAATCAACGGCTAGATCGTCGTATAATTTTGCGATTAGGGCTTCAGAACTTTGGGTAATCGGAGGCTGTGGCTACTCGAGGGGACGGCGTGGGGCTCGCTGGGTGTTGTTTGTGGATCGGCGGCGTAGGAGGCTCGTGTATCAGAGGAAGCGACGGCGAGTTATGAGGCGTTGATCGGTCAACGGTGGAAAAAAGGGGGCTGCGTTGGGTTCAAGCGTGATTTGCTCTGGAAGGGGGCGGTTTGGAAATTGCGTGAACAGGGAGGGTCTGGTGACGTGGCATCATGCATATTAAGGCTGGGAATGTGTACCATTTTGTTTAAACTAATTTTGATTTTTCAACATCGTTTTAATGCATAACTTTCTCCTACGATATCCAATTGACGCGAGTTTTTTTTTATTAGGATCGTAATTAAATTCCGGACTTGATGACGCTGGTTTGGACGAATTCTGAGACGGGCGAATTTTTGGGTTTAAATTGAATTTAAATTCGATTTAAACTCAAAAGATGAGTGTTTTAACCCACTCACAACCACTAGAAGCTTTTATGTTTGTTAAATAAATTTTAGAAATGAATAGAAATTTATTTATGAGCTTTTGGCATGTTATTTCATTCATATCTGTAGAATTGCATTTTTTTGAATTTAACTGTTAATTTAATTGATTTATTGCGTGTTAATTGGCTGTTAGAAATTATTGTTTGCATATGAACTGCTAGTTAACAGTTATGTCAATTATCACTGAATATAAATTGTTAGATTAATAGTTGATAAATATAATTTGAAATAAAACTGCCAATTATTACCTGTTGTATATTACCAAACATATATTGTTATTGATTGATATTGCTTGATGGTTGTGATTGGATGATGGATGTGTTATTGGATGGATGTTTTATTGATATCATTAAACTGCAAGTTAGTATGCATTTTTCATTTCATTCGGGATTGCGGTTTGAAATGATATACAACCGCAGTTTTATTTTTAAATTGCGGATTGAAATGATAAATATCCGTATCACTTGACCATAGGATAGAAAACTATATACAGGCACCGCGGTCTATATATAACTATTTTAGTGTGATTTCTATGGTTTGGATGGAATACGGTTTATAAAAATCTTAAATTTTATACTGAATAAATGTTTTCTTCCATATTTATATACATATGAAGTTGAAATTTTGAAATTAAAAGGTGAATAAATTTCTTTATTAAAATGGAAGAAAATTAAGAAAATGGAGTTTGATGATTTATATCCTATGTTTAAATATTAAGTTGGAAATTTTAAAGATATGATATTTATAATTGGATTTTTCCCAAAATAATTTGAAATGAATATTCTAGTAAAATTTGAATTTGGAAATATATATATATTTTACTAGGAATTGAAGTCTTATTAATTATGGATTCTATGTGAATATTCAAGGCTAATTAATAGAACATTTGATTTGAAAGAACAAAATCCAACTTTAGTTGAAATATTTATACTCAAAAGGGATATACGTATATATATGAATTTATTGAAATGGTTTTGGAACTTGAAGCGATATTAAATTTCGGTTTTAACTTTAAATAAAGAAATGTATTGTAAAGCCACGAGAAATATTTCTTTTCAAAGTAACATTTAAGTTAAACCACTTATTTTATATACTGTGAATATCCAAACCATTTAGTTTGAAAGTAATGGTTTTAAAAACTATGGATTTCGAAGTATTATGTTGAAAGTTAATATTCAAATATTTGGTTACAAGGAATTATAAATTTTAAAAGTGGCATAATTTTTGGAAAAGATTTATATTTGGGTAATGATATCATTGATTTGGGTTTTATAAAAAAATATATCAAAATGAATCTTTTTGGGTTTTAAAGAAGAAATGATATCGTAATATTATGGTTTTGAAATGGATTATATTCTGGTTTTAAAGTATAAACTATTTTTAAATGACCGCGGTGTTATAATAACGATGGGTTGGCAAAGAGACTGGGATCGGATATGGACATACTCTCTGTCGATACCGAAAACCACTTTGACTAACCGTGTACGCGGTGGAGATTCCAGAATGAAGTAGGTGGTGGCGACGTTTCCTGTAAGGTAAATACGTGGACCCAACTCCCGTGAGTTGGCATAAGGTGGCTAAAACAGGAGCGATTCTCAGGCCAATGAGGTCATTCCTCTGATCGGACGCTCCTCTTCGATATTATACTTTGACTTGGATTTGATTCAGTGGCCACTTCTATATTTTGATTTTGGGGAGTTAGTCCGAGGTGGGCGGTAACTGCGGCTACGCGTTTCCACCAGCCTGGATAGCAATTGGTATATCTACCCTGGCATTGCCTAGTTGTGCCGTGTCACCTACCATATCGAGCCTTTACTACGAGTTTCTATTTGTGTCGTACCTATGGAGTATCCTCTGGTAGCCTCCCGATCAGGAGGTATTACGGTACTGTATAGACTATTGGCATTTTACGTGTTAAGGGGAATATTGGGTCACTCCTTAACGCTATTAAAAGTAAGTTTATTTTACAATTAGACACTATTATAATAGCGCAGTATACTACATAGTAAATAGTTTAACGGATCCTTAGGAGATGTAAATCCCGAACATCTCTTGAGTTACTGTACTCATATTTATTTCTGTTTATTTAACTCACATAAGATTTTCTAGTCTGACTCGAGTGTTTTTGTCTTTTCAAATTCGCTCGGGTCAGTCCGAGCGTTTCAGGATAGCAGATTTTAGCTTTGGAGGACGAAGACGAAGAATCAGTATTATTTTATATATAGTATTACACCACACTCTTTCTATTCCGCTGCATTGCTTGTATTGGTATGTGTAACTCTGATATTTATTGTAAAAGAAGAATCAAGCTTTTGTAAACTGTTTATGAACTGTATATTTGTTATTATATTTTATCCTTCCGCTGTGAGATTCTATTTTGTTTTATTTCTTCTCTGTTTTTCTTATTTACCCCATAACAAATCCGCCCTTCCGTATGGTTTGAATCGACATGTGTGTCGGTTTAAAGTATGCGAAAAGGCGGGATGTTAAAGCTGGTATCAGAGCTTTGGTTTAGCGATAAACCTTGGCTTTGTCGGGTTTGACTCTTTGTTAATAGGGTAGAAATATCCTATGGGAGTCGCTGAGTGTATATATATGAGAGAGCGTACTTGTTAGTGTTATAAAAAGATTTTTTTTTATTGTGTTAATCTGTTCCGCTTTGTATTTATAAATTCTGGTTGATGCATGGGACGCTATGTCATCAATAGGGATTTCTAAACACTTAATAGGACAGACCGACATAATATTTGTTTTAATATAGGTGAATGAAAGAATTTTGCCTATTATATTTTCTATATATAAAAATATTTTTATAAAGATATATATATATATATATATATATTTGGTTGCTATAGATTGAGTGTTAGGAAATAAAATATTATAATAACTGAAGCTAAGTTGAAATTATGATAAATCAAATTGGAGATTTTAGAACTTAAGTCCGGGATTTTTCCAAATCTGCTTTCAAAGAATTTGTGAAATTTATTGATTTGGTTTATAAAATTTTCTTGCATAAATATTTAGTATAATTCGGAAGAAATGTTTTAAAAAGAAGATTTTGGAAAAATTTAAATTCTGTACTTTCCTCTCTGTCGCTGGAAAATAAATTCAGTGATGACGGCCGCATCATCGACTTTCATTTTCGAGTTTCGAAGGGAAAAGGCCACTGTAGTAAATTCTACTGCAGATTTATTTTGAAATTTTCTAAAAAAATTTCTTTTATTGTTCTAAATATAATTAGAGATATAAAAGTTGCAAGAAATTAATTATCTATTATTTTGAAATAAATTGAAATTTAACCCGGTATTTAATTCTAAATTCTTCCGTTAATTAAATGTTTAAAATTTGTTAGTGAAATAAAAGTTAAGTAATAAATGGATTGAAACCTCTAATTTAAGTGAGAAAATTAATGCTAGGTATAAAGGAAGTTAAAATTTTAACTGATAAATAATGGTAAAGATTTATTGAAAATCAACGAATTAAAAGGGTAATATGAATAAACATTAAATTTAATTAAAAGAATGGAGATTAAACTTGTATAAGTTCAATTGCAATTTCCTTAACATAAATAACTTACCCAAATATAAAAGTTGAAGTGTTAAATGAGAAACTGGAATTGAATATTTTACAAGTAGGAATTTAGGAAAAATGAAGTATTCAATAAATTACTGTTATAATAAGAATTTATTGGTATAAACTTAAGTGATAATTGAAATTTTACCCAAATTAAAGGTGAGTATTATTAATAGGTGATTTTAACTTAAGTAAATAAAATGAAATTCTTTAATAAATAAAGATTGATGTGTAGGGTTATAAACTTAAGTATGTTTTAAAATGCTACTAGTAATATAATAAAAAGTAGATAATATAAATAAATGTCTGTAAACCCTAGATAATGAATTAATAAGATCCTTTATTTATAAAAATGGAGGTTTTAAGGTTAATAATTTAAGTGTAAGTAGAGGGTTACTGTAATTAAATATAATAAAACGTAAACATTAAATAAAGGAATGAAATTAAGGGTAAGTTGAAATTGTAATTTATAAAACGAATATATATTTATTGAACCATTAATAAATAAAAAGGAATTGAGAAGAAACTTGTAAATTTTCACTTGCATTCTTAAACATACATAACTTACCATATAATAAAAGTTGCAATGTTAGTAAGAAAATGTAAAGGGAAATCTTACAAGTGAAGCTTGAGGTAATTAAGGTATTCAATAAATTTGCTGTTATAAATGAGAATTAATTGTATAAACTTAAGTTAAATTGGAAATTTTACTATATAAGAAAGGGTAAGCAGTATAAATAGATGATATAAACCTTAGTCAATAAATTGGAATACAATATAATGAATTTTGTAACAAATGGAAAATGAAAATTGTAAGAAACAAAGAAATCCCTCCATAAATGAAAGAAAGAAAATAAAACCACTGAAGCATGAAATAAATGTATAATAAGCTATTGTGGTGTTGATTTGAATTGTTTGGTAGATGTATGGTTGTTGGGTAAGGAATTTTGGAGTTGTTGGAGGAACAATAATCTATCTCTATTCCATTTAAGACTGTTGAGTAACGGATGCACTTGATAGTTATTTCTCACTCCGTAAAATTTCAGAATTTGAACCCGAACAACTAATGGTTGTTGATTGAATGATTGTTGTTTGTGGTGTGTGCTGTTTGTTAAAATGTATGGTTGTTGCATTTGATTTGGATATGAATGATTGAATCTACCCAAACATTTCACCGTAATATAGATATTTAACTTTTAGATTATATAAGTGAATACAGGTGATGGAAGCAACTGCTACTGCTTTTGGTTCCAAAATAATAAGCGTATTGCCCGACAGATAGGTACGTTTTCGGATTACGATTAAAGCGCTATTTATATATTTTCCCGTGTGGGATATTTTATTTTGGATATATATGTAATATATTTGTATATTTGGATATTATATTTTCTCCAGAGTCCCTCCGTACAAAGGAGACTCTGCCAAAAATTTTCGTAAATTTTGGACTTAGAATTTTGTTAAAGATATTTTTCCAACTTTAATAATTCAAGTATTAAAAGACATAATGATTATAAAACAAGTATATTTCATTAAAGGAAAGTAATCCAGTAAAATACAGTTTATAAATTAATATTTGAAATAAAATGTACTGTTTTATTCTTCCTTCTCCCTTCCTTTTCCTTTTCGGGGACGAAAAGTTTTGAGTGGGGGAGAGTGTAACGACCCGTTAAGTTCGACCATTTAAAATTGTTTGTTTAATAGGATTTTTGTAATTTATTTAGTTGAAAGAATAAAGGTGGTAGATAAATATTAAAATGAAGGCTAGAATAAATTATATAGAAGTGACTTAGAAACCTATTTAAAGACATTTGAATAAAATTCAAATGAATTAAGTAGAGAAAGAAAGAAAATTCTTACATGTACATAAAATTTAATATGGGAATATTAAACCAATTTAATGCAATAAAAGATTGTGAACGATAAATTGAGAAACCCTGTTATTGCAAGTCAATAAATTTGTAAACCCTAATGAACATCTCAAAATTTATAAATTTATTGAAATTTAAGACATAGCATAAGCGTAGAACTATAGGTATGATGACAAACTTTTATAAATTGTCTAATTAAGGGTCAGCAAATTTATTTGGAAATCAAACTCAATTAAGGGTAAGTAATTATGATGGATTGATGGCATAAACGTTACTAATTTTTATCATAGTAACGGAAGTGCAGATGGAAGGCAACTGTAGAAATTTAAGTACGTATTAACAATTGAAAGGGACTGTCGATTGAATGGAGTACTTTAGGTTGTCTTACTAAATTTAGAATTTAACATAAGACAAATAGAAATAAATCAATAAACGTATAGATTTTAAGTTTATTATGATGAATTATTTTAATGATATGACTTAGAATAAATGAAATAATTTGGGTTAATTGGTATTTGAGGGAATTAAAGGTTGCAATATTCATAGGTAAGGATTTAGATGAAATAGATTGATGTATGAAAAATTTAATTGGATAAATGGCAATTAATTCCTTTAAATTTGTGCAATTAATGTATGTTTAATTGATAACGATAAAAAGTTGATTTTTTCCAGTGTAGCCAACGTAAAATATTATCATAGCATGATACTTGGTTTGAATAAGAAGGGTGAAATTGGGAATCAAATTTTATTTAATGATAATAACGTTAGTATTGGTTAATAAATAGATTTCAATGCAGTAACCAAATAAATGGAATAAGATGAGTATATATTGCATAGAAATGAAATGTAAATTGTCACATTTGGTTGGAGCTAATTTTTAGAAACATATAAATGTTGAATCAGTAAATATTAAATTCCATTTAATATAAGAATTCAAAGGTGGAAGATTTACATTTGGATTGGAAAATGGATAGTTATTAATTAAAAGTGACCATTGAATAAATTTATACAAACGTGATATAATGTAAATAGATGGGGATCAACTTTTATTTATGTGGTTAAGGGAATTTAATTTCTATAGTATGATAATCGAAATTAATGGAAGTTGGAATAGCTAATTTATATGTTAGTTGAAATTTAGCTAGAATATGTAGATATTGAATGTTAGTAAAAAAAAATTAATGGATATAAAAGTTTAAATTATACATTGAAATTCATACTCGCCATAAAAAGGTTAATTGCAATCCAAAGATGAGTTGGAATGGAAATCAAGTATTTATTTAATTTGATTTAAGATGAGAGTATAAGTATATGATTTAATAATTGGGGTTAGAATAAAATTTATAATATCTAAATAATAAGAAAACGCAGAGGTTAACACTGCGAAATTGATATACTTATAAATTTTAATTCATATCCAAGCTTGCTAAATTATTTGAAATTGATTGGATTATATAAGTAATGAAATTTGGCCAATATTTAAAGTTGAAAGAAAATTTGGATTTTATGATTTATTTTAATTTATTTAATAAATATTAAAAATAGCCATTTTTGTCACGGACTCGGATTTCGACGAAACCAGTTTCATCGGATCCGTAACGGTGAATTATAATAATGTTTCAAGTTTCGTAGCAATCGGACTTGTCGTTTGATCGTACGGACTCGAAACGCCTTGAAATTTACGCATTTTGAAATCAATTTAAAATTTTGTTTTTTTTAGCATAACTTCTTCATACGATCGAATTTGGTCGCGAAACTTTTTCCATCGCGTTCAGAATATTTTAAAACACCTATTTGGATATATAGTTTTAACAAATCCGACTCCGGAGGCATAGCGGGCTTTTTGGACCATGGTTTGTCACGCACGTTCGCGTATCCAGTCTAGCTACCCTACCTCTAGCCTATCTATAAATATACATCTATAAACCCTAGCTCCTTTCTTTTTCATTTGCTGTACGTTCATTTCTTCACTCTTTTCTCTTCCCCAAATGTATACATATCAGATCCAATTCCAGATCCATCCACAGTTCAAAATCAAAAGTCAAAACTCAAAAATTTCAGAAAATTCCAGAAAAAATATATGTTGAAGTATTCGATACGCGTAATATACTGGTGAAATTCGTTTTTCAATTGGAGCTGTCGTTCATCCAGAATAAATTCAAACAGCCCCAAAACCGTTCATCATCGTCGCGCAAAACTTCGTCGGATCGGAAAACGGTTTCTGGGTATTGGAGAGAGGACGATGGGGAGCGCATCTATGTAGTTTGTTTCGAGAATCAACGGCTAGATCGTCGTATAATTTTGCGATTAGGGCTTCAGAACTTTGGGTAATCGGAGGCTGTGGCTACTCGAGGGGACGGCGTGGGGCTCGCTGGGTGTTGTTTGTGGATCGGCGGCGTAGGAGGCTCGTGTATCAGAGGAAGCGACGGCGAGTTATGAGGCGTTGATCGATCAACGGTGGAAAAAAGGGGGCTGCGTTGGGTTCAAGCGTGATTTGCTCTGGAAGGGGGCGGTTTGGAAATTGCGTGAACAGGGAGGGTCTGGTGACGTGGCATCATGCATATTAAGGCTGGGAATGTGTACCATTTTGTTTAAACTAATTTTGATTTTTCAACATCGTTTTAATGCATAACTTTCTCCTACGATATCCGATTGACGCGAGTTTTTTATTATTAGGATCGTAATTAATTTCCGGACTTGATGACGCTGGTTTGGACGAATTCTGAGACGGGCGAATTTTTGGGTTTAAATTGAATTTAAATTCGATTTAAACTCAAAAGGTGAGTGTTTTAACCCACTCACAACCACTAGAAGCTTTTATGTTTGTTAAATAAATTTTAGAAATGAATAGAAATTTATTTATGAGCTTTTGGCATGTTATTTCATTCATATCTGTAGAATTGCATTTTTTTGAATTTAACTGTTAATTTAATTGATTTATTGCGTGTTAATTGGCTGTTAGAAATTATTGTTTGCATATGAACTGCTAGTTAACAGTTATGTCAATTATCACTGAATATAAATTGTTAGATTAATAGTTGATAAATATAATTTGAAATAAAACTGCCAATTATTACCTGTTGTATATTACCAAACATATATTGTTATTGATTGATATTGCTTGATGGTTGTGATTGGATGATGGATGTGTTATTGGATGGATGTTTTATTGATATCATTAAACTGCAAGTTAGTATGCATTTTTCATTTCATTCGGGATTGCGGTTTGAAATGATATACAACCGCAGTTTTATTTTTAAATTGCGGATTGAAATGATAAATATCCGTATCACTTGACCATAGGATAGAAAACTATATACAGGCACCGCGGTCTATATATAACTATTTTAGTGTGATTTCTATGGTTTGGATGGAATACGGTTTATAAAAATCTTAAATTTTATACTGAATAAATGTTTTCTTCCATATTTATATACATATGAAGTTGAAATTTTGAAATTAAAAGGTGAATAAATTTCTTTATTAAAATGGAAGAAAATTAAGAAAATGGAGTTTGATGATTTATATCCTATGTTTAAATATTAAGTTGGAAATTTTAAAGATATGATATTTATAATTGGATTTTTCCCAAAATAATTTGAAATGAATATTCTAGTAAAATTTGAATTTGGAAATATATATATATTTTACTAGGAATTGAAGTCTTATTAATTATGGATTCTATGTGAATATTCAAGGCTAATTAATAGAACATTTGATTTGAAAGAACAAAATCCAACTTTAGTTGAAATATTTATACTCAAAAGGGATATACGTATATATATGAATTTATTGAAATGGTTTTGGAACTTGAAGCGATATTAAATTTCGGTTTTAACTTTAAATAAAGAAATGTATTGTAAAGCCACGAGAAATATTTCTTTTCAAAGTAACATTTAAGTTAAACCACTTATTTTATATACTGTGAATATCCAAACCATTTAGTTTGAAAGTAATGGTTTTAAAAACTATGGATTTCGAAGTATTATGTTGAAAGTTAATATTCAAATATTTGGTTACAAGGAATTATAAATTTTAAAAGTGGCATAATTTTTGGAAAAGATTTATATTTGGGTAATGATATCATTGATTTGGGTTTTATAAAAAAATATATCAAAATGAATCTTTTTGGGTTTTAAAGAAGAAATGATATCGTAATATTATGGTTTTGAAATGGATTATATTCTGGTTTTAAAGTATAAACTATTTTTAAATGACCGCGGTGTTATAATAACGATGGGTTGGCAAAGAGACTGGGATCGGATATGGACATACTCTCTGTCGATACCGAAAACCACTTTGACTAACCGTGTACGCGGTGGAGATTCCAGAATGAAGTAGGTGGTGGCGACGTTTCCTGTAAGGTAAATACGTGGACCCAACTCCCGTGAGTTGGCATAAGGTGGCTAAAACAGGAGCGATTCTCAGGCCAATGAGGTCATTCCTTTGTTCGGACGCTCCTCTTCGATATTATACTTTGACTTGGATTTGATTCAGTGGCCACTTCTATATTTTGATTTTGGGGAGTTAGTCCGAGGTGGGCGGTAACTGCGGCTACGCGTTTCCACCAGCCTGGATAGCAATTGGTATATCTACCCTGGCATTGCCTAGTTGTGCCGTGTCACCTACCATATCGAGCCTTTACTACGAGTTTCTATTTGTGTCGTACCTATGGAGTATCCTCTGGTAGCCTCCCGATCAGGAGGTATTACGGTACTGTATAGACTATTGGCATTTTACGTGTTAAGGGGAATATTGGGTCACTCCTTAACGCTATTAAAAGTAAGTTTATTTTACAATTAGACACTATTATAATAGCGCAGTATACTACATAGTAAATAGTTTAACGGATCCTTAGGAGATGTAAATCCCGAACATCTCTTGAGTTACTGTACTCATATTTATTTCTGTTTATTTAACTCACATAAGATTTTCTAGTCTGACTCGAGTGTTTTTGTCTTTTCAAATTCGCTCGGGTCAGTCCGAGCGTTTCAGGATAGCAGATTTTAGCTTTGGAGGACGAAGACGAAGAATCAGTATTATTTTATATATAGTATTACACCACACTCTTTCTATTCCGCTGCATTGCTTGTATTGGTATGTGTAACTCTGATATTTATTGTAAAAGAAGAATCAAGCTTTTGTAAACTGTTTATGAACTGTATATTTGTTATTATATTTTATCCTTCCGCTGTGAGATTCTATTTTGTTTTATTTCTTCTCTGTTTTTCTTATTTACCCCATAACAAATCCGCCCTTCCGTATGGTTTGAATCGACATGTGTGTCGGTTTAAAGTATGCGAAAAGGCGGGATGTTAAACTGTTGCCAGCCTTCACCGCCGAGAACACCCAACAGCACATCCCACCTCTCCCTTAGCTTGCTCTATCGTCGATGTTATCCACCACAACTCAATCACCGTGGCTTACTTACAAACATCACCCACCTCCGCTTCCTCCATCTCGGCCAAGCCGTCGCTTCTTCCTTCAGCGGCGAGTCTTCCCTTCCTCTGGTAATAACTGAATAGGCTTGTCCGTCATGCCTGTTTTCTCCATCGAATCGTATCCATTTAGCGTAGCTTTGGGATTCATAGCTCATCCTTTGTCAAATCTATCTAGCCTCGAAAGACTGAGTGATACAGCTTTTAAGACTCACCTTTGGAGTTTGAAGCTTCGTTTGAAGATCCAACTATCAACTCAGCTTTCAGCTCTTCCAGTTGATTGGTTTAGAGAAGTCATCTGTTGCACTGAAGACTTCACTGTATTTGAAATATCCTGTTGTATTTTATTTCTATTCCCTTATTTGTATAGTAGCTTCTTGAACTACTATTTATCTATTCCGCTACATTATATTGCTGTGTGTCTGTGATCCGTGATTATTTATTTACTATTTATGCTGAGTATTGCCAAAATTTTATTTAAAACGCGGTACTTTAAGCAATTCAAGTCGGACTTGTGCGGATGCAAATGGTCGAAAATATCAGGTCGTTACATAATACATATGTCACAACTCCAAATAAAACATCATAGTAGAACCACAAGTGATCATATGCCAAAAAGTCTTCAAAGGAATGAAGCGATAGTGAACTTCCAAAAACTAAGCAGGTTGATATCCAAAGCTTCCAAAATATCTCCAAGTTAAAAGCCTCCAAAATACTGCTAACACCAAAACACGGAAACCTGCTACTAGGCTGCCCACGTGGAAATGATGGGCACCCAGAGTTTAGAAAGGAAACAATAAACTTCGGGTCGGTCATGGGACTGGTATGAGTAAACAAAAAAATAGTTGCTTTTAAATAAAACAGATTTATAAAAGAGAACCGTTTATGCTTTTTGAAAATGAAACTACCATAAGACCTCCCGCCACACACACAATGCAATCGCAGAATTGGAGGAGATTTCTTCTTGTGATAGTCAAATATGCTTGATATGAGAAAAATTCTTTGATATTATTACTAGTGCATAGTGTAGAAAGCCATTTCGAAAGTATAATATTAATCTTAGCCAGCATAGGTACCATTATACTATGCCTACTATAGCTGTCACCTGAGGTGGCAGGTTATACAAATTGCAATCGTCAAGGGCTCGTATTGTTTCTTTGGATTTCCAACAAATGGTCAGGCTAAGGAACTTCCTACTGCCACATGGGTACGCCTCTGGAGGGACGTCCTGAGAACCTACCCGGCTCTTTGCCAACACAAGGTCGGGTTACCTCTGTTACTAGGTAACTACTACTTGAGTATGCAACCACCCGGTCGTTTGCGACCTTTATCCGAGGGCCCTCTACCACAAAGCAACAACCACACAGTAAATGAGATTGCAACAACCACATAGGTAAGTATCCGGGCTCCATACCATGATACCACCTTTTTCCAGAAGGAAATGACATACCCTAAAGGGTACGACCCTCATAACCTTGCCGTATTTTTCCTATTTCGACCATTTTCGGGGTGTGAGGTCCGTGAGGTCTCGTCCACAAAGCTACGCTTTACACGAAATCCATGCTTTGATCACAAATGATCAACAAATGATCATTGACACATAGCAGCAGTTAGCATGCCACACTACCAAATTGGGAGTATATCACTGATAACCTTCAACTACATAATCTCTGAGCTCGCACGTCTCAGAGAAGGGTGTTAAGCTAAGAGAATAAATTCTCCGCCACCAACAGATATGTATTTGAAAGAAATCTGCTTTATATCTCAAAGTGTAGTGTCAGACACACAACCATACAAGTCTGTTCCGGGTTCGAACAGAATCGAAGGCACTTCATCCCATAAAGGAAGAAGCCCTTGCAAATCCGGGTATCCACAATCCCGATTGGACTCCCCATCACATGTGGAAATATCTATACCGGAGCAACTTAGTGTAGAGACATTCGATTGGTTATCCTATCATTTTCGAAGACACCCGGTCTTCACCACCGTCTTCAAATGCTATTCATTTCGACGTATCACTATTCGAAATGGGTTATATAATACAAAGGTCCTCTCCCGGCTAAACCGAATAGTGAGCGCTTAATTTTAAAACACGTGGATGTTTCAACTACAAAGATCCACATTCGGGATTCGATATGGATTTCAGATAACCAACTGGAATCCACTCCCTGTCGCATCAAAGTTTAAATGTCGTTTTACGGGCAAAAGGGTTTTCACATAAATACAGAGACAAATCACAAATCACAGTTCAGCAAAAAGCAATTCGTGTCACACAGTATCACAATCACAACAGATATATTAATCCAGTACACAACATTTGATAATAGTTAATCATTTTTAATTAAAGAGAATGTGATTTAAGTGAACTAACCACATAACTATTTTTATTGATTAGTTTGAATCAATGATTAATTATTCTGAATGATATATAAATTAATTAAATCTTAATCCACTTTATTAATTAATTATTCCTTAATCAATTAACTTAATTAACTACTAATTATAAATTAATTAACTTTAATTATCTAATTAACAATTCTTAATTACAAATAAATTAGACACTCAATTATTAATTGACCAATTTTTAATTACAAATTATAAATTAATCATTCTTAATTACCCTTTTTAAACAATTAATTAATAATCATTATTTATCTTAATTAATCTTTTAAAAATCTTCCTTAATAACTTTGTAACCAAATTATTATCAACTTAGAAAACTTTAATTTTAATTAAAATTAAAACTTACTTATACTTAATTTAAAATATTAATCAAGATTTTAGAAAACATTGTTATGTATTCACTTAGTTAATTAAAATTTGAAATAAATTCTTAACTTAAAAGAAACAAACAAATATGTACATATAAAGGACAAGAAGGTAAATAAAAATGTACATGTATAAAGAACAAAAAGAAAGAAAAAAAATATCTATGTAATAAAGCTTGCAAAAGAAGATAATGAAACAAATAATATATATCTACAAACAAAGTGTACATATATAATTAAATAACATAAGTTGTAAACAAAATAGGAGGCATAAGCATTTAATACCATCTATTCCAAGCATAATACCATCTATTCCAAGCACAAAGCAAATCATCTCAGCCTAAATTTCAGTTTTAAAAATATCTTAAGTCAAAGAAAAATAAAACAAAAAAAATCTGTTCAAAATAAATAAGGCCTAACTAGTTAACACCTACCTCCCCTATACAAAGTTTTCCTTTATATAAACACATCCATATTTGTCTTGCTCGATCATCATAACTCGGCATCTCAAAAACCAAATTATACAAATGAAACTCAAAAATTTACAACTCAACTAAAAAGAGAAAAAATATAGAAAGGGGTTCAGGGAAAAATCAACTGCAGGCCTTCAAAAACACAGAATTACTCTCTGTTTCAAAACCCTTCAAGGTGAGTAAACTTCTGTTTAAAAACAGTTTATGATTTGATATTATGGTGATACTCATAATAATTGTTGAAGTAGTAAAACAAATGATGTTTATATGCATGGATTCATATAAATGCATGGTTGTGAGATGATTGGTTTGTGAATATCTATGCTGAACATGTTCTGTATCTTTCAGTGTCTACTTTCAAATAGAAAAAATATTTGTATCTTTCCCTGTAATCAGCTTTAGGCTAGAATATATAAATGAAAATTGGCAATTACAATGTGTTATGAATTTTATGAACAGTAACTTGTATTTATATTTAGCAACTATCTACAAAATGAACAATGTCAGTGATGAGCTTAAAATTCGTCAGTAATCAATCAAGCAAATTTCAATTTATGATTATATAATCTGAATAGTAGTATCAATTCATGATTTTAGAAATTGGAATGGTGATTTTTAGTGAAGTAAATTCTGATAAAATCAGGGATGAAGAGTTTTGGGTTTATCGCCAATTCACGGCAATGGGTGAGATGATTGATGTCGAACTTGTGGTCGAAGAAGGCTAGCAGGAGGATGGACCTAGGAAAAATGGTTACAGATTTTTTTTGTGGCCGGGGTGGCCTAGCGAAGCTAAAGTAGGGTTTATGGATGGTTTGGGTTTAACGTTGTTGACAAGGAGACTGGGGCGACGGTGGAGCATTGGGTGTGATCACAATGGCGGGGATGGTTGCTGGAAGGTATGGCGAGGCCTGGGTGAGGTGCGCCGGTGATCTTATAGTTGGAGGCGACGAAGGGAAGTGTATTTCCGGCAATGGCTTTTTTTGGGAGTGGTCGAGAATAAATCGATTTCGATTCATGGGTTTTGCATGCGATCTGGGTGCTGATTCAGGGTCGAGTGAGTACGTGTGGTTGTCGAAGGTGGCCGCAATGATCACTGATGTTCAGAGGCGATGGTGCACGTGCACGTTATCGCTTTGGTGTCAGTGTTGATGGGAGTGAGCAATGCGAGTCGATTCTCGAGTAAAAATGGCGAATGCTTCGGGTTCGTACTCGAATATGCAAGCGGGTTACCTGACGCTTTCGTTTAAAACTTAAGTTTAACTCTATTGAAGAAAAAAAAGTAAAAGAAGAAGAAGCGCGAGAAGGAAGAGAGGGGGACTCGGGGAAAGCTGGTGGGAGACTCGAGTTTTACTCGAGTGAATAGGGAGATTGCTCGGGTTTGCTTCCCAAGCCTATAAAATATTAATAGTAAGTTAAGTGAACTATTTAAACAAAGTTAAGTGGTGATGACTAATTAATATATGACAAATTTGAGTTAAGACCTTATTACAAGTTTAAATTATTTCCAGTTAATACTTTAGAATTTTTAAAAATCTAAATAATACTTTAATTAAGTAATTAATATAAAACAAGTGTTAGAATTTAATTAACATCAAAGTTTTCAAATTTTTAATAAATTGATAGAAGATTCTAAAATGTTAATTAAGACAAATAAGTATTATTATTAATTGTTTAAAAGGGGTAATTAATAATGGATAATTAATTTAAACCTGTAATTAATTAATTGACTAGAGATTAGTCGATTTGAGATTAAAGATTAAATTCACAATTAAGTGTTTAATCTATTTGTAATTACAAATTGTTAATTAGATAATTAAAGTTAATTAATTTATAATTAGTAGTCAATTAAGATAATTGATTAAGGAATAATTAATTAATTTTTTTTATCATTAAGAATAGTTAATTATTGATTTAAATAAATCAATAAAAATAATTATGTGGTTAATTCTTTTAAACCACATTCACCTTGATTGAAAAATAATCAACTATTGTTGTGCACTGGATTGATATTTCTATTGTGATACTGTGTGATGTAAATTGCCTTATGCTGAACTGTGATTTGTGATTTGTTTCTGCATATATATGTGAAAACCCCTTTGCCCGTAAAACGGCGTTTGAATTTCGATGCGACAGGGAGTCGGATTTCTATAAGTTATCCGAAACCCACATCGAATCGTAATGATGAATCTTTGTGATTGAATACTTTATTTTATTTATGAATCTGAGTATATAGATAAGCATTATGGGTTATACCGCTTATCGAGATTGATATTATTGAATCTGTGATGATTGATGTTGTGCACTATTGTGTTAAACCCCTGGACCACACTTATACACACACAAATACGGATTGCACGCGGAAATTGGTTAAGTCACAGATATTTGAATTTTTAAAATAGTTTTGAATTTTAAATTCAAATAGTTTTGAAAATGGAATTGAATTAAATATAAGGAGCTTTTGAAAAGGGATTTCAAAGATAAAAGTTATTCTCAATTACTTAACCGAGATTTTGAAACTTGAATAATTTGATTCAAATTTGAATTCAATATCTGGAATTGAATTCTAGATTTGGTATTTATGATTTGAAACGGTATACAAGTTTATATGAGTTTTAACCCATTTTTAAAATGTTGTTTTGGGAATTTGAATTAACCCCAAAGATCTTATATAAATAAAATCGGATTTTCTGAAATGAAAACAGTTTGTTTTCAAACAATAAAAGCTTTCATATGAATAATGAACTTCTAATTTATATTAAAGGAATTCCAAGTTTGAATTGAAATAGTTTTCCAAATTATGGGTGAATCTTTGGAAACGAGTTTTGAAAGCTATATGCTAAATCTTGATTGAAAGAGTTAGTAAATTATTCCAATTGAAACGGAAATTGTTTTGAAATCCGTGAATGGATCTTTGTGAAACTGGGTGAACTTTGTGGAATGAATCTTTTTGTTTAAAAGTTTGAAAGGGTAATTGGTTTAAACCATTTGAAAGGAAGTTGGATTTTTAAGTTGTGACTTAACTGAAATCCCATATCCATATATTTTTAAATATTACGCTCATTATTCGGTTTAGTCGGGAGAGGACTTTGTGTCATATAACCCATTTCAAATAATGGTACGTCGTTATGGATAGCATTTGAAGACCGGTGGTGAAGATCGGGTATTTGCGAGAATGATAAGATGACCTATCGATTGTCTCTACACTGAGTAGCTACGGTATAGAGATTCCTTAAGTGATGGGAAGTCCAATCGGGGTTGTGAATAGCCGGATTGCAAGGGCTTCTTCGGAAGTGCCTTCGGTTCTGTTCGAACCCTGGACAGACTTGTATGGTTGTATGTCTGACATTACACTTTGAGATATAAAGCAGATTTCTTTCAAATACATATCTGTTGGCGGCGGAGAACTTGTTCTCCTAGCTTAACACCCTTCTCTGAGATGTACGAGCTCAGAGGTTATGTAGTTGAAGGTTATCAGCGATATACTCCCAATTTGGTAGTGTGGCATGCTAAGTGCTGCTGTGTGTTGATGATCATTGGTTAATCATTTGTTGATCAAAGCATGGCTTTAGTGCAAAGCGTAGCTTTGTGGACGAAACCTCATCGAGCCTCACAAACCGGTAATGGTCGACACAGGAAAGATGTGGCAAGGTTTCAGGGGTAGCTCCCCTAGGGTGTGACCATTCCTTCTGGAAAAAGATAGTATCATGGTATGGAGCCCAGATACTTACTCATGTGGGCACTGTAGTATATTTATTACTGTGTGATGTTGTTGGTGTAGAGGATCCTCGTATAAAGGTCCCAAAGGACCGGGGGTGGCATATCTGTAGGTATTACTCCCGGGCAGGGAGGAAACCGGCCTTGTGTTGGTAGAGAGCCAGGTATATTCTCGGGGCGTCCCGCCAGAGGCGTTCCCATGTGGCAATAGGAAGTTCCTTAGCATGACCATTTGTTGAAAATCCAATCATCCAATACGCGCCCTGTATGGTTTTAGTTGTATTACCTGCCATCTACTTATGATGGCGCCCCACTGTTTGGATGGTAGCTATAGTAGGCATAGTGCGAAATGCCTATGCTGGCTAAGATTAATATTATACTTTCGAAATGTTTTCCACTATGCACTAATAATAATAATAATAATAATAATAATATCAAAATGGTTTTCGCGTATCAAGCATTTTTTACTATCATAAGGAGAAATCTCCTCCAATTCTGCGTTTGCATGGTGTGTGTGGCGGGAGGCCTTATGATAGTTTCATTTTCCAAAAAGAATTGCGGATTTTAAATTTAAAATCTTTTGATTGTTTTAAAGACCAAATGTTTTTGTTTTCTCACACCAGTCCCATGACTTACTCGAAGTTTGTTGTTCCCTTTCTAAACTCTGGGTGCCCACAATTTTCCACACGGGCGGTCTAGAGTTTGGGTTTTTTGATAGTCGGGTCTAGTAGATTATCTGGAGCTAGTTCAGTCCTTGGACGACTGACCTTGCTTATCTTGGTGCAACCTTGATGGTGGATCGAGCTAGGAGTTTTGGAGCTTTTGGATCAGAGTTGCAGTATTGGATTCTGTGAAGAATTATCTCATATTGTATCGTGTTCCGCTGTATTTTGTATCGTATATTCTCTGATGTTGATGATTATCATTGTATCAAATTGATGTATTGGATATTGTATTCATGTTGTATCAATGATATCATCTTTTATATCCGTTGTGTTATTTATCATCTAATGGTGTTGCAAGCTTCGGCGATACGAATTTGATGTTGTTTGTCGAACATCGAGTTCGGGTCGTGACAATTTGGTATCAGAGCTAAAGGTTGAGTAAGAACTTTAGCTACGGAGTGTAACACATTAGATGGCTCATTAGAGATAGGGTGAAGTATACCCTAGAATGAGTACAACCAGTGGAACCAAAATCCAAATTTCTCAATCTATTCTCTTTATCTGTTGTTATTGTCTAAGATATTTCGTCTAAATGCCTAAATCGGTCCTCTTACTATTATAGATAGTAAGAATAAGTGGAAGAAGAGGACGAGAATGGAGACAGGGAAGTACCACTTCAACTACATAACAATGAATGGAAGAAGAGGACGAGATTGGAAATTGGGTTTAAAATTGATTTGTAAAGTTGTATTAAATTATATTGGAGTTAGAATGATGTTATCGAACTTTTAAAATTGAATTAAAAGTTAATTTGCAGAAATTGAATATTTTAATATTTAATTGACTAGTTAAAATGGCCATTTTTCAAACAGTCTCCGATTTCGACGAAACCAGTTTCATCGGATCCGAAATGTTATATTATTGTATGGTTTCAAATTTCGTGTCAATCGGACTTACGGTTTGTCCGGGGCAAGCTAAAACGCGTAGAAATCGATTCGAGTGAATTTTGAATTTAAATAGTTGATTCGAAAACTTATCTTCCAAATTTGATCGAATTGGCTCCCGATATATATTCCATTGCGTTCGGAATAGGGGAAAACATTATAAACGCCAGGCGGCACGCTTCGTTTGGAGTTCAGAAAAATTTCGGGTCAATAGTGCACGGAAATTTTCTATATAAGGACCTCATATTTTCACAATTGCAACAAACCCTAAATTGAAACACTAGCCGCCACCTTCAGAAATCAATGGCCGAAACATTCATCTCGTTTTCCCTTCAATTTCTTCAAATCCAACGACATTTATGAGAAACCTTCAACATGAAAGTTGGAGAGCTTCACGAGCTCGACGACTTCAACGGTGGAGATCGATTTTTACGAAACCGATTGACGGCAAATCAAGCTAGAAGGGCCGAACATTGTGTGCGTTTTTCAAGATAGGGAAGGGTCGAGCTTCATCATGTCTTGGCCATGGGTGAGTCTCGAGTAGGCGCTTCAAATGGTGGAGCTTGATCGTTATAGAGGTTGTCGATGGAGGCTGTGGCATTAGGTGTCACGACCCGACTTTCTACTCCCAGAAAATCACATCATGAATTAAGAAAGAAAGGGATAGAAGAAGAAAAGAAAGAAGAGAAATAAGAAACAACACAAGAATCTCAACAGCGGAACGAATAAATTATATTAATAACATAAGTATTTACATAATATACAATACCAATTAGAGATACACAGCATACACATCACGTATACTAGACAGTTATAAACACCTGTCTAGTATTTACAACTCAATACAACAACACAGAGAACACACAGCGGAATTCTAATATCTAACGCAGAAGCCTCCTGCTCCATTTGCTCCTCCACATATCGTCAAAGCAAACCTGAATCCTAACCTGAATCCCTTGACTACTCATAAAAATTTGAGTACCCAAGAGTTTATGAAAAACAAAAATAAACTCCGGGTCAGACATGGGTCTGGTGTGAGTAACAGGTTAAAGTTGCTTAACTTTCAAAAACCTTTTGGAAAGAAAGGTATCACGTAAGACTTCCCACACATAAACATGGAAAAGTTTTTACCTTACGCTAACCAAAACATTTGATAGGAAATCCGATGATATTATAATAGTGTCTAGGGTTTTCAAATAAATAAGAAATAGCCGAAATTGTTACATGATTAAATTCCAACTACTAGCCACAAAAGTGGGTAATACAATCAAAACCATTGGCACTTATTGGATTTTGGATTCCATACAATGGCAGGGCTACTGGGGTACCGCCCGTCACAGTACGTGGCCTAGATCACCGTACCGAGGAGTACTCCCACTCCCCTGCAACACAAGGCCGGACCCATTCCTTACTGAATAGTTCCGAACAAGACAACCCCGATGGTTGGAGCTCAAAACCGTCCACACAGCCGAAATATAAAGGGACCTCTAGACAGGGATCAATCTTGCTCTCCAGTGGGTGCGACCCACGAAGCCTTGCTGCACCTCCCCTGTTTTAGCCATTCCCGGTTGATGAGGCTTGAGGCTACGATTACCTTTATAGGACATATCATCTTAGAATGCTCATCGTCCGCCTGACGATGTTCTGAAACCATTCAATCCATACAAGTTCGTTCCGGGTTCGAACGAAACCGAAGGCATTATCTCGTTACACTCATTTTGGAATCACCCTCAGAGTTAACGACAATAACCCTTGCACTCTAAACCACCATCTCGAATCTATAAGTACTATTCCGTCAACTCATTACGAAATCACCCACAGAGTTATACTGACGTATAGCCCTTACACCTCGAGTCTTCACTCGCTCCACTTGGATTCACGACCTAACGTTATTTGGAATCGATGTGGTTTTCAGATATCCAAATATGGAAACCCAATCCCGGTCTCATCGAAAACCAAAGCGTGTCTTTTAAGGTCCAAGTTGTTTTAAAGGTTTAAAACAATTTAATTACAGTATCTATATACACTGATAGATAACACACAGAACAATAATTGATAATCAGCATTATCAAATAAGGGGTGATTCACATTATCAATATCTAATAGAAATTCCATATATCACCATCACAATAGATAACCTATGTTATCATCACAATATAGTCAAACATCCATACCACACAATATCATTTATCTCATTACTGAGATCACAAAACATCCAAGTCAAACAATGACATCCATTCATACATAAGCAAAGATTTACTCATCACAATATAATTAATTTAAAATGAATTAAATTATTTATCTCTATTACTAATTAATTTAAAATGAATTAAATTAATTACCCAACTTTAATTAATTTAAAATAAATTAAATTAATTACTTCATCTTTAATTAATTTAAAATGAATTAAATTAATTACTTCACCAAATTATAACTTGCTTATCCATCTATTTAATTGATTACAATCAATTAATCATTCAAAATAGATCATCCCAATTAATCACTCTTGATTAATTACTCTTAATTACATTCATGTAATTATCCTTAATTAATTTCACAAATTAATTATCCTCAACTAAACAGTAATTAACCTTTAATTACTTCAATTAATTAATTAATCGTAATTAATCAACTTTAATTACATCATTAATTAAATAATTAATGATTCCTTTTATTAATTACCTTAAGTAATTATTAACTTAATACCATATTAAAACAAATCAATTATCCTTAATTAATATCTTAATTAATCTCTTGATTAATTAATAAGTAATTTAAACCAAATTACTTCACACTTAAACATCTCCACTTAATTACATTCTGGAATTATTAATTAATTACTTAACTAAGTAAATACCCAAATCATTTATTACATAAAGTAATAATTTATAAAACCCATATGTTTAAAATTAATTAAACTTAATTAATTAAAATAAACAATCACATTAAACTAAATTAATTACATTAAGTAATTAATTTCTTAATTACTTTATCAAGTAATTATACTCAAACCATTTACAATTGATTATTATTAAATTAATTAATCTAATTAATTGTAGAAATTAATCACATTAATTAATTATTAAATAATCCTGGTCATTAACCCTCCTATAATTATTTATTAAGTAAGTAACTAAGATTAATTTACAAATTTAATTATCTTTAATTATCTATAATTTAAAGTCTAATTATTTAATTAATTGACCTTGATTAATTTTAACTACTTAATTAATAATTTATTAATCATTAATTAAAAATCTAATTAATGATTTAAATTTCTAATTGATTTAACCCCTAAATCAATATGCATTAAACCTTAATAATTAACTAAATAAATTTAAATATTTTCTTAAATACCCTTTATAATAAATTCTTTTCAAAACATTCATTCTTAACTTAATTTTAAAATAAACATTTCTAAATTATGTTTTAAAAACAAATTTTATTTTAAAACAAGTGCTTTTGAACTTGTTTCTAAATTTCATTTTAAATACAAATTTTGAAATGAGAATAATTTAAACTTATCCAAGTTTAAACAATTAATAACTTTAGCATTTCAATAACTCAATTTATTTTTAGTTTAAATCTTCCAACTTCAAACTTTCTTTTAATTTCAAAAACTGAATACACATTCTACTCTGATCCCAAATTTAAACTTAAGATTCAAATTAGCTTTGAATTCAAATTTAAATTTAAATTTAAACTCTGTTTAAAACCTTAAACTTCAGATTTTAAAACATTTTATAAAACACTTTAACAAATTTCAAAGTTGTTAAAAACCTTTCATTTTATTTTATAAAACTTATATATCTTTAAATCTATAATTCAAACTCATTTTGAATTAAGATTTTAAACCTGTTTTAAAACTTTGTTTTAAAACTTGCTCTACACTCTTTTTAAATTCTGTTTAATTTTTAAAAACTCAAATACTATCAGGATTTGTAAAACAGTTTCAGGTTTATTAAAACCTGTAAAATTTCTTTACACTTTATTTATTTAAACTGAAATGTTAATTAACTTGAATTCAAATAAATTCAAACTTGAATTCAAATATGATTTAAATTTTCTAAATCATTCAAATGATTCAGGCTTTTACAAATTTTTAAACCCAGAGATTACAGATTTGTAAAACCTGTAAACAAACACCTGAACCCCCACCACAAAATCTACTTCGAGTCTTCAACACTACATCCCCGAGAAAAACACTACTTCACTTCGAGTCAAAGCAGAGTTTACCCGAGTCCTCTCTCAACTAACCAACATCACCTGTACCCTATTCCACTGTGCATATGCACGGCGCCTCCGGCCATTGATGATCGCGAACAACCATCACAACTCATCAGATTCCAACCTAGCTTCCCACTACAACCATCAATTCGAGCTACCATCACCAGAAATCGAAGATGATACCCAATGTCAAAACCTGGAAGCAGAAAACAGGTTTCACCCTCTAACCTGTCAACGGCGATAACCTACCTCTCCGGCCTCCTAACAACTAACCCCTCCGGCCTCGAACTCAACTACGGCCAATCTATCGATTCCCAAAATATCTCAACACTCGATCATCACTACACCCCGACATTGTCGATTCTTCAAACCATTTACAGACTGGGGTTTAAAAAATAAAATTCAAAACTGCATCTTCCACAATGAAATTTAGCACCAACCAATATTTTTCCTAGCTTCTCAGATCAACCCTCCACCATCATGCAGAATCCCATCCCCTCCAAATTCATGCATCAACAGAGAAACCCCAAAGTTCATTTTTAGTTCAACTCCTAATTGCACCTAAGCCTCTTTACTAAAAATTTTAGTTTCTACTTTAAAAATCATATTTTGATTTATGTATTCATCCTATATTTATGAATCCAGAAAACATGATGATTAAATTTCAATTATTTTTGAACTTGTTTACTTATTTGGTTCTCTAGTATCCATCCCAGTTTATTACTAACTTAATTAAATTTTAATTTACTTAATAACTTAAACAAACACTTATTATCTGTAATCTGATTCCTACAGAGATTGAATCAAAAAGAGTATGTATTTAAAACAGTATAGGGTTACTGGAAACATAACAGAGGACGTTCAAAAATCATGCTCACAAATACAACTTCACATCAACATTCACACATGCAATACTAAGTTACTTCAGTATACAAGCATGCAACCATTTTAAATTTAAACTTTAAATTTTAAGAGTTACTCACCTTTCAGAAGAAAACAGAGCCTGATTTTTTGAAAAGCTTTGAACTTGTGGAAGAAAACATTTGAAAAAGCTTTGACACTTTCAACTGAGATGCTCCAGATTTTGAAAACAGCCCCTCTTTGATACTTGAAACTCTTTAAAAACTGAATTGCTTCCAATATTTAAAAATGCATTGCATGCTTAATGATTGCAGAAAAATGAGTGATGCAGATGCTTTTACTCCCAGGCTTTAAACAGAATGCAGAGAAAAATGCAGGCTCTTTTGATTTTTTTTTCAAATTTGATCATAGTTTGGACATGCAGATGTTGGATTTGAGGATGCGGGTTTATGGAGGATTTATTTTTGATGAGGAGTTACAGGAATTTGTAGATTTGTGAATTTGAATATGCAGATTTGCATGAAATTTGAGGTATGCAGATCTTAGGATTTTGATAAATTTGTATATGCAGGTTTTATCTTTGATTTAAGAAGTTGAAGATTTTCTTTGGTTAAGGAAAAATTAACATGCAATATAAAATGAAGTTGCAAACTTAAACAAATGAATTTTTTTTCCAGATTTTATACAAGAAAAGAAGAATAAAAACTTAAATTAACACTGTCATATTGTTAGACACTTGTCAACTTGAAATGTTAATTTTTTTTTAAACATATGATAAATGGATGAAACACTTGTTTATATGTTGTTAGTTTATTTTTAAAATATATTTATAAATTTACAAAAGAAGTAAAAACAAACAATGTTTCACAATTTGAAACTTATACATATTAAAAATTAAAACAAATAAGATTTTATACCTTTGAACTTAAATTCAAACTAAATTCAAAATAAAACAATATCAAATCAAGTTAAGAATATAGATTCAATTTTAATATAAAAATTTCAAATCTTATTCAAAGCTTATTTAAATAGTCAATACAATATTAATATTGCTTTTATAAATCTCTTTTATTAAATTTAAAATCATTTTACAAGAAATTATACTTTTATTCAATAAATAATCCATTTTATTAAGTCATGAAATCATTTGTTGAATTTATTCTAAATTTTAAACTCAATCCAATTTAATTTAAAACATTTCAATATTTTCTTATCAATTTATAAATCATATTTTTACTTATGAAATAGTCTTTGAAAACTCAATACTAATTTGAAACAAAATTTCCAAATTAAAATGTTTATATTAGAAATTTTAAAACATGATTCAATATTAAATTTAAACCAACATCATTTATTTAATTTTGAAAAACTTAAATATTAAATAAAACAAATTTTCCAAAATTACTACAAATATCAAAACTAGAAAATATGCTTTATTTATTGAAATTAAAACAAACCAATCTA
This sequence comes from Allium cepa, assembly GCA_030765085.1. Classification (NCBI taxonomy): domain Eukaryota; kingdom Viridiplantae; phylum Streptophyta; class Magnoliopsida; order Asparagales; family Amaryllidaceae; genus Allium; species Allium cepa. The sequence continues at coordinate 929,002,037 of CM060939.1, forward strand.
TTTAAAATATAAACCAAATATTTATATTGAAAATAGAAATCAATTTATTATTTAAAAGATAAAATAACCAATTTAAATATTTATTGAAGAAGATTATTAAATTTATCTGAATAATTACTAACAGATTATCAATATCAATTTAATTTTAACTACAGATTATTAAATTGATATTGTCAAAAATTTCGGGATGTTACAATCCTTCACCCTTAAAAGAATTTCGTCCTCGAAATTTTAAACAAAGGTAATTTAATAATCTCATTAAATTTTAATTTTAAAAACACAAGCATATATCAAACATACGCTAACAACCAAACAACCAATTCAAACAAATCTAATTATCCAGACAAATTCTGGATAAAATTCCTCTGAGTTTTCCCAGGTGTATGTATATATATATATGTGTATATATATATATACATACATATATATATATATATCGGGATACTCGCTCTAGAAAAATCCAAACAAACAATATTATGAAGCTACAAAGCTCCTATACAACTATATCTAAAACACTAGACAAGATATCAGACTACAAACGAGTCTGACTCAACAACCAAAACTCCAGAACTGCTGGTTCCATAACCAGAAATAAATCATACATGTACTCCCTCAGAGATACGTGAAACTCATCGAATCCCAGTTATCCACACTGGCAATTCAATCCTGTAGATCAATCACTTATTCTCCAAGATCAAAGAAAAGATCCAAAACACTTCAGATCTAGCTTCACAGACCTACCCAAACTTATAGCTCACTTGATCGGAGAAAACTTATCCAAAATTAAATCTCCGACTTCAGAGTCCAAATTCCTCCGACTCTTATCCACAAAATCTCTTCAGACAATCCTGGGCTATCCACAGCCTTACTGATCAGCTCAACCTTCGCTGATGCTTCTAGAAACAAACTAGACCAATTAACACAACAAAATGATCTCCTCAAGATCAACCAAAACCAACAACTCAAACTCAACATCATAAGACAACAACTTCTTCTGTCCAGAAAAAGAAAAGCAGATGCACTTCCAAACTGCTTCCGCTGCTCAACTCTGATCCGAAGTAGAAGAGAATGCTTGAAGAAGAACACAAGCACAAACAGGACAACACACCCCAGAGATATGGTTCAACAAATCCATAAGAATCATTCAGAAATTCCTCCAAAACTCCGAGCTGCTACACCAACTCAATCTCCAGAGGCGAACAAAACTCTGACTTCCTGAAGACATCAGAAAAACTCAAATAATCCAAGAAAATACTCAAACAATCGCAAGTCACTTTTGCGATCCACCAAACCAAATCCAAGGAAAACTGTTCTTCCTTAACCAAACGGAACAGCTTAAACTTAATTAGCAAACCCATCGAAGAAACGGGTCCACTCAACTGCTTCTGAACTCCATTCCAGAAAAATTGCTAAGCCAGAAGATCTTTTGCCAACACCGAGAATACTCAAAGCTGCACTATTGCCACAGATGCCAAAGAATTCCAAAACAAAGCTCTTCGAGAAACTAGGACCTCAAAGCAACAGAAACTTTAGCTGAACACAGCCACAACACTGAAGTAGACTCACCTCTTAACTTTGTTCCAAAGAAAACATCTTTGGGAACATCCATATTCACTGCATCTCATCACGCAGCTACTACTCCTTAAGGTAGCAAAATACCATCACTTGCTTCTGTCCAACCGACATATCCAATCACTACTCATCAAACTTCAGAAATGAACTCTGAATCTTAACAGGTTTCCTTCTGTAACAAACGGGATTTTCGTTCTCCGAAAAACCGACATCGACACTCACTTTATCGACTGCCGAGAAATCGAAGGCCGAAAACACGGAATGTTATGGGTTTAAAAAAAGAAAAGAAAAAGAAAGAAGAGAGAAGAGATAGGAAATAGAGAGAGAAGAAGATAGAGAATTTTTAGAAAACAGAGAATTTTAAAATAGAAAGATAGAATAGAAGAATTTTAAAAATAGAACAGAACAGAAAGGAATAACAGAACAACAACAGAATCTCACAATTCGCAGCGGAACAACATATAATAATAAATGAATAATCTTTAAATAAAGAACTATATCAGTTATTACATTTCATTTCATTACATCACATCATATCATATCATCAGAGTGTACAACAACATACAACATATAAACAGTGCAGCGGAAAAAGAAATACTATATAAACTAGTAATACGCCATGCCAATCCAGCTTGCCTCCAGCAACTCCAGAATATCCAGAAGATCCTGATAAACCTAACTCTTAACTGCCCGTGTGGAAATTGGTGGGCACCCAGAGTTTAGGAAGGAAAACAATAAACTCCGAGTCAGTCATGTGACTGGTGTGAGAACTCAAAACAGTTTATTTATCTTTAGAATCAAAAAGAGAAATATTTTTAAATTCAATTCGCAATGCTTTTAAAAATGAGACTACCATAAGGCCTCCCGCACACACACACATGCAAACGCAGAATCGGAGGAGATTTCTCCTTATGATAGCCAAAGATGCTTGATACGCATTTAAAATAACATTTGATATTATTACTAGTGCATAGTGTATAACAAATCATTTCGAAAATAAAGATATAAATCTTAGCCAACATACGACCATTATCGTATGCCTACTATAGCTAACTATGTTCAATAGCAGGTTACCGCCACATTCCATAGCAGGTTATACAACTAATACCGTACAAGTCACGTATTGTTTCTTTGGATTTCCAACAAATGGTCAGGCTAAGGAACTTCCCATTGCCACTGAGAATGCCTCTGGATGGACATCCCCGAGAACCAAACCGGATCTCTACCAACACAAGGCTGGGTTACTCCTAACTGAGTAACAACTGACCGAATATGCCATCCCCCGGTCCTTTGGGACCTTTTCAACCGAGCGCTCGATATCCAATTCACACAATCATAAAGTGTTTTCAACATGAGTAAGTATCTGGGCTCCATACCATGATACCACCCATTTCCAGAAGGAAATGCACATACCCTAAGGGGAGCTACAGCAACCCCTAATAACCTTGCCGCATCTTTCCTGTTTTGACCATTTCCGGGATGTGAGGCTCGACGAAGTCACGTCCACAAAAACACACTTTGTACAAAAAGCCGTGCTTTGGGTCAACAAATGATCAACACAATGATCACTAAGATAGACGATCAAATAAATGATCCTATCACAATAATCAACACAATGATCATTTCAGCATCACTCAGCATGTCACATTACCAAAATGGGATATATCGCTGATAACTTCAACTATATAACCTTTGAGCTCGTACGTCTCAAAGAAGGGTGTTAAGCAAAGAATAAATTCTCCGCCACCAACAGAAATATATTTGAAAGAAATCGGCTTTATATCTCAAATTGTAATGTCAGGCATACAATCCATACAAGTCTGTTCCGGGATCGAACAAAACCGAAGGCACTTCTTACGAAGCCCTTGCAAATCCGGGTATTCACAATCCCGATCGAATTTCCCATCACTTAAGGAATCTCTATACCAGGTGCGACCCAGTGCAGAGACAATCGATAGGTCATCCTATCGCTCTCGCAAATACTCGGTCTTCAACACCGATCTTCAAATGCAATTCATAACGACGTATCACATATTCGGAATGGGTTATACGACCCCATGGTCCTTTCCCGGTTAACCCGAATAGTGAGCGCTTATTCAAAATAAGTGTGCATTCAATTTCAAACAATTCACATCAAATACCCATTCAAAGGGAAATATTGATAGTCGGTTATTGAACTATCAATTGATATGCATACATCACCAGATTCCAAATAATTTTCCAAATTATTTATTTTCCAAAATATCTTTACTAGATATATAGTTTCAACACTTCAAAAATAAATCAATATTTATTTTCATACAAATTCCACTTTTCATTCATAAATTCCATAATGAATTTATATTTCAAAATATCCATGCATATATGATTTCAATCATTCATTTCCATTTATCTTCAAAAAGATAAATTCTAATTATTCACTTTATACTGGAAAACAATTCCATACTTACTAAATAAGTAATTCACAATCTTTTATTTTCAACACTTAGAAAATGTTCAATATACTTAAACCGAATTAAGTATATATTTTATTCTTTAAGGAAATCATTCACTTAACATATTTATTTGGGCCAAAACGAATGTTACGTAAAACATCGTTACGACAACCCAAAATCACTAGTATAGGGATTCGAAATTAAAATAGATATATAAATCCCAATACTAAACCAAAACATTTCCATTCGGAAATCATTTACTATAACAACAGTGTTATAGTCCACTATTTCCTTTTATTTCTCGAAACATCTATTTCAACAATAAATGTTGAAATCTATGGTTTCAATCTCAATACCTTTTAAAACATCATTGAATCGTTTTAATTCTATTTAAAACATTCACATTCTAAACAATTTCTTTAACGTGTTATTCACTGTTCAAGAACGTGAATAAACTACGTTAACAACTTCATCATTTCTATTCACTTTAACTTAAAGGATTATTCACTGTCTAAAACGTGAATATAACTCCATTTCTAAGTTATAACAATTGACTTGTCAAAATAAGTCCTTTGCGAATTTATAAAAACAACGTTTATAAATTCCTTTTCTATTTATTTATAAAAACTTCCTTTTTTATAAATTCCTTTATTAACATTTTTGATTTCATATCTCAATTATAAACTAAAAGTTCATATTATAAGTCAATTGCTTATAAAACGATTATTTTACAAAATCGTTCTTTTTAAAGACTTTTCAATTTATAAACCTTATAACTTATAAAATTTATTTATTTAATAAATCTATTCTTCAAATAATTTCACCAAATTTATAAATCTTACTATTTATAAATTTCGTTTATAACTTCACAGTTTATAATTCTATAAATTTCATTCTATTATGAAATTCATTTTCACTACATTCAAACACTTATAAAAACTCGTTTTATAATGTCTATATTCCAATTTATAAATATCCATTTATAAATCTCTTAATATAAATCAGTTTATATTATTATTCTAAAACGTCTTTAATTTCCTTTATAATTTCATCATTTCGATTTATAAAATAATCAAATTTTATAAATCCTATATTTAAACTTTTATCATATATTCAAAAATCCAATCTAAATTATTTTATAAAATCATTAGTTCATATTTCTCAAAAATCGACTTTTAATCGTATTTCTAAAAATCAGCTTTTTAACTATATTTCACAAAAACCATAATTTTTATAACTTTAAAAATTATAACGTTTATTTATTTATAATGGATCAATTCCAAAAATATAGCATATCTTCAAAAATCACTTTAAAACCATTTTAAAATCCCAAAATCTGGGTCCAATGATGCTACACACCAAATAGTCAATCACGACTAACAACGATATCATATATCGATATGATAATCATCAAATATCAAAATATCTGAAATTAAATAAATACTGTTGAGGAATCCAGTTGGATCCCTCCAACCTGTTTTCCTGCATCCAAAAACATTAGCACAATACCAATTTCGCTCCAGTACGAAATTATCGCGGTACATGTTCTTATTAAATATTATCCGCTTAATAACGGCGTAATAGGGTCTCATCCGCTAAACACAAATTGCGGGAAATCAACAACTGCAATATATACATATGCCAATATATATATATTGATATTATATATAATACCAATTTCACTGTTTATGAAATATTCGCGGTATATGTTTATATTAAATAACATCCGCTTACTAACGGCGCATAATGTCTATTTTAACAATCAATAATTTACAGTCATCATTCAAACATGCATTCCAATGTTTTAAATCGAACTATTTAAAATAAAATCGAAATCTATTCGATTGAGTGAGAAATTCTCACCTTGGTTTTATTTTCGGTTTCGGCGTTCGTTTCGAATAAAATTAAACGAACGTTTAATTTTACCCGAAATTCAAACGAGCTCCAATCGACTCCAAATTGGCTTCATTGCGAAGAGCACGACGATACGATTCCAACGCAAAAAACCTCGTCCGATTCCGACCTCGCAGCAAAATGATATCATATTTTAAAGTTTGAACGATTTATAATATAATAAAATCTACATCTCCTTTTATAATTTTAACCTTTTACATCACAGCCCTTGATTTCAAACTCCAGCAATCCAGGCCGCAACTTGCAATCCCCCTTCTCCTTTCACGCGCACGTAACTCCTCACCAGGAACAAAACACGCACCAAGAACCCATCAAGGCCGTTTCTAGGGTTTAGAAACGCCACCACCACGAACACCGATAACTCGATCGGAGACTACCATACTCTTGCTCGTCACAAACTCCACCACCACCAGGGATGCGGTCGAACTCGGCCCCCTTAGGCACCCTGAAAAATGTGCGCAACCGAGTAGCTTTAAGCACGAATTCCCATCAATCCGCAGCTCCGTTCTCCATCTCGACCGTTGGATTCGATGTGTTCGATGAGATCTACGATTTTCCAGTTGAAAGTTTAAGCTAATAGCTGATGGATTTGGTGGAATCGAAGGAGGAAGGAACGACATTTTCTGGCCATTAATGTTGAAGTGGCGGCCGGCCCATGCAAATTAGGGTTTAGGTTTAGGTTTTGTTATTTATTTTTGTGAATAAAGGTGTATTTATAGAAAGAGCTAGCGTAAACACTATTCATCCCGGGAATTCCGAACTCCGATTTAGACGCCGTAACCAGCGTACCTAGGGTTTATCCCGCGTTCCGGACACAATGGAACAGGTTTCGGAAGCTAATTCGGAAGTATGTGCGAGTTATGGCTGAAAACGTTCAATTTGAATTAAACCGATTTAAACCGATTTCTAGGCGTTTTAATTCGTACCGGACAAACGGTAAATCCAAACGACTTGAAATTTGAAATCTTACAATAATATCACATTACGGATCCGATGAAACTGGTTTCGTCGAAATCCGAGACTTTTTGAAAAATGGCTATTTTGACTCGCCAAATTTAAATTAAAAACGATTCGATGCGTTTCGAGCTGCCACGATCAAACGATAACTCCGATTGACACGAAAATTGAAATCCGGTAATAACTAACTATTACGGATCCAATGGAACTGGTTTCGTTCAATTCTGAGACTGTTCAAAAATTGACTATTTTACAGTCGATTATTAAATATTAAAATATTCAATTTTCACAAATTAACTTTTAATTCGATTTTAAAAGTTCTAAAATATCATTCTAACTTCAACATGATAAAATAAAATTTTCCAAATTATTTTCAATCATTTTTAACTCAATTTTTAATTATTTCCATAATTTAACATATTAAATTATCGATTTAATTATCCAATTAAATCCAATAATTCAAATAAAAATTTATTTGACTTAAAAATTCACTTATAAATATTTAAAATTAATTAAATATTCAAATTTAAATTTATTAAAAATTCTGGGTCGTTACAGTCTTTCCCCCTTAAAAGAATTTCGTCCTCGAAATTACAAGTAAGAAAGGTTACAGAATTTATTAACTTTCCAAAATTCATAATTAAATTCCTTACAAATCTTTACTAAGTTTTCCAATCATACTTAGTTATCTTTTCAAAAACAAATTATATCATTTAACTTTCAATTCCAAATCAAAGTTAAAGTTTTCACAATTTTCCCAATTTACTCAAATTTTTTCTAACGCCTTAAATTTTCGGAAAAATTCGCCATAGTCTCCTTTGCGCGGCTCGATCCGAAAAAAAAATGACAGTATATATATCACAAATATACATCTCATCAAGTAATGAGGCATCCCGAAGGGAAAAAAGTATAAAAGTACGATATTTAATCCGAGATATGTACCTTATATTTTATTAGCAAGCATATACGGCTAATATAGCGCAAAAGCGAACTCCAAATGCGAAGCAACGCGATCCGCACCTACTCAACACTTAACAAACAACATGAGAACATGCACATATGCAAATAATCTCAATATACAACATATAGCAACATAACTATACATGTCACATAGCACATGTAGTAAAACAACAAATGCAATATATATTCAACCATCAACCAATTACATCCATAACCAATAATATTCATTTATATTCTCATTAATATTTAATGAATTGGTTTTCACTTTAAATCACATTTGATTTATTTACATTGGATTTTATCAACATTCATTTTCAATTCAATTAGTTTACATTTACTAATTAAATCTAATTCACATTCAATTCTATTCAACTTATTTTCTTCAAGTTTGAATTCAATTTCATAGTTTTCAATTTCATTAACTCTTAATGACTTATATACAATCAATCAACAATCATATAACAACCAATGTATATTAATTTCAACCAAATTCCTTTGCTTTAAATTGATTTCTCATTCAATTGATTATCATTCAATCCATTTATTCAATTCAATTACAAAGTTGAATTTCTATTACATAACTCAAGTTCATATTTATTACTAACTTCATTAATTTACTTCGATACTAAAATCAACTTAATTCAATATCTCTTAAGTTATATTCCATTTAACAACACTTAAGTTATATTTCATTTAACCTTATATTCATTTTTATTTACAACTCATATTCATAAATATATTCACATAGTTTCACTTCTTATATATATAAGTTTATTTCACAATTGTACATCACTTTAATTATAATTCAATTCTTATAATTCATTTGCTTATACAATTATTCTTTATTTAGATTATTCAAACAACCTAACAATCAACTTACATACACTTTAATAATTCTGAAAAATTATTTCTTTATATATAAAATATAATCAAGGCAAAATTATTTCATTTACCCAATTTAAAATCAATATTGTGTCGAATTGTTCTATTCAAGTGTTTAGAAACCCCTTCGGCTCAGTTTCGAGGCTGTGCTGACGAAAGTTCATATACCACTCAATAAACCAATCATCACAATATAAAACAAATTTTATATTCACTAACAAATACGCTCTCATAGCTATTATTACACTCAAACTCAATCTAGAGTACTACTGACTCTATCTCTAATGAGTAATACCCAACAGAACCATGGTTGTCGCTTAACCATAAGCTCTGATACCAAATGTAACGTCCGCGGAATTTTCGTTCTCCGAAAAACCGACATCGACACTCACTTTATCGACTGCCGAGAAATCGAAGGCCGAAAACACGGAATGTTATGGGTTTAAAAAAAGAAAAGAAAAAGAAAGAAGAGAGAAGAGATAGGAAATAGAGAGAGAAGAAGATAGAGAATTTTTAGAAAACAGAGAATTTTAAAATAGAAAGATAGAATAGAAGAATTTTAAAAATAGAACAGAACAGAAAGGAATAACAGAACAACAACAGAATCTCACAATTCGCAGCGGAACAACATATAATAATAAATGAATAATCTTTAAATAAAGAACTATATCAGTTATTACATTTCATTTCATTACATCACATCATATCATATCATCAGAGTGTACAACAACATACAACATATAAACAGTGCAGCGGAAAAAGAAATACTATATAAACTAGTAATACGCCATGCCAATCCAGCTTGCCTCCAGCAACTCCAGAATATCCAGAAGATCCTGATAAACCTAACTCTTAACTGCCCGTGTGGAAATTGGTGGGCACCCAGAGTTTAGGAAGGAAAACAATAAACTCCGAGTCAGTCATGTGACTGGTGTGAGAACTCAAAACAGTTTATTTATCTTTAGAATCAAAAAGAGAAATATTTTTAAATTCAATTCGCAATGCTTTTAAAAATGAGACTACCATAAGGCCTCCCGCACACACACACATGCAAACGCAGAATCGGAGGAGATTTCTCCTTATGATAGCCAAAGATGCTTGATACGCATTTAAAATAACATTTGATATTATTACTAGTGCATAGTGTATAACAAATCATTTCGAAAATAAAGATATAAATCTTAGCCAACATACGACCATTATCGTATGCCTACTATAGCTAACTATGTTCAATAGCAGGTTACCGCCACATTCCATAGCAGGTTATACAACTAATACCGTACAAGTCACGTATTGTTTCTTTGGATTTCCAACAAATGGTCAGGCTAAGGAACTTCCCATTGCCACTGAGAATGCCTCTGGATGGACATCCCCGAGAACCAAACCGGATCTCTACCAACACAAGGCCGGGTTACTCCTAACTGAGTAACAACTGACCGAATATGCCATCCCCCGGTCCTTTGGGACCTTTTCAACCGAGCGCTCGATATCCAATTCACACAATCATAAAGTGTTTTCAACATGAGTAAGTATCTGGGCTCCATACCATGATACCACCCCTTTCCAGAAGGAAATGCACATACCCTAAGGGGAGCTACAGCAACCCCTAATAACCTTGCCGCATCTTTCCTGTTTTGACCATTTCCGGGATGTGAGGCTCGACGAAGTCACGTCCACAAAAACACACTTTGTACAAAAAGCCGTGCTTTGGGTCAACAAATGATCAACACAATGATCACTAAGATAGACGATCAAATAAATGATCCTATCACAATAATCAACACAATGATCATTTCAGCATCACTCAGCATGTCACATTACCAAAATGGGATATATCGCTGATAACTTCAACTATATAACCTTTGAGCTCGTACGTCTCAAAGAAGGGTGTTAAGCAAAGAATAAATTCTCCGCCACCAACAGAAATATATTTGAAAGAAATCGGCTTTATATCTCAAATTGTAATGTCAGGCATACAATCCATACAAGTCTGTTCCGGGATCGAACAAAACCGAAGGCACTTCTTACGAAGCCCTTGCAAATCCGGGTATTCACAATCCCGATCGAATTTCCCATCACTTAAGGAATCTCTATACCAGGTGCGACCCAGTGCAGAGACAATCGATAGGTCATCCTATCGCTCTCGCAAATACTCGGTCTTCAACACCGATCTTCAAATGCAATTCATAACGACGTATCACATATTCGGAATGGGTTATACGACCCCATGGTCCTTTCCCGGTTAACCCGAATAGTGAGCGCTTATTCAAAATAAGTGTGCATTCAATTTCAAACAATTCACATCAAATACCCATTCAAAGGGAAATATTGATAGTCGGTTATTGAACTATCAATTGATATGCATACATCACCAGATTCCAAATAATTTTCCAAATTATTTATTTTCCAAAATATCTTTACTAGATATATAGTTTCAACACTTCAAAAATAAATCAATATTTATTTTCATACAAATTCCACTTTTCATTCATAAATTCCATAATGAATTTATATTTCAAAATATCCATGCATATATGATTTCAATCATTCATTTCCATTTATCTTCAAAAAGATAAATTCTAATTATTCACTTTATACTGGAAAACAATTCCATACTTACTAAATAAGTAATTCACAATCTTTTATTTTCAACACTTAGAAAATGTTCAATATACTTAAACCGAATTAAGTATATATTTTATTCTTTAAGGAAATCATTCACTTAACATATTTATTTGGGCCAAAACGAATGTTACGTAAAACATCGTTACGACAACCCAAAATCACTAGTATAGGGATTCGAAATTAAAATAGATATATAAATCCCAATACTAAACCAAAACATTTCCATTCGGAAATCATTTACTATAACAACAGTGTTATAGTCCACTATTTCCTTTTATTTCTCGAAACATCTATTTCAACAATAAATGTTGAAATCTATGGTTTCAATCTCAATACCTTTTAAAACATCATTGAATCGTTTTAATTCTATTTAAAACATTCACATTCTAAACAATTTCTTTAACGTGTTATTCACTGTTCAAGAACGTGAATAAACTACGTTAACAACTTCATCATTTCTATTCACTTTAACTTAAAGGATTATTCACTGTCTAAAACGTGAATATAACTCCATTTCTAAGTTATAACAATTGACTTGTCAAAATAAGTCCTTTGCGAATTTATAAAAACAACGTTTATAAATTCCTTTTCTATTTATTTATAAAAACTTCCTTTTTTATAAATTCCTTTATTAACATTTTTGATTTCATATCTCAATTATAAACTAAAAGTTCATATTATAAGTCAATTGCTTATAAAACGATTATTTTACAAAATCGTTCTTTTTAAAGACTTTTCAATTTATAAACCTTATAACTTATAAAATTTATTTATTTAATAAATCTATTCTTCAAATAATTTCACCAAATTTATAAATCTTACTATTTATAAATTTCGTTTATAACTTCACAGTTTATAATTCTATAAATTTCATTCTATTATGAAATTCATTTTCACTACATTCAAACACTTATAAAAACTCGTTTTATAATGTCTATATTCCAATTTATAAATATCCATTTATAAATCTCTTAATATAAATCAGTTTATATTATTATTCTAAAACGTCTTTAATTTCCTTTATAATTTCATCATTTCGATTTATAAAATAATCAAATTTTATAAATCCTATATTTAAACTTTTATCATATATTCAAAAATCCAATCTAAATTATTTTATAAAATCATTAGTTCATATTTCTCAAAAATCGACTTTTAATCGTATTTCTAAAAATCAGCTTTTTAACTATATTTCACAAAAACCATAATTTTTATAACTTTAAAAATTATAACGTTTATTTATTTATAATGGATCAATTCCAAAAATATAGCATATCTTCAAAAATCACTTTAAAACCATTTTAAAATCCCAAAATCTGGGTCCAATGATGCTACACACCAAATAGTCAATCACGACTAACAACGATATCATATATCGATATGATAATCATCAAATATCAAAATATCTGAAATTAAATAAATACTGTTGAGGAATCCAGTTGGATCCCTCCAACCTGTTTTCCTGCATCCAAAAACATTAGCACAATACCAATTTCGCTCCAGTACGAAATTATCGCGGTACATGTTCTTATTAAATATTATCCGCTTAATAACGGCGTAATAGGGTCTCATCCGCTAAACACAAATTGCGGGAAATCAACAACTGCAATATATACATATGCCAATATATATATATTGATATTATATATAATACCAATTTCACTGTTTATGAAATATTCGCGGTATATGTTTATATTAAATAACATCCGCTTACTAACGGCGCATAATGTCTATTTTAACAATCAATAATTTACAGTCATCATTCAAACATGCATTCCAATGTTTTAAATCGAACTATTTAAAATAAAATCGAAATCTATTCGATTGAGTGAGAAATTCTCACCTTGGTTTTATTTTCGGTTTCGGCGTTCGTTTCGAATAAAATTAAACGAACGTTTAATTTTACCCGAAATTCAAACGAGCTCCAATCGACTCCAAATTGGCTTCATTGCGAAGAGCACGACGATACGATTCCAACGCAAAAAACCTCGTCCGATTCCGACCTCGCAGCAAAATGATATCATATTTTAAAGTTTGAACGATTTATAATATAATAAAATCTACATCTCCTTTTATAATTTTAACCTTTTACATCACAGCCCTTGATTTCAAACTCCAGCAATCCAGGCCGCAACTTGCAATCCCCCTTCTCCTTTCACGCGCACGTAACTCCTCACCAGGAACAAAACACGCACCAAGAACCCATCAAGGCCGTTTCTAGGGTTTAGAAACGCCACCACCACGAACACCGATAACTCGATCGGAGACTACCATACTCTTGCTCGTCACAAACTCCACCACCACCAGGGATGCGGTCGAACTCGGCCCCCTTAGGCACCCTGAAAAATGTGCGCAACCGAGTAGCTTTAAGCACGAATTCCCATCAATCCGCAGCTCCGTTCTCCATCTCGACCGTTGGATTCGATGTGTTCGATGAGATCTACGATTTTCCAGTTGAAAGTTTAAGCTAATAGCTGATGGATTTGGTGGAATCGAAGGAGGAAGGAACGACATTTTCTGGCCATTAATGTTGAAGTGGCGGCCGGCCCATGCAAATTAGGGTTTAGGTTTAGGTTTTGTTATTTATTTTTGTGAATAAAGGTGTATTTATAGAAAGAGCTAGCGTAAACACTATTCATCCCGGGAATTCCGAACTCCGATTTAGACGCCGTAACCAGCGTACCTAGGGTTTATCCCGCGTTCCGGACACAATGGAACAGGTTTCGGAAGCTAATTCGGAAGTATGTGCGAGTTATGGCTGAAAACGTTCAATTTGAATTAAACCGATTTAAACCGATTTCTAGGCGTTTTAATTCGTACCGGAAAAACGGTAAATCCAAACGACTTGAAATTTGAAATCTTACAATAATATCACATTACGGATCCGATGAAACTGGTTTCGTCGAAATCCGAGACTTTTTGAAAAATGGCTATTTTGACTCGCCAAAATTAAATTAAAAACGATTCGATGCGTTTCGAGCTGCCACGATCAAACGATAACTCCGATTGACACGAAAATTGAAATCCGGTAATAACTAACTATTACGGATCCAATGGAACTGGTTTCGTTCAATTCTGAGACTGTTCAAAAATTGACTATTTTACAGTCGATTATTAAATATTAAAATATTCAATTTTCACAAATTAACTTTTAATTCGATTTTAAAAGTTCTAAAATATCATTCTAACTTCAACATGATAAAATAAAATTTTCCAAATTATTTTCAATCATTTTTAACTCAATTTTTAATTATTTCCATAATTTAACATATTAAATTATCGATTTAATTATCCAATTAAATCCAATAATTCAAATAAAAATTTATTTGACTTAAAAATTCACTTATAAATATTTAAAATTAATTAAATATTCAAATTTAAATTTATTAAAAATTCTGGGTCGTTACACCTTTAGAGATCAATGAAGTTCTTCATCACTACGGAACTTACTCGAGACGGTATTAGGTCTACAGTCTCGACAGAACACCTCCTACTTCAAACATTCAAACTCCAATCAATGTTAGTAATTGTGTTACACACACCACTACCTTATCTACCTTTATAATTTATATTGGAAAACCTGAACAGGTAACCCAACAGATAGGTAGAAATAAATATATATAGTTATATATTTAAAATTACAAATATGCTCTCTCAAGAAAGACACCACTACAGAGCCTAGGTATTCACTCAACCTGGCTTTGATACCAACTGTCACGATCCGACTTTCTACTCCCAGAAAATCGCATCATGAATTAAGAAAGAAAGGGATAGCAGAAGAAAAGAAAGAAGAGAAAGAAGAAACAACACAAGAATCTCAATAGCGGAACGAATAAATTATATTAATAACATAAGTATTTATATAATATACAATACCAATTAGAGTTACACAGCATACACATCACATATACTAGACAGTTATAAACACCTGTCTAGTATTTACAACTCAATACAACAACACAGAGAACACACACGGAATTCTAATATCTAACGCAAACCTGCTCCATTTGCTCCTCCACATATCGTCAAAGCAAACCTGAATCCTAACATGAATCCCTTGACTACTCATAAAAATTTGAGTACCCAAGAGTTTATGAAAAACAAAAATAAACTCCGGGTCAGACATGGGTCTGGTGTGAGTAACAGGTTAAAGTTGCTTAACTTTCATAAACCTTTTGGAAAGAAAGGTATCACATAAGACTTCCCACACATAAACATGGAAAAGTTTTTACCTTACGCTAACCAAAACATTTGATAGGAAATCTGATGATATTATAATAGTGTCTAGGGTTTTCAAATAAATAAGAAATAGCCGAAATTGTTACATGATTAAATTCCAGCTACTAGCCACAAAAGTGGGTAATACAATCAAAACCGTTGGCACTTATTGGATTTTGGATTCCATACAATGGCAGGGCTACTGGGGTACCGCCCGTCACAGTACGTGGCCTAGATCACCATACCGAGGAGTACTCCCACTCCCCTTCAACACAAGGCCGGACCCATTCCTTACTGAATAGTTCCGAACAAGACATCCCCGACGGTTGGAGCTCAAAACTGTCCACACAGCCGAAATATAAAGGGACCTCTAGACAGGGATCAATCTTGCTCTCCAGTGGGTGCGACCCACGAAGCCTTGCTGCACCTCCCCTCTTCTAGCCATTCCCGGTTGATGAGGCTTGAGGCTACGATTACCTTTATAGGACATATCATCTTAGAATGCTCATCGTCCGCCTGACGATGTTCTGAAAGCATTCAATCCATACAAGTTCGTTCCGGGTTCAAACGAAACCGAAGGCATTATCTCGTTACACTCATTTTGGAATCACCCTCAGAGTTAACGACAATAACCCTTGCACTCTAAACCACCATCTCGAATCTATAAGTACTATTCCGTTAACTCATTACGGAATCACCCACAGAGTTATACTGACATATAGCCCTTACACCTCGAGTCTTCACTCGCTCCACTTGGATTCACGACCTAACGTTATTTGGAATCGATGTGGTTTTCGGATATCCAAATATGGAAACCCGATCCCGGTCTCATCGAAAACCAAAGCGTGTCTTTTAAGGTCCAAGTTGTTTTAAAGGTTTAAAACAATTTAATTACAGTATCTATATACACTGATAGATAACACACAGAACAATAATTGATAATCAGCATTATCAAATAAGGGGTAATTCACATTATCAATATCTAATAGATATTCCATATATCACCATCACAATAGATAACCTATGTTATCATCACAATATAGTCAAACATCCATACCACACAATATCATTTATCTCATTACTGAGATCACAAAACATCCAAGTCAAATAATGACATCCATTCATACATAAGCAAAGATTTACTCATCATAATATAATTAATTTAAAATGAATTAAATTAACTATCTCTATTACTAATTAATTTAAAATGAATTAAATTAATTACCCAACTTTAATTAATTTAAAATAAATTAAATTAATTACTTCATCTTTAATTAATTTAAAATGAATTAAATTAATTACTTCACCAAATTATAACTTGCTTATCCATCTATTTAATTGATTACAATCAATTAATCATTCAAAATAGATCATCCCAATTAATCACTCTTGATTAATTACTCTTAATTACATTCATGTAATTATCCTTAATTAATTTCACAAATTAATTATCCTCAACTAAACAGTAATTAACCTTTAATTACTTCAATTAATAAATTAATCGTAATTAATCAACTTTAATTACATCGTTAATTAAATAATTAATGATTCCTTTTATTAATTACCTTAAGTAATTATTTACTTAATTACCATATTAAAACAAATCAATTATCCTTAATTAATCTCTTAATTAATCTCTTGATTAATTAATAAGTAAGTTAAACCAAATTACTTCACACTTAAACATCTCCACTTAATTACATTCTGAAATTATTAATTAATTACTTAACTAAGTAAATACCCAAATCATTTATTACATAAAGTAATAATTTATAAAACCCAAATGTTTAAAATTAATTAAACTTAATTAATTAAAATAAACAATCACATTAAACTAAATTAATTACATTAAGTAATTAATTTCTTAATTACTTTATCAAGTAATTATACTCAAACCATTTACAATTGATTATTATTAAATTAATTAATCTAATTAATTGTAGAAATTAACCACATTAATTAATTATTAAATAATCCTGGTCATTAACCCTTCTATAATTATTTATTAAGTAAGTAACTAAGATTAATTTACAAATTTAATTATCTTTAATTATCTATAATTTAAAGTCTAATTATTTAATTAATTGTAACGACTCGGTATTTTCAACCATTCGCATCCATTATAAGTGCATAGGCAGACACTCATGCCGGAATTGAATTGCTCAAAATACCGTGTTGTAAATAAAATTTTGGCAAACCTCAGAATATACAGTAAATAAAAATCACAGATCACAGACACAGAGTATATAAAAATGCAGCGGAAGAAAAAGAGATAGTAGTTCATGAAGCTACTATATAAATAGGAGATACATCAGAGTTAAATAAGATACAACAGAAGAGTAACAGGATATATCAGGTACAAATCAGATACATCATTGAACCACTGGATACTGAAACAAAATAGATGGCTGGATCTTCAAGGAAAGCTCCAACGCCGAAGGTGAATCTTGAATGCTAACTCAATCAATCTGACCCGAGCGTAAAGCAAAACACAAAACCCTCGAGTCAGGACATAAATACTTATAAACTGTAAATCAACTCAAGTGAAAAGTAACAAAATGCATCAGTAACTTAAAGGATGCTTGGGACCGCCCATCCTCTAAGGATCCGTTAAACTATTTACTATGTAGTAATATGCGCTATATACGGTAGTGTCTAATCAGTAAAGTATAATCATATAGAAAATAGCGTTAAGGGGATGGTGAACCTTAACGCGGTCGAATCTTTAAAACCAAAATCGTAGTGGGCTCGATATAAGGAAATGACACGGCACGCGAGGCAATGCCAGGGTGGATACACCGTTTGCACTCCCGGACCGGTGGTGACGGCAAGCCAGCAGCTTCCACGCACCTCGAACAATACCCCCGAATCAAAGTGGCGCCACCGAATCGAATCACAACAGTAATAGAACGTTTTCCGATGGAGCATGCTCGATGAAAGGGTGCGACCCTTTGTGTAGCCCGGTATAGCTCCTGTTTTAGTCATATATGCCAACTCACGGGAGTTGGGTCCACGTAATATACCTCGAGAACGTCGCCACCATCCTACTTCATTCTGGAATCTCCACCGCGTACACGGTTGTTAAAGTGGTTTTCGGTATTGGCCGGCTATAAGACAATATCCGATCCCGGTCTCTTTAACAACCAATCGTTATTATAACCCGTAGTTATGACTTTTTAAAACAATATTTATACTTCAAAATAAAATATTATTTCAACCCAAATCTTTATCAAAATAAAGATTAAATCATTCCAAAATATCATATCTTTCGGATCTTCTTTTCAAATCATTTTAATATCAAAATATCATATCTTTCAAAACTCCATTTTCAAACCATCTTAATATATCAAAATATCATATGTTTTCAAAACCACATTTCAATCATTTAATATATCAAAATATCATATCTTTTTGAAACCACATTCATTTCAAATCATTATTCATTTTATTCAATTTAAAATATCATTTCAATCCATATTTCAAAACAGTATATATTCCAAAATCATTTTTAATCATTAAAATGAAGTTATTATGTTTAATAATTAAATTATTAAATTTCCAAAATTTTCGACTTCCAAAGTTCATTTATTCACTTAAGTTTATCAAAGCAGTGAAAATTCACTTTTCGTGGCATATAAAAAACGCTACGGAAAAATACATTCAAAACAGTTCAATTTAACAAAAGACAACATTTTAAAATGTTGTAATAGGGTTTACTTAAATTTCGAATAAACTTAGTTAAATTCAACAATTTATAGCACTTACAAAAATTGCTATAATAGCTTTTAATTCAATTTAGCTTTTTAGTTCATTATCATCAACTACAGCATTTTCAAATGCTGTAATATCATTTACATTGTAATTAATAGCATCTCAAAAATACAGTCAATTAACTTCAAATATTCAATATAATTTCTCAACCAATTATATTTTTATTTAAAACATTTTTAACTTATAAAATCATACATTTTCACATTTATAACATCATTTAATTTTTCCTCAAGTTCATGATTTTATAAAGTTAAATTTCCATTCAAAAATCAAGATTTAATAATAATTCACTTATTAAATTGCATTGTTCAATTTTTAAAATCCATTACATTAAATTTCAACTTAACACTTAAGTTCAAATCCTCAAATATAACTTTGTTTTATTTTTATTTACTTAACTAAAAGTTCACTTTTACGTCAATTTCATAAATTTTCAGTTTTAGTTATTTCAAAATTTCAACTTACAATATTCATTCATTTCGCATTTCAACTTTATTAAAATCATTAATATGATATAAAAATCACCTTAAATTCATTTAAATTCAAATTATCATAAATTTATCATAATTTCATATTCAATTAAATTTCCAATTATAATTAAATCAAATTTTCCAAAATAACTTACGTTCAACATTTCTAACTTTTTCATTAATTCATTTCACTTACAATTATTCAGAAAATCAATAATAATTTACAAAAATCCTTTTTTTATCAAATTTAAAATCAAAATATTATAATAATTAAATTTCTAAAATATTTAAAATTTTAGAAAAACATATTTTAACTACGGGCCTGTATAAAATTTTCTACGCTAGGTAAAGTGATATGGGTAATATATCATTTCAACCCATAATTTACAAAGAAAATCCGGGTTTTATCATTTCAAACCCGCAATCCCAAGTTAAAATAAATTAAAAAAATAAATCAGGCCTATCATTTCAGCCCATAACATTTTTTTCTAACAGGGAACTTGCAGTGTGATCATATACAGAAATAATATAAACAAGGTCAATATCACAATATACAGTCATATATCAGATGTCAGGTGAAAATTAACAGTTTTAACATGGTAATAATATGGTAATAACATGGCATAGCATATCATATGATCATCATTAACTTGCATAAACAATTTTTATTACTATACACTTGTCATCAATTCACTTTTCATAAGTATAAATGTCAGAGTGAGAAAGACTCACTTTTTCAAGCTGAAGACCAAAACAACAAACACAAGTGCGATTCCAAAAGCACGACAAGCACGATATAGCATGACTTTTGATTTGAATGAATGGAGAGCCTTGATATTTTTCTTGTAAACAATAACCAAAACAAGACAATATACACATAAATATTCAACGCAAAACAATGTTGAAACAATGAAAATACGAAGCAACAAAGGAATAGATTACTTGACATTGCTTTAATAATTCAAATGCTTGGCCTAGGAGGTTCTTGGGTTCAGCCATGATGATGATATAGCTCAGATTTGGCACCATAACTCACGGCTAGAAGGAGTATGGAGTGGTAGGGTTATAACATGAAGCATACAATTGGTCAAGGCAACATATATGAAGTTTTTGAGCACAACAAGGCTCGGCCTTGGGTCAAGTAGGGCTTGGCCATACTTGTACAGGTTTGGAAAGTAGATGGAGGGGTGTGGGGAAGTCTGGAAATGGTGGTGGTAGCGGCCTATGGTGGTGGCCAAGGTGGTGGATGAAGATATGAAGTGATAGGGTGGCTATCATGAATGTTTTAAGGCTTTATGCATTGTTTTTGTGGAGTTTTGGTTCATGGAGTCTTGGCCATGTCAATTTCAGATCTGAACAGAGGCTAAGATGAAGTGTAGTGGTGGTAGCAAGGTGGTGGTCGAGGCTAGAGGTGGTGGCCATGGTGAAGTATGAAGGTGGTGAAGTAATAGTGGTGGCTAGGGCATTGTTTTGGACATTATTTGCAATTTTGTGGAGTTTTGTCACCAAGGGAGGTGTGGCCATGGATGGATCTGAAATGATGGATGGAGATGATGCCAAGGAAGAGTGGTAGGGGATGGTGGAGAGTATGGTGGTGATGGTGGGTGGTAGAGGCCAATCCAGAAAGCATAGAAAACTAGGCAAAATACATAGAAAATGAGAAGAAAAAGGTAGAAAAAGATGTAGCCATTACCAGATTTTTTTTCTCAAGACGGAGGCCATGATTTTTAGGGTTGAGAAAGAGAAAATTTTCGTGACAAATGAGCAAGGGAAGTCGGCTGGAGATGGTATAGGGAAATGCCAAAAAAAACAGATGTATTGATGACAAAAGAAACTGCAAAAGAAACAGTGAAACGTTTTTACGTTTCTTAGCCTTTAACCCTTTCAAATTTCTCATATATATTTATATACATCTAAATAACTGAAAATAACTAAAATATCAGTTAAAATTCGAAAGTATAACAGATAAACAAAATATTAATAATTAAATATTAATTAGATATGATTAAAACAAGAAAAATAGCACAGAAAATGAAAACTTGACTTAAGAATTAGAAATAACTTCAATATACTTTGGAAAAATTTACTTTAATTTAAATACATGTAAAATGAATAAAATAAAGTAAAACACAGCAAATAAAAGTGAGTGCATAAAATAAATAAATAAATTTTAATTATATATAATTAAATTAAGAAAATGGCTTAAAATCGTAGACTAGGCTTTAAAATTAGAAATAAATTCAAATGAACTTTAGAAAAATTATATTATCATTTTAAAAATACTTAAAAGTCAAAATATACATAATATAACATATTATCACATATTAAAGTAAAATATAACAAAGAAGAAGTAATTTATACAATTTAAAATAGTCATTGTTAAATAACCCTATATACGCACAATATTGTAAAGGGTATAACTTCCACAATTTACATCCAAACTCAACGAAATGAAAAGTGGTGTTCTTAGAATTTTATGTACTTTCATAATAAAAGAAACAAATTAAATTTTTAAACTTTTAAAATTTTAAGTTGAAAGTCACAGTTTGACTATTTTGACCAAAATCAGCATTTCACGCAAATATTCAACTTACACAAGTTTGGAATTATAACTCATATAAAATCAAGATTTATATTTAAATAATAAAATCTAATCGTTCCAAATAAGTAAAATAAGTTTTTAAATCAAAATTTTATATTAAAATAATTAAAATATACAATAAAATAATTACAAAATACAGGGTTGTTACATTAATTAACCTTGATTAATTTTAACTACTTAATTAATAATTTATTAATCATTAATTAAAAATCTAATTAATGATTTAAATTTCTAATTGATTTAACCCCTAAATCAATATGCATTAAACCTTAATAATTAACTAAATAAATTTAAATATTTTCTTAAATACCCTTTATAATAAATTCTTTTCAAAACATTCATTCTTAACTTAATTTTAAAATAAACATTTCTAAATTATGTTTTAAAAACAAATTTTATTTTAGAACAAGGGCTTTTGAACTTGTTTCTAAATTTCATTTTAAATACAAATTTTGAAATGAGAATAATTTAAACTTATCCAAGTTTAACAATTAATAACTTTAGCATTTCAATAACTCAATTTATTTTTAGTTTAAATCTTCCAACTTCAAACTTTCTTTTAATTTCAAAAACTGAATACACATTCTACTCTGATCCCAAATTTAAACTTAAGATTCAAATTACTTTGAATTCAAATTTAAATTTAAATTTAAACTCTGTTTAAAACCTTAAACTTCAGATTTTAAAACATTTTATAAAACACTTTAACAAATTTCAAAGTTGTTAAAAACCTTTCATTTTATTTTATAAAACTTATATATCTTTAAATCTATAATTCAAACTCATTTTGAATTAAGATTTTAAACCTGTTTTAAAACTTTGTTTTAAAACTTGCTCTACACTCTTTTTAAATTCTGTTTAATTTTTAAAAACTCAAATACTATTAGGATTTGTAAAACAGTTTCAGGTTTATTAAAACCTGTAAAAATTTCTTTACACTTTATTTATTTAAACTGAAATGTTAATTAACTTGAATTCAAATAAATTCAAACTTGAATTCAAATATGATTTAAATTTTCTAAATCATTCAAATGATTCAGGCTTTTACAAATTTTTAAACCCAGAGATTACAGATTTGTAAAACCTGTAAACAAACACCTGAACCCCCACCACAAAATCTACTTCGAGTCTTCAACACTACATCCCCGAGAAAAATACTACTTCACTTCGAGTCAAAGCAAAGTTTACCTGAGTCCTCTCTCAACTAACCAACATCACCTGTACCCTATTCCACTGTGCATATGCACGGCGCCTCGGGCCATTGATGACCGCCAACAACCATCACAACTCATCAGATTCCAACCTAGCTTCCCACTACAACCATCAATTCGAGCTACCATCACCAGAAATCGAAGATGATACCCAATGTCAAAACCTGGAAGCAGAAAACAGGTTTCACCCTCTAACCTGTCAACGGCGATAACCTACCTCTCCGGCCTCCTGACAACTAACCCCTCCGGCCTCGAACTCAACTACGGCCAATCTATCGATTCCCAAAATATCTCAACACTCGATCATCACTACACCCCGACATTGCCGATTCTTCAAACCATTTAAGACTAGGGTTTAAAAAATAAAATTCAAAACTGCATCTTCCACAATGAAATTTAGCACCAACCAATATTTTTCCTAGCTTCTCAGATCAACCCTCCACCATCATGCAGAATCCCATCCCCTCCAAATTCATGCATCACCAGAGAAGCCCAAAAGTTCATTTTTAGTTCAACTCCTAACTGCACCTAAGCCTCTTTACTAAAAAATTTAGTTTCTGCTTTAAAAATCATATTTTGATTTATGTATTCATCCTATATTTATGAATCCAGAAAACATGATGATTAAATTTCAATTATTTTTGAACTTGTTTACTTATTTGGTTCTCCAGTATCCATCCCAGTTTATTACTAACTTAATTAAATTTTAATTTACTTAATAACTTAAACAACACTTATTATCTGTAATCTAATTCCTACAGAGATTGAATCAAAAAGAGTATGTATTTAAAACAGTACAGGGTTACTGGAAACATAACAGAGGACATTCAAAAATCATGCTCACAAATACAACTTCACATCAACATTCACACATGCAATACTAAGTTACTTCGGTATACAAGCATGCAACCATTTTAAATTTAAACTTTAAATTTTAAGAGTTACTCACCTTTCAGAAGAAAACAGAGCCTGATTTTATGAAAAGCTTTGAACTTGTGGAAGAAAACATTTGAAAAAGCTTTGACACTTTCAACTGAGATGCTCCAGATTTTGAAAACAGCCCCTCTTTGATACTTGAAACTCTTTAAAAACTGAATTGCTTCCAATATTTAAAAATGCATTGCATGCTTAATGATTGCAGAAAAATGAG
The DNA here is from genome assembly GCA_030765085.1 of Allium cepa. NCBI lineage: Eukaryota > Viridiplantae > Streptophyta > Magnoliopsida > Asparagales > Amaryllidaceae > Allium > Allium cepa. The sequence continues at coordinate 929,026,804 of CM060939.1, forward strand.
TGATGCAGATGCTTTTACTCCCAGGCTTTAAACAGAATGCAGAGAAAAATGCAGGCTCTTTTGATTTTTTTTTCAAATTTGATCATAGTTTGGACATGCAGATGTTGGATTTGAGGATGCGGGTTTATGGAGGATTTAGTTTTGATGAGGAGTTACAGGAATTTGCAGATTTGTGAATTTGAATATGCAGATTTGCATGAAATTTGAGGTATGCAGATCTTAGGATTTTGATATATTTGTATATGCAGGTTTTATCTTTGATTTAAGAAGTTGAAGATTTTCTTTGGTTAAGGAAAAATGAACATGCAATATAAAATGAAGTTTCAAACTTAAACAATGAAATTTTTTTTCAGATTTTATACAAGAAAAGAAGAATAAAAACTTAAATTAACACTTGTCATATTGTTAGACACTTGTCAACTTGAAATGTTAATTTTTTTTTAAACATATGATAAATGGATGAAACACTTGTTTATATGTTGTTAGTTTATTTTTAAAATATATTTATAAATTTACAAAAGAAGTAAAAACAAACAATGTTTCACAATTTGAAACTTATACATATTAAAAATTAAAACAAATAAGATTTTATACCTTTGAACTTAAATTCAAACTAAATTCAAAATAAAACAATATCAAATCAAGTTAAGAATATAGATTCAATTTTAATATAAAAATTTCAAATTTTATTCAAAGCTTATTTAAATAGTCAATACAATATTAATATTGCTTTTATAAATCTCTTTTATCAAATTTAAAATCATTTTACAATAAATTATACTTTTATTCAATAAATAATCCATTTTATTAAGTCGTGAAATCATTTGTTGAATTTATTCTAAATTTTAAACTCAATCCAATTTAATTTAAAACATTTCAATATTTTCTTATCAATTTATAAATCGTGTTTTTACTTATGAAGTAGTCTTTGAAAACTCAATACTAATTTGAAACAAAATTTCCAAATTAAAATGTTTATATTGAAATTTTAAAACATGATTCAATATTAAATTTAAACCAACATCATTTATTTAATTTTGAAAAACTTAAATATTAAATAAAACAAATTTTCCAAAATTACTGCAAATATCAAAACTAGAAAATATGCTTTATTTATTGAAATTAAAACAAAACCAATCTATTTAAAATATAAACCAAATATTTATATTGAAAATAGAAATCAATTTATTATTTAAAAGATAAAATAACCAATTTAAATATTTATTGAAGAAGATTATTAAATTTATCTGAATAATTACTAACAGATTATCAATATCAATTTAATTTTAACTACAGATTATTAAATTGATATTGTCAAAAATTCCGGGATGTTACATTAGGGTTTTGGCGACGGCAATGGGTTATACGCGCGCGTGATAACCTGGAGGAAGAAGAAAGCAAAACAGCGGCCGAGATTCTAGGTCTAGGATTTGAACGGCCCAGATGAGGTTTAGGTTTAAAATTAAAATAAATTTGTAAATTTATTATATTAAAATTTGTATAATGTTTAAAAGGCTATAACTTGTTCATACGAGGTCAGAATTTGATGAAACGAATTGCGTTGGCTTCATATTGACGAACACTATGCGATGGAGCTGGATTGGAGTCGATTGGAGCTAGTGAAAATTTTGAGTAAAATTAAACGTGCTTTTAATTTTATTCGAAAATAAAACACTGCGACTGTTATTGGAAGCAAGGTGAGAACTTCTCACTCAATCGAAATTGTTTCGATTTTAATTTTAAATAGTTAGATTTAAAATTGCTAGATTGTGTGATTGAATGATAAATTGCTATCTATTATATTAAAATAGACCCTATGCGCCGTACATTAAGTGGATGTTATTTATTAAAAACATATACCGCGATATTCCATTTTGATTGGAATTGGTATTATATATGTACTTGGAGTTGATTTTCCCGCATTATATAGCGGATGAGAACCTATTGCACCGTATAATAGCGGATAATATTTTATAAATCCCATATACCGCGATATCCCGTATTGGAACGGGATTGGTATTGTGCTAACATCTGTGGATGCAGGGAAACAGGTTGGAGGGATCCAACTGGATTCCTCACCCGTATTGATCTATTTACAAATATTGTAATATATTATGTTATCATATGATATATGATATTTTGGATGTCGTGATTGTTATATTTAGTGCTGTTATAGCATTTTTGGAAAATTAAAAGTGTTGAAGTAATGATTTTCAAATTTAAAAGGATTTTTAAAGTGATTTTTGAAAGTATACGTTTTATTTAATTTCGAAATTGATTCATTTTAAATAAATAAATGTTAGAATTTTAATGTTATAAAATTTATGATTTTTTAGAAATATAGTTAAAATTGATTTTTGAAATATGGAGTTAATGAATTTTATAAAATAGTTTAAATTGAGATTTTTCAAATTATTATAAATGGTTTATATAGAAGATTTATAAAATTGATATTTATAAATTAAAATATTGGAATTACAAAACGAGTTTTTATAAGTGTTAAAATGAAATATAAATGGATTTCATAAGTGAATGAAATTTATAGATTTATAAATTGAGAAGTTATAAAATGAATAGATTAGAAAAATAAAAGATTTCTAAGTAATCAACTTATAAATTGGATTTGGCAATTAAATAAGATATGATAGAATTTGTAAATAAAGTGACTTTTTATAACTTGAAGTTTATAATATATACATATGAATTTATAAACATTGGTTTATAAATTCAAAATTTATTGAATTTGATAAGTAAATATGAAATTTTTTAAAGGTGGTTATCCACGATTTTGGACATGGATAATCCTTTAAAATAAAATGTGTAGAAATGATGAATTTGGTTAACGAAGTACATTCACGATTTTGGATAGTGAATAATATATTAAAGAAATGTTTTGGAAAGCGATATTTTAAATAGAATTAAAACGATTTAAAGATGTTTTAAAATGTGTTAAGGATCGAAACCATAGGTTTCAACATTTCATTGTTGAAATAGACATTTTCGAGAAATACAAGGAAATGGTGGACTATAACACTGTTGTTATAGTAAATGATTTTCGAAAGGAAATGTTTTATATGGTATTGGGATTTATATATCTATCTAAATTTCGAATTCCTATACTAGTGATTTTGGGTTGTCGTAATGATGTTTTACGCAACATTCGTTTTGACTCAAATAAATGTGTTTAAGAGAATGTTTTCCTTAAAGAATGAAATATATACTTAATCGTGTTTTAAGTATATTGAATATTTTCTATGTATTGAAAATAAATAGATTTGTGAATTACTTATTATTAAATAAGTATTTGGAAATGTTTTCGAATATGAAGTGAAATATTTTGGGTTTTTACCTTTTAAAGATAAATTGAAAATGAATAATTATTTGGAATTGTTTTTCCAAGATGAAATTGAAATGGTTTAGAGAACATATCTTTTTAAAGATAGATTGAAGTGAATATCTGGCAAGTTATTTAATTTATGGAAGATTAATAAAAAGGTCCTAGTGATTGCTATGGTGCTGGATATTTGTTTGTTGGCCTTGATAGTTAAATAATCGACTATCAATAGTTACCTTCAAATGGGTATTTGTTGTGATTTGCTTGATTTGAATGCTACACTTATTTTTAAAATAAGCGCTCATTATTCGGTTTAGTGGGTGGAGAACCTTTGTGTCATAAATCCCATTTCGAATAAGTGATATGTCGTAATGGATAGCATTTGAAGACCGGTGTTGAAGACCGGGTATTTATGAAAATGGAAGGATTACCGTTGAATGTTTCTGCATCGGCTGATCGTCGATATAGAAATTTTATCACCCTTTGTGATGGGAAATCCGGTCGTGATTAGTGAATACCCGGATTGCAAGGGCTTCTTTGGAAGTGCCTTCGGTTCTGTTCGATCCCAGAACGGACTTGTATAGATGTGTGTCTGACGTTACAATTTGAGATGTAAAGCTAGTTTATATCAAATATATTTTTGTTGGTGGCGGAGAATTTATTCTCTTAGCTTAACACCCTTCTCTTAGACGTATGAGCTCAGAGGTTACGTAGTTGATGGTTACTAGTGATATATTCCTAATTTGGTAATGTGGCATACGAAGTGCTGTTGAGCATTTGTTGATCAAAGCGTGGCTTTTTTAAAAAGCGTAGCTTTGTGGACGAGACTTCTTCGGACCTCACACCCCGGTAATGGTCAAAAAAGGAAAGATACGGCAAGGTTATTAGCGGATAGCGCCCCCTTAGTGTATGTCATTTCCTTCTGGATAGAGGTGGCATTATGGTATAGAGCCCTGATACTTAACCTATGTTGTTGCTGCAAACTTATTATATTTGTGGTTGTTGGTGAATCCCGGGATATAGGTCGGTTGCCACCGGGGGATGGCATATTCGTGTCATTAGTTACCCAGCTAGGGCTAAACCGGCCTTGTGTTGGCAGAGATCCGGTTAGGTTCTCGGGGCGTCTTTCCAGAGGAGTACCTATGTGGCAATGAGAAGTTCCTTAGCCTGACCATTTGTTGGAAATTCAAACTCCAATACGAAACCCTGTACGGTTTTAGTTGTAGAACCTGCCATTTACTTATGGTGGCGCCCCACTGTTTAGATGGTAGCTATAGTAGGCATAGTTCGGAATGTCTATGTTGGCTAAGATTTATATCATTACTTTTGAAATGTTTTTCCTACACTTTTCACTTATAGTAATAATATCAAAGTAAATTTCTCTTATCAAGCATGTTTGACTATCATAAGGAGAAATCTCCTCCGATTCTGCGTTTGCATTTTGTGTGTGTGTGTTCGGGAGGCCTTATGGTAGTCTATTTTCTAAAAGCATTGTGAATCTAATTTTAAAATATTTCTTTGTTTATTTTTAAAGATAAACTGTTTTAAGTTCTCACACCAGTCACATGACTGACCTGGAGTTTATTGTTCCCTTCCTAAACTCTGGGTGCCCACCAATTTCCACACGGGCAGTTAAGAGTTAGGTTATCAGGTCATTCTGGAATTCAGGAGGTACCGTGGAGCTCAAGAGGCGAGCTGGATGGCTTGGCGTATTAACTAGTATATAGTATTTCTTTTCCGCTGTTTGTTGTTGTAAACTCTGATAATGTAACGAATGCGATTTTTCGTCCACGAACGTCGACTGCTGAGCAATCGAATGCTGAAAAACCATACCGTTAGGGTTAAAGAAGAGTGGTGGACTATAACACTGTTGTTATAGTAAATGATTTTCGAATGGAAATGTTTTGTATAGTATAGGGATTTATATATCTATCTAAATTTCGAATCCCTATACTAGTGATTTTGGGTTGTCGTAACGATGTTTTATGCAACATTCGTTTTGACTCAAATTAATGTGTTTAAGAGAATGTTTTCCTTAAAGAATGAAATATATACTTAATCGTGTTTTAAGTATATTGAATACTTTCTAAGTATTAAAAATAAACAGATTTGTGAATTACTTATTATTAAATAAGTATATGGAAATCTTTTCCAATATGAAGTGAAATGTTTTGGGTTTTTATCTTTTAAAGATAAATTGAAAATGAATAAGTATATAGAATTGTTTTTCCAAGATGAAATTGAAATAGTTTAGAGAACATATCTTTTTAAAGATAGATTGAAGTGAATATTTGGCAAGTTATTTAATTTATGGAGGATTAATAGAAAGGGCCTAGTGATTGTTATGGTGTTGAATATTTGTTTGTTGGCCTTGATTGTTAAATAACCGACTATCAATAATTACCTTTAAATGGGTATTTGTATTGATTTGCTTGATTTGAATGCTACACTTATTTTTAAAATAAGCGCTCGTTATTCGGTTTAGCCGGGTGAGGACCTTTGTGTCATAAATCCACTTCTGAATAAGTGATATGTCGTAATGGATAGCATTTGAAGACCGGTGTTGAAGACCGGATATTTATGGAAACGGAAGGATTACCGTCGAATGTTTCTGCATCGGCTGATCTCCGATATAGGACTTTTATCACCCTTTGTGATGGGAAAACCGGTCGTGATTAGTGAATATCTGAATTGCAAGGGCTTCTTTGAAAGTGCCTTCGGTTCTGTTCGATCCCGGAACGGACTTGTATGGATGTGTGTCTGACGTTACAATTTGAGTTGTAAAGCTGGTTTCTATCAAATATATTTCTGTTGGTGGCGAAGAATTTATTCTCTTGGCTTAACACCCTTCTCTGAGACGTATGAGCTCAGAGGTTATGTAGTTGATGGTTACTAGTGATATATTCCCAATTTGGTAATGAGGCATACGAAGTGCTGTTGAGCATTTGTTGATCAAAGCGTGGCTTTTGTAAAAAGCGTAGCTTTGTGGACGAGACTTCGCCGGACCTCACACCCCGGTAATGGTCAAAACAGGAAAGATGCGGCAAGGTTATTAGGGGATAGCGCCCCCTTAGTGTATGTCATTTCCTTCTGGATAGAGGTGGTATTATGGTATGGAGCCCTGATACTTAACCTATGTTGTTGCTGCAAACTTATTATATTTGTGGTTGTTGGTGAATCCCGTGATATAGGTCGGTTGCGACCGGGGGATGGCATATTCGTGTCAGTAGTTGCCCAGCTAGGGGTAACCCAGCCTTGTGTTGGCATAGATTCGGTTAGGTTCTCGGGGCATCTTTCCAGAGGCGTACCCATGTGGCAATGGGAAGTTCCTTGGCCTGACCATTTGTTGGAAATCCAAACTCCAATACGTAACCCTGTACGGTTTAGTTGTAGAACCTGCCATTTACTTATGGTGGCGCCCCACTGTTTAGATGGTAGCTATAGTAGGTATAGTTCGGAATGTCTATGTTGGCTAAGATTTATATCATTACTTTCGAAATGTTTTTCCTACACTTTGCACTTATAGTAATAATATCAAAGAAAATTTTTCGTATCAAGCATGTTTGACTATCATAAGGAAAAATCTCCTCCGATTCTGCGTTTGCATTGTGGGCATGTGCGGGAGGCCTTATGGTAGTCTCATTTTCTAAAAGCATTGCGAATCTAATTTTAAAATATTTCTTTGTTTATTTTTAAAGATAAACTGTTTTAAGTTCTCACACCAGTCACATGACTGGCCTGGGGTTTATTGTTCCCTTCCCAAACTCTGAGTGCCCACCAATTTCCACATGGGCAGTCAAGAGTTAGGTTATCAGGTCATTCTGGAATTCAGGAGGTGCTGTGGAGCTCAAGAGGCGGGCTGGATGGCTTGGCGTATTAACTAGTATATATTATTTCTTTTCCGCTGTTTGTTGTTGTAAACTCTGATAATGTAATGTGATGTGATGTAATGTAATAACAGATAAGATTCTTTGTTTTAAAGATTATTCATTTATCTATTATATGTTATTCCGCTGCGATTGTGAGATTCTGTTATTGTTTCTATTGCTTTTCTTTCCTTCTTCTTCTATCTTCTACCTCTTCTTTAACCCTAACGGTACGGTTTTTGGGCATTCAATTGCTCGATAGTTGATACTTTGGACGTATTAATGTCGACCTTCGTGAGTCGAAAATCCCTTACCGTTACATTTGGTATCAGAGCATATGGTTAAGTGACAACCTTAGCTCTATTGGGAATTACTCATTAGAGATAGAGTCAGTAGTACTCTAGAATGAGTTTGATTGTAATAATAGCTATGAGCGCGTATTTGTTAGTGAATATGAAATAGTTTTGTATTGTGTTGACTTATCGGTTGATTGTTTATAGATTTTGGTCGGTGCAGTCTGGCCAACTGTTTCGATAGGGGTTTCTAAACTCCTAAACGACACAAACCGACATAGTATCATTTTAAAGTGGGTAAATGAAATAATTTTACCTCGATTATATTTTAAATATGAAGAAATAATTTTTTGGAATTATTAAAGTATATATAAATTGATTGCTTGGTTGTTGATAATGTAAGAATATATATAAGTTAATTAAAAGATGTTTGAATAATCTAAATAAAAACAACAATTGTAAAGGAATAATTGTATAAGCAAATGAATTATAAAGTATGGAATTATAATTAATGTGATTTACAATTGTGAAATAATCTTATATGTAAGAAGTGAAGCCATAAGAATATATTTATAATATGATTTGTAATTTGAAGTAAAAATTCCAGAGGAATATTTGGAAATGTTTTGAAAGGGTTTGCAATTTGGAAAAGATTATATTCTTTGAAGTTTGTAAATGATTTTCAAGGGTTTTGGAAAATTGTTTTGAAGGAAAGAAAGCACTAGACTCTTTTTGGTCGCTAGAAAATAATTCCGATAATGATCGCTACATCATCGGTGTTCATTTTCAGGTTTCCAAAAGAGGAATTGCGGCCAAGTTATTTTAAATGGAAGTTGTTTGGAAAATTTGGGTTTGGATTTTGAAATTCAAAGGATAATTGAGTTGGTTTCAAAAATGGTTTTGGAAGATGGAAAAGACTATGGAATGTTATATAAAATGATTGGAATACAATTATTAAGTTGGAAAATAAATTGTGAATGAACAAATAAAATTTGCAAGTGCAAGAAAATGAAATTGAAATCTATTTTGAATTTGTAAATAGAACTAGAATTGGAATCTGAATTGGATTTATAAGTCGAAATTTAAGTTAAGTTAAACAAATGATGTTTGAAATGGAATATAACTTAAGTAATGTTGAATGAAGTTAATTTTGGTATCGACGTAAATTGATAAAGGGAGTGATGAATATGAACTTGAGTTATATAAATGAAATTCAACTTTATTTATGAAAGGAATTAGCAATTGAATTAATATATGGGTTGGATGTTAATCAACCGAATGTAAATAAAGTGATATGGAATAATGAATATAAGTGTTGATTCATTTAAAGCTAATTGAATAAATTGAATGAAAATCAATAGAATATCAAACCAATTGGAATTAAAAGTGTTGAACCAAATTGAATGTAAAGAAAAGTAAACAAATTTGGTTATGCTGGTTATACATTGGTTGTTAGATTGATTGTTAGTTGATTGTATATAATTCATTAAGTGTTAGTGAAGTTGAATTAATAAAATTGAAAGCTATGTAACTGAATTCAAATTTGAAGTGATGTAAATTTTAATAAAATTGAATTTGATTTGGAAGTGAACTAACTTGAATATAAATTAGTGAATGTAAACTAATTGAATATGAATGAATATTGATTTGGTTATGGATGTTAGTTGGATGATAGTTGGTTGATGGTTGAATTTATGGCTTTTGTTGCATTTGCTATATTGGCATATGTAGTTGTTGTACTAGTATATGTTGTATATCGATATTACTTTCATATATGCATGGTTCTCATTGTTGTTGAGTGTTTAATAGGTGCGGATGATGCTTGCTTCGCTTTTGGAGCTCGCTTTCACGCTATATTAGCCGTATATGCTCGCTAATAATATATAAGGTACATATCTCGGATTACATATCGTACTTTTACACTTTTTTCCCTGCGCGATGCCTCATTACTTGATGAGATGTATATTTGTGATATATATACTGCCATTTTTTTCGGATCGAACCGCGCAAAGGAGACTATGGCGAATTTTTCTGAAAATTTAAGGCGTTAGAATATTTTTGAGAACATTGGAAAATTTTGAAAAGATAACTAAGTATGATTTGAAAACTTAGTAAAGTTATTGTAAGAAGTTTAACTATTGGATTTTGGAAACACTTAAGTGAATTTGAATTCTAATTTGAATGATTTTGAAAAGTTAATGGATTCTGTAACTTTTTCTTACTTGGTAATTTCAAGGACGAAATTCTTTTAAGAGGGGAAGTTTGTAACGACCCAGATTTTCTGTCATTTGAACTTCGTATATTTAATTGATTTTAAACATTAACAAGTAAAATTTGTAAGTCGAATAAATTTTATTTCGAATATCTGGATTTAATTGGATAATTAAATCGATAATTTAACATTTGAAATTACAGAAATAATTGGAAATTGGGTTTAAAATGATTAAAATTGATTTGTAAAGTCGTATTAAATTATATTGGAGTTAGAATGATGTTATCGAACTTTTAAAATTGAATTAAAAGTTAATTTGCAAAAATTGAATATTTTAATATTTAATTGACGAGTTAAAATAGCCATTTTTCAAACAGTCTCCGATTTCGACAAAACTAGTTTCATCGGATCCGTAATGTTATATTATTGTATTGTTTCAAATTTCGTGCCAATTGGACTTACGGTTTGTCCGGGGCAAGCTAAAACGCGTAGAAATCGATTCGAGTGAATTTTGAATTTAAATAGTCGATTCGAAAACTTATCTTCCAAATTTGATCGAGCTTGCTCCCAATATATATTCCATTGCATTCGGAATAGGGGTAAAACATTATAAACGCCAGGCGGAACGCTTCGTTTGGAATTTGGAAAAATTTCGGGTGAATAGTGCACGGAAATTTTCTATATAAGGACCTCATATTTTCACAATTGCAACAAACCCAAAATTGAAACCCTAGCCGCCACCTTCAGAAATCAATGGCCGAAACATTCATCTCATTCTCCCTTCAATTTCTTCAAAACCAATGACATTTATGAGAAACCTTCAACATGAAAGTTGGAGAGCTTCACGAGCTCGACGACTTCAACGGTGGAGATCGATTTTTACGAAGCCGATTGACAGCAAATTAAGCTTGAAGGGCCGAACATCGTGTGCCTTTTCCGAGATAGGGGAGGGGCCGAGCTTCATCATGTCTTGGCCGTAGGTGAGTCTCGAGTAGGCGCTTCAAATGGTGGAGCTTGATCGTTGTAGAGGTTGTCGATGGAGGCCGTGGCATTAGGGTTTTGGCGACGACAATGGGTTATACGCGCGCGTGATAACCTGGAGGAAGAAGAAAGCAAAACAGCGGCCGAGATTCTAAGTCTAGGATTTGAACGGCCCAGGTTTAGGTTTTAAAATTAAAATAAATTTTTAAATTTATTATATTAAAATTTGTATAATGTTTAAAAGGCTATAACTTGTTCATATAAGGTCGGAATTTGACGAAATGAATTGCGCTGGCTTCGTATTGACGAACATTGCACGATGGAGCTGGATTGGAGTCGATTGGAGCTAGTGAAAATTTTGGGTAAAATTAAACACGCATTTAATTTTATTCGAAAATAAAACACTGCGACTGTTATTGGAAGCAAGGTGAGAACTTCTCACTCAATCGAAATTGTTTCGATTTTAATTTTAAATAGTTAGATTTAAAATTGCTAGATTGTGTGATTGAATGATAAATTGCTATCTATTATATTAAAATAGACCTATGCGTCGTATATTAAGCGGATGTTATTTATTAAAAACATACACCGCGATATTCCATTTTGATTGGAATTGGTATTATATATGTACTTGGAGTTGATTTTCCTACATTATATAGCGGATGAGACCCTATTGCGCCGCATAATAGCGGATAATATTTTATAAATCTCACATACCGCGATATCCTGTATTGAAATGGGATTGATATTGTGCTAACATCTGTGGATGCAGGGAAACAGGTTGGAGGGATCCAACTGGATTCCTCACCCGTATTGATTTATTTACAGATATTGTGATATATTCTGTTATCATATGATATATGATGTTTTGGATGCCGTGATTGTTATATTTAGTACTGTTATAGTATTGGGCCTACTTTGGAAAATTAAAAGTGTTGAAGTAATGATTTTCAAATTTAAAAGGATTTTTAAAGTGATTTTTGAAAGTATACGTTCTATTTAATTTTGAAATTGATTCATTTTAAATAAATAAACGTTAGAATTTTAATGTTATAAAATTTATGATTTTTTAGAAATATAGTTAAAATTGATTTTTGAAATATGGAGTTAATGAATTTTATAAAATAGTTTAAATTGAGATTTTTGAAATTATTATAAACGGTTTATATAAAAGATTTATAAAACTGATATTTATAAATTAAAATATTGGAATTACAAAACGAGTTTTTATAAGTGTTAACATGAAATATAAATGGATTTCGTAAGTGAATGAAATTTATAGATTTATAAATTGAGAAGTTATAAATGAATAGATATGGTAAAATAAAAGATTTCTAAGTAATCAGCTTATAAATTGGATTTGGCAATTAAATAAGATATGATAGAATTTGTAAATAAAGTGACTTTTTATAACTTGAAGTTTTATAATATATACATATGAATTTATAAACATTGATTTATAAATTCAAAATTTATTGAATTTGATAAGTAAATATGAAAGCTTTTTAAAGGTGATTATCCACGATTTTGGACATGGATAATCCTTTAAATAAAATGTGTAAAAATGATGAATTTGGTTAACGAAGTACATTCACGATTTTGGATAGTGAATAATATATTAAAGAAATTTTTTGGGGAAGTGATATTTTAAATAGAATTAAAACGATTTAAAGATGTTTTAAAATGTGTTAAGGATCAAAACCATAGATTTCAACATTTCATTGTTGAAATAGACGTTTTCGAGAAATAAAAGGAAATGGTGGACTATAACATTGTTGTTATAGTAAATGATTTTCGAAAGAAAATGTTTTGTATAGTATTGGGATTTATATATCTATCTAAATTTCGAATCCCTATACTAGTGATTTTGGGTTGTCGTAACGATGTTTTGCGCAACATTCGTTTTGAGTCAAATAAATGTGTTTAAGAGAATGTTTTCCTTAAAGAATGAAATAAATACTTAATCGTGTTTTAAGTACATTGAATATTTTCTAAGTATTGAAAATAAATAGATTTGTGAATTATTTGTTATTAAATAAGTATTTGGAAATGTTTTCCAATATGAAGTGAAATGTTTTGGGTTTTTATCTTTTAGAGATAAATTGAAAATGAATAAGTATTTGGAATTGTTTTTCCAAGATGAAATTGAAATGGTTTAGAGAACATATCTTTTTAAAGATAGATTGAAGTGAATATCTGGCAAGTTATTTAATTTATGGAAGATTAATAAAAAGGGCCTAGTGATTGTTATGGTGCTGGATATTTGTTTGTTGGCCTTGATAGTTAAATAACCGACTATCAATAATTACCTTTAAATGGGTATTTGTTGTTATTTGCTTGATTTGAATGCTATAATTATTTTTAAAATAAGCGCTCGTTATTCGGTTTAGCTGGGAGAGGACCTTTGTGTCATAAATCCCATTCCGAATAAGTGATATGTCGTAACGGATAGCATTCGAAGACCGGTGTTCAAGACCGGATATTTATGAAAACGGAAGGATTACCGTCGAATGTTTTTGCATCGGCTGATCTCCGATATAGAAATTTTGTCACCCTTTGTGATGGGAAATCCGGTTGTGATTAGTGAATATCCGGATTGCAAGGGCTTCTTTGGAAGTGCCTTCGGTTCTGTTCGATCCCAGAATGGATTTGTACGGATGTGTGTCTGACGTTACAATTTGAGATGTAAAACAGGTTTCTATCAAATATATTTCTGTTGGTGGCGGAGAATTTATTCTCTTAGCTTAACACCCTTCTCTGAGACGTACGAGCTCAGAGGTTATGTAGTTGACGGTTACTTGTGATATATTCCCAATTTGGTAATGTGGCATACGAAGTGTTGTTGAGCATTTGTTGATCAAAGCGTGGCTTTTGTAAAAAGCGTGGCTTTGTGGACGAGACTTTGTCGGACCTCACACCCCGGTAATGGTCAAAACAGGAAAGATACGGCAAGGTTAATAGGGGATAGCGCCCCCTTAGTGTATGTCATTTCCTTCTGGATATAGATGGTATTATGGTATGGAGCCATGATACTTAACCTATATTGTTGCTGCAAACTTATTATATTTGTGGTTGTTGGTGAATCCCAGGATATAGGTCGGCTGCGACCGGGGGATGGCATATTCGTGTTAGTAGTTACCCAGCTAGGGGTAACCCGGCCTTGTGTTGGCAGAGATCCGGTTAGGTTCTCGGGGCGTCTTTACAGAGGCATACCCATGTGGCAATGGGAAGTTCCTTGGCCTGACCATTTGTTGGAAATCCAAACTCCAATACGAAACCCTGTACGGTTTTAGTTGTAAAACCTGCCATTTACTTATAGTGGCGCCCACTGTTTAGATAGTAGCTATAGTAGGTATAGTTCGGAATGTCTATGTTGGCTAAGATTTATATCATTACTTTTGAAATGTTTTTCCTACACTTTGCACTTATAGTAATAATATCAAAGAAAATTTCTCGTATCAAGCATGTTTGACTATCATAAGGAGAAATCTCCTCTGATTCTGCGTTTGCATTGTGTGTGTGTATGGGAGACCTTATGGTAGTCTCATTTTCTAAAAGCATTGCGAATCTAATTTTAAAATATTTCTTTGTTTATTTTTAAAGATAAACTGTTTTAAGTTCTCACACCAGTCACATGACTGACCTGGAGTTTATTGTTCCCTTCTTAACTCTGGGTGCCCACCAATTTCTACACGGGCAGTCAAGAGTTAAGTTATCAGGTCATTCTGGAATTCAGGAGGTGCTGTGGAGCTCAAGAGGCGAGCTGGATGGCTTGGCGTATTAAATAGTGTATAGTATTTCTTTTCCGCTGTTTGTTGTTGTAAACTCTGATAATGTAATGTAATGTGATGTAATGTAATAACAGATAAGATTCTTTATTTTAAAGATTATTCATTTATCTATTATATGTCGTTCCGCTGCGATTATGAGATTCTGTTATTATTTCTGTTGCTTTTCTTTCTTTCTTTCTTCTTCTATCTTCTACCTCTTCTTTAACCCTAACGGTACGGTTTTTCGGCATTCGATTGCTCGGCAGTTGATACTTTGGAAGTATTAATGTCGACGTTCGTGGATGAAAAATCGCATTCGTTACACCAGGAGTTCATAGATTTGAAGCAAGGAAGTTTATCATTTGAGGAATACTTGAACAAATTCAATGAATTATCTCGATTTGGTCCAGAATTGGTGAATACACCGTTAAAGAAGAATGAAAAGATTATTCGGGGAATGAACAAGGAGTTTCAGGAAAGGATGACTACTCACGTAAAGGAATCTTTTTCTGAATTAATTGATATGGGCTATGATACGATACTCTGGATAAGCAAAAAGTTCCAGCGGAGAATGGAAATACAAGTAATCTGAATTAGAGGAAAAAGAAATTTGGTGGAAAGAAACCGAAGAAAGATAAAGGAAAGAAGAATATACAGAAGAAAAAGGTGAAAGATGTTACTTGTTTCAACTGCTTGGAGAAAGGCCATTACTTGAACAATTGTAAGAATCCTAAGAAACAAGGAATGAGAGAGCCATTTATGAAGCCAGAACATGAATCTAGGGATGTTGTCACTGCCACAAGCCAGGACATAGGATCATGAATTACCCAGCACTGAAGCAAGCTCAAGCAGCGAGGGCGTATGCAATCAAAGGTGATTCTTCAACCACAAAAGCTGATTAAGGAAATGAAATTTTATAAGGTAACCTTCTCGTTTATGATTAAATTGTTCGAATTTTGTTCGACATGAGAACTACTCTTAGTTTTATTTCTCAGCAAATCGTAAATGAGTTAAATCTTGAATCTGAGATCATTATCGAATCTATTTTTGTCTATATCATTGGGTTTCGATATAATCTACGAATGATTAGTTATCCCTTCGAACTAACCGATACCCCTGTATACTTCGTAGATCAGAAAACCCAATTGTTTCGTAGTTAATTGAGTTTGTTCTCATACCTATTGTTGATATTCTGATCTGGTAAACCAAATGCAGAATATATATTCGGTTTGATTTGAAAAGGTATTTCTCTATCTGTTATCCGTTCTTGGTTGTCTCCTTGGCAAATTTCGTGGACGAAATTTATTAAGGGGGAATCTGTAACGATCCTGGTTTAAAGACGAATATAAATTTGTAATTAAATTAAATTTTTTGGTTAAATTATGGATTTGTTTGAATTTTTCAAAATTGGTAAGAGATATATATGTTGGGTGTGTTTCGACCGATCCGACACCGCCGAACCAACTCCTCTACCATCCACTGCCGAACCAACCTACGTCCCATGCCTGCCGAACCAACCTATTCCACGTACTGCCGAACCATCCTGCTCCATCTACCACCGAACCAACTCGTCCTCCAAGTGTCTACCGAACCAAACTTCTCCCCGTGCCTACCGAACCAACCTTCTCCCCATGCCTGCCGAACCAACTCAAAGTAGCACCACCGGACTAGAAGCAAGGGAGGCTTCCACCGAACCAACGTACTACCGGACCAAGGAGTACCAGACCAACATTGCCAGGCCAGATTGCTTCAGCCCAGGCCCACCAGCAGCTATATACATCCAGGACCCCTACCCTCGGCTTCACTCTATAAATAGAGAGGCAGGGGTACAACAATGGCATACAAGTTTGAGAGCTCAAGCACGGATAGAACTTTCAAACAACTTTCAGATACTTGTAATCAAAGCTTTGTACTTGTAATCTGAACAAAAAAGTAGAATAACATATAAAGTGGACGTAGGCACATTCTGGCCGAACCACTATAAATCTGTGTGTTTTACATTTTAGTCCATCTATTTTATATATTTGCATAAATCACCCAAATCATTCAGAACAACATATAATCAACTAAATCATACGACTTGAAGGTGTTTGCCCATTTTTTGTGCAAACATTTTTGGTGCTTTCACTGAGAGCTCGAGCTAGAAGCTTCAGCTTCTCCCGCTTAACCCTTTTCCTATCAGCATCGTTCATTACTTGGAAAACATGCCTCCCGGACGGAAGAAAGATGCTAACAAAGAAAAGAACATCGCAACTAGCAGTATCCCAGATGCAGTGATCAGAGATCAAGACAATCGTCCGGTTCCAACAGCAAATGGAAATCAGGCAAATCCGACAGCCCCTACTACGGAACAACCAATTACAAGGACGAATCTGGACAGGGTTGTGGCTGAAGTAACTAACCGCTTCACATCTCAACAAGAAGCCTTGGTGGACCAACTCATGTCACGCTTAAGGGATGCTGAAGAACCCAACCGCAACACTGAACCATGGGGTGAGTCCCGGTCTGGAGGATCTGGGAGACGACAAAGGTCTTTCTTCTTTGAAGAGGCTAACAACAGAAACAACTATGGTAGGAACCGAGCCCGGACTCAGCCCGAATTCCGACCCGAGGAAACACTTGGAACCGAACCCAACATGGGAGGTACCGGGCAGGGGTCGGATGTAGCTGAGCCTGCCATGCTACCTACCCATGGAAACACCAATAGACGGGGCCGAGCTGGAGTCCAGCCCGAAGTTGGACCCGAGGAAGTGCTGAGGACAGAACCCAGCAGGGGAAGATCAAGGCAAGGGCCAACTGTGGCTGACCCCAGCGTTCCCCCGGTAGACCAGAGGCAGCCATTGGAGAATGTTAGGAGTGATAGACGATACTATCCCTACAGGTCATCTGGACGGAATCAATCCCGCAGGGAAGAACCAAACTCATTTCTATCCGCTCCAAGTTCTGATGAAAGGATGGCGCGATTGTTCAGAGAGTGCGTCCAACGGGACCAAAGGGATCGAGGGATAGGCGCTAGGGTAACCAGCCCCTTCACTCACAATATCGAAACTGCCATCACCCCCCGGGAATGGAAAATGCCAACAATGGAACCTTACAAGGGAACCTCTGACCCCGTTGTACACTTGCAGAGATACACACAGCATATGCTCATGAGCGGAGCAACAGAGGGAGTGTTGTGTAAATGCTTTCCATTATTCCTGGCAGATCTAGCACCTCCTGGTTCTGCCATCTACCCCAAGGATCCATCAGCTCATGGGAAATATTGAAAGAAAGGTTCATCAGCCAGTTCCGCATTCATGTAGAACAACCCAAGGACGCTTATTCCCTATCTAATATCAAACAGAAACCCGGAGAGACAGTGCAACAATATCTAACCCGATTCAATGCCGCAGCGGCCGCAGTCCAAGATGCCGATGAGAAACTTATCCTAATGGCCCTCTGCAGTGGTGTGCATCCGGATATTAAATTTGCTAGGAGATTAACGAAAGAAAAGCCAGCTACCTTACCTGATTTCTTCCATGAAGCCGAAAAATATATGAGACTTGAAGACGCTGCCACTGAAAGGCAGACATGGCAACAAACCAAGGCAGCGCATGGCAACACACCCGCAGTAGCAAAGGACGTTCGAAGAAATGACTCCAGAGATAGTGCTGAGGGCAAGAAGGGAGAAAAGCGTTTATATAAGCCAAGACCGAGATTTGACTCTTACACTCCTTTAAATGAAACAATCGAAAACATCTTCTTGGCCACCCAAGACGAAGTTAGATACAAGCGCCCCCGCACAAGAAGGAATCAGATAATGCAATTAAGTCTGGAAAGTTCTGCCACTTCCACGAATCTTATGGGCATGATACCAATGAATGCCATCATCTCCGGGACTTGATTAAAGAACACATCAGAAGGAAGAGACTGAGCGCTATGTGAAAGGTCAGAACAGGACTTCAACTCCTGCCAATGAGAACCCAGGGCTACCCCCTTCCCCCCCCTCCCCCCCCCCCCGGAAGTAGACGGAGGAAATCGCAACACTAGAGGCTCCAGTCAAGAGAAGATAGTGATCCTTACCATATCAGGAGGACCACACATCGCCGACGGAAGTTGGGCAGAGATGGAAAGATATGGTAAGTCTCTTAGAAACTATGAAGGCTACGTTAATTCTGTTATGGAAGAATGCCACCCGAAACGAAAAGAGAATGATGACATCACACTCAGTAGGAGTGATCTAGAGGGAAGGCAATACCCTCACATGGATCCCATGGTCATCTCTGCCTGGTTCGGTCCAGCCAAAGTTTTCTGAATTCTAGTAGACACTGGCAGCTCAATAAATATCCTATTTAAGCATGCTTTCGACAAAATGAAGCTGTCAATGAAAGATGTGTCCCCCTGCAAAAAAACCACTACATGGTTTCACTGGAGATGCGAAGATGCCCCTCGGGCAACTGGACCTCTTTGTCGAAATAGGAAGTCATCCCCGCTCTGTTGTGCGAAAACAAACATTTGTGTTAATAGAGAACCACTCGGCCTACAACGCCTTTTTGGGAAGACCAGCCTTGTCTGACTTCCAAATTGTCCTAGCCCCGTGGTGCCTGAAGATGAAATTTCCAACAGATAACGGAATAGGAGAAATAGAGGGAGATCAAGACGCCGCTCGAGATTGCTATGTAACTGAACTTCGCAATAACCGCAGGAAGGATAAAGGGAAGAATGCAGAGAATTCTGTCTGCAAGAAAAACTTGGAAGCATAGCAACTAAAGAAAGCCCCTCCTCTTCGATATACCAGTGATCCTTTCAATGAATTAGACCTCAGGGACAAAGAGGGGGAGGCCACCGCCGAGCCTGCAGAGGCTATGGAATTTATATCTGTAGACAAACACGACCCAAGTAGACTGCTGAGAGTCGGGTCTCAGTTAAGAGCGGAATTGAAGAGTCAACTCATTGATTTTATCCGCCACAACTTGGATGTATTTGCGTGGATGCACGCTGACATGACTGGAATCTCCCCAGACGTTGCATGCCACGTACCTAACATCGATCCCACCAAGGTGCCAGTAAAGCAGAAAAAGAGAAGCATGGGGGCAGAACGATCAGCAGCCCTTGAGGAAGAAGTAAAGAGCCTACTTGCCAATAACTTCATACAAGAAGCCATCTACCCAGAATGGATCGCCGACCCGGTACTGGTAAAGAAGGCTAATGGGAAGTGGCGAACATGCATCGACTTCTCCAACTTAAATGACGCTTGCCCGAATGATTGCTTCCCACTCCCCCGAATCGATCAACTCGTGGACAGCACAGCCGAACACGAACTCTTATCCTTTATGGACGCATACTCAGGATCTAACCAGATCCCTATGCACGCCCCCGATCAAGACCACACTAGTTTCATTACCGACCGGGGATTGTACTGCTACAGAGTAATGCCTTTTGGACTTAAAAACGCCGGAGCTACTTATCAGCGCCTCGTCAACAAGATGTTTGCGGAACTAATAGGACGAACTATGGAAGTTTATGTGGATGACATGCTAGCAAAGTCAAGAAAAGCCAACGATCACGTAAGCCACCTGGAAGAGATGTTTCAAGTACTTCGTCGATATGGAATGAAGCTGAATCCTCTAAAGTGCTCCTTCGGAGTATCATCAGGAAAGTTCTTAGGATTCATCGTCCATGCCAGAGGAATTGAAGCGAACCCTGAACAAGTCCGGGCTCTGAAAGAAATCAGGATACCTTCCACTCGAAGAGAAATGCAAAGCCTAAATGGGAAAGTGGCTGCCCTGAGCAGATTCATCTCTAAAGCAACTGACAAGTGTGTCCCCTTCTTCGAAGCTATAAAGAATGACAAGGAAAAGTTCGAATGGACTGACGAATGCGTAGCAGCCTTCCACAACCTAATCGAACACCTTTAGAGACCACCAGTACTCTCAACTCCAAATGAAGGTGAAGAGCTATACCTATACCTTGTTGTGTCATCTCATGCTCTAAGCGCCGCTTTGGTAAGAGAAGACAATCGCGCGCAGCGGCCCGTATACTTTGTAAGCAAGAGGTTTACGGGGGCAGAAGCTAGATATCCTAAACTTGAGAAGTTAGCATATTGTTTACTGATCACATCATGGAAATTGCGACACTATTTCTAATCCCATTCCATCAGAGTTCTAACCGATCAACCGCTAAGACAGGTACTCCATCGTCCCGACACCTCCGGGCGACTGCTTAAATTATGCATTGAGCTAAGTCAATATGATGTCACCTACCATCCTCGCACCGCCATCAAGGGATAAGGCATGGCCGACTTCATTGCCAAATTCACTACCAACGAAGGTGAGGAGCCATCTGAAATAGCAGAAGACATCAAGTGGAATCTCTTTGTAGATGGAGCATCAAACGAACAAGGCTCGGGGGAAGGTATTGTAATAATCACTCCCAGGGGAAGAAAGCTACACTATGCTCTGAGGTTGGAATTCACTGCCACCAACAACGATGCAGAATACGAAGCAGTGATAGCTGGATTAGAACTTGCCCTAGAAATTGGAGTCGGTTCTTTATGTCTCCATAGTGATTCTCAACTTATTGTAAATCAAATACTAGGAGAATTCCAGACTCGAGGAGAACGACTCACAGCATATCTAAAGAAAACCAAGCTGCTACTCGGTCAATTGGACCACTATTTAATCAGACACATTCCTCGATAGGAGAATCGAGAGGCTGACGAGCTGGCAAAGCAAGCTAGCATGAAGAGCAGCGCCATCTCCGGAACAGTAGCCATCTCAAAACAACTAGCCCCAAGTTTCGAACAAGAAGATCTGATAGCTGCAATCGAAGAAGAAACATGGATGACTCCTATCTGGAGATACTTACAAGATGGCGTAACGAAGTTAAGAAAATCTTGAGGAAAGCTTCCCGCTACACAATACAAGAAGGCATCCTCTATCGGCGCGGCTTCTCTAACCCCTTATTAAGGTGTGTCCCTGGAAGGGAAGCCAAGGAAGTCTTATCCAACATCCATCAAGGAAGTTGCGGAGATCACACTGGAGGGCAGACTCTAGCAAAGAAAATACTCCGATATGGGTATTACTGGCCCACTTTAAACAAAGACGCCTTAAACTTCGTCAAAAGATGTGACAGATGTCAGAAATTTGCTAAGATTCCTCGACTACCAACAAATGAGATTACTCAAATGACCAGTCCTTGGCCCTTGGCAGTATGGGGAATTGACTTGATTGGCGAACTGCCGATGGGCCGAGGCGGAGCCAAATATGCTATAGTGGCAGTCGACTATTTCACCAAATGGGTGGAAGCAGAACCTTTAAATAAAATATCTTTGGCAAAAGTTATTAACTTCTTGATCAAAAATGTTCTATGCTGGTACGGGGTTCCGCTCAAAATCATATCGGACAATGGACTTCAGTTTGACAGCGAGGAGTTCGCCGACTGGTGCCAAGAGCACGGAATTCACAAAAGCTTCTCATCTGTGGCTTATCCCCAGGCAAATGGACAAGTCAAAGCTGTCAACAAAATTCTCAAAACTCTGATCAAGAAAAAGCTTGAAAAGTCAAAAGGCGCTTGGGTGGATGAACTTCCTACGGCACTTTGGGCCTACCGCACGTCTTTCAGAACATCAACAGGGCATACTCCTTTCTCTTTGGCATACGGATCGAAGGCCATGCTCCCAGTTGAAACTGCAGTGCCTTCCCACCATAGGATCCACTACAACCCAGAAGAGAATGAAGAACTCCTACACATGTCTTTGGACCTAATTGAAGAGAGAAGAAATGATGCAGCACTTAAAGTGGCAGCTCACAAGCAAAAAGTGGCAGCACGATACAGCTCTAAAGTCAAGCACCGCAGCTTATGAGAAGGAGATCTTGTCCTCAAACGGATCTTCCCGCGCCCCAGAGCGCTAAATCCAATCTGGGACGGACCCTATGTAATTCATAAAGATCTCCACAACGGAGCTTATATTTTGTCAACAGTGGACGGAGAGGTGTTCCAAAGGGCATGGAATATGCAACACCTTCGTCAATACTTTTCTTAACTTGTACTGCCCATATGAAGTGAATTAACAAAGTGAATCAGTGGACGTAGGCATTTTCGTGCCGAACCACTTTAAAAATCTTGTCTCTTTTTAACTTGTTCCTTTATATCTTGGCTGCTTGTTAAGCTTTATCCTTTTCTGTTAAACAAAATCATGTATAACGGCATTTCCATTCTGAACACTTCACGGCACAACCTCACTTAGACAAGACCTAACATGTACTATACGAATCTATGCCCTCGCCAATGAGACACTTTTGCTCCAGCATCCCTCTGCTGCGGGTTAACTCATTGCTCGCGACGGCCCTCAAAGCCAACTGTAATGAGCCGATTATAAGCCACCGAGAAGGCCGACTATAGCCGAGGCAGCTCATTACGGCGTTCGGCTCGCCGGCTACTGTGAACCGATTATAAGCCCCAACATAAGGTGTGGCCAGCCAGGGGCAGTTCACAGTTGACGATCGGCACCCGCGCTAGCCCGCCACGGTAAATCGAATAATATCCACGATTACGGGCCATAATGGCCCGGGTAGTTACTGTGCGCGATCTCGGCTCTGATGTGTCTTAAGTACGGCTGTGGTAAAAAAGAAAACTCCCCGCGGAGGCGTAAGATGGGTGACAAATGTCTTCAAGACCCACAGCTAGGGAAAGTGACTACAAAACCCGTTTGCCACGAACTTAAGCACATCGAAGGCCTTCCGTGATTGGAAGTTTTACTATTTCTTATATTTCCATTTTATTTATAAAAACTTTCCTCTTATCCTCTATAACAATCACTAAAGTACATGACACAAAATAAGAGGCACTCGCTAATAGGAATAAGAACTCACAGCTGGATGGCAGGTCATTCAGCTACATTCCATATTCGATTACACAAGGCATTCAAAGCTACCATCTACAGCAAAAACTTGAAGGGCGGTACTTTCTTCTCTTGTGCATAAATATGTAACTATAATTTCTACGCACATCACACTGACATTGCAAGACACGAAATTATATTTTAAGCAAAAACTTAGCGTCAAACACAATTGAATCACTAACACATGCACAACTATATTTTATGAAACACATCAAAATAATGACAACATTCAAACACGGCAAAATCAGCTTATGTTATAAAGTCATATGCCAAAGATCAAGTTGTTCGTTACATAATTACAGCTTGAAAATTACATTAATGTTTTAAGACTAACATAGACAGCAATGTCAAGTAAGCTGAAAAATGTCCAGATCAAGCCAAGGAGCCGGCTGCATCGGGGCCTCGCTTCTATCCTGCTGGCCCTCCAAGGTCTACTTAACCGCCGGATCAGAGCCCCCAGCATGTTGACCAGAGGTAGTTGGCGCCTTAGAGGTCCCGCCTGTCCAATCCAGGAGAAGAAGTTATTGAATAAACAATAAGAAACCAAGCTATGAAAAGGCTAAAAGGGAAGACTTACCAGCATCTGTTCCCTGATCATCATCTCCCAACTGCACACCTACCTCCTCGGCAGCAAGCCGCCGCATGCCCTCCTTCACCGCCACTTTCTCCTCCTTAGTGAACTGGGCCGTAACCACATCCATCCTGAAGGCCATACCACCCTCCTTATCCGCATCAGCCTTGGCCTCCTCCAGAGCCCGGAGATAAATCCTGGCCATGATCCGGGGATAATCATCCATGCAGGATAAGTTGCCCTGCTTCCAAGTACGGAAATACATATCCTGGAGCATTTCATCCATCATCCCCTCGTTCTCCTCAAACTCCCTCACTCGGACCTCAGAAGCCAACAGCTTTGCAATGGCAGCATCCCTCTCCGATCGGTATCGCGAGCGGTCAGCCTGAAGGGATTTCCTCATCGCCTCCATCTCCTCCTTTAGCTTAGCTTGAGCGAGCTCCGCGGCTTCAAGCTTCCTAGATAACTCCTCTACCCGCTCGAGATCCGCTTTCCGAACCTCGTCCACCGTTGCAATGGCCATATCGATCCGTTCCTTGCAGACGGCCTCCATTTTCTGCAGCTCGGCTCTGCTAGCCTCTTTCATGGTTTTCTTTAGCCGTCTGGAGGCAGCCTCGTGCTCAGAGATCTGGATGGCCTCGGCGAGTTTCTTGGCCTGGTCGGCAACCACTAACCGCAATCTTATGTTGGCACTCCCGATTTCCTCCCCGGCCTTGACCAATCGGGCATGATGCCCCCATCAACTTCCTAGTCTCCTCAGCAACCCGGTCAATATTTGCCTTAGCTTCATCCCCCATGGTTACAATCCGAGCAGTAAGCAAATCAAGGTCTAGAGACTTGGCCTCATCAAGCACCCTTACCATGGGATTACGAGGGAGAAGGTGCTCACCAGTAACCTCGTCAAAGGAAATATCATGAGAACCTGAATCCAGATCTGGATGACCCGCAAATGGATTACGAGCCAAGCTGGGACGGTCAATATGAGTAACGGTAAGGTTCTCTGATGGATGCGGAGAGGGTATGAACTCGGTATCCTCCCCCGTGATATCATGAATAGGCTGGGTTGGGGGCTGAGGTCCAGGTGAAGGTTCGAATAAGGAGCGTCTCCTCCTTTTCTTTTGAATATCCTCTTCAATAACTCCGAGAAGAGGATGGTAGCCGACTACATCCCCAGAACGGTTGGTCGGAGGCTTTGATTTAGCGGAAGCTTTGAGGAGTTTGAATTGTCCGAGGTGGTGCCGAATGTCTGATGCCTTGGCCGCCTTACCCGTTCCTGGAATAAAAACCAAGTGTTACAAACATGCATGAGACTATAATCCAAGAAACATGTGAAGTTAAAAGAGGAGTAAAAAATTCACTTTGAAACGCCGGAGTTGCCCTAGCTGAAATGCTCTCGGAAGATGGTCCGACACCAGTCCCGGCCTTATCAGTTTTCTTTGGCTTCTCCACCAAGGCCGATCCTTCCTCCAACCCCTCAAAAGCCTGGCGGAAAGCATCATCTGTCCACTCTTGGATCTCCCCTGCTTGCCCAGAAGACAAAGCCCCGGCGCCATCACCGCTCTGTCCTTCGCCACCATCACCACCATCACCTTCTCCATCACCTCCACTCTCCTCCTCGCCTCTTTCCTCCTCTATATTTTCCTCCTCCGAAACATCTGCACATGTGCTAGGGGAGGGTCCATCGGATTTCTTGAGCTTCTTCCCCCCGATGACTGGAGGTATCGAGAAGGGTTTCCTCTTGCTGCTCTTTGTCGTGGCCCCTCCTTTGGCTTTGGCAGCCCTCTCCTCGGCTGTGTCTCTCTGCTTGACCACAGACTAACGTGGTAGAATCAAGTTGTGCTGCAGAAGAGTAGCATTCCTGATCAGGTAAGAAGCTGACCTCTCCTTTCCCGAAATGGCTTCTATCTCCGCAGCCATCTGAACCAGTGATCGTTCTCCACGATTGCAAAGCCACCTGGCACTAGCAAGAAATGAAAACACATTAGGAAAAGCATTGTAGTCAGAACGGAAATTATAAATAAGCTTCAACTTACAGCCGGAGGTGAAGCGACGGATAGAAACAGAGTCATCCTTGACGAAAAACCATTCTTTCTTGAACATGCTGAACTTCGAAAATAAGTCCAGGACCGGCTTGAAGGATATGGCCGATTCCAAACTGATGTATGAAGAACCCTTCTTATAGGCCTTCAAGTTGTACAAATACCGGATCTCCCGGTTGGAAGGGGGACGCCCATATCTTCTTTGGAAAATGATGAATAGGCTCACCAAGATAGCATAAGAATTGGGCTGAAGCTGAAAAGGGGCCACCTTCAAATAGGTAACGAAGCTGACTATCCAAGCATTGATCGGGGGAATGGCCCTGCACATGCAATGGTACCTGCTGTAAGCAAAATACCCTTCAGGAGGGTCATATGGCATAACTCCATTCCCTGGCAGCACCATGTGTGCTCTATCAATCCCGAAAGAACGAGATATAACATCAAGCTGCTCCTCCTTGAGGGAGCTAGGAAAACAGTCGGGAGGAGAGTTCAAGAGCTCTTGAGGGCCATATCCATCCACTAGTGATCTCGGGGTGGGTCCCTGTCGTCCCGGTCCTGGCTGGGTTGGGGGCACAACGGGGGACTCTCTTCTGTCTGTAGATTTCCTCTTACCTGATCGAGTTTCGACTTTACGAGACATTTATCTGCAAACACAAAAAGTGCGTCATTAGAATGAGGGAAGTAAAAAAGCAAGTGTGTACAGTCTAGTTTCATTCATAAATCGAAACATAAAACGCTAAAGATCCATTCAGCACTCGGAATCCCCGAGTTCATTCAGTTGTCCCAACCTAAAAGTTCATTCGGCACTTATCTTTCCCATTCTCATTCGGTGGTTCAAGTACAAGTTTCATTCGACAATTCAAAAATAAGAGTTTCATTCGGCAATTCAAAAATAAGAGTTTCATTCGGTAACTCAAACACGAAGTTCATTCGGCAAGAGGATCTCACCTGGTTCGGCAGAGATAGGAATTTGATTCGGCTAAACACAATTGATTCGACAAGGATAGGAGTTTGATTCGGCTAACATGGTTGGTTTGGCAAAGACAAGAGTTCGATTCGGAAAAGACAATGGTTTGGTTCGGCTGATAAGGAATAACGAAAACATTAGGCCCGTACTTATAGGAAAAATATAAACGACCGGACCAACTGGCTCGGCCCACAAGACCGGATGAGGATGTCCAAGCTAAAACAAAGTACGCCATTTGCATGCACATGCCCTACTTTGGGGGGCAAGTGTTGGGTGTGTTTCGACCGATCCGACACCACCGAACCAACACCTCTACCATCCACTGCTGAACCAACCTACGTCCCATGCCTGCCGAACCAACCTATTCCACGTACTGCCGAACCATCCTGCTCCATCTACCACCGAACCAACTCGTCCTCCAAGTGTCTGCCGAACCAACCTTCTCCCCGTGCCTACCGAACCAACCTTCTCCCCGTGCCCGCCGAACCAACTCAAAGTAGCACCACCGGACCAGAAGCAAGGGAGGATTCCACCGAACCAACGTACTACCGGACCAAGGAGTACTAGACCAACATTGCCAGGCCAGATTGCTTCAGCCCAGGCCCACCAGCAGCTATATACATCCAGGACCCCTACCCTCAGCCTCACTCTATAAATAGAGGGGCAGGGGTACAACAATGGCAAACAAGTTTGAGAGCTCAAGCACGGATAGAACTTTCAAACAACTTTCAGATACTTGTAATCAAAGCTTTGTACTTGTAATCTAAACAGAAAAGGAGAATAACATATAAAGTGGACGTAGGCACATTCTGGCCGAACCACTATAAATCTATGTGTTTTACAGTTTAGTCCATCTATTTTATATATTTGCATAAATCACTCAAATCATTCAGAACAACATATAATCAACTAAATCATACGACTTGGAGGGGTTTGCCCATTTTTTGTGCAAACAATATACTTATTTGTTTTTGAATTTGGATTTGAAACTTAAAATAAATATTTTCAATTAAATTGGATCATAAATAAATTTCGATTTGGAAATTCACAATGTATTCAAAATGGATTTTCTTTAAAAGGTTATAAAATGTTTAAAATAAAAACTACCTATCAATATTAAATATAAGTGTAAAATATAAAAAATAAAATATATGTTATAAATTTAATACTTGATAGTCAAACTATAAAAAGAAATAAAAATTCAAGAATTTATGTTAATAATAAAATATATATGGTCCTATGGCAACATAAAATCCAACTATAAACAAATAAAATACATCTAGAATTGTATGTGAGTTATATGAAGCACAAAGGCAAAGAAAAGAAACAAACAAATATGTACATATAAAGGACAAGAAGATAAATAAAAATGTACATGTATAAAGAACAAAAAGAAAGAAAAAAAATATCTATGTAATAAAGCTTGCAAAAGAAGATAATGAAACAAATAATATATATCTACAAACAAAGTGTACATATATAATTAAATAACATAAGTTGTAAACAAAATAGGAGGCGTAAGCATTTAATACCATCTATTCTAAGCACAAAGGAAATCATCTCAGCCGAAATTTCAGTTTTAAAAATATCTTTAGTCAAAGAAAAATAAAACAAAAAAAAGATGTTCAAAATAAATAAGACCTAATTAGTTAACACCTACCTCCCCTATACAAAGTTTTCCTTTATATAAACACATCCATATTTGTCTTGCTCGATCATCATAACTCAGCATCTCAAAAACCAAATTATACAACTTAAACTCAAAATTTTGCAACTCAACTAAAAAGAGAGAAAAAATATAGAAAAGGTTTCAGGGAAAAATCAACTGCAGGCCTTCAAAAACACAGAATTACTCTCTGTTTCAAAACCCTTCAAGGTGAGTAAACTTCTGTTTAAAAACAGTTTATGATCTGATATTATGATGCTATTCATAATAATTGTTGAAGTAGTAAAACAAATGATGTTTATATGCATGGATTCATATGTATGCATGGTTGTGAGATGATTGGTTTGTGAATATCTATGTTGAACATGTTCTGCATCTTTCAGGCTCTATTTTCAAATAGAAAAAATATTTGTATCTTTCCCTGTAATTAGTTTTAGGCTAGAATATATAAATGAAAATTGGCAATTACAATATGTTATGAATTTTAAGAACAATAACTTGTATTTATATTTAGCAACTATCTTAAAAATGAACAATGTCAGTGATGAGCTTAAAATTCGTCAGTAATCAATCAAGAAAATTTCAATTTCTGATAATATAATCTGAATAGTAGTATAAATTCATGATCTTAGGAATTGGAATGGTGATTTTTAGTGAAGTAAATTCTGAGAAAATCAGGGATGAAGAGTTTTGGGTTTATCGCCAATTCACGGCGATGGGTGAGATGATTGATGTCGAACTTGTGGTTGAAGAAGGCTAGCAGGAGGATGGGCCTAGGAAAAATGGTTACACATTTCTTTTGTGGTCGGGGCGGTCTAGCGAAGCTAAAGTAGGGTCTATGGATGGTTTGGGTTTAATGTTGTTGACAAGGAGACTGGGGCGACAGTGGAGCATCGGGTGTAATCGCAATGGCGGGGATGGTTGCTGGAAGGTATGACGAAGCTTGGGTGAGGTGCGCCGGTGATCTTATGGTCGGAGGCGACGAAGGGAAGTGTATTTCTGGCAATGGCTTTTTTTGGGAGTGGTCGAGAATAACTCGATTTCGATTCGTGGGTTTTGCGTGCGATTTGGGTGCTGATTCAGGGTCGAGTGAGTACGTGTGGTTGTCGAAGGTAGCCGCAACGATCACTGATGGCTAGAGGCGACGGTGCATGTGCACGTTATCGCTTTGGTGTCAATGTCGATGGGAGTGAGCAATGCAAGTCGATTCTCGAGTATGCAAGCAGGTTACATGATGCTTTCGTTTAAAACTTAAGTTTAAGTCTACTGGAAAAAAAGTAGAAGAAGAAGAAGTGCGAGAAGAAAGAGAGGTGGACTGAGGGAAAGCTAGTGGGAGACTCGAGTTTTACTCGAGTGAATGGGGAGATTGCTCGGGTTTACTTCCCAAGCCTGTAAAATATTAATAGTAAGTTAAGTGAACTATTTAAACAAAGTTAAGTGGTGATGACTAATTAATATATGACAAATTTGAGTCAAGACCTTATTAAAAGTTTAAATTATTTCCAGTTAATACTCTAGAATGTTTTAAAAATCTAAATAATACTTTAATTAAGTAATTAATATAAAACAAGTGTTAGAATTTAATTAACATCAAAGTTTTCAAATTTGTAATAAATTGATAGAAGATTTCAAAATGTTAATTAAGACAAATAAGTATTATTATTAATTGTTTAAAAGGGGTAATTAATAATGGATAATTAATTTAAACCTGTAATTAATTAAGTGACTAGAGATTAGTCGATTTGAAATTAAAGATTAAATTCACAATTAAGTGTTTAATCTATTTGTAATTACAAATTGTTAATTAGATAATTAAATTTAATTAATTTATATTAGTAGTCAATTAAGATAATTGATTAAGGAATAATTAATTAAAAAAATTATCATTAAGAATAGTTAATTATTAATTTAAATAAATCAATAAAAATAATTATGTGGTTAATTCTTTTAAACCACATTCACCTTGATTGAAAAATAACCAACTATTGTTGTGCACTGGATTGATATTTCTATTGTGATACTGTGTGATGTAAATTGCTTTATGTTGAACTGTGATTTGTGATTTGTTTCTGCATATATATGTGAAAACCCATTTTCCCGTAAAACGTCGTTTGAATTTCGATGCGACAGGGAGTCGGATTCTAGTTGGTTATCCGAAACCCACATCGAATCGTAACGATGAATCTTTGTGATTGAATACTTTATTTTATTTATGAATCTGAGTATATAGATAAGCGTTGTGGGTTATTGTAAGGACCCGCTAATCCGTACTCCTTGAATGGACACTAATCTCAGTGATTAACTCAAGATGAACGGAAAAACGAATTCTTAGGGTTAAAGAAGAAGAAAAGGTAGAAGAAGATAGAAAAAGATAGAACAGAACAGAAGAAATAACAGAACAACATAAGAATCTCATAATTCGCAGCGGAACAACATATAATAAATAAATGAATAATCTTTAAACAAAAAAACTATATCAGTTATTACATTACATCATATTACATTACATTACATCATCAGAGTGTACAGCAACAACATGCAGCGGAAAAGAAATATAATATACTAGTAATACGCCATGTCATCCAGCTTGCCTCCAGCAACTCCTGAATTCCGGAATATCCAGATAAACCTTAACTCTTGACTGCCCGTGTGGAAATTGGTGGGCACCCAGAGTTTAGGAAGGAAAACAATAAACTCCGAGTCAGTCATGTGACTGGTGTGAGAACTCAAAACAGTTTATCTTTAAAATTGAAATAGAGGAATATTTTTAAAGTCAATTCGCAATGCTTTTAAAAATGAGACTACCATAAGGCCTCCCGCACACACACACAATGCAAACGCAGAATCGGAGGAGATTTCTCCTTATGATAGTCAAAGATGCTTGATACGCATTAAAAGAAACATTTGATATTATTACTAGTGCATAGTGTAGGAAAAAAATCATTTCGAAAATAAAGATATAAATCTTAGCCAGCATAGACATTTCGAACTATGCCTACTATAGCTACCATGTTCAATAGCAGGTTACCGCCACATTCCATGGCAGGTTCTACAACTAAAACCGTACAAGAATCATATTGTTTCTTTGGATTTCCAACAAATGGTCAGGCCAAGGAACTTCCCATTGCCACATGGAAACGCCTCTGGAATGACGTCCCGAGAACCAAACCAGATCTCTGCCAACACAAGGCCGGGTTACCCCTAACTGGGTAACTACTGACACGAATATGTCATCCCCCGATCATAACCGATCTATCCGAGGATCCTCGATTTTCAACAACCACAAAATTTGCAGCAACAACATAGGTTAAGTATCTGGGCTCCATACCATGATACCACCTCTATCCAGAAGGAATGAAATACACTAAAGGGGCGCTACCCCCTAATAACCTTGCCGCATCCTTCCTGTTTTGACCATTTTCGGGGTGTGAGGTCCGACGAAGTCTCGTCCACAAAGCCACACTTTATACAAAAGCCGTGCTTTGGGTCAACAAATGATCATAGAAATGATCACCAAGATAAATGATCAAATAAATGATCCTATCACAAATGATCAAACAATGATCATTTCACAGCAACACTCAGCATGTCACACTACCAAATTGGGAGTATATCACTAATAACCTTCAACTATATAACCTCTGAGCTCGTACGTCTCAGAGAAGTGTGTTAAGCTAAGAGAATAAATTCTCCGCCACCAACAGAAATATATTTGAAAGAAATCGGCTTTATATCTCAATTTGTAATGTCAGACATACAATCTATACAAGTCTGTTCCGGGATCGAACAGAACCGAAGGCACTTCCAAAGAAGTCCTTGCAATCCGGATATTCACTAATCACGACCGGACTTCCCGTCACTAAGGGTGATAAAACCTCTATATCGGAGATCAGCCGATGTAGAGTAATTAGACGATAATCCTTACGTTTTCACAAACATCCGGTCTTCAACACCGGTCATCGAATGCAAATCCATTTCGACGTATCACATATTCGGAATGGGTTATACGACCCCAAGGTCCTTTCCTAGCTAACCCGAATAGTGAGCGCTTATTCAAAAATAAGTGTGGCATTCAAATTCAAACAATCACAACAAATACCTATATAAAGGTAAATATTGATAGTCGGATATTTAACTATCAATAGGCGTGTTCAACATCACCAAATCCAAATAATTTCCCAAATTATTTACTTTCCAAAATATCTTTACTAGATATATATTTTCCACACTTCAACCATTTGAAAACAAATTTTCAAATCACTTTTCACCTTTATCACTTTTGAAAACAAGTTTCAATCATTTTCCTTACGCGGAATACTTTCGTTTCAACATGGTTCATTTAAACCAATTAAATAAATCCTTAACGATTTACTTTATATTTACGTTCCAAATTCGTAAATTAATTCCCACACTTCAAAAATAAATCAACGTTTATTTTTAAGCAAATTCCCCTTTTCATTTATAAATTCCATAGTGAATTTACATTTCCAAAATATTTATGATATACGATTTTCAATCGATTTCAAATATTCACTTTTAATTTATCTTTACAAGGATAAATTCTAAAACGTTCATTTCACATTGGAAAAATATTTCCATACTTATTTAATAATAAGTACATCACAAATCCATTTATTTTCAATACTTAGAAAATATTCAATATACTTAAATCGAAAATTAAGTATATATTTCATTCTTTAAGAAATCATTCTCTTAAACACATTTGTTTGGGCCAAAACGAATGTTACATAAAACATCGTTACGACGACCCAAAATCACTAGTATAGGGATTCAAAGTTTAAATAGATATATAAATCCCAATACTAAACAAACCATTTCCTTTCGGAAACCATTTACTATAACAACAGTGTTATAGTCCACCATTTCCTTCTATTTCTCGAAAACGCCTATTTCAACAATGAATGTTGAAATCTATGTATTCGATACTTAATGCATTTTAAAACGTCTTTAAAATCATTAACTTCATTTTATAATGTTCCTTCCCCAAAAACATATCCATTTCATTTAATAATATATTCACTGTCCAAAATCGTGAATATAATTCCTTTCATATATTCCTATATCCAACTTATCAAATTCAATTGATTTCGGATTTATAAACAACGTTTATAAACTCCATTTATATTTTTATAAACTTCTATTTATAAAAATCCTTTTTATATCTCATTTTAAATGCCAAAATCCGATTTATAAGTTGATTACTTATAAACCTTATATTTTACAAAATCTATCCATTTTATTATATTCATATTTCATAAATTTATAAATTTCAATTCACTTATGGAATCCATTTTTATTTCACTTTATTACTTATAAAAACTCGTTTTATAATTCCAGTATTTTTAATTTATAAATATCAATTTTATAAATTCCAGTATTTTTAATTTATAAATATCAAATTTATAAATCTTTTATATAAACCGTTTATAATAATTCAAAATTCCCAATTAAACCATTTTATAAATTAATCACTACTTATTTCAAAAATCTTAATTTGGTTATATTTTACAAAAATTATAACTTTTATAACATTAAACTTATAACGTTAATTTATTTAAAATAAATCAATTCAAAATTTTAATAAAACATATACTTTCAAAAATCACTTTAAAAATTCCTTTAAAAACCAAAATTATTATTTTAAAACTTCAAAAATGGATCCGATGATGCAACAGCACCAAATAGTCAATCACGACATCCAAATATCATATATCGATATGATAATCAACAAATATCACAATATCTGTAAATAAATCAATACAGTTGAGGAATCCAATTGGATCCCTCCAACCTGTTTCCCTGCATCCACAAACATTAGCACAATACCAACGCCGCTCCAGTACGGAATTATCGCGGTATATGGGATTTATAAAATATTATCCGCTTAATAGACGACGCAATAGGGTCTCATCCGCTATACAATGCGGGAAATCAACAACTGCAATATATACATATGCCAATATATATATATATATATTGCTATTATATATAATACCAATTTCACTGTTTATGAAATATTCGCGGTATATGTTTTTAATAAATAACCTCCGCTTACTAACGGCGCATAATGTCTATTTTAACAATCAATAGATAACAATCATCATTTAAATCATGCATTCAAGAATTTTAAATCTAACTATTTAAAATAAAAATCGAAACCGATTCGATTGAGTGAGAAGTTCTCACCTTGGTTTTAATTCTGTTTTCAGCTTTTATTTCGAATAAAATTAAACGAACGTTTAATTTTATCTGAAATTTTCACTAGCTCCAAACGACTCCAATCCAATTCCATAGCGTAGCATTCGCGAATACGATTCCAACGCATTTCGTTTCAGCTTTTTTCGACCTTGTATGCAAAAGTTACATCTTTTTAAAGTTATACGAATTCAAATCACAATTTAATTTACATTTCTTTTTTTTTCCCACCTAACTCAAATCTGGCCGCGTGCACAAACTAGCTTCTCCCATCTTCCTTCACGCGACATCCCAGCTTGCTCACGAACAAATGAACCCAACCATCACACTTAGGGTTTAAGGCCACACCTCATACCATTGTTTTTAACTCGATCAGATAGTGTCATCCTGACCGCCTTCGCACCCTCTTCCACCGGCCGCGAGCATGAGAAGCTCGGCCTTCCTTATTGCACACGCCTCAAGGACGAACGGCCGACCAACGCGCCCCCCAGCTCCTTCCACGCTGCACGAAACTCGATCATCTCCGTATGAAATCGAAGATCACGTCGCCCTCTACAAATTTCGTTCAGATGTCGAAACCTAATTATTTGTAGATTGGAAGTTTATAAGGGATGAAGATGGAACAATTTCGGCCTTTGGTTTCATAAAGTGGCGGCTGCTCAATGTTGGGCTAGGGTTTTGCAAGTTGTTGAGAGGGAAGTCCTTTTATAGAATTTCAACCGAAAATCACTATTCATCGAATTTTTCCGAACTCCGATTTACGCAGCGACCAACGTTTCTAGGGTTTATCCCACGTTCCGGACACAATGGAATAGGTTTCGGACGCTAATTCAATCATCTGTGCGAGATACGGCAATAAACGATCGATTTAAAATTAAATCGATTAAATCGATTTCTATGCGTTTTCGTTTGCCCCGGACAAACGGTAAATCCGATTGACACGAAATTTGAAACCTTACAATAATATCACATTACGGATCCGATGAAACTGGTTTCATCGAAATCCGAGACTGTTTGAAAAATGACTATTTTAACTCGCCAAATTAATATTAAAACAATTTCGATGCGTTTCGAGCTGCCACGATCAATCGATAACTCCGATTGCTATGAAAATTGAAATCCGATAATAACTAACTATTACGGATCTAATGGAACTAGTTTCGTCCAATTCTGAGACTGTCTGAAAATTGGCTATTTTCACTAGTCGATTAAATATTAAAATATTCAATTTTCACAATTTAACTCTACATTCAATTTTAAAAGTTCTAAAATATCATTCTAACTCCAACATGATTAAATAAAATTTTACAAATCATTTTTAATCATATTTAACCCTATTTTCGATTATTTCTGTATTTTCAACTATTAAATTATCGGTTTAATTACCAAATTAAATCCAATATTCGATAAATAAATTATTCGACTTATTAATTTCACTTATTAATATTTAAAATTAATTAAATATTCAATTTTAAATTAATAAAAATTCTGGGTCGTTACAAACTTCCTCCCTTAAAAGAATTTCGTCCTCGAAATTATTAGGTAAGAAAAATTACAGAATTTATTAACTTTCCAAAATCCATAGTTAAACTTCTTACAATAACTTACTAAGTTTTCAAATCATACCTAGTTATCTTTCAAAACCAAACTATATCATTTAACTTTCAATTCCAAAATCAAAGTTATAGTTTTCACAAATTTTCCCAAAATTTCCAAAAATATTCTAACGCCTTAAATTTTCGGAAAAATTCGCCATAGTCTCCTTTACGCGGCTCTTTCCGAAAAAAAAAATGACAGTATATATATCACAAATATACATCTCATCAAGTGATGAGGCATCCCGCAGGGAAAAAAGTGTAAAAGTACGATATGTAATCCGAGATATGTACCTTATTTATTATTAGCGAGCATATACGGCTAATATAGCGCGAAAGCGAGCTCCAAATGCGAAGCAAGCGCAATCCGCACCTACTAAACACTCAACAACAACATGAGAATCATGCATATATGAAAATAGTATCAATATACATCATATAGCAACATAACAACTACATGTACCAACATAGCAAATGCAACAAAACAACAACTGCAAACATCAACCAACTATCATCGATAACCAAATCAATATTCATTCATATTCTCATTAATATTCAATGAATTGGTTTTCAATTTAAATCATATTTGATTTATTTACATTGGATTTACTAACATTCATTCATATTCAATTTTAATTAGTTTGCATTCACTAATTTAAATCAATTCACCTTCAATTCTATTCAAATTCATTTTCTTCCAAGTTAGATTCAATTGCTTTAGCTTCTAATTTCGCTAATTCAATTTCATTAACACTTAATGAATTTATATGCAATCAATCAACAATCAAATAACAACCAATGTTTATTCAATACAACCAAATTTATTCACTTTATATTCAATTTGGTTCAACACATTTAATTCCAATTGGATCATATTAAATTGACTTTCATTCAATTTATTCAATTTCTAATAATATTAGCTTCTAATGAATTGACACTTACATCCATTATCCCATATCAATTTTATTTACATTCAATTGATTTTCATTCAATTCATTAGTTAAATTCAATTGCTAATTCCTTTAACAATATAAAGTTGAATTTCATTCATATAGCTCAAGTTCAAATTCTTAATGACTTCACTTCATTAATTCACTTATTAATTTACTTCGACACCAAAATCACTTTATTCAACATTATTTAAGTTATATTCAATTCCAACATCTTATCAAATCCAAATCAATTTATTTAACTTTCCTTTTGTTAAATTTCAAATCACATGTCTTTGATGACAACTCAAATTTATTTCAACTTGGATTTTATTGATTTACTTATACTTCCTTTAATTTAACTCCATCCTTTAAGTTAAATTTATTCTATTAAAACTCAAATTGTATAAGTTATCAACTCATTTATCATTCCCATAAATATTTTAAATAGGATTCCAGAGTCCTTTCAATCTTTCAAAACCATTTTTTTGAAACCAATTCAATTTATCTTTTGAATTTCCAAAACCAAATCCAAACGACTTTTATTTAAAATAATTTGGCAGCAATCCCTCTTTTGGAAACTCGAAAATGAACACCGATGATGTTGCAATCATCATCGGAATTATTTTCCAACGACCGAAAAGAGTTTAGAGCTTTCATTTCTCCAACGTAATTTTCCCAAAATATCAAATCTTTTAAAACACTTCTCTGGAATTTTATTTTCAGATTATAAATCACATTTACAAACCCTTCTACTTATATAATTTCACTTCTTATATATATAAGATTATTTCACAATTGTAAATTACATTAA
The DNA here is from genome assembly GCA_030765085.1 of Allium cepa. Lineage (NCBI taxonomy): Eukaryota > Viridiplantae > Streptophyta > Magnoliopsida > Asparagales > Amaryllidaceae > Allium > Allium cepa. The sequence continues at coordinate 929,064,938 of CM060939.1, forward strand.
TTAGAATTTTACACTTATAATTTATTTGTTTATACAATTCATTCTTTTTCAACTGTTGTTTTTATTTAACTTATTCAAAAACCAAACAATCAATTATATACTTTAATAATTTTGAAAAATTATTCCTTTATATATAAAATATAATCAAGGTAAAATTATTTCATTTACCCTATTTAAAACAATATCGTGTCAATTTGTTCTGTACAAGTGTTTAGAGATCCCTATCAACAACGTTAATTACTCGTGTTGACCAAAATCCATATACCACTCAACAAACCAATCATCACAATATAAAACAATTTATATTCACTAACAAATACGCGCTCGTATCTATTATTACACTCAAACTCATTCTAGAGTACTACTGACTCTATCTCTAATGAGTAATACCCAACAGAGCCAAGGTTGTCGCTTAACCCTAAGCTCTGATACCAAATGTAAGGACCCGCTAATCCGTACTCCTTGAATAGACACTAATCTCTAGTGATTAACTCAAGATGAACGGAAAAACGAATTCTTAGGGTTAAAGAAGAAGAAAAGGTAGAAGAAGAAAGAAAAAGATAGAACAGAATAGAAGAAATAACAGAACAACATAAGAATCTCACAATTCGCAGCGGAACAACATATAATAAATAAATGAATAATCTTTAAACAAAAAAACTATAACAGTTATTACATTACATCACATTACATTACATTACATTATCAGAGTGTACAGCAACAACATGCAGCGGAAAAGAAATATAATATACTAGTAATACGACATGCCATCCAGCTTGCCTCCAGCAACTCCTGAATTCTGAAATATCCTGATAAACCTTAACTCTTGACTGCCCGTGTAGAAATTGGTGGGCACCCAGAGTTTAGGAAGGAAAACAATAAACTCCGAGTCAGTCATGTGACTGGTGTGAGAACTCAAAACAGTTTATCTTTAAAATCAAAATAGAGGAATATTTTTAAAGTCAATTCGCAATGCTTTTAAAAATGAGACTACCATAAGGCCTCCCGCACACGCACACAATGCAAACGCAGAATCGGAGGAGATTTCTCCTTATGATAGTCAAAGATGCTTGATACGCATTAAAAGAAACATTTGATATTATTACTAGTGCATAGTGTAGGAAAAAAAATCATTTCGAAAATAAAGATATAAATCTTAGCCAGCATAGACATTTCGAACTATGCCTACTATAGCTACCATGTTCAATAGCAGGTTACCGCCACATTCCATGGCAGGTTCTACAACTAAAACCGTACAAGAATCGTATAGTTTCTTTGGATTTCCAACAAATGGTCAGGCCAAGGAACTTCCCATTACTACATGGAAACGCCTCTGGAATGACGTCCCGAGAACCAAACCGGATCTCTGCCAACACAAGGTCGGGTTACCCCTAATTGGGTAACTACTGACACGAATATGTCATCCTCCGATCGTAACCGATCTATCCAAGGATCCTCGATTTCCGACAACCACAAAATTTGCAGCAACAACATAGGTTAAGTATCTGGGCTCCATACCATGATACCACCTCTATCCAGAAGGAATGACATACACTAAAGGGGCGCTACCCCCTAATAACCTTGCTGCATCCTTCCTGTTTTGACCACTTTCGGGGTGTGAGGTCCGACGAAGTCTCGTCCACAAAGCCACACTTTATACAAAAGCCGTGCTTTGGGTCAACAAATGATCATAGAAATGATCACTAAGATAAATGATCAAATAAATGATCCTATCACAAATGATCAAACAATGATCATTTCACAGCAATACTCAGCATGCCACACTACCAAATTGGGAGTATATCACTAATAACCTTCAACTATATAACCTCTGAGCTCGTACGTCTCAGAGAAGGGTGTTAAGCTAAGAGAATAAATTCTCCGCCACCAACAGAAATATATTTGAAAGAAATCAGCTTTATATCTCAATTTGTAATGTCACACATACAATCTATACAAGTCTGTTCCGGGATCGAACAGAACCGAAGGCACTTCCAAAGAAGTCCTTGCAATCCGGATATTCACTAATCACGACCGGACTTCCCGTCACTAAGGGTGATAAAACCTCTGTATCGGAGATCAGCCGATGTAGAGTAACTCGACGATAATCCTTCCATTTTCACAAACGTTCATTTCACATTGGAAGAGTATTTCCATACTTATTTAATAATAAGTACATCACAAATCCATTTATTTTCAATACTTAGAAAATATTCAATATACTTAAATCGAAAATTAAGTATATATTTCATTCTTTAAGAAATCATTCTCTTAAACACATTTGTTTGGGCCAAAACGAATGTTACATAGAACATCGTTACGACGACCCAAAATCACTAGTATAGGGATTCAAAGTTTAAATAGATATATAAATCCCAATACTAAACAAACCATTTCCTTTCGGAAACCATTTACAATAACAACAGTGTTATAGTCCACCATTTCCTTCTATTTCTCGAAAACGTCTATTTCAACAATGAATGTTGAAATCTATGTATTCGATACTTAATGCATTTTAAAACGTCTTTAAACTCATTAACTTCATTTCATAATGTTCCTTCCCCGAAAACATATCCATTTCATTTAATAATATATTCACTGTCCAAAATCGTGAATATAATTCCTTTCATATATTCCTATATCCAACTTATCAAATTCAATTGATTTTGGATTTATAAACAACGTTTATAAACTCCATTTATATTTTTATAAACTTCTATTTATAAAAATCCTTTTTATATCTCATTTTAAATGCCAAAATCCGATTTATAAGTTGATTACTTATAAACCTTATATTTTACAAAATCTATCCATTTTATTATATTCATATTTCATAAATTTATAAATTTCAATTCACTTATGGAATCCATTTTTATTTCACTTTATTACTTATAAAAACTCGTTTTATAATTCCAGTATTTTTAATTTATAAATATCAATTTTATAAATTCCAGTATTTTTAATTTATAAATATCAAATTTATAAATCTTTTATATAAACCGTTTATAATAATTCAAAATTCTCAATTAAACCATTTTATAAATTAATCACTATTTATTTCAAAAATCTTAATTTGGTTATATTTTACAAAAATTATAACTTTTATAACATTAAACTTATAACGTTAATTTATTTAAAATAAATCAATTCAAAATTTTAATAAAACATATACTTTCAAAAATCACTTTAAAAATTCCTTTAAAAACCAAAATTATTATTTTAAAACTTCAAAAATGGATCCGATGATGCAACAGCACCAAATAGTCAATCGCGACATCCAAATATCATATATCGATATGATAATCAACAAATATCACAATATCTGTAAATAAATCAATACAGTTGAGGAATCCAGTTGGATCCCTCCAACCTGTTTCCCTGCATCCACAAACATTAGCACAATACCAATTCCGCTCCAGTACGGAATTATCGCGGTATATGAGATTTATAAAATATTATCCGCTTAATAGACGGCGCAATAGGGTCTCATCCGCTATACAATGTGGGAAATCAACAACGGCAATATATACATATGCCAATATATATATATTGCTATTATATATAATACCAATTTCACTGTTTATGAAATATTCGCGGTATATGTTTTTAATAAATAACCTCCGCTTACTAACGGCGCATAATGTCTATTTTAACAATCAATAGATAACAATCATCATTCAAATCATGCATTCAAGAATTTTAAATCTAACTATTTAAAATAAAAATCGAAACCGATTCGATTGAGTGAGAAGTTCTCACCTTGGTTTTAATTCTGTTTTCAGCTTTTATTTCGAATAAAATTAAACGAACGTTTAACTTTACCTGAAATTTTCACTAGCTCCAAACGACTCCAATCCAATTCCATAGCGTAGCATTCGCGAATACGATTCCAACGCACTTCGTTTCAGCTTTTTTCGACCTTGTATGCAAAAGTTACATCTTTTTAAAGTTATACGAATTCAAATCACAATTTAATTTATATTTCTTTTTTTTTTCCCACCTAACTCAAATCTGGCCGCGTGCACAAACTAGCTTCTCCCATCTTCCTTCGCGCGACATCCCAGCTTGCTCACGAACAAATGAACCCAACCATCACACTTAGGGTTTAAGGCCACACCTCATACCATTGTTTTTAACTCGATCAGATAGTGTCATCCTGACCGCCTTCGCACCCTCTTTCACCGGCCGCGGGCATGAGAAGCTCGGCCTTCCTTATTGCGCGCGCCTCAAGGACGAACGGCCGACCAACGCGCCCCCCAGCTCCTTCCACGCTGCACGAAACTCGATCATCTCCGTATGAAATCGAAGATCACGACGCCCTCTACAAATTTCGTTCAGATGTCGAAACCTAATTGTTTGTAGATTGGAAGTTTATAAGGGATGAAGATGGAACAATTTCGGCCTTTGGTTTCATAAAGTGGCGGCTGCTCAATGTTGGGCTAGGGTTTTGCAAGTTGTTGAGAGGGAGGTCCTTTTATAGAATTTCAACCGAAAATCACTATTCATCGAATTTTTCCGAACTCCGATTTACGCGCAGCAATCGACGTTTCTAGGTTTTATCCCGCGTTCCGGACACAATGGAATAGGTTTCGGATGCTAATTCAATCATCTGTGCGAGATACGGCAATAAACGATCGATTTAAAATTAAATCGATTTCTATGCGTTTTCGTTTGCCCCGGACAAACGGTAAATCAGATTGACACGAAATTTGAAACCTTACAATAATATCACATTACGGATCCGATGAAACTGGTTTCATCGAAATCCGAGACTGTTTGAAAAATGACTATTTTAACTCGCCAAGTTAATATTAAAACAATTTCGATGCGTTTCGAGCTGCCACGATCAAACGATAACTCCGATTGCTACGAAAATTGAAATCCGAAAATAACTAACTATTACGGATCCAATGGAACTTGTTTCGTCCAATTCTGAGACTGTTTGAAAATTGGCTATTTTCACTAGTCGATTAAATATTAAAATATTCAATTTTCACAATTTAACTCCACATTCAATTTTAAAAGTTCTAAAATATCATTCTAACTCCAACATGATTAAATAAAATTCTACAAATCATTTTTAATCATATTTAACCCTATTTTCAATTATTTCTGTATTTTCAACTATTAAATTATCGGTGTAATTACCAAATTAAATCCAATATTCGATAAATAAATTATTCGACTTATTAATTTCACTTATTAATATTTAAAATTAATTAAATATTCAATTTTAAATTAATAAAAATTCTGGGTCATTACAGTTATACTGCTTATCGAGATTGATATGATTGAATCTGTGATGATTGATGCTGTGCACTATTGTGTTAAACCCCTGGACCACACTTATACACACACAAATATAGATTGCACGCGGAAATCGGTTAAGTCACAGATATTTGAATTTTTAAGATAGTTTTGAATTTGAATTTTAAATTCAAATAGTTTTGAAAATGGAATTGAATTAAATATAAAGATCTTTTGAAAAGGGATTTCAAAGATATAATTGAGATTTGAAATTTGAATAGTTTGATTCAAATTTGAATTCAATATCTGGAATTAAATTCTAGATTTGGTATTTATGATTTAAAACGGTATACAAGTTTATATGAGTTTTAACCCATTTTTAAAGTGTTATTTCGGGAATTTGAATTAACCCCAAAGATGTTAACTTGTATAAATAAAATCGGATTTTCCGAAATGAAAATGGTTTATTTTCGAACAATAAAAGCTTTCATATGAATAATGAACTTCCAATTTATATTAAAGGAATTTCAAGTTTGAACTAAAATAGTTTTCCAAATTATGGGTGAATCTTTGGAAACGAGTTTTGAAAGGTATAAGCTAAATCTTGATTTAAAGAGTTAGTAAATTAATCCAATTGAAACGGAAATTGTTTTGAAATCCGTGAATGGATCTTTGTGAAACTGGGTGAACTTTGTGGAATGATTGTTTAAAAGATTTGAAATGGCAATTGGTTTAAACCATTTGAAAGGAAGTTGGATTTTTAAGTTGTAACTTAACTGAAATCCCATATCCATATATTTTTAAATATTACGCTATTCGGTTTAGCCAGGAGAGGACTTTGTGTCATATAACCCATTCCGAACAATGATACGTCGTTATGGATAGCATTTGAAGACCGGTGGTGAAGACCGGGTATTTGCGAGAACGATAAGATGACCCATCGATTGTCTCTACACTGAATAGCTACGGTATAGTGATTCCCTAAGTGATGGGAAGTCCGATCGGGATTGTAAATACCCAGTTTGCAAGGGTTTCTTCGGAAGTGCATTCAGTTCTGTACGAACCCGGGACAGACTTGTATGGTTGTATGTCTGACATTACACTTTGAGATATAAAGCAGATTTCTTTCAAATACATATATGTTGGCGGCGGAGAATTTATTCTCTTAGCTTAACACCCTTCTCTGAGACGTACGAGCTTAAAGGTTATGTAGTTGAAGGTTATCAGCGATATACTCCCAATTTGGTAGTGTAGCATGCTAAGTGCTGCTGTGTGTTGATGATCATTGGTTGATCATTTGTTAATCAAAGCATGGCTTTAGTGTAAAGCGTAGCTTTGTGGACAAAACCTCATCGAGCCTCACAAACCGGTAATGGTCGAAATAGGAAAGATGCGGTAAGGTTTCAGGGGTAGCTCCCCTAGGGTGTGACCATTCCTTCTGGAAAAGGTTAGTATCATGGTATAGAGCCCAGATACTTACTCATGTGGGAATTGTAGTATATTTAATACTGTGTGATGTTGTTGGTGTAGAGGATCCTCGTATAAAGGTCCCAAAGGACCGGGGGTGGCATATCTGTAGGTATTACTTCCGAGCAGGGAGGAAACCGGCCTTGTGTTGGCAGAGAGCCGGGTAGGTTCTTGGGGCGTCCCGCCAGAGGCGTTCCCATGTAGCAATAGGAAGTTCCTTAGCCTGACCATTTGTTGGAAATCCAATCATCAAATACGCGTCCTGTACGGTTTTAGTTGTATTACCTACCATCTACTTATGGTGGCGCCCCACTGTTTGGATGGTAGCTATAGTAGGCATAGTGCGAAATGCCTATGCTGGCTAAGATTAATATTATACTTTCGAAATGTTTTCCACTATGCACTAATAACAATAATATCAAAATGGTTTTCGCGTATCAAGCATTTTTGACTATCATAAGGAGAAATCACCTACAATTCTGCGTTTGCATGGTGTGTGTGGCGGGAGGCCTTATGATAGTTTCATTTTCCAAAAAGCATTGTGAATTTTAAATTTAAAATCTTTTGATTGTTTTAAAGACCAAATGTTTTTTTTTTTGCTCACACCAATCCCATGACTGACTCGGAGTTTATTGTTCCCTTTCTAAACTCTGGATGCCCATAATTTTCCACACGGGCAGTGAGAGTTTGGTTTTTTTGATAGTCAGGTCTAGTAGATGATCTGAAGCTAGTTCAGTCCTTGGACGACTGACCTTGCTTATCTTGGTGCAACCTTGATGGTGGATCGAGCTAGGAGTTTTGGAGCTTTGTCTTTAGAGCTTTTGGATCAGAGTTGCAGTATTGGATTCTGTGAAGACTTATCTCATATTGTATCGTGTTCCGCTGTATTTTGTGTCGTATATTCTCTGATGTTGATGATTATCATTGTATCAAATTGATGTATTAGATATTGTATTCATGTTGTATCAGTGATATCATCTTTTATATCCGCTGTGTTATTTATCATCTAATGGTGTTGCAAGCTCTGGCAATACGCATTTGATGTTGTTTGTCGAACATCGAGTTCGGGTCGTGACAGCAACCTCCCTCAAGCTATGGCCGAGCCTAGGCACCATCATGGCCGAACCATGTAGACCTTATATGGGTCTTAAAAGTTGGTTTTTACAAATAGAAACTCCATTCATGTGTTGGTTCTAATTTGTAGTAGCTTGGTTTTAAAGTATAGTCGATTTGGTGAGTAAAACTTCAAATTTTTGGGAAAGATTTCACCTTTATATTTATGTTAGTTTGTGGTTATTCCTATATGATTTTTATGTTGGATTATGATTTGGTTTGGATGCATATGTATGTGTTAACATATGGTTTAGCATTAGACTTTAAATCGGAAGTTAAAGTGATTTTGTCGGATAGAAAGCTAAGGTCATTGGGATGCTATGGTAATGCTATGGTAAGGTTATGATTTGGTTGTTGTATATGTGTTTGGATTGTGGTTGAATGGTTAGGAAGTTAGAACTTGAGAGATGGAAAAGGATTTGAGATCCATACTCAAAAATCAAATGGTTTACTAGTTTTGATTTATAAAATTTCCATTTTAGTTTCTAACTTTGTTTGAGTTTTCAAAACCCTTTCTTTTATGTTTTTAAAGTTAGGTAAAGGTAAAAGGCTTAAGTTTTTGGAAAGAAGTTGGTAACATTTAAGTTGTAAGTATTAAAGGAAGTTAAACACAAGTTTAAAATTTCGGGTATCGATAGCAATAGTCGCAATGGATGCAGTTTCGCTTTAAAAATCCAATTTTTGAAAATTTGGTTTTTATAATTAAAAGTGTTTAAAAAATGTTTTATAAACATAGTAATGATGTTTATGAATTTATTGATTAATTCCTAATTAAATAAGTTTTGATAGTTAATAATTAGTTAAGTATTAAACAAGTGTGTAAACTTTAATTAATTAAAGATTAGTTAATTAATTAAAGATTAGTTAATTAATTAACTATCTTTTGAAGTTAAGATTTATTATAATTAATTATTATTTAGGATTAATTAATTATGATTTATGTACATGATTTATTTTTAATTAACTATTATTTAATATAGGAAATTATTAATTAATTATTAATCAAGTGGTTGATTATTTTTAATTATAAATTAATTAAGGATTTAATTAATAATAAATTATTTATTTAAGGTTTAATTTATTATAAATCTTTTAATTAAATATTATTTTATTAATTACTTAAGATTAATTAACATTTAATTATTAATGAAGGTTTTAATTATTATTTAATAATTAATAAAGGATTAATTAGGGTTTAATTATTTATTCAATAATTAATCAATTATTTATTTAAGGTTTAATCATTTCTTAAATATTTATTTAAATTAATTTAAGATTTAATTAAGTTTGGTTACGATTTAATAAGGGTTTAACTTGGAATAAATTTTGTTAAAAAGAGAAGTTCTAAATCCTTGTTTTCCAAGAATCAAATTGTTTTTAAAGGAACTTCTTTTTCATAAATGGCTTTAAATTCAAGCAATTCAAGTATCGATACCATTAAGGAACCTTATAATTGGGAATGAGTTATAATATAAATTGTTGGATTGTTTGGACATATGATTAGCAGAATAAATCCCCATTATGCTATAAATTGTTTGTTTGTTTATGTAGACATGTGTTAGTAGAATAAATTTTCATTTTGCTATTAATTGATTGAATTATTTGGACATATGTCTAGCAAGACAAATCACCATCCCGTTATTATGTTATTGGACATGTATATGCTAGTTGGTTCATATTGACATGATATTCCTTGATTTGGATATAAGTTGTATTTACATATATGTTGACCTATGCAAATAACTGTTAAGCGAATTGGAATGGAAATTGAATGATAACATAAATTAGTACCATTGGGATTGCTAAACCTTTTTTGAATTTATAAAGTACGTTTTTGTATTAACTTAATTCTTTAATCAATTTGAGGTTTTAAGGTTTATAAATGATTTCCAAGCTATACTATTATTTTGTAAAGTTATTTATAAGTAATAACTTGTTTATAAAAAAGGGTTTTTTACTAAAAGGAAAGGTTTACCTAAAGTGTTTTACAAATGATATTTTGTTAATGATATTTTATAAAGAAATTTTATAAGAACTTATAAAGGAAGATTTATGAGTAGTTTTAATTATAGAAGAGATTTTATAAGTCATTTTAGAGATTTTTGGAAAAAGTTTTAAATCTAACTTGAAAGTATATAAAGAGGTTTGAAATATGAAGGGAACTTACAAAAGAATTTTTATAAGGGATAAGTGAATGATTTTATTAAGCGAATGATTTTTATAGTAAGTGATGTTTTGAAAGGGAATTGTTTAGCCATTTAATATAGAGTATGAGAAGAGAGAATTTTCCAAAATGTTTTTGGTAAATACTTATGTTATTTTCCAAGTACAAAAGGGATGTAAGAGGTTTGGGAAAAGTGTTTGGAAAAGATCTTTTGATCAAGTTTTATAAGTGATTTTATTAATTTAACTTTAATTAATAAAGGCTTAGAGGATCCCATATGGAATTTAATTAATGCTTGGTTGTTTGTTTAATTTGATAGTTAATAATCGATTATAAAATCTGGACCAAAACGTAACTTTGGAAATATGTAGGAGAAACACGAGAATTATATAGTACAGTTACCATCGAAGGTGTTATACTGTACTTATAAACTCATTTAATTCTTCTAGGATAAATGATAAGAAAATCCGTCCACTAACGGTTAGGAGGTGAACTCTGATCTTATCCTTTGTATTTTATTTCATAAAGAACGAGGGTTGAGTTTACCGAAATATCGAAAGTTATTTCGAAGAGACCGAGATAAGATATTTTATCTGAAAACCACTTCGATCCAACTCAAGCATTTTGTGTTGAAGACAGCTTGAAGAGTATGGAATCAAAGGCTAAGTTTTAAAATGCAAGGGCTATTGCTACTAAATCCGAAGGGTGATTCCAAAATGGATTTAGCAGAAGTAGTGCCTTTGGTTTCGTTTAGTCCCCGAACGAACTTAAATGGATGAATGCTAGCATTGCATTGATGCTTGGAGGGCGATGTTAGCATTCCAAGTTGGCTTGCTATTTAAAAGTAAAATGTAGCCTCAAGCTTCATTAACCGAAAAATGACAAAAATCAGGCATGCAGCAGGGCCAAGTGGGTCGCTCCCAAGTAGGGTATGGTCATTCCAAATCTAGATCGGTTATTTTCTCTTATTTGTATGCTTCGGGGCCCATTAATAAAGGGATGGTCATATTCGGTACTAATAGTCAAGTGGCAGGCCAGTCCTATGTGGCAGGGGTACAAGATGTTCTTGTCAGATCCCGGTGCACTTATCTAGAGATGTACCTTCAGAAGATAGTTCCTTACCTTGGCATAGTATGAAATCCAATCTCCAATACATGCCTTACACTTTTAATTGTAGAGCCTAGTACGCTGGAATTTAATTAATGCAACAAATTCAGCTATTGTAATAAATATTTGTATTTAGACACTGTTATAATATCATTGGATTTTTCTATAAAATGTTTAGATTATCGTAAGATAAAAACCCGTCCGTGTTTATGTGCGGCGTGTCTTACGAGATACCTTTGATTTTAAAAGGTTTTTAAATGTAATAATCAAGTTGTTTGAGTTTACTCGCACCAGACCTATGTCTGACCTAGAGTTTTATTTTCTTCCCCCAAAACTCTTGGGTGCTTGAATTTTTACGAGCAGCCAAGTAGTAAAGGGTTTCTACGGATGCATTCTTGGAGGAGTTTGGAGTAAGAGGCTTCATCGCTAGATAGTTATTACTTGTTTCAGCTGTATATTATATACTTTATATCTGATGTATAAAGGACGTGTTGTTATAACTATTCTAGGATAGAATTATATTAGTGTAACTCTAATGAATTAGTTTTGAGATGACTTTGTAAAACATAATGTGACTAATATATATTATTACGTTGCGTTGTGAGATTTTGTGTTTGCATTTAGTTTCTTCTATATATTCTTTCTTTCCCCTAACAATCCACATTTTTGTTCAATTTGAGTGACATATGTGGTTTATTGCCAACTTAAACTGTAGAGAAAAGTGGACCGTTACACACTTCATTCTTGAATCTCACAAAAGATAAGTCTACCTCGTCGGTTTTTAGTGTTAAGTATAATATTAATGACTTATATAAACAAGTAAAAAATCAACACGATTAACATGTTTTCGACATTCCTGACTTAATTATTCCTCAATCAAGAGGGAAGCCGGTAGATTAGAGCACTACTGCTTATGTCCCTACTCGAACATCAATCTTAACTCACAAATAGATAGTCTACTTCGACGGTTTTTAGTGTTAACCATAGTTAATTACTTTTCAAACAAGTAATTAAACAAAACACTATTTAGCCACTAAGAAATTATAACCCCTTTCTAAATTCTTGGTTTATACTTTTAAAATACTTATAATAGGTTTTAAAACATTTTCTCAAAATATTACTTTAAGCTAACAAGTTTTTAAAACACTTTGAAACTTGGAAAAACCATGTTTTCTGTATATTTAAAAATAAACCATCTTCTTTAAAAATTCATAACTAATTCTTAAAAAATCATAAAAATACCAAACCACTTTTATAATAGTATAATTAGAGTTATCAAACACTTGTAAAAAGAATGAAACCAAATAATTAATTTAAAAGTCCTTTCCAAACCTTTAAAGTCCAAAAACAGAGGCTAAACGAGGCAGTTCTGCGCAAGTGAAAGTTTGACCACTTTTCGATATGTTACTCAACTTTTCTATATCCAAACTTTTTACAATAGCAAGCATACATAATATACATAACAAATATGACGAGAAACCCCTAAGGACCTTTGTACGAAGTTCCATAGAAATTGTCAAACATAAGGCAATTACTAGGTGCGTCTATAGTGATTGTCGCTATAAGAGCACTTCCAAATCGAAGCCTGTCTAAACCAAAGTCCAACTATACCTATATGATTTTTCCAAGGCTATGCTATAAGCCATACAAGTTCACTCAAGTGCATACACATAGATCACATATGCCATTTGCTTTCAAAGCAAGAATCAAAACCAATATTACAACATATGTCAATGTCAATTCAAACAACATATAAGCAATCAATTTGAAGCACATATGCACAATTTTTCATTCAAGGTGGTGGGTAAGGTCACCATTAACCAAACAAACTTGCTAGGAGGTTTTGATGTTGTCCCAAGGCTCTACTCCAAGTTTGAGTTGAATTGGAGTTATTATGAATTTATTTTTCTTAGAAAATGTACGAAGAGGAACACATGAAAAGAGTTTGATTTTATTTTCTAAATTTTGCAAAAGCGATTCAAGAGGCACGCACCCTCTTATACATGCTCAAGATGGTGTTGTCTAACTTTCCTCTCACTCCCCACCATGCCAGGAAGGCTCACCCATCTACATGCCCATCACTTCTCCTCTACTCCTCTTACCTTTAGCGAATTGCTAAACTACCCTTACACACAAATATCTCTTATTATTAGAAGCTTCTAGAATGTCCCATTTGCTTTATGAATCAAAGTGTGTTTATTAGTTCCTAATGTCTTTATTAGTTCATTAGCTTAACGCAAAAGAGTTCGAATAGCTTATATCGATTAAATAGTTATTTATCGATAAACCGATTTTCGATCACATTATCGATATTTTCTTCGAAGTATTTATTTTTAATAAACAAACTTCACAAACAAGTTGCTTATCATCATTAATTAATTCAAGGATGTTTATTAAGGTTATAAATTCCCATTTATAACACTCAACTATATTTCAAAATGTTACGATATTCAAAGACGTGTATATTATATTTTACAGTCAATATTATTGGTTAGATTGATTACAGCACTCTCCAATAAATTACGAGGACGTAATTTCTTTTAGAAGGAGAGTCTGTAACATCCCGTTCCAAAATTAAACTAAATTAGATATTTTATTTTGGATATATCATTTGAATTTAGTTCAATAAATAGAATTTTTGGATTTATTTAATTACAAAGAAGAAAATATTGATTTAAAAGTCAAATTTGGAATTTTAAGTGTGTTTTAAAGATCCAAAATTCGTTTAAATATTTATTTTGGCAAAATAAATAATATTTATGGTATAATTATTTTATTTTTAAAATAAAATAATTATTTTGTGATTGTTGAAAATTGAAAAATAAAATTTTAATAAAATAAAATTTGTTAAAAAAATTTTAAATTTTTTTTGAATTAAAACGCCTTAAACGGATTTTTGATCGGTTGCAAAATAATTGTTTGATAAGCCGTTCAGTAAAAAAACTAATACATTGGACCAAATTCCTTGGACTCATCACTCCCCTTTGCTCATCATGTTTACCCATGTTTCCGTATTTTTAACCAATTCGAAACTCAACCCTATTTCTTCAGCTGTTAACTCGTTTGCCCAAAATCAATTTTCCCGTGCCCTAACGCTAAGGAAAACAAAATCGGAAAAAAGTGACGCGTTATTGTTCGACAACGTTAGCAAGGAAATCGTGGCTATGGCTGGCTTGTGAACAAGGAGGCGACAAGTCGGTGGAGGCGTGGTCGAGGTGCTGGTGGCGCGACGACAGTAGATAGACGTGTGTTGCTGGCGCCTGTTGATGCATGCGAGGCTACGACTTCCGATGGCTGAGGCTTGGGCTGAAGCAATTTTGAGTGAGTATAATCCTTTTTTTTTAATCCGAGAGTGAGTATAACTTTTAAATTTTAATTATAGTGAGATGATCCTTATTTATTTTCAAACAATATTTGCTGTTAAACATATGTTATACTGTGAATTGGAAGGTATAAGCTTGCAGATAGTAATTCGTTAGCCTAGGTAAATTTTTATTGTAAAACACACAAACACACACATGTGCGCACGCCCATCACTGTTATGCTTGTTTTAGGTTTAAGATTGATTATCATGCTGTTTAGGTTGATAAAGGTGTTGTTAATGACCTATTTGAGAATGTAAACCTCATAAAAAATAGATTGGGATTTATATTATTTTGTTAGAAGGAGTATTACTAAGAATAGAAAAATAAAATAAAATCAAAGTATTTGAGATATATATATATATACACACACATGTACATATAGGCATATTGGTTGATGTGATTATATTTTGATTGTGATTGAATCGTCGTCAGAAAATGTTTGGAATGATTGGTTGTGATCAATGGTTGTCTAAATTGAATTATATATGGCTAGACTAGATGTATGCATTTAGGCGTCAAATGGTTATATAGTGAAGAATGTTATTACTTTAAAAATTATTATAGTGTTTATTTGACAATACGTGGTCGACGAAATAATATTTTTGAGTTTTGGTTGGAAAAATACACAATATTTATATTGTGATAATTGATTTGAAAAAGATGAAATTATGATATGAATATTTAAAGTTAGTACGGTATTTTAAAAGAATTTTATTTTAAAATATATTTGAATTTATTTGTGAAAGAAGCTGAAATTGATTTATTAAAAAATGAAGAGATTTTACAAAAGGGTTTATAGTGTGCTTTTATTGCATATAAATTGTTAAAAATATCTTTATTAATAGTTGGCTTGGAAGCGCAAACTTTTGGTCCTACCGTGAACTTTCCAGACTACCCTTTACTCGTATATAAATTAATTATTATCTATTATTCCACTTACAAGTATCTAAAAAGAATTGGTAAAATTCTAATCAGATGCAGTTGTTATTTCTATTATTTTTAGCCTATTATTTCTAGACTTGACTGGAACTATTCAAACTAAGTAAAAATGGTTAAATTTCTTTACAATTTCAAACTATCACTCTACACTTAAGAATATGATCAAACAAATAAATGTCATTTAAACAAACAAACACCATTTACAAATTCGTTGTTTATTAATTAATAATATAAATAAAATTCAAACTAACAAAAAAATTAAATGTTGCAACTTAGAAGTAAAAGTTTAAATTAACCACACATGATTTCAACGTAAAAATATGACTAAATAGTTTTGCAAATCATTTTCGCTTGAATGTGTTAATCGTATATAAATTGTAGAAGAACAATTCACGCGCAAAGCACATGTCATCATCACGCGTGAAGCGCGTGCCATAACGCTCATTTTAAATAATTGAATTAGAACGCCTTGGACGGATTTTGGATTGGGAGCAAAATATTTGTTTAACAAGCCATTCAGTAGATAACTAAATCATTGGACCAAATTCCTTAGATTTGTCCACTCTCCTTTGCTGGTCACGTTTACCCACATTTCCCTATTCTTACCCAATTCGAAACCCAACCATATTTCTCAGCTTTTAACTCGTTTGCCCAAAATCAATTTCCCGCGCCCTAACGCCAATGCTAACGAAAACAAAGTCGGAATAAAGAGTCGCGTTATTGTTCGACGACGTTAGCAAGGACATCATGGCCATGGCTTGCTTGTGAACAAGGAGGTGACAAGTAGGCAGAGGCGTGGTCGAGGTGCTGGTGGTGCGACGAAAGTGGATAGACGTGTGTTGCTGGCGCCCGTTGATGCATGCGAGGCTACGAAGTTCGATGGCTGAGGCTTGGGCTGAAGCAATTTTGAGTGAGTATAATCCCTTTTTTTAAAATCTGAAAGTGAGTATAACTTTTAAACTTTAATTACAGTGAGATAATCCTTATTTATTTCAATCAATATTTGTTGTTAAACATATGTTATGCTGTGAATTGAAAGGTATAAGCTTCCAGATAGTAGTTGATTAGCCTAGATAATTTTTTAACACACAAATACACACACATATGTATATGTGTGCGCATCACTGTTATGCTCGTTTTAGGTTTAAGGTGGATGATCATGCTGTTCAGGTTGATAAAGGTGTTGTTAATGACCTATTTGAGAATGTAAACCTCATACAAAATAGATTTGGATTTATATATTTTTTAGGAGTATTGCTTAGAACAGAAAAATAAAATAAAATCAAAGTGTTTGATATGTATGTATATATATATAAGCATATTGGCTAATGTGATTATATTTTGACTGTGATTGAATTGTCGTCAGAAAATGTTTGGAATGGTTGGTTGTGATCAATGGTTGTTTAAATTGAATTATATATGGCTAGATATATGCATTTGGGCGTCAAATGGTTATATAGTGAAGAATATTATTGTTTTAATTATTTTAAAAATTATTATAGTGTTTATTTGACAATATTTGGTCGATGAAATAATATTTTTGAGTTTTGGTTGGAAATATACACAATATTTGTATTATGATAAATGATTTGAAAAGGATGAAAATATGATATGAATATTTAAAGTTAATATGGTGTTTTAAAAGAATTTTATTTTGAAATAAATTTATTTGTGAAAGAAGTTGAAATTGATTTATTAAAAAGTGAAGAGATTTTACAATAGGGTTTATAGCATGATTTTAATGCATATAACTTGAATTTTTTTTGGAAAGAATCTTCAATCATATTTCAAAGGAAGATAGAATCTTAGAAGTGTATTTTGAATTTAAATTATATGGAAAATTTAGGAAAATTCAAGTTTATTGATTTGAAAAATCCCATAAGTATGTTAAAAGTGTTTTGGGATGAAATTGTATTGTAAAGATTAAATTTTAAATATTTGATTTTATTTTGAATTTAAAATTAAATTAAAAGTTATAAAATATTTTTAAAAGATGAGAAAATAAAAAAAATTCAAGTTTATTCTTTTAGAAATTCCCAAATACATATTTAAAGCAAATTGAGATGAAATTTATATTTTTAAAAAGTTTAAATTTGAATTATTTAATATTATTTTGAATTTAAACCAGGATTAAAAGAACAAATCCTAGTTAAATAATTTCAAATTCACTTTGATTGGAATAATATGAATTTGTGTGATTATATGCTTGTTTGGATGATATTATACGTGTTCATTAGTTTAAATCCCATTATTTGAGTTATTGCCTTTATTTTTAGCCCAATTATTCATATTTGATGTGTTTAAATTCTTTATTATTATAAATAATGTTGTTATTGCAAGTTAAATCCTATTGCACGAACACGACAAATCAAATGGGCTATATGATGGCTTTAAAATGACATTTCAGGAGCGAATGTCGTTTGGGATTACCAAATGATTTTAGAAGTAATAAATTTAACATTACTCGAGTTCGGCATAGGATATTGACTACTAGACCGCTAGTATTCATACTAGTGGACTGATTCGAGGGTCGCCACCTATTTCATGACGACCGTGTTCCTCGTCACTTTGTCCAAATGATTGTTGCCAAGAATTTAAAGCTGTCAAGGATAATGAAAATTGTCAGACACGTAGTGCAAACGAAGAGAAGTAGCGACATCGATGGAGATATGATGCAGTGGACTACAACACCAGTAAGATTTATCTCGCCTCTAGATACCTTAATGGTACGACAACTAAGAGATCATGTGAAGTGCACATCACAACTGACTGGAAATGTACGGGTAAAATGGACCAGGACGACTTACCGGGACAGATTATTCTAAGTTGATGGTAAATCCATGGATTAGATTTATCAACATGCAATCCTTTTGGGATTAACAAGATGAGAAGATGATTTGAGCCTTCTCATAAGTACTATTAGAAATGTCATTTAACTCGAAAATGACCGTTTTCGAATATTGATTTGAATTTATACAACATAAGGCAACTCATAAGTAAAATGAGGATATGATATCCTAGTTGTTAGAGTTGCAACCGTGTATATTATATTGAATAATATCGTGATATGGATGTTATAACTGATTTGTGAAAATGGAGATTTGGGAATTTGTTTGGTGTGTGTGAACTTGTATTTATATGCCTTGCAAAACCCAACACAACACATTCATTTATATTCTATTGCACAATTATACTAACAGCTAGATATCTAGCCTGACTTGAGGTTTTGTTTCATGACAACTCCTCAGGTCAGACTAAAGTTGTTCGATAGGTTTGATAAGGCTGTATATGCTTTGTGGGCTATGATATGGAGTTGGAGTAGATGACATTGGCGAATAGTTACTTTGTTTATAATTATGTTAAGATTCCGTTGTATTAGTCGATGTGATGTATTCGTGTGATGAATTGTATATATATGAGATAATGTATCAAATATTCAGATATAATATAAAATTCATCATTTTTTTTCTTCGATTATGTTAGTTAGGAAAATTTGATATGTGTCTCATATTGTATTATTCAATTGTATAACTCGTGTGCATTGCCTTGTGTCAAGACGAAATACGTAGTATTTCATATTTGTTCAGGTATTAAAATGTATCCATGTTGATCGAAAGTAGTGTATATGAGAGATCGCTTCTTTCGTATCCATTGATCCAAGCTGTCAGACGGTAAACTCCCTTTGATAGTCACTGGAGCCGGGGCGTTACATTTATCATATATTATTTGGTTATGTAAAAATTTAGGTATTGCTGTGTTTGTTGGTTGTATTGATTGTTGTTGAGTTGTATGTGGATATTTTGTTGTGTTGAATCGTGTATGTGTTTCATATGCAATATCATTCCTCTGTTTTTTTCTTTTACTCGCACAAATTATATTTTGCCCTCTGTTATTATGTTTTTAATGATGCTAAAGGGAAAGAAAATACCAAGCATATTGATAGGGGGGAGTAAAAAGTTCAAATTTTTATATGTACATTCCTTTTATAAATGTATATAGTTGTCATCATAAAAAGGGGGAGAATGTTAATCCTGAATTTTTAAGTTTTGAAGAAGCAACTATATATTTCTATGTTTGTACAAATTGATTATTACAAGGAATTTCAACGATGAAGTCTAAGGAATACGAAGACAGCTCATGAGCTCGATCAATGAAGACCAAATATCAAAAGAGTCGTTATTGTAAGTCTATAAAATACTTGTACAAAATCCTTTGCTGATACACATACATACAAAAAATTTAAATCGATTTTAAAGCGAACTTCAAACTTAGAGATTTTTAAAAGAAATCTTTTCAAAATTGTCAGGAGTCGGACGTCCAACTTAAAAATTCAGATGTTCGACTATAGTGGATTTTCAACTAAAACTTTCGGGATACAACACTGTAAAATGTCAAATGTTTGGCTTTTATATCCATAATACGTCCAAGAACTAATTTTTTTCCCTTAGCTACTCAGACATCTGGTTGGTCAGGTCAGTTGTTTGATTAGGGCATCGGATGTCCGATCCAACCAACAATACATCTGAATCATGCTCAACACAAACTAGTTCTTTTCTGGAAATTGTATGATACTTTGAACCAGACACCCGATGAAGTTTTAACTGGTTTTTAAAATAAAACGAGACACTTGAAATTATGGACCGGGCGTCTGAATTTGGGTTTAAAATGACCATGTTCTTGTCTGTAACATGTTCAGACATCCGAGGATTGATTTTAACCAGACGTCTGAGATGTTTTTAACTTGTTAATAGAAGAGACCAGACGTCTGAGTTGACTAGTCAGACGTTTGAGAAGTAATTAACGATTATATTTTGATGAACAATTTGATGATGGAAGGTATCATTGTTTACTATCAAAGGATGTAACTTTTTGAATGGTCATAACTCTTTAGAAAAACATTTCTAACGTTATAAATAGGGATCAATTTCAGACTTTTGATTTCAACTTTTTCTCTCTTTTAAATTCTAAATTCTTTGTGAAATCAAAAGCTTTCAAAAATAAAAATATCTTGCTTACTAAAATCTACACGTTCAAATCACTATCATTAAAGGATATTACATGAAGGGTGTACTTAAGACACAAAAATTGTTGAAGCAACTATATCCTTTACTAAACAGTAGACATCTTGTTTTTGAAGAATCCGATACCGGTGTACACTCATTCCTCCGCGTTAAGAGAGGATTTTTGATTAGTATAATACAGAACAGGAGCTTTGTGACTGAACGTAGGACGGAAGGTACGAACCAGTATAAAAACTCTATTGTGATTAATTTTTATCTTACTTTACTTTATCTTGTTTACTTTCACTCGTATTATTGGCATATACAAGTTAGAATTATATCCTTAATTATCCATAAGTTATTTCATTTAATCCTTTAGCTTTTCTAACGACCATGAGTAATTCACCAACCATCGTATGGAGAGCGTTACATATACTAGTCTCAATAGATATTTCGATTCGGTTTCTCAATACATCTTAACACAAGGACCAAATTAAGGTAAGTATTTTAAATATTCGACTCAAATTTATGGTTATGAACACATTTACAACTACAGTCCTTTAATTTTCCTAAGAATTTTTTACCTGTAAATATTAAATATAATTAAATCATCACTTATATCATATTATAGCAATACATACGATAGAAAACAAAACCAAAGCATACTTTATTTCGAGCAAGATTCTCATATAAGAGTTAATTTATACAACAAATTACATAATTACCATTAGCGGACACTCTTAACTCTATCACATATAGGTTTTCTAAGGTGGAACCCAGTGCACAATTGCTCCTGCACGATAGCAGGCTCTGATAAGGTCGATAGTGTACGCAGCCTTTCCCTCACATTGTGAAGATGCTATTTCCAGACTCGAACCCGAATGCCCAGATCACCATGCGGATGACCTAACTCCATCACATATAGGTTTTCTATAAAAAAATACACACAAGAGATTACGTACAAAAAGTTACCTTAGAGCTTTTGTTTTTCTCTTAAATTCATGATTTTCTTACAACCAATCATCATAACGTAGGTTTATATGATGCAAAGATTGCTTACACTTTTACATTTGTAAATGACAATTAGCTAAAATTTATTAAATAATATTGCATTAGAAAAATTGCCTGCTCTCTTGTTAATATAGAAGTTCTCTCATCTCCTTTGATTCCCTCTCATAATTTAACATTCAAATACCTATACTTAATAACATTTACTGTTATTCACAAGCTTCTCAATTTTTTACTATTTACGTTATGTCCATATATTTACGTTTGTATAAACTTGATGCAAATAGGAAACAAATTAAGGAATTTTTTACCATTTACATTATGTCCATACATACATACATACATACATACATACATACATATATATATTTACGTTTATATAAACTTGATGCAAATAGGTAAAGCTTATAAATAATAGTAAATATTATCTAGTATATGTATTTGAAGGTTAACGGTAACATCCCCAAATTCAAGATCCGAAAAAGAACGTCGATGATGGTGCAGTCATCATCGAAATCATCACCCGATGACAAAATGAGATCATTTTTTTCAACAATGTTAAGTAAATATAACAACTAAATAATTTTATTACATAAAATTGTCTTTACATAATTTTCATTACACTTTCATTAACCCAAAAGTGCCCATTTAAGGGTATTTATAATAAAACTTAAACAGAGGTATCGTGCTCGACATATGAAGATGCTGAATCGAAACATTTAACCAGCTATATAATAAGGTTTCTCATCAACAGAATTTTAAAACAACTTTCATTAGCCACTAAGCATCTTACTTCGTTTTGGGAGTTTCATTCGTCTTTCCGAAAGAAAATTATTTAAACCATAAACTTAGTCTACTCGAACGAGTACCATGAATTTACAGAAAATAATAAAAACAACAGTCATGCCATAAACCTAGTATGAGAAATAATTTACTCTGGTACACAACAAAGTGCGATCACGTCGCTTAGTGGAATGCGCTTTCCCCTTGCTATTCAAACAACATCAAATTCATCATAATAATAGATTGATCATCATGCATGGATCATACATTCAGGTCATACGTTCATAGATAAGTGTGCCCTACACTTCCTACTTCATCTCAACTCGGTTTTATAGTTGATTAATTTAGATTGCAACACTGGCCTTACTCTTACTACTTTTGATGTCATGGTTTAGGTTGCCACTTAGGCCTTTATCTGAATTCTCATTCATATCGTGAATAGATAATTAGGTTGCTACTAAGGTCTTATACTAATGTATTTGAATACAATGTCAGGTTTAGATATTGGATGTCAACTTTATCGAATGCTACTCATTAATGCCTTACACTAATGTTATCGAATAATGTCATGTTTAGACATTTAGTTGCCTCTATGGTATTACATCAGCGATTTATCATTTCAAATGATATTGCTTATCATTTCTTAGCTTTCTTAAGCTTAGCTTCATTTTCCATTATCCATTCTAACCTATTGTTCTTTACTTGGGGGTTTCACCTCTAGCTATCACACACCTCATTTTGTAGCTATCTACATAACTGTCAAGGCTTTATGGCTATCTTGCACCAAAAGCTACCATGCATACAATGATGTCATTGTCCTAAAGCTATCACGCGTCAATGTCATTGCACATCCAAAGTTATCTCAGCCCAAAGCTAGCGCATCTCCATAGCTAGCGTACCTCTAAAGCTATCACGTCTCCAATGCTATTGCGCCTCTAAAGTTATCGCATCTCGAAAGCTATCGTATGTCCTAAGCTATCAATCATCTAAAGCTAACACTCGTCTCAAGCTATCGAGCATCTAAAGCTAACACACGTCTCAAGCTATCGAGCATCTAAAGCTATTTGTATGTCCCATTTTTAACATATCGTGAGTCACAATTTAAAGCCATCGCATGTCATATTTTAAGCAATCGAGTCTCAATTTAAAGGTCTCAGTTTTAAGCTATCGCGTGCATTACTTTGAAGCTATCGCATATCACATGCTTAAGCTATCGTGTGCCTCATTTTAAGGCTATCACATATCACATTTCAAAGCTATTGCGTGCCTCTAACATTAACGCATGTCAAAATTTTAAGTTATCGCACCTCAAATGGCTATAATATTCTTAAAACTGATTTGTTACCTTTTAAACGTAATAAATTTATACCAAATCATATTATATGTCACACATTTTTATTGGTTAAACAAATCTTTACAGTGATCTTTTCAACAAAATCAGAGGTGTAATTTCTCTTGTACCACAATTATTAGTTACTTTCATAATTGATTTTTTAAATTACTTTAAAGTTAACTTTTCCTTTTAAATAATTTTATCAATTCGAAAATGCATGAGAAAAATCCCTAAATTCGTAAAAATCTGATTATTTATCCTTTAACACACAAAACTTTCAATTCAAAATAATTATTTTCATATTTTAAATAATTAAAATGTGAAATTAAGCATTTCCTTAGCTTACAAAATCTAGCTAATTGCAGAAAATTATGAAATGAAAAATCCATCATCAAATTAAAATTTTTAAATCACTACCAAAACTTTGATTCATTTTAAAAAGGTTTGATCCACGTTTTACACTAAAACTTGTCAAAATCGTTATTATTTAAAGCCCAAAAAATGGTGACTAATCATCAAAAAAAGAGGATAGCTGCGTGTTTTATTTTTATTTTTTTAAGAGGGTGCAAATCTTTTTCACACACCCTAGCAATTTCTGAAAAAGAAAAGAAAAAAACGGGTCGCTTTAAACAGTAAAATGAATTAAACGCTTGACTGAATCACCATTTCCTAACCCTATTATCCAATTCATTGCTCATTCCTTGTACCCATTAATCTGCTCGCAAATTCGTTCGTCACCCAAAATTTTAGCCGGATTATTCGCCGCCCTCTTCATTAATACCTTATCTTTCCTTTTCAAGGACGCTAAGAAAAGGCGCATCTTTATTTTCAAGGACAAGCACATAAGAACATCTATTTGCACAGGGGATCGATTTTCGGTATGCAATATATATGTAGCATTCTTCTTTAATCAAATGATTGATATTTATTTTAATTCTTTGTTAAATGCTTTGGATTATTCTTCCAGTACTTGCCTATTTCAAAGAACTACATATTCCCACTTCAATCTAAGGTATGCTGTATCTGTTTTTTTCTTGTATATTTATTACAAAATTATAGAGTTTGTTAGTTTGTTTTGGATTTCTTTATATGTTTTTCAGTTTCCATTTGTATGCTTTAGATTTGGGGATGTAGAATTGGAAATTTAATAAGCAAATTAGGGATTATTGATTTTAGGAATTTTTAGGGAAAGTATAATTAAGGTCTTCAATTTTTCTTGTACATCATATATGTAAATGAAGATTCGGTTTAATTTTCAGAGTATGGTTAAATTATTTTAGTTTAGTGTTGACAAATTATTTCCAGGCATTCCTTGATACAATAGCTCACCAAGATACAAAAATATACGTTGATGAGTTTATTACAGTCAGGATGTTTAAACTATTATGTAGCAGTAGTGTTTCTACGCGAGTTGTATTCTCAATGTTTACTTGGAAATAGCAAAAGATCAGTGAAGCAACTCCAAAGATTTTGGACCACTGCAGTTAATTAGTGGAAAACAACTCTTATTGGTTGATGAATCCATTTCCTGCTCATCCATACATCAGCTTTGTTTATATTGAAAAAGGAACAAATAATTACCATATGTATGAAACTGTTATTTATCGTTGTGTGTTTGGTAAACATGGAAGTTGTCTAATCCAAACGGTAAACATGGAATATATTGATATTATTTATAAAATGAGAGCATATCATTTATCACTCCCTTTATTATTCAGTAACAATTATAAAATGAATATATCGATACGGGGGTTGCTCTTTGTGAAGGGCCTATTTACCTTGGGCTTTGGACGTTTTGGTGGCTGCATTGACAAAAAATCTTGGTAGAATTTAAGTTTACGTAGATACGAATTAATGATTTTAGACGAGTATTTAGTGGATTAGAGGTTGGGGCGTTTGTGAACAAACTGAATTAGATGTTGGATAGGAAGTATTTATAATTGTGTAATGTATAACTTTTTTTATATATTTACGAAAATTGTTAATAATTAATCATAAATGATTAATTAATAAATTTAATCAATAAGCAATATAAATTCAAATTCAAGTTCAAACACCTACTAAAAATTCAAACATGAGTTCAAATTAACGATAAAGAACGTATCAACGTCGTCCTGCAACAACCGAAGCATCTCTGATCCGATCTCGTGTTGCAACAATCTGTGTTATTTTAATGAACTTGCACTACCATTGTTGTGTTGATGCTGTTCACGCTAATTTTCCGCATAACTCGCATTATGTTCGACTTATGGTTTACGTCTTGTTCGACCGCTACAATATGGAGCAATAAAACACTTCTTTAATAAACGCTTCTCTAATAAACGCTAACGTAACCATTATGTCCGACTTATCAGAGGTAATACGTCTTTATATTTAAATCAAAAGCATTTTCTGTATCCATGAACGGACCGTACATTATTGAAAAATTCGATTGAGCTCTTATTTAGATTTAAATTCAGTCTTGACCTACTATGATGATAGTTTAATGATTAATAAATCATTTGTGTGTATCTGTGATTTAAGTGAACTTTAATATAAAACCATCCACTTTTGATTTGTGAATTGTGATGTACAATTCTTTGTCTGTCTTTTTTTTTACATTTTTTTTATCAGATATCATCCTGATAAAAATCAAAATGATACTGGGGCAGCCGATAAGTTTAACGAGGTCACTATTTCTCATAATGTTTTTTCTTATCCAAATAAAAAGCATCAATATGACACTTTGGTGTTTCAGGTGAATGGATATTCTCGGACCTCATGTTTATAAATCATGTAGCTCTAATTGTTAACCTTTTTTATTTCAAAATCGCATATCATACATGTATTTGTTCCTGTTCATAAACTTGCCAACACCTTGAATAGAAGTCTCCTAATTTTTATTTTCTTGGTACATGAGTTTAAGTTGTTTTACCCTCTGTTGTAACTAACAATAGTTTCACTGCACTTCCCAACCGTTTGCGGTGTCTGTGTGTGTTTCTAGGTGTGGTGTGGTGTGGTGTGGTGCTGTTGGGGTTGCTAGAGCTACCATGACTTTTTAAATCTGGGTTATTGCTTCAACTGAAAGTCGTTAGGTTTAATTAACGATATTTCACTTATGCATTCTTTAATCCAGGCTGGTGAAATAGGGAACCAAGAACCGGTGCTTGATCTCTCAAGTCTTGGCACTCCGAATACTATATTTGCTGCCCTTTTTAGGTAAGTCGTATCTAATTTACATCTGACTTTCATCCTTTGCTCAATTGCTTCTTTGTACTTTTTCACTTGCTTATAGTGACTACACAAAATATTTTGCATGCTTAATCTTGTAGTTTTGAATATTTGACGGCAAACTTGGTGTACCAATTAAGACTACTGTATCTGCAACTGTATTAGAAGAGGAACTGAATGGCTCAGTAGAAGTTCATTCTTTTTAGTTAGGGAAGTCCAATTTAGAAAAGTTATGATTTAAGTTAATTTTCTTCTGGCATTTGCTCTGATATAATGCGATCAAATTAACCGAATGTTAATATCTGTTATGATTGTTGCACAAGTTGAAAAAACAGTGTGCACACTTTTATTTGTAGAAATAACTGAACATGAACAACAGATGGGATTTGTCTTTGTCTGTGGGTGCATTCAGCTGATAAAAATGGCTTCAAGGTATATCCCAAAATCTCCAATAAGAATTCTACTGTTACATTATTGTTTACCACCCGTACAATAGTATTTTTTTTCTTCCTTTATTGAGATTGATAAAATGGTTATCAAGTATTGTTTATTTCATATTTTTCTTTAAATTCCCGGTATATAGAAGCTGCTTACTTATGGCATATAATTTGCATCCTCCACATCTTATACCTGCAGTTGTATATTTTGAACTAGAGGACAACGGAGGACCCCGTCTTGCATTACAGGCAGCCCATTCAAAAGAGCTAGTGGCCAAGCAAGCCACCAATTCAAAAGAATGTTTAAGATGGTTCCAGATTCTATCAATAGCTAACTAAGTCTCGATTCATCACTATCCAATTATCAAGCTCTTAAACCAGCACACTCGCTCGCCAACCGGTCTATGCTGGATCATTCGTCTAACTAACTTTACTAAGACTAATCCGGCTCGCTTCTTCATTCCCACCCCTCCCTCCTAAGCTTGCTCTTCTCAAGCTTGCGGTGGTTTAGAGAGCTCTTTCTGAATGACTTCGCTCCTTCAAACGGAGCCATGATGCAGGTTTGAATGCGTAGCTTAGTAGGGGTTATGCCTATACGAATGAGGGAGGGAGAGTGGTAAGGGATAATTAATTGGACAAGAGGAGCGTAGCGGATCAAAACTCATAAACAAAAGTTCCACGAACGTCATTCCATAGCTTGAAATTGCATTCCTATATAAACGGGGGCTACCGACAGATCTCTTTCATTTGATCATGATAGTAGAAAAACCTGGAACCATTGACATATAATGGACATAGTTCCCGAATACGCTGCCCCGACAGTCATGACTATCTATAATATTGACGAGATGTACTACTTTCTTGCTAAATCAGCAAGATATGGTTTAGTGCTTTCAAGCCCCATCTTTTTGACTATGACTGTGACCTGTTGTCCAAATCAATAGGACTACTACTGTGGGGCATAGCTTCTATCAGAACTGTCAATCAGTGTCTTTCCAATGGATCTCTCATTCAAAACTGTGCAATCACTCATTCCAATTGATCCAAAATTCGAACCCTTACCCAGTGCATAGAGAACGCTTCTACGTGCGTAACGCATAAGACCACGTCTCGATTGGACTTCGTATGAAAGATACCGATTTTATAAGTTATGGAGATTTAAATATTAATCAATAACACTTTAATTAATTATTAATTACAATACTAACCCTTCTTTTCCAATTCCTTAATACAAATGCCTATACAAGTGCACAAACGTGCACGAACGATCACCGACTTTTCTCTCCTCCTATCTCTCTCGTCTTTCCATGGAATCACACGAAACCACCTCCATCAAGCTCCACTTCGCGTGTGCTTCCCACTGGACCCCACCACATTGAGCTCAGCCTCGTCATTCAAATTGCGAACTGGAGCTTCCCTTCGTCCGTACAAGATGTCGCATCATCCCAATGTTGATTGCACTTACCAGGACTTCAGCCGTCGAAGCTCCTTCACGCCACAAATCCATCACAATCAACCCCGTAGCCTCTTGTCGCCTAAATCTCAAAACCCTAGTTTGCCTTTACCCGTCGATCATCTCCAATCGAAGCTGCACACAACAATACTAGTATAGATTTGAAGATCTCATCACTACGAACCCAAAGATTCCAACTTTATATTTTTTCGCGGCTAAGAACATTTGATTGTTGTTTTTTAAAGATGAAAACTTGAATTTTGCTTCTACTGTAAGATGAAAACTTGAATTTTGCTTCTACTGTAAGATGAAAATGAAAGAAGGAAAACAAGGTAAACGATGAGAGTGAGAAATGTTCAAGTGAGATGTTTAGTTATTTTATAATTTCCGCATTTCGCCACACAGAATTTCGTTTGCGTACGAACCGCGAATGACAACAAAAATACGATCGCGTACAAAAACGCGGTACGATTACAAAACAACAATAAAATAGACTGGTTAATTTATTCTGTAAAATTTTAAAAATATCATTGTTTATTGTGAAATATGTCAAATGATAATTTAAATATTTTCCAAATTAAAAATTATTGAAAAATCCTATAAATAAAAATAAGAACCGTCGTTAAAAATCAAGTCGTTGTATTAACAATTTATTTATTTATTAAGTTTGAATCAATTCTGTATATACTTGAATAAATTAAATATTCTCATTCGACACGTAAAAATTCCGGGTCGTTACATTCTTCACACCTTGAAAGAACTTGGTCTCCGAAATTCCCAAAGGAAGAAAAATGTCTTCACATCCTAAAGTTTTAAAATCTCTTAAGTTACGGAAAATTTCGACAGCACCTCTTTTGCGCGGCTCGATCGGAAAAGCTACAACTCGCCACAACTAAGCCAAATCAACAAAGAAAACAAAAGCCCAAAAATGGCATCCGATATCTGGGCATAAAATCACCAACATACATATACTTACGATATATCTTATAGAGTGTATGACACATAGCACACATTCGTTAAGCAGTAAACACATATCAAATTATCGAGCAATCAAGCTCTACTCATGAAAACCAAAAGCAGCAAGCTAGCCTTTGCTTTCATACACTGTATCTCACTTGCAAATGCCATCAAATCATATAACTTGCATTTCTAGTAAAAGAAGCACACGGTTGCAGTAAAGCCTGTACGAGGTATATATGCCATCCGTACGCAACATCAAATCCGATCATACTAATTTCATTTCCGAACTAGTACAGCTCACTCGACTTTTCTAATGCGGACTTCGATCAGGTTTCTTGATTAGAAACTCATGTTTTCCTTATAGCCTTATACATACTATGAGGGAAAACTTCAAAATCATATTAAAAATTCGTATTCAGTGTTCGCCGTCAAGAATCGAGTGAAAAATCTTTGTTCGGATCGATGTAAATCACATCGAAATCCATGTACTCGAATCTGAATCAAAAACAGTTATGCGACTAAAATGGTTTGCTTATAACTTAAGTAATTATTCCATTGGTTTCTTAACTACACCAATTATTTTTTCAATTTACATTTATTTGTACCAGTAGTATTTCATTTAATACTAAAATCATTTATTTTACAACCATTCCATACTCAAGTCCATATCCATATAATATTCTTTTACATCCTAAGAGTATATATACAGTACATCAGATTTATTTTACTTAAATCAGATGTTTAACAAATTTAAAACTTATTTAACTTACTATCTTCTCCAACTTATAAGTTACGAAAACTTATTTTTTATATTTTCTCAAAAACACTTGGCTCCAATTTCTCAATTAACTTGAAAGTTTTCGACTGTCCAAAATCATCAAAAATTACATTTAATTGCCACAAATAAAAATTACCGAACAACAAATCATAACCAGATGCATACACCAAACTACCCTAATGCATAGGATACATACGTCTATAAAATAACTTAACTGAAAACTTCAGAATTAAACACTCAGGTTTTATTTCAAATCATTTTGAAATAATAATAATATGCATATCTCCTTTTGTATATCGAATCCCAACCTTGGGATTAAATTAAAATCTGTTTTACTAGAACAATTCTATAACAAATTACTATGATAGCATTCCCCACTTAGAAACTCGTAAATAAATGTCGATAATGTTGCAGTCATTAACATAATTGTTTTCCAGCAACATAAGTGACCTCATTGTTTTCTTATCTTCTTAAAAATCCTATTTTAAAAAACATTGAGATTTAAGTTTACGATTCTCAGCTTTAAATCCTTTTTATTTGTAAACCATATTCACAATCCATGTTTATATAATTTCACTTTCTTATATAAAATCCTTTCACAAATGTATATATTTGTTTAGATTATAGTAAATAACTTCTATTAAAATTAAATTTTAACCCAACATTATCATCGAACGCCCTATAGTTAAACTGTGAAACTTAATTCACAAGTTGTTCGTTTCAATGTTCACACAGTTACTATCTATCCAACCCATGCAGCGAAAAGGTTAAACTGCTAATAAACTATGAGCAAAATTCAAAAATCTCGCCAACTCACTACTTATCAAACAATAAATGATATAATCGAATATTATTATTTCCTAACAAACAAACACATCACAAATAACTATATCAATTTCTGAAAATTATTCTTTTATGTATAAAATATAAAACTTAGGTAAACTTATTTCATTTATCAAATTTCAAAACAATACTGTCGGTTTTCCTTGTCCAATGTTTAGGAACCCCTATCGATACCGTGTTGTCCCATTTGTAGACCAGACTTAATAAACCACTCAACAGATAAATTAACATAATATAAAATATTTTTATAGCACTAACAAATACACTATCGTGTATACACACACTCAAACTCATTCTAGGGTATCACTTACCCCATCTCTAATGAGTTTAGCCCACAAAAGCCTAGGTGTTTGCTCAACATAAGCTCTGATACCACATGTAACGACCCGCCCTTTCGACCTTCAAAAAACAACATTAATACGTCAACGGTATTCACGTGCTGAACATCCAAGTACTGGAAAGACAGATTGTCGGGGTGAAAGAAAAGACAGAACGGATTCTTACATCGTGACTAGTAATATATAATATATAATAATTTACAAAAGAAAATCATAATAAACATACATCAATAAGAGTCAACGAACCAATCATCAGTTTGGACAGTTTTAACAACTTGTACAAATGCTAATAAATACAAACAACAAATGTAGCAAAAATAAAATATACGTGAATACGTCTTAAAGGCTTCCAGCTCGTCTTCTGAAGCTCCAAAGCATTCATAACTAAATCTAGAAATATGCTCGGGCTGACCCGAGCATTATAAGAAAAAACGTCCGAATCAGTCTGGTAAACTAGTGAAAAACATAAATTAAATAGATTTTAATGTTATAACCTTTCAAAAATAAAGGTATCTCGTAAGACCACGTTTTACATAAACACGAACGGATTTTTTTCTTACGATAACCAAATCATTTCAAATAGAGTTTTTAATGTCTAGGGTTTAAAATAAATATTTGACATAACTGAAATGCTTGCATCTCACGTTCTAGCATAGTCGGGCATAATTAAGTCCGTACAACGCTTATTGGAAAATGGATTCCATCAATGACAGTGTAACAATCCGGTATTTTCAGCCATTCGCAGCCGCACATATCGGACTTGAATTGCTCAAAATACCGCATTGTAAATAAATTTGGAGCAAATGAAATACAAATCACAGAATCACAGACACAGAATAAACAGAATACCTCGCAGCGGAATATAAAATACATAGTAGTTCATGAAGCTACTACGGCAGAGTCTCAAACCAAATACATAATACAGTCTGAAAACAACATAATAGAAATCCCAAATACATAGAAGTTCACTAATACATGAGATAAACTAGAATAGCCGAAACATAAAGTAGATATAAATGTAGATAAGCAGAAACTCCAGCAAATACCAGCTCCAGAAAGAGAATCCAAAGCTGTGAATACTCAGGCTGACCCGAGCGTAAAGTAAAACACAAAACACTCGAGTCAGGACAATATAGACTTATGTAATGTAAATCAACTCAAGTGAATTGTAGTAGAAATGCACCATAACTTAAAGGATGCTTGAGATCGCCCATCCTTTAAAGATCAGTTAAACCATAAATTAAATACATCTCGTGGTTGAAATTTCAAAATAGTATTTATACTTCGAAATCAAATATCATTTAAAAATTCAATATCATTCAAAATCCATTTTAAAATATCAAAATATCATATCTTCCAAACCACATTCATTTTTATTTAATTTAAATACCATTTCACAACACATTTCAAAATAGTTTATATTTCGAAACAAATTGCTTCATTTATATCATTAAAATGAAGATATTATATTTAATAATTAAATTATTACATTTCCAAAATTTTAATATTTCAAAGTTCATTCATCCTTTTAAATTTAGTAAAATAATGTAAATTCAATTTTCGCAGCATTTAGAAAATGCTACGGAAAGTCACACTTAAAACAGTTCAATTTAACAAAAGACAACATTTAAAATGTTGTAATATGGTTCCATTAGTTTCAAATAAACTTAGTTAAATTCAACCATTATAACATTCATAAAAAATGCTATAATAGCCTTTAATTAAATTGAGCCATTTGGTTCATTATTATCAACTACAGCATTTACAAATGCTGTATTATCCTTTACATTAGAATTAATAGCATTTTAGAAATGCAGTAAATTAACTTCAAATATTCAGTATAATTTCACAAACAATTATATTTTTATTTAAACCATTTTTAACTTATAAAATCATATAATTTCACTTTTAAAACAATCATTCAAATACCCTTATATTCATGATTTTATAAAGTTAAATCTCTATTCAAAAATCAAAATTTAATAGTAATTTACTTATTAAATTTCAACATTTAAATTTTAAATTCATTAAATTAAATTTAACACTTCAGTTTAAATTTTCAAATATAACTCAATTTCATTTTTATTTACTTAACTTAAAATTCACTTTTAAGCCAAATTCACAAATTTTCAATTTTAGTTATATTTCAAAATTTCAACTTTAAGTATTCATTCATTTCACATTTTAACTTAATTAAAAAATTATTAATATGCTGTAAAATCATTTTAAATTCATTTAATTCAAAATATCATAAATTTATCATATTTTCATATTTAATTTAAATTCCATTTATCACCAAATTATAATTTCCAAAATAACTTACATTTCAGATTTTCTAACTTTACCATTAATTTATTTCACTTATAAATTTTCAGAGAGTTATTAATGCTTTACAAAAATCATTTTTAATCAAATTTAAATCAAAATATCATAATATTTACATTTCTAAAATATTTTAAATTTGTTAGAAAAACATATTTTAACAACGGGTGTGTATTTCATTTTCTAGCCTAGGTAAAGTGATACGGACAATATATCATTCCAACCCGTAATTTAAAAAGAAAACCCGGGATTGATCATTTCAAACCCGCAATCCCAAGTAAATGAAGATAATTGAAAATCATTCAGGCCTATCATTTCAACCCATAACGATTTTCTCCTATTCTAAAGTCCGTTCGGGTATGTATCATTTCAACGCACAGAGATTCTAATCTAAAGGGAACTTGAAGTGTTATAAACTGATAAAAATAATAGAACAACATAATATAATAGTAACATATGATATAACAGGTGTTTAAGCATGGGTGAACATCATAAAATCATAACATAGCAGGTGTAACATAATAATGCATTTTACAGATTCAAAAGGGGTCAATTTACTAGTTATATATGTACATATTGTCTGGTGAGAATAACTCACTGGTTTGAGCTGATGACCCAACGACGAATTTCACAAACGGGATCTACACAAGCACAAAAGCACGACACAGATTCGAATGGAGGAGTCAAGTGTCAAATTCCTTGAATACACATCAAACAAAAACAATATAACAACGATGAGTTTCAAATCAACTACGATCAAAACTACACTAGAATAGACTGCACAGAATCAAATAGAAATGCTTGCACTTGCTTTTAACCTTTACTAGGCTCAGCCATAAGGGAAAATACAACATAATTGCAGGTGTTTGGATCTGGTTTGGGTGAGTATGGGTTCGGCCTACATGTTGGAATGATGGTGCCAAAGTGGGTGAAGGAAATAATACACATAAGCATGAATACATGCATTTGGTCAAGGATTTGGGCTCGGCCAAGGCCCTAGGTGTCACGGCCAGAGGAGTGGGGTCCACTATAGTGGTGTGGCCGTGGGTGCTGGAGGTGGTGGTGGTGTGGTAGGTGGCGGCTAGAGGGGAGGTGAGGTGATGGAATGAGAGTGATGCTCGATTAGGCTAGTTTGAAGGGAGTTTTGAAACTTTTGTGGATATGCGTCACCAAGGGGGTTCATGGCTTGGGTGGCTGGTGAGAAGGAGGTGCTGGTGGTGTGTCATCAGGTGCTGGAGGCGGCTAGGCAGCAAAGGAGGCATGGCCGATCCTAAAAGAGGTGAAAGCATGTGCAAAATCAAGCTAGAAATAAACGATGTAAATAGAAAAAGAGATAAAAGAAATAAAGTTTTACCAAAATCTTCAAGCAAGGATGGCCGAAATTTTTTCTCAGGAAGGAGGAAAGAAACATACGTGAATTGAAAATGAGATAGTCGGCTGAAATGTGGGGAGTTATGGCAAGAGAAATGAAGAGTTGTGAGGAAAATGAAGAGGTGAAATTCAAAAAGGCAAAAGGCAATTCAAAAGTCAAAACCTTTCATATTTCTTTATTTTAATGATATAACTTTATATTTCTGAAAATAATAATAATCCCAGATAAAAACATACATATTTAGAAACAATGTTCGAATTATAAACAAAATGAAAAAAAAAGAAAAAAGAAGAAAGAAGAAACAATCCAAATTTTCGGTGAAACCGAGCTTTGCTCAGTTTTTATAAACAGGGCATTTTGCTCAGTTTTTATAAACAGGGAAAATGTTTGTTTGATTTTTATAAACAGGGTATTTTGCTCGGTTTATAAAATAGGGCAAATGTTTTCTTGGTTTATAATATCTGTGCAATTTGCTCTGGTTATGAACCAAACAGTTTGCTTAGTTTATACAAACTGAGCAAGTTTTTATAAACAGGGCAAATGTTTGTTTGATTTTTATAAACAGGGCATTTTGCTCGGTTTATAAATTAGGGCAAATGTTTGCTCGGTTTATAATATCCGTGCAATTTGCTCTGTTTATGAACCAAGCAGTTTGCTTAGTTTATACAAACTAAGCAAACGTTTGCTCAGATTTTAAGAGCTGAGCAGTTTTCTCAGATTGTGAAAGACCAGTGACATGTAAAATATGCATGCTCATAAATATTCTTCAAATAGTTTGGCTTGAACATGCAACAGTTATTAAAAAAACCACTGACACAAACGACAATAGTTACACTTCCCACCTCCCTAGCAATTGGCCCCATCAAACTATCGATAATCAATAATAAATAAAGCTTAAATAATCATTTTGTTCACCGTAAACGTATTTCCTCTTTATTCATGGGACATCACCGTTATTTAAACTTATGTATAATGCCTAATTTTTATTATACAACAATGTTCAATGATTAATTAGTAATTATGATTATAATTTGATTTTTGAGGGTACAATGCACTTATATTTTAATATTAGAATTCAGAATTCTTTATTGGTGTGCCCCTTTAATTAATAAAGGTATGAATTCAAATGCCTATTTAATATGCAGATAGTAGTCTAATGCTTAATTAAATAAACATCTGATTTGGGACTCTCATTTAAGAGGTTAACATCAAGTTCTTAGAGACATTTAGGTTTATAAAAACTAAGAATATGTATGCTCAGTTTATAAAAACTGAGCATGTGTATGTTCGTTTAGTTAATATAGAGTATATATATGCTCAGTTTATATAAACTAAGCATATGAATGCTCAGTTAATATAAATTGGGCATATGCTCAGTTTATATAAACTGGTAATATATCATGCAGTAGTAATTGAGTATCCACGGCCCTTATTGTCTATCTAAAT
Organism: Allium cepa; assembly: GCA_030765085.1. Classification (NCBI taxonomy): domain Eukaryota; kingdom Viridiplantae; phylum Streptophyta; class Magnoliopsida; order Asparagales; family Amaryllidaceae; genus Allium; species Allium cepa. The sequence continues at coordinate 929,101,623 of CM060939.1, forward strand.
CTTGGTACAATTTGAGTTCCTAAATCTCAGCTATACAAATCAATTCCTCGCAAATGAAAGAAGAAAATAACACGAACTGACGGATTATGCACTTATTCACTAATACAGTATGCATACAAATATGCAAATGGTTGTGCATATATGATTATTTTGACTTACAGTTTTCTTAATATTCACCAGACCCAGAATTATGGTATCGTATTTTCAACAGGTTAACTCCATTAATAACTTTTCCTTTATATGTTTTTGTTCCACATCAATAATCATTATGGAATATAGGTGTTGTTGCATATAGTTGACCTAACTCAAGATGGAGTGACATCTAAGCTAGTTTATGAACTAATTGCATTTTATGAACTTCATCCAATAGTTTATGAACTGATTGCATATTATGAATTTGATACTAATATCTTATTTAGGTTGTTATGGGTTATCATTTCTATGGCTGCATATACTATATCTAAAATATTATTAGTCTTTTGTTTTAAGGATGCAATGTAAGTAACAAGAAACGTATTGAAGAATTCAAATTTTCTTCCTAAAGGCGGGGCTATATAACAGACCGTATCAGCAATATTGAAGCAGAAAAGCTGGTCAATTAGGCACTGAAAAGGTACATTATATGTTATTAGTATCATTTGAAACTAATGAAAGTATAGTTTATTCTGGTGGGTAGTTTTCCTAAAGGGATTGTATGTGCCTTTTTTAGCAGAAACATGTAACCAGAATTCTGAATAGCAGTACATTTACTAGAAACTCAAATTATCATGCTTGCTGCCATTCCTAATATACCATGTCTATTCTTATTTCTCCTTATTCTCTTAAAAAATATTTTATTTTATTTATTACCTCATTGTATGTGCCTTTTTTACCTCATTTTCCAATTTCTAAAAACTCAAATTATCTTGGATCTATATAGAAACTTGTGAACTGGTACATATGCTCTCCATTTATTTACTAAATAATTTAATCAAATTTTTAATATAAAGCATAATAGGATAGCGATCATATCATCTTGGTTTTACATGCCTCCAATTTTTTTTGTTGGTTTTTGATATAAGTTTGAGATCTGATGATTAATTTATCAAAAAAATAGATGGTGAAAATCTCTTAGTCTACGGTAGGCAATATGAGAACATCTTCTGCACGACAGTGTTTTGTAAATCTTTTTCTTCACAACTTCTTATTCTTAAAAATAGTATTAATGCTATGGGTCCAAAATCTCGGAAGATTTTGCAGCTCCTTTGTCTAAGACAGGTTAGCATTTCAAATCCAAAGTTAGTGTAGAACTCTAATATTTCCCTGCTATCAACATCTAACTTATCTAAAACGTGCAAATATTCAACGGAGTATTCATGAAGGTGAACAAGGCTACCATGAACATGCTGCAACGAGTTGAACCATATGTCACTTATGGGTAAAAATGCTTTCCTCTCTTTATCTGTATCACAATCATTACCAAAATGTTATAACCTTTAATTCTTGTTTTAAAATATAGTAGGCTAAATGTATAGCCGTTTTTTCTTCTTCTGATTTGAGCAAGAGCGAAACTGTTTAGTGGATCCTAAACAACTGTGCTCACTCACCTTACCTTTCTTTGGTTAGTAAATATAACACATGATGGCTTGTTTTTAGGTCCCAACCTGAAGAGTGTGAAGGAGATGATCTACGAGAGAGGCTATGGAAAACTGAACAAGTATAGAATTGCTTTAACCGATAACTTAGTTATTAAACAGGTTTGCTATATGCTTTGTTTTTCCATTAACAGTGATTCAAATTAGTGGTTTATTCGTGGGCATTCATTATATTATCAATTTTAACCATTATTTTGTGGATTCCATAATGAGAATAAAAAAATGATCAGAGAAAAAGATGTGTTGATTTGGTTCAACAAATTTCGTGTGTTTCACATATGCAGTTTCACACTCAATGACACCTACCTTGATAACCGAAAATTCCTCAATGCTGATGTAACCATGCTGGCCATTAGCAACCCCAATAGGAATATTGATGCTATGTTTTAGTACATAGTTTTGGATTTGTACTATATTGGGACGCTTAAAGCAACCCCATTTTGGAACTCCTCATATCTAGTTCCAAATTTACATGTTTTTTCATTGCTTCCTAACGGCTAATGCTAGACCGTTTTCCTCCAAATTTGTACTATAGTGGGCTGTAAGGTTTATGGAAGTGGGAGTGATGTCGGGCTGTTGAATGGTTGTTATTGAATGGTGTAAGGGAGATGGTGTGAATGAGGAGGAGGGCGCAGGTTCGATGTATTGCAGGTTTTAGGTGTATGTAGGTCGAGCAGGGAGGAGGGGAGGTTATCGGAAGGTTTTGTCTTAAAGGCAGAGGGGGTGAAAGAGTGGTGTTTGGGGTTGAAGTGAGATGGTCGAGGAATTGGGGGTTGGCTGTTGGGTTTTTTGGTGAAGGAATTGTGTTGTAGAGGTGCTTTGATGCGTTACTGAGTAAATTAAATTAAATTTTTAGACTTATGTTACTAGTAAATTTTTGCACTTAACTAACTCTTATATATCATGTCGAATTTGCATAGTAGATTTACAGTTACTAGTCACTGCACTTAATTTCTGCAAATAATTTTTGCACTTAAATTACTGCAAATAATTTCTACACTTATGTTACCTGTCAATCGCCTACTGAAATAGTGTGATGAATTTTTAGTGTTTGCATTATGAATCCGATTTAACTTTGTGTACACTTTTTTGATGAATTGATTCTCAAGCATTGCTTTTACTTTACAGGTAGATAGATGACTTTGATGCAAAAAAGGTTGCAATGAGTTATGGATCAAAGTTATTTTTGCTGCTAGAACTACTTTTTGGTTTTAATGTATGTACTACTTGCTTTTTTTTAGCTATTGCTACTTGTTCTATATTTTGTTTTTGAACTATTGATGATAAACTATTTATGTTTGGTGTAAGAATATTGTGTATTTTGATTATGAAATTTCATACGTTGGTTATCAAATGTGTCCAAAATGTGGTATTGATATAATAAGTTGATTTTGAAATGTGATATTGATGTAATATGCTAATTTAGAAATGTGGTGTGTGTGTGTGTGTGTGTGTGTGTGTTTTTGTAGAAATGCAATTAAACATTTAACATCGTTTTTAAAATGCTGTTAAAACATTCCACGGCGTTTTTAAACGCTGTTAAAACATTCAACAACATTTTTAGAAATCGTTAAAACATTCCACTGCAGTTTTAAAACGTTGTTGACAGCGTTTTCAAAATGCTGTTGAAAGTTTTAGTAGTGTTTTAAAAATGTTATTAAATTGTATCTAAAAACATAAAACACGATCTATTGCAACAACGAAATGCTGTAAATAAATATCACAGCATTGAAAAAGCGCTATAAAATCTTAGCATATCACGAAACAAACGCTAAGAAATATCTATAACTACACCCAACCAAAGGCTGTTAAAGATTTCATGACACCAAGGAAACGCTGTTGAAAAGGACATTTAATAGCGTTTATTTCTTGTCATTGTATATCCTTAATATATAACTGCATGTCGATATACAGCATACGCAAAAACGCTGTTAAAAGCTTTTACAGCGTTTTTAAAATGCTGTTAAAACTCCTGTCTGTTGTAGTGACACATATATAAGATAACAGGATGTTTAAGGGAGGCTTTATCTGGTTAGCTTCTTTGTTAAGATTTTTATAAATATTTTGAATTGACTAAATGTTAGGCTTAGATGATGGCAATAGATGCCTTGTTTCCATATATATTTACATGTTATAATTATGATTTGCTGTATGAAGATATTTTGTATGCAAATGTTCACTTTGCAGGTAGATATATGGCTTGTGCATGAAGACATTTTTGTATAAAACATTTGTGTTAACTTCTAGCTTGAATAATTTATACACATGTTTGTCTGGTATTATGTTATACTTTGTTTTTATTTTATTCTCTACTTTGTGTTTACAAATTTCAACTTATGTTGTATGCATACTTTAATTACTTAATTCTTGATTTTATTTTTATTTCTGTTTTATATTTTAGCCATCAACATTTAAATTATATTCATACGCTTACTTATTTATATTTTTTTATATTTTAACTATCAATATTTAAATTATATTCTTATGGTTTACTTATATTTTATACTTACTTTTTATATTGATAGAATTTAAATTTAATTTTAAACATTATCATCCATATATATTTTTATACCAAATGATAACAAGACAATGTATTTTAATTCAATTATATAAGAATAAATTTTATTATAAATATTATTAAGAGATTTATTTTAAATTTACAAAAATCAAAATTTCCCTTTTCAAAATACAGATCTATATAAACAAATGGAAAATATTTCCAAAAGATTTATTCATTTTAAAATAATCAGTTTTCATTTTATTTAGTTAAATAAAATATTTATTAAAATAATAGGGCCAAAATCCAGGGTCATTACAGAAGCATACATTGAAATTGAATTCCACATAGGATGTTGCCTAGAAGTCACATTTTAAATAATGATATCTCCTCAGATCTTCAAGATCCACATTCAATCCTTACAAGAGATGGATGAACCATTTTGTTTGATCCTTTTTATTTGGAGTTAAAAGATGTTAGAAATTATTTTTTGTTTTCTTCCATGAAAAGTTAGGAGGGGAGAAAGAGAAAGAATGAATGAGCAAAAAATGAATTGTACATACATAATGAATTAGGAAATATGTTTTATTTGGAAGAACGGAACATTTCTCTTTCTTTTATTAAAACTTCCCTTATTAATTCCCTTGATCGTTTCTCTTTCTCCAATCTTTTCTTTACATGTGATAGGTCATCAAATGACATAAAATTCAACAAATCATGTCATCGAATGACATAAAAATTTCATAAATCATGTCATCAAATGACATAAAATTTCCATAAATCATTTCATTCAATCATCTTTAAATTACATCGACGTCGTATATCAGCGCATAAAAATATAACTTTTATAAATGCATTAAAATAATTAAACAAATTCCAAACATCAAATAATTCATATTTCCCGAATATCAATTAATTTAATTAATTTATAACATTTTATAAATTAGTTAAATCATGTGGTTTTTCATAGAATTCATCATTATGGTTGTGCGGCTCAAAGGTGTAAATTCAATTAGCGATTAATGTTGAAATATTTAAATATTAACGTTCACACGTCACTTAGCAAGCAGGTGGTGTGACATTTTGGCAGAACTTATGGCTTACACATTTTTTGGTAAAATTCAATTTTACTTATTATAAGCGACACCTGATAGTGACTATTATTTACACCAATTCTTTTCTTCAAAACTATATCACATTAGGATTTATGGAATTTGATAATGGTTAAAATTCCAATAAGATTCTGCTTATTAGCTGGGACGGGTGGTTAATCAAAATAAGTAGAAGAGTAGCTCGCATAATATCGTCCACATTCAACTTTATAGTCCAAACACAAAGTTATTGGTTCAATAATAACAATTATTATTAACCGAAAAGCTCTGGCCAGAGACTTTGACTTTTGAGTTGACTTCAGTTGACCGTGATACTAACGTCATATAATTGAGGAGACGAATCCTCTCTTGAATAATGTTTCACTTCCAATGCTTCCACTCGACCCAACTATAGTAGTTCAATGGACGTAGTGCCACGATTTAACTATAATCAAAGCAGAGCTTCCACAATGAAGATCAACAGTATTCTCAAGTCGAAAGAACTGTGTAAATTAGTCACGTCGATATTCTCTGCTTGACCTTAGTTATATTAACCAACATAAAACTATCGAGTGAGTCATTCCATAATTATCCAATAACTATCAGTACGTAACCTCTTCGTTCCCCCAACAGTCATGAGCTATACACTGCCTAACATTTGGAGAGCGTCATACTCCAGTCTTAACGAATACATTGATATCCAGTCTCGATGCATCTTCACTAGGAACATTTAAAATGGTTTTAATTTTATTGTGATATATTACTCATGGTTACAACACTTTGTAACTACTATCACAAAACATACCATTTATGGATTTTCCACTGAATATACTTTTAATTAAATTAGTTAATTAATATAACCACATCATATCAGGTATAATAGAAAGAAAATACTTTTATTTCGAACAAGATTGGTCAACGAGTTAGATATATGTAACGAGTTATATAATTGCCCATAGGGTATACCCCTAACTCTATCAGATATTAGCTTCACCCTTAAAACATCTTTTAGTTCCAAGTCTTAACAGATTTGGTCACATATACTCAACTAATCGATTGCTTCCTAAGCTGCCTTGTCCCATCAAACATCTCTCCTCCTAAACTTCCAAAATCTTGATTCATCTTAGCAAAATTTTCCCTTGCAGTTTGCGTCGGCCCTCCAAGAACATTCAAAGCTTACGGTGGCACTTGCTGCCGAGCCTGTTGATGTACTAAGTTCACTACAAATTGCTGAAACAGTACGTTCACATCTTCATTCCCTAATTCTGGAGTTGGCATCTGAACGCCCACATTCATGGCTTTGTGATGCTTCCTTTCTTGTCCATATTTCTACGTACTTGCAATTCCACTATTTGCATTTTTTTACCTCCTCCTAATGTCATTCATCCACTCCTTATCTCCATTTCTTTCTTTCTGCATAAGAAAGTTCTCGTGAGAAACAGAAGTAAAGAGAGTGATGAAAATAGTAGAGATGTAGACATATGCCCCCCACACACATAAATACACACACACAAGTACGTTATATATATATAGTGTATACCCTTCCCCTAGGTGTTCGATTTCATTTATCTAAGTTCTATTTAGATCTATATTTAACTCTGTTTTATTTAAGTATCTTCTAACATATGCTCTGATACCAAGTTGTACCATTCCACATTTCGAGAGTCAAAAATGAATGTCCATGATGTTGCGGTCATCATCGTAATTATTTTGAAGGGATGAAATGAGATTGGTTTTTCAAAATCATTAAGTAAACAAAGCAATTAATAACTTTCATAACATAAAATTATCATTACATAATTGTCACTACACTTTCATTAAACCATACATGCCTATGTAAGGGTAAATATAATATACTTAAATAGAAGTATCGTAATCGACATATGAAGATGCCGATCCAAACACTTAATAAGTTATATATCTAGCTTACACCAGCGGAATTTTAAAACAACTTTTATTAGCAATTAAGCCTTCCGCTTCATCTTTGATGCATTTATTCATCTTTCCAAAAGCAACCTGTCAAAACCATCAACTCAACCCACTCAAATGAGCATCCAGGATTTATGGATGATAATAAGTCAATTTGTTTATATTACCATGCATGCCTTACTTTTACTACTTTCAATGTCAAGGTTAGATGTTTTAGGTTTCCACTCACGTCTTTATCATGAATTCACATTCATATCATGAATAGATAATTAGGTTGCCACTAAGGCTTTACACCAACATTTACGAATATAATGTCAAGTTCAAACATTGGGTTGCCACTAAGGCCTTACAAAACGTTATCAATAATATGTCATGTTTAGACATTAGGTGCCACTAAGGCCTTACACAAGCATTATCGAATACAATGTCATGTTTACATATTTGGTTGCCCTTAAGGCCTTACATCAACATTTTATTATCCCAATGATATTACTTATCATTTCTTAGATTTCTTGAGATAAGCTTCATTTTCCACTTACTACAACAATCCAAAGCTTTGATAGCATTAAAAAAAACGCTATTATACCTTACCACAGCGTTTCAAAGAACGCCGTGGAGCAACATGCTATGGCAGAATGTAAACTTTAAATAGTAGGAATACCACACCAAATAAGGCATTTAGTCATACTTATTATTTTCAAATTGCAACGGATATTCTCCTTATAAATTTCCAACGTTATTTTTTGTTGCTTCCCCTCTTCATCCAATATAACCCACACAACATTTCGTAATAAATTTAATGTGACGACCCGTAATTTTCGAGCACTTAAATTTCGAATATTCAATTGATTTTAAATATCAATAAAGTAATTTTAACTTGAAATACGAATATCACCAATTATTTGATAATTAAATTATTGAATTAAATAAGTTGAAGTTGGTTCAAATGTTGAATCTGGAGTTTTAAGCCTATTAAAAACAATTTGAAGGCTTGAAAACAATTTATATTAATAGTACTGAGGATAATAGAAGTTGTAAAATTAAAATTTACAGTGGTTTGTTAAGTGTTGAATTTTATATCGTTTAAATTGAATTTAAAAATAGCTTTCCTAGGCACAGTCTCGGAATTCGACGAAATCAGTTCTATTGGATCCGTAATATTGAATTATTATCGGATTTCAAATTTCGTATTGAACAGAGTTGTTGTGTGAGCGTACGGCATATAAACGTGCTAAAATTTTATATCGAAATTTCAAATCGATTTCTTTCTTAACAGGGAACAATAAAATAATAATAATAGCGTCCCCTGCCTATGTTCTTTTTTTCTTTAAATCACGAAATTTCTTTTTCCAGGCTTTCTAATCGAATCGAATAAAACTATCTCTTCGTTCCTTCCTTTGCAAGCCAAAATAATAATAATAAAAAAAAATATTACTCGCGTCTTCTTCTGAAAGCCAAGCGAACCCTTTTTATTAAAATCACGCAACCCTTATGGAGCCGAACCCCCCCTTTTCCTCTTCTCTCTGTAATCGAAGTCACGTAATTAAAAAAAAAAAAGAAAGAGAAATGTCGAATGAAATTAAGCTCGTTAAGAGGGAAACTCGAAATCAAAGGCGTGATGCTTGGGGCTGCGTTCGAATCCTTGGGCGTCGCGATTTCTGGAGAGAGGCGCTCTCTCTCTTTCGATTTGGGGGTGCCGATGTTTGGGTAAGGGGAGCATAGCTGGCGTAGTCGAAGGTTGGGTGTTCGTTCGTGGGTGAGGCAAGGGCATCGCGGCATCAGGTGGGAGCGTGCGCGACGAGGATTCTCTTCCTGTTCGAGTGGGTTGTGGCATCGTGATTGGTGCATCGACGTGGAGTAAGTCTTCTCTGGCCTGAGCAGCGGTGGGAAGCGGCGGCAGTTGGCGGTGAGGATATTTATATTTGTTTGGCATATTGATTTTTATCTAAAGTAGCTAATTAAAATGTTTACTCTGAGAAGTTAGTAACTTGACCATACGGAATCTGCTGATGTATTCGCAAATTTGGGAATTTATTAAATCTATCTTAGTCTGAAATCAGTAACAGTAAATATACATATGGGTCATTTTTAGAACTTGTAGTTTAACTGGAAAAAAAAATATATAAAAGAAGAAGAAGAAGGAAAAAAAAAGGATAAATGATATAAGGGTTTATATGGAAAGGTAGATTTTAAGACTTATATACATTATTGTTATATATGTGTAGTTCGGCAATCAAAATAAGATATGTATGCATATATTTTTATGTCCACTAATTTAAAATTTAAACGAATGTAGATTAATTAATCTAACTAACTTATTTAATTAGTTTAGAAATTGTTAAAGGAAAATTATGAGTTTAAAATAACGTTGTTGGTTAATTAAATTTATTACAAGAAAATTCATTGCTCAATTATTCCAAATATTAATAAGTTGTATAAATATTCATCCAAGGTCAACAATCGTGGAATCAATGCGAGAACGAAGTGGATTTGCAAATTTAAGGAGCAAAGGTGAGTTAATCTCACTCAGTTAATTTAAATTTAAAAGATTAAATTTAAATAATTGTTTGAATGGTTGATTTGATTGTTGTGCTTTAGTATGATATATTTTGGATTGATGTTTATGTTGTGCTAACATCTGTGGATGCAGGGAAAACAGGTTGGATGGATCCAACTGGGTCCCTCAACATATATATATATATATATTGTTTATTGTTTATTATTCTCTGACATGCTTTGTGGATATTCTGCGATGAATCATATTGAAATATTGAATGTTATAGCTGCTTGGATATATTCTTGAACTCTGAGTTATGAAATTATATAGCATTGGATTCTTGGAAAGAAATAATAAAAGAAGTAAATTTTTAAGAAAATAATTATAAAGAATGTAAATAAATTAAAAATGAATTGATAAGAATATTAGTTTTTCCAAAATGCTAATTAATGAATCCTGTATATGGAAAGGAATTTTTGAATAAACAGAAAGTTAAGAAAACTTAAAATTTCAATGTTACTGTTTAAAAGAATAAAAATTATTTCAAATTTAGGATTTAAATTATTCTAGAAGAATAAAGAAGAAATGAAAAAAATATGAAATATGTATATTTCAGTTAAAGATGTAAAATCAAAGGGAAAATAATAACAATTATAATTAAGTCAATAATTAATGAATTTTGAAATGAACTGAATAAGTGAAGAAATTTATTTCAAATAAAATAAGTTGGAAATCAATTTGGAAAATTGATTCAATTGATTGAAGTTGGAAAATTCTCCTCGAATAACCAAGTATGTTTTCAAAGCGAGTTTTAAATATAAATTAAAAGGGTTTTAAAGTTGTTTTAAAAAAACCAAGTTTTGAAAAATTTATTATATCCAATATTTAAAATTCAATGGGTAAGTATTTTCTCAAAATCTAATATAGTAGTAATTACTTAAAAAAAGTGACCTAGTATTTTGTTTTCAAAAGTGAAAATCTAGTTTTATATTCTATTAAGTAACTTTATTTTCAAATACTCATATAGTATGTATTTTTACAAAATATTGAAGTAATTTAACTTAAATGTTTAAAAGTATATATCTTCAAAGTAAAGTGTTTTAAATTATTTTAAAAAAAAAAATCTAGTTTTGTGCTTGGTGATTTCAGAGGAGATAGAAAATATTTGGGAAAGTTGATTCTGAAAAGAATGAGGGATTTGAAACTGTTTTCAAAGGATTGGAAATAGAAATATATCTTGTGAAGATATTTTTGGAGATTAATAAATAATTTGGAAATTTTTTTATTGGTTGATGGTTGTTTGTGAATATTAATTGATAGTTAAATCACCGACTATCAATATTGGACGAATGCGCTGATCGTTTCGAAGAGACCGGGATCGAGATTTATTTCTCGAAAACCACTTCGATCCGGTTTGTACGTTTCGTGCGAAAAACATGTTCGGAGTCGAAGATGGAGCAGTTAAGTGCAAGGGCTAATCGCTACTAATCATGAGGATATTTCCAAAATGGATGTAGTAGGAGTAGTGCCTTCGGTTCCGTTCGAACCCGGGACGGACTTGTATGGACGAATGCTTGCGAAACATCGTCAGGGGGACGATGGGCATTCTAAGTGAAAACGTTCTAAAAGGTAACGCTTAGCCTCAAGCCTCATCAAATGGGAATGACTGAAAATCAGGGGATATGCAGCAAGGTTAGGTGGGTCATGCCCAAGCAGGACAAGATAATTCCCCTGTCTAGATGTCCCTTATATATATTTCGGCTTAGTGGGTGGTTGGTCGTGCCAACCACGGGGTTTATCTTGTTCGGGACTGTTCAGTAAGGAATGGTTCCGGCCTTCTGTTGCAGGGGATGAAGGGAGTAGTCCTCGGTACTGTGATCTAGACCACGTACTGTGACAGGTGGTACCCCAGTGCCTAGTCATTGTTGGAAATCCATTTTCCCTACGAGCCTTGTACGAGTTTTGTTTGTATTACCCACTTCGGTGGCTAGTAGCTGGAATTTAATCATGTAACAATTTCGGCTATTTTATAAGTATTTGTATATAGACCCTATTATAATATCAGAGGATTTCTATAAAAATTGTTTTAGCTATCGTAAGGTAAAAACCCGACATGTTTATTTGTGGCGTGGTCTTACGAGATGCTTTTGTTTTCAAAGGATTTTGAAACTTTAATAATCAATTGGGTGTGATTTTCTCACGCTGGTATTCCAGACTGACTCGGGTGTTATTTAACTGTAATGCTCGGGTCAGACCGAGTATTATAGGATACAGGATTGATGCTATGGCGCTCAGGAGACGAGCTGGATGACGATACGTATTCTCGTACTTGTATATATATTTCCGCTGTGTTGAGTTGTTGCGTACCCATTGTATGTTATTGATGTGAGCTGTGACTGATGTACTCTGATGATGTAATATATGTAAACTGATATATTTGATTTTGAGTAAAGATTATTTATTCTCTATTATATTTTATTCCGCTGCGATGGTTAGATTCTGATGTTGATTTTGTTTTCTCTTCTTCTACCTCTTCTTCTTAAACCCAAATGGTTCGTATTTCTGTGCAACTTGAGTTGATTATTGTAGAATAGTGTTGACTCAAGGGGTACGGATTTGCGGGTTGTTTCACTTGGTATCAGAGCTTTGGGTTGGTGATAACCTTGGCTCTGGTGGGAATTACTCATTTAAAATAGAGTCTATGGTACTCTATAATGAGTTTGAGCGTATTAATAAATATGAGCGCGTATTTGTTAGTGAATATAAATTGTTTTAATATTGCGTTGATTGGTTTATTGAGTGGCATATGAACCTTCGTCGGCACAGTCCGTACAACTGTATCGAAGGGGTTTCTAAACACTTGAATAGAACAATTGACGCGATATTGTTTTAAACATGGGTGAATGAAATAATTTTACCCAAAAACATATTTTGATATAAAGAATAGTTTTTGAAAATTATTTGGCTATTATATGATTGCTTGAATGTTAGAAAGAATAATGTTAAAGCATTATCATTGTTAAGTGAGAATTTGACTAGAAATGGAAATGTAACTAAAATTTAAGGAAACAATTCATTATAAAATTAAATTTATAAATATGAAATATAAATGGAAACTATAGATTGATATATAATCAAATGGAGATTTGTATAAGCATAAACTATACAAATACATTATAAATAAATTTGAATTTAAAATAGACTTTGAACCTTTAAAACCCCAGAAATTTTGGAGGTATTTTGGGGATAAATTGTAGCATTTTTGTTTTTGGGGTATTTCTGAAAGAAAATTGTTTCAAATAAATTTTGGAAAGAGATATAGCATTGGATTCACTTCAGTAGCTGGAAAATAACTTCGGTGATGACTGCAGCATCATCGATGTTCATTTTCGAGTTTCTAAGTGACAGCTTGCTGCCAGAAATTTATTCGTTCAGAAAAGCTAGTTGTTTTTGAAATTTCAAAGGAAATTTGTTGGGAACATAACCAAGATTGGTTTATATTTTTGAGAAGTGTGATTTTGAAATGTTGGAGATTTCAAAATAATTCGAAGCCAAAGCCGGGTGTTTAAAAATCCCGATGAGATTAATTGTAAGCTTATAAAATTGAGTTGAGTTTTAAATCAGGAAGGAAATATAGGCTTTGAATGTTGGAATTAAAATTTAAAGAGAAAAGTTGAAAATGAAATTAACTTGGATTTGAACATAAAAATTTGACTGGATTGAAATTAGTTGAATAAGCTGAAAGAATATCCAATTATATTCAAATTAAGTTGAAATTGAATTGAGTTAAATAAATCCGAGTTAAGTAAAATTGAGTTGGGATGAGAATTAAATTGAATTAATTAATGAATTAAATTCTTACCTGAATAAATGGGAAATAAGTTGGATAAGGATTGGATTGAAATAAATAAACCAGAATAACTTATAAAAGAATTAAAGATCCATGGAAATAAAATATGCTTGGGCTATAAATAAATAGAAGGTTTGAGTTAAAAATAAAAGATGAATATATTCCAGCTTATGATGAATGGAATTGTATAAAATAATAAGTTGTGACTTATTAAATTGAAAATGGAATACAATGCCCAAAATCAATATTTTGATAAATTGAAAAATGAAATGAGGATCCAAACTTGAAGTATAAAATAAATATTGAACTTAAGAAAATTAAATGGAGTGATATTTGGAATAAAAATTCAAGTGTTGGATTATGAATAAGGGGAGAACTAATTGGATAATAAATTAGTTAATGGAATTGAATTGTAAGTTTATGATGAAGTTGGAAATAAACTCAAGTTATAAATTAAAATTGATTCAAATTGTTGATGAAGTGAAAGTAATTGAGAATGAAGCTGAATTGTGAGTTAATAAATTGGGTGGCAAATTAAAAGTGAAAAAAATAAATGGAAATGAGTTGAATTGCATTCAACTTAAAATTTAGTTTAATAATAGTGAATTGGATTTAAATCAAGTAAGAATAAATTTTAATTGAAATAAAATTCGGTGTGATGCCAATAATATTAGTGGAATGAAATTCTAGAATAAATAATAGTAAACCATTTAAAATTATTAGGGAATTGAAATAACTTGAGGCAATAAGAAAAATAGAATGTTTCGAGTTTATTAGAATGGTTTAAGTGAATGTGGATAAACTAATTATATTAAATGTAAATGAAGGGATGTGAATGAATTAAAATAAAGAGGAACTTTAATTGGTAATTAAAATGAATCTAAATTGTTAATGGTTTTGAATGGACTAGTTTGGTTAATAAAATTGAAATGGAATGAAACTAAGAATATGGATTGTGTATAAATCCGAAATGGAATAAAATTAAGTGTAAGTTGAGTCGGAGTCAATTTATATTGATTATAAAACATAAATACTTATTTATTCACATAAATCTTGTCAAATTGCATAGAATAAATTGTCATTGGATGTATATGGAAGCAATTAAAATTCTATGAGTTGGTGGAAGTAAAATAAATTGATTTTGGAAGCGATTGAATTAAATATGAGTTCGATTTGCTTAAGAATAAATTAAATGTAAGCAATTGAGTTTTAAACCATTCAAATTAATGAAGTTATATACAAATGGGTTATAAATTAATTGAAACAGTTGAATTAGCATGAAACTATATTAATTGCTTACAGAAAAATGTTTGGTACTTTTAGAATGCATATATTTTAACTATTTATAAGTGAAATGTAGTTAAACTTCATTTATATCGAACTTACATGTTTAAATTGAGTAAGTACAGGTACCTGGAAGCCGTGTGGCTGGATTTGGTTGTGCTATTTGCTAAAAATAATAAGCCGCTTGCTTAAAATGCTAAATAAGGTACGCCTACACAATTAAAATAGGAAATATGAACTGTTTTTGGTTTTTCCGACCGTGTGGGTCGATGTATATATATTTATCTCTTTTGTCAAATTGCAAAAGCTCCTCCGTACAAAGGGGATTCTGCCAAAAATTTTCAGAAATTTTGGGAGTTAGAAATTTTTTTGAAGATTTTTGGAAAATTTAGTTAACATCAAAACAATTTCAAACTAGAAATTGAAATTAATTGGTAAATGAAACTAACTAAAGTAATGACATGAATTAGTAATAAATGAAAAATAAAATTCAAATGTTTCAAGTTAGAGATAAATTGAATTCATATAAATGAAAGAATTAATTTGAATAGAAATGATATAAACCGAAGTGGTAAGGTGATAATGAATATAAAAGCATATTAAATACTTATACTAAACTTAAGAAAGTTATAGTGAATTCTGAATTGGAAATTGATAATATAAATATATTCCAAGTTAATATTTGGATAAATAGATATTGATATTGGTAAGGAAGTCAATAAAATGTTTTGAAATGTTGTGATTGGATATTACTGCTTAGTCGGATATGCAGGTAATATAAAGTGAAAAGAGAATTGATTTTGATTTCAGAAGATAAATTGGAATTGCCCGACAAAAGTTATGTATTTAAATTTGGTATGAAAATTGATTGGGATTTGGATTTGGATTGAGCCACTTCGCTTTTTGATTTTCTTTTGGATTTGGGAGGCCGTAGAGCCATTTTGTAGTAGTACCGAGCTAGCCGCGCAAAGGAGACGCTGGCAAAATTTTTTGGAAATTTAGGGAGTTAGAAAATTTTGAGAAAATTTTGACAATTCAAAATGTGGATTGAAATTAAATTTGAATAGTTGAATAAGTAAAGTTATTTGGAAACTAAGAAAAGTTGGGAAGTTAGTACGAAAGATAATGGGTCTATTATATAAAATATCGCTGGTAAGATGTTGAATTATTGGTTTTGAGGAAAGATAAACGGGTATCGGACCATTCTTCCTAATTAGTAATTTCGGGGACGAAATTCTTTTAAGGGGGGAGGAATGTGACGACCCGTAATTTTCAAGCACTTAAATTTGGAATATTTAATTGATTTTAAATATCAATAAAGTAATTTTAACTTGAAATACGAATATCACCAATTATTTGATAATTAAATTATTGAATTAAATAAGTTGAAGTTGGTTCAAATGTTGAATCTGGAGTTTTAAGCCTATTAAAAATAATTTGAAGGCTTGAAAACAATTTATATTAATAGTACCGAGGATAATAGAAGTTGTAAAATTAAAATTTACAGTGGTTTGTTAAGTGTTGAATTTTATATCGCTTAAATTGAATTTAAAAATAGCTTTCCGAGGCACAGTCTCGGAATTCGACGAAATCAGTTCCATTGGATCCGTAATATTGAATTATTATCGGATTTCAAATTTCGTATTGAACAAAGTTGTTGTGTGAGCGTACGGCATATAAACGTGCTAAAATTTTATATCGAAATTTCAAATCGATTTCTTTCTTAACAGGGAACAATAAAATAATAATAATAGCGTCCCCTGCCTATGTTCTTTTTTTTCTTTAAATCACGAAATTTCTTTTTCCAGGCTTTCTAATCGAATCGAATAAAACTATCTCTTCGTTCCTTCCTTTGCAAGCCAAAATAATAATAAAAAAAAATATTACTCGCGTCTTCTTCTGAAAGCCAAGCGAACCCTTTTTATTAAAATCACGCAACCCTTATGGAGCCGGACCCCCCTTTTCCTCTTCTCTCTGTAATCGAAGTCACGTAATTAAAAAAAAAGAAAAAGAAATGTCGAATGAAATTAAGCTCGTTAAGAGGGAAACTCGAAATCAAAGGCGTGATGCTTGGGGCTGCGTTCGAATCCTTGGGCGTCGCGATTTCTGGAGAGAGGCGCTCTCTCTCTCTCGATTTGGGGGTGCCGATGTTTGGGTAAGGGGAGCATAGCTGGCGTAGTCGAAGGTTGGGTGTTCATTCGTGGGTGAGGCAAGGGCATCGCGGCATCAGGTGGGAGCGTGCGCGACGAGGATTCTCTTCCTGTTCGAGTGGGTTGTGGCATCGTGATTGGTGCATCGACGTGGAGTAAGTCTTCTCTGGCCTGAGCAGCGGTGGGAAGCGGCGGCAGTTGGCGGTGAGGATATTTATATTTGTTTGGCATATTGATTTTTATCTAAAGTAGCTAATTAAAATGTTTACTCTGAGAAGTTAGTAACTTGACCATACGGAATCTGCTGATGTATTCGCAAATTTGGGAATTTATTAAATCTATCTTAGTCTGAAATCAGTAACAGTAAATATACATATGGGTCATTTTTAGAACTTGTAGTTTAACTGGAAAAAAAAATATATAAAAGAAGAAGAAGAAGGAAAAAAAAAAGGATAAATGATATAAGGGTTTATATGGAAAGGTAGATTTTAAGACTTATATACATTATTGTTATATATGTGTAGTTCGGCAATCAAAATAAGATATGTATGCATATATTTTTATGTCCACTAATTTAAAATTTAAACGAATGTAGATTAATTAATCTAACTAACTTATTTAATTAGTTTAGAAATTGTTAAAGGAAAATTATGAGTTTAAAATAACGTTGTTGGTTAATTAAATTTATTACAAGAAAATTCATTGCTCAATTATTCCAAATATTAATAAGTTGTATAAATATTCATCCAAGGTCAACAATCGTGGAATCAATGCGAGAACGAAGTGGATTTGCAAATTTAAGGAGCAAAGGTGAGTTAATCTCACTCAGTTAATTTAAATTTAAAAGATTAAATTTAAATAATTGTTTGAATGGTTGATTTGATTGTTGTGCTTTAGTATGATATATTTTGGATTGATGTTTATGTTGTGCTAACATCTGTGGATGCAGGGAAAACAGGTTGGAGGGATCCAACTGGGTCCCTCAACATATATATATATATATATTGTTTATTGTTTATTATTCTCTGACATGCTTTGTGGATATTCTGCGATGAATCATATTGAAATATTGAATGTTATAGCTGCTTGGATATATTCTTGAACTCTGAGTTATGAAATTATATAGCATTGGATTCTTGGAAAGAAATAATAAAAGAAGTAAATTTTTAAGAAAATAATTATAAAGAATGTAAATAAATTAAAAATGAATTGATAAGAATATTAGTTTTTCCAAAATGCTAATTAATGAATCCTGTATATGGAAAGGAATTTTTGAATAAACAGAAAGTTAAGAAAACTTAAAATTTCAATGTTACTGTTTAAAAGAATAAAACAATTATTTCAAATTTAGGATTTAAATTATTCTAGAAGAATAAAGAAGAAATGAAAAAAATATGAAATATGTATATTTCAGTTAAAGATGTAAAATCAAAGGGAAAATAATAACAATTATAATTAAGTCAATAATTAATGAATTTTGAAATGAACTGAATAAGTGAAGAAATTTATTTCAAATAAAATAAGTTGGAAATCAATTTGGAAAATTGATTCAATTGATTGAAGTTGGAAAATTCTCCTCGAATAACCAAGTATGTTTTCAAAGCGAGTTTTAAATATAAATTAAAAGGGTTTTAAAGTTGTTTTAAAAAAACCAAGTTTTGAAAAATTTATTATATCCAATATTTAAAATTCAATGGGTAAGTATTTTCTCAAAATCTAATATAGTAGTAATTACTTAAAAAAAGTGACCTAGTATTTTGTTTTCAAAAGTGAAAATCTAGTTTTATATTCTATTAAGTAACTTTATTTTCAAATACTCATATAGTATGTATTTTTAAAAAATATTGAAGTAATTTAACTTAAATGTTTAAAAGTATATATCTTCAAAGTAAAGTGTTTTAAATTATTTTTTTAAAAAAAAAATCTAGTTTTGTGCTTGGTGATTTCAGAGGAGATAGAAAATATTTGGGAAAGTTGATTCTGAAAAGAATGAGGGATTTGAAACTGTTTTCAAAGGATTGGAAATAGAAATATATCTTGTGAAGATATTTTTGGAGATTAATAAATAATTTGGGAAATTTTTTATTGGTTGATGGTTGTTTGTGAATATTAATTGATAGTTAAATCACCGACTATCAATATTGGACGAATGCGCTGATCGTTTCGAAGAGACCGGGATCGAGATTTATTTCTCGAAAACCACTTCGATCCGGTTTGTACGTTTCGTGCGAAAAACATGTTCGGAGTCGAAGATGGAGCAGTTAAGTGCAAGGGCTAATCGCTACTAATCATGAGGATATTTCCAAAATGGATGTAGTAGGAGTAGTGCCTTCGGTTCCGTTCGAACCCGGGACGGACTTGTATGGACGAATGCTTGCGAAACATCGTCAGGGGGACGATGGGCATTCTAAGTGAAAACGTTCTAAAAGGTAACGCTTAGCCTCAAGCCTCATCAAATGGGAATGACTGAAAATCAGGGGATATGCAGCAAGGTTAGGTGGGTCATGCCCAAGCAGGACAAGATAATTCCCCTGTCTAGATGTCCCTTATATATATTTCGGCTTAGTGGGTGGTTGGTCGCGCCAACCACGGGGTTTATCTTGTTCGGGACTGTTCAGTAAGGAATGGTTCCGACCTTGTGTTGCAGGAGATGAAGGGAGTAGTCCTCGGTACCGTGATCTAGACCACGTACTGTGACAGGTGGTACCCCAGTGCCTAGTCATTGTTGGAAATCCATTTTCCCTACGAGCCTTGTACGAGTTTTGTTTGTATTACCCACTTCGGTGGCTAGTAGCTGGAATTTAATCATGTAACAATTTCGGCTATTTTATAAGTATTTGTATATAGACCCTATTATAATATCAGAGGATTTCTATAAAAATTGTTTTAGCTATCGTAAGGTAAAAACCCGACATGTTTATTTGTGGCGTGGTCTTACGAGATGCTTTTGTTTTCAAAGGATTTTGAAACTTTAATAATCAATTGGGTGTGATTTTCTCACGCTGGTATTCCAGACTGACTCGGGTGTTATTTAACTGTAATGCTCGGGTCAGACCGAGTATTATAGGATACATGATTGATGCTATGGTGCTCAGGAGACGAGCTGGATGACGATACGTATTCTCGTACTTGTATATATATTTCCGCTGTGTTGAGTTGTTGCGTACCCATTGTATGTTATTGATGTGAGCTGTGACTAATGTACTCTGATGATGTAATATATGTAAACTGATATATTTGATTTTGAGTAAAGATTATTTATTCTCTATTATATTTTATTCCGTTGCGATGGTTAGATTCTGATGTTGATTTTGTTTTCTCTTCTTCTACCTCTTCTTCTTAAACCCAAATGGTTCGTATTTCTGTGCAACTTGAGTTGATTATTGTAGAATAGTGTTGACTCAAGGGGTACGGATTTGCGGGTTGTTTCACTTAAAGTGGTTAGGATAAATTTGTAATTTACATGCATTTTACGCTCGACACCTCTACCATGCTTCTTCCATCGCTCATTTTACTTTCCACGTCTTTTTCGCGATCGAGCAGGGTTTCGCTGTTTGCCTCAATCAATAAGGTTTCATTGTTCGCCTAAATCAATCGACCTAGGGTTTTGTCACGAATCGATTTTCCGATGCCCGAAAAACCGAATCATGAGGGTTAAAAAAGAAGAGGTAGAAGAAGAAAATAGAAAACAACATCAGAATCTAACCATCGCAGCGGAATAAAATATAATAGATAATAAATGAACTTTACACAAAAACAAATACATCTGTTTATACATTACATCATCAGAGTATACATAACACACAGCCGAACAATAATCATGACCTATCCTCACAAAACTGAATACACAGCCAATCAACACAGCGGAATATTTAACACAAGTACGGAAATACGTATCGCCATCTAGCTCGTCTCCTGAGCTCCACAGCATCCTTTCCTGTATCATATAATACTTGGTATGACCCGAGCATTATAGTTAAATAACGCCCGAGTCAGTCTGGAAAACCAGTGTGAGAAAACCACACTCAAATTGATTACTAAAGTTTCAAAATTATTTTGAAAACAAAAGCATCTTGTAAGACCACGCCACAAATAAACATGTCGGGTTTTTACCTTACGATAGCTAAAACACTTTTTATTAAAATACTCTAATATTATAATAGTGTCTATAGAAAGTAACATAGAATCTAGCTGAATGCTTGCATCTCACGTTTCAGCAATAGTTGGGCACAATCAAATCCGTACGGGCGCGTAGGGAAAAATGGATTTCCAACTAATGACAAGGCACTGGGGTACCATCTGCCACGCTTCCTGGTCTAGATCAGCATACCGAGGATCACTTCCGACCCCCTACAACACAAGACCGGGACTACCCCTTACTGGATAATCCCAAGTAAGATCACCCCACGGTTGGGATCAGCATCTGCACCAATAAGCCAAATAAAAAAGGACATCTAGACATGGATGACCTCACCCTAATGGGCGCTACCCACCTAGCCTTGCTGCATAACCCTTGATTTTCAGTCATTCCTGGTTGATGAGGCTTGAGGCTAAGCGTTACCTTTAGAGAACTCATCTCTTAGAATGTTCATCGTCCACTTGACGATGTTCTGAAAGCATTCATCCATACAAGTCCGTCCCGGGTTCGAATGGAACCGAAGACACTACTCCTACTATATCCATTTTGGAATCATCCTCAGGATTAGTAGTGACTAGCCCTTGCACTCCACTGCTCCATCTTCGACTCCAAACTTGTTTTACCACGAAAACGTACAAACCGGATCGAAGTGGTTTTCGAGAAATTAATCCTGATCCCGATCTCTTCGAACCGATCAGCGCATTGGACAATATTGATAGTCGGTTATTTAACTATCAATTAACATTCACAAACAACCATCAAACAATAAATAATCTCCCAAATTATTTATTATCCTCATTTTCAACCCTTTTTAAAACAGTTTTCAAACCATCTTCCTCTTCCGGAATAAATTCCCCAAAATGTTTCTATTTCCACTGAAATCATCAAGTACAATTAATTTAAAACACTTATTATAAAATATACTTTAAAACATTTAAATAAAACCACTTTAATACTTTATTAAAAATATATACTTTAGGAATATTTAAAATGAGATTACTTTATAAAATATAAAACTAGATTTTCTCTTTTTAAAACAAAATACCAAGTCACCTTTAAATAATTACTACGATAATATATTTGAAAAATACTTACTTTAGAATTTAAACATTTAGAAGTAATAAATTTTCTAAAACATGCTTTTTTAAAACAACATTGAAGCTTTTAACTTATATTTAAAAAATTACTTTGAAAACCTATTTGGCTATCCATGGAAATATACTTCTCTTCACATCCTTTAAAAATAAATCACTGTTTATTTTTAAACAAATTTTCTCATTTCTTTAATAAATCTCCATCGTGAATTTATTCTTCAAATACCCACTGATATATTACTTCACCTTTATAAACCCAGTTTATAAATTCCAAAGTCTCACTTTTTTTAAAAAAAAATCCCGGTTTTACACACATAAATATCAATCCCAAATTGATTTCCAATTTACTTCACTTTTAAATAAATTTCTTACTTACCCCATTTATTCATTAACTTTAAATTTCATTTCTTTATTATGATTTAAAAATCCATTTTTAACTGGAAATACCAATTATATATTTCCCAAATTCCTTCTTTATTCTTTTAAATAAATTTAAATCTTGGATTTTTAAAATAAGTTCTTTATTCCTTTAGATAATCTCACTTAAGTTTTAAATTCGTTACTCCTCTGTTTATTCAAAATCCCCTTTCCCATATTCGGAATCTATTTATTTAAAATTTAAAATTTGCTTTTATTCTTTCTAATTTATCCTTGAATTTATTCGAACTTCTATAATTATTTTACTTGAAGATTTTCTCTTTTATTTTCTTTTCCAAAAAATCCAATTCTATAGATTTTGATAACTCTGTATCCCGAAATATATTAATTTCAACCCTAGCATCCAACATTCCCAATTATCAATATAATTCATCACAGGATAGCAAAAAAATTATATCACATAATATTTTTAACAAATCTAAATATTTTAAGGAATCCTATTGGATCCCTCCAACCTGTTTCCCTACATCCACAGATGTTAGCACAATTAAATACCAATTCCACTTTGAGGTGGAATATCGTGGTATATGGGTTTTTAATACAATATCATCCGCTACTATGCGGCGCATGGGGTCTCATCCGCTGTATAATGCGGGAAATCAATCACTCCAATATATACTATATATACTATTATATATAATATAGCACATCAAATCAATTCAATCAATTATTTAAATTTAACCATTTAAATTTAAATAGCACTCCAGAAGAGTGAGATTAACTCACCTTTAAATTTGCAACCCAATCCACTTTAAATCCTCTCGCTTATGACTTCGTAGCTCCAACTTCACATGACTTATTCCTTTAAACTTTTGAACCTCACATGAAATCATTATTTACTTTATAAGCTGTCGAGAGTTTAAATTTTTGTATTTATGAGATTCACGAATTAAATTACAGATTAATTTCACTAATCCCTCATTAACTAGTTAATTACCTTTATTAAATTTAATTAAAGTAAATTACTTTACCTTCTCTCAGCAAATCGCACTCCCTTGCCAACCGTTCACCGTTGTCGTCGAATGTTGCCATCCCCTGCCGCACCGCATCCACGTCAACATCCACAACCCACGCCTAACCGTGTGTCGACCCATAGCAGCCACCTCGTGATGCCATACGACATCAACCACTGCCGAACATCACCGCCTTGACCTGAACCATTGCCCTAGCAGCCGCTATCCTAGGTCACCACCTTGCTCCAGCTTTTGCTCTACCCTATCGCGGCCCCTACTATCGAGCTTCCCCCTTCACCGTCGCCACGAACCCCTACGTCAAACTATCATACGCGAACGAGAGCTCAACCCAACCCTAATTGTGACCAAACCCTAGCTGCTGTCGCGCGTTGCCTGGCCGCCTCGCCTTCTTCTACGTGCAATTCAAGGTAGCAATTGAATATTGAGCGCGATTTCCTTTTTTTTTTATAAGTATGATTTTTCGAATTTGGATTCAGCAGGAAGAAAGGCATACACGACTTTAATGTGAAGGAAGGCGGCTTTGTACGCGTAGGGGTGGCTGATGGAGACGTTATAGGTTTTGAACTTTTATTATATTTTTTATATTCAAAATATCTCTAATGATATGCAGGGAAATCTCGCTCTCCTACTAAGGTGTGTTGCCTGGCATTCTTAACGTTATACCGATATTTGGAACCTAATGGAACAAGTTTCGAAACCTAATTCGATCGTATGGAGAAGATAGCTTTTTGGAACCAGTTATTATATTAAATTTTCGATATAAATTTCAACGCGTTTATATACCGTACGATAACACGACAACTCCAAACACTACGAAATTTGAAATCTAATAATAATACAATATTACGGATCTAATGAAACTAGTTTCGTCGATTTTCGAGACTGTGCCTCGGAAGGCTATTTTTAAATATCGATTTAAACGATATATTTTCAAAACTGAACAGATCACCTTTAAATTCAATTTTAACACTTTTACTATCTTCAGTATTATCAATATAAATTTTACTAGTCTTCAAATTATTTTTTACAGGCTTAAAACTGAAGATTCAATAATTTACCCAATTTCAGTTTATTAAATCCAATAACTTAATTTCTAATAATAATAATATTTGAATTCAAGCTAAAAATTAACTTTTAAATATTTAAAATCAATTGAATATTCCAATTTCAAACATCCAAAAATTCCGGGTCATTACATTCCTCCCTCCGTAAAAGAATTTCGTCCCCGAAATTGCTAGTTAAGAAAAATGATCCAATACCCATTACTATTTTCCAAAACCAAATAGTTTTTAACAACAACCCAACAATCTTTATTAAAGACGCATTATCCATCTTACTAACCTTCCAAACTTTTCCATAGTTCCCAAACAACTTTACTTATTCAACCATTCAAATTATAATTCAAAACCTAGTTTTAAATTTTCAAAATTTCTCAAAAATTTTGTAACTCCTTAAATTTTTGAAAAATTTCGCCAGCGTCTCCTTTGCGCGACTAGCTCGGTACAACTACAAAATGCCTCTACGGGCTCCCAAATTCCAAAAGAAAACAAAAGGCCAAGTTGGCTAGATCAAAAACCCAATCAAATTTCATACATATTTAAACGCATACCTTTTTGTCGAGCAATTCAAATTTATCTTCTGAAATCAAAACCAATTTTCCTTTCTCTTTATAATACCTGCATATCCTATTTAATAATAATATCCAATCATATATTTTTAAAATCATTTTATACATTTCCTTTCATAAGTTTTCATATCTACTTCTATTCAAATTAGTTTTCCATTTCCATATGAATTCAATTTATCTTCAACTCTGAATATTGAATTTTATCTTCCATTTATAATTGATTCATATCGTTATTTTAAATTAGTTTCATCCACTAATTTATTTCAATTTCCAATTCGAAATCGTTTGGTTGCTAATGATTTTTTTTTCAAAAATTTTCAAATTTTTTTTCTAGCTCCCAAAGTTTTCAGAAAATTTGGCAGAGTCTCCTTTGTACGGAGGAACTTTTGCAATTTGACAAGAGATATAAATATATATACATCGACCCACACGGTCGGAAAAACAAAAAAGTTCATATTTCCTATTTTTATTGCGTAGGCGTACCTTTATTTAGCATTTTTAAGCAAGCGGCTTATTATTTTAGCAATTAGCGCGTCCAAATCCAGCCAAATGGCTTTCCGGTACCCGTACTTACTCAATTTAAATATGTAAGTGCCAAAATCATGTAACTTAACAACATTTTACATATTTAACTAGTAAACATACGAGTTTCTATAAGCAATGCATGTTAAACAATATTTATAAGCAACTTATAGGGTTCCAGCATTAATTTTAATTATTTACAACCAATTCACATGCAACTTCATTCAATTTAAATGGTTTACAACTCAATTGCTTACATTCAATTCATTTTTAAACAATACAAACTCATATTCACTTCAATTGATCTTAAAATCAACTTATTTAATCTCAACCCATAGAATTTTAATTACCTTCGTTTACGTCAAACGACAATTCATTCTATGCAATTTGATGATATCAATGTGAATAAATAATTACTTAAGTTTTATAACCAATTTAAATTGATTCCGACTCAAGTTATATTTAATTCTTTCCATTTTAATTCATTCACCACCATTTATTTAGCTCGACACATTCCATGCTTGTATATTACTAACCATTTCCAAATTAATTCAACCCAAACTTTTATTTAACAGACTTTCACTTTTACTTGAAGCCAAACTTCTATTAACTTTCAACTTAAGTTAATTTACTTTCTTCAAATTATCTCAACTTCATAACTTAAGCTCATTTCTGTTTA
Organism: Allium cepa; assembly: GCA_030765085.1. Taxonomy (NCBI): domain Eukaryota; kingdom Viridiplantae; phylum Streptophyta; class Magnoliopsida; order Asparagales; family Amaryllidaceae; genus Allium; species Allium cepa. The sequence continues at coordinate 929,128,027 of CM060939.1, forward strand.
GTTTGATTCTCATCAAATTCAATTACCCCACTCTTTATCCATTTTAATTTTAATCCCATTCACTTGCGACTCATTTTATTACCCAAACTAGTTTCATTCAAACCATTTCATAAATCTCGACAACAACCACTTCACAATTTACTTAAGTCGAGCTTTCATCCAAATATTTACTTAAGTTATTTATTTTCTTCAAGTTATTTTACCCCAAACTTAAGTCTATCTTCTTGTAACCATTTCCAATTTAAATCCTTGATTTGATTATATCCAATCAGATTTTAGCCATTAATCTAATTAATCCATTTTAAATTTTTATTCACATTCACAATTTATTATATTAGTAACAAGGCTCTTTTAATCTATTTCTATTCACTTGGATTTTATTTATAACTCAAACCATCACTATTTCAATCCAACTCTATTTTATTCGACAACATTTCAAATTATGTTCAATTCGCCAACAATCCAAGTTGAATTTTATTTAACTCGAGTTCATTTCCAACTCCATTACTAACTCACAATTCCACCTTCATTTAACCAATTTAAATCTTATTAACATACTCACTTAACTAATTTATCCCATATTAGTTCACTCCCACATCCGATTCAATATTTGATTTTTTTTTCAAAACCACTCCATATTTTACTTAAGTTCAAATTCTAATTTGTAATTCAAGATCGGATTTCTATTCATTTTCCAAAATATAAAACAAATTTTACTCTGGACTTATTCATTCTACTTTTAAATTTTATAAGTCACACACTTATTTATATCCACACCTTCATCCATTTACAACCAATCTCATTCGTACTATACCCTTTTTAACTAGGGATTATATATTTTTATTTAGCCAAGTATATTTTTATTCAATGGGTTTCAATTCTTTTATAAGCTATCGGAATTTATTTACTCCAGTTTAATTTCTTATTCAACTTATTTTCACTTAATGTCATCTACATCTCAATTTATTTCATTTCAGTTCGATTTCAACTTAATTTGAATACAACTGGATTTTATTTTCAGTGTAATTCAATTAATTTCAATCCAGTTAAATTTTATCTCCCAATCCAAATTAAATTTCTATTTTCCCATTCCAATCACATTCAAGATCTACTACTTTTTCTTCTAATCATCCATTAAATTTTCCACAATTTAATTTCTCCAAATTAAATTTATTTAACCTTTTCACTTTAAATTTTAATTCCAACATTCAAAGTTCATATTTTCCCTCCTTATTTTAAAAATCGTCTCAACTTTACAAGTTTATAACTTACCTCATCAGGATTTTCAATTCAAATAAGGATTCAGGATTTCAAACACCAAGCTTTTGGTTCAAATCATTTTACAACCACCATCATCCCAAAATCACATTTCTCAAAATGAAACCCAGTTCTTCTGAAAAAATCAATTTGGCAGCAGTCCGTCCCTTAGAAACTCGAAAATGAACATCGATGATGCTGCAGTCATCACCGAAGTTATTTTCCAATAACTGAAGTGATTTCAATGTTATATCCCTTCTTAAAATTCATTTGAAACAAATTTACTTTCAAAAATATTCTTAAAATAATAATGCTATTACCTGTCTTCAAAACACTTCCAAAATCTCCGGGATTTTTAAATTGACAAATTTGATTTAAGTCGAATTTTAACTATAATTCATTTGTATAATTTATGCTCATACATATTCCCATTTGATTATCCAAGTCATTCCAATTTTATAATCTTGTTTGTTTAAAATATTATCATCCAAACATCCAAGTTATATAACAATTTAAGAAAATATTTCCTTTATATCAAAATATATTTTGGGTAAAATTATTTCATTCACCCACCTTTAAAACAATACCGTGTCAATTTATCGTGTCAGGCGTTCATAAATTCTTCTCGAATAGCGGCCAACTTACTCGATCAGAATTCATATTCCACTCAACCGATAAGCCAACACAATATTTAAAACAATTTATATTCATTAACTAATACGCGCTCATATCTATTAATACACTCAACCTCACTCTAGAGTACTACGGACTCTATCCCTAATGAGTAATTCCTACCAGAGCCAAGGTTATCACCAACCTTGCTCTGATACCATAATGTCACAACCCGATTTTCCGTTGCCTGAAAAACCGAAGGGTTAAAGAAGAATACGTAGAAGAAGAAAATAGAAAACAACATCAGAATCTAACCATCGCAGCGGAATAAAATATAATAGATAATAAATGATCTTTACACAAAAACAAATACATCTGTTTATACATTACATCATCAGAGTATACATAACACACGGCCGAACAGTAATCATGACCTATCCTCACAAAACTGAATACACAACCAATCAACACAGCGGAATATTTAACACAAGTACGGAAGTACGTATCGCCATCTAGCTCGTCTCCTGAGCTCCACAACATCCTTTCATGTATCCTATAATACTCGGTCTGACCCGAACATTATAGTTAAATAACACCCGAGTCAGTCTGGTAAACCAGCGTGAGAAAACCACACTTAAATTGATTACTAAAGTTTCAAAATTCTTTTGAAACCAAAGCATCTCGTAAGACCACGCCAAAAATAAACATGTCGGGTTTTTACCTTACGATACCTAAAACATTTTTTATTAAAATTCTCTGATTTTATAATAGTGTCTATAGAAAGTAAAATAGAATCTAGCTGAAATGATTGCATCTCACGTTCCAGCAATAGTTGGGCACAATCAAAACCGTACGGGCGCGTAGGGAAAAATGAATTTCTAACTAATGACCAGGCACTGGGGTACCACCTGTCACGGTACCTGGTCTAGATTAGCATACCAAGGATCACTCTCGACCCCCTACAACACAAGACTACCACTTATTGGATAATCCCGAGTAGGATCATCCCACGGTTGGGATCAACAACCACACCACTAAGCTGAATAAAAAGGGACATCTAGACAGGGATGACCTCACCCTAATGGGCGCTACCCATCTAGCCTTGCTGCATAACCCCTGATTTTCAGTCATTCCCGGTTGATGAGGCTTGAGGCTAAGCGTTACCTTTAGAGAACTCATCTCTTAGAATGCTCATCGTCCACCTGACGATGTTCTGAAAGCATTCATCCATACAAGTCCGTCCCGGGTTCGAACAGAACCGAAGGCACTACTCCTACTACATCCATTTTGAAATCATCCTCAGGATTAGTAGTGACTAGCCCTTGCACTTCACTGCTCCATCTTCGACTCCGAACTCGTTTTACCACGAAAACATACAAACCGGTTCGAAGTGTTTTTCGAGAAATTAATCCTGATCCCGGTCTCTTCGAAACGATCAGTGCACTGGCCAATATTGATAGTCGGTTATTTAACTATCAATTAACATTCACAAAAAACCATCAAACAATAAATAATCTCCCAAATTATTTATTATCCTCATTTTCAACCCTTTTTTAAAACAGGTTTCAAACCATCTTCCTCTCCTGGAATAAATTCCCCAAATAGTTTCTATTTCCACTGAAATCACCAAGTTCAATTAATTTAAAACACTTATTATAAAATATACTTTAAAACATTTGAATAAAACTACTTTAATATTTATTAAAAATATATACTTTAGGAATATTTAAAATGAGATTACTTTATAAAATATAAAACTAGATTTTCTCTTTTTAAAACAAAATACCGAGTCACCTTTAAATAATTACTACGATAATAGATTTGAAAAATACTTACTTTAGTATTTAAACCTTTAGAAATAATAAATTTTCTAAAACATGCTTTTTTAAAACAACATTAAGGCTTTTAACTTATATTTAAAAATTTATTTTGAAAGCGTACTTGGCTATTCAGGGAAATATACTTCTCTTCACATCTTTTAAAAATAAATCACTATTTTTTTAAACAAAATTTCCCATTTCTTTAATAAATTCTCATCGTGAATTTATTCTTTAAATACCCACCAATATATTACTTCACCTTTATAAACCCAATTTATAAATTCCAAAGTTTCACTTCTTTTTTTTAAAAAATCTCGGTTTTACACACTTAAATCAATCCCAAATTGATTTCCAATTTACTTCACTTTTAAATAAATTTCCTTACTTACTCCATTTATTCCAAAATCCATTAACTTTAAATTTCATTTCTTTATTATGATTTAAAAATCCATTTTTAACTGGAAATACCAATTATAGATTTCCCAAATTCCTTCTTTATTCTTTTAAATAAATTTAAATCTTGGATTTTTAAAATAAGTTCTTTATTCCTTTAGATAATCTCACTTAAGTTTTAAATTCGTTACTCCTCTGTTTATTCAAAATCCCCTTTTCCATATTCGGAATTTATTTATTTAAAATTTAAAAATTTGCTTTTATTCTTTCCAATTTATCCTTGAATTTATTCGAACTTCTATAATTATTTTACTTAAAGATTTTCTCTATTATTTTCTTTTCCAAAAATCCAATTCTATAGATTTTGATAACTCAGTATCCCAAAATATATTAATTTCAACCCTAGCATCCAACATTCCCAATTATCAATATAATTCATCACAGGATAGCAAAAAAATTATATCACAGAATATTTTTAACAAATCTAAATATTTTAAGGAACCCTGTTGGATCCCTCCAACCTGTTTCCCTACATCCACAGATGTTAGCACAACTAAATACCAATTCCACTTTGTGGTGGAATATCGCGGTATATGGGTTTTAAATATAATATCATCCGCTGTATAATGCAGGAAATCAATCATTCCAATATATACTATATATACTATTATATATAATATAGCACATCAAATCAATTTAACCAATTATTTAAATTTAACCATTTAAATTTAAATAGCAATCCAGAAGAGTGAGATTAACTCACCTTTAAATTTGCAACCCAATCCACTTTAAATCCTCTCGCTTATGACTCCGTAGCTCCAACTTCACATGACTGATTCCTTTAAACTTTTGAACCTCACATGAAATCATTATTTACTTTATAAGCTGTCGAGAGTTTAAATTTTTTTATTTATGAGATTCACGAATTAAATTACAAATTAATTTCACTAATCCCTCATTAGCTAGTTAATTACCTTTATTAAATTTAATTAGAGCAAATTACTTTACCTTCTCTCAGTAAATCGCACTCCCTTGTCAACCGTTCACCGTTGTCGCCGAACGTTGCCATCCCCTGCCGCACCCATCCACGTCAACATCCACAACCCACGCCTAGCCGCGTGTCGACCCACAACACCCACCTCGTGATGCTATACGACATCACCCACTGCCGAACATCACCGCCTTGACCTGTACCATTGCCCTAGCTTCCGCTATCCCAGGTCACCACCTTGCTCCAGCCCTCGCACCACCCTATCGCGGCCCCTGCTATCGAGCTTCCCCTTCACCGTCGCCACGAATCCCCACGTCGAACTATTGCATGAGAACGAGAGCGCACCCCAACCCTAATCGTGACCAAACCCTAGCTGATGTCCCGCGTTGCCTGGCCGCCTCGCCTCCTTCTACGTGCAATTCGAGGTAGCAATTGAATGACAAGCGCGATTTCCTTCATATTTTTTAGAAGTATGATTTTTCGAATTTGGATTCAACAGGAAGAAAGGCATACACGACTTTAATATGAAGAAAGGCGGCTTTGTACGCGTAGGGGTGGCTGATGGAGACGTTATAGTTTTTGACCTTTTATTATATTTTTTTATATTCAAAATATCTCTTATGATATGCAAGGAAATCTCGCTTTCCTACTGAGACGTGTTGCCTTGCGTTCTTAATGTTATACCGCTATTCCAAACCCAATGGAACAAGTTTCAAAACCTAATTTGATCATATGGAGAAGATAGCTTTTTGGAGCCAGTTATTATATTAAATTTTCGATATAAATTTCAACGCGTTTATATACCATACGATAACACAACAACTCCAAATACTACGAAATTTGAAATCCAAATAATAATATAATATTACGGATCCAATGGAACTGGTTTCGTCGATTTTCGAGACTATGCCTCGGAAGGCTATTTTTAAATATCGATTTAAACGATATATTTTCAAAACTAAACAAATTACCTTTAAATTCAATTTAACACTTTTACTATCTTCAGTATCATCAATATAAATTTTACAAGTCTTCAAATTGTTTTTAACAGGCTTAAAACTGAAGATTCAATAATTTACCCAATTTCAGTTTATTAAATCCAATAACTTAATTGCTAAATAATAGTAATATTTGAATTCAAGTTAAAATTAACTTTTAAATATTTAAAATCAATTAAATATTCCAATTTCAAACATCCAAAAACTCCAGGTCGTCACAGGTTTCGCTGTTCATCTTTTTCTCAATCGATCCGGCTATGGTGCCATTCTCCGCCTCGATCAATATCACGGTTTCATTATTTGCCTCGACCAATAGCTCAGTTAGCTTTTTTTTCTTGAATCAAATTGTTTTGCAGTACTTGAATTCGTATATTTTTTCAGAAATCGATTTATGTATGTAAAACTAAAATTGCTCATTTCCTTCTCAATTCGATTTAAGGTTTTTTTCTACTAATTTGTTTCCAATTTTTAGATTCAATTCGGCTGGAACTATTTGGATTCAATTTTGATTGGAAACTTAATTTAGTTTTGCATTTAGTATTGAACTATTTGGTTGTTCACTATAAGGGGATATTTGATAATCTACTGTCGTTATAGGCAAAATAAGTTTTGTTTCCATACTTACATGTAAGACAAAAAATATATGAAACAAATTCTATATGCAAGTCTACTTGGATTAGAAAAGGAACTTATATTGTTATTCATGAGCTATGGAATAATGTAAAAGGTTTAATCAATATCTTTAGAAGTATAATTCAGAGATGAATATATTAGGTCTCATACAGTTAAAATTTTAGTGTAATGTCTTTAGTGCTATTATGCTTTAAAGGCTTTCAAAGTTTGTTGCGGCAAACTATCTTTTATCATTTTTCTACTATACTTCTTGGCCCTAACATAAATATCTTTACTTATATAACACTGATCGCTTCATCAATTTAGTTTTTATTGCATACATACATACATATATGTTCACTCAGTACAATATCACTTAATTCTTCGTCTTAAAACAATTAGTTTGAAATTATTGCTGAAAAATGAAGAAACAAGTTTTTGAGAAACTAGCAAACTTCTCTGAGTTCTACCTTCAATTCATAAATTTGTACGGATTAACAGTACACGAAAAATCTTTAGTTGGAGCTTTAAATGTCAGATTACTAATTACAAAATAATTGTAAAAGGATCATTTCAGTTAAAACTTCCTAATTATGTAATTCTTGCATTCACTTGCTGTGTGGCTGTGTAAAATGATATTTATTGTTACATTTTATATAGGCGTTCTATTATAGGATGTACAACAAGCTAGGCATAAAAAGAAACAACAAATGGCTTCCTTGTCAATAGAGAAATTAATAATATTAAAGAGAAATTTAGTTTAATGAATCAAAGCAAATATTGGTTCACTGGTCGAAGCATTTAATGTGTGGATTCCTAGATCTATGGAAAGCACTTCACCAATTTAGGCACTTCACTTTTTTTAAAAATCCTAATGGATATTCGCTTTATCAATTACCAACGGTGTTATCCATTGCGTCACTTTTCTAACAATTATTTTGGTAATTTTATAATAAATTTAACGGTATGTTTGGCATACATCCCCGATAAGTTTGCAAATACACAAAACATCCCTTTGTTTTTTAATAAGTTTCCAGACCTTGTTTTTAAAGTCCGACCATCTAAAAGACAAAAATACCCTCCCATTGTAATTTCTCTCTCCACTTCATCGTTCCCACGAAAATGAAATCAATAAACAAAATTGAATCATAATCTAATGAATAAACTGAAATCAAGGTGACTAGAAGATTGATTTAGAAGGAAAACGAAACCAAATACTCATTTTAATTAATCGAGAAGAATCTGAAATCAAATAATGGAAAGTATAATCAATTAGAACATCAAAATCAAACAGTAAAATTGAAATAACAAAAGAAAACAATAATTTGTAAGAAAAAGAATTCATTCTTCACAAAATTAAAAAATTTATAATATATCAACAATAAGTTTAAATATTTTCGTCAAAAATTACAAATATTAATAATATGTACAGTATTTTCTACAAATATTCTTAATATTTGCAATTTTAGTTGCAAAAACATAGAAAATTTACAGTAAAAAATTTGTTTACTTGATAAAACACTCTTACTGCTCCAACGTATATTATTACATGTCGTACTGCAAAAATTGTACATATTTGCAGTGTTGTAAGCAAAAATTCACAATATTTGCTGATTTTTCTGCAATTATTCAGAATAATTGCAGGAATATCTGCAAGTATTCATAATAATGGCATAAGAAAGCAAAAATTATGAATACTTGCTAAAAAACTTTTGCAGCTTCAACTTATATTGTTATATTTTTTTTGCAAAAATACTGAACTTTGCAGTATTATAAACAAATATTCTCAAATTTTGCAGATTTTTCTGCAATTATTAAGAAGAATTGCAGCCATAATTGCAATTATTCATAATATCTGCAAAAATAAAATAAAAATATTCATAATATTTGCATTAGATTTTTTAATGCAAAAATTGACAATATTTGAATTTTTTATGCAAGTATTATTAATATTTGCATATTTTTCTGCAAATATTGAGAATACTTGTAGATAAATTGTAAATATTTGAATATTTGCAGATTTGTATTCACGTATTCGTAGTAATTGTAGTTTATAATGCATATATTTGCATGTATTCTCAATAAATGCAGGTTTTATGCATGTATTCTTAATTATAAAGATAAAATTCATCTTCCTAATGCAATAATATATGTTGGAGCTGCAAATATTGAATATTTGCTGAAATTTGAAATTAGTAATTGCAGAGAAAAATTCCTACAAGAATGCATATTTATGTGCAAAAATTTCCTATATTTGCTGACTTAGTATTTGCAAATATTCTCAAAAATTGCAAATTTTTCAGCAATTATTTTCTATTGTTATTCACAATATTTGCACTGACTTCTGTAGTTATTAAGAATAATTGCCTATTTGAATTCCAGACACACTTACAATTATAAATAATAATTGCATACACCTCTGCAATTATTTTGAATAATTGCATACAAAGATGAATACAAATGATTTTAAAGGAATAATTGCTGATATTTCAGTAAGTATATATTTAAAGGGGATTTTAGGCTAAAGGAAAAGTTGTAGAAAAATTTAGTTTTAGGGACAATAAGTTTGCTTTTTAGGCTGAAGGACATTTTTAAGTGTAAATCACAGAATGATAGTTGTAACTATCATTTTCTGTTTACACTAAAAAGTGTCATTCAGACTAAAAACAAACTTGCTGTCCCTACGACTAATTTTTTTGGCCAATTCTTCCCTATGACTAAATTTGTTTATAATTGTTTTCAAGACCTATAAATGGGGTTTTATAAACGGACTCGGGTTTTATAAGAGGAGTTTTATAAATGGTTCGATATTTATAAACGAATTTTAGAAATGGGTTTATAGAATTATAAAAGGAGTTTTATAGTGAGTTGTATGGTTTGATAAAGAGTTTATAAAAGACTTGAGAAATAGTTTGTAAAGAGTTTAGATATGGTATTAGAGATTTATAAATAGTTCATAAATGATTTTAAAGACTTATAAAGGGTTTATAAATGAATTTTAGAAATGTAAAAAGAGTTTATAAATGTTTTGAGATTAATAAAAGAGATTATAAGTGATTTTAGGGATTTATAAAGGAGTTTATAAATGATTTTTGAATTCTATAGAAAGAGGAAATCTTTCTCAGTCTTGTGAATATACTTATATCGTTGAGATAAACATAGGGATATTTTCTAAGTATTGAAAGTATAAAGGTTTGTGAATATACCTTTGTAAAAGTATTTTGGTATTAGTATTTACAAGCTGAAGTCAATTAATGAAAAGATTAATTAAGGAGCTAGTGGTTGCTTATGTGCTTAACCAATGTTGGTTTTCCTTTTGGAAATAAATCTCGGATTTTTATGTGTGTTGTGGATAGTTAAATAACCGACCATCAAATATGGACCCAAAACGTAAATTTGAAAATATGTAGGATAAACAAGTGAGTGATATGGCATAGTCATCTCCAATGATGTTGTATTGGGCATATAAATTTTGTTTTGCTCTCATAGGAAAAATGATAAGGAAATTCGTCCACTAACGGTTAGGGGGTTCTCTCTTTGTGTTTGGTGGCGAACAAGAGACTCTTAACCTTACATGTCCTGGAGAGGTAGTATAATGTAACAACCCGAGATTTCACATTTATTAAATTATCGTCATTTCGATTAATGGTGATAGCTAATTGCTATTTGGAGTTTTTAAAAATCGGGTTAAAATTCTTGTATATAAGTTGTTAAAGGGTTTGTGGGCTTTAAACTTTATTTTTTTAGCCCGTTTCCTTTTGTTGAGATATTGGTTGTACTCGTTCCACCCTTCATTCCTTTTGCCAAACCCTAACTAAAACATACGAGCGAAAATGGAGGTTTTGTTCCTTCTTCGTTCGCTCTGATGGTTTAGGGTTTTCGATCTTCGTTCCTCTCTGAAGCTTAGGGCTTTTCGAAGTGTCGTTTTAGTTCGATCGAATCGGTGATGGGGTGTTCACTTGTAGCCTTGCTCGATTCCAATTCGTGCTCTTCATCAAGGTGAGTGATTTAAGTTTCACTCACATCTAATTCAAGATTTTGAACTTGTGCTTTTGTGATTTACTCGGTTTGCTTGGATTTTTCTAATGTTGATTTCGTTTGTTTTGTTGTCTTCGACATTGTCTTTGGTTTGAAAGCTACAGACTTATCTTCGACACTGTCTTTGGTTAGAAAGCTACAGACTTAATTTTGTGAAATCGTTCATTTGACAAGTTTTCAAATTGAGGCTGTTGCACCACTGGTTTCATGATGTATCTTTGCATTGTTTTCAAACTATTGTAGTTTTGTTGCTGTTTCATTTTGTTTTAAAGGGTGGCCTTGCTCTGTCACATACTTATTCAAGTCTGCATATACATGCATACATATATTAGTATGTGTGTATGCATATATTATTGGGTATGTACAGAGTTTGAGTTGTTTTGAGTGTGGCCTTGTGCCTTCGTGCCTTTATGATATTTGCAGATTGATCACTTCACTTGATATACGCTGCACTACAGTATATGTAGTTGTTAACTTTGCTTGCATTGCTTTTGATCATTTGCTACTGTGTATCACCACATGTTGTATTTGCACCACTTTCTGTTGCAAGTATTCATGTACATCTGAATTTACTTGGAGATGTTGATTTCTTGCATGACTTCAATTCTGTTGACCATGGCTTCAACTTGATTTATTTGATGCCTTGATTGGGCTCACTGTGTTCACAGTGTTGCTCTTTGTACTTGATTTGGACTGCAGTTTGAGTTGTGACTTCATTGACATGTGTACTACACTTGAAGTTTGTTTATTCATGAAGTTTTAATATCATTTGTTGAGACAGTTTGCATGTCTTGTACCACTTGTGTCTGCACTTTGCTAACCTATCTTGTGCAGTTGCATCCTGGTCTTGCTTGCATTATTCATTGACACTGCTTTATACTTGGTTTTAAAGTTGTCATTGGTGTTGCATTGTTGTATCACTTGATGTAAAGTGCATTGTTGCTTATGTACACTTGTGTTGTGTTGCTCTTGAGTTGAACTGGTACATTGCTGTAATAACCCGGTACTTCGCATCAATTAATAATCGACATTTAAACGATTAATATTGTTGCAAATTGCCAATTGAAGTTTTTAAATTGAATTAAAATTCTTTTATAAAGTGTTAAAAAGATTGATGGGCTTTGAAAAATTAAATAGTGGCCCATTTTTTTTATTTGGGCCGTGATAATTTGCTAAGCAAATAACCCATCCCCTTTTATTCATTTTTCTTATTCGTTCGTAACCCTAAAATTAAATCGAACGAAGAAATAACAATGGCGGCCTCTCTTTCATTCGCCCTCATCGTTCAAAGATTAGGGCTCATTCAAATCGAAGGTGCCGTCTTCAATTCGTTAGTTTGCGTACGTTTCTCAGAGGATCGATCGCGTGATGGTGCTGTCGCTTGAAGCTAGGGCTTAACTTCGTTCGTGTTCCTCGATTTCTTCGGCCTCGACTTCCCTGCTTCGATTGTGGCAAAGGTGAGTAATTTATATTACTCACATCTAATTCAAAATAGTTCAACTTCGCCTGCTTAATTTGTTTTCGTTGTTTCGGCCATGATTTGATTTTGTTCGTTGTTGATACTTTTCTGCCTTGAGTTGATTTTGGGGCGGTTGATTTTAATTATGGCTTGACTTGTTCGACTCTTTGTTTGACTTGGATTCGGCTTTGAGCATTTTTCTGTTGTCTTTGGTAAATGAAGATTTACTTTGATTTTTTTTCACTTTGTCACTGACTTTGATATCTCTTGGTCCCTGTGAGCTTCGGCTCTGACCATCTCTGTGCTTACCCCTAAGCTGTCGCACTTGCAGTAGGTTGATATTAGGCGGTTGTATCCCTTGTGTTGTTTGCTGTACATATGAAATTGGTGCATTGTTTCGAGTTGCATTACTGGACACTTGAGTTTCATTGTGCATTGGGCATATCACTTTTACCACATTAATTATTCAGTTTGTATTTGTATTTCATCAATGCTTGCTGCCTTGACCATTTGTGTAACGACCCGATATTTTCAACCATTCGCATCCATTATAAATGTATAGGTAGACACTCATGCCGGAATTGAATTGCTCAAAATACCGCGTTGTAATTAAAAATTTGGCAAATCTCAGAATATACAGTAAATAAAAATCACAGATCACAGACACAGAGTATATAAAAATGTAGCAGAAGAAAAAGAGATAGTAGTTCATGAAGCTACTATATAAAATATAAGATACATCAGAGTTAAATAAGATACAACAGAAGAGTAACAGGATACATCAGGTACAAATCAGATACATCACTGAACCGCTGGATACTGAAACAAAATAGATGGCTGGATCTTCCAGGAAAGCTCCAACGCCGAAGGTGAATCTTGAATGCTAACTCAATCAATCTGACCGGAGCGTAAAGCAAAACACAAAACCCTCGAGTCAGGACATAAATACTTATAAGCTATAAATCAACTCAAGTGAACAGTAACAAAATGCATCAGTAACTTAAAGGATGCTTGGGACCGCCCATCCTCTAAGGATCCGTTAAACTATTTACTATGTAGTAATATACGCTATATACGGTAGTGTCTAATCAGTAAAATATAATCATATAGAAAATAGCGTTAAGGGGATGGTGAACCTTAACGCGGTCGGAACTTTAAAACCAAAATCATAGTGGGCTCGATATAGGGATATGACACGGCACGCAAGGAAATGCCAGGGTGGATACACCGTTTGCACTCCCGGACCGGTGGTGACGGCAAGCCAGCAGCTTCCGCCCACCTCGAACAATACCCCCGAATCAAAGTGGCGCCACCGAATCGAATCACAACAGTAATAGAATGGGTTTCCGATGGAGCATGCTCGATGAAAGGTGCGACCCTTTGTGTAGCCCGGTATAGCTCCTGTTTTAGTCATATATGCCAACTCACGGGAGTTGGGTCCACGTAATATACCTCGAGAACGTCGCCACCATCCTACTTCATTCTGGAATCTCCACCGCGTACACAGTTGTTAAAGTGGTTTTCGGTATTGGCCGGCTATAAGACAATATCCGATCCCGGTCTCTTTAACAACCAATCGTTATTATAACCCGTAGTTATAACTTTAAAACAATATTTTATACTTCAAAATAAAATATCCTTTTCAGTCCAAATCTTTATCAAAATAAAGATTAAATCATTTCCAAAACCATTTCAATATATCATCGTAAAATATCTTTCAATTCAAATATTTATCAAAATAAATATCAAGTCATTTCTAACCATTTCAATATATTAAATTTTCATACCCTTTCAACACTACCTTTCAAATCATTTTAATATATCAAAATATCATAACCTTTCAAAGTTTCAGTTCCAAAATATCATATCTTTCAGAACTTCTTTTTAAATCATGTTAATATCAAAATGTCCTATCTTTCAAACTCCGTTTTCAAATCATTTAATATCAAAAATATCATATCTTTCAAAACTTCGTTTCAAATCATTTTAATATATCAAAATATCATATCCTTTCAAAACTTCGTTTCAAATCATTTTAATATATCAAAATATCGTATCTTTTCAAACTTCATTCATTTCAAATCATTATTCATTTTATTCAATCTAAAATACCATTCAATTCATATTTCAAAACAGTTTATATTCCAAAAATTCTATTTTATCATTTCAATGAAGTTATTATGTTTGATAATTAAATTATTAAATTTCCAAAAATTTCAACTTCCAAAGCTTATTTATTCACTTAAGTTTATCAAAACCGTGAAAATTCACTTTTAGCATTTTTTAGAAAACTTATACGGAAAGTTACATTCAAAACAGTTCAATTTAACAAAAGACAGCATTTTAAAATGTTATACTAGGTTTACTTAAATTTCGAATAACTTAGTTAAATTCAAAAATTATAGCACTTACAAAGATTGCTATAATAGCTTTTAATTCAATTTAGCTTTTTAGTTCATTATCATCAACTATAGCGTTTACAAATGCTGTAATATCATTTACATTGTAATTAATAGCATTTCAAAAATGCGTTCAATTAACTTCAAATATTCAATAAAATTTCTCAACAATTATATTTTTATTAAAAACATTTTTAACTTATAAAATCATACATTTTCACATTTATAAACATCATTTAATTTTCCTCAAGTTCATGATTTTATAAAGTTAAATTTCCATTCATAAATCAAGATTTAATAATAATTCACTTATTAAAATGCAATGTTGAATTTTTAAAATCCATTACATTAAATTTCAACTTAATACTTAAGTTCAAATTATCAAATATAACTTTGTTTTATTTTTATTTATTTAACTAAAAGTTCACTTTTACGTCAATTTCATAAATTTCCAGTTTTAGTTATATTTCAAAATTTCAACTTACAATATTCATTCATTTCACATTTCAACTTTATTAAAATCATTAATATGATATAAAAATCACTTTAAATTTATTTAAATTCAAATTATCATAAATTTATCATAATTTCATATTCACTTAAGTTTCCAATTATAATTAAATCAAAATTTCCAAAATAACTTACATTCAAAATTTCTAACTTTTTCATTAATTCATTTCACTTACGATTATTCAGAAAATCAATAATAATTTACAAAATTCCTTTTTTTTATTAAATTTAAAATCAAAATATTATAATAATTAAATTTCTAAAATATTTAAAATTTTAGAAAAACATATTTTAACTACGGGCCTGTATATAATTTTCTACGCTAGGTAAAGTGATATGGGTAATATATCATTTCAACCCATAATTTACAAAGAAAATCCGGGTTTTATCATTTCAAACCCGCAATCCCAGTTCAAAATGAAAAATTTAAAACCATTCAGGCCTATCATTTCAGCCCATAACATTTTTTTTCTAACAGGGAACTTGCGGTGTGATCATATGCAGAAATAATATAAACAAGGTCAATATTACAATATACAGTCATATATCAGATGTCAGGTGAAAATTAACAGTTTTAACATGGTAATAACATGGTAATAACATGACATAGCATATCATATGATCATCATTATCTTGCATAAACATTTTATATTACTAAACACTTGTCATCAATTCACTTTTCATAAGTATAAATGTCAGAGTGAGAAAGACTCACTTTTTCAAGGCTAGAGACCAAAACAACATACAAGCACGACTCCAAAGGCACGACAAGCACAATTGCACGACTTTTGATTTGAGTTGAAAGATAGCCAAGATATGATTTTGTATCACCAACCCAAAACAAAACAAACAAGACAATATATAAGCATTCAACATAAAATAACATTGAAATAATTTTGAAATACAAAGCAAAATGAACAAGATAGATTGGACCTTGCTTCAACCACTTCAATGATTGGCCTAAGGGACACTTTTGCTTGGCTATGATGATGCTTTGGATCAGGAATGACATCATATAGGTCAGGTTTAACATCATATAGGCGAGGCAACAAGTGGAGATGAAGGTGTAGTGGTGCAACATAAAGCATATATAGGGTCAAGGTTAAATAAGTTGAGTTTTTGTGACATTCTTGGCTCGGCCATGGGCATGTGGTGGCTTGGCCATGCTTGTATAGGTCTGGACAGTAGTTGGAGCAGTGGCCAAAGGTGGTGGAGTGGCTGGTGGTGGTGGCTAAGGGGTGGCCAAAACAAGATATGGAGGGTAGGTGATGATATGTGTGGTCTTGACAATGTTTTAAGGAGTTTTGTGGAAGTTTTGTGGTGTTAGCTTCAACGGATGTGCATGGCTTGGTCATGATCTGATTTCCAGAGGGTGGTGGGCGATGTGGCAGAGGGTGGAGGTCAGGTCAGAGGTGGTGGAGGTGGCTATGGTGGTGGTTAAGGTGGTGGTTGAAGGAGATGAGGCAAAGGTGGTCAAACTAGCATTGTTCAAGGGCATTGTTGCATTTTTTTGGAGTTTTGGCACCATGGTGGGCTCGGCCTTGGTCAAGACCAGAGGGGTAGCTGGTGATGATGGCAGGGAAGAGGTGTAGGAGGTGGTGGCCGTGGCTATGGAGGAGAGGCCAAGCAATACACATGAGAAATCAAGGCAAAATATAAGAAAACAATGGAAAAAGAAGAGCAAAAAGAAGAGGAAAAGAGGAGCCATTACCAAACCTTTCTAGCCGTGAAAAATGAAGTGGAGAGGAATGTTTTCACATGAAAATGAGGTAAAAAATGCCCAGCTACAATAAAGAAAGGAACGGTCAAAGGAAATTAAATCTATTAATTGGAAAAGAAACGGAAGAAGAAACGTTAAAACGGTTTTACGTTTCTTTGCTTTCAAACCTTTTAAACTTCCTATATATATTCATATACATCTTTAATAACTGAAAACACTTATAAATTTCAGTTAGAAATCGAAAATATAACAGATAAACAAAATATTAATAATTAATTATTAATTAGATATGATTAAAATAAGAAAAATGACACAGAAAAATGAAAACTAGACTTAGGAATTAGAAATAACTTCAATACACTTTGGAAAATTTTTCTTAAATTTAAATACATGTAAAATGAATAAAATAAAGTAAAACAGAGCAATAAAAGTGAATGTATAAAATAAATCAATAAATTGATGTATTAATTGCAAAAAGAAACGGATAAAACGCCTTTACGTTTCAGGCTTTTAAGATCTCTTAACTTTCTAAACCTTTTGCATTTCCTTTTCTTTTTAATTTTATAAAAACAAAATAAACTCAGAAATGTTATTTAAAACCGAAAATAAGTAAGAATAAAATAAAATAAATAATTTATTTTAAGTAAAATAGAAAAAGGAAATAAGAAATTGCTTAAAAATAGCAACCCTGACATAAAAATTACAAGAAAATCTCCAATGACTTTGGAAAATTTATTACTTCACAAAAAAAATATTTTAACACAAAATTTGAATTAAAAATGGTTTTAAAACAATTTCAAGGTAAAATAATAATTTAATTTTCATTAAATAGAGAGTTAAATAAAGAAAAATGCAGTAAATACCAACTAGGCTTTATAAATTGAAATAAATTCAAATAAACTTTAGAAAAATTATATTATCATTTTAAAAATACTTAAAAGTCAAAACATACATAATATAACATATTATCACATATTAAAATAAAATATAACAAAGAAGAAGTAATTTATACAATTTAAAATAGTCATTGTAAATAACCCTATATACGCACAATATTGTAAAGGGTATAACTTTCACAATTTACATCCAAATCCAACGAAACGAAAAGTGGTGTTCTTAGAATTTTATGTACTTTCATAATAAAAGAAAAAAAATTTAAAATTTTAAACTTTTAAAATTTTAAGTTGAAAGTCACAGTTTGACTATTTTGACCAAAATCAGCATTTCAGGCAAATGTTCAACTTACACAAGTTTGGAATTATAACTCATATAAAAAATCAAGATTATATTTAAATAATAAATTTAATCATTTCAAATAAGTAAAATAAGTTTTTTTAAATCAAAATCTTGCACTAAAAATAATTAAAATATACAATAAAATAATTACAAAATACAGAGTTGTTACACTCTCCCCCACTCAAAACTTTTCGTCCCCGAAAAGGAATGAGGTATGGAAGGACACAGAAAAGATAGAGTGAAATAGGATTAAGATAAGATGATAAGAAGATTGAAGTTATACCTGATAACTGTCGTTATAGGTAAGTTTTACAAGGTGGAGGTGATCTTTCCAAGATCCTCCAGAATCAAGAACACAAGCACGAAAAAGGTGGATTCAAAATGATTACCAAAGGTCTATCAAAGATTATAGAAAGATTTCTAAACAGAAAATTATAGAAAGATGCCTATACCGGTCTATAGCAAGAAAAGGATAATAAGGACAACCAAAAGATAGTTTGAAAACAAAATAAGGAAATGAATTTGAAAGCATGGAAATTTCAACTTAAACAGAGAATAAATCTTTACACAAGTTAAATAAATCTTAACTATCTAAAATTTCATTATCTTATTATCCAATCATCTAAAATTAACCATTTTTAAAACCATGGGTTTGAAAAATAATCATTTATTACACTCACATTGTACTTAGTAAATTTAATTCTTCTTTATTCCTAATTAAACTTAAATTTATTCCTCTCACTATATTTATCACTTATGTTAAACATACTTACACTTATTATAACTGCTTTCTTTCGTTCTTAGTTCTTTTAACATCATTTTATTGTAAGTTATCCAATTACCCTTTATTATATTTACCTATGTTAATCATTTTATAATTAAAATTTAAGTGTATAACATTTATTATAATCACTCAAATTTTATTTATAAAATCTTTTTATATCGTACATTATCCAATTACATTTTTAACTTCTGAAATTTTGGTAAGTTATATTTGAATGCAATTGTATTATACAAATAAAATTTCCAATTCAATCATTTCAAGCTTAAATCATTTATTCAATTTTTTTTATTTTCTTTTTATAATTGAAATTATTCTTTAAAAATAGAATTTAAGAATTAAATTTCCGATTTCTTTTGACCATTTAGAGATAAGAAATAATATATATACATATATAATATGTCAAATCAAATTTCAATCATATATCTATATATATACATATATATTATAAATCAAGTCTTATTTCAGAAAATTCAAACCAAATTAAATTCCCCAAAACAAAGCTGTAGCAAGACTACAGAATAGTCTCTTAACATCGAAACTAGAAAATGAACGTCGATGATGTCGCGATCATCACCGAAGTTATTTTCCAGCGACAAAGAGAAGAGCACTATAAAATTCTTTGGAAACAAATTCTATTTAAAATACTTTAAATAATATAACCTTTTAAAACTTTAAACCAAAGTTCGAAATAATCGGAATTTAAATCCTCAAATTCCTGTTTTAAATTCATTTCAGTTCCCAAATAAATTTATAAACAAATATTTATAGATCTATTTGTAGAACAATAAATGATAAATCAAGTATTATCATTTCAAATTATCAATTTAAATCATTTCATTAAGTTCCATAAATTTACTTATATATCAAAATTTATTTCATTAACCATTTTACAAAAAAAATATATTGTGTCCGTTTTTTCTGTCAAAGTGTTTTGGAAATCTTATCGATAGCGCTGATCAGACGTATCGATCAGAAACCTAACTCAACATCAACAACTCAAACAACACAATATATAAAACATAGATTTACAAGTACAATTCAAAATGTTTGGAAGAATAGATTTGAAACAAAAGACAAGATGATTAAATAACAGAGTTGGTAGGTGGGTAAGCTTATATAAATCACGGGCAACCTTAACCGGGTCAACCGTGACTTAAAGAATAAGATCAATGTTGATTTTTCTAGGGTAAATCTACATTCGATCTCAAGAGTTAGAGTTTGAAATAACAAAAGATATTAGCATCTAAACCAAGGATAGATAAGAATCTGTGGTGAATCGATGCTAACTGCAAAGGAGTTTTCCCCCTTTTTTCAATTCAATTTGAAATTGGCGTAACCACCGACTCACTAGAAAGATTATTCGAAGCGGAGTTATGGAATGCTCCAGAGTCAAAAGAAGATGAATAGTGAGGGATACGAATGGATTTTGGAACTGTAGGGAACGTTCCAAAATTCAAAGGAATCGAGTCAAAAGAAAAAGATTCAACTCGAATGAAAGTGATTCTGTAATTACATCTACTCCATATGCTGAGTTTTGCCTAGAGCTACCAAAGATCTGATACCAACTGTAACGACCCGATATTTTCAACCATTCGCATCCATTATAAGTGTATAGGTAGACACTCATGCCGGAATTGAATTGCTCAAAATACCGCGTTGTAATTAAAAATTTGGCAAATCTCAGAATATACAGTAAATAAAAATCACAGATCACAGACACAGAGTATATAAAAATGCAGCAGAAGAAAAAGAGATAGTAGTTCATGAAGCTACTATATAAAATATAAGATACATCAGTGTTAAATAAGATACAACAGAAGAGTAACAGGATACATCAGGTACAAATCAGATACATCACTGAACCATTGGATACTGAAACAAAATAGATGGCTGGATCTTCAAGGAAAGCTCCAACGCCGAAGGTGAATCTTGAATGCTAACTCAATCAATCTGACCGGAGCGTAAAGCAAAACACAAAACCCTCGAGTCAGGACATAAATACTTATAAGCTATAAATCAACTCAAGTGAACAGTAACAAAATGCATCAGTAACTTAAAGGATGCTTGGGACCGCCCATCCTCTAAGGATCCGTTAAACTATTTACTATGTAATAATATACGCTATATACGGTAGTGTCTAATCAGTAAAGTATAATCATATAGAAAATAGCGTTAAGGGGATGGTGAACCTTAACGCGGTCGGAACTTTAAAACCAAAATCGTAGTGGGCTCGATATAAGGATATGACGCGGCACGCAAGGAAATGCCAGGGTGGATACACCGTTTGCACTCCCGGACCGGTAGTGACGGCAAGCCAGCAGCTTCCGCCCACCTCGAACAATACCCCCGAATCAAAGTGGCGCCACCGAATCGAATCACAACAGTAATAGAATGGTTTTCCGATGGAGCATGCTCGATGAAAGGGTGCGACCCTTTGTGTAGCCCGGTATAGCTCCTGTTTTAGTCATATATGCCAACTCACGGGAGTTGGGTCCACGTAATATACCTCGAGAACGTCGCCACCATCCTACTTCATTCTGGAATCTCCACCGCGTGCATAGTTGTTAAAGTGGTTTTCGGTATTGGCCTGCTATAAGACAATATCCTATCCTGGTCTCTTTAACAACCAATTGTTATTATAACCCGTAGTTATAACTTTAAAACAATATTTTGTACTTCAAAATAAAATATCCTTTTCAATCCAAATCTTTATCAAAATAAAGATTAAATCATTTCCAAAACCATTTCAATATATCATCGTAAAATATCTTTCAATTCAAATATTTATCAAAATAAATATCAAGTCATTTCTAACCATTTCAATATATTAAATTTTCATACCCTTTCAACACTACCTTTCAAATCATTTTAATATATCAAAATATCATAACCTTTCAAAGTTTCAGTTCCAAAATATCATATCTTTCAGAACTTCTTTTTAAATCATGTTAATATCAAAATGTCCTATCTTTCAAACTCCGTTTTCAAATCATTTAATATCAAAAATATCATATCTTTCAAAACTTCGTTTCAAATCATTTTAATATATCAAAATATCATATCCTTTCAAAACATCGTTTCAAATCATTTTAATATATCAAAATATCGTATCTTTTCAAACTTCATTCATTTCAAATCATTATTCATTTTATTCAATCTAAAATACCATTCAATTCATATTTCAAAACAGTTTATATTCCAAAAATTCTTTTTTATCATTTCAATGAAGTTATTATGTTTAATAATTAAATTATTAAATTTCCAAAAATTTCAACTTTCAAAGTTTATTTATTCACTTAAGTTTATCAAAACCGTGAAAATTCACTTTTCGCATTATTTAGAAAACTTATACGGAAAGTTACATTCAAAACAGTTCAATTTAACAAAAGACAGCATTTTAAAATGTTATACTAGGTTTACTTAAATTTCGAATAACTTAGTTAAATTCAAAAATTATAGCACTTACAAAGATTGCTATAATAGCTTTTAATTCAATTTAGCTTTTTAGTTCATTATCATCAACTACAGCGTTTACAAATGCTGTAATATCATTTACATTGTAATTAATAGCATTTCAAAAATGCATTCAATTAACTTCAAATATTCAATAAAATTTCTCAACCAATTATATTTTTATTAAAAACATTTTTAACTTATAAAATCATACATTTTCACATTTATAAACATCATTTAATTTTCCTCAAGTTCATGATTTTATAAAGTTAAATTTCCATTCAAAAATCAAGATTTAATAATAATTCACTTATTAAAATGCAATGTTGAATTTTTAAAATCCATTACATTAAATTTCAACTTAATACTTAAGTTCAAATTATCAAATATAACTTTGTTTTATTTTTATTTACTTAACTAAAAGTTCACTTTTACGTCAATTTCATAAATTTCCAGTTTTAGTTATATTTCAAAATTTCAACTTACAATATTCATTCATTTCACATTTCAACTTTATTAAAATCATTAATATGATATAAAAATCACTTTAAATTTATTTAAATTCAAATTATCATAAATTTATCATAATTTCATATTCACTTAAGTTTCCAATTATAATTAAATCAAAATTTCCAAAATAACTTACGTTCAAAATTTCTAACTTTTTCATTAATTCATTTCACTTACGATTATTCAGAAAATCAATAATAATTTACAAAATTCCTTTTTTTTATTAAATTTAAAATCAAAATATTATAATAATTAAATTTCTAAAATATTTAAAATTTTAGAAAAACATATTTTAACTACGGGCCTGTATATAATTTTCTACGCTAGGTAAAGTGATATGGGTAATATATCATTTCAACCCATAATTTACAAAGAAAATCCGGGTTTTATCATTTCAAACCCGCAATCCCAATTCAAAATGAAAAATTTAAAACCATTCAGGCCTATCATTTCAGCCCATAACATTTTTTTTCTAACAGGGAACTTGCGGTGTGATCATATGCAGAAATAATATAAACAAGGTCAATATTACAATATACAGTCATATATCAGATGTCAGGTGAAAATTAACAGTTTTAACATGGTAATAACATGGTAATAACATGACATAGCATATCATATGATCATCATTATCTTGCATAAACATTTTATATTACTAAACACTTGTCATCAATTCACTTTTCATAAGTATAAATGTCAGAGTGAGAAAGACTCACTTTTTCAAGGCTAGAGACCAAAACAACATACAAGCACGACTCCAAAGGCACGACAAGCACAATTGCACGACTTTTGATTTGAGTTGAAAGATAGCCAAGATATGATTTTGTATCACCAACCCAAAACAAAACAAACAAGACAATATATAAGCATTCAACATAAAATAACATTGAAATAATTTTGAAATACAAAGCAAAATGAACAAGATAGATTGGACCTTGCTTCAACCACTTCAATGATTGGCCTAAGGGACACTTTTGCTTGGCTATGATGATGCTTTGGATCAGGTATGACATCATATAGGTCAGGTTTAACATCATATAGGCGAGGCAACAAGTGGAGATGAAGGTGTAGTGGTGCAACATAAAGCATATACAGGGTCAAGGTTAAATAAGTTGAGTTTTTGTGACATTCTTGGCTCGGCCATGGGCATGTGGTGGCTTGGCCATGCTTGTATAGGTCTGGACAGTAGCTGGAGCAGTGGCCAAAGGTGGTGGAGTGGCTGGTGGTGGTGGCTAAGGGGTGGCCAAAACAAGATATGGAGGGTAGGTGATGATATGTGTGGTCTTGACAATGTTTTAAGGAGTTTTGTGGAAGTTTTGTGGTGTTAGCTTCAACGGATGTGCATGGCTTGGTCATGATCTGATTTCCAGAGGGTGGTGGGCGATGTGGCAGAGGGTGGAGGTCAGGTCAGAGGTGGTGGAGGTGGCTATGGTGGTGGTTAAGGTGGTGGTTGAAGGAGATGAGGCAAAGGTGGTCAAACTAGCATTGTTCAAGGGCATTGTTGCATTTTTTTGGAGTTTTGGCACCATGGTGGGCTCGGCCTTGGTCAAGACCAGAGGGGTAGCTGGTGATGATGGCAGGGAAGAGGTGTAGGAGGTGGTGGCCGTGGCTATGGAGGAGAGGCCAAGCAATACACATGAGAAATCAAGGCAAAATATAAGAAAACAATGGAAAAAGAAGAGCAAAAAGAAGAGGAAAAGAGGAGCCATTACCAAACCTTTCTAGCCGTGAAAAATGAAGTGGAGAGGAATGTTTTCACATGAAAATGAGGTAAAAAATGCCCAGCTACAATAAAGAAAGGAACGGTCAAAGGAAATTAAATCTATTAATTGGAAAAGAAACGGAAGAAGAAACGTTAAAACGGTTTTACGTTTCTTTGCTTTCAAACCTTTTAAACTTCCTATATATATTCATATACATCTTTAATAACTGAAAACACTTATAAATTTCAGTTAGAAATCGAAAATATAACAGATAAACAAAATATTAATAATTAATTATTAATTAGATATGATTAAAATAAGAAAAATGACACAGAAAAATGAAAACTAGACTTAGGAATTAGAAATAACTTCAATACACTTTGGAAAATTTTTCTTAAATTTAAATACATGTAAAATGAATAAAATAAAGTAAAACAGAGCAATAAAAGTGAATGTATAAAATAAATCAATAAATTGATGTATTAATTGCAAAAAGAAACGGATAAAACGCCTTTACGTTTCAGGCTTTTAAGATCTCTTAACTTTCTAAACCTTTTGCATTTCCTTTTCTTTTTAATTTTATAAAAACAAAATAAACTCAGAAATGTTATTTAAAACCGAAAATAAGTAAGAATAAAATAAAATAAATAATTTATTTTAAGTAAAATAGAAAAAGGAAATAAGAAATTGCTTAAAAATAGCAACCCTGACATAAAAATTACAAGAAAATCTCCAATGACTTTGGAAAATTTATTACTTCACAAAAAAAATATTTTAACACAAAATTTGAATTAAAAATGGTTTTAAAACAATTTCAAGGTAAAATAATAATTTAATTTTCATTAAATAGAGAGTTAAATAAAGAAAAATGCAGTAAATACCAACTAGGCTTTATAAATTGAAATAAATTCAAATAAACTTTAGAAAAATTATATTATCATTTTAAAAATACTTAAAAGTCAAAACATACATAATATAACATATTATCACATATTAAAATAAAATATAACAAAGAAGAAGTAATTTATACAATTTAAAATAGTCATTGTAAATAACCCTATATACGCACAATATTGTAAAGGGTATAACTTTCACAATTTACATCCAAATCCAACGAAACGAAAAGTGGTGTTCTTAGAATTTTATGTACTTTCATAATAAAAGAAAAAAAATTTAAAATTTTAAACTTTTAAAATTTTAAGTTGAAAGTCACAGTTTGACTATTTTGACCAAAATCAGCATTTCAGGCAAATGTTCAACTTACACAAGTTTGGAATTATAACTCATATAAAAAATCAAGATTATATTTAAATAATAAATTTAATCATTTCAAATAAGTAAAATAAGTTTTTTTAAATCAAAATCTTACATTAAAAATAATTAAAATATACAATAAAATAATTACAAAATACAGGGTTGTTACAATTTGAGACAGCTTGCCTACCTATTTCATGTAGTCTTTGGCATCACTGATCACTTTTGTACTATGCAGTCATGTGTAGTTGTGTCACTTGATGTTGTATTTTCATTACCCACTATATAGTATATTGGTTCATCTCCTTGTAGTTCTCATTACACTGTATATTTATCGTGACAATGGTTCATTTGTCTGCATTGACTTCATGTAGCTTTTGTGGTGGCTGTACACTGGGTTTTCATTGACTTGCATTTAGGTGTTTGCACTGTCCAGTGTTTTGTATGAAGAAGCAACATATTGCCTTTTTGCTTCGGCACTGTCTGACGTGGCTGCACTTTGCATTCATATGTTTACACTACCCAGTTTTTACAAGTACATTTCTTATACTTGTAGCCATTCACTTAAAAACAGTTGCATTCCTCTGGTTCATTTCATGTTTGAACCATTGCTCTGTGACCTTGTGGTGGATGCAATTCAGTTGCAGTCTGCCCTTGTGCTTGTGTGTGTGGTGCCATACCCTTGGTGCCCTCACCCTCCTCTGTCTTTTCTGTTGTGTGCTGTGGTGCCATGTTTTTGGTGCTCCCACCTTCATTTTGATGACTTCATGTACTTCATACCTCTGCACACTCCTGTGCCATTTCTCTGCATACATCTGCACATCATTGTCATGTTTGTTGATGTCTTGTGTTGGCTATTTGGATTAAGCCATATCTCTGTTTACTTGTACCTTCATTTGGCTGGGTCATCACATGTACCCCTGCCATGTGCAGTTCCTTGTTGCACCTCTGGTTCATTTTGCCATGTGCAGTTTGTTATGTACATTCTTTTGTGTACATATTTTACAATTTATTTGGTGGAAGTTTTAAACTGCTGCCACTTGCTTAGTGTATTAGTTTGCACTGTGAATTCTTGTGTATTGGCCTTTGTGCCTTGTTGTTATTTCTATATATGCTGTTGTGGCGAGGCAGTGTACGCGTGCGTGCACTACGGCCACACAGTATCGACATTTTGTATTGATATTTGAACCTTCATTGATTTTGGTTCGTTAATCTTTTGTGTACATCATCACTGTAGTAGCAAGGCAGTGCACGCAAGCGTGAACTGCAGCCACACGGTATTGATTTTATTGGTAAATTTATGGTGATTATCGTCTATTTGATATTTGATTATTATTGCTTCTATGCATTAATAACTGAGTTTGAATTAGACTGACCCGTGTATTATTTTCTTTTGAATATAATACTCGGGTCAGACTGAGTATTTACAGATTGTAGATTTTTTTTAGCTTCGGGTTGCTGCTTGAGCTATGAAGACTTTTCATATCTTTTGGAGTTGTCGTGTCATAGTATAGGTTGATATGCATTCATGTATATTAGTCGGTAATGTACTTGTATATGTAACTTCCTGAGTCGACAGTTGTAGTTGTATCATATGTACCGTATCACGTGTATTGTAACTGACATCAGTTATTATATATATGAGACTTTTTGTATTATCTGTGTTCCGCATTTATATTATCTGTGTTATTATTATATATTTTGTCCTAAACTTTTATGAACCATCGTAGTTCGTTTTATTCCAGAATTGGGGTATGTCGATGGGAGTAAATAAATCAGAGATGAAAAATGAAAGAATATATATATATACCACTCCTATCGAGATAACCATTACTAGTGTAAGGCCTAACTACGGATGGCCGCTCCTCAACAGCCTTATTCTCCGCGCTAGTTGACAGCACTACACCGTAGTGTTCTTGGCAAGCGTGGGTATATAGGTGGGGCGTTACAACTTGGTATCAGAGCCTGGAGTTTATGGACATAATATAAAACATAACTTAGACGGAACATGTGTTACACCTAATTGTCGATGTTTTATCTCTCATCTTTGCCTATGATTATCTTTGATTGTTAGGTATGAATTCCTAACGTTTATTCATGTGCATTTGATTTTGATTTCGTGAAAGTATTTTGGCTTCGGCCTCCGTTTGCTTTGCGAACTCAAGTTGGGTTTTTGATGATGAGGATTTTGTTCTTGTGCTTTTCGGCTTTGAATTGATTTAGCCGATGTTGGTTTTGTTCGAATCTCAACGATTTTGAACTTGATATTTTGTGTCTTCCTCGACTTGATTTCCATTCGACTTCGGTCACTTTGTTTTCGTGAAATTGCTAGTTTCTTGATTTCCAAGACTCTGACTTTGTTTGCCATTGAATTCTTTGATGACGATGTTGATTCGTTTTGTACTCGACTGTGGCCATTAATTGTTGACTTCGATATTGACTTGATTTTTATTTTTGTTGAAGTCATCTATGCATTTATGCTCGTTTTGGTTTGTTTTTCCAATTGTTAATCGATTCTCCTTTTCCGATTAGTTGTTATCACCCTTGTCGACTTTGATAACTTCTATTTCTGGAATTTTTGAGTATTTCTACTTTGATGGATTTGGAATCGAATTCTTTGGATTTTATTCACGTCTTCGAATGCGAATTTTAGTGAATTGATTTGGTTTCCAATTTAATCGATTCTTGTTAATTCCTCGATTTGTTGCTATCATTTATTAGCAACTTTGATGACATTTTCTTCGGGATTTTTGTGAACATACCTTTTGAAGAACTTAGTATCGATTTCTTTGGATTCTATTCACATCTTTCTATGTGAATTCTTGTGATCGATTGTTTCTACAATCATTTTTGAGATTGTCACTTTAAAAATATAAAGGTTTTCTATACTAGTAGTAAATATCAAAACCCTTCTCTCCAAACGATTTCAAAACTATTTTACTACAAACTCTTTTCCTAAACCGTTTTCCAATCTACTAGTATATACAAACCTTTACCTCACTCGTATGAGAAATCTAATTAAACGACTTTGTAAAACGAGTGGTATGAAACGCTTGAGTTTACTTCGCCGGTTAATTCTTGGACTTATTCGATTGAATCTTTTGTGACAATTTTCTAGTGAAGATCTACAGTTTGTTCGTAAATATTTGAGTTAAGCAAGTGGTCACGGGACATGATGCTAAACTTTTATATTTACTAGCTTAGTGTAATTGACACTTCTCGTTGATCATGACGATCATTTTATGATTTAGACTAGCAATTGTGCGATGTCTCTTTGTTTGCTTCCTGGTTAGGCTAGACACCATTTGTGTGATTCCGTTCACACATACCTTTTTGCTTTTTGGTAAGCCTAGACACCATTTGTGTGATTCCACTCACACATATCTTTTTGCTTTCTGGTTAGGCTAGGCACCATTTGTGTGATTCCGTTCACACATACCTTTTTGCTTTTCGGTTAGCCTAGACACCATTTGTGTGATTCCACTCACACATACCTTTTTGCTTTCTGTTTAGGCTAGACACCATTTGTGTGATTCCATTCACACATACCTTTTTTCTTTTTGGTTAGCCTAGACACCATTTATGTGATTCCATTCACACATATCTTTTGCTTTTTGGTTAGCCTAGACACCATTTGTGTGATTGCACTCACTCATACCTTTTTGCTTTCTGGTTAGGCTAGACACCATTTGTGTAATTCCGTTCACACATACCTTTTTGCTTTTTGGTTAGCCTAGCACCATTTGTGTGATTCCACTCACACATATCTTTTTGCTTTCTGGTTAGGCTAGACACCATTTGTATGATTCCGTTCATACATACCTTTTTGCTTTTTGGTTAGCCTACACACCATTTGTGTGATTCCACTCACACATATCTTTTTGCTTTCTGGTTAGGCTAGACACCATTTGTGTGATTCCATTCACACATACCTTTTTGCTTTTTGGTTAGCCTAAACACCATTTGTGTGATTCCACTCACATATACCTTTTTGCTTTTTGGTTAGCTACCCCGAAATAGCGTCTCGTTTTGCGTTACACGTGTTGGTGAGTTTTCATGCTCACGTGTAGGTGAGTTTTCGTGTTCCCGTTCTCGCTTTATGTTACACGTGTTGGTGAGTTTTCATGCTCACGTGTAGGTGAGTATTCATGCTCCCGTTCTCGCTTTGCGTTACACGTGTTGATGAGTTTTCATGCTCACGTGTAGGTGAGTTTTCATGCTCCCGTTCTCGCTTTGCGTTACACGTGTTGGTGAGTTTTCATGCTCACGTGTAGGTGAGTTTTCATACTCCCATTTGAGTTTTCATACTCCCATTTGAGTTTTCATACTCCCATTTGGGTTTTCATACTCCCATTTGAGTTTTTATACTCTCATTTTGTGATTTCTGGATTTCTTGTGTAGATTTCTAAAATTTGTGTTTTCTGGATTTCTTGTGTAGATTTCTAGAATTTGTGTTTTCTGGATTTCTTGTGATGAGTTCTATAATTTGTGCTTCACCAATTTTCGTGATTTCTATTGATAAGTTTTATCAATTTTTGTGCATTGGTGAATTTGTGTGTCACTAGCTATTTGCGAATAAAAGTTTAGGGTATGATATCCCTTTCTATCTTTGAGAAGATTCTTGTGACATTTTTGATGAATGAAAATTCACTGGTATTATGTTTTAATGCCAATTATTTTGATGAGATTTTGACGTATAAAAAAATTACTGTCGCTTTGACTTCGGTAACTGTCACAGCCCGCAAATCCGTACCCCTTGAGTCAACACTATTCTATCTAAATCGACTCAAGTTGTACAGAAATACGAACCGTTTGGGTTAAAGAAGAAGAGGTAGAAGAAGAAAAATAGAAAACAACAACAGAATCTAACCATCGCAGCGGAATAAAAAATAATAGATAATATATGATCTTTACTCAAAATCAAATATATCTGCTTACATATTTTACGTCATTAGAGCACATCAATCACAGCTCAACATCAATAACTTACAGCTGAATACCCATCAACTCAACACAGCGGAATATATATATAAACAAGTATGGGAGTACGTATCGTCATCCTGCTCGTCTCCTGAGCTCCACAGCATCATATCCTGTATTCTATAATACTCGGTCTGACCCGAGCATTACAGTTAAATAATACCCGAGTTAGTCTGGAATACCAGCGTGAGAAAATCACACCCAATTGATTATTAAAGTTTCAAAAATCCTTTGAAAACAAAAGCATCTCGTAAGACCACGCCACAAATAAACATGTTGGGTTTTTACCTTACGATAGCTGAAACAATTTTTATATAAATCCTCTGACATTATAATAGGGTCTATATACAAATACTTATAAAATAGCCGAAATTGTTACATGATTAAATTCCAGCTACTAGCCACAGAGTGGGTAATACAAACAAAACTCATACAAGGCTCGTAAGGAGAATGGATTTTCAACTAATGACTAGGCACTGGGGTACCACCTGTCACAGTACGGGGCCTAGATCACCGTACCGAGGAGTACGCCCGCTCCCCTGCAATACAAGGCGGGGACTATCCCTTACTGGATAATCCCGAGTGAGATCACCCCGCGGTTGGGATCAGCAACCGCCCACTAAGGCGAAATAAAAAGGGACATCTAGACTGGAATGACCTCACCCTGCTTGGGTGCTACCCACCTAGCCTTGCTGCATAACCCCTGATTTTCAGTCATTCCCATTTGATGAGGCGTGAGGCTAAGCGTTACCTTTATAGAACATATCCCTTAGAATGCCCATCGTCCACCTGACGATGTTTCGCAAGCATTCATCCATACAAGTCCGTCTCGGGTTCGAACGGAACCGAAGGCACTATTCCTACTACATCCATTTGGAAATATCCTCAGAATTAGTAGCGATTAGCCCTTGCACTTCACTGCTCCATCTTTGAATCCAAATTCGTTTGCACGAAACGTACAAACCGGATCGAAGTGGTTTTCGAAAAATTAATCTCGATCCCGGTCTCTTCGAAACAATCAACGCATTTGTCCAATATTGATAGTCGGTGATTTAACTATCAATTAATATTCATAAACATCCATCCAACAATAAATAATTTCTCAAACTATTTATTTACCTCAAAATATCTTCACAAGATATATTTCTATTTTCAATCCTTTGAAAACAGTTTCAAAATCATTCTCCTTTCCAGAATAAACTTTCCAAATATTTTCCTATCTCCTCTGAAATCACCAAGCACAAAAATAGATTTTTTTTTTAAAATAATTTAAAACACTTTACTTTGAAATATACATTTTAAAACATTTAGGATAAAACTACTTAAATAATTTGTTAAAAATACATACTATATGAATTTGAGAAAATATGGTTACTTTATAAAATATAAAACCAGGTTTCCACTTTTAAAACAAATACTAAGTCACTTTTAAATAATTAATTGCTACTTGCTTTAGAAATTAAATATTAGAAATATAAATTTTACAAAAATTTGCTTTCTTTAAAAACAACTTTAAAAAAATATTTAATTTATTTTTACAAATTTACTTTTAAAAACGTGTACTTGGCCATCCAGAGAGAATTCCAACTTCAAGCACTTAAATCAATTTCCCGAATTGATTTCCAATTCATTCTATTTGAAATAAATTTCGTTACTTGCTCGGTTCATTTCAAAATTCATTAATTATGGACTTTATTTTTATTATTATTACTTGCCGTTTGATTTTCAATCTTTTAATTGAAATATACAAATTTCAGGCTTTCCCCATTTTCTTCTTTGTTCCTTTCAAAATTTAAAATCTTAAATTTAAAATAAATGTTCTGTTCTTTTAGATATAAGCATTGGAGTTTACAATTCATTAACTTTCTATTAATTCAAAAATCTCCTTTCTATATTCAAGGTTTATTAATTAGAATTCTTATGTCACTTTATTTTATTTTTATTTCATTCTTAAATTTATTCAAATTTCCATAATTATTTTACTTACAAATTCACTTCCTTTCTTTTCTTTCCAACATCCAAGTTATATATTTTTCTGGAAATTCATTATACCCAATTATCCAATCAAACCATTGCATTCAATATTTCAACATAATCCATCATAAAATATCAAATCATCATAACAGGGTAATTTAAATAATTGAAATAAATGTTAAGGGATCCAGTTAAATCCCTCCAACCTGTTTTCCCTGCATCCACACCCGTTAGCATTACATAATATGCCAAATTCAAATTATACTATACTCTATCACATCAATCAATCTAACCATACAATCAATTATATAAATTTAATCATTTAAATTTAAATTTCAATTGAGTGAGATTAACTCACCTATGATTTTTGCTGTTTGCAATCCATTCCAGACTGGCTAAATTTCCATGATTTTAAACCTTGTAAAATCATTAGATGTTTTATTCATATTTGATTAATCGAATAAACTAAATTTCATTTGATAAATTACATTTAATTAATAATAATCTATTTTACCTAATGATTTAATTTGAACTAATAATTAAATCTTAACTAATTTTTCCCTGCTAAAGAAAACTTTAGCAACTAAAAATAATTACATAAGTTAGTTTAACAATAAATCACCAGATATATTATTTTATATATATTTCTAATTCGAAACATTTAAAATTTCTACTTACATAAATCTTATATACCTTTTCAGTTTAATATGATAAAAACTGTATAAAATTTCATCTAGAAATTTCTCGCTAACTAAAACTATTTCTGCACACACACACACACACACACACACACACACACACACACACACACATATATATATATATCCGGAATTTAATTGAAAACTGAACTATCTCTGTAAATCAATTTATTTAGTTTTGAACTAATTATTTTATGATTTTAATTAATTAAAAAAAAAACTCAATATACCTTATTGCAAAAATAACAGAGCCGAAACACGATCTCCCCCAAATTGGTCGAATCAAAACCCAAACTATCGAGCTCCTCGACCTCGCCTCTAACATGTTCCTTCACAAACTCTAAAATCCTGACTCGAGCTTCCACCTTGTTCGCGCTCGAGCACCATCGCCGCTCGAACCATCTTATCGCCTGCCTCACTTCTCACGCTCGTCCCACCGAGTCCCCACCGAGTCTCGACGCTGCCACTGAGATGCGCACAACCCTAGCCTACAGACGCGCGCGGAGTTCTCGACCTTCAATCGAGTCTCCATGCGATTTCCCCTCGTATTAGATGGAGGGACGAGGACGAATCGATTGAGGAGAGGTCGCTCCTTTTATTTTATTTTATATTTTTGAACTTGCGGCCATGGCTGTATTTTTTTTATAAACTGAATGCGGTTTGAAAATGAAGGAGAAGAGTGATTTTTATTTAGGCAAAAGAAGAACGAAGGAAATCGCGATGTTGTCTTTCACAGGAAGATTTCGCGATGTAGTCATAAAAAAAAAGAGGCACGATGTGAAGTAAAGGCAACGTGATTTGGACCTGAGGTGAAAGGTTGCGTGCGTGATGCCGGCTATAGCAACATGAAAAGATAAAAAATATAAAAAAAACGGCTGATAGGATTTGTTTGTCTAGTCAACAATTGTCCATATATATCAATTCTAATTTTAAATTCAAATTGTCTCGATATAAATTCCAATGCGTTTATATATCGTACGCTCTCACGTTAACTACGAAAGCTACGAAATTTGAAATCCGGTAATAATCCAATATTACGGACCCAATGGAACTGGTCGTCGAATTCTGAGACTGTGCCTCGGAAGGCTAGTTTTTAAATTCAATTTAAACGATTAAATTTCAAAACTGACCAATTCAGTGTTAGATTCCATTTTAACACTTCTATTATATTCAATAGAATCAATATAAATTTTATAAGCTTTCAAATTATATTTTTAACAGGCTTAAAATCTCAGGTTTCATATTTTATCCAATTCAAATTATTTAATTTAATAATTCAATTATCAAATAAATTGTGATATTCGTAATTCAAGTTAAAATTACCCTATTGAATATCTAAAATCAATTAAATATTCCGATTTTAAATGCTTGAAAATTCCGGGTCGTCACATTCCTCCCCCCTTAAAAGAATTTCGTCCCCGAAATTACTAATTTGGAAGAATGGTCCAATACCCGTTTATTATTTTTCCCTAAAAGCAAACAGTTTTAACAATGCAACATCTTACGAACTATCTTTTATAAAGACCCATTACCATTCTCACTAACTTCCCAAATTCCCTCACAATTTGCATCCAATCCTATTTGCCCAACCATTCAAGTTTTAATCATAAAACCAAGTTTTGAATTATCAAAATTTTCTCAAAATTTTTTCTAACTCTCTAAATTTCCGAAAATTTTTGCCAGCGTCTCCTTTGCGCGGCTAGCTCGGTACAACTACAAAATGGCTCAACGGCCTCCCAAATCCAAAAAGAAAACAAAAAGCCAAGTGGCTCGATCCAAATCCCAATCCAATTTCATACCAAAATTTAAATACATACCTTTTTGTCGAGCATTTCAAATTTATCTTTTGAAATCAAAACCAATTCTTCTTTCCCTTTATAATACCTGCATATCCTGCTTAGCACTAATATCCAATCACAAAATTCCTAAAACATCATATCAACTTTATTACAAAATGTCAGTATTTATTCATTCAAATATTAACTTAGATATATTTGCAATATTCTATTTCCAATTAAGAATTGATCATTCCTTACTTAAGTTTAGCATAAGCATTTTTTTTATATGCTCCTTTATTTATTTTCACTTCACTATTTAAGTTCATATCTATTTCTATTCAATTTCGTTTTCACATTCCATATGAATTCAATTTACCTTTAACTCTGCATATATAAATTTTATTTTTCATTTATTACTAGTTCATGTCATTATTTTAGTTAGTTTCATTTACTAATTAATTTTAGTTGCCAATTTAAATTTGTTTGTCGTTAACAAAATTTTTCAAAAATTTTCTAACTCCCAAAATTTCTGCAATTTTTTGGCAGAGTCCCCTTTGTACGGAGGAGCTTTTGCAATTTGACAAAAGAGATAAATATATATACATCGACCCACACGGTCGGAAAAATAAAAAACAGTTCATATTTTCTATTTTTATTGCGTAGGCGTAACTTATTTAGCATTTTTAAGCAAGCAGCTTATAATTTTAGCAATTAGCGCAACCCAATCCAGCCACACGGCTTCCAGGTACCTGTACTTACTCAATTTAAACATGTAAGTACGATATAAATGAAGTTTAACTACATTTTACTTATTTACAATAGTTAAACTTATTTACAATACTTATTTACAATAGTTAAACATGTAAGAAATTCACACCAAATATTTTCTTCCATAAGCAATTTATATAGTTTCCATGCCAATTCAACTGTTTCAATTTATTTATAACCATTTTCATTCAATTCGAATGGTTTTCAATCCATTCGTATACATCTTCATCAAATTTGAATTGTTTAAAACACAATAGCTTACTTTTAATTTATTCTTAAGCAAACCGAACTCATATTTAATTCAAGTGCTTTCAAAATCAATTTATTTTACTTCTATCAACTCATAGAATTTTAATTGCTTCCATTTACATCCAACGACCATTTATTCCATGCAATTCGACGAGATTTATGTGAATAAATAAGTATTTATGTTTATAACCAATTTAAATTGATTTCAACTCAATTTATACTTAATTCTATTCCATTTTCAATTTATTCACAATCCATATATTCTCATTTTCATTGCATTTCATATTTGAACCCATTCACTTGCACTCATTCCATATTTGTTTATTCCAAACTATTTTATTTAGCTCGAAAACAGTCCAAGCTATCCCATTCAATAATTATTTCTCAACTCATTTAAACCATACTTTATTTTGAATTCGGATTTTATTCAACACCTACTTAAGTCAATAACTTAAGTTTATTTCCATTTCTTTTTATAATAAGTTCTACTTCCATCTTTCATTTAATTCTTATTTATTCTATCCATTTACTTATTCAACATAATTAGTTTATCCACATTTACTTAAACCATTCTAGTAAACTTGAAACATTCTATTTTCCTTATTGTCTCAAGCTTTTTCAATCCTTTAATAGTTTAAATGGTTTACCATTATTTATTTAAGAATTTTCATTCCATTAAATATTATCGGCAACTCACCGAATTTTATTTCAATTAAAATCATTATTACTTGATTTAAATCCAATCCACTATCAATACACTTAGTTTTAAGTTGAATTCAATTCAACTCTCCTTCATCTCTTCTGCTTAAGTTATTCCACTACAATTTATTCAATTTTTCAATTTTTTTTATATATACTTAAGCTCATTTCATTTTGCAAATAAATTTCCCTTTTTCAGTTTAACTTGATTCTATTTCATTCTAATCTCATTTCAAACTGCAAATTTATTTGATCAATTATTATACATTTTAACTTTCTTGATTCAGCTCATTCAATTTATCACCTGGCTATTTTCCAAGTTATCTTCACTTATTTGGATTTATTTGCACATTCAAACCATTGCTATTTTAATCCAATTTCATTTGTATTTGATACATTTCAATTATATCTAATTTGTTAACACTTCAAGTTAAATTTTAATTAATAACTCAAGTTTTGAATCCTCTATCCATTCTCAATTAACCACCCAATTTCATGAACACACAATTCAGTTACATTTACTTTACTGACAATTCAAGTCGAATTCAATTCATAACTTGAGTTTGATTTTCAAACTTCATCATAAACTCACAATTCAATTCCATTAACTAATTTATTATCTAACTAGTTCTCCCCTATTTATAGTTCAATATTTGATTTTTAATTCCAAATATCACTTCATTTAATTTTCTTAGTTCAATTTATTATATAATTCAAGTTTGTATTTTTGTTTATTCTCCAATTCATCAAACCATATTTATTTTGGTTTTCTATTTCACTTTCACATTTTATAAGCCACAACTTACTATTTTATACAATCACATTCATTCCAATCTTGAATGTATTCATCTTTTATTTTTAATTCTGATTCTTTTATAAGTTATTCTAATTTATTTGCTCCAATCCAATCCTTAACCAATTTATTTTCCATTTGTTCAGGTAAGAATTTAATTTCATTCATTAATTCAATTGAATTCTCATTCCAATTCAATTTTACTTTAACTCAGATTTATTTAACTCAATTTGATTTCAACTTAATTCGAAAATAACTGGATATTATTTTCAGCTTATTCGATTTATTTCAATCCAGTTAAATTTTATTCTCCCATCCAAGCTTACTTCATTTTTAACCTTTCACTTAAAATTAAATTCCCAACATTTAAAGCTTATATTTCCTTCCTGATTTAAAAATCATCTCAATTTATAAGCTTACAACCTATCTCATCAGGATTTTCAAACACCCGGTTATTGGTTTCAAAACATTTTGAAATCTTCGACATCTCAAATCACATTTCTAAAAATTTAATCCAATCCTGGCTTTTATTTTCAACAAATTCCCTTTTTGAAATTTTCAAAAACAACTAGCTTTCTGAATAAATCAGTTTTTGGCAGCAATCCATCACTTAGAAATTCGAAAATGAATACTGATGATGCGACCGTCATCATCAGAATTATTTCCCAATAATCCAAGTGATTTCCATGCTATATCACTTTCAAACTCCATTTAAAATAGATTTCCATTCAGAAATATTCCCAAAACAATAATGTTATCATTTATCTTCAAAACGCTACGATAACATTCCCAAAATCTCTGAAATTTTGAATTTCCAAATCCTGCTTATATAAATTTTTAACTATAATTCATTTGCATAGCTTATGCTCATACAAATTCTTATTTGATTATATTTCAAATTATAAATTTCATTTACAATTCATATTTATGAATTTTATTTTATAATGAATTTATCTCCTTAACCTTTAGTTATATTTTAATTTCTAGTTAACTTTTCACTTAACAATGATAATACTTTAATATTATCATTCCTAACATCCAAGCAACCATGTATTAGCTAAATAGTTTTCAAAAACTATTCTTTATATCAAAATATGTTTTTGGAAAAAATTATTTCATTTACCCATATTTAAAATAATACCGTGTCGATTGTTCTATTCAAGTGTTTAGAAACCCCTTCAATACAGTTGCTTAGACTATGTCGACGAAGGTTCATATGCCACTCAAGAAATCAATCAACACAATACTAAAACAATTTATATTCACTAACAAATATGCGCTCATATTTATTAATACGCTCAAACTCATTATAGAGTACTACGGACTCTATTTGAGTAATTTCCCACCAGAGCCAAGGTTATCACCAACCTAAGCTCTGATACCAACTGTCACAGCCCGCAAATCCGTACCCCTTGAATCAACACTATTCTATCTAAATCGACTCAAGTTGTACAGAAATACGAACCGTTTGGGTTAAAGAAGAAGAGGTAGAAGAAGAAAAATAGAAAACAACAACAGAATCTAATCATCGCAGCGGAATAAAATATAATAGATAATATATGGTCTTTACTCAAAATCAAACATATCTGCTTACATATTTTACATCATCAGAGTACATCAATCACAGCTCAACAGCAATAACATACAACTGAATACCCATCAACTCAACACAGCGGAATATATATATAAACAAGTACAGGAGTACGTATCGTCATCCTGCTCGTCTCCTGAGCTCCACAGCATCATATCCCGTATTCTATAATACTCGGTCTGACCCGAGCATTACAGTTAAATAATACCCGAGTCAGTCTGGAATACCAGCGTGAGAAAATCACACCCAATTGATTATTAAAGTTTCAAAAATCCTTTGAAAACAAAAGCATCTCGTAAGACCACGCCATAAAAAAACATGTCGGGTTTTTACCTTACGATAGCTAAAACAATTTTTATAGAAATCCTCTGATATTATAATAGGGTCTATATACAAATACTTATAAAATAGCCGAAATTTTTATATGATTAAATTCCAGCAACTAGCCACAGAGTGGGTAATACAAACAAAACTCATACAAGGCTCGTAGAGAGAATGGATTTTCAACTAATTACTAGGCACTGGGGTACCACCTGTTACAGTACGGGGCCTAGATCACCGTACCGAGGAGTACGCCCGCTCCCCTGCAACACAAGGCCCGGACTATCCCTTACTGGATAATCCCGAGTGAGATCACCCCGCGGTTGGGATCAGCAACCGCCCACTAAGCCGAAATAAAAAGGGACATCTAGACTGGAATGACCTCACCCTGCTTGGGTGCTACCCACCTAGCCTTGCTGCATAACCCCTGATTTTCAGTCATTCCCATTTGATGAGGCTTGAGGCTAAGCGTTACCTTTATAGAACATATCCCTTAGAATGCCCATTGTCCACCCGATGATGTTTAGCAAGCATTCATCCATACAAGTCCGTCCCGGGTTCGAACGGAATCGAAGGCACTATTCCTACTACATCCATTTGGAAATATCCTCAGAATTAGTAGCGATTAGCCCTTGCACTTCACTGCTCCATCTTTGAATCCAAAATCGTTTACACGAAACGTACAAACCGGATCGAAGTGGTTTTCGAGAAATTAATCTCGATCCCGATCTCTTCGAAACGGTCAACGCATTTGTCCAATATTGATAGTCGGGGATTTAACTATCAATTAATATTCACAAACATCCATCCAACAATAAATAATTTCTCAAATTATTTATTTACCTCAAAATATCTTCACAAAATATATTTCTATTTTCAATCCTTTGAAAACAGTTTCAAAATCATTCTCCTTTCCAGAATAAACTTTTCCAAATATTTTCCTATCTCCTCTGAAATCACCAAGCACAAAAATAGTTTTTTTTTTTAAATAATTTAAAACACTTTACTTTGAAATATATACTTTAAAACATTTAGGATAAAACTACTTAAATAATTTGTTAAAAATACATACTATTTGAATTTGGGAAAATAAGGTTACTTTATAAAATATAAAACCAGGTTTCCACTTTTAAAACAAATACTAAGTCACTTTTAAATAATTAATGCTATAATTTATTAAAAGGAAATACTTGCTTTAGAAATTAAATATTAGAAATAATAAATTTTACAAAACTTGCTTTCTTTAAAAACAACTTTAAAAAACATTTAATTTATTTTTACAAATTTACTTTTAAAAACGTGTACTTGGCCATCCAGAGAGAATTCCAACTTCAAGCACTTAAATCAATTTCCCGAATTGATTTCCAATTCATTCTATTTGAAATAAATTTCGTTACTTGCTCGGTTCATTTCAAAATTCATTAATTATGGACTTTATTTTTATTATTATTACTTGCTGTTTGATTTTAAATCTTTTAATTGAAATATACAAATTTCAGGCTTTCCCCATTTTCTTCTTTGTTCCTTTCAAAATTTAAAATCTTAAATTTAAAATAAATGTTCTGTTCTTTTAGATATAAGCATTGGAGTTTACAATTCATTAACTTTCTATTAATTCAAAAATCTCCTTTCTATATTCAAGATTTATTAATTAGAATTCTTATGTCACTTTATTTTATTTTTATTTCATTCTTAAATTTATTCAAATTTCCATAATTATTTTACTTACAAATTCACTTCCTTTCTTTTCTTTCCAACATCCAAGTTATATATTTTTCTGGAAATTCATTATACCCAATTATCCAATCAAACCATTGCATTCAATATTTCAACATAATCCATCATAAAATATCAAATCATCATAACAGGGTAATTTAAATAATTTAAATAAATGTTGAGGGATCCAGTTGGATCCCTCCAACCTGTTTTCCCTACATCCACAGCCGTTAGCATTACATAATATGCCAAATTCAAATTATACTATACTCTATCACATCAATCAATCCAACCATACAATCAATTACTTAAATTTAATCATTTAAATTTAAATTTCAACTGAGTGAGATTAACTCACCTTTGATTTTTGCTGTTTGCAATCCATTCCAGACTGGCTAAATTTCCATGATTTTAAACCCTGTAAAATCATTAGATGTTTTATTAATATTTGATTAATCAAATAAACTAATTTTCATTTGATAACTTACATTTAATTAATAATAATCTATTTTACCTAATGATTTAATTTGAACTAATAATTAAATCTTAACTAATTTTTCCCTGCTAAAGAAAACTTTAGCAACTAAAAATAATTACATAAGTTAGTTTAACAATAAATCACCAGATATATTATTTTATATATATTTCTAATTCGAAACATTTAAAATTTCTACTTACATAAATCTTATATACCTTTTCAGTTTAATATGATAAAAACTGTATAAAATTTCATCTAGAAATTTCTCGCTAACTAAAACTATTTCTGCATATATATATATATATATATATATATCCGGAATTTAATTGAAAACAGAACTATCTCTGTAAATCAATTTATTTACTTTTGAACTAATTATTTTATGATTTTAATTAATTAAAACAAAAACTCAATATACCTTATTGCAAGAATAACAGAGCCGAAACACGATCTCCCCCAAATTGGTCGAATCAAAACCCAAACTATCGAGCTCCTCGACCTCGCCGCTAACTTGTTCCTTCACGAACTCTAAAATCCTGACTCGAGCTTCCACCTTGTTCGCACTCGAGCACCATCGCCGCTCGAACCACCTTATCGCTTGCCTCACTTCTCACGCTCGTCCCACCGAGTCCCCACCGAGTCTCGACGCTGCCACTGAGATGAACGCAACCCTAGCCTACAGACACGCACGGCGTTCTCGACCTTCAATCGAATCTCCATGCGATTTCCCCTCGTATTAGATGGAGGGACGAGGACGAATCGATTGAGGAGAGGTCGCTCCTTTTATTTTATTTTATATTTTTGAACTTGCGGCCATGTCTGTATTTTTTTTATAAACTGAATGCGGTTTGAAAATGAAGGAGAAGGGTGATTTTTGTTTAGGCAAAAGAAGAACGAAGGAAATCGCGATGTTGTTTTTCACAGGAAGATTTCGCGATGTAGTCATAAAAAAAAAGAGGCACGATGTGAAGTAAAGGCAACGTGATTTGGACCTGAGGTGAAAGGTTGCGTGCGTGATGCCGGCTATAGCAACATGAAAAGATAAAAAATATAAAAAAAACGGCTGATAGGATTTGTTTGTCTAGTCAACAATTGTCCATATATATCAATTCTAATTTTAAATTCAAATTGTCTCGATATAAATTCCAATGCGTTTATATATCGTACGCTCTCACGTTAACTACGAAAGCTACGAAATTTGAAATCCGGTAATAATCCAATATTACGGACCCAATGGAACTGGTCGTCGAATTCTGAGACTGTGCCTCGGAAGGCTAGTTTTTAAATTCAATTTAAACGATTAAATTTCAAAACTGACCAATTCAGTGTTAGATTCCATTTTAACACTTCTATTAACACTTCTATTATATTCAATGTTATCAATATAAATTTTATAAGCTTTCAAATTATATTTTTAACAGGCTTAAAATCTCAGGTTTCATATTTTATCCAATTCAAATTATTTAATTTAATAATTCAATTATCAAATAAATAGTGATATTCGTAATTCAAGTTAAAATTACCCTATTGAATACTTAAAATCAATTAAATATTTCGATTTTAAATGCTTGAAAATTCCAGGTCGTCACAGTAACCGTCAATTTTAAAATTGATTTTCGAGCGGTTATCCCACGATGCTTATTTTGTTGTCCGTTTTTACGGTATTTTGAGAAGTGCAATTTCCTTGTCGAAGTTGCTACTGATGTTGCTGTTTTAATCACGTGTTTTAAAAATTGTTTCAAAAAAATAAATCAAAATTGCTTTCAATTTTTTTTACAGTTTACGCTTTCAAAAGAATGAGGAAGCGATTTAAACGTTTCAGCAAAATCGAGGACTATGACCCCTTTCTTTTACTGATTCGTTTAATTCCGGACTTGTCCATTTGAGAATGTAAAATGTTATTTATTTAAAATACACAATTTTGCACTTTCAAGGAAACGATGAAGTAAATTAAATGATTTAGTAAAACTCGTGGTTATGGGTCATGTGCGTTTGCTATTTCGGTTAATTCCGGACTCGTTAATTGAAATATTTGTGATTTCCGATTATCGTTTTTGATAATCAGATATTTGTTGTTTCTAATTATCGTTTTTTATAATTAGATATTTGAGATTTGATTATCATTTTTGATAATCGAATATTTGTTATTTCTAATTATCATTTGTGATAATTAGATATTTGAGATTTAATTATCGTTTGTGATAATTAAATATTTACGATTTAAGATTTGATTATCAGTTGTGATAATTAAATATTCGTTGATTTGTGATTTCTGATTATCGTTTTTGATAATCAGATATTTGTTGTTTTTGATTATCGCTCGTGATAATTAGATATTTGAGATTTAATTATCGTTTGTGATAATTAAATAATTGTGATTTAAGATTTGAGTATCGTTTTGATAATTGAATATTTGTTGATTTGAAATTTGATTACCGTTGTGGTAATTCCTGA
Organism: Allium cepa; assembly: GCA_030765085.1. Classification (NCBI taxonomy): domain Eukaryota; kingdom Viridiplantae; phylum Streptophyta; class Magnoliopsida; order Asparagales; family Amaryllidaceae; genus Allium; species Allium cepa. The sequence goes on from CM060939.1 coordinate 929,172,275, forward strand.
TTATCGTATCGATAATTAGATATTGCTGTTTAGTGATTTCTGCATTCTGATTATCTATTTGATAATTAAATTTTGTAGAGAATTTGAGAATTTCTTTTATGAAATTAAAAGATTTCTTTGGTGGTTACATTGTACTACGCCGGTGTACTGGCTCAATTTTCTATTATTCATGACGTTTTCCACGTCTTCCAATTGCGGAAATGCCTTAGGGATTTTCGATTTTTACTTTTGAACAACTATCTATTCACATCATTGCTTCGGGGGTGTAGCACCTTCAAACTAAAGATGTTTTTTGTAACGACCCGTATTTTACGTGTCGATATATCGTAGAATTCTAGGTCGTTAGTGTTAATAAGTCGTCCTTAACCTAAGTCGTAGGGGAGGATAACTCGTATGTTGTTTGAGTCGCGAGGAAGTTAGATTGGAAAGTTAACTCGAGTAAGTGTTGGAGCGAGTTAACAGGTTAGTGGTCTTCGCGAGTTACGAGTTAATGAGTTAGATAGCGACTTAGGGGGTGGACGAGTTAGTGGGGTTGACGACCTAAGGGGTTAGGTCGTTTGGATGTTAGGTCGTTGAGGGGTGGTGAGCGACCTAATGTGTTAACGAGTTAGTAGATATGACCGGGTTAAGGCTTTGACCGACCTAAGTAAGTTAGCGACTTATAGGGTTTTGCCGAGTTAAGGACCAGTGACTTAAGGTCTCCACCGATCTAAGGGCTAACGAGTTTGTGTGTTAGCGAGTTAGGAGATAGGTCGTGAACGACCTATAGGGGTAACGACCTAAATTAGGTCATTGAGCGACCTAAGGGTTAGTGTTAGGTCGCTAGGTAAGATAGGTCGTATCTCGTAACTCGTTTACGAGTTAGTAGTGATAGTTAGGTCGCTAGGGAGGATAGGTCGGCAGGCTCGATGAGTCGTGTCTCATGTGCTTTGATAAGTCGTAATATGATAGGTCGGCTTTGCTGATGAGTCGTTGGGGGCTTAGGTCGTTGTGTCGCGTGTGGGTTAGGTCGCGCGCTTGGATGGGTCATAGGAGTGGTCTGTTAAGTCGCGAACGACTTAGGCTAGGTCGCTAAGTCGCGAACGAGTTAGAATAGGTCACTAAGTCGCGAACGACTTAGGCTAGGTCGCGGCCGAGTTAGAGGCGGACGAGTTAAGGGTTTTTCAGCCTATAAATAGAGGGGTTTGGCTCACTTTTTGGCACCGGTTTTTGAAGCGACGAAGTGCTGCCATTTTGGAAACTCGACTCCAACATTTCTTCACTTCTTTTCTCCACTTTGATCGAGTGCTAACATCCATCCAAGATTGAAGATCAAGATTGAAGATTGAAGAGCCAAAGTTGAAGATCTTCATCCAACAAAGCTAGATTTCATCATTTCAAGCGAGATTTCGACAAATCAAGCTTGAATCCTTGCTGTCCAGATCTGAAGTGATTTGTTTTTGAAGTGTTTGGGTGATTTGGTAAGTGGTGGTTATCTCTCACGCGGACCCAAAGGAGTATATTGGATTGGTGGTTTGTTGAAGTGTTGTAGATAGTGATTTTATGCATGTTTCTTTAGATCCAAGTGTAGATCCATTACTTATGAAGATGTTTACTTATGCAAGTTCATTTATCAAGTTGTAGAGACAAAACCCATGATTTATATTTGTTAGATCTATGCTAAAAACCCTTGATTCATGTATGATAGATCCTTGCTCATTTATTTACGAAATTGCCATTTTAGTTATAAATGCCTATTTAGATCTTGATTGACTACTTATTTGTTTGGATTAATGTTTGCCTTGTTTGATTGTTGTGAATAAGTTATCTAGTTGATAGATTTGGACAAGTATGGTCAAAGACGATTCAAAAGCTACGGAAGAGGCTCTTGAATAAGGAAAGCTGCTTGTGGCATATGAAGCGGATGTTGAAGCTCATATGTATGAATTAGATGATGTTGAGATGGGACTTTGCCATGATGCGATGAGGCAAGCCATGATGTTGAGATGAGACTTTGCTATGATGCGATAAAGCGAAGCATGATGTGAGATAGCCTTGGTTTAATCCAGAAGGGATCATCCCAAGCATGTTGATAACTCGATGTGCGATGCTAGTTGGTTGATAATGGTTAGCTCGAGAGGTGCTTGAGCTAGTATGGAAATAGTCGTCGAGGAGGATGACTAGGAGGCTGAGATCTCATCGTTGTTGGAGGTTCTAGCATGCTCAAAGAAAGAGTACGTTGGAACGGGCTGCGACGACGTTCCAAGCACGGGCTGCGACGACGTGCTAGTACTCCGGGTAGTTGCGAAAATTCCTAGGCACGGGCTGCGACGACGTGCGGAGTTATGTCTAGAACCGGGGTTACCATTAGCCCTTGACAGATGGTCGTTCAACTAACGGTGAAATCAAGGCAATGATAACAGTGATAGCCAGAGTCATGGATGTTTGGACGTTTGATTGTATCATCATTCGGTCTCAAGAGCGGTGTTTTCTGGGTGCTTATCTGATCTTGGTTTAGGCCTTAGGGGTTTGTATTTGGAAAACATCGACCTTGACTCGAGTGATTATTGCTTTACTTTAATTGCTTGCTATGTTATGCTTACTTCTCCTTAATGTGTGTCTGGGGGCTATCACTGTAGAAAGAGGTGGAGTGGGATGGTTTGGTTCCTATTCCTTTTATCCCTTATACTCTTTTGGTATGTTTGATAGTTGATTTACTGCTCACTAAGACTTTGTCTGACTCAAGGTTTTATGTCTCCTCTTATTACCTTGGGCTGTTCATCCATGTTGGGATGGGCAGACTAGGTAGCAGGTGACAGGTGCTGTTCTTGGAGATCTACGCTGATGACGACGAAGACGAGCAGGAGGCTTTTGCATATTATTTCTTATTATATGTACTGGATATTCCGCTGCTGTATTTGATTGAGTGTTATGTAGTGAGGCTTTGATGTATGGATGATTCATATGTTTGTATAAAACTATTGTGATGGTTATATGATGATGTCCTGTTTTATGGAGCTTCACTATATTAGATTTCTCTATTGTATTTTGTCCATGCGCTGTGAGTTGTATGATAGATTCTGCGATGTTTATTCTACTTTGATGGTCACCCATGGCTGCCTGGCACGCCCTTCAGCGCACATTTCTCCTTGATTTGGTGCGGGAGTCATGGGCGGTCGTCACATTTGGTATCAGAGCTTTGGTTAATCGATTTTAGCCAACGCTCACTGACGTAACTACGTATGAGAGACGTAATTGTATTTTGATGAATGATTACTATATATAATATAGTAGTTTAGAAGGATTTGAACTCCTTATGCAGTTGTTTCTCAAGGTATTCTAAGTCATTCCTTTTTGTAGATATTAAGGATGAGTCGAAGGGGGAGACCAGCTGCTAGGGAAGGCCGTGCTGCTTGGGAAGCTATTGATTATGCTCCTATGTTTGAGGCCATGATGACTTTGATCATGAGAAGGATACCAGCCCCGGGGCCATCAGTAGATGTTGGAGTTCAAGTTCAAGCCCCAAGACCAGTGGATTTTGCTAAGCTTTGCAAGGACTATACTTCTCTTGGAGGAAAGGTTTTCTTGGGAACGGAATCAACCATTGAAGTGCAAAGATGGATTGATGCTTGTAGAAGGATCTTTGGTGACTTGGGAATTGAGGATGCAACTAAGAGGAAGCTTGCATCAAGGCAACTTCAAGGGAGAGCTTCGGATTGGTGGAATTCTATCACCATTGATACTCCAGAGGAAGAGATTACTTGGGAGCAATTCCAAGCTAGATTTGAAGCTAAGTTCATCTCTACGGCTCAGAAATCTGTCTTGTTTAAAAAGTTTGTGGAGCTCAAGCAAGGTAGAAGACCCGTTCTTGAGTATGTTTCTGAGTTTGAAGCTTTGTCCAAGTATGCCAGATCGTATATTGATTCTCCCTATCAGAAGAATGAGAAGTTTGTGACCGGTTTGGATGCTTATCTTGGAAGACAGTTGGTGGATCATCTGGATGATCCGTTTGAGAAGCTTGTGGAGAAAGCTCTCAGGCATGAGAGTTTGTTTTCTAGGGAGAGTTCTGTTGTTGCTGTAACCAAGGAAGGGTTTAAGCCACAGAAGGGTGGAAACAAGAAGAGGAAGCAACAGCAACAGAAGGGTAAGGATGGACAGAAGAAGCCGAGGGGCGAAATGACTTGCTATAATTGCCAGCAGAAGGGCCATCTCTCCAAGGATTGTAGGAATCCAAAGGCGCCGGCGAAATGCCACAACTGTGACAAGCCAGGGCATTTCAGGAAAGATTGTCCAGAACCGAGGAAGGACAGGCAAATTGTGCAAGCTTATGCTATGGGAGCTGTGCCGTCGTCTTCAAAAGCTCCTACTGCTGAAGAGAAGGGGAAGAGTGTGGTGGTTCAAGGTACTCTTTCTATTTGTGGTGTTCCAGTTAGAGTGTTGTTTGATACTGGAGCATCGCATTCTTTTGTTTGTAATGATCTTGTAGGCCGGTTAGGTTTGAAACCGGATATTGTTGATAGGCCATTGGTTGTGACAAATCCAGTTGGGGGTTCGTCTTGTTTGTGTATGGTATGCCGTGGTCTAGTCGTATCGAGTCATGATTGCTCGTTTGTTTGTGATTGCTTTGTTCTGAACTTTGCGGGGTTCAGAATTATTTTGGGTATGGACTGGCTTAGGAAGTATGCGGCAAGGATTGATTGTGAGAGGCTGGAGGTGACAGTCGGGAATGTGGAAGGGCGAAAGGTTGTGATACGATGTAAGCATGAAGAAGGCGTCTTCATGAGCTTCATGTATTCGCTGGTTGTTCCACGGGATGGACTGTCATCGGTGCCTATTGTGAATGGATTTGAGGATGTCTTTGACGAGGTCAAAGGGTTACCGCCGCATAGGGAGATCGAGTTTTGTATCGATCTAGTTGAGGGAGCCAGACCTGTTGTGATGCCTCTTAGGCGGATGGCGCCTAGGGAGCAGCAAGAGTTGAAGGTGCAAGTTGATGACCTTTTACAGAAAGGATTCATTCGGCGTAGTGTGTCCGAATGGGGTGCACCAGTTGTGTTCACAACCAAAGCGGATGGATCGTTGAGGTTGTGTGTGGATTATCGTGAGCTGAATAAGGTGACTAAGAAAAACAAGTATCCATTGCCGAGAATAGATGACTTGTTTGATCAGCTTCACAATGCTAAGGTGTTTTCTCATATGGATTTGGCAACGGGATTTCACCAGTTGAGAGTGGCAAAGGATAGTGTGCCGAAGACTGCTTTTAGGACACCATCCGGTTTTTATGAGTGGCTGGTAATGCCGTTTGGATTGACTAACGCACCAGCATACTTTGTGGATCTTATGAATAGAGTATTCAGAGATCAGTTGAACAAGTTCGTACTTTTGTTCGTGGATGATATTCTGATTTATTCCAGAACTGAAGGAGAACACGAGACGCACTTGCGTATTGTTTTGGAAATCTTACGGAAACATCAGCTGAAGGCTAAGTTTTCGAAATGTCACTTCTGGAAGAGTGAAGTGAGATTCTTAGGCCATGTTATCTCTGGAAATGGAATAGCGGTTGATCCCGCTAAGGTGGCAGCGATCCAGGATTGGGTTAGACCTAAGAATGCATCTGATGTGAGAAGTTTTCTTGGATTAGCTGGATATTATCGACGGTTTATCAAAGACTTTTCCAAGATAGCTGCACCGTTAACAGGATTGACGAAAAAGAACCAAGTGTTCAGATGGGATGATAAGTCTGAGCAAGCTTTCGTAATCCTGAAAGAGCGACTGACGAGTACTCCTGTTTTGACTATTCCAAGTGGGAATGATGAGATGGTGGTTTACACCGATGCATGTGGTACTGGACTTGGAGCAGTACTAATGCAGAAGAATAAAGTTGTTGCATATGCAAGTCGGCAACTGAAGCCGCATGAAAGGAATTATCCGACTCATGATTTGGAGTTAGCGGCAATTGTTTTTTCTTTGAAGATGTGGAGACATTATCTATTGGGAGTTAGATTCGAGTTGTTTACAGATCATAAGTCGTTGAAGTATCTGTTCTCTCAAAAGGATTTGAATCTTCGACAGCAACGGTGGCTAGAGTTCTTGGCATCGTATGATTTTGGGATAGCCTATACTCCGGAAAAGGTAACGCAGTGGCTGATGCGTTGAGTCGAAGACATGCAGGATTGGGAGCCATGTTTTTGGAATGGAAGAGTCTCGAGTATTTGGCTGGATTTGATTTCAGGCCCAAATGTGAATTGGAACTGAGATGTTGGCAAACTTATCAATAAGGCCTACTCTTGTGGAAAGGATTGGCGAGAGTCAAAAGCGAGACGATAAGCTTGTCAAGATTATCCGTGATTTGGAATCTGGATAAGACCCAGAGAAGGATAAGGGATTTGAAGTCGATCGAGAGGGTTGGCTTCGAAAGCAAGGACGACTAGTTGTTCCCGATGTAGATGGATTGAGAAATGAAGTTCTTAGGGAATGTCATCACTCGAAGTTGACGATTCATCCAGGTGGAAACAAGATATATCGGGACATGAAGAGAACCTACTACTGGGAAGGTATGAAGAAGGATGTTGGAAATTTTATTTCCAAGTGTATGAATTGCCAGTTGGTTAAGGCGGAGCAGAAGAAGCCAAGTGGATTGCTTCATCCATTAGAAGTTCCTATGTGGAAGTTGGAACAGATATCGATGGATTTTACCGATGGTCTACCTAGAACAAGAGCAGGAAATGAAGGGATTTGGGTCATAGTAGATCGGTTGACCAAGAGTGCAAGATTCATTCCTGTTCGATCGACTAGGACTGCATCGAAGTTGGCTGAGTTGTATGTTAAGTGGATAGTTCGATTCCATGGTATTCCGAAGAGTATAGTGAGCGATCGAGACCCATTGTTCACTAGTGGATTTTGGAAGAGCTTCCAGGAAGTTTTGGGAACCGAGTTGTGTTTGAGTACAACTTATCATCCTCAAACAGATGGTCAGACTGAGAGAGTCAACCGAGTTTTGGAAGATCTCCTCAGAGCATGTGTTTTGGATTTCGGAGGATCGTGGGAAGATCATCTTCATTTGGTGGAGTTTGCGTACAATAACAGTTATCAGTCGAGTATTGGTATGGCACCATATGAGGCATTGTATGGAAGACCGTGTAACTCTCCAACATGTTGGTTGGAAACTGGAGAAAAGCTGGTACTTGGGCCAGAGATGATTCGACAGACTTCGGATTGTATAGGGATCATTCGGCAGCGAATGAAGGCAGCCCAAGATCGTCAGAAAAGTTATGCCAACAATCGTCGTAAGGATTTGGAATTCGACGTAGGTGATATGGTTTTTGTGAAGATTTCTCCTCTGAAGAATGTTATTCGATTCGGGAAGAAAGGAAAATTGACTCCCAGATTTGTTGGACCATTCCCGATTGTTGAGCGAATTGGAAAGCTCGCGTATAGATTGGAGTTACCGGAAAAGATGGCGGGTGTGCACAATGTTTTTCATGCATCTTATCTACGGAAGTATGTGCACGACTCGAATACGGTGGTTTCTGCTGATAGCTTTGAAGATTTGGAGGTTGATCCAGTTGTTAGAAGACCTCGTAAGCCACTTCGTATTGTTGAAATCGATACGAAACAGCTTAGGAGGAAGACGATTACGTTGCTCAAGATACAATGGAGTGATGATGTTAACGACTGTACGTGGGAGGACGAAGAGAGGATGAAGGCAGCTCATCCCGAACTCTTCGAGGTATGGCCCTAAGGTGTCGTGACATCTCATGAATTTGTACCTTGTTCTAACCTTAGAATTCTGCATGCTAGGCTAGAATTGGATGCATGGTTTGTTGATTGCTATGGATGGTAGGCATGCGGAATAGTTTTGGTTGCAGTTGTTTGCTTGGAATTTCGGGGGCGAAATTCCTAAGGGGGAGAGAATGTAACGACCCGTATTTTACGTGTCGATATATCGTAGAATTCTAGGTCGTTAGTGTTGATAAGTCGTCCTTAACCTAAGTCGTAGGGGAGGATAACTCGTATGTTGTTTGAGTCGCGAGGAAGTTAGATTGGAAAGTTAACTCGAGTAAGTGTTGGAGCGAGTTAACAGGTTAGTGGTCTTCGCGAGTTACGAGTTAATGAGTTAGATAGCGACTTAGGGGATGGACGAGTTAGTGGGGTTGACGACCTAAGGGGTTAGGTCGTTTGGATGTTAGGTCGTTGAGGAGTGGTGAGTGACCTAATGTGTTAACGAGTTAGTAGATATGACCGGGTTAAGGCTTTGACCGACCTAAGTAAGTTAGCGACTTATAGGGTTTTGCCGAGTTAAGGACCAGCGACTTAAGGTCTCCACCGATCTAAGGGCTAACAAGTTTGTGTGTTAGCGAGTTAGGAGATAGGTCGTGAACGACCTATAGGGGTAACGACCTAAATTAGGTCGTTGAGCGACCTAAGGGTTAGTGTTAGGTCGCTAGGTAAGATAGGTCGTATCTCGTAACTCGTTTACGAGTTAGTAGTGATAGTTAGGTCGCTAGGGAGGATAGGTCGGCAGGCTCGATGAGTCGTGTCTCATGTGCTTTGATAAGTCGTAGTATGATAGGTCGGCTTTGCTGATGAGTCGTTGGGGGCTTAGGTCGTTGTGTCGCGTGTGGGTTAGGTCGCGCGCTTGGATGGGTCATAGGAGTGGTCTGTTAAGTCGCGAACGACTTAGGCTAGGTCGCTAAGTCGCGAACGAGTTAGAATAGGTCACTAAGTCGCGAACGACTTAGGCTAGGTCGCGGTCGAGTTAGAGGCGGACGAGTTAAGGGTTTTTCAGCCTATAAATAGAGGGGTTTGGCTCACTTTTTGGCACCGGTTTTTGAAGCGACGAAGTGCTGCCATTTTGGAAACTCGACTCCAACATTTCTTCACTTCTTTTCTCCACTTTGATCGAGTGCTAACATCCATCCAAGATTGAAGATCAAGATTGAAGATTGAAGAGCCAAAGTTGAAGATCTTCATCCAACAAAGCTAGATTTCATCATTTCAAGCGAGATTTCGACAAATCAAGCTTGAATCCTTGCTGTCCAGATCTGAAGTGATTTGTTTTTGAAGTGTTTGGGTGATTTGGTGAGTGGTGGTTATCTCTCACGCGGACCCAAAGGAGTATATTGGATTGGTGGTTTGTTGAAGTGTTGTAGATAGTGATTTTATGCATGTTTCTTTAGATCCAAGTGTAGATCCATTACTTATGAAGATGTTTACTTATGCAAGTTCATTTATCAAGTTGTAGAGACAAAACCCATGATTTATATTTGTTAGATCTATGCTAAAAACCCTTGATTCATGTATGATAGATCCTTGCTCATTTATTTACGAAATTGCCATTTTAGTTATAAATGCCTATTTAGATCTTGATTGACTACTTATTTGTTTGGATTAATGTTTGCCTTGTTTGATTGTTGTGAATAAGTTATCTAGTTGATAGATTTGGACAAGTATGGTCAAAGACGATTCAAAAGCTACGGAAGAGGCTCTTGAATAAGGAAAGCTGCTTGTGGCATATGAAGCGGATGTTGAAGCTCATATGTATGAATTAGATGATGTTGAGATGGGACTTTGCCATGATGCGATGAGGCAAGCCATGATGTTGAGATGAGACTTTGCTATGATGCGATAAAGCGAAGCATGATGTGAGATAGCCTTGGTTTAATCCAGACGGGATCATCCCAAGCATGTTGATAACTCGATGATGCGATGCGAGTTGGTTGATAATGGTTAGCTCGAGAGGCGCTTGAGCTAGTATGGAAATAGTCGTCGAGGAGGATGACTAGGAGGCTGAGATCTCATCGTTGTTGGAGGTTCTAGCATGCTCAAAGCAAGAGTACGTTGGAACGGGCTGCGACGACGTTCCAAGCACGGGCTGCCACGACGTGCTAGTACTCTGGGTAGTTGCGAAAATTCCTAGGCACGGGCTGGGACGACGTGCGGAGTTATGTCTAGAACCGGGGTTACCATTAGCCCTTGACAGATGGTCGTTCAACTAACGGTGAAATCAAGGCAATGATAACAGTGATAGCCAGAGTCATGGATGTTTGGACGTTTGATTGTATCATCATTCGGTCTCAAGAGCGGTGTTTTCTGGGTGCTTATCTGATCTTGGTTTAGGCCTTAGGGGTTTGTATTTGGAAAACATCGACCTTGACTCGAGTGATTATTGCTTTACTTTAATTGCTTGCTATGTTATGCTTACTTCTCCTTAATGTGTGTCTGGGGGCTATCACTGTAGAAAGAGGTGGAGTGGGATGGTTTGGTTCCTATTCCTTTTATCCCTTATACTCTTTTGGTATGTTTGATAGTTGATTTACTGCTCACTAAGACTTTGTCTGCCTCAAGGTTTTATGTCTCCTCTTATTACCTTTGGCTGTTCATCCATGTTGGGATGGGCAGACTAGGTAGCAGGTGACAGGTGCTGTTCTTGGAGATCTACGCTGATGACGACGAAGACGAGCAGGAGGCTTTTGCATATTATTTCTTATTATATGTACTGGATATTCCGCTGCTGTATTTGATTGAGTGTTATGTAGTGAGGCTTTGATGTATGGATGATTCATATGTTTGTATAAAACTATTGTGATGCTTATATGATGATGTCCTGTTTTATGGAGCTTCACTATATTAGATTTCTCTATTGTATTTTGTCCATGCGCTGTGAGTTGTACGATAGATTCTGCGATGTTTATTCTACTTTGACGGTCACCCATGGCTGCCTGGCACGCCCTTCAGCGCACATTTCTCCTTGATTTGGTGCGGGAGTCATGGGCGGTCGTCACATTTTTCTTGCGGAAGTTCAATGGTTCTCAAATCCTAAGGATTGCACTTAGGAATCCAGAGAATTCATCGAGCAAACACGTTCAGGCTTTCTCTTTCATGCTCTATATGGTGAACTTCCTATTTCAAATTTCGTCATTTTGTGATGATATGCTCTTATGGTTGTTACCCTTTTGTCCATTTATTCACTATGATTGCGAGGACGCAATTTCTTTAAGGAGGGGAGTCTGTAACAACCCGGTACTTCGCATCAATTAGTAATCGACATTTAAACGATTAATATTGTTGCAAATTGCCAATTGAAGTTTTTAAATTGAATTAAAATTCTTTTATAAAGTGTTAAAAAGATTGATGGGCTTTGAAAAATTAAATAGTGGTCAATTTTTTTTATTTGGGCCGTGATAATTTGCTAAGCAAATAACCCATCCCCTTTTATTCATTTTTCTTATTCGTTCGTAACCCTAAAATAAAATCGAACGAAGAAATAACAATGGCGGCCTCTCTTTCGTTCGCCCTCATCGTTCAAAGATTAGGGGTCATTCAAATCGAAGGTGCCATCTTCAATTCGTTAGTTTGCGTTCATTTCTCAAAGGATCGATCGCGTGATGGTGTTGTCGCTTGAAGCTAGGGCTTAACTTCGTTCGTGTTCCTCGATTTCTTCGGCCTCGACTTCCCTGCTTCGATTGTGGCAAAGGTGAGTAATTTATATTACTCACATCTAATTCGAAATAGTTCGACTTCGTCTGCTTAATTTGTTTTCGTTGTTTCGGCCATGATTTGATTTTGTTCGTTGTTGATACTTTTCTGCCTTGAGTTGATTTTGGGGTTGTTGATTTTAATTATGGCTTGACTTGTTCGACTCTTTGTTTGACTTGGATTCGGCTTTGAGCATTTTTCTGTTGTCTTTGGTAAATGAAGATTTACTTTGATTTGTTTTCACTTTGTCACTGACTTTGATATCTCTTGGTCCCTGTGAGCTTCGGCTCTGACCATCTCTGTGCTTACCCCTTACCTGTCGCACTTGCAGTAGGTTGATATTAGGCGGTTGTATCCCTTGTGTTGTTTGCTGTACATATGAAATTGGTGCATTATTTCGAGTTGCATTACTGGACACTTGGGTTTCATTGTGCATTGGGCATATCACTTTTACCACATTAATTATTCAGTTTGTATTTGTATTTCATCAATGCTTGCTGCCTTGACCATTTGAGACAGCTTGCCTACCTATTTCATGTAGTCTTTGGCTTCACTGATCACTTTTGTACTATGCAGTCATGTGTAGTTATGTTACTTAATGTTGTATTTGCATTACCCACTGTATAGTGTATTGGTTCATCTCCTTGTAGTTCTCATTACACTATATATTTATCGTGACAGTGGTTCATTTGTCTGCATTGACTTCATGTAGCTTTTGAGGTGGCTGTACACTGGGTTTTCATTGACTTGCATTTAAGTGTTTGCACTGTCCAGTGTTTTGTATGAAGAAGCAACATATTGCCTTTTTGCTTCGGCATTGTCTGACGTGGCTGCACTTTGCATTCATATGTTTACACTACCCAGTTTTTACAAGCACTTCTTATACTTGTAGCCATTCACTTAAAAACAGTTGCATTCCTTTGGTTCATTTCATGTTTGAACCATTGCTCTGTGACCTTGTGGTGGGTGCAATTCAGTTGCAGTCTGCCCTTGTGCTTGTGTGTGTGGTGCCATACCCTTGGTGCCCTCACCCTCCTCTGTCTTTTCTGTCGTGTGCTGTGGTGCCATGTTTTTGGTGCTCCCACCTTCATTTTGATGACTTCATGTACTTCATACCTCTGCACACTCCTGTGCCATTTCTCTGCATACATTTGTACATCATTGTCATGTTTGTTGATGTCTTGTGTTGGCTATTTGGATTAAGCCATATCTCTGTTTACTTATACCTTCATTTGGTTGGGTCATCACATGTACCCCTGCCATGTGCAGTTCCTTGTTGCACCTCTGGTTCATTTTGCCATGTACAGTTTGTTATGTACATTCTTTTGTGTACATATTTTACAATTTATTTGGTGGAAGTTTTAAACTGCTGCCACTTGCTTAGTGTATTAGTTTGCACTGTGAATTCTTGTGTATTGGCCTTTGTGCCTTGTTGTTATTTCTGTATATGCTGTTGTGGCGAGGCAGTGTACGTGTGCATGCACTACAGCCACACAGTATCGACATTTTGAATTGATATTTGAACCTTTATTGATTTTGGTTCGTTGATCTTTTGTGTACATCATCACTGTAGTGGCAAGGCAGTGAACGCAAGCGTGAACTGCAGCCACACGGTATTGATTTTATTGGTAAATTTATGGTGATTATCGTCTATTTGATATTTGATTATTATTGCTTCTATGCATTAATAACTGAGTTTGAATTAGACTGACCCGTGTATTATTTTCTTTTGAATATAATATTTGAGTCAGACCGAGTATTTACAGATTGTAGATTTTTTTAGCTTCGAGTTGCTGCTTGAGCTATGAAGACTTTTCATATCTTTTGGAGTTGTCGTGTCATAGTATAGGTTGATATGCATTCATGTATATTAGTCGGTAATGTAGTTGTATATGTAACTTCCTGAGTCGACAGTTGTAGTTGTACCATATGTGCTGTATCACGTGTATTGTAACTGACATCAGTTATTATATATATGAGACTTTTTGTATTATCCGTGTTCCGCATTTATATTATACGAGTATATATGCACGCCCAGGTGGGCCTGCATCTAATCGCAATGTCTTGTTGCTAGATTACTTGCTCCGTCCTTTTTAGTGCTCCATGATCAGTAGTCTCTCATATATCATTTACGTTGTATTTTTTTCATTTTTAAATTCACATTTTGTTGAATATACTTGTTAGTATTTTTGTTAAATTTGTGATTATGAAAAGAATACACGTTAGATGATTAAAAAAATTCAAAGTTTGAATCAAAGATGTTTTTACTTTAACCTTATGATACCATAATTTGCATAAGTTTAGGAAGTTAAATTTTATTTGCCTGGCTAATTCTTCCTCAAGAAATTGGAACTCCAACGCCGTTCAAAATGAATTTTATTTTCCTATTAAGTTTGTTTTTTCATCTTGGAACGTCCCGTGGCTTTGCTACTAACTATTGAAAATTATTATTGGCATCTTTGGCAGGTTTTATACTCCTTTTAACATTACTTATCACATAATTTAGGCATTTGGCTCATTAGTTTATTTAATTTTCGTACCCAGGTATATCTCTATATGTTGATAGCTTTAAATTCTATAGCCAGTTCTCTATGTAGCTTTTCAATTTGAAGTGTAGTGGTAGTATGCAATGATGTTCGTCTTTCAAATTTGATTTTAGTTTATTATGTAGAATTTAAGAGTGTATATGCACGCCCAGATGGGCCTGCTCTAATCACAATGTCATGCATTAATTCAACAACACAATTGTATGAGGTGTAGAGTAAATATAGATGGTTATTGTTACATAAAAGGTATAGACAATCGGTATATTTATGAATTAGATGCTTAGATTTTATTATTCGGTGAATGTATTTTCGAAATATCATGTGAGTAGCCTTCATACTTATTTTGTAAATGAAACTCAACTTATTTTACTTCTTGATATGATAGTTTTGCACCAATTCACTAAGTAGGATAATATATTTACTTTGTGATCAATGTTAATTCAATTTTGTGCTTTATTTCCAATAAGTCAAATTTACTATTACCTCAATGATTCTAATTTGATTCGCATTTAAACGACATATATAATATTTCGAGTTCCAATTAAGGCAAGGGAAAACAACAATATTTTTTTATTTGAAAATAATTAATCCACATTCATTATGAGAAAGTAAAAATAAATGCCTATATAAATGAACTTGTTCTCATTTTTAGTTTCAATTATTACACTTTGTGCACATCTTCATCCACTAAGTGAGAAGCAAAAGCTTATGTGTGTATAGTAATGTTATGCTACTAGCCATGCATAAGTTTCCAGAACAAATTACCAAACATCATCTACTATCCATGAAAATTTTAAATAATTGATAGTGGAAAAAGTAATACGTGAGGTAATTAAATGAAATAAAATTTTTAACTATAAAAAAATAGTGGAAGCACTAAAAATAGTCATATTACAATGTAATATAGTAGCTTGCAGGTGAACAAAAAACATCTCCCTTGGATTATAAAAAGTACATGCAATTAAGAAGCTTGCTAATTCTGATCAGTCAATAAATTCTATCATTTCTTCATAAAATATAGATTAGAATCGTCAGCAATCAACACCAAAAATGCCACAGCTCAAGAATCAATGTGCGTCTGAAATGAGAAAAAAGATATAGCAAATTACAATTTTGCACTCATTGCAGATGTCACCTTTAATTTATTTTCCATTTAATGTTTCAAAATAAATAAATGTATATAAATCTCTGTTCACCTACCATTCACCTCCTTGCGTTGAACTCTCACATCCACCTCTATCATTCATCATCCACTACCATTCACTATCATAAAAAAAACTACAAACTGTTGCATACATACATCACAATCCAACCGCCTCTTCTCTGTTTACTCTCCTTTCCTCTGCCAAACACACCACTTCACTTGCACAATCACACATACTGTTGCAACAGCCACACCACCAATCCTCTGCTCTATCTCACCCAAATATCAACATCCTGGCCACTTCACAAAACATTGCAACTGTGCTCCACCCTGTCACACTTCACTACAAATCACTTTATTTTCATTAAACCAAAACCACCACAACCTGTCATCTCAAACCACCCATCTGCCTATATTTTTACAACATAACCACTGCACCATCATACTTCATATATCTACAAACTGTTGCATACATAAATCACAATCCAACTGCCTCTTCTCTGTTTACTCTCCTTTCCTCTACCAAACATACTATTAAAATTAGTATTCTCCATATATAATATATCTTTTTTGATATATTTTCTTTTTTCTTTTTGTTTATGACATTACAAACTGAGTCATTGCAGTTGCATGAATACAAAATTCAGATTTGTTTACCAATGTGAAAAAAGAAAACACGTATAGCCAAATCCAATAAATATTAGGCATGATTTAGGAAGTAAGTAATAAAAAGATGCAAGGATAATTTATTTATGTCGAGATAAGTTAAGAAGGAGAAAATGCAAGTTTAATCTATATAGAGGTATAATAAGAATTATCAGCTCTCATAGTTGTTGAATTCTAGAACATGTATAATATTCATTCCTTTTGTCAAATCTTACACATTAAGTAAAATATAAACAGCTCATTGATAATGTAGTTCTCATATCTCAACTAAAAAATGAACTAAACTCTATGATGAGGAAGGGTTAGTAAAATGAACAGTGGTATGATGTCATCAAGCTTCAACTTGTTAATAGACAGAGTTTTAAGCAATTAGCAATAGTAATACCAAGCACAGTTTTTTGCATTTATGAAGGGAGATAAACATTGATGCATACAAAATAGAGAAACTAATGCACTATTTTGTAGCATCTATGAAAACTGTTTTCATAAATGCACAAAAATAACAAAACTGATGCATTCTTAGTATTTTGGTTGTATTGGTTCGTCTGTACCTCTTAGTTTTGAGCACTGGGTACATCAAATCAATATATTGTTTTTGATAAAAGTTGATTCTCTGTTTTAAAAAAACTTTTGAAACACTCCGACACTTAGATGAAACTAAGTACCTTGTTAAACAAAGTGCCATGCCACAATAGCATGGCAAATGCATGAAAACCAATTTCATTTTTAAATAATTATATTATTTCTTTGTTTTTGCTGCTTTGAATTCTAAAAACTAAACCAAGTTCAGCTTTATTTTTATTTGAATAAATTTTTTAGACTGCTAATTTTTAAACTAAAAAATAAAAGTTAATTTAAACGTTTTACTCTTATTGAAACCCATCATGCCATCGAGGTCCTAGTTACTGTCCACACCCATAGTAATAATCTCCAATAAGCTAATTAAACTGAGACTTGAAGTCTACAAAGTAAAAAAAATTAAATTATTTCAAATTAACCTTTCCTACCACAATAAATATTTTCAATAATAATTTACGCTTTCTTCTTATGCTACAATTCTTGTTGCACAGGAATATTATATATCACTTATTATGAAAATGAAAAAGGTGCTACAGATAAGTTTGTTGATAAATATCTAACATACTTGAATAATCTATATAAGTATGTTACTTACCTTAACATGTATATCAAAACATTTTTAGATTAAGATTACCTAACTTTTATGCCAGGTGCTATATAAATAATTCACTTCAACATCTATTGTCCTCTCATATTCGATATCAGTGTACTATAAAAAAGATCTAACAAAAATTAACTAATACAATCATTGAAAGCAACTTTCATCTTTTGAAAAAGATGAAAGGAATAAAATTTTACTTAAAGTATCGAGTAAAATTAGTCTGAGATATGTGGATTTTATAAATTATCCATCTCTACTACTAATAATGGAAAATCAATCCACTATTTCGACCGTGTCTTTCTGCATTGCCGAAAATGCCCTCCGCGTTTCACTATCACGCATAAACGTGTACCTCCTGTTACTGCTTCCGATTTGATTTCATCCCCAATTTGTTTAGATTCCCAATTTAGTTCTTCAAATCCTCAATTCATTGCCACCATCATTCGATTCATTTCCTTTTTTTTCTTAGCCCATCGAGTACAAAATTGCCTAAATCAATTTCCTCCCCTTCCAGATCCACTGTCTTCTCCACCTTTGAATCTCCATTACCGATTATCGACAAGGGTTACTTTGTTAAACTACGATAGCTGAACTTAAGGCACGGTCCAAGTGCTCGAGCTCGAAAGGATTGGTTTTGGCAGGGAAGGCTCGATGCAGGTGAAATGGTGTCGACTGCTTCCAATTTGATTTCTTCCCCAATTTGTTTAGATTCCCAATTCAATTCTTCAAATCCTCAATTCAATTTATTGCCACCATCATTCGACTCATCTCCTATTTTTTTTTCTTAGTTCATCGAGTACAAAATTGCCTAAATCAATTTCCTCCCCTTCCAGATCCACTGTCTTCTCCAACTTTGAATGTCGATTACCGATTATCGACAATAGTTACTTCGTTAAGCTACGATTGTTGAACTTGAGGCACGGTCCAGTGCTGAAGCTCGAAAAGATTGATTTAGGCAGGGAAGGATCGATGCATGCGAAATGGTGTCGACAGTGAATTACAAGTTTTTGTAAGGTTATTTTTCTACTTATTACCCTAAGTTTATGCTTGCTTATGCTAAAATCGATGCACCAACCTAGCTTCTATTACCTTAAGTTTATCGACAGGAATAGACATGCATACTGAAATCATTTTTCCGAACTTAGGGTACAATACAAACTTAGATTTCAGTATGCATGTCTATCGATAGGAATAGACATGCTTATCGATAGGAATAGACATGCATACTGAACACAGGGTACAACACAAACTGAGGAGGTTGGTGCTTGCTTATGATGTTTTGACTATTACTATTATTTCATTTTTTTTAATTAATAGAGTAAATCATTGAATGAGCATTAACCTAAACCTCAGCGATGTCATTGACAGAATAAAATATCAAGGAAACTAGGTTAGTTTTGTGGTTTTTCTATGAAATGAAATATAGTTTAAAAATGCTGTTTCTGTTTTATATACAGTGGATTTTATGAAAATGCAGTAAAGTGTGTGTATTCAAAAAGTGTTATTTAATATGCATTTCCTTTATTTATGCTATTTTTCATGAATTCTTTTCTATAAGTGCAATTCACTATGCATTTCTTTATACAAAATTATTACTTCCATTTATTTACTAACAGTACAATACAAAGTGCAATATAGTATGACTACAGTATGCATATTTTAAGCAACCGTGCCCATTTTCTGAATAATATAATGTGCATTTTTTATATGTTTTTTAGTTTTAATTTATTGCCAAAAAAAATTATACAGTACACTTCTTTTTTATTGTATCAGTATGCATATTTTAAGCAACCATGCCCATTTTCTGAATAATATAATGTGCATTTTTTTATATGTTGTTTAGTATTAATTTATTTCTAAAAAAATTATACAGTACACTTCTTTTTTTTATTGTGCTCTGTGTGGTAAGTTTTTTAGCTAAACAAAAGCTTTACATATTTTTCCCTACAACATCCTATGCTTCAAGCCTTTTTTTTACAATGCAATGCTGAACTCGGTTGCAGGAATAAAATCATGGCAACTAACTGAAACTAGAGTTTGGATTTGTTGTTGGGAGACGTTTCTCACCTATTTACCGTCCACTAACTGACTTGCTTTCTAATGTGGATATTATTTTATCCACCTGCTGCATCTGTTCACCCCTTTGAAATTTAATTATACTCCTATTGAACATTTTAGATTTTGCATTACAACTTTAAAATAAATTTGTTTTTTTAATCATTGCAATTTAATTTCATAAATAATGTTACAACAGTGACATGTTTGTACTAAATGGAGTTTAGATTGCAGGAATTTTCTGGGCTTTATGACTTACCCTTCTATCCATTTCATGTTTGAACTTTGCAGCCACTTATGCTTTTAGTTCCTATTTGTTTCTTCAATATTACGTGGGTTCAAATTGATGTCTATGAATCCTTCCTGATGAATTTATAAAGTGCCTTTTTACACTCAGGTTTTCTTTTATAAATAAATTGATTGGTGAATTTACATTAATATTCAGGTTGTCTTTTGTACATTACAATTGTTCTGCTCTATTGGAATGGCTACTACCATTATTGACGTGTAGCATAATCGTAATAAAAGGATTTCCTGCCATTGTCTGCTTATTTTGTGATTGGTCCTGTATAAACAAATTCCATGCCAATAAATTGAACAAATTAATCTCCCATTATCTGTGTTTTCATTGTTGTTTCATTTGGATGCAACAGTCATATAAGATAGAATGTTGGACGATATACTAATAGAGAACTGCTCAGTGAACATTGCATTAAATTTAATTTTAAAATTAATATTTGGAGATGTGGACTTTTCATCACTTCAACCATTGCATGGTTGTACTTTAATATTTATGTCATCAGATCCGTGTGTGGAGCACGGGGTCGTCCATTATTGGTAAAGTACCTTTGATGTCCAATATTTTTTTTTTTGAAATGGTACTTTATATATAACAAATAACTTTGATAACGTATCACATGGGAGTGCTTGAGTACTGGTATACTTAATGTGGGTTGCTAAATGGAATTGGATCATCATCACCTTTGTATATTTTGTTGTTTATGAATATGACTATATATTACACAGTACAAATGTGATAAAATTTTAAAATAAATTATGTCATTGCATACTTCATGTTCTATTCAAACAGAGGTTTCTTTTGGATAAAATTTGAACTTAGAAATGTTTATTTTCAATATTCAACATTTTAGAAACATAAAATTAATATATGTATGTTGAAATATATAACATAAATAAATAGAATAAAGTTAAAAATCAATTATCTGAATTTAAAAAGCGTATTTTATGAAGTTTTTTTAATTTTTGACAATTTGGAAATTTAAAATCTAAATTGAAAAGATTAGTTGGAAAGAACAAAAATTTTGTAATATTTTTTTCAAAGAAAAAAGTTATTTTTAATAAGTGAATTCAAATTGTTGAAGTAAAATTTCAATGTCAGTATATCTTTACAACTAATAATGATAGTTCATTGAACTAATTTCAATCGTGTCTTTTTGAATTGCCCAGAATACCCTCTGTTTCCAAATACTTCGCCACTTTTTACGAAACCCTAAATCAGAAGTTATACAGTTACGGAATCCAAACTTCTTTATTATCCCTCTGCCCTCTCTCCATATCCAAGATTGGATTCACACCTCCTCTCCCACCAAAATCGATCTGAAATCTACCACCGAGATTCGATCTTCTAGCGACATAGCATCCATGCAACCTCCCTCAACATCGATCTCCCTTACCTTCGCATCGTCGAATTTGATCTCGATTCTTCAGCGACTCCCTATTGATCCCATATTCCATTCATCCCGACCATCAATGTAGCATCAATGGAGGGCGATTGGATTAGTCGGAAGAGGTAGCTGACTGATCACTGTAGAAGTGCTCAGGTAGTTGATTTCTCTTACCTTTATCCTCTTTCCAAGTTGTACTTCTATACAATTTAAACATTTTGACCAAAATGTTTATATGCTTTGATTACTGTCACAGTTTGACACTGTGACACATTGTTATTTATTCACTCCGGTTTGATTCCACTGACCTAATTCTTGACTCATGAAATGAAATTTGAGAAATTCAACTATTTTGACTAAAAGCTTTTAAACAACCATTTTTTCATGCTAATTGGAAGTAGGTTTAGATTGCTTCTTTGTTGATTGCTTTTAAGTTTGAAGCAATGATGAATACCACTGCAGTGGACACGGAAACAATGCAAAAAAAGTATTTTTCATTTTGTTGATTGCTTTTAAGTTTTTTGTTTTTTTTTGCTTCATGTTCGTTAATGGTCTTAGTGATTTACAATACTGAAATGATGATGCAAGTTTTTTTGTAATAGATAAACACAAATATTGATGCAGTTGGAAAATTGCAGCTTTATGCATTATTTATTGGATGTGAATGTTGCAATGAAATTATATGCAATAAACACCACATTGATTGTGTCCTTTATTTTTATAAATTTAATTTCAATTAGAAAATCTTTGTGTGTGTGTGTTTCACTTTATCTGTTTATGTACATCATCTTTTTTAATTTAATTTCGACAATAAGCGTTCATGTAATTATACTAAGCATTTGCACTAATAAGAAACTATACCCATTTTTAATTCATTGATTGACTACGAAAGTAATTGACGTACACATCCATATTTAAGTGGATTATATCAACTGATTACTACTTTATGCAGGTATTTAAGTTTTTATAATTTTTCCTCCATGCTATTTTTAAATGCAACATTTATTAGAACTTGCATTAAATGATTTAAATAATATTTAAGGTGAAAAAATTGCAGTCTAAAGTTAAACCATTTTGTTTGTATCCTACATTTATTAGAACTTGCATTAAATGATTTTTTTTATTTTGAACCCAAAAGTGCTTCATTTCTATTTCTCTTTTTGATTAAATGAAAGTAATTTAGCTTTAACATATTTTTTAAAATCAGTTTTTTAAGGCTAACCAAATGTGATGCTGTTGTGATTTGGATTTGGGGAAAGAATAACTCACGGTTCGAATTAAGTCAACTAAACTGATACCTCCCTCTATTTTTGCCTTCATGATTGAATCTGATTGGCATGGCCAAAATATCAGGTAACACCCAAACATCAAAATTTTGTATTACATTACAAAACCTAATTTTCTTAATCCTTTTCATCAATAACTACAACCTTCGTATTCTTTTTAATTAAATAATTTTAGTGGATATTTTAAGTAATTTTTTTAAATAGATAGTTTACAGTATTAGCATTTCGTGTGTTTAACTTAAGAACAATAAAATAGTAAAATTAACGGTTACAACAACATCGATATATGCACTAGAAACATGTCTCTCTTTATTGGCAATGAGTACTTATTTTATTTTGATCAGTCACCTTGATAATAGTATGAATTGTGTAAGGTTTTCAGATTAGGATATATATTAACTTTACTTGCATATTTAAACATTTTTTTTAGATCTTCTATTGGTACTACAGTAAGTTTTGGATGATTAAGGAGTGTGTATAATGTTAGTCCTTTACCAGGTATCTTCGAGCAGTATAAGGTATAAATGCGAGGTATCTTGACAAAAGATTTAGTAATTAAAAGAAAAAGTTAACCGCTTTATAAATTTTCTATTGTAATTTGTACAAGTTTTATTGATAGATTTTATTAAGATTTGCACTGCCATCAGTTTCCTAAATAGCGAATGCTATTTCGTAATTTATCGATCTCATTGTTAGGTTTTAGGCAAAAACATTCGCCTGATGATGAATTTTGAATTTCATGTTAATATTTTCAATTTGGATAGAGGAAGAAGGAAATAAACTTCAACTGAAAGGAAGAAACAAGAACTGTCATCAATTTTATGTTATTCATATCATAGACTTTCTTACTGTAGTTTCAACTTGGAATCTCCATGCTTCATTGTCTCTTTATTTTAATACTGTAATTTTAGGATTATTAATACTGTAATTTTTTGAAAATAAATATGGGTAGTTTAGTACTTTTTTCCAGTGGGAATAACAAACACTCAAAACAAAAGCTAGCACCAGATCTGCTCCAAATGTGGAAGAGCATCACACTTGGCCAGAGACTATAGGAAACCAAATAGATGCTTTGGGTGTTGAAACTTGGGTTATAAGCGTATCCCTTGCCATTTCCGATCAACACAGCGTTCCAGGCATCCGCGGCTCCCTACTTTCTTGAAGAGGGACCACAACTTCGATTTTTCCCTAAAATACATGAAATTAAAAGGAGTGCTCCTCGATGGGTTTTGGATGTATAATGACACTGGCATTGATCTGCTGGAAGATCTTTTTCGATCGACACTTTAGTGTTGTCATTTGGAATGAGAACGAAGTTGAACAGCTGGTAGGTACAGTGGCAAATAAGCAACCTACTTTCCACCAGCATGACACCTCAATGGCCAACGATGAAGCACGTATCATTCAGGAAGAATATGCATACTTTGCGTTTGTTGAAATGTCAAGAATGATAACCGGGTATGCATCTTCATCCTTGCACATCGGTCCACTATGTTTTGACCCTCAGTATGCGGTTTGGCTCTAACACCGTTAATTAAGCCTATTGGCAGCATTCTTAATGATGCCCGAGATACAGACCAGGTAATAGAATCGTTGGAATTCTTTGTGACATCAACTTTTTTTGCACTGTTGAGTGAATCGGTAGAGGAAGAGGGTACCAATGTGGAAGCGGTGGACTCTATGATGATATATTGATGCCGCAGTGGTGAATCATGGAGCGGTAGGTGATATCGTTGCCAACATTATGAATAATGTCTTTTAGCTAGGAACCCGGCATAAGGTCAATGATTGTGGCGTAATGGAAGTGGAAGAATTGGTTGAAGAGGAAGGGGAGCTACTCAATAAGCAGAAAGACATGATATATGCTTAGAAAATTTAATTTGGTCTAGACAAAAACCATGCAAATTTATCTATGGGAGATGGGGCATAGGTGTGCACTCTGCTGTGCATGCTAATATGTGAAGATGTACACATCAGGGGTAACAAACATATTTCATCTTCAGTAGGGGAGATGAGGCTCATGTGCCAATAGGTGGAGCACATGTATCTAAGTAAAAAGATGCAGCTGCGGTGGAAGGGCTGACCACAGATTGTGTACCAAATAATACTAGGAGGTCAATATCTGTAGTAGCAATGACAGCAGCAGGCGTTTTATACTCCTCTTCATCCTTTGGAGGTTGAACGATGACCACAGTAGGTAGAGGTTATGTTGGGCCTTGATCCAACATTATTTTCACCTTATCCTCGAAGAACCTGTCACATGAGATTGTACCTAACTGTAGAATCCATGTATTCCTTCACAGATCGTCCAGAAGAGATAATGTATCCATCATTGAATTTCATGGATTTAGCATGTTGAATTTCAAAATTTTCAATAAACATAAAGTAGTTAAACTCATAATACTTCTTTGGAGTTCCAAAAGTTTCAGTCATATAATGACATTCATTAACCCCCTGTATTATTGGAAGATGGAAAAAGAAGCAAGATTGTCAAATAATTAACAGTTTTCTTATTTTGTACATTTATGAAAAATGTTGGTCGTAGATGCTAGAAAATAGTGTATAAGTTTCTCTATTTTTATATGTATCAATGTGTACCTATGCTCATATAATAGCTAATATTTTTGTATACATATACTCTTACAGCAGGTAGGGTGTCAAGTTAGGATTAGAAATGCCACGTAGCTTAGTGGTGCAAGATTGGTCGCATACTTATGGCGAGGATGCTTCAGCAAGTGAATTTAAATAGCATTTAGAATCACTAAAGCAATAGGCGACCTAATATTTTTCAGGTTGATATTCTTTCCCTTTATTAATTTTGGATAATAAATGAAGTGTGAAATGACTTAATCATCGGTTAACAAAACCAAATCTTTATTTTCAGATTCGATGAGTTAAGTGCATGTCCATCTACCATTGAAAATGCTCGAAAGTCGAACCTACCTTGGTGAGCTGCAAAGGTATGATTTTTTTGTAATATGATCAGTTCCGTGCCTCCAAATGACATTTATAGAGATTTTTCAAATTTATTTCAATCAAAAGGCAATCTTATAGGATATATAGAAATATTTGCACTTAAAGACCTATCGATTACTTAGTAGAACATACAACATCAGTTTTAGAAAAATAAAGGATTTCATTTACAATTTGATAGCTTCATAGTGTGATTTGATAGTTCTAAGTCATTAATGATAAATTCTACTAATCGGGCACCAGGCTAGCCTGATTTGGTTGTTTATAGTAATATATTAAGCTTGGCTACACAGTACTGAAATTAATGTTTTAATAGTTGTAAAGAATGCTCAAATTAAATATTGTCCATTTTTACTTGACTTTCAAGAATTCCACGCTGTTAAGCTAAAAAGTAAAGTTGTAAAGAATGCTCAAATTAAATATTGTCCATTTCAAATACACACACAGACACGTATGAGGAATTGGGAAATAAACAAATCATATCTTTGTAATTAAATTTGATGAGGTGCTATCAATTTTTACCCTTCATCTTTTGAAGACCGCTGCTCAATTTTTGCTCATATGAATAGCTTAAAAAGGTAAAATTGAAAAGTTTCAGGTCCAAAGTGAGGCCGATAAAATTTATGAAATTAAACTCATCATCACAGTGCAATTGTTGACTCCTTGTCCTATAATAGAATTTGTTATACATTGCAGCTAGAAATATTGTTAGATATATCCATAAGATCTTAGCTTCTTTTACAGGATTTCAAACACACACTCCAATCTTTACATCAGAAGAAGTGTATGAACATGTTTATAGATGGGGTTGACAATAACAGATATGTAACATTTTTTCAGTCAACAGTTCGCAGATATACATATGATAATTTTGATGTTTGGTTATTACTTGCGCAAACATCATAAACAGAAGGCGAAGAATGGCAAGCGGCAAGCCTTAACATTCAATTTCCAAAACTCACACACATACCTCGCCTGCAATACTTGGATTGTGCTCTGTGTTCTTTTGAATTTCAGCAATTTGTATGATACCTCTATTCTTTATGCTACTGTGCTATCTCAGCAATTTTAATTATAGCTGTCAGTGTCAAGTATATATGTTTTTGGTATGTATTACTTACAGCACAATGTAATCTTATTACTCTGTTTAGCAATTAATCTTTAATTGGTATGCAATATACAGTAGGTGCTTTTATGTAATGTTTGTGTTCAAATTATATATGTTTTTCACAAGGATATCTCAAATTACCCCTGTACGTTTCTGAGTTTGCTGTTCAGTTGTAACGTACACTAGCCTGCACAACCCAAACAAATGCACAGCCTCATTCAAGTGTGTATTAATGTTAGAGAGATTTGAAAGATGATACAAGTGCCAATGCATTCAAAACATACATGGGAAACACTAGATCGGATGCATGTGATGTTGTATTTAAAAAAAAAAGATTTTGGAATCAAGGGTGTATTTAAGGTAAACTTTCTTTTCTTTTCTGGAAAAAAAGTAACTTACTTGGAATGCATGAAAGATTTTGGAATATTTGTTTGTTTTTAATTTATTAAGATATTTAAGTCTCGATTTTTAGTTTTGTGTTTTCGTTCTAGAATGGTACACATGATGCATGTATTTTTGAAAAATAATCAATTCGAAAATAATGGCTACATATAAAATAGAAAATAAAATTGTACTGTGTTTCGTGTTTTGAGAAATAACAAAAAAATATGAAAAACAACCTATTCCCTCCGTCATCCATTCATTCTCTCTGCTGTCCCTCCATCATCGTCGTAATTGTTAAAAATTTTAGATTCATCTTCCGTTGTCATCATTTTTTCTTACAAATGCTGAAACGCAAAACACAAAATAAAACTGATTTTTGAAAATAAGGAATTTATGACTTTATAAAAGAGTTTAAATGGAATTCTGAACTTGTTATAAAAAGTTTAAAAAAATGTAACGACGCGGATTTTCGTTGCCGAAAAACCGAATAGTTATGGGTTTTAAAAAGAAAAGAAAAGAAAGAAGAGAGAAAAAGAAGAGAGAAAAAGAAAAATAGAGGGAAAGAAGATAGACAATTTTTAGAAAACAGAACGGACAGAAGAAAACAACAGAACAACAACAGAATCTCACAATTCGCAGCGGAACAACATATAATAATAATTGAATAATCTTTAAACAAAGAACTATATCAGTTATTACATTACATTATATTTCATTACATCAAATCATCAGAGTGTACAACAACATACAACAATCAGTGCAGCGGAAAAAGAAATACTATATAAACTAGTAATACGCCATGCCATCCAGCTTGCCTCCAGCAATTCCTGAATATCCAGAATATCCTGATAAACCTAACTCTTAACTGCCCGTGTGGAAATTGGTGGGCACCCAGAGTTTAGGAAGGAAAACAATAAACTCCAAGTCAGTCATGTGACTGGTGTGAGAACTCAAAACAGTTTATTTATCTTTAAAATCAAAATAGAGGAATATTTTTAATCAATTCGCAATGCTTTTAAAAAATGAGACTACCATAAGACCTCCCACCACACACACAATGCAAACGCAGACTTGGAGGAGATTTCTTCTTATGTTAGTCAAACATGCTTGATACGCATTTAAAAAGAGCATTTGATATTATTATTAGTGCATAGTGTAGGAAAAATTCATTTCGAAAGTAGAATATAAATCTTAGCCAGCATAGGTACCATTATATTATGCCTACTAATAGCTACCATATTAGATGGCAGGTTCTACAACTAAAACCGTACAAGATCGTATTGTTTCTTTGGATTTCCAACAAATGGTCAGGCTAAGGAACTTCCTACTGCCACATGGGATCGCCTCTGGCTGGACGTCCCGAGAACTTAACCAACTCTCTGCCAACACAAGGCCGGGTTACCTTTATCACTAGGTAACTACTACACGAATATGGCATCCCCCGGTCCCATCGGACCTTTAACCGAGCGCTCGTCACCAACAACACCACACAGAAATAGATATAGTGTATCAACATGAGTAAGTATCTGGGCTCCATACCATGATACCACCCTTTCCAGAAGGAAATGCACATACCCTAAAGGGAGCTACCCCTCATAACCTTGCCGCATCATTCCTGTTTTGACCATTACCGGGATGTGAGGCTCGACGAAGTCACGTCCACAAAAACATACTTTATACAAAAGCCATGCTTTGGGTCAACAAATGATCAACACAATGATCACTAAGATAGACGATCAAATAAATGATCCTATCACAAATAATCAACACAATGATCATTTCAGCATCACTCAGCATGTCACATTACCAAAATGGGATATATTGCTGATAACTTCAACTATATAACCTTTGAGCTCGTACGTCTCAAAGAAGGGTGTTAAGCAAAGAATAAATTCTCCGCCACCAACAGAAATATATTTGAAAGAAATCGGCTTTATATCTCAAATTGTAATGTCAGGCATACAATCCATACAAGTCTGTTCCGGGCTCGAACAGAACTGAAGGCACTTACAAAGAAGTCCTTGCAATCCGGATATTCACAATCCTGATCGGATTCACCATCACATATGGAGAACTCAATACCGGAGCAACTCGGTGCAGAGTCAATCGATAGTTCATCCTATCGCTCTCGCAAATATCCGGTCTTCAACACCGATCTTCAAATGCGATTCACAACGACGTATCACATATTCGGAGTGGGTTATACGACCCCATGGTCCTTTCCCGGTTAACCCGAATAGTGAGCGCTTATTCAAAAATAAGTGTGCATTCAAATTCAAACAATCATATCAAATACCCAATCAAAGGGAAATATTGATAGTCGGCTATTGAACTATCAATTGATATGCATACATCACCAGATTCCAAATAATTTTCCAAATTATTTATTTTCCAAAATATCTTTACAAGATATAAAATTCCAACACTTCAAAAATAAATCAATATTTATTTTTAACAAGTTCCACTTTCACATATAAATTCCATAATGAATTTATATTTCAAAATATCCATGCATATATGATTTCAACTATTCATTTCAATTTATCTTCAAAAAGATAAATTCTAATTTTTCACTTCATATTGGAAAACATTCCCATACTTATTAAATAAGTAATTCACAATCTTTTATTTTCAACCCTTAGAAAATATTCAATACACTTAAACCGAATTAAGTATATATTTCTTTCTTTAAGGAAATCATTCACTTAAACATATTTACTTGGGCCAAAACGAATGTTACGTAAAACATCGTTACGACAACCCAAAATCACTAGTATAGGGATTCGGAATTAAAATAGATATATAAATCCCAATACTATACAAAACATTTCCTTTCGGAAATCATTTACTATAACAACAGTGTTATAGTCCATCATTTCCTTTTATTTCTCGAAAACGTCTATTTCAACAATAAATGTTGAAATCTATGGTTTCGAATCACAACACCTTTTAAAACATCATTAGATTGTTTTAATTCTATTTAAAACATCAAATCTAAAATATTTCCTTTAACGTGTTATTCACTATTCAAAAACGTGAATATACTACGTTAACAATTTCATCCTTTTATTCATTTTAATTCAAAGGATTATTCACTATTTAAAAAAAATGTGAATATAACTCCATTTATAAGTTATAACAATTAACTTATCAAAATAAGTCATTTGCGAATTTATAAAACAACGTTTATAATTTCCTTTTCTATTTATTTATAAAAACTTCCTTTTTTATAAATCCTTTTATTAACATATTCCAGTTTATAACTCAATTATAAACTAAACGTTCACATTATAAGTTAATTACTTGTAAAACGATTATTTTACAAAATCGTTCTTTTTAAAGACTTTTCAATTTATAAACCTTATAATTTATAAGATTTATTTATTTAACCAAATCTATTCTTCAATTAACTTCACAAATTTATAATCTTACTATTTATAAATTTCATTTATAACTTCACAGTTTATAATTCTATAGATTTCATTCATTTATGAAATTCACTTTCACTACATTCAAACACTTATAAAAACTCGTTTTATAATGTCTATATTTCAATTTATAAATATCCATTTATAAATCTCTAAATATAAATCAGTTTATATTATTATTCTAAAACGTCTTTAAATTCCTTTATAATTTCATCATTTCGATTTATAAAATAATCAAATTTTATAAATCCTATATTTAAACTTTTATCATATATTCAAAAATCCAATCTAAATTATTTTATAAAATCATTAGTTCATATTTCTCAAAAATCGACTTTTAATCGTATTTCTAAAAATCAGCTTTTTAACTATATTTCACAAAAAACCATAATTTCTATAACTTTAAAAATTATAACGTTTATTTATTTATAATGGATCAATTCCAAAGATATAGTATATTTTCAAAATCACTTTAAAAATCATTTTAAAATCCCAAAATCTGGGTCCAATGATGCTACATACCAAATAGTCAATCACGACAACAACGATATCATATATCAATATGATAATCCATCAAATATCAAAATATCTGAAATAAAATAAATACTGTTGAGGAATCCAGTTGGATCCCTCCAACCTGTTTCCTGCATCCACAAACATTAGCACAATACCAATTTCGCTCCAGTACGAAATTATCGCGGTATATGTTCTTAATAAATATTATCCGCTTAATAACGGCGTAATAGGGTCTCATCCGCTAAACAAAAAATGCGGGAAATCAACAACTGCAATATATACATATGCCAATATATATATATTGATATTATATATAATACCAATTTCACTGTTTATGAAATATTCGCGGTATATGTTTTTATTAAATAACATCCGCTTACTAACGGCGCATAATGTCTATTTTAACAATCAATAAATAACAGTCATCATTCATACATGCATTCAAATATTTTAAATCCAACTATTTAAAATAAAATCGAAATCTATTCGATTGAGTGAGAAATTCTCACCTTGGTTTTAATTTCCGGTTTTAGCCTTTATTTCGAATAAAATTAAACGCGCGTTTAATTTTACCCGAAATTCTCACTAACTCCAAACGACTCCAAACCAACTCCATCGCGTAGTGCTCGTCCATACGATTCCAACGCAACTGAGTTTGCATTTTTTCGACCTCGTATGAAAAAGTTATGAATTTTACAAGATTACACGATTTAAATAGCTTAATTTACAACATACTTATATATTTTAAACCACAACTCATCTCTACCGTCCATTTCCATCTCAAACACATCAGGGCCGTGCTTGCTCTTCTCCTTCCCCACGTCCCTCTCCAGTAATCTTACACGCAAGTAACCCATAGCCTTCCAATTTAGGTTTTCACTTTACAACTCCAACACTCGATGATTCTTCGATCAAGACGTTGCAAATCAAAGCCCTTTACATGCTCAAACTTCGGTCATCTTCCTGTGGAGCTCGGCCCCACCGTCCATCTCGTATTGCGTGCGCAGCTCCCCCCCTTGTCAGCCCCAAATCTCGGCCTATGGTCGATAACAATGAACTCCACCGTACGGATTTAAAGCTCTCGCAATGCTCTTCGATTTTGTAGTTGAAAGATTTTGCAATCGAAGCATGGATTTAGAGTTATTGAGGGAGGAAGGCTGTGGGTTTCTGGCCGTGGGTTGGGTACCTGGCGGCTAGGGTTTGGATGTTTTATATTTTTTATTTTTTTTATTAATGAAGAGAGAGGGGTGGTCTATTTATAAGAAACAGCTAGCGTAAACACTATTCATCCCGGGAATTCCGAACTCCGATTTAGACGCCGTAACCAGCGTACCTAGGGTTTACCCCGCGTTCCGGACACAATGGAACAGGTTTCGGAAGCTAATTCGGAAGTATGTGCGAGTTATGGCTGAAAACGCTCAATTTAAATTAAACCGATTTAAGTCGATTTCCAGGCGTTTTAATTTGTACCGGACAAACGGTAAATCCAAATGACTTGAAATTTGAAACCTTACAATAATATCACATTACGGATCCGATGAAACTGGTTTCGTCGAATTCCGAGACTTTTTGAAAAATGGCTATTTTGACTCGCCAAATTTAAATTAAAAACGATTCGATGCGTTTCGAGCTGCCACGATCAAACGATAGCTCCGATTGACACGAAAATTGAAATCCGGTAATAACTAACTATTACGGATCCAATGAAACTGGTCTCGTTCAATTCTGAGACTGTTCAAAAATTGGCTATTTTACAGTCGATTATTAAATATTAAAATATTCAATTTTCACAAATTAACTTTTAATTCGATTTTAAAAGTTCTAAAATATTTCTATAACTCCAGTATGATTAAATAAAATTTTCCAAATTATTTTCAATCATATTTAACTCTATTTTCAATTATTTCCATAATTTAACATATTAAATTTATCGATTTAATTATCCAATTAAATCCAAAAATTCAAATAAAAATTTATTTGACTTATAAATTCACTTATTAATATTTAAAATTAATTAAATATTCAAATTTAAATTAAATAAAATTCTGGGTCGTTACAATCTTTCCCCCTTAAAAGAATTTCGTCCTCGAAATTACAAGTAAGAAAGGTTACAAAATCTATTAACTTTCCAAAATTCATAATTAAACTTCTTACAATAACTTTACTAAGTTTTTCAAATCATACTTAGTTATCTTTTTCAAAAACAACTACTATTGTTTAACTTTCAATTCCAAAATCAATGTTAAAGTTTTCAAAATTTTCCAATTTTCTTAAATTTTTCTAACGCCTTAAATTTTCGGAAAAATTCGCCATGTCTCCTTTGCGCGGCTCGATCCGAAAAAAAAATGACAGTATATATATCACAAATATACATCTCATCAAGTAATGAGGCATCCCGAAGGGAAAAAAGTGTAAAAGTACTATATTTAATCCGAGATATGTACCTTATATTTTATTAGCGAGCATATACGGCTAATATAGCGCTAAAGCGAACTCCAAATGCGAAGCAAACGCGATCCGCACCTACTAAACACTTAACAAACAACATGAGAACATGCACATATGCAAATAATCTCAATATACAACATATAACAACTTAATAACTATACATGTTAACATAGCAATGCAACAATAGCAATATATATTCAACCAATTACATCTATAACCAATCAATATTCATTTATATTCTCATTCATACTTCAATGAATTGGTTTTCACTTTAAATCACATTTGATTTATTCTGTGACGACCCAAACTCGATGTCCAATAAACGACATCAAATTCGCATCGCCGGAGCTTATAACAACAATTAGATGAATATAAAACAGCGGAACAGAATCAATATCATAAATAACATCACTGTTACAACATCAACATAATATTCATACTATATCAGAGTACATAGTACATACACCACTATCTCTAAATACAACATCATGATAATATAACAGTGAACATGTATCCAAAAGTCCTCAAAATGAAAGAGGTGATAACGAACTCCCAAGAGCTAAACACCTGAAGTCTCCAATAGCTCCTAAGATATATCCAAGATAAGAGCTCCAAAATACTGCTACTCCAAAATAACCTAAACCTGTTACTAGGCTGCCCGTGTGGAAATAATGGGCACCCAGAGTTTAGGAAAGAAAACAATAAACTCCGGATCAGTCATGGGACTGGTATGAGCAAACAAAAACAGTTGCATTTAAATAAAACAAGATTTATAAAAGAATTTTCGGAATGCTTTTAAAAATGGAACTACCATAAGACCTCCCGCCACACACACAATGCAAACGCAGAATTGGAGGAGATTTCTTCTTATGACAGTTAAATATGCTTGATACGAGAAAAGAATTCTTTGATATTATTACTAGTGCATAGTGAAGTAAATCATTTCGAAAATAGAATATTAATCTTAGCCAGCATAGGTACCATTATAGTATGCTTACTATAGCTACCATATTAAATGGCAGGTTCTACAACTAATACCGTACAAGTCTCGTATTGTTTCTTTGGATTTCCAACAAATGGTCAGGCCAAGGAACTTCCCATTGCCACTGAGAACGCCTCTGGAAGGACGTCCCCGAGAACCAAACCGGATCTCTACCAACACAAGGCCGGGTTACCCCTAACTGGGTA
This sequence comes from Allium cepa, assembly GCA_030765085.1. Taxonomy (NCBI): domain Eukaryota; kingdom Viridiplantae; phylum Streptophyta; class Magnoliopsida; order Asparagales; family Amaryllidaceae; genus Allium; species Allium cepa. The sequence continues at coordinate 929,206,339 of CM060939.1, forward strand.
ACTACTGACACGAGTATGCCATCTCCCGGTTGTAACCAACCTTTAACCGGGGCCCCAGCAACAAATCACAAAATCATATATATATATATCTGCGATATCCACATAAGTTAAGTATCTGGGCTCCATACCATGATACCACTTCTATCCAGAAGGAAATGTACATACCCTAAGGGGTGCTACCCCCAATAACCTTGCTGCATCTTTCCTGTTTCGACCATTTCGGGGTGTGAGGTCCGACGAAGTCACGTCCACAAAACATACTTTATACAAAAGCCATGCTTTGGGTCAACAAATGATCAACACAATGATCACTAAGATAGACGATCAAATAAATGATCCTATCACAAATAATCAACACAATGATCATTTCAGCAACACTCAGCATGTCACATTACCAAATTGGGAATATATCGCTGATAACTTCAACTATATAACCTCTGAGCTCGTACGTCTCAGAGAAGGGTGTTAAGCTAAAAGAATAAATTCTCCGCCACCAACAGAAATATATTTGAAAGAAATCTGCTTTATATCTCAACTTGTAATGTCAGACATACTATCCATACAAGTCTGTTCCGGGCTCGAACAGAACCGAAGGCACTTACAAAGAAGTCCTTGCAATCCGGATATTCACAATCCTGATCGGATTCACCATCACATATGGAGAACTCTATACCGGAGCAACTCGGTGCAGAGTCAATCGACAGGTCGTCCTATCGCTCTCGCAAATACCCGGTCTTCAACACCGGTCTTCAAATGCTATCCATAACGTCGAATCACATATTCGAAATGGGTTATACGACACAAAGGTCCTTTCCCGGCTAATTCGAATAGTGGGTGTCAAATTTCAAAACATGTGGATGTCATTCACAAATATTCACAGGTTCGATGTGGGTTTCGGATAACAAACAGAAATCCGATTCCCTGTCGCATCGAAGTTTAAATGCCGTTTTACAGACAACAGGGTTTTTACATCAATACAGAATGAATCACAATCACAGTGCAATAACATGGCAATATCATCATACAGAATTTCGAACAGAACAGAGATATCAATGTAAATTAACAACAGTAGTTAATTACTTTCCAATGTGATTTAAATACATGTGCCACTAAATTAATTAAATTCAATGATAAGAATTTGGATAATAAATTAAATTTTGATTACTCAATTTATTGTTTCAAAATTTACAAATTCTTACTTACAAATTTATTTAAACACTTAATTTGTTCATCAATCAATTTAATTACAAGTTTGTAAATCATTCTTAAAATTTAAAATCATTGATCTATGACAATTATTTACTTTAATTATCATTTTAAACTACAATTCAATTAGATCTCAATTGAATATATTGATTTATTATTCCTTAATAAATTATTTTAATGTAACTATAAATTTTGAATCAATCAATTTAAATTATCAACTTAATGATTTTTTTTTTTTTATAACTTAAATTTTAATTGCTTTTATTTATTTAATATTACTAATTAAAAAGTAATTTTAGATCATAAATTATTTAATTATAGGGTTAACAAAATTCTAAAACATTGTTAATTAATTAACTCAAAATAAGTCAACAAATCCACTTTTGTTTAACTTGCCAATGCCAAAGTTTTATGTAACATTTGTTAACTTGAAATTTGGGCTTAGCACAAACACGCAAGCAAGCCCATTTAAACAAAGTTCTTCAGCCTTTCTTCCCTGTGTCATCTCCTTTACCTCTCGTTCTCTCTTCTCTTTTTTTTTTTATTTTACTTTATGCTGAAGTAACTAAATCACGGTCCAAACCAATTGGAACAGATCGATTTAATAAACACGAACCCGAAGTGACAACCCAATCCTTTCGAGAACGACTCGAAGACAAATTAGAGTTCCTCCGATACTTCATCCCCTTCTCGAGTCAGACGTGCACGTGCACGTGTCCCAACGCCACCGCCCTCAGATGATCGTCGCGATGATGCTCCACGACCCCACGAACACCCTCGAACACAAAATCATACCCAGTTTCCATGGAAACCTATTGAGTCGAAATCGAGCTAAAAACTCGATCAAACATTGTAGCCTTCGCCAGAACTTTGCCCCTCCCCATCGCCTCCGCTCTCGAAACCACCAGCCACCTTCACCGAAATCGCTTCACACCTTCCCACTGCCTTTCCCCCACTCGCGATCCCTTCCGATGATCACCTGAGGACCCGCGAACCCCAAAAACATCACATTAACTGAAGCACCATTAAACCCTAAATCTAATTCGTACTCCCAATTCACGCTATAGAAAAATAAATTTGTATTTTTCCCAACATTCTTGAGTATTAAACTAGCTCCATGCGAAATTTCAGCATTCAAGAATCTTTCGATCATCAGGAATCGATTCGAAAGCAACTTTTGTTATAATATGAACTGCTCCTAAATTACTGAATTAAAAATCATCATCACTGTTTTGAAAATCATATTTTCATATGTTCGTTCAAATTATAACATCAATTCCATGATTTAAACTGCTTGAATTTAACTTATAATCTTGTTTTTACTGTAATATTCATATTACAGAGCCAAGTTTTTTTTTTATTTCAAGCTTAAAAATTTAAACTGTGAGTCAAGTATGCACACAACCTATTTTGTTTTTAAGTATCCTAAGTTAAATGAAGTTCTTCTGAAGATAATCTTCCCTTTTTTTTTTCTAGCTCTGAGATATGAACATTAAGAACAGAGCATACTTATGTTTTCCAATAACACAGAATAATATGCAGAGCAATAATTTTTTGTTTATATATATAACAACACACATATTCATAGCTTAAGTATTTATATTTCAAATAAATATAGGTTTTACTCACCTGAATAATATAGAAACAGAGAATACTTTGTCTCTTTTTAACTGCAGGTTTGCTCCTTCTTCCCTGGTTTTTTTTTTTTTTTTTTTACTTCTTTTTTACTTTCTGTTTTTAATCACCTGAATGCCTTTGGAAGTTATGAAATATGATGTTTTAACTTTTTTTCAGGTTTGCAAAAGTTTGTGGAATGAAATAACTAAGGCAATTGATGTTCCTTTATAACAGATTTTTTTTTTTACTGAATTTTATTAAAACAAGTACAAGTTTAAACATGCTGGGAGTAAAACATTTAATGCAGGTATGTTCTTTGTAGATGCTTGCATTTAATGAAAGTATGTAGGGTTTCATGCTTGTATATTTTCAGCATGCTATTTGATTTGTTTTATATTTTAATAATGTATGAGTTTGTTTTACTTTATTTTATTTCTTTTGCTTACCCCTTTTAGTGTACTGGCCTGTACATTTTCTTTTTGCAAGTTGTTTAGTTACTTTGTTAATTTAAGCATGTTATGTTTTTTTTTTTTTTTTTCTTATTGTTTTGTTATCTTGCTTGTTTATTTGTTCATTTATTTGTTTATTTATTCTTTTGTTAATCGTTTGTTCTTTGGTTCAACTATTCGTTTAATTATTTGTTCATTTGTTTGATCCTTTGTTTATATCTTTTATTTATTTATTTGTTTGATCTTTTATTTAATTATTTGTTTAGATGTTTACTTATTTGTTATGTGATTTAAATCTTATAATCTCATCATAACTTTAACAAATTCTAAATTCTATTAAAAGATCATCTATCAATATCTCTTTTTATTTAATTCTATATTAATGTGTAATATTAATATCAACAATAAAATCTTTAGATTAAATTTTACTAGTTAAATCCCGAAGTTCAAACAATTTATTTATTTTTAATTTTCAAAAATTTCGGGATGTTACAATATCCCCTCCTTAAGAAAATTTCGTCCTCGAAATTAAAAGAAAGAGAAACTCAAACAAAGAATATACGAATTCAGAAATAAGGAAATGACTTACAGATTCAAGTTGAGATGTCAATTCTGCATTTGGGATATGATTTCTTCATATTCTCTTCAGTCTCCCAAGTACAGTCCTTTGGATCGCCACTCCATTTAACTTTGACCAATTTCACAATTTTATTCCTCAATCGCTTCTCATCACGATCTACAATCTTTATCGGTTCCCTTCTAACTGCCAAGTTGGGAGTGATTTCAAGATCCTGCTGAGCAGCTTCTTCAATAATATCATCTGGATCGTGCACATATTTCCGAAGATTAGAAATATGGAACACATCATGTACGCCAGATAACCAGTTGGGTAACTGCACTCTATATGCTAGAGAACCAATCCTTTCCAGAATAGGAAAAGGACCAATATAACGCGGTGCTAACTTTCCAGTTTTCCCGAATCTCAGCACTCCTCGCATCGGAGATACTTTCAGAAATACAGAATCTCCAACTTGAAATTCCAAATTTCTCCTTCGACGGTCATAATAGCTCTTCTGACGACTTTGGGCAGTTAATAACTTCTTTCGAATAAACTCTACCTTCTCAGTGGCTTCTTTTATCATATCTGGTCCAAGAACAAGTCTATCACCTGATTCGATCCAACATGTAGGTGATCGACACGGACGACCATATAAAGCTTCGAAAGGAGCCATTTCTAAACTGGCTTGATAGCTGTTATTATATGAGAATTCTACCAGATGCAAATGGTCCTCCCAAGAACCACCAAAATCATGAACACAAGCACGCAGTAGGTCTTCTAAAATTCGATTAACTCTCTCAGTTTGTCCATCAGATTGCGGATGATAAGCAGTACTGAATTTTAATTTCGTTCCTAAAGCGTCTTGAAATGCTTCCCAAAATCTACAAGTGAAGATCGGATCACGATCACTCACTATACTGCTGGGAATACCATGGAGGCGAACAATTTCCTTTATATAAATACCTGCCAAGTTTGCCGCAGTACGAGTGGATTTAACTGGGATGAAATGAGCATTCTTGGTTAGACGATCTACAATAACCCAAATCGCTTCATTGCCTTTCCTGGTACGAGGCAATCCATCGATGAAATCCATCGATACTTGATCCCACTTCCATTTCGGTATTTCCAAAGGTTGAAGTAAACCGGCCACTTTCCTTTGGTCGCTCTTGATCTGCTGACAAGTGGCACATCGACTCACATAAATAGATATGTCTCTCTTCATTGTTTTCCACCAGAATGTTCTTTTAACATCTCGATACATCTTGTTGACTCCGGGATGGATGTTAAATTTGGATTTGTGGCATTCATTCAATACTTCACGTTTCAATTCTGGAATGTCAGGGACACAAATCCTGCCTTTCAAACTTATGACCCCCTTATCATTAATTGCAAAACTGGAATCTTCACCTCGACGAATCCTCCCATATATTTCCTGAAGAAACTGGTCCTCTTTTTGTTTACTGGCAATTTTCTCAAGAAGAGTAGGAGTGATAACCAGATAAGCAAGAACAGCATAACTTCTGCTCAAAGCGTCTGCAACTACATTGGCCTTTCCGGGTGTATACAGAATATCCAAGTCATAAGATGCCAGAAATTCCAACCAACGTTGTTGTCGCAGATTCAGATCCTTCTGGGAGAAAAGATATTTCAAGTTTTTATGATCGGTGAATAATTCGAATTTTTCACCTAAAACAAAGAGAGTTTATTAGGTATATTTCTTTAGTTAATTTCACAAATTATTTAGAAAGCTGAAAAGATTCTTACCCAGAAGATAGTGTCGCCATATTTTCAAAGCGAAAACAACAGCCAAAAGTTCCAAATCGTGCGTTGGGTAGTTCTTCTCATGCGGACGTAATTGTCTACCTGCGTAGGCAACTACCTTTCCATTTTGCATTAATACTGCACCTACCCCTTCACCACTTGCATCAGTATAGACAGATAAGCCTTGGTTCCCGTTAACAATAGTGAGAACAGGAGCAGTGGTTAATCTCTTTTTCAACTCTTGAAAAGCTTCCTCACATTTTGAAGTCCAATCAAATTCTACATTTTTCATTGTTAGCTTAGTCAATGGGCTAGCCAACTTAGAAAAATCTTGAACGAATTTCCGGTAATAGCCTGCTAAACCCAAAAAGCTTCGAACTTCTTTTGGAGTAGTGGGTTGTTTCCAATCAAGAATAGCGGAAATTTTGCTAGGATCTACTGAAATTCCTTCTTCATTAACAATATGGCCAAGGAATTTGACTTCATTGACCCAGAAATGGCATTTGGAAAATTTCGCATATAGAACATTTCTCCTCAAAATTTCTAAGACAATTCTAAGATGCTCGGCATGCTCATCTTTAGTTTTGGAAAAAATTAAGATGTCATCAATGAATACAAGCACAAATTTATTTAAAACTTCCCGAAACACACGAGTCATGAGATCTACGAAGTAAGCTGGAGCATTGGTTAGCCCGAAAGGCATAACCAACCATTCATAGAACATATTAGGACCTCTGAAAGCGGTCAGATGTACACAATCTTCGGCGATTCGTAATTGATGGAATCCTTGGGCTAGATCCATTTTTGAAAAGAAACGAGCGCCGTGCAACTGATCAAATAAATCATCAATCCTGGGCAGTGGAAATTTATTCTTGAGAGTTTGTTTATTTAGATCGCGGTAATCTACACACAATCTCAAGGATCCGTCTGATTTAGCAACAAATACGACGGCTGAGCCCCATTCAGAAACACTGGGTCGAATTAATCCTTTTGCTAGTAGCTCATTAGTTTGATGAACCAATTCAATCTTTTCCCTAGGTGCCATCCTGCGACTTGCGTGAACAACAGGACGAGTATTAGGTACAAGATCGATTCGGAATTCTATTTCTCGATGAGGAGGTAAAGATTTCACTTCTTCGAATACGTCGGAAAAATCCCGAACAACAGGTATAGACTGCAAAGTGGGTTCAAGATTTCCCAAAGTATATATCAATCTGTCGCTCCTTGGACTTGGATTCTCACAAGAGATTTCAATAAAATTTCCAAGACTTGTTTTGATCAAAACTGTCCGATTACTACACTCCAATCTAGCATCGTATCTCGTTAACCAGTTCATACCGAGTAAGATTTCAAATTCATCAAATTCGAGGACATACAGGTTGATAGGAAATTTATAGCTAGCATATGAAATAGGAACTCTCTTACAATATGAACTAAGATTTGCGGGACCTCCAACCGGATTTTTCACGCAAATAAGATCGTCAGCAAATTTAGTTTCAAGTCCTAGTTCATTTACGGTTTGTTGGGAAATAAAGCTATGTGAAGCTCCCGTATCAAATAAAGCTCTAACAGTTCTATTATTAATAGTAAGGTTACCTTCCAAAACACTTTTCCCTTTGTCAGCTTTTGAAGATGAGGGGTCCTCCTTTATTGCATAGACTTTTGCTACCTGTGCTGGCCTCATCACTGGGCAATCTTTAACTAAATGTCCCGGTTTATGACAATTGTAACATTCTCTAGCTGGTCTCTTCGGTTTTGGACAGTGACTTGAATAGTGGCCTTTCTCTTTGCAGTTGTAACAAGTGACATTTTCTGCTGCGCTTCCCTGAATATTCCTCTTCTTCTCATTGCCTTGCCAAGGTTTCTTGCCTCCGAATTTACGCTTTTTATAATTCTGACTACCTGAATTACCTTTCTCCACACTCGCTTCCTGTATATCAAGAGTAGCGTACCTGTAACCCATATCTACTAAATCTGAGAAAGATTCTTTAACATGACCCGTCATTCTTTCATGATATTTCTGGTTCATTCCTCGGATAAACCTTTCGTTTTTCTTCAGAGGTGTATTTAGCAATTCCGGACCAAATCGAGATAGTTCACTGAATTTATTCAAATATTCTTCAAACGACAAACTTCCTTGTTTCAAATCCAGAAATTCCTGATACATTCTAGAAACACCCGCTGATGGCATGTAACGTTTCTCAAACACTTCTTTGAAACGATCCCAAGTAAATTCTTCCTCGGGTTCATCTACAATGATGGTTTCCCACCAAGCTGAAGCTTCTCCTTGGAGTTGCCAAGAAGCTATAAGTCTTTTCTGCTCATCCTGCAATTTTAGTCCTTTAAAAATCTTTTCACAAGATCTTACCCAAGCTTGAGCGTCAATAATTGACTCTTTGCCAATAAATGGTTTTCCACCAAGCTTTTCAAACTTCTTATATAATTCAGCCAAGTCCGGCTGCTGCTGAATTTCTATTACTGCTTCTGCGGCTGCGGGAATTTGATTTGGTACTGCAGCATTGCCTTGACCCCTCACTCTTCCTCTGCGTCCACTCATTTTCACTATCTGAGATTAGTAAGAAAATTGATTTAGATATGCAGACGAAATATCTTAAGGAATATCAGCAGTAAAAATAATAGACTAAGAAAATTTTAAAGTTTCAATTTTGATTATACTCATTCTAGGGTATACTTCACCCTATCTCTAATGAGCCATCTAATGTGTTATACTCCGTAGCTAAAGTTCTTACTCAACCAACAGCTCTGATACCACTTTGTGACGACCCAAACTCGATGTCCAATAAACGACATCAAATTCGCATCGCCGGAGCTTATAACAACAATTAGATGAATATAAAACAGCGGAACAGAATCAATATCATAAATAACATCACTGTTACAACATCAACATAATATTCATACTATATCAGAGTACATAGTACATACACCACTATCTCTAAATACAACATCATGATAATATAACAGTGAACATGTATCCAAAAGTCCTCAAAATGAAAGAGGTGATAACGAACTCCCAAGAGCTAAACACCTGAAGTCTCCAATAGCTCCTAAGATATATCCAAGATAAGAGCTCCAAAATACTGCTACTCCAAAATAACCTAAACCTGTTACTAGGCTGCCCGTGTGGAAATAATGGGCACCCAGAGTTTAGGAAAGAAAACAATAAACTCCGGATCAGTCATGGGACTGGTATGAGCAAACAAAAACAGTTGCATTTAAATAAAACAAGATTTATAAAAGAATTTTCGGAATGCTTTTAAAAATGGAACTACCATAAGACCTCCCGCCACACACACAATGCAAACGCAGAATTGGAGGAGATTTCTTCTTATGACAGTTAAATATGCTTGATACGAGAAAAGAATTCTTTGATATTATTACTAGTGCATAGTGAAGTAAATCATTTCGAAAATAGAATATTAATCTTAGCCAGCATAGGTACCATTATAGTATGCTTACTATAGCTACCATATTAAATGGCAGGTTCTACAACTAATACCGTACAAGTCTCGTATTGTTTCTTTGGATTTCCAACAAATGGTCAGGCCAAGGAACTTCCCATTGCCACTGAGAACGCCTCTGGAAGGACGTCCCCGAGAACCAAACCGGATCTCTACCAACACAAGGCCGGGTTACCCCTAACTGGGTAACTACTGACACGAGTATGCCATCTCCCGGTTGTAACCAACCTTTAACCGGGGCCCCAGCAACAAATCACAAAATCATATATATATATATCTGCGATATCCACATAAGTTAAGTATCTGGGCTCCATACCATGATACCACTTCTATCCAGAAGGAAATGTACATACCCTAAGGGGTGCTACCCCCAATAACCTTGCTGCATCTTTCCTGTTTCGACCATTTCGGGGTGTGAGGTCCGACGAAGTCACGTCCACAAAACATACTTTATACAAAAGCCATGCTTTGGGTCAACAAATGATCAACACAATGATCACTAAGATAGACGATCAAATAAATGATCCTATCACAAATAATCAACACAATGATCATTTCAGCAACACTCAGCATGTCACATTACCAAATTGGGAATATATCGCTGATAACTTCAACTATATAACCTCTGAGCTCGTACGTCTCAGAGAAGGGTGTTAAGCTAAAAGAATAAATTCTCCGCCACCAACAGAAATATATTTGAAAGAAATCTGCTTTATATCTCAACTTGTAATGTCAGACATACTATCCATACAAGTCTGTTCCGGGCTCGAACAGAACCGAAGGCACTTACAAAGAAGTCCTTGCAATCCGGATATTCACAATCCTGATCGGATTCACCATCACATATGGAGAACTCTATACCGGAGCAACTCGGTGCAGAGTCAATCGACAGGTCGTCCTATCGCTCTCGCAAATACCCGGTCTTCAACACCGGTCTTCAAATGCTATCCATAACGTCGAATCACATATTCGAAATGGGTTATACGACACAAAGGTCCTTTCCCGGCTAATTCGAATAGTGGGTGTCAAATTTCAAAACATGTGGATGTCATTCACAAATATTCACAGGTTCGATGTGGGTTTCGGATAACAAACAGAAATCCGATTCCCTGTCGCATCGAAGTTTAAATGCCGTTTTACAGACAACAGGGTTTTTACATCAATACAGAATGAATCACAATCACAGTGCAATAACATGGCAATATCATCATACAGAATTTCGAACAGAACAGAGATATCAATGTAAATTAACAACAGTAGTTAATTACTTTCCAATGTGATTTAAATACATGTGCCACTAAATTAATTAAATTCAATGATAAGAATTTGGATAATAAATTAAATTTTGATTACTCAATTTATTGTTTCAAAATTTACAAATTCTTACTTACAAATTTATTTAAACACTTAATTTGTTCATCAATCAATTTAATTACAAGTTTGTAAATCATTCTTAAAATTTAAAATCATTGATCTATGACAATTATTTACTTTAATTATCATTTTAAACTACAATTCAATTAGATCTCAATTGAATATATTGATTTATTATTCCTTAATAAATTATTTTAATGTAACTATAAATTTTGAATCAATCAATTTAAATTATCAACTTAATGATTTTTTTTTTTTTATAACTTAAATTTTAATTGCTTTTATTTATTTAATATTACTAATTAAAAAGTAATTTTAGATCATAAATTATTTAATTATAGGGTTAACAAAATTCTAAAACATTGTTAATTAATTAACTCAAAATAAGTCAACAAATCCACTTTTGTTTAACTTGCCAATGCCAAAGTTTTATGTAACATTTGTTAACTTGAAATTTGGGCTTAGCACAAACACGCAAGCAAGCCCATTTAAACAAAGTTCTTCAGCCTTTCTTCCCTGTGTCATCTCCTTTACCTCTCGTTCTCTCTTCTCTTTTTTTTTTTATTTTACTTTATGCTGAAGTAACTAAATCACGGTCCAAACCAATTGGAACAGATCGATTTAATAAACACGAACCCGAAGTGACAACCCAATCCTTTCGAGAATGACTCGAAGACAAATTAGAGTTCCTCCGATACTTCATCCCCTTCTCGAGTCAGACGTGCACGTGCACGTGTCCCAACGCCACCGCCCTCAGATGATCGTCGCGATGATGCTCCACGACCCCACGAACACCCTCGAACACAAAATCATACCCAGTTTCCATGGAAACCTATTGAGTCGAAATCGAGCTAAAAACTCGATCAAACATTGTAGCCTTCGCCAGAACTTTGCCCCTCCCCATCGCCTCCGCTCTCGAAACCACCAGCCACCTTCACCGAAATCGCTTCACACCTTCCCACTGCCTTTCCCCCACTCGCGATCCCTTCCGATGATCACCTGAGGACCCGCGAACCCCAAAAACATCACATTAACTGAAGCACCATTAAACCCTAAATCTAATTCGTACTCCCAATTCACGCTATAGAAAAATAAATTTGTATTTTTCCCAACATTCTTGAGTATTAAACTAGCTCCATGCGAAATTTCAGCATTCAAGAATCTTTCGATCATCAGGAATCGATTCGAAAGCAACTTTTGTTATAATATGAACTGCTCCTAAATTACTGAATTAAAAATCATCATCACTGTTTTGAAAATCATATTTTCATATGTTCGTTCAAATTATAACATCAATTCCATGATTTAAACTGCTTGAATTTAACTTATAATCTTGTTTTTACTGTAATATTCATATTACAGAGCCAAGTTTTTTTTTTATTTCAAGCTTAAAAATTTAAACTGTGAGTCAAGTATGCACACAACCTATTTTGTTTTTAAGTATCCTAAGTTAAATGAAGTTCTTCTGAAGATAATCTTCCCTTTTTTTTTTCTAGCTCTGAGATATGAACATTAAGAACAGAGCATACTTATGTTTTCCAATAACACAGAATAATATGCAGAGCAATAATTTTTTGTTTATATATATAACAACACACATATTCATAGCTTAAGTATTTATATTTCAAATAAATATAGGTTTTACTCACCTGAATAATATAGAAACAGAGAATACTTTGTCTCTTTTTAACTGCAGGTTTGCTCCTTCTTCCCTGGTTTGTTTTTTTTTTTTACTTCTTTTTTACTTTCTGTTTTTAATCACCTGAATGCCTTTGGAAGTTATGAAATATGATGTTTTAACTTTTTTTCAGGTTTGCAAAAGTTTGTGGAATGAAATAACTAAGGCAATTGATGTTCCTTTATAACAGATTTTTTTTTTTTACTGAATTTTATTAAAACAAGTACAAGTTTAAACATGCTGGGAGTAAAACATTTAATGCAGGTATGTTCTTTGTAGATGCTTGCATTTAATGAAAGTATGTAGGGTTTCATGCTTGTATATTTTCAGCATGCTATTTGATTTGTTTTATATTTTAATAATGTATGAGTTTGTTTTACTTTATTTTATTTCTTTTGCTTACCCCTTTTAGTGTACTGGCCTGTACATTTTCTTTTTGCAAGTTGTTTAGTTACTTTGTTAATTTAAGCATGTTATGTTTTTTTTTTTTTTTTCTTATTGTTTTGTTATCTTGCTTGTTTATTTGTTCATTTATTTGTTTATTTATTCTTTTGTTAATCGTTTGTTCTTTGGTTCAACTATTCGTTTAATTATTTGTTCATTTGTTTGATCCTTTGTTTATATCTTTTATTTATTTATTTGTTTGATCTTTTATTTAATTATTTGTTTAGATGTTTACTTATTTGTTATGTGATTTAAATCTTATAATCTCATCATAACTTTAACAAATTCTAAATTCTATTAAAAGATCATCTATCAATATCTCTTTTTATTTAATTCTATATTAATGTGTAATATTAATATCAACAATAAAATCTTTAGATTAAATTTTACTAGTTAAATCCCGAAGTTCAAACAATTTATTTATTTTTAATTTTCAAAAATTTCGGGATGTTACATATTCACATTGGATTTAATCAACATACGTTCATATTTCAATTAGTTAACATTTACTAATTAAATCCAATTTACTTTCAATTCTATTCAAATTTATTTACTTCAAATTTGAATTCAATTTCATAGCTTTCAATTTCATTAACACTTAATGAATTACATACAATCAATCAACAATCAAATAACAACCAATGTATATTAATTTCAACCAAATTATCTCACTTTACATTCATTTTGGTTTAACATTAAATTGACTTCTATTCCAATTTATTCAACTAGCCCTTTTAATGAATTAATACTTCATTCATTTTTTCCATATCAATTAAATTTACATTTAATCGATTAACATTCAATCCATTCATTCAATTCAATTACTAAAGTTGAATTTCATTCACATAACTTAAGTTCACATTTCTTTTAATCTACTTGATTTATTTACTTCGATACCAAAATCAATTCCATACAACAACTCTTAAGTTATATTTACATTTAAACATCACTTAGTTTTACATAACTTAAATTCCCACTTGTAAATAAATTCAGATTCCAACTCTAAAGTAAATTTTCATTTAACTTTAAATTCATTTTTATTTACAACTCATATTCATATAATTTTACTTTTTATATATACAAGTTTATTTCACAATTGTAAATCACTTTAATTATAATTCAATTCTTATAATTCATTTGCTTATACAATTATTCTTTAATTTAGATTATTCAAACAACCTAACAATCAACTTATATACTATTTAATAATTCTGAAAAATTATTCCTTCATATATAAAATATACTTAAGGTAAAATTATTCCATTTACCCAATTTAAAATCAATACTGTGCCGAATTGTTCTATTCAAGTGTTTAGAAACCCCTTCGGCATAGTCTTGCGGACCACGCTGACGAAAGTTCATATACCACTCAACAAACCAATCATCACAATATAAAACAATTTTATATTTTCACTAACAAATACGCTCTCATAGCTATTATTACACTCAAACTCATTCTAGAGTACTGCTGACTCTATCTCTAACGAGTAATACCCTACAGAACCATGGTTGTCGCTTAACCATCAGAGCTCCGATACCAAATGTAACGACGCGGATTTTCGTTGCCGAAAAACCGAATAGTTATGGGTTTTAAAAAGAAAAGAAAAGAAAGAAGAGAGAAAAAGAAGAGAGAAAAAGAAAAATAGAGGGAAAGAAGATAGACAATTTTTAGAAAACAGAACGGACAGAAGAAAACAACAGAACAACAACAGAATCTCACAATTCGCAGCGGAACAACATATAATAATAATTGAATAATCTTTAAACAAAGAACTATATCAGTTATTACATTACATTATATTTCATTACATCAAATCATCAGAGTGTACAACAACATACAACAATCAGTGCAGCGGAAAAAGAAATACTATATAAACTAGTAATACGCCATGCCATCCAGCTTGCCTCCAGCAATTCCTGAATATCCAGAATATCCTGATAAACCTAACTCTTAACTGCCCGTGTGGAAATTGGTGGGCACCCAGAGTTTAGGAAGGAAAACAATAAACTCCAAGTCAGTCATGTGACTGGTGTGAGAACTCAAAACAGTTTATTTATCTTTAAAATCAAAATAGAGGAATATTTTTAATCAATTCGCAATGCTTTTAAAAAATGAGACTACCATAAGACCTCCCACCACACACACAATGCAAACGCAGACTTGGAGGAGATTTCTTCTTATGTTAGTCAAACATGCTTGATACGCATTTAAAAAGAGCATTTGATATTATTATTAGTGCATAGTGTAGGAAAAATTCATTTCGAAAGTAGAATATAAATCTTAGCCAGCATAGGTACCATTATATTATGCCTACTAATAGCTACCATATTAGATGGCAGGTTCTACAACTAAAACCGTACAAGATCGTATTGTTTCTTTGGATTTCCAACAAATGGTCAGGCTAAGGAACTTCCTACTGCCACATGGGATCGCCTCTGGCTGGACGTCCCGAGAACTTAACCAGCTCTCTGCCAACACAAGGCCGGGTTACCTTTATCACTAGGTAACTACTACACGAATATGGCATCCCCCGGTCCCATCGGACCTTTAACCGAGCGCTCGTCACCAACAACACCACACAGAAATAGATATAGTGTATCAACATGAGTAAGTATCTGGGCTCCATACCATGATACCACCCTTTCCAGAAGGAAATGCACATACCCTAAAGGGAGCTACCCCTCATAACCTTGCCGCATCATTCCTGTTTTGACCATTACCGGGATGTGAGGCTCGACGAAGTCACGTCCACAAAAACATACTTTATACAAAAGCCATGCTTTGGGTCAACAAATGATCAACACAATGATCACTAAGATAGACGATCAAATAAATGATCCTATCACAAATAATCAACACAATGATCATTTCAGCATCACTCAGCATGTCACATTACCAAAATGGGATATATTGCTGATAACTTCAACTATATAACCTTTGAGCTCGTACGTCTCAAAGAAGGGTGTTAAGCAAAGAATAAATTCTCCGCCACCAACAGAAATATATTTGAAAGAAATCGGCTTTATATCTCAAATTGTAATGTCAGGCATACAATCCATACAAGTCTGTTCCGGGCTCGAACAGAACCGAAGGCACTTACAAAGAAGTCCTTGCAATCCGGATATTCACAATCCTGATCGGATTCACCATCACATATGGAGAACTCAATACCGGAGCAACTCGGTGCAGAGTCAATCGATAGTTCATCCTATCGCTCTCGCAAATATCCGGTCTTCAACACCGATCTTCAAATGCGATTCACAACGACGTATCACATATTCGGAGTGGGTTATACGACCCCATGGTCCTTTCCCGGTTAACCCGAATAGTGAGCGCTTATTCAAAAATAAGTGTGCATTCAAATTCAAACAATCATATCAAATACCCAATCAAAGGGAAATATTGATAGTCGGCTATTGAACTATCAATTGATATGCATACATCACCAGATTCCAAATAATTTTCCAAATTATTTATTTTCCAAAATATCTTTACAAGATATAAAATTCCAACACTTCAAAAATAAATCAATATTTATTTTTAACAAGTTCCACTTTCACATATAAATTCCATAATGAATTTATATTTCAAAATATCCATGCATATATGATTTCAACTATTCATTTCAATTTATCTTCAAAAAGATAAATTCTAATTTTTCACTTCATATTGGAAAACATTCCCATACTTATTAAATAAGTAATTCACAATCTTTTATTTTCAACCCTTAGAAAATATTCAATACACTTAAACCGAATTAAGTATATATTTCTTTCTTTAAGGAAATCATTCACTTAAACATATTTACTTGGGCCAAAACGAATGTTACGTAAAACATCGTTACGACAACCCAAAATCACTAGTATAGGGATTCGGAATTAAAATAGATATATAAATCCCAATACTATACAAAACATTTCCTTTCGGAAATCATTTACTATAACAACAGTGTTATAGTCCATCATTTCCTTTTATTTCTCGAAAACGTCTATTTCAACAATAAATGTTGAAATCTATGGTTTCGAATCACAACACCTTTTAAAACATCATTAGATTGTTTTAATTCTATTTAAAACATCAAATCTAAAATATTTCCTTTAACGTGTTATTCACTATTCAAAAACGTGAATATACTACGTTAACAATTTCATCCTTTTATTCATTTAATTCAAAGGATTATTCACTATTTAAAAAAAATGTGAATATAACTCCATTTATAAGTTAT
Organism: Allium cepa; assembly: GCA_030765085.1. Classification (NCBI taxonomy): domain Eukaryota; kingdom Viridiplantae; phylum Streptophyta; class Magnoliopsida; order Asparagales; family Amaryllidaceae; genus Allium; species Allium cepa. The sequence goes on from CM060939.1 coordinate 929,223,135, forward strand.
AACAATTAACTTATCAAAATAAGTCATTTGCGAATTTATAAAACAACGTTTATAATTTCCTTTTCTATTTATTTATAAAAACTTCCTTTTTTATAAATCCTTTTATTAACATATTCCAGTTTATAACTCAATTATAAACTAAACGTTCACATTATAAGTTAATTACTTGTAAAACGATTATTTTACAAAATCGTTCTTTTTAAAGACTTTTCAATTTATAAACCTTATAATTTATAAGATTTATTTATTTAACCAAATCTATTCTTCAATTAACTTCACAAATTTATAATCTTACTATTTATAAATTTCATTTATAACTTCACAGTTTATAATTCTATAGATTTCATTCATTTATGAAATTCACTTTCACTACATTCAAACACTTATAAAAACTCGTTTTATAATGTCTATATTTCAATTTATAAATATCCATTTATAAATCTCTAAATATAAATTAGTTTATATTATTATTCTAAAACGTCTTTAAATTCCTTTATAATTTCATCATTTCGATTTATAAAATAATCAAATTTTATAAATCCTATATTTAAACTTTTATCATATATTCAAAAATCCAATCTAAATTATTTTATAAAATCATTAGTTCATATTTCTCAAAAATCGACTTTTAATCGTATTTCTAAAAATCAGCTTTTTAACTATATTTCACAAAAAACCATAATTTCTATAACTTTAAAAATTATAACGTTTATTTATTTATAATGGATCAATTCCAAAGATATAGTATATTTTCAAAATCACTTTAAAAATCATTTTAAAATCCCAAAATCTGGGTCCAATGATGCTACATACCAAATAGTCAATCACGACAACAACGATATCATATATCAATATGATAATCCATCAAATATCAAAATATCTGAAATAAAATAAATACTGTTGAGGAATCCAGTTGGATCCCTCCAACCTGTTTCCTGCATCCACAAACATTAGCACAATACCAATTTCGCTCCAGTACGAAATTATCGCGGTATATGTTCTTAATAAATATTATCCGCTTAATAACGGCGTAATAGGGTCTCATCCGCTAAACAAAAAATGCGGGAAATCAACAACTGCAATATATACATATGCCAATATATATATATTGATATTATATATAATACCAATTTCACTGTTTATGAAATATTCGCGGTATATGTTTTTATTAAATAACATCCGCTTACTAACGGCGCATAATGTCTATTTTAACAATCAATAAATAACAGTCATCATTCATACATGCATTCAAATATTTTAAATCCAACTATTTAAAATAAAATCGAAATCTATTCGATTGAGTGAGAAATTCTCACCTTGGTTTTAATTTCCGGTTTTAGCCTTTATTTCGAATAAAATTAAACGCGCGTTTAATTTTACCCGAAATTCTCACTAACTCCAAACGACTCCAAACCAACTCCATCGCGTAGTGCTCGTCCATACGATTCCAACGCAACTGAGTTTGCATTTTTTCGACCTCGTATGAAAAAGTTATGAATTTTACAAGATTACACGATTTAAATAGCTTAATTTACAACATACTTATATATTTTAAACCACAACTCATCTCTACCGTCCATTTCCATCTCAAACACATCAGGGCCGTGCTTGCTCTTCTCCTTCCCCACGTCCCTCTCCAGTAATCTTACACGCAAGTAACCCATAGCCTTCCAATTTAGGTTTTCACTTTACAACTCCAACACTCGATGATTCTTCGATCAAGACGTTGCAAATCAAAGCCCTTTACATGCTCAAACTTCGGTCATCTTCCTGTGGAGCTCGGCCCCACCGTCCATCTCGTATTGCGTGCGCAGCTCCCCCCCTTGTCAGCCCCAAATCTCGGCCTATGGTCGATAACAATGAACTCCACCGTACGGATTTAAAGCTCTCGCAATGCTCTTCGATTTTGTAGTTGAAAGATTTTGCAATCGAAGCATGGATTTAGAGTTATTGAGGGAGGAAGGCTGTGGGTTTCTGGCCGTGGGTTGGGTACCTGGCGGCTAGGGTTTGGATGTTTTATATATTTTTTTTTTATTAATGAAGAGAGAGGGGTGGTCTATTTATAAGAAACAGCTAGCGTAAACACTATTCATCCCGGGAATTCCGAACTCCGATTTAGACGCCGTAACCAGCGTACCTAGGGTTTACCCCGCGTTCCGGACACAATGGAACAGGTTTCGGAAGCTAATTCGGAAGTATGTGCGAGTTATGGCTGAAAACGCTCAATTTAAATTAAACCGATTTAAGTCGATTTCCAGGCGTTTTAATTTGTACCGGACAAACGGTAAATCCAAATGACTTGAAATTTGAAACCTTACAATAATATCACATTACGGATCCGATGAAACTGGTTTCGTCGAATTCCGAGACTTTTTGAAAAATGGCTATTTTGACTCGCCAAATTTAAATTAAAAACGATTCGATGCGTTTCGAGCTGCCACGATCAAACGATAGCTCCGATTGACACGAAAATTGAAATCCGGTAATAACTAACTATTACGGATCCAATGAAACTGGTCTCGTTCAATTCTGAGACTGTTCAAAAATTGGCTATTTTACAGTCGATTATTAAATATTAAAATATTCAATTTTCACAAATTAACTTTTAATTCGATTTTAAAAGTTCTAAAATATTTCTATAACTCCAGTATGATTAAATAAAATTTTCCAAATTATTTTCAATCATATTTAACTCTATTTTCAATTATTTCCATAATTTAACATATTAAATTTATCGATTTAATTATCCAATTAAATCCAAAAATTCAAATAAAAATTTATTTGACTTATAAATTCACTTATTAATATTTAAAATTAATTAAATATTCAAATTTAAATTAAATAAAATTCTGGGTCGTTACAATAAACGTGCTTACAAATTAAAGTTGCATGCATGTGTTAAATATCAATAAGAAAAAAAAGGATTGGCATCTGTTGGATATGATTACGATTGATCTTAACTTTTGTATGGTTGTTTATTTGATTGACCACTTTGCAAAACTCATTTTAAAAATATCCATTTTACAAAAAGAGCTACACCAAAAACTAAAAAGGATTCTTTTTCGGTTTCTTTATTTGCGGCCAGCCAGGAGAACACACAAATGGAACGATAATACGAAAATAATCATTCTCAAAATGCTAACTGTCATCCTGCTCCTTCCCATGCTTCCCAAGCTAGGCGAAATTCAGCTAAGAAAAATAAGGTAATTCAATTTTATGTTATGCATTCCATTATGACTTAAATCATGGTGTCATGGACTTTTATTGTCTTCATGGTTATGGGATCAGTTTTTCAATCATATGGTAGAAGATTACCGAAATTCAAGTACTACTAACCAAATGCTTCTAACAAATCATCTTTTGAAAAATTTAAACATATTACTTCTCTAACACAACAAAAGCACAACTGGTTATGATTTTCCAAATATCTCAAGAGCATATGATTGTGATGAATGTGATAAAATTTCAGAGCTAATAGAAGAAGAGTTAGTGATTCCTATTTCCAAGGATGATTTAATAGCTATTGAAAAATTGAATGAGGAACAATTGAAGGCCTACAATACAATTATGAATGCAATTGTAAAGAAAGAAAAATGTTTTTTTTATAGATGGTCCTGGAGGGACGAGAAAAACATATTTATACCGTGCTATTCTATCAGCGGTTAGAAAAGATTGAATAAGAATTGCATTGATGCTGAAATCATCATTGGACATCGAGGATGTCCAAGAACTGATTTCAGATTTGGATTTTTCTATCAAAACAGCGCCAATGTGAAAGCTAAATATGTTATGATCGTTTGGAAACTTTTCATCATAAAATTAATTGCAATAGATGTACGATGAGCGTTTTATTTAAAACTCAAGTTTGTTAATGAACAGACCATCAAAAATCTTTCATTTATGAATCTTGATTAACAAAATAGTTTCGAAAGAGTGCAAGCAGTTTATAAAACACTGAATTATTATACGAAATAAATTATTAGAACTCTCCTTCCAGCAATACCATAATAACTTCAATAACTTTGATTGTGGATTCAAACACAGTTGAATCCTGAAATAATATGTACGATGTTGTATCCCAGTGACTACAATTACTTGCTATTTATAGGGTTAATTCTAAATGTTAACCTTACTTCCTGTATTACTCAACTTCCTCAACTAAGGGAAAGCAAAAGGTGGAGCATGTTAGTCTAGCATGTTACGGTAAATAAGGTTTAACCATATTTAAGTAATCATCTCAGAGTTATACTTTCATGGTATAACATGTAAGTTGACGGAAATTGCACTATTTTGTTAGCAAATATACTTTCATGGTAATATATACTTTATAAAAAAGCTGAGAATTTTCGTATTCGGAAAATAAGCACAATGCAACCAAACGTAGAGTTTTCCTAGGAAAATATCAACCAATGCACCTTTCCTAATTATTAAGGCTCAATTACTTTGTTGATGTAAAGTCGGATAGTAGTTTAGTTTCGCTTCTTCTTTTGTCTCATTTAAAAAAAAAAAATATAAACAAGAGTCAAATGTCAAAACCACGGATAGAAGTTCATATGTAAAACAAAAGCCACGTGAAAGTCTTATGCATTGAATTCTCCCTATTACTAGACTAGACTAGATAGAAGAAGAGATAAAAGAAATGAAGCCATGTTGTGAAGTGATGATGCATATAATATGTTTTCATATTAGCTAAAAGAGCATATTGATGTATAAGTACAGGTTTCATTTTCATTTCCAGTAGTATAAAATAAGTTAAAACAAAAGAAATGAATAATAAAACTTTAGCATTATAAAAAAATTGGTTCATGGCTGTTCCTTAGTTGTTTTAGTCTTCTTAAATGCTGCTTTAGGTTCAATCTATACAGACAATGATGCCGTCAAATTTAATTTTAGAGGTATAACTATAAATGCATGCATATGGTGATTTGCAAGCCCACCTGGGCGTGCATATACACTCGTAATATAGAATTTCAACAATTACAAAATTTATATCTAAGATATAAAACTAAAAAGAAATTTAAGTCTTACACTATTGCATTTTGAAAAAAGAATATTGATTATAAAAAATGTAGTTTTACTCTTTTATGTTTAAAAATTTAATTTCAAAGTTTGATTTCATCTCTTGATTTGGCTATTTATGAAAATATATTTAGATCAATTGTAATTAGTAAATATAAAGTAAATATGTTGTCCATTTCCATTATAGAAAATACTATTGGTTTTTTAGTTTAGTAACTTTAATATAATTAAAATAATGATAGAAAATTGAAAGTTGGTTAAATTTTCAAGTTGAATTTTATCCATAATAACAATCAGATGTAATTTAGTAGCTAGCATTTTAACACCATTTAATGTAGGATCCCAAGGTGACTTGATTCTATACAATTTGACATCTTTGACAAAATATAAATGATTAATAAGCTAAACAGAAACAAAAAGGAACTATAATTGCAATAAACAGAAGCGACAAACAATTGTACTTGCGGCTCAAATTTCACCTGTTACTGGAAACAGGAAATAGCAATGGGACATGCAGTCTGTAGCTAATAAAATCGTATAAGTTTATATTAATGTTACATGTGGTATAAAATTTCTATAATGCAAAGATTTGAATCCCGATGTATTTGGAATTCATCTTACAACAATATCACATGCCTGTATTCAGAATTTTCATTCCCAGTCAGTGCGATCTACTATAGAAAGTGATATACCTGTTAGGGTGAAGAATTCATATGGTTCAATAGCTCCTGGCACTCTCATCACTAAATCCAGGATATGACTAGGGTTTGTAACTAATATATGTTTACACTTTACATCACTCAATTAATTTACTTGCACACATTAGCCTACAAAGTTATATCCTTTTTTTCTTAAGCTGTATTAACTAGCATTGTCTTGAAATCAAATGTAACAATGCTAGATATTGTGAGCACCCGTATGCTTGGACAATATGGTTTCTTGGCTAAGGTAGAATCTGACCCTTATCCTAAACAAATTACTATTTTAGCTGCTTTAAAGGAAGATAGAAGCTGATGTTGTAATGGGTCTTATGATGCTAGGTCTTTGCAATGTTTGATGAGAATGATATTTCCCTGGACTGCATTGCTACCAGTGAAGGTGGTATTTCTCTAACTTTGGACTCCTTAAAATTATGAAGTAGGGCATCGATTCAGCAGGTAACCTGAAATCTAAATATAAAAAATTTATATGCATCTGACTGAGTTGACATATATATACATTGACAATAGAAGGTTAAAACCAAATTTTTGTGATTATGCATTTAATGTCATATTGGAATATATGATTATACGTTGAGCATTGCAATGTAACAGATTTAACCTTCCAGGAACTGGATCATGTGGTAGAAGAACTGAAAAAAATAACAGTTGCGAATCTTCTTCAACATCTATCAATAATCTCCCTCATTGGGAATGTACAACAGTCATCTCTAATTTTAGAGAAGGTTTGTGCATTGGTCATTTGGAAGTAAATTTTGATAATAACCCTAGATTTTTTATCTTATCGGCAACAACTTCATAATATGATTAGGCATTCCATGTGTTTCGCAAGAACAATATATATGCATAGTTGATCTCTCAAGGAGGATCCAAGGTATACATTTCGATAGTTGATCTTGAATTCTACCTTTTCTTTGTTGTACATGTTTCATGGATATATTTTTATTCCTTGGCAGGTGAATATATCATTGATAGTGAGTGACAGCAATGCTAAACAATGTGTTAAAGCTCTCAATTTAGTGTCCTTTGAAAATGATCAGCTTTCAGAAACAAAAAGTTGATGTTTCACATAATGTGATGTTTTGCATTCATAGAGGATTTGAGATGTTAATCTGATCAAAGTGCTAAGTGTTCTTTTTAATCCAACAAAGTGCAACAATATCTGTAGGGCAATGAAGAAGACATACTTTCTATTTGTGCCTGATTGGCAATATAGTTATTAAGGCATTATTTGAGTCTAGTTTCTTATTCGGTGGGGTTATTACCCTAGGTATGATGTTTTTTTACTGCGATTTACTTACTAGTCACCATTGCGATTGTTATCTTTTCCTTTTCTTTTTGTAGCCTGTTAAAAGTTATGGTGGACGCTTGCTATATTTTGTTTAAAAATAAAGTATGGTTTTTAGAACTGTTGAAGCCAAAGAGAACCATATGTCTTGAGAACTTTGAACAACTTTTAATATGGTTGTTACATGATTAACAATTACAATGTTTTATTAATATTCATTAGCTATTCGATAACTAATAATTATTCTCTTTTCATGTTATGATTGCTGAAACTTAGATGTGCAATCTCTATATTATATTAGAGTGCTTGCACTTATCAACTATAAAAGAAAATAATAAATATATAAATATTTCCATTTCTATCATTAATAAAGAGAATTCGATGAGTAGGATTTCAACGATGTGTTTTTTGAAATTTAGAAATTACCATTATTCATTAACGGAATCTCAACACTGGTTTACAATCTCCACCACCTTCTCTTTCGATTGTTCATCAATGGAATTTTACTACCGATTTATCACCGACACCCCCAACAAAACAATTCGAAATAAAAGTGTTGTGACCATCAAAACTTTGCATTTACAATGCACATCCATCCACTCATTTTTTATATTAAATACTAGGTAAACATCTTTTTCTATTAGATGCACGTACGTGGAATTTACACTTAATATATCAATCTTATAATAAGTATATGAATATCGCAGAAGCGGTTAAGGGGCATTGACCACCGGAGGAGAAAGAGCCTAAACCGCTAGATCCACAACATAATCTACTGGAAAAGAACATGAATTGGAATGCGCAGTAACATGAGGGAGAAGTGGGTAAAATGAGGTAGTTACTAAAAGAAAGTTTGCGTATTATCAACCACAAATGGAGGAGAAAAATAACCGTGCTTTCTTACCTACAGCAATCACCCAAAGAATAAGAAAGATGTAGTAGCAAATACAGAGTCCAATTAAGCCCAGAAAGTATACAAAATTTTTGTATGTGAAAATACTTTAATCTGCTATGTTTATGAAATGAGAACCTACTACAAGCAATCAAGAGTTATGTTGATAGAGCATGGAAACTCCAAGGACGTTATGAGCTATTCACTCCAACGGATTAATTTTATAGGTTATAATTTAATGATTGCGTTGAACATCAAAGAATATTGAAGAATGGCCCTTACGACCAATGATTTTAAAGAAATGTAATTCATAAATTAATTATCATAGACAGTTTTTTAAATATGTACACATTTGGATTAAACTAATGAATTTGAATTTAGAACTTTGACATAGAAACGCCTATAAGTAGAATATGAAGTACATTGGTAAGCCATTACTATTAGATAATTTTACAACATCACATATTAGACCGAATTACGCTCGAGCATTGGTAGAAAGAAGCACAAAAATAGACTATCTATAGTTAGTCGGGAGAAGAAACAAAAATCTCTATTAAATATATGAAACCTTATGCATGTAAAATCTTCCAATTAAATGGACATGCAACAAGTAATTGTCAAAAAACTTTTGTTGCATGGGAAAAACAATACTTAAAAAGTAAATATGAATGAATCATGAGAAAATAGCCAAAATACTTCTGCTACAGTATGAAACGATGGCACAAACCAAGTGAACAAGAACCATCTATAACTCCAGCACTGCAGTCAGTACAAAAACTACTAAAAAAGTTAATCGCGGTAAGAAAAAGGGTAATAGAGCTACTGTCAATAAAAAACTATATAGAAGATGAAAATTAAATTTTCAGTGGTAGCAAATGAAAAGCATCAGATATCGTACTTAAGAGCAGCACTGCTGGCATCCAAATGAAGAAGAAAAGTCCCATTATTTTGACATGTCAAATGAAATCTTCTTCGAAGAGTTTGATTTTATGGATAACATGGAAAATCATATACAGACTAAAACTGATGAAATTGGCCCCGATATAAATGCTTTTCTTTGCTATCATATAATTGTAAGTTGTCCGCACATGCTGCGCAGTGGAAATGAGGCTTGGGTTCTGGTAAAAAAGACATAGGTTCGATTCCTACCATGCGCTTCCCTATCCTGTATAAATTTATCCGGGGGTATGCGGGCTTGCATAAGCGGACCACTATACTATACCCTTCTCGGGAGTTTACTGGTCCACCGGGTTCTCCTGGGTTTTCAATATATATATATATATATATATATATATATATATATATATATATATATATATATAATTCTAAGTAAATATCCAGGAAGCTTAGTTCTATCTACATATGTTTTATTAAAAACAAATGAATCGTGTTGTTTGAAAGCACATTTGAGTTGAAGTTTTGATAACATGGAATACCTCTAAACAAAAATTTATGCAAACCAAAATGTAACTATCTAAGTTTACTCTACACCTTATACAAAAATATGTTGAATTAATGCATGCATAGTGTGATTAGATGTAGGCCCATCTGGGCATGCGTATACACTCATTCTTAATAATATAAATACATGCAGCCTAAAAAAATTATTAGCACTAATTTCATAACCATACATCCAAACTACATCCCATCATCTCCTGCGTATAGTCTGATTTCATACCCATACATCCAAACTATTCTAAGTTATAGTCCTAATTTAACATGAGCTATATGAACCTGCATTTGGTTGCATATTCTTCTTTGTTTTCTCATTTTTTGACAAAATATTTTTATTTGATTAGACATACTTAAAATGCTGCTGGTTAAGTCAGGGGTGTAATCATCATTACTTTACATAATCTATACTACTAATAATGTAAATTCATAGAACTAATTTGAACCGTGTCTTTTTGAAATACCTGAAATAACCTTTCATTTCTTATAGCCCACGCGCGTAACTCCCACTGCTCGCCCTTTTGTTCTCGATGAAAACCTAATTCTTCTTCCAAAATCATCGCCATTACTAAATTCAATTCCTCAAAACCCCGATTCCAATCGTCGGCATCACTAGATCCCAAAAATTTGGTTCTCTTACTTGCGAATCAACAAAGCAGCGTCACCACAGACGTATCGTCCACAACAGGCTATTGGATGGGTGGCCAGAGATAGCTCACATGTGCTATCAACTTCTGCTTTTCCTTGAAGGTATTATCAAATCCCAAAAATTCGGTTCTCTTACTTGCGAATCAATAAGGCAGCGTTTTTATTCACCTTACTTATTTATGTACATCATCATTTATATAATTTCGACAATAAGTGTTCGTGTAATTATACTAAGCATTTGCACTAACAGGAAGCGTTACTCATTTTTAATTCATTGACTGACTACGAAAGACATTAAGACGCACCCGTAATTAAGTTGATTATATCAAAATATAGCTTTTGATGAATTATTATTTCCAATGTTAGTGACTTTACCTTGCAGTTGTTGATGTGGATATAGAAAACATAGATTTGCCTACTTAATTAGTTTATAAGATTATTAAAAGTATATTATCGTCACTCCAACACAAGATGCACTTTTTAACAAATTAATCAAATTGTAAGACTTTCTTTAACTATTACTCTTCTTTCTGTCAATTTTCATAAAATATAAATTTCATGAGAATGATTTATTTCCGATGATCAAATAATTTGGTCAGAGTTATAAACTTGAGAAAAAAATCAGTTCAATTTTGTGATCAAAATGAGACAAAATTTGATCATAACGTGACTATAATCTGAATATTTACATTAAAAGGTCAGTGTCTGTTATGCATGCATATGTAAAATAACTTATAGTTGATTGTAATGAAGAAATTATAACTTCAATGCGAACTAAACTTAAAGAGGATTGCAGAAGGGTAGCAACAGCAGTGTAAAACTTGATTAACCATCATGGCATGCTCAAACTATTAAGTCAGTGGATATAATTCATCTTTTTTCTTTTGAACGTTAATAAAAGATGTACATTAATCTATAGGGAATTCAAAGTTTATAGTGACAATTTAAGATATAAACTTATATCTTTATGTTTGGTTTTTAAATTTTGGTCACTCTTAATTTTAAAGAGAGCAGGATGGTTTGCAATATTAATTCACTGACGAAACAGAAGTATATATTGTATATTGCGGTTTGATTTCTGTATTATTTGTTTATCAAATCCTTAATTGCTAGATTTCTGTTTTTTATTCATGTATGATATAATACTTGATTATGACATTCGATTAACAATGAAGTCTGAGTGTTTCTTTTATATTGTATGAGCCAAAATAACATAGCATGTCCATTGGTAGTTTATTTTTGTGTGATGCTTTTTTGGTCAGAAATGATTATTATCACTATTATTTATACCGAATTTATCCATATGCTTTGAATATTGAGGTGTTGGATGTAATTTTAAGGAAATGCGAATTGCGTAGGGTTTAGTTTGTGGATATATTATGTGATGCATCATCCTAGAATGGAGAAGATGAGGCAATTGTTGGAACCTGTACAATTTGGAGAGCTTAGAATGGTAAGTTTACATAACATATATACCAATGAAATATTTGAATAGTGCCATTAAAATGAAATGTGTGTTAATGCCATTAATGAAACCAAAATTTTCTTATTAATGCATAGTATTCTTTGTGATTTATTTCAAAAGACGCAATCATATATTTTTATAATAGAAAGCAAGAGGAAGTAAATTAATATAGGTAAGCATTTAAATCAAACATTAATTTCCTCATTTTTTTTCCTGCATGGCAAAAAGCAAGAGGTTTACTATGATCTCATAATACTTTACTTCCTATAATAACATGATAAATTGCTTCCTACTATCATATAAAGAATTGATTCGTATGATCAGATGTTAAATTGCTTTAACATAAGGGTATTTTTGAAAAGTATCATACAATTAAAAGTACGGTGCGTGAGTATTTTCTAAGCTGCATGTTAATTTCAGCGTGTAAATTTGATACGATTTTGGGACATACAAAAATTGTTCTCATAAAACAATTAGTCTATTCTTTAATATCGACAATTTTCTTTTGATAAGATTAACATAGCCTAATGAGAAATTTGAAATCATTCAGAATCACTTTTTCGTCTTTGAGTCCTACTAAGATTATACTACTTCTTTTTTAGACTCAGATTACACATAATCCTTTGACTACACATTGTAGAAATGAATACTATTTATTTTACAAGCAAGTGTTATGTCTGACTTTCCAGCTCTCCCTTTTACATAATAATAATGATAATTTATAGGTAACATTCATTTATCTTTGACATAAAAAGTTAGAACACATGAAAAACTACATTTTATTTAATATATTGAGAACTCTTAACTGAATGATAATAAGCACAGGGGCCTGTTTGTGGTATGCATTTCATAATGTGATCTTCTTTTTTCCTTTTTCCTTTTTCAGTTTTTTCTGTTTTTATTGTTCTTTAAAATTTATAGTATTTGATTTTTTTTCTACAACTTTTTGGTCTTCTACATTCATGATGCACCAGGTGATTAGTTTTGGTTATTGTTCTATGATTTGGTGGACCATTTTTTAATGTATTTATGCTAATGGTTGATATGATGATTTCGATATTGCATGTATTAAGCATAATAGTATTTTGAGATTTACATAATTTCCAGTTAGAGACTTACCTAAAATATTGATGAAACATGCAGGTCTAAATTTCATTTTGACTTACCTTTTATCTTTGAAGTGTTTTCTTATGCATTAAAGGTATCAGTTAATATTTGTAAACCTATTATGCATTATGCATTGTTTACTAATTTATATTACAAAGTTTGCCTGTTTTCATTCCATTTTCATATAGTAATTTCATTGGATTACTTTCCATGGTAAGAATTATCATCCTTACTCATATTTGCGCATGCTAAAATATTTTAGCTATTTTTTAATGAATAAATAACATGTTTCTTGGTTGTAAGTCCTATTTTTAAAAGAAACGAAACTTGCATATATGTACCATTTTGTCTAAGGGACTTTGCTAAGATGGCCTTATAAGTACATTAATGTTTTTTGCAGTATTTTATCAAAATATTAATCTAACGAAAGCATGATGATTTAACTTTTGATGCTTATTTCTGATCTCAGATTTTTTTTCCCTTATTTACTTTTTCTTTCATTTTTTCCTGTATTTTATTTCTCTTTTAGTTATGTATTACCGGGTGTAATTCTTTTATTTGTAGAAACATTTTGCTGTATTGATGCCTAATGCTTCCTTACTAAACTGTTCATTAATAACCAATTTTAGAGAAAAAAGCCATCCATGGATGAGGTTTGTCAAGTATAAATGTGTGACGACCGCCCATGACTCCCGCACCAAAACAAGGAAATAATGCGCTGAAAGGTGTGCCAGGCAGCCATGGACGATAGTCAGGGTAAAACAAAACAAAAGAATCTCTATCGCATAACTCACAGCGCATGGATAAAATACAATAGAGAAATATAATATAGTGAAGCTCCATAGAACAGAAACATCATCATATAAGCATCACAGTAGTTTTATACAATCATCTACACAAATCCATACGTGAAAGCCTCACTACAAATCACTCAACCAAATACAGCAGCGGATACCCAGTACATATAGTAAGAAAACTAATATGCAAAGCCTCCTGCTCGTCTTCGTCATCTTCAGCGTAGAACTCCTAGCACAGCACCTGTCACCTGCTACCTAGTCTGCCCATCCCAAACATGGATGAACAGCCCAAGGTAATAAGAGGAGACATAAAACCTTGAGTCAGACAAAGTCTTAGTGAGCAGTAAATTAACTATCAAACATACCAAAAGAGCATAAAGGATAAAAGGAATAGGAACCAAACCATCCCACTCCACCTCTTTCTACAGTGATAGCCCCCAGACACACACTAAGGAGAAGCAGGCATAACACAGCAGGCAATTAAAGTAAAGTAATTATCACTCGAGTCAAGGTCGATGTTTTCCAAATACAAACCCCCAAGGCCTAAACCAAGATCAGATAAGCACCCAGAAAACACCGCTCTTGAGACCGAATGATGATACAACCAAACATCCATGACTCTGGCTATCACTGTTAACTTTGCCTTGATTTCACCGTTAATTGAATGACCACCTGTCAAGGGATAATGGTAACCCCGGTTCTAACCATAACTCCGCACACTGCCTTGTGCCTAGGACTTATCTACTTTGCCCAGAGTACTCAACTACCTACCTGTAGTCTTTTGGGTGTCCCGACTACCTACCTGTAGTCGTTATGGGCGGCCCATGTACTCTTGCTTTTGAGCATGCTAGAACCTTCAACCACGATGAGATCCAGGCCTCCTAGCCATCCTTCTTGACGACAATCCTCATACAAGCTCAAGCTACCTCTTGAACAATCCATTATCAACCAACTTGAACTACCCTTCAAGTTATCAACATGCTTGGAATGATCCCTGCTTGGATTAAGCCAAAACTCACATCATACTTCGCTTCATCGCATCAAAGCAAAGTCTCATCTCAACAACATGGTTTGCCTCATCAAATCATGGCAAAGTCCCACCTCAACATCATCCAATCTATACATATGAGCTTCAACATCCGCTACATATGCCTTCAGCAGCTTTCACCATTCAAGAGCCTTCTTCCATAGCTTTTGAATCCTCTTCCATCCTCTTGTTCCAAATCAACTACTAGCTAACTTGGAAACAATCAAATCAATCATACATTCAAATATCAATCATTCAAACAAGATCTAACAAGCAATATAAGCAATATCAACTATAATGGCAATTTCGTAAATAAGTGAGCAAAAGTCCAACATATGTGAAACCATAGTTTTTAGCATAGATCTATCAAATATAAAACATGGGTTTTGTCTCTAATACTTGTTAAACTAACTTGCATAAGTAAACATCTTCAAAAACCATGGATCTAGACTTCGATCTAAGAAAAATGCATGAAATCTCTAACTTTAACACCCAAACATGCCACCAATCCAATATACTCCTTTGGATCCGCGTGAGAGATAACTACCACTCACCAAATCACCCAAACACCTCAAAAACTAAACACTTCAGATCTGGACAACGGAGATCAAGGCTTGATCCGGCAATATCTCGCTTCAATCGATGAAATCTAGCTCCAACGGATGAAGATCTTCAACTTTGGCACTTGAATCTTTGATCTCGATCTTCGATCTTGGATGGATGTTAGAACTAGATTGGAATAGAGAAAAGAAAATGAAGAAATGTTGTAGTCGAGCTCTCAAAATGGCAGCACTTCGTCGCTTCAAAAACCGGTGCCAAAAAGTGAGCCAAACCCCTCTATTTATAGGCTGAACAACCCTTAGGTCGTCGCCCTTTAGGTCGTCCCCGACCTAACACTCCAACGACCTACGACCTAAAACCAGCCCGCCCTAGCGACCTACGGCTTATCCAAACACACAGGGTCTCACGACCTAAACCCCCTGCGACCTAACAAACAAGGCCGACTTAAGCCCAAGGCCGACCTAACGACTTATAACATTAACGACCTACGACACAACCCAGACATAACCTAAAACACAGGCCGCATATCCCAAGTCCTAAGTCGTATGACGACTTAACCACCATGCCGACTTACGACTTAATACCAGTGCCGACTCAAACCCCTGCCGACCTATGTCCCCAACGACCTAACAAACACACAATACAAAAGCCTCCGACCTAACTTAGGTCGTTGCCGACCTATCATGCTACGACCTAACAACATAGCCGACTCACGACTCAACCTATTTCCTTTAGGTCGCGCTAGCGACCTAACGACTCATCTACCAACGACTCAAGCATGCCTCTCTAAACCCTAAGTCGGCTACTTTCCTGGGTCGGTCCATCTCTAAGTCGCCTAACCTTTAGGTCGCTACCCCCTCTTAGGTCGCTCTCCACTAGGTCGGTCACTTTCTTAGGTCGTTCCTCTATCCTAGGTCGCTCAACCGACCTAACTCTCAACACATTAACATCCTAACCCGTTAGCTCCTTAGGTCGCTCACCCCTACCTACGACCTATCCTTCAAACGACCTAACTCCCAAGCCTTCCATCCTATGAGTCGTAACTTGTACACGACCTATCCTATGAGTCGGTCACGACTCAACACTAACCACACGAGTTATCTCCTTATACGACTCAGGCTAGGAACACCACAAACAACACTAACGACCTGTAAATTCTACGATCCATCGACACGTAAAATACGGGTCGTTACATTCTCTCCCCCTTAGGAATTTCGCCCCCGAAATTCCAAGCAAACAATCAGAAATCAAAGATATTCTGCATGCCTACCATCCAAAGCAATCAACAAACCATGCAACCAATTCTAGCCTAGGATGCAGAATTCTAAGACTCAGAACAAGCTACAAATTCATGAGATGTCACGACACTTTAGGGCGATACCTCGAAGAGTCCGGGATGAGCTGCCTTCATCCTCTCTTCCTCCTCCCATGTACAGTCGTTAACATCATCACTCCATTGTACCTTGAGCAACGTAATCGTCTTCCTCCTAAGCTGTTTCGTATCAGTTTCAACAATACGAAGCGGCTTACGAGGTCTTGTAACAACTGGATCAACCTCCAAATCTTCATAGCTATCAGCAGAAACCACTGTCTTTGGGTCGTGCACATACTTCCGTAGATAAGCTACATGAAAAACATTGTGCACACCCGCCATCTTTTCCGGTAACTCCAATCTATAAGCGAGCTTTCCAATACGCTCGATAATCGGGAATGGTCCAACAAATCTCGGAGTCAACTTTCCTTTCTTCCCAAACCTTATAGCATTCTTCAATGGAGAAATCTTCACAAAAACCATATCACCCACATCGAATTCCAAATCCTTTCGACGATTATCTGCATAACTCTTCTGACGATCCTGGGCTGCCCTCATTCGTTGCCGAATGATCTCTATACAATCCGTAGTTTGACGAATCATCTCTGGCCCAAGCATCAGCTTTTCTCCCGTTTCCAACCAACATGTCGGAGAGTTACACGGTCTTCCATATAATGCTTCATATGGTGCCATACCAATACTCGACTGATAACTGTTATTATAAGCAAACTCCACCAAATGAAGGTGATCTTCCCATGATCCTCCGAAGTCCAAAACACATGCCCTAAGAAGATCTTCCAAAACTCGGTTGACTCTCTCAGTCTGACCATCTGTTTGAGGGTGATAAGTTGTACTCAAACACAACTCAGTTCCCAAAACTTCCTGGAAGCTCTTCCAAAATCTACTAGTGAACAATGGGTCTCGATCGCTCACTATACTCTTGGGAACACCATGGAAACGAACTATCCACTTCACATACAGTTCAGCCAACTTTGATGCAGTCCTAGTCGATCGAACAGGAATGAACCTTGCACTCTTGGTCAAACGATCTACAATGACCCAAATCCCTTCATTCCCTGCTCTTGTCCTAGGTAGACCATCAATAAAATCCATCGACACTTGCTCCCACTTCCATGTAGGAACCTCCAATGGCTGAAGCAGTCCACTGGGCTTCTTCTGCTCAGCTTTCACCAACTGGCAGTTCATACACTTGGAAATAAAATTTCCAACATCTTTCTTCATACCTTCCCAGTAGTAAGCTCTCTTCATATCCCGATACATCTTATTTCCACCTGGATGAATTGTCAACTTCGAGTGATGACTTTCCCTCAGAACTTCATCTCTCAATCCATCTACATCGGGAACAACCAATCGTTCTTGCTTTCGAAGCCAACCCTCTCGATCGACCTCGAATCCTTTATCCTTTTCTCGGTCCAATCCAGATTCTAAATCACGAATAATCTTGACAAGCTTATCATCTCTCCTTTGGCTCTCGCCAATCCTTTCCACAAGAGTAGGCCTTATCGATAAGTTTGCCAACATCTCAGGTTCCAATTCACATCTGGGCCTGAAATCAAACTCAGCCAAATACTCAAGACTCTTCCATTCCGAAAACATGACTCCCAAACCTGCATGTCTTCGACTTAACGCATCAGCCACTGCGTTACCTTTCCCTGGAGTATAGGCTATACCAAAATCATATGATGCTAGGAACTCTAGCCACCGTTGCTGTCGAAGATTCAAATCCTTTTGGGAGAACAGATACTTTAACGACTTATGATCTGTAAACAACTCGAATCTAACTCCCAATAGGTAATGTCTCCATATCTTCAAAGCAAACACAATCGCCGCTAACTCCAAATCATGAGTCGGATAATTCCTTTCATGCGGCTTCAGTTGTCGACTAGCATATGCAACAACTTTATCCTTCTGCATTAGCACCGCTCCTAGTCCAGTGCCACATGCATCGGTGTAGACCACCATCTCATCATTCCCACTAGGAATAGTCAAAACAGGAGCACTTGTCAGTCGCTCTTTCAGGATCACGAAAGCTTGCTCACATTTATCATCCCATTTGAACACTTGGTTCTTTTTCGTCAATCCTGTCAACGGTGCAGCTATCTTGGAAAAGTCTTTGATAAACCGACGATAATATCCTGCTAATCCAAGAAAACTCCTCACATCAGATGCATTCTTAGGTCTAACCCAATCCTGGATTGCTGCCACCTTAGCGGGATCAACCGCTATTCCATTTCTAGAGATAACATGGCCTAAGAACCTCACTTCACTCTTCCAGAAGTGACACTTCGAAAACTTAGCCTTCAGCTGATGTTTCCGCAAGATTTCCAAAACAATCCTTAAGTGCGTCTTGTGCTCTTCTTCAGTTTTGGAGTAAACCAAAATATCATCCACGAACACAAGTACAAATTTGTTCAACTGATCTCTGAACACTCTATTCATAAGATCCACAAAATATGCTGGCGCGTTAGTCAATCCAAACGGCATTACCAGCCACTCATAAAACCCGGATGGTGTCCTGAAAGCAGTCTTCGGCACACTATCCTTTGCCACTCTCAACTGGTGAAATCCCGTTGCCAAATCCATCTGAGAAAACACCTTAGCCTCGTGAAGCTGGTCAAACAAGTCATCTATTCTCGGCAATGGATACTTGTTTTTCCTAGTCAACTTATTCAGCTCACGATAATCCACGCACAACCTCAACGACCCATCCGCTTTGGTTGCGAACACAACAGGTGCACCCCATTCGGACACACTTCTCCGAATGAATCCTTTCCGCAAAAGGTCATCAACTTGCACCTTCAGCTCTTGCTGCTCCCTCGGTGCCATTCGCCTAAGAGGCATCACAACAGGTCTGGCTCCCTCAATTAAATCGATACGAAACTCGATCTCCCTATGCGGCGGTAACCCTTTGACTTCCTCAAAGACATCACCAAACTCATTCACAATAGGCACTGATGACAGTCCATCCCGTGGAACAACCAGCGAATACATGAAGCTCATGAAGACGCCTTCCTCATGCTTACATCGTATCACAACCTTTCGCCCTTCCACATTTCCGACTGTCACCTCAAGCCTCTCACAATCAATCCTAGCCGCATACTTCCTAAGCCAGTCCATGCCCAAAATAATTCCGAACCCCGCAAAGTTCAGAACAAAGCAATCACAAACAAACGAGCAATCATGACTCGACACAACTAGACCACGGCATATCATACACAAACATGACGAACCCCCAACCGGATTAGTCACAACCAATGGCCTATCAACAATATCCGGTTTCATACCTAACCGGCATACCAACTCATCACAAACAAAAGAATGCGACGCTCCAGTATCAAACAACACTCTAACTGGAACACCACAAATAGAAAGAGTACCTTGAACCACCACACTCTTCCCCTTCTCCTCAGCAGTAGGAGCTTTCGAAGACGATGGAACAGCCCCCAAAGCATAGGCTTGCACAACCTGCCTATCTTTCCTCGGTTCTGGACAGTCCTTCTTGATATGTCCCAGCTTATCACAGTTATAACACTTTCCCGGCACCTTGGGATTCTTACAATCTTTGTAAAGATGGCCCTTCTGTTGGCAGTTATAACAAGTCACTTCGCCTTTCGGCTTCTTCTGGCCATCCTTACCCTTCTGCTGCTGCTGCTTCCTCCTCTTATTGCCATTCTGGTGTGGTTTAGATCCTTCCCTGGTTACAGCAACAACAGAACTTTCCTTAGGAAACAAACTCTCATGCCTAAGGGCTTTCTCCACAAGCTTCTCAAATGGATCGTCCAAATGATCCACTAACTGCCTCCCAAGATAAGCATCCAGACCAGTCACAAACTTCTCATTCTTCTGATAGGGAGAATCAATGTACGATCTGGCATACTTGGACAAAGCTTCAAACTCAGAAATATACTCAAGAACTGGTCTCCCACCTTGCTTGAGCTCTACAAACCTCTTGAACAAAACAGACTTCTGAGCCGTAGAGATGAACTTGGCTTCAAATCTAACTTGGAATTGCTCCCAAGTAATCTCTTCTTCTGGGGTATCAATGGTGATAGAATTCCACCAATCAGCAGCTCTTCCCTGAAGCTGTCTCGATGCAAGCTTTCTCTTAGTTGCATCCTCAATCCCTAAGTCACCAAAGATCCTTCGACATGCATCAATCCATCTCTGCACCTCAATAGTCGACTCCGTCCCCAAGAAAGCTTTTCCTCCAAGAGAAGTATAATCCTTGCAAAGCTTAGCAAAATCCACCGGTCTTGGAGCTTGAACTTGAACTCCCACATCCACTGATGATCCTGAAGCTGGTATCCTTCTCATGATCGAAGTCATCATCGCTTCGAACATAGTTCCATAATCAACAGCTCCTTCATCAGCACGGCTTTCCCTTGCAGCTGGTCTCCCTCTTCGACTCATCCTTAATATCTGTAATAAGAATGATTAGAACACCTTAAGAAACAACTGCATAAGGAGTTCAAATCCTTCTAGGCTACTATATTATATATAGTAATCATCCATCAAAATACAATTACGTCTCTCATACGTAGTTACGTCAGCGAGCGTTGGCTGAAATCGATTAACCAAAGCTCTGATACCAAATGTGACGACCGCCCATGACTCCCGCACCAAAACAAGGAAATAATGCGCTGAAAGGTGTGCCAGGCAGCCATGGACGATAGTCAGGGTAAAACAAAACAAAAGAATCTCTATCGCATAACTCACAGCGCATGGATAAAATACAATAGAGAAATATAATATAGTGAAGCTCCATAGAACAGAAACATCATCATATAAGCATCACAGTAGTTTTATACAATCATCTACACAAATCCATACGTGAAAGCCTCACTACAAATCACTCAACCAAATACAGCAGCGGATACCCAGTACATATAGTAAGAAAACTAATATGCAAAGCCTCCTGCTCGTCTTCGTCATCTTCAGCGTAGAACTCCTAGCACAGCACCTGTCACCTGCTACCTAGTCTGCCCATCCCAAACATGGATGAACAGCCCAAGGTAATAAGAGGAGACATAAAACCTTGAGTCAGACAAAGTCTTAGTGAGCAGTAAATTAACTATCAAACATACCAAAAGAGCATAAAGGATAAAAGGAATAGGAACCAAACCATCCCACTCCACCTCTTTCTACAGTGATAGCCCCCAGACACACACTAAGGAGAAGCAGGCATAACACAGCAGGCAATTAAAGTAAAGTAATTATCACTCGAGTCAAGGTCGATGTTTTCCAAATACAAACCCCCAAGGCCTAAACCAAGATCAGATAAGCACCCAGAAAACACCGCTCTTGAGACCGAATGATGATACAACCAAACATCCATGACTCTGGCTATCACTGTTAACTTTGCCTTGATTTCACCGTTAATTGAATGACCACCTGTCAAGGGCTAATGGTAACCCCGGTTCTAACCATAACTCCGCACACTGCCTTGTGCCTAGGACTTATCTACTTTGCCCAGAGTACTCAACTACCTACCTGTAGTCTTTTGGGTGTCCCGACTACCTACCTGTAGTCGTTATGGGCGGCCCATGTACTCTTGCTTTTGAGCATGCTAGAACCTTCAACCACGATGAGATCCAGGCCTCCTAGCCATCCTTCTTGACGACAATCCTCATACAAGCTCAAGCTACCTCTTGAACAATCCATTATCAACCAACTTGAACTACCCTTCAAGTTATCAACATGCTTGGAATGATCCCTGCTTGGATTAAGCCAAAACTCACATCATACTTCGCTTCATCGCATCAAAGCAAAGTCTCATCTCAACAACATGGTTTGCCTCATCAAATCATGGCAAAGTCCCACCTCAACATCATCCAATCTATACATATGAGCTTCAACATCCGCTACATATGCCTTCAGCAGCTTTCACCATTCAAGAGCCTTCTTCCATAGCTTTTGAATCCTCTTCCATCCTCTTGTTCCAAATCAACTACTAGCTAACTTGGAAACAATCAAATCAATCATACATTCAAATATCAATCATTCAAACAAGATCTAACAAGCAATATAAGCAATATCAACTATAATGGCAATTTCGTAAATAAGTGAGCAAAAGTCCAACATATGTGAAACCATAGTTTTTAGCATAGATCTATCAAATATAAAACATGGGTTTTGTCTCTAATACTTGTTAAACTAACTTGCATAAGTAAACATCTTCAAAAACCATGGATCTAGACTTCGATCTAAGAAAAATGCATGAAATCTCTAACTTTAACACCCAAACATGCCACCAATCCAATATACTCCTTTGGATCCGCGTGAGAGATAACTACCACTCACCAAATCACCCAAACACCTCAAAAACTAAACACTTCAGATCTGGACAACGGAGATCAAGGCTTGATCCGGCAATATCTCGCTTCAATCGATGAAATCTAGCTCCAACGGATGAAGATCTTCAACTTTGGCACTTGAATCTTTGATCTCGATCTTCGATCTTGGATGGATGTTAGAACTAGATTGGAATAGAGAAAAGAAAATGAAGAAATGTTGTAGTCGAGCTCTCAAAATGGCAGCACTTCGTCGCTTCAAAAACCGGTGCCAAAAAGTGAGCCAAACCCCTCTATTTATAGGCTGAACAACCCTTAGGTCGTCGCCCTTTAGGTCGTCCCCGACCTAACACTCCAACGACCTACGACCTAAAACCAGCCCGCCCTAGCGACCTACGGCTTATCCAAACACACAGGGTCTCACGACCTAAACCCCCTGCGACCTAACAAACAAGGCCGACTTAAGCCCAAGGCCGACCTAACGACTTATAACATTAACGACCTACGACACAACCCAGACATAACCTAAAACACAGGCCGCATATCCCAAGTCCTAAGTCGTATGACGACTTAACCACCATGCCGACTTACGACTTAATACCAGTGCCGACTCAAACCCCTGCCGACCTATGTCCCCAACGACCTAACAAACACACAATACAAAAGCCTCCGACCTAACTTAGGTCGTTGCCGACCTATCATGCTACGACCTAACAACATAGCCGACTCACGACTCAACCTATTTCCTTTAGGTCGCGCTAGCGACCTAACGACTCATCTACCAACGACTCAAGCATGCCTCTCTAAACCCTAAGTCGGCTACTTTCCTGGGTCGGTCCATCTCTAAGTCGCCTAACCTTTAGGTCGCTACCCCCTCTTAGGTCGCTCTCCACTAGGTCGGTCACTTTCTTAGGTCGTTCCTCTATCCTAGGTCGCTCAACCGACCTAACTCTCAACACATTAACATCCTAACCCGTTAGCTCCTTAGGTCGCTCACCCCTACCTACGACCTATCCTTCAAACGACCTAACTCCCAAGCCTTCCATCCTATGAGTCGTAACTTGTACACGACCTATCCTATGAGTCGGTCACGACTCAACACTAACCACACGAGTTATCTCCTTATACGACTCAGGCTAGGAACACCACAAACAACACTAACGACCTGTAAATTCTACGATCCATCGACACGTAAAATACGGGTCGTTACAAAATGTGTTTGGAGTAGGGTTCTTTTATCCAAATGGTAATTGGTGTGTGCAACAAGATTGATACGGATAGTTTGACAATCTTTTGCTAAGATATAATGATATTCAAATTTAAGTATGGTTATCCCCTTTTTGTATCCTCAACTACAAAATGTATATATATAAGAAATGGAATTAGAAAACATTCCTAAATTGGAGCACAAGCAAGGTTTGATTCAACTTATGATAACTTTACATGCATGCTGAGAATTAATATCTTTGTCTTACATGCAACTTCGTTTTTTTCATGAATTAAGCTTAGTAAAGCTAACAGACATAGGAATTTTTACCTTTTCGGTTCCTCTGCATTTATTTTATGGATTATCTGATCTCAATTTCTCTTTTATAAGATTTCAAATTGAAATGTTGATAACTCCTCTATAAGTTGACTATTATTTCAATAATGGAACCTATTGACTGAAATAGTTATATTGAGGCAACCAAATAAATGTTAACAAGGATTTGTGCTATCAATTATACCATTTTCAAGGAAAATTTTATTAGAGAAAAAGTTAATGACACATTTTTGCACAACAAATATGAACAGTTTTTATTTGAAATTTTTTGTTCTGTTTCACATGTAGAAAAAAAACCTATAGTTGATAGAAGCTTGGCACAGCCCAGTTATCAAGCTCACAGTAATATCAATATCGTAGTTTCATTGATGTGTTTCTATTTAAGCCCCAATTTACTTTCATGAGCATAAAGTATGTTCTAAATGATTGAATTTCAGGCTATAGGTTGGACAACCTCATGTTAATTACTTACCACTGATTAGCCCAATACAATTAATTACATCCACGTATAGCTATTATTATTAATATTACATTTCAATAATAAGTAAAAATCAACCTATTATTTACTGAATTATTTATTGTTAATGGGTTGTAAGTGTACATAAATAGAATTCAATATCAATGAAGCGAAAGAATTGAATGCTTTAAAGATTTTTTAACACCAGAGCTAACCTTCTCTCAACTATGGGTAGACTTGTAGGCTGATATGGAGTTAAGAGGGTGGGTTATGCGGATTTAAATGAAGGATGTATGTAGGTTTAAAATAGAAGGAGAGCGGGTTATGGGTCCATGAGCTAGGGATAAATCTATTGTGGTACGAGCCTGTGAAATGAGGTTAAGGAGGTGATGGATTATGTGGTGGAAATAAAAGTGGTTGTTTGAAAGGAAATTAGAAGGCTAGGCTAATTCAACAAGTATTATAGGGAAAGAGAATTGGGTTTGAAGGGATAGGCCTGACTTTGGATTGGTTTGAAAGGCGACATAGCTTGAAGTATAAGGCTGTGGTAGCGGGATTAAGGATGAAGATGGGATCAAAGTGGATAGGGCTTGGGGCTTAGGGCTTGGGACGACGAAGGAATATAAATGCTGGATGCACATTTTTTTGGAGGAATGAGTTAGCCTACTATGTGAGGAGTAGGCATGATTGATGCAGTAAATTATGAGGATGACGCCATGTGCTCCTAGGCTTGAATATTCCCAGTGACATTTTGATTTCTTTTTTCCGGAAAGAACTGAGAAACTTATGTTGTTGTATTAGTAGTATATTATTTGAATAAACGTCATATGTCATGTTGAGAGTACATGAGATATATTTTGAATTTGATTATTGACTTATAATCATTTGTTTGTTGATCATTTTCAATACTGCACAATGTATAGTATATTTGATTGTATATCAACTGTCATGTTGGGATAGTTTTGGTTGTGGTAGCGCATAAATGATTACATGAGAAATTTGAGTGTGTTCATGTGAACAGTTTCAATTTCAGCTATCAATTGTCAAGGTATATATATGGTATAATAATACATTAGAAACATTTTTGAGTTTGGTTATGGTCATTTATCAATTTCAGCGGTGTGTATTACCATCTTTATACTATGTTGGAAATTTGCGATATAAGTCATGAATATTAGAGTTAGTCTTTAAAGTATCTTAAATACAACATTTGTGATATGTCATGAATGTTTATTCTTTTTTCTTCCAAATTATAATTGCAAGTTGAATTTGTATCAAATGCATCTCCACAAATACTATATAATAATGAAGCGCAAAACAAATATTATATTAGTACAAAAGCACAATGCAAAGATGTATTTTTTGCACTGAGTTGAAGATCTGTTATATATCATGTTAATGATTAATTGCAAGCAATTAAGTAATTGGAAAACATAATATTATTACACATTTTAACTTGCAAAAATTGAACCAATGCCAAAATTTCAACGATCAACATTTACAGTTGTATCCAATGATTGTGTCCGTTGCATATCTCTTTCTTCTTACCTCGATCATAATTGCTGCGGTTGAATTAATGTTAAGTTATTTTTACAAATTCAAATGCTATTCTGTAGCAATTTTTAGGTTATTACCGTGCTTCAACGTTGCTTTTAAGGATAAGACTACACCTTTTTTTCTTTCGATAAAGCCACAAGAAACCACATTGCTTCTATGAAGCAGTTCAACTACCTCAAGTAGATGCATGTCCAAATGGACGTGCATATACACTCGTTAGCATAGCAAAAGTAAACAGGACTTCTTTAGCTGATGAATTCAATAATTACCTTATGTTGATTTAGATCAGGGGAACCATTACTTTGAACGTCATGCTTAGTACGAACACTTCCACCTTCTGCAAAACTACCCGGATTGATATTGTATGTTGCTGGTGCTTTCATCTCAGGTACCATATTAAAGTAATCTAGAGAAATTATTTTGTTCAGTTTCTTCCTCAAAACCACATCTACAGGAGATAGAAATGCAATGATAGAAAAATTAAACCAAGGCATAATATTGATTCCTTCTCTATAAGTACAGTCAACCTATGCCAGTGGCATGAATTGTTGCCATAAAATTTATCAGTTGCAATTTTATGAGTGCAGAAATCGCTAGACAATTTTATAACACAAAATATTATCATATGTAAGCAAAATTACGCCAAATGTGAAAGAAATAAGGATTTGTAAATGCTCACTTATCAATTCAATCCTAATATAACCAATCCTTTTGAGAGCAAGACACCATCTCCTGAATCAAGAAGAAGTTAGGTTATTATAGTGACCTGAATCACGACAGTTGCTCAAATTTACTTCTACAAAGCCTGCACAAATTTGATAACCAAACATCGAGAATTAAGCCAATCCCTAATAATGAATATGTTAAAATTTTACAACAGTGTTAATATAGAACTGATTTCAGTCTAAATGAATGATGAAAAGTTACAAAACGGTGGGAAAGTAACCCTACTAATTAAATTCAGTTGATTTAAGCAAGATTGTGCAATAATAAATGTATAGTTCCTGCTGAATAAATAAATAAATTTTAGTTCAAATCTGAATGCTAAATGAACATTAATTAAAAATTATCATTAGTTTATTATCCAATTAATATCAATATGTGTGTGAGTATACATTTGTGTGTCCGTAATTACTATAAAATATAAGCATGCAACCAATTCTAGAATAGATTAATGTTGGTTTAATTCCATACTAAGTGAAAAATGGTTGCTACTACAAAGCAGCAGCACGTTGAATATAAGTAGTTCTGCTGCCTATGAGGAAGCAGTAGGGTGCTGTCAAAGAATTCTTCAACCTATCTTGCAGAAACTGCCCTTCGGTGATAACCACATGTTCTAATTTCAGCTTTCCAAGTGCTTTCTTGATGATTCGTCCCTAGTAAAAAAAAAGAATGAATTATTAACCATAAATTCTTATGAAGTTTGCTTAGAAGAAATGGTAAATACTGAATACCCCAACATTGTGAGAAGTTGTGAGCTTGTACACATGCATTAGGCGAGTTTGCCTTATGCTATGACATCTATCCATTGCTTGCAAATCCATTTGAGGATTCTATATACAAAAATCATGATATATTAAAAAAGGCAAGAAGTGTGGCTGACTTCAGTTGATTAGATTGATCACCCATTCACTGTCATAGACATTGCATGTATCAGCAGCGGTAAGATTAATACCCAACCCACCAGCTCAGATGCTGAGAAGAAATACACTGATACTGCTGTTCAAGTCATTGAACTCGTCCATCTTAAATGTAAAAAATAAAGAA
Source organism: Allium cepa (assembly GCA_030765085.1). Taxonomy (NCBI): domain Eukaryota; kingdom Viridiplantae; phylum Streptophyta; class Magnoliopsida; order Asparagales; family Amaryllidaceae; genus Allium; species Allium cepa. Next base: position 929,251,057 of record CM060939.1, read on the forward strand.
AATCGAAATCATAAAGAGTTAGATTGTGTGGAGATAAACTTGTAATTATATCAAGAAAAATAAAGTATTAGCAAAGCTTTACTTGTCTTTTCCTTTCAGCCAACTTAACACCACCATCAAGTCTGCGAGCTTGAAGACCCTTTTCGAACTCACTTTAAAAACTGGGTACGAACTTATTTAAAACCGAGTTTAAAAAAACTTAGTTTTAAAAATGGGTTCAAACTCTAGCTGGGTTCAAACTCAGTTTTAAAACAGGGTTCAAACTCGGTTTTACATTGTTAAAAACCTCTGTTAAACTAAGTTAAAAACCATTGTTAAACTGAGTTAAAAATCATTGTTAAACTGAGTTAACTTACTCAATTTTAACTGAGTTTAAGCTTGGTATTAACTGAGTTTACGCTCTGATAAAACTAAGTTGAAACACTCAATTTAAATTTAAATGATTTTAGATACACTGGACTTGCGATTTTCTTTTTACAGGGCCTTCATTCACATAATTTTAAAGAAAAGCAACATCATGAGCTACCCAGACCCCACAAAATATCAAACATGAACCTAAAAACTTGCAGATACAGTTGTTTCAATGTGCATGATTCAAATTTTTTTTGACATTTTCACATTAACTTGCTCCCAAATTGAAATTATAACTACTTCTAAATAACATTCAATACAAAATTTACAGTACAACTATGTGCTCATAAGATTGTACTGTGTTGCCTGAAAGGGTATTACTTGCTTTTAAGGGTCGGTTTTTTTGAGGTATATGATGAGAGCTTGAAAGATGAAGTGTGGAACATATCAAGGGTACATATAGACTTGATAATGACCTTCTACAGTAAAAAAGGCATCCATAACAGTGTGATAAAACATGAAACAGACAAAGGTTAGAACACAGATAATCATTGGAGAATTTTAAATTTCCAACATACAGATTTAGTATAACATGGATAATCATTGGAAAAACGTAGACATTACTTGTAATTCAGTTTCAAAGTCAAAATTTTATTTCTTTTGCCAAACTTTGAAAATGCACAAAAGAACATTTAAAAGCAATTAATTTTTACAGGTTGCTACAATCCACGTATTAATGTTCATGTTGAGATAACATATGTAATTTTTTTAATACTAAGACTTCTTCCCTATTTATTTTCATTTTAGACATCTACTTTTCATGGAGAAAATTACCAAACAGTTTTAACAATATAAAAAGGCACAGGTCTATTAAATAAATATGCTACTGTTGTTGCCCATCAGACATGGCATACAAACCAAGTTGAGTAAAATATGTGACAATAAACTCACGTGAAATGGTAACATTGAAAAAAAATGATGGAAAATAAAATTTGAATTGGCTTTGCATGGTGCCTTAAAGGCATCAAGTGGTGCCACTGCGTGGGAGAGTTATTTTGGATTTTTTTGGCGACAGGGGCAACTCAACAATTAAGGGGTTTTTCACTATTTTAAAATTCTGCTAGGCAACTCAACAATTGGTTGCTATTAATGAAGTTAATACAGCAATTGCTTAAAATATATTATTTCTATTAAATTTTTTTGGAAACACATGTTTAGAGGATTCAATATAAGAAGCAATTAATGATAAAATTCAATAAGGTCCCCATAAGAGTATCTAAAACAATGAAGATAAAACGTTTTACTATAATCATGAATGAACCTTTTACTGTAATCAGAAAGGAAAGTTGATGACATGTCCACAACTTCTCCATTGCATATACTACAGATTCAAAAGGCACAGAAAATTCTAGAAGCTGTGGAAATGTTTAAATGAAATTTCTCTATTCCATATACTATAGATTCACCTGTAGGTAGCATAAAAGAAGAGGTAAATACAGTGAGGATGTACCTTGAAAATTTGATGATGTATATAGATGAAGATCAAATTAAGTACTTTTATTCCTAACCAGTCAGTAAAACTTCTTTGTAGACAACATTTTTAGTGAAAGTTCCGATTCGTCCAACAACATGTCCCTTTTCTACCAACACTTTGGTATTAGCGCTTGAATCTCCTCGTGAAAGTGCCACATATAGTTGTCCATGACCAAATACATGCTCAGGTAGAAAAATACCGGTATTTTTTATCATTTGCCCTTGTGCCTTATTTATAGTGAAGGCGAAACACAAACGAATTGGAAATTGTTTTCGTATTAACGCAAATGGTAAATTCAAATTTTCAGGTGGCTTTAGTGGAATTCTTGGAATGAAAACTCTAGTACCAACATAATGTCCAGTGATGATTTCAGCATCAATGCAATTTTTATTGAGTTGCTTACATATAAGCCTCGTTCCATTGCATAATCCAATTTTCGGATTCAAATTTCTTAACAACATTATAGGTGCTCCAAGCTTCAATTTTAAACAATGTGGAGGTAGCCCGCCGGGAGTGATTGAGTTTAGAAATTCTTGTTGGTATAAGTTGCGAGCATCGTCTTCTACAGCATCATACGAATAGTAAATGATTTCATTTCCAGGAAATATATTGAGCACATGTTCATTGAGCTTGTCGACGTATTCACTTAGTGGTGTAATTAATGCTCTATTAACTATGTACTCTTTGTCGAATTCATTTTCTGATAAGTTGGGAAAAATTGTATCTATCAACTTTGACAGTGGATTAACATCATTTTTTGATGTTATGACCATATTTGTTGGTAGTTGAATCATTTCTTCATTGGTTGAAGGTTCGGTACCATCTCCAATTTGAATTAGAAATTTTGAATATGCGATATCATTTGCTGCTCGCATGTTTTTTTTTAAATGCAAAATTTTAAATTTTTCCCATAAAAGTGATTTAATGATGCATGCATTAATCGCTTCATTTCTTGTAGCTTTAGGCACAACTGGCAATACTTGTCGAAAATCTCCTCCCATAATAAGGATTTTACCTCCAAATGGTTCATCTACATCCATTATATCTCTCATAGTTCTATCAAATGCCTCAAAAGCATAACGATGTACCATTGTAGCTTCATCCCACATAAGAACAGTCGATTGTTTTAAAAGTTTTGCTAATTTTGACTGTTTGCTTATTGAGCATGTTGATGTCGGTTTTGGTTGTAATGGAAGTTTAAATCTTGAATGTGCAGTTCTTCCACCAGGTAGTATAGTTGCAGCGATACCAGATGTAGCTGTTGCAATTGCAATACCACCATCTTTTCTAACTGTTGACAGAATAGCACGGTATAAATATGTTTTTCCCGTCCCTCCAGGACCATCTATAAAAAACAAACATTTTTCTTTTTTTACAATTACATTCATAATTGTATTGTAGACCTTCAATTGTTCCTCATTTAATTTTTGAATAGCTAGTAAATCATCCTTGGAAATAGGAATTGCTAACTCTTCTTCTATTAGCTCTGAAATTTTATCACAATCATATGCTCTTGAGATATTTGGTAAATCATAATCCGCTGTGCTTTTATTGTGTTGCAGAAGTAACATGTTTAAATCTTTCAAACGATGATTTGTTAGAAGCATTTGGTTAGTAATACTTGAATTTCGGTAATCTTCTACCATATGATCGAAAAACTCATCCCATAACCTTCGCAAACCTGATGGATTGCAGAAAACCAAGATAGTAACAAATAATGCTCTTAAAGAAATTGGCATCTTTGTACTTGAGGCTTCAGTCAAACATTCTTTAATGCTGTCATCGTTTTCTAAAAGCCCTCTTTTCTCAGCCGCTTCTTTGAATGTTCGACTTCTAATTTCGTCAATTGTAAGTAAATCATTAAAAGAAGTCGGTCCTTTAATATGATTCAAAAGTATTCTCAAGAAAAAACGTTCTCCTTCCGTAGGTAGGACTGTGTATACTCTACCAATCACCCTTACATTAGATACTCTTCTTTTCCATTTTTTTTCATTTTTAATCCAGCAATAGTGCTCTGGAAATTCACGATATAAAAGTTGCCTTGCTTGTTCATCAATTGAATTTGTATAGAAAAACTCTGTCAGCATTGTGTGTAGGTTGCTTTCAGCGGCCAAAACTTCATTGATGGTTTGATCATTGGAAAACATAACACTTTGTTTATTTGGAAGATGTATTTGAAGACGTTCAACTGATGGATATATCTTGGTAAGAGAGAATCTAAAAATCTTCCATAATGCTTCTGGAGCAGAAATCCACCTTGCATCTATAAATTATTGAATCTTATCATAGTGAGGTCCAGGTCGAACTTGCATTGAAACGCGGTCTGGACCTTTGTAGACATATTTGTAAAGATATTTAACGCTTTTTATGTTACTACATATCTCTACATTAATATGACAGTTATATTTGCGTAGTAACCAAGGATTGTAAGGGACGACCCATCTGTTATCTACCATCAACTTTTCATTTCTATCAATAGGGATAGATTTTCCAGTATCGCGTCTTCTGTAAATTGGGTATGAATCTGTGCCTTGAATAGTTACATTTGAAAATTGTTTTGGATACTCTCTTTTGCAACTACCATTTTTCATGCAAGGACAATTTCGATTTTGAGTACCACATGGTCCATGAATCATCCACTTCATTATTGCCACATGTAATTCTGATTCTTCGTTAGAATCGGGTATTTCTGCTCTAACAATTTCATCATATTCATCTGGGTTAGTTAATTTGTCTTCATCTTTGAAGATAATTAGCATATGAACATGTGGTAAACATCTTTTTTGAAATTCAATTACATGGACATGAGCAGCTACTTTTCCAAGTGCTCCTTCAGTAAAAATATCTTTTTTTAATTCCTCGTATTTTGCACGAAATATCCTTGTTGTCAAATCTGGTCTGTCTTGAGGGTCTTGACCGGGTAGCAATTCGCTAACAATTTCATCCCAAAGTGGATTGCATGTCATTGTAATGAATAAATCGGGTTTGCCATACTTATGTACTAAAGCCATTGCATCTTGATATCGTTGGTACATATCACGTGGACAACCAATATAAGAAGAACGTAGTATTGTTCGTGTTCCAACATTACATAAATAAGAGAATTTGTTAAAAACTTCATAAATATGAAATTTAATTACATAAAGGTATAAAAATGTACTTAATATAAGAGCGGGTTTTCAAATTCACAAACTACGCACTTGCATCATTTCCCCCAGCGTTTAAAGCATCTTGCAATCCTTGATACATTTCAGCTCTGATGGTTTTTTGATTACTCCTATACCATCTTAGTCTGCTGGTATCTATCTTAACATAGTTATCAACCACGTATTGTTGAAACAATCGTCCACCTCGAAGAAAAAGCGATTTATCATTTTCTCGAATCTATAAAAGAACATTACATATTGATGAATATTAAGAAATAAAAAATATAAATATATAAAATGTGTTATATATTAAATTATATATACCTGTAGAATATTAGCATAATACTCACGACATGAAAATTTATTGCCATTTTCATCCTGACTATTTATATCCCATCCGTAACTTCCATATGGTAATAAAAGTGGGTATTGCAATGGATCATAATAACCAGCTGTTTCAGGAACAGTTATGAGTTGTCCATAGTTTGTCTCAACTACAATATCTCTTTCATGGATTTCTTCATTTTCAGCTCCTTCTACCCAAATTCCAGCAACTTGTGAAGAAGTTGGGAGAGTATATTGTTTTTGATTTGAAGATTGTTCTTTTATGACCAATTTACAATGTTAGATATTTGGTTTTTGTCCAAGTTGTCGAAATACAACTGCAAATCTATTATGTGTACTAAGAGTTTTTTGTAATTTCTCTACGATATCTCGACTCAAAGTATTATTTTCAGCCAATCGGTTATCAATTTCATTCTCTGTATCGTAAATATAAAGTTGTAGAAACTTGGACGATTATCAGATGTAGGTACCAAATTGCCTATTTTATGATAGATGCTTCCTTGAGCTCGAAATGTGTATACTCCATCTTTACCTGTAGCCAAGTTCTCATCAACATGAACTCCCATCGATGTAAATGCAAACATGTGGTTATAAGCTCGTATGTTGTAACGTCCCGAAAATTTTCGACTTTCGAAAATTCAACATCGATACTCACTTTATCGACTGCCGAGAAATCGAAGGCCGGAAACCCGAAATGTTATGGTTTAAGAAAAGGAAAGAGGTAGAAGAAGAGAGGAAAGACAGAAAATAGAGAGAAAAGAAAATAGAACGGAGCAGAAAACAACAGAACAATAACAGAATCTCACAATTCGCAGCGGAACAACATATAATAATAAATGAATAATCTTTAAACAAAGAACTACATCGGTTATTACATTTTATACATTACATTACATCATCATCAGAGTGTACAACAACAACAACAAACAGCGGAAAAGAAATACTATACATAATAATATGCCATGCCATCCATCTTGCCTCCAGCAACTCCTGAATATCCAGAATATCCTGATAAACCTAACTCTTGACTGCCCGTGTGGAAATTGGTGGGCACCCAGAGTTTAGGAAGGAAAACAATAAACTCCGAGTCAGTCATGTGACTGGTGTGAGAACTCAAAACAGTTTATTTATCTTTAAAATCAAAATAGAGGAATATTTTTAAAGTTAATTCGCAATGCTTTTAAGAATGAGACTACCATAAGGCCTCCCGCACACACACACAATGCAAACGCAGAATCGGAGGAGATTTCTCCTTATGATAGTCAAAGATGCTTGATACGCATTAAAAAGAACATTTGATATTATTACTAGTGCATAGTGTAGAGAAAATTCATTTCGAAAGTAAAGATATAAATCTTAGCCAGCATAGACATTTCGAACTATGCCTACTATAGCTACCATGTTCAATAGCGGGTTACCGCCACATTCCATAGCAGGTTATACAACTAAAACCGTACAAGGCTCGTATTTGAAGAATGGATTTTCCAACAAATGGTCAGGCCAAGGAACTTCCCATTGCCACATGAAAACGCCTCTGGAATGACACCCCGAGAACCAAACCGTTCTCTGCTAAACAAAGCCGGGAACCCCTTTTCCCAAGGGATATTACAAACCCTCAGATATGCCACCCCCGGTCCTTTGGAACCTTTAAACGAGAGCTCTCTAACCAACATCACACCATAGTAATAAGTGTTTCAACATGAGTAAGTATCTGGGCTCCATACCATGATACTACCCTTTTCCAGAAGGAATGGTCATACCCTAGGGAAGCGATCCCTGAAAACCTTGCCGCACAATTCCTGTTTCGACCATTACCGGTTTGTGAGGCTCGACGAAGTCTCATCCACAAAAACATACTTTATACAAAAGCCATGCTTTGGGTCAACAAATGATCATAGAAATGATCACCAAGATAGACGATCAAATAAATGATCCTATCACAGATGATCAACACAATGATCATTTCACAGCAACACTCAGCATGTCACATTACCAAATTGGGAATATATCGCTGATAACCTTCAACTACATAACCTCTGAGCTCGTACGTCTCAGAGAAGGGTGTTAAGCTAAAAGAATAAATTCTCCGCCACCAACAGAAATATATTTGAAAGAAATCGGCTTTATATCTCAACTTGTAATGTCAGACATACAATCCATACAAGTCTGTTCCGGGCTCGAACAGAACCGAAGGCACTTACAAAGAAGTCCTTGCAATCCGGATAATCTCTAATCACGTCCGGACTTCCCATCACATAGGGAGTCTCTATACCGTAGCTACTCGGTGCAAAGACAATCGACGAGTTGTCCTTTCGCTTTCAAAAAGATCCGGTCTTCAACACCGGTCTTCAAATGAAATTCATAACGACGTATCACATATTCGGAATGGGTTATATGACCCCATGGTCCTTTCCCGGTTAACCCGAATAGTGAGCGCTTATTCAAAAAATAAGTGTGGCATTCTAATTCAAACAAATCACATCAAATACCCATTCAAAGGGAAATATTGATAGTCGGTTATTGAGCTATCAATGAATATGCACACATCACCATTTTCCAAATAATTTTCCAAATTATTTATTTTCCAAAATATCTTTACAAGATATATTATTTTCAATACTTCAAAAATAAATCAATATTTATTTTTAAACAAGTTCCCCTTTCTTTTATAAATTCCATAGTGAATTTATATTTCACAATATCTACTGATATACGATTTTCAATAGGTTTCAATATTCCTTTTCAATTTATCTTCAAAAAGATAAATTCTCAAAATATTCACTTTATATTGGAAAACATTTCCATACTTATTAAATAAGTAATTCACGAACCTATTTATTTTCAACACTTGGAAAATATTCAATATACTTAAATCGAGATTAAGTATATATTTCATTCTTTAAGGAAATCATTCTCTTAAACATATTTATTTGGGCCAAAACGAATGTTGCGTAGAACATCGTTACGACGTCCCAAAATCACTAGTATAGGGATTCGAATTTAAGATAGATATATAAATCCCAATACTATACAAAACATTTCCTTTCGGAAATCATTTACTATAACAACAGTGTTATAGTCCACCATTTCCTTTTATTTCTCGAAAACGTCTATTTCAACAATAAATGTTGAAATCTATGGTTTCGAATCTCAACACATTTTAAAACATCGTTAGATCGTTTTAATTCTATTTAAAATATCACATTCTAAACATTTTCTTTAACATATTATTCACTATTCAAAAACGTGAATATGCTACGTTAACAACTTTCATCACTTCTATTCATTTTATTTCAAAGGATTATTCACTGTCTAAAACGTGAATATAACTTCATAAATAAGTTATAAAAATTAACTTATCAAAATAAGTCGTTTGCGAAATTATAAAACAACGTTTATAAATTCCTTTTCTATTTATTTTATAACAACTTCGATTTATAAATTCCTTTATTAACCTATTCAATTTATAACTCAGTTATAAAATAAAAGTTCACATTATAAGTTAAATGCTTATAAAACAATTTTTTTTTTACAAAATCGTTATTTTAAACTTCATAATTGTAATTCTTATAACTTATAAGATTCAATTATTTATCCAAATTTGTTCTTTAATAACTTCACAAAATTTATAAATCTTACTATTTATAATTTCATTTATAACTTCACCATTTATAATTTTATAATTTCCATTCACTTATGCAATCCATTTTCACTTCATTCAAACACTTATAAAAACTCGTTTTATAATTCAAATGTTTTAATTTATAAATATCAATTTATAAATCCTTTATAAAATCAATTTATACTATTATTTTAAAACATCTTTAATCTCCTTTATAATTTCACCATTCTCTTGATTTATAAAATAATCAAATTTTATAAATCCTATTTTTAAACTTTTTATAATAAATTCAAAAATCCAATTTAATTATTTTATAAAAAACATTAACCCATATTTCTCAAAAATCAATCTTTAACCGTATTTCTCAAAATCATAATTTTTATACCTTTAAAAAAATATAACGTTTATTTATTTAAAATGGATCAATTCCAAAAATATTTTATAAACGTATACTTCCAAAAATCACTTTAAAATCATTTTAAAATTCCAAAATTTGGCCCAGTGATGCTACACACCAAATAGTCAATCACGACTACAACGACATCATATATCGATATGATAGTCTATCAAATATCAAAATATCTGAAATCAAATAAAAACTGTTGAGGAATCCAGTTGGATCCCTCCAACCTGTTTTCCTGCATCCACAAACATTAGCATAATACCAATTTCGTTCCAGTACGAAATTATCGCGGTATATGGGATTTATAATATTATCCGCTTAATAGACGGCGCAATAGGGTCTCATCCGCTATACAAATGCGGGAAATCAATAACTGCAATATATACATATGCCAATATATATATTGCTATTATATATAATACCAATTTCACTGTTTATGAAATATTCGCGGTATATGTTTTTAATAAATAACCTCCGCTTACTAACGGCACATAATGTCTATTTTAACAATCAATAGATAACAATCATCATTCAAACATCCATTCAAAAATTTTAAATCTAACTATTTATAAATTTCGAAACTGATTCGATTGAGTGAGAAGTTCTCACCTTGATTTCAATTTCGTTTTAGCGATTTATTTCGAATAAAATTAAAAGGACGTTTAATTTTACCCAAAATTCTCACTAACTCCAAATGACTCCAATCCAATTCCATCGCGTAGTGCTCGTCCATACGATTCCAACACAAAAAGTTTCGTCTCAATCTGACCTCGTATGAACAAGTTATCATATTTTAAACATCATACGAATTCATATATAAATTAATTTACAATTTCCTTTATTATTTTTAACCTCAGCAATCTGGGCCGTCGATTTTAATCAAGGCAAATCTGGCCGCTCCCCCCTTTTCTCTTCTCCCTCACGTAAACACTCCCAGGTTCCATCGTGAAACCCATAGCCGCCAGTTAGGGCTAAAAATCACGACATTTACTACGATCAGCGACCACCTACAGATGCGCCTCCATCTCCTCTACGCTCGGCCGCGACCCTAGCGAGCTCGGTCATTCCCCTGCTTCAATTTGCGTGCACGAACAACTGCCGAACGCGGCCATTTTCTGGCCTCCACGCTCCACCATTTCCCATCTCCACCGTTGAATACGTCGAGCTCGTTCCCCTCTACAATTCTCTAGTTGAAAACTTTGGCTAATTGTTAGTGGATTTCGATAAGGAAGAAGGTGGAAAATTTTCGGCCCTTGATAGTAGATAGTGGCGGCTGCTAGGGTTAGGGTTTGGATTTTTTTTTATTTCTGAGGGGTTAAGGGTTATTTATAGGAAATTATTCAAAACACTATTCATTCCGGGTTTTCTAAACTCCGATTTACGCGCCGAAACTAGCGTTTCTAGGGTTTACCCCGCGTTACGGACACAATGGAACAGGTTTTGAAAGCTAATTCGGTCATCTGTGCGAGTTATGGCTATAAACGTTCAATTTAAATTAAACCGATTTAAACGATTTTCTAGGCGTTTTAATTTGTACCGGACAAACGGTAAATCCAATTGACACGAAATTTGAAACCTTACAATAATATCGCATTACGGATCTGATGAAACTGGTTTCGTCGAAATCCGAGACTGTTTGAAAAATGGCTATTTTAACTCGCCAAATTAATATTAAAAACAATTCGATGCGTTTCGAGCTGCCACGATCAAACGATAACTCCGATTGCTACGAAAATTGAAATCCGGTAATAAATAACTATTGCGGATCCAATGGAACTGGTCTCGTCCAATTCTGAGACTGTTCAAAAATTGACTATTTTCACTAGTCGATTTAAATATTAAAATATTCAATTTTCACAAATTAACTTTTAATTCGATTTTAAAAGTTCTAAAATATCGTTCTAACTTCAATATGATAAAATAAAATTTTACAAATCATTTTCAATCAAATTTAACTCAATTTTCAATTATTTCCATAATTTAACATATTAAATTATCGATTTAATTATCCAATTAAATCAAATTATTCGAAATAAAATTTATTCGACTTATAAATTCACTTATTAATATTTAAAATTAATTAAATATTCAAATTTTAATTATCAAAAATCCTGGGTCGTTACAATCTTCCCCCTTTAAAAGAATTTCGTCCTCGAAATTATCAAGTAAGAAAAGTTACAGAATCCATTAACTTTCCCTAAATCCATAGCCAAACTTCTTATAATAACTTACTAAGTTTTCAAATCATACTTAGTTATCTTTTTAAAAACAACTACTATTGTTTAACTTTCAACTTCAAATCAAAGTTAAAGTTTTCAAAATTTTCCAATTTTCTCAAAAATTTTCTAACGCCTTAAATTTTCAGAAAAATTCGCCATAGTCTCCTTTGCGCGGCTCGATCCGAAAAAATAATGACAGTATATATATAACAAATATACATCTCATCAATTAATGAGGCATCCCGAAGGGAAAAAGGTATAAAAGTACGGTATTTAATCCGAGATATGTACCTTATATTTTATTAGCGAGCATATACGGCTAATATAGCGCGAAAGCGAGCTCCAAATGCGAAGCAAACGCGATCCGCACCTACTAAACACTCAACAACAACATGAGAAACATGCACATAGAGAATAGTATCGATATACAACATATAGCAACATAATAACTATATATGCCAACATAGCAAATGCAATAGAAGCAATATATTCAACCATCAACCAACTATCATTCATAACCAATAAATATTCATTCATATTCTCATTAATATTCAATGAAATAGGTTTTTCAATTTAAATCACATTTGATTCATTAACAGTGGATGTTTTTACTAACATTCATTTTCAATTAGTTTATATTCACTAATTCATATTTAAGTTGGTTCACTTCCAAATCAAATTCAATTCTATTTAAGATTCACTTAACTTCCAATCGAATTCCAATTACTTTAGCTTCCAATTTCATTAATTCAATTTCATTAATTCAATTTCATTAACACTTAATGAATTATATACAATCAACTAACAATCATATAACAACTAATGTATATTAATTACAACCAAATTCCTTTGCTTATATTCATTCAATTTGGTTTAACTAAATTGATTTTCATTCAATCTTTCAACTTCCAATAACATTAGATTTTAATGAATTTACACTTGCATTCATTACTTCCTATCAATTTTATTTACATTCAATTGATTCATTCAATTCAATTATAAAAGTTGAATTTCATTTACATAACTTAAGTTCATATCTATCACTTAACTTTATTAATTTACTTTGATACTAATATCAACTTCATTCAACATCTCTTAAGTTATATTTTTTTTATAAACATTACTTGTTTTTACTTAACTTAAATTCCCACTTATAAATCAATTCAGCTTCCAAATTCTAAAGTAAATTTCCATTTAACTTTAAATTCATTTTTATTTACTACTCATATTCATAAAAATATTCATATAGTTTCACTTCTCATATATATAAGTTTATTTCACCATTGTAAATCACTTTAATTATAATTTAATTCTTATAATTCTTTTGCTTATCACAGATTATTCAAACAACCAAACAATCAACTTATATACACTTTAATAATTCTGAAAAAATTATTCCTTTATATATAAAATATAATCAAGGTAAAATTATTTCATTTACCCAATTTAAAACAATATTGTGTCGAATTGTTCTGTTCAAGTGTTTAGAGATCCCTATCAACAACGTTAATTACTCGTATTATCCAGAATCTATATACCACTCTACTAATCATCACAATATAAAACAATTTTATATTCACTAACAAATACGCTCTCAAAGCTATTATTACACTCAAACTCATTCTAGAGTACTACTGACTCTATCTCTAATGAGTAATACCCAACAGAACCATTGTTGTCGCTTAACCATAAGCTCTGATACCAGATGTAACGTCCCGAAAATTTTCGACTTTCGAAAATTCAACATCGATACTCACTTTATCGACTGCCGAGAAATCGAAGGCCGGAAACCCGAAATGTTATGGTTTAAGAAAAGGAAAGAGGTAGAAGAAGAGAGGAAAGACAGAAAATAGAGAGAAAAGAAAATAGAACGGAGCAGAAAACAACAGAACAATAACAGAATCTCACAATTCGCAGCGGAACAACATATAATGATAAATGAATAATCTTTAAACAAAGAACTATAGCGGTTATTACATTTTATACATTACATTACATCATCATCAGAGTGTACAACAACAACAACAAACAGCGGAAAAGAAATACTATACATAATAATACGCCATGCCATCCATCTTGCCTCCAGCAACTCCTGAATATCTAGAATATCCTGATAAACCTAACTCTTGACTGCCCGTGTGGAAATTGGTGGGCACCCAGAGTTTAGGAAGGAAAACAATAAACTCCGAGTCAGTCATGTGACTGGTGTGAGAACTCAAAACAGTTTATTTATCTTTAAAATCAAAATAGAGGAATATTTTTAAAGTCAATTCGCAATGCTTTTAAGAATGAGACTACCATAAGGCCTCCCGCACACACACACAATGCAAACGCAGAATCGGAGGGGACTTCTCCTTATGATAGTCAAAGATGCTTGATACGCATTAAAAAGAACATTTGATATTATTACTAGTGCATAGTGTAGAGAAAATTCATTTCGAAAGTAAAGATATAAATCTTAGCCAACATAGACATTTCGAACTATGCCTACTATAGCTACCATGTTCAATAGCGGGTTACCGCCACATTCCATAGCAGGTTATACAACTAAAACCGTACAAGGCTCGTATTTGAAGAATGGATTTTCCAACAAATGGTCAGGCCAAGGAACTTCCCATTGCCACATGGAAACGCCTCTGGAAGGACACCCCGAGAACCAAACCGTTCTCTGCTAAACAATGCCGGGAACCCCTTTTCCCAAGGGATATTACAAACCCTCAGATATGCCACCCCCGGTCCTTTGGAACCTTTAAACGAGAGCTCTCTAACCAACATCACACCATAGTAATAAGTGTTTCAACATGAGTAAGTATCTGGGCTCCATACCATGATACTACCCTTTTCCAGAAGGAATGGTCATACCCTAGGGAAGCGATCCCTGAAAACCTTGCCGCACAATTCCTGTTTCGACCATTACCGGTTTGTGAGGCTCGACGAAGTCTCGTCCACAAAAACATACTTTATACAAAAGCCATGCTTTGGGTCAACAAATGATCATAGAAATGATCACCAAGATAGACGATCAATAAATGATCCTATCACAGATGATCAACACAATGATCATTTCACAGCAACACTCAGCATGTCACATTACCAAATTAGGAATATATCGCTGATAACCTTCAACTACATAACCTCTGAGCTCGTACGTCTCAGAGAAGGGTGTTAAGCTAAAAGAATAAATTCTCCGCCACCAATAGAAATATATTTGAAAGAAATCGGCTTTATATCTCAACTTGTAATGTCAGACATACAATCCATACAAGTCTGTTCCGGGCTCGAACAGAACCGAAGGCACTTACAAAGAAGTCCTTGCAATCCGGATAATCTCTAATCACGTCCGGACTTCCCATCACATAGGGAGTCTCTATACCGTAGCTACTCGGTGCAAAGACAATCGACGAGTTGTCCTTTCGCTTTCAAAAAGATCCGGTCTTCAACACCGGTCTTCAAATGAAATTCATAACGACGTATCACATATTCGGAATGGGTTATACGACCCCATGGTCCTTTCCCGGTTAACCCGAATAGTGAGCGCTTATTCAAAAAATAAGTGTGGCATTCTAATTCAAACAAATCACATCAAATACCCATTCAAAGGGAAATATTGATAGTCGGTTATTGAGCTATCAATGAATATGCACACATCACCAGTTTCCAAATAATTTTCCAAATTATTTATTTTCCAAAATATCTTTACAAGATATATTATTTTCAATACTTCAAAAATAAATCAATATTTATTTTTAAACAAGTTCCCCTTTCTTTTATAAATTCCATAGTGAATTTATATTTCACAATATCTACTGATATACGATTTTCAATAGGTTTCAATATTCCTTTTCAATTTATCTTCAAAAAGATAAATTCTCAAAATATTCACTTTATATTGGAAAACATTTCCATACTTATTAAATAAGTAATTCACGAACCTATTTATTTTCAACACTTGGAAAATATTCAATATACTTAAATCGAGATTAAGTATATATTTCATTCTTTAAGGAAATCATTCTCTTAAACATATTTATTTGGGCCAAAACGAATGTTGCGTAGAACATCGTTACGACGTCCCAAAATCACTAGTATAGGGATTCGAATTTAAGATAGATATATAAATCCCAATACTATACAAAACATTTCCTTTCGGAAATCATTTACTATAACAACAGTGTTATAGTCCACCATTTCCTTTTATTTCTCGAAAACGTCTATTTCAACAATAAATGTTGAAATCTATGGTTTCGAATCTCAACACATTTTAAAACATCGTTAGATCGTTTTAATTCTATTTAAAATATCACATTCTAAACATTTTCTTTAACATATTATTCACTATTCAAAAACGTGAATATGCTACGTTAACAACTTTCATCACTTCTATTCATTTTATTTCAAAGGATTATTCACTGTCTAAAACGTGAATATAACTTCATAAATAAGTTATAAAAATTAACTTATCAAAATAAGTCGTTTGCGAATTTATAAAACAACGTTTATAAATTCCTTTTCTATTTATTTTATAACAACTTCGATTTATAAATTCCTTTATTAACCTATTCAATTTATAACTCAGTTATAAAATAAAAGTTCACATTATAAGTTAAATGCTTATAAAACAATTTTTTTATTTACAAAATCGTTATTTTAAACTTCATAATTATAAATCTTATAACTTATAAGATTCAATTATTTATCCAAATTTGTTCTTTAATAACTTCACAAAATTTATAAATCTTACTATTTATAAATTTCATTTATAACTTCACCATTTATAATTTTATAATTTCCATTCACTTATGCAATCCATTTTCACTTCATTCAAACACTTATAAAAACTCGTTTTATAATTCAAATGTTTTAATTTATAAATATCAATTTATAAATCCTTTATAAAATCAATTTATACTATTATTTTAAAACATCTTTAATCTCCTTTATAATTTCACCATTCTCTTGATTTATAAAATAATCAAATTTTATAAATCCTATTTTTAAACTTTTTATAATAAATTCAAAAATCCAATTTAATTATTTTATAAAAAACATTAACCCATATTTCTCAAAAATCAATCTTTAACCGTATTTCTCAAAATCATAATTTTTATAACTTTAAAAAAATATAACGTTTACTTATTTAAAATGGATCAATTCCAAAAATATTTTATAAACGTATACTTTCAAAAATCACTTTAAAATCATTTTAAAATTCCAAAATTTGGCCCAGTGATGCTACACACCAAATAGTCAATCACGACTACAACGACATCATATATCGATATGATAGTTTATCAAATATCAAAATATCTGAAATCAAATAAAAACTGTTGAGGAATCCAGTTGGATTCCTCCAACCTGTTTTCCTGCGTCCACAAACATTAGCACAATACCAATTTCGTTCCAGTACGAAATTATCGCGGTATATGGGATTTATAATATTATCCGCTTAATAGACGGCGCAATAGGGTCTCATCCGCTATACAAATGCGGGAAATCAATAACTGCAATATATACATATGCCAATATATATATATATTGCTATTATATATAATACCAATTTCACTGTTTATGAAATATTCGCGGTATATGTTTTCAATAAATAACCTCCGCTTACTAACGGCACATAATGTCTATTTTAACAATCAATAGATAACAATCATCATTCAAACATGCATTCAAAAATTTTAAATCTAACTATTTATAAATTTCGAAACTGATTCGATTGAGTGAGAAGTTCTCACCTTGATTTCAATTTCGTTTTAGCGATTTATTTCGAATAAAATTAAACGGACGTTTAATTTTACCCAAAATTCTCACTAACTCCAAACGACTCCAATCCAATTCCATCGCGTAGTGCTCGTCCATACGATTCCAACGCAAAAAGTTTCGTCTCAATCTGACCTCGTATGAACAAGTTATCATATTTTAAACATCATACGAATTCATATATAAATTAATTTTCAATTTCCTTTATTATTTTTAACCTCAGCAATCTGGGCCGTCGATTTTAATCAAGGCAAATCTGGCCGCTCCCCCCTTTTCTCTTCTCCCTCACGTAAACACTCCCAGGTTCCATTGTGAAACCCATAGCCGCCATTTAGGGCTAAAAATCACGACCACTACGACGACATTTACTACGATCAACGACCACCTACAGATGCGCCTCCATCTCCTCTACGCTCGGCCGCGACCCTAGCGAGCTCGGTCATTCCCCTACTTCAATTTGCGTGCACGAACAACTGCCGAACGCGGCCATTTTCTGGCCTCCACGCTCCACCATTTCCCATCTCCACCGTTGAATACGTCGAGCTCGTTCCCCTCTACAATTCTCTAGTTGAAAACTTTGGCTAATTGTTAGTGGATTTCGATAAGGAAGAAGGTGGAAAATTTTCGGCCCTTGATAGTAGATAGTGGCGGCTGCTAGGGTTAGGGTTTGGATTTTTTTTTATTTCTGAGGGGTTAAGGGTTATTTATAGGAAATTATTCAAAACACTATTCATTCCGGGTTTTCTAAACTCCGATTTACGCGCCGAAACTAGCATTTCTAGGGTTTACCCCGCATTCCGGACACAATGGAACAGGTTTCGAAAGCTAATTCGGTCATCTGTGCGAGTTATGGCTATAAACGTTCAATTTAAATTAAACCGATTTAAACGATTTTCTAGGCGTTTTAATTTGTACCGGACAAACGGTAAATCCAATTGACACGAAATTTGAAACCTTACAATAATATCACATTACGGATCTGATGAAACTAGTTTCGTCGAAATCCGAGACTGTTTGAAAAATGGCTATTTTAACTCGCCAAATTAATATTAAAAACAATTCGATGCGTTTCGAGCTGCCACGATCAAACGATAACTCCGATTGCTACGAAAATTGAAATCCGGTAATAAATAACTATTGCGGATCCAATGGAACTGGTCGCGTCCAATTCTGAGACTGTTCAAAAATTGACTATTTTCACTAGTCGATTTAAATATTAAAATATTCAATTTTCACAAATTAACTTTTAATTCGATTTTAAAAGTTCTAAAATATCGTTCTAACTTTAATATGATAAAATAAAATTTTACAAATCATTTTCAATCATATTTAACTCAATTTTCAATTATTTCCATAATTTAACATATTAAATTATCGATTTAATTATCCAATTAAATCAAATTATTCGAAATAAAATTTATTCGACTTATAAATTCACTTATTAATATTTAAAATTAATTAAATATTCAAATTTTAATTATCAAAAATCCTGGGTCGTTACATATGTTTTTTCTGAATTCTTTTCCTTCATTTGATTGGTCAGTGTACAAATTGAAGATCTCATCGGGTGAAGAAATTGATTGTAAAATGATTTTTCCATTTAGACAACAGAAGTTATTTGATTCTCGGTGAAAAAGTTTTGCTTAACAGTGTCTGCATATTCTTGATTGTGGCAAATAGAATCTTTGAAAACCAGAATGATCTATAAAGTTTCTTGCACAATTATGTCTTGCTGTAGCACTTCGACATGGTTGAGTAACTCTATGTATTGTGTTTCTATTGATGTTTCTTTGTTCAAAAGATGGTGTATTAGTGTTTTGTTCATCTTCATTGTTCACTGACCCATCGATATGTTGATCTACACAAATTATTGATAAATAAAACTTATAAGTATTTATTAACATGAAATTCTAATATATTCTTTATTATATTTAATATATATATATTATATATTATATATATATATATATAATAAAGAATTATAGTAAATGGTTTTCTTAGTAATACCTTCAATATTTCGAGTGCTAGGTAAAGAAAAGGAACTATCTGTTCTTGTTTGTGATCGGTAACCATTGATATTTTTTTCACATCTTCTGGTTTTCTAATATGATAATTAGAGCGAACTTGCTTCCTTTTTGCTTCTTTTTCAACTTCTGTCACTGAATTTCTTTACGTTCTCTCATAAATGTTACGATGCTCTAATTGCTGAGCCCTTTGTTCTGTATTTAATTCAGATCGACGTTGTCTTTTTCTTTCTGCCTTGATTTGAGCATCTAATAATGCTTGTTTTTGAGCTTTCTCAATGATTCTAGGGCTTCTACGAAGTATCAAAGAAGGTGATTGATTAGATGTTCCTGCTTGACGTTGGTTTTTTTCAAGGATTCTTGGACTTCTACGGGGTGGTAACTGAGAACTGCAGTTTGATTCCATTGGGTTGTGTTGAATTCTATTGGTATTCGTTGTCCTTTGTAAGTGAACAACTTCGTTGGCTTCCATTGCTTGAAGTTGAGCTTTTTCGATTATTCTAGGACTTCTACATGGTTTTGATTCGGAAAGTTGATTAACTTCCATAGTTTGGTAGTGAAATGCACAGATTCAAGATTGAAATTGTTTGACCCTAAAAATAGAACATTTACCATGTTTAATTAATTTAGGATTTAGGAAGAAGTAAAGATTATAACCATTATTGTGCTAGAACTAAGGTATATACAAAAATAATAATAAAGTACTTAATTGTTAAGTAAATTATGTTGTTTACTCAATTTGCGATAATAACACAACCATTCCTGGTAAGAAAATATATATTTATATCATGTTTATAATACTACTTCAAAGTATTTTCAAATTTTTAGCATACAATAGGAGTTAAAATCGGCGTAGAAAAATATCTTTAATAATCTCTCAAATTTCAACCTATTCTACAAATATTACCACTTACGAGTACATATGCATGCCCAGGTGGGCCTGCATGTAATCACAACGTGCATACATTTTTAGTTGCACCTGTAAAAGTAGATTTGATAGTAGCATCCCCATATTTGAACTCCACCTAAGCATAAGCCGCTATTTTTATTGTTCGAACTGCAGTAACTTCTTCATGCTAACTCGGAATCAAGCGAAATTTCGATTAATAAACTCCCACCTAAATCACGGACGATATGGAGCACTCGGATGCTTCAACTTATGAACGTATACTGTAGTTTTCCATGGTGATTAACAGTTGCACTTAGAAAATAACATGCTACATCCCCATATTTGAACTCCGCCTAGGCAGAAGCCGCTATTTTGAAAATAACAGGCTACATAAATTTTTTATCTAACTATATCCCGGTATATGCACGCCCTTTTGGCTTGCATCTTGTTGAGGATTTATATATCACTATATCTATACTACTGTTTTCAATGAGCACATTGTTTACTTCCCTTCACTATAATTTATTTGATGATTACAATATTTGTTCATATTTACTCGGATACCAATTACTTGTTCTTTGTGGCCTCAACAATTCATCATTACAACCAGTAGTTTACTCAATTTCTTAGTCCTACTCTTTATAGGTTGAAGCAATATACGAATCCCTATCATTGACTCCTCATCTAAAAACATCAAGAAATGAAATTTACTTAGACAGTTAGCATATTTATGAATTAGTTGTTTTCTTGGGTGTTGATTTCATTTGTGTGCTTAAGAAATCCATCTATATACTTTTCATATTTACTATAAGACCAAAACCTCAGTTACCTTGGAAGAATATTACAAAAAACATATAAAAACATTAAAAATCGTAATAATAATAAATTAATCAACTAAGAAAGCATATGTTACACACTAATTTTCTTCATGTATAAAGGCTAACTATAGGTAAATCAAAATTTTCTCCCATCAATCTAAAACAAATGAACATTTTGCTTACTTATAATTTCATTTTATCATTTAACATGTCTTTACATGTACAAAAGAATAGACCTTAATACAAAAAAATCTTTTACTATTATTATCAACAATACTCAATCAAGTGGGGTGGATGTACAGTAAGCATGCAGATTATAGGTACCATCGGTCCCAACATTTTAGTTTTTCCAAGTGTTTTTTTTCATCCGTACCGGCATCCCACTTTTGTTGCTTGTTTAGTAATGCAACTTTCTTCTGAATCTCCGATACTCGATTTCCATTGGCATGCTTACCTATTTAAATCTTGTCATGTAAGATAATTTGTATAGACATAATAGAGAAATATAGTAAACAATATTTACCTTAACTTCTTCATACAACTTCTTTTCCTAAGAAATATCTTGTTAAGAATCACGTCGTAAGTTTCTGGTTGATCACTATTAAGATCTTTGTTTTTCTTTCTTTTTTGCATTTCAGGTGCTTACTTGACTAATTCATGTGATAACAGATGTGACAGAATAGTCAAGTTGCCCTGTAAAGTAAAAATTTACAACATCAATATATACAAACAACACTTGAAATATTCAGTCTAAACAAAAGTTAAAATAATAATTACTCTTGGTACCTATAGAAATTGAGAGATGGTGCATGGAAGTCGGTTCCAGAAATTTTGAAACATCGCATGCGCTCTGGAAACACTCGAGGAAATGATGATCAACATGATAGAAAACCTATAATAAATTTGAAGTATTTTGAACATTGCAGAGTAAGAGATTGATTTGTTAAAAATAAAAGTATAGTTTTAATGTATACAGTATATTTTACTACTTCCATTGCAAGAGCAAGAACATTAGTTTTTATAAACATCTCCTCAGTATCTTGTGAAAAATGTAAAGTTGAGGCAAGTATGTAACTTTGTTTAAGCAAATGTGAAAAGGTACAACTATATTCAACTTCATGGATGAGCATAAAATAAAAGTTTTGTACCAGCTTTGGTGCAAAGTTGAAATGAGACAATGCATCCAACTTCAAACAAAGCTTCTTGAATAATGTGGTTGTCTAAGAATAAACAAATAAGAATTAGATATACCGTGTATGGAGAAAAGGTATGGGAATCCCTCTATGCATTTTGAAGGTAAAATATAGGCTGGTTTCTATATGGCCACATGTGCTTACAATAATAAAAAAAGAACAAATACAGTCATATAAAGGTGGCTTATACTTAAGTAACAAAGAGAATAGATATAGTCATATGTGTGCGGTGTTTGCAGGTAATAGAAAAACATGGGTTTTCTTTTATATGCAAATAATGACTACTATCGTCTTCTTATCGAACAAATTTCAAAGGTTGTAAATGGAATGAAAGACTTGATCGATTTCAACAACAAAATTAGAGCCATGTGTAATATATTTGAAACCATTTTATATTACCGTGGCCATAATATTCCCTTTCCAATAATCGTGCCTTTTTGTCGTGTTAATTATTGCACTACTAATGCTCATAAGACATTAACAGAGAGCTTGAAGAAAAATCCTCGTCTGCCTTCATAAAAATAGCCAGAATCCGAGTATCTGATGCCTGCATAAAATATGCAGGCTGATCAGATGACGACACTTAATAAAATCATGGCCATGCAAAACAGTAACAATCTACGCTCACACATTGCTAACAGCACCCTGAGTTATTCAATTGCACCTAACAATCACTCTCATATTATGAGGCTATCATCAGCTCATGCATTCCTAACAAAAGTTCAGTCAATGTCTACTATCAAATTTTCCCAATCAAGCCAACATTGGTCAGGCAAACCGAAACATGAAGCAAAATTCTTTACGTAAAAATTTATTTGATATGATTAACAATCAAAACAAAAGAGCTCCTCAATAGCAAACTACTTCTGCGGTAGATAAGGAAGCTACTAATAGAAAATCGTATGGGGAGGTCGTGGATCCGCTGTAGAAGCTAAGGGAGAAGCAGTCCTCAATTTCGTTTCATAATCGTGACAAAACCCTACTTCAATAAAATGCAAGTGCTTTTACGATATAAAACCTGTCACCTAACATCTTCGCACTTTGCTGATTTTAAACCCATTTATAAACTGATTAAGCGCGTTCTGGTCTCCGATTTTGTGCAGTTCGGGATCGTATCTGCAATGATGGATCCTTCTGGGTCAGGGTGGGGCATAATAACGTGGAACGATCCCTACTTTGCTAGTGCAATGAACCAATACTTTGTGGTTTTTTGTTTCATGTAGTTGTACTGTTGTTGGTGGAACATATTGTCCAATATAAAGCAGTCATATGAACCTGAAGTTGAGTAGCGCGATGAACCTGAGTTCGATCTTTTGCAGAAGTGAGGGCGGGCTGAACAGTCTATTTTCTAGGAGCATGTATTATTATTAACTCTATGTTTAGTAATTAGAATGAAATATGAAGGAATATTGTGCTATTTCCATGTATATTTTTAGTATTATTACCCTCAACAATTCATCTCGACCATTGCCTTGAAGTACTTGCACTTTGTTCCTTATTCGGTCTCTATGTAGTGCAATTCAGTCGTAACAAATTAAAATAATTAAACGAAACAATGGAACACTACCAAACAATTTCAAACATGCATTGATCTCACTTCACCAATGATAACAGTACTACATCGCTGCAAAGATTGATATTGCAAAAACTGATCAAATGTAAAAACGAAAGACAATATAAATTAGATTATGTATTTAATTTTGAGATAAATATGTTCTTGTTAATCCATAAGATAATTTTATATTTCCTTAAATTAACCATCAATTATACGTTCAATTGGGGAAAAAACACAGGAAGATACACATATGCATGCGATGAGGGATATGCATCCTAACAATTTGCATTTCCAACTCATATTTTGGTGTTTACTATTGAAATTAGATTAATTTTTGTATACGGAATCTAGCATGGTGTATAAATGTCGTCTTTGCAAAAATTAGATCATTTAGATAATTCTACCCTTACTAAAAACACAAAAACCTGTTTAATCCTGATATTCATAGATTGTGGATGTGGATCCCTCCTATCTCTATATAGTGTATACATACATCCAGTTACATATATGTACACACACTTTTATTTATGCAAACGGGGTAGTTTAATATTTTTGTATTCATGAAAATTTGCGTGGTGCTATTTATTTTTTGTTTTCCACTCATAGTTATGTCATGCTTTTTAATGTTTCTTAATACCTATGACAGTGAGAAAATCGGTTCTTGTTATTTTTTCTAAATTTATTATGTTCTTGTCCATATCTTTTGCCTTTTCTTACAGACGTAGAGATAATTCCTCTTTTGGCAATACTTTATTTATATCGACTTCTATTTGTGTACCACAATCAGTGTATAACCGTTAGAATTTATTGCATGTTCAATAAACACTTGTAGTTGGATAAGGATTATGATATTTGTTGTTACTTATTTGAATATTGTAAGAAGACTATCATCTCAAGTGTGTAGCCTCCCACAATGAGAACTGGTGAGCACAAACATAGTCGGAACAAAAACACATTATGCACTTGCCTAATGCCAATTGTTTGCATAATGTATACAACCTTCTAAACTCTTGAATTCAAAACTAAGAACCAAACTAAGTTTAAGAAAATAAAATAGTGAAACAGCAAAACTCCTGAAAAGGTTTTTAGGCTTATCGAGTTGTGTACCTTTTTGGTGCTTTACTCCTGAAAAGTTTTAGGCTTATTGAGTTGTGTACTCTATGAAACTAAATTTAAAGCTCATGAACTCAAGCTTATAATTTTATTGACAAATTTTTTTTTTTGGTTATATACACCAGGCTATCGACATAAACTCAGCCTAAAACTCATGAACTCAAGCTTATTGGGTTGATTTGTATACACCAGGCTATCGATATAAAAAGAATTTAGTTAAATAATGTTATACCAGATGTCCATTTGTCTATAAGTCTATCTTCATAGCAACTTCAAGTGTACTTCATTCCATGACTATTTCCAAAACTAATGTTTCTGCACAAAAAAGAAAGCCAATTATCTTGGATTTTCAATATTTGAGTCATTGTGTAATATATAAACTTAAAATTACCAAAAGCTTCCAAACAAAAGGTGAAATGAATTCATACTTGTGCATTTCATCCATACTATCCTTACAGTAAAAAGTTTACCATCATGAGAACCATATTTTAGTCATAAAACTAAAGCATTGTCACAAAGTAGTTTTAAATTAACCAAATTCTTGTGGAATATAGTCACAGCTGCATAAAAAAAAGTTGGTGAAAAGCTCTTTCTTATAGGACTCAAAATAAATAATAATAAGAATAGTAAGGAATATACCTATATCAATGGTTGACCAGCTTGAACTTAAGTTACAGTCCAAGTAAATCTCCACAGTTATCTCACCAGGAACACCTTTTGTTTTTAATCTAGTAATGTTTGAACAGGATTATGCATTACACGTCGATGTGTCACTTGAAGATCCAAACAAAGAAGGAAGCATGAGGATTGTTACGTGTAGTGTTGGCTCAAAGGCAATAGAACATTGGGATGTTGGATAAATGAAGAATTCTTTTCAAAACCTGTTGACAAAATATAGAATTAGTAAAGTGCAAGGGGAGCTCAAAAGACATTAAAGTAGTGTAGTGCAAGTTCAAAAAAGTGTATATTACTCTTAGCTGAAGATAGTAGTGTTCTAATACTTTTTGTGAATTCAAATAGTCAAATTATGATTTATTTGCACTTCGACATGTGAGTCTCAAATGACGGTAAAGGTCAATATGGGATTGATGCTCAGACAAAATCATTGTAAGCTAGAAATATATAAGAAAAAAAAGTAACAGTGATGATATTTCCACCATGGCCATGGAAATTTGATGTCATCCCTTTTGCATGTCTAATAAGAGAAACAGGATTGACAAATGACAAAGTATTAAATGTATGCAACTTTTCAAGGTAAAGTAGAAAGTTATCTATAGATGGCAAGTGAAAATGAAAGAAGGGAACACAATCTTATTTTAATTGCAATGTAGAAGGATTTTAGCAATGAGGGCATTGAGAAAAAGGTAATATAAGTTGGTGAATACAATATGAAATGCACTTCAGGCTGATAATGAGATTTGAGCGCCAACCGATCCAATCTATACTCATGTTACGCTAAAACAATGTCATAAAAATAGATATAATACTAAATTTATGAATTTCTCTCCATTCCAGGATAATATTCATAATTTATATCACTTGCCAAAAAAAGACATAATATTTGAAGACCATGAAATGTTCCCTGCCTGAACATATACAGAATTTGTCCAGGTTTAGTTTGTGTAGAACTTCTTTTTATAAATCGATGGAAAAATCATCCTTACCCCAAAAAGGAATAAAATCAGTTTCGCAATATAACAACCTTAGATATTAAGAAACCGCAATTCATATTTCATCAAAATGTAATGACAAAACTATCACGTTAGGTCCTAAGTTCTAACTAATTCAGAGAAAATATACAGTCAATTCTTGAATCTATCATTGTATGTGATACAGTTTTAGATCATTTGGTTTTCTTCAACTGATCAACCTAAAGATACAATTTGAAAATATAATTCTTGTTGCCCTATTTTTGGTTTGGAGAAATTTTTATTAGTAGAAGTGGCCCTATTTTTGCACCTTGTAAAAGAATGTACAACAGAATTAGAATGTTTAAAAGTTGCTTTAGTAATTAGATTTGGGTAAAAAGTAAATAAACTAAGCAGACATGGGTTGATGCAGGTCATTCATGAACAATATTTGTGCAAGGAGATAAAATATGATTAATGCTAAGACAAAAACACCAACGATTAGTTTTGACCCTACAACCTACTCATTTATTTTATATAGCAACAACATTACAAACACTAATGTGTGGTAAATACAATAGCGAACAATAATACCTATGGTCTCTAAAGAAATTCTTGGTCAATATTGTTGTTGAATGACATAGAATATGTACCACTTTTTCCTAAAAGAACCATAAAAGGTAAACAACAATGTGACTACTAAACATCAATTGTATGTATGACATTCCAAAATTACAATTTGATGGAAAATGTGTTATAAAATATAAACGATAGAGTTATCATCAAATTGTGATCCCTCACCACACGATTTTGTTTAAGCCAAGGAAAATATATTGTACATTCACTACGATAAGTCTTTTAAACAAATTCAAACTACCATATCATTGTAGTAAGTCCTAGATTGTAGGACAACTCTTTATTAACATGCTTTCAAGTTACAGACCTTAAGTATGTTTCCAAGTTAAAACATGAAACATACTACAAAAATAAGCTTCATAACCTAAATCAAAGGTTCTCGAATTTGTCGTTCATAGGAATATCTTATCAAGTGATATAGTATTCAAGTACACAAAAGTTTTAGGAAGTATTTTCTTACTGGATATTTTAGAGCCTCGTTTAGGATAGAGTATTAAGGAAGCAAATGTGAAGCCTGTAGTAACAATTTTGTTAACTACTAAGTGAAATAGTGAAGAGATTCAACGTCAGTGCAGGAGCAGTCAGCAAAAATACAATACTGCAGTAGAAAATCTGAATTCGATCTGATGATAGTAGAGAAGAATACAATACTAAGTGGACATATCACTTTCATACAAACAAATCTAACCAAAACTAAACACAATTACAAATCAGTGCGTAAGTGCAAATCAGCACAAACCAATTACAAACATATATAACCAAAACTAAACATAAATTTTTGAACTCACGTAATAACTTTAACCATAGGTAATTGATTTGAATAACTTCAGCATCAGTGCAAGAGTAGTCAGCAGTGTTGGTGTAAGAAGATGCGGCAAAATTTGGTAGCAGAGATGCGAGATTCGAGACTCGAGATTTAAGAGATAATGATATTGAGCGTAAATTTTAGGCGATTAGGGAATTTGGCCGCGAGATGATAATGATAATGAGGGTTAATTTTTGGCGATTGGGGTTTTTTAGGCCATTGAAAAATCTAATGAGAAGAAATGCGTAATAGAAGATTACGTGAGAAGGGCAGTTTAGGAAGTTCCAAAAGACACGGTTGATGATAAGTCAAAGAATTCTTATTATTAATAGTAGAGATGTTTGGTTCAAAAGTTTTTATTCCAATTAGTACGTTATTGAACAAAATGTTGTATTTTTATATAAAGTATTTCTAAAGTACTGTTGTGATTATATATCTATGTGAATTTTTTTTAAGATAATAATCCATGCATAAGTTCGTAGATATATTTTGTTTCCAGTTACAAATAAATATCCTTTTTAGTGCATGTATTAGTAGATATATCAATGCAAGTACTATCCTAGAGTTTTTAATCTCGACCCATGTATTACATAGTCGAGTGTAAAAAAGGATGTATGTTAAAATAATTATAGCTGTTTTCAATGAATGAAAGATATTTGGTTGCCTTGTTTGCTGATGTCCAAACACCTTTGTAAAAATGTGTACAACACCTCAGTTCTGTCTAAAACAAATTAAAGCATTTTGGGACCAAATGCTTTAATTTCGACAGCACTTCACTTCTTTCTCTTGTACTCATAACTTTTCATCCAAGGGGTGTGTTGTCGTTGTATTTTCTAAAATAAATTAAAGCCTTTTGGGACTAAAGACTTTAATTTTTTGTTGTATTTTTTAAAATAGTATTTAAAGTTTATTTTCAAATAAAAATTATATTTATTTCTTAATTTAACCAAATGCAATTTTCTGTGTTCTTTGCAATTTCTTATACAAATTCGTTTGCAATACTTGTTTCCAACTTTAGAAAATATATCTTATACTTCTCCTCAATATCTACTTCTTTACATTTGTAAGCTCATAAATTCTTGTAGAAAATTAAAATTACTAATCAAATATATATTATATTAGAAATATACTTTGAAGAAAAATCCGAAAATATTAAACATATGTCAAAGTTTTGAGAAACTAATAAAACAATACCATATATATTCGTTTTCTTCTCGTATTCGATATTCAGATGTAAAAAATGAACAGTGATTGCATAATTCCTACACTTGTTTCCAACTTTAGAAAATATATCCATAACTTAGATATATATTGTTAATTTTCAGTATAACCTCTCAGAAGATATAATCGCCGTTAGACATTAGAGCTCGAATTTAGTTTATAGATCGCAATGCTTGCTAACTACTGTTATCCTAAGAATCATAAATACAGTCTATGATAAACTAAAAGGTAGATGATTAGCTAGATAAGAGTAATGGAATCAACAATGATTTTTATTTACATAAAATGGATGACACTAACCAATTTGCAAACTGTGGACCTCGATTGTACTTCTAGTGTAGTTCAAGTGTATTTCGTTGTTTCATGGGCCTATGGCCATTCCCAAATCTGTTGTTTCTACACAAATATGAAAGCAATTTATGTTGGATTTTCACTATTCGAATCGGTATGATATATAAATTTAACATTACCAAAAGCTTTAAAACAAAAGGTGAAATGAATTTATAGTTGTGCATTTCATGCATATTACCCTTCCAGTAAAAAGTTTACCATCATAGAAACTATATTTTAGACATAAAATTAAATCATGAACACAGGGTAATTTCAAATTAACCAAACGCTTATGGAAAATAGTAAAAGCAACAGGAAAAATAAAAGTTAGCAAAAGACACTTTCATGTAGGACTCAAAATAAATGAGAATAAAAACAGCAAGGATAAATACACCTACATCAATGATTGAGCAGCTTGAACTTTATTTAATGCTATTTGTTAGAAGGTAGGGTTTGCTCAATGACATAAACCAAGCTTTTTATTGATGTATTCAAATAAACAATATGATTTGAAAATTTCGCTTTATGGGATCATTAGTTTGCATACTGGTTTATAATGGTTTCATTTTACCTTTGTCATGCAAAAATAAAAATAAAGTATACTAACTATTTGCAAATATCCATAAATTATTTGTATTATCAGGCATGCTCCAATACACAACATTAGATACGCAACTATTTGCAGTTTAATGGTAAAGTAAATAACTCTCATATAAATATTTCTGTAGCAATAAGGTAAAATAAAGTAGCAATTTTACCTTGTTACTTGTTAACTTTTTGACCTCATCAATAGATCTCATTTAGCTTGCTTCTTTCTTTGCAAAGTCTGAAATATCCAACATTAGATTCAATAGTGAAAAAAATAATCAAGAAATAAAAAAATTAATAAATTAGTGTTGCTTATGCAACAACTAAATGTATCCATCATGCATTTAGAAAGGACTGTAAGAAGATGCTTTCATTGTTTTACTGTTTTCCAACATTCAAACTAATATCAGTGGTTATACTAATCCAAATTAATTTGTCCTATATCAGTACAAACATATCTAGTGTCACTAACATAAAATAATGGAAACACATGAAATGACTATGGAATTTATATTTCTGTTGAGAAAATAAAAACATAGAGTGATAGAGAATTTAAATTCAATAAAAGGAGAAGAAGCATAAAACATACATAAAATTCAACCTCAATCATACAGACAAAATCAATAATTTTGTAGTTATGATATATTAATTACTTTTTTTTTCCCAATTGAAGCAACCATGAAGGACGACAGTTTTAATACTAAAAATGAGGCATGTTATGCTTATCACAATTTCTATAGGAAGTTGATAAAAGGAAAAGAGAAGATGCAAAGTCTACATGGTCCCACATGTTTTTTTATCTCCGTACAGTATTGTGGTAAGTCTAGCATTTTTGTATTCCAAATACTTTTTGTATACAATATGGCTAACTATTCTAACTGCACTTTAGCTGCAAGCCTGGCTAAACACATCTCTGCAGTATCATCAAGGAAATATAGGTATTTTGAGAAAGAAATTTTATCACTGCAAACCTGACTAAATTTAAGCCAGTTAAAAATTTGACGAATGAGTTTTTACAACGAATATGCTATTTTATTAAAAAATTATATGGATTCAGTGTTGTTGTTCTTAACAACTTTTATTACATGGATTAAAAATAAGATGTAAAAACTATCTTCGACAACGTAGCTTAACAAATCGGATCTAAACAAAAAATCACATTGGGAAATTGTGTGCAACATTCACAAACACATTTACAAAATAGATCAATCAAAAAAAAAAAAAAGAGTAACGATGTTCGAAGTTGAAGCAAATCAAAATATGTAAACATTTAAATTAAAATATATACATCATGAAGGTTTGTACCTTCGAGGAAAACAAAAGAAGATAATAGGCATGAGATATCTATGGCGGCCTATCCAGTTTCGGTCCGCGATGCAAATTGTTGAGGCGGAAGGAAGATTAATCGAATTTAGTAGACCGGATGATGTGAATGAGTGAATTCGGAATTTTGAGGAATCGAATTCTTTGTCCCTTTCTCGGTCTTTTACCTTTTATAACCATTTATCTCTTTCTTTTATTTTCATAATCTTTTTTGTTTTCTTTTTTTTGCCTAATAAAGTAAAAATGTTTGAAGGCTCGGAAGCTTGCACGTTTAAATAATTGAGTTAAAATAAAGAAGACATTAATTGTATCATCTTATAGATCCCGACTTTTAAAATCACATTGATGACCGACAATAAATTTATCCACTGATTAGAGAAAATAAATCTTAGAGTAGACAACTTTCCTTATTCGAGCAAATTTACATTTTCTTTAGAATTCATTCTTTTAGTTATGAGCTTTCCAATTGATTAATCATTCCTTAGCAATGGAATTGTACTTATCAATGGAATTTCGGTTATTTACTTATCAATGGAATTTTACTTATCAATGGAATTTAGGCTATTTACCTATCAATTTGATAGTAAAATCAGTTCTGTTAGCCATACTTCCACCTCTGGCTATTCTTCATTCACATTCATACCAACCTCTGACCATCCTCATATACATACTGCTCTCTGCCATACAAATATTAGTACTTCATCACACCATCACATCCTCTTTAAAACTACATCCCCTCTACAAAACTACTTACACATTACTACAAACATATCACTTGCTACACTTCCGTGCTTCAACCTGTCATCTTACTCCAACTACACTACACAACCATTAAACCTTCATGCACAACTCACTTCAGTTCCACTACCAACTGTTCCACTACTGCCCCTGCCTTCATACATCTCCACAACAACTTCCACTACCTCATCAGATTCCTCTGGCCAAAAAACCATTGCCACTACCTTCATTGACCTACCTATTTATCATCATCCTCCTCCACCACCTGAAACTTCAGAGCAAACACTTCAACATCAACTTATCATTACACTACCATAAACCACTGTCCATCACCTCAGCCTCCACTTCCACTTCATCATCAACTGTAGCCAAATCACTTCTGCCTTCACCTCCTCCCTCAGCAACAACCAAACAACATAGCAATACCACTTAGTTCTATCCTCCTCTTCAACATACAATTCAACCACTGTGAACTTCAATAGCTGCCACAACAATCCCCTGCACGTCTGTCAATGTCCAACCTGCTTCATACAACAACTAACCCATTTCAACCACTCAACAACATCCCTTAACCACCCATTATCACTGCCTTCATTCAACATAACCACTTCCTATTCAACACTTATCTACAACCAAGTCCACATCTCTACTATTGTTTGTTGTTGACATAGGTTCACTGTACTGTAATCAATAATTTACAGTTCATGTATCAAACAATCAATTCCTCGAACAATGTGTACTGCACATGCACAGTTATGTAGTGCTAATGATTTATATTTACAGGAGCAACTGAATCAAAATGAATTATACGTGATTAATGCAATACAATGAATTAGCAGGAAAGAAGGAACAAAATCTAAATTCCAAATGCTATGAAAAAAATAATTATGAGAAACATATCATAAACAAACCATCATGTTTAGTCAATAATCCTTAGTTGAATTTTGAACCGCGATTCAATAGACTGACCTTAGTCGATCATCGATTGGTCGATCTACAATCAGTAGTTGATAACCGACTGTTGATGGTTTATGATTGTGGATCTTAACTCAAAGATGGAGAAGAATCGCACTGGAATAACCCTAGTTTGTGCGGTTCAATTGAACAGTCGTCGTTCAATCGTAAAGTGAAGATGAGAAGACGTTGCATTTGAAATTGCCATGAACCTAGAATTGTCTTGGATCTGGAATCGTGAATCGCATTGGATTTGGAATCGCTTTTACCGTTTTTGCAGTGAGGGAGAAATGAGAGCAAGGGTTTTTCGATTTTCGGAAGGTAAAACAAAGGAAGAAGCAACGGCAAAATGTACAAAGGGTATTATGGGAACTCCGTAAAGACACGGTTGAAGTTATATGGGTTGAATTATCATTATTAATAGTAGAGATTAGTCAACTATACTCATACTGTTCCGCTGCATTGTTATTGGTATGTGCAACTCTGATAAATGTGTAAGTATAATCGAATATTTTGTAAAACAGCTTTATAAACTGTATATCTGATTATTATATTGTATCCTTCCGCTGTGAGATTCTATTTTGTTTTATTTCTTTCTCGTTTTTCTTATTTACCCCATAACAATCCGCCCTTTCGAACGGTTTGAATTGGCACGTGTGTCGATTTAAAGCGTGTGAAAAAGCGGGATGTTATAATATAATTCGGTTTAAAAGCTGACTTCTATCTATGATGGAATTCCCTTCCGATACTAGTTCCACTATGTTCGAAATAGGGGTATTACATATAGAACGCCAGAAGACATGCCTTGTTTATAATTCGAGATTTTGAGCGCTTAGAACGGGATATCATAATAATAATAACAATAATATATACTTCCCCATACCCACGCTTTTCACTCCATGCCTGAGCCATACTTGCCTACGTTCTCCAACCCATACCTTTCCCTTATAAAATCGCGTTTTACCAGAGAAAGATGGTTCGCCAATTTTCAAAATCAAAATCTCTCCTAATCTAATGATCAACATCCATCGGAGTCAATCCATGTCGTTTTAGACGAAGTCACCAACTACAAAGTCGTAAAAAACATCGAGCTCGACTCATTCAACGGTTGGATCGCCATCAATCATCGCATGGTAGCCGTAGTTCATAGTTGAACATCGAATCTACTTTCGAGAATTCTGGTGATTCTAGGCACTTTTAGGTGAAGGGGTCTGTAGGGAAAATTTCGAGGAAGGCGAGGACGAGGTGCTAGCGAAGTTTCATGGCCAATGATCAACTACGGCAACGACCATTTCGAGATGAACGGTGTGGCTCTTGGGTTCGTTTTGCTCGACGTCGGCGGCACGAGAGGGGATCAGACCAAGGGAAACGACGAGGCATGGCGGCGGCGTCTTGAGTTGCTCATTGCGGCATCCGGTTAAGCGGCAAGGCGGCACGATGAAAGTTGCAGTCGAGTGGGTCGCCTAGAAATTAATATGAACGAGGGAGGGAAAGGAAATTAAAAGTTTAAAATTTAATTAATTTAAAGTTAATGGTAATTTAAATAACCTCAATTGTTCATTAATTCATATCTAATTCATACGAGGTCAAAATCGAACGTGACGAGTTGCTTTGCGATCGTATCCGCGAATACTACGAAATGGAATTGGCTCGGTGATGAATGGAGCTTGTTGAATTTTACGCTGAATTCGAAGGTCGTTTGATTTCAAACGTAACCATAACGCCTTAACGACAATAGGAATTTCAGTGAGTCAAACTCACCTTTTTGGTTAATTAATAATGCTATATAGTCGATAAACATAGTTGATTGGATGTTTGGATGATTTACTACTTTTATTGGTTGGTTTGGATTTATTCCTGCCCTTGGAGCGGATAACCTTTTATATATACCAGCCTAGTAGCGGATGAGCCATATTATATGATTATATATTGTTCGTGATGTAGGGAAACAAGTTGGAGGGATCCAACAGGATTCATTGCCATTGTTGAATTGTTTTCAATAATATTCATGTTATATGAATCATTGGATATCAAACCCAATTGTTTGACACTATGAGTTATGACATTGTTATATGTTCAAAACTTAAACCATGTAGTGATAGAAAATCCATATCAATATTGGTTAAACATTGGATAGCTATTGGCCTCAAATTAGTACTTTAAAAATATTATAAATCGCC
Organism: Allium cepa; assembly: GCA_030765085.1. Lineage (NCBI taxonomy): Eukaryota > Viridiplantae > Streptophyta > Magnoliopsida > Asparagales > Amaryllidaceae > Allium > Allium cepa. Next base: position 929,286,438 of record CM060939.1, read on the forward strand.
ATTTCAGTTGAAGTTGGTTTTGAGACAGGTAATGTTTTTGAATCTGAAATTGGGTTTCGAAAATATTTTGTTTTAAAGGATTTAGCTTCTACTTTACTCCAACCTTTTTATCTGTCTTTTCTAAGTTGTTTATTTATATTTAATATTGCTTTAAGTTTATTTATATTTAATATTGTTTTAAAGAACTTTTATTTTTATTTTTATTTAAAAGATTTTTTATTTATATTTAATGTTGTTTTAAAGTTTTTCATCAATATTTTAATATTTTGAAAAGTTGTTTATTTAAATAATTAATATGGTTTGAAATTAGTAATAAGAATTTACTTATAATCTTTTGGAAATAAATTTTTACTATTTATCTTTACTACTAATAATGAAACTTCCATAAACTATCTTCAACCGTGTCTTTATGAAATGCCAAAAATACCCCTGGCTGAAAATCCCTCATCGTTGCTTCCCACCAAACCCTAAATCATTCTCAAATCCAACCTCTTCCGTCCTTTCTTCCCTATCTCCCCCACGCATTCATTCTACATCGAATCCTCTCATCATCCATAACTCCTCGATTGCCGAGCTCGAGACGGAATCCCACATCCACAACTCCTCCACCGCCGAGCTCGAGCCGAAATCTCACATCCACAACTACTTCACCGCCGAGCTCAAGTTGAAATCTCGCATCCACAACTCCTCCATTGCCGAACTTCGACCGTGATACTGACTAACCACTTCCTATCCTATCAGAAGCGGTATAAACTCCAGATCTTAAACAATCAAGCATAACCACAATTTAAAAAATCACCGACAACGTCGAGCAAACCAGATTCACAGCATCACGGCTCCAAATTTGAGGAAGTCGACATTTATTGTGACAACTATTCTTTTTCTCTACAGAGGAATTTCGACTTGACGAGATTTCAGGTAGTATTACTATCTTTTATTTCAATTTACCCATTGATTCTTGATTTGAATTTAAGTGTTGCATTCAATGGATTTCTGGTGGCAATTGCAATAAAGAATGATTTGTTTACCTTTTGAATAGTATTTATCATATGTTCAACCCTCTTATTATTCAATATGTATGCATGAAAGATTAGGCGACGAATGAAAATTATTATTTAAATTGTAAACTAAACCTGACCGTAATCCTAACCACCAAGTGCTAATCGATTGGGCAATTGTTGCTTCAATATTGAAATTCAACCATGACCTGATTTCTAAACCCGTGACCCGATTTCTAAATACGATCTGCATTTTTCTTTCTCAATGGTGCATCCTCACACTGAACAAGTTTTCATACAGTATTCTATTTTTTTAAGTATCCATGCTTTCAATATACATATTTATTCTTGATTTTGATATAAGTGTTAAATCAAGTCTAACTAACAATTTCGTTGTGTAGCGGAGATTGAATAATGTACATATATATTGTTTGTTATTAACTCAACCTATTAGGATATGTCTTTAAATATCAAATTTGTGATATCGTTGCAAAGAAATAGCCAACCAAATTATAGATATGGACTTTGATAGACTTTTAATAAGCTTTTGATTGTTTTCTATGGAAGTACAAAACAAATTTTGTTTTAAAGACTTTTCTCAGTTCCTCATAGGCTTTCACATAACCGCTGCATCTGCTATTAATAAGCCATGTTGCTAAAAAGAATTTAGTCAAAATGCTATCCTAATATTCATTTACTTAATGAAAATGCTTGAAAGAAAAACTGCCCACCCATGTTGGATTGCCTTAGAACTCCACTCAAAGAGTACAAAAATAACTTTGAGAAAATACTCACGGTTCTTCATCTAAGTCTATATGTACCCTTGATATGTTCCACACTTCATCTTTTAAGCTCTCATCATATACCTCAAAAAAATCGACCCTTAAAAGCAGGTAATACCCTTTCAGGCAACACAGTACAATCTTATGAGCACATAGTTGTACTGTAAATTTTGTATTGAATGTTATTTAGAAGTAGTTATAATTTCAATTTGGGAGCAAGTTAATGTGAAAATGTCAAAGTTTTTTGAATCATGCACACTGAAACAACTGTATCTGCAAGTTTTTAGGTTCATGTTTGATATTTTGTGGGGTCTGGGTAGCTCAAGTGTGTTAATATTGGGAGTGAGTGGAAATTACTGTAACGATTGCGATTTTTCATTGCCGAAAAACCGAATAGTTAGGGTTTTAAAAAGAAGAAAGAGACAAAAGAAGAGAGAAGAAGATAGAAAAATAGAGAGAAGAGAGAAAAGAAAATAGAAAATAGAACGGAACAGAAAAACAGCAGAACAATAACAGAATCTCACAATTCGCAGCGGAACAACATATAATAATAAATGAATAATCTTTAAACAAAGAACTATATCAGTTATTACATTTTATACATTACATTACATCATATCATCATCACATCAGAGTGTACAACAACAAACAACAACAAACAGTGCAGCGGAAAAAGAAATACTATATACTAGTAATACGCCATGCCATCCAGCTTGCCTCCAGCAACTCCAGAATATCCTGATAAACCTTAACTCTTGACTGCCCGTGTGGAAATTGGTGGGCACCCAGAGTTTAGGAAGGAAAACAATAAACTCCGAGTCAGTCATGTGACTGGTGTGGGAACTCAAAACAGTTTATTTATCTTTAAAATCAAAATAGAGGAATATTTTTAAAGTCAATTCGCAATGCTTTTAAAAATGAGACTACCATAAGGCCTCCCGCACACACACACAATGCAAACGCATAATCGGAGGAGATTTCTCCTTATGATAGTCAAAGATGCTTGATACGTATTTAAAAAGAACATTTGATATTATTACTAGTGCATAGTGTAGAGAAAAATTCATTTCGAAAATAAAATATAAATCTTAGCCAGCATAGACATTTCGAACTATGCCTACTATAGCTAACTATGTTCAATAGCAGGTTACCGCCACATTCCATAGCAGGTTATACAACTAAAACCGTACAAGTCTCGTATTGTTTCTTTGGATTTCCAACGAATGATCAGGCCAAGGAACTTCCCATTGCCACATGAGATTACCTCTGGAAGGACATCCCCGAGAACCAAACCGGATCTCTGCCAACACAAGGCCGGGCTACCCCTAACTGAGTAAACAACTGACCGAATATGCCATCCCCCGGTCCTTGGGACCTTTATCCGAGCGCTCGTAATCAATTCACACAATCATAAAGTGTTTTCAACATGAGTAAGTATCTGGGCTCCATACCATGATACCACCCTTTTCCAGAAGGAAATGCACATACCCTAAAGTGCGCTACCCCTCATAACCTTGCCGCATCTTTCCTGTTTTGACCATTCCCGGGGTGTGAGGCTCGACGAAGTCACGTCCACAAAAACATACTTTATTCAAAAGACATGCTTTGGGTCAACAAATGATCATAGAAATGATCACCAAGATAGATGATCAAATAAATGATCCTATCACAAATAATCAACACAATGATCATTTCACAGCAACACTCAACATGTCACATTACCAAATTGGGAATATATTGCTGATAACATTCAACTACATAACCTCTGAGCTCGTACGTCTCAGAGAAGGGTGTTAAGCTAAAAGAATAAATTCTCCGCCACCAACAGAAATATATTTGAAAGAAATCTGCTTTATATCTCAATTTGTAATGTCAGACATACAATCCATAAAAGTCTGTTCCGGGCTCGAACAGAACCGAAGGCACTTACAAAGAAGTCCTTGCAATCCGGATATCCACAATCCTGATCGGATTTCCCATCACATATGGAGAACTCTATACCGGAGCAACTCGGTGCAGAGTCAATCGACAGGTCATCCTATCGCTCTTGCAAATACCGGGTCTTCAACACCGATCTTCAATGCTATCCATTACGTCGTATCACTATTCGGAATGGGTAATCCGAATAACGAGCGCAATAATTTAAAAATAAGTGTAGCATTCAAATTCAGCAAATCACAACAAATACCTTTCAAAAGTTAAATATTGATAGTTGGTTATTGAACTATCAATGGATATGCACAACATCACCAGATTCCAAATAATTTTCCAGATTATTTATTTCCCCAAAAATATCTTTACAAGGTATATAATTTTCACACTTCAAAAATAAATCAATATTTATTTTTAAACAAATTTCCCCATTCTTTTATAAATTCCATAGTGAATTTTCATTCCAAAATATCCATGCATATACGATTTCAATTATTCATTTCAATTTATCTTCAAAAAGATAAATTCTCTAATATTCACTTTATATTGGAAAACATTTCCATACTTACTTATTAAGTAATTCTCAATCCATTTATTTTCAACACTTGGAAAATATTCAATATACTTAAATCCAAATTAAGTATATATTTCATTCTTTAAGGAAATCATTCTCTTAAACATATTTATTTGGGCCAAAACGAATGTTGCGTAAAACATCGTTACGACAACCCAAAATCACTAGTATAGGGATTCGAAATTAAAATAGATATATAAATCCCAATACTATACAAAACATTTCCTTTCGGAAATCATTTACTATAACAACAGTGTTATAGTCCACCATTTCCTTCTATTTCTCGAAACGTCTATTTCAACAATAAATGTTGAAATCTATGGTTTCGAATCTCAACGCATTTAAAAACATCGTTAGATCGTTTTAATTCTATTTAAAACATCACATTCAAAACAATTTCTTTAACATATTATTCACTATTCAAAAACGTGAATATACTACGTTAATCAATTTCATCCTTTCTATACATTTTATTTCAAAGGATTATTCACAGTCAAAAACGTGAATATAACTCCATTAATAGGTTTCAACAATTTACTTATCAAAATAAATCGTTTGCGAATTTATAAAACAACGTTTATAAACTCCATTTCTATTTATTTTATAACGACTTCCTTTTATAAATTCCTTTATTAACCTATTCAATTTATAACTCAATTATAAAACAAAAGTTCATGTTATAAGTTAAATACTTAGAATTTATTTGTTTGCACAATCGTTCCTTTAAACTTCATAATTATAAATCTTATAACTTATAAGATTCAATTATTTATCCAAATCTATTCTTTCAATAACTTTATAAATTTTATAAACCTACTGCTTATAAAATTCCATTTATAACTTCACCGTTTATAATTCTATAAATTTCATTCATTTATGAAATTCATTCACAATTCATTCTAACACTTATAAAAACTCGTTTTATAATTCAAATATTTTTATTTATAAATATCAATTTATAAATCTTTTAAATAAATCAATTTATATTATTATCCTTTTAAAACGTCTTTAATCTCCTTTATAATTTCACCATTTTGATTTATAAAATAATCAATTTTATAAATCCTATATTTAAACTTTTATAATAAATTCAAAAATCCCGATTAAACTATTTTATAAAATCATTAGCCTCATATTTTCAAAAATCAACCTTTAACTATATTTCTCAAAAACTATAATTTTTATAACATTAAAATTATATCTTTTATTTATTTAAAATAAATCAATTCCAAAAATATTTTATAACGTATATTTTTCAAAAATCACTTTGAAAATCATTTTAAAATTCCAAAGTTTGGTCCAATGATGCTACATACCAAATAGTCAATCACGACAACAACGACATCATATATCGATATGATAATCCATCAAATATCAAAATATCTGAATTCAAATAAATACTGTTGAGGAATCCAGTTGGATCCCTCCAACCTGTTTTCCTGCATCCACAAACATTAGCACAATACCAATTCCGCTCCAGTACGGAATTATTGCGGCATATGGGATTTAAAATATTATCCGCTTAATAGACGGCGCAATAGGGTCTCATCCGCTATACAAATGCGGGAAATCAATAACTGCAATATGTACATATGCCAATATATATATTGCTATTATATATAATACCAATTTCACTGTTTATGAAATATTCGCGGTATATGTTTTTAATAAATAACATCCGCTTACTAACGGCGCATAATGTCTATTTTAACAATCAATAGATAACAATCATCATTCAAACATGCATTCAAATATTTTAAATCTGACTATTTAAAATAAAATCGAAACCGATTCGATTGAGTGAGAAGTTCTCACCTTGATTTCAATTTCGTTTTAGCGATTTATTTCGAATAAAATTAAACGGACGTTTAATTTTACCCAAAATTCTCACTAACTCCAAACTACTCCAATCCAACTCCATCGCGTAGTGCTCGTCCATACGATTCCAACGCAACTGGTTTCGCGCGTTTTCGACCTCGTATGAAAAAGATATGATTTTATGAAGTTACACGAATTATATAATAATTAAATTTACAAATTATTTTCATTTTCTAACCCTAAATAAATCTGGAACGTTCATCTTTGCACCATCAGATCTGGCCCGCTCTTTTTTTTCTTTCTTCTCCTCCAGGACGAGACGTACGCGAGCTACCCATATCGCGTTCGAACATCCCAATGTCGCCCCTCCCCACGATGATCTCGGCCACGATCAGACACCACCAAACCGTAGCCCCCATCGCCGTGAACAACCGCCCCAAGTCGTGCCGAGCTCGGCTATCCCCCTTGCACGTAGAACAAGGCCGAACGTGTGTACTTCACGGCCAGATTCTGGCGATCACGATGCTCCGATGACGATCTTGACCGAATGAAATCGAAGATCTCGGAATGCTTAACGTTTTTGTAGTTGAACAAATTTGCTATAAGTGAATGGATTGCAAGGAATTGATGAATGAAATTCGACACTTTCTGGCCTTTGGTTCTAGAGATGGCGGCTACGTAGTGAAACCCTAGCATTTTTTTTTATTTGATGAGAAAATGGGCTATTTATAGAGAATTAATGAACACTATTCATCCCGGATTTTCCGAACTTCGATTCACGCGCCGTAACCAGCGTTTTTAGGGTTTACCCCACGTTCCGGACACAATGGAACAGGTTTCGGAAGCTAATTCGGTCATCTGTGCGAGTTATGGCAATAAACGTTCAATTTGAATTAAACCGATTTAAACGATTTTCTAGGCGTTTTAATTTGAACCTGACAAACGGTAAATCCGATTGACACGAAATTTTAAACCATACAATAATATCACATTACAGATCAGATGAAACTGGATTCGTCGAAATCCGAGACTTTTTGAAAAATGGCTATTTTAACTCGCCAAATTAATATTAAAAACAATTCGATGCGTTTTGAGCTGCCACGATAAAACGATAACTCCGATTGCTACGAAAATTGAAATCCGGTAATAACTAACTATTACGGATCCAATGGAACTGGACTCGTCCAATTCTGAGACTGTTCGAAAATTGGCTATTTTCACTAGTTGATTTAATATTAAAATATTCAATTTTTCACAAATTAACTTTTAATTCGATTTTAAAAGTTCTAAAACGTCATTCTAACTCCAACATGATAAAATAAAATTTTACAAATCATTTTCAGTCATATTTAACTCAATTTTCAATTATTTTCATAATTTAACATATTAAATTATTGATTTAATTATTCAATTAAATCCAATTATTCGAAATAAAATTTATTCGACTTATAAATTCACTTATTAATATTTAAAATTAATTAAATATTCGAATTTTAATTAAATAAAATTCTGGGTCGTTACAATTACTTTATAAGCAAATTAATTTTTGAATTATTTGTTGGTACAAGGTGCTTACATGCATTCAGAATTTTTCTTACTATTGTATTTTAGTTTAAAGTGATCTCATGGATATTGTGTTACAAACTTACTGCGTTTTCCATTACAAGTGTGTTAAGTGAAAATAAGTTCCCACCTGAATTCGATGGATAATGTTGTATCTCTAAATTATAAAAAAACCTTATGTGGGATAATTAAATCCATTTAACACTGTTTTTAAGCATAGTATATGGAATTTGAAATAAACTGTAGCCAAAAATGGTAGCCGTGCATTGCTGTACACCATTAATATTAATGATTTATAGCTTACCATTATTCAATCATGAAGTGATTTCCGCATAGCGTTGCTCACCACCATATTATTTAGATTATTGTTTTCTAAAACTTCTTGAATAACTATTTCATGTTGATCACATTCCCCGACAACCGTGGATTTAGTCAGCAGTTGCAATTTAGAGGTGAAGTTAGGGAGGATGTTGATTGGTGGTTTGAAGGCTATGGGGGTACCGTTGAAGTATCGATATGTTTGTGTAGTGTAGGAAGGGTGTGAAGCAGTGTTTACAACAGAGGGTATGATGTGGTTAACTTAGCTTTGGATGTATGTATGCAATGTTGACAGGGGAGGGGTAGTGTTCTAAGGCAAAACAGTGGGAAGTTTTGGGGAATGCAAGTTGTATGCAATGCAGTAGTTTGATGGTGGTGCTAGAGGGGGGAGTAAAGTGTAAAGTTGTATGTATGCAAGTTGTATGCAATGCAGTGTATATGACCATATCCGTATTCGATCATTATCTGTCCGATTTTTATCAAGATTATACTTTTTTATGTATTTTTCTACATAAAATGATTGTCGTCTACTATTTTATATCTTTCCATTAGTGAGACATATAAATGACGTGGGTAAGCTTTCTGCTTTATCATACACTATATATGTTATAATGGTTTTTTTGTACTATTTTTCGTTTTCTAGCCGGCAAGCAGTACCGAACTGTTCTGCTATTTGCCAATTTATGTTAGAATTTGATCTTTCCTTTTTGTAATGAACAAGTAACTGGTGAAGTACGGGTTCATGCTATTTTGAAAACTGCTTATAGGTCATAAGCTTCTATAACATTATTGTTTAATCTATGGCGGGGGATATGACAGTAGAAAATATTTTTTGTATGGAGGTTATAAGTTGAAAGATATGTATGCAACATTGATCGGAATAAGAAGTCACTAAAATATATATAAACTTCTTATATTGTATAAATTCTTGAGATTTTTGGTCAATTCATTTCGTTAACACAACTTTCAGACATGTTTATAAATAAAAAATATAATTAGTGATACAAAATTATTAGTAGAATCGACTAATTAAACATGGTACAATGTTGTTCTTTTTCTCAATCAGTTGCAGGTACAATCGTTTGACTAGAAATTTCAACGCCACGACATATAAAGTGATGCAAGTTTGTATGAATTTGTTATTGTAATTGAAACAAATTTCAAAATCAACTGTAAAAAATCATACAAATTCACATGGTATGCAAGAACCCTCGCAATCCTATCATCTAGAACCCAGATGAACTTCACATTCAATCTGCTGGAAATACAATCTTTAAGATAGAATGAATAGGTATTAGTTCCCGCTAAGAGTGTTGAATTTGTAGTTCTTTCTTCACAGAACTCGGATTATAACACAAATTTATATGCTGTATTATATTTGTTAAATTAAAAGGTATGTTATTGTATTTCCAGCACTGTTAAGTGGACAGTATCATGAAGGCATAATGTTTCATAATTATTATATCCCTAATCCCAAATCCCTAGGGATTTTCTTCTTAAACTGGCTTCATACTTCTGTTGGACATATTATATTTTATCCTAAATATGTTTATCGAGTTTTAAAAAAAATAGTTTCAACTGTTAAGTGGGCCAACTAAGATTAGCATTATAGTTTTTTATGAGTTATGTTAAGTAAGACATGAAAAAAAGGTTCATCCATACAACTACAAGTACATATACATATATATGACTACAAATCCCTATATTATATATAATTTACTTTTAAATGTGATATAATAATTAAATTATTGTTTTAATGTTATGTGTGAGTGTATACCAGATGGATTTGCATAATTGTTCATTCATGAATCAAGAAAGATATCATATTATGATAGCAAAAGGGATAATTTTCTTCCATTTTAGTTGACTTGGGTTCGATTTCTCATATTTAAGCAACATTTATATACCCCAAACCATTGTTAGTCAGGATAAGATGGACCTCGGTTAATTTTCTTTTTAAAGAATACTTCATATCAATAAATGAGAATAGTATATTGATTGTCCCATATAAGTCAGTTTGTCGCTAAAACCATTTTTTAATCCCTAAAATGTCATATTGAAAGATAAGTAATAGTCAAAACATTTGTATCAATTTTATTTTTGTTTTAATGGATTATTTTCTCTTTTAAGTATGTATTCACTTGCCTATTCTATGTTATTGTTTTAAAGTATGGATCCTGTGGTTATAATGTGAATTAATATGTCAAACATTCATTTAGCTGTATCACTCAATCGTTCTAAAATTCTCTTAGATCAGTTTCAAAATTAGAGATAAGAAATAGTCCATTCCAAAAATAGTTTGTTTTCTTCTTTCCTCGATTGTAATGTTAAGTTTTTATGCATGTACTATGTATTTTTGTAATTTAACCTTGCTATCAATTGGAAATGGTAGAATATTTGGTTCATTTATTTAATTGTACATCTAGGTTTTTAATTTTCACAAGTAATTATTCAAATACTGTGAAGTTATAGTTCGTGAACTGAATGTAGTACGTGGATAGCAGTTGCTACTACTTCTTCTTCTTTTTCTTTGGTTGCAAAAATGACATATTAAATAGTTTGTACTCGCTTTAGTCCTTTTATTCTTTGTTGTTGTAAGGCCTTTCTTAAAATTTGTAGCCTGTATGTATTGTAGTCACGAGGATCATATGCTGAACTTAGAATCAATAATCTATGTTACGCTGAGAAAGGTTACTGCAGAACCTTTGACTGATTCAATGCTTAATTTCTTTTACAATTTACTCAATCATTAAAGCAAGTTGTAGAACGAGAAAAAAGGAAATTGCAAGTCATATCATTAAGCTTAGTACAACATGATGAATTATTATCCGAGTTAAGAAAAGAAAAAAACATGAGCCACTTTCTTCTACATATGTTTATTTTCTACAAGTCTGGCAAACCAAAACAATATACATTTCATAGATTCTTTCAACTTTCATTTCTCTTTCCTTTAGGCACGAGAAAAAACTTATGTTTTATTTTATATTATTTGAGTGGATATAGGGTTTTATATCAATGTGGTCTGGGTTGAGATGAACACGGTTGAATGTGTTTAAGGAGTCAACCCTGAAGGAAAAAACCGGTGATTATTTGATTTGGACTGTTTGACTGGCACCTTTTTGATCAATATCTGTGTGATATGACAACCTATATCAAGTGTTCATATATCTGAACAGTGTCCTCAACAATTTAACTTTCATCTAATTTTAGGTTCAGTTAATGCTAAATTTCTCTTAAAAATTTAGACATAACCACGCCGAGTTTGGATTTCATATTAATTTTTTGAACAACACACTAGGCATGATAATTTTTTTTCATTTTATTTCAATTCTTTCATTGAACATGAGTTTACAATGTTACAATTAGCGTACAAACATATTGTTTTTATCTAATTTTAGTCCCGATTATGCCATATATTTTTCTTTGAAAATTGAAGTATAACTGTGTGGAGTCTGGATTATGGATTTTATCCATATTAGTTGAATAACATTATTTTATTTTGTGAAATAATATGGAAACTAAATTTAGTAATAAGTATTGCAAATGAATTTAGCATTTATACTCTCATTTTTGCAATATATATATATATATATAAATATATATATATATATATATATATATATATATATATAAGATGATACTCCTTAATCGATGGTTGTAACGACCCGATATTTTCAACCATTCGCATCCGCACATGTCGAACTTGAATTGTTCAAAATACCGCGTTGTAAATATAATTTGACAAATCTCAAAATATACAGTAAATAATTAATCACAGAATCACAGACACAGAATCAGAATACTCGCAGCGGAATTTAAAAATACTTAGTGGTTCATGAAGCCACTATAAATAGTCTCAACAAATACAAATTACAAAGTCTTCCATCCCAAATATAGTTTAAATCATCAAATAAAAATCTCAAAGTCTTGATTTCATAAATAAGATAGCGGACAGAAAGAAGCCAGCAACTTGAAAGGATCTACAGAAGTCCTAGCTCCGGGATGAAGACTGAACTTCAACTCAGGCTGACCCGAGCGTAAAATAAAACATAAACACTCGAGTCAGGACATACATACTTATATAGTGTAAGCTAATTCAAGTGTAATGTAATATAGAGCAAGTAACTTAAAGGATGCTTGGGACCGCCCATCCTCTAAGGATCCCTTAAACTATTTACTATGTAGTAATATTTTCGCTATTATAATAGTGTCTATATTAAAATAAACTTACTTTTAAATAGCATTAAGGCTTTACATTTTCCACCTTAACAGTAATAGTCCCAGTAGTCCATCCAATATCATAGTCCCTCCTGATCGGGAAGCCACCAGAGGATATCACACGGGCTACGGGAGAAAACCAAACTCGTACAAGGCTCGCTATGGTAGGTGACACGACACAACTAGGCAATGCCAGGGTAGATATACCAATTGCTATCCGGACCGATGGAAACGCGCAGCGCGCAGCTGCCGCCCACCTCGAACAACACTCCCAAATCAAAGGTGCGCACCAAAACAATCACAAGAGTAATAGAATGGCATACGAAGAAGTGCGTCCGATCAGAGGTGCAACCTCATTAATCCGAGAATCGCTCCTGTTTTAGCCACCTTATGCCAACTCACGGGAGTCGGGTCCACGTATTTACCTCATAGAAAACGCCACCACCATCCTACTTCATTCTGGAATCTCCACCGCGTACACGGTTGTCAAAGTGGTTTTCGGTATCGACAGAGAGTATGCCAGACATCCGATCCCGGTCTCTTTAACAACCAAGCGTTATTATAACCCATGGTTACAACTTTAAAAAAAGGGTATTTATACTTTAAAAATCAAAATAAATTTCAAATACATTTCAATATCATAATATCCTTTCAAACATCATTTATTTAAACATCAGTCATTTCATTTAATATAAAATACCATTTAAATCTATTCAATTTATTTAGGAATTAATTGCCTTTCAACTCACATTTAAAAGTTAAATTCTTCCATTTAAAACCATTTAAAGTCAATTCCTTATTCTTATTTATTCATATTATATTCCAAAATTTAAGATTTTTTCCAAAGATTTTTTCCATAAATTTTATTAAAACAATCAAAATTCAGTTTCCGTAGCACTTATAAAATGCTACCTAAAGTTATAGGTTAAAACAGTCTATTTACAAAAGACAGCATTTAAGTGCTGTAATTTATTAACTTAACCATTAAGTTTTAAATTCCCAAAATAAAACTTAATATCAATTATTTTACTTAACTAAAATCTCACTTTTAAAAAAAATTCATAATTTTCCAAAATAAGTTATACTCCAAAATTTTACATAAACATTCATTTATTTAACATTTGACTCATTCAAAAATCATTATAAATAAATAAAAATAAAATCCTTCAAATACATTTAAACTAGAAAATTATAAACTTTCTATTTAAAAATATTTTTCTAAAACATTTCATAAAAATATTATATAAACCACGGGTCTGTATATAGTTTTCTAGCCTAGGTCAAGTGATACGGATATATATCATTTCAATCCGCAATTTACAAAAACCCCGGGTTCAATCATTTCAAACCCGCAATCCCAAGTTAAATATTTAAAATTAAACAATTAAATAAATAAATGAATAAATAATTATCGTACAGGCCTATCATTTCAGCCTATATCGATCTCAATTTACAGGGAACTTGCAGTGATGATTTAACAGTAAATAAGCATTAAATAATATAACTGCAACTATATTACAACAGATAAACAACTGGTGAGGTGTCAATTTAAAATGGGGTTTAACATCATACGTTATATTACAGACAGATGACATTTAATAAATAATTTACAAATACACTTGCGATAATTCACATAAATATAGGTATGTTTGTCTGGTGAGAAATACTCACCTTAAACTGCAGATAATCAGATTCAAACGATTTTACCACTTGATAAAGGATCGTACAAATGGCACGATTAGGTTTCCGCGGATGCCACGCCTTGATTCAAATCTAAAATAAGATCCAAATACCAAATACGCGACTTTTAAAATCACGGTCAAAGCAAAATTTTTGAAACAACTAGAATGAATAGAATAAAAGAAATTTTGGTTCAGCTTTTGCTCGACTGCCTTACCCCACATCCCGACCCCAACTTCATAGGCTTGGCAATACTATTTATTATTATTATACATTTTATTATTATTATTATTATTATTATTATTATTATTTTTTCCACCGGCATACCCTAACTTTTCTAGTTTTGAAAAATATGTATTTACACAAACTTGCGTCTCCGCCTAAACTATTCTTCAATGCAAACTCTCTCTGTTTCTTAATTACAACACGTCTCTGCCACTTCAATTTCAAAACATTGTCGAATTCAGAAACATTAAAATTTAAATTTTTAACCATTCTTAACTTTAAAAATCATATTCCTACTTCAGAAAAATGTTCATTTGGATACCACTTATCTTATGATTAAATAAAATAAATTTTATAAATAAAATATCCAAATTTACTATGAATCATTTGTAAGTCCGAATTTCCCAATTTTACTTAACTTGTATATATAGTTTTCCAAATAACTTTACACTTAATTTAAAAATACCCACTTCCTAAATAAAACTACATTCTCATTTATTTACTTAACTTAACAATTTTATTTAAAACCCAATTTCAAATTTTCAAGTTAAGTCATAAATTGAAATTTCACCTTTCCATTTGAAAACAACATTTTCAATTATTTACTTACAAATCACATCTGTTCCATAAATTTTTTTTTCCTTTTTATAGTTAATATACACTAAATTTTCTTCACAACTTTATTCATTTAGACATCAATTCAACTATGATTTAAGTTAAATAAAAGTTATTCCAAAATGTTCCATTTCAACCGTCTTTCATTTTATCAATTTAAAGTACATTATTTATTATACCAAACATATCCATTTTCGGAAATAACTTTTATTAAAATTTCTAGGTTAGATTTCAACTCCATATCAAATTAAATTATTATGACATTTATCGTAAATAAAATCTTTAAATTCACTTTAAAACCAATTATTAACTTACAAAAATTTAACTTAAAAAAACAAAACACCTTTAAAATTTTAAAGCCTTAAGTCAAATTTTTAGTTAAATTACATAAATTTTATTTCAAAAATACTTAAAAAAATTTAGAAAAATATTATAATATATTAACCATGGGCTTGTTCGGGATATAAGCTCGGTTATGAAACTTAGAGGGACGTGACGTGGTGGAGAAGTAGCCGAGCAAGGCAAAAGGGAAACAGAGAACAACAGGAAGAAGAAAGTAAAACTGGAAGAAGAAAAGAAAAAGACAAAGAAAAAACCATTACCTGATTTGAAGCTCTGTATGCAAGAAGGAGATAATACAAGCTATAGGAGATGCAAAGGTATTTGGAATAACTGGTATATATAAATGAGCTTTAGGTTTTAAAGTGGTCACGACAGGGGAAAATTTATAAAGTGGCAACATATCTTGATTGAGAAGCAATAAATTTCGTATTAAAACAAAGGAAGGCAGAGAGAGATTTATTTCCAGTTTCTTCATGTTTGAACGTTACACGAAAATTGTGATAAATGCATGTGTGATTAAAGTGGATAACAGTAAGCAATTATAATTTGCTTTGCACTGAATAGGCAACGAAATAATGTTTACAAAAATTGCTTGATCAGTTACCAGATTGGTTGCAAGATTTCTTTTTGTTGAATGGATAAGACTGCGTGATTTATGTTTCCCCTTGATAAAAGATATTGGCAAGAACAAATTTGCAGAGAGATATATATAGTAGGCAGGTTTGAAATTATATTATAGACAAGAAAACGTAAGAGATAAATTGATAAAGGAAACGAATATAAGGAGGCAAGTGATAAAAGATTGTGATTTCTTTCCAGTTTCTTTAGCTTGAACGGATAAGTCTGCGTGAATTTATACTGCCAATTTATGAAAATTTGATTTCAACATTTTGATACCATTTAATAGTGGCGTGATTTTGAATGCAGACCATCAAGATGATATTTAGGCAAGAGATTTGGTTGTAGATTGAAGAAACGACATCACGTTTCATTTTTTTTATTTATTTATTTGAAATAGATAGGCAAATAAGATTTGCGTGATTATAGGAACCAGAGAGATATAATGGGTATGCGAGAATTTGAAAAGATAGGCAAAGTTAAATTTCAACTAAATAGTCAGAACATACAAGGCAACACTAAAATATGTTTTAAAGTTATATGGAAAAAGTAACATTTGCTATAAAACTACTGACTAATATTTTAATTCATATAGATGTTGAAATACGATTTTTAAAATATGCCAAACTGACGCAATACAAAACACCCAAGATTTATATAAAAATAACGTTTTAAATTTATATGTTTATTACGTTACTTATACCATAAATTTTACGCGTCCTATAAACGCGAAATCCAACAGTTCATTAATACACTAAATTCTTCAAAATTATTAGTTAACAAACTTAATTGGTTTTCACATATCCTAAAGGGCGCTACCCCTCATAACCTTGCTGCATCTTTCCTGTTTTGACCATTCCCGGGGTGTGAGGCTCGACGAAGTCATGTCCACAATCAATTCACACAACCATGATACCACCCTTTTCCAGAAGGAAATGCACATATCCTAAAGGGCGCTACCCCTCATAACTTTGCTGCATCTTTCCTGTTTTGACCATTCCCGGGGTGTGAGGCTCGACGAAGTCACGTCCACAAAAACATACTTTATACAAAAGCCATGCTTTGGGTCAACAAATGATCATAGAAATGATCACTAAGATAGACGATCAAACAAATGATCCTATCACAAATAATCAACACAATGATCATTTCACAGCAACACTCAGCATGTCACATTACCAAATTGGGAATATATCGCTGATAACATTCAACTACATAACCTCTGAGCTCGTACGTCTCAGAGAAGGGTGTTAAGCTAAAAGAATAAATTCTCCGCCACCAACAGAAATATATTTGAAAGAAATCGGCTTTATATCTCAATTTGTAATGTCAGACATACAATCCATACAAGTCTGTTCCGGAATCGAACAAAACCAAAGGCACTTACAAAGAAGTCCTTGCAATCCGGATATCCACAATCCTGATCGGATTTCCCATCACATATGGAGAAATCAATACCAGAGCAACTCGGTGCAGAGTCAATCGACAGGTCATCCTATCGCTCTCGCAAATACCGGGTCTTCAACACCGATCTTCAATGCTATCCATTACGTCGTATCACTATTCGGAATGGGTAATCCGAATAACGAGCGCAATAATTTAAAAATAAGTGTAGCATTCAAATTCAACAAATCCCAACAAATACCTTTCAAAGGTAAATATTGATAGTCGGTTATTGAACTATCAATGGATATGCACAACATCACCAGATTCCAAATAATTTTCCAAATTATTTATTTTCCAAAGATATCTTTACAAGATATATAATTTTCACACTTCAAAAATAAACCAATATTTATTTTTAAACAAATTCTCCTTTCTTCTATAAATTCCTTAGTGAATTTATAATTCACAATATCCATGCATATACGATTTTTATTATTCATTTCAATTTATCTTCAAAAAGATAAATTCTCAAAATATTCACTTTATATTGGAAAACATTTCCATACTTATTTATTCATAAGTAATTCATAAATTTTATTTATTTTCAACACTTAGAAAATATTCAATATACTTAAATCGAGATTAAGTATATATTTCATTCTTTAAGGAAATCATTCTCTTAAACATATTTATTTGGGCCAAAACAAATGTTGCGTAAAACATCGTTACGACAACCCAAAATCACTAGTATAGGGATTCGAAATAAAAATAGATATATAAATCCCAATACTATACAAAACATTTCCTTTCGGAATCATTTACTATAACAACAGTGTTATAGTCCACCATTTCCTTCTATTTCTCGAAAACGTCTATTTCAACAATAGATGTTGAAATCTGTGGTTTCAAATCTCAACACATTTTAAAACATCGTTAGATCGTTTTAATTCAATTTAAAATATCACATTCTAAACATTTTCTTTAACATATTATTCACTATTCAAAAACGTGAATATACTACGTTAACAATTTTCATCCTTTTATACATTTCATTTTAAAGGATTATTCACTGTCAAAAATGTGAATATAACTCCATTAATAGGTTCCAACAATTTACTTCTTAAAATAAGTCGTTTGCGAATTTATAAAACAACGTTTATAAATTCCTTTTCTATTTATTTTATAACAACTCCCTTTTATAAATTCCTTTATTAACCTATTCAATTTATAACTCAATTATAAAACAAAGGTTCATATTATAAGTGAAATACTTAGAATTTATTTGTTTGCACAATCGTTCCTTTAAACTTCATAATTATAAATCTTATAATTATAAGATTCAATTATTTATCCAAATCTATTCTTCCAATAACTTTATAAATTTTATAAACCTACTGCTTATAAAATTTCATTTATAACTTCACCGTTTTTAATTATATAAATTTCATTCATTTATGAAATCCATTCATAATTCATTCTAACACTTATAAAAACTCATTTTATAACTCAAATATTTCGATTTATAAATATCAATTTATAAATCTCTTATATAAATCAATTCATATTAATATTTCAAAACGTCTTTAAATTCCTTTAAAAACTTCATCATTTTGATTTATAAAATAATCAAATTTTATAAATCCTATTTTTAAACTTTTTATTATAATAAATTCAAAAATCCAATTTAAACTATTTTATAAAATCATTAACCCATATTTTCTCAAAAATCAATCTTTAACCGTATTTCTCAAAATCATAATTTTTATAACTTTAAAAATTATAACGTTTATTTATTTATAATGGATCAATTCCAAAAATATTTTATAACGTATACTTTCAAAAATCACTTTAAAATCCCTTTTAAAACTCCAAAATTTGGTCCAATGATGCTACATACCAAATAGTCAATCACGACAACAACGATATCATATATCGATATGATAATCCATCAAATATCAAAATATCTGAAATCAAATAAATACTGTTGAGGAATCCAGTTGGATCCCTCCAACCTGTTTTCCTGCATCCACAGACATTAGCACAATACCAATTCCGCTCCAGTACGGAATTATCGCGGTATATGGGATTTAAAATATTATCCGCTTAATAGACGGCGCAATAGGGTCTCATCCGCTATACAAATGCGGGAAATCAATAATTGCAATATATACATATGCCAATATATATATATTGCTATTATATATAATACCGATTTCACTGTTTATGAAATATTCGCGGTATATGTTTTTACTAAATAACATCCGCTTACTAACGGCGCATAATGTCTATTTTAACAATCAATATATATCAATCATCATTCAAACATCGTTAGATCGTTTTAATTCAATTTAAAATATCACATTCTAAACATTTTCTTTAACATATTATTCACTATTCAAAAACGTGAATATACTACGTTAACAATTTTCATCCTTTTATACATTTCATTTTAAAGGATTATTCACTGTCAAAAATGTGAATATAACTCCATTAATAGGTTCCAACAATTTACTTCTTAAAATAAGTCGTTTGCGAATTTATAAAACAACGTTTATAAATTCCTTTTCTATTTATTTTATAACAACTCCCTTTTATAAATTCCTTTATTAACCTATTCAATTTATAACTCAATTATAAAACAAAGGTTCATATTATAAGTGAAATACTTAGAATTTATTTGTTTGCACAATCGTTCCTTTAAACTTCATAATTATAAATCTTATAATTATAAGATTCAATTATTTATCCAAATCTATTCTTCCAATAACTTTATAAATTTTATAAACCTACTGCTTATAAAATTTCATTTATAACTTCACCGTTTATAATTCTATAAATTTCATTCATTTATGAAATTCATTCACAATTCATTCTAACACTTATAAAAACTCGTTTTATAATTCAAATATTTTTATTTATAAATATCAATTTATAAATCTTTTAAATAAATCAATTTATATTATTATCCTTTTAAAACGTCTTTAATCTCCTTTATAATTTCACCATTTTGATTTATAAAATAATCAATTTTATAAATCCTATATTTAAACTTTTATAATAAATTCAAAAATCCCGATTAAACTATTTTATAAAATCATTAGCCTCATATTTTCAAAAATCAACCTTTAACTATATTTCTCAAAAACTATAATTTTTATAACATTAAAATTATATCTTTTATTTATTTAAAATAAATCAATTCCAAAAATATTTTATAACGTATATTTTTCAAAAATCACTTTGAAAATCATTTTAAAATTCCAAAGTTTGGTCCAATGATGCTACATACCAAATAGTCAATCACGACAACAACGACATCATATATCGATATGATAATCCATCAAATATCAAAATATCTGAATTCAAATAAATACTGTTGAGGAATCCAGTTGGATCCCTCCAACCTGTTTTCCTGCATCCACAAACATTAGCACAATACCAATTCCGCTCCAGTACGGAATTATTGCGGCATATGGGATTTAAAATATTATCCGCTTAATAGACGGCGCAATAGGGTCTCATCCGCTATACAAATGCGGGAAATCAATAACTGCAATATGTACATATGCCAATATATATATTGCTATTATATATAATACCAATTTCACTGTTTATGAAATATTCGCGGTATATGTTTTTAATAAATAACATCCGCTTACTAACGGCGCATAATGTCTATTTTAACAATCAATAGATAACAATCATCATTCAAACATGCATTCAAATATTTTAAATCTGACTATTTAAAATAAAATCGAAACCGATTCGATTGAGTGAGAAGTTCTCACCTTGATTTCAATTCCATTTTAGCGATTTATTTCGAATAAAATTAAACGGACGTTTAATTTTACCCGAAATTCTCACTAACTCCAAACGACTCCAATCCGACTCCATAGCGTAGTGCTCATCCATATGATTCCAACGCAACTGGTTTCGCGCGTTTTCGACCTCGTATGAAAAAGTTATGAATTTTCAAAGTTTTACACGAATTTTATATAAAATTTACAACATTTATATATAATTTTATAACCTAAATCAACTACAGCCGTAGGATCCAACCCCCCCAACATCACAGCCGTGCGCTCCATCTTCCCCACTCACGCGCGTGAACTCCTGCAACTGCCGAACCCAACATGCCCAACTAGGGTTTGAAAATTTGGCCACCACACTTGCTTCCACCACGATCAGGCACCACCTACAGATGCGCCTCCATGAATACCACCCACGCCCCCAGTAGCATCGAGCTCGGTTGAGCCTAGCACCCCCAATTTGCACGCGAACGGCGCGTCTTCCCTGGCCAGCTACGCCTCCATCGTCGCTCCTATGACGATCACAACCGTTGGATCTTGAGATCTCGACGTGCTCTACAAGATTGTAGTTGGTGATTTCTTCTAATTGCTTATGGATTTGAAGAAAATGAGGGAGGAACGATAGAGATTCTCGGCCATTGAAAAAAGTGAACGGCGGCTTTGAAGTTAGGGTTTAGTTTTATTTTATTTTTTGTGAATTTATGGGCTATTTATAGGAAATTTTTGAACACTATTCATCCGGGAATTCCGAACACCGGTTTACGCGCCGTAACCAGCGTTTCTAGGGTTTACCCCGCGTTCCGGACACAATGGAACAGGTTTCGAAAGCTAATTCGGACATCTGTGCGAGTTATGGCTATAAATGTTCAATTTAAATTAAACCGATTTAAACGATTTTCTAGGCGTTTTAATTTGTACCGGACAAACGGTAAATCCAATTGACACGAAATTTGAAACCTTACAATAATATCACATTACGGATCCGATGAAACTAGTTTCGTCGAAATCCGAGACTGTTTAAAAATGGCTATTTTAACTCGCCAAATTAATATTAAAACAATTTTGATGCGTTTCGAGCTGCCACGATCAAACGATAACTCCGATTGCTACGAAAATTGAAATCCGATAATAACAAACTATTACGGATCCAATGGAACTAGTTTCGTCCAATTCTGAGACTGTTCGAAAATTGGCTAATTTCACTAGTCGATTAAATATTAAAATATTCAATTTTCACAAATTAACTCTTAATTCGATTTTAAAAGTTCTAAAATATCATTCTATCTCCAATATGATAAAATAAAATTTTACAAATCATTTTCAATCATATTAAACTCAATTTTCAATTATTTCTGTATTTTCACATATTAAATTATCGATTTAATTATCCAATTAAATCCAATTATTCGAAATAAAATTTATTCGACTTATAAATTCACTTATTAATATTTAAAATTAATTAAATATTCAAATTTTAAATAATAAAATTTCTGGGTCGTTACAATAAATTTCAAATACATTTCAATATCATAATATCCTTTCAAACATCATTTATTTAAACATCAGTCATTTCATTTAATATAAAATACCATTTAAATCTATTCAATTTATTTAGGAATTAATTGCCTTTCAACTCACATTTAAAAGTTAAATTCTTCCATTTAAAACCATTTAAAGTCAATTCCTTATTCTTATTTATTCATATTATATTCCAAAATTTAAGCTTTTTTCCAAAGATTATTTCCATAAATTTTATTAAAACAATCAAAATTCAGTTTCCGTAGCACTTATAAAATGCTACCTAAAGTTATAGGTTAAAACAGTCTATTTACAAAAGATTGCATTTAAGTGCTGTAATTTATTAACTTAACCATTAAGTTTTAAATTCCCAAAATAAAACTTAATATCAATTATTTTACTTAACTAAAATCTCACTTTTAACAAAAATTCATAATTTTCCAAAATAAGTTATACTCCAAAATTTTACATAAACATTCATTTATTTAACATTTGACTCATTCAAAAATCATTATAAATAAATAAAAATAAAATCCTTCAAATACATTTAAACCAGAAAATTATAAACTTTCTATTTAAAAATATTTTTTTAAAACATTTCATAAAAATATTATATAAACCACGGGTCTGTATATAGTTTTCTAGCCTAGGTCAAGTGATACGGATATATATCATTTCAATCCGCAATTTACAAAAACCCCGGGTTCTATCATTTCAAACCCGCAATCCCAAGTTAAATATTTAAAATTAAACAATTAAATAAATAAATGAATAAATAATTATCGTACAGGCCTATCATTTCAGCCTATATCGATCTCAATTTACAGGGAACTTGCAGTGATGATTTAACAGTAAATAAGCATTAAATAATATAACTGCAACTATATTACAACAGATAAACAACTGATGAGGTGTCAATTTAAAATGGAGTTTAACATCACACGTTATATTACAGACAGATGACATTTAATAAATAATTTACAAATACACTTGCGATAATTCACATAAATATAGGTATGTTTGTCTGGTGAGAAATATTCACCTTAAACTGCAGATAATCAGATTCAAACGATTTTACCACTTGATAAAGGATCATACAAATGGCACGATTAGGTTTCCGCGGATGCCACGCCTTGATTCAAATCTAAAATAAGATCCAAATACCAAATACGCGACTTTTAAAATCACGGTCAAAGCAAAATTTTCGAAACAACTGGAACGAATAGAATAAAAGAAATTTTGGTTCAGCTTTTGCTCGACTGCCTTACCCCACATCCCGACCCCAACTTCATAGGCTTGGCAATACTATTTATTATTATTATACATTTTATTATTATTATTATTATTATTATTATTATTATTATTATTTCCACCGGCATAACCTAACTTATCTAGTTTTGAAAAATATGTATTTACACAAACTTGCGTCTCTGCCTAAACTATTCTTCAATGCAAACTCTCTCTGTTTCTTAATTACAACACGTCTCTGCCACTTCAATTTCAAAACATTATCGAATTCAGAAACATTAAAATTTAAATTTTTAACCATTCTTAACTTTAAAAATCATATTCCTACTTCAGAAAAATGTTCATTTGGATACCATTTATCTTATGATTAAATAAAATAAATTTTATAAATAAAATATCCAAATTTACTATGAATCATTTGTAAGTCCGAATTTCCCAATTTTACTTAACTTGTATATATAATTTTCCAAATAACTTTACACTTAATTTAAAAATACCCACTTCCTAAATAAAACTACATTCTCATTTGTTTACTTAACTTAACAATTTTATTTAAAACCCAATTTCAAATTTTCAAGTTAAGTCATAAATTGAAATTTCACCTTTCCATTTGAAAACAACATTTTCAATTATTTACTTACAAAACACATACGTTCCATAATTTTTTTCCTTTTTATAGTTAATATACACTAAATTTTCTTCACAACTTTATTCATTTAGACATCAATTCAACTATGATTTAAGTTAAATAAAAGTTATTCCAAAATGTTCCATTTCAACCGTCTTTCATTTATCAATTTAAAGTACATTATTTATTATACCAAACATATCCATTTTCGGAAATAACTTTTATTAAAATTTCTAGGTTAGATTTCAACTCCATATCAAATTAAATTATTATGTCATTTATCGTAAATAAAATATTTAAATTCACTTTAAAACCAATTATTAACTTACAAAAATTTAACTTAAAAAAACAAAACACCTTTAAAATTTTAAAGCTTAAGTCAAATTTTTAGTTAAATTACATAAATTTTATTTCAAAAATACTTAAAATTTTTTAGAAAAATATTATAATATATTAACCATGGGCTTGTTCGGGATATAAGCTCAGTTATGAAACTTAGAGGGACGTGACGTGGTGGAGAAGTAGCCGAGCAAGGCAAAAGGGAAACAGAGAACAAGAAGAAGAAGAAAGTAAAACTGGAAGAAGAAAAGAAAAAGACAAAGAAAAAACCATTACCTGATTTGAAGCTCTGTACGCAAGAAGGAGATAATACAAGCTATAGGAGATGCAAAGGTATTTGGAATAGCTGGTATATATAAATGAGCTTTAGGTTTTAAAGTGGTCACGGCAGGGGAAAATTTATAAAGTGGCAACATATCTTGATTGAGAAGCAATAAATTTCGTATTAAAACAAAGGAAGGCAAAGAGATTTATTTCCAGTTTCTTCATGTTTGAACGTTACACGAAAATTGTGATAAATGCATGCGTGATTAAAGTGGATAACAGTAAGCAATTATAATTTGCTTTGCACTGAATAGGCAACGAAATAATGTTTACAAAAATTGCTTGATCAGTTACCAGATTGGTTGCAAGATTTCTTTTTGTTGAATGGATAAGACTGCGTGATTTATGTTTCCCCTTGATAAAAGATATTGGCAAGAACAAATTTGCAGAGAGATATATATAGTAGGCAGGTTTGAAATTATATTATAGACCAGAAAACGTAAGAGATAAATTGATAAAGGAAACGAATATAAGGAGGAAAGTGATAAAAGATTGTGATTTCTTTCCAGTTTCTTTAGCTTGAACGGATAAGTCTGCGTGAATTTATACTGCCAATTTATGAAAATTTGATTTCAACATTTTGATACCATTTAATAGTGGCGTGATTTTGAATGCAGACCATCAAGATGATATTTAGGCAAGAGATTTGATTGTAGATTGAAGAAACGACATCACGTTTCTTTTTTTTATTTATTTATTTGAAATAGATAGGCAAATAAGATTTGCGTGATTATAGGAACCTGAGAGATATAATGGGTATGCGAGAATTTGAAAAGATAGGCAAGGTTAAATTTCAACTAAATAGTCAGAACATACAAGGCAACACTAAAATATGTTTTAAAGTTATATGGAAAAAGTAACATTTGCTATAAAACTACTGACTAATATTTTAATTCATATAGGTGTTGAAATATGATTTTTAAAATACGCCAAACTGACGCAATACAAAACACCCAAGATTTATATAAAATTAACGTTTTAAATTTATACGTTTATTACTTTACTTATGCCATAAATTTTACGCGTCCTATAAACGCGAAATCCAACAGTTCATTAATACACTAAATTCTTCAAAATTATTACTTAACAAACTTAATTGGTTTTCACATATTATATATATATATATATACACAAAATTCCTTTTATTAAAATTCAAATATTAACCGTTTCACAACTTTAAATTTCCATATTTAGTATTTTAAGGAAATGATTTAAATCAAATAATATATGTATATAAATTGGGAAGTAAATTTTATTGAAAAGAGAAAAATAACGGATTAAAATTCTATACGTTTTCTTATATATAATCTTATATATATATATATATACGGTATTTATTACCTAAATTTAGGCGCCCTTTATAACGCGTAATTACCCAACCCATTTATATACTGAAAAAAAAAATTCGAAATTCTGACCATGCTGAGACTCGAACTCGTGACATGTCGTGAATAGCCCAGATGTCTTAACCACCTAAGCTACTAATGTTTTCTTAATTAAAACTTGATTTTGCTAGAAATTAAGTTATTTACCATCTTCGACAAAACCCCAAATTACCAAATTAAAGTTAATTCTTAACCATGTCAAAATTTCAGAGATCTTATTATTTAATTAAAAATTTGGTCAATTGTTTATTTTTATTTTTATTTTTAATCACTTTAAATAAACCCCAAAGTTTTTTTTAAAAAAAAAAAATACAAGTGAAAAATACTTGTAAAAAAATTGGGCTGTTACAATGATATTATAAGAAATTGCAAATTAAGTACACACAAAATTGCATTTGGTTAAATTAAGAAATGAATAAAATATTTATTTGAAAATAAACTTTAAATACTATTTTAAAAAATACAAGAACAAATTAAAGCCTTTAGTCTCAAAAGGCTTTAATTTATTTTAGAGGAGTTGACAAATCTAACTAAAATTGTCACATTATTTGAGGTATATATACCAAAATGTGAGCAAGTGGTCATTGTGCACCTTGGGGAAGAAGGAAAATGCAACATGTGGAGTCCCAACATTGAGCCAAATATATACTTGGGCTAGCAGTCTATCATGCTAGCTCATATGGATGCGGAACTATATAGTAATAAATACAAGGTAAATTGACTGAAATTTTTTATACATGATATTCTAGACTCTACCAGTTTTTATGGGTTTAATATTGCAATATACTAAAAAAAGTACATTGCCATATCTCTCTGTGTAATAAACAGAAGATATTAGATATGTTCGCCCTCCGCCTCTTGGATTCCACTATAAATAAGAATTTTGTATGTGTTAATACCTGTTTAGTTTAATCATCTATGCATGAAAAATATTATCGACAGATTATTTTGTATATCATGCAGGCAAGGCTAAAAGGCGAGATAGAAATAACTTTTAAATTCTGGATGGTCAGTGCCTTATTTAAACATCAATAAAAATTTCCACCTGCGAAGATCAAAGAGACTATGGGTGGAAAAGGGCATTCTCGATATGCACAAGGATGCAACACTTCTATCATAACAATTATGGTAAAACTGCATATTACCTCTTACATCACATCTTACTACTTTTGGTAAGTACATTATTAATAGTGAATCAACATGTTTACTCAAATATAAATCTGTTTCTATCTTCTACTATATTCAAAATCATGTATTCAATAAGCGTCATGGTATAAAATTCCTAGCGCAAACAACGCATAGTACATGGGTATCTATATATCTTTCAATGAAATCTTTACTACTAATAATAAGAACTCTTTGTACATGATTCAACCGTGTCTTTTTGAAGTACCAAAAATGCCCTTTTCTTTGCAATTTTTTTCGGGTTTCTTTCTCATCCTGTCCACTTCTATTCGCATACGTTTCATTCCACTTTCTACCTAACCCTAATCGCCAGGGCGATTCAATGCTCATCCTCCTCTGAAATTATCGACTCCTCTTATTGATAAATCGATCGCCGCTATTGCTATCACCAATCACTTCCCTAAGCCGTAATACTTAATCACTAATCCGGATACTGCTGCTTAATCTCTAATCCCTAATCCAAATACTGCTGCTTAATCCCTAATTGGAATACTGCTGCTTAGGGATGTTTTTGTCATCAATCGACAGCCATTGCCATAAACGGATGCTGTTGTCGCCGACTTATCCCATGTCGCTTTTCGCTTTTAGGTACTGTAGACTTTAATTTCATTGATATATTTATAACTTTTTCCCTAATTCGAATACTGCTGACTACTAGAGTTATATTTTGAGTGATGACATTTAATTATAATTTGATATAACCTAAAGATTGGTTACATCAACGATTATGGTAACTGTGAGGAGACTGTCAGCAACTTCTATACTTTTCTGCTACGGCGTAGTTAGCCTTAATTCATTTCCACATGTTTCCTACTAAACAGCTTCTGACAACATGCTTATTGTTTGAGTAGCAATAAAGATACAACTTTATCCACTAATCTAATGTTTGGATGTAGTGATGTTTCAGTAAACCAAAAGTTAATAAATGAGCACATAAAGAAAAAGCATGGCTATTACTGAAATAGCAGCAATGTTGTTTTACCGAAGTGTGACTCATGTTACCTTTCAGTTTATGTCTGAATTAATGCAAAACAAGGTAAAACTATTTTTAATATTTTTTTGCCTACTTGAATTTTCGCTTTCGTGGTTACTTTTGTTTAACTATGTCTTTCTGTTGCACAAAATAAAGCAAGAAAGAACTTCCCTATTTTGTTGTACTTGAGAGTTTTGGGTTTCAGAAAGTAATATTCCATTATATTTGTAGAATTATTTTAGTTGCTCTTATGACATATTGTTTCCTATTTAGCTGAATGATTTAAATGGTAGTGCTAATCAACATTTCTTTTTCTGCAAAAGAACTCTACATTGAACGTTATCCCTAAAAAAATGTCATTGACGGTATTTGTAGATTCATTAATTAATAGCTGTAATACATGTAGAAAAACCCTATTCATTACCAAATTAAAATAAAGCACAAGCAAGCATTTTTTTGCTGGGAAACACACGCTAAATAACTTATTTTAATATAAATTTTATTCCAATTTGTGGTGCATACTTATCTAAAATTTTCAAATTTACCTTATGGTAAAAAACTATTGCACTTTTGCTGAACATAATCAATGATGGAAAAAATGCATTTGGCAACAAAATATTGTTAAAAGTGCGATTATAGCATTAATCCCAATACAGTTTTCTTCTTAATACAACAATTCCCGTACTGAAATAAATAAAAATATAATAAAATCCTAATTTAAAGACTAAAAAGCATAATGTGTGTGTTTGTGTGGGGTTATTAATTCTTTTAGTGCACAGGGGAACATCTGCAAAAGACACCTTCCTTTGTGTTTTGGTCTTTATTTTCATGATCTCGGTACTTCACTACTTGAGAAATTCATATAAATATTTTTTAAATTAAAATTATAATTACACATATTCTTATAGCAAATCAAATGATTCTATGTTTTCCTATTATATTTTATCTGCAACCCGTACATCAAAGGTAGATCATTGGTTTGCTTTATGAAGTTTTTCCTAACTTCATATTTTTTTATTGATCTATAAGTTTAGCAGGCATCTTATGGATGAAAATTAAACATATTTTCAATAGGTTAAAAGAAGGTGAATTTTGTTTCCTAATGTATGCCAAAGGTATTGAATGCACATTTTTTCACTTGCAGAAATTGCGTTACTTAGTTTATTTAATATCCCATAGCCATATGGTGTGTGTTACATGTAAAAAATATTCATTGCAGGAACTTGAAGCTAGGATGCCTTATGGAAGCCAAGCATCCAAACTGTGCTTAGAGGCCATCATCTGTAATAAAGCTCCCTCAACTGTAATTTTTCTCCAACTCATCACATTTTAATGTATGTTGTAAAATACAATAATACATATTAGTGTGCATGATTTTCATTTGGTTCTCTAGGATGTAATATAATAGCATTGGAAAAATAAAAAGTACACTAAACTTATAAGATGGCTGCATAAACTATTGGTGAGTATGTTCGCTTTTTAAAAAATAAAGGTATATATAATGTATTCGACTCCTAAGCCATTCCCATTCATTTAGTAAGAAAAGGTTGCATGGTGAAGTTATTTTGTATCTAAAATAAAAAAAGAACTTTGATATATATATTTCATAGGTATCAAGTTCATCAAGAATATCTGAACATGGATGATGTAGATAGTAAACTGGCACCATTAATAAAATTATCAAGACAGAGTAATCTTTATTTTGAAACTGAATTGCCCCCGCAGCTACGTTGTCTCTGTTGAGCAGCACATAAAACATCATAATAATAGGGAGTGTGTGTGTGTGTAAATAGTAGATATGAAGTGTAGTCAGAAAGGCAATTACAGCAAGAGATAGGAGGCAAGCTGCAATTGGAAGGAAGGCGATTAACTGTACTGATAGTACTGCAAACGCATATGTGATTCATGGAAGCCAATGCAGCAGAGCACTGTAAATGTGGTTGGTCGTTTGTTTCACTTGGAATAGCATAGCACACATGCTAAGCTTTCCAAGTCCATCAACACAATTCTACGCTGATGCAACACCAAGAAAGAGTACAATCATTATTGCAATAATATTTTTCTTAAATACACCAAGAAAACACACACACGTTAATTTTTTCTTTGATATTAAATTAATTCAGTACGTTATCGAAGTAAAAAATATATAATAGGTACCTGAAATTTTATTTTTGTCAAATATCATGGAAGGCAATAGAAGCTTAGAGTCTTTGGTGTTTTGTTTATGTAATTATTTTTATTACTTAGTTGATGATCCGTACTTGCATGGTTAGATACTGTTTTGAAGGTTAGTAATACTGTTTTTTAATCTTTGAAATTGCTTGCAATTTAAATAATAATTGTACATTAATGTACTGAAATCTGAATACTATTTTGCTGCTAATAATAATACAGTTTGGCTTGAGTGTGCTGTTGCTGTGTCCTTGAAGCCTGTTTTTGCTAATACTATAGGATATGCTTAAAGCTTCTGATGTCTTTCTACAAGAAGAAGCCTTACCATGCATCTTTGAAAATTTTGATGTAAAATCAAATGCCAAGGTATGTTTCAATTTGTATGCAAAAGTTACTTGCATCCGAGACATCGGATGGTTTTGAATTCGGCTGTTATTTTCTATAAAATACCCTCGCTTTTGAAATCTGCATGCTATTTTCTGGTTCAATGTTCTGACATCTTAACTCAAACATTTCATTTGAAAATCCTTCTTAAAAAAGATTTTTTTTCTTTATTATTTAATAAATAACATCCCCCTATATTTTTGATTTATCTCAGACACTTAAATTTATGTTCT
This sequence comes from Allium cepa, assembly GCA_030765085.1. NCBI lineage: Eukaryota > Viridiplantae > Streptophyta > Magnoliopsida > Asparagales > Amaryllidaceae > Allium > Allium cepa. The sequence goes on from CM060939.1 coordinate 929,317,705, forward strand.
GAATGTGTTTATCTAAGATAGTAATATTTAAGAGTTGAAGGGGACACGGGCGTGGGTGTGCGTGCGTACACACTCATGTTTGCGTGTGGAGCGATTATTGAAACAAAATCTGATACAATATGGTTTAGACATTTGATCTTATTGTGTTTATATAAAGGTTTGAATTTGGTGAGAAATTCAATGATTCAGTGTTTGTGATTTGCTGTCACTAATTTGTGTATTAATAGGATACACATATGTATGTGTTCTTTTTCTCAGTGAGGCACCTTTTAACTATGTGTCTCCCTCCTTTTCTCTGCACAGAGGAATGCAACAATAGCAAGATTATCCAGTGGAATTTGTTCGTTGAAATGTGCCATAAGTTTGGCACCCGAGGTCTGGTCAGAAATGTGGATACAGATGTTACAGAGACCCGATGCTCATAAATTTTTAATGGAGTGTTGTCGTCATTTGCTCTTCATTCCACATTTAAACTTCCTACAACATTTTGGCACTGTATTTCCAGATTTCTTCATTGGCTTGAAGAAGATAATGTATGAAAATGACTGAATATTTGACATTCTGATGAATCAATTTATATTAGGTCTGTTTTACCTTTTTGTATATTCTTTTTTGAGAGAAATCTTTAATATGTAGTTATTATGTGAAACTTAGAGTATTTTCGTTTGTATGTTATTCAGCTGTCCTTGACGAGGCTACATGAGATCTAGCTGCTCCAAATATCTAATGAACAATCCTCTCCAAATATTACTGGATAAAAAACAAAAATATTTCAGATTCGTTATCTTACTATTTGTCCGGATGCTTCTTCAATAGTAATGCAATAATTAACCTTGCAGCTTTTAAGTACCATCCAATCCAATTATAGGTTTCATGAGATATTTTTCAAAGCCATCATCTTGCCATATCTGTTCTGATACTTCTTTGTGAAATGACAAATGATCCCACATTTACAGGACGCATTTACATATCATCAACCAAGGTTAATAAAATAGCTTAGCTAAGCTGTCTCTACTTAACTGTCCTATGCTTTCTGTTTGAGTCACGCTTTAAAACTCATTGCCCACATGCACCTTTCAATATTTCTGATAAATACCCTTACGTACAGAGAGAACGAAGAAAACAATCTAGAGAATGATTACACACATCCACACAAATTGGTCGTTACGGGTATGTCTAGGACGATACGAGAAAAGTACACGGAAATGGTACCAGGAAATGGTTGGATAGAAACAATGATGAGGTCAAATATTGAAATAAATATCAAGCACGATGAGCCACCAGAAGAAAAAAAGAGAAGGAATATTTCACATAACATTTTTGAAATGCATGTTTGACGGTAGTAAGATGTTCATCATTGACAGCGGAGTCGTGGTTGTAATTGTGTTTGATAATGGTATGATAAATTTTAGTCGATTAGGGTTTACTAAAGCTTAACGTTCTTATGGATTGATCGAAAGATAAAATTTAAGTATTATTTCCATTTCCAACAATATAATAAACTAGAAAAACAAAGGAGTGATAAAACTTGAGTATTATAAAAAATAAAGTTTATGAATATTCTTCAGTTTTCTTGGGCTGCTTTAGGTTTAGTTTACTGGTAATAGCACTGTCAAATCTACTTTAAGGTGTACAACTATAAGTGCATGCACATTGCGATTGAGTGCGGACCCATCAGGACATGCATATGTATTTACGTATAAAATTTCTTTTGCATGTCCAGGTATTAGGCTTAGTGAGATTGCATCAACTGAATTTTCGCGTTCTTTTTCCTTTATTGAATTGTTTTGTGATTATAGCCCATTATCAAATTAACCAAATCTCTTTTGTTGATTTTCTTAAAATGCTTTGTAATGGGAAGAAAACAAAAGTTAGGAATCAAGAATACCAATAACTACATCAATCTATTCATTATACATCACATATTCATGTTGAAACTTGAAATAACATCACAAATTTTTTAGCAATTCTTTATAGTAAACAAAAATACATAATATCTGCGATATAAATGTATTTTCTGGTAAGTGATATATTGTTTTGAAAGATGGTTTATCTTGATAAAATATTTGTGAAATAATACTGCATTATACGTTTATGTAATTGGTTATTACTGACCTCTCTTGGTACTGCTAAAAAATCTATGTAATACAAAGTATAGAATTTCCATACGGTGATTTATAATCTATTAGCCAGCATATGCATCTGATTTAACTGCGCGTGGACTTTAAATGTTTAACTGCAGAATAAAATTATATAAAAGAATTAACATAAAATCAAAATGCACAAAGAAAACATTGATAAAATAGTTTGACATAAGCTCATGTACAAAATAGTTTGACAAAATAATTGGTTTAAACTAAAGGGGTACATAGAGAATAATTGGTTTAAATCAATTCAAAAGGCAGTTGGCTATATTTGAATGTGTTGATATGGCAAGCGATCATTGCGCCAACTAATTTTTGTCATTTTTAATAGTTACTAAATGATGTTGAAGCATAGTGTGGTAATTATATGTCAAATCAAAATGAATTAGAATGACAGATTTTGGAAGATTCCTTTTTAAACTACATGGACTAAGGTCTTCATGCAATTTTGACTTACAAAACTATATTTCTATTACACAAGGATATCGTATATTTTGACAAAGAAACATTTAGATAGATAACATGTCTCAGATGTGAGATTTAAAAAATCAGTGCAAGGAATTAAGGCCAAGCAGTTTGAACATCGATTCTAGCTATATTTTATGTACAAGTACAAGGGAAAGGCTAGAGTATATTAATCGGAAAAAATCCCTTTATCTGATCTTATTGCTCATGTGCACTAAACAAATTCATGAGGCAATTGACTATATTTGAATGTGTTGATATGGTAGGCGATCATTGCATTGATTTTGTTTCCATTGTTTTTTAATAGCTATGCTATAAAAATATGGCTCATCGATTAAATGCAGGTCCAACTGGACGTGCGTATATACTCGTGATTTAAAATGATTTGTCAAATTTTATTATATCATATTGGAGTTAGAATGATGTCATAGAACTTTTAAAATCGTATTTAAAGTTAATTTGTGAAAATTGAATATTTTAATATTTAATTGACGGGTAAAAATAGCCATTTTTCAAACAGTCGACGAAACTAGTTTCATCGGAAAAATAATGTGATATTATTGTAAGATTTTAAATTTCGTGTCAATCGGATTTACCGTTTGTCCGGGGCAAGCCAAAACGCATAGAAATTAGTTTAAATCGATTTAATTTAAAATCGATCGTTTATTGCCGTAACTCGTACAGATGATCGAATTGGCCTCCGAAACATGTTCCATTGTGTTCGGAACGTGGGGTAAACGTTAGAAACGCCAACCGGCATACTTCGTTTGGAGTTCGGAAAATTCGGGATGAATAGTGTTTCGTCGATTTTCTATAAAAGCAACCTATATTTTATTTTTGCAAATAAAAACAAGCTAGGGCTTCGGCCGCCGTTTCTATCATAATCATTGACCAAAAACATCAATATTTCATCTCAAATTTCTTTCCAATCCACGATTTGATTCGAAAATCTCCCAACTACAATCTTGAAGAGCACGTTGAGATCTATAGATCCAACAGTTATGATCAATTTTTATTGAGCGGATCAACGACAAATCGACCACAAACGTCAAAGGGTCGTGCACGTTTTCTGGGCCGAGAGCTCGACCGAGCTTGGCCAAATTCCAGCCGAGTGTAGCATTTGTGATGGGCTTTGGGATGATGGTCTTTGATCGACATGAAGATGATCATAGGTGATCGCGTGTATTAGTGTTAGCCGCGTGTAGGTGGGTTTCTCGATCGCGTTTTCTGGAGGGGGAGAACTAAAGGGTGAACGGATGAGATCCATCAAGCAGAAACGAACGACTACGATCAGAAAGGTTAAAAATAAAAAAATAGTGAATAATTATATTATATAAATTCGTGTAAACTTTAAATATCATATCCTTGTCGTACGAGGTCGAAAAATTACGAAACAAGTTGCGTTGGCTTCGTTTTGTCGAGCAGTATGCTATGGAGCTGGATTGGAGTCGTTTGGAGCTAGCGAAAATTTTGGGTAAAATTAAACGTCCGTTTAATTTTATTCGAAATAAAACACTACAACTGATATCGGAAACTCAAGGTGAGAACTTCTCACTCAATCGAATAGTTTCGATTTAAATTTTAAATAGTTAGATTTAAAATTTATGATTGTATGCCTGGATGATAAATTATTATCTGTTGATGATTGAAATAGACATTATACGCCGTTATTAAGCGGATGTTATTTATTAAAAACATATACAACGATAATTCCATCTTGATTGGAATTGGTATTATATGTGTACTTGGAATTGATTTTCCCCCATTATATAGCGGATGAGACCCTGTTGCGCCGCATAATAGCGGATAATATTTTATAAATCCCATATACCGCGATATTCCGTATTGGAACGAAATTGCTATTGTGCTAACATCTATGGATGCAGGGAAACAGGTTGGAGGGATCCAACTGGATTCCTCACCAATATTTATTTGATTACAGATATTGTGATATTTGTTGATTATCATATACTGGTATATGATGTCTTTGTTGTCGTGATTGACTATTTGGTGTTGTTGCATCATCGGATCCATTTTTGAAGTTTTAAAATAATGATTTTAATTTTAAAAAGAATTTTATGTAATTTTTGAAAATATACATTTTATATAAATTTTGGAATTGATTGATTTCAAATAAATAAACGTTAATATTTTAATATTATAAAATTTATGAATATTGAGAAATATAGTTAAAATGTGATTTTTGAAATATGGAGTTAATGAATTTTATAAAATAGTTTAAATTGAGATTTTTGGATTTTTATAAACGGTTTATATAAAAGATTTATAAAATTGATATTTATAAATTAAAAATAATAGGATTATAAAACAAGTTTTTTTGTGTTAAAATGAAATAGTAAATGGATGGATTAGTAAGTAATGAAATTTATAGATTTATAAATTGAGAAGTTATAAAATGAATAGATTTTGTAAAATAAAAGATTTATAGTTAAATTTACTTATAATATGGATTTTGGAGTGTAAATGGGATATGGATAAAATTTGTGAATAAAGTGATTTTATAACTTGAAGTTTTTATAATACATAAATGTGAATTTAGAAACATTGATTTATAAATTCAAGATTGATTGAATTTGATAAGTAAATTTTTATAGCTTATTAAAGGAGTATATTCACGATTTTGGGACAGTGGATAATTTTTGAATTGAATATGTAAAAGTGTTGAATTTGGTTAATGATTTATTTTCACGATTTTGAACAGTGAATAATATATTAAAGGAATGTTTAGGGAGCGATCCTTTAAATTGAATTAAAACGATTTGGAGTTGTTTTAAAATGCATTAAGTATCGAATACATATATTTCAACATTCATTGTTGAAATAGACGTTTTAGAAATAGAAGGAAATAGTGGACTATAACACTATTGTTATAGTAAACGAGTGTATATGCACGCCCAAGTGGGCTTGCAATTCACCATATGCATGCATTTATAGTTATACCTCTAAAATTAAATTTGACGGCATCAGTGTCTGTATAGATTGAACCTAAAGCAGCATTTAAGAAGACTAAAACAACTAAGGAACAGCCATGAACCAATTTTTTTTATAATGCTAAAGTTTTATTATTCATTTCTTTTGTTTTAATTTATTTTATACTACTGGAAATGAAAATGATACCTGTACTTATACATCAATATGCTCTTTTAGCTAATATGAAAACATATTACATGCATCATCACTTCACAACATGGCTTCATTTCTTCTATCTCTTCTTCTATCTAGTCTAGTCTAGTAATAGGGAGAATTCAATGCATAAGACTTTCACGTGGCTTTTGTTTTACATATTAACTTCTATCCGTGGTTTTGACATTTGACTCTTGTTTATAATTTTTTTTAAATGAGACAAAAGAAGAAGCGAAACTAAACTACTATCCGACTTTACATCAACAAAGTAATTGAGCCTTAATAATTAGGAAAGGTGCATTGGTTGATATTTTCCTAGGAAAACTCTACGTTTGGTTGCATTGTGCTTATTTTCCGAATACGAAAATTCTCAGCTTTTTTATAAAGTATATATTACCATGAAAGTATATTTGCTAACAAAATAGTGCAATTTCCGTCAACTTACATGTTATACCATGAAAGTATAACTCTGAGATGATTACTTAAATGTGGTTAAACCTTATTTACCGTAACATGCTAGACTAACATGCTCCACCTTTTGCTTTCCCTTAGTTGAGGAAGTTGAGTAATACGGGAAGTAAGGTTAACATTTAGAATTAACCCTATAAATAGCAAGTAATTGTAGTCACTGGGGTACAACATCGTACATATTATTTCAGGATTCAACTGTGTTTGAATCCACAATCAAAGTTATTGAAGTTCTTATGGTATTGCTGGAAGGAGAGTTCTAACAATTTATTTCGTATAATAAGTCAGTGTTTTATCAACTGCTTGCACTCTTTCGAAACTATTTTTGTTAATCAAGATTCATAAATGAAAGATTTTTGATGGTCTGTTCATTAACAAACTTGAGTTTTAAATAAAACGCTCATCGTACATCTATTGCAATTAATTTTATGATGAAAAGTTTCCAAACGATCATAACATATTTAGCTTTCACATTGGCCCTGTTTTGATAGAAAAATCCAAATCTGAAATCAGTTCTTGGACATCCTCGATGTCCAATGATGATTTCAGCATCAATGCAATTCTTATTCAATCTTTTCTAACCGCTGATAGAATAGCATGGTATAAATATGTTTTTCTCGTCCCTCCAGGACCATCTATAAAAAACAAACATTTTTCTTTCTTTACAATTGCATTCATAATTGTATTGTAGGCCTTCAATTGTTCCTCATTCAATTTTTCAATAGCTACTAAATCATCCTTGGAAATAGGAATCACTAACTCTTCTTCTATTAGCTCTGAAATTTTATCACATTCATCACAATCATATGCTCTTGAGATATTTGGAAAATCATAACCAGTTGTGCTTTTGTTGTGTTAGAGAAGTAACATGTTTAAATTTTTCAAAAGATGATTTGTTAGAAGCATTTGGTTAGTAGTACTTGAATTTCGGTAATCTTCTACCATATGATTGAAAAACTGATCCCATAACCTTGAAGACAATGAAAGTCCATGACACCATGATTTAAGTCATAATGGAATGCATAACACAAAATTGAATTACCTTATTTTTCTTAGCTGAATTTCGCCTAGCTTGGGAAGCATGGGAAGGAGCAGGATGACAGTTAGCATTTTGAGAATGATAATTTTCGTATTATCGTTCCATTTGTGTGTTCTCCTAGCTGGGCCGCAAACAAAGAAACCGAAAAAGAATCCTTTTTAGTTTTTGGTGTAGCTCTTTTTGTAAAATGGATATTTTTAAAATGAGTTTTGCAAAGTGGTCGATCAAATAAACAACCATACAAAAGTTAAGATCAATCGTAATCATATCCAACAGATGCCAATCCTTTTTTTTCTTATTGATATTTAACACATGCATGCAACTTTAATTTGTAAGCACGTTTATATACAGAGTATAAGGGCTGTTTGGTTTTATTTTGTGTTTTGCATTTCAACATTTGTAAGAAAAAATGATGACAACGGAAGATGAATCTAAATTTTTTAACAATTACGACGATGATGGAGGGACAGCAGAGAGAATGAATGGACGACGGAGGGAATAGGTTGTTTTTCATTTTTTTTGTTATTTCTCAAAACACGAAACACAATACAATTTTATTTTCTATTTTATATGTAGCCATTATTTTCGAATTGATTATTTTTCAAAAATACATGCATCATGTGTACCATTTTAGAACGAAAACACAAAAATAAAAATCGAGACTTAAATATCTTAATAAATTAAAAACAAACAAATATTCCAAAATCTTTCATGCATTCCAAGTAAGTTACTTTTTTTCCAGAAAAGAAAAGCAAGTTTACCTTAAATACACCCTTGATTCCAAAATCTTTTTTTTTTAAATACAACATCACATGCATCCGATCTAGTGTTTCCCAGGTATGTTTTGAATGCATTGGCACTTGTATCATCTTTCAAATCTCTCTAACATTAATACACACTTGAATGAGGCTGTGCATTTGTTTAGGTTGTGCAGGCTAGTGTACGCTACAACTGAACAACAAACTCAGAAACGTACAGGGGTAATTGGAGATATCCTTGTGAAAAACATATATAATTTGAACACAAACATTACACAAAAGCACCTACTGTATATTGCATACCAATTAAAGATTAATTTCTAAACAGATAATAAGATTACATTGTGCTGTAAGTAATACATACCAAAAACATATATACTTGACACTGACAGCTATAATTAAAATTACTGAGATAGCATAGTAGCATAAAGAATAGAGGTATCATACAAATTGCTGAAAATTCAAAAGAACACAGAGCACAATCCAAGTATTGCAGGCGAGGTATGTGTGTGAGTTTTGGAAATTGAATGTTAAGGCTTGCCGCTTGCCATTCTTCGCCTTCTGTTTATGATGTTTGCGCAAGTAATAACCAAACATCAAAATTATCATATGTATATCTGCGAACTGCTGACTGAAAAAATGTTACATATCTGTTATTGTCAACCCCATCTATAAACATGTTCATACACTTCTTCTGATGTAAAGATTGGAGTGTGTGTTTGAAATCCTGTAAAAGAAGCTAAGATCTTACGGATATATCTAACAATATTTCTAGCTGCAATGTATCACGAATTCTATTATAGGATAAGGAGTCAACAATTGCACTGTGATGATGAGTTTAATTTCATCAATTTTATTGGCCTCACTTTGGACCTGAAACTTTTCAATTTTACCTTTTTAAGCTATTCATATGAGCAAAAATTGAGCAGCGGTCTTCAAAAGATGAAGGGTAAAAATTGATAGCACCTCATCAAATTTAATTACAAAGCTATGATTTGTTTATTTCCCAATTCCTCATACGTGTCTGTGTGTATTTGAAATGGACAATATTTAATTTGAGCATTCTTTACAACTTTACTTTTTAGCTTAACAGCGTGGAATTCTTGCAAGTCAAGTAAAAATGGACAATATTTAATTTGAGCATTCTTTACAACTATTAAAACATTAATTTCAGTACTGTGTAGCCAAGCTTAATATATTACTATAAACAACCAAATCAGGCTAGCCTAGTGCTCGATTAGTAGAATTTATCATTAATGACTTAGAACTATCAAATCACACTATGAAGCTATCAAATTGTAAATGAAATCCTTTATTTTTCTGAAACTGATGTTGTATGTTCTACTAAGTAATCGATAGGTCTTTAAGTGCAAATATTTCTATATATCCTATAAGATTGCCTTTTGATTGAAATAAATTTGAAAAAGCTCTATAAATGTCATTTGGAGGCACGGAACTGATCATATTACAAAAAAATCATACCTTTGCAGCTCACCAAGGTAGGTTCGACTTTCGAGCATTTTCAATGGTAGATGGACATGCACTTAACTCATCGAATATGAAAATAAAGATTTGGTTTTGTTAACCTATGATTAAGTCATTTCACACTTCATTTATTATCCAAAATTAATAAAGGGAAAGAATATCAACCTGAAAAATATTAGGTCGCCTATTGCTTTAGTGATTCTAAATGCTATTTAAATTCACTTGCTGAAGCATCCTCGCCATAAGTATGCGACCAATCTTGCACCACTAAGCTATGGGGCATTTCTAATCCTAACTTGACACCCTACCTGCTGCAAGAGTATATGTATACAAAAATATTAGCTATTATATGAGCATAGGTACACATTGATACATATAAAAATAGAGAAACTTATACACTATTTTCTAGCATCTACGACCAACATTTTTCATAAATGTACAAAATAAGAAAACTGTTAATTATTTGACAATCTTGCTTCTTTTTCCATCTTCCAATAATACAGGGGGTTAATGAATGCCATTATATGACTGAAACTTTTTGGAACTCCAAAGAAGTATTATGAGTTTAACTACTTTATGTTTATTGAAAATTTTGAAATTCAACATGCTAAATCCATGAAATTCAATGATGGATACATTATCTCTTCTAGACGATCTGTGAAGGAATACATGGATTCTACAGTTAGGTACAATCTCATGTGACAGGTTCTTCGAGGATAAGTTGAAAATAATGTTGGATCAAGGCCCAACATAACCTCTACCTAATGTGGTCATCGTTCAACCTCCAAAGGATGAAGAGGAGTATAAAACGCCTGCTGCTGTCATTGCTACTACAGATATTGACCTCCTAGTATTATTTGGTACACAATCTGTGGTCAGCCCTTCTACCGCAGCTGCATCTTTTTCCTTAGATACATGTGCTCCACCTATTGGCACATGAGCCTCATCTCCCCTACTGAAGATGAAATATGTTTGTTACCCCTGATGTGTACATCTTCACATATTAGCATGCACAGCAGAGTGCACACCTATGCCCCATCTCCCTTAGATAAATTTGCATGGTTTTTGTCTAGACCAAATTAAATTTTCTAAGCATATGTCATGTCTTTCCGCTTATTGAGTAGCTCCCCTTCCTCTTCAACCAATTCTACCACTTCCATTACGCCACAATCATTGACCTCATGGCGGGTTCCTAGCTAAAAGACATTACTCATAATGTTGGCAACGATATCACCTACCGCTCCATGATTCACCACTGCGGCATCAATATATCATCATAGAGTCCACCGCTTCCACATTGGTACCCTCTTCCTCTACCGATTCACTCAACAGTGCAAATTTTTTTGATGTCACAAAGAATTCCAACGATTCTATTACCTGGTCTGTATCTCGGGCATCATTAAGAATGCTGCCAATAGGCTTAATTAACGGTGTTAGAGCCAAACCGCATACTGAGGGTCAAAACATAGTGGACCGATGTGCAAGGATGAAGATGCATACCCGGTTATCATTCTTGACATTTCAACAAACGCAAAGTATGCATATTCTTCCTGAATGATACGTGCTTCATCGCTGGCCATTGAGGTGTCATGCGGGTGGAAAGTAGGTTGCTTATTTGCCACTGCATCTACCAGCTGTTCAAATTCGTTCTCATTCCAAATGACAGCACTAAAGTGTCGATCGAAAAAGATCTTCCAGCAGATCAATGCCAGTGTCATTATACATCCAAAACCCATCGAGGAGCACTCCTTTTAATTTCATGTATTTTAGGGAAAAATCGAAGTTGTGGTCCTCTTCAAGAAAGTAGGGAGCCACGGATGCCTGGAACGCTGTGTTGATCGGAAATGGCAAGAGATACGCTTATAACCCAAGTTTCAACACCCAAAGCATCTATTTGGTTTCCTATAGTCTCTGGCCAAGTGTGATGCTCTTCCACATTTGGAGCAGATCTGGTGCTAGCTTTTGTTTTGAGTGTTGTTATTCCCGCTGGAAAAAGTACTAAACTACCCATATTTATTTTCAAAAAATTACAGTATTAATAATCCTAAAATTACAGTATTAAAATAAAGAGACAATGAAGCATGGAGATTCCAAGTTGAAACTACAGTAAGAAAGTCTATGATATGAATAACAAAAAATTGATGACAGTTCTTGTTTCTTCCTTTCAGTTGAAGTTTATTTCATTCTTCCTCTATCCAAAATGAAAATATTAACATGAAATTCAAAATTCATCATCAGGCGAATGTTTTTGCCTAAAACCTAACAATGAGATCGATAAATTACGATATAGCATTAGTTGTTTAGGAAACTGATGGCAGTGCAAATCTTAATAAAATCTATCAATAAAACTTGTACAAATTACAATAGAAAATTTATAAAGCGGTTAATTTTTTCTTTTAATTACTAAATCTTTTGTCAAGATACCTCGCATTTATACCTTATACTACTCGAAGATACCTGGTAAAGGACTAACATTATACACACTCCTTAATCATCCAAAACTTACTGTAGTACCAATAGAAGATCTAAAAAAAATGTTTAAATATGCAAGTAAAGTTAATATATATCCTAATCTGAAAACCTTACACAATTCATACTATTATCAAGGTGACTGATCAAAATAAAATAAGTACTCATTGCCAATAAAGAGAGACATGTTTCTAGTGCATATATCGATGTTGTTGCAACCGTTAATTTTACTATTTTATTGTTCTTAAGTTAAACACACGAAATGCTAATACCGTAAACAATCTATTTAAAAAAAAATTACTTAAAATATCCACTAAAATTATTTAATTAAAAAGAATACGAAGGTTGTAGTTATTGATGAAAAGGATTAAGAAAATTAGGTTTTGTAATGTAATACAAATTTTTTATGTTTGGGTGTTACCTGATATTTTGGCCATGCCAATCAGATTCAATCATGAAGGCAAAAATAGAGGGAGGTATCAGTTTAGTTGACTTAATTCGAACCGTGAGTTATTCTTTCCCCAAATCCAAATCACAACAGCATCACATTTGGTTAGCCTTAAAAAACTGATTTTAAAAAATATGTTAAAGCTAAATTACTTTCATTTAATCAAAAAGAGAAATAGAAATGAAGCACTTTTGGGTTCAAAATAAAAAAAATCATTTAATGCAAGTTCTAATAAATGTAGGATACAAACAAAATGGTTTAACTTTAGACTGCAATTTTTTCACCTTAAATATTATTTAAATCATTTAATGCAAGTTCTAATAAATGTTGCATTTAAAAATAGCATGGAGGAAAAATTATAAAAACTTAAATACCTGCATAAAGTAGTAATCAGTTGATATAATCCACTTAAATATGGATGTATACGTCAATTACTTTCATAGTCAATCAATGAATTAAAAATGGGTATAGTTTCTTATTAGTGCAAATGCTTAGTATAATTACATGAACACATATTGTCGAAATTAAATTAAAAAAGATGATGTACATAAACAGATAAAGTGAAACACACACACACAAAGATTGTCTAATTGAAATTGAATTTATAAAAATAAAGGACACAATCAATGTGGTGTTTATTGCATATAATTTCATTGCAACATTCACATCCAATAAATAATGCATAAAGCTGCAATTTTCAAACTGCATCAATATTTGTGTTTATCTGTTACAAAAAAACTTGCATCATCATTTCAGTATTGTGAATCACTAAGACCATTAACGAACATGAAGCAAAAAAAAAACAAAAAACTTAAAAGCAATCAACAAAATGGAATATACTTTTTCTGCATTGTTTCCGTGTCCACTGCAGTGGTATTCATCATTGCTTCAAACTTAAAAGCAATCAACAAAGAAGCAATCTAAACCTACTTCCAATTAGCATGAAAAAATGGTTGTTTAAAAGCTTTTAGTCAAAATAGTTGAATTTCTCAAATTTCATTTCATGAGTCAAGAATTAGATCGGTGGAATCAAACCAGAGTGAATAAATAACAATGTGTGACAGTGTCAAACTGTGACAGTAATCAAAGCATATAAACATTTTGGTCAAAATGTTTAAATTGTATAGAAGTACAACTTGGAAAGAGGATAAAGGTAAGAGAAATCAACTACCTAAGCACTTATACAGTGATCAGTCAGCTACCTCTTCCGACTAATCCAATCGCCCTCCATTGATGCTACATCGATGGTCGGGATGAATGGAATATGGGATCAATAGGGAGTCGCTGAAGAATCGAGATCAAATTCGGCGATGCGAAGGTAAGGGAGATCGATGTCGAGGGAGGTTGCATGGACGCTATGTCGCTAGAAGATCGAATCTCGGTGGTAGATTTCAGATCGATTTTGGTGGGAGAGGAGGTGTGAATCCAATCTTGGATATGGAGAGAGGGCAGAGGGATAATAAAGAAGTTTGGATTCCGTAACTGTATAACTTCTGATTTAGGGTTTCGTAAAAAGTGGCGAAGTATTTGGAAACGGAGGGTATTCTGGGCAATTCAAAAAGACACGATTGAAATTAGTTCAATGGACTATCATTATTAGTAGTAAAGATGATTTTCGAAAGGAAATGTTTTTGTATAGTATTGGGATTTATATATCTATGTAAATTTCGAATCCCTATACTAGTGATTTTGGGTTGTCGTAACGATGTTTTACGCAACATTCGTTTTGACCCAAATAAATGTGTTTAAGAGAATGTTTTCCTTAAAGAATGAAATATATACTTAATTTCGATTTAAGTATATTGAATATTTTCCAAGTGTTGAAAATAAATAAATTTGTGAATTACTTATTATTAAATAAGCATGGGAATGTTTTCCAATATAAAGTGAATATTTTGAGATTTTATCTTTTAAAGATAAACTGAAAATGAATATTTGAAATCGATTTGGAAATCGTATATTCATAGATATTTTGGAATTGTAAATTCACTATGGAATTTATAAAAGAAAGGGAAATTTGTTTAAAAATAAACGTTGATTTATTTTTGAAGTGTGGAGATAAAATTACGGATTTGGAACGTAAATATAAAGTAAATCGTTAAGGATTTATTTAATTGGTTTAAATGAACCATTTTGAAATGAAAGTATTTCCGCGTAAGGAAAATGATTGAAATTTGTTTTCAAAAGTGGTAAAGGGGAAAAGTGATTTGAAAATTTGTTTTCAAATGGTTGAAGTGTGGAAATTATATATCTAGTAAAGATATTTTGGAAAATAAATATTTTGGAAAATTATTTGGAATCTGGTGATGTTGGGCATACCTGTTGATAGTTAAATAATTGGCTATCAATATTTACCTTTAAATAGGTATTTGTTGTGATTTGCTTGAATTTGAATGCCACACTTATTTTCAAAAATAAGCGCTCACTGTTCGGGTTAGCCGGGAAAGGACCTTGGGGTCGTATAACCCAATCCGAATACGTGATACGTCGTTATGGATTGCATTTGATGACCGCTGTTGAAGGCCGAATATTTGTGAAAACGGAAGGATTACCGTCGAATGACCCTGCATCGGCTGATCTCCGATATAGAGGTTTTATCACCCTTAGTGACGGGAAGTCCGGACGTGATTATTGAATATCCGAATTGCAAGGGCTTCTTTGGAAGTGCCTTCGGTTCTGTTCGAGCCCGGAACAGACTTGCATGGATTGTATGTCTGACATTACAAATTGAGATTTAAAGCTGATTTCTTTCAAAATATATTTCTGTTGGTGGTGGAGAATTTATTCTCTTAGCTTAACACCCTTCTCTGAGATGTACGAGCTCAGAGGTTATGTAGTTGAAGATTATTAGTGATATACTCCCAATTTGGTAGTGTGATATGCTAACTATTGTTGAGCATTTGTTGAACAAAGCACAACTTTTGTATAATGCGTGGCTTTGTGGATGGGACTTCATCGGACCTCACACCCCGAAAATGGTAAAAACAGGAAGGATGCGGCAAGGTTATTAGGGGGTAGCGCCCCTTTAGTGTATGTCATTCCTTCTGGACAGAGGTGGTATCATGGTATGTAGCCCAGATATTTTACCTATGTTGTTGCTGCAAAATTTATTATTTTGTGGTTGCTGGAATCGAGGATCCTCGGATATAGATCGGTTACGATCGGGGAATGACATATTCGTGTCAGTAGTTACCTAGTTTGGAAGGTAACCCGGCCTTGTGTTGGCAGAGATCTGGTTAGGTTCTCGGGTCGCCTTTCCAGAGGCGTACCCATGTGGCAATGGGAAGTTCCTTGGCCTGACCATTTGTTGGAAATCAAAAGAAACAATACGATCTTGTACGATTTTAGTTGTAGAACCTATCATTCACTTATGGTGGCGCCCTACTGTTTGGATGGTAGCTATAGTAGGCATAAGTGCGAAATGCCTATGCTGGCTAAGATTTATATCTTTACTTTCGAAATGATTTTTCCTACACTATGCACTAGCAATAATATCAGAAGTTTCTTTTTAATGCGTATCAAGCATCTTTGACTATCATAAGAAGAAATCTCCTCTGATTCTGCGTTTGCATTGTGTGTGTGTGCGGGAGGCCTTATGGTAGTCTCATTTTCTAAAAGACATTGCGAATTGACTTTAAAAAGAAATTATCCCGTTTTTTGTTTTTAAAGATAAACTATTTTAAGTTCTCACACCAGTCCCATGACTGACCTGGAGTTTATTGTTCTCCTTCCTAAACTCTGGGTGCCCACCAATTTCCACACGGGCAGTCTAGAGTCAGGTTATCAGGATATTCTGGAATTAAGGAATTGCTGGAGGCTAGCTGGATGGCATGGCGTGTTCACTAGTATATAGTATTTCTTTACCGTTGTTTGTTGTTGTTTGTTGTTGTACACTCTGATGATGTAATGTAATGTAATATGATGTAATGTAATAACTGATATAGTTCTTTGTTTAAAGATTATTCGTTTATCTATTATATATTGTTCAGCTGCGATTGTGAGATTCTGATATTGTTCTGTTGTTTCATTCCATTCTGTTCTATCTTTTTCTCTCTTCTTCTATCTTTTCCTTCTTCTTAAACCATAACGGTATGATTTTTTGGCATTCGATTGCTCGGTAGTTGATACAGTGGACGTATTGATGTCGGTTTTCGAGCGTCGAAAAATCACATTCGTTACATAAATATTGCATGCGCCACTTTTATGTATCACTGCCGTGAATTGCATTATTGCCCAATAAGATTTGCCACCTTTTTATTAACACGTCATAATATTCTGTAAAAGGGGTAAAAGAAAAAAATAAAGAGTATAAATTTATTTTGAAAATTTTGATTTGGAAAAATCAAATGGGCATGCTGAGCTTTTGTTTTAATGGGTCAAGTCGTGTGGTGAGTGGTCTAGTCGTTGTCTCAATTTCCTTTAATTCAATCTTGTTTCAAACTTGCTGTGTTCGTTTGATAAGATTCGAATACTTAGTTTTATTCAATTACTTTGTTCAAGATTTGAATCAAGTCATTGCATCCGCTGAAAATTGATCGTGCCTTCTGTACTCTTCTTTCGGGGTAGATATCTTTGTTTGAATAAATTCTACAGCTACGAAAAGGTGAGTATTCTCACCTGACAAACGTACTTATATATCTGTAAATTGATAACAAGTGTAATTGTAGAATGATTTTTATTTCATTTTATTTGACTGTGATATAAATTGATGATGTTAAAAATCATGTTATTAAACCTACACATCATCAGTTATATTATATACTGATTTATTTATGTTATTGCACTATTTATTTATTTACTGTTTATCACTGCAAGTTCCTGGTAGTATAGAATCGTTACGGGATGAAATGATAGGCCCGAGCAATATTTATTTATTTATTTAACTTGGGATTGCAGGTTTGAAATGATAAAACCCGGTTTTCTTTGTAAATTGCGGATTGAAATGATATATTATCCGCATCACTTGACCTAGGTTGGAAAATATCATACAAACCCGTGGTTATATATATATATATATATGTATATGTATTTTTGGAAATATTAAATGTTTAAATAGTTCGTGTTTCAAATTGGATTTAAATGATTTTTATATGTATAATATTACACTAGTCAAATATGTAAATAATATTATAATTTAAAGTACGGGTTTAGCTTGAATATTTGGATTTGTAAAACAAGTGGAATTTAAGTTAAGAAATAATTTATGAATTTGGTATAACTTGAATATAAAGAGGATAAATATAAGTTAAGTTTTCTATAAATAAAATAGTTAGAATTGTGAAATATGGAAATTGAAATTTAACTTGGTTTAGAAATAAAAGGCTGTTTTTCAAACAAAGGTAAGGTAAGAAATTAATAGGAAATTAGTTTATTTTGGATATGGGAATTTAACTGATTATAAGTAAAATTTATAGAAATTTTGCATTTAATTTTATTTAGTAAAGTATAAGAGAAGTTAGATATTTATTGATAAAATATATTTTATAAAAATCATAATTTATCGAGTAAATTAAGTGACTATTTAAAGGTGGAAATATGATTTATAAATTTAATTGGTTTAATTATTATTGAAACCATATTGAAGTTAAATTTTTAAGTTACTCAAATGAACTAAGGTATAACCTTGGGACGGATATTGGATTTTATTTTAACTTCACCTTTTCAATATAACATTTGATTCAAGTATAACTATTTTGGAATTTATAAACCACGGGTAATAATAATGTGGGTTGTTAAAGAGACCGAGATCGGATATGGGCATACGCTCTGTCGATACCGAAAACCACTTTGACAACCGTGTACGCGGTGGAGATTCCAGAATGAAGCAGGAACGTGGCGACGTTTCCTTTAAGGTAAATACGTGGACCCGACTCCCGTGAGTTTGCATAAGGTGGCTCAAACATGAGCGATTCTCGGATTAATGAGGTAGCACCTCTGATTGGACGCACTTCTTCGTATGCCATTCTATTACTTTTGTGATTGTTTTGGTGCGCACCTTTGATTTGGCAATGTTGTTCGAGGTGGGTGGTAGCTGCGCGCTACGCGTTTCCACCAGTCCGGATGCGTAATTGGTATATCTATCCTGGATTGCCTAGTTGTGCCGTGTCACCTACCATAGCGAGCCTTATACGATTTTAGTTTTGTACCATACCTACGGAGTGCCCTCTGACGACGCCCATTCCGAGGGAGATTACGGTACTGTATAGACTATGAGAAATATTATGTGTTAAGGTGGAAAATGTAAAGCCTTAACGCTATTTAAAAGTAAGTTTTTTTTACTAATAGACACTATTATAATAGCGAAGTGTTACTACATAGTAAATAGTTTAATGGATTCTTAGAGGATGGGTGGTCCCAAGCATCCTTTAAGTTACTTGTTCTATATTACAGTACACTTGAATTAGCTTACACTGTATAAGTATGTATGTCCTGACTCGAGTGTTTATGTTTTATTTTACGCTCGGGTCAGCCTGAGTTTCAGTTCAGACTTCACCTCCGAAGCTAGGACTTCAGCAGATCATCTCTTTTCAAGCTACAGTCAAGTTTTTGTTCAGTTCTCTTTTTAGCCGTTGTAATCAAGACAAATTTAATATTGAGAGTTTCTGTGGAGATTTCAAACTACATTTTGTTTAAGACTATGTACTTTATATTTATTTTAAGACTGTTGATAGTGGCTTCATGAACCACAAAGTTATTTTTAGATTCCGCTGTCAGTATTCTGATTTCGGTATCTGTGATTGTGTGATTTTTTATTTATTGTATATTCTGAGATTTGCCAAATTTTATTTACAACGCGGTATTTTGAACAATTCAAGTCCGACATGTGCGGATGCGAATGGTTGAAAATATCGGGTCGTTACATTATGTATCCGCACCGGTGTCAATTCTAGCATGTATTATAATACACGAAACTGGTACTAAAAACAAAACAAAACTGACACTAAAGTCATTTATATCCAATCAAACAAACATTATCTCCAACCAAGCTAACTGATTCTGATATTTGTAAAAACTTATAAAAACCGGTACTGTAAAAACTAATACTGTAAAAACTGATACTATAAAATCTGATACTGATACCAAAACTTGTAAGAAAAACACCAGAACTAATACTGTAAAAACATTTAACTGATATTGTCACTTATACTAAATACTTGAAATTAAAATCGATTTGATAATAAGCTGTACTGAATACAAATTAATAACAAAAGGTTCAATTACAATAAACCACCAAAACAAGTCACACATCCACCTGTTAATGTGAACAAATTCAAAATGAAAAATCAAATCATATCCTCTTCGAAGCTTGACAATTACGTTTATTATGACCAAACTGCTTGCACTCGACACATCTGTCTTGCTTGTTCTGAAAATATGAAAATCCTCCTTTACGCTTGACTGATGGTCTACCTGCGCCACGTTTCTTCTTTGGTGGCTTGATAACAACTTGAATGCTACCATCAACATTAGGCCTATCATAATTTGGAATAGGATTTATAGCATTGGCACAAGAACATCGATAAGAATGAATAGTGAAATAATTCTTCAACACATACAAAGAGGATATGATACAAAGAGCAATCGATAGACAATCGAGTGCGAAAAGTGTTATTATTCAACACAAACAGACAAAAAAGACTGTTATCACCATTGCAAAAAAAAAGTAGTAAAAAAATGTTCAATTTAGAACATTAGTTTTTCCATTTTCAGAAAACTAATACCTGCTGTATAAAAAAACTGATACCTAGTTACTGATAATCAAAAAAATTGATACTAGAAAAAAATAAAAATGATACCAGAAAACTGAACCTGAGATATGATACTTTTCCACTCTATCACAACCTTATATACAACCCAATCAATGATACTTTTCCAAGCATCCCAACAGTAATGCAAGATAATGATAGATAAATTTAATGCAAAGCATATTAGAATACAACATTGCATAAGGAATCAGATTTAAAAAAAACTGCTGCTGCTTCCAAAAGTTGCCATAGAAGAATGAACAAACAATCAGAAAAATAACACAGCATGCAATTTGTGAAAACGAACACAATTAAAAAGCGCAAACATTTTTTTTTAATTCTATTAGATTAAGAATAAAAAATAGAATAATATAAGCATACCTAATTAATACAATTTGAAGAAAAACGAGATCACAATAAAAATATGAAAAGAACGAAATCAACAAATGCGCGTGAGAAAAATTTGATCGATGAACTTGAAATTTAAAAAGAACAATATTCAAATGACCGAACAAGGTTGATCGATATTTTGATTGCGAGAGAGATATCGGATAGCGACAGAAAATTTTTAATTGAAAGGAAGAAGAAGAATAAGCACGCGAAAGTGGACTGGAAGGAAAGTCGATAATTTGTCCTTTAAAGAAAATTATTAGTGGACGGTCCTATATCTAAAAAAAATCCTAAAAATTATCCTTGAAGAAAATTTCCTGTTGTATAAATTTGTTTTCTTTAGTTTTCTTTGTTAAGTTTTCATTCTTTTGTTTAGAATGTTTTAAAAAAAATTTACCCTTAGTTTTCTTTGATAAGCTTTACACACAAAAAAGTGGTTGTTTTTCAATTCTTTTAGTCCATTTTGTTTTCAAATTGCTTTAGTTTAAATTGTTTAAAGAATTAATTTAATTTGTGTTGTTTTTCAGTTGTTTTAAGTTCTTCATTTTATAAATATTTAAAAAACTATATATTTATGTAACGACCAATAAATTTTTATTGATTTTTAATTGGTTTTATAACGTATTTAATTTGGATTTTGAGAAATTTTAATAATAATATTTTGAAATAAAGTTTTAATATTTGGTTTACGTATAATTAAATATAGCAAATGGTAAATTTTCAATTAATTATATGAAGGTTTATTTATTATATAATTCTATTAAATTCAAATCAGTTAATAATTGGTGAAAATAAATTTATTTTCAAGACCTGAATATTTTTACATAGAAAATTCTAAATCATCTTCTGACTGAGACGTTATTTTTCGTTTTCCCAAATTCGGACCTCTATAACTCCGTCGATCTTATTTTCTGCGTTTTTACTGCATTTTTTCTACTAGTGAAAATTCGAATTTATATAATTCAATCGTACCACCAATATCTATATACCATTTTGATCGTCTCGTTGTACTGATCACTAAGGTATATTTATTTCTATATTTCGAGATCCGATACGCGATGGAAACAATAAAACGTGTGTCATCGGTGCTGAAATTTGTGACTTGGATTTATCTACTTTTCAAATTTGAAACCGTACAACTCATACCATATTAAATTTCTTTTAAAGGTTTTAGCTAAATCTATGTGTGAGCGTTGCAACACTTTTCCACCTTATATTTAATTCTCTGCCGTTTCATTTTGCATTCTATCTGTTCACATTTCATTTATTCTTTTTCTACCATATATTACATTATCTCTTTCTGCTATTTGCTAATTTCTATTTGCTCATTCATGCAATCATTTAATTGAAATCAAAATTTCAACCCTTACTTCTCTTTTCTTTTCAAATTTGAAACGTACTATTAAATCAAGCCATTAATTGCTTTTATTTTTTTCCTTAAATCAACGTACAGCTCACACAATTATAAATTGCATTAAATTTTCTGATGAACCACACCATGACCGTTTATATTACGTTCATTTGGAATATATTCATTTGTTTGAAATCTTTCCCTTTCTCTCTCATCTCAGTTGGGAATAAAATAAATTTCAGCGGAAACCACGTTTCAATGCTTTTAACTCTTTATAACTTTTGATAAAATTTTCTATCCTTTTTGAAACTAAAACGTATAAGGATATATATTTCTCAATTATTAATTTCTAAATCATCCTGTTGTCCTTTTCATGTATGTTATATTTATTTATATTTTAACATTTTTTATTTATTTCACTCATCTCCCTACACGTTTCTATTTATTTGCTGATTTGTTGCATACGTTTCGTTTTGGAAAAATGCGGTTCATTCCTATTTATTTCATTCTCACATTTGTTTCATCTTTTACTGAATTCGACCGTTGCCACGTCCTACCATTTTGGAAGTATGAATGTACAAAACATGCATACGTTTTATATTCATTTAATTGGAACGGTCACTTTAATTTTTGCCTTTAAAATTCCATTTTCTCCACTACAGCTGGAAAGTTATAAAACATTCAAAAAAAATTGAAAGCTCACCTTAAATTGTGCAAAGGGTTTTCCTCTGCCTTTATAACTTTGGGTTATACCAGCTGTTACTTTTTTCCATCAATTCAAAATTATTATTTGTCATTCCATTTTTGGGTCTCTTCATTCTCCTTTATCAACTTCCATATATTTATTTCCCTAGTCACTTTAAACGTTTTATAATAATAATTAATATATAGCCGTTTCATTTTAAAGCATTTCATACGTTTTATATATGTCAAAAAAAGATGTGAATGGATATTTACCTGAGGCCCACACCGTTTTGAACTATACGTTTTTTTTGTATTCATTAATTCTTTTACGGCTTATTTTATTTCACCTTTATAAGCTTTTTTTGGTAAAGCAAGGATCTACTGTCACTTTCTTCTCCTCAGTTTTTCTTTCTCCACCCTCTCTCTTCTTTCACACTCTTACATGCAGCCGTATCTCACCTTTTCACCCATTTTGTCTTGCAGATTTTTTTTAACATATATATGATATCTTGAAAGGTAATACAACTTGTGTGTTTGTCTCATTAAGTATTGTGTTTTTTGTGTGTGCGTAAGTTATTGTTTTATTTTATTTTATATATATAAGCCTAAGTATTGTTTCTAAAAACTTTCGATATCTGCATGGGTACATATTTTCATATTGGGTTGGTTACATAGATATACTGGTATACATTTCAGAGCTTTATAGATTTGTATTAGTTATAATATATATATATATAGACACACATATTATTTTTATTTTACCTTCATCTATTGTCAGGTGTTGTTTAAAATATAATATGTATACAAGTTAGGTATAACGGCTGCTGTCAATATGTGTAACAATATATGTATAACATTTTTTAAACATGTATATAGCATCCCATATAAAGGTTTGTTTGTACACACTTTATTGTACATATAAAATGTAGGTTTGCATGTCAATATTGGTAAGCATAAGCATCCTTTCTCCATTTTTCTACTAGCATTGTGTTAGCATATTTTTATTTTTGGTAAAATAATAATAATAATAATAATAATAATTACAGTATATTATTTGTAAAGGAAGTCTGCATTTGGTTAAACTATTAGATTTCTTTAAACTTACATTATTTACTGTTATGTATATCTTTGGATGTTAATTTGGTTATGTACATTTAGTTTCAGATATTGATGTTTCAAATATAACGTATATACTATATGATAGAGTGAATTTGGTTTTGATTTTTTTTATATGTTTGATTTCAATAAATATATTTAATTTAAGACTTATATAAAATGTATATATACTTTAATTTGAATTTTGGGTTTAAGGAGGATAATAATATGAAAATACATCTCGCCTAAATTTTTATTGAGCTAATTTGACCCGTACCCATCAATTTCTCTTACCAGCTTTGATCATCGATTCGTGCAGATCTTACTTTGCTTTTAGATTCGTGCTTGGGTTTCGTAACTCAACTTCATTGTCTATCTCTCTAACCTCGAAAGGTGAACAATCACTCACGATTAATGTTCTTTTATTTATTAAATTTGATTTCAATTGAAACGACAGTTGAAATATGAGGCTGTATTTATTTAAATTGTTATATATGCTATTATCTATAACTGTTCACTTATGGGATATGACACCATATCCTATTGTTTATATTTATTTTGATGATATATGCCTGTTGTTATTATTATTTTCATATCTGTTATCACTCTGCAAGTTCCCTGTTAGTATAGAAATCATTATGGGTTGAAATGATACATACCCGAACGGACTTTAGAATAGGAGAAAATCGTTATGCGTTGAAATGATAAACCCAAGCGATTTTCATTTAATTGAATTTGGGATTACAGGTTGAAATGATATCCACCCGTATATAATTAGTGTACGGGTTGAAATGATAAATATCCATAGCACTTGACTATATGATAGGAAATATATACAGACACCGTTGGTCCATATAAATATTTTGAAAATAAATTTCTACAGTTGAAAAGAAATATATGGGATTTAATAAATATTGGTTCTTAAAATATTATATATATAAATGGAAATTTTATACATAGATTTAAGAATAATATTATTGAGATTGATTTAATCCACATAATATGTTTGAGTATTATTTAAGATTTATATTTCAAAATTTACCATTGTAAAAAGTTGAATAATTAAGATTGGGAGATAAATTTGGCTTTATTAAAAATGGTATTTAAATAAGGATTTATTTAATTAAATCGATTTGAAATTATTGAATGTAAAATTTAAAGGTATGATTCTGTAACTGGATTTTTGATTTAAGTGATTTAATGAATATTTCACGTTTAATAAAATTAAAGAAAATATTGAGTAAAATGTAATTTAAGGTTACTTAAATGATATTGAATCTAATAAGGGAGTATTTCAAGACTAATTAATAATGAGGTTAAATCGAGATCTATATGAAACTGTTATATTGAACATTTAAATATTAAAGCCTTGAACTATATTGGAATTTAAATTGTTTATGTTGAGATTCAGATCTGTATTTGAAATCAACGAGTTGAATTTGTTATTTTGCAACTAAATTGAATTAAAGTGAAATTTAGGTTGAACCAAATTTGAATTTAATATTTAGAAAACTAAATTGAATAAAAATTTAGTTGAAACGTTGAATACTTAAAGTTTTGAAATATATTGAAATATAAAGGGGTGTTTTTGTGATTACAAATCTGAATTTGAGATCGATAAATTAAAGTGTTTATTTTAGGAATTGAGTTGAATTTAAATTGATAAATTGAGATTGAATTTAATTTAAATGGGAAGGTCGGGTTGATGTTGAAACGATTTGTTAGGTTCAGAGAATTGAAAATACTTTATTGTATAAATTATTTAATATATATAAATACTATTTTGGGAAATATAGATATATTTTGTGACGCCCCACTCCGAGAGCCTCGTTAACAAAGAGTATTACATAGATAATACTGTCGGCTAACGCGGACAATAGAGTATAATGGAAGCGACCATGTGCAATCTTACCTTAACTATTCACTAAATATGTCGAAAAGTAGACACACATTAAAATTCGACCTATTCAATAAATATTTAAAGCAAAACTACAATGGCTATAGGATCTATCAGAAGAAAATATAACAACTCAAATGTAATATACATCACAGAACAGTCGATCATAATATACACATACACAGATACACCACAAAGTATACAAAATAATACATGTCAAGTGGTACAGGAGACCACCATATACAGACGAGACGAAAGAGTATAAATCAGAGTTATAACAGATAAGGACTACAAAAGGCGCTATAACAAAATGAAGCTAGCGAATAGTCCATGCGGAAGCAAAATAGGCTAAGTCCCCAAAAGCACCTAACCTGAAACATCTCGGTCTGACCCGAGTATAAAATACACGGGTCAGTCTAGATAACAAATCAGTTAGATAAACTGAACACTAATAAACCTGCAAGGTCATACAGTATAATAAATATCTCTAGGGGAGATAACACAATCATCAACAAGAGATGAATCATATAGAACAAGCCTCATATCATCGGCAACATATAGAAACAAAGGATACAAATATCCCAAAACAAGCCAATAGGCAAACAACAAATACCAATAAGGTATACAAGTTCCACAAGGTAAACGCTATACTCCATGCGGCTCAAAAAGACCAATACCGAAGGGCGATACCAAGGGAATATACATATCAATGAAACATCATAAAATTTGCTCGAGCTCAGTACTGTACAAACAAGGATCCATGAGCCCGAAGACTCCAAACCCAAGTATCACCCATGCGGCACATAAGGCCAACATCAGAGCGAAACTATATAGGGCAACAAACCCGAAGGCACACACCCGAAGGCAACATACTCGAAGGCAACAAACCTAGGGAGACAGTCCGAAGACACTATCCCAGAGGCAACAAACCGTAGTGGTGAAGGTCAAAGACCCAGTACTGAACACCACTAACTGGCGGAATGTGTCACAACTCTCGAAAAGGAATCCGAAAAGTGTTAACGTATGTCCCATAACCACTCGTTCGCACTAAACGGTTTACTATCCGTCAGTCCCTTTCACACTCAAAGCAGTACAAAGTTTACCTCATATCATCGATAAACCAAACCCGAAGGTCAAAACAATCAATCGAATAGGTCGAGGATTAATCGGAAAGATAAACGCACAGATTCATGGTCCGTGTTTTGCCCAACCATTTAATCACCCTTCCACTTCGTTCGAAGTGCGAAAGTGTGTGTGTTTTAAATAGAATTTATAAATTAGAGAAACGAACTTTTAAATGCGATTCGAGAGATTATTTTATAAAAACCCGTGGATTAAAATTAAAAGGAACCATCAAAGTCAAAACAATTGATAATCATACATAGGATCATCATGAATCGATTCAAATTGAAAATTCAATCCCAAAAGGCAAAGTGGGCTGAAACAGCAGGTTCAGTCGACTGAACAGAGTTTTCAGTCGACTGGCCCTATACCTGGAAAATTTTCCAGGTCCAGGAAACTTTCTGTTTCCAGGTTCAGTCGACTGTGCAGAGTTTTTCAGTCGACTGAATCATGCCTGGAAACTCTCGGGTTTCAGGTTCAGTCGACTGTGCAGAGTTTTCAGTCGACTGAATCATGCCTGGGCTGTTTTTCAGCCTTATTCAAATGAAGAGCAAACTCTCCCAAAATGCAATCAGACGAACATTGGCTCTAAGGGCTTATGCCAATCGACAACCTGGCCCTATATGTTCCTCGATGCATCACCAAAACATGATTAAAACATCAAAGTTAGGATTTCAAAGATTTGAACCCAAAACACTAAAAATTGGAATATTCCCCAATTCAACCCAAACCAATTGCAAGTGCATATGAACAAGGTGTTAGGAATTCATACCTAACATCAATGAAATCAAGAGAAGTAGATGTGAGTTCAAAACTCACCTTTTTACACAAAACAAAGAAGATGAAGAAGCACAAATGCAAGGGATCAACCAACTGCACTCCACTTCAACACTACAAGCTTCAATCTAGAATCAAAAGCAAGTATTTCCTAAGTTAGGGTTAGGAAATTACTGAAATTGAAGAGGAGAAAAGATGGAGAAGGTGGAGATGAACTTACCAATGGATTCTCTTTGATTTTGGAGCAAGAATCAAGTTACAAAGGAGAAACTAGGGCTTGCTAATTTCTATTTCTCTTTCCTTTCCCCAATTTCAGTTTTTAGTTTGAGAAATAAAATGAAATGAAGATGAAATGAAGAGAAGGGTTGAGCTAGGGGTTAAGTGAGCTAGTGGGCTGAACCCAACCCCAAACCCAATAGGAAAAGTAGCCAAAATTTTACAAACTCCAAACATATCAAAGATTATACTCAAAAAGATCGCAAACGCCATTTTGGACTCAATGGAAATGGTTTCGAGCTCCAATTCGGCCATTTGCAGAAAGTAACATTTCGGACCCCAAAATCCGAATAACGACGCTATATTTAAATCAAACATTTAAATATAAAATCGTTAAATATGCGGGTTGTTACAGATCTCCCCTCCTTACAAAATTGCGTCCCCGCAATTCCTAGAGACGATATTTGTAACAACTACATACATACAACATACAAAAAAAAGAATAAACTTTAGACACAGAAATAGACTTACCATTACGAAGCAAGGATAGAAAACCTGGATAAGATCGCTCGATATACTCTCTGGTTTCCCAAGTACAGTCATTGGGATTAGCGGACCATTGAACTTTAACGAGCGGCACGTCCTTGTTTCGAAGGTGTCGCACCTCCGTGTCAAGCACGCGAATAGGTTGTTGTACAATAGATAAGTCCGGTGAGATCTCAAGCTCTTGCAAATCAGGAGAATCAATTACAGAATCCGATTCTTGAAGACACTTCCGAAGTTGCGAGACGTGAAACACGTCATGAATGCCAGATAAATGAGCTGGAAGTGAAACTCTATAAGCCACAGGGCCAATACGTTCAGTAATAGAAAACGGTCCTATATAACGAGGAGCCAATTTTCCAGTCGCACTGAAACGCATAACCCCTTTCAAAGGAGAAACACGAATAAAAACAAGATCGCCGATCGAGAGGCTTCCTACGGCTGTCCGCGTAGGATTTCTGGCGACTCTGTGCCTCTTTCATCCTCAATCGAATAAGATCAATCTTCTCAGAAGAATGACGAACAAAGTCCGGGCCAAGAATAAGCTTCTCCCCAGGTTCCAACCAACAAGAAGGTGATTGACATAGCCTTCCGTATAAGGCTTCGAAAGGACCCATACCGATACTAGACTGAAAACTATTGTTGTAGGAGAACTCTACAAGAGGTAGGTGATCCACCCAACAACAACCGAAATCAAAAATACAAATACGGAGAAGATCTTCCAAAATACGATTCACCCGTTCAGTCTGTCCGTCAGACTGCGGATGATAAGCTGTAGAAAAATTAAGCTTTGTTCCCAAAGCTTGCTGAAGACTGTTCCAAAAATGACTCGTGAATAAAGGATCACGATCACTCACAATAGAACTAGGAACACCGTGAAGTCTCATGATTTCCTTGACATACAACTTGGCCAAATGCGAAGCTATCCGATTAGACTTAATAGGGACAAAATGAGCAGACTTGGTGAGGCGATCAACAATAACCCAAATACTAGAATGACCTGATCTCGAATGAGGTAGGCCGTCAATATGTTACTGTTGTAGAGTAACAATTTAAATAAATACAGCCTCATATTTCAACTGTCATTTCAATTGAAATCAAATTTAATAAATAAAAGAACAGGCATATATCATCAAAATAAATATAAACAATAGGATATGGTGTCATATCCCATAAGTGAACAGTTATAGATAATAGCATATATAACAATTTAAATAAATATAGCCTCATATTTCAACTGTCGTTTCAATTGAAATCAAATTTAATAAATAAAATACATATCCCATAAGTGAAATCAACGAGTTGAATTTGTTATTTTGCAACTAAATTGAATTAAAGTGAAATTTAGGTTGAACCAAATTTGAATTTAATATTAAGAAAACTAAATTGAATAAAAATTTAGTTGAAACGTTGAATACTTAAAGTTTTGAAATATATTGAAATATAAAGGGGTGTTTTTGTGATTACAAATCCGAATTTGAGATCGATAAATTGAAGTGTTTATTTTAGGAATTGAGTTGAATTTAAATTGACATTGAATTTAATTTAAATGGGAAGGTCGAGTTGATGTTGAAACAATTTGTTAAGTTGAGAGAATTGAAAATACTTTATTGTATAAATTATTTAATATATATAAATAATATTTTGGGAAATATAGAGATATTTGAAGTAAAATGATATTTGGTTTTGAAGTATAAATTAAGCTGAAATGACCACGGTGTTATAGTGTATATTTCTACCTTGTAGATAGTTCCATGGACCCTTAGAGGATGGTTATCCCAAACATCCTTTAAGTTATTTGTATTTCAGTTGGTATTTCACTTGAGTTGGATTTATCGATATAGGAATGTTAATCCTGACTCGAGTGTTTTGTGTTTTGCTTTACGTTCGGGTCAGACTGAGTGATACAGCATTAGAGACTCACCTTTGGAGTTCGGAGTTTCATTTGGATATCCAACTATCAATTCAGATTCCAGCCTTTCCAGTTGATTGGTTCAGAGAAGTCATCTGTTGCATTAGAGACTTCGCTGCATTTGAACTATTCGGTTGTATTTTATTTCTAACTCTGATGTATATAGTAGCATCATGAACTACTATTCTTTATCTATTCCGCTGCATTATATTACTCTATGATTTGTGATTGATTTATTTATTGTATATTTTAAGTTTTTCCAAATTTTAATTAACAATTCGGCATTTTGAATTATTCAAGTCGGATATGTATGGTTTTATTGTCGATTTGAATGGTCAAAAATAGCAGGTCGTTATAATCTATCTTGTTTTTATTTTCAGGTTGCCAAAGCAGAAAATCGAAAAGGACGTACTGCTTTCTTAATAATAACTTTGCTTGCTAATTGCGCTTAAAAAAATCGCAATTTGATTTATATAAACAAAATTTCAGAATCCAAAAACAAAAAAAAAAACAAACTTCATTTTAGTTGCATTATAATTCACGTTTGATTTTTGTTTTGCATTCATCTCATCTTATTTTCTTTTGTGAGGGCAATACCCCAATTCACATAAGGTGGGGTATTTTATCATCCTTTCCTTAGCCTACAAATCGCATTTCACCATAGAATTTGACTAATAGTAAAGGTTAGACATTCGACTTAAATGTGTCGCGAGCTCATCTGGGGCTTAATTATATCTTCGCAATTGTTTTTCTGAACAATTCTTGGTGTCTAGTGTAACAACCCGCCGTTCTGACCGCCCCCAGTCGGTACTTAAACCAACTTGAAACGTTCAAAATGACGGACTGTTATTCAGTTTATAGAGTTTAAACAGAATCAGCCACAGAAACACAGAATAATTATATTTCACATAATGAATTTTTGTACATATATCAGAGTTTATACAATGAATTAAATTTATACAGCGGAATATTTCTTTAAGTATAAAAATATAACAATGAACTAAAGTGAGCTTTATCCCTCTCTCTCTAACTTCGCTGCCCGAAAATCTTCAAGCTGTAAAATACTCGGCCTGACCCGAGTATTACGTTCAAAAGAAAATAATACACAGGTCAGTCTAATTCAAACTCAGTTATTAGTGCATAGAGGCAATAATAATCAATTAACAATTAGACGACAGTCAAATATAAATTTACCTATCCGATCCTTTAACAAGAAATCGGATAACGGTAAATTTAACACTTAACAGTGTTATAACAACAAATCGGTAGATTCAAATTTCCAACACAGATAGATAGAAGGATTATTAATGAAGAAAATTTAGAAAACAACAGAATTGCCAAAATGACAATTAACTACAAAATCATCAAAATGCGATTCAAAATATATTGAATTGGCAACATAAAACAATTTTCATCAGATAGAAAACATCAATTAAAACATTAGATTTGGTAGGGCTGCAGTACACACAATTGTGTACGGCCTCGCCACATTTAAAATGTTCACTCCGTGTGGCTGCAGTTCACGCTTGCTTGCACTGCCTCGCCACTACCGTAATGAAATATGCAAAAGATCATAAATCAAAACAAAATAGTACATCAATAAAAATCAATATCGTGTGGCTGCAGTTCACGCTTGCGTGCACTGCCTCGCCACAACAACGTGTGAAATCATCACAGCAGAGAATACTATCAGAAATCAAAGCTGCAGAGGTCAAGTCGGTGACTCAACACAGCTGCAACATGGTCAAAACCAAGACAACAAATATGCAACATTTCATATAACAACGCCACTGTCTCAACGTTCAGAGTATTATCGACACAGTAAACTACAAGTATTCACAAGCTAATGCAAATTCCAGCTACGAATGAGCAAGTGTATTTGCATATTAATTATGCAAACACAGGTTGCAATGAAGACTACACACTGTTCAATGCATTCAAAGTCAAAGATTTAACACAACTGATTACAATGGTAAGGCACGACAAATACAAGTGCAAGGATGTGTGCATAAATGGATGTAGACATCTCAAGATTCACAATGTGCACAAAACAATTTCAAGTGAATAAAATAACACTGCAACAACCAAAATGGATAGCAGCTACAACACCTTAATGAAACAGTCCAGCATATGTAAATGATATATAATTTGGCAAGATGTTATGTATGAGTGGTGTCCATGGAAATGCAACATCTGTCAGGGTTTAGGTCAAATCAGAAAAGAAACGTTCTTTAATTATAACATGGACTCTAAAACAAAACCCATTTAGCACTACTGACCTTAATATGCAAGTGGACTAAAAGGATGTTAGTGACAGTCAGGTACATACTCCAGTGAATAATACAACATATGGAGTGAATGCAAAATAGTAGTATGGAAGTGAGACCGCAAACTAGTGAAAATGTAGATGCAAGTGAAAGCAACAGGATGGAACAGTGTGCAAACTATAGGTCAAACAGATTATAGTGCAACATGGTCAGGTTTTAAATGCAACTGTTTGCATATACTCAACTAAACTTGCAACTGTTTGCATATACTCAAGTAAACTCAAGAAAACAAGTTTCCAAACAACTTATGGCTGCACACGTCAACAAGTGTGATATTTTATACAAAATGAAACTGCGGCCACTTTGAATCCAGAGAAAACTGCAACAAGAATGCAGTCACCACAGGTATCCAAGGCCACAGCAAAAATATACAGAAATAGCAATAAGGCACAAAGGTCAATACATGCACATACACGAACCAGAACAATACGGCTTGGCATGGCACAAATGCAACAAAAAATGAAACTGCAGAGGTCAAGTCACTAATATCATGACTCAACATCAACTGCAATATGGCAACACAACTACACAATGAAGCATGAATGAATGCTACAGTCTCAAGTCCAACCAGACCAAATTGAAACAGCAATTTGAAAATGCAACTAGAAACTCAAGTAATTCCAGAAATCAAAATAGTTTCAAGAATGTAAGCACTACAAGGAAACTGACTCCAAGATGCATGTACACTCAAGTGAAACAAACAGTTGTCAAATGGAAGAATACAACAAAAGGCACCAAATCAATATAAATGAACACGGTGGCAACAGAAGTGTACACAGTGACAACTACTTCAATGACACAGACCAATGCAACATATTCAAGTTCAATGAACATGTACAAGTGAAGGCAGTGGCAACATCAAGGAGCTCAAATGCAAACATGACAGTGAAACAGGTCATAGTGAAGATAACAAATGCAATGACCAGCTACAATATGCTCAAGTGTATCTGCAATGGATCGAGCAAGAGCAACAAATAAAATATACTGCTTTTTCAGAATGAAATATTTGAAATCAAACATCTGCAGTTTCAAAATAAAATGGCCAGAGATATTATCAATATAATGGTGATAATACAGTGTCATGGCATCCCATATACAAATCAAAGCAGCATCAAAGCTTATGTATGCAGACCCAAATGCTCAAAGCAATTAACAAACCACTGTTTAATGAAGTCAATGACGAACAACCCCAAATCATCACAGGAAGGACAAATTCGAATGGCCAAGATATCAGAGGTGACTTCAATAAAATACAATCAAAGCAGTAATTAAAAATTTACAACTGCAGTTCCAAGTGACCGAAGTCAAAGTCACAAATCGAACAGTTCAAACCAGAGTAAAAGAACAAGTGCAAAGAAAAAATCAATGTCGTGCTTTACCAAAATCGAACAATATCAAGGGCCGAAGCCACTATTAAGGCAAGGCAAAATCGAACGGCTGAGACGAAGCCAAACAACAATCAGAGAAAATCGAAATCGAAACAGAGATGACAGAGAAGATCGAATAGTTCAAAATAAACATCGAAACCAAAATCAACTATCGACACCTGGTATTGAATTAGATGCGAGGGATATATATCACTCACCTTTCACCGAAGCGATCGCGAGCGAGGAGGAGGATCAATTGAGCAAGCGAAGACGAAAGCCCTAATTTTGATCGAAGGACGAAATGGAACGAAGAAGAACTCGTGGCCGCCATTTTCTTTCTTTCGTTTTTTTTATTTTTTTTTAATGAAAAGGAGGGGGTTTCGGCCATGCTTTGAAGGGAAGGGTTGCATGATTTTAGGCGTGGTTGAAGGCATAGATTATGGCGTGTTTGCAGCTGATAAGTAAGGCAGTGGTACTCTTTTTATTTTATTATACTATTATATTTCTTTTTTTATTTCAAATTTAATTTGTTTTGTATAATTATTTTCTTTACTTTGTTTTGTAAATTTTGTTGTTTGAATTTTTAACTATGTGTATTTCTTTATTTATTTTGTATTGATTAAAATTTTATTCCTTTTTATTTTAAAGAAAAGAAAAATGTTATTTAAAACTAACCATCCATTTATAAATTTACATAAATAATAATTCTTGAATGCAAATTATTTTTTTTCAAAGTCATTAGTTCGAATTTTAAATACAAATTTCATATTCAATTTCAAACTCCAAAGTCAAATTCAAATTTTTATTCAACTTTCATTAGATTAACTTATAAAATTTAATCGCCAAATTCATAGTTATATTGGGAATTCAAACTAAACCATCATTCAAGTATTTAAAATTAATTAAATATTCTCAATTTAAATTGTTCAAAATTCAGGGTTGTTACAATCTTCCCCCCTTAAAAGAATTTCGTCCTGAAATTATAAGTTAGGAAAAAATGATTGTTAAAATCTCACCGATATTTATACCTTACACAATTTCACCAAGTTCGAAACTTATAAATAAATATAGGATTCATTCCATTTGTTTTATCTCACTAGCTTTGTTCATTGATTTTTATAATCAAGACACAAAAGTCTTTTACCAAAATTTTCAACTTACAAAACTCAAATTTAAACTTGAAATTCTTCATGCTAGAGATTTGCATATTACAATTTTTCCAAAGCTGTGGACCTTCAAGATATTTTAAAGATCTTCTTCCTTAATTCAATTAGGTTTGAATTATGTAATTCTAATTTTAGACTATTGATTTGCTATCTAAAGTTTTGAAAATACTTGCTAACTCGAAGTTTAACAAGTCCATCGTCGTTCTCACAGACATTAGGCATACGCTGGCCAGGCGCAGGACTAAAAATCTCCAAGTACTAAATATACTTGCTTCAACTCCCAGTGAAAATACTTTTAAAAATTCTTTTAAAAATGGATATGGAAAGCACGTTCCCCCATGGATCACAGTTTACCCGGCGGTTACGCTACTATCCCAGTAGAATCGCTTGTAACTGTAGATTTCACATCTCTCTTGAATTTCGCCATGGTTGTTGCCATAGATCGCGGTTCACACGGCGGTTTCGCTACTATCCCAGTAGAAACGCTTGTGACCGTAGGCATCTCGCCCCTCAAATTACGCTTTGGCCTCTAGATCGCAGTTTACGCAGCGTTGCGCTACTATCCCAGTAGAATCGCTTGTAACTGTAGGCATCACGCCCCACGAATTACGCCAGCATACATCATCAATTCACATGATCCCAACACGATGATCCATCGTAGGGGATTCCAGTCCCAATGGACATTCCACTAATGGAAATTCTACGTAGCTATGGTTTTCAAATGGACACTCACACCGAGTTCCAATCACCTTCACAAATTATAAATGGAAGGTACATTTCCATATCCTCAGTTTTAGAAAACATATGTCATATACATATAGTACTTCAATTCACATTTCGTACATATCATACCTATGTAAACTTGCATAGGATTTTCATAATAATGACTTTCCAAACTGATGGTTTTCGAATTATTACATTCACATATATAAGTTACGAAAACCACAATATCCCATACCCATAAAAAATAGAGGATTCCAAAATTTTCCATTTCGTTTAAAATTTTCCTCTAAGTCGATTTGAAAATTTAAGGTTATCTCAAACCCAATTCACATTCATAATCCAATTCACTATCGACTTCACATTCGATTTGGATTTCACGTTACATCGTCAATTCTCAACACATAAGTCTACCGATATATAACCTCTAAGCTCGTACGTCTTAGAGAAGGGTGTATATAGCTAAAAGAATAAATTCTCCGCCCACCAAACAGATATATATTTTGTTAATTCCTCTTTTCCAGCGACCTAAAGATGGACGACCTAACGGCTTAAGATTCTCAGCGAATTAGAGAGTTGGACGACTTAAGGGCTTAACGACTTAACAGTTTAAGAGATTTGACCGACTTAAGGCTGAACAGTTGCCGACCTAACACTTTAACAGGCTAAGAAGGATGCCGACCTAATACTTTGTAACATCAGCCTTTTCGCACGATTTAAACAGACACACGTGCCGATTCAAACCATAAGGAAGGGCGGATTGTTATGGGGTAGATAAGAAAAACAGAGAAGAAATAAACAAAATAGAATCTCACAGCGGAAGGATAAAATATAATAATAAAATATACAGTTTATAAAACTGTTTACAAACATTTATATAATACATATCAGAGTTACACATACCAATAACAATGCAGCGGAACAGTGTGTAGTGCACTAGTATAAATAATAATAGTAATACTACAAATCTTCGTCTTCGTCCTCCAGAGCTAAAACTTCAAATCCTGAAACGCTCGGACTGACCCGAGCGTATTGAAAAGACAAAACACTCGAGTCAGAACTAAAAGATCTTATGTGAGTTAAATTAACAGAAATAAATATGAGTACAGTAACTCAAGAGATGCTCGGGATTTACATCTCCTAAGGATCCGTTAAACTATTTACTATGTAGTATATTGCGCTATTATAATAGTGTCCATTTGTAAAACAAACTTACTTTTAAATAGTGTTAAGGTTTTACATTTTCCACCTTAACACAGTTATATATTCCCATAGTCTATACAGTATCGTAATCTCCCCCGTACTGGGCGTCGTCAGAGGGCACTCCATAGGTATGGTACAAAACCAAAATCGTATAAGGCACGCTAGGGTAGGTGACACGGCACAACTAGGCAATGCCAGGGTAGATATACTAATTACGCTTCCGGGTCGGTGGTAACGCATAGCCGCAGCTACCGCCTACCTCGAGCCACACCCCCAAATCAAAGAAATCAAAAGTGGCCACCGAATCAATCCAAGAGTCAAAGTATAATATCGAAGGGATTTGTCCGATCAAAGGTGCTACCTTATTAACCCGTCGATCGCTCCTGTTTTAGCCACCTTATGCCAACTCACGGCAGTTGGGTCCACGTATTTACCTTACAGGCAACGCCACCACCAACCTACTTCATTCTGGAATCTCCACCGCGTACACGGTTAGTCAAAGTGGTTTTCGGTATCGACAGAGAGTATGTCCATATCCGATCACGGTCTCTTTGCCAACCAATCGTTATTATAACACCGCGGTCATTTAAAATAATTATACTTTAAAACCAGAATAAAATATCCATTTCAAAACCATATAAATATGATATCATTTCCTTTTAAAACCCGAATTAATACGATATCATTTTTTTCCAATATATATTCCTTCCAAAATCATAGGGTTTCCAAAGTAAAATATTTAGAAATCAAACTCTTGAACATAATATTTCCAAATTATACTACCTTGAAAAACATAGCTTTGAAACAAATTTCCATCTCTTAAATGGTTAAATATTAAACTACTTTTATAAAACAAAATAGCTTCTTTAGATTTCACAAATCAATTTCAAATATCGATTTACACTTCCAAATACCATTTCAATTCTTATGTTTCAAGGCTTTAAATATTTCACCATTTCAAAAAACAACTCATTTGACAAATCCATATGTATAAAATTCAGTTACTTCTTATTTAGACTTGAAACGTTTGCTTAATGAATTCAATATAATTTAAGAAAACCTTTAACTTCATATAACTGGATCATCTTTCAATTTATTATATATTCATTTAATCAACCTGATATTCATTAAAATCACTTTACACAAAATCAAGTTATAAAAATCATATCCTTTAAAAATTCTAATTTTTATTAAATTTCAATTTAACATAATATTCATCTTCCAAATCTATTCTCATTTAAGTCATAAAACTCCAGAAATTAAATTTTAAATAAATGTTTAATCTTATTTGATCTTAAAATCAAACTTTATTTAAATTTCAAATCAAATTTATACAAAGCTTAAAAACCGAAAATTACTATATATATATAATAGCCTTTATCAATAACCAAATCAATATCTCATAAACCATATATATAACTTTACAAAACCATAGAAAAACATTTACAAAAATAATTATATATATTTACCGCGGTGCCTGTATAAAATTTTCTATCCTATGGTCAAGTGATACGGATGTTTATCATTTCAATCTGCAATTTAAAATAAAAATTTTGTGGTTGTATATCATTTCAAACCACAATCCTGAATGAAATGAAAAATGCATGATAACTTGCAGTTTAATGATATAAAATAAAACTTCCATTCATCATCCATCATCCAAATCACAATCATCATCCAATAATAAATCAATATCAATATATATCTGATAATATATAACAGGTAATAACTGGCAGTTATATTCAACAATGAATTTAACAACTATTAAACTAACAGTTTATATGCAAATAAATAACTATAACTGTCAATTTATACGCAGTAATAAAATTTATGAACAGTTAAATTAAATAAATGCGATTTAACAGAGATAAGAAATAAAACATGTCAAATAGTCATAAATAAATTTCTACTCATATCTAAAATCAATTTAACAAACATAAGAAATTTTGGAAATTGTGAGTGGGTTAAAACACTCACCTTTTGAATTTAAATCGAATTTAAATTCGATTTAAACCCGAAAATTGCACAGTCTCCAAATCTGTCCAAACCAGCGTCAACAGATCCAGAATTTAATTTCGATCCTAACAAAAAAAATCTCGCGTGAATACGAGGTCGTATGAGAAAGTTATTGTATTTAAACGAGTTGAAATCGAATAAAAAAATAAAAACAAACAAAATAAACTAACACTAAAACACTGCCACGTCAGCCTGACCATCATCCTCTCCAGAAAGAAAAACGCGTGCATCAACAGGTTGAAGCCGAACCCATATTTCACCCCTTTTACCAAGCCTTTGACCGCCGAAAGCTCCCACCATGGCCACCTTCACCACGTGCCGCAACCACCTACGAGATCCCCATCTCCCCCTCTACCGGCCGACACCACCGCGACAATCCAGTTTCTCCGCCGCCGCCGGTTAGAGCTTCGAAACCCTAATTTGAACATCTCTGACGATCCAGCCGTTGAAATGACTAGCGACCTGTCCCGATGTAATCCCCCTCAGCCTCTCTACAATACCCAGAAGCCATTTTCCGGTACGACAACGTTGGTTACGGCGAGATGAATGGCCACGAACTGTTTTAAATTTTTCTGAGCAAACCACAACCCGGATCGAAAAACGAACAACACCATTGAATTATGCTCGTCGAGAGCATTAGCATATATTTTTTTTGGAATTTTTCTAGAGAGTTTCAATTTTCATTTGAAATATGAATAGAATTGGATCTGACATTTGCATCCATTTGAGGAGGAGAAGGAGTTGAAGAAAAGAACGTACAGACAAATGATAGAAGATGGAGGCTAGGGTTTATAATCATCTATTTATAGATAGATCGCAAAAGAATAGGTGTGTACGAATTTTAACGTGCAAACGGAAGTGGTCCCAAAAGATAAATAATATTAATTACACACGTTACGGATTTAGGAAATAAATAAATTCCTTATCATTTACATTTTATTTTAAACATATTTACAAATGTAAATCTAGACGTTTCGTTTACGTTTCAAAATATATCCACAATTTTATTAATTTCTAAATTGATCTAAACAAATTTAGATGTAAATTAAAAGCTGATAAGTCTATCCATTGCAGTGTTAATTTCTCCACTTCCTTATATTTAGAAATTATAAATAAAATTTTCAAAAACCTATTTTTTTTTATTTTCAAACTTTTATATTCTCATCTTTTACCAGTAATAAGGATGCACTAACATTTG
Organism: Allium cepa; assembly: GCA_030765085.1. Lineage (NCBI taxonomy): Eukaryota > Viridiplantae > Streptophyta > Magnoliopsida > Asparagales > Amaryllidaceae > Allium > Allium cepa. The sequence continues at coordinate 929,357,854 of CM060939.1, forward strand.
TTCATGGTTTCACCTTATTATCCTCAAATTCCATTTTAATTTTCAATAATTACAATTGTTGAATTTTGATACTTTAATTAAATTTATACATCTTGCTTTCTATACTATAAATCAACCAGTGGTCCTATTTTATATAGAATTAGCAAAATTTCATCTTATAAAATTAACCTCCTTCAATTACAAAACAAAATATACGCTAACTGCACAATTCAAGTCCATTAATTGTAATTGATTTCCCATAAATTGTTATAAATAAAATTTGAAATCTTCATAACTTCGTTTATTGATTTACAATCTTTCTATTAAATAAATTGACATTTAGCATTGAATTATATTCCATTCCATAAATGAATTTATAAATTTATTTCAAATTAACGTACTACTTGATTTCCTTAGATTATAAGTTATTCTATTAGTCAGTCATCTTTTTTTTTTTAAATCATTAATTAAGGTCCCAATTAGGTTAATTTATCTGGATTTCGTTCCTTTATTACAACATTCATCACTTAACAATTAACCAACTTTTCTATGCATCTTATTTCACTTATATCTTGTAATTATTTTCTAAACTCATACTTGTAATACCCAATATCATTTTATATTTCAATCGATTCTCACTTATTCCTGTTTTATTGCAATATATTTCTATACTCATTCATTAATGCATATCTTCACTCACTTCCTATTTTATTGCAATATATTTCTATACTCATTCATTAATGCATACATACAAATTAAAAATTCTAAATCCCTTTTAATTATTCCATCTATGCTCCATTCCTTCACTTAATGCATAATTAGCATTCCTTATTCAAATTTGTTACATTCCCTTATATCCACTTCATAAATAAATTGGTATTCCGTTTTCCATTTATTACTAACTTTAATTATTGCAATTTATTATCTAATATACAATTTGAATTTATTTTCAAATTTTCACCGTTAAATTAATTAACATCTTCTAATAGTAAATAAAAAGGATTGAGCAAATTAAAATTTCTATTCGGTTATATTTTATCAATATATTGATACTTAGGCAAAATCAAATTCTTGTCTTTAATTACCCTTTTCATAATTTCAACTCAATCAACCATTTCAACATGCAACTCATAATAACTTTTTATAATTATGCATGGAATCATCATTTATTCCAATCTTTTCATAATTTACATAATAAATTCCCTTTATTTATTTTCAATTTACACAAAGGTATAAATCTTTTACTATTTCAATCATTAGATTTTTTTATTCAAATTACTAATAATCATGTTTTTAAATACCGTTGCTATTTTAATTTAGCGTTCATTCCAATACTAATTTATCATCTTCATTTTTCTCTTTTTTTTTCTAAAAAAATTAAATTACAAGATCCTATTTAATTAACAATTTAATTGTCGAAATTTACAGGTCGTTACATACTTTAACAAGGTTACCGACCTAATGCTTTAATAAGGTTGCCGACCTAAGATAGCTACCGACCTAAGTCGCAACCGACCTATGACCTATGTTAAGTCGTTCACGACCCAAGCAAAGGAAGGCAAGTTCAATGCAGCTACTTGGCATAGTGGCCTCTTTACTCGTACACGATCAAGGACTTACCAGTTAAGCCGTGACTTGCGACTTGCCAGTTAACTCGTTCACAACTCATGACCTAGCTTGAGTCGTCCACGACCTAAAGCTACTAAATGTAAGCCCGATGTCGTACTACTGATAAAAGGTCGTGTTGACTCGGGGGCAACCTGAGACTTATACAAACAAACCTTTGTGAAACCATGGAGGGGCCAGATGAGCCGGCCACGACTTACCTTAGACCGGTCACGACTTACGACCTAAGGGGAGAATTTTCCTATAAATACCAACCTACCTCAAACATGAAAGGGACTTTTTGGCTGATCTCTTTAAGCGCCGATACTCTGCTGAATTCTCGACTCACTCGACACTTCAAGTACGAAAGGCATCTCAACTAACTTCGAGAGGAAATCTAACGCAATCTACATGGATTCAAAGAATTCTCCTACATCAAAGTTCTAGTTGTTTGTCTCATCAGAATTGTAATTGAAGCTTGTTGTAAAAGTTGTAATCAATTCAGTAATAAAGAGAGTTAAAGTGGACGTAGGCTTACCCTAAGCCGAACCACTATAAAAGCTGTTGTCTTTTCTGCTTTCTCTGTGATTTTTCTACTTGTTTTTAGTTCCTGTGTTGACGGGTGTTGCTTTTGCTCGACTTCAATCTACATCGAGGTGTTAGCGTCTGATTTTTACGTTAACATTTTTGGTGCTTTCACTGAGAATCCAACTCAGGAAACTTCCACTATTGCTCCACGAAGGATTGTTGAAATGATTTCTTTTAAAACCAGAAGTTTATTGGAAATAATGGCTCCTGGGAGAAAACGAAGTTCTGTAAGATCCGACAATGTTCAAGAGAATACTGCTACCTCTCCTCCTTCAAGTCAAGCAGCTCCAACTGTTGGAGTTACGCGAGCAGAATTGGACGCTGTAGTTTTGGGGCTGAATCAACAATTGAATGCTCAGAATGCGTAGTTGGAAGCCCAGAATGCCCAGAATGCCCTAATCTTGAGTAAGTTGAATGATCTGCTTAGGGCAAATCGTCAACCGGTTAATAATGATGGGAACCCTACTGTGGGGGTTCAGGGTGTTGAAGGGAACATTTCTCAAAGAGCCGCAGACCCTGTAGAAAGGACTCCTCCTCAAGTTGGAGGATCAGGGCCGCATCCGACCCTCCGTGAACGATTGTCAAGGCAGAATTCAGAGAGAGTGGCTGATGTGTCCCCTCTAGAGCCTCTAAATGATGAAGAGTATTTTTTGGGTATGGTTCGTCAAATCATGAAGGAAAATATGCGAAGAGATGAAGATGAGAAAGAGTGGGGTTTTGCTCCAAGCAAAACTCCATTTACTGAGAAGATCTTGAAGGCAGAGTTCCCAAGGAAATTCGTTCCCCATACTATTCCGACTTACAAGGGGACGAGTGATCCTAACGAGTTTCTGTATAAGTACGACTGGCATATGACTGGTGCCAGGGCTTCGGATGAAATTAAATGTCGATATTTCCCGGTATATCTCGAAGGTGTGGCTCTATTGTGGTTTACAAAGCTGCCGGTTAGGTCCATCGATCAGTTCTCCGATTTGACCAGGAAATTCAAGGAGCAATTTCGATTGTATGCTTCTAAAGCAAAGGATATAATGTCACTGTCAAGTCTGGAGCAAAATCCGGGAGAATCCATCAGGTTATTTTTGAATCGTTTTAACATAGCTTTGGCCGAGGTAGATAATGCTGAGCCACGCATGGTCCTAACATACTTGATGAGGGCGATTGACAAATTGAGTGAATTTGGAAAATGGTTGAAAATGAAGGAACCAAACTCACTTGACAAATTCTACAAGAAAGCGGATGAATTCATGCGCTTGGAGAGCCTCCAAACACCGGCTAAGGTGGTATCAGCGGAAGCTGGGAACAATGGTGCTGCTTCGAACAAGAAAGAACCTAACACTCAGAAAAGGGGAAATGATGGTGGAAAGAAACAGGGAGATGCTAAGAAAGGCCGTCCTTTCAATTTCACACCCTTGACCGACACCCCTGAGAACATCTTTTTTGCGACCAAGGATGATGTCAATTATCCGACACCACCTAAAATGAGAGTTGGGATTAGGATGGAAAAAAGCGGAAGGTTCTGCCGGTTCCACAACCAGCCCGGCCATGACACCAACGAATGCCGTCAGTTGAAAGAGGTAATTGAACAACTCTTGAAGGAAAACAAACTCCAGCATTATGTGAAAAGGAACAGAAATGCCCCAGCTTCATCAACTCAAGGACAACAAGTTCCCGCTCACCGTCCTGCCTTAAGTGAGAAGGCCGTAGAGCATGAATCGGAAAGACCTGTTATCAATATAATAACTGGAGGACCTCACCCAGCAGGCAAAATATGGGGCGAGATGGAAAGGTATGCCCGGGCCTTGAAGCATGTACCAGCTGAAGAGAATGTTTTTGTTTTAGAAAATGATGCGCCTTTAAAGAAACAAAAGACTTCCATAGATGATATTGTATTCAGTGCTAGGGATTCTTTGGGTATCGAGGCTCCGACTATAGATCCTTTGGTCATATCCGCTGGTATTGGGCCGGCAACTGTGAGAAGAGTTCTAGTTGATTATGGAGCTTCATGCAACATCCTCTTCAAGAGGACCTTTGATCAGATGAAAATTCCAATGGCTGATGTTCAAGCTTCATCACTTAAGATTGCTGGGTTTGCTGGAGAACCCAAACAGCCGATTGGGACCACAGATTTGTTTGTAGAACTTGGAAAGGGATTGAGGAAGGTGGCTCGAAAGCAAACCTTTATAATTGTTGAAGAATTCTCTGCCTACAATGCCTTTTTAGGCCGACCAACTCTTGCTGCGTTCAAAACTGTTCTTGCCCCATGGTGTCTAACTCTAAACTTCCCCACAGATAACGGAGTTGGTGTGATTAAGGGAAACCAAGATGCGGGGCGAGAATGTTACTTTGCAGAGTTGCGAGAATCAAGGAAAAGAGAAATGGGAAAAGGTGCGGCGGCTCCAGTCCGCATCAAAGAACCAACCTTGTAGCAATTACAGGGTGGACCCTGCACTGGAGAATGTAGTGGCGCACGAAGAGAGATGGATCCAAGGAAAGCCAATGCAGGGGAAAATAGGGTAGTACCGGTAGAGGTAACAGTGTCGGTGCCCGTTGACCCAAAGGACCCAAACAATGTGCTTAATGTGGGTTCACAACTCAACACAACAGTTCAGAATGTTCTGATTTCATTTTTGAAGGCTAATTTGGATGTATTCGCTTGGACTCATGCTGACATGTGTGGAATATCCCCAGAGATTGCAGTACACACTCTGAACATTGATCCAAAGTTTACACCTGTAAAATAGAAGAGAAGAACCCAGGGTCCTGAGAGAACGGCAGCGTTAAAAGAAGAAGTGGATCGGCTCATGGAGAACGGTTTCATCAGGGAATCTACTTATCCAAATTGGGTATCAAATCTAATGCTGGTGAAAAAGGCTAACGGAAAGTGGAGAGTGTGCATTGACTTTTCAGATTTGAATAAAGCCTGCCCCAAAGACTGTTTCCTGCAGCCCAGGATCGATCAGTTGTTGGATGGGACGGCAGGACATGAATTGTTATCTTTTATGGATGCATACTCCGGATATAACCATATTATGATGCATGAGCCAGATCAAGAGGATACGAGCTTCATCACAGATGTTGGTCTCTACTGCTACAAGGTCATGCCTTTCGAACTCAAGAAAGCAGGGTCAACTTACCAAAGGCTTGTTAATGCTTTGTTTAAATCACAGATTGGCAAGACAATGGAAGTTTATGTTGATGGCATGCTAGTAAAGTCTAAGAAAGCAGTGGACCACATGGATCACTTAGCAGAGATGTTCGCAGTACTCCGAAAGTACAGAATGAAGCTTAATCCCCTGAAATGTTCATTTGGAGTGGAGTCCGGAAAGTTTTTGGGTTTCATTGTGAGCGCTAGGGTTATTGAAGCCAATCCAGCTCAGATCACTGCCCTGAGAGAGGTCAAGGCTCCTAGAACGAAGAAGGAATTGCAAAGTCTCAATGGAAAGGTTGCTGCTTTGAGTCGGTTCATTTCCAAAGCTACTGACAAATGCATTCCATTCTTTGATGCTCTGAAGAAAGGAAGAAAAAACTTTGAGTGGACTCCTGAATGTCAGAAACATTTGATGAGTTGGTTCGTCATATGGAAGTGCCTCCGATACTTTCAAAGCCTGACAGTGGTGAAGATCTCTTCATATATTTGGCGATTTCGTCTCATGCTCTCAGTGCAGTGTTGGTACGGGAAGACGCAAGGATTCAACGACCAGTCTATTATATCAGCAAAAGATTTACTGGGGAAGAGATGAACTATTCAAGATTAGAAAAGCTCGCCTATTGTTTGTTGATCGAATCAAGAAAATTGAGGTCGTATTTCCAAGCTCATCCCATCAAAGTCCTCACTGATCAACCTCTAAAGCAAGTCCTATTCCGTCCTGAGACTTCGGGCCGTCTTTTGAAATGGAATATTGAACTCAGCCAATATGACATCACTTACCATCCCCGAAAAGCAATCAATGGACAAGCTTTGGCAGATTTCATCGCAGAATGTACGGATAAGGGTGATAGTGAGGAAGAAGTCACTGATAGCATCCCAATCCAATGGAAATTGTATGTCGATGGCGCAAGGAATGATTACTGTTCCGGAGCAGGGGTTGTCCTTGAAACCCCAGAAGGGCAATCACTATGTATGCGCTGAGACTAGAATTCCCTTCGACAAACAATGAAGCTGAATATGAAGCTCTCATCGCTGGTTTAAGGATCGTTAAAGAACTAAACATCAAGGCATTACAGATCTTCAGTGATTCTCAACTTATTGTTTGCCAAGTCAGGAAGGAATTTCAAGCTAAAGGAGGGAATCTACCCATCTATTTATCAAAAGCCTGGGAGCTCCTTCAAGATTTTGACCGTTATTCAATAAACCATATAACCCGAGAAGAGAACATGAAGGCGGATTCTCTCGCAAAGTATTCAAGTACTGGTGAAGCTCAACTATTGGGATTAGTTCCCGTCGAAGTCTTGTCAGCTCCGAGCACAGATGAAATGGATGTTGATTGGATTATGAATGTATCCCAAGGTCAAGAATCATGGATGACTCCGATACTTCAATATTTGCTCAATGGTTCTTTGCCAGAAAGTTCAAAAGAACGACAAAAGCTGATGAGGAAAGCCTCCAGATATATAGTTCAAGATGGTCATTTGTACAGACGAGGATTTTCAATGCCATTACTCCGATGCATGACAAAGGAAGAAGCAAAGACAATTCTGAATGAAGTATACGGAGGAGAATGTGGGGATCATACAGGTGGTCAAAATTTAGCAAAGAAAATCCTCCGTTATGGATACTTTTGGCCGGAAATTAATCAGGGTGCTGCCGACTATTCCCGAAAGCGTGATAAATGCCAGAGATTTGCTAAAATTCCTAGGGCACCTTCCACTGAGCTAACACAAATGGTCAGTCCATGGCCGTTTGCCATCTGGGGAATAGATCTCATTGGGCCTTTGCCGACTGCCAAATCAGGAATTAAATATGCTATCGTTGCTGTTGATTACTTCACTAAATGGGCTGAAGCTGAACCATTGGCTACTATTACCTCTAAGAAAATGATAAGTTTTGTGACTAAAAATATCATTTGCAGGTATGGTGTGCCTCAAAAGATAATCACAGACAATGGTACTCAGTTTGAAAGTGAGGAGTTCCAAGATTTCTGCAAACGATTCAAGATCCAAAAAAGCTTCTCAGCAGTGGCTCATCCGCAGGCAAACGGGCAAGTGGAAGCAGTAAACAAAATCATCAAATCAACCATCAAAAAGCAGCTGGAAAAAGCAAAAGGTGGTTGGGTCGATAAGTTACCGCTTGCACTATGGGCATACAGAACAACCCACAAAACTGCGACTGGGCATACTCCATTTTCATTGGCATACGGATCAGAAGCGATGATTCCAGTGGAAATTGAAGTTCCCTCGCACAGAAGGATCCATTTTGATCAAAATGAGAATGAAAAATTGCAATTGGAAGCACTTGACCTCCTCGATGAAAGAAGAGAAGAGGCTAGACTTAGAATTGCAGCTCACCAGCAAAGAATAGGCAGGCACTTCAACTCCAAAGTTCGTCAGCGCAGCTTTGAAGTTGGGGACTTAGTCCTGAAGAGAATTATGACAGCCATAGGTGTGTTTGGGCCAAACTGGGAAGGGCGATATGTTATAGGCGCGAAACTCCTTGATGGCACATTCAAACTCACAACTGTCGAAGGAGAACCAATCCCAAGAGCTTGGAACAGCAATCATTTGCGTCCCTATTTTACTTGAAAGCATTGCTGAAATGTTGTAAAGGAATTACGAATATATGATTCTTGTATTGAAAGCAATTGTAAAGCAAGTGAATAATGAAAAGCCATAAAGTGGATGTAGGCCCAGCTTTTGGCCGAACCACTATAAATCTTGTGTTCTCTACTATTATAAACTGCTTTGTTTTATTTCGACATATAAAATATGTTAATTGTGTTACTAAAATTTCGATTTAATAATGCAGGCCATAAAAACAAAGCTTACCCATCACAAGACCAAGCGATCTCCGACATCACCCAGCAAGCAAACGCTAAACCATTCAAAAATTTCCATACTCAAATCCTACAAAAGAAGTGCTTCGAACAAAAGTTAGCGATATGGATGAAAGTGGACCATTTCTAACTAACTGCAAATGTTTGTACAAACAAACAATCAGTTAAATAGCCTGTGTCTACCACCGCCAACTCGCTTAACTATGAAGTATGTTTCTTTGGATAAGGGAAATTATTGGCAACTAAAAAGGGATGACACTTGCAAAAGACAACGGGGATCGCCAACATGAATAGATGGCAAAGAGACATGGGCGAGCAAGCATCAAACGGCAAAAGACCTCTTCGGAGGCACAAGCCCTCTTCAGAGGCACAACTCTTCGGAGGATAAAGACCTCGAGCGGGCTAAACCAGAAAAAGAGAGATCTTTCTCGATACAAAGTTGCGGACTGATCGGTCGATACACTCCCGTGAATCCGTCCAACCGAGAGGAAGAAACTCCAAACTTCTAGGCAAAAGCCCTACTCAGAGGCACACGTTTCACCGATATTGAAATAAAACTTCCAAGTGTTGAAACGTGAAAAGCCCTCTTCGGAGGCCTATTTCACCACAGTTGAAATGCTAAAAGACCTCGAGCGGGCTAAACCAGAAAAAGAGAGATCTTTCTCGATACAAAGTTGCGGACTGATCGGTCGATACACTCCCGTGAATCCGTCCAACCGAGAGAAGGAAACTCCAAACTTCCGGGCAAAAACCCTACTCAGAGGCACACATTTCACCGTGATCGGTTGATACACTCCCGTGAGATGAAATGTGAAAAGCCCTCTTTGGAGGCCCGCTTCCCAGCGAACAGGGAAAAATAAAAGCCTCTCCCAAGGGGCAGAAACAAAAGACCCCTTCCCAGGGGCACAATCAAACAAAAAGACCCCTTCCCAGTGGCACAATCAAAACAAAAAACCTCTCCCCAGGGGTGCAATCAAATAGAAAGACCTCTTCAGAGGCACACGTTTCACCGAGATTGAAATAAAACTTCCAAGTGTTGAAACGTGAAAAAGCTCTCCTCAGAGGTACAACTTTTCAAAGAAGCATTTCACCAGAAATGCAAAGCAAAGATCAAAAGCCCTCCACCGAGGCACAATATAAAAAAAAAGAAGCCCTCTTCAAAGGCACACTTCAGCTTTCAAAGGAAGACTGGTTCTTCTATTCTTGAAAATACTCTTCCTCAAAAAGAAGTTAAAGTGCCCTTCAGAGGCCCGCTTTACCACATAGAAGAATTCACTTGGTAAAAATGTGTGAAAGCACAAAAGAAAAGGTGATATCTTCGAAGGATGAAGCGTAGAAACTCATATGAAGTGAGCTGTACTCTATTTTGAGCAGAATAGTGTTCCTCCAGTATGGAATAGTTATTCTCCAAAAAATAAGAGTGCAATTTCCCTCAAAGTATAAAATATTGCAACGAGCTTATGGTATAGGGGCAACATGGTATAGCTACATTGGTAAAAATTACGCTCGAACAACATACCACAAGCTCACTGCAATATCATATAAAGAAATTTGTACAAAAAATGAATAGTAAATGCATTCTCAAATACAAACAGAAGTTTGTACAAACAAAAAGAATCATTTTATTCAATACTGTCAAAATTTTATACAGGTACAGGTTTCAAAATAAAAAGAAAAGCGGAGGCCGGTACCCGCACAATCTCCGGCCAGTACATGCAAAAAGCAAAAAGTAAAAATAAATCGAAGCAGGACCCCTTACTTCTTCCTGCCACCACCCTTAGAGCCTTCACCTGACCTAATAGGCAGCTTTTCAGGACGGCTTGGGAGAGTCAGGGATGAAGGAGAGAGGGTTACTGCCGGATCAACTTTCGTTTCCTCTTCAGAAAAAAGAAGTGTAACTTTAGAATCTTCAAAGTAAAAAGAGTTAGATGCATGAAAGTGCCAAGAGATTCTAAGTGTGTGTGATGTGCAAACTACGCGCATCAAACTACGAACCACTCTTTGATTGCAGAGTAATCGTAGGGGTAGTAATCAACGTCAACTCTTGGGTCGACGGAGGTTGTTGCAAAGAAGAACTCGCCTGAAGAAGAAACCCTAGTAGTCGCAGGGTCGTCTTTAAAAAGCTCTTGTGTGGTGACAAAGAGATCGCTCAACCCTTCGAAAGTGTCGTCCCCGCTCTGCCTGACAGGGCCTGTTTTCTCGGCTTCTTCGCCGGACTTCTATGAACGATGGGGAGATCCCTGAGGCTCTTCTTCCTCAATGACTGGAGCAAGTGCAGATTTACCAGACGACCCCGCAGCATCGACAGTAGTAGAGCACTTCACCAGAGAAGCTTCGGAGGCAGTTTCTTTTGGTAAAGGTTCGTCAGCGGAAACTGGGGCATCTAATGCTTTAGGCGGAGAGTCTGGAACCTCATGGGGGTGTGTAGAGAGAGAAGCATGCAAAAGTCCATACTGATGCAAAAATTCATCCCTCAACAAAATTTTTATACTTCTCTCTTCTGCGGCCACAGCACTTAACCTTTCAAAAACTTGCTTATGGCTTGGATCTCTAGAGGGGGGAGGAAGTGCTGAAAAGAGCAAAGAATGAAATTAGCAGTTGGTAGTTCGGATCTCGAAAAAGTTTGGAAATGGAGAAAATAGAAACAGGTAATCTTACTTCCTACTCTCCAGATGACATAAAACTCTGGGGGGCAGCGAGCAAAGAAAAACTGGTTCAAAAATCCATGAACACTTTCTGTAAGATCAGAAACAAGCTTGCGTTTCTAGCAGTTCACACAATAATGAGGGAAGGATGGTCTTTACTCTTTGCAAACGAGCATAAGTAGCGAATTTCTTCAAAATTTGGCAAGCGATCAAGAGTTCTCCTAAACAAAACACACAACCCCATCAAGATGGCGTAGTCGTTAGGATGAAGTTGGAATGGAGAGATTGTCAACCGAAGGAGAAGGGTTCGGAGGAAGTCGTTAAAGGGAGGAATCGCCCCGCTTAGACACATTTGACGATTGACTGCGACAAAACCGTGGGGAGGACTATCGGCAGTATCATTTGGTCCGGGAAGTAGAGCATCATTTTCAGCAAAACCAAACTGAGTACGTAGCTGAATGAACGCTTTCGGAGTTAGGATAGTCGAAGTTCTCTCTGGAGGATTCTCTACGGGAATAGCTATAGGAAAGGTCTCTTCAGCTTGAGCTACCCCTTCTTCTTCTTGGTGGGAAGTCATTCTACACAAACAACTGGATGTTCAAACATGAAGGTGCACGTTCCTAAAGTGTGTGGAGTGTTGTGTAAAATCGATCAAGCAATAAGCAAATAAGACTGGAATAAAAACTAGCAAGTATTTGTCAGTTATAAAGTCCAGGGTTCGTTATTTTAATACGCAAGTGTAATGTTGATGCAAACAAATCAGTTCAAGTTAGTGATACTTTGCATTGATATTTCACTTTAGTTGATTGGTTCACAGCATTTCATACAATGTGTTTAAGTTGATTACTTTATGTCGACTAATCTGTCATTTGATATGGGCAGTCAATGGTAGTATATTCGCCTTGGTTTTTTGTGATTGTTGTTTTCAGCAGGTTGTTAGCCTATGAGTTAATGTGGTCTGCGAAATAAGGCAGCAAAGTTGAAACAATCCAGAATTTAAGCAGTTCAGTACAATAGATCAAGTTAAGAATTCAAATTGGAACTATGCTTTTAAGTGAGAATTCAAGTTGGGCATCCAAGTGTTAACTCGGCTGTGACTCAAGGAATCTATCGCGAGTTAAGATTAAAGTTTCCAATTCCTTAAATCGGCGGTTCTTTAAGTCATGAGGAGTAGTAAGGAAGAAGGCTCCAGTTCAAAAAAGTGGTGCGAAATTCCCCAAGGGTTAACTCGGCCACGGTTTAAAGGTTAACTCGGCCACGGTTTAAGGGTTGGATCGACAGAAGATTAGGTCTGCAGTTTTCCCCCCAAGGGTTAACTTGGCCACGGTTTAAGGGTTGGAACGGCAGAAGATTAGGTTGGCAGTTTTTCCCCCAAGGGTTAACTCGGCCATGATTTAAGGATTAGGTCGGCCAAAGGTTAGGTCACCCAAAATCACTGGGTCGCGTCCAAGGCAGTATCTCACTCCACTCAACCCGATAACCCGTTAACTTCCAGTAACAACAGAATCCACCATCTTCTCAAGAAAAACCCAAAAAATGATCCAAATCACCACAGAGCTACCGTAAACCTAGCACAATGCTATAATCCTATGAATCGCAATGATGACATTGCCAATAACGATTGAAATCAATCGCAACTTAACTCGAGAGCCATGCAAGGCGAGCAAAGGTGATTTGGGGTCAGATGGTAAAGGTTCGTGTTTCAATAATAGTCGCGATTGAATAAGGGACCAAATTCACTTACGTGGGATAATAGTAAGATGGATTGTTGGTCGATTAACTTGGATTCGCCTTTGGGAACTCGAAAAGTCTCTAATGGCAGAAAAGGATGTGGGAGCAGTTGATGAGGAGGAAGAAAACGAGCTAACGCTTATATAGGGCAGAAGAAAATAGATGTGTAGATTAAGCCATCTCTTAGGTCGCCCGCGACTTAGTAAAGTTTGGTCGAAGCACACGACCTACGACCTAGGCGTGTACTTCGAGGGGCAAGTGTTAATTCCTCTTTTCCAGCGACCTAAAGATGGACGACCTAACGGCTTAAGATTCTCAGCGAATTAGAGAGTTGGACGACTTAAGGGCTTAACGACTTAACAGTTTAAGAGATTTGACCGACTTAAGGCTGAACAGTTGCCGACCTAATATTTTAACAGGCTAAGAAGGATGCCGACCTAATACTTTAACAAGGTTACCGACCTAATGCTTTAACAAGGTTGCCGACCTAAGATAGCTACCGACCTAATTCGCAACCGACCTATGACCTATGTTAAGTCGTTCATGACCCAAGCAAAGGAAGGCAAGTTCAATGCAGCTACTTGGCACAGTGGCCTCTTAACTCGTACACGATCCAGGACTTACCAGTTAAGCCGGGACTTGCGACTTGCCAGTTAACTCGTTCACGACTCACGACCTAGCTTGAGTCGTCCACGACCTAAAGCTACTAAATGTAAGCCCGATGCCGTACTACTGATATAAGGTCGTGTTGACTCGGGGGCGACCTGAGACTTATACAAGCAAACCTTTGTGAAACCATGGAGGGGCCAGATGAGCCGGCCACGACTTACCTTAGACCGGTCACGACTTACGACCTAAGGGGAGAATTTTTCTATAAATACCAAGCTACCTCAAACATGAAAGGGACTTTTTGGCTGATCTCTTTAAGCGCCGATACTCTGCTGAATTCTCGACTCACTCGACACTTCAAGTACGAAAGGCATCTCAACTAACTTCGAGAGGAAATCTAACGCAATCTACATGGATTCAAAGAATTCTCCTACATCAAAGTTCTAGTTGTTTGTCTCATCAGAATTGTAATTGAAGCTTGTTGTAAAAGTTGTAATCAATTCAGTAATAAAGAGAGTTAAAGTGGACGTAGGCTTACCCTAAGCCAAACCACTATAAAAGTTGTTGTCTTTTCTGCTTTCTCTGTGATTTTTCTACTTGATTTTAGTTCCCGTGTTCATGGGTGGTGCTTTCGCTCGACTTCAATCTACATCGAGGTGTTAGCGTCTGATTTTTACGTTAACATATTTAATAGAGATCAATTGCTATGTCATCAATTCTCAATGTTAGACATACAATCCAAATCGACTATCCAAAATTCAAAGCTCAACTTATATTGTTTTTGGTGTCGAAGTTAAACTCAATTTAACTCAAGATTCAATCTTTTTGAAAAAAATTCAAGTTGAACTAATCGTTCAAATTTCCCAAAAACATCTTTACAAGATATATATAATTTTCCACACTTAAACATTTGAAACAAATTTCAAATATTCATTTTTTTCAATTTATCTTTAAAAGATAGAATTTCAAACTTTCCATTTCATATTGGAAAACATTTCCATACTTAATTAATAATAAGTAATTCACAAATCCATTCATTTTCAACACTTGAAAAATATTCAATATACTTAAATCATAATCAAGTATATATTCCGTTCTTTGAGGAAAGCGTTCTTTTGAACACATTTATTTGAGTCAAAACGAATGTTATGTAAAACATTGTTACGACAACTCAAAATCACTAGTATAGGGATTCAAATTTAAGATAGATATATAAATCCCAATACTATATAAAACATTTCCTTTCGGAAACCATTTACTATAACAACAGTGTTATAGTCCACCATTTCCTTATTTCTCGAAAACGTCTCTTTCAACAATCAATGTTGAAATCTATGTATTCGACATTTCATACATTTATAAAACATCTTTCAATTGTTTTAATTCTATTTAAAACATCACTTTCCAAAATCATATCCATTTTACTTAACCACATATTCACTGTCCAAAATCGTGAATATACTTCGTTTATTCAATTCAATGTTTCTACACATTTATTTAAAGGATTATCCACTGTCCAAAATCGCGGATAAAATTCCCAACCAACTTTTACTATCACAATATTTAACTTAAAGGATAATTCGCTGTCCAAAATCACGAATATATCTCCTTTAATAACTTCTATGTTTCATTTATCAAATACAATTGGTTCCGAATTTATAAACAATCTTTACAAATTCCATTTCTATTTATAAAACTTTGATTTATAATCTCCTTTATTAATTCAATTCAATTTATATAACTCAATTATATACCAAAAGTCCATTTATAAGTTAAATACTTATAATCCATTTATTTACTAAATCGTTTTTCACAACATTTGAAATCAATTTTCAAAAGAATTCAGAATTAAATTCCCAAGTTATAGTTTAATGATCCTCTTAGCTATACTAAATTGACATGTCATTTTATTTCACAATTATTACTTTGGAGATATTCAAAATATTGGATTTAAACCAATTCACAAATTCACTTCACTTATATTTTATTTTTCATAAATCTCAACAATTCGATAATGGGTTTTTCCGAAAACAAACTATCGCAAACCTAAATTTAGAGAGGGGAATTTCCGAAAAAGATTTGAATTTTCAAAATACCTTTTATTTTCAAAGAAAACTATTTTATACTTCATTAGATTTGAAAAATGTTTTCTTTAAAGTGATTCTAGTAACTATTCATATTAAACATCATAAACTGAGCTTTGTATAAACCAAAGCTCTGATACCACTTTTTGTAACGACCCGCCGTTCTGACCGCCCCCAGTCGGTACTTAAACCAACTTGAAACGTTCAAAATGATGGACTGTTATTCAGTTTATAGAGTTTAAATAGAACCAGCCACAGAAACACAGAATAATTATATTTCACATAATGAATTTTTATACGTATATCAGAGTTTATACAATGAATTAAATTTATACAGCGGAATATTTCTTTAAGTACAAAAATATAACAATGAACTAAAGTGAGCTTTATCCCTCTCTCTCTAACTTCGCTGCCCGAAAATCTTCAAGCTGTAAAATACTCGGTCTGACCCGAGTATTACGTTCAAAAGAAAATAAGACACATGTCAGTCTAATTCAAACTCAGTTATTAGTGCATAGAGGCAATGATAATCAATTAACAATTAGACGACAGTCAAATATAAATTTACCTATCCGATCCTTTAACAAGAAATCAGATAACGGTAAATTTAACACTTAACAGTGTTATAACAACAAATCAGTAGATTCAAATTTCCAACACAGATAGATAGAAGGATTATTAATGAAGAAAATTTAGAAAACAACAGAATTGCCAAAATGGCAATTAACTACAAAATCATCAAAATGCGATTCAAAATATATTGAATTGGCAACATAAAACAATTTTCATCAGATAGAAAACATCAATTAAAACATTAGATTTGGTAGGGCTGCAGTACACACAATTGTATACGGCCTCGCCACATTTAAAATGTTCACTCCGTGTGGCTGCAGTTCACGCTTGCTTGCACTGCCTCGCCACTACCGTAATGAAATATGCAAAAGATCATAAATCAAAACAAAATAGTACATCAATAAAAATCAATATCGTGTGGCTGCAGTTCACGCTTGCGTGCACTGCCTCGCCACAACAACGTGTGAAATCATCACAACAGAGAATACTATCAGAAATCAAAGCTGCAGAGGTCAAGTCGGTGACTCAACACAGCTGCAACATGGTCAAAACCAAGACAACAAATATGCAACATTTCATATAACAACGCCACTGTCTCAACGTTCAGAGTATCATCGACACAGTAAACTACAAGTATTCACAAGCTAATGCAAATTCCAGCTACGAATGAGCAAGTGTATTTGCATATTAATTATGCAAACACAGGTTGCAATGAAGACTACACACTATTCAATGCATTCAAAGTCAGAGATTTAAAACAACTGAATACAATGGTAAGGCACGGCAAATACAAGTGCAAGGATGTGTGCATCAATGGATGCAGACATCTCAAGATTCACAATGTGCACAAAACAATTTCAAGTGAATAAAATAACACTGCAACAACCAAAATGGATAGCAGCTACAACACCTTAATGAAACAGTCCAGCATATGTAAATTATATATAATTTGGCAAGATGTTATGTATGAGTGGTGTCCATGGAAATGCAACATCTGTCAGGGTTTAGGTCAAATCAGAAAAGAAACGTTCTTTAATTATAACATGGACTCTAAAACAAAACCCATTTAGCACAACTGACCATAATATGCAAGTGGACTAAAAGGATGTTAGTGACAGTCAGGTACATACTCCAGTGAATAATACAACATATGGAGTGAATGCAAGATAGCAGTATGGAAGTGAGACCACAAACTAGTGAAAATGTAGATGCAAGTGAAAGCAACAGGATGGAACAGTGTGCAAACTATAGGTCAAACAGATTATAGTGCAACATGGTCAGGTTTTAAATGCAACTGTTTGCATATACTTAAGTAAACTCAAGAAAACAAGTTTCCAAACAACTTATGGCCGCACACGTCAACAAGTGTGATATTTTATACAAAATGAAACTGCGGCTACTTTGAATCCAGAGCAAACTGCAAAAAGAATGCAGTCACCACAGGTATCCAAGGGCACAGCAAAAATATACAGAAATAGCAATAAGGCACAAAGGTCAATACATGCACATACACGAACCAGAACAATACGGCTCGGCATGGCAAAAATGCAACAAAAAATGAAACTGCAGAGGTCAAGTCACTAATATCATGACTCAACATCAACTGCAATAAGGCAACACAACTACACAATGAACCATGAATGAATGCTACAGTCTCAAGTCCAACCAGACCAAATTGAAACAACAATTTGAAAATGCAACAAGAAACTCATGTAATTCCAGAAATCAAAATAGTTTCAATAATGTAAGCACTACAAGGAAACTGACTCCAAGCTGCATGTACACTCAAGTGAAACAAACAGTTGTCAAATGGAAGAATACAACAACAATGAAGGCACCAAATCAATAGAAATGAACACAGTGGCAAAGAAGTGTACACAGTGCCAACTACTTCAATGACATAGACCAATGCAACATATTCAAGTTCAATGAACATGCACAAGTGAAGGCAGTGGCAACATCAAGGAGCTTAAATGCAAACATGATAGTGAAACAGGTTATAGTGAAGATAACAAATGCAATGACCAGCTACAATATGCTCAAGTGTATCTGCAATGGATCGAGCAAGAGCAACAAATAAAATATACTTCTTTTTCAGAACGAAATATTTGAAATCAAACATCTGCAGTTTCAAAATAAAATGGCCAGAGATATTATCAATATAATGGTGATAATACAGTGTCATGGCATCCCATATACAAATCAAAGCAGCATCAAAGCTTATGTATGTAGACCCAAATGCTCAAAGCAATTAACAAACCACTGTTCAATGAAGTCAACGACGAACAACCCCAAATCATCACAGGAAGGACAAATTCGAATGGCCAAGATATCAGAGGTGACTTCAATAAAATACAATCAAAGCAGTAATTAAAAATTTACAACTGCAGTTCCAAGTGACCGAAGTCAAAATCACAAATCGAACAGTTCAAACCAGAGTAAAAGAACAAGTGCAAAGCAAAAATCAATGTCGTGCTTTACCAAAATCGAACAATATCAAGGGCCGAAGCCACTATTAAGGCAAGGCAAAATCGATCGGCTGAGACGAAGCCAAACAACAACCAGAGAAAATGGAAATCGAAACAGAGATGACAGAGAAGATCGAATAGTTCAAAATCAACATCGAAACCAAAATCAACTATCGACACCTGGTATTGAATTAGATGTGAGGGATATAAATCACTCACCTTTCACCGAAGCGATCGCGAGCGAGGAGGAGGATCAATTGAGCAAGCGAAGACGAAAGCCCTAATTTTGATCGAAGGACGAAAAGGAACGAAGAAGAACTCATGGCCGCCATTTTCTTTCTTTCGTTTTTTTTTAATGAAAAGGAGGGGTTTCGGCCATGCTTTGAAGGGAAGGGTTGCATGATTTTAGGCGTGGTTGAAGGCATAGATTATGGCGTGTTTGCAGCTGATAAGTAAGGCAGTGGTACTCTTTTTATTTTATTATACTATTATATTTCTTTTTTTATTTCAAATTTAATTTGTTTTGTATAATTATTTTCTTTACTTTGTTTTGTAAATTTTGTTGTTTGAATTTTTAACTATGTGTATTTCTTTATTTATTTTGTATTGATTAAAATTTTATTCCTTTTTATTTTAAAGAAAAGAAAATTGTTATTTAAAACTAACCATCCATTTACAAATTTACATAAATAATAATTCTTGAATCCAAATTATTATTTTTCAAAGTCATTAGTTCGAATTCTAAATACAAATTTCATATTCAATTTCAAACTCCAAAGTCAAATTCAAATTTTTATTCAACTTTCATTAGATTAACTTATAAAATTTAATCGCCAAATTCATAGTTATATTGGGAATTCAAACTAAACCATCATTCAAATATTTAAAATTAATTAAATATTCTCAATTTAAATTGTTCAAAATTCAGGGTTGTTACATCTAGGCAATGGCAGAGTAATAACTAGTTATAAAAATTACGTTGATTCATAAATATTATACTAGTTTTTCCACTTAAGGTACTTAAACCTTCGGTTGCATTGCTACGGTGATTCGTGGTGCACTGATAACCCCTGTCCGTTACCTGGTCGAGAAATATTTTTATTGATTTAAGACAAAGCGTGATTTTTCAAGTTTGGGTTAGGAACCATTAAGGACAGAAAACTATAATTAAGTTATTTGCATTCATTTAGTTGCATTAGTTCATGCATATTTAAAAAGAATCCAAAATCCATAATCCAAAAAAAATTATAAATTTTACTTTACTTAGTTTTTAACCAAGAAAAAAAAATCCATTTTTCCTTTCCTTTGAAAATTTTAAAAAACAAAAACCCAAAAAAATCTTTTCAAAAAGACAAAAATATATAATTCAAAAGAAAACAAAAATTCTTTATGGTAAATATTTGAAAACATAAAAAAACGAAAAAAAATTTAACAAAAACAAAGCATATAAAAATTTGAAAAGCCAAAACGATAAAAAAAAACTTTTCTTTTGAAAAATAAATTTCACTTAGTAAATAGTTTCCTTTCTTAAAAAAATCAAAAACATTTTTTCGCTTCATTTTTCAAATCTTGTTTCATTTTCTAAACTCATTTCTAACTTTTTTTCTCTTCTCAACTTTCACTTGTGCATGAGTACTTGAATAGATGATCCTCCCGAAATGGCGAATGAGAATGCCCTTCGAATTCTTATGGATAGAATCTTTCCCGATAGAGTTTTTATTCCCTGCATTACGTTACCCGCCACTACGGGTAACCATTTTGAAGTTCATTCGAACCTTATTGCCACACTTCCAAAATTTGGCAATTTTGAACACGATGACCCATACATTTTCCTGACAAAATTCGAATAAGTTTGCGTAACAATTAAACTCCAACAACTTCCAATAACGGAATCAAACTTTGATTAATCCCATTCGCTCTTACGGATTGCGCTGAAAAATGGTTGTACAGCTTACCATCGAACTTAATTAAAATGTGGAAAGAATTCGTAAAAGCTTTCTTAATAAATTTCTACTCCTTGGAAAAAAGAGTATAATACGAAACGATATTCTAAATTTTCATCAATTTAAGGGAGAACCATTTGTAAAATATTTTGAATGATTCAAAGAGCCTTTAACAAAATGTCCAGACCATAACTTCGAAAAATGGACGATTTGCCAAATCTTATATGATGCACTCGAAAACAGCTCACGAGCCATGCACGAATTAATGTGCCAAGGCAACTTTCTTACCCAACATCAAAACGATGCTTGGAAATTTCTTGAAAACCTCCGAAAATCCATCCCACTAGGAATGTTTGAACGAAAAAACAATTTACTCATGATCGAGTGCACACTCGATAGGATCTTCTTTTGCTTTCGAAGCTAAGATCGATGCAATGATTAAAAAATTCGTTAACGGTTTCTCATCGAATCAAATGAACCAAGCTTCCCAAACGATGTGTTATAAATGCAACGATCATAATCATATAGCCGATCAGTGTCCTATCTCTGTGGAACAAATAAATGCTTTAAATAAAGCCAAAAACGACCATTTTCTCCAACATACAACCCTTGTTGGAGAAATCACCCAAATTTTACATGGAACCAAAACAATCCCAACACGAATACGGTTCGTCCAAATTTTCAAGCATTCCCGAATAATGCTTCGAATCCTCCCTTTTAGCACAACCATTTTTAACCAAACTTTGCGGGCCCATCTCATAATCAACCGCAATAATCAAATTTTCAACCAAATTCTGCTCATCCTCCCCAAGACGATAAACATTTATGTTCACTTGAGAAAACTCTTGAAACATTGGCTGAAGCAACTACTCAAAGCCTTCAATCAAACAGCAATTTGCAAAATATATTGACGTCATATATGCAAAACACAAACCAATCAATTGCAAAACTTGAAATGCAAATGAGTCAATTAACCACGTCTGTAAGTGAACGCGAACGAAGAAGATTCCCAAGCCGGCCCATTCCAAATCCCAGAAATCAAAACACAAATTCAAATCAAGCCCATGTTGTTCAAGATAGCAACGTCACCCAATTAAATGCTATCACAACTTTATGTTCCACTAAACAAATTGATAATCAAGTCGTTAATCCAAACGATTACCGGAAACTTCTCTCGACACTTCTAAAATAAGAAATGAATCGGAACAGAACGTGGAGCCAAACGTTGAAGCAAATGCCCATCAAAATTCTTCTTCTACTCAAGTAGACCCATCTATCGAGTATCGTTTTTCATTTCCACATCGTCTTCGACCCAAGAAACACTCAGATCAAATGGAAAAGATGTTGGAAATTTTTTAAACAAGTGAAAGTGAGTATCCCACTTCTTGACATCGTTCAGCAAGTCCTCACTTAAACGAAATTTCGTAAGGACTTGTGCATCCGAAATCGACATACTCAAGTGTCCAAAAAAGTCTTCTTAGCTACCTGTTTGAGTGAAGTCTTATCCCAATTCATGCCCATCAAATACAAAGATCCTGGCTGCCCTGTGATTTTGTGAACAATTGGAGACAAGACGATTAACAAATGCTTGATAGACTTATATGCGAGTGTCAATTTGATTCCATATTCCATGTATGAAAAATTAGGCTTAGGTGAGCTCAAACCCACAAAAGTCATGCTTCAATTTGCTGGTCATTCCATTAAGAAACATGTGGGAGCAATCGAGGACGTGCTCATTTGAGTAGGGCAATTCATATTCCCCGTTGATTTTATCGTTCTCGAAACACAACCCATGACAAATCCCGCGAATCAAATTACATTGATTTTAGGACGACCATTATTAGCCACCTCAAATTCCTTAATCAGTTGTCATAATGGTTCAATGAAAATCTCTTTTGAAAACATGACTTTGGATCATAATATTTTCAATCTTGAAAGCCAATCGAATGAACCCCGCGACCAAACTTTGGAAGTTAGTGCCATTCAAGAAAACTTCGAAAATGAGACAGTTGACCTTAATGACGCATGGGAAGCTAAGTACGAAAAATTGTTTAATGAAATACCCAATGAGATTGAATACACTCTTCCTTTTGAATTGCTTCCAGTTGAGTCCGAATCTCAACCCAATTCTTTTATGGAGAAACTTCCGAAGTTGAACCTCAAACCACTTCTCGATCACCTTAAGTACGCATACTTAGGTGATAAAGAAACGTTGCCCATCATAATTTCTACCGCTCTCTCTTGATCAAGAAACCTCCTTACTTTTTATTATTTCAAAAAATAAAGAACAATTGGGTGGTCCATTATTGATATTAAGGTAATTAGCCCTGCTATCATCTAACATCGCATTCACTTAATTGACGAAGCCAAACCCACTCGTGATGCACAATAGAGGCTTAACCTTAAAATGAAAGATGCGATTCACCACGAAATTCTTAAGCACCTCGATAACGGTATCATATACCCCATGTGTTAGCCCAATTCATGTCGTGCCTAAAAATTCTGGACTTATTGTTGTAACAAACGACATTAACAAACTCATTCCTACTCGAACTCAAACTGGTTGGCGTGTTTGCATTGATTATTGAAAATTAAATGTTGCAACACGAAAAGATCACCTCCCTCTTCCTTTCATTGACCAAATGCTCGAATGTTTAGCCGGCCATGAATTATATTGCTTCCTTAATTGTTATTCTGGCTATAACCAAATTCCAATCGCTCCCGAAGATCAAGAGAAAACAACTTTACATGCCCATTCGGTACCTTTTCTTATCGATGTATGCCATTCGGACTTTGTAATGCTCTTGCTACTTTCCAACGATGCATGGTTAACCTTTTTTCGACATGATTGAACGCTTTCTAGAAGTTTTTATGGACGATTTCTCTATCTTTGACGATTCCTTTTCCAAATGTTTACATCATCTCAAGTTGGTTCTAAATTGATTTAAAGAAAAACATTTGACTTTGAATTGGGAAAAATGCCACCTTATGGTCAAACAAGGCATAGTCATTGGACATATCATCTCAAATAAAGGTATTGAGGTAGATAAAGAAAAAGTTGACGTAAATGCAAACCTACCCATTTCCAAATATGTTAAGGAAATTCGATCATTTCTAGGTCATGTCGGCTTTAGCCGATGCTTTGTGAAAGACTTTAGCAAAATCTCTCATCCTTTGATGATTCTCCTGGGAAAAGACGGTCCATTGGATTTCAACTTCAAGTGTATCTCTTCTTTTGAACGTCTTAGAAAAGAACACATTTCAGCTCCAATCATTTGCTCACCCAATTGGGATCTCCCATTTGAAATAATGTGTGATGCTTTGAACTTTGTAGTTGGTGCTATCTTAGGACAACGCATCAAAAAATCCATCATGTCATTTATTACGCAAGTATGACTTTGAATGATGCCTAACTCAACTATACAACAACCGAAAAAGAACTTCTAGCTGTCTTTTTTGCACTCGAAAAGTTTCGACCTTACTTGATCGGGTCACACATTACTTTATAAACGGATGATTCTGCGCTTTGATATCTCTTCGCTAAAAAATATGCTAAATCTCGCATAATTCGTTGGATCCTTTTATTACAAGAGTTTGATCTTACAACCGAGGCAAAAAAGGATCTGATGATGTCATAGCCGATCACTTATCTCGTATTCCGAATGCACCATCTTCTTTGCCAATCAATGAAAATTTCCCCGATGAACAACTTCTCTCAATTTATATCGATCCATGGTACGCTGATATAGTGAACTACTTAGTCATTAAAGAAACTCCCTCATCTTGTTCCAAACAGGATAAATACAAATTCATGTCCCAAGTAAAATCTATTGGGATGATCTAACTTGTTCAAATATTGCCCCAACCAAATCATCCAACGTTGCATTCTAGATAACGAGATCAGGAGTGTTCTTTCATTTTTGCCACAATAAAGCATGCGGTGGACATTTCGGTCCTCGAAAAACTGCAGAAAAAGTGCTTCGATGTGGTTTCTATTGGTCTTCTCTTTTCAAAGACTCGTTCGAATTTTGCAAAACTTGCAATTGATGTCAAATGCTTTGACGAATTTCTCAACGAGATGTGATGCCTCTAAATCCCATTCTTATTATCAGAATCTTTGATGTCTGGGGTATCCACTTAATGGGACCTTTTCCCAATTCTTTTGGAAACTTGTATATTCTTCTCGCTATCGGTTACGTCTCAAAATGGGTCGAAGCCGTTCCTTGCAAAAACAACAACCACAGAATTGTTGTGAAATTTCTCAAAGAAAACACCTTTTCGAGGTTCGACACACCTCGCACAATAATCAATGATAACAGAACCCATTTTTGCAATCGTTCTTTAGAAACTTTAATGGAAAAATACCCAATAACCCCCAAGCTATCCACTCCATATCATCCTCGGACTTGCGGCTAAGTTGAAGTTTCAAATCGACAAATCAAACAAAACTTGGAGAAAACTTTTACCAAAAATCGAAAAGATTGATCTCAGAAATTGACCGACACGCATTGGACTTACAGTACTTCTTTTAAAACTAACCTTGGGATGTCCCTATTTCGTTTAGTTTACGGTAAAGCTTGCCATTTACCCGTCGAAATCGAACACAAAGTGTGACGACCCGACTTTTTCTCCACAAAAAGTCGTATCATCTTAAAGAAAGAAAGGGATAGAAAAGAGAAAAGATAGAAAAGAAAGAATGAACAACATCATAATCTTAACAACGGAACAAATAAATTTTATAATCACATAAGTATTACATAGTATATAACAATTATCAAAGTTGCACAGATTATACATCACATACTAGATAGTTATAAAAACCTGTCAAGTTATTACAACTCAATACAATACAAAGAAACCAACACAGCGGAACACTACATATATCTACAACGCTGAAGCCTCCTGCTCCATTGCTCCTCCATAATTCGTCAAAGCTAACCTGAATCCCTTGGCTACTTGTAAAAATTTGAGTACCCAAGTGTTTAAGAAAACAGAAATAAACTCCGGGTCAGACATGGGTCTGGTGTGAGTAACAGGTTAAAGTTGCTTAACTTTGAAAAACCTTTGAAAACAAAAGGTATCACGTAAGACTCCCCATACATAAACATGGGTAAGTTTTTTATCTTACGCTAACCAAAACATTTGATAGGAAATCTAGTAATATTTTAACAGGGTCTAGGATTTTCAAGTAAAATACAGAAATAGCTGGAATGCATGCATCTCACGTTCCAACATAGTTGGGCACAACTAGCACGTACTGCGCTTATTGGATATTGGATTCCATACAATGGTAGGACTACTGGGGTACCGCCCGTCACAGTACGTAGCCTAGATCAACGTACCGAGGATCCACCTGAATCCCCTGTAACACAAGGCCGGAACCATCCCTTACTGGACAGTTCCGAACAAGATAACCCCGAGGTTGGGATCATCAACTGCCCATACAGCCGAATCAAAAGGAACTCTAGACAGGGGTACATCTCATCCTACTTGGGTGCTACCCACTTAGCCTTACTGCACCTCCCCTGTTTTAGCCATTCCCGGTTGATGAGGCTTGAGGTTATGATTACCTTAATCAAAACACATCACTTAGAATGCTCATCGTCCACCTGACGATGTTTTGAAAGCTTTCAATCATACAAGTTCGTTCCGAGTTCGAACGAAACTGAAGGCATTATTTCGTTACACTCATTTTGGAATCATCCTTAGAGTTAACGATAGTAACCCTTGCACTCTGAATCTTCATCTTCACTTGAGATTCACGACCTATCGTTAATTTGGGTCGATGTGGTTTTCGGATATCCAA
Organism: Allium cepa; assembly: GCA_030765085.1. NCBI lineage: Eukaryota > Viridiplantae > Streptophyta > Magnoliopsida > Asparagales > Amaryllidaceae > Allium > Allium cepa. The sequence goes on from CM060939.1 coordinate 929,383,875, forward strand.
ATCTGGAAACTCGATCTCGGTCTCATCGAAATTCAAACGCCATCTTTTAGGTCCAAGTTGTTTTAAAGTTTAAAATAATTCAATTCTATTATCTATATACACACAGATAGATAATTCACAATATCACAATAGATTATCTACATTATCATCATAAATAGATAATTCACATTATCATCACAAATAGATAATTCACATTATCATCACACTTCAACCAAACCACCCATATCACGCAACATCACTTATCTCATATCTGAGATCTCAAACCATTCAAGGCAATCAATATCATCCATCCATACATAAGCAAGGATTAATTAATCACACTATAATTAATTTAAAATTAATTACTTCATCTCTAATTAATTTAAAATAAATTAAATTAATTACCACCATTATATAAATCCCGCTTATGTTAATTAATTACAAATCCAATTAATTAATAATTCTCTAAGTATTCATCTTAATTAATCACCCTTGATTAACCATTCTCTAATTACTTTAAGTAATTAGTCTTTAAATTAATTACACAAATTAATTATCCTTAACCACTTACAATAATTAACCTTTAATTACTTACTTACTTAATTAATTAATTATAATTATTCACATTAATCCTTAATTAATTGCATTAATTAATTACTCAATGATTAATTATTCCTTAATTAATCAACCCTTAATTACATCATTAATTATATTAATTAATGATCTCTAATTACTTCTTTAATTAATTACTCTGTTTTAATTAATTAATTAATTACATTAAGTTATTAATCTTTAATTAAACCATAATTATTAATCACTCTTGATTAATAAACATTTAGTAATTAACTACCCTTAACTAATTACATCACTTAATTATCTTCAAATAACATTATTAATCAATTCTAAAATTAATTACACTAAGTAATTAGTTATTAATTACTTTTACTACGTAATTATCCTTCATATTAATTACACAAAATAATTAATCTAAACTACTTCCATACTTTAATTAATTACATTTAGTAATTACCCGTCCTAATTACTTTACTAAGTAATTATTATTTATTAATTACACTAAGTAATTATACTTATCAAATCACCAAGTGATTTTCTTAAATTAATTAAACTTAATTAATTAATTTAGACTTATCACATTAAACTTAATTAATTAAAGTGAGTAATTAATTCATTCCTTAATTACTTTCATTATGTAATTTTACTTAACCAATTCCGTAAATGATTACTCTTAATTAATTAATCTAATTAATTATTAAAAATTAATCACATTAATTAATAGTTTAATAACCCTTAGTTAGTGAAGTTCATTAACTATTAAAAATTCTTTAAGTACTTCTCTTAATTAATTAATTTAGATTAATCATTATTAATTACAAATTAATAAATCTTAATTACCAATTAATTAAGCTCTAATTAATTAATTAATTAAATGTTTAACTATAACTTAATTAATCTTTAATTACTTGATTAATTAATTCCTAATCTTTAATTAATATTCTAATCTTATCTAATTAATGATTCTTAATTACAAATTAATTATTCCTTAATTAATTAACTTAAACCTTAATTACTAAATTAATTAATCCAAATCATTAATAAATTAAATTAACTAATTATCCATTCTAACTAACTTAATAATTTAATGAATCATAAATCATTAAATCCTTATTAACTTTAAGTGTAACGTCCCGCCTTTTCGCACGCTTTAAATCGACACACGTGCCAATTCAAACCATATGCAAGGGCGGATTGTTATGGGGTGAATAAAAAAACAAGAAGGACAAAAACAAAACAGAATCTCACAGCGGAAGGATAAAATATAGTAATCAAATATACAGCTCATGAAGCTGTTTTACAAAAACATTTGATTATATTTACATAAATATCAGAGTTCACATACCATCATAATCAATGCAGTGGAATTAAATAGTGTAGTGGAATATAGTAAATAATAATAGTAGAGATCTCCATCTTTGTCCTCCAGATCTAAAGTCTTCGATCCTGAAACGCTCGGACTGACCCGAGCGAATTTGAAAAGACAAAAACACTCGAGTCAGAACTAAAAGATCGTATGTGAGTTAAATTAACAGAAATAAATATGAGTGCTGTAAACTCAAGAGATGCTCGGGATTTACATCTCCTAAGGATCCGTTAAACTATTTACTATATAGTATATTGCGCTATTATAATAGTGTCTAATTGTAAAATAAACTTACTTTTTAATAGCGTTAAGGGGTTACCCATATAGCCCTTAACACAAATAATACCAATAGTCTATACAGTACCGTAATACCTCATGATCGGGAAGCTACCAGAGGATACTCCATAGGTACGACAAAAATAGAAACTCGTTGAAGGCGCGCTAGGGCAGGTGACACGGCACAACAAGGCAATGCTAGGGTAGATATACCAATTACGCTTCCGGGCTGATGGAAACGCGCAGCGCGCAACTGTCGCCCAACTCGAACAACACCCCCAAAATCAAAAGTAAAGTGGCCACCGAATCAATCCAAAAGTCATAGTATAATATCGAAGGAGTGCGTTCGATCAGACGAATGACCTCATTGGCCCGTCAATCGCTCTTGTTTTAGCCACCTTATGCCAACTCACGGGAGTCGGGTCCACGTATTTACCTTACTGGAAATGTCGCCACCAACCTACTTCATTCTGGAATCTCCATCGCGTACACGGTTGTTAAAGTGGTTTTCGGAGTTGGCAGAGAGTATGACAACTTCCGATCCCAGTCTCTTTAACAACCAAACGTTATTATAACACCGCGGTCTTTTCAAAATAGTTTATACTTTTAAACCAGAATATAATATCGATTTCAAAACCATATAAATATGATATCATTTCCTTTTAAAACCTAAATCAATATGATATCATTTTATTTCAAAAATATCCTTTATACAAAATCATAGCATTTCAAATCTATATACTTTGAACCATAGCTTTGAAACATAACCTTTAATACTTAATGGTTTAAATACTATATTACTTTATATACTAAAATAGCTTCTATAAATTTCAAAATAAATTCCCAATACCAATTTAATTCTCCAAATAAGCCATTTTAATTCTCCTATAATTCAAAGCTCAAATATCATATATTTCACAACTTAAATTTTTATAGTTCACATTATTTAAATTTTTAAATATTCCACTATTCAAAAATGGAATCTTTGAAAATTTAATATATATCAAATCCAATTCTTATTATTTAAATTTTGAAATGTTTACTTAATACAACGAATATTATTTAAGTAAAACCCTTAACTTCAATAACAGGATATTCTTTTAATTAAGTTAACTTGATAATATTCTTTCAATCAATCTAATATTCATTTAAATCCTCAAATCAAAATCAAGTTATTAACCATACCCTTTAAATCTTAATTTATTTATATTTTAAAACAAATTTCGAGGATAATTCTTAAATACTTTAATTCAAGTTCAATTCTGAAATAATTCAATTAAAAACCCATCTGATATTTACCTTTTAACTTAATTTCATTTAAGTCATTTAAACTTAATATATACAATAGAATTCAAATAGATACTTACCACTTTATATAAAAGAAATCAACTTCCTTATTAAACCCATTTTATTAATCCGTTTTATACATAGCTTAGATTTATGAATTTAACTATATATATATATATATATATATATATAAAGTAACATTTAAATAAGTCAAAATAAGTATTTATTAAACCGTATTTCCTTTCCAAAACCATAGAAAACCATTTCAAAATAATTTTTATATATATACCGCGGTGCCTGTATATAATTTTCTATCCTATGGTCAAGTGATACGGACATTTATCATTTCAAGGCCTCGATACGCCGTGCCACCACCTCCATTCTCCACGTCGCGTCGCCCTCTATCTTCGGCGAAGTTCCGGCCCCCTCCGGTTCATGCCGCCGCCGCCACTTATTAGGTTTGTTGAAACCCTAATACGCGATTTCCCGATGCTACAGTCATCAATTGAAGCAGCGACCACTACCAAACGAATTCTCGAGCCCAGCTCACAAATACCCAGAAATAGATTTCTCGATTGAAGCCTAAATCGAAAAGCCCCAAATCAACCATATGGGTTTCGAAATTCCTGGCTTTGACCGTGATTTGCCGTTGACTCGAGTATCGATTGCAAAAACAAAAATCACGAGCAGATTCGTATCGACGAAATCTTCAACATATTTTTTTTTGAGATTTTTATGAAGACTCTGAATTTTCAGCTTTTGATTTGGATTGTTTGAAGTTTGAATTTGGATCTAGAGTTAGCAGCCATGGGAAGAGGAGGAGCTGAGCGAAATGAACGCACAACAATTTAGAATAGATGGTGGCTAGGGTTTATAACTGGGTTTATATAGATAGGTTGGAAATTTTAATAGATGGATCGTGTTGGATATCCTGCTAACGCTAACGTGGCCCAAAAAGCCCGTTCTGACCCCGAAACGAAATTGGGTAAACCCATATATCAAAATAGGTATTTTAAAATATTCTGAACGCGATGGAGAAAGTTTCACATCCAAATTCGATCGTATGAAGAAGTTATGCTCAATTCAATATTTCCAAATTGATTTCAAATTGATTTCAATTAAGTCGATTTCAAGGCGTTTCACGTTCGTATGATCAAATGACAAGTCCGATCGCTACGAAACTTGAAAGCCTACAATAATCCACCGATACGGATCCGATGAAACTGGTTTTGTCAAAATCCGAGTCAGTGGCCAAAATGGCTATTTTTATATAAATTAGATAAATTAAGAATTAGTAAATAAATCCAATTTTATAAGTTTCAGTTTTAGAATAGGAAATTTTATCACTTATGATTCCTCAACCATCTACAATGATTTAAACAAATTTAAAAATGTAAATTTAGATGATTCATTTATAAATTTAAATATTAATTCTCAATTTCATTAAATTCAAAATTATAAATTAACTTTCTAATAATTCTATTAAATTAAATGAATCACTGATTATTCCATTCATATATTTCAAATAGGTGGATTTAAAATCTATTATCTTAATACGCTTCGATTACACTTAAATCTCTATTAACGTAATATTTAAATGTTAAATTTTCATCTACACAACTGCCATTTTATAAGTAAATCTACAATAGATTCATACTTATTATTACATAAATGACTACCCTTTTTATCTAAATTAATATTTACGTAATTTTAAATATTTAATCCATTTAATTGCAATAAATCTTTTCATAAAATTTTAGATTCCAAGCAATTTATAAAGCTTCATTTTCAATCTTTTTATTCACCAATCATATTACCTTAATACATTTTAACGTAACATTTTCAATGATTTCCAATTTAAATCAAATGAACTAAATATACATATATCTCATAATAATGGTCGTCAAAACTCTAAATATCACATTTAAAAGTTTGTTATTTCCACTCCAATATCATAGTTATTTACAGCGTATTGGTTTTTTTTTTAAAATCATTATTTATTATGTATATTAATTAAATAAATTCAATATTTAAGTCTGTTTAAATTTATTACCAAATAAGCATTTACCTTTCCCATCAAATTTAAATTCCATTCAATTAATATAACAATCACTTTCCCATTCACACCTTATTATCAACCCACAATTATTGCAATTCATTATCTTATATTGATTTTATACAATTACCATTAACTTTACATTCAATTACTATTCAATGCATATTTATTCATCAATCAAATTCGATATTTACTTTTCTTTCCTTTTATTTGATAAATAACCTAGTATATATTTACATACATTCATTTCATTCCATTCATTTATGGGTATTGCATTGAAATTAAATTTATTAGCTAATACCAACATTATTACCATTAATTACAATTGGATTCCCAATTTTATTCAATACCCTAAATAAATAACATATATATTAATCAAATCCTTACATTTTGTTTTTATCATATTCCATTAAATATATGCACACATACAAATTAAGATTCTAAATCCAGTTAGTTATTCCTTTTACATCAACCATCACTTATGAATAATTATCGTTTCCTATTTATTTTGTTACATTCACTTATATTCACCTTATGAGTAAATTGGTATTCCCTTTAACCCATTAATTACTAACTTTAGTTATTGCAATTTATTATCCAACATACAAATTGAATCTATTGTCAAATTTTCCATTTCAATTAATTAACACCTTACAATAGTTAATAAAAAGGGATTGTACTAAATAAAAATTTATTTTCATTGATGAATTCAATACTTGCCTTTATTTTTAATTCCAACCTTATATCCAATTTGCAACAATTTCCACTATTACAATTAGTTGCAATATATAATTCGATTTGTAAATTTTAATTTCCCTTGATACATCAAATTTCAACATTCTCTTTCTTATTAATAAATAAGATTTCTGTTTCTTCCTAAATTTAAATTAGAAATCCTATTAAATAAACAAATTAAATTATCGAAATTTACGCGTCGTTACATTAAGATAAAACTTTATTCTTATTAATGATTAAATTATCATTAACAAAGCATTTAAAAACAATTTACTTTTAAATTTACTTTCAAATTTCATTTTAAATTTAAGATTTAAAATGAATATTAATTTAACTTTAACAAAGTTTTAAAATAATTTAAAAACCTTTAAAATCTCATGTTAAGGAAATACTTATCTTATAAAAGAATTTTAAAAAGAATTTTAAAAAGAGTTTAAACAAATTGCTCGAAGCTATTGTACGGTAAGGTTTCGTAAACTTCACCATGAACCAAACTTCACCATGAACCAAATTGCACCATGCACATGTACGGTGGCTCTGACCAACTCTGGTCATCTTCGCGACCGTCCCACAGTCGATGATCACAACCTCAGACCATCCAAACACCAATCCCATCGATTCATACTCGAAATCAAAATCGAGTACCCTAAACGAAAACCTGGAACAAAACACCCAAACCTGGAACCACCTCGTCCACGATCCTCCGACCATCGGAGAGACAGCAATTCCGGCCATATATTCGCCAACCACCATACTTCCATTTCCAAAAGGCCGGTGGCACTCGATCCACCAGAGACAATACCCCGATCAAATTTGTCCATCCTATCCAAACTAGGGTTACAAACTTCCCAGATCAACCACCGTCGCCATCGACTACTGATCGCCTTCTTGATATTTTTCCTCCACTCACCGATCATCACTGCATCATTAGTGAAAATCCTGACCCTCCAAACCGTCTCTATGATCACTACTTTCCCAAAACATCATTTCTGGTCAAACCAGAACTGCCCCTTAACCTCTTTACTAAAAATTGTGATTTCATTCTTAAAAATCATGTTTTAGTTTAAGAGTTCGATTTATGTTCCTGTATCCATTAATCAGGCTAATTGAATTTTTACTTATCTTAAGCTTATATTGTTGTTTTTGATTTCCAGTGATATTTCAAAAAAATTCTAATTTAAGTTAAATTTTAAAAATTAATCAATGATAAAACAAATAAGTATTATTTGAAACTTAAATCCAAACATAATTTGGATCAAGGGAAAATGATTTTTGAATCAAAAACTGGAGCCTATAATTCAAAACAGAGAAGTATTGATACACAGTAACATGCACACTCCTATGTACATCCATATATACAGAACCTTCTACATATATTCACACAAAACACAATTACCACAGAAATTAACATGCAACCATATTTACTTAAGTTATTTTTAATAAAAGTGTTACTCACCAGATTGCAAATGAAGATGAACAGAGCACCTTTATTTTTCTTTCAAAAGATTTAAACTTTTAAAACTTGAACTTGCCAGAGATGTCTTTGATTTTTATCAAACTGGAGTTTCTTGAACTTGTTAGAGAATGTACGTTATAGAATCTTGCTTTCGTTTGAAAAATGCAGGCATTTGTTCATCCCAGGTTGAAGAAGAAACAAGCTTTGAATTTGAGACTGAACTACAGGCTTATTGATTTGAAAAATGAGTTATAGGGTTTTCTTTGAACTTGAAAATAGCTTGCATGCTCTTGATTTTTATAGTGGATTACAGGTTGAAGAAGAAGCTTTGCAAACATGCTTTTTGATATTGAAAATGCTATTACAGGTTGATGATTTGCTTTGGTTTCTGGTTATGAGGGAGTGTTCTCAGATTTGCTTTTTAAGAAATTGTGTAGGCTGAAGTTTGATTTCAGATTTGTTTTTGAAGAATAGAAAAAAGAATGTAGGTGAGAAGTAAATGTGTTTTTATAAGTAAATTTTGTGATTTAATTAAAATAAAAGGAAAATGAAAATTAATAAGGACACTTGTCCATTATATTAACATTTGTCATTTGAGTAGATTATTAGTTTACACATGTTATATGAAGCCTTAGGATAATAACATATGTCTTTTAAGTAATTAGTGTTTATTTTTTTAAAGGTTAATATACGTATATACTTAATTAATTAGTTTATAAGTACATATTTATGTATATAGATAATTTTAAAGAAATAATAACCAATTATATTCATAAATAAAATCTTATAAATATTTAAAAATCCAAAACATTTCAAAATATCTATCCTTTAAATTTCAAAACTTTAAATTCAAACTCAAATCTAATTCAAAAGTCCAATTTAAAAATCAAGTTATATTTATACATATATAACTACACAAATTCAATTCGAAATAACAATTCTATTTATATTAAATCTATTTGTAAAAACAATACATTGTTAATATTGTTTGAAAATAACACATTTATTTATTTTAAATAATTTATAAAAGAAATTATCTCTTTATTATAATTTATTTATATTACTTATATGAATTAATGTAACATTTGTAAAATTGTGTTTTAAACTTATATATATTTCAAATCATATTTATGAAGCTACATTTTAGAAATAAAATAAAACAAACCTTTTTATTAATTAATTAAAATATAAACTTAAAATAAAAATCTATTTAAACAATTAAAAAATTATTTTATGTATTTAAAACCATATAGTTGCTTATTAAATAGCTTTGAAAAGCTTAATATTAAATAAATCATAAATTCTAAATTACTAAAAATATTAGAATTAGAAAATATTCTTTATTTGTTAAATCTAAAACAAAGCTTATCTATTTACAATATATACAATTATATTTACATTATAAATAGAAAACATTTTATTAATTTTAAAAGATAAAATTCACCAATTAAATATTTATTTAATTAGATTATTAAATCAATTCAAATTTATTAACAAAATTATCAAATCAATTAAATTTTAATACAGATTATTAAATTGATATTGCCCAAAATTCCGGGTCAACACACAAAGCGTTGTGGGCAATAAAGAATTTAAACTTTGATCTTGAGAAATTTGGCGAAAACTGAAAACTACAACTCAACGAACTAGAAGAACTTTGGAATGACACGTATGAAAATGAGAAAATTTACAAAACAAAGAATAAAAGTTTTTCATGACAAGTCAATCCTAAGGAAAACGTTTTCGCCTAACCAGAAAGTTCTTTTACATGACTCAAGATTTCATTTATTCCCTGGGTAACTTAAATCGAATGAACGGGACCATTTGTGGTACGAGCTGTTTTTCCACATGGTGCCGTTGAAATAGAAAACCCCAAGGATGGATTGATTTTCGAGGTCAATGGTCATCATTTGAAACCTTTCTTGGAATTACCAAGTAACTAAGAGGAGGAGCTCATGATTATTCATGAGCCAAGTAACGTCTAGTAAGAATGTTAACCCTCTTTTGTAAATATGTACATATTTTTTCACCATTACACTCATTATATCATGAATTTACTGTGAAGACACAGTAAAAATTAAGTGTGGGGGGAGTCTCATTTTCACTTATATTTTTAAGTTTCATGGCATTTTTTTTGAATTTTCATTTTCTTTTAACTAAAAAAAATCTTAAAATTTCTAAATCTCAAAAACATTTTCTTTTTAGCATTTTGATTTATATTTGAAGAAACTCTATAGGATAAGTACAAGTTTTGATTAATAAACTGAAATTTTTAAAAAATTATTTGTCTTAACAAAAATAAAAATTAAGTTTGATTACAAATAACAATAGTTTAACTAGTATATAGGAGGGTTCATATAACATTTGTTTAAAAAAAGTGGTAAATTTGAAGTAAAGGATATAACATTTTTATCTTCTAAGTTAAATGTTGCTAAGATGATTTGCATAACTCTCTCTAAAAGAACCCAAAAAAATATATATAAATGAATTTTTTTGTATATATGTATATATTTTAACATCAAGAGTCATGTGTTCACACTCATGTGTTCACTCGCTATGCTTTGTACCCTTCTCAAGTAAGCCCGAAAGGCGGTGCACGATCGGTATATCTGGCTTCAGTTTATCTTAGTTAGGTGTATGTTTATAAAAAAAATTGTAATAATGCCTAAAGTCGATAAGTGTTCAAACTTGTGTGTTCACTCGCTATGCTCTGTATTCCCCTCACATCAATCCACATGGTAGTGCATGGGTAATATATCTGGCCTCAGTTTACCTGAGTTAGGCATGTGTAAATATTGTTAATATCAATAAAATTTTCAAATAAGATAGAGTAAGCAATTGAATCCAAACACTATTTTGACTTGTTTGATTTAACTTGTTAATGAAAAGAAATTAAAATACCACTTTTATAAACTTTAATAACCAACTAAGGATCCATTTTATAATTACATTGTGTTATCAGCCGAAACAACTAACTAAACTATGGTCTATCTGTTATGAAAACTTAATTTCTGTTGGATATTTTGACAAGTAAATGACTTAAATTTCTTGATAATGACCAAAACCTAAAGTTAACTTATTTGTGTCAATTTAAAAGTAAATCCTTCATTGTAAATATTTTCAAAAACTTGCATTCAACTCTTTGTAAATAAATCTGCATTTTGTAAATATTTTCATTTTACATTCGGATTTTAGTGGGTAGTATCCGCTGAAAACACTCATGAGACAACACTCGCCCTACTGGGGACAACCAGAGGTTTATCGGCTTGCTGCATACGCGGAATGCAATCGTGCTCCCTATGAAAATGCATTTATCTTAGTTTTCCTTTATTCAATAAGTGTGGGGGTATTTGATGTGCATGGAAATGCGCATATGTTTACATCCATATTTTATCTATTTTTATTTAAATAAATGTCATATTTGGGCATTTTGACATGTTTAAAACCAAAATTCAATTATTTTTAAATCATCATATATTCATCTTCATTTAGGGGCAAAATGGTCATTTTTGTGCATGTGTCCATCTGAGAATTTTACTTGGACAATTTTTATGATTTTTATAGGAATTTAGATGCAAATGGAAGAGGCTTTTATGAAGATACATGCATGCACAAAAGAATACAAAGGAATGAATAAGGAAATAATTCAAGCTCATGATCATGGAGGACCGCACCTACTTACCTAAATCTACAATTAGAAGCTAATGGATATCTAAGTGGAGGTTAAAGCTTCATGCACATTTAATGATGGATTAATTAGTGGCTAATGGTTACTTGATGGCTACACTTTGTAACGACCTGGTATCTTGAACCATTCACAGACGCACATGTCAGACTTGAATTGCTCAAAATGTCAGATTTTTAATTTATATTGGCAAAACTTAGCATATACAGTAAATAATTAATCACAGGATCATAGACATAGAGTAATAAAAAATAAGCAACGGAACAGATAAATAGTAGTTCATGAAGCTACTATATGAATATCAGAGTCTGGAATAAAATACAAAAGATGTCTCAAATACAAAGAAATCTCGAACACAAAATCAACTAACAATTCTGAATCATAAACAACTGGAAACAAATTTAAATAACTAAAAGCTGGATAGATAAATCTACAAACAAAGATCCAATTTCCAAAGGTGAGTCTCAAATGCTGTGACACTCAATCTGACCCGAGTGTAAAGCAAAACACAAAACACTCGAGTTAGGATTGACATTCTTATATTAATAAATTCAACTCAAGTGAAATGTCAACTGAAATACGAGTAATTCAAGGATGTTTGGGATTTCCATCCTCTAAAGATTCATGGCACTATCTACTATGTAGTAATATACGCTATTATAATATGTCTATAGTAAAGTAAACTATTAAAATAACATTAAGGCGTTACCCATATCCCCCTTAACACATTTTATATATTCCTAGTCTATACAGTACCGTAATTCCTCCATAAACTGGAGGGTTATCAGAGGGCACTCCATAGGTATGGTACAAACCAAACTCGTAGAAGGCACGATAGGGCATGCGACACGGCACTCGAGGCAATGCCAGGGTAGATATACTATTTGCACTCCTGGACTGGTGGTAACGCATAGCAGCTAATACTGCCTACCTCATGACACACTCCTAAATCAAAGGTGCATCCAATCAAATTACAAAAGCAATAGAATGGTATTGAAGAAATGTGCTCAATCGGAGGTGCGACCTCACTTGGCCCGGTATAGCTCTTGTTTTAGCTACATCAACTTGACTAGTGGGAGTCAGGGCTATGTTAATACCTCATATAGAATCTTCACCAACCATCCTACTTCATTCTGGAATCTCCACCATGTACACAGTTGTTAAAGTGGTTTTCGGTATTGACAGAGAGTATGATAATATCTGATCCCGGTCTCTTTAACAACCAAATGCTTATTTTACACCGTGGTCATTTTATTTCAAATAGTTCATACTTCATATTAAAATATAATATTCATTTCAAGACCATATCAAATTCAATATCATTATTCACTATAAATAGTATTTATTTCCAAAATCGTAACACTTTCAAAATTATAATACATACGAAATCATAGCACTTTCGAATTTATAACACTTGAAATCATAACATTTTCCAACTTCAGCAGTTTAGATATTGAAAATAGTATATATATTAAAATATTTATTAATTAAAATAGTTCATAAATTAAAATAATATATATTAAAATACTTTATATAATAAAATTAGTTTCCTCTATTCCACAAATTGATTCAAATCAACTTAAATTCCAAAATTCAATTTAATCAATCCCAGTTCAACAATTTCAACTTTTAAAAGGTTAAAGATTCAATCCAAATTCTAAATAACCATTTCAATTTTTATCGATTTCAAATCCAGGTTTGAACGATCATTTCAATTCCAATAAGATTTGAGGTTTACATATTCAAACAATTTCAATATAAGTTTCATTTATATTTCAACATTTAAATTTAATTTTATTCAAATTGGAAAATATTCGCTTAATCATTTTAATAGCAATTAAATAAAATCTCAATTTATAAATTTAAACCAATATTAAATATTCAGTCTCAATTATATTTAAAGTTGATAGTATTCATTTAATCGCTTTTTATCAAATCAAGTCATAAATCGTATCTTTCAAAACCTCAAAAATCAATAAGTTTAAATCGATTCTTATTCAAATTCATTTATTACCCAATTTAAATTCCAAATCAGCATAAATTTATTCTTCCCAACCTCTAATATTAATGTTATAAAAATCTATTTTAAAATATTAATATAAATTTAAATAAATGCTTAAACATATTATATATTAACTAAATTAATTTTTTTAAATTAAATCTTATTATTAAATTTATTTTATATTAAATCTAATTTTATATATTTTTAAAATAACAAAAGTTATAAATAATATCTAAAGTTTTATATTTTTCAAAACTAACTTATAAATTAAAATTTCCAAAGCTTGTTATTTTAAAAATCTAAATTTTATACATATATAAATAGCATGTATATATTATATTTTAAAAATCAATATTCAATAAAACCCATGTATTTACTTTCAAACTATGGAAATCATTTTCAAAATATAGACCAATGGTGTGTATATATAATTTTCTATCCTATGGTCAAGTGATACGGATATTTATCATTTTAATCCGCAATAATTTAATATTTACGGGTGTATATCATTTCAACCCGCAATCCTAAAATTTCAAAATCAATGAAAATCGCTTGGGTTTATCATTTCAACCCATATCGATTTTCCCCTAATCTATAATATCATTCGGGTATGTATCGTTTCAACACATGGGGGAATTCTAAATAACAGGGAAGTTGCATTGTGAGAACAAATATATATTAATAATGTAAATAGCATAACATATCGATTAACAAGCATATATCATAATTAACAATTAACCTATATACAACAGGTTATGTGGTAAATGTTGTCGGTTAACATCGGTGAACAGATTCAAATAATAATAGATCATATCTAAACAATTAAATAACTAACCAATTTAAATTTAACAACATATTTCAGTCGTCATTTCAATGTGAATTAAGTTTATTGAATACAAGAATGTTAATCGTGAGTGATTGCTCACCTTTCGAGGCTAGAGGGATTAGACAACACGGCAAGCTACGAATTAAATTACGTACCCAAAAATCGACCAATCCATCGACAAATCTCAAAGCAAAGCAAGCTGAACACGGATTTGACGGACGAAGCTGATAAATAGGAATCGATGAGAACAAATCAAAATCAGTTTTATATAACTGAAACGGAATGCATATTATATATTTTAGACCAATACTCGAATTAAAATTACATATTTAAATAACATATCTATATAAAATATTTTAATTTAAAATCAAAACATATATTGAAAAATATATGATTTGCAGACAAATATATATGTGCAGACCCAATATATAATAACAATTAAATGTACTATGCATGTTAATATAAATATACAGACACAATCTATATAGATATTCGAGCTAACATATAAAGATCTTGTAAAAAAATATGCAACTAAATATATATGCAACAATATGTATATATGTAGGCTACAAACTAACATATACCCAGACTATGTATATGTAACAATATATATATGCATGCAAGCTACAGAATCAAATATATATATTACATTTTAAAACAATATCTAAAATAAATATTCATTAGAACCCACATTTGTATATATTGAAATCAATGTATCTGTAAATAAAAAAAACCAGTAAACATAGATCAATATATATAACATGCAGACTTTATATGCAAAAATACACACACACATATATATTATATACACGAAGGAGATGGCCAAAGCTGCTATTCGGTTGACAGGTTTGGACAAGGCATGGAGCTGGGTTGTCGGCCGAGGCTAAGGAGGTGTTGGCGTGTAGGCTGCTAGGAGGCTGACGTAGGGGAGAATAATGGATCGGCAAGTGGAATGGGGAACGGTTTGGAGAGGGAGTAAGGGGAAGTCAGCTGGGTTGTCTAGGCGATGGTCGGTAGGGATAAATGGCGATAGGTCGAGAAACACGGAGGAGATGGTGAGGTTTGATGATGGACTCATGGTGGAAGAATGAAGAGAAAAGGGACGGTTTAGAGGTAGGTTACAGGCAAGGAAACATGAAGGTGGGAGGACCTGTCACCATGGACGAAAGCTTTTGTATAAAAAAAATTCTTTATCTTCCAAAACAATGAACGGTGAAAATAGAAATTAAGGAAGTGGACCAGAAAGTGAATGGCCACATCAATGTACAATGTACAGGTTGGAATAAAGAAAGTCAATATTCATCTCCGTAACCGGGGATAGTTGAAATGACATAAGAAACCAAGTGACTTCAAAGTGGGTACCCGTACGATTAACCGTTTCTCAAATTTCACTGAGTACCGGACTTCAAAATACACAAATAAATATACTACGGGGATCAACACGACGAGATGAATAGAATGATACACAATATCGACGATACGCTCATCATATCAGAAGTCCACATTCGTTGCCAAACTATTGCTAATTTACAGAAAATAAGATAAACGGGGCTAGAGAAGTCTAAATTTGATGAAATGAAATATGACGTCTCGCTCAGAAAATAGTTTACGGTTTTATTATATAAAAATATTCAGATTTCGAAAAATATTTATTTTCATCAAATGAACTGATTTTAAATTGAAATTGAAAATTACACAATAGAATTAACTTTCATATTTCCTGATGAAAATCTGACATTTGCTACGTTTGAATGGATGCATTCCAAATATTAAATTTTCATTTCAAAATTTTGTTGTTTATTTTCAACCAAAAATTCAGTTAATTACGTTATAATCGTTTAAAATCACGGGTCGTTACACTCTTCCTAAAGGGCATTTTGGGAAGCACCCTAAAAATTGAATTAGTGTTTTATGCATGTATAAATAGCCCTCTTATGTACATGTAAATGATCTCCTACTCTGTCTTATTTTACTTAGGAAAATAGCTTGTTGTAAACACAAATCAAAGTGAAATAAAAATGGCTTCCTAAGCCTTCTCTTTTCTACAGGTTTCTCTTTACTTTTATGCTCGTATTTATTTCTATGCTCTTTTCTTTTCATTGTTAATAGATTAGGTTTACATTCATGTAAGTGGTGTAGTTTTATTTCTTTTATGCAAGTAGTTTAGTAGTTAATCTCATTTTCCTCCTTTGTTTAGTTTCTATTTCTTTTGCTTTTAATGTTGAAACTTGCATGTGTTTATATGATAACATATATGAGTAGCTAAACCCGTCAATTTAGGTAATAAAGCTCTCAAATATTATGTAATTTCAACATTTCTACGATTTATGCTCTCTCTTATTTGTGCTTCAAGAGAGTAGATTTTGATGTAAGTTTATGCAAGTGGGTTTGATAGCTTATGTTGCATTTGCAAATGAGCTATTCTTATTCAACATAAACACAATTTACATCATCATTTGCTAATTGATTTTTTTTTGAAATGAAAGTAAAAACAAAATTTGATGACCTATATAACTAATTACAATAGTAAACAAATCATACTTAAAAATACCTTTTGCTTTCGCTTCATTTTCATGAGATTTTATAAGTGGTCTATTTGTTGTGTTATAGTTTGATGGTTTAAGTTATGTTAATTAGTAACATAAGTAAACCATACTTACGATAAATGCAATAATTATTTCACTTAATATCAAAAATAGAGATCATAAATTATTTGTTTGTTGACTTAAAAATATGCGAGTGGATTTGCCTCTAAATTGTTCTCTAATCTCATAGTTTTTAATCTCATTTTAATTCTAGTTTTAGCTTCATTTTTCTTATAATTAACAATTTCCTCTCCATTTAGTATAATTTGATTGAATATATTTTTAAAATCTAACAATTCCCTATGGATCGACCCGTACTCGCCACGTACTAACTTTTGTACGCCATTTGCTTACGGTTATATTTTAGTTTGAAATTTATCGACGATTTTCTAATCCGATAGAAAATCCATCGTTAAACAAATGATTCAAAATACCAGGTCGTTATATGCACATAAACACAAAAGGGTTTTAACTTACGGTAATCAAACCATTTTATAGGAAGTCTTATGATATTATTATAATGTCTAGGGGATGAAAGTAAATATATAAAATAGCTGCAATACTTGCATCTTACATTTCAACATAGGTGGTCATAGCTAAGTCTATAAAGCATATATTGGCAAGGTAAGGGATTGCCTTCCATATGTACTAGAGGTCGAACCTGTTGACCCCTACGAACACAAAGCCAACGGCTTCTTTAACATGACATACCATATTACATAATCCCTCGAGGCTGCAAACATTGCCCCACAATCGCTTTGCGCACACCAAAATCCATAAAACTGAATCTATATTGAGGAATGATGCTCCTTATTAGCCATAAAATCCACTCAAGGGACAAAGGCATGAAAGAAGGTACGAAAAGTGCAAGCTTCTACTAAAGTGGGCATCAAGAAGCATCATAAATGAAGGTTTTGATGGCATTAGGAAGGCTTTTGAAGGTGTCGTTAGCAGCAAGCACCCTCACAAGTGATAGAACACATACAAGCCTCCGAAAAAGATGAAAAAGGGGAAGCTAGGCTATCTATCCGCCTCTTTAATGGCCGGAAGATTTTCGACCCTCGAAAATCGATACTAATATGTCCATTGTATAGAGCACCGAGCAATAGAGTGTTGGAAATACCAGGCTATTAAGGTTTTTAAGAAAAAGAGATAGAAGAAGAACATAAACTAATGCACAGAATCTCCCAATCGCAGCGGAACAAAATATAATATATAATAACAACGTTTTATGCAAAGAAGAGCTGTAACTGTTAATATACATATCACTTGTCAGAGTACAACTACCAACAATTAAATCTGGACAGTTATGATAACCTGTCCTTTATTACTGACTATACGACCTACCATACATAACGGAATATAATCAACACATAGAATACGTCTCTGCCATCCAGCCCGTCTCCTGAGCTCCAAAAGCGTCCTAACCTGAAATTATGTAATACTCGGTCTGATCCGAGCATTATAATAAAGTAACACCTGAGTCAGGCTGGAAACCGGCGTGAGTAAAACCAACTTAATTTGAAATACTCAAATCATGAAAATCTTTTGAAACCACGGTAACTCGTACAACATGACGAATTTTTATCTTGTTATAACCAACATTTGTTACAGAAATCTATTGATATTAAAATAATATCTAAGTAGACTTATTTAAAATAGTCGAATTTACTTAATTTAATTCAATTCCAGCCTATTAAACTCTATAATCACCCGTAAAGATTTGTAGTGCTTATTAAATCGAAGTGGTTCTAGATATCACTGATATCCGACCCTGTCTCTTCGAATCCAAGCAATAAATTAAGGAAAGCAAATTGTTTAAAATAAACAATTTATTATTTAGGGTGACGATATTCAAATATGGGGATTTATTACATATTTTATTTCAAAAATAAAATGTAACATCACATAAATCTCATCATTTTAATTTGTCTGACCATTTGAAGTCACATACAAGAATAATTCGAAAGTAAATATCCAATAGAATTAGGCCGAGGTATAGATCGTCAATCAAATTAACGATCTATAACAATATTAATCAATTCACATCCGAATTTCAATAACTTTAATTAACCGAGTCCATTTTTATTTATAATCCAAGTTTATTACAAATTAAAGAAACTGTACAATAATTTATCACTAGTTAACTTATATTTAAACGCTATATTTAATATCCAACATTGTTAATTTATATAAATCTTGAGCCAAATAATAAAATTAATTATCCGTTCTAATTATGAAATATCATTATTTAAATTTACAGATTTAAATGACAATAATTTCAAATAAAAATAAGAGAAGACATAGATTTTCATATATATATATATATATATATATATATATCAGTTCCATTTTTCTTCTATTTATTTTCCCTTATTTTTAGTTTTCTTTCTTTCGTTTTTCTTTTTTTCCCTTTCCTTTATTTTCCTTTCCCTTCATTCTTTGTTTTATTTACTTTTTAAAATTAAATTAATTACAAAAACTTTAATTAAGAGTAAATAGCTTTGGAAGATAAGATAATTACAATTCCCTATAGTGTTTTTAAATTATAGAAAATAAGTACTTAAAGTTTTATAGGTTTTTGGTGAAATATTGTTTACATTTGTGTGTGTGTGTATGTATGTATATTTTTATAAAATAAAAGTCAGGCCAAATCGGCCCAACTACAGAACCAGGCAACTCTTCCCCTCTTCTCTTCTCTTTTAATTTCCTACTACTACTTCTATCTTCCTTTCTCTATCGACTTGCACAAGACCACGCCTTGCACGTACACACGACGACGGAGACACACCGACCATCTCTGACCTCGCCTCTTCATCGCCTCCAACCCACGCGACCCCTTTGGCCGCCCAGTTCTTCACGACACAGCAAAAGTAGAAATTTGTAACAACCCGGGGTTTTGCCTAATTTTTCTTCATCATTAAGCGATTCATTTGCTAGTTAATTGCTGTTCGAAGTTTTTAAAACCCGGTTTAAATTCCTTTTAGAAATTTGTTGAAATGGTATGCGGGCATAAGTTAATTCCGGCCCATTTATTTTTGGTTGCTGTGATAATCCAAAACCCATTCCCTTTTTTTTTTATTCATTTTCTCATTTCGTTCGTTAACCCTAAAAAACTAAACAAGCAAACGAGAAAATAATGGCGGCCGCTCCCTTTCGTTTTCGTTCATCCCTCAAAAACTAGGGCTTCGTGAGAATCGAAGTCGTCTTCAACTGTTCAATCGATCGCCTCCTCGTTGTTCACGGCTGCCACGTCGAAGAAGGTGAGTAACCCTCACATCTAATTCCAATTCGTATATTTGATGTCTTTCGATGTTGAATCCTTTTGTCAATGCTGTTCGTTTGGACTTTAACTTATTTTGTTGCGTGAATTTCTGTCGGTATAAGCTTGATTTTTTACCGATGTTGATTTTGTTACTTGATATTCTCGGCATTTATTTCTGACTTGGTCAACTTTAGTCTTGATTTGTGAATTCAACTTTATTTTCTGCGAGCTTCAGCTCTGACCATCTCTGTGCTCACCCCTTACCTGTCGCACTTGAAGTAGGTTGATATTTGGCAGTTGTATCACTTATGTTGTTTGTTGTACATATGAATTTGGTGCATTGTTTCGAGTGGCACTACTGAACACTTGAGCTTCACTGTGCATATCAATTTTTCCCCATAAATTATTCAGTTTGTATTTGTGTTTCATCAATGCTTGCTGCCTTGACCATTGAGACAGCTTGCCTACCTATTTCATGTAGTCTTTGGCTTCACTGACCACTTTTGTACTATGCAGTCATGTGTAGTTGTGGCACTTGATGTTGTACTTGCATTACCCACAGCATAGTATATTGGTTCATCTTCTTGTAGTCCTCATTACACTGTATATTTATCGTGACAATGGTTCATCTGTCTGCATTCGATAACTCGTGACTTGATCGAGTTGCTGCCATTATGTTGGCCCTGACTTCATCATGTTTGCATTCTTTAAATCTGGTGGATTGATGACCATATATGCTTCTTTGTCTCGATTTCACTTCTCTGTGCATTGAGTAGTTATACTAGTGCCTTACTTCCTTGTTCATGCACTTAGCTTACTACTTCATGTTATCCTTTTTCATGAAGTTGTATTGGTGCCTTGCCTTTGTGTCTTGTTGTACCTCAGTTTACATTTTTTGCTCATGTGCAGTTAGTAATGTACATACATTTTGTACAACTGGGTTCGCATTCATGTTGCCCCGGGCTTGACTCTGTTGATTCCTTTGCATTCCCTGTATACTGCTGTTTCACCGTTTTGTTCTGCACTTGTATTAATGATTGCAGTGATCTCTGTACCTTTTTATTCCCGGACCTGATGAACTTGAGTCTGTTTTGGTTACCTGTGCATATTTTATATGCATGTGCTTGGATGTTCATGCCTATTTTAAACTGCATTTCGATGTTCTCTTGACATCTGTTTTGTTTTGAACTCAAACCCACTGAACCTTATTGTTATACTGGAACTTTATGTGTGCTGTCCCTTGCACCATTCATCAGTTGCATCCATTATGTTGTTGCGATTTGTGACATTCAGGTCAGTTGCACACTTAATTCATGTTGTTTTTGAGTTGAACTGGTACCATGCTTTTGCTGGTTCACCTTGTAGTCTCCTGTTGTAAGTTCCCATTGCATTGAAATTCATGCCTACACTCTTTCACCTGATAGTTACTTGCCCCAGTGTCAATCCATATCAATTCTTTGACATTGCAGTCTGGTCGCGGCGTAGATGCTATGCTTTGTGCATTCACTGGGTTCAATTGGGTTGGTTATTTAGGTGGACTGTGTTGCATTTGCAGTTGCCATCCCTGTCCACTCTAATTCATTGTGCAGTTATGTGTACATATATATGTACGTTGCTTCATTTGCTTAGTGCATTTCTCACTTTTCTGACCTTTGCATTCGTGAAACTGGTTTGTCAAAATTGTCGTTCCATGTCTGGTTCATGTGTACTTAGTTGGGCTTCTTTTTGGTCAGCCTGCATTCCATGTTGTATATTTGATTATTTGACCTTGTACACTTATGTTGCCTTGAGTTGAACCGTAATTCATTTGGGTTTGACCTTGTGCCCGGTTGTGTACATCGTCACTGTTGTGGCAAGGCTGTGACGCCCCACCTCTATACCCACGCTAGCCAAGAACACTCCGGAGTAGTGCTGTCAACTAGCACGGAGAATAAGGCTGTTGAGGAGCGACCATCCATGTAATTGCTTATCACACGGTGGCGATAAATAATCTTCGGAAACAAACATAGAAATAATCATATCACAAATCAGTCACAGATATCCATATCACAAAGGCGGAAGAAGATATGAATATATAACTAACACATGAAAGTGTACATCAGAGTAGTGGTCAATAAGATCCACGATAATACAAAAGAATAGCAACACGTGCTATACAAAGAATACAACTATGAGTCTATATCTCAAGTGTATACAACAAAAACTGCTAATCTAAACAGTTAGCCAAAAGTCAGAGTGATGAATCCCTGGGAAGAAGTCAAGCAGAAGCACCTGTAACATCTCGGTCTGACCCGAGTATTATTTAAGAAAATAATAAACGGATCAGTCTAGCTATAAATATCAGATGACATGATATAACATAAAAGATATGGCATAAACATAAACATCCATAACGACATACCACTATAAGTATGTAAATAATGATCAACAGAAGATCAATCAATAAGAGATAATCAATATCACAAGAATCTTCTCAAAGATTCGAAGAGGGCATCATACCCTAAACTTGTACTCATAACAAGTCAATGACATAAATTCCAGAAATCAACACGAGAAATCCAGAAATCATAAAAAAGGGAAAGAGGCCTATCACATGACGGTCCGAAGACCATAGGGAGCTACCCCGCATGTGTGAATGGAATCACACAGATTGAGGTCAAGACTAACCAAAAAGCAGAAAGGTATGTGTGAATGGAATCACACAAGTGGTGTCTAGTCTAACCTTGCAATGAAAGAGACATCGCGCAATTGCTAGTCTAATTCATAAAGCGATCATCAAGATCAACGAGAAGTGTCAATTACACTAAGCTAGTAAATATAGAAGTTTAGCTTCATGTCCCATAATCACTTGCTTAACTTAAATATTTACGAACAAACTGTAAATCTTCACTAATAAAATTGTCACAAGAGGTTCAATCGAACAAGTCCAAGAATTAACCGACGAAGTGAACGCAAGCGTTTCATACCACTTGTTTTACTAAGTCGTTTAATTAGATTTCTCATCCGAGTGAGGTAAAGGCTTGTATATACTAATAGATTGGAAAACGGTTTAAGAAAAGAGCTTTGTTATTAAAAATAGAGTTGAAATTGTTTGTTAAAAGAGTTTTGATATTTACTACTAGTATTGAAACCTTTATATTATAAAGTGACAAAACACAAAAGCAATTGTAGAAACAATCAGTCACAAAGATCGCATACGGAGATGTGAATAAAATCCAAGGAAATCAGCTCAATGTTTTTCAGATAAGATCCCCTACGGAGGGGGGGTCCCGGGGGGGTGGCAACCCCCCAAGGTGGGGGTGCGGGGGCAACGACACCGCTTACGGGGTTCGACCTGCCCGGTCAGGTCGCGGGGGTCCAGGGGGCAGCGCCCCCGGCGGGGTGCGGGGCAGCGCCCTGTCCAAAACGGTACGACCTAGTGAAGACAAGCAACCTAGTGAAGCCAAGCGACCTAAGGGGCCATGCGACCTAATGGGTCATGCGACCTAAGTTTAAAAAGGTGGGCGACTTAACAAAGTGGCCGAGCGACCTAACTGGAGCAAGTGGCCATAGGTCATGCGACCTAAAGGTAAGCGACCTATCACGGTCACGCGACTTAAGGGATAGGACCGACCGACCTAACGACCTAGGCAAGGTCGACCAACTTAATGGTTGCGAACTAAAAATACAACAGGGTCGAGCGACCTAGTGGGATGTGCGACCTAAGAAGGTACGCGAGCTAAGGG
Source organism: Allium cepa (assembly GCA_030765085.1). NCBI lineage: Eukaryota > Viridiplantae > Streptophyta > Magnoliopsida > Asparagales > Amaryllidaceae > Allium > Allium cepa. Next base: position 929,407,691 of record CM060939.1, read on the forward strand.
TGAGGGACCTAACAAGGTCGTGCGACCTAAGTGGTCACAATGCCAAGCGACCTAAGGACTTAAATACTCGCGACCTAGCGCGTGCATCGGCCGAGCGACCTAAGGGTTTAACACGCGAGCGACTTAAGGTTTTAACACACGAGCGACTTAAGGTTTTAACACGCGAGCGACCTAAAGTGATGCGCGACCTACGACCTAGCAGGATCGAGCGACCTAGAGCCGCCTTGTGATATAAGGTCGAAAACGACCTAATTCCGAGGCTAACGACCTAACGCTGCAGGGGGGATTTAAGGCTAGAAACGACCTACGACCTAAAGTGAAACGACCTAACTCCGAAGTGAAGATTCAAGGCAGTGCGACCTAGCGCGATAACACGCGAGCGACCTAAGGGTTAGGTCGCGAGCGACCTATACGCGAACGACCTAAAGTCCTACGACCTACGACCTAAATCCGAGGCGAACAAAATATGCAGGCCGTGACTTTTCCACGCACGCGAGCTAATGATTCCGAGCGACCTAACCTAGGCAGAGCGACCTAAGCTCGGGAAATTCACCAAACAACTAAAAAATGGAGTTTTTCGCCAATCCAATCCAAATCAAATGCAAATGTACATGCTAAAGTGATGGGGAATCATTCCTAACAGTCCAATATAGTTATAGACTAGAATTGTGAGATAAATTTCTCACCTTTGCACTAAAGTTTATGAAGATGAAGCTTGAAAGCAAGGAGAAGCAATCCAAAGCTTGAATCCAATATCTTCTACTTGAATTTGGAGTTGAATGTTGGATTTGCAATTGAATTTGTGCTTGGAGTTTTAATTTCCCATTCTTTTCACCATTAATGCCCAAGCTTGAGTTAGTTAGGAAATTTATGAAGAGTGAGGAGAAGAGGGTTGGAACTTGGGCTTAATAGGCTAAACTAACCCAAAGTCCAAAGCGGGAAAAGTTAGTGAAATTGCTATAACTCCAAACCTATCGATGTTTATACTTAAAAAGTTGTAAACGACATTTCGAACTCAATGGAAGTGGTCTCGAGTCCTAATTTGACCGTTTGCAAAAAGTAGCTTTTCGGACCAAAATCCGATTAACGAGTTAATATTTAAATAAAATATTTAAATACAAACTCGATAAATATGCGGGTTGTTACAAAGGCAATGCACGCAAGCGTGAACTGCAGCCACACGGTATTGGTTTTATCGTTATTTCTTTTGCTTTTGATTTATGGAACTATTTCGTATTCCATATGTTGTAGTGGCGTGGCAGTACACGCTTGCGTATACTGCAGCCCTACTCGAGTTGACGTTTTAATTGATGTTTCCATTTACTTGAATGTTTCCTTTGTCCAATTCATCCTTATTAGTGATTGGATAGACGAGATTTATTGTGATTGACATCTATTCGTTATTTGATTATTATTGCTTCTGTGCATTAATAACTGAGTTTGAATTAGACTGACCCGGGTATTATTTTCTTTTGAATGTAATACTCGGGTCAGACCGAGTATTTACAGGTTGTAGATTTTTAGCTTTGGGTTGCTGCTAGAGCTATGAAGTCTCTTCATATCTTTTGGAGTTTTCGTTGTTATTTAAAGTAGTCAGTGTATTTGTATAGGATGTTGTATATTCATGTATATTATTCACGATAATGTACTTGTATATGTAACTTCCAGAGTCGACAGTTGTAGTTGTATCATATGTATTGTATCACATGTATTGTAACTGACATCAGTTATAGATATATATGAGACTTTCTGTTATATCTGTGTTCCGCGTTTACATTATCTGTGTTATTATTATATATTTTGTCCTAAACTATTATGAACCATCGTAGTTCGTTTTATACTGGAATTGGGTATGTTGATGGGAGTAAATAAATAAGAGATGAAAAATTACAAAGATATATCACTCCTATCGAGGTAACCAATACTAGTGTAAGGCCTAACTACGGATGGCCGCTCCTATCCAGCCTTATTCTTCGTGATAACAGACAGTATTTCTTTTAATACTTTTTGTTATTGCGAGCATAGAGGTGGGGCGTCACACCTTTGGCCGCCCAGTTCTTCACGACACAGCAAAAGTAGAAATCGAACAAAAAACCATCACCAGAAAAAAAAACCGATCACCTTTTTGCCTATACTACCATCTCCAACAACTGGAGTCCTCGCGACTTCACCAGAAGCTTCGCCACTCATTCTCCACCTTTCCCCCCATACCGCAGCACCCAAACCCCTCCATGATGCCGCCGTGACCAGAAAACCAACCATGACCAAAACCTCCCTTTTAACCCTAAATCAACCTCGCCCAATTTCCACACACCTAAATAATATACAATGCCATTTTTCCTATGCCCCCCACCTCCGTAGCTACCTCCTGGCCAGACGTTGACCTCCGCAATCAACTGGCTCACCAGAAATCGACCAAAAACGCCATTCCGTTCAACTCCAAAATCCCCACTCAAATCACCAATAAAAATTCCATAATCACCATCTAAATTATTAATTTTTGATGACGAACACAAGCATATAGACAAGGTACTAAATTGTGATACTTGAAGTTTTGACATTTCTAAGTTGTTTACCTATAGATATACTTTTCTTGCTCTATACTCGAAGGTATCAAACGAAAACAATTTTGAAAAAAAACTACATTCAAAATTAGTGGGCCTTGCTTTTGGAATCGAAGCCTAAAACAAATTGTATAATGAGAAATTGATTTTTAAAGGGGAGGGTTAGCTGGTTTTCAAATAGATATGAACAGAATATGTATTTTTTTTGTAAGTAAAACCTCTCTATGTCTAATCTTTATACATCCATATATTCCCAACAAAACATATCACATTTAACCCGAACCAACAATTTATTTACAGGCACAACTTGTATGCTTATATATATATATATATATATATATATATATATACAGAACCAGTTGAAATGTACGTTTTATACTCACAGTCTTTAGGAGATAAACTACTCTTTAACCCTGTTCTTTTTTTCCCTTTTGTTTTCCTTCTTGATTCTTTTGTTGGAATGGCTGCACTTTGTATATATATATATATATATATTTCATATGTGAAGTAGGATGTATGTTTGAATGCAACAAAACAATTATATGTATGTGTGTGTGTGTATGTGTATAAATGTGGTGGAAGTGTACAAAGGAGGCTTGGCCGAACCCTTTTATGCACAGGCTTTGCTTTTATTTTTCTTTTGTTTGATTTTTTTCCTTTGATTTGAGGTAATGACCTGATTTGATTTCATATGACTTGATTAAATGTTTTTTTATACTTGAGTTGAAATTTTGTATGCTTGAATTGATGTTTTCCATCATGATGTCCCTATATATGTTTACATATACAATTATATGTGTATATATATGTGGATATGCATACCTTTGCTCTATTTATCATGAATACTTATATATATATATATGTGTGTGTGTGTGTGTGTGTGTGTGTGTATCCATACATGTACCACTTCCTACTTCCTTTAGATATATTCATATCCATTTTATCACGTTTACATACATACATACATACATACATACATACATACATATGTGTATGTCTATATATATATGTGTATGTATATATATATATATATATTATGATACACACATGCTTACATATATAAAGAAATTTATATCCCTATATGTATTGCTTCTATAAACATGTAACCATATCTATATATGGTCAAAAATTTGATATTATGCTATTATGAAGCTTGTACATTTATGTATGTATACTTACTTACATATACAATATTTTTACAACATGTATATTCACATCTTAACTATTTTATATAGCATCTATAGACATATACATTTACATTTATACATATTTTCGTACACATTACCTTCCTATGGCATACACTCATATACTTGTATATTTGTATTCTACCTTGAATTTTAAGTGGTGGAGTTTTATTTATATTTCTCTAATATTTATCAAATCCAGAAATTTTACTTAAAATTTGAATATAGTTTTAGTCGGTTTATAGATACGAATATTTTAACTATTAGAAAATTTATTTATTTGACCAATCAAAATTAATATCCTAATAATTGAAATTCAGTTAATCACCCAATCACCTACATTAGAAATTCGGGTCATTACATTCCTCCCCCCTTGGAACTTTTCATCCTCGAAAAGGAACGAAGCGAGAAATTTTAATTTTTGATGTTTACTATTTATTAAATCATTCTTTAAACATTTTAACTTCCTTACTCTTTTGATTATACAATTTTAAAACATTTTAAAATTACATAATATTACCAAATTAGTTTTATATAAAATACTTTTCACAAGTCGATGTTCAAACAAGTCCATCCTTGTTCTCACAGAAATTTAGTCATACGTTGATCAAGCGTAGGACTGAAAATATATAAGTACTTAGTAGATCCATCCCAGTGAAAATACTTGGAAAACCTCTTTTCAAGAATGCTTTGGAAATCATCATCCCCTCCCATGGATCACAGTTAGCACGATGATTGCATCGCCATCCTGGCGAAATCCATAAGAAAACTGTAGGCATTCACACCACTCGATTTCGCCATGGGAACTGCAACAGATCGTAGCTACACCTAGGGTTGCATCGCTATCACATCAAAACCATGTAACTGTAGGCATCAATGCCACCTGAATTACGCTCCCAAATGAAACTTCACTACATAGATCGCAGACTGCCCCAGTCGAGTCCTAATGTAGCCTATAGACACTCACTGCCACACGAAAATCGTTATAGACCACATAGATCGCAATCTACTGATGTTACTTCGCTCTCCCAGCGAAATCAAATGTAGATTTTAGGCAATCACTACCACTCGACTTACGCTATGGAAACGTAGTTGATCGCAGTTACAATAAAGGTTACGTTGCCATCATGGCAAAACCCCAATGTAACAATAGGCAATAGCACCACACGAATTATGCTACACCAAACACAATCCTCAAGAACTCAAGTTTCATCTGGACGTCCTTTATGATCCTGTTTGCACAAAAAATGGGCAAACACCTCCAAGTCGTGTGATTTAGTTGATTTTATGTTGTTCTTAGTGATTTGGATGAGTTGTGCGAATATGTAAAAAACAGGGACTGAAATGTAAAAGACACGCAGATTTATAGTGGTTCGGCCAGAACGTGCCTACGTCCACTTTATATGGTATTCTCCTCCTACTATTCAGATTACAAGTACAAAGCTTTGATTACAAGTATATAAAAATTGTTTGAAAGTTCCTTCCGTGCTTGAGCTCTCAAACTTGTCTGCATTGTTGTACCCCTGCCCCTCTATTTATAGAGTGAGGCTGGGGGCAGGGGTCTTGGATGTATATAGCTGCTGGTGGTCCTAGGCTGAAGCAATCTGGCCTGGCACATCTGGTTCGGCAGAGCTTGGTACGGCGAAGCTTGGTTCGGTCGTAGCTTGGTGGAGTTTGATTCGGTGGTGTGTAGAGGGTTGGTCCGGTCTTGGTTTGGTTCGGCAGTTGTGGTGATGGTTGGTCCGGTCTTGGTTGGTTCGGCAGTTGTTGGTGAGCGCTTTTGGTTCGGCAGGATTGGTCTTAGGGCCGATTAGGCAAGTAGCGAGGCGAGGCCTGGTTCGGTGGGACCTTGGATCGGTGGTGAGGATTCGCCCAACATTTGCCCCCCAAAGTGGGGACACATGCCTGTATGTGTCACGCTTTGTTTTAGCTAGGATGTTTCCATTCGGTCCCTGAGTGCCGATCCATTTGGTTCGGTATCCTATATCTGCCTATAAGCAGAGGCTACACCCCTTCATTATTCCTTACTAAATCGAGAGAACCGAACCAGATTTCTGCCGAATCAACTTATACTGCTGAAACCTTTTGACAACCGGATCAGGTAATTGCCGGATGATCCATGTATTTTTAAACTACCGAATGGTATTGGGAGCGTGAACGCCGAATGACCTTGGTGATGCTGATTACCGAATGAACCTAATACCGGATGGGTTAAGAGACGTTTAATGCCGAATGTGTACTGCCGAATGAGCTCTGGGTTGTACTACCGAATGAGCTTGTGAATTCCGAGTGTTGAATGAATCCCTTACCGAATGGACTTTTATACTTGAACTATTAGTGAAACTCTAGATTACATAGTTTATGTGTTTTAACGACGTACTTTCTCGTGTTGCAGATAAATGTCTCACAAAGTGGAAACTCGATCAGATAAGAGAAAATCCAAGGGCGAGGGAGAGTCCTCCGCAGTGCCCCCAGCCCAATCAGGACGGGATGACAAGGGCCCACCCCGAGATCGCTAGTGGATGGATATGGTCCTCAGGAGCTCTTGAACTCCCCTCCTGACTGTTTTCCTAGCTCCCTCCGAGAGGAGCAGCTTGACGTTATATCCCGCTCCTTTGGGATTGATAGAGCACTCATGCTGTTGCCGGGGGACGGAGTGATGTCGTACAATCCCCCTGAAGGATATTTTGCATACAGTAGGTTCCATTGCATGTGTGGGGCCATTCCTCCGATCAACGCGTGGATAGTCAGCTTCATTACTTACCTGAAAGTGGCTCCTTTTCAGCTTCAGCCCAACTCCTATGCCATCTTAGTGTGTCTATTCGTTACCTTCCAGAGGAGATATGGGCGCCCCTCTTCTAACCGGGAAATCTGATATCTATATAATCTGAGGGGCTACAAGAAGGGGTCTCCGTACATTAGTTAAGAGTCGGTCGTGTCCTTCAAGCCGGTCTTGGATTTATACTCGAAGTTTACCATGTTTAAGAAGGAATGGTTCTTCATCAAGGACGACTCCGTTTCTTTTCGCCTCTTCACTTCTGGCTATAAGTTGACTTCCACTTGTAATTTCTTTGTCCTGATTGCAATGCTTCTTCTTATATGCTTTTATTTCTTGCTAGCGACAGGTGGCTTTGCGGTCGTGGAGAATGATCGCCTGGTACAGATGGCCGCGGAGATAGAGGCTATCTCTGGAAGGGACAGGTCGGCTTCTTACCTAATCAGGAATGCCACTCTCCTGGAGCACAACCTGATTCTGCCACGTCAATCCGTGGTTAAGCAGAGAGATACAGCTGAGGAAAGGGCTGCTAAAGCTAAAGATGGGGCTACTGCGAAGAGCAGCAAGAGGAAGCCTTTTACAAAATCTCCAGTTGTCGGAGGTAAGAAGCTCAAGAATTCCGACGGCCCTTCCCCTAGTACATGCCCAATGACTCCGGGGGAGGAAGACGTGGAGGAGGATAGAGGTGAAGGCGAAGGAGGCGATGTAGGAGGAGAGGCAAAGGGCGGAGACGACAGAGAAGGTGACGGTGGTGGTGATGGCGCGGGGGCTTTGCCTCCTGGGCAAGCAGGCGAGATTCAAGAGTGGACGGATGATGCCTTCCGCCAGGCTTTTGAGGGGTTGAGGAAGGATCAACCTTGATGGAGAAATCGAAGAGGTCTGATAAGGCCGGGTCCGGTGCCAGCCTATCTTCTGAGAGTATTTCAGCTAAGGCAACTCCGGCGGTTCAAGGTGAATTCTTAACTCCTCCTTTAACTTCACACGTTTCTTGAGTCGTAGTTTCATGCATGCTTGTAACACTTGGTTGTTTTTTTTATTCCAGGAATGGGTAAGGTGGCCATGACATCAGATATTCGGCACCGCCTTGAACAGTATAAGTTACTCAAAGTTTCCGCCAAACCAAAGCCGTTAGCTAGCCGTCCTGGAGATACGGTCAGATATCGCCCTCTTCTCGGAGTTATTGAAGAAGATATGCAAAAGAGAAAGAGGGGCCGATCTTCGTTTGAACCTTCACCTGGCCCTCAGCCTCCAGTCCAGCCTATCCATGATATTACTGAGGAGGATACTGAGCTAATGCCTTCCCCACATCCGTCCGAAAATCCAACCGTCACCCCGATAGACCATCCTGGTTTGGTTCGCAACCCATTTGCCAGCCATCCGGATCTGGACCCGAGTTTTCAGGATATCTCTTTTGATGAGGCCACGGGTGAGCATCTTCTTCCCCGCAACCCCATGGTATGGGTACTTGATGTGGCTAAGTCTTTAGACCTCGATTTTCTTACTACTCGGGTAGTCACCATGGGGGACGAAGCCAAGGCTAATATTGATCGAGTCGCGAGGAGACCAGGAAGTTGATGGGGCATCATGCCCGTCTGGTCAAAGCTGGAGAGGAGATTGGGAGTGCTAATATTCGGTAGCGGCTAAAGGTTGCTGATCAGGCCAAACAGCTTGCCGATCAAGCCATTCGGATTTCTCAGCACGAGGCAGCCTTCAGGCGGTTGAAGGAGACTATGGAAGAGGCTAGTAGGGCAGAACTACGAAAGATGGAGACCGCCTGCAAGGAGCGGATTGACATAGCCATTGCTACGGTGGATGAGGTTCGAAGGGCAGATCTCGAGCAGGTAGGGGAGTTATCTGGGAGGCTTGAGGCCGCAGAGCTTGCTCAGGCCAGGCTAAAGGAAGAGATGGAGGAAATGAGGAGGTCTCTCCAGGCTGACCGCTTGAGATATCGATCGGAGAGGGATGTTGCCATCGCTAAGTTGCTGTCCTCCGAGGCCCGGGTGAGGGAGTTTGAGGAGAATGAGGTGATGATGGACGAGATGTTGCAGGATATGTACTTTCGTACTTGGAAGCAGGGTAATCTATCCTGGATGGATGACTATCCCCGGGTCATGGCCAGGATATATCTCCGGGCTTTAGAGGAGGCCAAGGCCAATGCGGATAAGGAAGGTGGAGCGGCATTCAGGATGGATGTGGTTACCGCCCAGTTCTCAAAGGAGGAGAAGGTAGCGGTAAAGGAGGGGATGCGGCTACTTGCTGCGGAGGAAGCCGGTGTGCAGTTGGTGGATGAGGACCAAGGAGCAGGTGTTGGTGAGTTTTCCCTTTTTAGCTTTTCATAACTTGATCGTTCGTTGTCGGTTTAATGGACTCCTTTCCTGAATTGGACAGGTGGGGCCTCTGGTCATCATGCTGGGAGCTCCGATCCTGCAGTCAAGTAGATTCGAAGAGCTGGTAGGACGAGGGTGGAGCACGGGCGCAGTTGGTTATTTTATTTGGTCTGCTTGACATTCCTGTACATGCTAGTTCAAAACATTAATGTACTCTTTAAGTTGTAATTATGTTATTGAACGTCTTTATGTGAGTTTGTAACATAAGCCGATTCTGTTATATTTTAAATGCTGTTATTATTTTGAAGTGCTGTATAAAAAACATAGTTATGCATATGCCTGTGATTTAATTGTGTTCAATGTTAAGCTTTTGCTCGGAATATAATCTCATGTTTTGCAACGTTATGAATAAGTCATAGCTACATGATTATGTATAAGAGAAAAAAAGTCCCGCCCTTTATGTTCTGGTTGCGGGGGTAGCTTTGGACATCTTGTGTAATTGACCATGGATGTGGTTGAGTGCCTTGTCACCCAATTCGCGGGCTCAGATTCTCCTGAGCGAATGCCTCCTATTTAGTGTCCTGTACTTTGGGGACCGTTATGCAGGATACAAGAAAAGTATTTAAATGGAATGGAAATATAGGTAAAGTAAAACTTCCAGTCACGGAAGGCCATCGATATGCTTAAGTTCGTGGAAAACGGGTTTTGTAGTCACTTTCCCTAGCTGTGGGTCTTGGAGACATTTGTCACCCATCTTACGCCTCCGCGGGGAGTTTATCTTTTTTACCACAGCCGCACTTAAGACATATCGGAGCCGAGATCGCGCAAAGTAACTACCCGAGCCATTATGGCCCGTAATCGTGGGTATTATTCGATTTACTATGGCCGGCTAGCGTGGGTGCCGATCGTCAACCATGAACTACCCCTGGCTGGCCACACCTTATGTTGGGGCTTAAAGTAGGTTCACAGTTGCCGGCGAGCCGAACGCCGTAATGAGCTGCCATCGGCTATAGTCGGCCTTCTTGATGGCTTATAATCGGCTCATTACAGTTGGCATTGAGGGCAGTCGCGAGCAATGAGTTAACCCGCAGTAGAGGGATGCTGGAGCAAAAGTGTCTCATTGGCGAGTGCATAGAATCGCATAGTACCTGTTGAGTCTTGTCCAGGTGAGGTTGCGCCGTGAAGTTCCAGTATGGAAATGTCGTTATACATGATTTTGTTCAACAGAAAAGGATGAAGCTTAACAAGCAGCCAAGATATAAAGGAACAAGTTAAAAAGACACAAGATTTTTAAAGTGGTTCGGCACGAAAATGCCTACATCCACTGATCCTCTTTGTTAATTCACTTCATATGGGCAGTACAAGTTAAGAAAAGTATCGACGGAGGTGTTGGATGTTCCATGCCCTCTGGAACACCTCTCCGTCCACTGTTGACAAAATATAGGCTCCGTTGCGGAGATCTTTATGAATTACGTAGGGTCCGTCCCAGATTGGATCTAGTGTTCCGGGGCGTGGGAAGATCCGCTTGAGGACAAGATCTCCTTCTTGTAAGCTGCGGTGCTTGACTTTGGAGTTGTATCGTGCTGCAACTTTTTGCTTATGAGCTGCTGCTTTGAGTGCTGCATCGTTTCTTCTCTCCTCAATTAGATCCAAAGATATGAGGAGGAGTTCTTCGTTCTCTTCGGGGTTGTAGTGGATCCTACGGTGAGAGGGCACTATAGTTTCAACTGGGAGCATGGCCTCCGATCCGTATGCCAAAGAGAAAGGAGTATGCCCTGTTGAAGTTCTGTAAGATGTGCGATAGGCCCAAAGTGCCGTAGGAAGTTCGTCCACCCAAGCGCCTTTTGACTTCTCAAGTTTCTTCTTGATTATGGTTTTGAGGATTTTGTTGACAGCTTCGACTTGTCCGTTTGCCTGGGGGTAAGTCACAGATGAGAAGCTTTTGTGAATTCCGTGCTCTTGGCACCAGTCGGCGAATTCCTCGCTGTCAAATTGAAGTCCATTGTCCGATATGATTTTGAGTGGAACTCCGTACCTGCATAAAACATTGTTGATCAAGAAGTTAATAACTTTTGCCGAAGATATTTTATTTAGAGACTCCGCTTCCACCCATTTGGTGAAATAGTCAACTGCTACTATGGCATATTTGGCTCCGCCTCGGCCCACTGGCAGTTCGCCAATCAAGTCAATTCCCCATATTGCAAAGGGCCAAGTGCTGGTCATTTGAGTAATCTCTTTTGTTGGTAGTCGAGGAATTTTAGCAAATTTCTAACATCTGTCACATCTTTTGACGAAGTCTAGGGCGTCTTTGTTTAAGGTGGGCCAATAATATCCATATCGGAGTATCTTCTTTGCCAGAGTCTGCCCACCAGTGTGATCTCCGCAACTTTCTCGATGTATGTTGGATAAGATCTCCTTGGCTTCCCTTCCAGCGACGCACCTTAATAAGGGATTAGAGAAGCCACGTCGATAGACGATGCCTTCTTGTATCGTGTAGCGGGAAGTTTCCTCAAGATTTTCTTGACTTCGTTACGCCCGTCGGGCAGTGTGCCATCTTGTAAATATTTCCGGATAGGAGTCATCCAAGTTTCCTCTTCGATTGCAGCTATTATGTTCATTATTTCGTAACTTGGGGCATGTAGCTGTGAGGTGGTTATTGTTCGGGAAGCGGCGCCGTCCTTCATGCTAGCTTGCTTTGCCAGTTCGTCGGCCTCCTGATTCTCTTCTCGAGGAATGTGTTTGATTAAATAGTTATCCAACTGATTGAGCAGCAGCTTGGTCTTCTTTAGATTTGCTGCGAGTCGTTCTCCTCGAGTCTGGAATTCTCCCAGTATTTGATTCACAATAAGTTGAGAATCACTATGGAGACATAAAGGACCGACTCCAATTTCCAGGGCAAGTTCTAATCCGGCTATCACTGCTTCGTATTCTGCATCATTGTTAGTGGCAGCGAACTCCAACCTTAGAGTGTATTGCAGCTTCCTTCCCCTGGGGGTGATTATCACAACACCTGCCCCCGAGCCTTGTTCATTTGATGCTCCATCAACGAAGAGGTTCCACTTGATATTTTCTGCTACTTCAGATTGCTCCTTGCCTTCGTTAGTAGTGAATTCGGCAATGAAATCAGCTATGGCTTGTCCCTTGATAGCGGTGCGAGGATGGTAGGTGATATCATATTGATCAGTTCAATGCACCACTTAAGTAGCCGCCCGGAAGTGTCGGGGCGATGGAGTACTTGCCTTAGCGGTTGATCGCTTAAAACTCTGATGGAATGAGATTGGAAGTAGTGTCGCAGTTTCCGTGACGCGATAAGCAAACAGTATGCTAGCTTTTCAAGTTTAGGGTATCTGGCTTCTGCCCCTGTGAATCTCTTGCTTACAAAGTATACGGGTCGCTGTGCGTGGTTGTCCTCCCTCACCAAAGTGGCGCTTAAAGCATGGGACGATACAGCTAGGTATAGGTATAGTTCCTCGCCTTCATTTGGAGTTGAGAGTACTGGTGGTCTTTGGAGGTGTTCGATCAAGTTAAGGAAGGCTGTCGAGCATTCGTCAGTCCATTCGAACTTTCCTTTGTCTTTCTTAAGAGCTTCGAAGAAAGGGATGCATTTGTCGGTTGCTTTAGAGATGAACCTGCTTAGGGTAGCCACCTTCCCGTTTAGGCTTTGTATCTCTCTTCGAGTGGATGGTATCTTAATATCTTGCAAGGCCTGGACTTGTTCGGGGTTCGCTTCAATCCCCCTAGCATGGACGATGAATCCCAAGAACTTTCCCGACGATACTCCGAAGGAGCACTTTAGAGGATTCAGTTTCATTCCATATTGGCGAAGTACTTGAAACATCTCGTTTAGGTGGTTTATATGATCGTTGGCTTTCCTTGATTTTACCAGCATGTCATCCACATAAACGTCCATAGTTTGCCCTATTAATTTTGCAAACATCTTGTTGACAAGGCACTGATAAGTAGCTCCGGCATTTTTAAGTCCAAAAGGCATTACTTTGTAGCAGTACAATCCCCGGTCAGTGATGAAACTGGTGTGGTCTTGATCGGGGGCATGCATAGGGATCTGATTGTATCCTGAGTATGCGTCCATGAAGGATAAAAGTTTTTGTCCGGCTGTGTTGTCCACGAGTTGGTCGATTCGGGGGAGTGGGAAGCAGTCTTTCGGGCAAGCGTCATTTAAGTTGGAGAAATCGATGCATGTTCGCCACTTCCCATTAGCTTTCTTTACCAGTACCAGGTTGGCGATCCATTCTGGGTAGATGGCTTCTCGTATGAAGTCATTGGCAAGTAAGTTCTTCACTTCTTCCTCGAGGGCTGCTGATCGTTCTGCCCTCATGCTCCTCTTTTTCTGCTTCACTGGCACCTTGGTGGGGTCGATGTTCAGTATGTGGCATGCTATGTTTGGAGAGATTCCTGTCATGTCGGCGTGCGTCCATGCAAATACATCCATGTTGTGGCGAAGAAAATCGACGAGTTGATCTTTCAACTCCGCTCTTAACTGAGACCCGACTCTCAGCAGTCTACTTGGGTCGTGTTTGTCTACAGCTAAAAATTCCATAGCCTCTGCAGGCTCGGTGGTGGCCTCCTCCTCTTCGTCCTTGGGGTCTAATTCGTTGAAAGGATCGCTGGTATATCGAAGAGGAGGGGCTTTCTTTAATTGCTATGCTTCCAGGCTTTTCTTGCAGAGAGAAGTCTCTGCATCCTTTCCTTTATCCTTCCTGCGGTTATTGCGAAGCTCAATTACATAGCAATCTCGAGCGGCATCTTGATCTCCCTCCATTTCTCCTACTCCGTTATCTGTTGGGAATTTCGTCTTCAGGCACCAAGGGGCTAGGACAATTTGGAAGTCAGACAAGGCCGGTCTCCCCAAAAAGGCATTGTAGGCCGAGTGGTTCTCTATTAGCACAAATGTTTGCTTTCGCACAATGGAGCGGGGATGACTTTCTATTTCAACAAATAGGTCCAGTTGCCCGAGGGGCATCTTCGTATCTCCAGTGAAACCATGTAGTGGTTTGTTGCAGGGAGACACATCCTTCATTGACAACTTCATTTTGTCGAAAGCATGCTTGAATAGGATATTTACTGAGCTTCCAGTGTCTATTAAAATTCGGAAAACTTTGGCTGGGCCGAACCAAGCAGAGATGACCATACGATCCATGTGTGGGTATTGTCTTCCCTCTAGGTCACGCCTACTAAATGTGGTGTCATCATTCTCTTTCCGTTTCGGGTGGCGCTCTTCCAAGACAGAATTAACGTAGCCTTCATCGTTCCTAAGTGACTTACCGTATCTTTCCATCTCCGCCCAGCTTCTGTCGGCGATGTGCGGTCCTCCTGATATGGTGTGGACCACTATCTTCTCTTGACTAGAGCCGCTGGTGTTGTGATTTCCTCTACCTGCTTCTTGGGGGGGTAGTCTTGGATTCTCATTGGCAGGAGTTGAAGTCCTGTTCTGGCTTTTCACATAGCGTTCCAGTCTCTTCCTTCTGATGTGTTCTTCAATCAAGTCCCGGAGATGGTGGCATTCATTGGTGTCATGTCCATGGGATGGTGGCATTCATTAAGTGGCTAGGAAGATGTTTTCGATTGTTTCATTCAAAGGAGTGTAAGAGTCAAATCTTGGTCCTGATCGATATAAGCGCTTTTCTCCCTTTTTGCCCCCGGCATTGTCTCTAGAGTCATTTCTTCGAATATCCTTTGCTGCAGCGGGGACCCTGTCTGTAGCCGTCTTAGCTTGTTGCCCTGATTGCCTCTCAGTGGCAGCGTCTTCAAGTCTCGTATACTTTCCAGCTTCATGGAAGAAATCAGGTAAAGTAACTGGTTTTTCCTTGGTTAGTCTTCTAGCGAATTTAGTATCCGGATGTACACCACTGCAGAGGGCCATTAGGATAAGTTTCTCGTCGGCATCTTGGACTGCGGCCGCTGCGGCGTTGAATCGGGTTAGATATTATTGCACAATCTCTCCGGGCTTCTGTTTGATATTAGATAAGGAATAAGCATCCTTGGGTTGTTCCACATGAATGCGGAACTGGCTGATGAACTTTTCCTTCAACATTTCCCATGAGCTGATGGACCCTTGGGGTAGGTGGCAGAACCAGGAGGTAGCTAGATCTGCCAAGAATAGTGGGAAGCATTTACACAACACTCCCTCCGTTGCTCCGCTCATGAGCATATGCTGGGTGTACCTCTGTAAGTGTACGATGGGGTCAGAGGTTCCCTTGTATGGTTCCATCGTTGGCATTTTCCATTCCTGGGGGGTGATGGCAGTTTCGATATTGCGGGTGAAGGGGCTGCTTACCCTAACACCTATTCCCCAATCTCTTTGCTCCCGTTGGACGCACTCTCTGAACAATCGCGCCATCCTTTCATCAGAACTTGGAGCGGATAGAAATGAGTTTGGTTCTTCTATGTGGGATTGAGTCCGTCCAGACGACTTGTAGGGATGGTATCGTCTGTCACTCCTAACATTCTCCAATGGCTGCCTCCGGTCTTCCGTGGGCATGCTGGGGTCAGCCACAGTTGGCCCTTGCCTTGATCTTCCCCTACTGGGTTCTGTTCTTAGCGCTTCCTCGGGTCCAACTTCGGGCTGGACTCCAGCTCGGCCCCGTCTACTGGTGTTTCCATGGTTAGGTAGCATGACAGGCTCAGCTACATCCGACCTCTGTCTGGTGCCTCCCCTGTTGGGTTCGGCTCCAAGAGTTTCCTCGGGTCGGAATTCGGCCTGAGCCTGGGATCGGCTCCTACCATTGTTGTTTCTATCATTAGCCTCTTCGAAGAAGAAAGACCGTTGTCGTCTCCCAGATCCTCCAGACCGGGACTCACCCCATGATTCAGTGTTACGGTTGGATTCTTCAGCATCCCTTAAGCGTGACATGAGTTGGTCCACCAAGGCTTCTTGTTGAGATGCGAAGCGGTTAGTTACTTCAGCCACAATCCTGTCCAGATCCGCCCTTGTAATTGGTTGTTCCGTTGCAGGGGCTGTCGGATTTGCCTGATTTAAATTCGCTGTTGGAACTGGACGATTGTCTTGGTCCCTGATCACTGGATTTGGGATACTGCCAGTTGCGACGTCCTTTCCTTTGTTAGCATCTTTCTTCCGTCCGGGAGCCATATTTTCCAAGCAATGAACGATGTTGATAGGAAAAGGGTTGAGTGGGAGAAGCTGAAGCTTCGAGCTCCCTTGTTCTCAGTGAAAGCACCAAAAATGTTTGCACAAAAAATAGGCAAACACCTCCAAGTCGTGTGATTTAGTTGATTTTATGTTGTTCTTAGTGATTTGGATGAGTTGTGCGAATATGTAAAAAACAGGGACTGAAATGTAAAAGACACGAAGATTTATAGTGGTTCGGCCAGAACGTGCCTACGTCCACTTTATATGGTATTCTCCTCCTACTATTCAGATTACAAGTACAAAGCCTTGATTACAAGTATATAAAAATTGTTTGAAAGTTTCTTCCGTGCTTGAGATCTCAAACTTGTCTGCCATTGTTGTACCCCTCTATTTATAAAGTGAGGCTGGGGGCAGGGGTCTTGGATGTATATAACTGCTGGTGGTCCTGGGCTGAAGCAATCTGGCCTGGCACATCTGGTTCGGCAGAGCTTGGTACGGCGAAGCTTGGTTCGGTCGTAGCTTGGTGGAGTTTGATTCGGTGGTGTGTAGAGGGTTAGTCCGGTCTTGGTTTGGTTCGGCAGTTGTGGTGAGGGTTGGTCCGGTCTTGGTTGGTTCGGCAGTTGTTGGTGAGCGCTTTTGGTTCGGCAGGGTTGGTCTTAGGGCCGATTCGGCAAGTAGCGAGGCGAAGCCTGGTTCGGTGGGACCTTGGATCGGTGGTGAGGATTCGCCCAGCAGATCCAAATTTAGAACCAACCTTAGGGTTCTAGGTAGAACCACCTAGTGGATCTCCTATAATAAGTTTCAACTCTAAATGGGAGTGCCATTTTATCCATACCATTCTCAAAACATTTCATACTATACACATATAATACCTTTCAAATCATACTCTTTATTTGTATCATATATAAACTCCAAAATATTATCCCAAAATCGATAATTCTTAAGTTTGGCTTATCAAATTTCCAAAACTTACTTTTTGCCAAAATCAAAAACCTTTAAAAATCAATGGTTCCCAAAACCCTTTTAGTTTCATTCTCAAAAAATCATTCTTATATATATAAAAGATTATTCCTTTAACAGGAATAATTTTCAGATCATATCATGCGTATATAAATTCCACTTTATATTCAGACCTCTTTCAAAGATCTTTCTCTTCTGATTATGTGACGACCAAACTCGATGTTCGATAAACAACATCAAATTCGCATCGCCGGAGCTTATAACAACAATTAGATGAATATAAAACAGCGGAACAGAATCAATATCATAAATATCATCACAGTTACAACATCAACATAATATCCATACTGCAACAGAGTACATAATACATATACATACATACACCACAACTCCAAATACAACATCATGATAATACAACAGTAATCATAAATCCAAAGGTCCTCAAATGAGAGAGATGATAACGAACTCCCAAAAGCTAACACCTGAAATCTCCAAAAGCTCCTAAGATATCTCCTAGGTAAGAGCTCCAAAATACTGCTACTCCAAAATACAGAAACCTGCTACTAGGCTGCCCGTGTGGAAATAATGGGCACCCAGAGTTTAGGAAAGAAAACAATAAACTCCGGATCAGTCATGGGACTAGTATGAGTAAACAAAAACAGTTGCATTTAAATAAAAACAAGATTTATAAAAGAATTTTCGGAATGTTTTTAAAAATGGAACTACCATAAGACCTCCCGCCACACACACAATGCAAACGCAGAATTGGGGGAGATTTCTTCTTATGATAGTTAAATATGCTTGGTACGAGAAAAGAATTCTTTGATATCATGCTAGTGCATAGTGAAATAAATCATTTCGAAAATAGAATATTAATCTTAGCCAGCATAGACATTCCGAACTATGCCTACTATAGCTACCATGTTTTGTGGCAGGTTACCGCCACGCTGCATGACAGGTTCTTCAACTAAAACCGTACAGGGCTCGTATTGTTTCTTTGGATTTCCAACAAATGGTCAGGCTAAGGAACTTCCCATTGCCACATGAGAACGCCTCTGGAAGGACGTCCCCGAGAACCAAACCGGATCTCTGCCAACACAAGGCCGGGTTACCCCTAACTGGGTAACTACTGACACGAGTATGCCATCTCCCCGTTGTAACCAACCTTTAACCGGGGCCCTAGCAACAAATCACAAAGTAATATATATATATCTGCGATATCAACATAAGTTAAGTATCTGGGCTCCATACCATGATACCACTTCTATCCAGAAGGAAATGCACATACCCTAAGTGGTGCTACCCCCAATAACCTTGCCGCATCTTTCCTGTTTCGACCATTTCGGGGTGTAAGGCTCGACGAAGTCTTGTCCACAAAAACACGCTTTATACAAAAGCTGTGCTTTGGATCAACAAACGATCATAGAAATGATCACAAAGATAAACGATCAAACAAATGATCTTATCACAAATAATCAACACAATGATCATTTCACAGCAACACTCAGCATGTCACATTACCAAATTGGGAATATATCGCTGATAACCTTCAACTACATAACCTCTGAGCTCGTACGTCTCAGAGAAGGGTGTAAAGCTAAGAGAATAAATTCTCCGTCACCAACAGAAATATATTTGAAAGAAATCGGCTTTATATCTCAATTTGTAATGTCAGACATACTATCCATACAAGTCTGTTCCGGGCTCGAACAAAACCGAAGGCACTTCCAAAGAAGTCCTTGCAATCCGAATATCCACAATCCCGATCGGACTTCCTATCACTTAGGAAATCTCTATACCGTAGCTACTCGGTGCAGAGACAATCGATAGGTCATCTTATCGCTATCGCAAATACCCGGTCTTCAACACCGGTCTTCAATTGCTATCCATAACGTTGAATCACATATTCGAAATGGGTTTTATGACACAAAGGTCCTTTCCCGGCTAATTCAAATAGTGAGTGTCAAATTTTAAAACATGTGGATGTCATTCACAAATATTCACAGGTTCGATGTGGGTTTCGGATAACCAACTGAAATCCGATTCCCTGTCGCATCGAAGTTTTAATGCCGTTTTACGGGCAACAGGGTTTTCACATCAATACAGAACGAATCACAATCACAATGCAGTACATGGCAATTTATATAACACAGCATCACAATCAGAACAGAAATATTAATATAGTACACAACGATAGTTAATCGTTTTCCAATCAAAGTGAATGGGATTTAATAAATTAACCATATAAATATTATTATTTTCCTTGATTACTTTAAAACGATGATTTATTATTTATAATTACAATTTAATTAAATCTCAATTGACCATATTAATTTATTATTCCTTAATAAATTATTTTAATGTAACTATCAATTTTGAATCAATCAACTTAAATTATCAAATTAACGATTCTTAATTTACAATTTTAATTTTAATTTGGTTTTATTTATTTATTATTATTAACTACAAAGTAATTATAAATCATAAATTATTTAATCATTATTTAATTAACTTCACATTCCATTTACAAACGATCATCATTTTATAAACAATGCTTATAAAAATTGTTTAAACTTAAGTTTTCGACAAGCTTCAAACTGAATATGCTGTTTCAGGTGGCCAACCCGAGGCTCCCCCGAGTCACGCTCGAGTTCGAACGCTTCCTGCTTCGAGTTTCACCCCAAAGCTACCCGTGTAATAAAAAATTTCAAAATTTGTTTAAGTTCAAATTTTGTCACGACAAAACCCTGAAACTTCCCGAGTCTCCCTTCGAGTTCTGCCCTGTTTTCCCCGAGTCAAACTTCGAGTTCAACCCATAAGTTAACAAACCTGAAACGCTTCAGGCAATCAATTTTCCAGGTCATAAATTCGTGCGCGTATACGTGCACGACGCCGTTGATGATCTTCAGGCATCACTGCATCGACGAGCAAGTCAATTATCCTCCCTAATCCAATCCCCGATCACCAAATCTCCTTCACCATCTCGAATTCGAAATTTGAGTTCGAGCTCCAAACCTGCAACATACACTGGAACTACCACCGTCCCTGTCAACGCTTCGTCCTCCCACCTTCGGCCACTAGAGGCCGCGAAATCTCGGCTGAAGCTTCGCCTTGACCTGATGCTTCTATCCCCACCGGAGTCTCGAAGTCCGATCGCCTACTTATGGCGCAACACCGTGTTTTCTGACCACGAACGCACATGGGTTTTTAAACCCTAATTTGATTTCGTACCCAAAATTCTTGCCATTATTAATTTTTTTAACATTTTTCCTGGGTTCCCTGAGTCTTCCTCCCCCTTCACAAGCAACCACGACACCAGCCATTTCATTGATGATCGGCACTAACCAAAAACCAAAAAATCGACCATTCCAGCTTATCACAGTAAATACTGAATTAAAAATTTAGAATTTACTTTCAAAAATCATCAATTTTGATAAGCTTCCAGATTATATGTTTGAAATTAAACTTACGAGGTTTGAAATTTAAACCCATTTTGCATTTTAACTGTGTTTTTATTTTCCAGGAAGAAAACTCTATAAAATATTTTAATTCTTTACTGATATGTAATGTGAGTTTAAAGCAATTTTCAACTTGTTAAAAATCTCTGTTAGAAACAAAGAAGGAAGGTGATATGTGGTTTTAATTTTTCCTGAAGCAAAACAGGGATTGAAACGCATTAAATCAACATGCAGAAGAACAAACATACATTCATATCTCCAGGATGTAAAACAAAGTTTTAATTCCCTACATCATCCAATATCCACACAGCAACCAAAGATTTGAGAAAATAAAATTTTACTCACATGACAAAGGTTTGAAACAGAGACTATGTTGATCTTCTTTGAATTGCAGTTTGTTCCTCTTCTCTTTTCTTTTTAATTCAGTAATTTTCTTTCAACTTTGAAATATATAAAGTGATGCCTTTTTTTTTATTTCAGATCTTTGCTAATATTTGTTTCTATGATTTACAAAGTTATGTTCGAATGAACTGAAATGAGAAAGTAGATTGATGTATATATAACAGGTTGTGTGTATACTGAGGCTTACTAAAGTAAGTACAGGATGAATAAACCCATGCTGGAAGTAACAGCATTTAATGAAAGTATGTTTTGCAGTTGATATCTTGCTTGAGGTTACTAGAGTAAAAGGGCATTAAATGAGAGCATTTATTGGAAGCATGTAGTGTAATGTTCATGCCCCCTTTTCATGTTGCAGCCTTCTTATTTTATAGTTGTGAAAGTACTTCTTTATTTTGTTCATAGATTTTTTTCTTAGTCTTGAATACTTACAGCCTTGTGCTGTTTGATTTCTTGCAAGTGTTGTTTTGCTCTTTTGTGATCAAGTCTTGTTTATTTTGCTAAATGTAAGAGTTTTTTTTATTTTATTTTTTTTCTATTGCTTATATATTTTAGTTTACTGGTTTGTATATTTTCCTGCAAACTTGTTTTAGTTATTAACTTTTAATAATTATGTGATTTTATTACAATATACATTTTCTTAAATTTTATTTCTATTCAAGATTTAACTATTAATATTTAATCTATTTTTATATTCAAAATTTTCGGGATGTTACAATATCCCTTCCTTAAGAAAATTTCGTCCTCGAAATTGGAAGAGAGAGAAACGTAAACAAAGAATAGACGAATTTATAAATAAGGAATTGACTTACAGTTTTAAGTCGAGATGTCAATTCTGCATTTGGGATATGATTTCTTCATATTATCTTCGGTCTCCCAAGTATTGTCCTTTGGATCGCCACTCCATTGAACTTTGACCAGCCTCACAATCTTGTTCCTCAATCGCTTCTCATCACGATCTACACTTTTTATCGGTTCCCTTCTAACTGCCAAGTTGGGAGTGATTTCAAGATCCTGCTGAGCAGCTTCTTCAATAATATCATCTGGATCGTGCACATATTTCCGAAGGTTAGAAATATGGAACACATCATGTACGCCAGACAACCAGCTGGGTAACTGCACTCTATATGCTAGAGAACCAATCCTTTCCAGAATAGGAAAAGGACCAATATAACGCGGTGCCAACTTTCCAGTTTTCCCGAATCTCAATACACCCCGCATCGGAGATACTTTCAGAAATACAGAATCTCCAACTTGAAATTCCAAATTTCTCCTTCGTCGGTCATAGTAGCTCTTCTGATGGCTCTGGGCAGTTAATAACTTCTTTCGAATCAAATCTACCTTCTCAGTGGCTTCTTTTATCATATCCGGTCCAAGAACAAGTCTGTCACCTGATTCGATCCAGCATGTAGGTGATCGACACGGATGACCAAATAAAGCTTCGAAAGGAGCCATTTCTAAACTGGCCTGATAACTGTTGTTATAAGAGAATTCAACCAGATGCAAATGGTCCTCCCAAGTACCACCAAAATCATGCACACAAGCACGCAGTAGGTCTTCTAAAATTCGGTTGACCCTCTCAGTCTGCCCATCAGATTGTGGGTGATAAGCGGTACTGAAATTTAATTTCGTTCCCAATGCATCCTGAAATGCTTCCCAAAATCTACTAGTGAAGATCGAATCACGATCACTCACTATACTACTGGGAATACCATGGAGGCGAACAATTTCCTTTATATATATACCTGCCAAGCTTGCCGTGGTCCGAGTGGATTTAACTGGAATGAAATGAGCATTTTTGGTT
The DNA here is from genome assembly GCA_030765085.1 of Allium cepa. Lineage (NCBI taxonomy): Eukaryota > Viridiplantae > Streptophyta > Magnoliopsida > Asparagales > Amaryllidaceae > Allium > Allium cepa. The sequence continues at coordinate 929,430,271 of CM060939.1, forward strand.
AGACGATCCACAATAACCCAAATCGCTTCATTGCCTTTCTTGGTACGAGGCAATCCATCAATGAAATCCATCGATACCTGATCCCACTTCCATTTCGGTACTTCCAAAGGTTGAAGTAAACCAGCCACTTTCTTTTGGTCGCTCTTAATTTGCTGACAAGTAGCACAGCGACTCGCATAAATAGATATGTCTCCCTTCATTGTTTTCCACCAGAATGTTCTTTTAACATCTCGATACATTTTGTTGACTCTTGGATGGATGTTGAATTTTGACTTGTGGCATTCATCCAATACTTCACGTTTCAGATCAGGGAAGTCTGGAACACAAATCCTACCTTTTAATCTTATTACTCCTCTATTATCCATCTCAAAACTAGTGTCTTCTCCTTGGCAAATTCTTTTATAAATTCCCCGAAGAAACTCATCTTCATATTGCTGTCTTGCGATCTTCTCAAAGAGAGTAGGAGTGATAACAAGATATGCAAGAACAGCATGTCTCCTACTTAAAGCATCGGCAACCACATTGGCTTTTCCCGGCGTATATTGGATATCTAAGTCATACGATGCTAGAAATTCCAACCAACATTGTTGTCGCAAATTCAGATCTTTCTGGGTGAAAAGATATTTCAAGGATTTATGGTCGGTGAATAATTCGAATTTTTCACCTAAAACAAAGAGAGTTTATTAGGTATATTTCTTTAGTTAAGCTAGTTCATAAATTGTTAGGAAAGCTGAAAAGATTCTTACCCATAAGATAATGTCGCTATATTTTCAAAGCGAAAACAACCGCCAAAAGTTCCAAATCGTGCGTCGGGTAGTTTTTCTCATGTGGACGTAATTGTCTACTCGCGTAGGCAACCACCTTTCCATTTTGCATTAATACTGCACCTACCCCTTCACCACATGCATCAGTATAGACAGATAAGCCTTGGTTCCCGTTAACAATAGTGAGAACAGGAGCAGTGGTCAATCTCTTTTTCAACTCTTGAAAAACTTCTTTACATTCTGGAGTCCAAATGAACTTTGCATTTTTCATTGTTAACTTAGTCAGCGGACTAGCCAACTTAGAAAAATCTTGAACGAATTTCCGGTAATAGCCTGCTAATCCCAAAAAGCTTCGAACTTCTCTTGGAGTAGTGGGTTGTTTCCAATCAAGAATAGCGGAAATTTTGCTAGGATCTACCGAAATTCCTTCTTCATTAACAATATGGCCAAGGAATTTGACTTCATTGACCCAGAAGTGGCATTTGGAAATTTTTGCATATAGAACATTTCTCCTCAAAATTTATAAAACAATTCTAAGATGTTCGGCATGCTCTTCTTTAGTCTTAGAATAGATCAAAATATCATCAATGAATACAAGCACAAATTTATTCAGAACTTCCCGAAACACACGAGTCATAAGATCTACGAAGTATGCTGGAGCATTGGTTAGCCCGAAAGGCATAACTAACCATTCATAGAACATATCAGGACCTCTGAAAGCGGTCAGATGTACACAATCTTCGGCGATTCGTAATTGATGGAATCCTTGGGCTAGATCCATCTTTGAAAAGAAACGAGCGCCATGAAGTTGGTCGAATAGATCATCAATTCTTGGTAGTAGAAATTTATTTTTGAGAGTTTGTTTATTTAGATCGCGGTAATCTACACACAATCTCAAAGATCCGTTTGATTTAGCAACAAATACGACAGCTGAACCCCATTCAGAAACACTTGGTCGAATTAATCCTTTTGCTTGTAGCTATCAGTTTGGTGAACCAATTCAATCTTTTCCCTGGGTGCCATCCTGCGACTTGCGTGAACAACAGGACGAGTATTAGGTACAAGATCTATTCGGAATTCTATTTCTCGATGAGGAGGTAAAGATTTTCACTTCTTCAAATACGTCGGAAATATCCCGAACAACAGGTATAGACTGCAAAGTGGGTTCAAGATTTCCCAAAGTATACATCAACCTATCTCTCCTTGGACTTGGATCCTCACAAGAGATTTCAATAAAATTTCCAAAACTTGTTTTGATTAAAACTGTCTGATTACTACACTCCAATATAGCTTCGTGTCTCGATAACCAGTTCATACCGAGTAAGATTTCAAATTCATTAAATTCGAGGACAAAAAGGTTGATAGGAAATTTATAGCTAGCATATGAAATAGGAACTCTCTTACAATATGAACAAAGATTTGCGGGACCTCCAACCGGATTTTTCACGCAAATAAGATCGTTAGCAAATTTAGTCTCAATTCCTAATTCATTTACGGTTTGTTGGGAGATAAAGCTATGTGAAGCTCCTGTGTCAAATAAAACTCTAACAGTTCTATTATTGATAGTAAAGTTACCTTCCAAAACACTTTTCCCTTTATCAGCTTTTGAAGATGAGGGGTCCTTCTTTATCGCATAAACTTTTGCCACCTGCGCTGGCTTCATCACTGGGCAATCTTTAACTAAATGCCCTGGTTTATGACAATTGTAGCATTCTTTAGCTGGCTTCTTCGGTTTTGGGCAGTCATTTGAATAGTGGCCCTTCTCTTTGCAGTTGTAACAAGTGACATTTTCTGTTGCGCTTCCTTGAATGCTCCTCTTCTTCTCATTGCCTTGCCAAGGTTTCTTGCCTCCGAATTTCCGCTTTTTATAATTCGGACTACCTGAATTACCTTTCTCCACAGTTGCTTCTTGTATATCAAGGGTAGCGTATCTGTAATCCATATCTACTAAATATGAAAAAGATTCTTTAACATGACCCGCCATCCTTCCATGATATTTCTGGTTCATACAACGGATAAACCTTTCGTTTTTCTTAAGAGGTGTATTTAGCAATTCCGGGCCAAACCGAGATAGTTCGCTGAATTTATTCAAATATTCTTCAAACGACAAACTTCCTTGTTTCAAATCCAGAAATTCCTGATACATTCTGGAAACTCCTGCCGATGGCATGTAACGTTTCTCAAACACTTCTTTAAAACGATCCCAAGTAAATTCTTCCTCGGGTTCATCTATAATGATGGTTTCCCACCAAGCTGAAGCTTCTCCTTGGAGTTTCCAAGAAGCTATAAGTCTTTTCTGCTCATCCTGCAATTTTAGCCCTTTAAAAATCTTTTCACACGATCTTACCCAAGCTTGAGCGTCAATAATTGACTCTTTGCCAATGAACAGTTTGCCACCTAGCTTTTCGAACTTCTTATATAAATTAGCCAAGTCAGGCTGCTGCTGAATTTCTATTACTGCTTCTACGGCTGGGGGAATTTGATTAGGTGCTGCAGCATTGCCTTGACCCCTAGCTCTGCCTCTGCGTCCACTCATTTTCACTATCTGAGATTAGTAAGAAAATTGATTTAGATATGAAGACGAGATATCTTAAGGAATATCAGCAGTAAAAAGAAACAGACTAAGAAATTTTTTAAAGTTTCAGTCTTGGTTATACTCATTCTAGGGTATACTTCACCCTATCTCTAATGATCCATCTAATGTGTTATACTCCGTAGCTAAAGTTCTTACTCAACCAACAGCTCTGATACCACTTGTGACGACCCAAACTCGATGTTCGATAAACAACATCAAATTCACATCGCCGGAGCTTATAACAACAATTAGATGAATATAAAACAGCGGAACAGAATCAATATCATAAATATCATCACAGTTACAACATCAACATAATATCCATACTGCAACAGAGTACATAATACATATACATACATACACCACAACTCCAAATACAACATCATGACAATACAACAGTAATCATAAATCCAAAAGTCCTCAAATGAGAGAGATGATAACGAACTCCCAAAAGCTAACACCTGAAATCTCCAAAAGCTCCTAAGATATCTCCCAGGTAAGTGCTCCAAAATACTGCTACTCCAAAATACAGAAACCTGCTACTAGGCTGCCCGTGTGGAAATAATGGGCACCCAGAGTTTAGGAAAGAAAACAATAAACTCCGGATCAGTCATGGGACTTGTATGAGTAAACAAAAACAGTTGCATTTAAATAAAAACAAGATTTATAAAAGAATTTTTGGAATGTTTTTAAAAATGGAACTACCATAATACCTCCCGCCACACACACAATGCAAACGCAGAATTGGAGGAGATTTCTTCTTATGATAGTTAAATATGCTTGGTACGAGAAAAGAATTCTTTGATATTATGCTAGTGCATAGTGAAATAAATCATTTCGAAAATAGAATATTAATCTTAGCCAGCATAGACATTCCAAACTATGCCTACTATAGCTACCATGTTTTGTGGCAGGTTACCGCCACGCTGCATGACAGGTTCTACAACTAAAACCGTACAGGGCTCGTATTGTTTCTTTGGATTTCCAACAAATGGTCAGGCTAAGGAACTTCCCATTGCCACATGAGAACGCCTCTGGAAGGACGTCCCCGAGAACCAAACCGGATCTCTGCCAACACAAGGCCGGGTTACCCCTAACTGGGTAACTACTGACACGAGTATGCCATCTCCCGGTTGTAACCAACCTTTAACCGGGTGCCCAGCAACAAATCACAAAGTAATATATATATATATATATATCTGCGATATCAACATAAGTTAAGTATCTGGGCTCCATACCATGATACCACTTCTATCCAGAAGGAAATGCACATACCCTAAGGGGTGCTACCCCCAATAACCTTGCCGCATCTTTCCTGTTTCGACCATTTCGGGGTGTGAGGCTCGACGAAGTCTCGTCCACAAAAACACGCTTTATACAAAAGCTGTGCTTTGGGTCAACAAATGATCATAGAAATGATCACAAAGATAAACGATCAAACAAATGATCTTATCACAAATGATCAACACAATGATCATTTCACAACAACACTCAGCATGTCACATTACCAAATTAGGAATATATCGCTGATAACCTTCAACTACATAACCTCTGAGCTCGTACATCTTAGAGAAGGGTGTTAAGCTAAGAGAATAGATTCTCCGCCACCAGCAGAAATATATTTGAAAGAAATCGGCTTTATATCTCAATTTGTAATGTCAGACATACTATCCATACAAGTCTGTTCCGGGCTCGAACAAAACCGAAGGTACTTCCAAAGAAGTCCTTGCAATCTGGATATCTACAATCCCGATCGGACTTCCTATCACTTAGGAAATCTCTATACCGTAGCTACTCGGTGCAGAGACAATCGATAGGTCATCCTATCGCTCTCGCAAATACCCGATCTTCAACACCGGTCTTCAATTGCTAGCCATAACGTTGAATCACATATTCGAAATGGGTTTTATGAAACAAAGGTCCTTTACCGGCTAATTCAAATAGTGAGTGTCAAATTTTAAAACATGTGGATGTCATTCACAAATATTCACAGGTTCGATGTGGGTTTTGGATAACCAACTGAAATCTGATTCCCTGTCGCATCGAAGTTTAAATGCCGTTTTACAGGCAACAGGGTTTTCACATCAATACAGAACGAATCACAATCACAATGCAGTACATGGCAATTTATATAACACAACATCACAATCATAACAGAAATATTAATATAGTACACAGCAATAGTTAATCGTTTTCCAATCAAAGTGAATGGGATTTAATAAATTAACCATATAAATATTATTATTTTCCTTGATTACTTTAAAAGGATGATTTATTATTTATAATTACAATTTAATTAAATCTCAATTGACCATATTAATTTATTATTCCTTAATAAATTATTTTAATGTAACTATCAATTTTGAATCAATCAACTTAAATTATCAAATTAACGATTCTTAATTTACAATTTTAATTTTAATTTGCTTTTATTTATTTATTATTATTAACTACAAAGTAATTGTAAATCATAAATTATTTAATCATTATTTAATTAACTTCACATTCCATTTACAAACGATCATCATTTTATAAACAACGCTTATAAAAATTGTTTAAACTTAAGTTTTCGACAAGCTTCAAACTGAATATGCTGTTTCAGGTGGCCAACCCGAGGCTCCCCCGAGTCACGCTCGAGTTCGAACGCTTCCTGCTTCGAGTTTCACCCCAAAGCTACCCGTGTATTAAAAATTTTCAAAATTTGTTTAAGTTCAAATTTTGTCACGACAAAACCCTGAAACTTCCCGAGTCTCCCTTCGAGTTCTGCCCTGTTTTCCCCGAGTCAAACTTCGAGTTCAACCCATAAGTTAACAAACCTGAAACGCTTCAGGCAATCAATTTTCCAGGTCATAAATTCGTGCACGTATACATGCACGACGCCGTTGATGATCTTCAGGCGTCACTGCATCGACGAGCAAGTCAATTATCCTCCCTAATCCAATCCCCGATCACCAAATCTCCTTCACCATCTCGAATTCGAAATTTGAGTTCGGGCTCCAAACCTGCAACATACACTGGAACTACCACCGTCCCTGTCAATGCTTCGTCCTCCCACCTTCGGCCACTAGAGGCCGTGAAATCTCGGCTGAAGCTTCGCCTTGACCTGATGCTTCTATCCCCACCAGAGTCTCGAAGTCCAATCGCCTACTTATGGCGCAGCACTGTGTTTTCTGACCACGAACGCACATGGCTTTTTAAACCCTAATTTGATTTCGTACCCAAAATTCTTGCCATTATTAATTTTTTTTAACATTTTTCCTGGGATCCCTGAGTCTTCCTCCCCCTTCACAAGCAACCACGACACCAGCCATTTCATTGATGATCGGCACTAACCAAAAACCAAAAAATCGACCATTCCAGCTTATCACAGTAAATACTGAATTAAAAATTTAGAATTTACTTTCAAAAATCATCAATTTTGATAAGCGTCCAGATTATATGTTTGAAATTAAACTTACGAGGTTTGAAATTTAAATCCATTTTGCATTTTAACTGTGTTTTTATTTTCCAGGAAGAAAACTCTATAAAATATTTTAATTCTTTACTGATATGTAATGTGAGTTTAAAGCAATTTTCAACTTGTTAAAAATCTCTGTTAGAAACAAAGAAGGAAGGTGATATGTGGTTTTAATTTTTCCTGAAGCAAAACAGGGATTGAAATGCATTAAATCAACATGCAGAAGAACAAACATACATTCATATATCCAGGATGTAAAACAAAGTTTTAACTCCCTACATCATCCAATATCCACACAGCAACCAAAGATTTGAGAAAATAAAAGTTTACTCATATGACAAAGGTTTGAAACAGAGACTATGTTGATCTTCTTTGAACCGCAGTTTGTTCCTCTTCTCTTTTCTTTTTAATTCAGTAATTTTCTTTCAACTTTGAAATATATAAAGTGATGCCTTTTTCTTTTTTTTTGATTTCAGATCTTTGCTAATATTTGTTTCTATGATTTACAAAGTTATGTTCGAATGAACTGAAATGAGAAAGTAGATTGATGTATATATAACAGGTTGTGTGTATACTGAGGCTTACTAAAGTAAGTACAGGATGAATAAACCCATGCTGGAAGTAACAGCATTTAATGAAAGTATGTTTTGCAGTTGATATCTTGCTTGAGGTTACTAGAGTAAAAGGGCATTAAATGAGAGCATTTATTGGAAGCATGTAGTGTAATGTTCATGCCCCCTTTTCATGTTGCAGCCTTCTTATTTTATAGTTGTGAAAGTACTTCTTTATTTTGTTCATAGATTTTTTTCTTAGTCTTGAATACTTACAGCCTTGTGCTGTTTGATTTCTTGCAAATGCTGTTTTGCTCTTTTGTGATTAAGTCTTGTTTATTTTGCTAAATGTAAGAGTTTGTTTTATTTTATTTTTTTCTTTTGCTTATATATTTTAGTTTACTGGTTTGTATATTTTCCTGCAAACTTGTTTTAGTTATTAACTTTTAATAATTATGTGATTTTATTACAATATACATTTTCTTAAATTTTATTTCTATTCAAGATTTAACTATTAATATTTAATCTATTTTTATATTCAAAATTTTCGGGATATTACAGATTATAAATTCCAAGGGAGTTTGAATATATAACTAATATTTATAATCTCATTAATACCAAATCAAAATTTCAAGTTCGATTTCCTTTGCAAAGTTATTGGTCACCTTTTTTTACTTCTTATAAAGTAAGTTTCAGTTATAGTGCTATCCAACTTTCATTTTTAATCATCATATATTTCTCAAAATATACTCTTCCATTTCAAAATAATTTTTTCCTTTATATCTCGATTTCGGTTCAAAATTCAAATTTTTGCTTCGAATTCCATTTAGGTTAAATTTCAATTTTACCTCAATTGGTATTTAAATCCATGACTTTAAATATAAGTAATTTGCACTCTGACCAGTTTGATTTTAGAAAATTGCTTAAATAGTTTTAAAAATAGTTAAATAGTTATTATAAGGTAATTTGAGTATTAAAAGAATGGTTTGTATAGTAGATAGCTTAGAAAATCCAAATAATTTGAATATTTAAGGGAATAGATTTAAGGCAGTTTATATTAAAATAATTTATTTGAAAATAGTTCCAGAGTCAAACTGATTCAATTTCCAATCCCCAATTCAAATCAATTTTTCTATTTCCTTTCCCATTTAAATTGATGCAATCCAGATTCCAATTCGAATTTACATCGATTCCCATTCTAATTCAAATCAGTTCCCCCTTTTTATTTCAATTTTATCCAACTTCGTTTACAATTCCGATTAATTCAATTCAATTCATATTTTAATTAATTTCAATCCAATCCCCTATTTTTAAACTACCTCGATTTATATAAATCCGGGTTTGGTTTTTCAAATATCGATCTAATCACTTAAGTCAAATTACCCAGCAATATATAATCTGACAACCTAAATCTTTTATAATTAAATTCTTAGCCCAAATTTCAAATACTCATTCAAATTCCTCTACTTAAACTTATTTCAAGGTTCGAGTGAGAGTTCAAATCTTTTTAGAACAAATCAATTTTCGTAATTCAATTTATTACCAATTATAACTTCAAAATTTTAAACCTGATTCTTTGAGCAATTCCGGTTGACAAGTTTGTTTTTAACGCTTTAAATTTTAGCTCAAATAGTTCCATTCCATAAATTAATTTTTATTTCTAAAAATCAAATAACTGAGATAGTTTCAAAATAAAATTTTATTCCCATTTAATTTCAGTAATGGATATAAATCATTTCAATCAACTTCTCAATTTATTCGAAATAATCCAATTTACAGTTTTATATACTGTAAATGACGTACAAAATGATAGCAGGATATATTAAACATATAAACATCCAAATCATCTAAAACATCAATCTATAGTATCCACCATAATTTTCAGAATTCGAAACTCGTTTTATTTCAAAAATCGTTTTGAAATCATACGTAACTCCTTATCGAATCCATGCTTTTATTTTCAATTTAATCCATTTAAGCTTACACAATTAAAATTCTACATTTAAATTTCTATTAATATCACCTTCTACTTATAGGTTCAAAAACTTATTTTTCCCTTGGGTTATACCTCTCATTTCAAGGGGGATTTCAGAATTTTTAACACCCAGCTATTTATTTCAAATCACTTTGAAACCATACATTTCCACATATCTACATATTTATCCCATTTACACGCCAAGTCACACTTTTAAATTTTAAACCATCCTTGGTTTTTATCCAAAATATATTCCTTCGGAATTTGAAAACAACTCTATTTTTAAACTAAGTTTTCCATATCAAGGTATATTCTAATAATATTACTTATTATTTCCTTAAACATTTTGAAACAATTCAAAAAAAATATAGGGCTTAGATTTAATGCTTCATATTTAAATTCATTTTTAATTAATAAATCGCATTTATAAATTCAACTTATATAATTTTACTTCCATAAACATTGTGCAATGTTTTATTGTTTATTCTGCACTAAACATCGTTTATTAAGATACAACAACCAACTTATGATAATAACCAAGATTATCATATCTAGAACCCAACACACTATATATTACATAGTAATTTTTTGAAAAATTGTCTCTGTATATAGATCTAAAATATATATTAGGGTAAATTTAGTTCATTTCAAAACATTTTGAAAAATACTTCTACAAATTTTTAGAATTTTAATTTCTTGTTTGAATCCATTTCTAGCTTAACTTACTTGTATAGTTCATTCTTACCCTGTAACGACCCGGTATTTTCGAACCATTCGCATCCACACATGTCAAACTTGAATTTCTCAAAATATCAGATTGTTAATTTATATTTGGAAATACTCAGCATATACAGCAAATAAATCAATCATAGAATCACGGACACAGAGTAATATAGCAATAAGCAGCGGATAGATGAATAGTAGCTCATGTAGCCACCATATAAACATTAGAGTTAAAAAAAATACAACAGATATCTCAAATACATAGAAGTCTCAATACATCCAAATGACAAAAATCTGAATATCACATTGGAGTCAACGGAATAACTGAAAGCCAAAGAGATATAGATGGATCTCCAAGAAAATCATCAAACTCCAAAGGTGAGTCTCAATGCTGTGTCACTCGGTCTGACCCGAGCGTAAAGCAAAACACAAAACACTCGAGTCATGATTAACATTCTTATATTAATAAATTCAACTCAAGTGAAAGGTCAACTGAAATACAAGTAACTTAAAGGATGTTTGGGATTCTCATCCTCTAAGGATACGTGGAACTATCTACTATGTAGTAATATACGCTACTATAATATGTCTATAGTAAAGTGAACTATTAAAATAGTGTTAAGGTGTTACCCATATCCCCCTTATCATTTTATAGAATGTCGTAGTCTATACAGATACTATAAACTCCACTCGCAAGTGGGCTATCAAGTAGCACTCTATAGGTACGACATAAAACAAACTCATACAAGCTGCGATAGGGTATGTGACACGGCATGCGAGGCAATGCCAGGGTAGATATACCTTTTGCGGATTCGGACTGGTGGTAACGCATAGTAGCTACTACCGCCCACCTCGTGACACACTCCAAATGAAGGGTGCAGCCAATCAAATCACAAAAGCAAAGAATGGTATCAACGAAATGTGTCTGATAGGAGGAATGACCTCACTTGGCCCGGCACGACTCCTATTTTAGCCACATCAAGCTGACTCACGGGAGTCAAGACTACATAAATACCATATAGAATCGTTACCAAACCATCCAACTTCATTCTGGAATCTCCACCACGTACACAGTTGCCAGAGTAGTTTTCGTTGTTGGCAGAGAGTATGATGATATCCAATACCGGTCTCTTTAATAACCAAACGCTTATTTCACATCGTGGTCATTTCATTTCAAATAGTTCATATTTCGTATAAAAATATCGTATTCTTTTCAAACCATATTAATTCGATATAATTATTTACTTTAAATAATATTCATTTCCAGAATCGTAACACTTCCAAAATTTCAACCTTTTGGAAATCATAACACTTTAAAAATCATAACACTTTGGACTTAAACAGTTTAGACATTAAAAATAGTTTATATATAATGAATAGTTATAAATTAAAATAGTATATATATTAAAATAATCTATATATTAAAATAGTATATATATATTTAAAATACTTTACATAATAAAAATAGTTTCCTCCAATTTCTTCAAATCATCTTAAATTCAACCATTCAATTTAAATCAGTTCCAGTTTAACCCATTCAATTTTAAAGTATAAAAATTCAAGTTTATATATTCAACAATTTACAATATAAATTTCATTTATATTTCAACAATTCACTTTATTTTTTTTAAATTGGAAATATTCACTTAACCATTTTAATAACAATTTGTTGAAATCCCAATTCATACATTTAAGTCAATATTCAATATTCAGTCTCAATTTTTATTAAAGTTGAGAATATTTATTTAGTCATTTTTTATCAAATCAAGCTTTAAATCATGTCCTTCAATTAAAATTAATAAGTTCAAATAAATTCTTATTTAAATTCAATTATTAACCAATTTAAATTCCATGCCAACATTAATTTATCTTCCTAAGCTTTATTATTAAAGTTATAAAGTTTATTTTTAAAATATTAATACAAATTTAAATAAATACTCAAACATTTTATATACTAATTAAATTAAATTTCATTAAATTTGTGACGACCGGTATTTTTCAACGTTGAATTTGGAATATTTAAATGGTTTTAAATATTTAATTTGGATTATGAATTGATTTTGAATATGAAAATTTTGGTTTTCATTTATAAAATAAAATTCAGAATCTAAGATATAACAATTTATTGGATAATTCAACTTTTGAATTATATAATTCGAATTCGGGGAATTATATTATTTGAATTCGGGTAAATTATTGAACCTTGAGTTTTAAGCTTGATAAAAATAATTTGAAGGCTTATAAAATTCATATTAATGATATTGAAGACAATGCAACTTTTAAAATGAATTTGGAAGTAATGGGTTCAGTTTCAAAAATATATCGTTTAAATCGACGTTTAAAAATAGCCTTCCGAGGCACGGTCTTGAAATTTAATGAAAATAGTTTCATTGGGCCCGTAATAATATATTTTTATCGGATTTCAATTTTCGTAGCGTTTGGTGTTGTCGTGTAGCTGTAAGAGAGGTAAACGCGCTGAAATTTATATCGAAATTCAATATAATAACTGGATCCAAAAAGCTATCTTCTTCATACGATCGAATTAGGACTCGAAACGTTTTCCATTGCATTCAGAATAGGGGTATAACATTATAAATTCCTAACGACATGCCTCGATAAGATGTCAAGATTTTGAGTGATGAATTCAAGACGATTTAAATTTAAATTTAAATACATATATAGTGTTAGACTGGTCAAGGTATTCCCATCAGCTGCCTTTCTTTCTAATCTGAACTTTATCCCAACACATCAGAGGTCAATCTCCATCGCCACTTTTTGCCTTCACTATACCCAACCTCATTTTGCATGCCACCCTCTCCTGTCTTTCACCTTCCTCTATAAACAACGTATCCCTCCTACAGTTCAATATAGAAAAAAAACGAAAATCAACTTAAAAAAATCGTGGGACGTTCTTCTTTTAAAAAGCGATGCTCCATTTCATCCTAATCGAATTCTTTCATTTTAAATAAATAAAAATGGTTGTTGCTGCTCTTTCAACTCAAAACCGATCTTCAAAAAAAAAAACGTGAGTTCCTTTCGGCCAACTTGAAATCCACAAACTCGAAGAGAGGATAATAAATGGCGGACGAAATCAAAAATCAAAAAAAAAAATCAAAGCCCATCTTCATTCACACACGTCGAGGGCAGGGAAAGAGGGAGCATGGGTCGCGATATGGATCTCGTGCTCGAATGGCAAGGTGGCAATATGGATGAGCTCGGCTAGGGCAACGCGAGGCATGGCGGCACGAGGAGTTCTGGGAGCTCACGGTGGAGGGTGGCAGCATGTCGTGGAGTAGCCGTGCATAAGGGCGATGCTAGGGCAGGCGAGTCGCGTGGATGATGTTGGCGAGGTGAAGCTAGGTCGGTATCGGTATGGGTTGAATTAGGGTGAGGTATATCTACAATTATTTTTATCCTTTTTTTAGATTTAAATTTAACAATACGTATATATATGTATATATATAGAGAAAGGAATAATGAATTTTGATAACCATATTTCAATTTTACAAGATGTATATGTATATTAAAGGAGAAAGTTTTATACAGTAAAGGAAAATTACAATATTGTCATTTACACTGAAGAAAACTTTTATACGAAAGAAAAAAATAAAAATACAAATATATTTAGAAGAATATACATACATGTTTAATATATATAGGGAACCCAGAAAATTATTATACATAAAGTTTTGGAAAATATAAGAATTTATATAAAGATTTGATTTTTAAAATCTATATGGATTATTTCTATAAATATATATATGTAGTTTCAAAATGGGAAATAAAATATATATACCTATATCCATTCAAAACTTACTAGTTTAATTTTAAAATAATGAACGGTGGAGATTAATTTGTTTAATTTACTTATATTATTTATTTTAGTTACTAAAAGATTTTTAAAAGCAAAGCAGTTAAAATAAATCATTAGTTAAGTAATTTATAAAATGAGATAAATGGTCCAATTATTTCAAATATTAATAAACCATAAAAGTTTATACAAGGTCTATAATCATCGAGAAACCAAGTCGAAGTTGAAGTGGATTGCAAAATAAAGGTGAGATCTTCTCACTCATTTGGATTGCCTTACTAAAATTTAAATGTTAAATTTAAATTATTGGATGCCTGATTTGATTTGATAAATTTATAATTTATCTGTTGGTGTGATATGATATATAGTTGTATATATATTGGAGTGATTGATATTCCCGCATTATGTAGCGGATGAGACCCTGCGCGCCCTGCATAATAGCAAATGACCCTTTATACCGCGATATCCCCCTCGAAGAGGGATATGTATTTTTATTTGTTGACTAACATCTGCGGATGTAGGGAAACGGGTTGGAGGGATCCAACAGGATTCCTTAAAGATATTTATTTTTCATACACACACACACACACACACACACACACACGCACATTGACATATGACAGGATGGATAAATTGATATGGATTTTATGCGAATTGAATTATTAAATGTCAAACAGCCCATGAATTAAATCTGGATATTTTTAAGCATCATAATAATTAAGTGAAGGATTTTAAAAGGGAAATTTTGAAAGAAATTATTTATTTGAAAATTTGATTTATTAAATAAGGAATTATGAAGAATAAAGAAATATATAGGCTAACTTGGTATTACTTAACCATTTGAAATTTGCTTAAGTAAAGACTTTAAATTAAATTATCTATTAAGGGATGGATGAGATATTGGAATCGATAAATAGATTTGAAATAAAATAGAATTTTATTAAAGGCTAAAATGTTATAATGGAATTATAAATAAAGAATTGGTCTTATAAATAAATGGGAAACTCATGGAAGTTTGTAAATTTACAAACGGGGTTTATAAAGGAGATAAAATTATATCAACGGATATATTAAAAATATAAGTTAATGGTGTGAACTCATATCGAGTTATGGGGACCGTTGGAAGAGAAATATTGGAGTATATTTCGAATATGAGAATGGTGATAAAGTGGATAGCGGCGATGGGATAGGAATCCAAAGGATTTTATAAATGGAAACAGGGAATATTGGATTTTCTATAAATAAACTTTGTTTGAGAAAACTCTAATTTCATAAACCAACTTTGTAAATTAATTAACAATTGGAAATGAACGTTAATACTTTTGGGATATTGATATTTTTAATCTATCTAAACCTATATTTTGAAAATAAACCATTATTCTTACTTTATATATATTTTTAAGTGTTTGAAAATTTAAGTTATAAATCCTCTCGAGATGGGAAGCTAAGTTTATAAAATCAAATAAGATTTAGAAGATCTTATAGTGGGAATTCAAACAAAGTTATAAAGCAAAATGAGCGAACTTCGAAAGGTGAAATAAAGTTCACAAGGAAAGTAGAAGTGTAATAGGAATTTTAAATAAGTATAAACAGCTTTGGAATATTAAAAGAAATAAATTAAGGAATTCAAGAATTTATCAAAGCGGTGTAAAAGGAGTTTGGAAATTTACAATAAAATTGTAAATATTATAAGAAGAGGAAATAGGGAATAAATGAATAATTTCCAAGTATTAAATATTGAATTAAGTGGGAAAATATTTTTAGTATTGTAAAAAAAGGTTGAAAATTTATTCTGTGAGAATAAAAATGATTTTGGAAACTATTTTTAAAGTGTTGAAAATGTGGAATTAATATCTTAAGTAAATATTTCAGAGTAAATAATGTAGAAAATTATTTAAGGCCTAATAGTTGCTTGTAAATGTTATTTGATAGTTAAATAACCAATTATCAATATTGGTCAATGCGCTAATCGTTTCGAAGAAACCAGGATCGGGTTTAATTAACAGAAAACCAATTGGATCCTGTTTGAAACGTTTAAGAATGAAGACCATGAAGATGATGAAGACGATGATTCGGTTTGTCCAGACCCAGGGCAACTTATATGGACGAATGCTATCAGAACATCGTCAAGAGCACTATGAGCATTCTAAGTAAATGGTTCTAAAAAAGTAACGCATAGCCTCAAGCCTCTTCAAGCAGAATGGCTAAAACAGGGGAGGTGCAGCAAGGCTAAGTGAGTAGCACTCAATTAGGTTAAGATTTCCCTTGTCTAGAGGCCCCTTTTTCGGTAGTGTGGTGGTTGGTCACTCTAACCGTAGGATGATCTTATTCGGACTATCCAGTAAGGGGTAGCTCCGGCCTTGTGTTGCAAGGGGTCAGGAGTGATCCTCGATACTCTGATCTAGGCCAGGAACTGTGACGGGTGGTACCCCAGTAGTCCTGCCAATGTATGGAATCCAATCTCCAATAAGCGCCTGTACGATTTGGCTGTGCCCAGCTATGCTGGAACGTGAGATGCAAGGATTTCAGCTCGATTCTATTTTACTTTCTATAGACACTATTATAATATTAGACGATTTTGATAAAAACATTTTGGTTATCATAAGGTAAAAACTCGGCATATTTATTCGTGCCGTGATCTTTCATGATACCTTTGTTTTCAAAGGATTTTTCGAAAACTTTAATAATCCAATTAAGTGTGTTTTTCTCACGCTGGTTTTGCAGACTGACTCTGGTATTGTTTTATTATTATGCTCGAGTCAGACCGAGTTGTACAGATTCAGGATGCCATGGAGCTTAGGAGACGAGTTGGATGACGAGGCGTATTTCCATAGATTTGTATTTCCGCTGTGTAAGGACAGATAATGATTTGTCCAATGTAAAGACCCACAAATCCGTACTCCTTGAATAGACACTAATCTCCAGTGATTAACTCAAGATGAACGGAAATACGAACCCATAAAGTTTTAAGAAAAAGAAAGAGGTAGAAGAAGAGAGAGAAAGATAAAACAGAACAGAAAGAAATAACAGAACAACATCAGAATCTCACAATTCGCAGCGGAACAACATATAATAGGTAAATGAATAATTTTTAAACAAAGAACTATATATCAGTTATTACATTACATCACATTTCATTACATCATATCATCAGAGTGTACAACAACAACAACAACAAACAACGGAAAAGAAATACTATATACTAGTGAATACGCCATGCCATCCAGCTTGCCTCCAGCAACTCCTGAATTCCAGAATATCTTGATAAACCTTACTCTTGACTGCCCGTGTGGAAATAGGTGGGCACCCAGAGTTTAGGAAGGAAAACAATAAACTCCGAGTCAGTCATGTGACTTGTGTGAGAACTAAAACAGTTTATTTATCTTTAAAATCGAAATAGAGGAATATTTTTTTCAAAGTCAATTCGCAATGCTTGTAAAAATGAGACTACCATACGGCCTCCCGCACACACACACAATGCAAACGCAGAATCGGAGGAGATTTCTCCTTATGATAGTCAAAGATACTTGATACGCCTTAAAAAGAGACATTTGATATTATTACTAGTGCATAGTGAGGAAAACATTTCAAAACGTAGAATATTAATCTTAGCCAGCATAGACATTTCGAACTATGCCTACTATAGCTACCATCTAAACAATGGTGACCACCATAAGTAAATGACAGGTCCTACAACTAAAACCGTACAGGATTTCGTATTGGGAATTGGATTTTCGACAAATGGTCAGGCCAAGGAACTTCCCATTGCCACATGGAAACGCCTCTGGAATGACGTCCCGAGAACCAAACCGGATCTTTGCCAACACAAGGCCGGGTTACCCCTAACTGGGTAACTACTGACACGAATATGTCATTCCCCGATTGTAACTGATCTATCCAAGGATCCTCGATTTCCAACAACCACATAAGAATAATAATGCAGTAACCACATAGGCTAAGTATTTGGGCTCCATTCCATGATACCACCTCTATCCATAAGGAATGACATACACTAAAGGGGTGCTACCCCCTAATAACCTTGCTGCATCCTTCCTGTTTTGACCATTTTCGGGGTGTGAGGTCCGACGAAGTCTCGTCCACAAAGCCACGCTTTATACAAAAGCTGTGCTTTGGGTCAACAAATGATCATAGAAATGATAACCAAGATAAATGATCAAACAAATGATCATATCACAAATGATCAAACAATGATCATTTCACAGCAACACTCAGCATGCCACACTACCAAATTGGGAGTATATCACTAATAACCTTCAACTACATAACCTCTGAGCTCGTACGTCTCAGAGAAGGGTGTTAAGCTAAGAGAATAAATTCTCCGCCACCAACAGAAATATATTTGAAAGAAATCATCTTTATATCTCAACTTGTAATGTCAGACATACAATCCATACAAGTCTGTTCCGGGCTCGAACAGAACCGAAGGCATTTACAAAGAAGTCCTTGCATTCCGGATAATTTCTAATCACGTCCGGACTTCCCGTCGCTAAGGGTGATAAAACCTCTATATCGGAGATCAGCCGATGCAGAGCAACTCAACGGTAATCCTTCCGTTTTCAAAAATATCCGGTCTTCAACACCGGTCATCGAATGCAATCTATTACGACGTATCACATATTCGGAATGGGTTATACGACCCCAAGGTCCTTTCCCGGCTAACCCGAATAGTGAGCGCTTATTTTTAAAAATAAGTGTAGCATTCAAATTCAAGCAATCACAACAAATACCTATTTAAAGATAAATATTGATAGTCGGTTATTTAACTATCAATAGGTATGCACAACATCACCAGATTCCAAATAATTTTCCAAATTATTTATTTTCCAAAATATCTTTACAAGATATATATATATAATTTCCATACTTCAAAAATAAATCGATATTTATTTTTAAACCAATTTTCCCTTTCTTTTATAAATTCCATAGTGAATTTACATTTCCAAAATATCTATGAATATGCGATTTTTCAAATCGATTTCTAATATTCATTTTCAACTTATCTTTAAAAAGATAATTCTCAAAACGTTCATTTCATATTGGAAAAGATTTCCATACTTATTTAATAATATGTATTCATAAATCTATTTATTTTCAACATTTGAAAATATCCAATATACTTAAATCATAGTTAAGTATAGATTTCATTCTTTAAGAAAAACATTCTCTTAAACACATTTATTTGGGTCAAAAACGAATGTTGCGTAAAACATCGTTACGACGACCCAAAATCACTAGGGATTCGAAATTTAGATAGATATATAAATCCCAATACTGTACAAAAACATTTCCTTTTGGAAATCATTTACTGTAACAACAGTGTTATAGTCCACCATTTCCTTATTTATCGAAAACGTCTATTTCAATAATGAATGTTGAAATTTATGGTTTCGATAGTTAATACATTTTAAAACATCTTTTAAAATAATTAACTTCATTTTATAATATCACTTTCCCAAAACATAACCATTTTATTCAATAATATATTCACTGTCCAAAATCGTGAATATACCATATTTACCCAATTTCAATGTTTACTACACGTTTTATTTCAAGAATTTATTCGCTATCCAAAATCGCGAATATATTTCCTTTTATAAACTTTTGTATTCAATTTATCAAATTCAATTGATTTCGAATTTATAAACGTTGTCTATAAATTCCGTTTCTATTTATAAATTTCGATTTAAAAATCTCCTTTATTAATCCAACTTAATTTATATAACTCAATTGTATACCAAAAGTCCATATTATAAGTTAAATGCTTATAATCCATTTATTTACAAAATCGTTCTTTTAAAACTTCACAAATTATAAATCTTATTACTTATAAGATTTCCTTTATAACCCTATTTTCAACATTAATAGAACTCCTTTTTAAAATTCTATTATTTCGATTTATAAAATATATATTTTATAAATCTCAACTATAAACCATTTTTTTTCTTCATCAAATATTTCAATTTAAATGCAAAAATCTGATTTATAATTTAATTCCTTAATATCTTTTGTCTTACAACATCTATTCATTTTATAACTTCACCATTCATAAATCTATAAATTTTCATTCACTTATGAATCCATTTATACTTCACTCTAACACTTATAAAAACTCGTTTTATAATTCCAATATTTTTAATTTAAAAATATCAATTTTATACATCTTTCATATAACTCGTTTTAAAATAATTCAAAAATCCCAATTTAACTATTTTATAAATTTATAACTACTTATCTCAAAAATCACCGTTTGGTTATATTTCACAAAAATCTTAATTTTTATAACATAAGAATTTATAACGTTTTAATTATTTAAAATGAATCAATTCAAAATTTTAATAAAACATATACTTCAAAAATCTCTTTAAAAATCCTTTTAAATTCAAAATCATTACCTTAACATTTTCAAAACTCCAAAAATGGACCCGATGATGCAACACACCAAATAATCAATCACGGTATTCATACATCATATATCATCATATGATAAACAACAAATACCACAATATTTGTAAATAAATAATTACAGTTGAGGAATCCAGTTGGATCCCTCCAACTTGTTTCCCTGCATACACAGACATTAGCACAATACCAATTCTGCTTCGAGATGGAATATCGCGGTATATGGGATTTATAAAATATTATCCGCTTAATAGGCGGCGCAATAGGGTCTCATCCGCTATATAATGCGGGAAATCAATCAACTGCAATATATACATATGCCAATATATATATATATATTGCTATGTATATAGATATATCCTACTATATCTAATATCACAATCAAGCAAACAATCAATAACTGCAATTCCAATTTTAAATTTTTGAGTGAGAAGTTCTCACCTTAGCTTTTTATTTGCAATCCATTTCCTTCTTGACTCGATTTTCTTCATTTATACCTTGTATAAATGTTATACAAATTAATTAATATTCGAACCAATCAAATAATTAATTTTTTGTCTTTGATTGTTTTAAATTAACCAATTTCTCCTTTTATAATTTTATTTACATTTGAATGATTGGACAACCAATTTTCGTTTATAAATTTATTTCAACTAAATTTCCATTAATAAATAAATTATAGTAATTAAAACAATTAAATGAGTTTATTAAACAGTTTGATCTCAATAATACATATTTTTAAAGTTTAAGCTTGTAAGTGAAATATATATATATATATATTCCTTTTGAAACTTCATATGTATATTCATAAAAATGAAATTGGTTTCAATTCCTATTCTAATTTAAAATACAGGACTTAACTGTATTTAAAATAAAATCATACCCAGTTTATTTTCAATCATTTTTTTATCATACATATATTTTTAAATATGTATATAAATAAGAATAAATAAAGACAACATCGATACCTCACAGTCGAAATCGAGAACAACCGAAGCCCTCGCAATCGCCATCCTAACCCTAGCCGTCACACTTGCTCTTGTCGCCGCCATTTACCAGAGACGAAGTCGACCTCGTCAACGCCGTGCCTCCTTCTCCCAACGAGCGCCGCCGTCGACGTTGCTAGCTCACGCCTCCCGCCTCGACGCGCGAGCCTCGCGATGCTCCCAACGTCTCAACATCTCCGCGCACGCACGCGCAAGGCCCCAATTCGTACGACGCATCCCATTCCATCACCCGCGACCCTACCTCACCTCGTCACCGCGGCCTCGAGCGCGCCATCGCCTTCCTCCATCTCGCTGTTGTTCGTGATCTCGATCGCGATTTCCCCCTTTTTTTTATAAAGAGGATCGGGTTTTTTTTCTCCTTTTGATCAAGATTAACTGAAGAGGGAGAGGAGGCTCGTCGTTATAATAGAAGAAAGTGGCGAAATTTTAGGCGTGATTTTAGGAGAGATAATGGAAGCTACAGTAATTTGAGTTGATAAAAGGCAGCTGATGTTTGACTAAATTTGAATTGAATTCGACTTAAATTTCAATGCGTTTACTCAACGTATGCTCATACGGCAACTCCGAAAAATACGAAATTTGAAATCCGGTAAAAATTCAATATTACGGACCCAATGGAACTGGTTTCGTCGAATTCCGAGACTGTGCCTCGGATGGCTATTTTTAAATATCGATTCAAACGATATAATTTCAAAACTGAACAATTCACTTTCAAATTCAATTTTGAAGCTTCTAAAATCGTCAATATTATCAATCTGGATTTTACAAGCCTTTGAAATAATTTTAGTCAGCTTAAAATAGAAGATTCAAATTTTTATTCAACTTTCAATAGATTAAATTTTATAATTTAATCTCCATATTCATTCTGATAATTTGAAATTCAAGTCAAACCATCATTCAAATATTTAAAATTAATTAAATATTTTCAATTTAAAATTGTTCAAAATTCTTGGTCGTTACATCCAACGTGATGAATGATTGTTGTACTCTGATAATTGTATGTATATACAACAGTACAGATTTCCTGTAGTTGAAAGCTGTTGTTCTATATTATATTTTGTTCCGATGCGATTGTTAGATTCCGATGTTTGTTATTATCTTCTTCTTCTACCTCTTTCTTCTTTTCCCTTACGGTCCAGTTTCCAGCATTCGATCGTTTGACATGTAATGCAATGGATGTATTGATGTCGACTTTCAGAGGTCGAAAAACCGGGTCGTGACATTGTGGTATCAAGGTAGAAGGTTAAGCGAGAATCTTGGCTCTGGTGGGGATTACTCATTAGAGATGGAGTCGGTAGTACTGTAGAATGAGTTTAAGCGTATTAATAGATATGAGCGCGTATTTGTTAGTGAATACAAATTGTTTTAATATTGTGTTGACTTATTGGTTGGGTGGTATTTGAATTCTGATCGAGTAGCAGCGTAGCTAATTGGATAAGAGTTTGTAAACACTTGAATACGATAACTGACACAGTATTGTTTTAAAGGTGGGTGAATGGAATAATTTTACTCAAAAATATGTTTTGATATAAAAAGAAAAAAATTTCAGAAATTATTATATATAATGGAAGTGTTTGGATGATTATATTATAGTCAAACAAGATTATAAAAGTTAAAATAGTTTACATAACTAATATGGGATTTTAATCAAAATTTAAAATGAGGAGAATAAAAATGAAATTTAATTTGGATTTAGTTGAACAAAAATTAAAATTTTGAAACTTAATTGATGATGATTGAAAGAAATAAATTGGAATTTTTTTGGATGTGATTGAACTGGAAAATAGAAATTTAATCGGACTGGGAAATAGAATTAAAATTGAATTAAAATAGACCTAGGCTAGGTTTAGTAATATTGTGATTGGATTTGAATTAAATTAAAATGAAATGAATTGAGATATAGATGATATTAAATAAAATTAAGTTCTTACTTAATAAAATTCAAATGAATCGGGTGAAGTCAAAAGAATAATATGATGCTAGATTTAACTGGGTAAGTTAAATAAGAATGCTTGAAATAAAAATTAAATTTAGATTGAGAAATAAATATTTAAATTGGATTGAGATTAACTTAAACAAAATGAAGTTGAGTTGAAATAGAATTAAATTGAAATAATATTTCAGTTGAGTTATAAATGATGTTGAATAGAATAAAATTCTTACTGAAATATATAAAAGTAAGATAAGAATTGGATTGGGATAAATAAATTGAGAATAGATCACAAAAGTTGAAATGTATGAATAAAATATGGTTGGGCTATAAATAAAGATCTCGAGTTAAAAATTAAATGTGATTGTAACTGATCATAAACGAAGGGAAATGAAAAAGAAAATATAAGTGTGTGACTTATAAGAATTTGAAAGGTGAAAAATATTGTTTGGAAACGAAATCCAATCTTGAATTCTAAAATAAAATTGATCTCAAGTAAAATAATAAAATGATTTTTGAGATAAAAATCAAATATTTAATTATAAATTGGAAGTTAACTAATTAGATAATTAATTAGTTAATGAAATATGGAAGTGAAACCAAATTTGGTTAAATAGAAGTTGAATTGGAAGTAAATAATGGAGTTTGGAAATGAACTCGAGTTATAAATGACATATATTGTTAATGAAATAAATACAAATGAAAATGAACTTAAGTTTTGAAGTTGGAACAAATTGAAATAAATTAACTTAAGTTATTTAGAAGCTTGGCTTCGAGTAAGAATGGAAGTCCATTAAATAAAAGCTTGGGTTGAATTAATTTGGAAATGGATAATAATGTACAAGCATGGAATGTGTCGAGCTAAATAAATGGTTTCATACGAAATAAAATGCAAGTGAAGGGGATTGTGAATAAATTAGAATGGAATAAATTAAATATAAATCGAGTTCGAATCAATTTAAAATGGTTATAAGCTTAAAATAATTATTTATTTGCAGGAATTAGGGGTGGGCACGGTCGGTTAACCGAACAGATCGGTTAATTTTTTCGGTTAACCATTATATACAAGCGGTTTGGTTAACCGTTGGTCGGTTAATAATAGGTGAATACTACCGACCGTACTGAAAATATTTAACCGCGGTTAACCATTATTTTCAAACGGTTAACCGTTGTGTTTTAACGGTTAACCAATTAGCCAATTAACCGTTCGAATTGTCTTGGTTAACCTATTGGACAGTTAAAAAACGAAAAATAACCCGCACTAGTGGTCTTGTACAACTAAATAGACATTACAGAAGTAGCAGGTAAGTCAAGAACTAGCATAATACAAATTACAAAGTGTGTAGCATGTTTCCACTGAACTGCATAATACAAATTACATAATAATCCTTCAAATTACATAATACAAACATATGCTGCAATAGTAATAGTTTAGGCCAAAATTCAAACATAAATGAAAGCCAAGAACTAGCATCAGCATAAAAGGCAAAATGCAATTCTTGCAGCAATAGCAAGCCAAGAACATGTAGCAATAGAAATGCAGTTTGCGACAACATAAATCCAATTTCTCCATGCATGTTGGCGCTTGTAGCAGCCAGCAGCCGGCGTGAAACATAAAATGAAAATTTGTAACCAGTACATGAAAGAAAGGTGGACAATTAACAACTCTACATAGTACCCAAGTCAAATAAATTCACCACACTTTTACAATAAATTTATAGTAACTCATGTAGTAGAAAGGAGAAAAAAACATGAGGTGGACAAATTTAACAATACAGCAATATGTATTTGCATCTTATATATGCATTTGCATCTTACTAAAATGATAAAACCACTTTCTGTTAACCCTTAATTGAGCAAGTATGTTAAAAAAGAATGAAGCTTGGGAACATGTTAAATTTTCAATAACATTACTGCATACATATTACATAATTCAATGCTTTAGCACTAACCAGTAACCAACTAACCCACACTCAAATCTCACTAGTACTACTCATACTCAATGCTCATAATTCATATTAATACATAATGAATCAAATCAATAAAGATATTTATTAAGTTCATGCCAATCATAAAATAACATTACATAATTCATAATACAGCAGCAACCAGGACCATAACTGCAGCTAGTAAGCCACCAAGTGAGTAGTTCACCTAACTTGTAATATTAAAAGAGTTGGGCAGATGATTTGAAACTGTCAACAGATCTTAAAATTTTATACGTCAGTGACTCGTGAGCTTAAAAGTTTATGAAGATTTTAAAGGACTTCAACAGATCATAATCGCTATAAATATATTGTTGTTGCCACTGGTAGCATCTTTGGTTTCCATATGAATTTCACTTTTAGGAATCTAACACCCAATGGAAGAAGGAACAAAACAACTACAAAATAAACTACAACATATGAACTAACCCACACTAAATAAACATATGAACATTAAGATCTAACACTCAATGAGCAGTGATATGAATTATTTAATTACAACATAAATAACTTCCTGCTTATAAATTACTGCATAAACAATTATGACATAAATTGCAGCATAAATAATTACCGCATAAATTAGTGATAAAAGGTGTAATATAACATATATCGTTTAGACATTTGGGGATTATTGAACTAGCCGAATTCGACAACAAAATAATAACAGCAGTTAACTAGCAAGTAGCAACTAAAATAGAAAATTAGCAATCTTGATCTGGCATATTAAAAATTTATAGTCACATGCTCTCTCTTTGTCGTCGTCCTCGATGGATTTGATGCCATGTCTGTTTGCAGTAGTTGACTCGACTCGAACCCGAACAGTTGAATCCTGAAGGCGTTCAAGACTAGCAGCCTAGCACTCGACGATCAATAGTAATCCAAGCGGCAAATCGACGAGCGATCGATGAATGGGGATTTGGGAGGCGACAAATTAGAATAGATCTAAGGTTTTTTTCCTTCGTGCTCTATTTCGAACTGAAGTATGAATTAGCAGGCGAGCGAGAGTACTCAAGACTAGGGCACTGGTAGTGGGTATAAAATCGAGTAGTGGGCTCTCGGCTAGGCACGAAACAAAATGGATTAGAAAATAGAAATTGGATAGTGGGCTGTGTTGCATTTTGGACTGGTTCACTTATATTTAAGAAATGGTCGGTTAACGGCTAATGAACTGACCTAATTTTTTGTTAACCGTTAACCGAACCGAAAATATTCGGTTAAGGTCGATCGGCTAACCAATGACGTCGGTTAACCGATTTTAGCGGTAAGTCGGTTCGGTAGTGGTCGGTTAAGATGGTTAAGTCGGTTAAATCGGTTAAATGCCCACCCCTAGCAGGAATGTCGCCGAATTCGCATAGAAAAAGTTCTCGTTTGACGTAAAACGAGATTAAATAAAATTCTATGAATTGATAGAAGTGAAATAAAAATTGATTTTGAATCAATTGATATGAATATGAGTTTATTTGGACTTAAAAATGATTTGTATGCAAGCAAGTGAGTTGTAAATCACTTAAATTGAATAGAATGGTTTGAGAATTGATTAAAAGCAATTGAAATAAGTGTCGAAACCTTACATATGTGCTTATGAAAGTATATAACATGCATTGTTTATAGAATCCATGTTTTATCTATTTAAATACAAGTGAAATGCTATAAACTTCATAGATATGCTGCTTACATGTTTAAATTAAGTAAGTACGTGTACCGGATGGCCGTTTGGGTGGATTTTGATCACGTGAAATTGCTAAATAAATAAGCCACTTGCTTAAAAATGCTAAATAGAGGTACGTCTATGTAATAAAAGATAAGAAATATGAAATATAGTTGTTTTTTGGTTTTTCCAACCGTGTGGGGTTGATGTATATATATTTTTATCTCTTGTAAAATTGCAAAAGCTCCTCTGTACAAAGGAGACTCTGCCAAATAATTTCAAAAAATTTGGGAGTTAAAAAAATTTTGAATTTTTTTTGGAAATTTTAGTTAACGAAAAATTGAATTCAAATTGGAATTAAAATAAAAGGATTTTGGAAGTTGAATTGAAATTAATTGTTTAGTTGGAACTAAAGGATTAGAAAAGTGAATTTGGGGTTTCACTAAGTGGGTTTTGTTAAGTTAGTGGGTTTGGGGCATTCTTTCTGCCTTAGCAATTTTGGGGACGAAATTCTTTTAAGGGGGGAAGAATGTGACGACCCGAATTTTTTCAACGTTGAATTTGGAATATTTAAATGGTTTTAAATATTTAATTTGCATTATGAATTGATTTTGAATATGAAAATTTTGGTTTTCACTTATAAAATAAAATTTAGAATCAAAGATATAACAATTTATTGGATAATTCAACTTTTGAATTATATAATTTGAATTCGGGTAAATTGTTGAATCTTGAGTTTCTTGATAAAAATAATTTGAAGGCTTATAAAATTCATATTAATGATACTGAGGACAATGCAACTTTTAAAATGGAATTTGGAAGTAATCGGTTCAGTTTCCAAAATATATCGTTTAAATCGACATTTAAAAATAGCCTTTCGAGGCACAGTCTTGGAAATTTACGAAAATAGTTTCATTGGATCCGTAATAATGTATTATTATCGGTTATCAATTTTCATAGCGTTTGGATTTGCCGTGTCGTCGTACGAGAGGTAAACGCGCTGGAATTTATATTGAAACTCAATGTAATAATTGGGTCCAAAAAGCTATCTTCTCCATACAATCGAATTTGGACTCGAAACCTTTTCCATTGCGTTTGGAATAGGGGTATAACATTATAAACGCCTGGCGGCACGCATCGATAGGATGTCAAGATTTTGAGCTACGAATTTAAGACAATTTAAATTTAAATCATATATAGTGTTTGACTGGTCAAGATATTCCGATCATCTGCCTTTCTTTCAAATCTGAACTTTATCCCAACACATCAGAGGTCAATCTCCATGAGCACTTTTTTGCCTTCACTACAGACAACATTCTTCTACACGCCACCCTCTCCTGTCTTTCACTTTCCTCTATAAACCACGTATCCCTCCTTCAGTTCAACAGAGTAAAAAACGAAAATCAACATAAATAAAATCATGGGACGTTCTGCTTGTAAAACCTTTGATGCTCCATTTCATCCTAATCGAATTCGTTCTTTTCAAATAAATAAAAATGGCCATCACTGCTCTTTCAACTCGAAACATATCTTCATAAAAACGCGAGTTCCTTTCAGCCAACCTGAAATCCATGAACTTGAAGAAAGGATAATAAATGGCAGACGAAATCGAAAAAAAAAATCAAAGACCCTCTTTATTTACATGTGATCGAGGGCGGGGGAAGAGTGAGCATGGGTTATGATGTGGATCTCGTGCTCGAACGGCAAGGCGGCGATATGGATGAGCTCGGCTAGGGCAACGTGAAGCATGGCGGCACGAGGAGTTCTGGGAGCTCGCGGTGGAGGGTGGCTGCATGTCGTGGAGTAGCCGTGCACGAGGGGATGCTAAGGTAGGCGGGTCGCGTGGACGATGTTGGCGAGGTGAAGCTAGGTCTAGAGTTTGGTCAATATCGGTATGGGCTAAATTGGGGTGAGGTATATCTGCAATTTTTTATATCCTTTTTTTAGATTTAAATTTAATAATACGTTTATGTATGTATATATACAGATAAAGGAAAAATGAATTTTGAAAACCAGATTTCTGTTTCACAAGATTATACGTATATTAAAGAAAAAAGTTTTATACAGGAAAGGAAAATTACTGTATCGTCATTTACAGTGAAGAAAACTTTTTTCGGAAAGAAAAAAAATAAAAATACAAATATATCTAGGAGAATATACATACATGTTTAATATATATATAGGGAAAACAGATAATTATTATAGATAAAGTTTTGGAAAATATAGGAATTTATATAAAGATTTGATTTTTAAAATCTATATTGATTATTTCTATAAATATATATACATGTATTTTCAAAATGAGAAATAAAATATATATACCTATATCCATTCTAAACTTACTAGTTTAATTCTAAAATAATGTATGGTGGAGATTAATTTGTTTAATTTACTAATATTAATTATTTAAGTTACCAGAAGATTTTTAAAAGGGAAGCAGTTAAAATAAATCAATAGTCAAGTAATTTAAAAAATGAGATAAATGGCCCGATTATTTCAAATACTAGTAAACCGTAAATGTTTATACAAGGTCTAAAATCATCGAGAAACCAGGTCGAAGTTGAAGTGGATTGCAAAATAATGGTGAGATCTTCTCACTCATTTGGATTGCCTTACTAAAATTTAAATGTTAAATTTAAATTATTGGACGCCTGACTTGATTTGATAAATTTATAATTTATCTGTTGGATACGATATGATATATAGTAGTATGTATATAGGAGTGATTGATATTCCCGCATTATATAGCGGATGAGACCCTATGCACCCCGCATAATAGCGGATGACCCTTTATACCGCGATATCCCCCTCGAATTGAAATTGGTATTTTTATTTGTTGATTAACATCTGCGGATGCAGGGAAACAGGTTGGAGGGATCTAACATGATTCATCAAAGATATTTTTTTTTCGTATATATTTATTGATATATGACAGAATGGATAAATTGATATGGATTTTATGCGAATTAAATTATCAAATGTCAAACAGCCCGTGAATTGAATTTGGATATTTTTAAAACCATAACAATTAAGTGAAGGATTTTAAAAGGGAAATTTTGAAAGAAATTATTTATTTGAAAATTTGATTTATCAAAAAGGGAATTGAGAAGAATAAAGAAATATAAAGGCTAACTTGGTATTACTTAACCATTTGAAATTTTTTTAAGTAAAGACTTTAAATTAAATTATTTATTAAGGGCTGGATGAGATATTGGAAGCGATAAATAGATTTGAAATAAACGAAATTTTATTAAAGGCTAAAATGTTATAATGGAATTATAAATAATGAGTTGGTTTTATAAATAAATGTGAAACTCAGGGAAGTTTATAAATTTATAAACGGGGTTTATAAAGGAGATAAAATGATATCGGTGTATATATTAAAAATATAAGTTAATGGCGTGAGCTCATATCGAGTTATGGGGATCGTTGGAAGAGAAATACTGGAGTATATTTCGAATATTAGAATGGTGATAAACTAGATAGGGGGGATGGGATACGAATCCAGAGGATTTTATAAATGAAAACGGGGAATATTGGATTTTCTATAAATAAACTGTTTGAGAAAACTTTAATTTCATAAACCAACTTTGTTAATTAATTAGCAACTGGAAATGAACTTTAATACTTTTGGGATATTGATATTTTTAATCTATCTAAACCCATATTTTGAAAATAAACCATTGTTCTTACTTTATATATATTTTTAGGTGTTTTAAAATTTAAGTTATAAATCCATTCGAGATGGGAAGCTAAGTTTATAAAATCGAATAAGATTTAGAAGTAGATCTTATAGTGGGAATTTAAATAAAGTTATAAAGCAAAATGAGCGAACTTCAAAAGGTGAAATAAAGTTCACAAGGAAAGTAGAAGTGGAACGGGAATTTCAAATAAGTATAAACAGCTTTGGAATATTAAAGGAAATTAATTAAGTAATTTTAGAATTTATCAAATCGGTGTAAAACGAGTTTGGAAATTTACAAATAAAATTGTAAATATTTAGAGAAGCGGAAATAGGGAATAAATGAATAATTTCCGAGTGTTGAATATTAAATGAAGTGGGAAAATATTCTAATATTGGAAAAAGGTTGAAAATTTATTCTATGAGAATAAAAGTGATTTTGGAAACTATTTTCAAAGTGTTGAAAACGTGGAATTAATATCTTAAGTAAATATTTTGGAATAAATAATTTGGAAAATTATTTAAGGCCTAATAGTTGCTTGTGAATGTTATTTGATACTTAAATAATAGACTATCAATATTAGCCAATGCGCTAATCGTCTCGAAGAGACCGGAATCAGATTTAATTATCCAAAATGCACTTCGATCCGGTTTGAGACGTTTATGAATGAAGACCGTGAAGATGACGAAGACGGTGATTTGGTTTGTCCAGACCCAGGGCAACTTGTATGGACAAATGCTATTAGAACATCGTCAGGAGGACGATGAGCATTCTAAGTGAAGATGTTCTAAAAAGGTAACGCATA
The DNA here is from genome assembly GCA_030765085.1 of Allium cepa. Taxonomy (NCBI): domain Eukaryota; kingdom Viridiplantae; phylum Streptophyta; class Magnoliopsida; order Asparagales; family Amaryllidaceae; genus Allium; species Allium cepa. The sequence continues at coordinate 929,461,605 of CM060939.1, forward strand.
GCCTCAAGACTCGTCAACCGGAATGGCTAAAACAGGAACGATGCAGCAAGGATAAGTGAGTAGCACTCAATTAGGGTAAGATTTCCCCTGTCTAGAGGTCCCTTTTTTTGGTAGTGTGGCGGTTGGTCGCTCCAACCGTGGGGTGATCTTATTTGGACTATCCAGTAAGGGGTAGCTCTTGTCTTATGTTGTAGGGGGTCGGGAGTGATCCTCAGTACTCTGATCTAGGCCAGGTACTGTGACGGGCGGTACCCTATTAGCCCAGCCATTGTATGGAATCCAATCTCCAATAAGCTCCTGTATGGTTTTGATTGTGCCCAACTATGTTGGAACGTGAGATGCAAGCATTTCAACTTGATTCTATTTTACTTTTGTAGACACTTTTATAATATCAGACGATTTTGATAAAAATGTTTTGGTTATCGTAAGGTAAAAACCCGGCATATTTATTCATGCCGTGATCTTACAAGATATTCAAAGGATTTTTCAAAAACTTTAATAATCCAATTGAGTGTGTTTTTCTCACGCTGGTTTAGCAGACTGACTCGGGTATTGTTTTATTATGATGCTCGGGTCAGACCTAGTTGTACAGATTCAGGATGCCATGGGGCTTAGGGGGCGAGTCGGATGATGAGGCGTATTTCCGTAGATTTGTATTTCCACTGTGTAAGAACAGATAATGAGCTGTCCAAAGTGATGAATGATTGTTGTACTCTAATAATGGTATATGTAATGCCCTACCTCTATACCCACGCTAGCCAAGGACACTACAGAGTAATGCCGCCAACTAACAGGAGAATAAGGCTGGTTAGGAGCAACCATCTATAGCCTTGCTCTAACTATCTATTGAATACATCGACACTAGACATACCAAGCAGGTCGACATATCTAATGAATACTTAAAACAAAACCATAGGTGGTTGGAGGATCTACCAAACAGAATATAACATGTGACGCCCCACCTCTATACCCACGCTAGCCAAGAACACTACGGAGTAATGCTGTCAACTAGCACGGAGAATAAGGCTGTTGAGGAGCGACCATCCGTGTAACTTCTTTGTGCGAGCACCGATATGTCAGATAGTATAGCGTGCATTTCATTTAAGGAGGAAATCCGACATACCGATGCAAACTCAAAGCTATCACACAGTGGCTATAATGTCTTCGGAAACAAATATAGAAACAAACATAACACAAATCAGTCACAGATAATTCATATCACAAAGGCGGAAGAAGATATGAATATATAACTAACACATGAAAGTGTTCATCAGAGTAGTGGTCAAAAAGACCCACAATAATACAAAAGAATCGCAACACGTGCTATACAAAAGAATACTACTATGAGTCTATATCTCAAGTTTAAACAACAAAAACTGCTAATCTAAATAGTTAGCCAAAATTCAGAGTAGCAAATCCCAAAAGAGGAGTCAAACAGAAGCACCTGTAACATCTCGGTCCGACCCGAGTATTATTTATAAGAAAATAATAAACGGATCAGTCTAGCTATAAATATCAGATGACATGATATAAAGAAAAAGATATGGCATAAACATATAATATCCATAATGGCATACTACTAAAATCATGCAAATGTTGATCAACAAAAGATCGTTCAATACCACAAGAATCTTCACAAAGATCCAAAAAGGGCATCATACCCAAAACTTGTATTCACAGCAAGTCAATGACACACGAATTCACCAATGCACAAAAGTTGATAAATCATATCAATGAAAACCACTAAAATTGGTGAAGCATAACTTCCAGAATTGAACGCACGAAATTCAAAAATCATAAAAGGGGGGGAGGCCTATCACACGAACGGGAGCATGAAAGCTCACCAACATATGTATCACACGAACGAGACGCTATCTCATGGTTGCAAGCCATTAATTTTGACACACGAACGGCCCGAAGACCATGGGGAGCTACCCCACAAAGAAATGAGACGAAGCTCAACAGAATGAGGTACAGTCCTCCACGTAGACAAAGAGACATCGCACAATTGCTAGTCTAAATCACAAAAATGATCATCATGATCACCAAGAAGTGTCAATTACAGTAAGCTAGTAAATATATGAGCTTAGCTTCATGTCCCATAACCACTAGCTTAACTTAAATATTTACGAACAAATTGTAGATCTCCACTAGAAAACTGTCACAAGAGTTTCAATCGAACAAGTCCAAGAATTAACCGACGAAGTAAACGCAAGCGTTTCATACCACTTGTTTTACTAAGCCGTTTAATTAGATTTCTCATACGAGTGAGGTAAAGGTTTGTATATACTAGTAGATTGGAAAACGGTTTAAGAAAAGAGCTTTGTTATTGAAAATAGAGTTGAAATCGTTTTGATGAAAGAGTTTTTATATTAACTACTAGTATTGAAGCCTTTATATTTTTAAAGTGACAAATCACGGAAAGGACTGTAGAAACAATCAATCATCAAAATTCGCATTCGAAGACGTGAATAAAATCCGAAGAAATCGATACTGAATCCATCAAAATGGATATTCCCAAAAATCGCGATATAAAAGTCATCAAAGTCGATAATAGATGATAATCAACAAATCGGAATCAACATAAATCGATCAAAGTTGGAATTCTCAAGCAAATAGGCAATTAGGAAAAAGAGTGCAGATTCAGACGTCTGAAATCAAGAATTCAGACGTCTGAAATCAAGAATTCAGACGTCTGAATTTGGAAAATAAAATATTTTCCAAAACAAAATTCAGACGTCTGAATCTTCGATTTCAGACGTCTGAAATAGGCATATTTTAGCCTATTTCCTTTCTGGTTCCAAATGGACCAATTCAGACGTCTGAAATATAGATTCAGACGTCTGAATACTTGGGAATAAAAATTCCCAGTATAATATTCAGACGTTTGAATACTATGTTTCAGACATCTGAAACCTGGGTTCAGGGCATTCCCTGAACCTAGGCCAAAAATGGCCAAACAAATATCGGAAGTGATTCGGACGAGCAAACGACGACTAAGGATTTACGTCGAGCGACAACCCAGCCTTAACAGCTCTTTGATACGCCTCAAATATCAATGTCCAAATATCCATAAAAGGATTTTTATAGATTTTGATTTCAAAACATCAAAAATTGGAATATACACCAAATCAATCCAAACCAAAATCAATTGCACAAAAATAAGTGTTAGGAATTCAAACCTAACAATCGAAGATAATTATAGACGAAGATGTGAGATAAAAATCTCACCTTTGAACCCAAACAAACGAAGAAGAAGCTTGAAAGCAAAGGAGAATCAACCACTCTTCAAATCCAACTCAAGAAGCTTGATTCTAAGCTTTAAAATAAGAACAATTCCCAAAGTTAGGTTTAGGAATTTCTGAAATTGATAAGAGAATGAGTTGAAGAAGAAGAAGAGAAGGCTTACCAATGGGTTCTTGTACTAGTTTGGATCTAGAGTTTGATTTGCAAAAGAAAACTAGGGTTTGGAGTTTTAATTTCCCATTCCACTCACCATTGTTGCTAAAGCTTGAGTACTAGGAATTAGAAATGAAGAAATGAAGAGTTGGAGTGGAGTTGGGACTGAATACATAAGTGGGGTTATTGGGCTCAGCCCAAATCAAAGCCCTAAGTAAAAAGTGGTAAAATTCCACTAACTCCAAACATATCAAAGTTTACACTTAAAGATCGCAAACGTCATTTTGAACTCAATGGAAGTGGTCCCGAGTCCTAATTCGACCGTATGCAAAAAGTAGCTTTTCGGACTAAATTTCGAGTATCGATAAAATATTTAAATAAAATATTTAAATATAAAATCGATAAATATGCGGGTTGTTACAGACTCCCCTCCTTAAAGAAATTGCGTGCTCGCAATATTTAAGAAGATGATATATAGTAACAACCATAAAAGCATATTAACACAAAAGAATTTTGAAGTAAGAAGTTCACCTTAAAGAGCATGAGAAAGTAAGTCAGGATGCGTTCGCTCGATGAACTCCCAAGATTCCCAAGAACAATCCTTAGGATTTGAAGACCATTGAACTTTTACAAGCGGAACATCTTTATTTCGAAGTCGTTTGACTTCCGAAGAAATATACGAATAGGATGTTGCTCATAAGTTAAATTAGGCGAAACTTCAATCTCTTCCACAACATCGTGCTCAAGAATAGAATCGGAATCTTAAAGGCACTTCCGTAATTGAGAAATGTGAAACACGTCATGCATGGCAGAAAACTGAGCCGGTAATGATAGGCGATAAGCCATGGAATCAATACGTTCAGTGATAGGAAATGGCCCAATATATCGAGGTGCTAACTTTCCCGACCGACTGAAACGTACAACACCTTTCATAGGTGACACACGAATAAAAACAAGATCTCCAACAGAAAATTCTAATTTCCTTCTTCGATTATCGACATAGGATTTTTGTCTACTCTAGGCTTCTTTCATCCTACGTCGAATAAGGTCAATTTTCTCTGTGGAATCCCGAATAAAATATGGACCTAAAACCGGCTTCTCACCGGCCTCAAGCCAACAACAAGAGGATCGGCATGGCCTTCTATAGAGTACCTCGAAAGGTGCCATACCAATACTAGATTGGAAGCTATTATTATAGGAAAATTCAACAAGTGGAATATGATCTTCCCAGCTTCCATCGAAATCAAGCACACAAGCACGAAGAAGATCTTCAAGAGTTTGATTCACAAGCTCGGTTTGTCCATCGGACTGGGGATGATAAACGGTGCTAAAATTAAGCTTCGTTCGCAAAGCTTTTTGAAGACTCTTCCAAAATCCACTAGTAAACAATGGATCGCGATCACTAACAATAGAAGTAGGAACTCCATGTAATTTAACAATCTCTTCAACAAAGAGTTTGGCCAAAAGATGAACGGTTCGGTTAGACCGAACGGGAATAAAATGGGCGGATTTAGTAAGTCTATCAACTATCACCCATAAGCTATCATGACCCGAACGAGAACGGGGAAGGACGTCAATAAAATCCATGGAAATTTGGTTCCACTTCCAAATTGGAATTTCTAAAGGTTGCAGTAACCCACCGGGCCTTTGATGTTTGGCCTTAACGAGTGGCAAGTCATGCAACACTTAACAAAGTTAGCGTTGTCAAGTTTCATTCCTTCCCAATAATAAAGTCGCTTCATATCCGCGTACATTTTACTACTACCGGGATGAATGGTAAATTTAGAACGATGCGAATCTTCTAAAATATCTTTACGAAGATCACTAATATTTGGCATGATAAGTCTACCAAATTTCTGAATGCCGCCACGAGAATCGATATCAAAGTCTTTCAAACCTTCAATATCAATTTTATCCTTAATATTTTGGCCAAGAAGAGCCAATTCGGGATCTAGCCCTTGAGCTTTGAGAATGCAGTCTAAATGAGAAGGATGAGCCTCAAGGCTACATAAAACAAGAGATGAACATAAATCGGAAACAGGGCCTCGAATTTTGCAAGTGGATAAAACCTCGAGATCGTTCCATTCAGATATCATCATAGAAACAACAGCTTGTTGTTTACGGCTAAGAGCATTGGCGACACGATTACCCTTACCGGGGGTATAAAGAATATCAAGATCATAAGGACCAAGGAACTCGAGCCAACGTTGTTGACGCAAATTAAGTTCCTTTTGAGAGAATAAATACTTCAAAGACTTATGATCGGTATAAAGAATAAATTTCTCTCCCAATAGATAATGACGCCAAATTCGAAGGGCGAAAACAATAGCCGCGAGTTCTAAATCATGTGTGGCATATCTAGTCTCGGCCGGCTTCAATTGCCTAGAAGCATAAGCAATAACACATTTTTTTTGCATAAGAACGGCACCCAAACCAACGCGACTAGCATCGGTATAAACAACAAAATCTTGGTTCCCCTCGGGAATAACGAGAATAGGAGCATCGGAAAGGAGTTCTTTTAATTTCTGAAAAGAAGTTTCACATTTATCCGTCCAAATGTATTTAACACCTTTCTTCGTTAAGCTAGTGAGAGGCACGGCAATTTTAGAAAAGTCTTTAATAAAACGACGGTAATAGCCCGCCAATTCGAGAAAGCTACGGATTTCAGTCACACTCTCAGGTTTTTTCCAATCTTGAATCACTTCAATCTTTGAAGGATCCACGTAAATTCCGGATTCAGAAATAATATGACCGAGAAACTTCACACGAGATTGCCAAAAATGGCATTTAAATTTTTTTGCTTTTAAATGATTACTCCTAAGAGTTTCCAACACAATCCGAAGATGCTTCTCATGTTCCTCCTCGGTTTTTGAATACACAAGAATATCATCAATGAATATGATTACAAACCGATCGAGGAAATCTTTGAAAACTCGATTCATAAGGTCAACGAAATAAGCCGGAGCATTCTTTAAACCAAATGGCATAACAAGCCATTCATAAGATCCATAACGGGTACGGAACGATGTCAAAGGAATGCTATCCTCTACAATACGAAGCTGATGAAAACCGGTAACCAAGTCCAATTGTGAAAAGACTAGCACCGCTAAGTTGGTCAAATAGATCATCAATCCGAGGTAAAGGATATTTATTTTTGATAGTAAGATCATTAATCTTGCGGTAGTCAACGCAAAGTCTAAGTGTACCATCGGATTTCTTCACGAAAATAGCTGAAGCTCCCCAAGGCAAGGAACTAGAGCGAATAAATTACTTCGTTTCCAAATCAGATAATTGTATGCGCATCTCCTCATTTTCTTTATTGGACAAACGATAAGGAGGACGAGTAATAGGTTGAGCTCCAGGGGTAAGATTAATTCTGAACTCAATTGCTCGCTTAGGTGGCAATCCTAAAACGGGCTCAAATATGTCGGAAAATTCACGAACAACGTGAATAAGAGAAATGATGTCCTCCTCATCATCATTATCATCATCACGAGGATTTAAATAATACAAAGATGCAGATAAAGTGGAATCCGAATCTTTGAGAATAATATAAATTTTCTTAATAGATTGAGGATGTCGAAGATGAATAGTCCGCTCAGGACATAGGATATGAGCTTCATAACGATTAAGCCAATCCATTCCCAAAATCACCCAAAGCCTAAATAACGCATGACATGCAAATCAGATAGGAAAGAGAAATCACATAAAATAATCTCCACATCTTTACAAAGCAAACAAAGCGTTGCTGATCCACCAACCGGATTCGCAATTCTCAAAGATGTCATTAAAGCAACAACACTTAAAGAAAAAGTATCAACAAGCTCTTTTGATATAAAAGAATGGGATGCTCCCGTATCAAAAAGAACTAGAATAGGTTGATCACGAAATATAATAATACCATCAAGGATAGAATGAGAAATGCCTTGACCACGAGATGTGTTGCCAGGGGCTTGAGCAACATTAAGCTTTCCCTCCTTCCTATTTTGAAGTTTGGGACAAGAAGATAAATAATGATCCGGCTTTTGCAATAGCGACAAGTATGAGGCTTTGAACACTTGTTCGCAAAATGGTCCCTAGACCCACAATTGAAGCATTTCCCACTACTAGGAGAAGGAGCCTTTGCAGCAGGAGTTGCTTGCTTACCCTTTTTGTTGGGATACAGACCTTTGAATTTGTTTGGCCTCTTCTTTTTGTTGAAGTTTGGTTTGGAACCCTCCACTTCAACATCACTTTCCCTATCCGCCTCTTCAAGACGAAGAGAGATATCAATGAGTTGCTCGAAGGGAACTTCTAATTTTAGAAGTAATGGCTTCTTGAGATTTTTGTTTAAGCCATAGACAAATCTTTGGTTCTTCTTTAATGAGGTGTTGATGTATTCAACCCCATATTTGGAAAGTGACTCGAAGGATGCAACATAATCAGTCACGGAGGCTTCACCCTGAACAAGGTCTATGAAACGCCGAGCCAATGTCACTTTCTCTGCTTCTGGCACGAATTTTAATTCGAAGCATTCCCGGAATTGCTCCCAAGTGAGATCCGCTTCATTAATCTCGAAAATAAGAAGTTCGTACCAGTCCAATGCTCTCACTTGGAGCATACTGGAAGCCACCTGAACACGGTGAAGATCGATGAGATTCATGCGAATGAAGATTCGATCACAGGTCCTCAACCAAGCCTGGACTTCGATGACAGTTTCAGAACCTTTAAATGGCTTCCCACCCAGGTTGGTGTAATCATTGCACAAACGTGCAAACCCAGATTTAGGGTGAGTAGGTTCCGGATTAGAACCAGCTGCTTGAGCATTCGTGACAAGGTCAAGAAGTTGCTAGGTAGTCATAAAAACTCCATCCTGGGGAGTAGCACTAGATTGACCGATGCTGGGACGGCCAGGTCTAACCATTTCTCTTCCTTTAGAAAGAAATAAAGAAGAAGAAAAAGGTTATTCACCAAATGAATATCAAGCAATCTTGATAGATAAAGCAAGGAATCATAAAGAAAATATGATGAATCGGTACGAAGATTCGAATTAAATCCTAAGGCACGACTCCTAAGAAGGACTTAGGACGATGATCCTTGTTAAATTATTCTACATTGTTACGAAGTTTGGCTTTGATACCAAGCTGTGACGCCCCACCTCTATACCCACGCTAGCCAAGAACACTACAGAATAATGCTGTCAACTAGCACGGAGAATAAGGCTGTTGTGGAGCGACCATCCGTGTAACTTCTTTGTGCGAGCACCGATATGTCAGATAGTATAGCGTGCATTTCATTTAAGGAGGAAATCTGACATACCGATGCAAACTCAAAGCTATCACACAGTGGCTATAATTTCTTCAGAAACAAATATAGAAATAAACATAACACAAATCAGTCACAGATAATTCATATCACAAAGGCGGAAGAAGATATGAATATATAACTAACACATGAAAGTGTTCATCAGAGTAGTGGTCAAAAAGACCCACAATAATACAAAAGAATAGCAACACGTGCTATACAAAAGAATACTACTTTGAGTCATATCTCAAGTGTAAACAACAAAAACTGCTAATCTAAATAGTTAGCCAAAAGTCAGAGTAGCAAATCCCAGAAAAGGAGTCAAACAGAAGCACCTGTAACATCTCGGTCTGACCCAAGTTTATTTATAAGACAATAATAAACGGATCAGACTAGCTATAAATATCAGATGACATGATATAAAGAAAAAGATATGGCATAAACATATAATATCCATAATGGCATACTACTATAAGCATGCAAATGATGATCAACAAAAGATCGTTCAATACCACAAGAATCTTCACAAAGATCCAAAAAGGGCATCATACCCAAAACTTGTATTCACAGCAAGTCAATGACACACGAATCCACCAATGCACAAAAGTTGATAAATCATATCAATGAAAATCACTAAAATTGGTGAAGCATAACTCCCAGAATTCAACACACGAAAATTTGAAATCATAAAAAAGGGAGGGAGGCCTATCACACGAACGGGAGCATGAAAACTCACCAACATATGTATCACACGAACGAGACGCTATCTCATGGTTGCAAGCCATTAGCTTTGACACACGAACGGCCCGAAGACCATGGGGAGCTACCCCACAAAGAAATGAGACGAAGCTCAATAGAATGAGGTACAGTCCTCCACGTAGACTAGGAGACATCGCACAATTGCTAGTCTAAATCATAAAAATGATCGTCATGATCATCAAGAAGTGTCAATTACAGTAAGCTAGTAAATATATGAGCTTAGCTTCATGTCCCACAACCACTAGCTTAACTTAAATATTTACGAACAAATTGTAGATCTCCACTAGAAAACTGTCACAAGAGTTTCAATCGAACAAGTCCAAGAATTAACCGACGAAGTAAACGCAAGCGTTTCATACCACTTGTTTTACTAAGCCGTTTAATTAGATTTCTCATACGAGTAAGGTAAAGGTCTGTATATACTAGTAGATTGGAAAACGATTTAAGAAAAGAGCTTTGTTATTGAAAATAGAGTTGAAATCGTTTTGATGAAAGAGTTTTTATATTTACTACTAGTATTGAAACCTTTATATTTTTAAAGTGACAAATCACAGAAAGGATTGTAGAAACAATCAATCATCAAAATTCACATTCGAAGACGTGAATAAAATCCAAAAAATCGATACCGAATCCATCAAAATGGATATTCCCAAAAATCCCGATATAAAAGTCATCAAAGTCGATAATAGATGATAATCAACAAATCGGAATCAACATAAATTGAACAAAGTTGGAATTCTCAAGCAAATAGGCAATTAGGCAAAAGAGTGCAGATTCAGATGTCTGAAATCAAGAATTCAGACGTCTGAAATTGGAAAATAAAATATTTTCCAAAACAGAATTCAGACGTCTGAATCTTCGATTTCAGACGTCTGAAATAGGCACATTTTAGCCTATTTCCTTTATGGTTCCAAATGAATCAATTCAGACGTCTGAAATATAGATTCAGACGTCTGAATACTGGGGAATAAAAATTCCCAGTATAATATTCAGACGTCTGAATACTACGTTTCAGACGTCTGAAACCTGGGTTCAGGGCATTCCCTGAACCTAGGCCAAAAATGGCCAAACGAATATCGGAAGCGATTCGGACGAGCAAACGACGACTAAGGATTTACGTCGGGCGGCAACCCAGCCTTAACAGCTCTCTGATACGCCTCAAATATCAATGTCCAAATATCCATAAAAGGATTTTCATAGATTTTGATTTCAAAACATCAAAAATTGGAATATACACCAAATCAATCCAAACCACAATATACAGACGAATCCAAAAGAATACATATATCAGAGTCACAACAAAAAGGACTACACCAAAAGCTTTAACAAAAAGAAACAAACTGGATAGTCCATGCGAAAGCAAAATAGGCGAAGTCCAAAAGCATCTAACCTGAAACACCTCGGTTTGACCCAAGTATAAAATACACGGGACAGTCTAGCTAAACAAATCAGTTAGATAAACTGAACAACAATAACATGTAAGGTCATAAAGTATAACAAATATCTCTAAAAGAGATAACACAATCATCTAACAAAAGATGAATCATATCATAACAAGCCTCGCATCATTGGCAACTCAGAGAAACAAAGGATAGGAATATCCCAAAACAAGCCAAAAAGGCAAATAACAAATACCAATGAAGGTAACACAAGTTCCACAAGGTAATCGCTATATATCGTGCGGCTCAAAAAGACCAACACCGAAGGGCGATACCTGGGGAATATACATATCAATGAAACATCAGAAAATTTGCACGTACTCAGTACTGTATAAACAAGGATCCATGAGCCCAAAGACTCCAAACCCAATATCACTCGAGCGGTGACGAATGACCAACTCCAAAACCGATACAATAGGGCAACAAACCCAAAGGTACAAACCCAAAGATAACATGCCCGAAGGCAACAAACCTGAAGGAGACAGTCCAAAGACACTATCCCAAAGGCAACAAACCTGAAGGTGCAAATCCGAAGGCAACACACCCGAAGGCAACAAACCGTAGTGGCAAAGGTCCGAAGGCCCAGTACTGGACACCATTAACTGGCAGAATGTCTCAGAACTCCCAAAAAGAAATCCGAAAAGTGGTAACGTGAGTCCCATAACCACTCGTTCGCACTAAATGGTTTACTATCCATTAGTTAATTTCACACTCAAAGCAGTACAAAGTTTACCTCATCTCATTGGTAAACCAGACCAAAAGGCCAAAACGATCAATCGAATAGGTCGAGGATTAATCGGAAAGATAAACGCGCAGATTCATGGTCCGTGTCTTACCTAACCATTTAATCTCCCTTCCACTCCGCTCGAAGTGCGAAATTATGTGTGCGCGTTTTAAATAGAATTTATAAATTAGAGAAGCAAGCTTTTAATACAATTTAAAAGATTATTTTATAAAAACCCGTGGATGAAGTCAAAAAGGAATCATCAAGGTCAAATATGCATAAACAACTAATTGGAATCAACTTAGATCGATAAAAGTTGGAATCACAAACAAATAGGCACACTAGGAAAAACAGGGAAACAAGAGCAGGTCAGTTGACCGGACTTCTTGAGTCGCCAACCGAAATAGCCCAGAAATGTTTCGGGCTCCAACTCGGTCGACTGACCAGAGAGTCTGGTTGACCGAACCCCAAGTTCCTGCATTTGCTACCCTATTAATTGAAGTGCAAACTCTACCAGTTCGCAACCGGTCGAGCAATGGACCTAAGGAGCTTTAGCCAATCGATAACCCAGCCCCATTGGCACTCCGATTCACCACCAAAAACATATTCAAACATCAAAGTTAGGATCTTTAAAGATTTGAACTCAAAACACTAAAAATTTGGATATTCACCAATTCAACCCAAACCAAAAGCAAGTGCACAAGAATAAGTGTTAGGAATTCATACCCAACAATCAAAGATAGATATAAGCATAGATGTGAGATAAAAATCTCACCTTTTAACTCACATACAAAGAAGAAGATGCCCAATTACAAAGAAAAGACCAACCACTCTCCACTTCAACTCTACTAGCTTCAATCTACGATCAAAACAAGTATTTCCCTAAGTTAAAGTTTAGGAAACTTTCTGAAATTGAAGGAAGAAAGAGTTGGAGAAGATGAAGAGAAGGCTTACCAATAGCTTCATTTGATTTTGGAGCAAGAATTCAAGTTTGCAAGAAGAACTAGGGCTTGCAATTTCTAATTCTTTTTCCTTTCCTCCATTTTCAATTTTAGCTTGAGTTTTAGACTGGAAAATGAGTGAATGGAAGGAGAGGGACTGAGTTAGGGTATTTAGTTGGCTAGTGGGTTGAACCCAAACCCAACTAGAAAAAGTAGCAAAATTCAACTTACTCCAAACGTATCAAAGTTTATACTCAAAAAGATCGCAAACGCCATTTTGAACTCAATGGAAGTGGTTACGAGTCCTAATTTGGCCGTTTGCAAAAAGTAACATTTCGGATCCAAAAATCTGACTAACGACACTATATTTAAATAAAACATTTAAATATATCATCGTTAAATATGCGGGTTGTTACAGATCTCCCCTCCTTACAAAGTTGCATCCCCGTAATTCCTAGAGACGATATTTGTAACAACTACATACATAAATCTTTCAAAAGAAAAGGAAATAAGCTTGAGATGAAAAGATATTCTCACCCTTGCCAAGCAAAGATAGAAAACCCGGATAAGATCGCTCGATAAACTCTCTGGTCTTCCAAATACAGTCATTGGGGTTGGCGGACCATTGAACTTTAACGAGCGGCACGGCCTTGTTTCGAAGATGTCGCACCTCCGTGGCAAGCACGCGAATATGTTGTTGTACAATAGATAAGTCCGGTGAGATCTCAAGCTCTTGCAAATTAGGAGAATCGATAACAGAATCCGACTCCCCAAAGACACTTCCGGAGTTGAGAGACGTGAAACGCGTCGTGAATGCTAAATAAATGAACAGGAAGTAAAACTCTATAAGCCACAGGGCCAATATGTTCAGTAATAGAAAATGATCCTATAAAGCGAGGAGCCAATTTCCCAGTCGTACTGAAACGCATAGCCCCCTTCAAAGGAGAAACACGAATAAAAACAAGATCACCAATCGAGAACTCGAGAGGCTTCCTACGGTTGTCTGCGTAGGATTTTTGGCGCCTCTATGCCTCTTTCATTCTCAACCGAATAAGATCAATCTTCTCAAAAGAATCACGAACAAAATCTGGGCCAAGAATAAGCTTCTCCCCAAATTCCAACCAACAAGAAGGTGATCGACATGGCCTTCCGTATAAGGCTTCGAAAGGAGCCATACCGATACTAGATTGAAAATTATTGTTGTAGGATAACTCTACAATAGGTAAGTGATCCTCTCAACTACCACCAAAATCAAAAATACAAATATGGAGAAGATCTTCCAAGATACGATTCACCCGTTCAGTCCGTCCGTCAGACTGCGGATGATAAGCTGTGCTAAAATTAAGCTTTGTTCCCAAAGCTTACTGAAGACTCTGCCAAAAATGACTCGTGAATAAAGGATCACGGTCACTCACAATAGAATTAGGAACACCGTGAAGTCTCACGATTTCCTTAACATACAACTTAGCCAAATGCGAAGCAGTCTTATTAGACTTAATAGGAATAAAATGAGCAGACTTAGTGAGGAAATCAACAATAACCCATATGCTAGAATGGCCCTATCTCGAACGAGGTAGGCCGTCAATGAAATCCATAGAAATCTGATCCCATTTCCACCATGGAATCTCTAGAGGCTGAAGAAGACCCGAAGGACGTTGATGTTCGGCCTTAATACGCTGACAAGTTATGCATTTACTCACATAACTCGCCACATCGCGCTTCATGCCTTCCCAATAATAAAGACGATGCATATCGGCATACATCTTACTACTACTAGGATGAATGGTATACTTAGAACGGTGACAGTCATCAAGAATGTCATGCCTAAGTGCAAAATCAGAAGGCACAAAATGACAGTTCTTCTTACGAAGACACCCATGAGAATCAATGCTGAAATCCCGCAACGCCTCATCACAAGATCCAGACTTACAAAGCTGAATAAGATGCAACCAATCAGGATCACGTCGCTGAGCATCGGCAATACGATCCAACAAAATGGGTCGAGCTCCCAAACTAAATAATGGAATAGGAGAATCAGAAGATGAACCTCGATCACGAATTTCACAAAAAGATAGAGTCTCAAGAATATTCCATTCGGCAAGCATCATAGAAACAACAGCCGAATGTTTGCGACTAAGCGCATCAGCAACACAGTTTCCCTTTCTAGGGGTATATTGGATATCGAAGTCATAGGAAGCAAGAAACTCGAGCCAATGCTGTTGTCTCATATTGAGTTCCTTCTGAGCGAACAAATACTTCAAGGATTTATGATCGGTATAGAGAATGAAGCGCTCGCCCAATAAATAGTGTCGCCAAATCTTCAAGGCAAAGACAATGGCGACTAACTCAAGATCATGAGTGGCATAGCGAACTTCATTCGGACGCAGTTGCCTAGAAGCATAAGCAACTACCCGATCATTCTGCATAAGAACGGCACCGAGACCACTACCACAAGCATCGGTGTAGACAACAAGATCATGATTCCCCTCGGGAACCACAAGAATAGGAGCATTAGTGAGAAGTTCCTTTAATGTCTGAAAGGAAGCTTCACATTTGTCGGACCAAATAAAACGAATGCCTTTCCGAGTAAGGCTGGTGAGAGGAAGCACAACATGAGAAAAATCCTTAATGAACCGACGGTAATACCTCGCCAGTCCAAGGAAACTACGAATCTCATGCACATTCTCAGGCCTCTTCCAATTCTGGATGGCTTCGATCTTTGAGGGGTCAACAGAAATGCCATCGGAAGATACAACATGGCCTAAGAACTTAACCTTATTCTCCCAAAAGTGGCATTTGGAGAATTTGGCTCTAAGCAGATGGTGACGAAGAGTACTCAAGATAATCTCAAGTGATTAGCATGCTCAGCTTCAGATTTAGAATAAATAAGGATGTCATCAATGAACACAAGGACGAACTTATCGAGATATTCCCAGAATACTCGATTCATGAGATCTACAAAGAAAGCAGGAGCGTTCGTCAAACCGAACGGCATAACGAGCCACTCAAAAGAACCATAACGAGTGCGGAAAGCGATAAGAGGTATGCTATCCTCCGCGACTCGTAACTGATGAAAACTCTTGGCAAGGTCAAGCTGAGAAAAGACCTTAGCACCACTCAATAAATCGAACACATCATCGATCCTAGGCAATGGAAACCTATTCCTAATGGTTAACTCGTTAAGCTTGCTATGGTCAATGCAAAGCCTAAGAGTTCCATCGGACTTCTTCACGAAGACGACCGCGGATCCTCATGGGGAAAAAATAGATTGAATCAACTGCTTGGACTCAAACTCTAAAAGTTGCTTCTTGAGTTCCTAATTTTCCTTTGTAGACATCCTCGTGGGAGGACGACTAACTGGCTGCGCGCCTGGAATGAGATCAATGTGGAACTCAATTGCCCGCTTGGATGGCAAACCCGAAATAGGTTCAAAACATCAGAAAAGTCACAACCAATAGGAATACGAGATATATCATCATCATCTCGAGAATCAAGAGAATGTAAAGACATTTCGGAATTATCCACATTCCGAAGATCAAGTAATAGATGAGTAGGCGAATCCGGATGTCGAAGATATAAAATCCTCTCAGAACAAATAATCC
The DNA here is from genome assembly GCA_030765085.1 of Allium cepa. Lineage (NCBI taxonomy): Eukaryota > Viridiplantae > Streptophyta > Magnoliopsida > Asparagales > Amaryllidaceae > Allium > Allium cepa. The sequence continues at coordinate 929,477,752 of CM060939.1, forward strand.
TGGCATCGTATCTTACTAGCCAGTCTATACCCAAAATTATATTAAATCCCAGACAACAAATAACATGCAAATTCGCACGAAAAGAAAAGCCAACCTAAAAAATCTCTACATCATCACAAAGCATACTAAGGGTCGCGGATCCCCCAATAGGATTCGCAATCCTTAAAGAAGTAATCATACAAGAAACATCCGAAGATAAACCATCAACGAGCTTTTTCGATATGAAAGAATGTGATGCACCCGTATCGAAGAGAACTCGAATACTATGGTTATGAAATAAAATAAAACCTTCCAAAATAGATGGAGATATACCTTTTGGTTGAGAAGAACCTTTAGAATCCTTAGCAGCATAAAGCTTACTAGAGTTGGCACCAGCCGGAACAGTAGGGCAAGTGGAAACATGATGACCTTCCTTCCTGCAATAGCGGCAGAAGAGAGGCTTAAGACAAGCTCGAATCATATGATCAGGAGAACCACAATTGAAAAACTTCCGAATGAAAGGTGTTCCAACAGACTGAGTCTGAGAGCTAGAACCACCAGTCTTCTTCTTCTTAGAAGGAAAAGACCCGGACTTCTGAAATGGAAACTGCCTCTTGTTAGGGTTCTTGAAAACCTCAACATCCTCACCACTATCACACTCCTTCTCGACGGTTTCAAGATGAAGTGCAGAATCTACTAATTCCTCAAAAGAAAGCTTAAGCTGGAGCAACAAAGACTTCTTGAGATATTTCTTAAGACCAGAAACAAACTTCAAATTCTTCTTATAAGAAGTGCTAATGAATTCAAGACCATACTCAGATAAAGCCTCAAATGATGCAACATACTCAAAAACAGAAGACTTCCCTTGCTTCAACTCAAGGAAGCGACGGGTCAATAAAACTTTTTTAGATTCAGGAACAAACTTGAGTTCGAATCGTCCCCAAAACTGAGTCCAAGAAAGAGTAGGCTCATTAGTTTCAGCTACAAGAAGCTCATACCAATCAAGAGCACGCTCTTGTAATAAGCTGGAAGTTACAAGAACTCTATCATGATCAGAAAGATCCATATGAGAGAAGATACGCTTGCACGTGCGAAGCCAAGCTTGGACTTTAAGAACAGATTCGGAGCCCTTAAACGGCTTTCCCCCAAGATGAGAAAAATCACTGCACAGACATGCAAAGATAGACTTGCAAGATGGAGATACTCGAGGAGGAACTGGAGGCTGAGTGCTCCTAAACAATTCCAAAAACTGATCAGCAGACATATAAACGCCATCCGGATATGAGCCACTAGATTGCCCACCATCCGAACGTCGTCCCCTGCCTCTTCCAGCCATACGCTGAAAGTTAAGATAAGAACAAGATTATTCACAAGGTAGATGTCACCAATCCAAATATGGAATACTACGGAACAAAATGCATTCATAGACGTATTCCCGATTTCTATCTACCACCAAAGGCAAAGAAGGGATAGAGGCAAGATGGTTCAAAGATTTGTATCACTTATTACACTTTGATGTATCGTAATATGTGCATCTATTCTGTGTTTATCATATTTTGTTCTGAACCTCGCTCTGATACCAAGCTGTGATGCCTTACCTCTATACCCACGCTAGCCAAGGACACTACAGAGTAATGCTGTCAACTAACACGGAGAATAAGGCTGGTTAGGAGCGACCATCTATAGCCTTGCTCTAACTATCTATTGAAAACATCGAAACTAGACATACCAAGCAGGTCGACATATCCAATGAATACTTAAAACAAAACCATAGGCGGTTGGAGGATCTATCAGAACAGAATATAACAACTCAAATGCAATATACATCACAGAACAATAGATCATCAGATACACATAAATTTATACATAACAGAGTATACAAACTGATACACGTTAAGTGATATAGCAAACCACAATATACAGACGAATCCAAAAGAATACATATACCAGAGTTACAACAAAAAGGACAACACAAAAAGCTTTAACAAAAAGAAACAAGCTGGACAGTCCATGCGAAAGCAAAATAGGCTAAGTCCAAAAGCACCTAACCTGAAACATCTCGGTCTAACCTGAGTATAAAATACACGGGTCGGTCTAGGTAAACAAATCAGCTAGATAAACTGAACAACAATAACCTGCAAGGTCATAAAGTATAACAAATATCTCTAAAAGAGATAACACAATCATCTAACAAAAGATGAATCATATCATAACAAGCCTCGTATCATCGGCAACTCATAAAAACAAAGGATAGGAATATCCCAAAACAAGCCAAAAAGGCAAATAACAAATACCAATGAAGGTAACACAAGTTCCACAAGGTTATCGCTATATATCGTGCGGCTCAAAAAGACCAACACCGAAGGGCGATACCTAGAGAATATACATATCATTGAAACATCAGAAAATTTGCACGTGCTCAGTACTGTATAAACAAGGGTCCATGAGCCCGAAGACTCCAAACCCAATATCACTCGAGCGGTGACGAATGACCAACTCCGAAAGCGATACAATAGGGCAACAAACCCGAAGGCACAAACCCGAAGGTACAAACTCGAAGGCAACATACCCGAAGGCAACAAACCTGAACGAGACAGTGCAAAGACACTATCCCAAAGGCAACAAACTTGAAGGTGCAAACCCGAAGGCAATACACCCGAAGGCAACAAACCGTAGTGGCGAAGGTCCGAAGGCCCAGTACTGGACACCACTAACTGGCAGAATGTGTCATAACTCCCAAAAAGAAATCCAAAAAGTGGTAACGTGAGTCTCATAACCACTCGTTCGCACTAAACGGTTTACTATCCGTTAGTTAATTTCATACTCAAAGTAGTACAAAGTTTACCTCATCTCATTGGTAAACCAGACCAAAAGGCCAAAATGGTCAATCGAATAGGTCGGGGATTAATCGGAAAGATAAACGCGCAGATTCATGGTCTGTGTTTTACCTAACCATTTAATCTCCCTTCCGGTCCGCTCGAAGTGCGAACTTGTGTGTGTGCCTTTTAAATAGAATTTATAAATTAGAGAAGCAAGCTTTTAATACAATTTAAAAGATTATTTTATAAAAACCCATGGATGAAGTCAAAAAGGAATCATCAAGGTCAAATATGCATAAACAACTGATTGGAATCAACTTAGATCGATAAAAGTTGGACTCACAAACAAATAGGCACACTAGGCAAAACAGGGAAACAAGAGCAGGTCGGTTGACCCGACTTCCTGAGTCGGCCGACCGAAATAGCCCAGAAATGTTTCAGGATCCAGCTTGGTTGATCGACCAGAGAGTCCGGTCGACCGAACCCCAAGTTCCTGCATTTTCTACCCTATTAATTGAAGTGCAAACTCTACCAATTCGCAGCCGGTCGAGCAATGGACCTAAGGAGCTTTTGCCAATCGATAACCCAGCCCCATTGGCTCTCTGATTCGCCACCAAAAACATGTTCAAACATCAAAGTTAGGATCTTTAAAGATTTGAACCCAAAACACTAAAAATTTGGATATTCACCAATTCATCCCAAACCAAAAGCAAGTGCACAAGAATAAGTGTTAGGAATTCATACCCAACAATCAAAGATAGATATAAGCATAGACGTGGGATAAAAATCTCACCTTTTAACTCACAAACAAAGAAGAAGAAGCCCAATTGCAAAGAAAAGACCAACCACTCTCCACTTCAACTCTACTAGCTTCAATCTACGATCAAAACAAGTATTTTCCTAAGTTTAAGTTTAGGAAACTTTCTGAAATTGAAGGAAGAAAGAGTTGGAGAAGATGAAGAGAAGGCTTACCAATAGCTTCACTTTGATTTTGGAGCAAGAATTCGAGTTGCAAGAAGAACCAGGGCTTGGAATTTCCAATTCTTCTTCATTTCCCCCATTTTCAGTTTTAGCTTGAGTTTTAGAATGGAAAATGAGTGAATGGAAAGAGAGGGACTGGGTTAGGGTATTTAGTTAGCTAGTGGGCTGAACCCAAACCCAAAACCCAACTAGAAAAAGTAGCAAAATTCAACTTACTCCAAACATATCAAAGTTTATACTCAAAAAGATCGCAAATGCCATTTTGAACTCAATGCAAGTGGTTTCGAGTCCTAATTCGGCCGTTTGCAAAAAGTAACATTTCAGATCCAAAAATCCGATAAACGACGCTATATTTAAATAAAACATTTAAATATATAATCGTTAAATATGCGGGTTGTTACAGTATGTATATGCGACAGTATAGGTTTCTTGTATTTAAAAGATGTTTTTCTACATTATATTTTGTTCCGCTGCGATTGTGAGATTCTGATGTTTGTTATTATCTTCTTCTTCAACCTCTTTCTTCTTTTCCCTTACTGTCTGGTTTTCCGGCATTCGATCGTTTGGCATGTAATACAGTGGACGTATTGATGTCGACATTCAGAGATCGAAAAACCAGGTCGTAACAAAATTAAATCTTATTATTAATTGTATTTTGTATTAAATCTTATTTTATATATTTTCAAAATAATAAATTATAAGAAAATCTTAAATTTTATATTTTTCAAAACTAACTTATAAATTAAGATTTCCAGAACATATAATTTAAAATCTAAATTTTATACGTATATAGAAATTACATTTATAAATATTATATAAAACAATATTTATTAAAACCAATATATTTTCTTTCAAACTTCGAAAATCATTTTTCAAAATATAGACTACCTGTGTCTGTATATAATTTTCTGTCCTATGGACAAGTGATACGGATATTTATCATTTCAATCCGCAATTTAAATTTTTACGGGTATATATCATTTCAACCCGCAATCCCGAAATTTAAAATAAATGAAAATCGCTTGGTTTTATCATTTAAACCCACAACGATTTTCTTCTATTTTACAAAATTGTTCGGGTATGTATCATTTCAACCCATAGGGAATTCTAAATTAACAGGGAACTTGCAGAGTGAGAACAAATGTGATAATAAAAATAATATCAATGTTATCCCGCCTTTTTCAGTAAGGCCGTGATATCAAAAGATCGACCGAGAGAAGCAAGATAGCTCGTCTCAAAGATTGGTCAACTCAACATCTCAACAAAACAAGTTCTGTTGAATGTTTTTTCATCTAAGATCCCCTACGGAGGGGGGTCCAGGGGGGTGCCAACCCCCCAAGGTGGGGGTGCGGGGGCAACGCCACCGCGACGGTGTTCGACCTGACCGGTCAGGTCGCAGGGGTCCAGAGGGCAGCGCCCCGTCCAAAACGATATACGACTTAAAGAATGAAGCGACCTATCTTCTACTCGAGGCCAGTGCCTACAACCTAAGAAGACCTCGCGACCTAAGACATGACCAAGTTAAGCGACCTAGCGGCTTAACACGTGGAGTGACCTAAGCTGGACCAAGGGTCAACGACTTAACGGGTTAACCTATCAACGACTTAAGGCATAAAGCGGTTCAACCGAGTTAACGAGCTAACAGGAGAAGCGGCTCAACGACCTAAGTCTAAACGAGTTAGCAACTCACCAGAAGGTCCGACCAAACAAGAGTCCATGGCTCAAAGGAGTCCACGACCTAACAACTTAACTATGTGGCACGACCTACGACTTATCTTAAGTCGTCCACACGACCTAACTCCTTAAGTCGTCCCTAACTCCTTAAGTCGTCCTGTCGACCTAACTCCTTAAGTCATCCCAGCCGACCTAACTCCTTAAGTCATCCCTGCCGACCTAACTCCTTAAGTCATCCACACGACCTAACTCCTTAAGTCATCCCTAACTCCTTAAGTCGTCCTACCGACCTAACTCCTTAAGTCGTCCCAACCGACCTAACTCCTTATGTCATCCCTGCCGACCTAACTCCTTAAGTCATCCACACGACCTAACTCCTTAAGTCGTCCCTAACTCCTTAAGTCATCCTGCCGACCTAACTCCTTAAGTCGTCCCAGCCGACCTAACTCCTTAAGTCGTCCTGCCGACCTAACTCCTTAAGTCGTCCCTGCCGACCTAACTTCGATTTCACCTATAAATACTCCATCAACTCCACATTCGGGGGGACTTTTCTGGATTTCAAGGCGCCTACACTCTGCTGATTTCTAGACTCTCCGAGCATCTCAACCATCGAAGATTCTTCATCAAGAGATCTACTTCATCAAAGAGAGATTCGAAGAGCAATTCACCATCAACGTTCTAACTTCTTTCTCCGTTCATGTTGTAATTGTAAGATCGTGTTGTAAAGGTGTTGTAATCGAGAGATCATGCTGTAAAAGTGTTGTAATCTTGTAAAAGTGTGTACAAAGAAGATAATGAAGAATGTAAAGTGGATGTATGCTTACTAGAAGCCGAACCACTATAAAAATCTCTGTCTCTTTTACTTTTCTGCGACTTTTCTTTTACTTGGTTTCCCGTATAAACGGGTGGTGCTTTCACTTCATCACGAGATACACCGGGTGTTAGCGTTAAAGCTATTTTTACCGTTAACAATCAACAACAGGCATATATCATCAGTAGCAAATTTAATATGTACAACGGGATATATTGTCATACATTACAGATGAACAATTACAGATAATGGTATATCATATTTAAAAATTATATAATTAACAGTTCAATTTAGCAGCATATTTCATTGTCGTTTCAAATTTAGTAAACAATAATGTTAATGGTGAGTGATTGCTCACGTTTCGAGGCTAGAGAAACATGATAAGCGCAGGAATAAGCGACGAATCGAAGCAACTAGGTGCCGCAATCAATTCTGGATGGCGGCAAAACCAAAAGCGGAGCATGATAGACTGGATTCGATGGAAATAAAATCAAAATCAGTTTGATATAACTGAATGGAATGTATATTACATTATTACATATATTTTCTTAAAACCAATATTAAATTTGAAAACTCATATTTAAAATTATATATATATATATATATATTCCAAATAAATACTAAATTTAAACAACTATAAAAGAAAATCTCAATAAATTAAAAAAACCAAACCCATGTATACTCATCTATATAAATACATATATAAACATATACAAACACACATACATATTATATTTAAAATTGATATTTATTATACAACTCAATATAAAATTACTTCATTATAAACTCAATCAGATCCTTTATAAACTCATATAAAAAACATGCAATATGTACATTTAACAACATAGTATATACAAACTTAGTTAGATTTTATATATAACCAAATTACATATAACAAACATATGTAGAACATATGCAAAATCATACTGGGAACAGTTTTATGCGGCTTGATATATATATTAACATAAATTTAAAAAAAATCCTTAAATCAATATACATATAGCTTATAAAACATATATATATATATAATAACATATAATTTGGTATGTAAAACTTATATATATATATATATATATATATATATATATATATATTTGTGTGTGTATGCCGACAGACCAATATATACACATATACGTATGTACCTTGTAAATAAATATAGTATATACAAATTATATATGTAAAACGATATATAAAATATACATATATTATAATACCATATATATACTCTTTATTTATATGGCTGACGAGGGGAGGAAGGCACGAGAGTGCAAGGCTGATGCAGCATGGAGGTGTCAGATGGAGGTGAAGTTGCTTGGCAGTGGAGGAGGAGGGACGTGTGGTGGAAGAGGGTTTACACCATGGAGGAATAGTGGGTTTCTAGCACTCGAAGGCTGGGTAGGTTAGAGGGGAGGTGCAGGCACGCTTGTCGAAGGGAAAAAAAATGGTGTGCGTGCGGCTACATGGTGATGGGCGAGGTGGTTGACGTAGGTGCTCCGGGTGGAGGATGGAAAATAGTGGCTGCTAAGAGGCAGAACAAGGTGGAGGTCTAAGCGTGGATGAGCAGTTTCTCCGACAACAAGCTTTTATATTTTCAAACTATTTTATTTGCTATCATTTTTTTTAGGTAAAGAGAATGGTGACCTCGAGAGAGAAAGGAGCAGGCGCGAAGCAAAGTAAAATGTGTCTGCAAACATCTATAATTTATATAATAAAATAAAAAGGAAGGGCAAGGGTTTCGGTGGTACAGATTATAGCCTCTGCAAATATATCACATTACACTATATAATATTAAAAAATTTCTAATTGAATCCACAGAAGAAGTGACAGTGAGGAAATTAAATAATTTATATGTGTATTTTAATGGCAGGAGGTAGAGCAACAGATTTCAAAGAGAAGTATACGAACCGATTCCTTTTGAAACCAAATGATAACTGACGTTGCCACATGAATGCTCAAATCGACACAGTGAAAGTGTGACGACCGCCCATGACTCCCGCACCAAAACAAGAGAAAAGAGCGCTGAAAGGCGTGCCAGGTAGCCATGGACGATAGTCGGGGTAAAAATAAAACAGAAACTCTATCGCATAACTCACAGCGCATGGATAAAATACAATAGAGAAATGATATATATATATATAGTGAAGCTTCATAACAGGAAATCATCATATAAGCATCACAGTAGTTTGATACAATCATCCAGGCAAATCCATACATCAAAGCCTCACTACATAGCACTCAGAATATATACAAGCAGCGGAACACCCAGTACATATAATAAGAAATAATATGCAAAAGCCTCCTGCTCGTCTTCGTCATCATCAGCGTAGATCTCCTAGAACAGCACCTGTCACCTGCTACCTAGTCTGCCCATCCCAACATGGATGAACAGCCCAAGGTAATAAGAGGAGACATAAAACCTTGAGTCAGACAAAGTCTTAGTGAGCAGTAAATTAACTATCAAACATACCAAAAGAGCATAAGGGATAAAAGGAATAGGAACCAAACCATCCCACTCCACCTCTTTCTACAGTGATAGCCCCCAGACACACACTAAGGAAAAACAAGCATAACTTAGCAGTTAACTAAGGTAAAGCAATAATCACTCGAGCCAAGGTCGATGTTTTCCAAATACAAACCCCCAAGGCCTAAACCAAGATCAGATAAGCACCCAGAAAACACCGCACTTGAGACCGAACGATGATACAACCAAACGTCCAAACATCCATGACTCTGGCTATCACTGTTATCCTTGCCTCGATTTCAACGTTAATTGAATGACCATCCGTCAAGGGCTAATGGTAACCCCGGTTCTAGGCATAGCTCCGCACGTCATCGTGACCCGTGCCTAGGACTTACCTACTCTGCCCAGAGTACTCAACTACCTGCCTGTAGTCTTTTGGGTGTCCCGACTACCTACCTGTAATCGTTATGGGCGCCCCATGTACTCTTGCTTTTGAGCATGCTAGAACCTTCAATGACGATGAGATCCAAGCCTCCTAGTCATCCTCCTCGACGACTATTCTCATACTAGCTCAAGCTACCTCCCGAGCAATCCATTATCAACCAACTCGAACCATCCCTCGAGTTATCAACATGTTTGGAATGATCCCTGCCCGGATTACGCCAAGTCTACATCACATCATACTTCGCTTTATCACACCATAGCAAAGTCTCAACTCAACAACATGGTTTGCCTCATCGCATCATGGCAAAGTTCCATCTCAACATCATCCAATCCATACATATGAGCTTCAACATCCGCCACATATGCCTTAAGCAGCTTTCACCATTCAAGAGCCTCTCCTGTAGCTTTTGAATCGTCTTTGACCATACTTGTCCAAATCTATCAACTAGATAGCTCATTCACAACAATCAATCAAGGCAAACATTAATCCAAACAAATAAGTATTCAATCAAGATCTAATTAGGCATTTATAACTACAATGGCAATTTCGTAAATAAATGAGCATAGAACTAACATACATGAATCACGGGTTTTTAGCATAGATCTAGCAAATATAAAACATGGGTTTTGTTTCTATAACTTAACAAATGAACTTGCATAGGTAGACATCTTCACAGACAATGGATCTACACTTGGATCTAAGAAAAATGCACAAAATCACTATCTACAACACTCCAACAAACCACCAATCCAATATACTCCTTTGGGTCCGCGTGAGAGATAACTACCACTCACCAAATCACCTCAAAAACTAAACACTTCAGATCTGGACAGCGAAGATCAAGGCTTGATCCGGCGAAATCTCGCTTAAAACGATGAAATCTAGCTTCGTTGGATGAAGATCTTCAACTTTGGCCCTTGAATCTTTGATCTTGATCTTCGATCTTGGATGGATGTTAGAACTAGATTGAAATGAAGAAAAGAAGATGAAGAAATGTTGTAGTCGAGCTCTCAAAATGGCAGCACTTCGTCGCTTCAAAAACCGGTGCCAAAAAGTGAGCCAAACCCCTCTATTTATAGGCTGGAATGACCATGAGTCGTCGCCCCTATGAGTCGTTGCCGACTCAAGAAAACCTCCGACCTAACAGCTACGACCCATCAACATAGCCGACTCACGACTCAACCTATTTCCTTTAGGTCGTGCTAACGACCTAACGACTCAACCCAGACATGTCCTAAAACACAGGCCGACCTAACGACTCATCTACCCAACGACTCAAGGACCCAAGGCCGACCTAACTCCTATGCGACCTAACACTAAGTCGCTAACGACTTAACATACGTGCGGCCTAGCAACTTACGACTCATCCCTCCTGCCGCATATCCTAAGTCCTAAGTCGTATGCCGACTTAACTATGGCACGACCCAAAAAGCCTCCGACCTAACAACTTAACCACCATGCGACTCAAAACACAAGCCGACTCAACACTGGCATGACTCACGACTTAACCCCTTGCCGTCCTAACGACCTAAGACCATAACCCTTAAACCCCTAACTGTCTTATGTCGGTCACACCTTGACTCGGCCACACCCTAAGTCGGCAACACCTATGAGTCGCTTACTATGCTAACTCGTCCATACTTCTTAGGTCGGTGAATCCCTTAGCTCGGACAACTTATGAGTCGGCCATACCTTAAGCCAGCCACTACCCTACGTCGTCTAATCTCCTAGGTCGTCTAAGTCTTAAGTCGTTCAAACGACTCATCTACAACCCGACCTAAACTTCATACGGCTTATCACCTTAGGCCGATAACTCTTAAGTCGGTCATTCTATAAGTCGTCTAACGACCTAACCTATGACTCGTTAACTCGGTCACTTTCTAAGGTCGTTACTCCACTAACTCGTGCACCCTCCTAAGTCGTCTACGACTTACTATAGGTCAGTCACGACTCAACACACGAGTTACTCTCCATACGACTCAGGCTAGAGACAACATAAACAACACTAACGACCTGTAGATTCTATGATTTATCGACACGTAAAAATACGGGTCGTTACATTCTCTCCCCCTTAGGAATTTCGCCCCCGAAATTCCAAGCAAACAACAGCAATCAAAGATATTCCGCATGCCTACCATCCAAAGCAATCAACAAACCATGCATCCAATTCTAGCCTAGCATGCAGAATTCTAAGACTTAGAACAAGCTACAAATTCATGAGATGTCATGACACTTTAGGGCCATACCTCGAAGAGTCCGGGATGAGCTGCCTTCATCCTCTCTTCCTCCTCCCATGTACAGTCTTTAACATCATCACTCCATTGTATCTTGAGCAACGTGATCGTCTTCCTCCTAAGCTGTTTCGTATTGGTTTCAACAATACGAAGCGGCCTACGAGGTCTTCTAAACACTGGATCAACCTCCAAGTCTTCACAGCTATCAGCAGAAACCACTGTAGTTGGATCATGCACATACTTCCGTAGATAAGATACATGAAAAACATTGTGCACACCCGCCATCTTTTCCGGTAACTTTAATCTATAAGAAAGCTTTCCAATTCGCTCTATAATCGGGAATGGTCCAACAAATCTCGGAGTTAACTTTCCTTTCTTTCCGAATCTAATAGCACTCTTTAATGGAGAAATCTTCACAAAAACCATCTCACCTACGTCGAATTCCAAATCCTTGCGACGATTATCGGCATAACTTTTCTGACGATCTTGGGCTGCTTTCATTCGTTGCCGAATGATCTCTATACAATCCGAAGTCTGTCGAATCATCTCTGGCCCAAGTATCAGCTTTTCTCCAGTTTCCAACCAACATGTCGGAGAGTTACACGGTCTTCCATATAATGCCTCATAAGGTGCCATACCAATACTTGACTGATAACTGTTATTATATGCAAACTCCACCAAATGAAGATGATCTTCCCATGATCCTCCGAAGTCCAAGACACATGCTCTCAAGAGATCTTCCAAAACTCGGTTGACTCTCTCAGTCTGACCATCTGTTTGAGGGTGATAGGCTGTACTCAAACACAACTCAGTTCCCAAAACTTCCTGGAAGCTCTTCCAAAATCTACTAGTGAACAATGGGTCTCGATCGCTCACTATACTCTTCGGAATACCATGGAATCGAACTATCCACTTAACATACAACTCAGCCAACTTCGATGCAGTCCTAGTTGGTCGAACAGGAATGAACCTTGCACTCTTGGTCAAACGATCTACGATGACCCAAATCCCTTCATTTCCTGCCCTGGTCCTAGGTAGACCATCGATAAAATCCATCGATATCTGCTCCCACTTCCATGTAGGAACCTCTAATGGCTGAAGTAATCCACTGGGCTTCTTCTGCTCAGCTTTCACCAACTGGCAGTTCATACACTTGGAAATAAAATTTCCAACATCCTTCTTCATACCTTCCCAGTAGTAAGCTCTCTTCATATCCCGATACATCTTATTTCCACCTGGATGAATTGTCAACTTCGAGTGATGACCTTCCTTCAGAACTTCATCTCTCAATACATCAATGTTGGGAACAACCAATCGTCCTTGCTTCCGAAGCCAACCCTCTCGATCGACCTCGAATCCCTTATCCTTCTCTGGGTCCAATCAAGATTCCAAATCTCGGATGATCTTGACAAGCTTATCGTCTCACCTTTGGCTCTCGCCAATTCTTTCCACAAGAGTAGGTCTTATCGATAAGTTTGCCAACATCTCAGGTTCCAATTCACATCTGGGCCTGAAATCAAATCCAGCCAAATACTCGAGACTCTTCCATTCCGAAAACATGGCTCCCAATCCTGCATGTCTTCGACTTAACTCATCAGCCACTGCGTTACCTTTTCCCGGAGTATAGGCTATACCAAAATCATATGATGCTAAAAACTCTAGCCACCGTTGCTGTCGAAGACTCAAATCCTTTTGGGAGAACAGATACTTCAACGACTTATGATCCGTAAACAACTCGAATCGAACTCCCAATAGGTAATGTCTCCACATCTTCAAAGCAAACACAATCGCCGCTAACTCCAAATCATGAGTCGGATAATTCCTTTCATGCGGCTTCAGTTGTCGACTAGCATACGCAACAACTTTATCTTTCTGCATTAGCACTGCTCCAAGTCCAGTGCCACATGCGTCGGTGTAAACCACCATCTCATCATTCCCACTTGGAATAGTTAAAACAGGAGCACTTGTCAGTTGCTCTTTCAGGATTACGAAAGCTTGCTCACACTTATCATCCCATCTGAACACTTGGTTCTTTTTCGTCAATCCTGTTAACGGTGCAGCTATCTTGGAAAAGTCCTTGATAAACCGTCGATAATATCCTGCTAATCCAAGAAAACTTCTCACATCAGATGCATTCTTAGGTCTAACCCAATCCTGGATCGCTGCCACCTTAGCGGGATCAACCGCTATTCCATTTCCAGAGATAACATGGCCTAAGAACCTCACTTCACTCTTCCAGAAGTGACACTTCGAAAACTTAGCCTTCGGCTGATGTTTCCGCAAGATTTCCAAAACAATCCGCAAGTGTGTCTTGTGCTCTTCCTCAGTTCTGGAATAAATCAGAATATCATCCACGAACACAAGCACGAACTTATTCAACTGATCTCTGAACACTCTATTCATAAGATCCACAAAATATGCTGGTGCGTTAGTCAATCCAAACGGCATTACCAGCCACTCATAAAAACCGGATGGTGTCCTGAAAGCGGTCTTTGGCACACTATCCTTCGCCACTCTCAACTGGTGAAATCCCGTTGCCAAATCCATCTGAGAAAACACCTTAGCCTCGTGAAGCTGATCAAACAAGTCATCTATTCTCGGCAATGGATACTTGTTCTTCCTAGTCAACTTATTCAGCTCACGATAATCCACACACAACCTCAACGATCCATCCGCTTTGGTTGCGAACACAACTGGTGCACCCCATTCGGACACACTTCTCCGAATGAATCCTTTCTGCAAAAGGTCATCAACCTGCACCCTCAACTCTAGCTGCTCCCTAGGCGCCATCCGCCTAAGAGGCATCACAACAGGTCTGGCTCCCTCGATTAGATCGATACGAAACTCGATCTCCCTATGCGGCGGTAACCCTTTGACTTCGTCAAAGACGTCCTCAAATCCATTCACAATAGGCACTGATGACAGTCCATCCCGTGGAACAACCAGCGAATACATGAAGCTCATGAAGACGCCTTCCTCATGCTTACATCGTATCACAACCTTTCGCCCTTCCACATTCCCGACTGTCACCTCCAGCCCCTCACAATCAATCCTAGCCGCATACTTCCTAAGCCAGTCCATACCCAAAATAATTCCGAACCCCGCAAAGTTCAGAACAAAGCAATCACAAACAAACGAGCAATCATGACTCGACACAACTAGACCACGGCATATCATACATAAACATGACGAACCCCCAACTGGATTAGTCACAACCAATGGTCTATCAACAATATCTGGTCTCAAACCTAACCGGTCTACCAAATCATTACAAACAAAAGAATGCGACGCTCCAGTATCAAACAACACTCTAACTGGAACACCACAAATAGAAAGAGTACCTTGAACCACCACACTCTTCCCCTTCTCTTCAGCAGTAGGAGCTTTTGAAGATGACGGCACAACTCCCAAAGCATAAGCTTGCACAATCTGCCTATCTTTCCTCGGCTCTGGGCAATCCTTCTTGATATGTCCCAGCTTATCACAGTTATAACACTTTCCCGGCACCTTGGGATTCTTACAATCTTTGTAAAGATGGCCCTTCTGTTGGCAGTTATAACAAGTCACTTCGCCTTTCGGCTTCTTCTGGCCATCCTTACCCTTCTGCTGTTGCTGCTTCCTCCTCTTATTGCCACTCTGGTGTGGTTTAGATCCTTCCCTGGTTACAGCAACAACAGAACTTTCCTTAGGAAACAAACTCTCATGCCTAAGGGCTTTCTCCACAAGCTTCTCAAATGGATCGTCCAAATGATCCACTAACTGCCTCCCAAGATAAGCATCCAGACCAGTCACAAACTTCTCATTCTTCTGATAGGGAGAATCAGTGTACGATCTGGCATACTTGGACAAAGCTTCAAACTCAGAAATATACTCAAGAACTGGTCTCCCACCTTGCTTGAGCTCTACAAACCTCTTGAACAAAACAGACTTCTGAGCCGTAGAGATGAACTTGGCTTCAAATCTAACTTGGAATTGCTCCCACGTAATCTCTTCTTCTGGGGTATCAATGGTGATAGAATTCCACCAATCAGCAGCTCTTCCCTGAAGCTGTCTCGATGCAAGCTTTCTCTTAGTTGCATCCTCAATCCCTAAGTCACCAAAGATCCTTCGACATGCTTCAATCCATCTCTGCACCTCAATAGTCTACTCCGTCCCCAAGAAAGCTTTTCCTCCAAGAGAAGTATAATCCTTGCAAAGCTTAGCAAAATCCACCGGTCTTGGAGCTTGAACTTGAACTCCCACATCCACTGATGATCCTGAAGCTGGTATCCTTCTCATGATCGAAGTCATCATCGCTTCGAACATAGTTCCATAATCAACAGCTCCTTCATCAGCACGGCTTTCCCTTGCAGCTGGTCTCCCTCTTCGACTCATCCTTAATATCTGTAATAAGAATGATTAGAACACCTTAAGAAACAACTGCATAAGGAGTTCAAATCCTTCTAGGCTACTATATTATATATAGTAATCATCCATCAAAATACAATTACGTCTCTCATACGTAGTTACGTCAGCGAGCGTTGGCTAAAATCGATTAACCAAAGCTCTGATACCAAATGTGACGACCGCCCATGACTCCCGCACCAAAACAAGAGAAAAGAGCGCTGAAAGGCGTGCCAGGTAGCCATGGACGATAGTCGGGGTAAAAATAAAACAGAAACTCTATCGCATAACTCACAGCGCATGGATAAAATACAATAGAGAAATGATATATATATATATAGTGAAGCTTCATAACAGGAAATCATCATATAAGCATCACAGTAGTTTGATACAATCATCCAGGCAAATCCATACATCAAAGCCTCACTACATAGCACTCAGAATATATACAAGCAGCGGAACACCCAGTACATATAATAAGAAATAATATGCAAAAGCCTCCTGCTCGTCTTCGTCATCATCAGCGTAGATCTCCTAGAACAGCACCTGTCACCTGCTACCTAGTCTGCCCATCCCAACATGGATGAACAGCCCAAGGTAATAAGAGGAGACATAAAACCTTGAGTCAGACAAAGTCTTAGTGAGCAGTAAATTAACTATCAAACATACCAAAAGAGCATAAGGGATAAAAGGAATAGGAACCAAACCATCCCACTCCACCTCTTTCTACAGTGATAGCCCCCAGACACACACTAAGGAAAAACAAGCATAACTTAGCAGTTAACTAAGGTAAAGCAATAATCACTCGAGCCAAGGTCGATGTTTTCCAAATACAAACCCCCAAGGCCTAAACCAAGATCAGATAAGCACCCAGAAAACACCGCACTTGAGACCAAACGATGATACAACCAAACGTCCAAACATCCATGACTCTGGTTATCACTGTTATCCTTGCCTCGATTTCAACGTTAATTGAATGACCATCCGTCAAGGGCTAATGGTAACCCCGGTTCTAGGCATAGCTCCGCACGTCATCGTGACCCGTGCCTAGGACTTACCTACTCTGCCCAGAGTACTCAACTACCTGCCTGTAGTCTTTTGGGTGTCCCGACTACCTACCTGTAATCGTTATGGGCGCCCCATGTACTCTTGCTTTTGAGCATGCTAGAACCTTCAACGACGATGAGATCCAAGCCTCCTAGTCATCTTCCTCGACGACTATTCTCATACTAGCTCAAGCTACCTCCCGAGCAATCCATTATCAACCAACTCGAACCATCCCTCGAGTTATCAACATGCTTGGAATGATCCCTGCCTGGATTACGCCAAGTCTACATCACATCATACTTCGCTTTATCACACCATAGCAAAGTCTCAACTCAACAACATGGTTTGCCTCATCGCATCATGGCAAAGTTCCATCTCAACATCATCCAATCCATACATATGAGCTTCAACATCCGCCACATATGCCTTAAGCAGCTTTCACCATTCAAGAGCCTCTCCTGTAGCTTTTGAATCGTCTTTGACCATACTTGTCCAAATCTATCAACTAGATAGCTCATTCACAACAATCAATCAAGGCAAACATTAATCCAAACAAATAAGTATTCAATCAAGATCTAATTAGGCATTTATAACTACAATGGCAATTTCGTAAATAAATGAGCATAGAACTAACATACATGAATCATGGGTTTTTAGCATAGATCTAGCAAATATAAAACATGGGTTTTGTTTCTATAACTTAACAAATGAATTTGCATAGGTAAACATCTTCACAGACAATGGATCTACACTTGGATCTAAGAAAAATGCACAAAATCACTATCTACAACACTCCAACAAACCACCAATCCAATATACTCCTTTGGGTCCGCGTGAGAGATAACTACCACTCACCAAATCACCTAAACAACTCAAAAACTAAACACTTCAGATCTGGACAGCGAAGATCAAGGCTTGATCCGGCGAAATCTCGCTTAAAACGATGAAATCTAGCTTCGTTGGATGAAGATCTTCAACTTTGGCCCTTGAATCTTTGATCTTGATCTTCGATCTTGGATGGATGTTAGAACTAGATTGAAATGAAGAAAAGAAGACGAAGAAATGTTGTAGTCGAGCTCTCAAAATGGCAGCACTTCGTCGCTTCAAAAACCGGTGCCAAAAAGTGAGCCAAACCCCTCTATTTATAGGCTGGAATGACCATGAGTCGTCGCCCCTATGAGTCGTTGCCGACTCAAGAAAACCTCCGACCTAACAGCTACGACCCATCAACATAGCCGACTCACGACTCAACCTATTTCCTTTAGGTCGTGCTAACGACCTAACGACTCAACCCAGACACGTCCTAAAACACAGGCCGACCTAACGACTCATCTACCCAACGACTCAAGGACCCAAGGCCGACCTAACTCCTATGCGACCTAACACTAAGTCGCTAACGACTTAACATACGTGCGGCCTAGCAACTTACGACTCATCCCTCCTGCCGCATATCCTAAGTCCTAAGTCGTATGCCGACTTAACTATGGCACGACCCAAAAAGCCTCCGACCTAACAACTTAACCACCATGCGACTCAAAACACAAGCCGACTCAACACTGGCACGACTCACGACTTAACCCCTTGCCGTCCTAACGACCTAAGACCATAACCCTTAAACCCCTAACTGTCTTATGTCGGTCACACCTTGACTCGGCCACACCCTAAGTCGGCAACACCTATGAGTCGCTTACTATGCTAACTCGTCCATACTTCTTAGGTCGGTGAATCCCTTAGCTCGGACAACTTATGAGTCGGCCATACCTTAAGCCAGCCACTACCCTACGTCGTCTAATCTCCTAGGTCGTCTAAGTCTTAAGTCGTTCAAACGACTCATCTACAACCCGACCTAAACTTCATACGGCTTATCACCTTAGGCCGATAACTCTTAAGTCGGTCATTCTATAAGTCGTCTAACGACCTAACCTATGACTCGTTAACTCGGTCACTTTCTAAGGTCGTTACTCCACTAACTCGTGCACCCTCCTAAGTCGTCTACGACTTACTATAGGTCAGTCACGACTCAACACACGAGTTACTCTCCATACGACTCAGGCTAGAGACAACATAAACAACACTAACGACCTGTAGATTCTATGATTTATCGACACGTAAAAATATGGGTCGTTACAGAAAGAAGCACCCGAAATATAATAGATCCAAAGACAAATGTTGGAGGTCAGATGTTTTATAAAATAATCGATTGATTACTATAATATCTTTGTGTTTTTTTAGGGAACCAAAATGAATAAAATAACAAAAAAACATAAGGGGGCTTTTTAGAAAAACAATTATATTAAACGAGTGTAATGGCATGCGCTTCGCGCGTGAATTATTTTTCTTATAAATTGTATATGTTTAAATCAGTCAAAAAAATAATTTTTTATTTTCAAATGATATTTTGTAAAGAAGTATTTTGAATCTATAAAGAAGGTTTAATTTTGGATCCTATTTTTAGAAGCGTTTTGAATTTTAAAGCTGTTTAGTTATTAGATCCTACTTTTATGGGCATTTGAATTTGTAAAAGAAATTTAGTATTAGACCCTATTTTTATGCAATTAAGATTGGATAATATATAGAGGGGTATTTTTGGTAGTTCACGTTGACACCAAAAAAGTGTGACACCAAAGCTATTACAACTATTATTAAAGATAAGTTACATAAGAGCAAGCCAATGGTTACCCCATTGCTGTCATCTCCAATAACATAGATTTTAAAAGATTTTAATATAAAAAAGATTTCTATCAATTTGTACGAACAGATTCCTGAATATGTAAAGTATAAGCTTCAGAACATAAGAAGATCAACTGAAATATATGTGTATTATTGTAATTCTCAAATAAAGGTCAAAACGAAATAGAATGAAAAATGTAAACATACCAAAATAGATCAACTAAATATTGGAAATGTAGAATAACAACGGTCACAGCTTAAATTTTCTGGAAATATTAAACAAGTGGCCATTTTGTTTTCAGCGGTTTCACAAACGAATGGACATAGAATATTGCCATAAAACCGTTATGGCAATGGTTTTACGGATTTTGCTACGTACCAGATGCCGAAACGCACAAATGCATATACTATGGAGATCAGCACGATGAGATGATCGGAACGGTATACAGATATCAGTGGTACGACCATCTTATCAAAAGTCGATATTCGGTACCGAAAATGCTGCTGAAACGCAGAACATAAGATAAACTGAGCAATAACATTTCAAATTTGACGAAACGAAATATGACGTCTCACTCAGAAGATGATTTACAAATTTATTATATAAAAATATTTAGGTTTTGAGAAATATTTTATTATCATCAAATTAACTGGTTTTAGTTGAATTTGAAATTACACAATAGAAATAACTTCCATATTTCCTAATGAAAATTTTCCATTTGATATGTCTAAATAGACGTATTTCAAGTATCAAATTTTTATTTTCAAATCCACTTATTTAAAACGTTCCAAAATTCAGTTAATTACATTATTAAAACCGTTAAAATTTACGGGTCGTTACAGTCTCCTCCACTCAATACTTTTCATCCCCGAAAAGGAACGAGGTTGGAGAATAGAAACAACCAAAAAGAAAGATAGATAGAAATACAAAATAAAATAATTGATTTAAAACCATATAAACTAAATTTATTTTAAAATTATATTCAATTAGTTGATTCCAATTAATCAATCAGTGTTTACATTTTGATTGATTTCATTTTCATATATTTTTATTCAATTGACTTTTTTCAAATTCATTAGTATTTATTGCAAAATTTCCACAATAAATTTGTTTTATTATTTATTAAATCTATTTGATCAAGCTATAGTAAATTTGTAACGTCCTGGAATATTTAACAATATCAATTTAATAATCTGTGGTTAAAATTAAATTGATACTGACAATTTGTTAATAATTATTCAGATAATTTAATAATCTTCTTCAATAATTATTTAAATTGGTCATTTTATCTTTTAAAAATAATAAATTGATTTCTATTTATAAATAAATATATGGTTCATATTTTTAATAAATTGGTATTGTTTTAAATTTAGAATAAATTCAACAAAATGATTTCATAAATTCAATAAAATGTTTTATTGTTTAATAAAATGGATATTTTATTATTAAAAAAAATATAATCTCTTGTAAAATGATTTTAATTTAGTAAAAAGAGATTTATAAAAGCAATATTAACATTGTATTGACTTCATAAATAAGTTTTGAATAGAATTTGTAATATTAATTTCAAATTGAATTTTTATTTATAACTTAATTTGAAATTGTTTGGTTTTGAATCTAGTTTGAATTTAAATTCAAAAGTATAAAATCTAAATTGTTTTAATTTTAATATGTATAAGTTAATTTGTAAAACATTGTTTGTTCTTATTTCCTTTGTGAATTCATACACATATTAATATCAACTAACATATTAACTTAGGATTACAAGTACATTAATTTGTAATTAGTACTAATCATCTTAAAAAGAAACATGTGTTGCATTCATGTGTATTCATATAGACAAGTGTCTAATTTATGACAAGTGTTAAATTTAGTTTTTAATTTTTCTTTTCTTTTAAAAATCTGAAATACATTTGCATGGTTTACAATCTTCATTCATGCATAACATTTCCATTCTTCCCTAATCAAAACAAAGATCAAACTCATCTTCATATTTATTTTAAAGATCTGCATACCTAAAATTCAAATCACAAGTCTGCATACATATATCCATAAACAATTCTGCATATACAAACTCCTCATCAAATTCAAATAAACCTACACAATCAAATCTGCATCCAGAAATTATCAAGAATCAGATCTGCATGTTCCTCTTTATTAAAAATCAATCTGCAAATTCACTTGCATATCTCAAAACTAAGATCAAATCTGCATTTCCTCTTCAAATCAAAGTGAAGCCTGTTCTTTTTCTCTGCACATTGTTTTTAACCTGGGTTGGAAGTGCATCTGCATGCATGTGAGAATCTAGCAACTGCATCATCTACATCTATTTTCTACATACAAGTAACTAGAGTTTGGATCATGAGCATCAGTGGAAGTCAAGCCTGCTTTCCATGTTTTCTGCAAATTCAAAATACAACAGGGGACTGCATTTAAAAGTGAGTAACTTAAATTTATAAATTTATAATAGGATTGCATGCTAGAATTTGTTGATATATATAAGTATTGCTGTGTTTAAGTGTGAAGTAATGTTTGTTTGCTGTTGTTTTATTACCTGATCTGTTTCTTGATTTTCTAGGCAGTTTTATTTAAACTTTATCTTTAACTTTAACTTTTGGAATGATTTAATTTATATGTAAGGTTATAAATTATCTTAAGTTAACTTTTACAGTTTTAAGCAAGTGCAAAAAGAAATATAGATATAAAACAGTTTTGTCTCTGTTAACTCAGGTAAAATTTTGCATGATTTATTTTTATCAAAACTCAAACAAATGGATGTAGTAATTTCATAGTATAAATCAAATATTTAAACTGCAACTTGTTTTTTTTTAATCAAGTAATAGTATTTTTTTGGTGTTTGATTACTGGCAGTTTATTCTTGAAGCAAAATATGAATTTGAGAAAATTCTTGCAATCTGTAGTTTAAGGAAACTTAATACTTTTCTGAGTTATAGAGTAAGGAGTTTAGATCCTTAGAAAAATCTGAAATGAGAATTTTATTGAGTAGACAGATGCAGTTTTTTTTTTTTAGTATGAACCCTAGTTTTGTATGGGTTTGTGCATTGAGATGGTTTGAAGTGGTGGATTGACCGAGTGTCTTGATATCTGGGAGATGGAAAGTTGGTGTGTAGAGGAGTGCGAGGCCGGAGAGGTGGTGATCAAGATGGTCGGAGGTGAGAATGGCGGCCGTTGACAAGTTTGAATAGAAACCTGTAACATTTTTTCTAGGTTTTGAAATTTGGGGTTATTTTGAATTATTGATTATTGGTTCGATTTAATGGTTGTTGTGGGCATGCTTGTGTTTATGGAAGTTGCTGGATCATCACTGATGATCGCTAGAGGTGGTGTTCGCCGTGCATATGCACGGCGACATGATTTCTGAAGATCTGTTTGGTTTGGGGTTTTCAGGGGTAGGTCTTGGTTTACTCGAAGCAAGTATGGTAGAAACCCGAAGTAGGCATGTGTATGACTCGAAGTAAGGCAATTTTTGACTCGAAGTAGAAAATAAGGTTCTCGGTTCACTGTAGTTACAGGTTTTAGAAACTGTGTTTTATAAAATCTGGGTTTTTAAACTTTTAAAATCTGTAGTTATAGGTTTAATTAAGGTTCAGGTTTAAAATTAAATTCAGATTTGAATTACTTATTTGAATTTAAATTCCAAGTTTTTGAGTTGAAACCTGTTTTTTTTCTGTTTCTTTAAAATCTGAGTTTTGAAATTTAAAATCTAGATTTTTAAACATTAAAAATTCTGTAGATTTATTTTAAGTAAGAATTAAGTATAAATTCAAATGCAAGTTTGAATTTTAGATTCAAATTTAAATCCCAGGTTTTGAAATAAAAATTTAAATTCTTAACTTAATTAACTATTTCAATTTGGGTAAATAGTTGAAATTTTAAATAATGAAGTTTTTAAATATATGAAGCAAGTTTTGAAGATAAATTTTAAATCTGGAAATCTGAGTTTAAAATGAAGTTTAGTTTCAAATTTAAAAGAAGATATAAATTTGAAGTTTTAAAACATAAATGATTTGAAACTTCTTGAATTTTGAAATAAATTTAACTTCAAATTCTTATGATTGCATTCTTAAGTCAAACTTTTTGTTTTGACTTGTAATTTTAAATAAGTTTCAAATTATTTAAAATTTGATAACTTTTAATATTTTTCTATTTTAAACTTGAATTTAAATTGAAATTTAAAGGTAATTTCAAAAGTACTTAGATTTGAATTAAATTGTTTCAATCATAATTAAGTTATGTTTTATTTTGTAAATTTGTTTAAGATTTATGTTTTAGAATTAATTAATAAGGTAATTAAGATTTGTTAATTTATTTAATTAATTGATTGATTTTGAAATTAATAGTTGATTAATGATTAATCAATTTGGAATTAAGATCACTAATTAAATTTTTAATTAATGATAAATGAATATTAATTATGTAATTAAGTTTTAAATTAAGGTTAATTAGTTCAATAATTAACTTTAATTAATGAATGTTTAAAGATAATTTAATTTGTAATTAATTTAAGTTAATTACCTTATAAAATAATTTGAGGATGGTTAATGAAGGTCATTAACCATGATTATTTAATAATTAATTAATGTAGTTAATTTTTATAATTAATTAGATTAATTAATTTAATAATAATCAATTATAAATGGTTAGAGAGCAATTACTTGATAAAGTAATTAGGAAATTAATTACTTAATGTAATTAATTTAGTTTAATGAGATTGTTCAATTTAATTAATTAAGTTTAATTAATTTTAAACACTTGGGTTTTATAAATAATTACTTTATGTAATTAATGTTTTAGGAATTACTTAGTTAAGTAATTGTTTAGTAATTACAGGTTGTAATTAAGGAGATGTTTTAAGAATGAGTGATTCGGATTAATTATTTAGTAATTAATCAAGGTATTAATTAAGAAATTAATTTAGGGATAATTAATTTGTTTAATATAGTAATTAAGTTAGTTAATTACATAAGGTAATTAATAATTAAGGATCATTAATTATTTTAATTAATGATATAATTAAGGATGATTAATTATGATTAGTTAATCAATAATAGGTAATTAATGTAATTAATTAAGGATTAGGATAATTAATTATGATTAATTAATTAATTGAAGTAATTAAGGTTAATTACTGTTTAATTGAGGATAATTAATTTGTGAAATTAATTAAGATAATTACATGAATGTAACTAAGAAGTAATTAATCAAGAATGATTAATTAGGATGATCTATTTTGAATGATTAATTGATTGTAATCAATTGAATAGATGGATAAGCAAGTTATAATTTGATGAAGTAATTAATTTAATTTATTTTAAATTAATTTAATATGAGTAATTAATTTAATTCATTTTAAATTAATTAGAATTGGAGATAATTAATTTAATTCACTTTAAATTAATTATATGGTGATGAGTAAATCCTTGCTTATGTATGAATGAATGTCATTGATTGACTTGGATGTTTTGAAATCTCAGTAATGAGATAAATGATATTGTGTGGTATGAACGCTTGGTTGTATTGTGATGATAACTTAGGTTATCTATTGTGATGATATATGGTATATCTATATGATATTGATGATGTGAATTACCTGTTAATGTTGATTATCAGTTATGATTTATGAGTTATCTATCTGTGTGTATATAGATACTGTAATTGAATTGTTTTTAAAACTTTAAAACAACTTGGACCTTAAAAGACACGTTTTGGTTTTCGATGAGACCGGGATCGGGTTTCCATATTTGGATATCCGAAAACCACATCGATTCCAAATAACGTTAGGTCGTGCATCCAAGTGGAGCAAGTGAAGACTCGAGGTGTAAGGGCTATACGTCAGTATAACTCTGTGGGTGATTCCGTAATGAGTTTGATGGAATAGTACTTATAGGTTCGAGATGGTGGTTTAGAGTGCAAGGGTTATCGTCGTTAACTCTGAGGGTGATTCCAATACGAGTGTAACGAGATAATGCCTTCGGTTTCGTTCGAACCCGGAACGAACTTGTATGGATTGAATGCTTTCAGAACATCGTCAGGTGGACGATGAGCATTCTAAGACAAATGTGTTCTCTAAAGGTGATCGTAACCTCAAGCCTCATTAACCGGGAATGGCTAAAACAGAGGAGGTGCAGCAAAGCTTCGTGGGTAGCCCCCACTTGAGAGTAAGATTTACCCCTGTCTAGAGGTCCCTTTTATTTCGGCTGTGTGTGGACGGTTAAGTAGCTACAACCGTCGGGGTTGTCTTATTTGGAACTGTTCAGTAAGGAACGGGTCCGGCTTTGTGTTGCAAGGGATGAAGGGAGTAATCCTCGGTACGGTGATCTAGGCCACGTACTGTGACGGACGGTACCCCAGTAGCCCTGCCATTGATGGAATCCATAATCCAATAAGTGTCGTACGTATTAGTTGTGCCCAACTATGTTGGAATGTGAGATGTAAGCATTTCAGCTATTTCTGTATTTTATTTGAAAACCCTAGACACTATTATAATATCATCGGATTTCCTATCAAATGTTTTGGTTAGCGTAAGGTAAAATTTTTTCCATGTTTATGTGTGGGAAGTCTTACGTGATACCTTTCTTTTCAAAAGGTTTTTAAAAGTTAAGCAACTTTAACCTGTTACTCACACCAGACCCATGTCTGACCCAGAGTTTATTTTTTTTTCATAAACTCTTGGGTACTCAAATTTTTATGAGTAGTCAAGGGAATTCAGGTTAGGATTCTGTTTGTTTTGACGAATTATGGAGGAGCAAATGGAGCAGGAGGCTTTTGCGAGTAGATATATATAGTATTCCGCTGTGTAGTTTTCTCTGAGTTGTTGTCTTTGAGTTGTATTGAGTTGTATAACTAGGCAGGTGTTTATAACTGTCTAGTATGTGTTGTATATCTGTGTACTCTGATATTGTTGTAAACTATGTAATATTTATGTTATTAATATAATTTATTCATTCCGATGTGTAAGATTCTGATGTTGTTTCTTTCTTTCTTCTCTTCTTTCTATTCTATTTTCTATCTCTTTCTTTCTTAAAGATGATGCGATTTTCCGGGAGTGGAAAGTCGAGTCGTCATAGTTGGTATCAGAGCATTAGGCTGAGTGAATACCTAGGCTCTGAAGTGTATTTTCTTTAGGGAGCATTAGGTTGAGTGAATACCTAGGCTCTGTAGTGGTGTCTTTCTTGAGAGAGCGTATTTGTAATATATATATATATATATATATATATATATATATATATATATATATATATATATATTTCTGCCTATCTACTGGGTTACCTGTTCAGGTTTTCCAATATAAGTTATAAAGGTAGATGGGGTAGTAGTGTGTGTAACACGACTACCATTGGTTGGAGTTTGAATGTTTGAGATTGGAAGTGTATATGTCGAGACTGTAGACCTAATACCGTCTCGAGTGAGTTCTGTAGTGATGAAGAACTTCATTGATCTCTGAAGGAAACCTGTTGAGGTTCGGAGTATATTTCCGAAGTTGATGAGTAGTGTTTGGATCTGTAGGTTGGGCAGAAGCGAGTGATGGTATTTTAGTTACATCAGGAAGTAGTAGCTGCGTAATGAGATGCCGTGACTATGGATGTTCCCGAAGATGTTTTCTTTGGAACAAGTTAAGGAAGTGAGTCTGCTTTAGTAGTGTGGCTGTGGTCAGCTTGAGTTTCTGTTTGCTTTGAAGTCCGAGTTTCTCGGAGAGCTTTGTTTTGGAATTCTTTGGCCTCTGTGGCAGCAGTGTAGTTTGGAGTGTTCTCGGTATTGGCAAGGGATCTTCTGGTTTAGCAGTTTTCTGGAGTGGAGTTCAGAAGCAGTTGAGTGAACCCATTTCTTCGATGGGTTAGCTGGTTAAGTTTAAGCTGTTCTATTTAGTTAAGGGAGAACAGCATTCCTTGGATTTGGTTTAGTGGTTCGCAAAAGTGACTTGCAATTATTTGAGTGTTCTCTTGGGTTATCTGAGTTTTTCTGGATGTCTTCAAGAAGTTAGAGTTTTGTTCGCATCTGGACATTGAGTTTTCTTATCGACTGGAATTCCAGGAGTGGTACCGGTGGTTCAGCTCTATAGAAGAATGGTTCCAGGAGATTAAGTTGGTGTAGCAGCTCGGAGTTTTGGAGGAACTTCTGAAAGTTTCTTATGGATTTGTTGAATCATATCTCTGGGGTGTGTTGTCCTGTTTGTGCTTGCGTTCTTCTTTAGTATTTTCTTCTGCTTCGGATCAGAGTTGAGCAGCAGAAGCAGTTTGGAAGTGTATCTGCTTTTCTTTTCCCGAACAGGAGGAGCAAGTTGTTATCTTCCGATGTTGGGGAGTAGAGTTTGAGTTCTTGGTTTTGGTTGATCTTGAGGAGATCATTTTGTTGAAGTTGTTGGTCTAGTTTGTTTCTAGAAGCATCAGCGAAGGTTGAGCTGATTGGTAGGCTGTAGGTAGCCAGGATTGTCTGAAGAGATTTTGTGGATAAGAGTCGGAGGGATTTGGACTCTATGGTTGGAGATTTAATTTTGGATAAGTTTTCTCTGATCTTAAGTGAGTTATAATTTGGGTAAGTCTGAGGAGTTAGCTCTGAAGTGTTTGGATCTTTTCTACGATCTTGGAGAATAAGTGATTGATCTACAGGATTGGATTGCCAATTTGGATAACTGGGATTCAATGAGTTTCACGTATCTCTGAGGGAGTACGTGTATGGTCTATCTCTGGTTGTGGAACCAGCAGTTCTGGAATTTTGGTTGTTGAGTCAGACTCGTTTGTAGTCTGATATCTTGTCTAGTGTTATTGACATAGTTGCATAGGAACTTTGTAGCTTCATAGTATTGGTTGTTTGGATTCTCTAGAGCAAGTATCCCGGTATATATATACCTGGGGAAACTCGATGAAAATTTATCTAGAATCTTATCTGGATAATTAGATTTGTTTGATAGTTTGTTTTTTGTTGTTAGCATATGTTTGATATATGCTTGTGTTTTTAAATTAAAATTTAATGAGATTATTAAATTACCTTTGTTTTAAATTTCGAGGACGAAATTCTTTTAAGGGGGGAGGGTTGTAACATCCCGGAATTTTTAACAATATCAATTTAATAATCTGTGGTTAAAATTAAATTGATACTGACAATTTGTTAATAATTATTCAGATAATTTAATAATCTTCTTCAATAATTATTTAAATTGGTCATTTTATCTTTTAAAAATAATAAATTGATTTCTATTTATAAATAAATATATGGTTCATATTTTTAATAAATTGGTATTGTTTTAAATTTAGAATAAATTCAACAAAATGATTTCATAAATTCAATAAAATGTTTTATGGTTTAATAAAATGGATATTTTATTAATAAAAAAAATATAATCTCTTGTAAAATGATTTTAATTTAGTAAAAAGAGATTTATAAAAGCAATATTAACATTGTATTGACTTTATAAATAAGTTTTGAATAGAATTTGTAATATTAATTTCAAATTGAATTTTTATTTATAACTTAATTTGAAATTGTTTGGTTTTGAATCTAGTTTGAATTTAAATTCAAAAGTATAAAATCTAAATTGTTTTAATTTTAATATGTATAAGTTAATTTGTAAAACATTGTTTGTTCTTATTTCCTTTGTGAATTCATACACATATTAATATCAACTAACATATTAACTTAGGATTACAAGCACATTAATTTGTAATTAGTACTAATCATCTTAAAAAGAAACATGTGTTGCATTCATGTGTATTCATATAGACAAGTGTCTAATTTATGACAAGTGTTAAATTTAGTTTTTAATTTTTCTTTTCTTTTAAAAATCTGAAATACATTTGCATGGTTTACAATCTTCATTCATGCATAACATTTCCATTCTTCCCTAATCAAAACAAAGATCAAACTCATCTTCATATTTATTTTAAAGATCTGCATACCTAAAATTCAAATCACAAGTCTGCATACATATATCCATAAACAATTCTGCATATACAAACTCCTCATCAAATTCAAATAAACCTACACAATCAAATCTGCATCCAGAAATTATCAAGAATCAGATCTGCATGTTCCTCTTTATTAAAAATCAATCTGCAAATTCACTTGCATATCTCAAAACTAAGATCAAATCTGCATTTCCTCTTCAAATCAAAGTGAAGCCTGTTCTTTTTCTCTGCACACTGTTTTTAACCTGGGTTGGAAGTGCATCTGCATGCATGTGAGAATCTAGCAACTGCATCATCTACATCTATTTTCTACATACAAGTAACTAGAGTTTGGATCATGAGCATCAGTGGAAGTCAAGCCTGCTTTCCATGTTTTCTGCAAATTCAAAATACAACAGGGGACTGCATTTAAAAGTGAGTAACTTAAATTTATAAATTTATAATAGGATTGCATGCTAGAATTTGTTGATATATATAAGTATTGCTGTGTTTAAGTGTGAAGTAATGTTTGTTTGCTGTTGTTTTATTACCTGATCTGTTTCTTGATTTTCTAGGCAGTTTTATTTAAACTTTATCTTTAACTTTAACTTTTGGAATGATTTAATTTATATGTAAGGTTATAAATTATCTTAAGTTAACTTTTACAGTTTTAAGCAAGTGCAAAAAGAAATATAGATATAAAACAGTTTTGTCTCTGTTAACTCAGGTAAAATTTTGCATGATTTATTTTTATCAAAACTCAAACAAATGAATGTAGTAATTTCATAGTATAAATCAAATATTTAAACTGCAACTTGTTTTTTTTTAATCAAGTAATAGTATTTTTTTGGTGTTTGATTAGTGGTAGTTTATTCTTGAAGCAAAATATGAATTTGAGAAAATTCTTGCAATCTGTAGTTTAAGGAAACTTAATACTTTTCTGAGTTATAGAGTAAGGAGTTTAGATCCTTAGAAAAATCTGAAATGAGAATTTTATTGAGTAGACAGATGCAGTTTTGTTTTTTTTAGTATGAACCCTAGTTTTGTATGGGTTTGTGCATTGAGATGGTTTTAAGTGGTGGATTGACCGAGTGTCTTGATATCTGGGAGATGGAAAGTTGGTGTGTAGAGGAGTGCGAGGCCGGAGAGGTGGTGATCAAGATGGTCGGAGGTGAGAATGGCGGCCGTTGACAGGTTTGAATAGAAACCTGTAACATTTTTTCCAGGTTTTGAAATTTGGGGTTATTTTGAATTATTGATTATTGGTTCGATTTGATGGTTGTTGTGGGCATGCTTGTGTTTATGGAGGTTTCTGGATCATCACTGATGATCGCCAGAGGTGGTGTTCGCCGTGCATATGCACGGCGACATGATTTCTGAATATTTGTTTGGTTTGGGGTTTTCAAGGGTAGGTCTGGGTTTACTCGAAGCAAGTATGGTAGAAACCCGAAGTAGGCATGTGTATGACTCGAAGTAAGGCAATTTTTGACTCGAAGTAGAAAATAAGGTTCTCGGGTCACTGTAGTTACAGGTTTTAGAAACTGTGTTTTATAAGATCTGGGTTTTTAAACTTTTAAAATCTGTAGTTATAGGTTTAATTAAGGTTCAGGTTTAAAATTAAATTCAGATTTGAATTACTAATTTGAATTTAAATTCCAAGTTTTTGAGTTGAAACCTGTTTTTTTTTCTGTTTTCTTTAAAATCTGAGTTTTGAAATTTAAAATCTGGATTTTTAAACATTAAAAATTCTGCAGATTTATTTTAAGTAAGAATTAAGTATAAATTCAAATGCAAGTTTGAATTTTAGATTCAAATTTAAATCCCAGGTTTTGAAATAAAAATTTAAATTCTTAACTTAATTAACTATTTCAATTTGGGTAAATAGTTGAAATTTTAAATAATGAAGTTTTTAAAAATATGAAGCAAGGTTTGAAGATAAATTTTAAATCTGGAAATCTGAGTTTAAAATGAAGTTCAGTTTCAAATTTAAAAGAAGATTTAAATTTGAAGTTTTAAAACATAAATGATTTGAAACTTCTTGAATTTTGAAATAAATTTAACTTCAAATTCTTGTGATTGCATTCTTAAGTCAAACTTTTTGTTTTGACTTGTAATTTTAAATAAGTTTCAAATTATTTAAAATTTGATAACTTTTAATATTTTTCTATTTTATACTTGAATTTAAATTGAAATTTAAAGGTAATTTCAAAAGTACTTAGATTTGAATTAAATTGTTTCAAACATAATTAAGTTATGTTTTAGTTTGAAAATTTGTTTAAGATTTATGTTTTAGAATTAATTAATAAGGTAATTAAGATTTGTTAATTTATTTAATTAATTGATTGATTTTGAAATTAATAATTGATTAATGATTAATCAATTTGGAATTAAGATCATTAATTAAAGTTTTAATTAATGATAAATGGATATTAATTATGTAATTAATTTTTAAATTAAGGTTAATTAGTTCAATAATTAACTTTAATTAATGAATGTTTAAAGATAATTTAATTTGTAATTAATTTAAGTTAATTACCTTATAAAATAATTTGAGGATGGTTAATGAAGGTCATTAACCATGATTATTTAACAATTAATTAATGTAGTTAATTTTTATAATTAATTAGATTAATTAATTTTATAATAATCAATTATAAATGGTTAGAGAGTAATTACTTGATAAAGTAATTAGGAAATTGATTACTTAATGTAATTAATTTAGTTTAATGAGATTGTTCAATTTAATTAATTAAGTTTAATTAATTTTAAGCACTTGGGTTTTGTAAATAATTACTTTATGTAATTAATGTTTTGGGAATTACTTAGTTAAGTAATTGTTTAGTAATTACAGGTTGTAATTAAGGAGATGTTTTAAGAATGAGTGATTCGGATTAATTATTTAGTAATTAATCAAGGTATTAATTAAGAAATTAATTTAGGGATAATTAATTTGTTTAATATAGTAATTAAGTTAGTTAATTACTTAAGGTAATTAATAATTAAGGATCATTAATTATTTTAATTAATGATATAATTAAGGATGATTAATTATGATTAGTTAATCAATAATAGGTAATTAATGTAATTAATTAAGGATTAGGATAATTAATTATGATTAATTAATTAATTGAAGTAATTAAGGTTAATTACTGTTTAATTGAGGATAATTAATTTGTGAAATTAATTAAGGATAATTACATGAATGTAACTAAGAAGTAATTAATCAAGAATGATTAATTAGGATGATCTATTTTGAATGATTAATTGATTGTAATCAATTGAATAGATGGATAAGCAAGTTATAATTTGATGAAGTAATTAATTTAACTTATTTTAAATTAATTTAATATGAGTAATTAATTTAATTCATTTTAAATTAATTAGAATTGGAGATAATTGATTTAATTCACTTTAAATTAATTATATGGTGATGAGTAAATCCTTGCTTATGTATGAATGGATGTCATTGATTGACTTGGATGTTTTGAAATCTCACTAATGAGATAAATGATATTGTGTGGTATGAACGCTTGGTTGTATTGTGATGATAACTTAGGTTATCTATTGTGATGATATATGGTATATCTATATGATATTGATGATGTGAATTACCTGTTAATGTTGATTATCAGTTATGATTTATGAGTTATCTATCTGTGTGTATATAGATACTGTAATTGAATTGTTTTTAAAACTTTAAAACAACTTGGACCTTAAAAGAAACGCTTTGGTTTTCGATGAGACCGGGATCGGGTTACCATATTTGGATATCCGAAAACCACATCGATTCCAAATAACGTTAGGTCGTGCATCTAAGTGGAGCAAGTGAAGACTCGAGGTGTAAGGGCTATACGTCAGTATAACTCTGTGGGTGATTCCGTAATGAGTTTGACGGAATAGTACTTATAGGTTCGAGATGGTGGTTTAGAGTGCAAGGGTTATCGTCGTTAACTCTGAGGGTGATTCCAATACGAGTGTAACGAGATAATGCCTTCGGTTTCACTCGAACCCGGAACGAACTTGTATGGATTAAATGCTTTCAGAACATCGTCAGGTGGACGATGAGCATTCTAAGATAAATGTGTTCTCTAAAGGTAATCGTAACCTCAAGCCTCATCAAATGGGAATGGCTAAAACAGGGGAGGTGCAGCAAAGCTTCGTGGGTAGCCCCCACTTGAGAGTAAGATTTACCCCTGTCTAGAGGTCCCTTTTATTTCGGCTGTGTATGGACGGTTAAGTAGCTACAACCGTCGGGGTTGTCTTATTCGGAACTGTTCAGTAAGGAACGGGTCCGGCTTTGTGTTGCAGGGGATGAAGGGAGTAATCCTCGGTACGGTGATCTAGGCCACGTACTGTGACGGGCGGTACCCAGTAGCCCTGCCATTGATGGAATCCATAATCCAATAAGTGCCGTACGTATTAGTTGTGCCCAACTATGTTGGAATGTGAGATGTAAGCATTTCAGCTATTTCTGTATTTTATTTGAAAACCCTAGACACTATTATAATATCATCGGATTTCCTATCAAATGTTTTGGTTAGCGTAAGGTAAAAACTTTTCCATGTTTATGTGTGGGAAGTCTTACGTGATACCTTTCTTTTCAAAAGGTTTTTAAAAGTTAAGCAACTTTAACCTGTTACTCACACCAGACCCATGTCTGACCCAGAGTTTATTTTTGTTTTTCATAAACTCTTGGATACTCAAATTTTTATGAGTAGTCAAGGGAATTCAAGTTAGGATTCTGTTTGCTTTGACGAATTATGGAGGAGCAAATGGAGCAGGAGGCTTCTGCGAGTAGATATATATAGTATTCCACTGTGTAGTTTTCTCTGAGTTGTTGTCTTTGAGTTGTATTGAGTTTTATGACTAGACAGGTGTTTATAACTGTCTAGTATGTGTTGTATATCTGTGTACTCTGATATTGTTGTAAACTATGTAATATTTATGTTATTAATATAATTTATTCGTTCTGCTGTGTAAGATTCTGATGTTGTTTCTTTCTTCTCTTCTTTCTATTCTATTTTCTATCTCTTTCTTTCTTAAAGATGATGCGATTTTCCGGGAGTGGAAAGTCGGGTCGTCACAAAATTCCACCTAAACATTCAACTTCTCTTGTTTAAAATCATATAAATTTTTATTTTAATGAATTAATATCCAACAGTTTGGTTTAATCCATTTTTTCAACTAATAAATAGTCCTCAATTTAAAATTGATTTTCTTTCATTTTATCAACATTTTTTTCAAACAAATTCATTTTTAAATCAACTCATTTATTTTATCCAATTATCTTCAGCTAAGTTGATTCCACTAAAATTCAAGTTCACTATTCTTAAGTTCATATTTATATGCTTAAATAGTGTAACGACCCGGAATTTTAGGCAATATCAGTTTAATAATCTGTGTTAATAATTAAATGGATTTGATAATTTTTCTTTGTAATTTTAGTTTAAATTGGTAAATTTATTCTTTTAAATTAAGGTTAATAAATATTTAATCTGAAAATTATGATCAACATCTTTCTGACAATTTAAAAATGTATAAGATTTATTTTTCAAAGCTAATGAAATTTTATTCTGTTTATAATATATATATTTGATATATATTGTGAGTAGAAATATCTTTTGTTTAAATAAAAGATGAAGTTTCAAATTGTAATATATATGTACGTATATGATACAATTTGGGTTGTTTTGAAATTTAATTAAATCTATTCATAATTTATATTTGTATGAATGAGTATTGTAATTTAAAATTTTCTTTTAATTTATATTTTTCAAAAGTTAATTTAGATAAATTCAATATTTTTTCAAAAGTTAATTTAATTTAATTCATTTGTTTTCAAATATAAGATATTTGTTTATTTTTAAATATGATAGTTTAAAAAGGATTTAAAAAAGCTTTGTTTTGTTTTCTTTTAAAATGCCTAATATAAATGGTTATAAATGATAAATATAAATGTTTTAGATTTTTTTAAAAAAAATACATACATAAGAAATTCATTTATATTATAATTAGTTTTAAGAATATTCTCTTTAAAAAGTAAGTTTATATTTACATAAATAAGTATTTAGTATTTAGTAAATTAAAATAAGTAAGTTCTATTATCTTTTAAATTAAATAAAAAATTAATTAAAAATGTTAAGAACATTTGTAAACATGTTAACACATTCTAAATAACACTTGTAAATAATTAAATCAATCAAATGACAAGTGGCTTTCATTTTTGAATTTAAAACATATCTTTCTTCTTTCTTCAAATTATTTTCTATTTCAACTGAGATTAAAATTAATGGCAATCAGCAAATTACTTTCAAAAAAAACAGCAATAGGAAACTAAAAAGCAAATGTCAATCTGCATTTATTAAAGCTTCAACCTGCAATTCAAGTTAAAGATCAATTGCAATATTTTTTTATCAAACCTGCAAATTAAAATTTGCTGAAATTTCAACATGCAAATGCTAATGGGTGTTCAACTGCAACAACAAGTTCAACCTGCAATTCAAATTTAAACTGCAATTTCAACATGCATGGATTCTTTTCTTCAGCAATCAAAGTTTTCCAGATTGAATTTTTCAAAAGCCAGGGTAATAAATTAAACTGCTCTGCAAAATTCAAAGAGGTGAGTAAATTCTATTTTAAAAACAGTTTTGATATAATCTATGATTGAATGTTGCATGCAAATGAATTTGGCTTTGATGATGAATATTTGTTTACTTGAATGTATGTTAAAAAAATATTGAATTGCCTGTAAAATTAAGGGTGGTTACTGTGTTTATTAAAAACAGTTTCAAATCCTTTAATAATTTCAATAATTTGATTTTGAACACGAACGGGACTTTGATTTGTAAATGAAAGTTGTTTGCAATAACATAATTTATCATCTAAAAATAGTTATAGGGTTTTAAAATAAATGAGTTACTCATAATTTTCAAATTACAGTGGAAAAATCAAATTTGGGCAAAAATTAATGATTTCAAATTCTAGTTTTGAATTTATAATTGAATTACAATTGGAAAATTATGATTTTTAGTGCTTGTATCATAATTTTTAATTCTGTAATTAGTGAGAATTTGGGGTTTGAACTTTCGGGTTGTTTTTGGTGAATTGCTGAAGAAAAACATGATGGTTGCAGTTGTAATCCAGTTCGAAGCTTGTTTATGGATCAAGGATTAAGGGAAAAATACTTT
Source organism: Allium cepa (assembly GCA_030765085.1). Taxonomy (NCBI): domain Eukaryota; kingdom Viridiplantae; phylum Streptophyta; class Magnoliopsida; order Asparagales; family Amaryllidaceae; genus Allium; species Allium cepa. Next base: position 929,514,346 of record CM060939.1, read on the forward strand.
TGAATTTTTCCAATGTGTGAATTTTTCGAATTTGTATAAACTAGGGTTAATTTATCTTTGTTATTAACTTGAGAATACTTGATTGAATGTGATTTGTAAGTAAGTAAAGAATTAATTAAGATAAATGCTTTTTCTTAAGTAATTAAGGATTTTGAAATATAAGATATTATTTAATTGTTTAATTAATTTTAAATAATTAGTTAATTGTTTATTTAATTTTTTAATAATCAATTAATTATGGATTAATTAAGTGTGATTACTTAATGAAGTAATCAATGGTTAATTTTTGAATGTAATTAAGAATGGTAATTACTTATGAAAGTAATTAATGGAATATTACTCATGGAAGTAATTAAAGTGGAAGTGATTATTGGATGATCACTTGTTGTTATTTAATCTAATGATTGATTAATATAATTGTTTAAAGTTAATTAATTATAGAGTAATTAACTAATTAAAGAATCAATGATCATTTAATAATGGGATTAATTATTTGTTAAGTAATTAATGAAATTAATTTGAAGATAATTACTTATGTTAGTAAGTAAGGGTTAATTACTTAATTTATTTTAGTTAATTAATTAATGTGATTAATTAATTAATGAATGAGGTTAATTTAAGATTAATTACTAAGTGTAATTAATTGAAAATGTAATTAATTATTGAAGTAATTAATTAAGGATTTATTTATTAATTTAATTGTTTAATAATTACTTAATGAAGTAACTAAAGATTAATTAATCAAGGGTTAATATAATTAATTAAGAAGTTAATTAATTAAGATAAGAAATTACAAATTGTTAGTTACTGTTTATGAATTAATGAGATGATTAATTACAAGTTAATTGTTTAATTAATTAAAGGAATTATTAATTAATAAGGATCATTAGTTAATACAATTAATGATATTAATCAAGATTGATTAATAAAAGTAATTAATTTAATTGTGATTAATTAATTGTAATTAATTAAGGTTCAATGTAATTAATTATAGTTAATTAATAAATGGAAGTAAATGAATGATCATTAATTAATGTAACTAATGATAGTAATTAAAGATTAATTACAAAATATGGTTATGGAAAATTACTTGAATGTAATTAAAGATAATTAATCAAGGGAGATTAATTAAAAAAGATCATTAAGAGATGATTAATTTATTTATTTAGAACAAATTATTGAAGAATGATTTAAATAATCCAATTGATTTAGAGTTAATCAATTCTGCTTTGGATGGTTGATTAATATTGGTTGATTGATTGATATTGAATGATCAATATTGGGTGAATGATATTGGGTGTTTGGTTGATACTGGATGATTTGGATATATCTCTATGTGATATGCTGCTTTGTGAGATGAATGATTGATATGAGTTATCTATTATGGTGATGTTATTCATCTATCTATTATATCATCCTATATATAATTTTAAATTGTTTAAAACCCTTAAGTACAACTTGGACATTAAAATGGCGTTTGGTTTCAGTGAGCCCGGGATCGGGTTTCCATATTTGGGATCCGAAAACCACGTCGATTCCAATTAAACATTAGGTCGTGAATCCAAGAGGAGCAAGTGAAGACTCGAGGTGTAAGGACTATATGTCAATATAACTCTGTGGGTGATTCCGTAATGAGTTTGACGGAATAGTACTTATAGGTTCGAGATGGTGATTTAGAGTGCAAGGGCTATGAGCGTTGACTCTGAGGGTGATTCCAAAATGAGTGCAACGAGATAGTGCCTACGGTTTCGTTCGAACCCGGAATGAACTTGTATAGATTGAATGCTTTCAGAACATCGTCAGGTGGACGATGAGCATTTTAAGATAGATGTGTTCTATAAATGTAATCGCAGCCTCAAGCCTCATCAACCGAAAATGGCTAAAATAGCGGAGGTGCGGCAAGGCTTCGTGGGTAGCTCCCACTGGAGAACGAGATTTACTCCTGTCTAGAAGTCCCTTTTTATTCGGCTGTGTGGGCAGTTGGGTCGCGGCCAACTGCGGGGTGGTCTTGTTCGGGACTGTCCAGTAAGGGATGGTTCCGGCCTTATGTTGCAGGGGAGCGGGTGTACTCCTCGGTACGTTGATCTAGGCCACGTACTGCGACGGGCGGTACCCCGGTAGCCCTTCCATTGATGGACACACATTCTTCCTACGAGACCCTACGGTTTTGTTTGTATTACCCACTTTTGTGGCTAGTAGCTGGAATTTAATAATGTAACAATTTCGGCTATTTCTTATTTACTTGAAAACCCTAGACACTATTATAATATCACTGGATTTCCTATCAAATGTTTTGGTTAGCGTAAGGTAAAAACTTTTCCATGTTTATGTGTGGGAAATCTTACGTGATACCTTTCTTTTCAAAGGTTTTTATAAAGTTAAGCAATATTAACCCGTTTACTCACACCAGACCCCTGTCTAACCCGAGTGTTTATTTTCTGTTTTATTAAACTCTTGGGTACTCATATTATATATGAGTAGTCAAGTGATTCAGGTTAGCTTGACGAATTCTGGAGGAGATATGGAGCAGGAGGCTTCCCCATGTAGATATATTATGGTTCCGCTGTGTTTGTTTGGTATCTGTATCCGTTGTATTTGAGTTGTATAGTTAGACAGATGTTTATAACTGTCTAATATGTATTATTTAAGTTGTGTACTCTGATGTAATATGATACTATGTAATATTTTATGTGATATATTATATTTCATTCGTTCCGCTGTGAGTTATCCGTTGTTGTTTGTGTTCTTCTTTCTCTTTCTTTCCTTCTTCTATCCCTTTCTTTCTTCATTAGCGATGCGACTTTCTGGAGTTAGGAAGTCGGGTCGTCACAGCTGGTATTAGAGCACTAGGTTGAGTGAATACCTAAGCTCTGGTGTCTTTCTGGAGAGAGCATACTTGTAATTTTTTATACATAACTATATATATATATATATATATATATATATATATATATACCTAATCTGTTGGGTTATTTGTTCGGATTTTCCGACATAAGTTTTAAAGGTAGATGGAGTAGTGGCGTGTGTGTGTGTAACATAACTACCACTGATGGAAGAGGTCCATACGTTGAGGTTGGATGAGTATTTGTCTAGACTATAGACCTAATACCGACTCGAGTGAGATTTGTCGTTTGGAGTAAGGATTTCTCTAATATCCGATGGAAATCTTTTTAAAAGATTTAGAGTTTTATTTTTGAAGTATGAGTTTGGATCTATCGGAAGTGTAGAAGTAAATGATGATATCTTGGTAACTGCGTGATGAGATGCAGTATCCGTGGATATTTTCCGAATATGCTTCCTTTTGAAGCCAGTTTTAGAAATAATTGAGGAGCAGTCTTACCTGTTGCAGGGAAGATTCGTCTGTGTAGAAGCTGTCTGGATCTTTTGCAAGGAGGTTGGCTGTTTTGGAATATGCGACTAAGGTCTATGAGATGTTTCGCTTCGGCATGGTCTCATTTGTCATTCCTTAAGGAGAGCAAGATGTTGATGCTTGGTTTGGAGCCCGAATTTCTTGAGAGGATGTCTGCCATCTTGGAGGTCCGTTGTGTGGTTCATTGTTGGTTTTGGTTTTCGAGGAGCTTTTGGATTAGAAGTCTTTAGTTAGCTGTGGTAGCAGTGCAACTCGTAGTATTCGGTGTGCTGACGATGAGGTCTTTTAGCTTCGTAGTATCATCGAGGTAGAATTTGGAAGCAGCTGTGTGGCTTGTTTCTATGATGGTTCAGGAATCTTTATGGTTCTTCTTTCAGTAGTCTGGGCAGTTGTTGGAGGTTTATCTTGAAGAGTTAACCTTGTTTGGAAAAGCTTAAGGCTGTTCTAATTGGTAAAGAGAGGACGGTTTCTTTGGGAATCCGAACTAGGTTGGATCACAAAAGTGACTTGCGATTAGTTTGGGAATTTTTCTTGAGCACTCTTTTGTTTGAGACTGAGGATTCTCATGAAGAAGTAGGAGCTACTGATGTAATCAGAAGTTGTCTGCATCTGGAATTGAGTTCCATATTATTTTGATTCCAGAAGTGATTTTGGTCGTTAGCCTGGTAGTAGGATGGTTCTTAGAGAAGAAGAGTTGGTGTGGCAGCTCAGAAATCTTTGGAATTTGGATTGGTCAGTTCTAGCTTTAGAGTTGGATTTCTGTTGTAAGGTTGTGTAACTGAGTCAGATGTGTCACTCAGATTTTTATGGATTTGATGAACAAAGTTTCCCGGATATATTGGATAAGTTTGTATTCGTGTTCATCGATAGTATTCTCATCTACTTAAGAATCAGAGTTGTGCAGCAGAAGCGAGGTAGCATCTGTGCGAGGAAGGAAGCAAGTTCAGTTTTCTATTGCTTTGGAGTAGGGCTTGTGTTTTGGATCTCAATGGATATTGGAAGACTTTTCTGTTGAATAGGATCTAGAAACTGGTTTGCTTTGGTCTAGTTGTTTCTAGAGGTATCAGCATAGGTTGAGATGATCAGGAAAAGATTAGCAGCCCAGGATTGTCTATTGAGCTATGCAGATATGAGATAAGGAGTTTGGGATTCGAAGTTGGAGTCTTCATTGTTGTTAAGATTTCTCAGGGTAAGAGAGCAGTAGTTGGATAAGATTGGATGGCTAGTTCTGAGGCATTTGTGATTTCTTATCTGTGTTTTTGATAAGATAGGATTGAATTGCCAGTTTGGATAGCTGGAATTCATTGTGTATCATGTATCTCTGAGGGAGTACGTGAATGATTCACTGTTGGTTGATGAATCTGTAGTTCAGTTGGATTTGGATGTTGAGCTAGACTTGAGTATAGTCTGATGTTCTGTTTAAATTGATGATCTAGAGATGAGAGGAGCTCTGGATTTTTGTGTTGTAGTTTGTTTAGCTTCTGTAGAGCGAGTCTCCCAGTGATTTATACTTGGGAAACTCGAGATAGTATTTAAAGACTTATTCTGATTTGTGTCAGGATAATTGGTTAGGTTTGTTTGATTGGTTGCTATGGTTGTTAGTAACTGGTTGTTAGGTATGCTTTGCTGTTTGAAATTAAAATCTTTGATGGGTTATTAAATTACCTTTGCTTTTAAATTTCGAGGACGAAATTCTTTTAAGGGGGGAGGATTGTAACGACCCGGAATTTTAGGCAATATCAATTTAATAATCCGTGTTAATAATTAAATTGATTTGATAATTTTTCTTTGTAATTTTTGTTTAAATTGGTAAATTTATTCTTTCAAAGGTTAATAAATATTTAATCTGATAACTATGATCAATATCTTTCTGACAATTTAAAAATGGATAAGATTTATTTTTCAAAGCTAATGAAATTTTAGTCTGTTTATAATGTATATATTTGATATATATTGTGAATAGAAATATCTTTTGTTCAAATAAAAATGAAGTTTCAAATTGTAATATATATGTATGTATATGTTATAATTTGGGTTGTTTTGAAATTTAATTTAATCTATTTATAATTTATATTTGTATGAATGAGTATTGTAATTTAAAATTTTGTTTTAATTTATATTTTTCAAAAGTTAATTTAGATAAATTCAATATTTTTTCAAAAGTTAATTTAGTTTAATTCATTTTTTTTCAAATATAAGATAATTGTTTGTTTTTAAATATGATAGTTTAAAAAGGATTTAAACAAGCTTTGTTTTGTTTTCTTTTAAAATGCCTAATATAAATGGTTATAAATGATAAATATAAATGTTTTAGATTTTTTAATAAAATACATACATAAGAAATTCATTTATATTATAATTAGTTTTAAGAATATTCTCTTTAAAAGTAAGTTTATATTTACATAAATAAGTATTTAGTAATTTAGTAAATTAAAATAAGTAAGTTCTATTATCTTTTAAATTAAATAATAAATTAATTAAAAATGTTAAGAACATGTGTAAACATGTTAACACATTCTAAATAACACTTGTAAGTAATTAAATCAATTAAATGACAAGTGGCTTTCATTTTTGAATTTAAAACATATCTTTCTTCTTTCTTCAAATTATTTTCTATTTCAGCTGAGATTAAAACTAATGGCAATCAGCAAATTACTTTAAAAAAAAACTGGAATTGAAAACTAAAAAGAAAATGTTAATCTGCATTTATTAAAGCTTCAACCTGCAATTCAAGTTAAAGATCAATTGTAACATTTTTTACCAAACCTGCAAATTAAGATCTGCTGAAATTCAACCTGCAAATGCTAATGGGTGTTCGGCTGCAACATCAAGTTCAACCTGCAATTCAAATTTAACCTACAATTCAACATGCATGGATTCTTTTTCTTCAACAATCAAAGTTTTCCAGATTGAATTTTTCAAAAGCCAGGGAAATAAATTAAACTGCTCTGCAAAATTCAAAGAGGTCAGTAAGTTCTATTTTAAAAACTGTTTTGATATAATCTATGATTGAATGTTGCATGCAAATGAATTTGGCTTTGATGATGAATATTTGTTTACCTGAATGTATGTTAAAAAAAATATTGAATTTCCTATAAAATTAAGGGTGGTTACTGTGTTTATTAAAAATAGTTTCAAATCCTTTAATAATTTCAATAACTTGATTTTGAACACGAACGAGACTTTGATTTGTAAATGAAAGTTGTTTGCAATCACGTAATTTATCATCTAAAAATAGTTATAGGGTTTTAAAATAAATGAGTTACTCGTAATTTTCAAATTACAGTGGAAAAATCAAATTTGGGCAAAAATTTATGATTTCAAATTCTAGTTTTGAATTTATAATTGAATTACAATTGGAAAATTATGATTGTTAGTGCTTGTATCATAATTTCTAATTCTGTAATTAGTGAGAATTTGGGGTTTGAACTTTCGGGTTGTTTTGGTGAATTGCCGAAGAAAAACATGATGGTTGCAGTTGTAATCCTATTCGAAGCTTATTTATGGATCAAGGATTAAGGGAAAAATACTTTTAAATTTTTCCAATGTGTGAATTTTTCGAATTCGTATAAACTAGGGTTAATTTATCTTCGTTATTAACTTGAGAATACTTAATTGAATATGATTTGTAATTAAGTAAAGAATTAGTTAAGATAAATGCTTTTTCTTAAGTAATTAAGGATTTTGAAATATAAGATATTAATTAATTAATTGTTTAATTAATTTTAAATAATTAGTTAATTATTTATTTAATTTTTTAATAATCACTTAATTATGGATTAATTAAGTGTTATTACTTAATAAAGTAATCAATGGTTAATTTTTGAATGTAATTAAGATTGGTAATTACTTATGAAAGTAATTAATTGAAGATTACGCATGGAAGTAATTAAAGTGGATGTGATTATTGGATGATCATGTTAACGCTAAAATTTGAACGCTAACACCCCGGTGTATGAAGTGAGATCGTGAAAGCACCACCCGATAGCTCGGGAACAGATTATAAGCGGATAATAGTGAAAAAACATTAAACAACAGCAATTTTATAGTGGTTCGGCTTAAGAGAGAGCCTACGTCCACTTTGAATATCTTTATTGACGATTTGATTACAAGTCAATGCAGTTACACTTTGATTACAACACACTTTGAGTTTCAAGTGACTTAGAACAAGTAGCCTAAACTTCAATGTCGATTCAAATCTTTGAACACATGTTAGACATGTTTGATTTCTTCGTGAAGTTCCTTGAAGGGTTGAAGTAGTTCAAAATGCAGCAGAGTAACGGCGCTTGAAATGAATGAGCAAAAAGTCCCCCCCTAGTTGGAACTAAGGTCGTATTTATAGGCCTTTTTCGGAGTTAGGTCGTAGGTCGTGACCGACCTAAGTAAGGTCGTAGGTCGTAGCCGACCTAAGAAGCACTGGCCCCCCTTCCATAAGAACATGCAAGCTCGTTTCAACAAGTTCTAGGTCGTAAGCGACCTTACTAGTAGCGGCTTAGAGAAGGCGGCCTTCTAATGCAATGTCCTTAGGTCGTGAGCGACCTATCTTAGGTCGTGAGCGACCTATCTTAGGTCGTGAGCAATGTCAGAATTACAGTAGCACGAGGTTGCCCTCTAGTCTGGAACGGGTTAGCGGGTTATAGGTTGGTGACGGTCTATGGTAAGACGTAGGTCGCGAGCGACCTACGTGGTATGGTTTGTGGCTTGATAGGATGCATCGAGTTTGACTGAGTAAGATGACAAGTGGTAGGTCGTGTGCGACCTAAGAAGAGAGGCAACCTAAGTATGTTGAATGGTATGGTGTTGCGACCTAAGTTAACACGACTTATAGCTTAGCTCGTTAAACCATTAGGTCACTAGGTTGTCTCCTTCTCTATCTGTTATGTCGCCGAATGCTCGAACCGTTAGGTCGCTCGTCTTGTTGACTCGTTAGGTCGCTCTGGCCTTTAGGTCGCTGGAGCACTAGGTCGTTAGATCCCCTTAGGTCGCTGATACCATTAGGTTGTTATCTTTGTGAGTCGTTAAATCACGGCTCCCTATAGGTCGTAGGTCGCTGCTGTAGTTAGGTCGCTAACGAAGAGGAGTTAACATTTGCCCCTCGAAGTATACGCCTAGGTCGTAGGTCGTGTGCTTCGATCTTCTTAACTCGTGCTCTGATGAGTTGTTAGGTCGCAAGCGACCTATCGAGGCAACTAGGTCGTGTGTGCTGATTCGCATTTCACTCCTCCGGGGTATAAATAGCTTAGGTCGTTCCTCCTTCACCTCGTCTATTTTAATATTCCATTCAGCCATTAACAGAACTTTGTGATTTCAAAAGCAAATTTGAGTTTAATCATCCACCGATTCATCCCTGCTATCATATTGTGTAAGTACACTTAATCTCTATCCGTCCCATGATTACCATCAAACTACGAATTTCCATCCCAGAACAATTTTGTACGTCGTACTTCATCATTTTTTTTAAATTATGGTCGATTTTGATCGCCATTAGTTACGATTTTCGAAAGTACAACAATGAGTTGAATCCATGATGGATCAGAGATGCTTCGAATTGATTCCTGGATGATTCGGTGGTATGTAGGAATGATGAATTTCATGAAGAGGATGATGGATCTCTATGTGTAGTTAATAACAGGTTACTGGGTTAGTGGAGAAGAAGGTGATTGGTGAGGGAAGCGAGGTTTTTAGCTTGAGCAGGAGCTTGCTCAAGATCCTATTAGAACTGCCCCATGAACCTGCGCGACCTATAGAACCTCGCGACCTAGGACTCTCGCGACCTAGGACTTAGGTGAAAGCACGTTGCTTCGAACTGCTGGGTTAGTTAGGTTGCGGCCGACCTAGATCTTAACAAATTTGCACATGAATTCTAAGCAGAACGACTTAACAAATCAACGACCTAACTTCTTTGCGGCATAGGCTTTAGGTCGCGGCCGAGCTAGGACTTGAAAAAATCCGCATTGCTTTGAACCTCTTAACTTGCACAATGCGACCTAAAAGAGCTCTGACCTATATTAGGTCGTTGGACGACCGTAGGACTTGTGAAATTTTTGAGAGAATTTGATTGAACTGCTTGGACTTGAATCATTTGAAATTCATTACATTCCTTTGCAGATTGCTCTAACTTTTAATCTAACAACCTGTTTAATCATAACATTTGCAGAAAAATGGGACGAATATACTGTCACTGACCGCCCACATCGAATGACAGATTAGTCGATAAAGAATAATCAACTTAAATGAACTGTGTGAGTGAAATGCTGTGAATCAACCGACTCAAATGAGTGTTAAAGCAAAGCTAAAATTTTGTTTGAATTAACACTGCACTTGAGTTTTAAATTAACAAGTCCTGAAATCTCACAATCAATCAGTTGCCAATTAGTTTAATTTCAGTTATTTTGCTTGTTATTTTTATTAGTTTTGCACAACACTTCACACTTTTAGGAAACGTGCACCTTCACATTTGAACATCCAGTTGCTTGTATAGAATGACGTCTCAACAAGAAGAGATGATAGAACACGTCGAAGGGGCTCCTCCGATTGCTATTCCACTAGAGAACCCTCCGGAAAGAACTCCTACCCTTCTGAAACAGCGGGTGCTTAATCAATTATGCGTTCAATTTGGTATTGCCGAGGCAGAAGTTTTACTCCCTGGACCAAATGATTTTGCTGATAGACCACCTTCCGGTTTTGTTGCCATTAATCGCCAAATGTGCTTAAGTGGAGTAATTCCTCCCTTTAATGAATTTCTTCAACAAATCCTTCTTCGACTGACGATCTCTCCTTTCCAACTGCATCCCAATGGCTATGCCATTTTGATGGGATTGTGCGTTCTGTTCAGGAGAACTCTTGACCGTCTTTCGAGTTTTGAGGAAATCTGTTACCTGTGCACTTTTGCGAAGAACAAGGACCACCCTTCGATTGTACTTGTAAGAGGTGCGAGGAACCGTAAACTAATTTTGGATTTACCGGAGAGTGCACATGGTTTTTTGAATCAATTCTTTTATATTCGTTGCCCTGCAGGATTTTACACAGACTGGAGAATAGGAAGTGAGATCTTTTTTCCCTTCTCTCTTCAATTTCATTTTAAGTTTTTCATGGTTCGTATTGCTAGATGCTGATTCCATTCCTTATTTTTACAGCACTTCCTCCTCCTTCTAGAGATTCCAGTCATAAACCAGTCTTTGAGAGGCTAAGCATTGTGGCTGCTGAAGAGAGGAGCGTAAAATTTCTATTGACAGATGAACTTCTTCATCGGTTTGAGCTTTTACATTCTTCCCGTTCTACTCAACTTCATGAAGTTCCGACTGAAGTTCCCGATTCTACGATGAAAACTCCTGATGCCCCGGTCTCTATTAAAGAGCACATGCGAGGAGGAACCTCTATAGAAACTTCACTAGTAAAATGTTCCACTCCAAGGGATGATGCGGAGCCATCTGAAAAGCCTGCACTTGCCCCCATAACTGAAGAAGAGGAGTCCCTTCCTCATACTGATAAGAACGTTGATCTTGGAGTTGATATTTTTGGGAGTTTAAGTGACATAATGGTCACTTCTCAAGAACTTTTTAGGGATGATGTTTCCAAAACTATCTCTTCTGTAATTGAGGCGACATCTTCTCTACAACAAATGTCAACCCCTTCTACTCAAGTTATCACTACCTCTACTCCACAGAGTGGTCTGTAACTTGATGCATGTAGCTTACACGTTACACAACACTTAGGATTTTTCAGCACTTCTACGCATTCATCTTCTTATACTTTAAAGATTTCTAAAGCTTATTATTTTTATTCCAGATTCTCCAATGGGGCGCAGCAGTTCATACTATGATGATTTCCAGCGCTACGGGAGGCGTAGCCAATATGATTATAGGCGTCACCTCCCCTCTTATAGAGAATCGGATGAAGAGAGGGCCATCAGGAAAGAAGACGAGAGATGAGCATATGAAGAACGTCACCGAAGAGAACAAGAAAGACATGACCCTCCCTACAGAGATGATGATACTCAAAAAAGAAAGACTCACGATGAGAGAGGTAAAGGTCACATGGACGATTCTTCTAGCAAGCGGGCTAAACTTACTGAAGAAACAATGCCGACAGTTTCTCAAAATGTTCCTGCTCAATTTCCTGCCCCCGTTCGTTCCGACATTCAAACAATCATCAACCGGCCTGCATACCAAGTTGGGAAAGGTCCTCCCACTCTTCAAAGTCGATTCCCTCAGTGGTGCCTGAGAGGGGTTCGATTTGATCTCGACTTGGTTCCTCTCGACAAATCGGCTATGCTACGAAATCTTGATACTGTCAGGACCGATATTGAAAGAATGTCGAACTGGCAAAAACTTGTCGACGAGCTTCAGAGGGTTAACCGAGCCAATCTCGAGGCCGTGCTCACAATGGAGAACGATAAGGCTGAGTGGCAGAAGACTCTCGAACAGCATGACGCCGAAATGAGAAGTATTGCTTCCTATAATGAAAAGCTGGAAGCGGAAGTAGAAAAGCTTAAGGAAGAATTAGCTACTTCATCTACTTTATATTCTCAAAAGGAGAGCATGCTTCAGCAACAAGTACGAGATGCGCATGCCAGTCAAAGGGCAGTCGAAGATAAACTTACACACCAGGAGAAGGTCATAGAAGAATATCGCGCTGAAACTTTACAGCTGCGAGAACAGACCGGCTCTCAAAGCTTGGAGATAGAGATGTTAAAAGCTCGACTTGCTATGGCCGAAAAGGAGCGTGACGAGGCTGTTGCTGGTAAACTTGCGGCCGAAGAGGCCCATCAAGCAATCAAAGCTGACATTAGCTCCACATTATTTGATTTTTATCTGCACAGCATTTTGGGGCGTGGCAGCCTTGCCTTTCTAGGCCCTAAGTATGAAATTACACTAGCTGAAGTTTGGGAGGCAGCGCTCGATATGCTCGGTGGTAAAGGTGCTGGCTATGCTGAGACAGCTCTTGAAGAGCATTATCTTGATGATGATGCCCGCGCCGCTCTTGCCAAGGGAAAAGAGCAACTCGCCAGAGTGCGGGCCGGAATGGCGGAAGGGGAACGTTCTGAAAAAGAAATACCACCTACCGTTTCTGAACGTCCTTTAGTTTCTTCTGAAGTTGGCATCACAGGTTCCAGTGCTCATTCGCTGCCTCCTACAAGAACCGGGGTAATTACCCCTACTGATGATGAGGCTTTGGAGGATATCAGGGCTCAAAATTATGAGATTGAACTAACGAAGCAAACATCTTCAGGTAATTTTGACATTGGTCCGATTCAGATGGATCGCTTGCTTGCTCCTCAAAAGTTTGATGAGCTTCTCGATTACTTCTTGAATCTCGACGAACCCATATCTCCCTTCTTTTGGGGAGATACTAATATTTTTAATTTCTCTTCTTCTGCAGTTGAAACACCAAGTGCTGTGCAGACTTCACCTCCTCCGGTTATCCCTCCTCCGTCTCTTCAGGTGACTCCTCCTTCTGCTTCACAGCCCGGGTCACAAGAGGAGCAAATTGAGGCTCTTCATGGCTTGGATGACCCTATCGCTTCGCAAGAGCAGAAAGACGAGGGACTTGAAGGAGGCGAGATCTCTCCGGAGCGGACTCCTTCTGATGACGTAGTTTTGTCCGCTCTTGTTACTCCAGGGAGTGAGTCTTCTTCGAAGAGAAGAAAGAAGCACGGAACATCGAAGAGGAGGGGGAAGAAAATCATTGCTACTGAAGAAGAACCGGAAGTTGCACCGGTTGCACCTCCCTCTCCTTCTTCCCTTATGCCTGTAGATAGACCTGAAAAGCTAATCATTCGGCCGGGCAAAGGGTCCAAAGGTGGTAAGAAGAAGTGAAGAGTCGGGCTTCGGGCTTTTTGATTCCTTTTTTGTGTAATGGTCGGATGTTGTGCAGGCACCGGCCCCTGCTTTTGTATTTTGAAACCTGTATCTGCAATTGAATAAAATGATCCTTTATTTGTACAGACTCTTGTTTGAATTTGAGAATGCATTTATTATTCATTTTTGCACAAGTTTATTTATATGATATTGCGGTGAACTTGTGGTATGTTGTTTGAGCGTATTTTACCGATGTAGCTATACCATTTTGTATGTAACTATACCATGTTGCCCCCATACCATAAGTTTGCTGCAATATTTTATACTTTGAGGGGACTTGCACTCTTATTTTCTGAAGAATAATTACTTCATTCTTGAAGAAATTTTTCGTAGAGTACAACTTCCTTCATATAAGTTTTTACGCTTTGTCCTTCGAAGAAATCACTTTTTTTTTTTTTTTTGCTTATGTACGCATTTTGCCAAGTGAATTCTTCTATGTGGTAAAGCGGGCCTCTGAAGGGTACTTTAACTTTCTTCTCTGTTTTTTTTTTGAGGAAGGTTATTTTCTAGAATAGGTAAATCACTCTTCCTTCGAAAGTTAAAGTATGCCCTTGATGAGGATTTTTTTTTTTAAAATAGAAATTTGTACTTCTGAGGAGGGATTTTTCACGTTTCAACACTTGGAAGTTTTATTTCAATCTCGGTGAAACGTGTATCTCCAAAGAGTTGTGCTTTTGAAGAAAGCCTTTTCACGTTTCAACACTTGGAAGTTTTATTTCAATCTCGGTGAAACGTGGGCTTCCGAAGAGGTCTTTCTTTTTGATTGTGTCCCCGGGAGGGGGTTGTACCTCTGAGGAGGGATTTTTCGCGTTTCAACACTTGGAAGTTTTATTTCAATCTTGGTGAAACGTGTACCTCCAAAGAGTTGTGCCTTCGAAGAAAGCCTTTTCACGTTTCAACACTTGGAAGTTTTATTTCAATCTCGGTGAAACGTGGGCTTCCAGAAAGGTCTTCATTTTGTTTTGCATTTCAACTTTGGTGAAGTGAAATTCCGAAGAGCGGTAGTTACACTTCAACTCCTGGTGAAATGGGCCTCCGAAGAGGGCTTTTATTTTGATTGCATTTTAACTCTGGTGAAGTGAAATTCCGAAGAGCGGTTGTTACACTTCAACTCCTGGTGAAATGGGCCTCCGAAGAGGGCTTTTATTTTGATTGCATTTCAACTCTGGTGAAGTGAAATTCCGAAGAGCGGTTGTTACACTTCAACTCCTGGTGAAATGGGCCTCCGAAGAGGGCTTTTATTTTGATTGCATTTCAACTCTGGTGAAGTGAAATTCCGAAGAGCGGTTGTTACACTTCAACTCCTGGTGAAATGTGCCTCAGAGAGGGTTTTCATCGCTTGGAAGTTACTCTCTCATGGTTGGAGGGTCATGACTCCTCCAATCTTTTTTGTTGAGTAGAGAACTTTCTTTTTTGTGGCGTATGACCCATTAGAGGTCTTTATCCTCCGAAGAGTTGTGCCTCCGAAGAGGACTTGTGCTGCCAATGATGGCTTTTGTTGTTCCCTTGTCCACTTGCTTATGCCTTTTTCAGCGATCCTCTTTTTTTTTCTTTTTCAAGTAACTTGTTTAATCCAAGGAAGTGTACTTCATTGTCAGGCAAGTTCGTGAGAACGAGCATCAGCTTCTTAATTGGATGTTTGTTTGTTCAAACGATCTCAATTTATTAGCAAAGGCCCGTTTCTGTCGAAATCATAGGCCGTTCAATTGAAGTACTTCCTATCTAGGATTTGAATTCGGAGCTTTTGTGACTTGAAATTTGGCGAGAATCACTTGGTCTTATTATGTGCAAGTTTCACTTCCATTGTCTGCAAAAATTTAAATCGACATTTCAGCAATACATTCTATGTACTTTTTATATCGAAAATAAAGCAAACATGTAATAATAATAAGGAACACAAGATTTATAGTGGTTCGGTCAGGAAATTGGGCCTACATCCACTTTATATTTTTTCATTATTTACTTGCATCAGTTTTACAATTGCCTTCAATTACAAGAATCATACATTCATAATTCTTTTTACAATATTTCAACAAAATTTTCAAGTAAAGTATGGACGCAAATGATTGCTGTTCCATGCCCTTGGAATTTGATCTCCTTCAACAGTAGTGAGTTTGAATGTGCCGTCAAGAAGCTTCTGACCTATGACATATGGTCCTTCCCAATTTGGCCCAAACACACCTGTCGCTGTCATAATTCTCTTCAGGACTAGGTCTCCAATCTCAAAGCTGCGTTGGCGAACTTTGGAATTGAAATGTCTGGCTATCCTTTGCTGATGAGCTGCAATTCTGAGATTAGCCTCATCTCTTTTTTCATCAAGGAGATCTAGCGCTTCAAGCTGTAGCTTTTCGTTTTCTGCTTAATTGAAATGGATTCTTCTATGTGAAGGGACCTCTATTTCTACCGGAATCATTGCCTCTGACCCGTATGCTAATGAAAACGGGGTGTGCCCAGTCGCAGTTTTGTGAGTGGTTCTGTATGCCCATAGTGCCAGTGGTAGCTTATCGACCCAACCACCTTTTGCTCTTTCAAGTTGCTTTTTGATGGTTGACTTAATAATTTTGTTCACGGCTTCCACTTGCCCGTTTGCCTGCGGATGAGCCACTGCTGAGAAGCTCTTTCGGATTTTGAATCGCTTGCAAAAATCTTGGAATTCTTCACTTTCAAACTGAGTACCATTGTCTGTAATTATTTTTTGAGGCACACCGTATCTGCAAATGATGTTTTTAGTCACAAAACTTATCATCTTCTTTGAGGTGATAGTAGCCAGTGGTTTAGCTTCTGCCCACTTAGTAAAATAATCTACAGCAACAATGGCATATTTAATTCCAGATTTTGCAGTTGGTAACGGTCCTACAAGGTCTATCCCCCATATTGCAAACGGCCATGGACTGACCATCTGTGTGAGTTCAGTGGAAGGAGCTCTAGGAATTTTGGCGAATCTTTGGCATCTTTCACATTTTCGGGAATACTCTGCTGCATCTCGATTAATTTCTGGCCAAAAATATCCGTATCGGAGAATTTTCTTTGCTAATGTTTGGCCTCCTGAATGATCAACACATTCTCCTCCGTGTACCTCCGCTAGGATTGCTTTGGACTCTTCCCTGGATACACATCGAAGTAATGGCATTGAGAATCCCCGTCTGTATAATCGGCCATCTTGGATTATATATCGAGAGGCTTTTCTCAGTAGCTTTTGTCGTTCTTTTGAGTTCCCTGGTAAGGATCCATTGAGCAGATATTCTGTTAACGGAGTCATCCATGATTCTTGCTCTTGAGACATGCTCATGATCCAATCAATGTCCATCTCATCAATGCTAGGAGTCGACAGGACCTCCACTGGAGTTAACCCCAGAAATTGAGCTTTGCCTGTGCTAGAATACTTTGCGAGAGAATCTGCTTTCATGTTTTCTTCTCGAGGAATGTGACTTATCATGTAATGATCGAAATCACCCAGGAGTTCCCAAGCCTTTGACAAGTAGGCGGGCAGATTCCCCCCTTTTGCTTGGAATTCCTTTTTGACTTGGCATACAATAAGCTGAGAATCACTGAATATCTGTAACGCTCGGATGTTTAATTCTTTAGCAATCCTTAAGCCAGCGATAAGGGCTTCGTATTCTGCTTCATTGTTTGTTGAAGGAAATTCCAATCTTAGTGCATAGCATAATGATCGGCCTTCAGGGGTCTCAAGTACAACTCCGGCTCCAGAACAGTAGTCGTTTCTCGCACCATCGACATATAACTTCCATTGGATTGGGGAATCGTCAACCGTTTCCTCCTCACTGTTACCCTTATCTGTGAATTCTGCGATGAAATCCGCTAAAGCTTGTCCATTGATTGCTTTTCGGGGATGATAAGTGATGTCATACTGACTGAGTTCAATATTCCACTTTAGAAGACGACCCGAAGTCTCAGGGCGAAACAGGACTTGCTTTAAAGGTTGATCGGTGAGGACTCTGATAGGATGAGCTTGAAAATATTGCCTCAACTTCCTAGATGCAATTAGTAGGCAATAGGCGAGTTTTTCCAACTTAGAGTAATTCATCTCTGCCCCAGTGAGTCTTTTGCTGATATAGTAAACTGGATGTTGAATCCTTTTTTCTTCTCGTATCAGCGCTGCACTTAAAGCATGAGATGATACTGCCAAGTATATAAGAAGATCCTCGCCATCGCCAGGCCTAGAAAGTATTGGAGGCGTTTCCATATGGCGAATCAATTCATCAAAGGCTTTTTGGCATTCGGGAGTCCAATCGAAGTTTTTCTTTCCTTTCTTTAGGGCGTCAAAGAATGGGATGCATTTATCTGTGGCTTTGGAAATGAACCGACTCAAGGCGGCGACCTTTCCATTGAGACTTTGCAATTCCTTCTTTGTTCTAGGGGCTTTGACTTCTTTCAATGCAGTAATTTGAGATGGACTGGCCTCAATGCCCCTAGCGCCCACGATGAAACCTAAAAATTTGCCGGATTCCACTCCAAACGAACATTTTAAAGGATTGAGCTTCATTCTGTATTTTCGGAGGACTGCGAACATGTCTGCTAAGTGTTCTATGTGATCCACTACTTTCTTAGACTTTACTAACATGTCATCGACGTAGACTTCCATAGTCTTGCCCAGTTGCGGTTTGAACATAGCATTAACAAGTCTTTGGTATGTTGCCCCTGCATTCTTCAACCCGAAGGGCATAACTCTGTAGCAGTAAAGACCAGTGTCGGTGATAAAGCTCGTGTCCTCCTGATCTGGCTCATGCATCATGATCTGGTTATATCTGGAGTAAGCATCCATAAAAGATAACAATTCGTGTCCCGCTGTTCCGTCTACCAGTTGGTCGATTCTGGGTAATGGGAAGCAGTCTTTGGGGCAGGCCTTGTTTGGATCTGAAAAATCAATGCATACTCTCCATTTTCCATTGGCTTTCTTAACCAGCACTGGATTTGAAACCCAATTCGGATAGGTAGACTCTTTGATAAAATTATTCTCCATGAGCCAATCAACTTCTTCTTTTAATGCCGCCGACCTTTCCGGTCCTTGAGTTCTCCTTTTCTGTTTCACAGGTGTAAATTTTGGATCAATATTTAGAGCGTGCACTGCAACTTCTGGGGATATTCCGCACATATCGGCATGAGTCCAAGCAAAAACATCCAGATTTGCCTTTAAAAAAGATATTAAGGTATTCTGAATTGACGCATTAAGTTGCGAACCCACATTCAACACCTTGTTTGGGTCCTTTGGGTCAACAGGTATTGGTATTGTCGTTTCCACTGGTACCACTCTATTTTCCCCTGCACTGACTTTTCTAGGGTCCATCTCTTTCCTTGCTCCGCTGTGCTCGCCAGTGCAGGGTCCGCCCTGTAATTGCTACAAGGCTGGTTCTTTGATGCGGACTGGGGCTGCCGCATTCTTTCCCATTTCTCTTTTTATGGTTTCTCGTAGCTCTGTCAGATAACACTCTCGCCCAGCATTTTGATCCCCTTTTATAACTCCTACTCCATTGTCTGTAGGGAATTTAATAGTGAGGCACCACGGGGCAAGAACAGCTTTGAACGCTGCCAGAGTTGGACGACCAAGGAAAGCATTGTAAGCAGAAAATTCGTCGACAATCACAAAAGTTTGCTTGCGGACCATTTTTCTCTCTCCTTCTCCAAGTTCCACAAACAAATCAATGGTTCATACCGGCTGCTTTGGCTCCCCAGTGAAGCCGGCAATTTTCTACACTGAGGCTTGCACATCAGCCATAAGGATCTTCATTTGGTCGAATGTTTTCTTGAAGAGGATATTGCAGGATGTGCCACAATCAATGAGAACTCTTCTGACAATAGCTGGCCCGATACCAGCCGAGATGACTAAGGGATCCAAGGTAGGAGCTTCAATACCTGCGGAATCCCTAGCTTTGAACACAATATCATCATCAAAAGTTCTTTGTTGCTTCAAGGGCGTAGCACCTTCCAAAACGAATACATCTTCCTCGGTCGGTACATACTTTAAAGCTCGGGTATACCTTTCCATCTCACCCCAGCTTCTGCCCCCTGGGTGAGGTCCTCCTGTAATAATATTGATAATAGGCCTTCCAGATTCATGCCCTGCAGCCTTCTCACTCGTCCTGGGCTGATGAGTAGGAGCCTGTTGCCCCTGACTAGATGAAGCAGGATTGTTGCTATTCTTTTTCACAAATTGCTGCAGTTTGTTTTCCCTTAGCAACTCTTCAATCAGATTTTTCAACTGGCGGCATACGTCGGTTTCGTGACCGGGTTGATTATGGAAGCGGCAGAACTTCCCACTCTGTATAGCCTTTTTCCCGGTCCTTAGAGGAGGAGGTTTAGGAAAGTCAATAGAATCTTTAGTGGCAAGGTAGATACGCTCCGGCGTATCTGATAAAGGAGTATATTCTGATGGCTTGAAGGATCGGGGCTTCTTCAGATTACTCTGCTTCTTCCCATTGTTATTTTCCCTTTTTTGCCCTACAGATTCATTCTTGCGTGGAGCAACAGTGTTATCTTCATCTTTTTCCAACACTGCCTTTACCGGTACGGGTCGGCCTTCTAAGCGTATGAATTCATCTGCTTTTTTATAAAAAATTTCAAGGGAATTTGGTTCCTTCATGTTTAGCCATTTCCCAAATTCGCTCGACTTGTCAATACCCTTCATCAGATAAGTCAATATCATTCGCGGTTCTGCATTGTCCACCTCAGCTAGCGCTATATTAAAGCGGTTTAAGAAAGATCTGATAGTCTCTCCTGGATTCTGCTCCAAACTTGACAGTGACATGATATCCTTGGCTTTTGAGGCGTATAGTCTGAACTGCTCCTTGAATTTCCGGGTTAAGTCAGAAAACTGATCTATAGATCGGACTGGAAGTTTGGTGAACCAAAGCAGAGCTACACCTTCGAGATACACAGGAAAATATCGGCACTTTATTTCATCAGAGGCTCTGGCACCTGTCATGTGCCAATCATACTTGTATAAGAATTCGTTCGGATCACTTGTCCCTTTGTAAGCTGGAATGGTTGGAGGGACAAACTTCCTTGGGAATTCAGCCTTTTAGATTTTCTCAGTAAACGGAGTTTTACTTAGGGCGAAACCCCATTCTTTCTCGTCTTCAACCCTCTGCATACTCTCTTTCATAATTTGTCGGACCATTCCAGAAAGATACTCCTCATCATGTCGAGTTCGAGATCCACCAACCTCTGGAAGTGTTTGTTCAAAGGGGCTAGCAGCCCTTTCAGGAGCATTTCTTTCCTCGGCATCATGAATGTTGCCAGCAAAACTCCTTTCATTACCTGCCGGTTGACGGTTTGCCCCAAGCAAATCGTTCAACCTATTCAGAATTAGGGCATTCTGGGCATTCTTAGCCTCGAATTGTGCATTTTGGGCATTTATCTGTTGGTTCAGCCCTAAGATTGCAGCATCCAGCTCTGCCTTTGTAACTCCGACAGCTGGAGTGGCTTGATTCGATATAGGGGAAGCGGAGGGTCCCTCTTGAATATTCCCAGATTTGACAGATCTACTTTTCCTTCCAGGAGCCATAATCTCGGATAGACTTCTGGTTTTCAAGGAAATTCTCTCTACAAACCTCTGTGAAGCAATGATGATAACTCGCCTGAGTTCGACGTTCTCAGTGAAAGCACCAAAAATGTTAACGCTAAAATTTGAACGCTAACACCCCGGTGTATGAAGTGAGATCGTGAAAGCACCACCCGATAGCTCGGGAACATATTATAAGCGGATAATAGTGAAAAAACATTAAACAACGGCAATTTTATAGTGGTTCGGCTTAAGAGAGAGCCTATGTCCACTTTGAATATCTTTATTGACGATTTGATTACAAGTCAATGCAGTTACACTTTGATTACAACACACTTTGAGTTTCAAGTGACTTAGAACAAGTAGCCTAAACTTCAATGTCGATCCAAATCTTTGAACACATGTTAGACATGTTTGATTTCTTCGTGAAGTTCCTTGAAGGTGTTGAAGTAGTTCAGAATGCAGCAGAGTAACGGCGCTTGAAATGAATGAGCAAAAAGTCCCCCCTAGTTGGAACTAAGGTCGTATTTATAGGCATTTTTCGGAGTTAGGTCGTAGGTCGTGACCGACCTAAGTAAGGTCGTAGGTCGTAGCCGACCTAAGAAGCACTGGCCCCCCTTCCATAAGAACATGCAAGCTCGTTTCAACAAGTTCTAGGTCGTAAGCGACCTTACCAGTAGCGGCTTAGAGAAGGCGGCCTTCTAATGCAATGTCCTTAGGTCGTGAGCGACCTATCTTAGGTCGTGAGCGACCTATCTTAGGTCGTGAGCGACCTATCTTAGGTCGTGAGCAATGTCAGAATTACAGTAGCACGAGGTTGCCCTCTAGTCTGGAACGGGTTAGCGGGTTATAGGTTGGTGACGGTCTATGGTAAGACGTAGGTCGCGAGCGACCTACGTGGTATGGTTTGTGGCTTGATAGGATGCATCGAGTTTGATTGAGTAAGATGACAAGTGGTAGGTCGTGTGCGACCTAAAAAGAGAGGCAACCTAAGTATGTTGAATGGTATGGTGTTGCGACCTAAGTTAACACGACTTATAGCTTAGCTCGTTAAACCATTAGGTCGCTAGGTTGTCTCCTTCTCTATCTGTTAAGTCGCCGAATGCTCGAACCGTTAGGTCGCTCGTCTTGTTGACTCGTTAGGTCGCTCTGGCCTTTAGGTCGCTGGAGCACTAGGTCGTTAGATCCCCTTAGGTCGCTGATACCATTAGGTCGTTATCTTTGTGAGTCGTTAAATCACGGCTCCCTATAGGTCGTAGGTCGCTGCTGTAGTTACGTCGCTAACGAAGAGGAGTTAACAGATCACTTGATGTTATTTAATCTAATGATTGATTAATATAATTGTTTAAAGTTAATTAATTATGGAGTAATTAATTAATTAAAGAATCAATGATCATTTAATAATGGGATTAGTTATTTGTTAAGTAATTAATGGAAGTAATTTGAAGATAATTACTTATGTTAGTAATTAAGGGTTAATTACTTAATTTATTTTAGTTAATTAATTAATGTGATTAATTAATTAATTAATGAGGTTAATTTAAGATTAATTACTAAGTGTAGTTAATTGAAAATGTAATTAATTATTGAAGTAATTAATTAAGGATTTATTTACTAATTTAATTGTTTAATAATTACTTAATGAAGTAATTAAAGATTAATTAATTCGATTAATTAATCAAGGGTTAATATAATTAATTAAGAAGTTAATTAATTAAGATAAGAAACTACAAATTGTTAATTACTGTTTATGGATTAATGAGATGATTAATTACAAGTTAATTGCTTAATTAATTAAAGTAATTATTAATTAATAAGGATCATTAGTTAATTCAATTAATGATATTAATCGAGATTGATTAATAAAAGTAATTAATTACGTGTGATTAATTAATTGTAATTAATTAAGGTTTAATGTAATTAATTATAGATAATTAATAAATGGAAGTAAATAAATGATCATTAGTTAATGTAATTAATGATAGTAATTAAGGATTAATTACAAAATATGGTTATGGAAAATTACTTGAATGTAATTAAAGATAATTAATCAAGGGAGATTAATTAAAGAAGATCATTAAGAGATGATTAATTTATTTATTTAGAATAAATTATTGAAGAAGGATTTAAATAATCCAATTGATTTAGAGTTAATCAATTCTGCTTTGGATGATTAATTAATATTGGTTGATTGATTGGTATTGAACGATCAATATTGGGTGAATGATATTGGGTGTTTGGTTAATACTGGATGATTTGGATATATCTCTAAGTGATATGTTGCTTTTTGAGATGAATGATTGATATGAATTATCTATTGTGGTAATGTTATTCATCTATGTATTATATCATCCTGTATATAAGTTTAAATTGTTTAAAACCCTTAAGTACAACTTAGACATTAAAATGGTGTCACGACCCAAAATTCATCGTTCAAAAGTCGACATCAAATACCTCACTTGTATTCAACTACCGGAGATTCAAACGTCATATTTCAGTTCGGATGGAGCTTATAACAACAATAGATGAATATAAAACAGCGGAAACAAAATGAATGTCATATAACAACACAGATACACATGATACAATATCCAATACAACATCGATCTCAAATATTAGAGTGATACATATGATACAACAATAATACGATAACAGAAACTTCAACAAGTTCCCAACATACTTCAAAAGATTTCCTAATGCAAAGCTCCCAGAAGACTTCAAATCCAAGATAGCTCCAAAATACAAAAAACCTGCTTTTAGGCTGCCCGAGTAAAAATTTATGGTTACCCAGAGTTTAGGAAAGAAACAATAAACTCCAGGTCAGTCATGGGATTGGTATGAGTAAACAAAAAAGTTGCTTTCAAAGAAACTAGATTTATAAAAGAATTTCGGTATGCTTTTAAAA
The DNA here is from genome assembly GCA_030765085.1 of Allium cepa. Classification (NCBI taxonomy): domain Eukaryota; kingdom Viridiplantae; phylum Streptophyta; class Magnoliopsida; order Asparagales; family Amaryllidaceae; genus Allium; species Allium cepa. The sequence continues at coordinate 929,538,000 of CM060939.1, forward strand.
GTGGAACTACCATAAGACCTCCCGCCACACACACAATGCAAACGCAGAATTAGAGGAGTTTCTTCTTATGATAGTCAAATATGTTTGGTACGGGGAAATTTCTTTGATATTATTACAAGTGCATAGTGTAGAAAGCATTTTGAAAATAGAATTTTAGTCTTAGCGAGCAAAGACATTCTGAACTATGCCTACTATAGCTACCATCTAAACAGTGGTGACCACCATAAGTAAATGGCAGGTTCTACAACTAAACCCGTACGGGGCTCGTATTGCTCTTTGGATTCCCAACAATGGTCACGCTAAGGAACTTCCTGGGCCACATGGGTACGCCTCTGGAGGGATGACCCGAGAACCTAACCGGATCTCTGCCAACACAAGGCCGGGTTACCCCTAACCGGGTAACTACTGACATGAGTATGCCATCCCCCGGTTGTAACCAACCTTTATCCGGGGCCCTAGCAACAAATCACAAAGTAATATATATATATATATATATATATATATATATATATATATATGCGATATCAACATAAGTTAAATATATGGGCTCCATGCCATAATACGACTTCTATCCAGAAGGAAATGCACATACCCTAAGGGGCGCTACCCCAAATAACCTTGCCGCATCTTTTCTGTTTTGACCATTCCGAGATGTGAGGTTCGACGAAGTTTCATCCACAAAGCTACGCTTTTCACAAAAGCCACGCTTTGATCAACAGATGGTCAGCAACACTTAGCATGCCACATTACCAAGTTGGGAATATATTGCTGATAACCTTCAACAACATAACCTCTGAGCTCATACATCTCAGAGAAGGGTGTTAAGCTAAGAGAATAAATTCTCTGCCACCAACAGAAATGTATTTGAAAGAAATCTGCTTTATATCTCAAATGTAATGTCAGACGTACAATCCATACAAGTCTGTTCTGGGTTCAAATAGAACCAAAGGCACTTCCAAAGAAGTCCTTGTAATCCGGGTATTCACAATCCCGATCTGACTTCCCATCACTTAGGGAATCTCTATACCGTAGCTACTCGGTGCAGAGACAATCGATAGGTCATCCTATCGCTCTCTCAAATATCCGGTCTTCGCCACCGGCCTTCAAATGCTATCCATAACGCCGAATCACATATTCGGAATAGGTTATACGACACAAAGGTCCTTTCCCGGCTAAACCGAATAGTGAGAGACAATTTTTTTAAAACATGTGGATATGTCATTCACAAAAATTCACACGTTCGATGTGGGTTTCGGATAACAAACTGAAATTCGATTCCCTATCGCATCGAAGTTTAAATGCCATTTTACGGGCAACGGGTTTTCACATCAATACCAAAACAAACCACAATCATAATGCAGTACATGACAATCTACATTATACAGTGTTACAAACAGAATAGAAATATCAATATAGTGCACAATGATAGTTAATTATTTTCCAATGTGGTTTAAATAAATTATATTTGTAGTAATGTTTAAAATCAATGATTAAGATTTGGATAAATAAATTAAATCTTGATTTCGATTTATTCTTCCAAATTTAGTTATTTTAATTAACTGCTAAATTTGATTTGTTTAAATTATACGAATGATAAATTTTCAATTTACAAAATTAATTTGAACACTTAATTGCTTATCAATAAATTTTAATTACAAAATTGTATATCATTCTTAATTTCTTTCAAAATCATAAATTAATAAACATTACTTACATTTATTATCATTTGAAAATCTTCTTTTATACTTTGGAAATATGTTTATTACAGTTATAAAAGTTTAATGTTAGTTAACTTTAAATGCTTAACTTAAATTTAATTATTTAGTTAAAGAATAATTTTTTTTTAAACATTGTTAAAAAATTTAAACTTATAGTAAGTTCTAACTTAACATAGTTAATATTGGTTATATTGCAAATACAAAAATTACTTAACATTGTTAACTTGAAAATTTGTTTGGGCTAAGCCCATTATAAAAGAACCCGAGTTAACACGAGAATGACTCGAGTAGGGCTCGAGTTTTCCCAGCAATCTTCCCGAGTCATTCTCCTGCATCCTTCTTCTTCTTCCATGCTACTTTCTCCTCTGTTTCTTTTTTTTACTTTAAAACTTAAAAGCTTTTACTCTTTAAATTTGTAAAGAAACTGCAACTTAAACTCACTCGAACTCAGGTCCTACCCAAGTCACTAACCCCATACGTTCGAGAATCCCTTCGGGTTTAAGCAACCCACGAAGTCGCTGCACATACCCGCCACTGTGCACGTGCACGGTGGTTCACCGCGACTCCGATGATCGCTACGATCATCGGCAAGTCGTAAAATCCACACAAATATGAAATCCATCTTCAATTCGACTCAAGAAACCTGGAATCGAATTTTCACCATTTTGTCGAACTGCGAACTCGAACGTATCAGAGAAACTCGTCGCCACGTCTCAGTTCACCAGAAAACATACGCTTCCGGCCATACAACGTCAACAACCGAAGCCATCATCCTCCAAGTTCTCGTGAAGCTCGATCAACTCGTGGTGATGAAATCACCACGTTTACCCAACACTGCAAAACCCAGGGTTAAACCCTAATTTCACTTCGTATCCAAATCTCACGCAATAGAAAAATTCTTGAGCATTTCTCTTGGATTCGTGGAGGATTAAACTTGCAGTATAACAAGTTTCAGCATTTATAATTGATTCAATCATGAGAAATTTGTAGAAATGCAAACTTTGTTCATATACAAACTGCCCTTTTAATATAAATCTAAAAATCTTGATTTTTTTTTAAAATCATGGATTGCAGTATAGATTCAATATAGATTCTTGAATTAGTATTTTACAACAATAAATTTTATTCAAATTAACACTTGAAACCTGTAAAAAAAAATTACAGTGACGTACTTGATAAAGAGGACTTAAATCAGCTTTTAAAATCTTAACTTAAGTTTAAACATCTTGTTTAAATGAAAACTTAAAGCTAAACAATAATTAGAAGAAAATATATTTTGAGTTTGAAAAATGTTCAACTCTGTAATCCATAAAAGAGACATACAGTTATTCAATATTCCTCAGGGTAAACCATATATATGCAAAAACTATATTCACAGATATATCTATATATAAGCAACTATTTTATACTTTAAACATTTAAGAAAATTAGTTACTCACTTTGGAAAATGTTTGAAACAGAGAGTTGCTTTTACTTGTTTTGGAAAATCTGCAGTTTTGATTATTCTCTTTTTTTCTTTCTTCAGTAAATTGCCTTTAACTTGAATAAAAAGTGATGTTTGCTTTTCTCTTTATTTTCTGATCTTAGCTAAGTTGTTTGAACAAATGAACTTGGGTTTGTGGATGTATACATATAGGTGAAAGGCTGTGTACAGGGTAAGAGAGGTAAGCAAGTACATGTTTAAGATATAAAAAAAAACCAAGTCATGCTTTCAATACTTCAATGTAATACTTCAATGTGTTTACACCATGCCGTGTTCATGCTTTGTTCTTTTGACAAAGGCTGTTTTGTTTTATTTAAATGCTTACTTTCTTGTTTTACTTTGGTTACTTTGTTCCCTAGTTTATTTTGTAAAATAAAAGTTGTTTTGTTTTAGTTATTGTTTTCTTTTGTCTACATATTTGTTTACAGCAACTTACTTTACTTTTGTAAGACTAAGTCTTGTTTTGTTTGGTTAACTTGTTTCTTATTTTACTTTGCTAAAAGAAAAGTTGTTTTAGCTATTAACATTTAATAACTATGTGCTTTTATTACAATATTTGTTTTAGTTCTATTAAAGGTTTTAACTGAAAACATTAAATTTGTTCATATTTTATTTTATTGTTGTAAACAATTCCTTATTTATAATATGTTCTTTTCTTTAATAATTGTTATTATTCTTTTTATTGTTTATTTAAACTTAACTATCAATTTTTTATTTAACACCATATAACTTTATTTTTTTAATATTAACAATATTTTCATTTCTCTTGAAATTTTCTAAATTTGAATTTTAAAAGTTCAAATAATTTACCAAAATTTAAATTCAAAATTTTCGGAATGTTACAATATCCCCTCCTTAAGAAAATTTCATCCTCGAAATTGAAAGAAAGAGAAATGCAAACAAGGAATATACGAATTTAGAAAAATAAAGAAATGACTTGCAGTTTAAGCGGAGATGTCTACTCTGCAGTTGGGATATGATTTCTTCATATTATCTTCAGTCTCCCAAGTACAGTCCTTTGGATCGCCACTCCATTGAACTTTGGCCAGTTTCACAATTTTGTTCCTTAATCGCTTCTCATCACGATCTACAATTTTTATCGGCTCTCTTTTAACTGCCAAGTTAGGAGTGATCTCTAGATCCTGCTGAGCAGCTTCTTCAATAATATCATCTGGATCGTGCACATACTTCCGAAGATTTGAAATGTGGAACACGTCATGCACGCCAGACAACCAGCTGAGTAGCTGCACTCGATATGCTAGAGGACCAATCCTTTCCAGAATAGGAAAAAGACCAATACAACGCGGTGCTAGCTTTCTAGTTTTCTCGAATCTCAATACACCCCGCATCGGGAACACTTTCAAAAATACAGAATCCCCAACTTGAAATTCCAAATATTTTCTTCGGCGGTCGTAATAGTTCTTCTTACGACTTTGAGCAGTTATTAATTTATTTCGAATAAAATCAACCTTCTCCATGGCTTCGTTAATCATGTCTGGTCCAAGGACGAGTCTTTCACCTGATTCGATCCAGCATGTAGGTGATCGACACGGACGACCATATAAAGCTTCGAAAGGAGCCATTTCTATACTGGCCTGATAACTGTTATTATATAAGAATTTAACCAGATGTAAATGGTCCTCCCAAGAACCACCAAAATCGAGAATGCAAGTATGCAAAAGATCTTCTAGAATTCGGTTAACCCTTTCAGTATGTCCATCAGATTGTGGGTGATAAGCAGTACTGAAATTTAATTTTGTTCCCAAAGCGTCTTGGAATGCCTCCCAAAATCTACTAGTGAAGATCGGATCACGATCACACACTATACTACTAGGAATACCATGAAGACAAACTATTTCTTTTATATAAATACCTGCTAAGCTTGCTGCAGTCCGAGTGGATTTTACTGGAATAAAGTGAGCAGTTTTGATTAGATGGTCCACTATAACCCAAATCGCTTCATTTCCCTTCTTGCTTCGTGGTAATCCGTCGATGAAATCCATCGATACCTGATCCCATTTCCACTTCGGTACTTCCAAAGGATGAAATAAACCGGCCACTTTCTTTTGATCACTTTTGATTTGATGACAAGTATCACAGCGACTCACATAAATAGATATGTCTCTTTTCATTGTCTTCCACCAGAACATTCTTTTAATATCTCGATACATTTTATTAACTCCTGGATGGATACTGAGTTTTGATTTGTGGCATTCATCCAATGCTTCACGTTTTAGATCAGGGAAGTTTGGAACACAAATCCACCTTTAAATCTTATTACTCCTCTATTATCCATCTCAAAACTAGTGTCTTCTCCTTGCCAATTTTTTTGTAAATTCCCCGAAGAAACTCATCTTCATATTGCTTGCTCGAAATCTTCTTAAGAAGGGTAGGAGTGATAACTAGATGAGCAAGAATAGCGTGCTTCTTACTTAAGGCATCTGCAACTACATTGGCCTTTCTCGGCGTATACAGAATATCTGGGTCATAAGATGCCGGAAATTCTAACCAACGTTGTTGTCGCAGATTCAGATCTTTCTGGGTGAAGAGATATTTCCAAGATTTATGGTCGGTAAATAATTCAAACTTTTCACCTAAAACTAAGAGAGTTATTAAGTATTTTTATTTAAGTTAATTTCGTAAATTGTTAAGAAAGCTGAAAAGATTCTCACCCAGAAGATAGTGTCGCCAGATTTTTAAAGCGAAAACAACAACCAAAAGCTCCAAATCATGTGTTGGGTAGTTTCTCTCGTGCAGACGTAATTGTCTACTTGTGTAGGCAACTACCTTTCCATTCTACATTAATACTGCACCTACCCCATCACCACATGCGTCAGTATAGATAGATAAGCTTTGGTTGCCGTTAATGATGTGAGAACAGGAGTAGTAGTCAATGTCTTTTTCAGTTCCCGGAAAGCTTCATCACATTTTGGAGTCCAAACAAATTTAGCATTCTTCATTGTTAGCTTAGTCAATGGGCTAGCCAACTTAGAAAAATCCTGTACAGACTTTCTATAATATCCTGCTAAACAGAGAAAACTTCGAACTTCTCTAGGAGTAGTGGGTTGCTTCCAGTCCATAATTGCAAAAATCTTGCTTGGATCAACAGAAATTCCTCCCTCATTAACAATATGATCGAGAAATCTGACTTCTTTGACCCAAAAGTGACACTTAGAGAATTTAGCGAATAAGATATTCGTCCTCAATATCTCCAAAACAATTCTGTTATGTTCAGCATGCTCCTCTTCAGTTTTGGAGCAAATCAAGATATCATCAATAAATACAAGAACAAATTTGTTCAATACTTAACACTCGGGTCATTAAATCTACAAAGTACGCGGGAGCGTTGGTTAGTCCGAAAGGCATAACTAACCATTCGTAGAACATTTCAGGACCCCGAAAGGCGGTTAAATGAATACAATCTGCGGCTATTCACAGCTGATGGAATCCCTGAGCTAAATCCATCTTAGAAAAGAATCGAGCGCCATAAAGTTGATCGAATAGATCGTCAATTCTAGGTAAAGGGAATTTATTTTTAAGAGTTTGTTTATTGAGATCGTGGTAATCTACACACAATCTCAAAGATCCGTCCGATTTAGCCACAAATACAACGGCTGAACCCCATTCAGAAACACTAGAGCGAATCAATCCTTTCCTTAACAAATCTCGAGTTTGATTGACTAATTCAATTTTTTCCCTAGGTGCCATCCTGCGACTTGTGTGAATAACAGGACGGGCATTAGGTACTAAGTCAATTCGGAATTCTATTTCTCTACGTGGAGGTAAGGATTTTACTTCTTCAAATACGTAAGAAAATTCCCGAACAACAGGTATAGACTGCAAACTGGGTTTAGGGTATCCCAAAGTATACATCAATCTATCTCTCTTTGGACTCGGATCCTCACAAGAGATTTCAATAAAATTTCCAAAACTTTTTTTGACTAAAACTGTCCGATTATTACAATCCAATTTAGCTTCGTATCTCGATAACCAGTCCATCCCGAGTAAGATTTCAAATTCATTAAATTCGAGGAGATAAAGGCTGATAGGAAATTTATAGCAAGCATATGAAATAGGAACTCTCTTACAATACAAACAAAGATTTGCGGGACCTCCAACTGGATTTTTCACGCAAATAGGATCATCAACAAATTTAGTTTTAAGTTCTAATTCACTTATGGTTTGTTGAGAGATAAAGCTATGTGAAGCTCCCGTGTCAAATAAAATTCTAACAGTTCTATCATAAATAGTAAGGTTACCTTCCAGAACACCTTTTCCTTTATGTGCTTTTGAAGTTGAAGGGTCTTTCTTTATCGCATAAACATTTGCCACCTGTGCTTGCTTCATTACCGAGCAATCTTTAATAAAATGTCCAGGCTTGTGACAATTATAGCATTCTTTAGCTCCTTGATCATTCCTCACAGATTGTTCCTTCTTAACTTGCTTCTTCGGTTTTGTGCAGCTGTTTGAATAATGGCCCTTCTCTTGGCAATTGTAACAAGTTATATTCCTAGCCGAATTTCCTTGACTGCTCTTCTTATCTTTGTCTTGTTGTGGCCTCTTGCCCCCAAACTTCCTTTTCTTCCAACTCTGATTATTTGAATTTCCTCCTTCCCTCTGAATCTCCTGTATATCCAGTGTGGCATACCTATACCCCATATCAATAAGATTAGAAAAAGATTCTTTAACGTGTGCTGTCATCCTTTCATGATACTTCTGATTCATTCCACGGATAAACCTTTCATTTTTCTTAAGAGGCATGTTTAACAACTCTGGACCAAAACGAGATAGTTCGTTGAACTTATTTAAGTACTCCTCAAACGACAAGCTTTCTTGTTTCAAATCCAGAAATTCTTGATACATTCTGGAAATTCTTGTCGACGGCATATAGCGCTTTTAAAACACCTCCATAAAACGATCCCAAGTAAACTCTTCCTCTAGTTCATCTATAATAACGGTTTCCCACCAAGCTGAGGCTTCTTCTTGGAGTTGCCAAGAAGCTATAAGTCTCTTCTGCTCATCTTGCAACTTAAGCCCTTTAAAAAATTTCTCACATGATCTTACCCATGCTTGAAACTCAACAATTGACTCTTTGCCGGTGAACGGTTTACCACCAAGCTTTGAGAAATTTTTATACAAATCAGCCAGATTCGGATGCTGCTGGATATCTATTACTGCTTCTTCTGTTGGGGGAATTTGATTAGGTGCTGCGGCATTCCCTTGAGCCCTAGCTCTCCCTCTGCGTCCGCTCATTCTTACTATCTGAATTTAGTAAGAAAATTTATTTAGATGTACGGACGAAATATCTTAAGGAATATCAGCAGTAAAAAGAAATAGACCAAGAAATTTTAGAGTTTTCAGTCTCGGTTACACTCATTCTAGGGTATACTTCACCCTATCTCTAATGAGCCATCTAATGTGTTATACTCTGTAGCCAAAGTTCTTACTCAACCAGAAGCTCTGATACTAATTTGTCATGTCCCAAAATTCATCGTTCAAAAGTCGACATCAAATACCTCACTTGTATTCAACTATCGGAGATTCGAACGTCAAATTTCATTTCGGATGGAGCTTATAACAACAATAGATGAATATAAAACAGCGGAAACAAAATGAATGTCATATAACGACACAGATACACATGATACAATATCCAATACAACATCGATCTCAAATATCAGAGTGATACATATGATACAACAATAATACGATAATAGAAACTTCAACAAGTTCCCAACATACTTCAAAAGATTTCCTTATCCAAAGCTCCCAGAAGACTTCAAATCCAAGCTAGCTCCAAAATACAAAAAACCTGCTTCTAGGCTGCCCGAGTAAAAATTTATGGTTACCCAGAGTTTAAGAAAGAAACAATAAACTTCAGGTCAGTCGTCGGACTGGTATGAGTAAACAAAACAGTTGCTTTCAAAGAAACTAGATTGATAAAAGAATTTCGGTATGCTTTTAAAAATGGAACTACCATAAGACCTCCCGCCACACACACAATGCAAACGCAAAATTGGAGGAGATTTCTTCTTATGATAGTCAAATATGCTTGGTACGGGAAAATTTCTTTGATATTATTACTAGTGCATAATGTAGAAAGCATTTCGAAAATAGAATTTTAATTTTAGCCAGCATAGACATTCCGAACTATGCCTACTATAGCTACCATCTAAACAGTGGTGACCACCATAAGTAAATGACAGGTTCTACAACTAAAACCGTACGGGGCTCGTATTGTTTCTTTGGATTTCCAACAATGGTCAGGCTAAGGAACTTCCTGGGCCACATGGGTATGCCTCTGGAGGGACGACCCGAGAATCTAACCGGATCTCTGCCAACACAAGACCGGGTCACCCCTAACTGGGTAACTACTGACACGAGTATGCCATCCTCAGTTGTAACCAACCTTTATCCGGGGCCCCAGCAACAAATCACAAAGTAATATATATATATATATATCTGTGTGTGTGTGTGTGTGTGTGTGTGTGATATCGACATAAGTTAAATATTTGGGCTCCATACCATGATACCACTTCTATCAAGAAGGAAATGCGCATACCCTAAGGGGCGCTACCCCCAATAACCTTGCCGCGTTTTTCCTGTTTTGACCATTCCAGGGTGTGAGGTTCGACGAAGTTTCGTCCACAAAGCTACGCTTTTCACAAAAGCCACGCTTTGATCAACAAATGATCAGCAACACTCAGCATGCCACATTATCAAGTTAGGAATATATCGCTGATAACCTTCAACTACATAACCTCTAAGCTCGTACATCTCAGAGAAGGGTGTTAAGCTAAAAGAATAAATTCTCCGCCACCAACAGAAAAGTATTTGAAAAAAATCTGCTTTATATCTCAAATGTAATGTCAGACATACAATCCATACAAGTCTGTTCTGGGTTCGAACAGAACCGAAGGCACTTCCAAAGAAGTCCTTGCAATCCGGGTATTCACAATCCCGATCTGACTTCCCATCACTTAGGGAATCTCTATACCGTAGCTACTCGGTGAAGAGACAATCGATAGGTCATCCTATAGCTCTCTCAAATATCTGGTCTTCTCCACCGGCCTTCAAATGCTATCCATAACGTCGAATCACATATTCGGAATAGGTTATACGACACAAAGGTCCTTTCCTGGCTAAACCGAATAGTGAGAGTCAATTTTTTTAAAACATATGGATATGTCATTCACAAAAATTCACAGGTTCGATGTGGGTTTCAGATAACAAATTGAAATCCGATTCCCTGTCGCATCGAAGTTTAAATGCCGTGTTACGGGCAACAGGGTTTTCACATCAATACCAAAACAAACCACAATCATAATGCAGTACATGGCAATCTACATTATACAGTGTTACAAACAGAACAGAAATATCAATATAGTGCACAACAATAGTTAATTATTTTCCAATGTGGTTTAAATAAATTAACCACACAATTATTTGTAGTAATGTTTAAAATCAATGATTAAGATTTGGATAAATAAATTAAATCTTGATTAACTCGATTTATTCTTTCAAAATTAGTTATTTTAATTAACCGCTAAATTTGATTTGTTTAAATTATATATATATAACAAATTTTCAATTTACAAAATTAATTTGAACACTTAATTGCTTATCAATAAATTTTAGTTACAAAATTGTATATCATTCTTAATTTCTTTCAAAATCATAAATTAATAAACATTACTTACCTTTATTATCATATGAAAATCTTCTTTATACTTTGGAAATCAATTTATTACAGTTATAAAAGTTTAATGTTAATTAACTTTAAATGCTTAACTTAAATTAAATTATTTAGTTAAAGAATAAATTAAATTTTTTTAACATTGTTAACAAATTTAAACTTATAGTAAGTTCTAACTTAACATAGTCAATATTGGTTACATTGCAAATACAAAAATTACTTAACATTGTTAACTTGAAAATTTGTATGGGCTAAGCCCATTATAAAAGCAAACCCAAGTTAACACGAGAATGACTCGAGTAGGGCTCGAGTTTTCCCAGCAATCTTCCTGCGTCATTCTCCTGCATCCTTCTTCTTCTTCCACGCTACTTTCTCCTCTGTTTCTTTTTTTACTTTAAAACTTAAAAACTTTAACTCTTTAAATTTGTAAAGAAACTGCAACTTAAACTCACTCGAACTCACGTCCTACCCGAGTCACTAACCCCATACGTTCGAGAATCCCTTCGGGTTTAAACAACCTACGAAGTCGCTGCACACACACGCCACTATGCACGGTGGTTCGCCGCGACTCCGATGATCGCCATGATCATCGGCAAGTCGTAAAATACACACAAATATGAAATCCATCTTCAATTCGACTCAAGAAACCTGGAATCGAATTTTCACCATTTCGTCGAACTGCGAACTCGAACGTACCAGAGAAACTCGCCTCGTCGCCACGTCTCAGTTCACCAGAAAACCCACGCTTCCGGCCATACAACGTCAACACCCCAAGCCATCATCCCCTAAGTTCTTGTGAAGCTCGATCAACCCGTGGTGACGAAATCACCACGTTTACCCAACACTGCAAAACCCAGGGTTAAACCCTAATTTCGCTTCGTATCCAAATCTCACGCAAAAGAAAAATTCTTTAGCATTTTTCTTGGATTCGTGGAGGATTTAACTTGTTGCATGACAAGTTTCGACATTTATAATTGATTCAATCATGAGAAATTTGTAGAAATGCAAACTTTGTTCATATACAGACTGCCCTTTAATATAAATCTAAAAATCTTTATTTTTGTTTTAAAAATCATGGATTGCAGTATAGATTCAATATAGATTCTTGAATTAATATTTTACAACAATAAATTTTATTCAAATTAACACTTGAAACCTGTGAAAAAAAATTATAGTGATGTACTTGATAAAGAGGACTTAAATCAGCTTTTAAAATCTTAACTTAAGTTTAAACATCTTGTTTAAATGAAAACTTAAAGCTAAACAATGATTAGAAGAAAATAAATTTTGAGTTTGAAAAATGTTCAACACTGTAATCCATAAAAGAGACATACAGTTATTTAATATTCCTCAGAGTAAACCATATATATACATAAACTATATTCACGGATATATCTATATATAAGAAACTATTTTATACTTTAAACATTTAAGAAAATAAGTTACTCACTTTGGAAAATGTTTGAAACAGAGAGTTGCTTTTACTTGTTTTGGAAAATCTGCAGTTTTGATTATTCTCTTTTTTTCTTTCTTCAGTAAATTGCCTTTAACTTGAATAAAAAGTGATGTTTGCTTTTCTCTTTATTTTCTGATCTTAGCTAAGTTGTTTGAACAAATGAACTTAGGTTTGTGGATGTATACATATAGGTGAAAGGCTGTGTACAGGGTAAGAGAGGTAAGCAAGTACACGTTTAAGATATAAAAAAAACCAAGTCATGCTTTCAATACAATCTGATGGGATCTCTGTTCATGCTGGACAGTAATAGCATTAAATGAAAGTATGTAATGTAATACTTCCATGTGTTTACAGCATGCCGTGTTCATGCTTTGTTCTTTTGACAAAGGCTGTTTTTTTTATTTAAATACTTACTTTCTTGTTTTACTTTGGTTACATTGTTTCCTAGTTTACTTTGTAAAATAAAAGTTGTTTTGTTTTAGTTATTGTTTTCTTTTGTCTACATATTTGTTTACAGCAACTTACTTTATTTTTGTAAGACTAAGTCTTGTTTTGTTTGGTTAACTTGTTTCTTATTTTACGTTGTTAAAAGAAAAGTTGTTTTAGCTATTAACATTTAATAACTATGTGCTTTTATTACAATATTTGTTTTAGTTCTATTAAAGGTTTTAACTAAAAACATTAAATTTGTTCATATTTTATTTTATTGTTGTAAACAATTCCTTGTTTATAATATGTTCTTTTCTTTAATTATTGATATTATTCTTTTTATTATTTATTTAAACTTAACCATCAACTTTTTATTTAACACCATATAACTTTATTTTATTAATATTAACAATATTTTCATTTCTCTTGAAATTTTATAAATTTGAATTTTAAAAGTTCAAATAATTTACCGAATTTTAAATTCAAAATTTTCGGAATGTTACAAATGGCGTTTGGTTTCGGTGAGACCGGGATCGGGTTTCCATATTTGGGATCCGAAAACCACATCGATTCTAATTAAACGTTAGGTCGTGAATCCAAGTGAAGCAAGTGAAGACTCGAGGTGTAAGGACTATACGTCAATATAACTCTATGGGTGATTCCGTAATGAGTTTGACGAAATAGTACTTATAGGTTCGAGATGGTGATTTAGAGTACAAGGGCTAAGGTCGTTGACTCTGAGGGTGATTCCAAAATGAGTGCAACGAGATAGTGCCTTCAGTTTCGTTCGAATCCGGAAACAACTTGTATGGATTGAATGCTTTTAGAACATCGTCAGGTGGACGATGAGCATTCTAAGATAGATGTGTTCTATAAAGGTAATCGCAGCCTCAAGCCTCATCAACCGGGATGGCTAAAACAGGGGAGGTGCAGCAAGGCTTCATGGGTAGCTCTCACTAGAGAGCGAGATTTACCCCTTTCGAGAAGTCCCTTTTTATTCGGCTGTGTGGGCAGTTGGGTCGCGGCCAACTACGGGGTGGTCTTGTTTGGGACTGTCCAGTAAGGGATGGTTCCGGCCTTATGTTGCAGGGGAGCGGGGGTACTCCTCGGTACGTTGATCTAGGCCACGTAAAGTGACGGGCGGTACCCCAGTAGCCCTGCCATTGATGGAAACCCATTCTTCCTACGAGACCCTACGGTTTTGTTTGTATTACCCACTTTTGTGGTAGTAGCTGTAATTTAATAATGTAACAATTTCGGCTATTTCTTATTTACTTGAAAACCCTAGTCACTATTATAATATCACTGGATTTCCTATCAAATGTTTTAGTTAGCGTAAGGTAAAAAAATTTCCATGTTTATGTGTGGAAAGTCTTACGTGATACCTTTCTTTTCAAAGGTTTTTCTAAAGTTAAGCAATTTTAACCCGTTTACTCACACCAGACCCCTGTCTGACCCGAGTGTTTATTTTCTGTTTTATTAAACTCTTGGGAATCCTAAAGTCAAGTGATTCAGGTTAGCTTGATGAATTCTGGAGGAGATATGGAGCAGGAGGCTTCCTCGTGTAGATATATTATGGTTCCGCTGTGTTTGTTTGGTATCTGTATCTGTTGTATTTGAGTTGTATAGTTAGACAGATGTTTATAACTGTCTAATATGTATTGTTTAAGTTGTGTACTCTGATGTAATATGATACCATGTAATATTTTATGTGATATATTATATTTCATTCGTTCCGCTGTGAGTTATCCATTGTTGTTTGTGTTCTTCTTTCTCTTTCTTTCCTTCTTCTTTCCCTTTCTTTCTTTATTAGCGATGCGACTTTCTGGAGTTAGGAAGTCGGGTCGTCACAAATAGTCTTCTATTTTATTTATTTTATTTCGCTTAACATATTTTGCAACATATATTGGGTGTATACATTTTATAACCGTACATTATTCAACAAATAAATTTTCCTTTTACTATCCAATTTATTATCAGTAAATTCTCTTAACAAAATATCATTTTTGATATCCTATTACTTATGTCATAGTGTATACTATCCAATTACATTCTAATTACATTTAAACTTTCCAGGTAAGTTATATTAGTATTTCTGAGTGAAACTAAATATTATACAAATTTTCTTTTATTGGAAACATTTATATTAAGACAGATTTTGGTTTGAACAATTTACTACTTAAGTGTTCTTCTTGTACAACTTCTTATTATACCGAAACATTTAACTTTTCGAATATTTTAGGCAAGTTACATATATTAGAATGCAATTTAGTATTACACAAATAAGTTTTATTCAAATTCAACTATTTCAAGTTGGTTTAATTTCATTTGTCCTTTTATATATTCCAATTATTCAAAAATTTCACTTTATTTCAAAAATTGAAACCATTTCTTAATATAAAACTTAAGATTCAAATTTCCGGTTACACTTCATACTATTTTGGAATAATTATATACGTACGTGTTTTATAAATCAAATCATATTCAAGAATTTCAAATAAAATCCAATATTCAAAAACAAAAGAGTGGCAAAACTACTAAGTGGTCTCTCCACTTTGAAACTTGAAAATAAATGTCGATGATGTTGCAGTCATCACCGAAATTATTTTCCAGCGACAAACGAAGAGAGTACAGACTTAATTCCTTTAAAAAAAATCTTTTGAAACAATTTCCATTCGAAATTACTTTCAAATAATATTTTCCAAAGCTTTAAAACCAAAATTTTGAAGATACCGAAAATTCAATTCTCAAATTCTAAATTCAATTACATTTCAATTCCAAATCAATTTATAAACCATGTTTTAAAATTTCATTTCCTTATAATATGCAATAATAGTGAATGGTTTAGAATGTTAATAAAACAATAAATGAAAATTTTGCATTATCATTTCAAACAACCGTTTCATTTAGCTATTCAATTTCAGAAAATTTACATATATATATATATATATATATATATAATCATACAAAATTTATTAATTTTGAAAACAATATTGTGTCAGTTTGCTCTATTCAAGTGTTTTGGAATTCCTATCGATAGTGTTGATCAGACAAATCGATTGAAACCCAAAATTCAAACTTAACAACTCAAACAACACACCATAAAACATTTTTATATTAATTACCAATAAACTCCTTCACAGGATGATTCAAGATTGGATTTCTAACAAGGATAGAGATCCAAATTTAGAGGAACCCTAATCAAGTAGAATTCTAACTAGGAGATAGGTTCAAAATGAAGATAAGATGATTAAATAATAAAAAGAGAAAAGATGAATAGACTTATATAAATCGCGGACGACCTTAACCGGGTCAACCATGACTTCAAGAATAAGATCGATGAGAATTCTGAACAAAATCGACATTTGATCACAAGAGAATTACCCAGGTCGTCTACTAGAGAAGAATTCGGGCATAGCAACAGATAGCAGCATCTAAATCGAGGATACAGAAATCTTCGATGAATCAATGCCTATTGTAAAGGAGTTGCACCCCTCTACAAGTCATTCTAAGATTGGAGGGACCGCCGATTCATTATAGAGATCAACCGAAGTGGAGCTATGGGATGCTCCAGAATCAAGAAGAACACGAATAAGAAAAGATCAAAATGGATTTCAGAACAAAAGCGAAAGTTCCGAATTCAAAGGAACGAGTCAAAGAAGAAGGAACTCAAGCTCGAACGAAGGTAATTATGTAATTAAATTTACTTTATATGCCGAGTTTTGTCTAAACCAGAGCTCTGATACTAACTGTAACGACCCCGTATTTTCGAACCATTCATATCCACACTTGTCAGACTTAAATTGCTCAAAATATCATATTGTTAACTTATATTTGGCAAAGCTGAGCATATACATAAATAAATCAATCATAAAATCATAGACATAGAGTAATATAACAATAAGCAGCGAAATAGATGAATAGTACTTCATGAAGCCACTATATAAACATTAGAGTTAAAACAAAATACAACAGATATCTCGATACATAGAAGTCTAAATACATCCAAATGACAAAAAGCTGAATATAACATAGGAGTCAACTGAATAACTTAAAGATAAATAGATATAGATGGATCTCCAAGCGAAGCTCCAAACTCCAATGGTGAGTCTCAATGCTGTGTCACTCAGTCTGACCCGAGCGTAAAGCAAAACACAAAACACTCGAGTCAGGATTAACATTCTTATATTAATAAATTCAACTCAAGTGAAATGATATTAAATAAATACTTAAACATTTTATATACTAATTAGATTAAATTTCATTAAATTAAACCTTATTATTAATTGTATTTTGTATTAAATCTTATTTTATATATTTTTAAATTAATAAACTATAAGAAAATCTTAAAATTTATATTTTTAAAAACTAACTTATAAATTAAAATTTCCAAAACATATACAGAAATTACATTTATAAATATTATATAAAACAATTTTTATTAAAACCCATATATTTCCTTTCAAACTTCAGAAATCATTTTTAAAAATATAGACTACCGGTGTCCGTATATAGTTTTCTATCCTATGGACAAGTGACACGGGTATTTATCGTTTCAATCCGCAATTTAAATATTTATGGGTATATATCATTTCAACCTCCAATCCCAAAATTTAAAATAAATGAAAATCTCTTGGGTTTATTATTTCAACCCATGACGATTTTCTCCTATTCAACAAAGTCGTTCGGGTATGTATTATTTCAACCCATAGGGATTTCTATATTATCATTGAACTTGCAGAGTGAGAACAAATGTGATAATAAAAATAATATCAACAACATGCATATATCATCAGCAAATCCGTAAATTTAAAATAATGATATTTCATAAGTAGAATGAATAATTAATTTTATTATTGTTATGTGACTCAAGATTTATATAAATTAACAATGTTGGATATCAAATAAAGCATTTAAATATAAATTAACTAGTGATAAATTATTGTACAGTTCCTTTAATTTGTAATAAACTTGGATTAAAAATAAAAATGGACTCGGTTAATTAAAGTTATTGAAATTCGGATGTGAATTGATTAATATTGTTATAGATCGTTAATTTGATTAACGATCTATACGTCGGGTTAATACTATTGGATATTTACTTTCGGATTATTCTTGTATGTGACTGCAAATGGTCAGACAAATTAAAATGATGAGATTTAGGTGATGTTACATTTTATTTTTGAAATAAAATTTGTAACTTGAATATCGTCACCCTAAATAATAAATTGTTTATTTTAAAAAAAATTCTTTCCTTAATTTATTGCTTGGATTCGAAGAGACCGGGGTCGGATATCAGTGATATCTAGAACCTCTTCGATTTAATAAGCACTACAAATCTTTACCGATGATTATAGAGTGTAATAGGCTGGAACTGAATTAAATTAAGCAAATCTGACTATTTTAAATAAGTAACTGTAGTTAGATATTATTTTAATATCAATAGATTTCTGTAACAAGTGTTGGGTTATAACAAGATAAAAACTCGTAGTGTTGTACGAGTTACCATGGTTTCAAAAAAAATTCATGATTTGAGTATTTCAAATTAAGTTGGTTTTACTCATGTTGGTTTCCAGCCTAATTCGGGTATTACTTTATCATAATGCTTGAGTCAGACCGAGTATTACCGAATTTCAGGTTAGGATGCTTTTGGAGTTCAAGAGACAGGTTGGATGGCAGAGACGTATTTCACGTGTTGATTATATTCCGCTGTGTATGATAGGCTGTATAGTCAGCAATTAGGGACAAGTTATTATAACTGTTAGATTTAATTTTGGCAATTGTACTCTGACATCTGATATGTATATTAACAGTTACAGCTCTTCTTTGTATAAAATGATGTTATTATATATTATATTTTGTTCCGCTGCGATTGCTAGATTCTGTGCATTTGTTTATGTTCTTCTTCTATCTCTTTTTCTTAAAAACCCTAATAGCCTGGTATTTTCGGCACTCTATACAGTGAACGTATTAGTGTTGATTTTCGGTGGTCGAAAACCTTTCGGCCGTTACATTTGGTATCGGAGCTGAAGGTTAAGTGAGTACCTGGGATCTAGTGGGAATACTCATTAGCGATAGAGTCAGTAGTACCCTAGAATGAGTTGAGAGTATTATATGAAGACGTACTTGTTATTTTCTTATATAATGATTTTTTAAAAACGTTTTAAAAATGATTTTTATATAAGCTTATATTTTTATATACAAAGAAATAATTTTTCTAATTATTATAGTATATTAAGGTAATTGGTTGTTATTATTAAAAGTAAGCAAAATTATAAAATTTAGGTGTAACATATGCATAACCAAATAGAAATTTGGTATGTAACGACCCGTAAATTTTAACGGTTTTAATAATGTAATTAACTGGTTTTTGGAAAAGTATAAATAAGTGAATTTGGAAATAAATTTTTGATATTTGAAACACGTCTATTTAGGCATAGCAAATGTAAAATTTTCATTAGGAAATGTGGAAGTTAATCAATTGTGTAATTTCAAATTCAATTAAAATCAGTTAATTTGATGATAATAAAATACTTCTCAAAACTTGAATATTTTTGTATAATAAATTTGTAAATCATCTTATGATGGAGACTTCATATTTTATTTCATCAAATTTGAACTGTTATTGCTTCATTTATCTTATTTTCTGCGTATTAGCTGCATTTTTGATACCGAATATCGACTTTTGATAAGATGGTCGTACCACTGATATCTGTATACTGTTCTGATCGTCTCATCGTTTTGATCTCTGTTGTATATGCATTTGCGCATTTCGGTATCCGGTACGTAGCGAAATCCTTAAAATGGTTAGCCGTAAAAGTAACCATTTTTGAGTCTCTAGAATACTCTGTGTCCATTCTTTGTGAAACCGCTGAGAACAAAATGGCCACTTGTTTAATATTTACAAAGATTTAATCTGTGACTATTGTTATTCTACCTTTCCAATATTCAGTTTATTCAGTTGATATATTTTGGCACGTTTATATTTTTCATTCTATTTCGTTTTGACCTTTATTTGAGAATTCAAATGATACACATATATATTTCAGATTGTCTACTTATGTTTTGAAGCTTATAATTTACTTATTCAGGAAACTATTCGTATAAATTGATAAAAGACTTTTTCATATTAAAATCTTTTAAAATCTATGTTATTGGAGATGACAGCAATGGGATAACCAATGGCTTGCTCTTACGGAACTTATCTAATATAATTGTTTTTCTAAAAAGTCCCTTTATATTATTTTTTTGTTTTATTCATTTTGGTTCCCTAAAAAAACACAAAGATTTTATAGTAATCAATCGATTATTTTATAAAACATCCGATCTCCAACATTTGCCTTTGGATCTATAATGTTTCGGGTGCTACTTTCACTGTGTCGATTCGAGCATTCATGTGGCAACGTCAGTTATCATTTGGATTCAAAAGGAACAGGCCCGTATACTTCTCTTTGAAGTCTGTTGCTCTACCTCCTGCCATTAAAATACACATATAAATTATTTAATTTCGCCACCGAGACTTCTTATCTAGATTCATTTAGAAATTTATAATATTATATAGTGTAATGTGATATGTTTGCAGGGGCTATAATCTATACCGGTATACCACTGAAACCCTTGCCTTTCCTTTTTATTTTATTATATAAGTTATAGAAGTTTGCAGTCACATTTTAATTTGCTTCGTCGCCTGCTCCTTTCTCTCTCCAGGTCACCATTCTCTTTGCCTCAAAAAAATGATAGCAAATAAAATAGTTTGCAAATATAAAAGCTTGTTTTATCGGAGAACCTACTCATCCACGATTAGACCACCTTGTTTCGCCTCTTAGTGGCCACTTTTTTCCGTCCTCCACCTCGAGCACCTACGTCAGCCACCTCGCCCATTACCATGTAGCCGCACACACACCATTTCTCTTTCCCTTCGACTAGCGTGCCTGCACCTCCACTCTAACCTACCCAGCCTTCAAGTACTCGCAACCCACTGTTCCTCCGCTGTATAAACCCTCTTCCACCGTACGTCCCTCTTCCTCCACTGCCAAGCAACTTCAGCGCCACCTGACACCTCCATGTCGCATCATGCATATATATAAAGAATATATATATGGTATTATAATATATGTATGTTTTTATATATCGTTATATATATATATATAATTGGTATAGTCCGCGGGTGCGGTGCAGTGGAAAGGAGACTTGGGTTCTGCTAAAAAGACCCAGGTTCGATTCCTACCATGCGCTTCCCTATCCTATATAAATTTACCCGGGGGTATGGGGGCTTGGATCAGCGGACGGCTTTACCATACCCTGCTCAGGAGTTTACTGGCCCGCCGGGTACTCCTGCGTTTTCAAATAATAATAATAATAATAATTGGTATATACTATATTTATTTACTATGTATATACGTATATGTGTATATTGGTCTGTCGGCATATGTGTGTGTGTGTGTGTATAAGCTTTACAAACAACACTATATATTATATATATATATATATGTGTTTTATAAGCTATGTGTATATTGATTTAAGAATTTGTTTAAATTTATTTTAATATATGTATGTATGTGTGTGTGTGTGTACATATACATACATACATATATATATATATATATCAAGCTACATTTTTGTCGCATGCATATATTTGTATACAAGCTGTATAAAATTGTTCCTAGTATGATTTTGCATATATTGTATATATGTCTGTTATATGTAATCTGCTTATGTATAAAATCTAACTAAGTTTGTTTATACTACGTTGTTAAGTGTATATATCGCATGTTTTGTATACGGGTTTATAAAGGATCTGTTTGAGTTTATAGTGAAGTAATTTTATATTGAGTTGTATAATAATTATTAATTTTAAATATAATATGTAAGTGTGTTTGTATATGTTTACTTATGTATTTATATAGATGAGTATACATGAGTTTTTTTTAATATATTGAGATTTCCTTTTATAGGTGTTTAAATTTAGTATTTATTTGGAATATATATATATATATATATATATATATATATAATTTTAAATATGAGTTTTCAAATTTAATATTGGTTTTAAGAAAATATATGTAATAATGTAATATACATTTCGTTTAGTTATATCAAACTGATTTGGATTTTATTTCCATCGGATCCAGTCTATCGTGCTTTGCTTTTGGTTTCACCGCCATCCAGAATTGATTGCAGCTTCGATTCATCGCTTTTTCGTGTGCTTATCATATTTCTCTAGCCTCGAAAGGTAAGTAATCACTCACGATTAACAATTTATAAAATTTGATTTCAATTGAAACGACAATTGAAATATGCTGATAAATTGAGCTGTTAATTACATAATTTTTTAATATGATATGCCATTTTCTGCAATTGTTCACATGTAATGTATGACACTTTATCATGTTGTATATATTACATTTTTTACTGATGATATATGCCTGATGTTGATATTATTTTTATTTTCACATTTGTTCTCACTCTGCAAGTTCAATGATAATTTAGAATTCCCTATGGGTTGATACATACTGTAACGACTCAGAATTTTTAGAAATTAAAATTTGAATATTTAATTAATTTTAAAATATTAAGAAGTGAATTTATAAGTCAAATAAATTTTTATTTGAATTATTGAATTTAATTGGATAATTAAATCGGTAATTTAATATGTGAAATTATGGAAATAATTGAAAATTGGGTTAAATATGATTGAAAATGATTTGTAAAATTTTATTTTATCATATGGAAGTTAGAATGATATTTTAGAACTTTTAAAATTTAATTAAAAGTTAATTTGTGAAAATTGAATATTTTAATATTAAAATCGACTAGTGAAAATAGTCAATTTTTGAACAGTCTCAGAATTGGACGAAACTAGTTCCATTGGATCCGTAATAGTTAGTTATTACCGGATTTCAAATTTCGTGTCAATCGGAGCTATCGTTTGATCGTGGCAGCTCGAAACGCATCGATTTATTTTTAATTTTAATTTGGCGAGTTAAAATAGCCATTTTTCAAAAAGTCTCGGATTTCGACGAAACCAGTTTCATCGGATCCGTAATGTGATATTATTATAAGGTTTCAAATTTCAAGTCAATTGGATTTACCGTTTGTCCGGTACAAATTAAAACGCCTAGAAATCGATTTAAATCGGTTTAATTTAAATTGAACGTTTATAGCCATAACTCGCACAGATGTCCGAATTAGCTTTCGACACCTGTTTCATTGTGTCCGAAACGCGGGGTAAACCCTAGAAATGCTGGTTACGGCGCGTAAATCGGAGTTTGGAATTTCCGGGATGAATAGTGTTTCGTCGGTTCCTTATAAATAGCCCACCATTCTAAAAAAACAAAAAAAAAAAACACTAAAACCCTAGTCTATTTGCCCTACCCGCCTCATTTATAATGGAAGGCCAGAAATTGTCGAAATTCATTCCTTAATCTCTCCAAATCCATTCACAATCAAGCGAAGTGATCAACTACAAAGATGAAGAGCAAGGCGAGAGCTTTCGATCTATACGGTGATGATGGAGTTTGGTGTCGTGTGGAGGGAGCTAGAGGGGGCCGTTCATAGCCGGCTGCGCACGCAAAACGAGACACTAGGGGGGGCCGAACTTCAGGTGGTGCGTGGTGGAGGTAGCTCTCGCGAAGGGCTTCGACATGGCAGTAATTTGATGAAGTTTAGTTGAGTATGGGTGTTGCAAAATTAAACCCTAGTATTTGATAATGGGTTGGGTGGTGCGGCCTGTACATGTGCGTGCGTATGAAGAAGGAAGGGAGAAGGGGTGTTCGGCCCTGATGAGAAGAAGCATGGATCCAATGGCTCTAAAGTGATGTGGGTTTAAAATTTTATTAATTGTTGTAAATTATAGTTAAAATCGTGTTTAAACTTCAAAAATTCATAACTTTTTCATACGAGGTCGAAAACGCGCGAAACCAGTTGCGTTGGAATCGTATGGACGAGCACTACGCGGTGAAATTGGATTGGAGTCATTTGGAGTTAGTGAGAATTTTGGGTAAAATTAAACGTCCGTTTAATTTTATTCGAAATAAAAGCTAAAACGAAATTAAAACCAAGGTGAGAACTTCTCACTCAATCGAATCAGTTTCGATTTTTATTTTAAATAGTTAGATTTAAAATATTTGAATGCATGTTTGAATGTTGATTGATATCTATTGATTGTTAAAATAGACATTATGCGCCGTTAGTAAGCGGATGTTATTTATTAAAAACATATACCACGAATATTTCATAAACAGTGAAATTGGTATTATATATAATAGCAATATATATATATATTGGCATATGTATATATTGGAGTTATTGATTTCCTGCATTTGCTTAGCGGATGAGACCCTATTGCGCCGTTATTAAGCGGATAATATTTAAAATCCCATATACCGCGATAATTTCGTACTGGAGCGAAATTGGTATTGTGCTAATGTTTGTGGATGCAGGAAAACGGTTGGAGGGATCCAACTGGATTCCTCAACAGTATTTATTAGATTTCAGATATTTTGATATTTGATGGATTATCATATCGATATATGATATCGTTGTTGTCGTGATTGACTATTTGGTGTGTAGCATCATTGGACCCAGATTTTGGGATTTTAAAATGATTTTTAAAGTGATTTTTTTTGAAAGTATACGTTTTATAAAATAATTTTGGAATTGATCCATTTTAAATAAATAAACGTTATAATTTTAAAGTTATAAAAATTATATTTTTGAGAAATATAGTTAAAGGTTGATTTTTGAAAATGTGATGCTAATGATTTTATAAAATAGTTTAATCGGGATTTTAGAATTCATTGTGAAAAGCTTAAATATAAGATTTATAAAATTTAATTATTTTATGAATCAACATGGTGAAATTATAAAGGAGTTTAAAGACGTTTTAATAGAATAATATAAATTGATTTACATTAAGAGATTTATAAATGGATATTTATAAATTGAAATATTGACATTATAAAACGAGTTTTTATAAGTGTTTGAATGAAGTGGAAATGAATTTTGTAAATGAATGGAATTTATAAAATTTTAAATGGTGAAGTTATAAATGAAATTTATAAATAGTAAGATTTATAAATTTTGTGAAATTATTAAAGAATATATTTGGATGAATAATTGAATCTTATAAGTTATAAGATTTATAATTATGAAGTTCAAAGAAACGATTTTGTAAAATAATCGTTTATAAGTATTTGACTTATAATATGAACCTTTAGTTTATAATTGAGTTATAAAATCGAATAGGTTAATAAAGGAATTTATAAAAGGAGTAGTTATAAAATAAATAGAAATGGAGTTTATAAACGTTGTTTCATAAATTCGTAAATGACTTATTTTGATAAGTAAATTGTTGAAACTTATTTATGGAGCTATATTCACATTTTTGAACTGTGAATAATCCTTTAAAATGAAATGAATAAAAGGATGAAATTGTTAACGTAGTATATTCACGTTTTTGAATAGTGAATAATATGTTAAAGAAACTGTTTTGAATGTGATGTTTTAAACAGAATTAAAACAAGTTAACGATGTTTTAAATGCATTGAGATTCGAAACCATAGATTTCAACATTTATTGTTGGAATAGATGTTTTCGAGAAATAGAAGGAAATAATGGACTATAACACTGTTGTTATAGTAAATGATTTCCGAAAGGAAATGTTTTGTTTAGTATTGGGATTTATATATCTATTTTAAATTCGAATCCCTATACTAGTGATTTTGGGACGTCGTAACGATGTTTTACGCAACATTCGTTTTGGCCCAAATAAATATGTTTAAGAGAATGATTTCCTTAAAGAATGAGATATATACTAAATTTTGATTTAAGTATATTGAATATTCTCCAAGTGTTGAAAATAAATAAAATTTGTGAATTACTTATGAATAAATAAGTATGGAAAGGTTTTCCAATATAAAGTGAATATTTTGAGAATTTATCTTTTTGAAGATAAATTGAAATGAATAATTGAAATCGTATATGCATGGATATTGTGAAATATAAATTCACTATGGAATTTATAAAGGAAAGAGGAATTTGTCTAAAAATAAATATTGATTTATTTTTGAAGTGTGAAAGTTATATATCTTGTAAAGATATGATTTTTTGGAAAATAAATAATTTGGAAAATTATTTGGAATCTGGTGATGTTGTGCATATCCATTGATAGTTCAATAACCGACTATCAATATTTCCCTTTGAATGGGTATTTGATGTGATTTGTTTGAATTTGAATGCCACACTTATTTTTGAATAAGCGCTCACTATTCGGGTTAACCGGGAAAGGACCATGGGGTCGTATACCCATTCCGAATATGTGATACGTCGTTATGAATTGCATTTGAAGATCGGTGTTGAAGACCGGATATTTGCGAGAGCGATAGGATGACCTGTCGATTGACTCTGCACCGAGTAGCTACGGTATTGAGTTCTCCATATGTGATGGTGAATCCGATCAGGATTGTGAATATCCGGATTGCAAGGACTTCTTTGTAAGTGCCTTCGGTTTTGTTCGAGCCCGGAACAGACTTGTATGGATTGTATGTCTGACATTACAAATTGAGATATAAAGCAGATTTCTTTCAAATATATTTCTGTTGGTGGCGGAGAATTTATTCTTTTAGCTTAACACCCTTCTCTGAGACGTACGAGCTCAGAGGTTATGTAGTTGAATGTTATCAGCGATATATTCCCAATTTGGTAATGTGACATGCTGAGTGATGCTGTAAATGATCATTGTGTTGATTATTTGTGATAGGATCGTTTATTTGATCGTCTATCCTGGTGATCATTTCTATGATCATTTGTTGACCCAAAGCATGGCTTTTGTATAAAGTATGTTTTTGTGGACGTGACTTCGTCGAGCCTCACACCCCGTGAATGGTCAAAACAGGAAAGAAGCAGCAAGGTTATGAGGGGTAGCGCCCTTTAGGATGTGTGCATTTCCTTCTGGAAAAGGGTGGTATCATGGTATGGAGCCCAGATACTTACTCATGTTGAAAACACTTTGTTATGATTGTGTGAATTGATTGCGAGCGCTCGGTGAAAAGGTCCCAAAGGACCGGGGGATGGCATATTCGGTCAGTTGTTACTCAGTTAGGGGTAACCCGGCCTTGTGTTGGTAGAGATCCGGTTTGGTTCTCGGGGATGTCCATCCAAAGGCATTCTCATGTGGCAATGGGAAGTTCCTTGGCCTGATCATTCGTTGGAAATCCAAAGAAACAATACGTGACTTGTACGGTATTAGTTGTAGAACCTATCATTCACTTATGGTGGCGCCCTACTGTTTGGATGGTAGCTATAGTAGGCATAGTTCGGAATGTCTATGTTGGCTAAGATTTATATTCTACTTTCGAAATGAATTTTTTTTTTCTCTACGCTATGCACTAGTAATAATATAAAATGTTCTTTTAAATACGTATCAAGCATCTTTGACTATCATAAGGAGAAATCTCCTCCGATTCTGCGTTTGCATGTGTGTGTGTGCGGGAGGCCTTATGGTAGTCTCATTTTTAAAAGCATTGCGAATTGACTTTAAAAATATTCCTCTATTTTGATTTTAAAGATAAATAAACTGTTTTGAGTTCTCACACCAGTCACATGACTGACTCGGAGTTTATTGTTTTCCTTCCTAAACTCTGGGTGCCCACCAATTTCCACACGGGCAGTCAAGAGTTTAAGGTTTATCAGGATATTTTGGATATTCTGGAGTTGCTGGAGGCAAGATGGATGGCATGGCGTATTACTAGTATATAGTATTCCTTTTTCCGCTGCACTGTATGTTGTTGTTGTCGTTGTACACTCTGATGATATGATGTAATGTATAAAATGTAATAACTGATATAGTTCTTTGTTAAAGATTATTCATTTATTTATTATATGTTGTTCCGCTGCGAATTGTGAGATTCTGATGTTGTTCTGTTGTTTTCTGTTCCGTTCTATGTTCTATCTTCTTTTTCCTCTATTTTAAAATTTTCTATTTTCTGTTTTCTCTTCCCTCTATTATCTTCTTCTCTTCTTTTCTACTTTTTCTTTTTCTTAAAACCCTCAGTGTTCGGTTTTCCGTCGTTCGATTACTCGGCAGTCGATAAAGTGAGTATCGATGTTGAATTTTCGGAAGACGAAGAATCGGGTCCTGACACATACCTGAAAGATTTTGTAGAATAAGAGAAAATCGTTATGGGTTGAAATAATAAACCCAAGCGATTTTCATTTATTTTAAATTTTGGGATTGGAGGTTGAAAATGATATATACCCGTAAATATTTAAATTGCATATTGAAATGATAAATACCCGTATCACTTGTCCATAGGATAGAAAATGATATACGGACACCGGTAGTCTATAGTTTTAAAAATGATTTCCGAAGTTTGAAAGGAAATATATGAGTTTCAATAAAAATTGTTTTATATAATATTTATAAATGTAATTTCTATATATGTATTGGAAATTTTAATTTATAAGTTAGTTTTGAAAAATGCAAATTTTAAGATTTTCTTTTAGTTTATTAATTTAAAAATATATAAAATAAGATTTAGTACAAAATACAATTAATACTAAGATTTAATTTAATGAAATTTAATTTAATTAGTATATAAAATGTTTTAAGTATTTATTTAAATTTATATTAATATTTTTAAAAAAAACTTTTATAACTCCAATAATAAAGGTTAGGAAGATACATTAATGTTGACTTGGAATTTAAATTGGTTAATAATTGAATTTAAATGTGACGACCCGACTTTCTACCACCATAAAGTCGCATCATCTTTAAGAAAGAAAGGGATAGAAAAGAGAAAAGACAGAGAAGAAGAAAGAAACAACATCAGAATCTAAACGGCGGAACGAATAAATTATATTAATAACATAATATTTTACATAGTATCATATACATCAGAGATACACAGCATAATCAACTCATACTAGAAAATTATAGACACCTGTCTAGTTATACAACTCCATACAACATCTCAGAGAACACACAGCGGAAAACTCTATAGCTATACGCAAAAGCCTCCTACTCCATTTCTCCTCCAGAATTCGTCAAGCTAATCTAAAATCCTAACCCGAATCCCTCGGCTACTCGTAAAAATTTGAGTACCCAAGAGTTTAAGAAAACAGAATAAACTCCGGGTCAGACATGGGTCTGGTGTGAGTAAACGGTTAAAGTTGCTTAACTTTAAAAACCTTTTGAAAGGAAAGGTATCACGTAAGACTTCCCACACATAAACATGGAAAAGTTTTTACCTTACGTTAAACAAAACATTTGATAGGATATCCGATGATATTATAATAGTGTCTAGGGTTTTCAAGTAAAATACAGAAATAGCTGGAATGCTTACATCTCACGTTCCAACATAGTTGGGCACAACTAATACATACGGCACTTATTGGATTTTGGATTCCATACAATGGCAGGGCTACTGGGGTACCGCCCGTCACAGTACGTGGCCTAGATCACCGTACCGAGGATCACACCCGAACCCCTGCAACACAAAGCCAGACCCGTTCCTTACTGAACAGTTCCAAATAAGACAACCCCGACGGTTGTAGCTATTCAACCGTCCACACAGCCGAAATAAAAGGGACCTCTAGACAGGGGTAAATCTTACTCTCCAGTGGATCCGACCCACGAAGCCTTGCTGCACCTCCCCTGTTTTAGCCATTCCCGGTTGATGAGGCTTGAGGCTACGATTACCTTTATAGGACACATCACTTAGAATGCTCATCGTCCACCTGACGATGTTCTAAAAGCATTCAATCCATACAAATTCGTTCCGGGTTCGAACGAAACCGAAGGAATTATCTCGTTACACTCATTTTGGAATCACCCTCAGAGTAAACGACAATAACCCTTGCACTCTAAATCTCCATCTCGAACCTATAAGATCTATTCCGTCAACTCGTTACGGAATCACCCACAGAGTTATACTGACGTATAGCCCTTACACCTCGAGTCTTCACAAAGCTCCATTTTGACTCACGTCCTAACGTTATTTGGAATCGATGTGGTTTTCAGATATCCAAATATGGAAACCCGATCCCGGTCTCATCGAAATCCAAAGCGTGTCTTTTAAGTCCAAGTTGTTTTAAAGGTTTAAACAAATCAATTCAACTATCTATATACACATAGAATAGATAATTCACAAATCATAATTGATGATCAACATTATCAAATAACAGATATCTACATCATCAATATCAAAATAGGTAATCCCTATATCAACATCCCAAATGATAATCTATGTAATCATTACAATGCAACCAAGCATTCTTATCATACAACCATACTTATCTCATTACTGAGATCACACAGCATTCAAGTCAATCAATGTCATCCATTCATACATAAGCAACGATTTACTCATACCACAATATAATTAATTTAAAATGAATTAAATTAACTATCTCTATCACTAATTAATTTAAAGTGAATTAAATTAATTACTTCTTAATTAATTTAAAATTAATTAAATTAATTACCTTCATCCAATATCTTGCTTAAATAACCATTAGTTAAACCAATTACTAAATCACCATCCTAAATAATCAACCATGATTAATTAACTCTTAATCAAGTAATTAATCCTTAATTATTTTCATTAATCATAACAATTAATTAATCTAAATTAATTACTCCTATTAATTAATTAACTTTAATTAATTACATTATTGCTCAATTAATTACATTAATTAATCATGTTGATTTAATTACTTAAATAAATCAACTATAAACAGTAATTAATTATTCTTAATTACTTTTTATTACTTTACAAATTCTTTGATTTATTACATCAAGTAATAAATCCTTAATTACTTTAACCAGTAATTACCCATTTAAAATTACTTCCCCATCAGTAATTTACCTAACTCGATATCTCTGTAATTAATCAATTACTTATCTTAAGTAATTAACCTAATCAAAACTTTATTAAGTAAAAAAAACTTAACCATTTATCAAGTGACCATATTTAATTAATTAACAAATTAATTAACCTACTTGATTTCACTCATCTTATAAAATAACATTGAGTAATTCATCCCTAATTACTCATTAACCTAAATTAATCTTCAATTATCAGATTAATTATCTCCAACTATTAATTAATAATCCTTAACTATTAATCAATCCTTTAATACAAAATAATTCATCTCTAATTATTTTTATAAATAATTAAACTTATTTAATTAATTAATCGCTCTTAATCATTAATTAATAAACTTAATTATTAATTAACAATCTTAATTACAAATTAATTAATCCATAATTAAAATCAATTAATTCTTAATTATAATTAATTAACCTTAAATAAAAATAATTAATTAATTCTTAATTAACTAGCATTATAGATTAATAACCTTTTAATTATTAATTAATGAAACCAAATTAAATGTTAATTACTAGTTTAATTATCCCTTAATTACTTAATTAATTTCTAATTACATATTAATTAACCTCTAATCATTAATTAATCCATCATAATTATTAGTTAATTAAATTAGTAATTATCCTTAATTAATTACTTAATTAACCCCTTTTAAAATAATTAATAAATTTAATTAATTAGACTTAAAATTTCTTATTTAACTTAATTAATTATAACTCATTAAACTTAATTATCTTTAAGATAAAACATTATCTTTAATTATTTTGAAAACATTTTATCTAAACAACTAACCTAACTTAATTAAATCTTTAATTAAGATTTAAAATATAAAGTAATCATTAATTACTTACTTTTAATCATTAATTAATGATTCCTTAATTACCAATTAATAAATTACTTTAACCTTTAATTGTTAATTATAAAAATCATTTTTCATTAACCAATAAAAACATTTCCTTATAAATTTCCTTTTTATATATTTCCAAAATAAGTTTGAAAATAACATTAAGGTTTTTAACTTAAAAACATTTTAAACCATTCATACAAATTTATTATACAACAATTCATTTCAATAAATTGATTTAACTTAATTACTAAAAATTTTAAACTTACTTTAATTTAAATTTAAAACTGGTTAAACATTTTCTTTGGGTTTAACCCATGTGTACTTGAACCAAACAAGTACATCATCATCATCTTTTCAAAACTGTTAAACTCAACAGTTAAATCAAGCTTGTAAAACCCTAGAAACAACTCGAAGCAAAAACCCAAAATTTCGTGAGTTTCCCCGAGTCCACTACCCTATACCCCGAGACCTCCTCGAGACATCAAACAACCCCAAACCAACACAACCCATTGACACGCTATCCCCTGTGCAGGTGCACCGACGTTCAACGCCGTCGCGACCAACTCCAGCCCCTCTCATATGTCAGCGACACCCACTGCAAACGTTCCCGACCATCGCTACAGAACCCATATCAAAATCGAGCTTCTGAGTTGAACTCGAACCCAAAACCACTACCTGAAAACACCCACATCCACTTCGCCGATCAACAGATCACCCCCAGATTCCGGCCACACCATTCCCAAGCTTCCACGATCAAACTCCCAAAATCTCTTCAAGCTCGACGCAAAAATGAAGATGCAGAAGACAAATTTCCAAGTTCGAACAGAACTAGGTTTAAAAACAAAATTTAGCAAATCCAAACTCCTCAATAGATTAACTACCCGTCGGCCATTTTTGCCACACTCACTGACCCTATTTCTAGCTCCATCGAGAACCCCGAACACCCCAGAATCATAGATCATCATATTTTGGCTAAAAACAAATTTCAGTTAAACCCCAATTGCTAACTCAATGTGATTTTAAAAATTGTGATTCTTGTCTTAAAAATCTTAACATTCTAAGATGATCTGAGATATATGCTTAAATCAATATAAATTAACATTCGATTTTTGCAATTTAACATAATACTACTGTTTTTCCCAGGTACAAGCATATCTTTAAATTCGTAAAAATCTGTTTATATATTGAGTACCTAGTTAATACTAATACTTAGCTAATTTGCTTTTAACCCAAGTGTTAAAAATGAATAAATAAACAGATATGAAATGTTATACATTTGTAAACATTTAAAATCTGTAAACAGGGAAGTATTAAGCATGCACAGATTTAAAGCTTAATAAAATCTATTGCATATTTATTTACACGGAAGCAAACTCATATAAACAATATCACTAACTTATTTGCAACAGATAAATACTACTTTAATTTTCTAAAATGTTTACTCACCTTTGAAGAGGAGCAGAGCTTTGAAAGAAAAATAAACTAGAAGCTTTAAACTGAATTTGCTTTTATTCTTTTAAAACTGAGGCGCTTGCTTTAAAAACTGGGTTGAAGTTGAAGACTTGAATTGCCATTAATTACCGAAATGCTTTGAAAACTTTGGCCACTGGAAACTGGATTGCTACGAACATTTGGATTTACTTGCATGCATTTGGAAATTGAGGCAGATTGAAAACTTGCATGCACTGAAAAGATGATGCAGATTACTCGAAATTTTGAAAACAGGCTGTGATTTTGTTGCTCTTGCTTTTGTTTTGAAAATAAACTGCAGACATGTAGTTTTTTTTCTGAAGGATGTTTCCAGGTTTTGAGAAAATGATTTACATGCTTGACAGGTCTGAACATTACAGGTTTGTTTGTGAGCAGATCTTGATTTGTTTACAAGAATTTGATAACATTTCCTCTAATTTGAGAAAGCTTTACAAAATTTTAGTTTGAAGATTTTTCTGATTTTGAAGAGTGAAGATTTCAGGGAAAAGTTTCTGGTTTCTCTTAGAATTGAACATAATGTTTAAAGAAAAGAAAGTGAAGAGATAGGACGATTATATAAGCAAATTTTCAGATTTTACAAATTTAAAAGAAAATTTAAAAAGAAAATTGACACTTGTCTTTAGTTCACATAAATGTTTAACACTTGTTATATTAAAAGGTTTATAACATAACACTTGTAATTATTTATTTACATTTATTGTAAAATGATTTTAAAGCTCTTTTTTTTATTGTTTTAAAAAAAATTGAATTTCCTAATTACTAATATGTTTTCTAAATTTTAGAAATGCTTTTCTTATAAATATCAAATAAACAAATATACTTACACATTTATAAAAGCTTTCTAAATTTATACAAAATACAATTCTTAAAAAGAATAAACCAAATATGATTTTAAATAAAATTATTAAACATTGCAAACTCAATTTTTAAATGTTATTTCAAAAGCCTTACATTCATTTTTATTAAATAAACACAAATCAAATTTGTTTAGATAAACTTCTATAAAAGAAAAATAAAACAAAATCTTATTTCTAATTAAAATATTATCTATATAATTTTAAAACCAAACTATATTATTATTTTATTTTAATATGTATGTATTTCTTTGAATTTCAAATTTATATTTATTTTCGAAGTCAAATTAAAAAGTCAAATCTAAAATAAATTTAAATCAATATAAACATCTATTTTAAAATAAGCTCATTATTATTTACAAATAATTTATCCTGTTTTGAAATCAATTTAAAATACACAGATTTAAATACACAAATATAAATGCATTTTAAACACACTTATAAATTTTGAAAACAATATATCAATTTAGAATTTATTTACACAATACGAAATAATTATTCTTAATATAAAACCAATTTATAACAATAATTAAAATATTATATTTTTATTTCTTGGTTAAATATCTTTGAAAATAACAATTTTATCAATTTCAAATAATTAAATTAAGCGATTATCAGCATTTTAAACTCCTGGAAATTCCGCGATATTGCAATCCTCCCCCCTTAACAGAATTTCGTCCTCGAAATTTAAAACAAAGATAATCCAAAGTTTAATTTTATTCTATTTCAACCAATTCAAACATTCATAACAGCCATACACTATCAAACAAACAAACAATTTCATCCAATCTACCAATTCAATCAAACAACACTAGCTATCCGGACACAGATCCGGATAAAATTTCTAAATTACCTCGAGTTTCCCCAGTACAGACACAGGGATACTCGCTCTACTAAATCCAAACTAGCTATACTTATAAGCTACTGAGTTCCCACTCAGCTAGATCTATAATCTACCCAAGATACCAGACCACAGACAAGTCTGATCAACAACTAAAACCTCACAAAACTACTGGTCTCAAAAACCAATGATGACCAAACACGTACTCCCTCAGAGACATGTGAAATATCTTGAATTCCAGTCTTCCAAACTGGCAATTCAACTCTTCAAACCAAAGCACTGATCTCTACAAAAACTCAGAAGAATCCAATACCTCGAAGATCACCTCAAAACCCAATATACTTCGAAGCTTACCAAAACTTATTGCTTCCTTTTCCAGAGAAAACCTCAACAACATCGAAGTCTCCAACTTCGAATTCCAAATTCTTCTGTTACTTAACCTCAAAACTTCCCGGATGATCCGGGCTGCCTATAGATCCTTCCCGATCAGCTTAACCTTCGATGATGCTTCTACAAACAAACTGGATCAATTCACAAACTGATCCTCACAAGATCAATCCAAAAATCAAAACCAAACTTTACTATCAACAGTAGAAAACAACTTCTCTTATCTGGAAAAGACAGAATAGAATCACTCGCCAACTTACCTCAAATTCTGAAAAATAAACTCCGAAGAAACTTTCTAATCCAAAATACTACAAAATCCAGTTGCTTCTACTCAAGAACAACAGCCACCTTGCTTCCGCTGCACAACTCTGATCTGGAGTAGATGAAAATGCTGTAGAATGAACACAGGCACAGACTAAACATCACATCTTGGAAATAAGGTTCAACAGAAATTCCAAGAAATATAGAGCTGCTTCACCAAACAATCAACCTAGGAGACAACCTTCTACCCAATTGAATCACTTATATCACTCCTTACATCAAGTCGATTCAGAACTCAATCTCCAATGCGGGAAATCTCTAACTCTCCTGAAGATATATCCAGAAAAAATCTTCAGCAACCCCATAACTCCTACATCCTCTAGAGATGCCACAAATCCAAGCAAAAGACTATCTGAGATAATCATCAAACTATCGCAAGTCACTTTTGCGATCAACTAATCCAATATCCAAGATACTGTTCTCTCTCCACTAATCAGAACAATTTATCCTTGACCAACTAATCCATCGAAGAAACAGATCCTTACTGCTGCTTCTGAATTCCACTTCCAGGAAATGCTAAGCCAAAAAGATCTTCCTGCTGAAACACAGAACACTCTCGAGTTGCACTGCTATCACAGATGCCAAAGACTTCTTATCCAAAGTTCTTTGAGAAACTCGGACTTCCAACTAAACACAAACATCCTACTGATCTCAGCTACAACACCTGAAACAGACACACTTCCTTAAACTTGCTCCGAAAGAAAACATCTCCGGAGATATCCATAGTCACTGCATCTCATCACGCAGCTACTACTCCCTGAGGTATCAAAATACCATCACTCGCTTCTTCCCAACCAACAGATCCAAACTCTCAAAAATCCGCTCACACGAACGCGAACAAACTTACACTTCAAAGATGAACTCCGAACCTTAACAGGTTTCCTTCAGAGATCAATGAAGTTCTTACACCAAACTATAAAGATTACTCGAGACGGTATTAGGTCTACAGTCTCGACAAATACACATCCAACCTCAAACATTCAAACTCCAACAAATGGTAGTCGTGTTACACACACTACTACCTTATCTACCTTTATAACTTATATTGGAAAACCCGAACAGGTAACCCTACAGATAGGTAGAAATGTATGTATATATATAGTTATATATAAAAATTACAAATACGCTCTCTCAAGAAAGACACCTCTACAGAGCCTAGGTATTCACTCAACCTAACGCTTTAATACCAACTGTGACGACCTAGGCTTTTCAACAATCAGCAACGGCTCACGACCGGTAGGCTTTTCAACCATCCCAGCCCTGCTGTGGCTCACAGTGATACCTCGGTTTGCTTTTACGGCCAGCCTCTCGACAAGCAACCAACCCCGCAAGACCTTACACTATCCTCGGGGGCATGTAGGGGTAAGAGTCTCCCGTTCGCCACCTAACGCAAAGCGAGAACCCCCTATCACGCTGTAATGTAGCAAACCCGATCCCGGTCTCATCGAAATCCAAAGCGTGTCTTTTAAGTCCAAGTTGTTTTAAAGGTTTGAACAAATCAATTCAACTATCTATATACACACAGAATAGATAATTCACAAATCATAATTGATAATCAACATTATCAAATAACAGATATCTACATCATCAATATCAAAATAGGTAATCCCTATGTCAACATCCCAAATGATAATCTATGTAATCATCACAATGCAACCAAGCATTCTTATCATACAACCATACTTATCTCATTACTGAGATCACACAGCATTCAAGTCAATCAATGTCATCCATTCATACATAAGCAACGATTTACTCATACCACAATATAATTAATTTAAAATGAATTAAATTAACTATCTCTATCACTAATTAATTTAAAGTGAATTAAATTAATTACTTCTTAATTAATTTAAAATTAATTAAATTAATTACCTTCATCCAATATCTTGCTTAAATAACCATTAGTTAAACCAATTACTAAATCACCATCCAAAATAATCAACCACGATTAATTAACTCTTAATCAAGTAATTAATCCTTAATTATTTTCATTAATCATAACAATTAATAAGTCTAAATTAATTACTCCTATTAATTAATTAACTTTAATTAATTACATTATTGCTTATTTATCACATTAATTAATCATGTTGATTTAATTACTTAAATAAATCAACTATAAACAGTAATTAATCATTCTTAATTACTTTTTATTACTTTATAAATTCTTTGATTTATTACATCAAGTAATAAATCCTTAATTACTTTAACCAGTAATTACCCATTTAAAATTACTTCCCCATGAGTAATTTACCTAACTCAATTATCTCTGTAATTAACCAATTAATTATCTTAAGTAATTAACCTTATCAAAACTTTATTAAGTAAACAAACTTAACCATTTATCAAGTGACCATATTTAATTAGTTAACAAATTAATTAACCTACTTGATTTCACTCATCTTATAAAATAACATTGAGTAATTCATCCCTAATTACTCATTAACCTAAATTAATCTTCAATTATCAGATTAATTATCTCAAACTATTAATCAATAATCCTTAACTATTAATCAATCCTTTAATACAAAATAATTAATCTCTAATTATTTTTATAGTTAATTAAACTTAATTAATTAATTAATCACTCTTAGTCATTAATTAATAAACTTAATTATTAATTAACAATCTTAATTACAAATTAATTAATCCGTAATTAAAATAAATTAATTCTTAATCATAATTAATTAACCTTAAATAAAAATAGTTAATTAATTCTTAATTAACTAGCATTATAGATTAATAACCTTTTAATTATTAATTAATGAAACCAAATTAAATCTTAATTACTAGTTTAATTATCCTTAATTACTTAATTAATTAATTTCCAATTACATATTAATTAACCTCTAATCATTAATTAATCCATCATAATTATTAGTTAATTAAATTAGTAATTATCCTTAATTAATTACTTAATTAACCCCTTTTAAAATAATTAATAAATTTAATTAATTAGACTTAAAATTTCTTAATTAACTTAATTAATTATAACTCATTAAACTTAATTATCTTTAAGATAAAACATTATCTTTAATTATTTTGAAAACATTTTATCTTAACAACTAACCTAACTTAATTAAATCTTTAATTAAGATTTAAAATATAAAGTAATCATTAATTACTTACCTTTAATCATTAATTAATAATTCCTTAATTACCAATTAATAAATTACTTTAACCATTAATTGTTAATTATAAAAAATCATTTTTCATTAACCAATAAAAACATTTCCTTATAAATTTCCTTTTTATATATTTCCAAAATAAGTTTGAAAATAACATTAAGGTTTTTAACTTAAAAACATTTTAAACCATTCATACAAATTTATTATACAACAATTCATTTCAATAAATTGATTTAGCTTAATTATTAAAATTTTAAAACTTACTTTAGTTTAAATTTAAAACTGGTTAAACATTTTCTTTGGGTTTAACCCATGTGTACTTGAACCAAACAAGTACATCATCATCATCTTTTCAAAACTGTTAAACTCAACAGTTAAATCAAGCTTGTAAAACCCCAGAAACAACTCGAAGCAAAAACCCAAAATTTCATGAGTTTCCCCGAGTCAACTACCCTATACCCCGAGACCTCCTCGAGACATCAAACAACCCCAAACCAACACAACCCACTGACACGCTATCCCCTGTGATAGTGCACCGACGTTCAACGCCGCCGCGACCAACTCCAGCCCCTCTCACATGTCAGCGACACCCACTGCAAATGTTCCCGACCATCTCTTCATCGCTACAGAACCCACAAAATCGAGCTTCTGAGTTGAACTCGAACCCAAAACCACTACCTGAAAACACCCACATCCACGTCACTGATCAACAGATCAACCCCAGATTCCGGCCACACCATTCCCAAGCTTCCACAATCAAACTCCCAAAATCTCTTCAAGCTCGATGCAAAAATGAAGATGCAGAAGACAAATTTCCAAGTTCGAACAGAACTAGGTTTAAAAACAAAATTTAGCAAATCCAAACTCCTCAATAGATTAACTACCCGTCGGCCATTTTTGCCACACCCACTGACCCTATTTCTAGCTCCATCGAGAACCCCGAACACCCCAGAATCATAGATCATCATAATTTGGCTAAAAACAAATTTCATTTAAACCCCAATTGCTAACTCAATGTGATTTTAAAAATTGTGATTCTTGTCTTAAAAATCTTAACATTCTAAGATGATCTGAGATATATGCTCAAAACAATATAAATTAACATACGATTTTTGCAATTTAACATATTACTACGGTTTTCCCAGATACAAGCATATCTTCAAATTCATAAAAATCTGTTTATATATTCAGTACCTAGTTAATACTAATACTTAGCTAATTTGCTTTTAACCCAAGTGTTAAAAATGGATAAATAAACAGATATGAAATGTTATACATTTGTAAACATTTAAAATATGTAAACAGGGAAGTATTAAGCATGCACAGATTTAAAGCTTAATAAAATCTATTGCATATTTATTTACACAGAAGCAAACTCATATAAACAATATCACTAACTTATTTGCAACAGATAATTACTACTTTAATTTTGTAAAATGTTTCCCACCTTTGAAGAGGAGCAGAGCTTTGAAAGAAAAATAAACTGGAAGCTTTAAACTGAATTTGCTTTTATTCTTTTAAAACTGAGGCGCTTGCTTTAAAAACTGGGTTGAAGTTGAAGACTTGAATTGCCATTAATTACCGAAATGCTTTGAAAACTTTGGCCACTGGAAACTGGATTGCTATGAACATTTGGATTTATTTGCATGCATTTGGAAATTGAGGCAGATTGAAAACTTGCATGCACTGAAAAGATGATGCAGATTACTCGAAATTTTGAAAACAGGCCGTGATTTTGTTGCACTTGCTTTTGTTTTGAAAATAAACTGCAGACATTAGTTTTTTTTGAAGGATGTTTCCAGGTTTTGAGAAAGTGATTTACATGCTTGACGGGTCTGAACATTACAGGTTTGTTTGTGAGCAGATCTTGATTTGTTTACAAGAATTTGATAACATTTTCTCTGATTTGAGAAAGCTTTACAAAATTTTAGTTTGAGGATTCTTCTGATTTTGAAGAGTGAAGATTTCAGGGAAAAGTTTCTGGTTTCTCTTAGAATTGAACAAAATGTTCATAGAAAAGAAAGTGAAGAGATAGGACGATTATATAAGCAAATTTTCAGATTTTACAAATTTAAAAGAAAATTTAAAAAGAAAATTGACACTTGTCTTTAGTTCACATATATGTTTAACACTTGTTATATTAAAAGGTTTATAACATAACACTTGTAATTATTTATTTACATTTATTGTAAAATGATTTTAAAGCTCTTTTTTTATTTTTATTTTTTAAAAAAAAATTGAATTTCCTAATTACTAATATGTTTTCTAAATTTTAAAAATGCTTTTCTTATAAATATCAAATAAACAAATATACTTACACATTTATAAAAGCTTTCTAAATTTATACAAAATACAATTCTTAAAAAGAATAAACCAAATATGATTTTAAATAAAATTATAAAACATTGCAAACTCAATTTTTAAATGTTATTTCAAAAGCCTTACATTCATTTTTATTAAATAAACACATATCAAATTTGTTTAGATAAACTTCTATAAAAGAAAAATAAAACAAAATCTTATTTCTAATTAAAATATTATCTATATATTTTTAAAACCAAACTATATTCTTATTTTATTTTAATATGTATGTATTTCTTTGAATTTCAAATTTATATTTATTTTCGAAGTCAAATTAAAAAGTCAAATCTAAAATAAATTTAAATCAATATAAACATCTATTTTAAAATAAGCTCATTATTATTTACAAATAATTTATCCTGTTTTGATATCAATCTAAAATACACAGATTTAAATACACAGATATAAATGCATTTTAAACACACTTATAAATTTTGAAAACAATATATCAATTTAGAATTTATTTACACAATACAAAATAATTATTCTTAATATAAAACCAATTTATAATAATAATTAAAATATTATATTTTTATTTCTTGGTTAAATATCTTTCAAAATAACAGTTTTATCAATTTCAAATAATTAAATTAAGCGATTATCAGCATTTTAAACTCCTGGAAATTCCGGGATATATATTAAATAAGAATTTGTTTGGACTTATTGGTTTTGAGATTTTATAGGACATTATTTATAACTTGATTTGATAAAAAAGTGAATAAATGAATATTCTCAACTTTAAATAAAAATTGAGATTGAATATTGACTTAAATGTATGAATTGGGATTCAACAAATTGTTATTAAAATGGTTAAGTGAATATTTCCAATTTAAAATAAAATAAAGTGAAATGTTGAAATATAAATGAAATTTATATTGTAAATGGTTTAATATATAAACTTGAATTTTTGAACTTTAAAATTGAAAGGGTTAAACTGGAACAGATTTTAATTGAATGGTGGAATTTAAGATGATTTGAATCGATCTGAGAATTTGGAGGAAACTATTTTTATTACATAAAGTACTTTTAATAGATATACTATTTTAATATATAAATAATTTTAAAATATATACTATTTTAATTTATATCTGTTCATTATATATATATACACACACGCTATTTTCAATGTCTAAATTATTAAATTCCAAAGTATTATGCTTTTCAAAGTGTTATGATTTCCAAAATGTTATGATTTCAAAAGTGTTATGATTTCCAAAGTGTTATGATTTCCAAAGGGTTAAAATTTTGGAAGTGTTACGATTCTGGAAATAATATTATTTAAAGTAAATAGTTATATCGAATTAATATGGTTTGAAAAGAATATGATATTTTGATATGAAGTATGAACTATTTGAAATGAAATGACCACGTTGTGAAATAACGTTTGGATGTCAAAGATACCGGGATCGAATATTGTCATACTCTCTGCCAATACCGAAAACCACTTTAACAACTGTATACACGGTGGAGATTCCAGAATAAAGTAGGATGATTTGGTGACGATTCTATATGGTATTTATGTAGTCCTGACTCCCGTGAGTCAGCTTGATGTGGCTAAAACAGGAGCCATGCCAGGCCAAGTGAGGTCATTCCTCCTATTAGACACATTTCTTCGATACCATTCTATTGCTTTTGTGATTTGATTGGGTGCACCCTATGATTTGGATGTGTGTCATGAGGTGGGCTGTAGTAGCTGCTACGCGTTACCACTTGTCCAGATCCGCAAATGGTATATCTACCCTAGCATTGCCTCGTGTGCCGTGTCACATGCCCTATTGCGCCTTCTACGAGTTTTTTTTGTGTCATACCTATGGAATTCTCCCTGATAGCCCACTTACGAGTTGAGTTTACAATATCTGTATAGACTACGACATTATATAAATTCTTATATTAAATTTGTTACTGATGATATATGCCTATTGTTGATATTATTTTTATTATCACATTTGTTCTCACTCTGCAAGTTCAATGATAATTTAGAATTCCCTATGGGTTGAAATGATACATACCCGAACGATTTTGTAGAATAGGAGAAAATCTATTGTATTTTTTTTCAAACTTCGGAAATCATTTTTAAAAATATAGACTACCGGTTGAAATAAAAAACCCAGACCAACAATTTATTTACAGGCACAGCTTGTATATTTATTTATATATATATATATATATATATATATATATATAGAACTAGTTAAAATGTAAGTTTTATACTTAGTCTTTAGGAGATAAACTTCCGCTTTAACCCTTTTCTTTTTTTTCCCTTTTTTTCTTCTTGATTCTTCTCTTACAATGGCAACACTTTGTACGTACGTATGTGTGTGTGTGTGTATTCGTATATGAAGTAGGATGTATGTATGAAAGCAAAAAAACAATGATATGTACATATGTGTATATATATGTGGTGGAAGTGTACAGAGGAGGCTAGAGTTGCCGAACCCTTTGTATAGAGGCTTTGCTTTTCTTTTTCTTTTGTTCGATATTTTTTTTTCTTTGATTTGAGGTAATGACCTGATTTGATTTCATATGACTTGATTAAATTTTTTGACATTGATAAAATGTTTTGTATGCTTGAGTTGAAATTTTGTATGCTTGAATTGATGTTTTCCATCATAATGTCCCCTTATATGTTGACATATACAATTATATGTGTATATATATGTGTGTGCGCGTGTGTGTGTGTGCGCGTGTGTGTGTGTTGATATGCATACCTTTGCTCTATTTTATGATGAATACTTATATATGTGTGTGTGTGTGTGTGTGTGTATTCATACTTGTACCACTTCCTACTTCCTTTAGATATATACATATCCATTTTATCACATTTACACACACACACAGAGATATATATATTATGATACACACATCCTTACATATATAAAGAAATTTATATCGCTATATGAATTGCTTCTATAAACATTTAACCACATATATGTATGGTCAAAAATTTGAGATTTTGCTATAATGAAGCTTGTACATTTATGCATATATACTTACTTACATATACAATATTTTTACAACATGTATATTTACCTCTTCACTATTTTATATAGCATCTATATACATATACATATACATTTACATTTATACATATTTTCATATACATTACCTTCCTATGACATACACTCATATACTTGTATATTTGTATGCTACTTTGAATTTTAAATGGTGGAGTTTTATTTATATTTCTCTAAAATTTATCAAATCCACAAAATTTATTTAAAATTTGAATACAATTTTTAATCGCTTTATAGATACATATATTTTAACTATCAGAAAATTTATTTATTTGACCAATCAAAATTAATATCCGAATAATTTAAAATCAATTAATCACTCAATCACCTACGTTAAAAATCCAGGTCATTATAGCCTCTTTAAGACCTTTCGACACAGATGGACAGTTTTTGAACCCCCCTTCGAAGGCAATGAACCTTAATCTCCTATACGCGCGCCAAACCTTTTGGAACTAAAGGTTTCGCCCTTATAGCAATCGTTTCGAAAGCATACATAAGCCTTTCAAACCGGTCGAAGCTAATAACATTAGGTGAAGGTACTGCCTCAATATATAGGCATGCATATGAAAGCTACTCAACATCTTCGAAACCATTGGTACTCCAACATCTTCAAAGCCCCTATAGATAACCTATCGACAGAGTCGGAGGCTCCTATCTCACTACACCATACCAGCCGTTTTGCAACTCCCGAAAGCGGAAAATTTGCAACGGCTCTAATCCGTTGCTATTAAGCAACGGTTAAAGTCCGTTGCAAAATCTTATAATACGGCTCATAGCCGTTCTAAATTTTGGAACGTCTCTTACCCGAACTAAATTTGTACTATAGCCTTCCATACCCCCATTCCCAACTAGCAGTGCCCTTTACTTTCATTATCCACTTCAATCAAAAAAGAAAAAAGGCGATAATATTTTTAGATCATCTCGAATTAGCCAGCTTTAATTTTCGCCAACTCTAGATATCCAGATCCAGATATTGTCAGATCTGAAGAAATAGTAATTCTAAAAAAGTCTTGGTTTTCAATGCAGGTAATCGTTATCACAGTAATCAAAAATGAATCAACAC
Organism: Allium cepa; assembly: GCA_030765085.1. Taxonomy (NCBI): domain Eukaryota; kingdom Viridiplantae; phylum Streptophyta; class Magnoliopsida; order Asparagales; family Amaryllidaceae; genus Allium; species Allium cepa. The sequence goes on from CM060939.1 coordinate 929,582,980, forward strand.
ACTTGAAATTGTTTCTTTTTGCCAGTTTTCACATGACTGAGACTGAGGAATGATCGTTAGTGGTTCTGTAGAGGTAAGAGTTTGATTTTGGTCGACAGTTGTTCTCAATTTTTTTTTAGTGGTATCAGTGATTGGATGGAGTTTGTTGTGAGAAGTAGAGGAAGTTGTGGAGGCAGCAGTTTGATTGGACTGGAGGCGATGTCGGAGTCGATGGGTTCGGGTTGCTTTAATTAGTTGTCGTGGATTTTGAGTGCTGTTGATGGCATGAGGAGCAGAAGTGGTGATTGAGGAAGTGAGAGAGAGTGAGGAAGTGATTAGGAGATGTAGTCGTGGTAAAAGGGTGGATAGTTGTGCGATGATAGTATTTGGTTGTCAAGCAGCATTTGATTGTGGGCAGTGGTAGTAGGGGGAGATAATTATGAGATGACAAGTGGCGAGGCAGTAGAATGGTTTGAGATGTTGATATGGTTGGTGTGGGATGGTTATAATTATATGGCTGTTGTATGAGATGTGGTGAATGTAGTGACTATCACTGTAGGGAAGAATAGGTGGTGGTTGGTTAGGAAGTATGATGAATGTGTTAAAGGCATGGATGGATGTGTATGTGTATAGTGCAGAAGTTGATATGGCGACTGTTGGTAGTGATTGCGTATTGGCTGCTGGAGTTGCAACAGTCATCAGAGGAAGGCAGGTGACGTTTGGAGAGGGCGAAGTTGTATAATGTTGGAAGAGGCATGTTTTGCTGTGAAGAGGTGGTTATCTGTTGGTGGATGATGATGTAGAGAAAGTGGGGATGTAGCAGTTTTGTTTGGGTCCGAGGGGAATATGAATGACAGTTGAAGTGTGTGAAACGGCTATGGGGTGAAGTAAGTGTGGAAGGTTTGGACGGCAAGATGATGATTGAAGTGTGATTGTGCAAGCTATAGGCAAAGGGTGAAATGTTGTATGTATGATGGATGAAATGTATCAAGGTGGTTGCTGGACGTGTTATGCAGTTTTGGTTGTGAGAATGTTGAAGGCAGAAGATTTTGTTTGTTGTTTCAGGGGGAAATTTGTACGGAAGTGATACGTACAACGGCAAAATCAAACACTTACCTCTACAGAACCACTAACGATCATTTCTCAGTCATTCGTTTGTTGATCTTAATTTTAGAAAGAAAGAAATTCACATGTTTTCAAAGAGAATCACCTGGTATTGCAGTTTCTTGCTTGAGAAACATGTAAAAGGAATATGAACTAATAAAGCATCTGACGAGCTCACGCTATAACCACAAGCGCACAGCCTAAAATGTATATTAATTGTTCGAATTTCTATTTCAATGCTCACACTAATTTTATTTGTACTCAAGTTCATGAATTGGTTCATATATTATGTACAATGCAAAATAGCTCAGTAATGCCTTTTGCCAAACTTAGGCAAGAGTTTTGATACATATTGAAGAATGCTAGCTATTTTAAGATAGAAGTTTGTTGGTTTTTTTCTTCATTATTTCGTTCAAGTCAACTCACATATGTGTGTTAACTTATATGCATAATTTTTCTTTATTGGTCACAGGTCAACTATGATTGGTAGGCTTTGATATGTTTGCTTACAAATAGGCCTAACACGTTCACATTAAACAAAGTTTCGGTAGTTATATACCACTGTAAATCCATTTTATGTACACTGTAGTGGTAACTGGGTTAATTAAATAAGAATGTAGGTGTACGCTGTGATAACAATTAAATTTCGGCTTCGATGTTCAAGAGGCTATGTGTAACTAAGTATTGTATGTATATATATCCATCATGCAATCTCCTATCTATACATCTACGCAATACTTTCAGATTGTTTACGGCCGTTGATAAACTTGGCATAGGTGTTGAGTAAGAGAGTTGTAACGACCCGATATTTTCAACCATTCGCATCCGCACATGTCGGACTTGAGTTGCTCAAAATGTCAAATTGTAAAATAAATTTGGCAAAACACAGCATAAATAGTAAATAAATAAATCACAGATCATAGATACAGAGTAATAAATGCAATGAAAGTAAAGAAATAGTAGTTCATGAAGCTACTATATAAATACATCAGAGTCAAACAAGATACAACAGAGATAACAAGATACAACGGAGGTGTCAACATGATAACCAGGTATGAATCATAATACATCACTGAAACCAACCGGATAACTGGAATCAACTAGATAACCGAAAGTGAAATAGATAGCTGGATCTTCAAGCAAAGCTTCCAACTTCGAAGGTGAGTCTCAAATGCTGTATCACTCAGTCTGACCCGAGCGTGAAGAAACACAAAACACTCGAGTCAGGACATACATACTGATACAATGTAAACCAACTCAAGTGAACTGTAATATAAGGTACAAGTAACTTAAATGATGCTTGGGACCGCCCATCCTCTAAGGATCGTTAAAGTATTTACTATGTAGTAATATTTTGCTATTATAATAATGTCTATAGTAAAATAAAATTACTTTTTCATAGCATTAAGGGGTTACCCATATAGCCCTTAACACGTAATAGTCCCGGTAGTCCATTCAATATCATAGTCCCTCCTTATTGGGAAGCCACCAGAGGATACCACACGGGCTACGGGAGAAAACCAAACTCGTACAAGGCGCGATAGGGTAGGTGACACGGCACAACTAGGCAATGCTAGGGTAGATATACCAATTACGCTTCCGGGTCAGTGGTAACGCGTAGCGCGTAGCTACCGCCCACCTCGAGCCACACCCCTAAAATAAAAATCAAAAGTGGCCATCGAAACAATCCAAAAGTCAAACTATAATATCGAAGGGATGTGTCCGATCAAAGGTGCTACCATATTAACCCGTCAATCGCTCCTGTTTTAGCCACCTTATGCCAACTCACGGGAGTCGGGTCCACGTATTTACCTTAAAGGAAATGCCACCCCATCCTACTTCATTCTGGAATCTCCACCGCGTACACGGTTGTTAAAGTGGTTTTCGGAGTTGGCAGAGAGTATGACAACTTCCGATCCCGGTCTCTTTAACAACCAAACGTTATTATAACCCATAGTTATAACTTTAAAACAATATTATATACTTCAAAATAAAATATCATTTCAACCCAAATCTTTATCAAAATAAAGATTAAATCATTTCCAAACCATTTCGATATATCATCATACCATATCTTTCAATTCAAATATGCATCAAAATAAATATCAAGACATTTCTAACCATTTCAATATATTAAATTATCATATCCTTTCAAAACTTCCTTTCAAATCATTTTAATATATCAAAATATCATAACCTTTCAAAGCTTCATTTCCAAAATATCGTATCTTTCGGAACTTCTTTTCAAATCATTTTAATATCAAAATATCATATCTTTCAAAACTCCATTTTTCAAATCATTTAATATCAAAATATCATATCTTTCAAAACTTCGTTTCAAATCACTTTAATATATCAAAATATCATATCTTTTCGAAACCACATTTCAATCATTTTAATATATCAAAATATCATATCTTTCGAAACCACATTCCAATCATTTTAATATATCAAAATATCATATCTTTCGAAACCACATTCCAATCATTTTAATATATCAAATAGTTATATTTCAAAACATATTACTTCATTATTAAATCATAAAAACGAAGTTATTACATTTAATAATTAATTATTAAATGCCAAAAGTTTAAACTTTTCAATGTTCTTTTGTGCACTTAAATTTATTAAAACAATGAAAATTCAAGTTTCGCAGCATCTAGAAAATGCTACAGAAAGTTACATTAAAAAAAACAATTAAATTTAACAAAAGACAGTATTAAAAATGCTGTCAATTAACTTCAAATATTCAGTAGAATTTCACAAACACTTATATTTTTATTTAAATCGTTTTTAATTTATAAAATCATACATTTTCACATTTATAAGCATCATCTAATTTTCCTTAAATTCATGATTTTATAAAGTTAAGTTTCCTTCCAAAAATCAATATTTATTAATAATTCATTTATTACATTTCAACATTCAAATTTAAATTCATTAAATTAAATTTCAACTTAACACTTAAGTTTAAAATTTTAAATATAACTTAATTCCATTTTATTTAGAGTAACTTAAAATTTCACTTTTAAACCAAATTCATAAATTCCAACTTAAGTTATATTTCCAAATTTAACTCAATATTCACTCATTAACATTTTAACTTTATTCAAAAATCATTAATATATTATACAAATCATTTTAAATTAATTTAAAATTCAAAATATCGTAAATTTATCATATTTTCAAAGTTAATTTAAATTCCATTAAAAATTATATCAAAATTTCCAAAATAACTTACATTTAGATTTTCTAACTTTTCCATAATTTATTTAACTTATAGATTTCCAGAAAATCAATAATACTTTACAAAAATTATATTTTTATTTAATTTTAAATCAAAATATTATAATAATTAAATTTCTAAAATATTTTAAAATTTTTAGAAAACATATTTTAACTACGGGCCTGTATATAATTTTCTACGCTAGGTAAAGTGATACGGGTAATATATCATTTCAACACGTAATTTACAAAGAAAAATTCGGGTTTTATCATTTCAAACCCGCAGTCCTAAATAAATAAAATAAGTTGAAAATCGTTCAGGCCTATCATTTCAGCCCATAACGATTTCCCCTTATTCTAAAGTCCGTTCGGGTATGTATCATTTCAACCCATAGTGATTCTAATCTAAAGAGAACTCGCAGTGTGATAAACTGATAAAAATAGCAGAATAACATAATATAATAGTAACTGATGTTATAACAGGTGTTTAAGCATGGGTGAACATCCTAAAATCATAATATAGCGGGTGTAACATGATAATGCATTTTACAGATTCAAAAGAGGTCAATTTACTAGTTATATATGTACATATTGTCTGGTGAAAATAACTCACATGTTCAAAGCTGGAGATTGCTGCCAAAGCACACATACTAACACTACGAAGGCACGATAACACGGATACGACAAGAGAGTGGAGAGCCAAAGCTAATAACCTTGTTCAGTCATTTACACAAAATAATACAAATATATGTAAGTTTCAACACGATTTAAACATTAAATAACATTAGAATTCAAAGCCCAAAACAACATCGAATGAATTGCGCTTGTTCTCAACTTCACATACTTCAGTTATGAACTGAAATAGCACGGCCAAGGCATGGATTTAGGTCTAGTTTGGGTCCCTATAGGGTCGGCCTACACATGGGTTTGAATGGTGAGTGGGAGTTACAAGTAGAGAAGGCAATGGAATACAATGGGTTCTAAGGAAAATGGTGTCTTTTGTTGCACCATAGGGTTCGGACCACAAGCTATAGGGGCATGGCCAGGTGTCCAGATGGTGATGAGTGATGTGGCAGAGGGTGGTGGTCAGATCTGGGCTGGTGGTGGAAGTGGCGGCTAAAGGAAGGTAAAGGTGGTGCTAGCAAACTAGGCTCGGTTTGTGTGAATAGGTGATGTATTTGTGGATTTTGGTGATGATCTTCACCTTGGATTAGCTCGGCATGAAATGGAGAGGTAGTAGGATGGGTGATGGTCAGAGGAAGGGGGTGGTGGAGGTCAGGTCAGAGCTGGAGGAGGAGGAGCCAATCAAATCTAGATGAGAACAAGTGCAAAAATCAATGTAAACAAGGAAGAAGAATAAGAAAAGTTGAAAAATCATTACCCAAACTCTTCTCAATTCCCATGGCCGAAATTTTTTTGTTTCATAAATGAAAATGAATGTACATGAAAAGTAAATAGAGTATGTAGCTAAAAGATGTGGCTAATAAATAAAAAAACTGCCAAAGATTAAATGAAGAAACGGTAAAAGAAACGACTTAGGAGGTGAAACGACTTTACGTTTCAAAAGCTTTTAAAACCTTTCAAATTTCCTTAATTTATTCATATAAGTTTACATTACTGAAAGTAATAATAATTCCAGTCAAAATTTCGAAAATATAACCAAATATAAAATATATATAAATATTTATTAATTATATAAGGTTAAAATAAGAAAATAGCACAAATTTGCAAACTAGTCTAGAAAAATGGAAAATAAACATAATGAGATTTGGAAAATTTATATGGACTTGTAAAAATATTTATAACAAAGATAATAACATAAAATAAAATGCATTCACAAGTAAATATATAAATGTTAAATTTAAATATAATTTAAATAAAGAAAAGAGCAGAAAAATGGAAATTAGGCTTTAAAATTTGGAAATAGATTCAATAAGCGTTGGAAAAATTCAAACATCACTTTAAAAACATTTAAAAGATAAAATATACCTAAAATAACATATTAACACATAAAAAAATATATTAAATTTAAAGAAAATAGAAAAAGATTTAAAGAAATTGCTTAAAAATCCAAAACATTGTCCAGAAATTACAAATAAATCACCATTGACTTTGAAAAATTGTTTACTTCCTTTTAAAATTATTAAAATACAAAAATATACGTACAATAACATATTAAAATAAATATGAGAAATAATTTTTTTTATATAATTTATAATAGACAAAATTGTTAAATAAATCAAATTACACTCAAAATTGAAATGTACATAACTTTTACAGTTTAACTCCGTTTTCAAACAAAAAGCAGTGTTCAAGTTATTACATCTATTTTCATAGTAGAAGATAAAATATAAGATTTTAAATAATTTAAGCTTGAAGTTTAAAAGTCACAGTTTGAACGGCTTGACCAGAAATCCACTTTACAGTAAAATATTCAAATTATATTGGTTTGAACTATAAATCATTTAATAATCATCATTTACATTTAAAAATGAAATGTTTGAAATAAAACAAATTTAAAATAATTTAAAAATAAAAGAAAGTCCAATTTAAATAATATACAAAAATCTAGGGTTGTTACACTTTCCTCCACTCAAAACTTTTCGTCTTCGAAAAGGGATAAGGTACGGAAAAGCACAGAAAAGATAGAGTGAAATAGGATTAAGATAAGATGACAAGAAGATTGAAAATTATACCTGATAACTGTTGTTATAGGTAAGTTTCGCAAGGTGCAAATTATCAAAGATTATAGAAAGATTTCTAAACAGAAAGAATATAGAAAGATGCCTATACCAGTCTATAGCAAGATAAGGATGATAAGGACAACCAAAAGATAGTTTAAAAAACAAAATAAGGAAATAGATTTGAAAGCATGGAAATTTCAACTTAATTTTTTTCTTTCCTTTTTTTTCGTAAGTTAAAATAAATCGTTAACTATCTCAAATTTCATTATCTTATTATCCAATCATCTTATATTAACAATTTTTTAAACCATGGGTTTGAAAAATAATCATTTATTACACTCACAATGTACTTAATAAATCTTATTCTTCTTTATTCCTAATTAAAATCAAATTTATTCCTCTCAATATATTTATCACTTATGTTAAATATACTTACACTTATTATAACTGCTTTCTTTTATTCTTAGTTCTTTTAACATTATTTTATATTGTAAATTATTCAATTACCCTTTTATTCTATTCACCTCTTTTAATCATTTTATAATTAAAAATTAAGTGTATAACATTTATTATAACCACTCAAATTTTATTTATAAAATATTTTTATATTGTACATTATCCAATTACATTGTTAACAATTGAAAAATTAAGGTAAGTTGTATTGAATGCAATTGTATTATACAATTAAATCATTTCATGCTTGAATATTCATCCAAAAATTTTATTTTATTTTTATAATTGAAATTATTCTTAAAAATAAAATTTAAGAACTAAATTTTCAATTTCTTCAAACCATTTGGAGATAACTAAAGGTATGTACATAGTTTATCAAATCAAATTTAAATCATATGTCTATATATATTACAGATCAAGTCATATTTTAGAAATTCAAATCAAATTGATTTCCAAAACAAAGCTGTAGCAAGACTACAGAGCCGTCTCTTCACTTCAAAACTCGAAAATGAATGTCGATGATGCTACGGTTATCACCGAAGTTATTTTCCAGCGACAAAGAGAAGAGCACTAATTTTTATACTTTCATGTTCTTTGAAAACAAATTTCTATTCGAAAATACTTTATATAATATAACCCTTTAAAACTTTAAATACAAGGTTTGAAACCATCGGAAATTAAATTCTCAAATTTCTTGTTTTAAATTCATTTCGGTTCCCAAATAAATTTATAAACAACTACTATAAATTCATTTATAGAACAATAAATGATAAATTAAGTATTATCATTTCAAATAATCAATTTTAAATCAATTTATTAAGTTCCATAAATTTACTTATATATCAAAATTTTATTTCATTAACCAAATTTTAAAATAATATTGTGTCAGTTTGTTCTGTCAATGTGTTTTGGAAATCCTATCGATAGCGTTGATCAGATGAATCGATCAGAAACCCAAATCAACATCAGCAACCCAAACAACACAATATATATTACAAAACATAGATATACAAGTACAATTCAAAATGTGGAAGAATAGATTGGAAACAAAAGACAAGATGATTAAATAACAGAGTAGGGAGGTGGGTAAGCTTAAATAAATCGCGGGCAACCTTAACCTGGTCAACCGTGACTTAAATAATAAGATCGATGTGCATTTTATAGGGTAAATCTACATTCAATCTCAATAGATAAAGTTTGGAATAACAAAAGATATTAGCATCTAAACCAAGGATAGATATAAATCTCTGGTGAATCGATGCTAATTGTAAAGGCGTTTCACCCCTTTACAATTCAATTTGAAATTGGCGTGACCACCGACTCACTAGAAAGATCATTCGAAGCGGAGTTATGGAATACTCCAAAGTCAAAAGAAGATGAATAGTGAGGGATACGAATGGATTTTGGAACCAAAGGGAACGTTCCAAAATTCAAAAGAATAGAGTCAAAAAGGAAGAGATTCAAACTCGAATGAAAGTGATTCTGTAAATACATTCACTCCATATGCTGAGTTTTGCCTAGAGCTACCAAAGCTCTGATACCAACTGTAATGACCCGATATTTTCAACCCTTCGCATCCGCACATGTCGGATTTGAATTACTCAAAATATCGAATTGTAAAATAAATTTGGCAAAACATAGCATAAATATTAAATAAATAAATCACAGATCACAGACACAGAGTAATAAATGCAGCGGAAGTAAAGAAATAGTAGTTCATGAAGCTACTATATAAATACATCAGAGTCAAACAAGATACAAAAGAGATAACAAGATACAACAGAGGTGTCAACATGATAACCAGGTATGAACCATAATACATCACTGGAACCAACCGGATAACTGGAATCAACTGGATAACCGAAAGTGAAATAGATAGATGGATCTTCAAGCAAAGCTTTCAACTTCGAAGGTGAGTCTCAAATGCTGTATCCCTCAGTCTGACCCGAGCGTGAAGAAACACAAAACACTCGAGTCAGGACATACATACTTATACAATGTAAACCAACTCAAGTGAACTGTAATATAAGGTACAAGTAACTTAAATGATGCTTGGGACCGCCCATCCTCTAAGGATCCGTTAAACTGTTTACTATGTAGTAATATTTCGCTATTATAATAATGTCTATAGTAAAATAAACTTACTTTTTCATAGCATTAAGGGGTTACCCATATAGCCCTTAACACGTAATAGTCCTAGTAGTCCATCCAATATCATAGTCCCTCCTGATTGGGAAGGCACCAGAGGATACCACACGGGCTACGGGAGAAAACCAAACTCGTACAAGGTGCGATAGGGTAGGTGACATGGCATAACTAGGCAATGCCAGGGTAGATGTACCAATTACGCTTCCGGGTCGGTGGTAACGCGTAGCGCGCAGCTACCGTCCACCTCGAGCCACACCCTCAAATAAAAATCAAAAGTGGCCACCGAAACGATCCAAAAGTCAAAGTATAATATCGAAGGGATGTGTCCGATCAAAGGTGCTACCTTATTAACCCGTCAATCGCTCATGTTTTAGCCACCTTATGCCAACTCACGGGAGTCGGGTCCACGTATTTACCTTAAAGGAAACGCCACCCCATCCTACTTTATTCTGGAATCTACACCGCGTACACGGTTGTTAAAGTGATTTACGTAGTTGGCAGAGAGTATGACAACTTCCGATCTCGTTCTCTTTAACAACCAAACGTTATTATAAGCCGTAGTTATAACTTTAAAAAAATATTATATACTTCAAAATGAAATATCATTTCAACCCAAATCTTTATCAAAATAATGATTAAATCATTTCCAAACCATTTCAGTATATCATCATACCATATCTTTCAATTCAAATATGTATCAAAATAAACATCAAGTCATTTCTAACCATTTCAATATATTAAATTATCATATCCTTTCAAAACTTCCTTTCAAATCATTTTAATATATCAAAATATCATAACCTTTCAAAGCTTCATTTCCAAAATATCTTATCTTTCAGAACTTCTTTTCAATTCATTTTAATATCAAAATATCATATCTTTCAAAACTCCATTTTTCAAATCATTTAATATCAAAATATCATATCTTTCAAAACTTCGTTTCAAATCACTTTAATATATCAAAATATCATATCTTTTCGAAACCACATTTCAATCATTTTAATATAACAAAATATCATATCTTTCGAAACCACATTTCAATCATTTTAATATATCAAAATATCATATCTTTCGAAACCACATTTCAATCATTTTAATATATCAAATAGTTATATTTCAAAACATATTATGTTAACGGTAAAAATAGCTTTAAAGCTAACACCCGGTGTATATCATGATGAAGTGAAAGCACCACCCGCTTGCACGGGAATCAAAGTAAACAAAAAATAGCAGAAAAGTAAAAGAGACAGAGATTTTTATAGTGGTTCGGCTTCTAGCAAGCCTACATCCACTTTACATCCTCCATTATCTTCTTCGAGCACACCTTTACAAGACTACAACACCTTTACAACACGATTGGTTGAATACAACACTTTTACAATTCACTTTCGAGTTTACAACACAATTGAAGAAAGAGATTAGAACTTTGATCATGAATGGCTTCTTGAGTTCATGTTGAAATGAAGTAGATCACTTGATGAAGATTCTTCGATGGTTGAAGTGTCGGAAGAGTCCATAAAGTGGCAGCGTCTCGGCCCCTTTTGAATCTGGAAAATCCCCCCCCCCCCCCCGAATATGGAGTTGGTGGAGTATTTATAGGAGATCTTGGGGTTAGGTCGGCTGGGTTATAGGTCGCGAGCGACCTATGGAGTGGCAGGAGAGAGGATAGCGACTTAAGGCACAGGTCGAAGGTCGTTAGCGACCTAAGAAGCAGTGGCACAGGGATCGACGACCTAGGGAGCTACGTCTTAGGGAGTAGCGACTTAGAGAAGTCATGGCTTAAGGCTGTTGAGGCACGGGGCGACCTAAGGGAAGAGATAGGATACGGTTTAGGTCGTGAGCGACCTACGGGTTAAGGGTTTAGGTCGTGAGCGACCTACCGGTTAAGGAGAGGAGGTAGTGATTTACGGAGTTGTGGCATGTGAAGGAACTTCGGTAGGCTTAGGTCGTGAGCGACCTAGTAGAAGATTAGGTCGTGAACGACCTATCGGGGAAGGTTGTATAGGGTTTAGGTCGTGAGCGGCCTATCTAGGATGAAGCAGTGCTTAGTCGCTAGGACCTCTAGGTCGGTAGGTTGATAGGTCGTGGCTTCATCAAGTCACTGAGTCGCTAACTCGTGGAGTTTCTTAGGTCGTTAGCTCTTTAGGTTGCAAGACCTCTTAACTTTTTAGGTCGCTGAACCTCTCAGCTCACTAAGTCGTAGGTCGTTGGACCATTGAGTCGCTTAGTACTTTAGGCAGTTAGGTCGCGCCTTTCCGTAAATCGTTAGGTCGGTCATGCTTTAGGTCGTCCGCTGGGGAAGTTGAGTCGCTGGAAGCTCTAACCCGTTAACTCGCTGGAAGTTTTAGCTCGTTGGATACTCCATGCCCCAGGTCGCATACCGTTTTGGACGGGGCGCTGCCCCGCACCCTGCCGGGGGCGCTGCCCCCGGACCCCTGCGACCTGACCGGTCAGGTCGAACACCGTAGCGGTGGCGTTGCCCCCGCACCCCCCCCCCGGACCCCCCTCCGTAGGGGATCTTAGATGAGAAATCATTCAACAGAACTTGCTTTGTTGAGATGCTGAGTTGACCAATCTTTGAGGCGAGCTATCTTGCTTTTCTCGGTCGATCTTTTGATATCATGGCCTTGCTAAAAAGGCGGGATAACACTTGCCCCCCAAAACATGCATTGTGGTAGGAAGGTGTGTTTTGTAATGCCATAATCCGTACGTTCATATCCTGTTGACAACCTGTAAAGGAATTGACAGTTTTATATGGCCCTAAAATGACGACTGTTCGAGATCGAGCTATTTGGGATGAAGCGCGGTCGTTCATGGTCAAGCGCTTAACTTCAAGTGATGACCATTTGTGGTCGAGTCATTTGAGGTGAAGTGCGGCCCTGCGTGGTCAAGCGTCTAAATCCATGCAACGATCGTTCGGAATCGGGTCATTCGTAGTGAAATGTGATCATTCATGGTCAAGCGCTTTACTTCGAATGACGACCATTCGGGGGTCGAGCCACTCGTGGTAAAGTGCGGCCCTGCGCGATCAGAATGACAACTATTCATGGTCAAGCGCTTTACTTCAAATGACGACCATTCGGGGTCGAGCCATTTGTGGAAAAGTGCGGCCCTGTGCGGTCTAGTGGCAGAGCTCAACCGTTCATGGTCAAGCACCTTACTTCAAATGACGACCATTCGAGGTCGAATCATTTGTAGTAAAGTGCGGCCCTGAGCGATCAAGTGGTAAAGCGCGGCCGCTCGCGGTCAAGCGCTTAATTCAAATGATGACCATTTGTGATCGAGTCATTTGAGGTGAAGCACGGCCGTCCGTGGTCAAGCACTCAACTTTATATGATGGTCAGGATCAAGCCAAGTGAGCTGAATGCAACCGTCCACAGTTAAGCGCTTTACTTCAAACGACGACCAATCGGAGTCGGGCCATTTGAGGTGAAAGTGCGACTGTTGGCGGTGTGAAGCGCGGCCGTTCATGGTCAAGCGCTTAACTTCAAACGACGACCATTCGTGATCGAGTCATTTGAGGTCAAGTGCGGCCCTGCGCGGTCAAGCACTTAAATCTATGCGACGATCGCTTAGGATCGAGTTATGAATTGAAGCGCGGCCGACCACAGTTAATCGACTGTTGGCGGTCAGGCACTTAAATCCATTAGTTTTTGACTGTTCAAAGTCGGGTGCCTGTTCACAGGACTTAATCATTGAGACTGTTCGAAGTCGGGTGCCTGTTCGTAGGGCTTGATGATGCCTGTTCGTAGGGCTTACACATTTCAAAATCATGAAAAATCAAATATTCAACTGAAAAGTTGTCATGTAGAAATGTCTGAAAAAGTCAAATCTAAACATTCGAAGCAAATCGTGAAAGCAATGTGGAATCAAATCCAAACATCGGAAGCAAATCATGAAAGCACAGTGGAATTAAAGCCAAACATCAGAGGCAAAACATGAAAGCAAAGTAGAGTCAAACTCAAACATCAGAAGCAAAACATGAAAGCCATGTAGAGTCAAACTCAATCGTCGAAAACAAATTATGAAAGCAATGTCAAGCCTAGTCCAAACACAGAAGGCAAAGTAATAGTCATCAGAAGTAAAATACAAAAGTAAAGTAGTCAACCATCAGAAGTAAAATTCAAAAGCAAAGAATTGACGTTCGAGTGCAAACATCTACATCAGTATGATTTATAGTTGTATCAGAGCATGCCTGGGGATCGATCATGGTCCCATACATGTGTGAACAACTTAATTGTGTTGATGTAGATTTTCCACTCATTCGTCATAACCTCAATTATTCGATAACAGGCCGGCGCTTTGATCCTGAGGCATCTCTAGTTGGTGTAGGTGGTCGTTTTTGTTCCACCGTTGCAGTCTTCTTTTTCACATATTGAGATAGTAAACCATCCCGGATATGCCCCTCAATTTCATCTTTCAAGTGCCTGCAGTCATTCGTGCTATGACCGTTTAGCTCATGGAACAAACAGTACTTGTCCGACTTTTTCTCGTTGTTAGTCGGATCTCTCTTAATTGGCTTTCGATAAGGAATTTTTCCTTTGGTGTCTTGATAGATTCGTTCCAAGGTCTCATTCAACTCTAAGTATGAAGTGAATCTTGATCCCCGTTGTTGGCATGCTGATTTATCGTTGTAATCTTCAGCTTTTCGTTTACCTTTGCTAGTTTCTACACCTTTCTCAGGAGGATTCCCACCTTTGACTGCAAAAACATCGATTCCTTCTCTTTCCCCTGTTTCAGCCTTTGCGTCCTCTAATCGCAAGAACCCTTCGGCCTCATTGAAAAATTCTCCTAAATCCATAGGAGGATCTTTGGTCAATGAATTCTTGAACTCTGTGCCGTTAGCTATGCATGACACGGCTGCCATTAGGACCATGGATGGATCTGGCCGGTCCACCGATGTCGCAGCTGCATTGAATCGGGTTAAAAATCTCCTCAAAGATTCTCCGGTTCTTTGCTTTAGTGTTGTCAAACTCATGACATTCTTGGGCCTCGAGATGTGGACCCTGAATTGTCTCATAAATTTTTCGATCAAATCATTCCAAATCTTGATCGATCCATTCTCTAGTTGTCTGAACCATAGTGATGCAATATCTGTCAAATATAATGGAAAACACCGGGCCATCACTTCCTCTGGTGCCCCCAGCACTTCCATATGCCTCATATATTTTGTCAGATGGACTGTAGGTCCGTCCTTCCGCTATACATATCCAGCGATGGTAGCTTAAAGTCTAGTGGGTTCTTGGCTCGCCTGATTGCTGTGGTAAAAGGACTCCTATTCACGTCCTCCAAATCCTTGTTTACCAAACCACCTCTCATAGCCTTTTTGACCATCTCCACTAATCTGTCGTTGTCGCCAAGTGATTGTCCTCGTCCAACGCTTTCATCTTGCCCCCCGAGTTCACGAGGGGATGGTGGAATTTGTTCTTCCGGTTGAACTTCTGTTCCTCTTTGATTCGCGCTCCAAGTTGCCCAATCTGATTAAACAAACTTTGAATCAAATCTTCTTGCCTCTTCATCATTGCCTCCATCTCGTCTCTTCTAACGAAGGCTGAAATGTGACTCGCTCTCGAAGAAGCCTCTTGACTTCCTTCGTACTTACTATTCTCCAGTCTTTGAAGTCTACTCGATCGCCTTACCATAATTCTTCGGATTTCAGTCTCAATCTCCCGGATTCAAGTATTGATTAATAGGATTCCTGAGTTCAATTCTCAGTGAAAGCATATTACTTCATTATTAAAGCATAAAAATGAAGTTATTACATTTAATAATTAAATTATTACATGCCAAAAGTTTAAACTTTTCAATGTTTATTTATGCACTTAAATTTATTAAAACAATGAAAATTCAAGTTTCGCAGCATTTAGAAAATGCTACAAAAAGTTACATTCAAAAATAATAATTAAATTTAACAAAAGACAGTATTAAAAATGCTGTTAATTAACTTTAAATATTCAATAGAATTTCACAAACACTTATATTTTTATTTAAATCATTTTTAACTTATAAAATCATACATTTTCACATTTATAAGCATTATCTAATTTTCCTTAAATTCATGATTTTATAAAGTTAAGTTTCCTTCCAAAAATCAATATTTATTAATAATTCACTTATTACATTTCAACATTCAAATTTAAATTCATTACATTAAATTTCAAATTAGCACTTAAGTTTAAAATTTCAAATATAACTTAATTCCATTTTATTTAACTTAACTTAAAATTTCACTTTTAAACCAAATTCATAAATTCCAATTTAAGTTATATTTCCAAATTCAACTCAATATTCACTCATTAACATTTTAACTTTATTCAAAATTCATTAATATGTTATACAAATCATTTTAAATTAATTTAAAATCCAAAATATCATAAATTATCATATTTTCAAAGTTAATTTAAATTCCATTAAAAATTAAATCAAAATTTCCAAAATAACTTACATTCAGATTTTCTAACTTTTCCATAATTTATTTAACTTATAGATTTCCAGAAAATCAATAATACTTTACAAAAATTATATTTTTATTTAATTTTAAATCAAAATATTATAATAATTAAAATTCTAAAATATTTTAAAAATTTTAGAAAACATATTTTAACTACGGGCCTGTATATATTTTTCTACGCTAGGTAAAGTGATACGGGTAATATATCATTTCAATTCGTAATTTACAAAGAAAAATCCGGGTTTTATCATTTCAAACCCACAGTCCCAAGTAAATAAAATAAGTTGAAAATCGTTCAGGCCTATCATTTCAGCCCATAATGATTTTCCCTTATTCTAAAGTCCGTTCGGGTATGTATCATTTCAACCCATAGTGATTCTAATCTAAATGGAACTCGCAGTGTGTTAAACTGATAAAAATTAGCAGAACAACATAATATAACAGTAATAGATGTTATAACATGTGTTTAAGCATGGGTGAACATCCTAAAATCATAATATAGCAGGTGTAACATGATAATGCATTTTACAGATTCAAAAGGGGTCAATTTACTAGTTATATATGTACATATTGTCTGGTGAGAATAACTCACATGTTCAAAGCTGGAGATTGCTGCCAAAGCACACATACCGACACTACGAAGGCACGACAACACGGATACGACAAGAGAGTGGAGAGCCAAAGCTAATAGCCTTGTTCAAACATTTACACAAAATAATACAAATATATGTAAGTTTCAACACGATTTAAACATCAAATAACATTAGAATTCAAAGCCCAAAACAATATCGAATGAATTGCACTTGTTCTCAACTTCACATACTTCAGTTATGAACTGAAATAGCACAGCCAAGGCATGTATTTAGGTCTAGTTTGGGTCCCTATAGGGTCGGCCTACACATGGGTTTGAATGGTGAGTGGGAGTTACAAGTAGAGAAGGCAATGGAATACAAAGGGTTCTAAGGCAAATGGTGGCTTTTGTTGCACCATAGGGTTCGGCCCTCAAGCTATAGGGGCGTGGCCAGGTGTCCAGATGGTGATGAGTGATGTGGCAGAGGTTGGTGGTCAGATCTGGGCAGGTGGTGGTGGTGGAAGTGGCGGCTAAAGGAAGTTGAAGGTGGTGCTAGCAAACGAGGCTCGGTTTGTGTGATTCGGTGATGTATTTGTGGATTTTGGTGATGATCTTCACCTTGGATTAGCTCAGCCTGAAATGGAGAGGTAGTAGGATGGGTGATGGTCAGAGGAAGGGGGTGGTGGAGGTCAGGTCAGAGCTGGAGGAGGAGGAGCCAATCAAATCTAGATGAGAACAAGTGCAAAAATCAATGTAAACAAGGAAGAAGAATAAGAAAAGTTGAAAAATCATTATCCAAACTCTTCTCAATAGCCATGGCCGAAAAATATTTTGTTTCAGAAATGAAAATGAATGTACGTGAATAGGAAATAGAGTATGTAGCTGAAAGATGTGGCTAATAAATAAAAGTACTACCAAAGAGTAAATGGAGAAATGGTAAAAGAAACGACTTAGGAGGTGAAACGATTTTACTTTTCAAAAGCCAAAGAGTAAATGAAGAAACGGTAAAAGAAACGACTTAGGAGGTGAAACGACTTTACGTTTCAAAAGCTTTTAAAACCTTTCAAATTTCCTTAATTTATTCATATAAGTTTACATTACTGAAAGTAATAATAATTCCAGTCAAAATTTCATAAATATAACCAAATATAAAATATATATATAAATATTTATTAATTATATAAGGTTAAAATTAGAAAATAGCACAAATTTGCAAACTAGTCTAGAAAAATGGAAAATAAACAGAATGAGCTTTGGAAATTTTATATGGACTTGTAAAAATATTTATAACAAAGATAATAACATAAAATAAAATGCATTCACAAACAAAAATATATAAATTATAAATTTAAATATAATTTAAATTAAGAAAATAGCAAAAAAATGGAAACTGGGCTTTAAAATTTGGAAATATATTCAACAAGCTTTGGAAAAATTCAAAAATCATTTTAAAAACATTTAAAAGATAAAATATACCTAAAATAACATATTAACACATAAAAAATATTAAATTTAAAGAAAATAGAAAAGGATTTAAAGAAATTGCTTAAAAATCCAAAACAGTGTCCAGAATTTACAAATAAATCACCATTGACTTTGAAAAATTGTTTACTTCATTTTTAACTTATTAAAATACAAAAATATAAATACAATAACATATTAAAATAAATATAACAAAGAATTTTTTTATATAATTTATAATAGACAAAATTGTTAAATAAATCAAATTACACTCAAAATTGGAATGTACATAACTTTTACAGTTTAACTCCGTTTTCAACAAAACAAAAAGCAGTGTTCAAGTTATTACATCTATTTTCATAATAGAAGATAAAATTTAAGATTTTAAATAATTTAAATTTGAAGTTTAAAAGTCACAGTTTGAACAACTTGACCAGAAATGCACTTTACATAAAATATTCAAATTATACTGGTTTGAACTATAAATCATTTAATAATCATCATTTATATTTAAAAATGAAATATTTGAAATAAAAAAATTTAAAACAATTTAAAAATAAAAGAAAGTCCAATTTAATAATATGTAAAAATCTAGGGTTGTTATAAGAGTTTGGGTTCATTTTCCATGACACTCGAATGAGAATTTATCTTCGTTTAACAATGATGCATGCCATCCTGCCTTGTGTTGTTGGGAAGGTATGAAGTGTTTGGAGCTAGGGTTGAAGGGATGTCTCTAGTCATTCCTGTCAAAATTTAACCCAACATTTCAGTGCGACCATTTTAATCCAATTTTAATATATTATGCCTTAGGAAATTTAATTAATTTTAGTATGTTGCCAAAACCCATTTTAATGTGCATAGTCTTGTTTGTATATATAGGCAGTTTGTAGAGGAGTGAAAGTGAGGCACTATGTAAAAGTTGCAAAAATTAAAAGGAAATGTAAACTGCAAAAAAGGTGAAAAATTGTAAAAAAATTCTTTCAATGTGTTTTATGTCAGGTTTAAGGTTTTTTACTAAAATGTTGTATATATTTTAGTTGGCACATCAATATGTCTTCAAGTATAGATAAAGAGTGGATGAAAGAAGCCGATCAAAGAACCCCACGATATACGGGAGTGTAGAAGTTTATTGATTTTGTTGTAGAAAATGGTGGCAATAAGGAAATCTATTCTTGTCCTTGCACACAGTGAAAAAATATAAAAATAAAAATTAAATTAGATGAAATTCATTTTCATCTGCTTAGATGGGGAATTGTCCAATCATATACTGTTTGGCATTTTCACAGGGAAGAGTCAGCAATGACCCAAAAATAACCTGTTAGTCAAGCCATAAGTACCGATGACTCTGAACTTCCTAGGATGGAAGATCTGGTCAATGATGCTAATAGATTTCATCAATTGCAACCTACAAGTTTATTGCCGGATAATATTAGGGATTCACCCACGGTTGATGTTGATTTCCAGGCTAATCAAAGCAAGAAGTATAAATCACTTTTTGATAATGCAAAAGAGCCATTGTATCCTTCATGTTCAAAAGGGATAACAAAATTGTATTTCGTCATCAAGCTGAATAACTTGAAAACCCAGTATGGTTTTTTCGACAATGGTGTGGCTGCACTCCTAGTATTCATAAAGGAATTACTTCCTGAAGGTAACACACTGCCAACAAAGTATCACGACATGAAGAAGATGATTAAGCAAGTTGGCATGGATTACAAAACTTATGATGCGTGCATTAATGACTGCATTTTGTAATGGAAGGATGATGCAAATAGAGTTTTTTGTGCAGTTTGCAAACAATCAAGATATAAAACAACATTCAACGAAGAGAAAAGAACTGCCAAAGTATCTCAAAAGACGTTGAGACATTTCCCTCTAATTACTTGGTTGAGGAGGTTATATACTATACCATGGATAGCAGATGCTATGACTTGGCATGGTCGTGCCATGCCTAATTCAGACGTAATGCGTCACCCATGTGATACTTCTTAATGGCGAACTGCAGATTCTTTTGCCAAAACATTTGCTGTTGAATCACGAAATGTCACGCTTGGATTAGCAACGGATGGTTTCAATCCACATGCATCTCTAAATAACTATTATAGTTGTTGGCCAGTAGTTATAGTATCGTATAATCTTCCTCCATCCATGTGCATGAAAAGAGAGTTTTCAATGTTGACATTGTTGATTTCTGAACCATAAAAACCAGGAAAGGATACTGATGTTTATTTTCAACCGTTAATAGACGAGTTACAACTATAATGGGAAGGAGTCACTTCCTTTGACTCATTTAACAATTCTGAGTTTACCATGAGAGCTACGTTGTTGTGGTCAATTCATGATCATCCTACACTTGGGACTTTATCGGGATGCACAACTTATGGCTATTTTGCATGTCCTGCATGTGGGGAAGACACTTGTTCTTACTATCTTCATGCAAGTAAGAAGATGCGTTACATGGGACATCGAAGATTTCTTCCTTTCAAACATAAGTTTTGAGACGAAAAAACAAACTTTGATAACAGACAAGAATGTCGTCGTCCTCCACGGCCATTGACTGGTTATCAAGTTAAAGAGAAGGTAGCTAATATCAAGATGAAAGTTGGTAAAGACAAACTAGAAATCGGTCGAAAATTAAAAAGGAAAACCGATAAAGACGAAGTTGAGAATGTTCCTACATGGTATAAGAGGTCCATCCTCTTTGATTTGCCATATTGGAAAGCAAATTTGGTCCGACATAATATTGATTTTATGCATACAGAGAAGAATGTCACTGAGCATCTCATTAGCACAATTATGGGTCATAAAGACAAGTCAAAAGACGGCATCAATGCACGTAAGGATTTGAAAAACATGGGTATAAAACAAAAATTGTGGGTGAGTGAAGATCCTGAAAGAAATAAAGTAATCATACCAGATACAACTTTCACCTTGAGCAAAGACGAAAGGCTACGATTTTGCACCATTTTGAAAAGCCTAAAAGTGCCTAGAAAATTCTCTTCCAACTTCAATAACAATGCGAACATCAATCCTCCTGAACTAATAAATATGAAGTCTCATGATTACCATGTCATAATGTAGCAATTACTTCCAGTATTGCTTCAGCATTCTTATCCACAACATAAGGATCTACGTAATGCTGTACATCGTATAATTCTATTTTTTAACATTTTATGCTCAAAGGTGATCAACAGAGAACATCTTTTAAAAGAAAAAACTACTTTGGTAGAAGCAATTTGTATGTTTGAAAATTTTTTACCACCTGCATTTTTTGACATCAGCATCCACGTTATGGTTCATTTAGCCGACGAAGCATTGATATGCGGTCCTGTTAGATATAGGTGGATGTATCCTTTTGAACGGTAATTTACTAATCTTAGTTTTGTTCATCATCATTCGATTTAAATAGGTACTAGTTATTTGTAATCGATTTATATTCATAGGTTGATGAAAACATATAAAGGATACGTCCGCAATAAAAGATATATTGAAGGATGTATTGCAGAAGGATATATCGTACATGAAGTTAGTCTTTACTGCATGGAGTATATGCTAAAAGGAGGCGATGGCACACATAAACATACTCGTGAGGCTTTCTTAGACGAGGATGATGAATTTGCTGGTGAGATGCCTCTAGATAATGGTAAAGACATAACCTTAACCTCGGTGCAGTTTGAACAAGTTCGTAGATGGGTCCTCAATAAGTATGATGGATTGGATGAATGGGAGAAGTAAGTTCACAAATAACTCCTGAATCTCCACCATTGTAAGTATTTAAATGTTTCGAAATGTGTTTTTTGCAGGAGGTATAACATCTGTGTGAAAAGCACTAAATCTCTATCTCAAAATGGGGTTTCATTCGTGGAAGATCATTTCAATCGTGGACATCATACACCATTTCGAGATTTCAATCGTGCATCACCACAAATCATTGGAAGATCATTTCAATCATGCATCACCACAAACACCTAAGCAGTTGACTACAATGGTTTGTGTATCATACTCAAAAGATTTAAAAAATAGCGGATGGTTTGTGGTTTTACACACACCTAAGCGGTTGACTACAATCATGTATGATCTTGAGTTTCCTACTGTCTACCAATCAGCCTTTGAAGATAACAAAAAATTAAAAGATCTTACCAAATGCATATGTTAATATAAGATGTATTTCTTAATTGAATTGAATTGAATTTCAAATGTGGCTGAATTTAGGATTTTTCGATTATGAATTTAGGATTTTTCGATTATCACTATTTAATTTTTATTCTAAATTTTAGAAATTTGTTTGCATAGGGCTATAAAATGACTTAAAGACATGGTGTTGCATGTGGTGATGGACAATGGAATATGTCGATAATCTTATTAATTCTATCATTGCATCGTATAGCATTTCCATTTTCATTATCATTCAGGCGAGCTAATTGATAAGAATATAATGATACTTCAATAGTCACATATTGTTACGGGTGATGTTTGAATACTTAATCTATTCTATATTTACTTTTGTGACTTGCAAAAGTTTCATACTTCAGCTCATAAAGGTAACATTTACATTTTTACTATTTATATTTTTATATTCATAAATTGAAGCAACTTGTACTATTTATATTTTTATAATGCAAAGTGGAACTGCACCCAATATAATATGTAAACTTATGCAATTAAACGGGATATTAAATGTGTTGCTTGGATATATGTGGGTATGTGCTGTGTGCGTGTGAGATTGGAAGATGTGGTGCAGTTGGTGTTTTGGTGTTTGTAGTTGGCTAAAACTATAGTAAAAAGAGCAGTGAAAGTGAACAAATGCCTGTAACAAACACATGTAATGCAATGGAGCCAAACTTCATTCCAATACTAGTATGGTCTGTCCTTACCCCTAGTCAACATTCCTTTATATTGTATGTGAAGATAATGATCAAAAGCTGAAAATTTTTATTTGCATAACATATGCTATGAACTATTATGATGTGAACTCATATATGTTTCTTTCTAAATACTTGCAGCAACGATGTTAGAAGCAACAGAAACGTCGATCCATTCAGTCGCGCATTCGTCATCTTCACAACCTGTAACGACCCGATATTTTCAACCATTCGCATCCATATAAGTGTATAGGTAGACACTCATGCCGGAATTGAATTGCTCAAAATACCGCGTTGTTAATAAAATTTTGGCAAATTTCAGAATATACAGTAAATAAAAATCACAGATCACAGACACAGAGTATATAACAATACAGCGGAAGTAAAAGAGATAGTAGTTCATGAAGCTACTAAAAAAAATATAAGATACATCAGAGTTAAATGAGATACAACAGAAGAGTAACAAGATACATCACTGAAACACTGGATACTAAAACAAAATAGAAGGCTGGATCTTCAAGGAAAGCTCCAACTCCGAAGGTGAATCTTGAATGCTAACTCAATCAATCTGACCCGAGCGTAAAGCAAAACACAAAACACTCGAGTCAGGACATAAATACTTATAAACTGTAAATCAACTCCAGTTAATAGTACCAAAATGCATCAGTAACTTAAAGGATACTTGGGATCGCCCATCCTCTAAGGATCCGTTAAACTATTTACTATGTAGTAATATACGCTATATACGGTAGTGTCTAATCAGTAAAGTATAATCATATAGAAAATAGTGTTAAGGGGATGGTGAACCTTAACGCGGTCGGATCTTTAAAACCAAAATCGTAGTGGGATCGATATAAGGATATGACACGGCACGCGAGGCAATGCCAGGGTAGATACACCGTTTGCACTCCCGGACCGGTGGTGACGGCAAGCCAGCAGCTTCCGCCCACCTCGAACAATACCCCCGAATCAAAGTGGCGCCACCGAATCGAATCACAACAGTAATAGAATAGTTTCCGATGGAGCATGCTCGATGAAAGGTGCGACCCTTTGTGTAGCCCGGTATAGCTCCTGTTTTAGTCATATATGCCAACTCACGGGAGTTGGGTCCACGTAATATACCTCGAGAACGTCGCCACCATCCTACTTCATTCTGGAATCTCCACCGCGTACACAGTTGTTAAAGTGGTTTTCGGTATTGGCCGGCTATAAGACAATATCCGATCCCGGTCTCTTTAACAACCAATCGTTATTATAACCCGTAGTTATAACTTTAAAACAATATTTTATACTTCAAAATAAAATACCCTTTTCAATCCAAATCTTTATCAAAATAAAGATTAAATCATTTCCAAAACCATTTCAATATATCATCGTAAAATATCTTTCAATTCAAATATTTATCAAAATAAATATCAAGTCATTTCTAACCATTTCAATATATTAAATTTTCATACCCTTTCAACAATACCTTTCAGTTCCAAAATATCATATCTTTTCAGAACTTCTTTTTAAATCATGTTAATATCAAAATGTCTTATCTTTCAAACTCCGTTTTTCAAATCATTTAATATCAAAGATATCATATCTTTCAAAACTTCATTTCAAATCATTTTAATATATCAAAATATCATATCCTTTCAAAGCTTCATTTTCAAATCATTTTAATATATCAAAATATCATATCTTTTCAAAACTTCATTCATTTCAAATCATTATTCATTTTATTCAATCTAAAATACCATTTCAATTCATATTTTAAAACAATTTATATTCCAAAAATTCCTTTTTTTTCATTTCAATGAAGTTATTATGCTTAATAATTAAATTATTAAATTTCCAAAAATTTCAACTTTCAAAGTTTATTTATTCACTTAAGTTTGTCAAAAACCGTGAAAATTCACTTTTCGCATCATTTAGAAAACTTCTACGGAAAGTTACATTCAAAACAGTTCAATTTAACAAAGGACAGCATTTTAAAATGTTATAATAGGTTTACTTAAATTTTGAATAACTTAGTAAAATTCAAAGATTATAGCACTTACAAAAATTGCTATAATAGCTTTAATTCAACTTAGCTTTTTAGTTCATTATCATCAACTACAGCGTTTACAAATGCTGTAATATCATTTACATTGTAATTAATAGCATTTCAAAAATACAGTCAATTAACTTCAAATATTCAATAAAATTTCTCAACCAATTATATTTTTATTAAAAACATTTTTAACTTATAAAATCACATTTTCACATTTATAAACATCATTTAATTTTCCTCAAGTTCATGATTTTATAAAGTTAAATTTCCATTCAAAAATCAAGATTTAATAATAATCCACTTATTAAAATGCAATGTTCAATTTTAAAATCCATTACATTAAATTTCAACATAACACTTAAGTTCAAATTCTCAAATATAACTTAGTTTTATTTTTATTTGCTTAACTATAAGTTCACTTTTACGTCAATTTCATAAATTTCCAATTCTAGTTATATTTCAAAGTTTCAACTTAAAATATTTCTTCATTTCACATTTCAACTTTATTAAAAATCATAAATATGATAAAAAACATTTTAAATTCATTTAAATTCAAATTATCATAAATTTGTCATAATTTCATACTCAATTAAATTTCCAATTAAAATTAAATCAAAATTTCCAAAATCAGTTACGTTCAAAATTTCTAACTTTTTCATTAATTCATGTCACTTACAATTATTCAGAAAATCAATAATATTTTACAAAAATCCTTTTTTTTATTAAATTAAAAATCAAAATATTATAATAATTAAATTTCTAAAATATTTAAAAATTTTAGAAAACATATTTTAACTACGGGCCTGTATAAAATTTTCTATGCTAGGTAAAGTGATACGGGTAATATATCATTTCAACCCGTAATTTACAAAGAAAAATCCGAGTTTTATCATTTCAAACCCGCTATCCCAAGTCAAAATGAATAATTTAAAACCAGTCAGGCCTATCATTTCAGCCCATAACAATTTTTTTCTAACAGGGAACTTGCAGTGTGATCATATACAGAAATAATATAAACAAGGTCAATATCACAATATACAGTCATATATGAGATGTCCGGTGAAAATTAATAGTTTTAACATGGTAATAACATGGTAATAACATGGCATAGCATATCATATGATCATCATTAACTTGCATAAACATTTTATATTACTAAACACTTGTCATCAATTTACTTTTCATAAGTATAAATGTCAGAGTGAGAAAGACTCACCTTTTTCAAAGCTAGAGACCAAAACAACATATAAGCACGACTCCAAAGGCACGACAAGCACAATTGCACGACTTTTGATTTGAGTTGAAAGATAGACAAGATATGATTTTGTATCAACAACCCAAAACAAAACAAACAAGACAATATATAAACATTCAACATAAAATAACATTGAAACAATTTTGAAATACAAAGCAAAATGAACAAGATAGATTGGACCTTGCTTCAACCACTTCAATGTTTGGCCTAAGGGACACTGATTCTTGGCTATGATGATGCTTTGGCTCAGGTATGACATCATATAGGTCAGGTTTAACATCATATAGGCAAGGCAACAAGTGGAGATGAAGGTGTAGTGGTGCAGCATAAAGCATATATAGGGTCAAGGTTAAATAAGTTGAGTTTTTGTGACATTCTTGGCTCGTCCATGGGCATGTGGTGGCTTGGCCATGCTTGTACAGGTCTGGACAGTAGCTGAAGCAGCGAGTGGCTGGTGGTGGTGGCTAAGGGGTGGCCAAAGCAAGATATGGAGGGTAGGTGATGATATGTGTGGTCTAGGCAATGTTTTAAGGAGTTTTGTGGAAGTTTTGTGGTGCTAGCTTCAATGGATGGGCACGGCTTGGTCATGGTCTGATTTCCAGAGGGTGGTGGGTGATGTGGCGGAGGGTGGAGGTCAGGTCAGAGGTGGTGGAGGTGGCTATGGTGGTGGTTAAGGTGGTGGTTGAAGGAGATGAGGCAAAGGTGGTCAAACTAGCACTGTTCAAGGGCATTGTTGCATTTTTTTGGAGTTTTGGCACCATGGTGGGCTCGGCCTTGGTCAAGACCAGAGGGGTAGCTGGTGATGATGCCAGGGAAGAGGTGTAGGAGGTGGTGGCCATGGCTATGGAGGAGAGGCCAAGCAATACACATGAGAAAACAAGGCAAAATATAAGAAAACAATGGAAAAAGAAGAGCAAAAAGAAGAGGAAAAGAGGAGCCATTACCCAACCTTTCTAGCCGTGAAAAATGAAGTGGAGAGGAATGTTTTCACATGAAAATGAGGTAAGAAATGCACAGCTACAATAAAGAAAGGAACGGTCAAAGGAAATTAAATCTATTAATTGGAAAAGAAACGGAAGAAGAAACGTTAAAACGGTTTTACGTTTCTTTGCTTTCAAACCTTTTAAACTTCCTATATATATTCATATACATCTTAAATAACTAAAAACACTTATAAATTTCAGTTAGAATTCGGAAATATAGCAGATAAACAAAATATTGATAATTAATTATTAATTAGATATGATTAAAATAAGAAAAATGGCACAGAAAAATGAAAACTAGACTTAGGAATTAGAAATAACTTCAACACACTTTGGAAAAAAATTCTTAAATTTAAATACATGTAAAATGAATAAAATAAAGTAAAACACAGCAATAAAAGTGAATGTAAAATAAATCAATAAATTTTTATTATATATAATTAAATTAAGAAAATGACTTAAAATTGCAGACTAGGCTTTAAAAATTAGAAATAATTTCAAATGAACTTTAGAAAATCTTCATGGACTTGTAAAAATATTTATAACAAATAAAATAAAATGCATTCACAAAAAAAAATTAATTAAGTAAAATTTATATGAAGAAAATAGCAGAAAATTATAAAACAGCCTTTAAAAAAATAGGAAATAAATACAGTAAATTTTGGAAAAATTCTATTATCATTTAAAAATATTTAAAAGTCAAAACATACATAATAAAACATATTATTACATATTAAAATAAAATATAACAAAGAAGAAGTAATTTATTCAATTTAAAATAGTCATTGTTAAATAACCCTATATATGCACAATATTGTAAAGGGTATAACTTTCACAATTTACATCAAAATTCAACGAAACGAAAAGTGGTGTTCTTAGAATTTTATGTACTTTCATAATAAAAGAAAAAAAAATTAAATTTTAAACTTTTAAAATTTTAAGTTGAAAGTCACAGTTTGACTATTTTGACCAAAATCAGCATTTCAGGCAAATATTCAACTTACACAAGTTTGGAATTATAACTCATAAAAAAATCAAGATTATATTTAAATAATAAATTTAATCATTTCAAATAAGTAAAATAAGTTTTTAAAATCAAAATCTTACATTAAAAATAATTAAAATATACAATAAAATAATTACAAAATACAGGGTTGTTATACTCTCCCCCACTCAAAACTTTTCGTCCCCGAAAAGGAATGAGGTATGGAAGGGCACAGAAAAGATAGAGTGAAATAGGATTAAGATATGATGATACGAAGATTGAAGTTATACCTGATAACTGTTGTTATAGGTAAGTTTTACAAGGTGGAGGTGATCTTTCCAAGATCCTCCAGAATCAAGAACACAAGCACGAAAAAGGTGGATTCAAAATGATTACCAAAGGTCTATCAAAGATTATAGAAAGATTTCTAAACAGAAAGATTACAGAAAGATGCTTATACCGGTCTATAGCAAGATAAGGATAATAAGGACAACCAAAAGATAGTTTGAAAACAAAATAAGGAAATGAATTTGAAAGCATGGAAATTTCAACTTAAACAGAGAATAAATCTTTACACAAGTTAAATAAATCTTAACTATCTCAAATTTCATTATCTTATTATCCAATCATCTAAAATTAACCATTTTTAAAACCATGGGTTTGAAAAATAATCATTTATTACACTCACAGTGTACTTAATAAATTTTATTCTTCTTTATTCCTAATCAAAATTAAATTTATTCCTCTCAATATATTTCTCACTCATGTTAAACATACTTACACTTAATATAACTGCTTTCTTTTATTCTTAGTTCTTTTAATATTATTTTGTTATAATTTATTCAATTACCCTTTATTATATTTACCTCTGTTAATCACTTTATAATTAAAATTTAAGTGTATAACATTTATTATAACTGCTCAAATTTCTTTTATAAAATCTTTTATATTGTATATTATCCAAATTACATTGTTAACTTCTGAAATTAAAGTAAGTTATATTTGAATGCACTTGTATTATACAAGTAAAACTTTCCAATTTAATTATCTCAAGTTTTAATCATTTATCCAAATTTTTGATTTTCTTTTCATAATTGAAATTATTCTTTAAGATAGAGTTTAAGAATTAAATTTCCGATTCCATTCAAACCATTTAGAGATAAGTAATAATATATATATAATATATCAAATCAAATTTCAATCATATATTTATATATGTTATAAACCAAGTCATGTTTTAGAAATTCAAATCAATTTAATTCCCAAAACAAAGCTGTAGCAAGACTACAGAACAGTCTCTTCACTCCGAAACTCAAAAATGAACGTCGATAATGCTGCAGTCATCACCGGAATATTTTCCAGCGACAAAGAGAAGAGTACTAATTTTTAAACTTTCAAGTTCTTTGAAAACAAATTTCTATTCGAAAATACTTTAAATAATATAACCCTTTAAAACTTTAAGCACAAGGTTTGAAACCATCGGAAATTAAATTCTCAAATTTCTTGTTTTAAATTCATTTCAGTTCCCAAATAAATTTATAAACAACTATCTATAAATTCATTTATAGAACAATAAATGATAAATTAAGTATTATCATTTCAAATAATCAATTTAAATCAATTTCTTAAGTTCCATAAATTTACCTGTATACCAAAATTTTATTTCATTAACCAAATTTTAAAATAATATTGTGTCAGTTTGTTCTGTCAAAGTGTTTTAGAAATCCTATCGATAGTGTTGATCAGACGAATCGATCAGAAACCCAACTCAACATCAACAACTCAAACAACACAATATATAAACAAAACATAGATTTACAAGTACAATTCAAAATGTTTGAAAATAGGTTGGAAACAAAAGGCAAGATGATTAAATAACAAAATAGGGAGGTGGATAAGCTTAAATAAATCACGGGCAACCTTAATCGGGTCAACCGTGACTTAAAGAATAAGATCAATGTGGATTTTTCTGGGGTAAATCTACATTCGATCTCAATAGATAAAGTTTGGAATAACAAAAGATATTAGCATCTAAACTAAGGATAGATAAGAATCTCTGGTGAATCGATGCTAATTGTAAAGGAGTTTCCTCGTTTTCAATTCAATTTGAAATTGGCGTGACCGCCGACTCACGAGAAAGATCATTCGAAGCGAAGTTATGGAATACTCCAGAATCAAAAGAAGATGAATAGTGAAGAACACGAATGGATTTTGGAACCACAGGGAATGTTCCAAAATTAAAAGGAATCGAGTCAAAAAGGAAGAGATTCAAACTCAAATGAAAGTGTTCTGTAAATACATTCACTCCATATGCTGAATTTTTCCTAGAGCTACCAAAGCTCTGATACCAACTGTAACGACCCAATATTTTCAACCATTCGCATCCATTATATGTGTATAGGTAGACACTCATGCCGGAATTGAATTGCTCAAAATACCGCCTTGTTAATAAAATTTTGGCAAATCTCAGAATATACAGTAAATAAAAATCACAGATCACAGACACAGAGTATATAACAATGCAGCGGAAGTAAAAGAGATAGTAGTTCATGAAGCTACTAAAAAAAATATAAGATACATCAGAGTTAAATGAAATACAACAGAAGAGTAACAAGATACATTACTGAAACACTGGATACTAAAACAAAATAGAAGGCTGGATCTTCAAGGAAAGCTCCAACTCCGAAGGTGAATCTTGAATGCTAACTCAATCTATCTGACCCAAGCGTAAAGCAAAACATAAAACACTCGAGTCAGGACATAAATACTTATAAACTGTAAATCAACTCTAGTGAATAGTAACAAAATGCATCAGTAACTTAAAAGATACTTGGGATCGCCCATCCTCTAAGGATCCGTTAAACTATTTACTATGTAGTAATATACGCTATATACGGTAGTGTCTAATCAGTAAAGTATAATCATATAGAAAATAGCGTTAAGGGGATGGTGAACCTTAACGCGGTCGGATCTTTAAAACCAAAATCGTAGTGGGATCGATATAAGGATATGACACGGCACGCGAGGCAATGCCAGGGTGGATACACCGTTTGCACTCCCAGACCGGTGGTGACGGCAAGCCAGCAACTTCCGCCCACCTCGAACAATACCCCCGAATCAAAGTGGCGCCACCGAATCGAATCACAACAGTAATAGAATAGTTTCCGATGGAGCATGCTCGATGAAAGGGTGCGACCCTTTGTGTAGCCCGGTATAGCTCCTGTTTTAGTCATATATGCCAACCCACGGGAGTTGGGTCCACGTAATATACCTCGAGAACGTCGCCACCATCCTACTTCATTCTGGAATCTCCACCGCGTACACAGTTGTAAAAGTGGTTTTCGGTATTGGCCGGCTATAAGACAATATCCGATCCCGGTCTCTTTAACAACCAATCGTTATTATAACCCGTAGTTATAACTTTAAAACAATATTTTATACTTCAAAATAAAATACCCTTTTCAATCCAAATCTTTATCAAAATAAAGATTAAATCATTTCCAAAACCATTTCAATATATCATCGTAAAATATCTTTCAATTCAAATATTTATCAAAATAAATATCAAGTCATTTCTAACCATTTCAATATATTAAATTTTCATACCCTTTCAACACTACCTTTCAGTTCCAAAATGTCATATCTTTTCAGAACTTCTTTTTAAATCATGTTAATATCAAAATGTCTTATCTTTCAAACTCCGTTTTTCAAATCATTTAATATCAAAAATATCATATCTTTCAAAACTTCATTTCAAATCATTTTAATATATCAAAATATCATATCCTTTCAAAACTTCATTTTCAAATCATTTTAATATATCAAAATATCGTATCTTTTCAAAACTTCATTCATTTCAAATCATTATTCATTTTATTCAATCTAAAATACCATTTCAATTCATATTTTAAAACAATTTATATTCCAAAATTCCTTTTTTTTTCATTTCAATGAAGTTATTATGCTTAAAAATTAAATTATTAAATTTCCAAAAATTTCAACTTCCAAAGTTTATTTATTCACTTAAGTTTGTCAAAAACCATGAAAATTCACTTTTCGCATCATTTAGAAAACTTCTACGGAAAGTTACATTCAAAACAGTTCAATTTAACAAAGGACAGCATTTTAAAATGTTATAATAGGTTTACTTAAATTTCGAATAACTTAGTTAAATTCAAAGATTATAGCACTTACAAAAATTGCTATAATAGCTTTAATTCAAGTTAGCTTTTTAGTTCATTATCATCAACTACAGCGTTTACAAATGCTGTAATATCATTTACATTGTAATTAATAGCATTTCAAAAATACAGTCAATTAACTTCAAATACTCAATAAAATTTCTCAACCAATTATATTTTTATTAAAAATATTTTTAACTTATAAAATCATACATTTTCACATTTATAAGCATCATTTAATTTTCCTCAAGTTCATGATTTTATAAAGTTAAATTTCCATTTCAAAAATCAAGATTTAATAATAATACACTTATTAAAATGCAATGTTCAATTTTAAAATCCATTACATTAAATTTCAACTTAACACTTAAGTTCAAATTCTCAAATATAACTTATTTTTATTTTTATTTGCTCAACTAAAAGTTCACTTTTACGTCAATTTCATAAATTTCCAATTCTAGTTATATTTCAAAGTTTCAGCTTAAAATATTTATTCATTTCACATTTCAACTTTATTAAAAATCATAAATATGATAAAAATCATTTTAAATTCATTTAAATTCAAATTATCATAAATTTGTCATAATTTCATACTCAATTAAATTTCCAATTAAAATTAAATCAAAATTTCCAAAATAACTTACGTTCAAAATTTCTAACTTTTTCATTAATTCATGTCACTTACAATTATTCAGAAAATCAATAATATTTTACAAAAATCCTTTTTTTATTAAATTAAAAATCAAAATATTATAATAATTAAATTTATAAAATATTTAAAATTTTTAGAAAACATATTTTAACTACGGGCCTGTATAAAATTTTCTACGCTAGGTAAAGTAATACGGGTAATATATCATTTCAACCCGTAATTTACAAAGAAAAATCCGGGTTTTATCATTTCAAACCCGCAATCCCAAGTCAAAATGAATAATTTAAAACCATTCAGGCCTATCATTTCAGCCCATAACAATTTTTTTTTAACAGGGAACTTGTAGTGTGATCATATACAGAAATAATATAAACAAGGTCAATATCACTATATACAGTCATATATGAGATGTCCGGTGAAAATTAACAGTTTTAACATGGTAATAACATGGCATAGCATATCATATGATCATCATTAACTTGCATAAACATTTTATATTACTAAACACTTGTCATCAATTTACTTTTCATAAGTATAAATGTCAGAGTGAGAAAGACTCACCATTTTCAAAGCTAGAGACCAAAACAACATACAAGAACGACTCCAAAGGCACGACAAGCACAATTGCACGACTTTTGATTTGAGTTGAAAGATAGCCAAGATATGATTTTATATCAACAACCCAAAACAAAACAAACAAGACAATATATAAACATTCAACATAAAATAACATTGAAACAATTTTGAAATACAAAGCAAAATGAACAAGATAGATTGGACCTTGCTTCAACCACTTCAGTGCTTGGCCTAAGGGACACTTATGCTTGGCTATGATGATGCTTCGGCTCAGGTATGACATCATATAGGTCAGGTTTAACATCATATAGGCAAGGCAACAAGTGGAGATGAAGGTGTAGTGGTGCAACATAAAGCATATATAGGGTCAAGGTTAAATAAGTTGAGTTTTTGTGACATTCTTGGCTCGGCCATAGGCATGTGGTGGCTTGGCCATGCTTGTACAGGTCTGGACAGTAGCTGGAGCAGCGGCCAAAGGTGGTGGGGTGGCTGGTGGTGGTGGCTAAGGGGTGGCCAAAGCAAGATATGGAGGGTAGGTGATGATATGTGTGGTCTAGGCAATGTTTTAGGAGTTTTGTGGAAGTTTTGTGGTGCTAGCTTCAATGGATGGGCACGACTTGGTCATGGTATGATTTCCAGAGGGTGGTGGGTGATGTGGCAGAGGGTGGAGGTCAAGTCAGAGGTGGTGGAGGTGGCTATGGTGGTGGTTAAGGTGGTGGTTGAAGGAGATGAGGCAAAGGTGGTCAAACTAGCATTGTTCAAGGGCATTGTTGCATTTTTTTGGAGTTTTGGCACCATGGTGGTTTCGGCCTTGGTCAAGACCAGAGGGGTAGCTGGTGATGATGGCAGGGAAGAGGTGTAGGAGGTGGTGGCCGTGGCTATGGAGGAGAGGCCAAGCAATACATATGAGAAAACAAGGCAAAATATAAGAAAACAATGGAAAAAGAAGAGCAAAAAGAAGAGGAAAAGAGGAGCCATTAACAAACCTTTCTAGCCGTGAAAAATGAAGTGGAGAGGAATGTTTTCACGTGAAAATGAGGTAGGAAATGCATAGCTACAATAAAGAAAGGAACGGTCAAAGGAAATTAAATCTATTAATTGGAAAAGAAACGGAAGAAGAAACGTTAAAACGGTTTTACGTTTCTTTGCTTTCAAACCTTTTAAACTTCCTATATATATTCATATACATCTTAAATAACTGAAAACACTTATAAATTTCAGTTAGAATTCGAAAATATAACAGATAAACAAAATATTAATAATTAATTATTAATTAGATATGATTAAAATAAGAAAAATGGCACAGAAAAATGAAAACTAGACTTAGGAATTAGAAATAACTTCAATACACTTTGGAAAATTTTTATTAAATTTAAATACATGTAAAATGAATAAAATAAAGTAAAACACAGCAATAAAAGTGAATGTATAAAATAAATCAATAAATTTTAATTATATATAATTAAATTAAGGAAATGGCATAAAATTGCAGACTAGGCTTTAAAAATTAGAAATAATTTCAAATGAACTTTAGAAAATCTTCATGGACTTGTAAAAATATTTATAAAAAATAAAATAAAATGCATTCACAAAAAAAAATTAATTAAGTAAAATTTATATGAAGAAAATAGCAGAAAATTATAAAACAGCCTTTAAAAAAATAGGAAATAAATACAGTAAATTTTGGAAAAATTCTATTATCATTTAAAAATATTTAAAAGTCAAAATATACATAATAAAACATATTATTACCTATTAAAATAAAATATAACAAAGAAGAAGTAATTTATTCAATTTAAAATAGTCATTGTTAAATAACCCTATATATGCACAATATTGTAAAGGGTATAACTTTCACAATTTACATCCAAATTCAACGAAACGAAAAGTGGTGTTCTTAGAATTTTATGTACTTTCATAATAAAAGGAAAAAAAATTAAATTTTAAACTTTTAAAATTTTAAGTTGAAAGTCACAGTTTGACTATTTTGACCAAAATCAGCATTTCAGGCAAATATTCAACTTACACAAGTTTGGAATTATAACTCATAAAAAAAATCAAGATTATATTTAAATAATAAATTTAATCATTTCAAATAAGTAAAATAAGTTTTTAAATCAAAATCTTACATTAAAAATAATTAAAATATACAATAAAATAATTACAAAATACAGGGTTGTTACACAACCCGAGAAAGTTGAGACAAATGCCCAACATATGAAAATTGGGATAAAGTACCCAACAAATGTAAAGATGACGTTTGGGCTGAATTGCGGGTAAGCCATTCTCTTTTTTTTCCAATAATTCTTTACATATTACAAACTGATATTTAACTTATCCATAAATAACAATTATATTAGGATACATAATAAGTTAATCATATACATGCAAAGATGATTCCTGCTTGAAATTTAAAAAAAAATTGGAGTGGGCTGCGTTGGTCAAGGTGAGTTTCTGTGATTGGTTTTACAGTGAGACGATTTTGGTGTTACATGGGTAGTTTTGAATTATTGTAATTGGGGTGATTGGGAAGAACAATTGTTATGCAAAGGTTAACGATGGTGAAGGAAGTGGTAAAGTTGATGGTGAGTAGAAGTTGCAGTTTGATGACTGTGGCAGTAGTATAGGAGTATGGATGGTTTGTTACTGTTAGCAGTGGTTGTGACTGGGTAGCATGTTGTATGAAGTAGTGTAACAGTCTGCAGTTTGAATATTTATTGTATGGTGATTGTGCACTAGTACATGTGATAGTGGAGTACATGTGCAGATGTATGATGGTGGTAAGTGATAGGGGTAAGTGGCAAATTGAAGAGGTAGCGAAGGCAGTTTATGGCAGCGAAGGAGTGGATGACTTTGTATGTGAGGACCCGCAAATCCGTACTCCTTGAATATACACTAATCTCCATAGATTAATTCAAGATGAACAGAAATACGAATTCTCAATGTTTAAGAAAAATAAAAAGACAGAAGAAGAGAGAAAAAGATAGAAAAGAAAATAGAGAGGAAAGAAAATAGAAAATAGAACGGAATAGAAAACAACAGAACAACATCAGAATCTCACAATTCACAGCGGAACACATATAATAGATAAATGAATAATCTTTAAATAAAGAACTATATCAGTTATTACATTACATCACATCATATCATCATTACATCAGAGTGTACAACAACAACAAACAACATCAAATAGCGGAAAAAGAAATACTATATACTAGTAATACGCCATGCCATCCATCTTGCCTCCAGCAACTCCAGAATATCCAGAATATCCTGATAAATCTAACTCTTGACTGCCCGTGTGGAAATTGGTGGGCACCCAGAGTTTAGGAAGGAAAACAATAAACTCCGAGTCAGTCATGTGACTGGTGTGGGAACTCAAAATAGTTTATTTATCTTTAAAATTAAAATAGAGGAATATTTTTAAAGTCAATTCGCAATGCTTTTAAAAATGAGACTACCATAAGGCCTCCCGCACACACACACAATGCAAACGCAGAATCGGAGGAGATTTCTCCTTATGATAGTCAAAGATGCTTGATACGCATTAAAAAGAACATTTGATATTATTACTAGTGCATAGTGTAGAGAAAATTCATTTCGAAAATAAAGATATAAATCTTAGCCGACATAGACATTTCGAACTATGCCTACTATACCTAACTATGTTCAATAGCAGGTTACCGCCACATTCCATAGCAGGTTATACAACTAAAACCGTACAAGGCTCGTATTTAAAGAATGGATTTTCCAACAAATGGTCAGGCCAAGGAACTTTCCATTGCCACATGGAAACGCCTCTGGAAGGACGCCCCGAGAACCAAACCGTTCTCTGCTAAACAAGGCCGGGAACCCCTTTTCCCAAGGGATATTACAAACCATCAGATATGCCACCCCCGGTCCTTTAGAACCTTTAAACGAGAGCTCTCTAACCAACATCACACCATAATAATAAGTGTTTCAACATGAGCAAATATCTGGGCTCCATACCATGATACTACCCTTTTCCAGAAGGAATGGTCATACCCTAGGGAAGCGATCCCTGAAAACCTTGCCGCACAATTCCTGTTTCTACCATTACCGGTTTGTAAGGCTCGACGAAGTCACGTCCACAAAAACATACTTTATACAAAAGCCATGCTTTGGGTCAACAAATGATCATAGAAATGATCACCAAGATAGACGATCAAACAAATGATCCTATCACAAATAATCAACACAATGATCATTTCACAGCAACACTCAGTATGTCACATTACCAAATTGGGAATATATCGCTGATAACC
The DNA here is from genome assembly GCA_030765085.1 of Allium cepa. Classification (NCBI taxonomy): domain Eukaryota; kingdom Viridiplantae; phylum Streptophyta; class Magnoliopsida; order Asparagales; family Amaryllidaceae; genus Allium; species Allium cepa. Next base: position 929,620,874 of record CM060939.1, read on the forward strand.
TTCAACTACATAACCTCTAAGGGTGTTAAGCTAAGAGAATAAATTCTCCGCCACCAACAGAAATATATTTGAAAGAAATCTGCTTTATATCTCAATTTGTAACGTCGGACATAATCCATACAAGTCTGTTCCGGGATCGAACAGAACCGAAGGCACTTACAAAGAAGTCCTTGCAATCCGGATAATCTCTAATCACGTCTGGACTTCCCATCACATATGGAGTCTCTATACCGTAGCTACTCGGTGCAAAGACAATCGACGAGTTGTCCTTTCGCTTTCAAAAAGATCCGGTCTTCAACACCGGTCTTCAGATGCAATTCATAACGACGTATCACATATTCGGAATGGGTTATACGACCCCATGGTCCTTTCCCGGTTAACCCGAATAGTGAGCGCTTATTCAAAAATAAGTGTGGCATTCAAATTCAAACAAATCACATCAAATACCCATTCAAAGGGAAATATTGATAGTCGGTTATTGAACTATCAATGGATATGCACAACATCACCAGATTCCAAATAATTTTCCAAATTATTTATTTTCCAAAATATCTTTACAAGATATATTATTTTCAATACTTCAAAAATAAATCAATATTTATTTTTAAACAAGTTCCCCTTTCTTTTATAAATTCCATAGTGAATTTATATTTCACAATATTTACTGATATACGATTTTCAATAGGTTTCAATATTCCTTTTCAATTTATCTTCAAAAAGATAGATTCTCAAAATATTCACTTTATATTGGAAAACATTTCCATACTTATTAAATAAGTAATTCACGAACCTATTTATTTTCAACACTTGGAAAATATTCAATATACTTAAATCGAGATTAAGTATATATTTCATTCTTTAAGGAAATCATTCTCTTAAACATATTTATTTGGGCCAAAACGAATGTTACGTAAAACATCGTTACGACAACCCAAAATCACTAGTATAGGGATTCGAAATTAAAATAGATATATAAATCCCAATACTATACAAAACATTTCCTTTCGGAAATCATTTACTATAACAACAGTGTTATAGTCCACTATTTCCTTTTATTTCTCGAAAACGTCTATTTCAACAATAAATGTTGAAATCTATGGTTTCGAATCTCAACATATTTTAAAACATCGTTAGATCGTTTTAATTCTATTTAAAACATCACATTCAAAACAATTTCTTTAACATATTATTCACTATTCAAAAACGTGAATATACTACGTTAACAAATTTCATCCTTTTATTCATTTTATTTTAAAGGATCATTCACTGTCAAAAACGTGAATATATCTTCATAAATAAGTTATAAAAATTTACTTATCAACATAAGTCGTTTGCGAATTTTATAAAACAACGTTTATAAATGCTATTTCTATTTGTTTTATAACTACTTCCTTTTTATACATCTCCTTTATTAACCTATTCGATTTTATAACTCAATTATAAAACAAAAGTTCATATCATAAGTGAAATACTTATAATTTATTTGTTTGCAAAATCATTCCTTTGAACTTCATAATTATAAATCTTATAACTTATAAGATTCAATTATTTATCCAAATCTATTCTTTCAATAACTTTATAAATTTTATAAACCTACTGCTTATAAAATTTCATTTATAACTTCACCGTTTATAATTCTATAAATTTCATTCATTTATGAAATCCATTCATAATTCATTCTAACACTTATAAAAACTCGTTTTATAACTCAAATATTTTTAATTTACAAATTATCAATTTATAAATCTCTTATATAAATCAATTTATATTATTATTCTTTTAAAACATCTTTAATCCCCTTTATAATTTCACCATTCTCTTGATTTATAAAATAATCAAATTTTATAAATCCTATTTTTAAACTTTTTATAATAAATTCAAAAATCCCAATTAAACTATTTTATAAAATCATTAGCCTTATATTTTCAAAAATCAACCCTTAACTATATTTCTCAAAAACCATAATTTTTATAACATTAAAAATTATACGTTTATTTATTTAAAATGGATAAATTCCCAAAAATATTTTATAAACATATACTTTCAAAAAATCACTTTGAAATACTTTTAAAATCCCAAAATTTGGTCCAATGATGCTACACACCAAATAGTCAATCACAACTACAACGATATCATATATCAATATGATAATCAGCGAATATCAAAATATCCATAATCAAATAAATACTGTTGAGGAATCCAGTTGGATCCCCCCAACCTGTTTTCCTGCATCCACAAACATTAGCACAATACCAATTTCGCTCCAGTACGAAATTATCGCGGTATATGGGATTTAAAATATTATCCGCTTAATAGACGGCGCAATAGGGTCTCATCCGCTATACAAATGCGGGAAATCAATAACTCCAATATATACATATGCCAATATATATATATATATATATATATATATATATATATATATATATATATTGCTATTATATATTATACCAATTTCACTGTTTATGAAATATTCGCGGTATATGTTTTTACTAAATAACATCCGCTTACTAACGGCGTATAATGTCTATTTTAACAATCAATAGATAACAATCATCATTCAAACATACATTCAAGTATTTTAAATATAACTATTTAAAATAAAAATTGAAACTATTCGATTGAGTGAGAAGTTCTCACCTTTATTTCAATTTCGTTTTAGCGATTTATTTCGAATAAAATTAAACGGACGTTTAATTTTACCCAAAATTCTCACTAACTCCAAACGACTCCAATCCAATTCCATCGCGTAGTGCTCGTCCATACGATTCCAACGCAACTGGTTTCGCACGTTTTCGACCTCGTATGAAAAAGATATGAATTTATGAAGTTTACTCGATTTTTATATAACTAATTACAACATTTATTTTAAATTTTAACATACACAGTATCATAGCCGTAGATCCCTTGCCCCCCCCCCCCTCATCTGGACCGCACACGTTCCTTCTCCCCTCCTTCGTTCGGCTACAGGTCAAAAGCCGAACACATGAACCCAACCATACCCATTTAGGGTTCCAAATCGCGAACCAATCGAGCAACGTGAAGCCGATCAGGAAGCGCCATATCGAAGCCACGACCAAGAGCTATGCTCGGCTGCCCTGGGGTGGAGCTCGGCCCCTCCTTATGCTCTGAAATGCGTGCGCAACATCAGGGAAAGCGGGCCATTATCTCACAAAATACAGCTCAATTTCACATCTTAACCGTTGAATACGTCGAGCTCGTTCCCCTCTACAATTCTCTAGTTGAAAACTTTGGCTAATTGTTAGTGGATTTGATGAAATCAAGGGAAGAAGGTTGGTTGTTTTCGGCCATACATCAGGGAGGTGGCGGCTGCGTATAAGCTAGGGTTAGGTTTTTTTTTTGTTTTTTTTTGAATTAAAGGGGCTATTTATAGAGAATTTATGAACACTATTCATCCGGGATTTCCATACTCCGATTCACGCGCCGTAACCAGCGTTTCTAGGGTTTGCCCCGCGTTCCGGATACAATGGAACAGGTTTCGGAAGCTAATTCGGACATCTGTGCGAGTTACGGCAATAAACGTTCAATTTAAATTAAACAGATTTAAACGATTTTCTAGGCGTTTTAATTTGTACCGGACAAACGGTAAATCCAATTGACACGAAATTTGAAACCATACAATAATATCACATTACGGATCCGATGAAACTGGTTTCGTCGAAATCCGAGACTTTTTGAAAAATGGCTATTTTAACTCGCCAAATTAATATTAAAAACAATTTCGATGCGTTTCGAGCTGCCACGATCAAACGATAGCTCCGATTGCTACAAAAATTGAAATCCGATAATAACTAACTATTACGGATCCAATGGAACTGGTTTCGTCCAATTCTGAGACTGTTCAAAAATTGACTATTTTCACTAATCGATTAAATATTAAAATATTCAATTTTCACAAATTAACTCTTAATTCGATTTTAAAAGTTCTAAAATATCATTCTAACTTCAACATGATAAAATAAAATTTTACAAATCATTTTCAATCATATTTAATTCAATTTTCAATTATTTCCATAATTTAACATATTAAATTATCGATTTAATTATTCAATTAAATCCAATTATTCGAAATAAAATTTATGCGACTTATAAATTCACTTATTAATATTTAAAATTAATTAAATATTCAAATTTTAATTACTAAAAATCCTGGGTCGTTACAATCTTCTCCCTTAAAAGAATTTCGTCCTCGAAATTAACAAGTAAGAAAAATTACAGAATCTATTAACTTTCCAAAATCCATAGTCAAACTTCTTACAATCTTTACTAAGTTTTCAAATCATACTTAGTTATCTTTTCAAAAACAACTACTATTGTTTAACTTTCAATTCCAAATTAAAATTAAAGTTTTCAAAATTTTCCAAATTTTCTCAAATTTTTCTAACGCCTTAAATTTTCGAAAAAATTCGCCATAGTCTCCTTTGCGCGGCTCGATCCGAAAAAAAATGACAGTATATATATCACAAATATACATCTCATCAAGTAATGAGGCATCCCGCAGGAAAAAAAGTATAAAAGTACGGTATGTAATCCGAGATATGTACCTTATATTTTATTAGCGAGCATATACGGGTAATATAGCGCGAAAGCGAGCTCCAAATGCGAAGCAAACGCGATACGCACCTACTAAACACTCAATAAACAACATGAGAATCATGCATATATGAAAATAGTATCGATATACATCATATAGCAACATAATAACTATATATGCCAACATAGCAAATGTAGTAAAAGCAATATATTAAACCATCAACCAACTAGCATTCATAACCAATAAATATTCATTTATATTCTCATTAATATTCAATGAAATAGGTTTTCAATCTAATCACATTTGATTCATTAACAGTGGATGTTTTTACTAACATTCATTTTCAATTAGTTTATATTCACTAATCCATATTCAACTTGGTTCACTTCCAAATTAAATTCAATTCTATTTAAGATTCACTTAACTACCAATTGAATTCCAATTACTTTAGCTTTCAATTTCATTAGTTCTTAATGAATTATATACAATCAACTAACAATCATATAACAACCAATGTATATTAATTACAACCAAATTCCTTTGCTTTCAATTGGTTTAATAAATTGATTTGCATTCAATTTTTCAACTTCCAATAACATAAGATTTTAATGAATTAACACTTACATTCATTACTTCCTATCAATTTTATTTACATTCAATTGATTAACATTTAATCCATTAATTCAATTCAATTTAATTTCTAAAGTTGAATTTCATTTACATAACTTAAGTTCACATTTATTACTTAACTTCATTAATTTACTTTGATACTAATATCAACTTCATTCAACAACTCTTAAGTCATACTCCATTTTACTTTAAATTCATTTTTTTTTATATTTATAACTCATATTGATAAATATATTCATATAGTTTCACTTCTCATATATATAAGTTTATTTCACAATTGTAAATCACTTTAATTATAATTCAATTCTTATAATTCATTTGCTTATACAATTATTCTTCAATTTAGATTATTCAAACAACTAAACAATCAACTTATATACATTAATAATTCTGCAAAATTATTCCTTTATATATAAAATATAATCAAGGTAAAATTATTCCATTTACCCAATTTAAAACAATATTATGTCGAATTGTTCTATTCAAGTGTTTATAAACCCCTTCGGCATAGTTGTCGAGACCGTGCTGACGAAGGTTCATATGCCACTCAATAAACCAATCATCACAATATAAAACAATTTTATATTCACTAACAAATACGCTCTCATAGCTATTATTACACTCAAACTCATTCTAGAGTACTACTGACTCTATCTCTAATGAGTAACACCCAACAGAACTATGGTTGTCGCTTAACCATATGCTCTGATACCACCTGTGAGGACCCGCAAATCCATACTCCTTGAATATACACTAATCTCCATAGATTAATTCAAGATGAACAGAAATACGAATTCTCAATGTTTAAGAAAAAGAAAAAGACAGAAGAAGAGAGAAAAAGATAGAAAAGAAAATAGAGAGGAAAGAAAATAGAAAATAGAACGGAATAGAAAACAACAGAACAACATCAGAATCTCACAATTCGCAGCGGAACAACATATAATAGATAAATGAATAATCTTTAAACAAAGAACTATATTAGTTATTACATTACATCACATCATATCATCATTACATCAGAGTGTACAACAACAACAAACAACATCAAACAGCGGAAAAAGAAATACTATATACTAGTAATACGCCATGCCATCCATCTTGCCTCCAGCAACTCCAGAATATCCAGAATATCCTGATAAATCTAACTCTTGACTGCCCGTGTGGAAATTGGTGGGCACCCAGAGTTTAGGAAGGAAAACAATAAACTCCGAGTCAGTCATGTGACTGGTGTGGGAACTCAAAATAGTTTATTTATCTTTAAAATTAAAATAGAGGAATATTTTTAAAGTCAATTCGCAATGCTTTTAAAAATGAGACTACCATAAGGCCTCCCGCACACACACACAATGCAAACGCAGAATCGGAGGAGATTTCTCCTTATGATAGTCAAAGATGCTTGATACGCATTAAAAAGAACATTTGATATTATTACTAGTGCATAGTGTAGAGAAAATTCATTTCGAAAATAAAGATATAAATCTTAGCCGACATAGACATTTCGAACTATGCCTACTATAGCTAACTATGTTCAATAGCAGGTTACCGCCACATTCCATAGCAGGCTATACAACTAAAACCGTACAAGGCTCGTATTTAAAGAATGGATTTTCCAACAAATGGTCAGGCCAAGGAACTTCCTATTGCCACATGGAAATGCCTCTGGAAGGACGCCCCGAGAACCAAACCGTTCTATGCTAAACAAGGCCGGGAACCCCTTTTCCCAAGGGATATTACAAACCCTCAGATATGCCACCCCCGGTCCTTTGGAACCTTTAAACGAGAGCTCTCTAACCAACATCACACCATAATAATAAGTGTTTCAACATGAGTAAATATCTGGGCTCCATACCATGATACTACCCTTTTCCAGAAGGAATGGTCATACCCTAGGGAAGCGATCCCTGAAAACCTTGCCGCACAATTCCTGTTTCGACCATTACCGGTTTGTGAGGCTCGACGAAGTCACGTCCACAAAAACATACTTTATACAAATCCATGCTTTGGGTCAACAAATGATCATAGAAATGATCACCAAGATAGACGATCAAACAAATGATCCTATCACAAATAATCAACACAATGATCATTTCACAGCAACACTCAGCATGTCACATTACCAAATTGGGAATATATCGCTGATAACCTTCAACTACATAACCTCTAAGGGTGTTAAGCTAAGAGAATAAATTCTCCGCCACCAACAGAAATATATTTGAAAGAAATCTGCTTTATATCTCAATTTGTAACGTCAGACATAATCCATACAAGTCTGTTCCGGGATCGAACAGAACCGAAGGCACTTACAAAGAAGTCCTTGCAATCCGGATAATCTCTAATCACGTCCGGACTTCCCATCACATATGGAGTCTCTATACCGTAGCTAATCGGTGCAAAGACAATCGACGAGTTGTCCTTTTGCTTTCAAAAAGATCCGGTCTTCAACACCGGTCTTCAGATGCAATTCATAACGACGTATCACATATTCGGAATGGGTTATACGACCCCATGGTCCTTTCCCGGTTAACCCGAATAGTGAGCGCTTATTCAAAAATAAGTGTGGCATTCAAATTCAAACAAATCACATCAAATACCCATTCAAAGGGAAATATTGATAGTCGGTTATTGAACTATCAATGGATATGCACAACATCACCAGATTCCAAATAATTTTCCAAATTATTTATTTTCCAAAATATCTTTACAAGATATATTATTTTCAATACTTCAAAAATAAATCAATATTTATTTTTAAACAAGTTCCCCTTTCTTTTATAAATTCCATAGTGAATTTATATTTCACAATATTTACTGATATACGATTTTCAATAGGTTTCAATATTCCTTTTCAATTTATCTTCAAAAAGATAAATTCTCAAAATATTCACTTTATATTGGAAAACATTTCCATACTTATTAAATAAGTAATTCACGAACCTATTTATTTTCAACACTTGGAAAATATTCAATATACTTAAATCGAGATTAAGTATATATTTCATTCTTTAAGGAAATCATTCTCTTAAACATATTTATTTGGGCCAAAACGAATGTTATGTAAAACATCGTTACGACAACCCAAAATCACTAGTATAGGGATTCGAAATTAAAATAGATATATAAATCCCAATACTATACAAAACATTTCCTTTCGGAAACCATTTACTATAACAACAGTGTTATAGTCCACCATTTCCTTTTATTTCTCGAAAACGTCTATTTCAACAATAAATGTTGAAATCTATGGTTTCGAATCTCAACATATTTTAAAACATCGTTAGATCGTTTTAATTCTATTTAAAAATCACATTCAAAACAATTTCTTTAACATATTATTCACTATTCAAAAACGTGAATATACTACGTTAATAAATTTCATCCTTTTATTCATTTTATTTTAAAGGATCATTCACTGTCAAAAACGTGAATACATCTTCATAAATAAGTTATAACAATTTACTTATCAACATAAGTCGTTTGCGAATTTTATAAAACAACGTTTATAAATGCTATTTCTATTTGTTTTATAACTACTTCCTTTTTATACATCTCCTTTATTAACCTATTCGATTTTATAACTCAATTATAAAACAAAAGTTCATATCATAAGTGAAATACTTATAATTTATTTGTTTGCAAAATCATTCCTTTGAACTTCATAATTATAAATCTTATAACTTATAAGATTCAATTATTTATCCAAATCTATTCTTTCAATAACTTTATAAATTTTATATACCTACTGCTTATAAAATTTCATTTATAACTTCACCGTTTATAATTCTATAAATTTCATTCATTTATGAAATCCATTCATAATTCATTCTAACACTTATAAAAACTCGTTTTATAACTCAAATATTTTTAATTTACAAATTGTCAATTTATAAATCTCTTATATAAATCAATTTATATTATTATTCTTTTAAAACATCTTTAATCCCCTTTATAATTTCACCATTCTCTTGATTTATAAAATAATCAAATTTTATAAATCCTATTTTTAAACTTTTTATAATAAATTCAAAAATCCCAATTAAACTATTTTATAAAATCATTAGCTTCATATTTTCAAAAATCAACCCTTAACTATATTTCTCAAAAACCATAATTTTTATAACATTAAAAATTATACGTTTATTTATTTAAATGGATAAATTCCCAAACATATTTTATAAACATATACTTTCAAAAAATCACTTTGAAATCCTTTTAAAATCCCAAAATTTGGTCCAATGATGCTACACACCAAATAGTCAATCACAACTACAAAGATATCATATATCAATATGATAATCAGCGAATATCAAAATATCCATAATCATATAAATACTGTTGAGGAATCCAGTTGGATCCCCCCAACCTGTTTTCCTGCATCCACAAACATTAGCACAATACCAATTTCGCTCCAGTACGAAATTATCGCGGTATATGGGATTTAAAATATTATCCGCTTAATAGACGGCGCAATAGGGTCTCATCCGCTATACAAATGCGGGAAATCAATAACTCCAATATATACATATGCCAATATATATATATATTGCTATTATATATAGTACCAATTTCACTGTTTATGAAATATTCGCGGTATATGTTTTTACTAAATAACATCCGCTTACTAACGGCGTATAATGTCTATTTTAACAATCAATAGATACCAATCATCATTCAAACATATATTCAAGTATTTTAAATATAACTATTTAAAATAAAAATCGAAACTATTCGATTGAGTGAGAAGTTCTCACCTTGATTTCAATTTCGTTTTAGCGATTTATTTCGAATAAAATTAAACGGACATTTAATTTTACCCAAAATTCTCACTAACTCCAAACGACTCCAATCCAATTCCATCGCGTAGTGCTCGTCCATACGATTCCAACGCAACTGGTTTCACGCGGTTTCGACCTCGTATGAAAAAGATATGAATTTGTGAAGTTTACTCGATTTTTATATAACTAATTACAACATTTATTTTAAATTTTAACATACACAGTATCATAGCCGTAGATCCCTTGCCCCCCCCCCCTCATCTGGACCGCACACGTTTCTTCTCCCCTCCTTCGTTCGGCTACAGGTCAAAAGCTGAACACATGAACCCAACCATACCCATTTAGGGTTCCAAATCGCGAACCAATCGAGCAACGTGAAGCCGATCAGGAAGCGCCAAATCGAAGCCACGACCAAGAGCTATGCTCGGCTGCCCTGGGGTGGAGCTCGGCCCCTCCTTACGCTCTGAAATGCGTGCGCAACATCAAGGAAAGCGGGCCATTATCTCACAAAATACAGCTCCATTTCACATCTTAACCGTTGAATACGTCGAGCTCGTTCCCCTCTACAATTCTCTAGTTGTAAACTTTGGCTAATTGTTAGTGGATTTGATGAAATCAAGGGAAGAAGGTTGGTTGTTTTCGGCCATACATCAGGGAGGTGGCGGCTGCGTATAAGCTAGGGTTAGGTTTTTTTTTTATTTTTTATTTTTTTTGAATTAAAGGGGCTATTTATAGAGAATTTATGAACACTATTCATCCGGGATTTCCAAACTCCGATTCACGCGCCGTAACCAGCGTTTCTAGGGTTTACCCCGCGTTCCGGATACAATGGAACAGGTTTCGGAAGCTAATTCGGATATCTGTGCGAGTTATGGCAATAAACGTTCAATTTAAATTAAACTGATTTAAACGATTTTCTAGGCGTTTTAATTTGTACCGGACAAACGGTAAATCCAATTGACACGAAATTTGAAACCATACAATAATATCACATTACGGATTCGATGAAACTGGTTTCGTCGAAATCCGACACTTTTTGAAAAATGGCTATTTTAACTCGCCAAATTAATATTAAAACAATTTCGATGCGTTTCGAGCTGGCACGATCAAACGATAGCTCCGATTGCTACGAAAATTGAAATCCGGTAATAACTAACTATTACGGATCCAATGGAACTTGTTTCGTCCAATTCTGAGACTGTTCAAAAATTGACTATTTTCACTAGTCGATTAAATATTAAAATATTCAATTTTCACAAATTAACTCTTAATTCGATTTTAAAAGTTCTAAAATATCATTCTAACTTCAACATGATAAAATAAAATTTTACAAATCATTTTCAATCATATTTAACTCAATTTTCAATTATTTCCATAATTTAACATATTAAATTATCGATTTAATTATTCAATTAATTCCAATTATTCGAAATAAAATTTATTTGACTTATAAATTCACTTATTAATATTTAAAATTAATTAAATATTCAAATTTTAATTGCTAAAAATCCTGGGTCGTTACATTGTAGATGGCAAGATGATGGGTTTTGGAGCTAATGGATGGTCGGTTTTGTAAGAAGTAATGAAAGAAATGTAATGTATGTTTTGGTTTTGTGGTGATGCAATAGTGTAGAAGTTTGATGATAGTGTGGCTTAAGTGGATTGATGCGAAGGTTTATATTGAAGGTGGAGGAGTTGTTTGTAACAGTGGGTTGTTCTATGATGTAATGGAAGTTTTGTATGAAGTGGTAGTTTTATGATATGAGATGATGATGTTTGGTGTACATTTGGATGTATTTGATGCAAGCAAGGCAGATTGTTGTGTAGGGGGAGTGTGTAGTAGTGTAGGAGGTTTGCTGATCAGTGACAATAGTGGTGGAATTTTGGGAGGTATTGCAGAAGTGTAAGTGGAACTGATGGCAGTTGTAGCAGATATTGATGATCAGAAAAGAGGAGCAGTAGTTATATAGGTGTGATGGTGGAATTGCACAATTTAGTTGTTGTAGTGTTAGGCAGTGGATGCAACTAACAGATATGGTGGTTTGTATGTTGGTGTGTGCACTGAGTTGTAGTGGAGTTGTTATTGTTTCACTATGACGTTGTGAGTTCCAGTAGATTGAAAGGCAGCGTACGACAAGAAGAAGTGTTGAAGCAAGTTAGACGTGGTGATGTTCGAGTTTTGGCGGTATGTAAGGAGGATGTATGCAAGTGAAATGATGGTGCTGGTCTGAAAGGGAATGCAGTAGTGCTTACGGGATGGTGGTGGAATGTGCCAGGTAGTTTTGATTTGCGGTTGTTTTTGGTTGGATTACAAGGCAGAGTTGATGTTTTGCACTGATGTATATGGCTTGTGTGGATAAATGAAGTGGCAAATTGTTAATGTTTTGATATTATACAGTGGTAATGATGGAGTCTGGTATGAAGGTTGGGTGGTTTGATGTCGAGGAGTTGTGGTGGTGGTTGTGTTAGAGTGGCGGTGGAACTATGATAGCACAGAACAGTGAAAGTTTGTGAAGTAGAAGAGGGAGTTTTTGATGCTGGTTGTTTTGTGTTATTAAAAAAATCAAACTATTCACTTTCTTCATTTGCTCACTATTCTTTTCTTTTATCGCTGTTCTGTTTTTAATTTTGCACTTTATTTTCATCCCTAAGTTTTCATTTTGTTTTCAACTGTGTGCATCCTCTCGACCTCACTAATGCATACTTTTCATCATCATCAACAACATCTCCTTACAGTTTACAACCTGCACATAAAATTCAACCACCATAAGCTCTTTGTTCATACTTTCACTTTTTATTTGTTCATATTTTCATAATTTTCACCAGTATTTACACTGGACTTAACATCCCTGTCAATCAAACAAACATTCCAGTATGTCCAGTTTATTAAGGCCTTGTACGTGCACATATTAAGGCCTTGTACACTATTTTGCTCTTTTTAGCATTTGAAAATATACTTATGTCCAGTTTACGTTGTAGGACCAATATGCTTACATTCGTGGCATATTTTCATTATAGACACGAAAGAGAAAAACTTATTTCAACTTTAGGCCTTGTCAAAATTTATTACAAAAATATGTCTCTCTTTACATATAACTGCATTATACACTTCCGAATCAAAATATGTGCAAGCATTATTTTTTTTCTAGAAAAAAAATACGCTCGCGCATTTCAAATATGCACAAGCATAACTTTTTTTAAATAAAAAAAAAACACTTGAGCAATTCATATTTGCACAAGCACAAATTATTTTAAAAAAACACACTTGCAAAATTTGAATTACGCAGAACCGGACCTATTTTTATAAATAGTTTTGAACGATGTGTAAAGTAAAAATAATTTTTTCTTGGGCCTAAATGAAAATTTGTCCTGCGCTCATGAACCAAAAATAACTGTTAGATTTACATGACATTAATCATCCTAATAAAAAGAGATTTCCCCACTATATCTTCCTTATTTTAACATATTAACCTTTCATCGCCACTGTCACAGGCACATGCATGAACAAATTAATAAGTCACACTGACGTAATCTACGGCTTAAAGGAATATGTGTGATCAGGGAAGTGGATAATAGCCATAAAGTTCCAACTATAGGCTGGGTACAACACCTTATGGTACATTTGTTCTACATTTTAGATCTATAGTGACAATAAAACATCAGAGTGCATAAGGAGGTCACAATCGGAAATGAGGTCAACCAGTGAGCACGTACAAGTTGGACGAAGACATTGAATCAGGTTCCATTCAAATACGAAAAGATAAGGAATTGGGTTCGGTAATTCCAAAAACATTAGGAATCGAAACTATAAAGAAAGATAGCTTCACAAATAGTAGTGTCCTGTTGGCCATTTGTTCTATCATTTTTCTTGTAAAGGAATTCATTCATGAATTGACTCGATCAAATTTTGACGGATTTGTCACTATCGATGACAACAAAACATATAGAACTTTTGTTTATCCCTTTTATTGCAGAAAAAATTCACAATAAATACATATAAAAGTTATACAAACAGGGAATCATATATTTACGATTCTGTCAGCCCATTCAAATTACAAAGATTATGCCGTGTAGCTTAAATATTTTTCATGCAAATTAAAAGGATGCCTCTGCAATATCCAAAATACCGATTACATTTGATCACTAGCTTAACTTTTGTGACATAAGGAGTGATATTTGTTTGCATTTTGGTATGTGTGATTGTTGTTGTTTTAGTTTCCTTGGAATTTGCATTTTCATATATATATTAAAAAAATATTCACAAAATTTAAAAAAAAAAGAATTCATCTCCATTTTCATTTACAATTTTTGCTTTGTTTTACAAACTTTAACCTTCATTTACAAAACTGTTCTTCCCACCCTCACTCTCCACTTTCCCCTTCACATTCATTCTCTGCTCTGTAAAACCATACTGTCCCCTGTGCATCTGTGCCACGCCTACCATTTCCACCAAACATATACTTCCTTCCTCAAACATTCACCACCTGAAACCACTTCTTCTTGCAACAGAACGAAAGACCATTCACCTCAACCACCTGAACTTTTCACAACCTCTGTGCATCTCATCCTTCTCTGTGCCACAAACATAAACTCCATTCCTCACACTTATAAAAACTATTGACAATAACTTATCCAGATCTCCAACATTTTCTGTTATCTGTAGCTACTTAACCATCCTCCAGACAACTCCACCTGTCTTCTTGCTACAAATACCCCTCTACTTGCTGCACATTTCCTCTGTCACCATCCACTTCACAATACAAGCCTGTCAACCCTTCAAACAAAACTTCCCGCCACTGCCATACTTCCTTTATATATCACTGTCAAATACTTCAGAGCAATCTAACATTTCAAACCAACCAATTCCTTCTTGCCATTTCATTTCTCTATCCACTTACAACTCAATTTTCCATTTCATATTGTGCACTGTTCCGGTCACCAGACTTCTCCTCGCTGTGTTAAACAACATTTAAAAAAAACAACTTCATCAAAACCCCCCTTCGGCCAAGCAAACAAACCACTAGCCTGTACTGCCTTCGTATACTTCTGTCAACTACATCACCCACTACATTGCCTTCATATACTGTTCCATTCACTCCTCTGCTACAACTTCAGACAACCTCCTCTCAACCCATAATGATACCAATCATCAATCAAACCATCAAATACATATCATCTACCCTAATCATCCAACTTCATTACCCTACTTTACAACAACTCTTCCCACCTGCCAAATCTTATAAGTAGTAAGAAATACATCTCAAATCATGGTCCAATTTTTTTAATCTTTATGGATATGTTAATAGTTTTTATATATTTTCTTTTTAACGTATTTTTTATGTTCAATATATAAAGATATTTTATGAGCCAGAGCCAGATAAAAAGAGTTGTATTTTAAAAAATTATGTGAATCATTTAGAAGATACAAAAGTCAATTAAGGACAGCGTAATACAAAAAATTTGATAATGATGAAGCTAGAAGGAAAAACTGTCCGCCAAAAGTTAGCATAGAAGATTGGGACGGATTCTTGAAAAATGAAGCAAAACCCGACGCGTGCGAAAGAAGAGAGCTAGGCAAAAAAATAGATCACAATACAATTATACTCGTCATAGTGGTCGTACAAGTCACGCCGTAGTAGAACATAAAATGGTACATTTTTAATTTTTTGTTATTTCGTTGCATTTTACCACTTTGTTGCATCATTAGTTTTCTTGTGCAGACTAGAATATATGTAAAGTTACGAACTTTGTACTGTCATGTTCATCAATCGTTGCAGTGTTATTGCTCGTTGTTCATATTTTTTGCCTATGAGATAACTAGGCTATGTTGGCCTCAAATTAAAACTTAGTTACACAAAATAAGTAAAGCATTTGCAACCATTTTTTATTATCTCCCCTTTAAGTAATCTTTTATATGGCATGAGCAAGCTTTTAGCACTAGAAATGACAAAATTGTTTACATATGAAAAACTTCTTTAAATTGTTTCTAAATGGTTTCAAGCAAGTTCATAACTTCAGCTATTTACAAGCATATAAGCCATGCCTGCCTCGGTTTTAAACTAAGGCAACTGCAGCCTCAGTTTTAAGCTAAGGCCATTGTACCTTGGTTTTAAATTGAGACTACCTCAGTTTAAACTGAGGCCGTTGTGCTTCAGTTTAAAACTGAGGCCATGTTGCCTCAGTTATGAACCGAGGCAATTCCCGCCTCCATTTAAAACATAGGCTATTTAAAACTTCATATTGAAGTTTTACTGTTAAGAATAATCGATGTTTCAGCTGCAGGCAATTGAAAATACAGGAAAAGAAATCATACGCCATGAAGTGTGGGAGAAAACTCATACAAAAAAGGATGACACCATATCGGAATCAAATTCTTCGTACTTTGTAAGTTAAACAACATATTTTTTTAGATGATAAATAAAAAAATATTTACTATTATGACATATATGTTTACATACTTTATCGGCCTATAACTTATATGCACGTAATATCTCAAGTATTATCATATTTTAGGGTAAAATTGCAAAAGTAAGGGAAACAATCAATGACGACAAGGAAGAAGATATGCCATTGGATGAAGACATCTTCTCACAAGCGTTCGGCAAAGATAAAAGGGCCGGACTCAAAGTGTTGGAACTATAATACCAAAGACACAAGTTAAAGCATATACTATTCCACGTGAACAATTCAGAAGGAGTAAACAAGACTCAAATAGATTGGAAACAAGGATGGAGAAGGTGGAGGGTTCATTGGAGAATGTGAAGGGGACATTGAACACATTAGTCGACATATTAAAAGGATATGTGAAACAGATGCTAGACATTGCTTCCAACGAAGGAGGAAGTGGTGGGACACATCATGAAAGTGTTGGAAGAACGTCGAACAATGACGATGCTGCTAACCCTCTTATTTCGCATGTTCAGGAAAATCAAAAATGTGAAGTGTTGAACTTTGATGTAGAAGTCATTGCAACAGGTTTGTATGCAGAGATTCGACGGCATCCATCATACATGGAAAACTGTACCTCCTACTCATGAGAAGTTGATTGTGGACAATATACTATTACCAGATGAGCCTACAGCCAAACAAAATCATCCTCTTGCTATGACCTTTGATGATAATTGAATCGGTGGTTATGTGTGTCATCCAAAGAGTTCAATTCGATATCTTTAGACGCTGGAGCGGGTACACGTTATTATTATCCAACAAATTCAATCTGAATGGAAACCTACATATGTTCTCTGATCTGTTCTTAATATCAGAATCCTCCAATCTTAATATCAAAACTGAAAATTCTACAAAATCAGATAATTCTCTAATCTGTTCTTTGTTTTAGGTTTTTAACATTTGTTTCAGGTTGAAGATGCTTTCTCTGTGTACCTTTCTGATTTAGAAAAGCTTGATCCATGAGGTAACACATAATTTACTTTGCTTCCCATTCTCAGATATTTCGTTGTGGGCTTATTTACTCCTTTGTTATGTCATTTGCACTATTCTTTCACTCATTTGAAAATTGCACTGTTCTTGACCATTAAAAATTTTTGAACTACATTGCACACTGCATTTCTCAGTTTGCATTTTTCATCACTCTTTGTAATCTCAGTTTGCATTTCTCAGTTTGCATCAACAACCATCCACTCAACATCTTACTGTCAATAGCTGTTGCCACTTATACAACAACTACACATAAACTACATCTACTACCTGCCTTACTCCACCTTCAGCACATCGACTTGCATAAACAATACCAGGCTATACCACACCATAACAAATCATCAACATCCGCATCATAACTCTATGACCATATCACTTCACTGACCTTTTCCTACATCTCCAACCTTGCATACATTTCATACAAAACAAACTTCTCCAAATTCCTCCTCCAAACTACCATTCCATTGTAGCCACCATACATTGTTGCACATACAACTGTGAATCATCACAGCAGAGAAACCACTGCTTCATCGCATCAATCTTCCTTCCTTCATTTGCAAACTGTCTGCTACAATCCCTTACCCACAGCAAAAATGACCACCACTTTCATCCACCATACATTGTTGCACATACAACTGTGAATTTGAGTGAATCATTTTATGCTCAAGAAAGAAAGCATGTACGAGTTGTTGAAGTTTCTATAAACTGACATCTTAGGACATTCAGTTTAAAATGGGGACTGTTAGTAATTTAATATTTTTAGTGCTTTTTAAAAGTCAAAACATGTGTTCTGATTTTGTGGTAGAAGTGGTCTGTATTGCAAGCCCGTTTCTTTTGCTTCAAGTTTATTTTTGTAGCCTGTATAATAGGCATTTATTTTGATGAAACAAAGTGAGTGCTTTTGCTTGAAAACAGTTCGGTTTATCATGATGTTGTTTATAATTAAAATTGGTGTTATTTTTTCCCAAAGATATGGTCATATTCTAATGAACGAATATTATCCTAATTTGCAACTTAAATGAACACATATGTAAGAAGTCTTTAGACTCACCTCATGCACAAAGGCCATGCTACATTTAAATAACTATTTTCCGTTCCACCATCTGTGGTATAGGATCGTATCAACTATTTGTCTCGTATTGGATTCACATCCTAGACTTAATTTCTACACTCAAAGGACCATTTTACATCCACTTAACTCATCTTGAGCCAACCTTCTGCAAGAATACTGGATCATTCATCTTGAACTTGTCGTCTATGCTATTGGAGCATGTTTCCCTTTCCACCATTTATAGTACATGATCACACATCTATGATACATATGACATTCTAAATCATCAAACTTCAATGCCCATATTCTATGGTGGCTTCACCTCCTCACTGTCTCATGGGTTTTAACATCTTAAAACAATCAAGGGTGCAACAAGTCTCACCTGTACTAAATACCTTATTTGATACAACCGTATAAGGTCTAGGTTAAACTTACACTCCTACAGGTACAACTAATCGACCGCCCAGGTATAATCGATCGGTGGGGTGTACTTATGGTTAAACACTTTCCCACAATCTCTAACTTCAACCAACAAATAATCGTAGAAAAACACTCCTTGCTTCCAAACCCCCCGATCAGCACAACATCACTGTGCACATCACAGTGTGGCTAACTTCTGACATCTACAAAACTGATGCACATCCACCCTGCTAACATCCCCTGATAACAAACTTCGCCCTGCCCATACATACATACTCGGTTCATACATCAATGCACTACCATCCCTCTACAATATTTTTGTTCACGGTTTTGGAAGGTAAAGGCAAGTAGATTATGTGAAGGAAGTTGTCAAGGATGGAAGTATACAGTAAATGAAAAGTGAATAATAGTTGAGGAAACAGAGAAGTGTGCATAGTTTTTCTTTTATGCTATTTTAGCTGAACTTCATTATTTAGAAAAATAATAAGTTTAAACAAACATATGATATTTTTGCATTGTACTATGCATGTAATATTATGTAATGATGCCGCTGTTGTACTATGTATGTTATGTATACTTGTTGAACCATATAGTGGTATGTGTTGATGTTGTACATTATAATTCAAATATTTGTTATGTTTGGATTTTGTGTTGAATGTATTAAAAATATTTGGTTTAATAATCTTTCTTTTGTGATAGTGTTAAATTTGCAAATTTTTATATTAATTATGATAATGAAATGACTGTCATTGGTGCAGAGAAGAAATTTCGAATTTTAAAAAAAATAGTAATTAGCAACAGATTAAAGCCGTTGCTAATATTTAAAACATCAGTTATACGTCTACATTTAACAACGGATAAAAGCCGTTGCGAAATTAAATCCGAAACGGCTATGAGCCGTTGCTAAATAACATTCTGCAACGGCCCTTAGCCGTTGCTAAAGTATATATAGCAACGGATAAGAGCCATTGCGAAATTTTTACCACTGCCCATTTCGCAACGGCTCATAGCCATTGTGAAATTATTTTGCAACGGCTTAAAGCCGTTGCAAATGAGGATTCTATCGTAGTGACTTCTAATGATAACAAGGCAATATGAAGAGAACGACGCATTTGAAGACCTTTCGACAACATTAAAAGGTGTTCTAGAGAAAGCTGTAGGAAGAGATACTCAAGGCTTAACAAAGGTGAAAGAATCATAAAACACCCTTTCGACTTAGTCGAAAGGTATGGATAAAGATAATGGGAGCACATGGGTAAATCAAAAGACTCAAAGAAGATGCCCTTCGAAAGCGTCAAAGGTAGACGAGGCATTTCGACAAAGTCGAAAGGCATGAGGCGGCATATAAAAAGGGGTCCTTTTGATCGAGTCGGAGGCATAGGCATGGAAGGGGCTGACCTGCATCTATAAATAAGACCCATGGGGTCTAGTTTTGGGGATCGAATTTTTGGGATCCCAAATTCATTTCTTTACTTCAATTTCTTAGCTGCAATTAAATCTTCTAGAAACCTAAATCAAATTGGGGATAATGCTCACTTAATTTTAACTCATTTTGGATTATTAATAAAAGAGAGATAGCTGGTTCATTAAGGATTTTGATGATGAGGAAGATCATTTAGACCATTAGCTAGTTTAATGATCCATTGCACATGGTTCTAACCTATTCTCTTAACTTCGTTTTGTCTATGCAATGCATAAGATCGACTTGGGTATACACAGTCGAAACACATCATCATCGGAACCAACATAAGACGATGAAAATGAGAATGATGATGACGTTTCGACATTGGTAAATCTATGAAACTGGAGGATATCCAAGTCGACCTTATACAAGAGAAGCAAAGTGAAGCTTAGATAGTCCCAAACTGGTTCTGTTTCGAAAGAATGAAATCCCTCCTGACTTGATCGAATGGGGTGTTCCGAAGGGGTCCCAGCTTATAATTGGCTATAATCGATTAGAGAGGAATTCGTTTGAAAAGGGGTTTAACCCAGCTACATCTGTAACCTTTTCGAAGGGGTTCCTCAACCAAAGTAGTGAAACCACTGAAGCCGAGAGCAGCTATGTCATAATAATAAAATATGCAATCCTGTCGACATTGTCGAAAGGGCCATAACAAGCCTTCGGACATGATCAAAAAGAATGAGAAGCCAAAATAGATAGTTGCTTTCAACCCATTCATTAATGAAGGTACAAAAGAAATAGGTGCTTGAAAAGGAAAGGTTTCGAACGAGATGCAGCTTCCTTAGCCTGCATTTTCGAGCTAACTACTTAAAACCTTTTGACTAAGTCAACCTGGTCGAAAGGTAGGTTTCGAAGCAAGAGGTCTTCTCAACAATTTAGTTTCGTTTGAGCTCAGTTATCATCCATCAGTACAAGAAAAAGAGTCATCCATAGCGGCACAGAGCCGCTATAAAAGAAAAGCATAGCGGTTCGATAAACGCTATATATTGACATGTTATAAAAAATCAGCGGCGCATTTATAATACAAAAAATGCCGCTATAAAATAGTAAGCTTTCATAGCACATATTTGTCGCTATAATAGTCTTTTTATACAGCGCTATATGTCCTCTATTTACATATTACTATAGCATGTATATGCCGCTATAAAATGTGTGGATACAATAGTGCTTTTATTCCGCTATCCTTCAACTATAAGCACCAACATTACAGTACCATTTTATAACGTTTTATAATATAACTATAATGCTTTATAAGCGCTATGGTTTATTCTTCTATGTGCTTGATGCATTCTACTATATATTACAGTTTAGTAATAACATATCAAAAATGAATCTTCTTTAGACACGTAACAATATGAACAATATAAGAGTCAAAAAATATAATAATCAGAAAATGTAACGCATTGTGATTATTTTCATTTGTACAAATTTCATATAATTCATATATCTATTCTTGGAATATATTATAATTCATATCATAGGCCCACTAAATTTCATAAATTTATTCTTTCACCCAAATCGAATATAATATGTGATTACATGATAGTTTTAAGAACCCAATATTTGAATTGGCCTTTAACCATTATCAACTGCATAAGGATCTCCATAAAAGATAGCTAGGACTCTGACGCAGCAACTTTATCTACTCTTTCCTGTTTAAAATAACTTCTACATGTAAAAAAACCCTAAACATAATATAAAATTCCAATCATTAAGCATCATTGTTATCTAGCATGGTAATGTGAACCAATTTTCAAAACCCAAAATATCACACCTTAAATCTGGATATTCTAAAATATAGCAAATCCGTATTAACGTAAGAACATGCATTGTATAGTGATTGAATTGAACCTATGCAACAGAGATTATCCACTTAATATTGGAAGAACTGTATGCGTTATCAATGTCAATTATATAACTAAGGTAGTGAAAGTGCAAAGAAATACATAAGTGGTAAAAAAATGATACCGTAATAGTTATCGATGGTAGTGGAAAAAGGGAAAAAAGGCCAACGAAGTAGTATTTTTCAACAAATACACATTATAATGGCGTAATATGGGCGTAATGCCTATATAAATAAACTTATACCAGATGTTTTCTATATGTCTGTAAAAAAATATTTAATTGAAAATACCTACAAGTTTACAAACACATTTAAGCACATATACATTTGCACATCATTAAGCACCACACTCCAATTCAAGTAATATATTGTGTAATAACGGATTATGAGTTCGATCCTATGGCATTGCAATTTGTAGTTTATTTTGGGTATTTTCTGTAAATCCAGTGCATATTTTCTAACTTTATGATAACAATGAATTTTCCACTGAAATTGCATCATTGAATCTCATGTTAATGTTGTTTTCAAAATGAACCACGATGAAATACAAAATCATCGCTATTAATTTATAGATTGATATATCAAATACTAAAAAAACATATAGAAAGGGGACATAATTACAATATTACACAACCATCCTTTCTCCCAAACGGATGAACCCTAAATGAAATCCTACGGTCATTTATAAATAAGGAACATAAACTAACAAAAAAGTTTCAATCAGCACAAGTGATTTGTTCTTTTTTTGAGATAGCTCAAGAAATTCATGAAGAAAACATCTAGTATAAGTTTACATACATATTTGTAGTCCTTCTAATGCATATATAAATAAACTTAATGTAGAATATCGGTGTAATGTATCCATTATAGATAGAAAAAAAGTACAAACGATGTAACAACATCATCCAAAATCAAGTATGTAGTAGCTGCCGGTTTCAATTTCAAATTCTTGTACATTAATTTATTATCGAGTAGAATAGTATAAACTACCAATTATATTGCTTGAATATCAAAATGCTGCTAGCTTAAAGTTATAGTTGTTGAGACTTGAGATGAACAAGGCCATGGAACTTAGTTAATTGTTATAAAACTTAGTTTATTCATTATTATTTTTATTGCTATTATGATTATTGTCGTTGTTGTCAGTGTTATTATTATAAACTTAATTAAGTTTCATAAACATCAGTTAAATTATTATTATTATTATTATAGAATTAGTTAATTTTTGTAAACTTACTTAATTTTTATAAAACTTTAATATCGAAGTTAATTTTATAATTTTAGTTACTTTATTTTGATTTCTATTATATATATATATATATTTAGTTAATTTTTATAAAACTTAATTAACTTAATATTTTATAATTTATTTTTATTATTATTATACACTTAATTAGTTTTTATAAACTTATAATTGATTTATTATTATTGTTATTATTATATGAATTTAGTTAAATTTTATAAAATTAGTTAACTTGGTTAATATATTATAATTTATTATTATTATAAAATTAGTTAATTTTCATAAACTTTGTGAATATTTTATTATAATTATAAACTTATTTAATTTTTATAACTCTTGCTTGATAAACAAGGATAGTAACAGGTTCCTAAATCAAATTCATTTTAATAGTAGTAACTGATTATACTAGGCAGCTCGTAATAGTAGAAAGTAAAAATTAAAATAACAACACCTCATTTGATACCACATCCTATAAATCATCACTTGCAAAGAACGAAGAATTCAAGTAACTCACCAACCACCTCCTCCTGAATTAGCATAATAAAAGTCCTAAACTCACAAGAATTACCTGATAATAAGTAGTATACGTACTTCAATTGCAAAATTATGCACAACCAGAATATAACACGATAAAGAAAATACCTTACTTATAGTGAAGGGTAAAGAAAACTTGGGTAAGGAAGAGTTACCAAAATACCCTTTGTGTTATCTGTTTTATTCAATTAATGAAAAATGGTAAATTTGTAAATTTGAAAGCTTCGAATCAAACTATTCCTATTATATATAGAAGATTACGCTGATAGTCCTATTTTTGGCCTAAAGGCTCTTCCACTTTTGGGTAATTATGTACAGTTGAGTTGTAAATATTTTTAAAATAAATTGTAATATAAAAGTAAACATCTTGGTAGAACTTGCCCAAACCATCATTAGTGCAATGGCAAACATAATACGTGCACACTAAGATAATACTATATGTAGCGATGCAGAATTTCTATCAATTGAAATTCATATATTTAATTGATTTTAAATATTTACAAGTAAAATTTGTAAGTCCAATAAATTATATTTCGAATATCTAGATTTAATTGAATAATTAAATCGATAATTTAATATTTGAAATTATCAGAAATAATTGGAAATTGGGTTTAATGTGATTAAAATTTAGTTGTAAAGTTGTATTAAATCATATTGGAGTTAGAATGATGTTATAGAACTTTTAAAATTGAATTAAAAGTTAATTTGTGGAAATTGAATATTTTAATATTTAATTGACGAGTAAAAACAGTCATTTTTCAAAGAGTCTCGAATTTTGACCAAACTACTTTCATCGGATCCGTAATGTTATATTATTGTAAGATTTCAAATTTCGTGTCAATCGGATTTACGGTATGTCCGGGGCAAGCTAAAACGCGTAGAAATAGGTTTAAGTGAATTTTTAATTTGAAATAGTTGATTCGAAAAACCTATCTTCCAAATACTTTCGAATTGGCTCCCGATATATATTCCATTGCATTTGGAATAGGGGTAAAACATTATAAACGCCAGGCGGCACGCTTCGTTTGGAGTTCGGAAATTTTTTGGATGAATAGTGTTTTGGCAATTTTCTATAAAAGGACCCCCATTACCTTCATTTTACACTAAACCCTAAACAGCTAGGTCATGACCGCCATTTTCGTTTCCATGGCCAGAATTTAATCTCGTTCTTCCCCTTTGATCTCCTCCTCCACGTACTTTTAGGCAACGACTTCAACTAGGGAATCGAAGAGCTTCACGAGCTCGACGTATTCAACGGGTATGATCGCGAATGGAGCATCACGGCTTCGTCAGGAGGCCCACGTTCGGCCATGGGTTGCGCATGTTTTTCTACGCACAGAGGAGGCCGAGCTCGATGATAATCATGGCGGTGATGGAACTCGGCAGTGGCTTAGAAGTGGCGAGGGCTGATCGGCTTCAAGTTGCTCGAGTTGATTGCAAAAATTCATGAAAAGATGGCGTCTATGGGTTAGGGTTGCACGACTTTGAACGAAGGGGAGAAGAAAAGGAAGGTGCGGCCAGATCTGGGTGGAAAGGAAATTAACGGCCGAGATTAAAGGTTGAAAAATAAAAATAATAAAATGTTGATTAATTTATATATTAATTCGTGAATGTTTAAAACACAATAACTTTTTCAAACGAGGTACGTTTCGCACGAAACGAGTTGCTTTGGAATCGTATAGACAAGCGCTACAATTTAGAGCTAGATTGGGGTTGATTGGAGCTAGTATAAATTTTGGGTAAAATTAAACGCGCGTTTAATTTTATTCGAAATAAAACACTACAACTGTTATTGGAAGCAAGGTGCGAACTTCTCACTCAATCGAATTTGTTTCGATTTAAATTTTAAATAGTTAGATTTAAAATTGCTTGATTGTGTTTATTGTATGCTTGGATGATAAATTGCTATTTATTGTATTGGAAATAGACCCTATATGCAGCATATTAAGCGGAGGTTATTATATTAAACACATATACCGCGATATTCCACCTTGAAGTGGGATTGATATTATATATGCACTTGGAGTTGATTTCCCACATTATATAGAAGATGAGACCCTATTGCGCCGTATAATAGCGGATAATATTTTATATAAACCCATATACCGCGATATTCCTTCTTGAAATGGGATTGGTATTGTGCTAACATCTGTGGATGCAGAGAAACAGATTGGAGGGATCCAACTGGATTACTCAAATAATTGAATTTGTTTCAATGTTGTGTGTTGATTATTTATAATCTCTATGTGATTATCCTTGTGATTGAAATCGTTGAAGGCTAAAATTTAGCTGAGTATAATTTTGGTATCGTTAGATACTGGAAATAAATAAAAATTTGATTTTTTGAAAATTCAGGTTGAAAGTTTATATTAAAATTTATTTTTGAGGATTGGATAAATTTAAAAGAAGGAATTCTAAAGTAATAAAGTTTTATTTTTAATTATATTGAATAAAATTTCAAAATATGGGAAAAACTTAAATAAATTGATTTTGGGTAATATTATTTAGAAGTTGAAGAATTTATTCAAAATAAGGATTTATTAAGTTATAGTGAACACTTAATTTATTAAATAATTAAGGATGAATTAATAAGGAAATTGAAGAATGATTTATTTAATTTATAAATAAATAATTTAGATTTATTTATAATTAGAAATTATTAATAATGAATTAATTTATGATAATTTCTTAAGAAAGTAATTAAGGAAATGTTATTAGTAAATGAAGACAATTAACTAATGATTATTAAGTAATTAAATAAATGTGATTAATTTTGATAATTAATTAAATTTATTAATTAAGATAATCAATTGTAAATTGTTAATTTCTTAATGAAAGTAATTAAGGGGTTAATTACTAATTGTAATTAAAATTGGATATTTTGATTAATTTATTGATAAAGATTAATTGGTAATTAATGATTTATTGGTATGAGATGATTGCTTAATGGTAAGTAATTAAAGGTTTAATTTCTCACAAAAATTAATTAAGGGGTTAATTAATTATGTAATTGGTTTAAAGGTTAACTTAATTAATATGATTAATTAAGAATAATTTAATTAATTAAGGTGATTGATTAATTAATTTATATCAAATGATTTGTAATTAATTAATTGAGATTGGATAATTAATTCATAAGTAATTAATTTAATTGGAAATTAATTGAATTAATTAGGATTAAGCAATTAAATTAACCCTACTTACAAATGACTATTGAATGCTTGAACTTACTTATGAATGATTGTATTATATGAGATGCCTTGAATTGATTGTCCTATCTAATCTATGATATTTTGTTCTATGGATTGAGCTGTGTATAATTTATTCATTTATTTACATTTGTATATTATGTGTGAATCTGTGGATGGACGATAAGTGCTATAGTTTATATCGCTTATCAACTATATTTCTGTGTTTTAACCTGTGATGATTGAATGATGTTGAACTATTGTTGCAAAACCCCTGGACCACACTTATACACACACAAATATGGATTTCATGAGGAAATCGATTAAGTCACAGATTTTGAAATAGTTTAAAAAAATTGAATATTTAAATCCAAATGGTTTTTTGGAGATGGATTGGGTTTAAAACGAAAAGCTTTTGGAATGGAATTTCAAGATAAAATTTATTTTTGAATAACTTGATAACGTTTTGAAATGAAATAATTTGACTTAAATTTGAATTCAAGATTTGAAATTGAATTCTATGTTTGGAAACTTGGGATTAAAGATGTTATACTAATTATATATGGGTCAAACCATTTTCAATGTATTGATTTGGGAATTTGAATTTAATTCAAGGGCTTTAACTCGTGCAAATATAATTGGATTTTTCTGAAACGAAAACTATTTGTTTTCAAATAATAAAAGCTGTCACATAAGTAATGAACTTCCAATTTGTGTTGAAAGGTTCCAAGATTGAAATTGAAATGTTTTGAAAGGCTATGAATGAATCTTTGGAAATGAATTTTGAAAGCTATAAGTTAAACCTTGATTTAAAGATTTAACGAGTTAATCCAATTGAAATGGAAATTGTTTTGAAATCCATGAATGGATCTTTGTGAATGGGGTTAAATTTTGTTAATTTAATCTTTTTGTTTAAAAGATTAAAGTGTGGAAATTTGTTTAAACCATTGAAGGTTGTTGAAATAAATCCTTTTGTTTAAAAGATTGGAAATGGTAATTTATTTTAACCATTCGATTGAAAGGTTTTGGGCTTTAAGCTGTGACTTAACTGAGAGAGACCCTAATATCCATATGTTTCTTGTAAATATTGCGCTCGCTATTTGGTTTAGCCGAGAGAGGACCTTTGTGTCATATAGCCCATTCCGAATATGTGATACGACGTTATGAATAGCATTTGAAGACCGGTGGTGAAGACCGGATATTTTCCAAAGCGAAAAGATAACTCGTCGAATGTCTTTGCATCGACTGGTCACCAGTATAGAGACTCCATATGTGATGGGAAGTCCGGATGTGATTAGGGATTATCCAAATTTGCAAGGGCTTCTTCGGAAGTGCCTTCGGTTCTGTTCGAACCCAGAACATACTTGTATGGATTGTATGCCTGATATTACATTTAGATATATAAAGCAGATTTCTTTCAAATACATTTATGTTGGTGGCGGAGAATTTATTCTCTTAGCTTAACACCCTTCTCTGAGACGTATGAGCTCAGAGGTTTGTAGTTGATGGTTATCGGTAGTATATTCCCAACTTGGTAATGTGGCATGCTGAGTGCTGCTGATCATTTGTTAATCAAAGCGTGGCTTTTGTGAAAAGCGTAGCTTTGTGGACGAGACTTTGTCAAACCTCACAACCTGGCAATGGTCAAAACAGGAAGAATGCAGCAAGGTTATTTGGGTATAGCGCCCCTGAGGGAATGCTCATTTCCTTCTGGATAGAGGTGGTATTTGTGTATGGAGCCCAGATACTTAACCTATGTGGTTGCTGCAAATTTATTTCTTTGTGGTTGTTGGTAATTCCCGGGATAAAGGTTGGTTACAACCGGGGATGGCATACTCATGTCAGTAGTTACCTAGCTAGAGGCCACCCGGCCTTGTGTTCGTAGAGATCCGGTTAGGTTCTCGGGGCGTCCTTCCAGAGGCGTACCCATGTGGAAATGGGAAGTTCCTTGTCCTGACCATTTGTTGGAAATCCAAACTCCAATACGCATCTTGTACGGTTTTAGTTGTAGAACTTGCCATTTACTTATGGTGGTCACAACTGTTTGGATGGTAGCTATAGTAGGCATAGTTCGGAATGTCTATGCTGGCTAAGATAAATTATACTTTCGAAATGTTTTCCAACATTTTGCACTTATAGTAATAATATCAAAGAAATTTGCATATCAAGCATGTTTGACTATCATAAGGTGAAATCTCCTCCAATTCTGCGTTTGCATTGTGTGTGGCGGGAGGCCTTATGGTAGTTACATCTTCTAAAAGCATTACAGATCTATTTTAAAATATTTCTTTGTTTGTTTTTTTAAGATAAACTGTTCAAGTTCTCACACTAGTCCCATGACTGGCCTGGAGTTTATTGTTCCTTCCTAGACTCTGGGTGCCCATCATTTTCCACACGGGCAGCCTAGAGTCAGGTTATCAGGATATTCTGGAATTCAGGAGTTGCTTGTGAAGCTCAAGAGGCGAGCTGGATGGCGAAACGTATCACTTGTATATGATATTATCTTTTCCGCTGTGTATTCAGTTGTGAGGACAGGTTTATATAACTGTCCATTATTGAGTTTTGTTATATATTGACTCTGATGATGTAATGTACAAAATGTATAGTTCTTTTGATTTAAAGATTATTCATTTATCTATTGTATGTTGTTCCGCTGCGATTGTGAGATTCTGATATTGTTCAGTTTCTTCTTCTTTCTTACTTCTTCTATCTTTTTCTTCTTTTTAAACCCTAAGGGTACTGCTTTCCGGCCTTCGATTGCTCGGAGTTGATACAGTGGACGTATTAATGTCGATTTTCGGAAGTCGAAGAATCGGGTCCTGACATTTTGGTATCAGAGCATTCGGTTAAGCGACAACCTTGGCTCTATTGGGTGTTACTCATTAGAGATAGAGTCAGTAGTACTCTAGAATGAGTGTGAGTGTAATGATAGACATGAGCGCGTATTTGTTAGTGAATATAAAAATGTTTTATATTGTGTTTGCTTATCCGTTGAGCTGTTTGTGAATTGTGGTCGGTATGTGGGGCGCCATATTATCGATAAGGATTTCTAAACACTTAAACGAGGCAAGTCGACATAGTATCATTTTAAATTGGGTAAATGAAATAATTTTACCTCGATTATATTTTTATATAAAGGAAATAATTTTTCAAAAATTACTAAAGTGTATATAAATTGATTGTTTGGTTGTTGAAAATGTAAGAATATATATAAGTTAATTAAAAGAATGAAGCTGATTTTGGTATCGAAGTAAACTAATAAAGTGAAGTGATGAATATGAACTTGAGTTATGTAATGAACTTCAACTTTTGTGGTTAAATGAATTAGCAATTGAATTGAACTAATGGATTGAATATAAATGAATCTAATGTAAATGAATTGATACAGAATAAGGGATGTAAATGTTAATTCATTAAAACTAGTAAACTGGAAATTAAATAATTGAAAAAAAAGTCAATTAGATATTAAACAAATCGGAGATTAAAAGTGTTAAACCAAATTGAATGGGAATTTAACAATTTGGTTATGTTGGTTATGATGTGGTTGTTATATGATTGTATATAATTCATTAAGCGTTAATGAAATTGAGTTGATAAATTGAAAGCTATATAATTGAATTTGAATTGAAAGTGAACTAATGTGAATTGATTGTAAGCAACTTATAAGGTTTCGATACAAATCTTAACTTATGGGAATTATATTGATTGCATTGCTTATGAAAACTATGTGTTTTCCATTGAAAATTAGTGAAATGTAAATGAATTTCCTATATATGTCACTTACATATGTAAATTGAGCAAGTACAGGTACCGGAGCTGTAGTTGGCTGGATTTGGTCACGCTAAAATGCTAATAAATAACTGCTTTGCTTAAAAATGCTAAAATGGTACGCCTACGTAATAAAAACAGGAAATATGAACTGTTTTTCTGTTTTCCGACCGTGTGGGTCGATGTATATATATTTATATCTATTGTGATATTGCAAAAGCTCCTCCGTACAAGGGAGACTCTGCCAAAATTTTCCGTAAATTTTGGGAGCTGGAAAAATTTTGAAAATCTTTGGAAAATTTTTGTTAACGAAAAGTCAATTTCTAAATTGGAATGAAAATGTAGGATTTGAAAAACTTAATAAAGTTATTGTAAGAAGCTTAACTATGGATTTTGGAAAATTTAAAATAATTAAATGGATTTGAAATTTAATTTGAACAAATGGTTTTGAAAAGTTAATGGATTCTATAACTTTTTCTTACTTGGCAATTTGGAGGACGAAATTCTTTTAGGGGGAAGTACGTAACGACCTAGAATTTCTGTCATTTGAAATTCGTATATTTAATTGATTTTAAATATTTACAAGTAAAATTTGTAAGTCGAATAAATTATATTTCGAATATCTTGATTTAATTAAATAATTAAATCGATAATTTAATATTTGAAATTATCAGAAATAATTGGAAATTGGGTTTAATGTGATTAGAATTTATTTGTAAAGTTGTATTAAATCATATTGGAGTTAGAATGATGTTATAGAACTTTTAAAATTGAATTAAAAGTTAATTTATGGAAATTGAATATTTTAATATTTAATTGACGAGTAAAAATAGTCATTTTTCAAACAGTCTCGGATTTCGACAAAACCAGTTTCATCGGATCCGTAATGTTATATTCTTGTAAGATTTCAAATTTCGTGTTAATCGGATTTACGGTTTGTCCGGGGCAAGCTAAAATGCGTAGAAATCGGTTTAAGTGAATTTTTAATTTAAAATAGTTGATTCGAAAAACCTATCTTCCAAATACTTTCGAATTGGCTCCCGATATATATTCCATTGCGTTCGAAATAGGGGTAAAACATTATAAATATGCTCCGTTTGGAGTTCGGAAAATTTTCGGATGAATTGTGTTCTGGCAATTTTCTATAAAAGGACCCCATTACCTTCATTTTACACTAGACCCGAAATAGGTAGGTCATAGCCCCCATTTTCGTTTCCATTGCCAGAATTTCATCTCGTTCTTCCCCTTCGATCTCCTCCTCCACGTACTTTTAGACAACGACTTCAACGAGGGAATTGAAGAGCTTCACGAGCTCGATGTATTCAACGGGTATGATCGCGAATGGAGCATCACGGCGTCGTCAGGAGGCCCGCGTTCGGCCGTGGATTGCGCACGTTTTTCTACACACAGAGGAGGCCGAGCCCGATGATAATCATGGCGGTGATCGAACTTGGCAGTGGCTCGAAGTGGCAAGGCCCGATCGACTTCAAGTTGCTCGAGTTGGTTGCAAAAATTCATGAAAAGATGGCGGCTATGGGTTAGGGTTGCACGGCTTTGAACGAAGGGGAGAAGAAAAGGAAGGTGCGGCCAGATCTAGGTGGAAAGGAAATCAACGGATGAGATTAAGGGTTGAAAAATAAAAATAATAAAATGTTGATTAATTTATATATTAATTCGTGAATGTTTAAAACACAATTACTTTTTCATACGAGGTCCGTTTCGCACGAAACGACTTGCGTTGGAATCGTATGGACGAGAACTACATTTTAGAGCTGGATTGGGGTTGATTAGAGCTAGTGTGAATTTTGGGTAGAATTAAACGTGCGTTTAATTTTATTCGAAATAAAACACTTCAACTATTATTGGAAGCAAGGTGAGAATTTCTCACTCAATCGAATTTGTTTCGATTTAAATTTTAAATAGTTAGATTTAAAATTTCTTGATTGTGTTGATTGTATGCTTGGATGATAATATGCTATTTGTTGTATTGGAAATAGACCCTATACGCCGCATATTAAGCGGAGGTTATTATATTAAACACATATACTGCGATATTCCACCTTGAAGTGGAATTGGTATTATATATGTACTTGGAGTTGATTTCCCGCATTATATAGCAGACGAGACCCTATTGCGTCGCATAATAGCGGATAATATTTTATATAAACCCATGTACCGCGATATACCGTCTTGAAATGGGATTGGTATTGTGCTAACATTTGTGGATGCAGGGAAACAGGTTGGAAGGATCCAACTGGATTCCTCAAATAATTGAATTTGTTTCAATGTTGTGTGTTGATTATTTATAATCTTGTGTGATTATCCTTGTGATTGAAATCGTTGAAGGCTAAAATTTAGCCGAATATAATTTTGGTATCGTTAGATACCGGAAATATATCAAAATTTGATTTTTGAAAATTCAGGTTGAAGTTTATATTAAAATTTATTTTTGAGGATTGGATAAACTTAAAATAAGGAATTCTAAAGTAATAAAGTTTTATTTTTAATTTTATCTAATAAAATTTCAAAATATGGGAAAAGCTTAAATAAATAGATTTCGTGTAATATTATTTAAAAGTTGAAGAATTTATTCCAAATAAGGATTTATTAAGTTATAGTTAACACTTAATTTATTAAATAATTAAGGATTAATTAATAAGGTAATTGAAGAATGATTTATTTAATTTATAAATAAATAATTTAGATTTATTTATAATTAGAAATGATTAATAATGAATTAATCTAAAATAATTTCTTAAGAAAGTAATTAAGGAAATGTTATTAGTTAATAAAGATAATTAACTAAGGATTATTAAGTTATTAAATAAATGTGATTAATTTTGATAATTAATTAGATTTATTAATTAAGATAATCAATTGTTAATTTCTTAATAAAAGTAATTAAGGGGTTAATTACTAATTGTAATCAAAATTGGATATTTTGATTAATTTATTGATAAGGATTGATTGGTAAGTAATGATTTATTGGTATGAGATGATTGCTTAATGGTAAGTAATTAAAGGATTAATTTCTCAAAAAAATTAATTAAGGGGTTAATTAATTATGTAATTGGTTTAAAGGTTAACTTATTTAATATGATTAATTAAGAATAATTTAATTAATTAAGGTGATTGATTAATTAATTTATACCAAATTATTTATAATTAATTAATTGAGGTTGGATAATTAATTAGTTTAATTGGAAATAAATTGAATTAATTAGTATTAAGCAATTAAATTAATCCTACTTACAAATGAATATTGAATGCATGACCTTTCTTATGAATGATTGTACTATATGAGATGCCTTGAATTGATTGTCCTATCTAATCTATGATATTTTTTTCTGTGGATTGAGCTGTGTATAATTTATTCATTTATTTACATTTGTATATTATCTGTGAATCTGTGGATGGACGATAAGCGTTATAGTTTATATCGCTATCAACTATATTTCTGTGTTTTAACCTGTGATGATTGAATGATGTTGAACTATTGTGTCAAAACCCCTGGACCACACTTATACACACACAAATATGGATTTCACGAGGAAATCGATTAAGTCATAGATTTTGAAATAGTTTAAAAAAAATTGAATATTTAAATACAAATGGTTTTTCAAAGATGGATTGGGTTTAAAACCAAAAGCTTTTGGAATGGAATTTCAAGACAAAATTTATTTTTGAATAACTTGATAACGTTTTGAAATGAAATAATTTGACTTAAATTTGAATTCAAGATTTGAAATTGAATTCTATGTTTGGAAACTTGGGATTAAAGATGTTATACTAATTATATATGGGTCAAACCATTTTCAATGTATTGATTTGGGAATTTGAATTTAATTCAAGGGCTTTAACTCGTGCAAATATAATTGGATTTTTCTGAAACGAAAACTATTTGTTTTCAAATAATAAAAGCTGTCACATAAGTAATGAAATTCCAATTTGTGTTGAAAGGTTCCAAGATTGAAATTGAAATGTTTTGAAAGACTATGAATGAATCTTTGGAAATGAATTTTGAAAGCTATAAGTTAAACCTTGATTTAAAGATTTAACGAGTTAATCCAATTGAAATGGAAATTGTTTTGGAATCCATGAATAGATCTTTGTGAATGGGGTTAAATTTTGTTAATTTAATCTTTTTGTTTAAAAGATTAAAGTGTGGAAATTTGTTTAAACCATTAAAGGTTGTTGAAATAAATCTTTTTGTTTAAAAGATTGGAAATGGTAACTTATTTTAACCATTCGAATGAAAGGTTTTGGGCTTTAAGCTGTGACTTAACTGGGACCCTAATATCCATATGTTTCTTGTAAATATTGCGCTCACTATTCGGTTTAGCCGGGAGAGGACCTTTGTGTCATATAGCCCATTCTGAATATGTGATACGACGTTAGGAATAGCATTTGAAGACCGGTGGTGAAGACCGGATATTTTCGAAAGCAAAAAGATAACTCGTCGAATGTCTTTGCATCGACTGGTCCCCAGTATAGAGACTCCATATGTGATGGGAAGTCCGGACGTGATTAGGGATTATCCGAATTTGCAAGGGCTTCTTCGGAAGTGCCTTCGGTTCTGTTCGAACCCAGAACAGACTTGTATGGATTGTATGTCTGATATTACATTTAGATATATAAAGCAGATTTCTTTCAAATACATTTCTGTTGGTGGCGGAGAATTTATTCTCTTAGCTTAACACCCTTCTCTGAGATGTACGAGCTCAGACGTTATGTAGTTGAAGGTTATCAGTAGTATATTCCCGACTTGGTAATGTGGCATACTGAGTGTTGCTGATCATTTGTTAATCAAAGCGTGGCTTTTGTGAAAAGCGTAGCTTTGTGGACGAGACTTCGTCAAACCTCACAACCCGGCAATGGTCAAAACAGGAAGAATGCAGCAAGGTTATTTGGGGATAGCGCCTCTGAGGGTATGTTCATTTCCTTCTGGATAGAGGTGGTATTTGTGTATGGAGCCCAGATACATAACCTATGTGGTTGCTGCATATTTATTTCTTTGTGGTTGTTGGTAAATCCCGGGATAAAGGTTGGTTACGACCAGGGGATGGTGTACTCGTGTTAGTAGTTACCTAGTTAGAGGTAACCCGGCCTTGTGTTAGTAGAGATCCGGTTAGGTTCTCGGGGCGTCCTTCCAGAGGCGTACCCATGTGGCAATGGGAAGTTCCTTGGCCTGACCATTTGTTGGAAATCCAAACTCCAAATACGCATCTTGTACGGTTTTAGTTGTAGAACCTTCCATTTACTTATGGTGGTCACCACTGATTAGATGGTAGCTATAGTAGGCATAGTTCGGAATGTCTATGCTGGCTAAGATTTATATTATACTTTTGAAATGTTTTCCAACACTTTGCACTTATAGTAATAATATTAAAGAAATTTGCGTGTCAAGCATGTTTGACTATCATAAGGTGAAATCTCCTCCAATTTTGTGTTTGCATTGTGTGTGGCGGGAGGCCTAATGATGGTTACATTTTCTGCTTTACAAGCACGTTTGACAAATCCAAATTAACTTTTGAAAATATAAATTTAAAACAAAGCTTAAAATTATAATTTCATACATATACAAATTATCCATAGATTAAATTAAATTTAAAACAATATCAAATTATAACATATACAAATATATATATATTACAATTTGAAAATTCAATCTTTTATTCAAAACAAAAGATATCTCTATTCACAATATATATCAAATATATATATTATAAATATAATAAAATTTCATTAGCTTTGAAAAATAAATCTTATCAATATTTTAAATTGTCAGAAAGATATTGATTACAATTATCAAATTTAATACTTATTAACCTTTAAAAAAATTATCAGTTTGAATTAAAATTATAAAGAAAATTATAAAACCAATTAAATTATTTATACAGATTATTAAATTTATATTGCCCAAAATTACGGGTCGTTACAATCCCCCCCCTTAAAAGGATTTCGTCCCCGAAATTTAAAAGCAAAAGTAATTTAATAACCCATCAAAGATTCAATTTCAACCAGCAAAGCATACCTAACATCCAGTTACTAACAGCCATGGCAATCAATCAAACAACAAACAAAACTAACTAATTATCCTGATACAAATCAGAATAAGTCTTCTAATACTATCTCGAGTTCCCCTAGTATAAATCACCGGGAGACTCGCTCTACAAAAGCCAACAAACTACACCACCAAAATCCAGAGCTCCTTACATCTCTAGATCCTTCAATCTGAACAGAACATCAGATTACTCCCAAGTCCAACTCAACATCCAACTCCAACCGAACTACAGATTCAACAACCAATCGATGAATCATGCACGTATTCCCTAAGAGATACGTGTTATACAATGAATTCCAGCTATCCAAACTGGCAATTCAATCTTATCCTATCAAACACATATAAGAAATTTCAAATGCCTCAAAACTAGCCAACCAATCTTACCCAATTACTGCTCTCAAACCAGAGAAATCTTAACAACAATGAAGTCTCCAATTTCGAATTCCAAGCTCCTTTTCTCATATCTATATAACTCAACAGACAATACTAGACTGCTAATCTTCACCCTGATTAGCTCAACCTATGCTGATGCTTTCAGAAACAACTAAACCAAAACAAACAGTTCCGGGATCCTATTCAACAGAAAAGTATTCCATAATCCGTTGAAATCCATAACTCAAACTCTACTACTCAAGCAATAGCAAATTGAACTTACTTCCTTCCTTGCACAACTG
This sequence comes from Allium cepa, assembly GCA_030765085.1. Taxonomy (NCBI): domain Eukaryota; kingdom Viridiplantae; phylum Streptophyta; class Magnoliopsida; order Asparagales; family Amaryllidaceae; genus Allium; species Allium cepa. The sequence continues at coordinate 929,658,512 of CM060939.1, forward strand.
TTACCTCGCTTCCGTTGCACAACTATGACTCTGGAATAGATAAGAATACTGCTGATAAGCACGAATACAAACTTTCCAATATATCCGGGAACTTTGTTCATCAAATCCATAAAATCTGAGTGAACCATCAGACTTGGTCACAAAATCTTACTACAAAATCCAACTCAAAAACTAGATCTGACCAAATCCAAATTCCAAAAATATCTGAGCTGCTACACCAACTCTTCTACTAGGCTAACTACCAGTACTGCTTCTGGAACCAAATCAATATGGATCTCAACTCTAGATGCAGACAAACCCTGATTACATCAGTAGCTCCTACTTCTACATGAGAATCCTCGGTCTCAAACAAAAGACTGCTCAAGAAAAATTCCCAAACAAATCGCAAGTCACTTTTGCGATCCTACCTAGTTCGGATTCCAAAGAAACCGTCCTCTCTTTACCAATTAGAACAGCTTTAAACTTCTCCAAACAAGGTTAACTCTTCAAGAAAACTTTCACCACCAGCCCGGGCTGCTGATAGAAGAACCACTAAGATTTCTGAATCACTAGAGAAACGAGCACACTGCCGCTTCCTAACTCTACTTTGATGACACTGCAAGGCCAAAAGACCTTCTCTTCGGCACACTGAACACTTCGAGCTGAAACTGCTACCACAGTTAACCAAAAATCTCTAATCCCAAAGCTTCTCGAAAACCCAAAACTATCTACAAATCACGCAACAGACCTTCGAGATGGCAGACAACTGCTCAGGAAACTCGGACTCCAAACCAAGCATCAACAACTTGCTTTTCTTAAGGAATAACAAATGAGACCATACCAAAGCGAAGCGACTTATAGACCTTAGTCTCATATTCCAAAACCGACAATCTCCATGCAAAAGATCCAGACAACTTCTACACAGACGAATCTTCCCTGCGGTAGGTAAAGACTGTTCCTCAACTACTTCTAAATCTGCTTCAATAGAAAACGTCTTTTGAAAATCTCCATGGATACTGCATCTCATCACACGGTTATCAAAATACCATCACTTACTTCTGCACTTCCGACAGACCCAAACTCAAGAAAAATTCGCTCACCCGAGCGAAATCCAAACTTACCCTTCAAAGATAAACTCCGAATCTTTTAAAGATTTCCTTCAGATCTCAGAGAACTCCTTATTCCAAACTAGAAATCTCACCTGATACAGTATTAGGTCTACAATCTCGGCAAATACTTCCAACCTCAAACATATGGACCTCTTTCATTAGTGGTAGTCGTGTTACACACACACACCACTATTCCATCTACCTTTAAAACTTTGTTGGAAAATCCGAACAGATAACCCAACAAATTTAGGCAGATATATATATATATATATATATATATATATATATATACTTATATATAAAAATTACAAATACTCTATATCAAGAAAAAAACCACCACTCCAGAGCCTAGGTATTTACTCAACCTAATGCTCTGATACCAAATGAGATGACCCGACTTCCTATCTCTAGGAAATCACATTATCTTGAAGAAAGAAAGGGATAGAAGAAGAAAAGAAAGAGAAAGAAGAAACAGAACAACATCAGAGAACTCACAGCGGAACGAATAAAATATAATATGTCTCATAAAATATTACACAGTATCGTATTACATCAGAGTAAACAACTTATACAACAGATATTAGACAGTTATAAACGTCTGTCTAACTATATAACCCAAGTACAACAGATACAATAGATACAGATACCAAACAAACAAAAAAACAACGGAACCATAATATATATCTACACGTGGAAGCCTCCTGCTCCATATCTCCTCTAGAATTTGTCAAGCAAACCTAAATCACTTGACTGCTCATACATAATATGAGTACCCAGGAGTTTAGTAAAGCATAAAATAAACACTCGGATCAAACAGGGGTCTGGTGTGAGTAAACGGGTTAAAATTGCTTAACTTTAGAAAAACCTTTGAAAAGAAAGGTATCACGTAAGACTTCCCACACATAAACATGGAAAAGTTTTTACCTTACGCTAACCAAAACATTTGATAGGAAATCCAGTGATATTATAACAGTGTCTAGGGTTTTCAAATAAATATAAAATAGCGAAATTGTTACATTCATTAAATTCCAGCTCTTGCCACAAAAGTGGGTAATACAATCAAAACCGTAGGGTCTCGTAGGAAGAATGGGTTTCCATCAATGGCAGGGCTACTGGGGTACCGCCCGTCACAGTACGTGGCCTAGATCAACGTACCGAGGAGTATGCCCGCTCCCCTGCAACACAAGGTCGGAACCATCTCTTATTGGATAGTCCTGAACAAGACAACCCTGCAGTTGGCCGCAACCCAACTGTCCACACAACCGAATAAAAAGGGACTTCTAGACAGGGGAAAATATTGCTCTCCAGTGGGAGCTACCAACGAAGCCTTGCTGCACCTCCCCTGTTTTAGCCATTCCCGGTTGATGAGGCTTGAGGCTGCGATTACCTTTATAGAACACATCTATCTTAGAATGCTCATCTCCCGCCTGACGATGTGCAGAAAGCATTCAATCCATACAAGTTCGTTCCTGTAACGACCCAGAATTTTGAACAATTTAATTTGGAAATATTTAATTAATTTTAAATATTTGAATGATGGTTTAGTTTGAATTCTCAATATAACTTTGAATTTGGCGATTAAATTTTAAAATTTAATCTATTGAAAGTTGAATAAAAATTTGATTCTTCAATTTAAGCCGATTAAAAATATTTCAAAGGCTTGTAAAATTCAAATTGAAAATACTGAAGATTTTAGAAGATTCAGAATTGAATTTGAAAGTGAATTGTTCAGTTTTGAAAATATATCGTTTGAATCGATATTTAAAATAGCCGTCCGAGGCACAGTCTCGGAATTCGACGAAACCAGTGCCATTGGATCCGTAATATTGAATTATTCTCGGATTTCAAATTTCGTACTTTTTCGGAGTTGTTATGTGAGCGTACGATGCATAAACGCGTTGGAATTTTAAAATGAATTCGATTTAAATTTTAATTTAAATTGGTCACATCAGTTACTTTTCATTCCTAAAAACATGCCTAAAATTACGACTGCAATCACGCCTTCAATCGTGTAGAGATCGTGCAAACACAACTCTTCCTTTGAAAAATCACGTAACTCTGTTCCCTCTGTTCTCTTTTAAAGCATACCTATCGTTCAAAAGATTAAAACGAAAAATCAAAAGAAGAACAATGGCCGCCCCTCAATCTGAAAATTTGTTCGCGACAGCCTCTTTAGTTTCTTTTTCGTTCAACCCAAATTCATTCGAAATAAAAAAATGGCCGCAGCCCCCTTTTCTTTTTTTTGAAATCAAATGATTTCCATTCGATGAGGCTATGATCGAATCGCTTGGAACTCGAACTAGGGTATGGCCGTAACTTCGTTCGTTCGATTTGGGGGGCCGATAGCATGTCGATTGGGATGAGTTGTGACATCGCCGATGGTGGAAGGTCGTTCCACAACCTCGGGGTGAGGCGGCTACTCGCGAGGCGCAGGAGGATGCGGCAGCAGCGGCGACTTGCGGCATGGGGTTGCGACGTGGAAGGGCGGCGCTAGAGGAGCTTGCGAGGTCGAGCACGATCGCGGCTGAGGAGTTAGGGTTTCGCGAGTTGGTCGATCTCGAGCAGCAGGTAAAACGTTTTTCTTTTTCTTTTTCTTCTTTTAATTCAATTAAATTTGTGTATATACAGAGAAAAAAAAGAAAAAAAAGTTTTCAGTTTTTTTTATGCAGTAAAGAAAAATATAGGTTAGAAAAAAAAAACAAATCATTAGTTAGTTTAAAATTAACCGATTTAATTTTTCTAAGACATTAAAAATATTTTTTTTTTAAAAAAAAAAGAATGCTTTGAATTAAAAAAAATTAGTTAGTTAAATCTATTTCAAAGAAATTAATTATTCGATTAGTTTAAATTATTATATTAAGAATAAATTATTAGTTTAACCCAAATTGTTAGCCAAATGAATTTTATTTATAAAGGAATTTGTTTAAAATTTAAAAGCATTAGTTTGAAATTAAAATGTTTAGTTAAATAAATTTATTTAACAGAAATTTATTTAAAAAAAAAGAAGGAAAATTTGTTCTAAAAATGAACACGGATTTATTTTTAAAGTGTGAAATAAGTTTACAGATTTGAGAAGTAAATTTAAATAAGTCGGTGAGGATTTACAAATTGGTTTAAATTAACTTATTTAATTTTTAGTGGTTAAAAATAAAGTAGTTTTAAAGGGAATTTAGTTTAAAATTTCAATTTTTAGTTAAACAAATTTATTAAAAGAAATTGATTTAAAGATATTAATTTAAAGTAAAATAATTAGTTAAAATAAATTTATTAAAGAAGAAACTGGTTTAAATAAAACTATCAGTTAATTTAAATGAAATCACCGACGAATCGAAATTATCAAATGAAAATTTATTATTCGATCTGTTCGAATATTAATGAATGTGTATAATATTTATACAAGGTTCAAAAATAGTGAAGAAAACAAGTTGAATTGGAAGTGGATTGCAAAAGGAAATAAAGGTGAGAACTTCTCACTCAAAAATTTAAAGTTGGATTTGCAGTTATTTATTGATTGTTGTTTGGTTGTGATATTAGATATAGTAGGATATATCTATATATATAGCAATATATATATATATATATATATATATATATTGGCATATGTATATATTGCAGTTGATTGATTTCCCGCATTGTATAGCGGATGAGACCCTACTGCGCCGCCTATTAAGCGGATAATATTTTATAAATCCCATATACCGCGATATCCCGTCTTGAAACGGGATTGGTATTGTGCTAATGTCTGTGGATGCAGGGAAACAGGTTGGAGGGATCCAACTGGATTCCTCACAAATATTTTTTCGATTCAGATATTGTGATATTTGATTGTTTATCATATCGATATATGATATTTAAAAGTCGTGATTGACTATTTGATGTGTTGCATCATCGAATCCAATTTTGAAGTTTAAAAATAACGATTTTGATTTTAAGAGATTTCTAAAGTGATTTTTGAAAGTACACGTTTATAAAATATTTTTTGGAATTAATTCATCTTAAATAAATAAACGTTATAATTTTAATATTTTAAAAATTATGATTTTTGAGAAATACATTTAAAAGTTGATTTTTGAAAATATGGGATTAATGATTTTATAAAATAGTTTAAACTGGGATTTTTTTTATAAAAAGTTTAAAAATAGGATTTATGAAATTTGATTATTTTATAAATCAAAATGATGAAATTATAAAGGAGTTTAAAGACGATTTAAAAGAATAATATAAATTGATCCATATAAAAGATTTATAAATTGATATTTATAAATTAAAAATATTGGAACTGTAAAACGAGCTTTTATAAGTGTTAGAATAAATTGCGAATGAATTTCATAAGTGAATGAAATCTATAGGATTATAACGGTGAAGTTATAAATGGAATTTTATAAACAGTAGGTTTATAAAATTTGTAAAGTTATTTAAAAGAATAGATTTTGGATAAATAAATGAATCTTATAAGTTATAAGATTTATAATTATGAAGTTAAAAGAACAATTTTGTAAACAAATAAATTATAAGCATTTAACTTATAATATGGACTTTTGGTATATAATTGAGTTATAAATCGAATAGGTCAATAAAGGAAATTTGTAAAAGGAAGTTGTTATAAAATAAATAGAAATGGAATTTATGAACATTGTTTTATAAATCCGCAACGACTTATTTTGATAAGCAAAATTATTGTAATTTATTAATGGAGTTATATTCACGTTTTAGACAGTGAATAATCCTGTAAAACAAAATGTATAGAAATGATGAAATTGGTTAACAGGTATATTCACGTTTTTGAATAGTGAATAATATATTAAAGAAAATGTTTTGGATGTGATGTTTTAAATAGAATTAAAACGATCTAAAGATGTTTAAAATGTATTAAGATTCGAAACCATAGATTTCAACATTCATTGTTGAAATAGACGTTTTCGAGAAATAGAAGGAAATGGTGGACTATAACACTGTTGTTATAGTAAATGTTTTCCGAAAGGAAATGTTTTGTATAGTATTGGGATTTATATATCTATTTTAATTTCGAATCCCTATACTAGTGATTTTGGGTTGTCGTAACGATGTTTTACACAACATTCGTTTTGGCCCAAATAAATATGTTTAAGAGAATGATTTCCTTAAAGAATGAAATACATACTTAATTTCGATTTGAGTATATTGAATAATTTCCAAGTGTAGAAAATAAAAAGACTTGTGAATTACTTATAAATAAAAGTATGGAAATGTTTTCCAATATTAAATGAACATTTTGAATTTATCTTTTTAAAGATAAATTGAAAATGAATATTAGAAATCGAATGGAAATCGTATATTCATAAATATTTTGGAAATGTAAATTCAATATGGAATTTATAAATGAAATTGGAAAATGGGTTTAAAAATAAATATTGATTTATTTTTGAAGAATGGAAAATATATATCTTGTAAAGATATTTTTGGGAAAATAAATAATTTGGAAAATTATTTGGAATCTGGTGATGTTGTGCATATCCATTAATAGTTCAATAACCGACTATCAATATTTACCTTTAAATGGGTATTTGTTGTGATTTGCTTGAAATTGAATGCCACACTTATTTTTTCTAAAATAAGCGCTCACTATTCGGGTTAACCGGGAAAGGACCTTGGGGTCGTATAACCCATTCTGAATATGTGATACGTCGTTATGAATTGCATTTGAAGATCGGTGTTGAAGACCGGATATTTTCCAAAACGAAAGGGTTTCTTGTTGATTGTCTCTGCACTGGCTGATCCCCGGTATAGAGATCTCCATATGTGATGGGAAATCCGGACGTGATTAGAGATTATCCGGAGTGCAAGGACTTCTTTGTAAGTGCCTTCGGCTCTGTTCGAGCTCGGAACAGACTTGTATGGATAGTATGTCTGACATTACAAATTGAGATATAAAGCGGATTTCTTTCAAACATATTTCTGTTGGTGGCGGAGAATTTATTCTCTTAGCTTAACACCCTTCTCTGAGACGTACGAGCTCAGAGGTTATATAGTTGAAGGTTATCAGCAATATATTCCCAATTTGGTAATGTGACATGCTGAGTGTTGCTGTGAAATGATCATTGTGTTGATCATTTGCGATAAGATCATTTGTTTGATCGTTTATCTTTGTGATCATTTCTATGATCATTTGTTGACCCAAAGCATAGCTTTTGTATAAAGCGTGGCTTTGTGGACGAGACTTCGTCGAGCCTCACACCCCGGAATGGTCAAAACAGGAAAGATGCGGCAAGGTTATGAGGGGTAGCTCCCTTTAGGGTATGTGCATTTCCTTCTGGAAAAGGGTGGTATCATGGTATGGAGCCCAGATACTTACTCATGTTGAAACACTTTATTTATGATTGTGTGATGTTGATTACGAGCGCTCGGTTAAAGGTCCCAAAGGACCGGGGGATGGCATACTCGTGTCAGTAGTTACCCAGTTAGGGGTAACCCGGCCTTGTGTTGGCAGAGATCCGGTTTGGTTCTCGGGGACGTCCTTCCAGAGGCGTTCTCATGTGGCATTGGGAAGTTCCTTGGCCTGACCATTTGTTGGAAATCCAAAGAAACAATACGATCTTGTACGGTTTTAGTTGTAGAACCTGCTTCCTCAGGAGGTAGCTATAGCAGGCATAATATAATGGTACCTATGCTGGCTAAGATTTATATTCTATTTTCGAAATGTTTTCTACACTATGAATTAGTAATAATATCAAATGTTTTTTTAATGCGTATCAAGCATCTTTGACTAACATAAGAAGAAATCTCCTCCAAGTCTGCGTTTGCATTGTGTGTGTGGTGGGAGGTCTTATGGTAGTCTCATTCTTAAAAGCATTGCGAATTGACTTTAAAAATATTCCTCTATTTTTATTTTAAAGATAAATAAACTGTTTTTGAATTCTCACACCAGTCACATGACTGACTAGGAGTTTATTGTTTTCCTTCCTAAACTCTGGGTGCCCACCAATTTCCACACGGGCAGTCAAGAGTTAAGGTTTATCAGGATATTCTGGAATTCAGAAGTTGCTAGAAGCAAGATGGATGGCATAGCATATTATTAGTATATAGTATTTCTTTTCCGCTGTTTGATGTTGTTTGTTGTTGTACACTCTGATGTAATGTAATGTAATGTAATGTAATGAAATGTAATAACTAATATAGTTTTTTGTTTAAAGATTATTCATTTATCTATTATATGTTGTTCCACTGCGAATTGTGAGATTCTGATATTGTTCTGTTAATTCTGTTCCGTTCTATCTTCTTTTCTCTCTTCTTTTTCTTTTCTTCTTTCTTAAACCCTTACATTTCAGTTTTTCGGCAACGAAAAATCGAGATCGTTACAGTTCCGGGTTCGAACGAAACCGAAGGCACTATCTCGTTGCACTCATTTTGGAATCACCCTCAGAGTCAACGAACATAGCCCTTGCACTCTAAATCACCGTCTCGAATCTATATATACTATTCCGTCAACTCATTATGGAATCACCCACAGAGTTATACTGACGTATAGTTCTTACACCTCAAGTCTTCACAAAGCTCCACTTGGATTTACGACCTAACGTTTAATTGGAATCGATGTGGTTTTCGGATTCCAAATATGGAAACCCGATACCGGTCTCATTGAAACCAACGCCATTTTAATGTCCAAGTTGTACTTAAGGGTTCTAAACAATATAAACTCATATACAAGGTGATATAACAGATAGATGAATAACGTTATCACAACAGATAATTCATAACAACATTCATCTTCACAAAGCAACATATCACATAACATAGATATCCAAAACGTCCATTATCAACCAATATCAATCATCCAATATCAATCACTCAATATTGATCATCCAATGTCAATCAATCAACCAATATTAATCAATCATCCAAAGCAGAATTGATTAACTCTAATAGGATTACCTAAAATCCTCCTTCATTTATTTATTCCAAATAAATTAATCATCTCTAATGATCTTCCCAAATTAATCTTCCTTGATTATTTTTACTTTCATTACATTCAAGTAATCATCCTTAACCATGTTCAATAATTAACCTTTAATTACTATCATTAATTACAATAATTAATGATCATTCATTTACTTCCATTAATTAACTATAATCAGTTGCATTAAACCTCAATTAATCACAATTAATTAATCACACTTAAATTAAATCACTTATATTAATCAACCTTGATTAATTAACAAATGATCCTTATTAATTAATAATTACTTTAATTAATTAAATAATTAACTTATAATTAATCATTCTATTAATCATAATCAGTTATTAACAATTTGTAATTACTTATCTTAATTAATTAACTTCTTAATTAATTATATTAATCCTTCATTAATTAATCAAATTAATTAATCTTTAATTACTTCATTAAGTAATTATTAAACAATTAAATTAATAAATAAATCCTTAATTAATTACTTATTAATTAATTAAAATTTTAATTAATTACACTTAGCAATTAATTTTAAGTTAAATTCATTCATTAATTAATTAACAAAATTAATTAACTAAAATAATTAAGTAATTAACTCTTAATTACTTAACAAGTAATTATCTCTAATTACTTCATTAATAAATCTTGATTACTCTCTTAATTAATTACTTAACAAGTAATTACTCCCATTATTAACCAATCCTTAATTCTTTTATTAATTAATTACTTCATAATTAATTAGTTTCACAATTATATTAATCAATTCTTTAATTGATATCATCAAGTGATTCTATTAATCACTACCACTTAATTACTCCTATGAGTAATTATCATTAAATACTTCCATAAGTAATTAACTTTTTTAATTACATTCAATTATTAACCATTTAATTACTTCATTAAGTAATTACACTTAATTAATCCATAATTAAGTGATATTAAAATTAAATAAACAATTAACTAATTATTTAAAATTAATTAAACAATTAATTAATTAACTTCTAATATTAAAGAAAATCTTTAATAAATTAAGAAAACCATAAATCCTAATCAAACTTAACTTATTAACAAATCATATTAAATAAGTATTCTTAAATTAATTATCCAAATAATTTAACCTTATTTATTTCCGTAAATAAATTATTTTAATTATTCAAATCTTATTAATTCAAAGACAAATTATTAAACTTGGTTTACAAAATCATAATAATAGTCTTACTTGGAGATAAAGCATTTACAAATCAATTCCAAATTTAAACACTTTAAATTATCAAGTTTTAAACTAATTTATTTTCAATATAAATTGAAAATTTGTTATTAAAACATTGCTTCAAACTTTGATTTAAAACTTTGATTTAATAATTAAATTCAAATTTCTCTTTTAAATTTGAATTTTAAACTTAATTAAGATAATTATTTTCAAATAAACAACTTAAAACATTTTTAAATTTGAAATATAAATTAAATTTCACTTTTGAATGTTTAATTTACTTCCTCTTTAAAACAACAAGTTTAAATTTAGTTTTCTTTATAAACTTGTTTATAACTTAGTGCTTGATTCTTAAATTTTTCAAATCGAGTTTATTATACAACCTAGTATCAATTACAGGTTTTAAATTAGCAACTTATAACATTACAGTACTAAACAGGGAAGCATCACTCAAACTCGAGTACGAACCCAGGAACCACTCGAGCTCGCCCCAAAGCAAACCAGCACCTCCCCTCTTCGAGTCGCCCCGAAGACATACGCGAGCTTCCCTTCGAGTTCCAATCGTCTTCCTCAAACTACCCAGCGTACACGGCCATCTCGTGCACATACACCAACAACTCCGGCCAAGTTAGGACGTCGCGACCATCGACACGGTCACACTCCAACACGCGAACACGAATCCCAACCCAGATCCATCCAAAAGTCCTCGAATCAAAATCGACCAATACTCGAAAGAACTACGAAACAACAACTACAAAATCCCATCGCCACCCACGATCGCCACCACCGGCAGCTCCAACGACCACTCCAGAACTTCGCCGCAATATTCACGCCACCATCCCCTACGTCGCGATCGATTCCAGTCGACACCTCAAGTCGCAAAAACCACAACACTTAAGCCGAGCCAGAAACTAACTTAAACCCTAGTTACTTCGATTCCCATCAATTCACTCCGTTAAAAAATTCAATCGTATTTTCCCCATAATCTATAACTTACATACAAGCTACGACCCAAGAATCAAATCAAATTATTATGTATAACATCCACAGTTCATAAAAATCCCCAAATCATTCAAACCAAAAATTCAACTTAAATACATAATTAAAAATTATGATACCAACTCTAAAAATCATAACTTTCCTATTATAATTCAGTTATACACTCAAAACTAGAATTTGAAATCATAAATTTTTGCCCAAATTTTGATTTTTACTGTAAATTTGAAAAATATGAATAACTAATTCATTTAAAACCCTATAACTATATTTAGATGATAAATCACTTGATTACAAACAATTTTCATTTACAAATCACAGTCCAATTTGTATTCAAAATCAAGTTATTGATTTTAAAAAGAAAAAAAACAAACCTGTACAACAACAGTATACATATACAGGCATTCAATATTATTTTATTTTATTTTACAAACATACATTCAGGTAGACTAAAATACATCATCAAACTCAAATCCGTTTGCATGCAACATTCAATCAAAGATTAAATCAAAACTGTTTTTAAAACAGAATTTACTCACCTATTTTGATTGCAGAGCAGATTAGTCAATTTCCAGGCTTCCAATTGATGTTGAACTGCAAGTTACTTGCTGTTGAAAATTTGCAGGTTGAATTTGATATGAAATTCAGATTTTAATTCTCAGGTTTATCTTGAACTTGATTCTTTGAAATGCAGGTGATCAAATGTTGCAGATTTCATTTTTCTTTGCAGATTTTGCTTTTGCTCTTTGCCCTTTGATTGTGAATCTCATGTTTCAGGTTTTGATAAAATAGTTTTCTGGTTTATAAAAAACTTTCTAGTTTGAGTTAAGAAATGAGAATAAAGAAATGGAAGTGTTATATTTATTAGAATTAAGAAAATGAATTTCAAAATAAAGACACTTGTCACTATATAGCTTAATTTATCAACACATGTTATTAAATTTGTTTAATTGCTTTACATATGTCTCAAACAAGTTAATATGTTTACATTTTTACTTAAGCATTTATTTATTAATTTTTTTCTTAATTTAAATATAAATTTAACTTAATATTTAATTTACTAAGTAGGTAAATACTTGCATATATATAAATAAATTTACTTTTTAAAGGAAATATTCTATAACTAATTATAATTCAAATGTAATTATACATCTTATACATGTTATTTAAAATCAAGAACCTTTATTTTTATCATTTAACCATTTTAATTTGAGCATTTTAAAATAAAGCTTGTTTAAATTCCTTTCAGCTATCATATTTTAAAAAAAAATTATCTTATAATTGAAAACAATTTGACAAATCTAAATTAACTTTTGAAAACATAAATTTAAAACAAAGCTTAAAATTATAATTTCATACATATACAAATTATCCATAGATTAAATTAAATTTAAAACAATATCAAATTATAACATGTACAAATATATATATATATATATATATATATATATATATATATATATATATATATATTAAAATTTGAAAATTCAATCTTTTATTCAAAACAAAAGATATCTCTATTCACAATATATATCAAATATATATATTATAAATAGAATAAAATTTCATTAGCTTTGGAAAATAAATCTTATCAATATTTTAAATTGTCAGAAAGATATTGATCATAATTATCAGATTTAATATTTATTAACCTTTAAAAAAAATTATCAGTTTGAATTAAAATTATAACGAAAATTATCAAACCAATTAAATTATTTATACAGATTATTAAATTTATATTGCCCAAACTTCCGAGTCGTTACAATCTCCCCCTAAAAGAATTTCGTCCCCGAAATTTAAAAGCAAAGGTAATTTAATAACCCATCAAAGATTCAATTTCAACCAGCAAAGCATACCTAACATCCAGTTACTAACAGCCATAGCAATCAATCAAACAACAAACAAAACCAACTAATTATCCTGATACAAATCAGAATAAGTCTTCTAATACTATCTCGAGTTCCCCAAGTATAAATCACCGGGAGACTCGCTCTACAAAAGCCAACAAACTACACCACCAAAATCCAGAGCTGCTTACATCTCCTGATCCTTCAATCTGAACAGAACATCAGATTACTCTCAAGTCCAACTCAACATCCAACTCCAACTGAACTACAGATTCAACAACCAATCGATAAATCATGCACGTGTTCCCTAAGCGATACGTGTTATACAATGAATTCCACCTATCCAAACTGGCAATTCAATCTTATCCTATCAAACACATATAAGAAATCTCAAATGCCTCAAAACTAGCCAACCAATCTTACCCAATTACTGCTCTCAAACCAGAGAAATCTTAACAACAATGAAGTCTCCAACTTCGAATTCCAAGCTCCTTTTCTCATATCTGTATAACTCAACGGACAATCCTGGACTGCCAATCTTCACCTTGATCAGCTCAACCTATGCCGATGCTTCCAGAAACAACTAAACCAAAACAAACAGTTCCGGGATCCTATTCAACAGAAAAGTCTTCCATAATCCGTTGAAATCCATAACTCAAACTCTACTACTCAAGCAATAGCAAACTGAACTTACTTCCTTCCTTGCACAACTGCTACCTCGCTTCCGCTGCACAACTCTGATTCTGGAATAGATAAGAATGCTGTTGATAAACACGAATATAAACTTTCCAATATATCCGGGAACTTTGTTCGTCAAATCCATAAAATCTGAGTGACCCATCAGACTTGGTCAGGAAATCTTACTACAGAATCCAACTCAAAAACTAGATCTGACCAAATCCAAATTCCAAAATATCTGAGCTGGTACACCAACTCTTCTACCAGGCTAACTACCAGTACTGCTTCTGGAACCAAATCAATATGGATCTCAACTCCAGATGCAGACAAACCCTGATTACATCAGTAGCTTCTACTTCTACATGAGAATCCTCGATCTCAAACAAAAGACTGCTCAAGAAAAATTCCCAAACAAATCGCAAGTCAATTTTGAAATCCTACCTAGTTCGGATTCCAAAGAAACCGTCCTCTCTTTACAAGTTAGAACAGCTTTAAACTTCTCCAAACAAGGTTAACTCTTCAAGAAAACTTTCACCACCAGCCCGGGCTGCTGATAGAATAACCACTAAGATTTCTGAATCACTGGAGAAACGAGCACACTGCCGCTTCCCAACTCTACTTCGATGACACTGCAAGGCCAAAAGACCTTCTCGTCAGCACACTGAACACTTCGAGATGAAACTGCTACCACAGTTAACCAAAAATATCTAATCCAAAAGCTTCTCTAAAACACAAAACTACCTACAAATCACACAACAGACCTTCGAGATGGCAGATAACTGCTCAAGAAACTCGGACTCCAAACCAAGCATCAACAACTCGCTTTTCTTAAGGAATAACAAATGAGACCATACCAAAGTGAAGCAACTTATAGACCTTAGTCTCATATTCCCAAACAGACAATCTCCATGCAAAAGATCCAGACAACTTCTACACGGACGAATCTTCCCTGCGGCAGGTAAAGACTGTTCCTCAACTACTTCTAAATCTGATTCAACAGAAAACATCTTATGAAAATCTCCATGGATACTGCATCTCATCGCGCAGTTATCAAAATACCATCACTTACTTCTGCACTTCCGTCAGACTCAAACTCAAGAAAAATTCGCTCACCCAAGCGAAATCCAAACTTACACTTCAAAGATAAACTCCGAATCTTTTAAAAGATTTCCTTCGGATCTCGGAGAAATCCTTATTCCAAACTACAAATCTCACTTGATACGGTATTAGGTCTACAATCTTGACAAATAATTCCAACCTCAAACATATGGACCTCTTCCATTAGTGGTAGTCGTGTTACACACACACACACCCCACTATTCCATCTACCTTTAAAACTTTGTTGGAAAATCCGAACAGATAACCCAACAAATTTAGGCAGATATAGATATATATATAGTTATATATAAAAATTACAAATACGTTATCTCAAGAAAAAAACACCACTCCAGAGCCTAGGTATTTAATCAACCTAATGCTCTGATACCAAATGAGACGACCCGACTTCCTATCTCAAGGAAATCACATCATCTTGAAGAAAGAAAGGGATAGAAGAAAAAAAGAAAGAGAAAGAAGAAATAGAACAACATCAGAGAACTCACAGCGGAACGAATAAAATATAATATGTCACATAAAATATTACACAGTATCATATTACATCAGAGTAAACAACTTATACAACAGATATTAGATAGTTATAACCATCTGTCTAACTATATAACTCAAGTATAACAGATACAGATACAACAGATACAGGTACCAAACAAACACAAAAAAACAGCGGAACCATAATATATATCTACACGAGGAAGCCTCCCGCTCCATATCTCCTCCAGAATTTGTTAAGCAAACCTGAATCACATGACTACTCATACATAATATGAGTACCCAAGAGTTTAATAAAGCAGAAAATAAACACTCGGGTCAGACAGGGGTCTGGTGTGAGTAAATGGGTTAAAATTGCTTAACTTTAGAAAAACCTTTGAAAAGAAAAGGTATCATGTAAGACTTCCCACACATAAACATGGAAAAGTTTTTACCTTCGCTAACCAAAACATTTGATAGGAAATCCAGTGATATTATAATAATGTCTATGGTTTTCAAATAAATATGAAATAGCCAAAATTGTTACAATCATTAAATTCCAGCTACTAGCCACAAAAGTGGGTAATACAATCAAAAGCGTAGGGTCTCGTAGGAAGAATGGGTTTCCATTAATGGCAGGGATACTGGGGTACCGCCCGTCACAGTACGTGGCCTAGATCAACTTACTGAGGAGTACGCCCGCTCCCCTGCAACACAAGGCCGAAACCATCCCTTATTGGACAGTCCCGAACCAGACAACCCCGCAGTTGGCCGCGACCCAACAGCCCACACAGCCGAATAAAAAGGGACTTCTAGACAGGGGAAAATCTTGCTCTCCAGTGGGAGCTACCTAGAAGCCTTGCTGCACCTCCCCTGTTTTAGCCATCCCCGTTGATGAGGCTTGAGGCTGCGATTACCTTTATAGAACACATCTGTCTTAGAATGCTCATCTCCCGCCTGACGATGTGCTGAAAGCATTCAATCCATACAAGTTCGTTCCTGGTTCGAACGAAACCGAAGGCACTATCTCGTTGCACTCATTTTGGAATCACCCTCAGAATCAAGGACCATAGCCCTTGCACTCTAAATCACCATCTCGAATCTATAAGTACTATTCCGTCAACTCATTACGAAATCACCCACAGAGTTCTACTGACGTATAGTTCTTACACCTCGAGTCTTCACAAAGCTCCACTTGGATTTACGACCTAACGTTTAATTGGAATCGATGTGGTTTTCGGATCCCAAATATGGAAACCCGATCCCGGTGTCATCGAAACCAAACGCCATTTTAATGTCCAAGTTGTACTTAAGGGTTTTAAACAATTTAAACTCATATTCAAGGTGATATAACAGATAGATGAATAACATTATCACAACAGATAATTCATAACGACATTCATCTTCACAAAGCAACATATCACATATCATAGATATCCAAAACGTCCATTATCAACCAATATTAATCATCCAATATCAATCACTCAATATTGATCATCCAATATCAATCAATCAACCAATATTAATCAATCATCCAAAGTAGAATTGATTAACTCTTAATCAATAGGATTACCTAAAATCCTCCTTCATTTATTTATTCCAAATAAATTAATCACCTCTAATGATCTTCCTAAATTAATCTTCCTTGATTAATTTTACTTCAATTACATTCAAGTAATCATCCTTAACCATATTCAGTAATTAACCTTTAATTACTATCATTAATTACAATAATTAGTAATCATTCATTTACTTCCATTAATTAACTATAATTAATTACATTAAACCTCAATTAATACAATTAATTAATCACACTTAAATTAAATCATTTATATTAATCAACCTTGATTAATTAACAAATGATCCTTATTAATTAATAATTACTTTAATTAATTAAATAATTAACTTATAATTAATCATTCTATTAATCATAATCAGTAATTAACAATTTGTAATTACTTATCTTAATTAATTAACTTCTTAATTAATAATCTTCTAAATTAATTATATTAATCCTTGATTAATTAATCAAATTAATTAATCTTTAATTACTTGATTAAGTAATTATTAAACAATTAAATTAATAAATAAATCCTTAATTGATTACTTATTAATTAATTAAAATTTTAATTAATTACACTTAGTAATTAATCTTAAGTTAAATTCATTCATTAATTAATTAACAAAATTAATTAACTAAAATAATTAAGTAATTAACTCTTAATTACTTAACAAGTAATTATCTCTAATTACTTCATTAATAAATCTTGATTACTCTCTTAATTAATTACTTAACAAGTAATTACTCCCATTATTAACCAATCCTTAATTTTTTTATTAATTAATTACTTCATAGTTAATTAACTTCACAATTATATTAATCAATTCTTTAATTGATAACATCATCAAGTGATTACATTAATCACTACCACTTAATTACTCCTATGAGTAATTATCATTAATTACTTCCATAAGTAATTAACTTTTTTAATTACATTAAATTATTAACCATTAATTACTTCATTAAGTAATTACACTTAATTAATCCATAATTAAGTGATACTAAAATTAAATAAACAATTAACTAATTATTTAAAATTAATTAAACAATTAATTAATTAACTTCTAATATTAAAGAATTTTTTTAATAAATTAAGAAAACCATAAATCCTAATCAAACTTAACTTATTGACAAATCATATTAAATAAGTATTCTTAAATTAATTATCCAAATAATTTAACCTTATTTATTTCCGTAAATAAATTATTTGAATTATTTAAATCTTAATAATTGAAAGACAAATTATTAAACTTGGTTTACAAAATCATAATAATAAGTCTTACTTGGAGATAAAGCATTTACAAATCATTTCCAAATTTAAACACTTTAAATTATCAAGTTCTAAACTAATTTATTTTCAATATAAATTGAAAATTTGTCATTAAAACATTGCTTCAAACTTTGACTTAAAACATTGATTCAATACAAATTTCTCTTTTAAATTTGAATTTTAAACTTAATTAAGATAATTATTTTCAAACAAACAACTTAAAACATTTTTAAATTTGAAATATAAATTAAATGTCACTTTTGAATGTTTAATTTACTTCCTCTTTAAAACAACAAGTTTAAATTTAGTTTTCTTTATAAACTTGTTTATAACTTAGTGCTTGATTCTTAAATTATTCAACTCGAGTTTATTATACAACCTAATATCAATTACAGGTTTTAAATTTGCAACTTATAACATTACAGTACTAAATAGAGAAGCAACACTCAAACTCGAGTACGAACCCAGGAACCATTCGAGCTCGCCCTAAAGCAAACCAGCACCTCCCCTCTTCGAGTCGCCCCGGAGACATACGCGAGCTTCCCTTCGAGTTCCAATCGCCTTCCCCAAACCTCAAACTACCCAGCGTACACGGCCATCTCGTGCACATACACCAACAACTCCGGCCAAGTTAGGACGTCGCGACCATCGACGTCGGTTACACTCCAACACGCGACTACAAATCTCAACACAGATCCATCCAAAAGTCCTCGAATCAAAATCGACCAATACTCGAAAGAACTGCAGAAACAACAACTACAAAATCTCATCGCCACCCACGATCACCACCGCCGGCAGCTCTAACGACCACTCCAGAACATCGCCGCAACATTCAAGCCACCATCCCCCACGCCGCGATCGATTCCAGTCAACACCTCAAGTCGCAAAAACCACAATTGTTAAGCCGTGCCAGAAACTAACTCAAACCATAGTTACTTTGATTCCCATCAATTCACTCCATTGAAAAATTCAATCGTATTTTCCCCATAATCTATAACTTACATACAAGCTACGATCCAAGAATCAAATCAAATTATTATGTATAACATCCACAGTTCATAAAAATCCCCAAATCATTCAAAAAAAAATTCAACTTAAATACATAATTAAAAATTATGATACAAACTTTAAAAATCATAACTTTCTTATTGTAATTCAATGATACATTCAAAACTAGAATTTGAAATCATAAATTTTGCCCAAATTTTGATTTTTACTGTAAATTTGAAAAATATGAATAACTAATTCATTTAAAACCCCATAACTATTTTTAGATGATAAATCACTTGATTACAGACAATTTTCATTTACAGATCACGGTCCAATTTGTATTCAAAATCAAGTTATTGATTTTAAAAAGCAAAAAAAAACAAACCTGTACAACAACAGTGTACATATACAGGCATTCAATATATTTTTTATTTATTTTACAAACATACATTTAGGTAGACTAAAATACATCATCAAACTCAAATCCATTTGCATGCAACATTCAATCAAAGATTAAATCAAAACTGTTTTTTAAATAGAATTTACTCACCTATTTTGATTGCAGAGCAGATTAGTGAATTTCCAGGCTTCCAATTGATGTTGAACTGCAAGTTATGTGCTGTTGAAAATTTGTAGGTTGAATTTGATATGAAATTCAGATTTTAATTTTCAAGTTTATCTTGAACTTGATTCTTTGAAATGCAGGTGTCAAATGTTGCAGATTTCATTTTTCTTTGCAGATTTTGCTTTTTCTCTTTGCCCTTTGATTTTGAATCTAATGTTTCAGGTTTTGATAAAATAGTTTTCTGATTTTTGAAAAACTTTCTAGTTTGAGTTAAGAAATGAAAATAAAGAAATGGAAGTGTTATATTTATTAGAATTCAGAAAATGAATTTCAAAATAAAGATACTTGTCACTATATAGCTTAATTTATCAACACATGTTATTAAATTTTTTTAATTGCTTTACATATGTCTCAAACAAGTTAATACGTTTACATTTGTACTTAACCATTTATTTATTAAATTTTTTCTTAATTTAAATGTAAATATAACTTACATATTTAATTTACTAAGTAGATAAATACTTACATATATATGAATAAATTTACTTTTTAAAGGAAATATTCTAAAATTAATTATAATTCAAATACAATTATACATCTTATACATGTTATTTAAAATCTAGAACCTTTATTTTTATCATTTAACCATTTTAATTTGAGCATTTTAAAACAAAGCTTGTTTAAATTCCTTTTAACTATCATATTTTTTTTAGAAACGAACAATTATCTTATAATTGAGAACAATTTGACAAATCTAAATTAACTTTTGAAAATACAAATTTAAAACAAAGCTTAAAATTATAATTTCATACATATACAAATTATCCATAGATTAAATTAAATTTAAAACAATATCAAATTATAACGTATACAAATATATATATATATATATATATATATATATTACAATTTGAAAATTCAATCTTTTATTCAAAACAAAAGATATCTCTATTCACAATATATATCAAATATATATATTATAAATAGAATAAAATTTCATTAGCTTTGAAAAATAAATCTTATCAATATTTTCAATTGTCAGAAAGATATTGATCACAATTATCAGATTTAATATATATTAACCTTTAAAAAAAAATTATCAGTTTGAATTAAAATTATAAAGAAAATTATCAAACCAATTAAATTATTTATACAGATTATTAAATTTATATTGCCCAAAATTCCGAGTTGTTACAGGAACGTTATTCCATGGTTGCTAACCATTAATTTTGAGCCGAAGCTCCAGAAAACGGCCCAAAGACCATGGGTCGCTCCCCCACCAAATTGAGTCGAAGCTCCACAGAAACTTGGTTTAGTCTCCCACGTAGACAAAGAGACATCGCACATTTGCTAGTCAAATCACAAAAATGATCATCAACGATCATCAAGAAGTGTCAATTACAGTAAGCGAGTAAATATAAAAGCTTAGCTTCATGTCCCATAACCACTAGCTTAACTTAAATATTTACGAACAAATTGTAGATCTCCACTCGAAAATTGTCACAAGAAATTCAATCGAACAAGTCCAAGAATTAACCGGCGAAGCAAACATAAGCGTTTCATACCACTTGTTTTACTAAGCCGTTTAATTAGATTTCTCATACGAGTGAGATAAAGGTTTGTATATACTAGTAGATTGGAAAACGGTTTAAGAAACGAGCTTTGTAATAAAATAGTGTTGAAATCGTTTTAATGGAAGAGTTTTGATATTTATTGCTAGTATAGAAAACCTTTATATTTTTAAAGTGACAAATCACAAAAATGATTGTAGAAACAATAAGTCACAAAAATTCACATTCGAAGACGTGAATAAAATCCAAAGAATTCGATTCCAAATCCATCAAAGTGGAAGTACCCTTGCGACTTAACAGCCACGACTTACGACTTAACAGAAGTCAACACAAGAAATCAGCGGCTCATCACATGCGACCCCACGACATAAGACACAAGGGATCAGCGACTTAAGGAATAGCATGCGGCCTAACTGCGCGACTTAAGAAGATAGCGGCAACGACTTAAGGAGCTAGCGGCATAAGTGAGCGACCTAAGTTGATACGACCTATAGCGGCAAGCCGAGCGACTTAAGGAACGAGCGACCTAACTGATGCAAGCGGCATAACAGGCCGAGCGACCTAAGGAACGAGCAACCGAAGTGGTTGCGAGATAAAGCAAGCCGAGCGACCTAGTGGTTGCGAGATAAAGTAGGCTGGTTGACCTAGTGGTTGCGAGATAAAGCAGGTCGGGCGACCTAGTGGTTGCAACCTAACATGGCGCGACTTAGCAGCAAGCCGATAAGAAGCAGGAGCGACCTAATCATGGCACGACCCAAGCACGGCGTGACCTAACAGGCAGAGCAATTTAATGGCCGAGCGACTTAAGGGGTTGCTACCTAAGTGGTTGCGACCTAAGGTAGGCCGACCTAACTGCAAGGCGAGCGACCTATGAGTTGCGACCAAAGGCAGGCCGACCTAACTGCAGGTCGAGAGTCATGTGTGCAGGCCGAACAACCTAAGGATCGAAAGTGCGAAATCTCTCTCAATTTGCAACCGGTCGAGCACAGACTCTAGGGGATACGCCCATCGGCTACCCGGTCCTATTGGCTCCTTAATGCATCACCAAAAACATGTTCAAACGTCAAAGTTAAGATTTTTAAAGATTTGAACCCAAAACACTAAAAATTGGGATTTTCACCAATTAAATCCAAACCAAGAGCAAATGCATATGAATAAGTGTTAGGAATTCATACCCAACAATCAAAGATAGTTATAGACAAAGATGTGAGATAAAAATCTCACCTTTACACAAAATCAATGAAGAAGAAGCTTGAAAGCAAAAGAAGAATCAACCCCACTTCAATATCTCAACACAAGAAGCTTGAATTAATGGCTTCTCTTTGAATTTGGAGTTAGATGTTGGATTTGCAAATGAACTAGGGCTTGGAGTTTTAATTTACCATTCCTCCCTCCATTTTTGATGAAGCTTGAGTGTTAGGAAATGAAAGTGAAGTTATGAAGGGAAGAGGGGGTTGAGATAGAGTTAATAGTTTAGGCTAGTGGGCTAAACCAAACACAAAGCCCAAAGTGAAAAGGTGGCAAAATTCCACTAACTCCAAACATATCAAAGTTTATACTCAAAAGATCGCAAATGGTGTTTTGGACCCAATGGAAGTGGTCCCGAGTCCTAATTCAACCGTATGCAAAAAGTAACTTTTCGGACTAAAATTCGACTAACGATAAAATATTAAAATAAAATATTTAAATATTCAACCGTAAAATATGCGGGTTGTTACAGACTCCCCTTCTTAAAGAAATTGTGTCCTTATAATATTTAAGAAGAAAATATAAGGTAACAACCATGAAAGCAAATCAACACAGAAGAAATTTGAAATAAGAAATTCACCTCAAAGAGCACAGGAAAGTAAGTCCGGATGTGTTCGCTCGATGAACTCGCTAGATTCCCAAGAGCAATCCTTAGGATTTGAGGACCATTGAACTTTAACAAGTGGAACATCTTTATTTCGAAGGCGCTTGAGCTCCGAAGCATAATACGAATAGGATGTTGCTCATAAGTTAAATTAGGCGGAACTTCAATTTCTTCCACAACACCGGGCTCAAGAATAGAATCAGAATCTCGAAGGCATTTCCGTAATTGAGAAACGTGAAACACGTCATGAATAGCGGAAAACTAAGCCGGTAATAAAAGGCGATAAGCCACGGAACCAATACGTTCAGTGATGGGAAATGGAACAATATATCGAGGTGTTAACTTTCCCGATCGACTGAAACGTACAACACTCTTCATAGATGAAACACGAATAAACACAAGTCTCCCATAGAAAATTCTAATTTCCTTCTCCGGTTATCGGCGTAGGATTTCTGTCTACTCTGGGCTTCTTTCATCCTATGTCGAATAAGATCAATCTTCTCTGAGGAATCATGAATAAAATCTGGACCTAAAACCAGCTTCTCACCGGCCTCAAGCCAACAAGAAGGAGATCGACATGGTCTTCCATAGAGTGCCTCGAAAGGTGCTATACCAATACTAGATTGGAAGCTATTATTATAGGGAAACTCAACAAGAGAAATATGATCTTCGCAACTTCCACGAAAATCAAGAACACACGCACGAAGAAGATCTTCAAGAGTTTGATTCACACGCTCGGTTTGTCCATAGGACTGGGGATGATAAGCGGTGCTAAAATTAAGCTTCGTTCCCAAAGCTTTTTGAAGACTCTTCCAAAATCCACTAGTAAACAATGGATCACGATCACTAACAATAGAAGAAGATACTCCATGCAATTTTACAATTTCTTTAATAAAGAGTTTGGCCAAGAGAGGAACGGTTCGATTGGACCAAACGGGAATAAAATGGGCGGATTTAGTAAGTCTATCGACTATCACCCATAAGCTATCATGACCCAAACGAGAATGGGGAAGGCCGTCTATAAAATCCATGGAAATTAGGTCCCACTTCCAAATCGGAATTTCTAAAGGTAGCAATAACCCACCGGGCCTTTGATGTTCGGCCTTGATGAGTTGGCAAGTCATGCAACACTTAACAAAGTTAGCAATATCAGATTTCATTCCCTCCTAATAATAAAGTCGCTTCATGTCTGTGTACATTTTACTACTACCGGGATGAATGGTAAATTTAGAACGATGAGAATCCTCTAAAATGTCTTTACGAAGATTACTAATATTTGGCACGATAAGTCTACCAGATTTTGGAATACCGCCACGAGAATCAATATCAAAGTCTTTCAAACCTTCAATATCAATTTTATCCCTAAAATTTTGGCCAAGGAGAGCCAATTCGGGATCTAGCTTTTGAGCTTCAAGAATGCGGTCTAAAAGAGAAGGATGAGCCTCAAGGCTACATAAAACAAGAGATGAACATAAATCGAAAACACGATCTCGAATCTCACAAGTGGATAGAATTCTGAGATCATTCCATTCGGATATCATCGTAGAAACAACCGCTTGATGCTTACAACTAAGTGCGTCCGCAATACGATTTCCCTTTCCAGGGGTATAAAGAATATCAAGATCATAAGCTGCAAGAAATTCGAGCCAACGTTGTTGACGCAAATTAAGTTCCTTTTGAGAAAATAGATACTTCAAATATTTATGATTGGTGTAAAGAATAAATTTTTCTCCCAAAAGATATTGACGCCAAATACGAAGGGCGAAAACAATAACCGCGAGCTCTAAATCATGAGTGGCATATCTAGTCTCGGCAAGCTTCAATTGCCTAGAAGCATAAGCTATAACACGTTCTCTTTGCATAAGAACGGCACCCAAACCAACACGACTAGCATCGGTAAAAACAATAAAATCTTGGTTTCCTTCGGGAATCACAAGAATAGGAGCATCAGAAAGGAGTTCTTTTAATTTATGAAAAGAAGCTTCACATTTGTCCGCCCAATGTATTTAACTCCCTTCTTTGTCAAGCTAATAAGAGGCACGGAAATTTTAGAAAAGTCTTTGATAAAAAGACGATAATAACCCGCCAATCCGAGAAAACTACGAATCTCCGTCACACTCTTTGGTCTCTTCCAATTTTGAATCGCTTCAATCTTTGAAGGATCCACGAAAATTTTGGATTCGAAAATAATATGACCGAGAAACTTCACACGAGATTGCCAAAAGTGGCATTTAGAAAATTTTGCTTTTAATTGATTACTCCTAAGAGTTTCCAACACAATCCGAAGATGCTTTTCATGCTCCTCCTTGGTTTTTGAATACACAAGAATATCATCAATGAAGATGAGAACAAATCGATCGAGGAAATCTTTGAAAACTCGATTCATAAGGTCAACAAAATAAGCCGGAGCGTTCGTTAAACCAAATGGCATAACAAGCCATTCATATGATCCATAACGGGTACGAAACGATGTCAAAGGAATGCTATCCTCTGCAATACGAAGCTGATGAAAACTGGTAGCTATGTCTAATTGTGAAAAGACTCTAGCACCACTAAGCTGATCAAATAAATCATCAATTCGAGGTAAAGGATATTTATTCTTGACGGTAAGATCATTAAGCTTGCGGTAGTCAACGCAAAGCCTAAGTGTACCATCGGATTTCTTCATAAAAATCGCCGAAGCTCCCGAAGGAGAGGAACTAGAGTGAATAAATTGCTTCGTCTCCAATTTGGATAATTGTTTGCGCATCTCCTCATTTTCCTTATTGGACATGCGATAAGGAGGACGAGTGATAGGTTGAGCTCCAGGGATGAGATTAATTTTGAACTCAATTGCTCGCTTAGGTGGTAATCCTAAAACGGGCTCAAATATGTCGGAAAACTCACGAAGATGATATCTTCCTCATCATCATTATCGTCATCATGAGGATTTAAAGAATATAAAGATGCAACTGAGCAGGAATCCGAATCTTTAAGGTCAATAGAAATCTGCTTAACAGATTGAGGATGTCGAAGATGAATAGTCCCCTCAGGACATAGGATTTGGGCTTTATAGCGGTTAAGCCAATCCATTCCCAAAATCATTCCAAAGCCTAAGTAGCGCATAACACATGCAAATCGGCTCGGAAAGAAAAATCACGTAAAATAATCTCGACATCTTTACAAAGCAAACTAATTGTTGCGGATCCACCAACCGGATTCACAATTCTCAAAGAGGTCACTAAAGCGACAAGACTCAAAGAAAAAGTATCAACAAGTTCTTTTGATATAAAAGAATGGGACGCACCCGTATAAAAAAGAACTCGAATAGGGTGATCACGAAATAAAATAATACCATCAAGGATAGAATGAAAAGTACCTTGCCCATGAGATGTTTGCCATGGGCTTGAGCCACATTAAGCTTTCCCTCCTTCCTGCCTTGAAGTTTGGGACAAGAAGATAAATAATGATCCGGGCTTTTGCAATAGCGACAAGCACGAGGCTTTGGACACTTGTTCGCGTAATGGTCCTTAGAACCACAATTGTAGCATTGCCCACTACTAGAGGTAGAAGTCTTTGCCACCGAAGTTGCTTGCTTCCCTTTCTTATTGGGATAAGGACCCCTGAACTTATTGGGCCTTTTCTTGTTGTTGAATTTTGGTTTAGCACCCATAACTTCAACATCACTCTCCCTATCAGCCTCTTCAAGACGAAGAGCGATATCAACGAGTTGATCAAAAGAAACTTCTAACTTAAGAAGTAATGGCTTCTTAAGATTTTTGTTCAAGCCACAGACGAATCTTTGGTTCTTCTTCAATGGGGTGTTTATGTATTCGACCCCGTATTTAGAAAGTGACTCGAAGGATGCGACATAATCTGCCATAGAGGATTTACCTTGAACAAGGTCTATAAAACGACGAGCCAATGTCACCTTCTCAGCTTCTGGCACAAATTTTAATTCGAAGCGTTCCCGGAATTTCTCCCAAGTAAGATCTGCTTCAACTATTTTAGAAATAAGAAGCTCATACCAAACAAATGCTCTTTCTTGGAGCATACTAGAGGCTACCTGAACACGGTGAAGATCAATAAGATTCATGCGAGAAAAGATTCGATCGCACGTTCTCAGCCAAGCCTGGACTTCAATAATAGTTTCAGATCCTTTGAATGGCTTCCCACCCAAATTGGTATAATCGTTGCACAAACGTGCAAATCCAGACTTAGGGTGAGTACACTCCGGATTTAAACCGACTGCCTGAGCATTCTTTACGAGATCAAGAAGCTGCTGGGCAGACATAAATACTCCATCTTGGGGAGTAGCACTAGATTGACCGACGCTGGGACGGCCTGGTCTAACCATTTCTCTTCCTTAAGAAAGAAGATGGAAGAAGAAAAAGGTTATTCACAAATTGAATATCAACCAATTATGATTGATAAAACAAGGAATCATAAAAGAAAATAGGATAGGACAGTACTAAGACACAAATTAAATCCTATGGTACGACTCCTAAGATGGATTTAGGACGATGATCCTTGTTAAATTATTCTACATTGTTCCGAAGATTGGCTCTGATACCAAGCTGTGACGCCCCACCTCTATACCCACTCTAGCCAAGGACAATACGGGGTAATGCCGTCAACTAGCACGGAGAATAAGGCTATTGAGGAGCGACCATCCATGTAATTGCTTTGTGCGAGCACTGATATGTCAGATAGTAAAACATGCATTTGGTTTCAGGAGGAAATCTGACATACCGATACAAACTCTAAGCTACTACACAGCGGCTATATATATTCTTCGGAAACAAATATAGAAATAAACATAACACAAATCAGTCACAGACATCCATATCACAAAGGCAGAAATAGATATGAATATATAACACATAAAAATGTTCATCAGAGTAGTGGTCAGACAAGATCCACAATATCACAAAAGAATAGCTACAAGTGCTAGACAAAAGAATATGGATACATCAATGAGTCTATATCTCAGATGTATACAACAAAAACTACTAATCTAAGTAGTTAGCCAAAAGTCAGGGTGATAATCCCAGATGTGAAGTCAAGCAAAAGCACCTGTAACACCTCGGTCTAACCCGTGTATTATTTAATAAGAAAATAATAAACGGATCAGTCTAGCTATAAATATCAGATAAAATGATATAGAATAAGAGATATGACATAAACATATGATAACCATAAAGCCATACTGTAATAAGTATGTAACTGAAAATCAACAAGAGATTAATCAATATCACAAGAATCTTCTTAAAGATCAAAAAGAATGTCATACTCTTTATTTTTATTCACTAAAACCATAAGTTTTGACAACTATATCAATGTCAATCACAAAAGTTAATGACACACAAATTCACCAATGCACAAATATTGATAAAACATATCAATGTAAATCACGAAAATCGGTGAAACACAAATTCTAGAAATCATCAATGGAAATACAGAAATCACAAAACGAGGGAGGCCTATCACAAAATGGGAGCATGAAAACTCACCAACATGTGTATCACAAAATGGAACGCTATTCCAAGGTTGCTAACCATTAATTTTGAGCCGAAGCTCCACAAAACTGCCCGAAGACCATGGGACGTGACCCCACCAAATTGAGCCAAAGCTTCACAGAAACGGGGTTTAGTCTCCCTCGTAGACAAAGAGACATCGCACATTTGCTAGTATAAATCACAAAAATGATCATCAACGATCATCAAGAAGTGTTAATTACAGTAAGCGAGTAAATATAAAAGCTTAGCTTCATGTCCCATAACCACTAGCTTAACTTAAATATTTACGAATAAATTGTAGATCTCCACTCGAAAATTGTCACAAGAAATTCAATCGAAGAAGTCGAAGATTAACCGGCGAATTAAACGCAAGCGTTTCATACCACTTGTTTTACTAAGCCGTTTAATTAGATTTCACGTACGAGTGAGATAATGGTTTGTATATACTAGTAGATTGGAAAACAGTTTAAGAAACGAGCTTTGTAATAAAGTAGTGTTGAAATCGTTTTAATGGAAGAGTTTTGATATTTACTGCTAGTATAGAAAACCTTTATATTTTTAAAGTGAAAAATCACACAAATGATTGTAGAAACAATAAGTCACAAAAATTCACATTCGAAGACTTGAATAAAATCCAAAGAATTCGATTCAAAATCCATCAAAGTGGAAATATCCTTGCGACTTAACAACCACGACTTACGACTTAACACAAGTCAACACAAGAAATCAGCGGCTCATCACATGCGACCCCACGACATACGACACAAGGGATCAGCGACTTAAGGAATAGCATGCGGCCTAACTGCGTGACTTAAGAAGATAGCGGCAACGATTTAAGGAGCTAGCGGCATAAGTGAGCGACCTAAGTTGATACGACCTATAGCGGCAGGCCGAGCGACGTAAGGAACGAGCGACCTAACTGATGCAAGCGGCATAACAGGCCGAGCGACCTAAGGAACGAGCGACCGAAGTGGTTGCGAGATAAAGCAGGCCGGGCGACCTAGTGGTTGCGACCTAACATGGTACGACTTAGCAGCAAGCCGACAAGAAGCAGGTGCGACCTAATCATGGCGCGACCTAAGCATGGCGCGACCCAAGCACGGCGCGGCCTAACAGGCAGAGCGATTTAATGGTCGAGCGACTTAAGGGGTTATGACCTAAGTGGTTGCTACCTAAGGCAGGCCGACCTAACTGCAAGGCGAGCGACCAATGGGTTGCGACCAAAGGCAGGCCGACCTAACTGCAGGCCGAGAGTCATGTGTGCAGGCCGAACGACCTAAGGAACGAAAGTGCAAAAACTCTCTCAATTTGCAACCGGTCGAGCATGGACGCTAGGGGATTACGCCCATCGGCTACCCAGTCCTATTGGCTCCTCGATGCATCACCAAAAACGTGTTTAAACATCAAAGTTAATATTTTTAAAGATTTGAAACCAAAGCACTAAAAATTGGGATTTTCACCAATTCAATCCAAACCAAGAGCAAATGCATATGAATAAGTGTTAGGAATTCATACCCAATAATTAAAGATAGTTATAGACAAAGACGTGAGATAAAAATGTCACCTTTACACAAAATCAACGAAGAAGAAGCTTGAAAGCAAAGGAAGAATCAACCACACTTCAATCTTAACACAAGAAGCCTGAATCAATGGCTTCTCTTTGAATCTGGAGTTAGATGTTGAATTTGCAAATGAACTAGGGCTTGGAGTTTCAATTTTCCATTCCTCCCTCCATTTTTGATGAAGCTTGACTGTTAGGAAATGAAAGTGAAGTTATGAAGGGAAGAGGGGGTTGAGACAGAGTTAATAGTTTAGGCTAATGGGCTAAACCAAACCCAAAGCCCAAAGTGAAAAAGTGGCAAAATTCCACTAACTCCAAACATATCAAAGTTTATACTCAAAAAGATCGCAATCATTGTTTTGGACCCAATGAAAGTGGTCCCGAGTCCTAATTCAACCGTATGCAAAAAGTAACTTTTCGGACTAAAATCCGACTGACGATAAAATATTAAAATAAATTATTTAAATATTCAATCGTAAAATATGCGAGTTGTCACAGACTCCCCTTCTTAAAGAAATTGCGTCCTCACAATATTTAAGAAGAAAATATAAGGTAACAACCATGAAAGCATGCCAACACAGAAGAAATTTGAAATAAGAAATTCACCTCAAAGAGCACGGGAAAGTAAGTCCGAATGTGTTCGCTCGATGAACTCGCTAGATTCCCAAGAGCAATCCTTAGGATTTGAGGACCATTGAACTTTAACAAGCGGAACATCTTTATTTCAAAGGCGCTTGACCACCGAAGCAATAATACGAATAGGATGTTGCTCATAAGTTAAATTAGACGAAACTTCAATTTCTTCCACAACACCTGGCTCTAGAATAGAATCGGAATCTCGAAGGAATTCCTGTAATTGAGAAACGTGAAACACGTCATGAATAGCGGAAAACTGAGCCGGTAATAAAAGGCGACAAGCCACGGAACCAATACGTTCGGTGATGGGAAATGGAATAATATATCGAGGTGCTAACTTTCCCGATTGACTAAAATGTACAACACCCTTCATAGGTGAAACATGAATAAGCACAAGATCTGCCACAGAAAATTCTAATTTCCTTCTCCGGTTATCGACATGGATTTCTGTTTACTCTAGGCTTGTTTCATCCTATGACGAATAAGATCAATCTTCTGTGAGGAATCACGAATAAAATCTGGACCTAAAACCAGCTTCTTACCGGCCTCAAGCCAACAAGAAGGAGATCGGCAAGGTCTTCCATAGAGTGCCTCGAAAGGTGTCATATCAATACTAGATTGGAAGCTATTATTATAGGAAAACTCAACAAGAGAAATATGATCTTCCCAACTTCCACCAAAATCAAGAACACACGCACGAAGAAGATCTTCAAGAGTTTGATTCACACGCTCGGTTTGTCCATCGGACAGGGGATGATAAGCGGTGCTAAAATTAAGCTTCGTTCCCAAAGCTTTTTGAAAACTCTTCCAAAATCCACTAGTAAACAATGGATCACGATCACTAACAATAGAAGAAGGAACTCCATGCAATTTTACAATTTCTTTAATAAAGAGTTTGGCCAAGAGAGGAACGGTTCGATTGGACTGAACGGGCATAAAATGGGCGGATTTAGTAAGTCTATCGATTATCACCCATAAGCTATCATGACCTGAACGAGAACGCGGAAGGCCATCTGTGAAATCCATGGAAATTTGGTCCCACTTCCAAATCGGAATTTCTAAAGGTTGCAATAACCCACCGGGCCTTTGATGTTTGGCCTTAATGAGTTGGCAAGTCATGCAACACTTAACAAAGTTAGCAATATCAGATTTCATTCCCTCCGAATAATAAAGTCTCTTCATGTCCGCATACATTTTACTACTACCGGGGTGAATGTTAAATTTAGAACGATGTGAATCCTCTAAAATGTCTTTACGAAGATTACTAATATTTGGCACGATAAGTCTAACAAATTTTCGAATACCGCCACGAGAATCAATATCAAAATCTTTCAAACATTCAATATCAATTTTATCCCTAAAATTTTGGCCACGAAGAGCCAATTCGGGATCTAGCTTTTGAGCTTCAAGAATGCGGTCTAAAAGAGAAGGATGAGCCTCAAGGCTACATAAAACAGGAGATGAACATAAATCGAAAACACGATCTCGAATCTCACAAGTGGATAGAATTCCGAGATTATTCCATTCGGATATCATCACAGAAACAACCGCTTGAGGCTTACGACTAAGTGCGTCCGCAACACGATTTCCCTTTCCGGGGGTATAAGGAATATCAAGATCATAAGCTGCAAGAAATTCGAGCCAACGTTGTTGACGCAAATTAAGTTCATTTTGAGAAAATAGATACTTCAAAGATTTATGATCGGCGTAAAGAATAAATTTTTCTCCTAAAAGATAATGACGCCAAATACGAAGGGCGAAAACAATAGCCGTGAGCTCTAAATCATGAGTGGCATATCTAGTCTCGGCAGGCTTCAATTGCCTAGAAGCATAAGCAATAACACGTTCTCTTTGCATAAGAACGGTACCCAAACAAACACGACTAGCATCGGTATAAACAGTAAAATCTTGGTTTCCCTCGGGAATCACAAGAATAGGAGCATCGGAAAGGAGTTCTTTTAATTTCTAAAAAGAAGCATCACATTTGTCTTACCAAATGTATTTAACTCCATTCTTTGTCAAGCTAGTAAGTGGCACGACAATTTTAGAAAAGACTTTGATAAAACGACGGTAATAACCCGCCAATCCGAGAAAACTACGAATCTCCGTCACACTCTCCGATCTCTTCCAATTTTGAATCGCTTCAATCTTTGAAGGATCCACGGAAATTCCGAATTCGGAAATAATATGACCGAGAAACTTCACACGAGATTGCCAAAAGCCGCATTTAGAAAATTTTGCTTTTAATTGATTACTCCTAAGAGTTTCCAACATAATCCGAAGATGCTTTTCATGCTCCTCCTCGGTTTTTGAATACACAAGAATATCATCAATGAAGATGAGAACAATCGATCGAGGAAATCTTAGAAAACTCGATTCATAAGGTCAACAAAATAAGCCGGAGTGTTCGTTAAACCAAATGGCATAACAAGCCATTCATAGGACCCATAACGTGCACGGAACAATGTCAAAGGAATGCTATCCTCTACAATATGAAGCTGATGAAAACCGGTAGCTAAGTCTAATTGTGAAAAGACTATAGCACCACTAAGCTGATCAAATAAATCATTAATCCAAGGTAAAGGATATTTATTCTTGATAGTAAGATCATTAAGCTTGTGGTAGTCAACGCAAAGCCTAAGTGTACCATCGGATTTGTTTACAAAAATAGCCGAAGCTCCCCAAGGAGAGGAACTAGAGCGAATAAATTGCTTCATCTCCAATTCGGATAATTGTTTGCGCATCTCCTCATTTTCCTTATTGGACATGCGATAAGGAGGACGAGTGATAGGTTGAGCTCCAGGGATGAGATTAATTTTGAACTCAATTGCTCGCTTAGGTGGTATTTCTAAAACGGGCTCAAATATGTCGGAAAACTCATGAACAACGTGAATAAAAGAGATAATATCTTCCTCATCATCATTATCATCATCATGAAGATTTAAAGAATATAAAGATGCAACCAAGCAGGAATCTGAATCTTTAAGGTCAATAGAAATCAGCTTACAGATTGAGGATGTCGAAGATGCATAGTCCGCTCGGGACATAGGATTTGGTCTTTATAGCGGTTAAGCCAATCCATTCCCAAAATCATTCCAAAGCCTAAGTAGCGCATAACATGCAAATCGGCTCGGAAAGAAAAATCACACAAAATAATCTCGACATCTTTACAAAGCAAACTAATTGTTGCGGATCCACCAGCCGGATTCGCAATTCTCAAATAAGTCATTAAAGCGACAACACTCAAAGAAAAATTATCAACAAGTTCTTTTGATATAAAAGAGTGGGACGCACCCGTATCGAAAAGAACTCGAATAGGGTGATCACGAAATAAAATAATACCATCAAGGATAGAATGAAAAGTACCATGACCACGAGATGTGTTGCCAGGGGCTTGAGCCACATTAAGCTTTCCCTCCTTCCTGCCTTGAAGTTTAGGACAAGAAGATAAATAATGATCCGGGCTTTTTCAAAAGCGACAAGCACGAGGCTTTGAACACTTGTTCGCGTAATGGTCCTTAGAACCACAATTGTAGCTTTGCCCACTACTAGAGGTAGAAATCTTTGCCACCGAAGTTGCTTGCTTCCCTTTCTTATTGGGATAAGGACCCTGAACTTATTGGGATTTTTCTTGTTGTTGAAGTTTGGTTTAGCACTCATAACTTCAACATCAATCTCCCTATCAGCCTCTTCAAGATGAAGAGCGATATCATCGAGTTGATCAAAAGAAACTTCTAACTTAAGAAGTAATGGCTTCTTAAGATTTTTGTTCAAGCCATAGACAAATCTTTGGTTCTTCTTCAATGGGGTGTTTATGTATTCGACCCCGTATTTAGAAAGTGACTCGAAGGATGCGACATAATCTGCCATAGAGGATTTACCTTGAACAAGGTCTATAAAACGACGAGCCAATGTCACCTTCTCAGCTTCTGGCACAAATTTTAATTCGAAGCGTTCCCGGAATCTCTCCCAAGTAAGATCTGCTTCAACTATTTCAGAAATAAGAAGCTCATACCAATCTAATTCTCTTTCTAGGAGCATACTAGAGGCCACCTAAACACGGTGAAGATCATGAAGATTCATGCGAGAAAAGATTCGATCGCACGTTCTCAGCCATGCCTGGACTTCAATAATAGTTTCAGATCCTTTGAATGGCTTCCCACCCAAATTAGTATAATCGTTGCATAAAAGTGCAAATCCAGAATTAGGGTGAGTAGACTCCGGATTTGAACCGGCTGCCTTAGCATTCTTTACGAGATCTAGAAGCTGCTGGGCAGACATAAATACTCCATCTTAGGGAGTAGCACTAGATTGACCGGTGCTGGGAAGGCCTGGTCTAACCATTTCTCTTCCTTAAGAAAGAAGAAGGAAGAATAAAAAGGTTATTCACAAATTGAATATCAACCAATTATGATTGATAAAACAAGGAATCACAAAAGAAAATAGGATAGGACGGTACTAAGACACGAATTAAATCCTATGGTACGACTCCTAAGATGGACTTAGGACGATGATCCTTGTTAAATTATTCTACATTGTTCTGAAGATTGGCTCTGATACCAAGCTGTGACGCCCCACCTCTATACCCACTCTAGCCAAGGGCATTACGGGGTAATGCCGTCAACTAGCACGGAGAATAGGGCTGTTGAGAAGTGACCATCTGAGATGACCCAACTTCCAAACTCCAGGAAGTCGCATCGTTAAGAAGAAAGAAAGGGATAGAAAAGAGAAAAGAAAGGAAAGAAAGAAACAGACAACATCAGAATCTCACAGCGGAACGAATAAATTATAATATATCACATAATACTTTACATAGTATCATATACATCAGAGTTATACAGCTAATACAACACAAACTAGACAGTTATAAACATCTGTCTAGCAATTACAATTCAAGTACATCAGAGAAACAGATACAACTCAAGAACAGCGGAACCACTAAAAATATCTACACGCTGAAGCCTCCTGCTCCATTATCTCCTCCAGAACTTGTCAAAGCAATCCTGAATCACTTGACTACTCATACATAGTATGAGTACCCAAGAGTTTAATAAAGCAGAAAATAAACACTCGGGTCAGACAGGGGTCTGGTGTGAGTAAACGGGGATAAAAGTTGCTTAACTTTAGAAAATCCTTTGAAAACAAAGGTATCACGTAAGACTTCCCACACATAAACATGGAAAAGTTTTTACCTTACGCTAACCAAAACATTTGATAGGAAATCCAGTGATATTATAATAGTGTCTAGGGTTTTCAAGTAAATAAGAAATAGCTGAAATTGTTACATTCATTAAATTCCAGCTACTAGCCATAAAAGTGGGTAATACAATAAAAACCGTAGG
Source organism: Allium cepa (assembly GCA_030765085.1). Lineage (NCBI taxonomy): Eukaryota > Viridiplantae > Streptophyta > Magnoliopsida > Asparagales > Amaryllidaceae > Allium > Allium cepa. Next base: position 929,694,703 of record CM060939.1, read on the forward strand.
GTCTCGTAGGCAAAATGGGTTTCCAACAATGGCAGGGCTACTGGGGTACCGTCCGTCACAGTACGTGGCCTAGATCAACGTACCGAGGAGTACGCCCGCCCCCCTGCAACACAAAGCCGAAACCATTCCTTACTGAACAGTTCCGAACAAGACTGCCCCACAGATTGGTCGTCACCAACTGCCACACAGCCGAAATATAAAGGGACCTCTAGACAGGGATAAATCTTGCTCTCCAGTGGGGGCTACCCACGAAGCCTTGCTGCACCTCCCCTGTTTTAGCCATTCCCGGTTGATGAGGCTTGAGGTTACGATTACCTTTATAGGACATATCAATCTTAGAATGCTCATCGTCCACCTAACGATGTTCTGAAAGCATTCAATCCATACAAGTTCGTTCCTGGTTTGAACGAAACTGAAGGCATTATCTCGTTACACTCGTATTGGAATCACCCTCAGAGTTAACGATGATAACCCTTGCACTCTAAATCACCATCTCGAATCTATAAGCACTATTCCGTCAACTCATTACGGAATCACCCACAAAGTTATACTGACGTATAGCCCTTACACCTCGAGTCTTCACTTGCTCCACTTAGATTAACGACCTAACGTTTAATTTGGAATCGATGTGGTTTTCAGAATTCCAAATATGGAAACCCGATCCCGGTCTCACCGAAACCAAACGCCATTTTAATGTCCAAGTTGCACTTAAGGTTTTAATTAATTAACTCATTTTATTATTATCTACAGATAAATAAACTACATCTCACAATAGATAATCACATTCATATCATAAACAGATAATCTGTATCATCACAAACCGATAATCATCACAACCAAATAATCCATCACAAACCATCATACTTAAACCAATCACCCATATCATACAGATACTACTCCTCTCATTACTGAGATCACAACCATTAAATCAATAACATCCATAAGAAATGATTCATTAACCATCAATTATAATTAATTTAAAATGAATTAAATTAATTACTTCTATCTTTAATTAATTTAAAATAAATTAAATTAATTAACACTTCTATAAATCCTGCTTAATATCCATAAATTAATTAACCCAGTTAATTAATTATTTCCTAAGTATTCAACTTGATTAAACATCTTTGATTAATCATTCACTAATTACAATAAGTAATTAGTCCTTAATTAATTTTATAAATTAATTAACCTTAATCATAAGTAATTGACATTTAATTACTCATTTATTAATTAATTACAACTTAATTAAAAAATCATTTATTCTATCATTAATATTAATTAATGATCTCTAATATTTAAATAAATTAATTAATTAAAATTAATTACATTTATTAATTAATCTATTTATTAATCACTTTGATTAATATTCAATTCAGTAATTAATTATCTTTAATTACTCATTAACAAATTAATTATCCAATAATTAATTATCTTCATTAATTAATTCCTTAATTAATTACAAAAGTAATTATCCAAATTACTTATTACATTTCAGTAATTACCATTCATTACTTCTCTAAGTAATCCTGCTTCATTAGTTACATTAAGTAATTACTTCCATTAAATCATCAAATGATTTACTTAAATTAATTAAACTAAATTAATTAACTCACATATCAAAATTAATTACAATAAGTAATTAATTCCTTAATTTCTTTAACAATTAATTATACTTAACAAATTACAATTAATTAGATTTAATTAATCAATCTAGTTAATTATCAAAATTAATTACATTAATTAATTACTAAATTATCCTTAGATAATTATCATAATTTATTAATTAATAACATTTCAATAATCACATACTTAAGAAAATTTGAATTAGATTAATTATTAATAAATCATTTCTAGTTAATATTAATCTAAATCATTATTTAGAACCAAATAATTAAGTAAATTCTTAATTATCTTGATTATTTTCAAAATAATTTGATTACTTATCAAAAGACTCATTTACATTCAAAATATATTAAACACTACATTTCTAAAATTAAATTCAAGTTCCATTTAAAAATTTAATATTTAAAATGTTTAACTATTAAACATTAATCTAAATTAAATAATTATAAACCTTATAATAAAATGAATGTTTAAAGAACATTCATTACTTAAATATACACGAAAGATTTGAAATAAATTACTTGATTAAAATAAATTAAGCTTTGAAAATAGATTGATTAATTTCAACTTTCAAATTTAAATTAAGCAATTCATATTTTTAATTCAAATACTAAAGGAACTAAATTATTTCAAGTTTAAAATCTTATTTGAAATCAAATTCTATTTTCAAAACATTTGAATATGTTCATTCATATTTTTATTATTTTTTATTATTTTTTTAAATTTACAAACTGTTTTTAAATCAAACTGGTTTTCAAAGTAAATCTGAAAACTGTTTTAACTTGATTACAAAACCAATTTAAATCTTGTTTAAAACATTTAAATCTGATCAAAATTTAAAAACTAACAAAAACTGTTTTAAATCAAATTCTGGTTTTAAAGATAACCTGAAACTGTTCTAAATCTTGTTTAAATTTAGGATTTTCATTTTTAAAAACTTTGAATTCAAAACTTCATTTGAATTCATATTCAAGTTATACTTGAATCAAGTTGCAACTTTAAAAATTTTAAAACTGCAAAACTTCATGTTTAAATCTGTAACCAAAACTAACCCGAGAACCCATCTAATTTACTTCGAGTTCACCAACCTATTGCTTCGAGTCAAAAACAAAAATACCCAAGGTCATCGCCGAGTCAAAAACCCTGCACACTCCATATGTCCACCAGACTCCAAACATGCATGGTGCATATGCATCGTCGCCTCGGCGAACTCCAGCCACTCCATTCCACTGCTACAAGTCACTGACCATCTCCCTATACTAACTCGATCATCCAAACCCTCCCATATCAGTTTGAAATCAAAAATAAGTGTTCAACTGCAGCATGGAAAATTCCAGCTACATCCACCCTAAACCTGTCAGCGTCGAGAAATCCCACTTCCGGCCACCATTGTTGACTTGACCCTGGCCATAGCTACCTCTACACTCCCTCTACAACCTCTCAAATCATTACCCCACTCGATGCAACATAGTGTATGTACAGAACCTCAAAACTTCAACACTGCATGACTAGGTTTTGAAACCTGGAAAAAACCCAATTCCCAACTCCTCTCTCTCTCTGATCATTTATCACCAACTTACTCCATTTTTACATCAATACTCTACTAATAGAAATCATCTTAACACCTGACATTAACTAGCCCAACAGATAAATTCCAAAATTACCACTTTTGTTTAAAACAGAAATGTTTCCACCCCAACAGTTTATTTAAAACTGTAATATTTGTTTTAAAATTCCTAATTTCAAACATGCATTCTAATTTATACACTTGTTCTAATAATTTGAGATGTTTGATACCTTTATTATTATTATTATTTTTTCAAAAAAACCAATACTGTATTTACTTATAACAGAGACACAGATTTTATTTAGCTTGATTATAATTTATAAACTTGAATTTATACTAAACAAACAAATATTGTTTACTCAAAAATTGCTAACTGAAATCATTTCTATGGTAAAGAATTTCTATCAAGAAAGGTTTGTTACAAACTAATTAGGTTTGCAGTTTCAATCAATCAGCAATATACAAACATGTTCATACATGTTCACACAGAACAGTCATCAATATGCAATCATCACAACATACTATTTCTACTAATTCATATGCACAGATATCATAGGCTTTTTGCATGGTCAAGTTACTCATTTGATTTTTTTTATTTTAAAATAGGAAACAGAACAGTTTGTCTAAACAGATTTTGAATTCTGTAAATTATAGCCTGAGTTCTGTAAATTAAGTTTGGTTTGATTTTTAAAGAAAACTGTTTTTAAAATAAAAGAAGCTTACTCACCTGACTTATGAAGATGCAGAGATCAAATTTCAGAGATGCAGATTTCAATTTTCCAGGACCCTGATTTGAAATGCATGATGAATCTTAATTGCATTTGCTAGTTGTAGAATATTACTGAAGTTGCTTGCCTGATGTTGATTTTAACTTGTATTTTGATTGCTGAGTTTCCAGATTTGATGTTGTAATATTGCATGCAGATCCATTTCAAATGCACAGATTTGAAGATTAATTTTGCAGAATATAGATGTAGATAGGTTTTGCAGATTTGAAGTTGTATGCAGATTTGATTGAAGATTGGTTTGCAGATTTTAACATGCATTTGTTTTAGGTTTTTGATTTACTGAAATCTTATTTTCAGGTTTTCAAATTGAAGAGAATGTTTTAACCAAATGCTTTTGTTATATTCTCTTATCAATATAATTTAAAAAATAAGTTTTAAAACAATTGCCACTTGTTATGTTATTATCTCAAACTTTTACAAGTGTCTATTTTATGTTTTAAGATTTTAACACATGTACATTACTAATATAAAAAGAGAATTCTAAATTTATAAATGTATTTAAATTTATCTTAAAACCATCTCTAATTTATTTTTAGCAAGTTTCAAATGTTTATTAACATTAGCCTTTAAATAATAACATATACACAATTTAAAAGTTTACTTGAAACTTTTAAAATAATATTTTAAAGCTAATTTTCAAAAGAGATAATTTTCAAAAGAAAAATAATGTTGAATTCATTTATTCAAGAGTTTTCAAATCAAATGTTATATTTTTAACAAAAATGAACTAAATCTTATTTCAAAAGAAAAGCAATTTTAAAATAAAACAAAACAAACTTTTACTATAAAACAAAATTTAAACTATATTTATTCTTATAAACAAAATAAATACTTACTTACATTTCTATGAAAATATAAGATAGATTTTTAAAACAAACTTTTTGAAAAGTTTCAATACTAATTTGAATCAATTTAATCAATTTACAATTTATACATTTATATATATAATAGATTTGAAAATATTCTTATTAAATTTAAATTTTGAATTAAAATCAAATCCCCTATTTACAATGTATACACATATATACATTATAAATAAATATCTTTAAATCAATTTAGAAAGATGAATTTATCATTTAATTATTTTTAACATTTGAAAACAATCAGATTCTCAATTTAAATTATTATTATTATTATTATTTGAAAAGAATATCATTTATCAAATTAAACAATTATAAATCTTGAAAAGAAAATTCCTATTTGAATTAAATTATTAAATCAATATTTCACATTTTAAAATAATTATTAATGAAATTATTAAATAATTATTGCCTAAATTTCCGGGATATCACACCATCCGTGCAATTGCTTTATGCGAGCACCGATATGTCAGATAGTACAACATGCATTTGGTTTCAGGAGGAAATCCGACATACCGATACAAACTCAAAGCTAATACACAGTGGCTATATATATTCTTCAAAAAAAAATATAGAAATAAACATAACACAAATCAGTCACAGACATCCATATCATAAAGGAGGAAATAGATATGAGTATATAACACATAAAAGTGTCCATCAGAGTAGTGGTCAGACAAGATCCACAATATCACAAAAGAATAGCTACAAGTGCTAGACAAAAGAATATGGATACTTCAATGAGTCTATATCTCAAATATATACAACAAAAACTACTAATCTAAGTAGTTAGCCAAAAGTCAGGATGATAATCCCAGATGTGAAGTCAAGCAGAAGCACCTGTAACACCTCGGTCTGACCCGAGTATTATTTAATTAGAAAATAATAAACGGATCAGTCTAGCTATAAATATCAGATAAAATGATATAGAATAAGAGATATGACATAAACATACGGTAACCATAAAGCCATACTGTGACAAGTATGTAATTGAAAATCAACAAGAGATTAATAAATATCACAAGAATCTTCTCAAAGATAAAAAAGAATGTCATACTCTTTATTTTTATTCACTAAAACCATAAGTATTGACAATTATATCAATGTCAATCACAAAAGTTAATGAAACACAAATTCACCAATGCACAAATATTGATAAAACATATCAATGTAAACCACGAAAATCGGTGAAACACAAATTCTAGAAATCATCGATGGAAATCCAGAAATCACAAAAAGGGGGAGGCCTATCACAAAACGGGAGCATGAAAACTCACCAACACGTGTATCACACAATGGAACGATATTCCATTGTTGCTAACCATAAATTTTGAGCCGAAGCTCCACAAAACGGCCCGAAGACCATGGGTCGCTACCCCACCAAATTGAGCCGAAGCTCCACAGAAACAGGGTTTAGTCTCCCTCGTAGACAAAGAGACATCGCACATTTGCTAGCCTAAATCACAAAAATGATCATCAACGATCATCAAGAAGTGTCAATTATAGTAAGCGAGTAAATATATAAGCTTAGCTTCATGTCCCATAACCACTGGCTTAACTTAAATATTTACGAACAAATTGTAGATCTCCACTCGAAAATTGTCACAAGAAATTCAATCGAACAAGTGCAAGAATTGTAACAACCCTGTATTTTGTAGTTATTTTATTGTATATTTTAATTATTTTTAATGTAAGATTTTGATTTAAAAACTTATTTTACTTATTTGAAATGATTAAATTTATTAGTGAAATATAATCTTGATTTTTTATGAGTTATAATTCGAAACTTGTGTAAGTTTAATATTTGCCTGAAATGCTGATTTTGGTCAAAAAAGTCAAACTGTGACTTTCAACTTAAAATTTTAAAAGTTTAAAAAATTTCATTTTTTCTTTTATTATGAAAGTACATAAAATTCTAAGAACACCACTTTTCGTTTCGTTGAATTTGAATGTAAATTGTGAAAGTTATACCCTTTACAATATTGTGCGTATATAGGGTTATTTAACAATGACTATTTTAAATTGTATAAGTTACTTCTTCTTGGTTATATTTTATTTTGATATGTGATAATATGTTATATTATGTATATTTTGACTTTTAAGTATTTTTAAAATGATAATATAATTTTTCTAAAGTTTATTTGAATTTATTTCAATTTATAAAGCCTAGTTGGTATTTACTGCATTTTTCTTTATTTAACTTTCTATTTAATAAAAATTAAATTATTATTTTACCTTGAAAATGTTTAAAAACCATTTTCTGAATAAAAAAAGGATTTTTGTAAAATATTATTGATTTTTTGAATAATTGTAAGTGACATGAATTAATGAAAAAGTTAGAAATTTTGAACGTAAGTTACTTTGGAAATTTTGATTTAATTTTAATTGGAAATTTAATTGAGTATGAAATTATGACAAATTTATAATAATTTGAATTTATATGAATTTAAAATGATTTTTATCATATTTATGATTTTTAATAAAGTTGAAATGTGAAATGAATAAATATTTTAAGTTGAAACTTTGAAATATAACTAGAATTGGAAATTTATGAAATTGACGTAAAAGTGAGCTTTTAGTTAAGCGAATAAAAATAAAACTAAGTTATATTTGAGAATTTGAACTTAAGTGTTAAGTTGAAATTTAATGTAATGGATTTTAAAATTGAACATTGCATTTTAATAAGTGGATTATTATTAAATCTTGATTTTTGAATGGAAATTTAACTTTATAAAATCATGAACTTGAGGAAAATTAAATGATGTTTAGAAATGTGAAAATGTATGATTTTATAAGTTAAAAATGTTTTTAATAAAAATATAATTGGTTGAGAAATTTTATTGAATATTTGAAGTTAATTGACTGTATTTTTGAAATGCTATTAATTACAATGTAAATGATATTACAGCATTTGTAAACGCTGTAGTTGATGATAATGAACTAAAAAGCTAAATTGAATTAAAGCTATTATAGCAATTTTTGTAAGTGCTATAATCTTTGAATTTAACTAAGTTATTCGAAATTTAAGTAAACCTATTATAACATTTTAAAATGCTGTCCTTTGTTAAATTGAACTGTTTTGAATGTAACTTTTCGTAGAAGTTTTCTAAATGATGCGAAAAGTGAATTTTAACGGTTTTTGATAAACTTAAGTGAATAAATAAACTTTGGAAGTTGAAATTTTTGGAAATTTAATTATTAAGCATAACAACTTCATTGAAATGAAAAAAAAGGAATTTTTGGAATATAAACTGTTTTAAAATATGAATTGAAATGGTATTTTAGATTGAATAAAATGAATAATGATTTGAAATGAATGAAGTTTTGAAAAGATACGATATTTTGATATATTAAAATGATTTGAAAATGAAGTTTTGAAAGGATATGATATTTTGATATATTAAAATGATTTGGAACGAAGTTTTGAAAGATATGATATTTTTGATATTAAATGATTTGAAAAATGGAGTTTGAAAGATAGGACATTTTGATATTAACACGATTTAAAAAGAAGTTCTAAAAAGATATGATATTTTGGAACTGAAAGGTAGTGTTGAAAGGGTATGAAAATTTAATATATTGAAATGGTTAGAAATGACTTGATATTTATTTTGATAAATATTTGAATTGAAAGATATTTTACGATGATATATTGAAATGGTTTTGGAAATGATTTAATCTTTATTTTGATAAAGATTTGGATTGAAAAGGATATTTTATTTTGAAGTATAAAATATTGTTTAAACTTATAACTACGGGTTATAATAACGATTGGTTGTTAAAGAGACCGGGATCGGATATTGTCTTATAGCCGGCCAATACCGAAAACCACTTTAACAACTGTGTACGCGGTGGACATTCCAGAATGAAGTAGGATGGTGGCGATGTTCTCGAGTTATATTACGTGGACCCAACTCCCGTGAGTTGGCATATATGACTAAAACAGGAGCTATACCGGGCTACACAAAGGGTCGCACCCTTTCATCGAGCATGCTCCATCGGAAACTTTTCTATTACTGTTGTGATTCGATTCGGTGGCGCCACTTTGATTCGGGGGTATTGTTCGAGGTGGGCGGAAGCTGCTGGCTTGCCGTCACCACCGGTCCGGGAGTGCAAACGGTGTATCCACCCTAGCATTTCCTTGCGTGCCGTGTCATATCGTTATATCGATCCCACTACGATTTTGGTTTCAAAGATCCGACCGTGTTAAGGTTCACCATCCCCTTAACGCTATTTTCTATATGATTATACTTTACTGATTAGACACTACCGTATATAGCGTATATTACTACATAGTAAATAGTTTAACGGATCCTTAGAGGATGGGCGGTCCCAAGCATCCTTTAAGTTACTGATGCATTTTGTTACTGTTCACTTGAGTTGATTTACAGTTTATAAGTATTTATGTCCTGACTCGAGGGTTTTGTATTTTTCTTTACGCTCGGGTCAGATTGATTGAGTTAGCATTCAAGATTTACCTTCGGCATTGGAGCTTTCCTTGAAGATCCAACCATCTATTTTGTTTCAGTATCCAGTGGTTCAGTGATGTATCTGATTTGTACCTAATGTATCCTGTTACTCTTCTGTTGTATCTTATTTAACTCTGATGTATCTTATATTTTATATAGTAGCTTCATGAACTACTATCTCTTTTTCTTCCGCTGCATTTTTATATACTCTGTGTCTGAGATCATTGATTTTTATTTACTGTATGTTCTGAGGTTTGCCAAAATTTTATTTACAACACGGTACTTTGAGCAATTCAATTCCGGCATGAGCATCTGCCTATGCACTTATAATGGATGCGAATGGTTGAAAATACCTGGTTGTTACAGTTGGTATCAGAGCTTTGGTAGCTCTAGGCAAAACTCAGCATATGGAGTAGATGTAATTACAGAATCACTTTCATTCGAGTTGAATCTTTTTCTTGTGACTCGATTCCTTTGAATTTTGGAACGTTCCCTACAGTTCCAAAATCCATTCGTATCCCTCACTATTCATCTTCTTTTGACTCTGTAGTATTCCATAACTCCGCTTCGAATGATCTTTCTAGTGAGTCGGCGGTCACGCCAATTTCAAATTGAATTGAAAAAGGGGGAAACTCCTTTACAATTAGCATCGATTCACCATAGATTTATATCTATCCTTGGTTTAGATGCTAATATCTTTTGTTATTTCAAACTCTAACTCTTGAGATCGAATGTAGATTTACCCCAGAAAAATCCACATTTGATCTTATTCTTTAAGCCACGGTTGACCTGGTAAATGTTGCCCGTGATTTATTTAAGCTTATCCACCTCCCTATTTTGTTATTTAATCATCTTGTCTTTTGTTTCCAACCTATCTTCAAACATTGTGAATTATACTTGTAAATATATGTTTTTTTTATATATTGTGTTGTTTGAGTTGTTGATGTTGATTTGGGTTTCCAATCGATTCTCTGATCAACGATATCGATAGGATTTCTAAAACACTTTGACAGAACAAACTGACACAATATTATTTTAAAAATTTGGTTGATGAAATAAATTTTGATATATAAGTAAATTTATGAAACTTAATAAACTGATTTAGATTGATTATTTGAAAATGATAATACTTAATTTACCATTTATTGTTCTATAAATGAATTTGTAGATAGTTATAAATTGATTTGGGAACTGAAATGAATTTAGAACAAGAATTTGAGAATTTAAATTCCGATTATTTCGAATTTTGGTTTAAAGTTTTTAAAAAAAAGGATATACTATTTAAAGTATTTTCAAATAGAATTCGTTTCCAAAGAATTTTAATGTGCTCTTCTCTTTGTCGCTGGGAAATAACTTCGGTGATGATTGCAGCATCATCGACGTTCATTTTCGAGTTTCGAAGTGAAGAGACTGTTCTGTAGTCTTGCTACAGCTTTGTTTTGGGAAATCAAATTTATTTGAATTTCTAAAATATGACTTGATTTATAATATATATAGACATATGATTAAAATTTTATTTGATAAACTATGTACATACATTTAGTTATCTCTAAATGGTTTGAAGAAATCGGAAATTTAAATTCTTAAAATTTATTTTAAAGAATAATTTCAGTTATAAAAAGAAAATCAAAATTTTTGAATTAATGATTTAAGCTTGAAATGATTGAATTGGAAATTTTATTTGTATAACACAATTGCATTCAAATATAACTTACCAAAATTTCAGAAGTTAAAAATGTAATTGGATAATATATAATATAAAAAAGATTTTACAAAAAAAATCTGAGTGGTTATAATAAATGTTATACAGTTAAATTTTAATGATTAACAGGGGTAAATATAATAAAGGGTAATTGAATAACTTACAATAAATTAATTTTAAAAGAACTAAGAATAAAAGAAAGTAGTTATAATAAGTGTAAGTATGTTTAACATAAGTGATAAATATATTGAGAGGAATAAATTTAATTTTAATTAGGAATAAAGAGGAATAAAATTTATTAAGTACATTGTGAGTGCAATAAATGATTATTTTTCAAACCCATGGTTTTAAAAATGGTTAATTTTAGATGATTGGATAATAAGATAATGAAATTTGAGATAGTTAAGATTTATTTAACTTGTGTAAAGATTTATTCTCTGTTTAAGTTGGAATCTCCATGCTTTCAAATTCATTTCCTTATTTTGTTTTTCAAACTATCTTTTGGTTCTCCTTATCATCCTTATCTTGCTATAGACCGGTATAGGCATCTTTCTATAATCTTTCTGTTTAGAAATCTTTCTATAATCTTTGATAGACCTTTGGTAATCATTTTGAATCCACCTTTTTTGTGCTTGTGTTCTTGATTCTGGAGGATCTTGGAAAGATCACCTCCACCTTGTAAAACTTACCTATAACAACAGTTATCAGGTATAACTTCAATCTTCTTGTCATCTTATCTTAATCCTATTTCACTCTATCTTTTTTGTGCCCTTCCATACCTCATTCCTTTTCGGGGATGAAAAGTTTTGAGTGGGGGAGAGTGTAACAACCCTGTATTTTGTAATTATTTTATTGTATATTTTAATTATTTTTAATGTAATATTTTGATTTAAAAACTTATTTTACTTATTTGAAATGATTAAATTTATTATTTAAATATAATCTTGATTTTTTATGAGTTATAATTCCAAACTTGTGTAAGTTGAATATTTGCTTGAAATGCTGATTTTGGTCAAAATAGTCAAACTGTGACTTTCAACTTAAAATTTTACAAGTTTAAAAAATTTAATTTTTTCTTTTATTATGAAAGTACATAAAATTCTAAGAACGCCACTTTTCGTTTCGTTGAATTTGGATGTAAATTGTGAAAGTTATACCCTTTACAATATTGTGCGTATATAGGGTTATTTAACAATGACTATTTTAAATTGTATAAGTTACTTCTTCTTGATTAAATTTTGTTTTAATATTTGATAATAAGTTATATTATGTATATTTTGACTTTTAAGTATTTTTAAAATGATAATATAATTTTTCTAAAATTTATTTGAATTTATTTCAATTTATAAAGCCTAGTTGGTATTTACTGCATTTTTCTTTATTTAACTTTCTATTTAATAAAAATTAAACTATTATTTTACCTTGAAAATGTTTTAAAACCATTTTTAATTCAAATTTTGTGTTATAATATTTTTTTTGTGAAGTAATTAATTTTCCAAAGTCATTGGAGATTTTCTTGTAATTTTTATGTCAGGGTTGCTATATTTAAGCAATTTCTTATTTCCTTTTTCTATTTTACTTAAAATAAATTATCTATTTTATTTTATTCTTACTTAGTTTCGGTTTTAAATAAAATTCTGAGTTTATTTTGTTTTTATAAAATTAAAAAGAAAAGGAAATGCAAAGGGTTTAGAAAGTTAAGAGATCTTAAAAGCCTGAAACGTAAAGACGTTTTATCCGTTTCCTTTTGCAATTAATATATCAATTTATCTTAGCCATTCCTTTCCTCATCCTTTGCAACCGACTCCCTCATATTTTTCACGAATTTTCAAGCTCCAAAACCCTAAAAATCATGGCCTCCATCTTGAGAAAAAAATCTGGTAATGGCTACATCTTTTTCTACCTTTTTCTTCTCATTTTCTATGTATTTTGCCTAGTTTTCTATGCTTTCTGGATTGGTCTCTACCACCCACCATCACCACCATATTCTCCACCATCCCCTACCACTCTTCCTTGGCATCATCTCCGGCCATCATTTCAGATCCATCCATGGCCACACCTCCCTTGGTGACAAAACTCCACAAAATTTGCAAATAATGTCCAAAACAATGCACTAGCCATCACTATTACTTCACCACCTTCATACTTCACCATGGCCACCACCTCTAGCCATGACCACCACCTTGCTACCACCACTACACTTCATCTTAGCCTCTGTCCAAATCTGAAATTGACATGGCCAAGACTCCATGAACCAAAACTCCACAAAAACAATGCATAAAGCCTTGAAACATTCATGATAGCCACCTTATCACTTCATATCTTCATCTACCACCTTGGCCACCACCATAGGCCGCTACCACCACCTTTTCCAGACCTCCCCACACCCCTCCATCTACTGTCCAAACCTGTACAAGTATGGCCAAACCCCACTTGACCCAAGGTCGAGCCTTGTTGTGCTCAAAAACTTCATATATGTTGCCTTGACCAATTGTATGCTTCATGTTATAACCCTACCACTCCATACTCCTTCTAGCCGTGAGTTATGGTGCCAAACCTGAGCTATATCATCATCATGGTTGAACCCAAGAACCTCCTAGGCCAAGCATTTGAATGGTTAAAGCAAGGTCAAGTAATCTATTCCTTTGTTGCTTCGTATTTTCATTGTTTCAACATTGTTTTGCGTTGAATATTTATGTGTATATTGTCTTGTTTTGGTTATTGTTTACAAGACAAATATCAAGGCTCTCCATTCATTCAAATCAAAAGTCATGCTATATCGTGCTTGTCGTGCTTTTGGAATCGGACTTGTGTTTGTTGTTTTGGTCTTCAGCTTGAAACAGTGAGTCTTTCTCACTCTGACATTTCTACTTATGAAAAGTGAATTGATGACAAGTGTTTAGTAATATAAAATGTTTATGCAAGTTAATGATGATCATATGATATGCTATGCCATGTTATTACCATGTTATTACCATGTTAAAACTGTTAATTTTCATCGGACATCTCATATATGACTGTATATTGTGATATTGACCTTGTTTATATTATTTCTGTATATGATCACACTGCAAGTTCCCTGTTAGAAAAAAATTGTTATGGGCTGAAATGATATGCCTGAATGGTTTTAAATTATTTATTTTGACTTGGGATTGTGGGTTTGAAATGATAAAACCCGGATTTTTCTTTGTAAATTACGGGTTGAAATGATATATTACCCGTATCACTTTACCTAGCGTAGAAAATTTTATACAGGCCCGTAGTTAAAATATGTTTTCTAAAAATTTTAAATATTTTAGAAATTTAATTATTATAATATTTTAATTTTTAATTTAATAAAAAAAAGGATTTTTGTAAAATATTATTGATTTTCTGAATAATTGTAAGTGACATGAATTATTGAAAAAGTTAGAAATTTTGAACGTAAGTTATTTTGGAAATTTTGATTTAATTTTAATTGGAAATTTAATTGAGTATGAAATTATGACAAATTTATGATAATTTGAATTTATATGAATTTAAAATGATTTTTATCATATTTATGATTTTTAATAAAGTTGAAATGTGAAATGAATAAATATTTTAAGTTGAAACTTTGAAATATAACTAGAATTGGAAATTTATGAAATTGACGTAAAAGTGAGCTTTTAGTTAAGCGAATAAAAATAAAACTAAGTTATATTTGAGAATTTGAACTTAAGTGTTAAGTTGAAATTTAATGTAATGGATTTTAAAATTGAACATTGCATTTTAATAAGTGGATTATTATTAAATCTTGATTTTTGAATGGAAATTTAACTTTATAAAATCATGAACTTGAGGAAAATTAAATGATGTTTAGAAATGTGAAAATGTATGATTTTATAAGTTAAAAATGTTTTTGATAAAAATATAATTGGTTGAGAAATTTTATTGAATATTTGAAGTTAATTGACTGTATTTTTGAAATGCTATTAATTACAATGTAAATGATATTACAGCATTTGTAAACGCTGTAGTTGATGATAATGAACTAAAAAGCTAAATTGAATTAAAGCTATTATAGCAATTTTTGTAAGTGCTATAATCTTTGAATTTAACTAAGTTATTCGAAATTTAAGTAAACCTATTATAACATTTTAAAATGCTGTCCTTTGTTAAATTGAACTGTTTTAAATGTAACTTTTCGTAGAAGTTTTCTAAATGATGCGAAAAGTGAATTTTAACGGTTTTTGATAAACTTAAGTGAATAAATAAACTTTGGAAGTTGAAATTTTTGGAAATTTAATTATTAAGCATAACAACTTCATTGAAATGAAAAAAAAGGAATTTTTGGAATATAAACTGTTTTAAAATATGAATTGAAATGGTATTTTAGATTGAATAAAATGAATAATGATTTGAAATGAATGAAGTTTTGAAAAGATACGATATTTTGATATATTAAAATGATTTGAAAATGAAGTTTTGAAAGGATATGATATTTTGATATATTAAAATGATTTGGAACGAAGTTTTGAAAGATATGATATTTTTGATATTAAATGATTTGAAAAATGGAGTTTGAAAGATAGGACATTTTGATATTAACACGATTTAAAAAGAAGTTCTAAAAAGATATGATATTTTGGAACTGAAAGGTAGTGTTGAAAGGGTATGAAAATTTAATATATTGAAATGGTTAGAAATGACTTGATATTTATTTTGATAAATATTTGAATTGAAAGATATTTTACGATGATATATTGAAATGGTTTTGGAAATGATTTAATCTTTATTTTGATAAAGATTTGGATTGAAAAGGATATTTTATTTTGAAGTATAAAATATTGTTTAAACTTATAACTACGGGTTATAATAACGATTGGTTGTTAAAGAGACCGGGATCGGATATTGTCTTATAGCCGGCCAATACCGAAAACCACTTTAACAACTGTGTACGCGGTGGAGATTCCAGAATGAAGTAGGATGGTGGCGACGTTCTCGAGGTATATTACGTGGACCCAACTCCCGTGAGTTGGCATATATGACTAAAACAGGAGCTATACCGGGCTACACAAAGGGTCGCACCCTTTCATCGAGCATGCTCCATCGGAAACTATTCTATTACTGTTGTGATTCGATACGGTGGCGCCACTTTGATTCGGGGGTATTGTTCGAGGTGGGCGGAAGCTGCTGGCTTGCCGTCACCACCGGTCCGGGAGTGCAAACGGTGTATCCACCCTAGCATTTCCTTGCGTGCCGTGTCATATCGTTATATCGAGCCCACTACGATTTTGGTTTTAAAGATCGGACCGCGTTAAGGTTCACCATCCTCTTAACGCTATTTTCTATATGATTATACTTTACTAATTAGACACTACCGTATATAGCGTATATTACTACATAGTAAATAGTTTAACGGATCCTTCGAGGATGGACGGTCCCAAGCATCCTTTAAGTTACTGATGCATTTTGTTACTGTTCACTTGAGTTGATTTACAGTTTATAAGTATTTATGTCCTGACTCGAGAGTTTTGTATTTTGCTTTACGCTCGGGTCAGATTGATTGAGTTAGCATTCAAGATTCACCTTCGGCATTGGAGCTTTCCTTGAAGATCCAGCCATCTATTTTGTTTCAGTATCCAGTGGTTCAGTGATGTATCTGATTTGTACCTGATGTATCCTGTTACTCTTCTGTTGTATCTTATTTAACTCTGATGTATCTTATATTTTATATAGTAGCTTCATGAACTACTACCTCTTTTTCTTCCGCTGCATTTTTATATGCTCTGTGTCTGAGATCTGTGATTTTTATTTACTGTATGTTCTGAGGTTTGCCAAAATTTTATTTACAACACGGTATTTTGAGCAATTCAATTCCGGCATGAGTGTCTGCCTATGCACTTATAATGGATGCGAATGGTTGAAAATACCTGGTTGTTACAAGAATTAACTGGCGAAGTAAACACAAGCGTTTCATATCACTTGTTTTACTAAGCAGTTTAATTAGATTTCTCGTACGAGTGAGATAAAGGTTTGTATATACTAGTAGATTGGAAAACGGTTTAAGAAACGAGCTTTGTAATAAAATGGAGTTGAAATCATTTTAATGGAAGAGTTTTGATATTTACTGTTAGTATAGAAAACCTTTATATTTTTAAAGTGACAAATCACAAAAATGATTGTAGAAACAATAAGTCATAAAAATTCACATTCGAAGACGTGAATAAAATCCAAAGAATTCGATTCCAAATCTGTAACAACCCGGAATTTTTGACAGCATATTTTAATGAATATTTAATCTAATTTAAATTAAATACAAACTTTTCAATTTTTAAACTGATGAGATCTTTGATATGTAACAGTTATATGTTTTATAAAAGAAAATTTTGATTTGAAAATTTAAAATAGAATGCTTCAAAACCATTTAAAACAAAATCTGTCTTATTCAATAAAATCAAATCAAAGACTTTATATTTTTATTATTTGATAATACATATGGATACAATTGTATTTTTAAAAAGATAAGTTTAAAAATTAACAAACATAGTAATTAACATAAACATGGAAATCTAATGCATAGGTATAAAACAATATAAATAATTATAACATAAACATACAAAACTAATATAAAACATAATTATAAATTATAAAATGTAACTAAGAATATAAATCTACAAATATAAATTATAACTTGAAGTATAAAAATGCAAGTATATGATATAAATCATTGTTTGAAATTTAATTAACAAATAGAACACAACTAATATGCTAACAATAACTTCTAAGCAAACATAGCAGAAAGTTTGAAAAATATAACATGTTAACATATGTATGCTCAATAGATTTCTAAACCAGGTTGTATAAACCTGAAAGAAAAATAAATAAATATATATATATATATATATATATATATATCTCTTTGTACAATCACAATGCTATGAATTAAATATAAAGTTTATGTGCTGCAGGAAAATTCATATGCATAAGAAAAACAAGTTTTACTTCAAATATAATAAAACAAAAAAAATAGATATCTTTATACAACACATAAGTAAATATCAGTAAGCATTAAATACTTGTTATCATAATTAAGAGCAAAAGCATTAGTTAGCATAACATTTTGTTCATGTAAGTACTACAGCCGAAATATCTAAATTATTTCATTCTGCAGAATATGATACTTGACCAATTAAAGAAAAATGACAACAAATACAAACTGGCCAGCTACAACCTGTTAGGTAGCTTCTATATATATCCAATATACATATTATGTTTGTAGATAAAAACTTGTCTAAACCTACAAACAACTTTTCTTTCCAAACTTAAAATTTATTCAAAGCAGAAAAAAAAACAAAGAAAAGCTTCAGGAAATTTCTTTCTGCAGTGTTCTTCATCAATACCCTACCTTCTGTTTTAAAGTTGCTTGGTGAGTAAACTTATTATTTTCAATTTAAATTTGTATAGTTAACTTACAAAGATATGTGCTTTGATGTCTGCTTTAAACATGTTGTCTTGATTACTTCCTGTTGCTCTGAATATATGAAGTTGTTCTTCAGGAGCTTTGAATATCTGAACATAGTAAAGCAAAGAAATTTGCAAATACTTCTTCATGTAGATGTTTTTAATTTGGATATCGATGTAAATTTAAATTGATATTCAAATCAAAGGCTTACAATCTAGTTTTGAGGTTTAACAGTATTTTATCAATACTGTTTACTCAAGTATCAAGGAAAAGAGAATTAAATTCAAAAATTTGAATGTTTAATTTTGTAACTTCAATAACATAATTTAATTCGTATACATAAGTAGGATTTTTAGCACAAAAATTTTGATTTATAAACAAAGATATTCAGAGCAGTTTTAAAAAGAAGTTGTAATGGATTTTCGTCAAATTTGGATGATTGAGTTGATTTATAATTTCTGTAAATTGATATGAAGTAAGTTTGTAATCCATTTAACACCAGAAAAATTCTGAAAAAATTATTTAATGAGTGGATTTTGGGTTTGAATCTAAAATAGGGTTTAATTTCATATTTTCAATGCTCTGTAAAACAAATTGATTTCGGCACCATATGGCAACCGAGTGGAACGCGATTTTAGGTGGAGTTAGGGGAGACTGTGAGCGAAGTTCTGGTGGAGTTTCATCACCTCCAGTGATGGATGGTGGCCGCACGAAGGAATTGCCGGTGGGTGAATGTGTCGCCTGTTCGAGCTACGGGTCATATTTTGTTTTCAACTTGTAATTGAAAATCTGAGTTTTGTTTTCGATGCTAGGGATGATTTATGGTTTGTGGGGGCTGTCGCGAGTCGCCGGAGGCGAGGCGAGCCACCGTGCACGTGCACGGTGGCGAGGTGATGTTCGTTGGTCGGTGAGTCATCGCGTGCTCGTGACTTTTGGTGGTTGCTTCGAACGTGACTTCGGGTGCTTGGGTATGAGCGCGAGAATGTTGTTAACTGCAGTTTTAATTATACTTAAACTAAAAAAAAAATGAGAAGAAGAAGAAACTGGGAAAGAAGAAGAAGATGGGAAAAGAGACGCGGGTAACGCACGGGAAAAACTCGTTGTTTTCTCGAGTAATGATAGGAGGCTGTCTCGGGTCCATTACCATATGAACGTGCATAACAATTTTTGTCTTAGTATGTGCTATAACTAAGTTAGTTTAGAAATTAGCGAGTTAGGTTAATATTTGATTAAAAGTTGATTAAGATAAGTATGTAAAGATAGGTGATTAATAATAAGTAATTAGGATGTTAATTAATTTATACTTGAGATTTTAAATTGATAACTTTAAATTAATTTTGGAAATTAAAAATTTATCATATGTTAAATCAATTTAAAATTTAAGACTGTTAGCTAATTACTTGAAGTTAATTAATGGAAATTAACTTAAGTGATTAATCATGAATTATACTTTAATTAAATTGATAATAATTGATTTATTAAAGTAATTTGTGATAATTAAATAAGTAATAAATTTTTAATAAGTAAGTTATCAATTAACAATTAAAAATAAATTAATTAACTAAGTAATTAAGTAATAATTGATGAATAAAAGTTAATTAATTAAACAATTACTTAAAGATTAGATGATTAATAAATTAATAATTAATGATTAACTAAATAATTTATTGATCATTAATAAGCAAATAAATCAGTAATTAAGCAAATTAAATAGTTTACTCTTAAGCAAATAATTAAGTCAAGAAAACCAAACTGTTTGGTATGCATTGATTATCCTGTTTGATTTACTTTGATATCTATTGATGATATTTCTGTGATATGTGATAATATATTATAGATATCTGTGATAACTGTATATGATCTATCTGTTATATCTGTTATGTGAATTCTGATATTAAATTGAACTGTTAAGTTAAATAGACAAGTTGACCCTTAAAATGGCGTTTGGATTTCAATGAGACCGAGATCGGAAGAATCAATTTTGATTCTCCGAAAACCACATCGATCCAAATTAAACGATAGGTCGTGACTTATCATTTGGTGATCGAGATGGTGTTTCAGAATGCAAGGGTTATCGTCGTTAACTCTGAGGGTGATTCCAA
Source organism: Allium cepa (assembly GCA_030765085.1). Classification (NCBI taxonomy): domain Eukaryota; kingdom Viridiplantae; phylum Streptophyta; class Magnoliopsida; order Asparagales; family Amaryllidaceae; genus Allium; species Allium cepa. Next base: position 929,715,243 of record CM060939.1, read on the forward strand.
AATGAGTGTAACGAGATAATGCCTTCGGGTTTCGTTCGAACCCGGAACGTACTTGTATGGATTGAATGCTTTCAACACATTGTCAAGCGGACGATGAGCATTCTAAGAATAATGTTCAATAAAGGTAATCGCAGCCTCAAGCCTCATTAACCGGGAATGGCTAAAACAGGGGAGATGCAGCAAGGTTAGGTGGGTCATGCCCAAGCAGGACAAGATATTCCCCTGTCTAAATGTCCCTTTATTTCGGCTGTGTGAGCAGTTGTTGGCCACAACTGCGGAGTTATCTTGCTCGGGACTGTTCAGTAAGGAATGGTTCCGGCCTTGTGTTGTAGGGGGTCGGGAGTGATCCTCGGTACGGTGATCTAGGCCCCGTACTGTGACGGGCGGTACCCCAGTAGCCCTGCCATTGTTGGAAACCATTTTCCCTACGAGACCCTACGGTTTTGATTTGTATTACCCACTTTCGTGGCTAGTAGCTGGAATTTAATGAATGTAACAATTTCGGCTATTTTCTATTTACTTGAAAACCCTAGACACTATTATAATATCACTGAATTTCCTATAAAATGTTTTAGTTAGCGTAAGGTAAAAACTTACCCGTATTTATTTGTGGGGAGTCTTACGTGATACCTTTATTTCAAATGATTTTCAAAGTTAAGCAATTTTAACCTCTTTATTCATACCAGACCCATGTCCGACCCGAAGTTTATATTTTGTTTTTCACAAACTCTTGGGTACTCAAATTTTTATGAGTAGCCAAGTGATAGGTATTTGGGAGTGTTGATTTTCTGGAGGAGCTCTTTGGGAAGAAGACCGAACGTATGTATCTATATATGTAGTTCCGCTGTGTGGTTTGTGATGTTGTATTTTGGATGTATGTATTAACATATATGTATATGACAATCCTGTTATGTGATATTGTATGACTCTGATGTATGTACAACTATGTAATAGTTATGTGATGTATTATATTTTGTTCCATTCCGCTGTGAGATTCTGATGTTGTTGTTCTTTCTTTCTATTCTTTTCTATTTCTATCCTTTTCTTTCTTAATGATGATACATCTTTCTGGGTTGAGAAAGGCGGGTCGTCACAGTTGGTATCAGAGCATTAGGTCGAGCGAGTACCTAGGCTCTTGTGTTATATTTATCTTGAGAGTGCGTATTTGTATTTTCATATAAATATTATATATACCATCTAAATTTGTTGAGTTACCTGTTCAGGTGACCGACATGAGTTCAGGAAGAAGAGGCAGAGTTAGAGCCGGTACTTCAACAGATAATGGATGGAGTCAAAATGTTAGCGAGGCTGTCAATCCAGTACCGTCTCAAGTTAGTTTTGCAGCTTTATGCAAGGATTTCAAAAATCTTGGAGGCCAACCATTTAAAGGTTCAGAGTCAATAATTGAAGTTCAAGACTGGCTACGCTCTTGCGAACGCATTTTCAAGAGCATGAAATTGACTGATGAGCGTAAGAGGCATATGGCACCGTGGCAACTACAAGGTGGTGCAGCAGCATGGTGGGATTCAACTATTGCAAATATTTCTGAGGATGACATTTCATAGGATAAATTTAAGGAGTTGTTTGAAGAGAAGTTTGTGCCGACGGCAGGAAGAACCCAATTGTATCAGGATTTTCTGTATTTGAAGCAGGGTAGTATGTCTGTTTCGGAGTATGAAACCAGATTCAACGAGCTCTCTTGTTATGGACCAGGAATCATCGATATTCCTTTGAAAAAGATGAGAAATTTGTGCAAGGGTTGAGGCCTGAATTCCATGGGAAATTGACAGTGCTTTTGAAGGGATCTTTTGTTGATTTGATTGATATGGCATTGAGGTACGAAAGTTTGATGAGTAAGAAGCCGGGGGCTCCAGTTGCAGCTTCAGGTGGGAATTTCACTAATTCGAATAAGCGAAAGTTCGATCCTAAATGGAGGAAATCGAATAAGAAGAAACCTGGAAATAACAACGGACCTCGCAAGTGCTACATTTGTCAACAGGAAGGACATTTGGCAAATAAGTGTCCTAGAAAAGGATTCCAGCAGCAACAACAGCATCCGCATCAGAGTGGCCCAGGATCAGCTATGGTTCAGAAATCATTGTGCTTTAATTGTCATCAACCAGGACACATGATCAAGAATTGTCCACTTCTGCAGAGGGCGCCTCAGAATAAAGTTTTTGCTTTGGAAGCCGGACCATCTTCTTCTTCGATGGGCAAAGGAGTATTAGAAGGTACTTTACTTTTAGATGGAAAATATATTAGATTTTTGTTTGATTCGGGTGCTTCCTTGAGTTTTATTTCTTTGGATTCTGTTGAAAAGTTCTCTCTTACCCCTAGTTCTGTAGACAGTTCTATCTTGGTATCGAATCCTATAGGAGGGGTGACCTAATTAGACACTATCTGTAAGGACTTGAAGATCTCTTATCTATCTCACAGTTTCTCTTGTGACCCGTATGTGTTGAAAGGGATTTGATCTTATTTTGGGAATGGATTGGCTGGATAAGTATAAAGCCGTTTTGAATTGTGATGAAAGAACTGTTTCGTTGGAAATTGATCTGGGTAGAATTGCCAGAGTGTCGTGTGATAATTCTGGAATTCACTTGAGCAGTCTTTTGCATGGAATTGAGACTTCTGAAGAGAGAGTTGAAGACATCGATGTGGTTCAAGAGTTTGCTGATGTATTTGAAGAAGTTAAGTGTCTACCACCACATCGAGAAATAGAATTCCGTATTGATTTGATTCCAGGAGTTGTGCCAGTGATTCAGCCCAGTAGAAGAATGGCTCCTAGGGAAAGAGAGGAATTGATTAAGCAGACGCAAGATCTTTTAGAGAAAGGGTTGATTAGACCCAGTTTTTGTTGTTGGGGTTCAGCAGCAGTGTTTGTGACCAAATCGGATGGATCACTGAGGTTCTGTGTGGATTATAGAGAATTGAACAAAGTGACTATCCGTAATAAATATCCTCTTCCTCGCATCGATGATCCTTTTGACCAGTTGCATGGTGCTTCTATCTTTTCTCAATTGGATCTAGCTTCAGGTTTCCACCAGTTGAGGGTAGCTGAAGACAGTATTCCCTTGACTACATTTAGGGGACCGAATTGTTTCTATGAGTGGTTGGTTATGCCGTTCGGATTAACCAACGCTCCTGCCTATTTCGTTGACCTCACGAACCGAGTCTTTAGGGATGTGTTGAATAAGAATGTGCTGGTATTCATTGATGATATCTTGGTCTATTCCAAATCATAAGAAGAGCACAGGGAACATTTGAGGATTGTATTGGAGACTCTGAGGAAGCATGTGCTGAAGGCGAAGTTTTCAAAGTGCCATTTCTGGAAATCAGAAGTTAAATTTTTAGGGCACATTGTTTCTGGTGAAGGTATTTCTGTAGACCCAGCGAAAGTTGAAACTATTCTGGAATGGAAACAGCCAGAGACACCGACAGAAGTTCGTAGTTTTCTAGGATTGGTTGGCTACTACAGGAAATTTATCAGGGATTATTCCAAGATTTCTTCGCATCTGACTAAGCTGACCAGGAAAGGAGCTAAATTCAAATGGACACCTCAGTGCGAAGAAGCTTTTCAGGAATTGAAGATAAGGTTAACTAGTGCACCAGTACTTGCTATTCCGGATGGGAAAACCAAATTCGAGGTTTATACTGATGCTTGTATAGTGGGTTTGGGAGCACTTCTGATGCAGAACGGAAGGGTTATTGCGTATGCTAGTCGGCAGTTGAAGCCTCATGAGAAAAACTACGCTACGTATGATCTTGAATTGCTAGCCATTGTTTCTTCTCTGAAAGTTTGGAGACATTATCTTTTGGGAGAGAAATTCGAATTGTTCACGGATCACAAACCGTTGAAATATCTATTCTCTCAAAAATACCTTAATCTGAGACAGCAGCGGTGGGTTGAATTTCTTGCATCCTATGATTTGGATGTTCTGTACACTCCGGGGAAAGCGAATGTCGTAGCCGATGCTCTCAGCAGGAACGCAGTTCTATCTCTTCTGGAAGTGGTTCCATCTCTTATTGAAAGGATCTCAAGCAAGCAAGAATCTGATAAGATGTTGAGAAGGATCATTAAAAGAGTCAGGAAGGGTCAGTGTCCCAGTTTTGAAATTAATCGCCAAGGAACACTAAGGATCAATGGGAGAATCTGTGTTCCGAATGATAAGGAGTTGAGGCAGGAAGTGTTGTCTGAAAGTCATCGCTCCAAATTGAACATTCATCCAGGAATTTCGAAGATGTATAAAGATATGAGGAGAGTCTTTTGGTGGAAGGGCATGAAGGAAGATGTAGCTGCTTTTGTGAACAGTTGTGCCATCTGCCAACAAGTTAAAGGTGATCAACAGAAATCTGCCGGGTTATTACAACCTCTGGAAATTCCGAATTGGAAATGGGAAATGATCTCGATGGATTTTATTGACGGTTTGCCTAGAACCAGGAAAGGAAATGATGGTATATGGGTTTTTGTAGATCGTTCAACTAAGAGTGCCCATTTTATACCAGTTAAGGCAACCCGTACTGCAGTTTCTTTGGCGGAAATTTTCTTGAAGGAGATAGTTCGATTGCATGGTGTCCCAGTCAGGATTGTAAGTGATCGTGATCCTATTTTCACTAGCAAATTTTGGGAAGCTCTGCAATCAGCAATAGGAATAGATTTGAGATTAAGTACAGCCTATCATCCTCAAACGGACGGACAGACGGAGAGGCTGAATCATATTCTTGAGGATATGCTACGGGCTTGTGTTTTAGATTTTGGAGGATCTTGGGAGTACCATCTTCATCTAGTGGAATTTTCTTATAATAACAGTTATCAAGCGAGTACCAAGATGGCTCCTTATGAAGCTTTATACGGAAGACCGTGTAGATCCCCAGCTTGTTGGATTGAATCGAAGAATCGTCTTGTGCTCGGACCCGATCTTATTCGAGAAGCTTCTGCGAAGGTTGAGCTTATCAAGAAAAGGATGAAAGCTGCTCAAGATCGTCAGAAGAAATATGCGGATAGAAGACGAAGGCCATTGGAATTTGAGATCGGAGACTTGATTTTTGTCAAAGTTTCCTAATTAAAGGTGCTATAAGATTCGGAAAGACGGGAAAACTTGCTCCAAGATACATTGGACCATTTCGAGTGTTGGAAAGAATTGGAGCTGTAGAATACAGGATTAAATTGCCAGAACGGATGTGTGGGATTCACAATGTGTTTCATGTATCGCATTTGAGGAAATTTGTTCATGATCCCTCACTGGTTGTAGAACCGGTAATTCAAGAAGACTTGGAAGTAGAACCCAATTTAACTGTAGTCAGAAATCCAGTTCAAATTGTGGATCGAGACGAGAAGCAACTGAGGAACAAAGCGGTGAAGCTCATCAAGGTGCAATGGAGTGAGGATCCCAGAGATTGTACCTGGGAAACTCTCGATAGTTTTAAGAATGCTTATCCGGATTTATGTTCGGAACTAGTGATGTTTGTTAGAATAGTCTGTTTGTTTGTTTTCTATTGTATGAATGATATGTATGTTTGGATTGTTAATATAAAAGTTATTGAATTAACTGTTGTTTTAAATTTCGGGGACGAAATTCTTTTAAGGGGGGAGGAATGTAACAACCCGGAATTTTTGACAGCATATTTTAATGAATATTTAATCTAATTTAAATTAAATACAAGCTTTTCAATTTTTAAACTGATGAGATCTTTGATGTTTAACAGTTATATGTTTTATAAAAGAAAATTTTGATTTGAAAATTTAAAATAGAATGCTTCAAAACCATTTAAAACAAAATCTGTCTTATTCAATAAAATCAAATCAAAGACTTTATATTTTTATTATTTGATAATATATATGGATACAATTGTAGTTTTTAAAATGATAAGTTTAAAAATTAACAAACATAGTAATATTAACATAAACATGGAAATCTAATGCATAGGTATAAAACAATATAAATAATTATAACATAAACATACAAAACAAATATAAAACATAATTATAAATTATAAAATGTAACTAAGAATATAAATCTACAAATATAAATTATAACTTGAAGTATAAAAATGCAAGTATATGATATAAATCAATGTTTGAAAATTTAATTAACAAATAGAATATAACTAATATGCTAACAATAACTTTTAAGCAAACATAGCAGAAAGTTTGAAAAATATAACCTGTATATACAAATGAATAATGCAAAGAAAACAAGTCAAAGCTACACTTGAAAAGAAAAAGATATAAGCTAAGTAAGAAATGAACAAAGTAACATATGTATGCTCATTAGATTTCTAAACCAGGTTGTATAAACCTGAAAGAAAGAATATATATATATATATATATATATATATATATCTTTGTACAATCACAGTGCTATGAACTAAATATAAAGTTTATGTGCTGCAGGAAAATTCATATGCATAAGAAAAACAAGTTTTACTTCAAATATAATAAAACAAAAAATAGATATCTTTGTACAACACATAAGTAAATATCAGTAAGCATTAAATACTTGTTATCATAATTAAGAGCAAAAGCATTAATTAGCATAACATTTTGTTCATGTAAGTACTACAGCCGAAATATCTAAATTATTTCATTCTGCAGAACATGATACTTGACCAATTAAAGAAAAATGACAACAAATACAAACTGGCCAGCTACAACCTGTTAGGTAGCTTCTATATATATTCAATATATATATTATGTTCGTAGATAAAAACTTGTCTAAACCTACAAACAACTTTTCTTTCCAAACTTAAAATTTATTCAAAACAGAAAAAAAACAAACAAAGAAAAAGAAACAACGAAAAGCTTCAGGAAATTTCTTTCTGCAATGTTCTTCATCAATACCCTACCTTCTGTTTTAAAGTTGCTTGGTGAGTAAACTTATTATTTTCAATTTACATTTGTATAGTTAACTTACAAAGATATGTGCTTTGATGTCTGCTTTAAACATGTTGTCTTGATTACTTCCTGTTGCTCTGAATATATGAAGTTGTTCTTCAGGAGCTTTGAATATCTAAACATAGTAAAGCAAAGAAATTTGCAAATACTTCTTCATGTAGATGTTTTTAATTTGGATATTGATGTAAATTTAAATTGATATTCAAATCAAAGGCTTACAATCTAGTTTTGAGGTTTAACAGTATTTTATCAATACTGTTACTCAAGTATCAAGGAAAAGAGAATTAAAGTCAAAAATTTGAATGTTTAATTTTGTAACTTCAATAACATAATCTAATTCGTATACATAATTAGGATTTTTAGCATAAAAATTTTGATTTATAAACAAAGATATTCAGAGCAGTTTTAAAAAGAAGTTGTAATGGATTTTCATCAAATTTGGATGATTGAGTTGATTTTTAATTTCTGTAAATTGATATGAAGTAAGTTTGTAATCCATTTAACACCAGAAAAATTCTGGAAAAAATATTTAATGAATGGATTTTGGGTTTGAATCTAAAATAGGGTTTAATTTCATATTTTCAATGCTCTGTAAAACAAATTGATTTCGGCATCATAGGGCAACCGAGTGGAACGCGATTTTAGGTGGAGTTAGGGGAGACTGTGAGCGAAGTTATGGTGGAGTTTCATCACCTCCGGTGATGGATGGTGGCCGCACGAAGGAATTGCCGGTGGGTGAATGCGTCGCCCGCACGAAGATATTCAGAGCAGTTCTAAAAAGAAGTTGTAATGGATTTTCATCAAATTTGGATGATTGAGTTGATTTTTATTTTCTGTATATTGATATGAAGTAAGTTTGTAATCCATTTAACACCAGAAAAATTCTGAAAAAATTATTTAATGAATGGATTTTGGGTTTGAATCTAAAATAGGGTTTAATTTCATATTTTCAATGCTCTGTAAAACGAATTGATTTCGGCATCATAGGGCAACCGAGTGGAACGCGATTTTAGGTGGAGTTAGGGGAGACTGTGAGCGAAGTTATGGTAGAGTTTCATCACCTCCGGTGATGGATGGTGGCCGCACGAAGGAATTGTCGTGGGTGAATGCGTCGCCTGTTCGAGCTACGGGTCATATTTTGTTTTCGACTTGTAATTGAAAATCTGAGTTTTGTTTTCGATGCTAGGGATGATTTATGGTTTGTGGGGGCTGTCGCGAGTCGCCGGAGGCGAGGCGAGCCACCGTGCACGTGCACGGTGGCGAGGTGATGTTCGTTGGTCAGTGAGTCATCGTGTGCTCGTGACTTTTGGTGGTTGCTTCGAACGTGACTTCGGGTTCCTGGGTGTGTGTAACGACCCGCCGCTCTGACCGCCTCTAGTCGGTAATTAAACCAACTATAAACTTTTAAAATGACGGATTGTTATTTAGTTTATAACATTTAAACAGAATCGGTCACAGAATCACAGAACAATAAATATATTTCACATAAATGAGCTTTTCTTTTATATACAAATATCTGAGTTATACAATGAATTACATTTTAATACAGCGGAACAATTTATTTATTATTTAGTACAAGAAAAAAAAATTCCTGAAAAACTTTAGTGATGCAGTAATCCCCCTCTCTCTATCTTCGCTGCCTGAAAATCTTCAAGCTGTAAAATATTCGGTCTGACCCGAGTATTACATTCAAAAGAAAATAATACACGGGTTGGTCTAATTCAAACTCAGTTATCAGTGCATAGAAGCAATAATAATTAAATAGCAATTAGATGACAGTCACAGATAAATTCACCTATCCGACCCTTTTAACAAAGAAATCGGATAACGGTAAACATAACACTTAACAATGTTAAAACAATGAATCAGCAATTCAAATTATCAAGGAAGATAGATGGAAGAATTTATTTTTTTTCTTTTAAAAAAAATAATTTAGAAAAAAACATCGAAATTGCCTAAACGGCATTTAACAACAAAATCATCAGTTTAAATCAAATCAATTCAAATAATTGAAAAGTTACTAAAAGAAGAAAATCAAAACTGATTGGCTGCAGTACACGCACGCGTGCATTGCCTCGCCAATACGCATGGGTGTATGTCCATTTCAAAACAACATAAAGGCAATATGTACGGTCAATTTACCAAGACATCAGGGCAGGGACACACATAATCAACTAACAAGCATAGATGCATGACTAAATTCAAGGCAACATGATAAATATAGGGTGTACAAAGTCAAAGCAACTAGTAAAATGAGGGCTATATTCTGGAAGCATGTGATCAGTAATGAATCAACAGGGAAAAATGCAATGTTCAAGGACGAGGTGAACTCAGGCAAAATATGAAAACTGGCAGTGTAACAGGCACAATGTATTTCACAAGCCATGGCCATAGTCTCATACAAACTGGAAATCAGTCCAACCCTGGGTACAGGCAGGTGAAACATACTAGCATGAAGTACAAATCAAACTCAAGCCAATGGCAAAAATCACTACAGGCTCCAGGTCAGTGACACAGAGGAAAACTCAACAAAGTCAAATGAATAACCAACACAGCAAATGAATTACAGCGGCAAAGCAGGGACAGGGGACATGCACGCATTGACACGCTACCCACAAGTGCAGACCCACAAATAACAAAAGTGCACATCAACAGATGCAAAGCCAGAAAAACAATTACATAAATGAATACAAGGCAAACTGCAACCAAAAATATATATATATATATATATATATATAACTACAGCCACCCCATGAATACCACAGTTCATGTTCCAAAATGTCAAGAGAAAGTGACAACAGTGCCTTGTAATTAAGTCTTAGTTTAAAACTTGCTTTAAATTTCAAAATCCATTTTTTATTTAAAATTCAGGTTTCGAAAATTCACTTGAATTCAAACTTAAATCTTTTATTTAAATATCTGTTTTCCATACATGCTTTCAACTTTTACATTTAAATTTAGAAATCTGCAACAGTTACAGGTTCCATTTAAATTCAATTCACCAACCACTTCTTTTACTTATCATTTCTAAGTTATTTAAAACAACTCAATTTGAAAACATGTTTTCCCCAAAACCAGTTTTTTTTTCAAAGCTAACTTGAAATCACTTTTAATCTTGGGTTAAACTTAGTTAACATTGACATGAGACTTACACTTTGCTTTCAGTTTCCAAAAATAACAGTTCAGGTTCGAACTACATAGCATCACATAACTAGCAACAGAAAAACTTCAGGCTAAATACTTTAAATCCATGAGTAAATTCTCGAGTTACCCGAGGCTATATGCCAACATCTTAGCTAACAAAATATGAAAATAGGCAAAACTTCATCCAAAAATAAAACTGAATCCTTCACTTGAATACAAAGGCAACTGCAAACAAGACTGCAGCCCCCACTTGAATACAAGGGAGCCAGTACAAGGTACAACAAATCAAACTGCAAATGAAATCAGTGTATCAATGCAATGCAAGCCAAGAAAAGCAACTGAACACGGCATAAACATGAATCAAACTCATATATACTAATTTTTAAAAAAATACTTTTTATTTTTCAAGATCAAGTTTTTTTAACAATAAAACAAATTCAGAAAATTTGCAGATGTATTTTATAAAAAGAAATTACCGGTGAGCAAGGATCTCTGAAATGAATTGAGTTTAAGTAAAATTCTTTAAAAAAAATTTGAATTTAATGATTGAATAATAACAAAGCAAGGATCTAAGTAATAGAATTAATCTAAGTTGCAGACCTAATCTTCAAAAAGATTAAAGAAGAAAAATTCGAGGTCCAGATCAATTTAAAATACAAGTTTCAGAATTTCAAAATCAAAAGCATGCAGTAAAAGAAAAATCCAAATTCACGTTCAAGCCTGGAAAGCAAAAGTTCAAGCATGTAGATGACAACTTGACATCTAGTTTTGGAAATCGAACCAATTCAACTCAGAATTAAATCAAAGCAGAGATTAAAGCATCAAGTTCAAATACAAAAACATTGTCTCTGTTTTCTAGGAATCACAGGTGAGCAAACTCACCCTTGAATTTGTTTTTATGGTTTAAATGTCTGGATTTGTATTCAAAATGTTTGTTGAGTTGTTAAACATGCTTGCACTGTCTGTGAATGTTGGATATATATACTTCTGTACATTCTCTGTTTTTCTTACTGCAGAATTTGAGTTATAATCAAAACTTCAAGCTCTTTTTGTTTAAATAACCATTAGGACTTGGATTCAAACAAAATATATTGGTTTAATTAAAATCTAAGTACCAGAAATAGTTTTAAGTATCTTATGTTTGAAAATACCTGGAAATCAGAGCAAAAAGAAAATGAATAAAACAATCATCAAACAATTTCAAGTCAAGAAAAATCAAATTTGCAGAAATACCATTTTAGAGATGAATTAGATGTGAGAATTTCTTACCTTAGAACGAAGAGCAGATCGAAGCCGGCGCCTTCGAATTGAACGAGCCCTGATTTCTGTTGCAAAGAGGAGCGAGAGCCGCCATTATCTCGAGAAGGAACGAACGAAGAAACTCATGGCCACCATTGTTTTGTTTTCTTTGATTTTTAGGGTTACGAATGAAATAGAGAGGGGATCGAGTATAGCCTTAGATAATATTACAGGACTTAAGAAAAACCATGGGCTAAGAAAATTGTAAAGCCCACCTAATTCCTTAATCAAATTATTAAAGAATTATAACTAAATTTTAGAGGAATTCAACCGTTTAAAATTCCAACAGCAATTAGGCACAATTTATAATTGTCATTCCTTCATTATCTAGATATTAACTCAAAACAATTTATAAAAGAAACTATCTCTTTATAAATAAACAACATAATTTATTTGAATTTGGAAAAACTCAAATCGATTAACCAATTAATCTCACAATTTTAAATCAAGAATTAAACCAGTTATCAATTTAAAATAAATTAAAATTCGGAATTGTTACAGTCGAAAATATTTTTTTTCTTTTCTTTAGTAAGCTTCTTAGATATATATTTGTTTGAAGTTCAACTATCAAACATAAATTTATATTAATATGTTTTACAATTAGATTTTTTTATACTTGTATTTTGTATTGATAAAATTTATTCCATTTTATTTAAGTTAAAGAAAAATGCCATTAAAATTAACCATCAATGTATTAATTTACATAAATAATACTTGTATCCAAATTATTTTCCTAAGTAATTAGCTTGAATTAAAAATACAAATTCAATATTCAATTTCAACTCCAAAGTCAAATTTAAATTTCTATTCAACTTTGTATAGATTAAATTTTAATATTTAATTGCCAAATTCACAGTTATATTGGGAATTCAATTTAAATTATCATTCAAATATTTAAAATTAATTAAATATTTTCAATTTAAATTGTTCAAAAATTCAGGATCGTTACAATCTCCCCTCCTTAAAAGAATTTCGTCCTGAAATTACAAGTAAGGAAAAATGATTGTTAAAATTTCACCGATATTTATATTTTACACAATTTGATCAAGTTTGAAACTTATTAAAAATAAATAAATAAGTATAGGATTCATTCTATTTGTTTTGTCTCATTAGCTTTGTTAATTAACTCATTTGCTCATCATTTTCTACAATCAAGACGCAAAAGTCTTTTACTAAAATTTTCGACTTACAAAACTCAATTTTAAACTTGAAACACTTCATATTAGAGATTTACATATTATATCTTTCCCAAAGCTGTGGACTTTCAAAACATTTCAAAGATCCTCTTCCTTAGTTTATTAAGTTGGGGTTATGGAGATTTTAATTTCAACAATTAATTTGCTATTTAAAGTTTGAAAATACTTGCTAACTCGAAATTTAACAAGTCTATTGTCGTTCTTAAAGACATTAGGCATACGCTGGCCAGGCGCAAGTCTAAAAATCTCCAAGTACTAAATATACTTGCTTCAATTCCCAGTGAAAATACTAAAAAAAATCTTTTTTAAAAATGGATATGGAAAGCACATTCCCCCATGGATCACAGTTTACCCGGCGGTTCCGCTACTATCCCAGTAGAATCGCTTGTAAACTATAGATTTCTCATCTCTTGAATTTCGCCATGGTTGTTGCCATAGATCGCGGTTCACACGTCGGTTACGCTACTATCCCAGTGGAATCGCTTGTAACTGTAGGCATCTTGCCCCTCAAATTACGCTAGTCACTCCAACTAATGGAAAACAAATGGCCAATCCAACTAATGGTAAACAAATGGCCAATCCAACTAATGGAAATCAAATGGTCAATCCAACTAATGGAAATCAAATGGTCAATCCAACTAATGGAATTCTACGTAGCTACGATCTTCAAATGGACACTCATCTCGAGTTCCAACAACCTTCACAAATTTTAAATGGAAGGTACTTTTCCATATCCTCAATTTGGAAAACATAATATCATATATACATATATAATATTTCATTTCACATTTCGTACATATCATACCCATGTACTTACATAAGTTTTCCACAACAATTTCATTCCAAACTAATGGCTTTCGAATTTATCGTATTCTCATATATACGTTATGAAAACCACAATATCTCATACCCATGACAAATAGAGGATTCACAAATTTTCCATTTCATTATCCATTTAAAATTTTCCTCTAAGTCGATTTGGAAATTTAAGGTTATCTCAAACCTAATTCACATTCATAATCCAATTTATTATCGACTTCACACTCGATTTGGATTTTACGTGACATCGCAAATTCTCAACACATAATTGATGTCTACCGATATATAACCTCTGAGCTCGTATGTCTCAGAGAAGGGTGTTAAGCTAAGAGAATAAATTCTCCGCCACCAACAGATATATATTTAATAGAGATCAATTGCTATGTCGTCAATTCACAATGTTAGACATACAATCCAAATCGACCATCCAAAATTCAAAGCTCAACTTATATTGTTTTTGGGGTCGAAGCTAAACTCAATTTAACTCAAGATTCAATCTTTTTGAAAAAAAGATTCAAGTTGAACTAATTGTTCACATTTCCCAAAAATATCTACACAAGATATATATTTCCACACTTAACCATTTGAAAACAAATTTCAAATCATTTTTCACCTTTTAACCTTTGAAAACAAATTTCAAAGCGATTTCCTTAAACGGAAACATTTCCAAATATTTATCCATTTTAAACTTAAAATGGTTCACTTAAATCAATCAAATAAATCCTTACCGATTTATTTTAAACTTACGTTCCAAATCCGTAAATTTATTTCCACATTTCAGAAATAAATCGATATTTATTTTTTTAACAAATTTCACTTTCTTTTATAAATTCCGTAATGAATTTACATTTCCAAAATATCTATGAATATACGATTTTCAAATCGATTTCAAATATTCATTTTCAATTTATCTTTAAAAGATAAAATCTCAAAACATTCACTTCATATTGGAAAAACATTTCCATACTTTTTTAATAACAAGTAATTCACAAATCCATTCATTTTCAACACTTTGAAAATATTCAATATACTTAAATCATAATCAAGTATATATTTCATTCTTTAAGGAAAGTGTCCCTTTTAAACACATTTATTTGAGTCAAAACGAATGTTGCGTAAAACATCGTTACGACGACCCAAATCATTTGTATAGGAATTCGAATTTAAGATAGATATATAAATCCCAATACTATATAAAACTTTTCCTTTCAAAAATCATTTACTATAACAACAGTATTATAGTCCACCATTTCCTTTGATTTCTCTCGAAAACGTCTATTTCAACAATGAATGTTGAAATCTATGCTTTTGATTCTTAACACATTTTAAAACAACTTCAAATTTTCCAATATTAAGTTTTCCACTTAACTTAATTCCATGCCCGTTCCAATTCAAATTTATCACTGAATCTATTAAATCTATTATGGATTTTCATATTAACAAATATCAAATTTGAAATCTAAATCCCATTTGAATTTTTGCATTTGCTTTTCATTTCCAAAATAATCAACTAGTTCTTTAGTAAGCCATTCATCGACTTGGTTCCATTAGATTCATATTTCCACATTAACTATTTTAGGCATTAGTCTAAACTTGGAATATAAGCTTTTACATCAAAACTGGTTTTATTCATACAGTTAAGTTGACAAATAGATTTCCTTCCCAAAATGCTATTTTACTAGAATACTTCTTTCCATACAAAACCATCCATAGCTTAATACTTTTATAATACATACATAGAAGATTTTGGATTACAAAAGATAGTATTACAAAATACATTGATTCCTTCAAATACATTAATTGGTTTAAGATTCAAAATTATTAAGGCTATAGATTTCCGGTCTAGTAGTCCGCATCCTTGCTAAACTTCCCTCTTCGGTTTGCACTATTTCGGGTCGTATTGAAGGAAGATTAACACATTCAAAGTCAACAAGTACCCAATTCTTACAGTTTCCGCAAAAATATGAGATGTTCCCATCCTTATCTATCATCCTTACACTTTTTGCTCTAGTTGATCGGGCTATAGCTTGCTTTCCATGCTGCCTTTCAGTGCAGTTTCTAGCTATATGTCCAGTCTGGCGACAATGATAGCAGATTGTCGATCTATCGACTGGTAATTCGAGTGCACTCTTCTTCTTTTTCACTTCAGGGCAATGACTAAGAAAATGCCCTTTCCCCTTACACTTAAAACACACAATCTCAGGACGAGCGAACCGGTCATCCACATTCCTTTTCTTTCGCTTCTCTCTGCACGTAACGGCATAATGTCCTTTCTTATGACATCGATAACAGATAACATCATCATAGGGACCAGTTCCTTGCCTTTCATTGATTTTCCTTTTGATTTCCGCATGTGCTACTTCTGCTTCTCTACGGGCAATTGCTCTTTGTTCACGGCGTGCTGCCTTTTGCGCTTCGGTTTTCGCCATTATAATTAACAAGATGTTTTAAGAAGTTTCCTATCAAAATTTGAAATCCTCATTAGCAGAAGTTGGGTTATTCAATCATTTTACCAAGACATATCCGTTTTATTTACTAAATCGTTCTTCACAACAATTGAAATCAATTTCAAAAGAATTCAGAATCAAATTCCCAAGTTATAGTTCAATAATCCATTTGGTTATAACCAAATTAACATGTCATTTTATTTCCCAATTACTTCGAAGATATTCAAAATATCCGATTTAAACCAATTTATCAATTCACTTAACTTATTTATTTTATTTTTCCATAACTCTCAAAAATTCGATAATGAGTTTCCAAACGATCGAAACTCAAATCTAAGGAGACCTCACCGAATAGAAACTATCGCAAACCTAAATTTAGAGAGGGGAATCTCCGAAAATGATTCTAACTTTCAAAATACCTTTTATTTAAAAATAATAAGTTTATACTTCTTTAAATTTGAAAAACGCTTTCTTTAAAGTGATTCTAGTAACTATTCATATTAAACGCCATAAACTAAGCTTTGTGCAAACCAAAGCTCAGATACCACTTTTGTAACGACCCGCCGCTCTGACCGCCTCTAATCGGTAATTAAACCAACTATAAACGTTCAAAATGACGGATTATTATTTAGTTTATAACATTTAAACAGAATCAGTCACAGAATCACAGAACAATAAATATATTTCACATAAATGAGCTTTTCTTTTATATACAAATATCAGAGTTATACAATGAATTACATTTTAATACAGCGGAATAATTTATTTATTATTTAGTACAAGAAAAAAAAATTCCTGAAAAACTTTAGTGATGCAGTAATCCCCCTCTCTCTATCTTCGCTGCCTGAAAATCTTCAAGCTGTAAAATACTCGGTCTGACCCGAGTATTACATTCAAAAGAAAATAATACACGGGTCAGTCTAATTCAAACTCAGTTATTAGTGCATAGAAGCAATAATAATTAAATAGCAATTAGATGACAGTCACAGATAAATTCACCTATCCGACCCTTTTAACAAAGAAATCGGATAACGGTAAACATAACACTTAACAGTGTTAAAACAATGAATCAGCAATTCAAATTATCAAGGAAGATAGATGAAAGAATTTATTTTTTTTCTTTTAAAAAAAATAATTTAGAAAAAAACATCGAAATTGCCTAAACGGCATTTAACAACAAAATCATCAGTTTAAATCAAATCTGTTCAAATAATTGAAAAGTTACTAAAAGAAGAAAATCAAAACTGATTGGCTGCAGTACACGCACGCGTGCATTGCCTCGCCAATACGCATGGGTGTATGTCCATTTCAAAACAACATAAAGGCAATATGTACGGTCAATTTACCAAGACATCAGGGCAGGGACACACATAATCAACTAACAAGCATAGATGCATGACTAAATTCAAGGCAACATGATAAATATAGGGTGTACAAAGTCAAAGCAACTAGTAAAATGAGGGCCATATTCTGGAAGCATGTGATTAGTAATGAATCAACAGGGAAAAATGCAATGTTCAAGGACGAGGTGAACTCAGGCAAAATATGAAAACTGGCAGTGTAACTGGCACAATGTATTTCACAAGCCATGGCCACAGTCTCATACAAACTAGAAATCAGTCCAACCCTGGGTACAGGCAGGTGAAACATACTAGCATGAAGTACAAATCAAACTCAAGTCAATGGCAAAAATCACTACAGGCTCCAGGTCAGTGACACAGAGGAAAACTCAACAAAGTCAAATGAATAACCAACACAGCAAATGAATTACAGCGGCAAAGCAGGGACAGGGGACATGCACGCATTGACACGCTACACACAAGTGCAGACCCACAAATAACAAAAGTGCACATCAACAGATGCAAAGCCAGAAAAACAATTACATAAATGAATACAAGGCAAACTGCAACCAAAAAAAATATATATATATATAACTGCAGCCACCCCATGAATACCACAGTTCATGTTCCAAAATGTCAAGAGAAAGTGACAACAGTGCCTTGTAATTAAGTCTTAGTTTAAAACTTGCTTTAAATTTCAAAATCCATTTTTTATTTAAAATTCAGGGTTCGAAAATTCACTTGAATTCAAACTTAAATCTTTGATTTAAATATCTGTTTTCCATACTTGCTTTCAACTTTTACATTTAAATTTAGAAATCTGCAATAGTTACAGGTTCCATTTAAATTCAATTCACCAACTACTTCTTTTACTTATCATTTCTGAGTTATTTAAAACAACTCAATTTAAAAACATGTTTTCCCCAAAACCAGGTTTTTTTTTCAAAGCTAACTTGAAATCACTTTTAATCTTGGGTTAAACTTAGTTAACATTGACATGAGACTTACACTTTGCTTTCAGTTTCCAAAAATAACAGTTCAGGTTCGAACTACATAGCATCACATAACTAGAAACAGAAAAACTTCGGGCTAAATACTTTAAATCCATGAGTAAATTCTCGAGTTACCCGAGGTTATATGCCAACATCTCAACTAACAAAATATGAAAATAAGCAAAACTTCATCCAAAAATAAAACTGAATCCTTCAATTGAATACAAAGGCAACTGCAAACAAGACTGCAGCCCCCACTTGAATACAAGGGAGCCAGTACAAGGCACAACAAATCAAACTGCAAATGAAATCAGTGTATCAATGCAATGCAAGCCAAGAAAAGCAACTGAACACGGCATAAACATGAATCAAACTCATATATACTAATTTTTAAAAAAAATACTTTTTATTTTTCAAGATCAAGTTTTTTTAACAATAAAACAAATTCAGAAAATTTGCAAATGTATTTTATAAAAAGAAATTACCGGTGAGCAAGGATCTCTGAAATGAATTGGGTTTAAGTAAAATTCTTTAAAAAAAATTTGAATTTAATGATTGATTAATAACAAAGCAAGGATCTAAGTAATAGAATTAATCTAAGTTGTAGACCTAATCTTCAAAAAGATTAAAGAAGAAAAATTCGAGGTCCAGATCAATTTAAAATACAAGTTTCAGATTTTCAAAATCAAAAAGCATGCAGTAAAAGAAAAATCCAAATTCGAGTTCAAGCCTGGAAAGCAAAAGTTCAAGCATGCAGATGACAACTTGACATCTAGTTCTGGAAATCGAACCAATTCAACTCAGAATTAAATCAAAGCAGAGATTAAAGCATCAAGTTCAAATACAAAAACATTGTCTCTGTTTTCTAGGAATCACAGGTGAGCAAACTCACCCTTGAATTTGTTTTTATGGTTTAAATGTCTGAATTTGTATTCAAAATGTTTGTTGAGTTGTTAAACATGCTTGCACTGTCTATGAATGTTGGATATATATGCTTCTGTACATTCTCTGTTTTTCTTACTGCAGAATTTGAGTTATAATCAAAACTTCAAGCTCTTTTTGTTTAAATAACCATTAGGACTTGGATTCAAACAAAATATATTGGTTTAATTAAAATCTAAGTACCAGAAATAGTTTTAAGTATCTTATGTTTGAAAATCACCTGGAAATCAGAGCAAAATGAAAATGAATAAAACAATCATCAAACAATTTCAAGTCAAGAAAAATCGAATTTGCAGAAATACCATTTTAGAGATGAATTAGATGTGAGAATTTCTCACTTTAGAACGAAGAGCAGATCGAAGTCGGTGCCTTCGAATTCAACGAGCCCTGATTTCTGTTGCAAAGAGCAACGAGAGCCGCCATTATCTCGAGAAGGAACGAACGAAGATACTCATGGCCACCATTATTTTGTTTTCTTTGATTTTTAGGGTTACGAATGAAATAGAGAGGGGATCGAGTATAGCCTTAGATAATATTACAGCACTTAAGCAAAACCATGGGCTAAGAAAATTGTAAAGCCCACCTAATTCCTTAATCAAATTATTAAAGAATTATAACTAAATTTTAGAGGAATTCAACCGTTTAAAATTCCAACAGCAATTAGGCACAATTTATAATCGTCATTCCTTCATTATCTAGATATTAACTCAAAACAATTTATAAAAGAAACTATCTCTTTATAAATAAACAACATAATTTATTTGAATTTGGAAAAACTCAAATCGATTAACCAATTAATCTCACAATTTTAAATCAAGAATTAAACTGGTTATCAATTTAAAATAAATTAATATTCGGAATTGTTACAGTCGAAAATATTTTTTTTCTTTTCTTTAGTAAGCTTCTTAGATATATATTTGTTTGAATTCAACTATCAAACATAAATTTATATTAATATGTTTTACAATTAGATTTTTTTATACTTGTATTTTGTATTGATAAAATTTATTCCATTTTATTTAAGTTAAAGAAAAATGCCATTAAAATTAACCATCAATTTATTAATTTACATAAATAATACTTGTATCCAAATTATTTTCCTAAGTCATTAGTTTGAATTAAAAATACAAGTTCAATATTCAATTTCAACTCCAAAGTCAAATTTAAATTTTTATTCAACTTTGCATAGATTAAATTTTAATATTTAATCGCCAAATTCCTAGTTATATTGGGAATTCAATTTAAATTATCATTCAAATATTTAAAATTAATTAAATATTTTCAATTTAAATTGTTCAAAAATTCAGGATCGTTACAGTGTGAGCGCGAGAATGTTGTTAATTGCAGTTTTAATTTTACTTAAACTAAAAAAAAATGAGAAGAAGAAGAAACTGGGAAAGAAGAATAAGATGGGAAAAGAGACGTGGGTAACGCACGGGAAAAACTCGATGTTTTCTCGAGTAATGATAGGAGGCTGTCTCGGGTCCATTACCATATGAACATGCATAACAATTTTTGTCTTAGTATGTGCTATAACTAAGTTATTTTAGAAATTAGTGAGTTAGGTTAATATTTGATTAAAAGTTGATTAAGATAAGTATGTAAAGATAGGTGATTAATAATAAGTAATTAGGATGTTAATTAATTTATACTTGAGATTTTAAATTGATAACTTTAAATTAATTTTGGAAATTAAAAATTTACCATATGTTAAATCAATTTAAAATTTAAGAACGTTAGCTAATTACTTGAAGTTAATTAATGGAAATTAACTTAAGTGATTAATCAGGAATTATACTTTAATTAAATTGATAATAATTGATTTATTAAAGTAATTTGTGATAATTAAATAAGTAATAAATTTTTAATAAGTAAGTTATCAATTAACAGTTAAAAATAAATTAATTAACTAAGTAATTAAGTAATAATTGATGAATAAAAGTTAATTAATTAAACAATTACTTAAAGATTAGACGATTAATAGATTAATAATTAATGATTAACTAATTAATTTATTGATCATTAATAAGCTAATAAATCAGTAATTAAGCAAATTAAATAGTTTATTCTTAAGCAAATAATTAAGTCAAGAAAACCAAACTGTTTGGTATGCATTGATAATTTTGTTTGATTTACTTTGATATCTGTCGATGATATTTCTGTGATATGTGATAATATATTATAGATATCTATGATAACTGTATATGATCTATCTGTTATATCTGTTATGTGAATTCTGATATTAAATTGAACTGTTAAGTCAAATAGACAACTTGGCCCTTAAAATGGCGTTTGGATTTCGATGAGACCGGGATCGGAAGAATCAATTTTGATTCTCCGAAAACCACATCGATCCAAATTAAACGATAGGTCGTGACTAATCATTTGGTGATCGAGATGGTGTTTCAGAATGCAAGGGTTATCGTCGTTAACTCTGAGGGTGATTCCAAAATGAGTGTAACGAGATAATGCCTTCGGTTTCGTTCGAACCCGGAACGAACTTGTATGGATTGAATGCTTTCAACACATCGTCAGGCGGACGATGAGCATTCTAAGAATAATGTTCAATAAAGGTAATCGCAGCCTCAAGCCTCATTAACCGGGAATGGCTAAAACAGGGGAGATGCAGCAAGGTTAGGTGGGTCATGCCCAAGCAGGACAAGATATTCTCCTGTCTAGATGTCCCTTTATTTCGGCTGTGTGAGCAGTTGTTGGCCACAACTGCGGGGTTATCTTGCTCGGGACTGTTCCGTAAGGAATGGTTCCGGCCTTGTGTTGTAGGGGGTCGGGAGTGATCCTCGGTACGGTGATCTAGGCCCCGTACTGTGACGGGCGGCAGTAGCCCCGCCATTGTTGGAAACCCATTTTCCCTACGAGACCCTACGGTTTTGATTTGTATTACCCACTTTCGTGGCTAGTAGCTGGAATTTAATGAATGTAACAATTTCGGCTATTTTCTATTTACTTGAAAACCCTAGACACTATTATAATATCACTGAATTTCCTATAAAATGTTTTGGTTAGCGTAAGGTAAAAACTTACCCGTATTTATTTGTGGGGAGTCTTACGTGATACCTTTATTTCAAATGATTTTCAAAGTTAAGCAATTTTAACCTGTTTACTCATACCAGACCCATGTCTGACCCGGAGTTTATATTTTGTTTTTCACAAACTCTTGGGTACTCAAATTTTTATGAGTAGCCAAGTGATAGGTATTTGGGAGTGTTGATTTTCTGGAGGAGCTCTTTGGGAAGAAGACGAGACGTATGTATCTATATATGTAGTTCCGCTGTGTGGTTAATGATGCTGTATTTTGGATGTATGTATGGACATATATGTATATGACAATCCTGTTATGTGATATTGTATGACTCTGATGTATGTATAACTATGTAATAGTTATGTGATGTATTATATTTTGTTCCATTCCGCTGTGAGATTCTGATGTTGTTGTTCTTTCTTTCTATTCTTTTCTATTTCTATCCCTTTCTTTCTTAATGATGATACGTCTTTCTGGGTTGAGAAAGGTGGGTCGTCACAAAATCCATCAAAGGGGAAATACCCTTGCGACTTAACAGTCACCACTTACGACTTAACACAAGTCAACACAAGAAATCAGTGGCTCATCACATGCGACCCCACGGCATACGACACAAGGGATCAGCGACTTAAGGAATAGCATGCGGCCTAACTGCATGACTTAAGAAGATAGCGGCAACGACTTAAGGAGCTATTGGCATAAGTGAGCGGCCTAAGTTGATACGACCTTTAGCGACAGGCCGAGCGATCTAAGGAAAGAGCGGCCTAACTGATGCAAGCGGCATAACTGGCCGAGCGACCTAAGGAACGAGCGACCCAAGTGGTTGCGAGATAAAGAAGGCCGGGCGACCTAGTGGTTGCGAGATAAAGCAGGCCGGGCGACCTAGTGGTGGCGACCTAACATGGCGCGACTTAGCAGCAAGCCGACAAGAAGCAGGTGCGACCTAATCATGGCGCAACCCAAGCACGGCGCGACCTAAGCACGGCGCAACCTAACAGGCAGAGCGATTTAATGACCGAGTGACTTAAGGGGTAGCAACCTAAGTGGTTGCGACCTAAGGCAGGCTGACCTAACTGCAAGGCGAGCGACCAATGGGTTGCGACCAAAGGCAGGCCGACCTAACTGCAGGCCGAGAGTCATGTGTGCAGGCCGAACGACCTAAGGAACGAAAGTGCAAAAACTCTCTCAATTTACAACCGGTCGAGCACGGACGCTAGGGGATTACGCCCATCGGCTACTCGGTCCTATTGGCTCCTCGATGCATCACCAAAAACGTGTTCAAACATCAAAGTTAAGATTTTTAAAATTTCGAACCCAAAACACTAAAAATTAGGATTTTCACCAATTCAATCCAAATCAAGAGCAAATGCATATGAATAAGTGTTAGGAATTCATACCCAACAATCAAAAATAGTTATAGACAAAGATGTGAGATAAAAATCTCACCTTTACACAAAATCAATGAAGAAGAAGCTTGAAAGCAAAGGAAGAATCAACCACACTTCAATCTCAACACAAGAAGATTGAATCAATGGCTTCTCTTTGAATTTGGAGTTAGATGTTGGATTTGCAAATGAACTAGCGCTTGGATTTTTAATTTCCCATTCCTCCCTCCACTTTTGATGAAGCTTGAGTGTTAGGAAATGAAGGTGAAGTTATGAAGGGAAGAGGGGGTTGAGATAGAGTTAATAGTTTAGGCTAATGGGCTAAACCAAACCCAAAGCCCAAACTGAAAAAGTGGCAAAATTTCACTAACTCCAAACATATCAAAGTTTACACTTGAAAAGATCGCAAACGGTGTTTTGGACCCAATGGAAGTGGTCCCGAGTCCTAATTCAACCGTATGCAAAAAGTAACTTTTCGGACTAAAATCCGACTAACGATAAAATATTAAAATAAAATATTTAAATATTCAATCGTAAAATATGCGGGTTGTTACTGTATGTCTGATATTACATTTTGAGATATAAAGCAGATTTCTTTCAAATACATTTCTGTTGTGGCGAAGAATTTATTCTCTTAGTTTACAACCCTTCTCTGAGACGTACGAGCTCAAAGGTTATGTAGTTGAAGATTACCAGTAATACATTCCCAACTTGGTAATTTGGCATGCTGAGTGCTGCTGATCATTTGTTAATCAAAGCATGGCTTTTGTGAAAAGCATAGCTTTGTGGACGAGACTTCGTCAAACCTCACAACTCGGTAATGGTCAAAACAGGAAGAATGCAGCAAGGTTATTTGGGGATAGCGCCCACTGAGGGTATGTTCATTTCCTTGTGAATAGAGGTGGCATTATGGTATGGAGCCCAGATACTTAACCTGTGTCGTTGCTGCAAATTTATTTCTTTGTGGTTGTTGGTAAATCCCGGGATATAGGTTGGTTACGACCGAGGGATGACATACTCGTGTCAGTAGTTACCTAGCTAGAGGTAATCCGGCCTTGTGTTGGCAGAGATCCGGTTAGGTTCTCGGGGTGTCCTTCCAGAGGTGTACCCATGTGGCAATGAGAAGTTCCTTGGCCTGACCATTTGTTCGAAATCCAAACTCCAATACGCATCTTGTACGGTTTTAGTTGTAGAACCTGTCATTTACATATGGTGGTCACCACTATTTAGATGGTAGCTATAGTAGGCATAGTTCGAAATGTCTATGCTGGCTAAGATTTGTATTATACTTTTGAAATGTTTTCCTACACTTTGCACTTATAGCAATAATATCAAAGAAATTTGCATATCAAGCATGTTTGACTATCATAAGGAGAAATCTCCTCCAATTCTGTATTTGCATTATGTGTGGCGGGGGGCCTTATGGTAGTTACATTTTCTAAAAGTATTGCAGATCTATTTTAAAATATTTATTTGTTTTTTTTAGGATAAACTGTTTAAGTTCTCACACCAGTTCCATGACTGACCTGGAGTTTATTGTTTCCTTCCTAAACTCTAGGTGCCCATCATTTTCCACATAGGTAGCCTAGAGTCAGGTTATCAGGATATTCTGGAATTCAGGAGTTGCTGTGGAGCTCAAAAGGCGAGCTGGATGGTGAAACGTATCACTTGTTATGATATTACCTTTTCCGTTGTGTATTCAGTTGTGAGGACAGGTTTATATAACTGTCCATTATTGTGTTGTGTTGTATATTGATTCTGATGATGTAATGTATAAAATGTATAGTTCTTTTGATTTAAAGATTATTCATTTATCTATTATATGTTGTTCCACTGCGATTGTGAAAATCTAATATTGTTTAGTTGCTTCTTCTTTCTTACTTCTTCTATCGTTTTCTTCTTCTTAAATCCTAAGGGTATGGTTCTCCGGCCTTCGATTGCTCAGCAATTGATACAGTGGACGTATTAATGTCGATTTTCGAAAGTCGAAGAATTGGGTCCTGACACTATACGTGCACAGTAAGTGTCTATATGAAATTAAATATAGACATTAATTTGAGAATATATCATTAGTTTAGCAAGCCAATCTAGACTGGGCTATATATTCATTCCAATTCCACTTCAACATTACCTACGGCAAACATGAATGAGTATTGTGACTGCCTTCCTGTAAAAGGAAATGATTAATATTAGAAATTTACTAATGATATAAAAATTGAACTATTGATGCAAAAATAGAGAAAGAGAATGCAAAGCCAAATGCCTTTTAGAAAAAGGAAATACTTTCAGTACCATAGAGGTACAAACTCCAAAACTTACATATCAGAAGTTAAGACATGCAGTACTTCAGTGCGAAAATAGTACTGTAGTTCTCCATTATCACTGATTTCAAGGCAGCATTCCCACAAGTGCTAATTATTTTATTATAAATAATAATAATAGCCACTACTTTATTCGCCTAAGTATAGAGTATTACGAGCTATACAAAAAATAGTAACTTTCATTTGGTCGAAAAAGCATATGATGCAAAAATATCCATCGAGACAAACTTGCATGGGGAAACAGATTAGCTTGAAATTTGGGATGTGCGTTAGAGAACTTGATTGTTTGTTAGAATCTTTTTACTTCTTATAGAGCCTCATGCATCCATGCTCACTACATCCCTACTTACTATTAATACACACTTAACTCACTTATATACCACTGCTCTCTTATAGGCTTCTAAGCTTTCATTATTTTTCATCCCCCTTTACATATTTATTTAGTCTTTTGGTTTTGTAACATGACTTGCCACTACAAAAAACCTCAAATTGAACTAATTATGTGAAAACACCATTGTAGGACTGCAATGCAACTACTCCGATTTGAATGAGACACAATTTAACTAATGGTGTAAAATCGAATAACACAAAATAGATAAAGAGCAATATTTGCTCAATGTAAGTTAAACTATTAAGGATAAACTGTAAACATAAAAAGGACATCATTCTTACTATATTCAGTGCTTTATGGGAAGCGTGAAACATCTGATATGTATGCAACTATAGATTTTTTTCCAAACTAAAAGCCCACACAGATGTTGTCCTCTTCATGAAATTATCTACACTGATAATATATGCCAAGGAAAAATAAATAGAGGATAGGGGATACAAGATTTATGAAACTAAGAGTTCGAGCAACCAACTGGTAAAGGAGAAAACTTTAGACCAGATGATATAAATGGTTTATTAATGTGACTTCCAATCAATTGAGCAACACGCCTCACTTCTTCGCCTTCTTTGAATCTTTTTGGATCAAGTATGGAATTTTATTTTGTATGTTGTTTTAGAAGTATAAAATTTGTCGTCAACTCTTTCTTTCTTCGAATACAATATAAATGGTGATATCAAATATTATTATTAACGCCAAATTTCAATCTTTGCTTATATAGCGGTCAAGAAACAAAATTTTACTCTCTTTTCCATTTTGTTTAGCTCTTTCTCCCACTGATACATGCCATAACCTTTCACCTTTTACTTTAAATTCCTATCTGTTGTGCTCCTCTGCTTGAAGTAGTGTTTTAGCTACACCATCTCTCCTCGAACACATAGAACCAAGCAAGCTTATACTTGTTGACTTCAGAAACACATCGATATTAGAAGAGTGCTTGCATTGATAGACGTGTAGCGGATTTGATGGGCTTGCAATTTGCATGTGCTTCTTCCATGCGACATTTTCATACATGAGACATAAGTGAGACTCTAGCTCCCAAATTACTTTGGAATGATTTAATTGGATCGCTGTTCTTGTTAATTTCATAGGGATTTAGTTATTTCTTCGATTAATATGGTCCGCGGTTCAAAATACCAAGCAAGGTGCTGCTCTCTTTTATATTTGTTCAGCTTCCATGATTTTATGCTCCTGCTAGACTGGTAATTTATTATAATTAATGCTACTGGCATATTATCACGGCCGAGATTTTCGACCCCTGAAAATCGACACTAATACGTCATATGTCGAGCAATCGAATGCCCAAAAAACCCGATAGTTAGGGCAAAAGAAAAGGAAGAGGTGGAAGAAAATAGAACAACAAAACAGAATCTCACAAACGCAGCGGAAAAATATATAATAGATAATAACATGTCTTTATACAAAAAGAACTACAACTGTTACTTATATATCATCAGAGTACAACAAATCAATAACTCAATACTGGATAGTTATAATAGCTTGTCCTCACTAGTGTTGAATATGCAGCCTACAATACACAACGGAATATAATCAAGTACGTGTAATACGTCTTCGTCATCCAACTCGCCTCCTAAGCTCCATAGCATCCTAACTTATATCTGTAATTCTCGGTCTAACGTGAGCATTATAATAAAATAACACCCGAGTCAGTCTGAAAAACCAGCGTGAGAAAACATGCTCAATTTGAATTATTAAAGTTATCAAAATCCTTTAAAAAAAACAAAGGTATCTCATAAGACCACGTCACACATAAAACACGATGGGTTTTTCCCTTACGATAACAAAACCATTTGATATCAAAATCATTTGATATTATTATAGTGTCTATAGAAAGTAAATAGAAAATAGTTGAAATGCTTGCATCTCACGTTTCAGCATGGTTGGGCACAATCAAAAGCATACGGCTCTTATTGGAGAATGAATTCCATACAGTGACTAGGCACTGGGATACCACTTATCACAATACACATCTAGAAAAAATATACCGAGGACCTCGCCAGGATCGCCTACAACACAAGACCGACCCTATTCCTAACCTAGATAGAACCGAATGTGTTATCACCCTGGATGTTTCGACCCTTATCGAGAGCTCTTTTCATGCACTGCCGTATCCATTATTAATAATATATCCGAGGGTATCTAGAAAGGTGATAACGTACCCTAATTTGGTACGACCCACTTAGCCTTATTGCACCTCCCTTAATTTTCAGTCATTCCGGCAGATGAGGCTTGAGGCTGCGATTACCGTTCAAGAACAAGTTCACTTTGAATGCTCATTGTCCTCAATTGATGACGTTCTGATAGCATTCGTCCATACAAGTTGTCCTGGGTCTAGAAACACTGAATCATCATCTTCATCATCATTATGGTATCCATTCGTAACACTCAAATCAAATCGAAGTGGTTTTCGGATAATTAAATCTGATCTCGGTCTCTTCGAAAACAATCAACGAAGTTGGCCAAATACTTGATAGTTGGTTTTTTTATCTATCAATATAACATCCATATGCAATCACTAGGCCTATATCATAAAAAATTTCCCAAATTTATTTCCAATATATCTTTATAAGATATATATCCAAATCCCTTCCAAATTTTCAATTTTTGAGACAACTCAAATATTTATATCTATATCAGGATATTTCAAACCATCTCTTATTTCAACACTTAGAAAATATTTAAAAATATATTTTTCTAACCCCCTTACTTCCCAACACTTAGGAAAGTCCCATTTATTTCTCATTTCTCAAAACCCTTCACAATTTATATTTTAAATTCCTTAACTCAATTATAATGAATTCTTTAAGTTCCGGGGTTCCTTAATTAAATCTCTTTATTCAAAAAGATATAACTTATCTTATCAGAATAAGTATGTTAGAAAACCCTTCCTTTCAAAAATATTTGGAAACTTTTTAAAATAAATATAGAAAGAACCATGCAGTATCAACCATGGATTCGCAGCTCAATGATTACGTCTCTACCCAAGAGAAATCCAAACTTAACTGCTGGCAATCTTTGCCTCTGATTTCATCATGAAATTATACCATTACTTTTTGAAAAATTATTTAATAATTAAATAAGCTTTTAAATAATAAAAATAATTACATAAATTTAAAACAATAATTAATTTTGATTTATTAATAGAATTCTAATAGATTTACCAGACATGTTTATAAAATTTATAATTCATTTTGACAATTTAAAAATATTTAAATAACTAACTTTCTGAAATAATTTTATGCTAAAAACATATTTAAATTACCTAGTTTAACAATTAAAGTACTCTTTTTACAACAAATTCAACCTCCCAGTAAAATATATTTTTTGGATTCCAATATAACCAATCTAGTATTTATAAATATCTTTCGATTTATCTCCAAGTGATTTACGTCCCAATTTCGTAAATGCCCTTTTTCACATTTCTTGAAGTAAATCTACCATTTTTTCTGAACCGATTTACCCGTCTCATATAAATTCTTACCGTGAATTTATATCTTCAGTTTATCAACTGATAATCACTTTACTTTATTTGTAAACATTGTTTATAAATCTTGCAGTTTTCTGTTCCAGTTTATAACGGTTTCACATCACTTGGTCCATTATAAATTGATTTCTAAGTTAGATTCCACTTATAAATGAATTTCTTAAATAAACCAAACTATTTTCCAAACAAACCAAATTTCAATTTGACTTTTATTTCATAGTTTAGTTTAAGATCCAGTATAGCCAGTTTCATATTTATAAATCTCCCTTATTTCTCCAAAATATTGAAATATCAATTTTAAACCTTTTTTAGCTTTAACACATATCACTTGAGTTTAATGTTTAAAATCCTTTATATACATTGTTCTAAAATCTCTATTTAAAATTTCACGAAATAGTTAAGTACAATTTAAGGTCAAACCATTTATTTTATCCCAACAATTTCTTTTCAAATAATCCAATTCTACATAAATATTTCACTTCCAAAATCCGTTTAATTTCTTTTCAAATTCAAATTAAATATTTATGGTATTTTAAATTACCAAAATCTAGGCCAGTGCTACCATAACATCCAATACATTCATATCATAAAATAATCTATCACGGATTATTCAAACATATCATCTATCACTATATATGAAAATAAATTCAACATTTTTAAGGAATCTAGTTGGATCCCTCCATCTTGTTTCCCTACAACCACAGAAGTTAATACAACATAAAAAATACCAAACCCGCTTTGAGGCGAGATATCACGGTAGTATAGGTCCATCGGTTATTATGCGGGGTGCATAAGGTCTCATCTGCTCCAATAGGCGGGAAAATCAATCCAACTACTAATACATATACTACTATGCATACTATCACATTCAATGGATGATAATTTATCAATTCAACAAATCAATCAATAAATAAAATTTTAAACTATTTAAAATAAACCAATTGTCCAAGATGAGTAAGTCTTACTCACCTTAATTTTTATTCACCAAATGCACATTTTAGATCAAATCGAACCGACGTTCAGTTTAATCTAAAATTCCAGTTATCTCTAATCGACTTTGAATTAATTCCTGGTTGTAGTTTATCTCAATACGAGTCCAACGTTGCAGGCTTCGTTTGATATTGACCTCAAACGAACTAGTTATTCAATTTATAATCTATTGGATTTTAAACTAAAAAGATTACTTAATTTAATTACTTATCACCTACCCATAAGCAAAGAGGTCCGGCCAAACTAAACAATGTCCAAACTACAGCCAAATCTCCCCTCCTTCTTTCTATTTCTTTTTTTATTTAAACGGCCCAAGGCCCACGAGGAACAAACCCGACCCAGACCTGCTTCTTCTTCCCCCTTTTCTTTTTTTCACCTGCACGAGATACATGGTCGTGCACATTTCAATGGCATGAAGCTCCAGCCTTCAAATTATCTCTTCGACCCTAATAACCATTTTCTCATCAAAGATCGCACCTTCCCATACCAAATTCTCCAAGCTCAACCCACCAAGTATAACGCGACACTTAGCTGCTTCAACCTAAAATGTCGCACTGCACAGATCACGACCGGTGGCTCCAAAAACATGGTCGTGGCTGCTCCTCGATGATTCAAACATGTCCACTATCTTCGATCCATTTATCTCCTCTCCTATTGCAAGCTACGCCAAACCCTAGTTTGTCTGTCCCACGTTGAGTTCATCAAAATGCAGTCGCACCTTCCAATGACTACACCAAATCGAAGCTAATAGATAAACATGAATTTGTAAAAACCCGCATATACGATTATATATTTAAATGTTTTATTTAAATATGGCATAGTTAGTTGAATTTAAAGTCCAAAATATGACTTTTGTAAAAAGTCGAATCTGGACTCGAGACCACTTTTATTGAGTTCACAACGACGTTTAAATCCTTTTTGAGTATAAACATCGATATGTTTGGAGTTGATTAGGATTTTGGTATTTTGTTTGGGCTTTGGGTTTATTTCTTTCCCACTAACCAAATAAGAGAAACCAAACTCCTCTACCAAATACCCTAACTCCTCTACTCTTCATTCATTCTACTCATAATTTCCTAACACTCAAGCCAAAGGGAAAATGGAGGAAAAGAAAGGAAATTAAAATTCCCAAACCCTAGATTATTAGGAAATTCAAATCCAAGTTCCAAAATCAAGGAGAAGCTTAGGTAAGCATGCTCTTCATCTTTTCCATTTCAATTCCTCTTCAATTCTTTATTTTTCCTATAACCTAACTTAGAACAAACTTTGCATTTGATCATAAATTGACGGTTCTTGAAGTGAAGTTGAGGAGAGATTGATCATGCTTTGTTTTAGAGCTTTTCATTCCTTGTTTTTGAATTTAAAGGTCAGTTCTTGAACTCACATCTATGTCTATAGCTTTCATTGTTGTTAGGTATGGATTCCTAACATCTATTTCATGTTCAATTGCTTTTGAATTGAATCGGTTTGATGAATTTTCCAATTTTTGATATTTTTGAAGTCAAAAACTATGAAAACCCTACTAAGGATGTTTGGACATGTTTTCTGGAGTGTATTGAAGAGCCTATAGGGCTGGGATGTCGCTTGGCATAAATCCCTAGCCTCCATCACTCATCCGATCACTTTCAAATTGATTTTCCCATCATTGGCTTAGGAAAATTTTACCCTGAGCTTCAGCTCAAACGTTTGGGAAAACGCTCAGACGTTTGAGGCATAGGAATAAATATTCCAGACCTTCAGCTTGGACGTCTAAGGTTGTTCCCATACATCTATGCGATCTGGAAGAAAATTACCAGAACTTCAGCTCAAATGTTCGAGAAAACCACCAGACATCTAGAGCTGCTAAATTCAACTAACTTTCCTATTTTTATGTGGGTCTCCGTTTTAATTGATTTTTGTTAATCCGATTGGTTGTTGTCATTTATTATCGACTTTGATGACTTCTTTTCTAGATTTTTGAGAATATCCATTTGGTGGATTCAATATCAATTTCATGGCTTTAATTTACGTCATCGTATGTGAATTTTTGGTGATAGATTGTTTTTACAACCATTTCTATAGTTTGTCATTTTAAAATACAAAGGTTTCTATACTAGTAGTAAATACTCAAGCTCTTTCACAAAAATGATTTCAACATTACTTTGAAAACATAGCTTGTTTTTAAAACCGTTTTCCACTCTATTAATATATACAAACCTTTACCTCATTCGTATAAGAAATCCAATTAAATGACTTAGCCAAACAAGTGCTATGAAACGCTTGCGTTTACGTCATTGGTTAATTCTTAGACTTGTTCGATTGAAATCTTGTGACAATTTTCGAGTGAAAATCTACAATTTGTTTGTAAATATTTAAGCCAGACGTTATGGGACATGAAGCTAAACTCAATTATTTACTAGCTTGGTGTAATTTGCACTTTTATTGATCTATGATGATAAATTTGTGGTTTAGACTAGTGATATGCGATGTCTCTTAGTCCGCGTGGGGGGATGTACCATGTTCTATGGAGTTTCATCTCATTTTTATGGGCTAGCGACCCATGGTCTTTTTATGGAGTTCGGCTCATCGGGCTTACCGTTGTACTACATCGTTGTTCCGCTTATTTGAGTTCCAGGTTCCTCAGGCATACCATTGTACTACGTCGTTGCACCACCTCTATGAGTTAGCGACCCATGGTATAACGTCCTGTTTGTGATACACGTGTTGGCGAGTTTTCATGCTCTCGTTTATGATTGGCCTCCCCCCGTTTTATGTTTTCTGGATTTCTAATTATTGATTTCTAGAATTTGTCTTTCACCAACTTTTATGATTTGCACTGATTAGCTCTATCAATATTTTTGATTTGGTGAATAAGTTAAACAATATGACATTCTTTTTGGTGTTTAAGAAAACTTGAGATATTGAATGATTTTTGTTGTTACCGTATATATATATATTTGTCATATCTCTTACCCTATCTCATCTTACATGATAATTATAGCTAGACTGATCCGTTTATTATTTTTCTTCTTAAATAATACTCGGGTCAAACCGAGGTGTTTCAGGTTCTTCCACTTGACTTCTTAGCAGGGACTAGCTTCTGACTTTTGGCTAACTACTTTAGCTTAGTAGTTTTTATTTTTATACATTCGAGATAGAGACTCCTTGATGTGTACCTATTCTTTTCTGATGTAGTGGATCTTGTATGACCACTACTTTGATGTACACTACTATGTGTTATATTTATATTAGTTTTCGCCTTAGTGGTGTGAATATTTATGAATGATTTTGTGTTACGCTTATTTTATATTTTTTTCCGAAGGCCACATAGCCACAGTGTTGTAGTTTTGAGTTTGTATTTGATATGTCTGATTTCCTCTTAAAATGAAATGCGTGATATAGAGGTGGGGCATCACAGCTTGGTATCAGAGCCAAACTTCGGAACAATATAGAATAATCTAGCAAGGATCATTGTCCTAAGCCTCTCTTAGGAATCATGCCTTAGGATTTAATTAGAGTCTTAGGACCCGTTCTATAATATTTTCTTTTATGATACCTTGTTTTATCAATCAAGTTTGTTTGATATTCATTCTGAGAGTAACCTTTTTCCTCTTCTTTCTTTAATGGTTAGACCAGGCCATCCAAGTGCCAGTCAATCCATTGCTACTCCTCAGGATGGCGTATTCATGTCTGCCTAACAGCTTTTGGATCTTGTAAATAATGCTCAAGCTGTCGGACCCATTCCAGAGCCTACTTATCCTAAATCTGGTTTTGCATGCTTATGCATTGATATAACTATTTGGATGGAAGGCCATTCAAGAGTTCTGAAAGCGTTATAGAAGTCCAAGCTTGTCTTAGAAAATGCAATCACATCTTTTCTCGCATGAATCTTGTGGATCTACATTGAGTCCAAGTGGCTTCTAGCATGCTCTAGGAGAGAGCACTAGATTGGTGTGAGCTTTCAGTTTCGAGAACTGTTGAAGCGGATCTTACTTGGGAGCAATTCCGGAAAAGATTCAAGTTAAAGTTTGTGCTGGAAGCTAAAAAGGTAACTTTAGCTCGACACTTTGTTGACCTTGTTCAAGGTGAGTCTTTTGTGATAGATTTTGTCGCATCTTTTAAATCCCTCTCTAAATATGGGGTCGAGTATATTAATACCCCATTAAACAAAAATCAGAGGTTTATCTATAGGTTGAATAAGAATCTCAAAAAGGCTTTACTTCTGAAACTAGAAGTTCCTTTCGATCAGCTTGTAGATATCACACTTCGACTTGAAGAGTCGGTAATGAAAGTGATGCTTAAGTTGTGGGTGCCAAGAAGAACTTCAATAACAACAAGAAGAGCCATATTAATTTCGAATGCCCTAATCCCAACAAAAAAGGGAAGCAAGCAACATCGGTAGCAAAGACTCCTACCTCTAGTCATGGACAATGCTACAATTGTGGTTCTAAGGACCATTGTGTCCGAAACCCTTTTATTGTCGTTATTGCAAAAGTTCGGGTCATCTTATATCTTCATGACCCAAATTTAAATGTAAGAAAGAGGGAAAGCTGAACGTTATGCAAGCCCCTAATAACACTTCTCTTGGTTAAGGTATTCCTTATTCTGTCCTTGATGGCATTATTATGTTTCGTGATCATCCTATTCGAGCTCTTTTTGATACGGGTGCATCTCACTCTTTTATATCAAAAGAACTTGTTGATAATTTGTCTTTAAATGTTATGGGCTTGATGACTTCGCTAAGAATTGCGAATCCGGTTGTGGATCCGCAACACTTAGTTC
This sequence comes from Allium cepa, assembly GCA_030765085.1. Lineage (NCBI taxonomy): Eukaryota > Viridiplantae > Streptophyta > Magnoliopsida > Asparagales > Amaryllidaceae > Allium > Allium cepa. Next base: position 929,750,707 of record CM060939.1, read on the forward strand.
ACTTTGTAAAGATGTCAAGATTATTTTATGTGACTATGCTTTGCGAGCCGATTTGCATGTTATGTGCTACTTAGGTGTCGAAATGATTTTGGGAATGGATTGGCTTAACCGTTATAAATCCCACATCCAATGTCCCGAGAGGACTATCCCTCTTAGACATCCTCAATCTGTTAAGCAGATTTCTATTGTTTTTAAAGATTTAGTTTCCAATTTTGTGGCATCCATATATTCTCTAAATCCATGTGATGACGATAATGATGATGAGGAAGATTCATTTCCCTCATTCACGTTGTTCATGAATTTCCCGATATATTTGAGCCCATTTTAGGATTACCACCTAAGCAAGCAATTGAGTTCAGAATCAATCTAATTCCTGGAGCTCTACCTATCACTTGTCCTCTTTATCGTATGTCCAATAAGGAAAATAAGGAGATGTATAAACAATTATCCGAATTGGAAGCAAAACAGTTATTTGTTCTAGTTCCACTCCTTAGGGTGCTTCAGCTATCTTTGTGAAGAAATCCAATGGTAAACTTATGCTTTGTGTTGACTACCACAATCTTAATGATCTTACCATCAAGAATAAATATCCCTTGGCTCGGATTGATGGTCTATTCGATCAACTTAGCGGTGCTAGAGTCTTTTCACAGTTAGACTTAGCAACTGGTTTTCATCAGCTTCGAATTGCAGAGGATAATATTTCTTTGACGTCATTCCATACTCGTTATGGCTCTTATGAATGGCTTGTTATGCCATTTGGTTCAACGAATGCTCTAGCTTATTTCGTTGATCTTTTGAATCAAGTTTTCAAAGACTTCCTCGATCGATTTGTTCTCATCTTTATAGATGATATTCTTGTTTTAGAATAAACCGAGGAAGAGCATGAAAAACGCCTTCGAATTGTGTTGGAAACTCTCAGGAGCATTCAATTGAAAGAAAATTTTCTAAGTGCCACTTTTGGCAATCTCGTGTAAAAATTTTAGGATAAATTATTTCTGAATCTGGAATTTCTGTGGATCCTTCAAAGATTGAAGCGATTCAAAATTGGAAGAGACCGGAGAGTGTGATGGAAATTCGTAATTTTCTTGGATTGGTGGGCTATTGTCATCATTTCATAAAAGACTTTTCTAAAATTTCCGTCTTACTAGTTTGACAAAGAAGGAGTTTAAATACATTTGGTCAGACAAATGTGAAGCTGCTTTTCGAAAATTAAAAAAACTCCTTTCCGATGCTCCTGTTCTTGTGATTCCCGAAGGGAACCAAGACTTGATTGTTCATACTGATGCTAGTCGTGTTGGTTTGGGAGCCATTCTTATGCAAAGGGAATGTGTAATCGCTTGTGCATCTAAGCAATTAAAGCCTGCTGAGACTAGATATGCCACTCATGATTTGGAGCTTACGGCAATTATTTCTGCCCTTAGAATTTGGCATCATTATCTTTTGGGAGAGAAATTTGTTCTCTACATCGATCATAAATCTTTGAAGTATTTATTTTCTCAAAAGGAACTTAATTTGCGTCAACGACGTTGGCTCAAATACCTTGCATCTTATGATCTTGATATTCTTTATACTCCTGGAAGGGGAAATCGTGTTGCCGATGCCCTTAGTCGTAAGCAACAAGCAGTTGCTTCCATGATGATATCTGAATGGAATGATCTCGAGACTTTGTTGACTTGTGAGATTCGAGATAATGAATTTGATTTATGTTCATCTCTTGTTTTGTGTAGCCTTGAGGCTCATCCATCTCTTTCAGACAGCATTCTTGAAGCTCAAAAGCATGATCCTGAATTAGCTCATCTTAGCCAAAGTTGTAGGGATGGAAATATTGATGGTTTGAAAGATTTTGAAATCGATGCTCGCGATAGCATTCGAAAATTTGGTACACTTATTGTGTCAAACATTAGTGACCTTCGTAAAGACATTTTAGAAGATTCTTATCGTTCTAAATTTGCCAATCATCCCGGTACTAGTAAAATGTACGTGGACATGAAATGACTTTATTATTGGGATGGAATGAAATTTTATATTGCTAAATTTATTAAGCATTGCATGACTTGCCAACTCATTAAGATCGAGCATCAAAAGCCCTGTGGGTTATTGCAACCGTTGGACATTCCAGTTTGGAAGTGGGATCAGGTCTCCAAGAACTTTATTGACGGTCTTTCCTGTTCTCGTTTGGGTCATGACAGTTTATAGGTAATCGTCGACAGACTTACAAAATCCGCTCATTTTCTTCCCGTTCGGTCCATTCGGACCGTATCTCTTTTGGCCAAACTTTATGTTAAAGAAATTGTTAAATTGCATGGAATTCCTACTTCCATTATTAGTGATCGTGATCCATTATTTACTAGTGGTTTTTGGAAAGGTCTTCAAAAAGCTTTGGGAACAAAGCATAATTTTAGCACCTATTATCTTCAGTCCGATGGACAAACAGAGTATGTGAATTAAACTCTTGAAGATCTTCTTCGTGTATGTGTTCTTAATTTCGGTGGAAGTTGGGAAGATCATATTTCTCTTGTTGAGTTTTCTTACAAAAATAGCTTCCAATCCAATATTGGTATGGCACCTTTCGAGGCACTCTAGGAAAGGCCATGCCGATCTCCTTTGTGTTGGCTTGAAGCCGGTGAGAAGCTGGTATTAAGTCCTGATTTTATTCGTGGTTCCATAGAAAAGATTGATCATATTCGTCATAGGATGAGAGAAGCTCAAAGTAGACAAAAATCCTATGCTGATAACCAAAAAAGGAATTTAGAATTTTCTGTGGGAGATTTGGTGAACTTCTCACTTAAAATTTTTCTGTGGGAGATTTGGTGAATTTTCTGTCGTGCTCCTTAAGGTGAACTTCTCACTTAAAATTTTTCTTTCGTGTTATTATGCCTTAGAGTGGTTGTTACTCTTTATTTTCTTCTTAAGTATTGCGAGGATGCAATTTCTTTAAGGAGGGAGGTCTATAATAATCCGTATATTTTACGATTATATATTTAAATGTTTTATTTAAATATGGCATCTTTAGTTGAATTTAAAGTCTGAAATGTGAATTTTTATAAACAGCCGAATCCAGACTCGAGACCAATTTCATTGAGTTCAAAATGACGTTTAAAACTTTTTTGAGTATAAACATCGATATGTTTGGAGTGGATTAGGATTTTGGTATTTTGTTTGGGCTTTAGGTTTGGTTCTAGCCCACTAACCCAATAAGAGAACCCAAACTCCTCTACCTGATACCCTTACTTCTCTACTCTTCATTCATTCTACTCATAATTTCCTATCACTCAAGCTAAAGGGAAAAATGGGCGAAAAGATGGGAAATTAAAATTCCTAAACCGTAGATAATTAGGAAATTCAAATCCAAGTTCCAAAATCAAGGAGAAGCTTAGGTAAGCATGCTCTTCATCTTCTTCATCTTCTCCATCTCAATTCCTCTTCAATTCTTGATTTTACCTATAACCTAACTTTGGAAAAACTTTGCATTTGATCATAGATTGAAGGTTCTTTAAGTGATGTTGAAGAGAGATTGATCTTGCTTTATTTTAGAGATTCTCATTCCATGTTTTTGAATTTAACGGTCAGTTTATGAACTCACATCTATGTCTATATCTTTCATTGTTGTTAGATATGAATTCTAAATACCCGTTTCATGTTCAATTGCTTTTGAATTGAATTGATTTGGTGAATTTTCCAATTTTTGGTATTGTTGAAGTCAAAAGCTACAAAAACCCTACTAAGGATGCTTGGACATGTTGTTCGGAATATATTGAAGAGCCTATAGGGCTGGGTTGTCACTTGGCATAAATCCTTAGCCTCCATAACTCGTCTGATCACTTCCGAATTAATTTGGCCATCATTGGCCTAGAAAAAAATTTCCATGAGCTTCAGCTCAGACGCCTGGGAAAACGCTCAGACATCTGAGGCATAGGAATAAAAATTCCAGACCTTTAGCTCAAATGTTTGAGGTTATTCCCAAACGTCTAAGCGATTTGGAAGAAAATTTCTAGAATTTCAGCTCAGACGTCTGGAGATGTTAAATTCAGCCAACTTGCCTATTTTTATATGGGTCTCCATTTTCATCGATTTTTGTTAATCCTGTTGGTTGTTGTCATTTATTATCGACTTTGATGACTTCTTTTCTAGATTTTTGGGAATATCCATTTGATGGATTCGATATCCATTTTCATGGTTTTAATTCACGTCATCGTATGTGAATTTCGGTGATAGATTGTTTTTACAACCGTTTCTATGTGTAACGACCCTAAATTTCCGACCCAATTTAAATTTTAAATCTATAGTTTTAATATAAAATTTTGAAATTTATAAACGATCTCAATTAACGTCCAAACTTTATTTATGACATACGTCTAGTTAGATATGAACATAGAAAAAGTTTCGTCGCAAACTATTAGAGTAAACTTCGTTCGCGTGTTACTATATATCAGTCCATATAAAGCTGCGTAAAATTTATCTTCAAAATCCAAATATTTTTACATAGTTACGTTGTAAAAATTATTCTGATCATGATTATGAAATTCGTTTCGTCAAAAACTGTCATCGTCTGCTTCGTTTAAATTGTTTTGCAAAACGTACAATTTAAGCGGCGTAAATGCGAATTTTATAAAACCATCGTATCACAATAATCTGTGGACCGTTGGAAGTGCCTCGTCGCACTGATCATAACGTCATATTTATTTGCGTGAATAGGAGTCCGGCATAATCCGTCGCATTGATTTAACGGTTCCAGACGGACCGGTTAATTAAAATTTCATCCCAAGTTTTAGCCCGTTTACAAAAGAAACAAATTTATCTCAGCTGAGGCATTGAAGAGATTAGTTGGAAGCTAGAAGTTACTTGGAAATAAGTGTGAACGTTTGGGAATAGTGTGGACGTTTGGGAATTCGATGAGGAATTGGGAAGTACGTGACTTTTGGGTAAGCTCAAAATTTTATTACTGTTACTCAAAAAAATTTTAAAGTTAAAAGTTGCGGTAACATTCCATTCTCGTTCACTATTCCTATTCTCATCTTGCAAATTCTTCAGGTAAACACTCCTTCTTCCTTCCCTTCTTCCTTTTTCTTTTTTTCTTCTCATACTCCTCTCTAAAAAAATACAAACGAAACATGTATGGCCGAAACACAGAGGAGCACACACTCCACCGACTTCGCTCAGCGCCTCTACACTTTTCTCCACCTCCCCAAACTCAGCCGCACCCACCTCCCCTCTTCATTCACCTGTGGCCGAACTTAACTCAGCACGTCCACTGCACACACAAACCCAAGCACCCTCCACCATTAACCAGTTCGCCAACTCTCCCTCTTCATTGACCAAGGCCGAAAATAACTCCACTCCGCCACCACCCTTCCTGGCCTCGCGAGTGTATGCATATGTGTCGTGTGTGTATAGCATGTTGAGGAGGGGGAAGGAAGTTGGAAACGTGCATGTATTCACGGAGCAGTGAAAAAAAAACATGCCGAAAGAATAAATGATGAACATCTGAATCATGCACTTTGCCTCACCCCTCTCCACTCACTTCCTCTCCTTCCACTTATTTTCTTTTCCTTCAGACTCCTTCTTGTAAACTTACAAAAATATGCGCATGAAGAGGTGAAGTTGTGGGATACATGCATGCACGTGGTGTGATGCTTGGTTGCTTGGGGGGGTCTCGGCTGTTGTGTTGTTTAAATAAAAAAAATGAAGCATGAATTTGGTGAGAGGGTGCAGGCCGAAAAAAGAGTGCATGTGTAGGCTGGAAAAAAAAAGAGTGCAAGTCAGAAAAAAAAAAAGAGTGCAGGCCAAACATGGGGTTGGATGTTGTTGGGTGAAATATATGATGCATGTGCATGTACGTGTGTACAGAGTGTGTATATATATGTTGAGGTGGTGCATGGGAGGGATATGTTGAGATGGGAAGGATGTGTTACATCATGCATGAGATATGTTTGCTGCAAAGTGTAAAGTGGGTACACGTGTGTATGGTGTGTGTACGTGGGTTAGTGTGAGTAAGTGATGAGGGGGAAATGATGTTGTTGAAAAAAAAAATTAGTCTTGGTTTTAAAAAAAAAAAAAAAAGAAGAAAAAAAAGGAAGAGATAATGAAATTAAACGGTATCGATTTGTTGAGTAAATGGTAACCGTTTTCTTTTTCCTTGTTGTTGCAGCAACCGACTGAATCCTTTTTGTGGCAGCACCGATCTTCAGATTTCGTTCTTTTCTCTATCGTCGGTAAGCGCATTTATACAAATTTATAAATTATGTACAAAAGTTCATTGTATTAATATCGTTTTCTTTTGTCGATATTACAGTGTCCGTTGTTCGCACTTCGGCGACTCTATTCGTGCTTATTCTTACTTCGTCGTCAATTTCTTTATCCACGAAAGGTGAATTAATTTTCACGGCTATATTTCTTATGCTAGTTTGAATTAATGAATGATTGTTATGTGATGTTGAATTGGATGTTAATCGATATTGTTAAGTGACAAATAATTTGCAAGTAAATTTAAATAGGATAGTTAACCAATTTAAATCGGATTATATGCGTCGAACTTTGATTTGTTAAACTTGACCCCTTCATATATTGAATACTGATTAGTTAAACTTGACACTTTAATTGTTAATTAAATTGACGTAGAAATTGGTTAATTTCACTTTGTACCATTTGACGTATATCGGATTAATTGTTTAGTGTAAATTCGAAATAGAAATTGAACGACAAGTGAAAAACCATAATATAATAATCTTTAATCTACATGAAATGATAGTGTAGATTCTAGAAATAATTATATTAATCTACATCAATAACAAATGTAAATTAATACGATTATTTCGGGATTATTTAAATAAATTGTTAAATTGTTGTGAATGGATGCTATTGCTTGTTTATTTACTTTGACATCATCCCAGCTATCACAGTGCAAGTTCCCTTTGTATGTTTTGATTGTGAATTGAAATGGAATCGGGTTGAAATGATAGATACCCAAATAACTTTGACTTAGGATAGAAAATTAAATTAAAACCGATTGGTCAATATTTTGATTTAAAATAAAATAAAGTTTTATTTGACTAATAACAAGGTTTTGAATAAAAAATTGGAATTTAAATTCGAATGAATTGTAAATGTAACGGCCCGAAATTTTCAAACCCGAAAATCTCAGATAGTTATGAAAAGAAGAAAGAGGTAGAAGAAGAAGAACAGAAACACCAAACATCTCACAATCGCAGCGGATAAAATATAATAATAAATAATAACAGTTACAAAGAGTACTATATCTGACGATTACATTTAATATACATCAGAGTTTCACATTATATACAGTTACTGAATTTTACAATTATCATATCTCAAATAAACAATAATATAAATACAGCGGAAATATTCTATACGCTCCTGCCATCCAGCTCGCCTCCTGAGCTCCAAAACGTACTTACCTGAAAATCTGTAATACTCGGTCTGACCCGAGCATTACACCAAAGTAACACCCGGGTCAGGCTGGAAACCAGCATGAGTAAACCCATCTAACGTGGAGTACCAAGCAAACAACTTATATATACCCGGGGTAACTTATATTAATTTAACCAATTCACAATTTGCTATAGACAATGCTTATTTCACATATAAATTTCTAAGGACCAGACTTAGATAAAATAATCTAATTCACTTAAATCATTACATTCCAGTCTATTGATTTCACAAATCAATATATAATTATTCGAAGTGGTTTCGGGTATATTCAAAGTGCCTGACCCCGGTCTCTTCGAGACTCATATTATCCTAACCCGAGTTATTCAAATGAAAATTCACAGCATTTTATATTAGAGATATCAACACATTCAAAACATCCAATAACATTCAATCATCCATAAGCAAAGCTTAATCACATACAATTTAGTTCAATTAATTCTAATTGAATTTCAAACTTCAATCACTTTGACTCCTTCATAAATTAATTCCAGAACAATTAATTAATCAACCCGTCATTGTTCATCTTAATTAATCACCCTGGATTAATTTATTCTCAATTACATTCAAGTACTTTTCTTTAATTAGTTTCACGACACTAATTAACTATAATCAATTACATTAATTTTTAATTACTTATATTAATTGACTTCTCATAAGTCACTTATTATGAATGATTAATCTTAATTAGTCAATCTTTATTTATGTCATTGATTTTATAAATTAATGATTTTCAAGTATAATTTAATTAATCCTAATCTAAACTAATTTCATTCAACAATCAATCATTAATTACACCACAAATATTAATCATTGAATAACAATCAATCATTAATCATTAATCATTAATCATTAATCAACAATCAATCATTAATTACACCACAAATTTAATTATGACTATGTTGTATTTCCGCTGCACTATTCTGTGATGTTATATTTCTGTGATTCTGTGTGATTCTCATTTATATATATACACTCCATTAATGATTCGTGTTTTGTATTATTTAAGTTGACCAGTATGGAATATCGTCAATTTAAATGGTACAAATGTACGGGTTGTTTCACTATGATTTGTCACTTTAAAATACAAAGGTTTCTATACTAGTAGTAAATACTCAAACTCTTTCACAAAAATGATTTCAACATTACTTTGAATGCAAAGCTATTTTTAAAACTGTTTTCCAATCTATTAGTATATACAAACCTTTACCTCATTCGTATGAGAAATCCAATTAAACGACTTGGAAAAACAAGTGGTATGAAACGGTTGCATTTACTTCGTTGGTTAATTCTTAGACTTGTTCGATTGAAATCTTGTGACAATTTTCGAGTGGAAATCTACGGTTTATTCATAAATATTTAAGTTAAACCAGTGGTTATAGGACACGAAGCTAAACTTATTTATTTACTAACTTGGTGTAATTACACTTTTGTTGATCTATGATGATCATTTTGTGGTTTAGACTAGCGATATGCGATGTCTCTTAGTCCGCGTGGGGGACTATACCCTATTCTGTGGAGCTTCATCTCATTTTTATAGGCTAGCGAGCCATGTTCTTTTTATGGAGTTGGGTTCATCGGGCTTACCATTGTACTACGTCGTTGTTCCGGCTTATTTGATTTTCAGGTTCCTCGGACGTACGGTTGTACTACATCGTTGCACCAGCTCTATGGGTTAGCGACCCATAGGATAGCGTCCCGTTTGTGATACACGTGCTGGTGAGTTTTCATGCTCCTGTTTATGATAGGCCTTCCCCTTTTTATGTTTTCTGGGTTTCTAATAATTGATTTCTAGAATTTTTGTTTCACTAATTTTTGTGATTTGCTTTGATAAGCTCTATCAATATTTTTGATTTGGTGAATAAGCTAAAGAATATGAATTCTTTTTTATGTTTGAGAAAACTTGAGATATTGTATGATTTTTGTTGCTAACATATATATTTGTCATATCTCTTATCCTATCTCATCTTACATGATAATTATATCTAGACTGATCTGTTTATTATTTTTCTTTTTAAATGACACTCGGGTCAGACCGAGGTGTTTCAGGTGCTTCCACTTGACTTCTTAGTAGGGACTAGCTTTTGACTTTTAGCTAACTACTTTAGCTCAGTAGTTTTTGTTTTTATTCATTCGAGATAGAGACTCCTTGATGTATACCTATTCTTTTGTGATGTAGTGGATCCTGTATTACCACTACTTCGATGTACACTTCTATGTGTTATATTCATATCTGTTTCTGTCTAGTGATGTGAATATCTGTGACTGATTTTGTGTTGTGCTTATTTTATATTTGTTTCCAAAGGCCACATAGTCACTGTGTAGTAGCTTTTAGTTTGTATTTGATATGTCGGATTTTCTCTTAAAATGAAATGCATGACATACTATCTGACATATCGTTACTCGCACAAAGCAATTACATATATGGTCGCTCCTCAACAGCCATATTCTTCGTTCAAGTCGATGGCATTACCCCATAGTGTCCTTGGCTAGTGTGAGTATGGGGTAGGGCGTCACAAATTTTAAAAACCATTTCGTGATTTTTAAACAAGGATTTTATGAGATTTATATTTTTGAAGTTTGATTTATATTTTTCTTTACTGTGAACGTTTCGGCTATGTGTGTTTAAAAAGAAAATGAAAGACGAGATGTTTGCATGTTTGAATAGGTAAAGTCAAATCCTAGGTTGTAGAAGAAAAGACTAGTTTAACAAATTATATTATATATATATATATATAAAATCTTCAAAATGTCTCGATTTTCTCAACTCAAAATCTCAAACCCCATTTGAGGAGAACTGCTAGGCATTTATAAAGTTATATCCCCATTCCAAACGCAATGGAAAAGAGTTCGAGTCCTAATTCGATCATTGGAGGAGATAGCTTTTTGAAATCAATTATTATATTAAATTTTCGATACTAAATTCAGCACGTTTCTATCCCGTACGACAGAAAGATAACTCCAAAAGCTACGAAAATTGAAATCTAATAATAATACACTATTATGGATCCATGCAACTAATTTCGTCGAATTCCGAGACTGTGCCCGGGCGGCTATTTTTATATGTTAATTCAAACAAGATTTTTATAAAATTGAGTAAATAACTTTAAGATTCGATTTAGAAAATTTATTATCTTCATTCTTATTAATATAATTAATAAGCCTTTGAATTGTATTTAACAAGCTTAAAACTCAAGATTCAATTTTTTTGAGTAAATTCCAATTATTAAATTATCCGCTAAAACATTATATCTAAAATTCAAGTTAAAAATTAACTTTTAAATATCGAAAATCAATTAAATATTCCAATTACAAAAAAACCAAAATTCCGAGTCGTTGCACGTATTTTCCTATGAGAAATGAAATAAACAAATGGGAAAAATATATGCTTGTAAAGGACTAGACCATGCCAAAGTTTTTGAACACCATTGAGTTTGAGCCCTTAAGTACAATGACTGAACTTTACAGAGGTGATTATTTTTTGGAATCTTGTTAACGCATGCTTCAGGTATATGTTATTCCCACTTCGTCTTGCTGATCAAAAGTTCTGCTATGTAACAGCCCGTTATTTTCAACCATTCGCATCCGCACATGTCGGACTTGAAGTGCTTAAACTACTGCGTTGTAAATAAAATTTGGCAAATCTCAGAATATACAGTAAATAAATAAACACAGATCACAGACACAGAGAAAATAATAATACAGTGGAATTAAAGAGATTGTAGTTCATGAAGCTACTTTATAAAAAAATAAGATACATAAGAGTTAAACAAGATACAACAGAAGAGTATAAGATACATCAGGTACAAATCAGAATACATTAGGGGTGGGCATTTAACCGGCCGAACCGACTTAACCGACCGAACCGACCTTAATCGAACCGCTTTAACCGAAAAAATTGGTTAACCAAACATTAGGTTAACCGACCGACGTTAACCGATCAAAATTGGTTCGGTTAACGGTTAACCACGGTTACGTCTCGGTTAACCGTTAACCGAAACAAAATTTTAAATTATCGTTAAAACCCAAAACAATTAGTATTCGCTTCGCAACCCGGCCCAAAAATTTTTAGGTAACCCTAATCAACACTTCAGCCGATATTCACTATCTTTGTACTTTATTTTAGAGAAATCGAAATTGTTCCCAAAAATAAAATTGTTGCCTACTTTTCTATCATAATCACTGAATCCTCCATAATCGAATCGATCCTCCGCTATAATCGAATCGATCCTCCACCACCTTAGTCATAATCGAATCGATCCTTCGCTGACTTGCTCTTCAGTTTTTGCAATCGAGATCGTCGATTTGAGCAATGATGAATGCTAAAAGGAAGAGGAAAAACGTGAGTTTGATTTATTTTTTACAAATGATTTTTTTGATTTGTTAGTTGGTAGTTAGTACTTACGTTGGAATGGTTAAGCTTGGTTAAGGTTTATTCAATTTTTTGTTCAGCTTGAATGTTTTGAAAACAATGAAAATGATCCGTCTATGGTAGGTTTGTTCAATTTTAGTAATTTTGAAACCAATTTTTGTTAACGCCGGTCCAGTCGATCACCGGATTTTTGAAAACAACTTTTGTTGATCAACTAATTTTTCAAAAATTGGTGGTTCCAAGTTCCAAAAATTAGTTGATCACCGGTGTTTTGAAAACAAGAAAAATTGGTTTCAAAAATTAGAGCTTCACGCAAAATTTTGAAACAATGCAATTTTTTGTTGATCACCGGATTTTCAAAAATTAGTGGTTCCAAGTTTTGAAAACAATGAAAAATCATTTTTTACGTCATTACATACATGATCACAAAAATTAGAGCTTCACGCAATAAATCAACAAATCATGGTTAGATGTGAATGGTGCTGTCAAAATTGAATGTATGTTATACATTTTAGACCACTGTGTAATGGTTAATTATTTTAAAATTTAAACAACGTAACTGAATATCTTCGATTTTTCTAGTTTCCTATAAATGCAGCAGTGTTAAATAAATTTAGGATTTATCACACTAGATTTATAGAGTTTGAACTACTTGATTCACTTACAGGTTTGTCCAGTAATAAGAATGTCTTGTGATACTGGTCCTTAAGTTGCTGTGTTGGGTTATTTTTACTTTTGGACATGTTTCAGTTTTTCAAATTTCGTTTGGTAGATTGCAAAATATTGATGAGTTTAATTACTGCACCTCCCCAAGTGGTTACTTTGAGTCCTTCTTGAAAACATTCTAAATAACTGTCATTTTGGTATCAAGTATTAACATATCTAAAGGGTTTACCTTTGGTACGCTGCTTCTGAACAGTAAATTTTACCAAAATTTGAGTATAATCACCGTGAATAGATCTTGGAGTTTGTCAAGAAGTCATAGTTAACAAGCACTTTAATTATGTTTGTTGTCATGTCTCTCCTACGCCATGTGTATTTGCAGCCCTGTAACACAGTTTCCATCTAACTACAAGTAAGCGTACAATTTTTAAAATTTTCTATATAGGAGAAAGGGATTGGATTTCTATATAGGAGAAAGGGATTAGAAGTCCCCCTCTTTTGTCCTTTGGACTTGAAGCATTATTAACATCTTCTAATACCATTTAGGGCAGTCTTATCAAAGAAGCATTAAATCGTAGATATCATCTATGTTTTTCTCTTTCCCCATAAAATTACTTGCATAAATAGAAGTAGCACAAAGTGAAAGCCTTATGTATTTATCAGTTGCAAAGTAATGTGTTGCCCACTTTTATCTAACAAATCAGAGATCCAAACAGATGTCGATTGCAACTAAAATTCGCCCTTTGCAATCCATATCATTTCTGTTTTCAGCTAACTTCCATTTGTTTACCTTTGGGCAGAGAGACTTGGAGAATGGAGACCGCTGGTTGTTCGCTCGTGGCAGACAGGCTGTGTAATGGTTGAATCAGTTGATGGCTGCTGTAGAGTGTAGACTACAGTTGTACTTGTAATGTTTGATTGTTTATGAAATTGGTGTAGACATGTAGTTCTAATGTTTGATTGTTTGTACTTTGTAATGTGGCATGTATAAACTATGAAATACGAATGCTTGTAGCTTTGTAATGCTGTCTGTGAGTCTGTTGTGGTTACTACCTTACTGATTAACGACTTGTGGTTGTATTTCTATGGTGACATTTATTTGTACTTTGTACTTTGTAATGTGGCAGTTCCATATTGTTATGTTTGTACTCTATCGTGGTTGTATTTCTATTGGTTGCATTTGTCATTTTCTATTCTATGCATGCTTTTAATTTCAGTGCTATGGTTATAACTTGGTCGGTTAACCGCTGTAACTTGACCGGTTAACCAATTAACCGTTTAACCGTGAATAACAATCGGTTAACCGTTCTATTTGAATGGTTAACCGTGGTTTAAAAGTTGCGGTTTGGTCGATACATCTGACCATGATTAACCACATATTGGTTAACCGAACCGCTTAATAGTTTAGGTTAACCGCAAAAATTAACCGATTTGAGCAGTTAATCGACCGCGCCCACCCCTAGAATACATCACTGAAACCATTGGATACAGAAAGCAAAATAGATGGCTGGATCTTCAAGCAAAGCTCCAACTCCGAAGGTGAGTCTTGAATGCTGAATCACTCAATCTGACTCGAGCATAAAGCAAACACAAAACACTCGATTCAGGACATAAATACTTATGAACTGTAAATCAACTCAAGTGAACAATAACAAAAATGCATCAGTAACTTAAAGGATGCTTGGGATCGCCCATCCTCTAAGGATCCGTTAAACTATTTACTCTGTAGTAATATTGCGCTATTATAATAATGTTTACAGTAAAATAAACTTACTTAAACATAGCGCTAAGGAGTGACCCAATATTCCCCTTAACACGTAATAGTCCTAGTATATCTCCAGATCGGGAGACTACCCTAAATACTCCACGGGCTATGGGAGAAAAACAAACTCGTAGTAAAGCTCGGTATGGTAGGCGACACAGCACACAAGGCAATACAAGGTTAGATATACCAATTACGCACACGGGCTGGCGGTACCGTAGAATCCACTACGCCCACCCCGGAACACACTCCCAATCAAAATCGGAGGATGGCCATCTAATCAACCACACGTAAGAGTATAGTATCGAAGAAGTGCGTCCGACCAGAGGAGCTACCCTTTTTGGCCCGAGATCGCTCCTGTTTTAGCCACCTTAAGCCAACCCACGGGAGTCGGGTCCACGTAATATACCTCAAGAACGTGGCCACCATCCTACTTCATTCTGGAAACTCCACGGAGTACACAGTTGTTAAAATGGTTTTCGGAGTTGGTAGAGAGTATGACAACTTCCGATCCCGGTCTCTTTAACAACCAAACGTTATTATAACACCGTAGTCATTTCAAAAATAATAATACTTCGAAAAATAAAATCATTTCATTTCAAAACTATATCCCTTTCAAAATAGTTTATGCTTCGAAACTAAAACCATTTTATTTCAAACTATATTTAAATCAAAATAGTTTATCATTTCCATTCCAAACATATATTCATCTTTCAAAAGTCATAATACTTTCAAAGTTATAACTCTTTCGAAACCCAAAATAGTTGAAATCATTACACTTTGAAAATCATAACATTTCGAAATCATACATTTGAAATCATGAAACAATCATTTAATCCAAATTTCAAATTTATTCAATTAAACTCAAAATTTCAAATTGCCAATTTAATTCAATTCAAACCATCAGTTTCTATTAAATTCAGTTTCCCAACAAAACATTTGAAATCATATCAATTTCAAATGTAGATTGGATCCACAAAACAAACTATTCAATTTTTAATATATTTCAAAGCTGTAATATACCACGTTTCAAAACTAAATTTATTATTTCAAATATCTCAAATTTAACTTCATTATTACTTAGTTTTGAAATGTTCATTTCATAAATCCATTATCTTTAAATAAACTCAAATTACAAGTAAACCAAATATCCTTTCGTACAAATATAAATTTCAAATATTCATTTATCAAAATCAAATATCATTCCAAATTCACATTATTTGTCAAAATAAAGATTATATCATTCAAAACCATTCCAAAATCATTAAAATATTATATCCTTTCAAAACTTCATAATCAAATCATTACTAGATTCAAATTCAAATATTCAAATTTAAATATCATTTAAAAATCAAATATGTCATTCATTTATTTTTTCCACATATCATTACAAAACACATTTCAAAATTCCATTCAAACCTTCATTTATCTCATTACATTTCATTCCACTTAACTCATAACAAAGTAAACCTTATTTAAATTCAAATTCAATTTAAATTCCCTAAAAGTTCAAATTTAAATATTAAATATATATTCAAACTCCTTAATTTCGTAAATAACCAAATTCAAATCATTTAACACTTCAACATATAATTCAAATAGTGTTAAAATCTATAACATTTCAAAACATTGTCAAAATATAGCAATGATAGAATTTATAAAGTGCTATCGTAGCTTAAAATTTCCAAAATAGTTTAGTTTAGGAACAACTGCATTTATAAAATGCCATAATAGATATCTAGTTATTACAACATAGTTAAATTCAAAAACAACAGCATTTAAAAATGCTGCCATAAGACCATAGCATTTTTAGGAAATGTTGTTAATAAAATTCCAAATTCTATTATAACTTTTCAAAAACAATAAAACTTCAATTTTTTCTATTTAAATTTATAAATCATATTTCTAGACTTCAAAATTTCACATTTAAAGTTATTTAATAAATGGTTATATGGTTTCAATTTGTTAAGTTTAAATTGTTTAAATTGATTTTAGCTTAAGTTTAAATTTAAATTAATTAACAAAATAGTTTGTTTTAAATATAGATTGATAATATAAGTAATTTATTAATAAAGAGGTAATCTCTTTTATAAATTACTTTAATTTGGTAAATGAGTTATTTTTAAAATAATAATAATGTTATATGTAAATCTAGACTTTAAGTAGGATATTATTTTCAAATTGATTTTTAAATTGAATCAAATTTATATTTGGATTTCAAAGGAGACGATATATATCCTAATATATATTTTGGATTTAAAGATATGACATAAATGGTTTTGGATAAATATAGTTTTTTATTCTATTTCTTTTAAAATAGAATTCTTATTTATATTAATTAAAATAAGTATCTAGTTATTAGGAAATTAATTAATAAAAGCTTTATCCATTTATAAATTCATTTTTGCATGTAAAATTACATTTGTAAGATAATAAAACAATCTAAGTACATATGTTGGCTAAATAATTAAGGAGCATGACAAGTGTCATATTATTTTTATTTTTTCTTTGATTTTTAATAAATCATAAATTTAGTTATATAAACTCATACTTCTTCCATTCTTTTTCTCATTTTCATTTCTAAGTAAAGAAAATTTTCAGCTGAAACTTATTACTCTGGATGTCATTCTGGTGGCCGAAGTTGTGGGAGCGGGATGTTTCCAGGTTTTGGTTGAAGGAGGTTCCACTTGTTCCAGGTTTGGGTTTTTAAAACTCGAATTTGATTTCGAGTTTGCAGCATCGATGTGATGGTCGAGATCGAGTTAGTAGTTGATCGCCGGTGTGCTAAGTGTTTTGGTGACGGCCAGAAGGTGGCCGGAGGCACTGTGCATGTGCACAGTGCACTGTGGATTTTCCGGTGAAGTTTGGTTAGTGGGATTGGGTAGTCTCGAGTTTTACTCGAAGTTGTTTGGTGTGTTGCTCGAAGTAGTGTGGGTTTGAACTCGAAGTCATTTTAAGGTTGTCTCGGGTAAATTTTTGTTTACAGTTTTAAAAGAAAACCTGTTCTATTTGAAATTTAAAAATAAAGCTAATTTTAAAATCAAAACTTTAAACTAAGTTTAGAATCTGAATTCAATTTAGTTTAAACCTTAGTTTTGAAATGGTTTAAGTTTTGAAATTTAAATTGGTTTTAACAACTTTTAAGTGTTTAAAGTATATTTGGTTTGAATTTTAAAACTGAAAGTTTAAAATTTTAATGGTTTAAAATAAGTTTAAATCTAAGTTTTAAAATCTGGAATTTAAGTTTGAATCTCAGTATTTAAAATAAAATAAAGTTTTTAAATTTAAATTGTTTTAACTACTTTAAAAATGGTTAAATGTCTTGAAATTTAAGATGAAATTTAAAGTAAATTTAAAAGCAAATTGTTTTTGAATGCTTTGATTAAGTAAGAAATGTTTTTTCTTAAAGTTAATTAGGATTTAATGATTTGTAATTCATAAATTATTAATTTAATTAAAATGGATAATTAATTATTTAATTAATTAATGATATGGATGATTAATTAAGTAATTAAGAGTTTTTAAATTAATTAATTAATTAAGGTTTAAGATTAATTAATTAAGGATAATTAATTTGTAATTAAGGATTATTAATTAGAATATTAATTAATAATTAGAGATTAATTAATCAAGTAATTAAGAATTAAATAAGTTACAGTTAACACTTAATTAATTAAATAATTAGGATTAATTAATGGATTATTAAAGATTAATTAATTTGAAATTAATAATGATAAAAGTAAGTTTAATTACTTAAGAAAAGTAATTAAAGAATTGTAAATTGTTAATGAAGGTCATTAACTTGTGATTATTTAATAATTAATTAATGTGATTAATTTTAATAATTAATTGATTAATTAGTTAATAATAATTATTTGTATAATTGTTTAAGTTTAATTACTTAATAGAAGTAATTAAAGAATTAATTACTTAATGTAACTAGTTGAGTTTAATGTGATTAGTTTAGATTAATTAATTAAGTTTAATTAATTTAAACACTGGATGATTTGATACTAATTACTTTATGTAATTAATGGAGTGAAATTACTTAGTGAAGTAATTAATTGATAATTACTGGATGTAATTAGTGGAAGATGATTTAATAATGGAAGTAATTCAGATTAAATTACTTTGTATAATTAATCAAGGGATTAGTTAAGATATTTAATTAAGGAATAGTTAATTTATTTATTCAATGGAGTAATTAAGGGTAGTTAATTACTGAATGTGATTAATCTAGGGTGATTAATAATTGTGGTTTAATTAAAGATTAATTACTTAATGTAATTAATTTAAATAAAGTAATTAATTAAAGTGTTATTAGGAATCATTAATTAATATAATTAACGATGTAACTAAGAGTTGGTTAATTAAGATTAATTAATCAATAATAAGTGATTAAAGATAATTAATTAATGTAATTAATTAAGGATTAATGTAATTAATTATAATTAATTAATTAATGAAGTAATTAAAGGTTAATTACTATATTTGGTTAAGAATAATTAATTTACTAATTAATGGATAATTACTTGAAAGTAATTAAAAGATAATTAATCAAGGGTGATTAATTAAGATGGATAATTGGAGAATAATTAATTAATTAATTTGTAATTAATTAATGGATATGTAAGCAAGATTTATATGATGAAAATAATTAATTTAATTAACTTTAAATTAATTAGAGATGGAAGTAATTAATTTAATTTATTTTAAATTAATTATAGATGATGTGATTAAGTAAATCATTGCTTATGTATGAATGGATGATATTGGTTGCCTTGAATGGTTTGAGATCTCAGAGATGAGATAAGTGATACGGCATGATATGAATGCTTTGGTTCCATTGAGATGATAATATGAATTATCTATTTGTGATGATAATGTGGATTATCAGTTTATGATGATAATGTTGATTTTCTATTGCGAATCTGTGAATTATCAATCTGTAGGTGTATAGATAATAGAATTGAATTGTTTTAAACTTTAAAACAACTTGGCCTTAAAAGATACGTTTTGGATTTCGATGAGACCGGGATCGGGTTTGCTACATTACAGCGTGATAGGGGGTTCTCGCTTTGCGTTAAGTGGCGAACGGGAGACTCTTACCCCTACATGTCCCCGGGGGTAGTATAAGGCCTTTTGGTGTTGGTTGCGAGTCGAGAGGCTGGCCGTAAAAGCAAACCCGAGGTATTACTGTGAGCCACGACGGGGCTGGGATGGTTGAAAAGCCTACCGGTTGAGTGAGCCACTACCGATGGTTGAAAAGCCTAGGTCACCACAGTTTGGTATCAGAGCGCTAGGTTGAGCGAATACCTAGGCTTTGGAGTGTTTTCTTCTTAAGAGAGCTTATTTGTAATTTTGATATATATATATATATATATATATATATATATTTCCACCTATCTGTTGGGTTACTTGTACAGGTTTTCCAATATAAATTATAAAGATAGATGGGGTAGTGGTGTGTATAACACGACTACTACCATTGGTTGGAGTTTGAGTGTTGAGGTTGGAAGTGTATCTGTCGAGAATGTAGACCCAATACCGTCTCGAGTGAGCTTTGCAGTGATAAAGGGTTTCATCGATCTCTGAAGGAAACCTGTCAAGGTTTGGAGTCTATCTTTGAAGAAGGATGAGTAGAGTTTGGATATGTTAGTTGGCAGAAGTGAGTGATGGTATCTTGATACCTCAGGAAGTAGTAGTTGCGTGATGAGATGCAGTGATTATGGATGTGTCTGAAGATGTTTCTTTGGAACAAGAGTAAGAAGTGTGTAACGACCCGAAATTTTCGAACCCGAAAATTTCAGATAGTTATGAAAAAGAAAGAGATAGAAGAAGAAGAAGAAGATCAAAAACACCAACATCTCACATTCGCAGCGGATAAAATATAATAATCAATAAATACAGTTTACAAAAGAATACTATATCTGTCCATTACACTTAATATACATCAGAGTTTCACATATACACAATCACTGAATATACACTATTATCATGTCTCAGATACACAATAATATACTACAGCGGAAATACTCTAAACGATCTCGCCCTCCAGCTCGCCTCCTGAGCTCCAGAACGTATCTACCTGAAAATCTGTAATACTCGGTCTGACCCGAGCATTACACCAAAGTAACACCCGGGTCAGGCTGGAAACCAGCGTGAGTAAAACCAACTAACATGGAATACAAAGGTATACAACTCATATAAGCCCGGGTAACTTATATCAATTTATCAAATTCACAATTTTCTATAGACAACACTTAGTCCACACATCAACTTCTAAGTACTAAACTTAGATAAAATAATCCAGTTTACTTTAATCATTTCATTCCAGCCTATTATGTCCACGTATCAATTTATAAAAATTTGAAATGGTTTCGGGTATTTCCTAATACCCGACCCCGGTCTCCTCAAAACTCATGTCATCCTAATCCCAAGTTATTCAAATGAAATACACAACATTTCATAACTGAGATGTCTACTCATTCAAAACATCCAATACCATTTAATTATCCATAGGCAAACCTTAATCACACACAAACCAATTCAATTGATTCTAATTGAATTTCTAACCACCTTCACTTATATTCTTTTATTTAATATTAATTAATTCCAAATTAATTAATTAATCAACCTTCCGTTATTCATTTCAATCGGTCACCTTGGATTAAATAAATTTTCAATTACGTTCAAGGAATTCCCTTTAATTTATTTCACTTTGTTGATTGTTCTTGACCCAAATCAATAAGAAATCTTAATTACCTCAGGAATTAATTAACTATTTTAATTACATTAGTCCATAATTATTTATATTAATGAACCTCTCATAAGTCACTTGTATTGATTTATTTCCTTAACTAATCAATTTCTATTTACATCATTGATTAAATAGATTAATGATTTTTCATTAACATCTCTATTTATTCTAATCCAAATTTAATTATATTAAATAATTAATCACTAATTAAACCATATATATTAATCATTCTTGATTTGTCTCAACCGATGATTAACAATCTTTTATTACTTTATTAATAAATTAATTTCTCCTTAATTAATCATTTTAATTAATCTCTTGATAAATTCCACAAGGTATTTATATTTCATTAATTCCATTGAGCAATTTATTTATCAACCCACCCAATGATCATTCCAGTTAATTAAACCCAATTAATTAACCCAAATCATAAATTAATTTAATTTATTTAGTATTCATTAAATTATCCTATTTATTCGATGAATCACCAATTATTAAATCTCTATTGATTTTAATCGGAACTATTTTCTTATTTACGAATTTAAGTTTAAACCACTAAAACCCCAATTCTTTCGAGTCAAACAACAATCACTCGAGAACCAAACAAAACCAAAGCCACCAAATCATCAACTCACATTCAACTAACTCAATCAATCAACCAATTATTAAATTTAACCCTTTAAATCTAGATTAAAAAAAATCAGAGTGAGATTTACTCACCTTTGCCGTTAATTGCAATCCTCTTCAATCTTGACTTTGGTTTCAACAAAAATTTTGACCTTATAAAAACATTTTCAGTTTATTATTATTTGAACTAATCAATTACCACTAAATAAATTAATTAACCAATAATGAAATTCAAATTATTTCCCTTTTAATAAAAATATTTTAGCTACCACAAAATTTGAAGCGGTTTATTAAACAGATCTATCCCCATAAACAATATTTTAAAGCTAAGCTATTAAGTGAAAATCTGTGTATATATTTATGGCTTCTTATACACATTCAAATAAAGTTAAAACTACTTCATAATTCAAAACTGCTTAACCAATTAAGATTTTATTTACTGTATATAATTTTGGTATACATATAAATCGATTATCTGTAGAACTTACTACTATATATTATTCATTTATTTGCTTTTTTTTTTAAAAACAGTAAGAACAGATGTATATACAGACTTTATCTAATTAAATAAAGTAACGAAATAAGGTAGTTATACCTTGCAGCAAAACGTCTTGACCCCCCCTTCTTCGCTGCTGCCCTCACGAGAAACCCCAAATCACGACATGACAGTTGCCCTAGCCTTGGTTCGAAAACCCTCGCTCGAAAACCCTTCTCCCCAAATAAACACTGCACGCCGCGATACACCTCAAAACGAAACCCTCCCCCTTCAAAACAATCGCGATCTCAACTCGTGCTCCTTTCTCCATTGCGCGACTCGCGCGCGTGCTCTACTCACGCCCTGCTTGCTGAAAACGAGATTATCGAACTCGACGAAAAGAAATGATCTTGATTGCGCGAGATTCAAATTCATTAGAGGTCGGCTCGGCCATTTTTATTTTATTTAATTTTTTCGTTCGTGGATTTCTTTGTTTCCCGGTTGAAAATTAGAGAAGGGTTAAGGTATAGGGTTAGAAAAACTTCCTGCGTACGCTTGTTATAAAAATCTCTGACCAAGTGTACTTTTAGTTTTATTATATTATAAAATTAACAAACGTCTCGTTCAACATAACGCGAAATTCGGGACCCCATATTCGACATGCCGACAGGTGTTTATAAGGTTCTACCCGCATTTCAAATACAATGGAACGTGTTTCAGAGGCTAATTTAATTGTATGTGCGAGTTACGGAAATAAACGATCGATTTTTAATTAAATCGATTAAAATAGTTCTAAGCGTTTTGAGCTGTCAGGGTCAAACGACAACTCCGATTGCTACGAAAATTGAAATCCGATAGTAACTAACTATTACGGATCCAATGGACCTGGTTTCGTCGAATTCCGAAACTGTGCCTTGAAAGGCTATTTTTAAATTCAATTTGAACGATATATTTAAAGTTGAACAAATTTCTTTAAATTAAATTTTCAATCCTTCTATTATCTCCAGTATTATCATTATAAATTTCATAAATCTTCAAATTATTTAAACAGGCTTAGAAATTCCAAATTCAACAATTTACCAAGTTTCAATTATAAAAATTCAATATTTAAACTATACAATTCATTGATTCATTATCAAGTAAATATTGATATCATGAATTCAAGTTAAAATTAACTTTTAAATATTTTAAAATCAATTACTATCCCAATTTAAATTGTTAAAAATCCCGGGTCATCACATTTGTCTATTTCAGTGTTGTGGATGGGTTCAACAGGATGTTGTGGTTGGCTTTGAGGTCCGAATTTCTCGAAGAGTTTTGGATTAGGAAGACTTTGGCATTGGTGTTAGCAGTGCAGCTCGGAGCATTCTGTGTTGGCAGGAAGTCTTCTGGCTGAGTAATTTTTCTGAAGGTGGAGTTCAGAAGCAGCAGAGTGGATCCATTTCTTCGATGGATGGGCTCGATAAGCATAAGCTGTTCTGATTGGTATAAAGAGAACAGTTTTCTTTGGAATTAGGCTGGGTTGATCGCAAAAGTGACTTGCGATAGTTGAGTGTTCGCTTGGATTATCTTTTGCTTGGGATCGAGGCATCTCCAGGGTTTAGAAGTTGTCAGAGGTTTGTCTTAGCATATGGAGATTGAGTTTTTCTTATCGACTAGGATTCCAAGAGTGGAACCGGTGGTTCAGCTAATTGAAAGATGGTTCCTAGAGATAGAGTTTGGTGAAGCAGCTCAGGATTGATGGAATTTCTGAGTTTTCTTTTATGGATCTGTGGAACCATAATTTTTCTGGAATGTGTTGTCCAGTCTGTGCTCGTGTTCTTCATCAGCATTTTCTTCTACTCTAGATCAGAGTTGTGTAGCGGAAGCAGTTTGGAAGTGCATCTGTTTATCCTTTCTGGATAGGAGAAGTAAGTTTAGTCTTCTTTTGTTTGAAGAGTAGAGTTTGTTCTTGTATTTTGGTTGATCTTGAGGAGATCATTGTGTTGGGTTGTTTGGTTTTGTTTGTTTCGAGAGGCATCAGCATAGGTTGAGCTGATCGGGAAGGATGTATGCAAACCAGGATCGTTCGAAGGATTTTGTGGATAAGAGATGGAGGAATTTGGATTCTGGAGTCGGAAATTTGATTTTGGATAAGTGTTTGGTCTATAGAATTGAATTGCCAGTTTGGGTAACTGGGATTCAGTATGTTTCACGTATCTCTGAGGGAGTACGTATATGATATATTTCTGGTTGTAGAACCAGCAGTTCAGAGGTTTGGTTGTTGAGTCAGACTCGTATGTAGTCTGATATCCTATTCAGTTTTGTAGATATAGATGAGTAGTAGCTCTATAGCTTAGTAGTATTGATTGTTTGGATTCTATAGAGCGAGTATCCCAGTATATATTTATAGAGCGAGATTCAAATCAATTTCAATTTCCATTTTACCGATTCAATTTCGATTTTAATTCAAATCAATGTCAACTTTTACTTCAAATTAATTCAAATTTTTTTCATTCACCTTTAATTTATTCAATTTCAATTTATATTGATTTGGAGCTTGATTTTGAAAATATCCATTTATAACACTTAACAAAAATTTCCATCAATATTCAAGTTTAAATCTAAATTTCAAATATGATTCAATTCCAAGCTCGATTTCAAATATCATTTTTATATCACTTCTACTTAGTAATATTCAAAGCTCGAATTAAGGTTAAATCTTTAAACAAATTAATTTTCGAAATTCAATCATATCCCGATTTTAAATTCCAAATTCTCCACTTTAATTATTTAACAATTTCTTTTAACCAAAATTTATTTCAACATTCCAAACTCAATTTTTCGACAAATTCGACTTTTATAAATTGATTTCTATTTATAACTTTTAAATCAAAACATTTAAATAAATTTCAAATCGACGATTTTTTAAATTATTAATTTAGCCAATTCGGTGTCCGTATAAAATTTTCTATCCTATGGTCAATTAATTATTTATTTCAATTAAATGTCAGGGATGAGTATATATTACCTAAACCAATCACAGTGTCATATATATGCATAACAGTATATATAAGAAAATAAACATCCAAACATTCAAATATCAACCAATAACATCCATCAAAATACATCATCCAATAGACAATACAATTCATGGCAGTTTCATAGTTATCAATGTCAGGTAATTTAATCGCAATTCAATTTTAATTTCAGTTTAACTGTCAATTCAATTTTTCAACGGTTAATTCAAATGACAAGCTATATGATAATTAAATTTTTATCAAACAACGACAAATAAAATCATAACACTTCATAATGTCAAATTTAACTAGCATAAAGATATTTAGTACGTTGTGAGCGTTATAAAACACTCGCCTTGATTTCAATGTAGTTCTAGCGTTTTATTTCGAATAAAATTAAACGAGCGTTTAATTTTACCCGAAATTTTCACTAGCTCCAAACGACTCCAATCCAATTCCATAGCATAGTGCTTGCCCATACGATTCCAACGCAACTTGTTTTGCAATTTTTCGATCTTGTATGACAAAGATACAACGTTTTAAACATCACATGATTTAAATTACAATTCAATTTACATTTCTATTATTTATTTTCACCTAGCAATCTGGACCGTCCATCCAAGCTTTGCAATCACGGTCGTTCCCCTTTTCTTCCATCTTTCCCAGGTTCGAACGCACGACATGAACCCACGGCCGCCCCTACTAGCTCGAATTACACTCCTCCTACATCGAGCTATAAGACGATCAGCGAGTGCCATATTGAAGGTCTTCAAGCAAGCTACACTCGGCCAGAATATTATTGAACTCGGCCTCCTATTGCCCTTGAAAATCGTGCCCGTTCGTGACACATTCCATGGCCTGTCGCGCCTCCATCAACGCTCCGATGACGATCACAGCCATTCACTTTGTAGAGCGTACTACCCTCTACAACTTTCATGTAGAAAGTTTCTTGAATTAAACGATAGATTTGAAGATTTTGAGGGAGAAAGAGAGGAGCTTTCTGGCCATTCATTGCATAAAGGCGGCCGACCATTGAAATGGAACCCTAGCTAATAAATTTTTTTTATTTTGTGAATAAATGGTCTAGTTATAGAAAATAAAACGAACACTATTCATCCCGGAATTTCGAACTCCAAATCTCGCGCGGTGACTGACGTTTCTAGGGTTTACCCCACGTTCCGAACACAATGGAACAGGTTTTGGAAGCTAATTCGATTATCTATGCGAGATACGGCAATAAACGATCGATTTAAAATTAAATCGGTTAAACGATTTTCTAGGCGTTTTGGCTTGCCCCGGACAAATGGTAAATCCGATTGACACGAAATTTGAAATCTTACAATAATATCTCGTTACGGATCCGATGAAATTGGTTTTGTCGAAATCCGAGATTGTTTGAAAAATGGCTATTTTTACTCGTCAATTAAATATTCAATTTTCACAAATTTACTTTTAGTTCGATTTAAAAGTTCTACAACATCATTCTAACTTTAATATGATAAAATAAAATTTTACAAATCATTTTTAATCATATTAAATGTAACAACCCGCATATTTAACGATTTTATATTTAAATGTTTAATTTAAATATAGCATCGTTAGTCGGATTTTGGGTCCGAAATGTTACTTTCTGCAAATGGCCGAATTGGGACTCGAAACCATTTCCATTGATTCCAAAATGGCGTTTGCGATCTTTTTGAGTGTAAGCTTTGATATGTTTGGAGTAAGTCGAATTTTTCTATTTGCTAAGTGGGCTTTGGGTTTGGGTTTCACCCAAACTGTTCTATTAACCTCAACTCAGCCCTTCTCTCCTTTCATTCACTTATTCATTTCATAAAAGCTTAAGCAAAAACTAAAATGGGGGAAGAGAAAGGAAATTAGAAACTCCTAGCCCTAAATCCATTTACAAACTCCAAATTCTTGCTCCAAAATCAAAGAGAATCCATTGGTAAGTTCTTCTTCATCTTCTCCAACTCTTCTCCTCTTCAATTTCAGAAAATTTTCTAAACCTAAATTGGAAAATATGTGTTTTATTCTTAGATTGAAGCTTGTTGAGTTGAAGTAGTGTTTGTTGGTCTTCTCCTTGCAAATTGAACTCCTTCTTCTTTGTTTTGGGTAAAAGGTGAGTTTTGAACTCACATCTACTTCTTTTGATATCATTGATGTTAGGCATGAATTCCTAACAATTGTTCATATGTTCTTTTGCTTTTGATTTGGGTTGATTCGGTGAAATGCCAAATTATGATTTTTGAAGCCAAATCTATGAAAAAACTTATATGGTTGATGTTTTTGTTGTTCGGAGTGTTTGGGTGCGTCGTTAAGGTTGGGTAGTCGTTTAACGTAAGCCCATAATCAACACGCATCCGATTGCTTTCGATTTGTTTGGCTATAGTTGGCCTAGGTTCAGGAAATGCCTGCACATTGAGTTTCAGACGTCTGAAACCCTTATTTCAGACGTCTGAATATTGTTCTGGGGAACATTTTCATCCCCAGATTCAGACGTCTGAATTTATATTCCAGACGTCTGAAAGTGTTTAATTTCGACAAGAAAGGAAATAGGCAAAATATTGCCTGTTTCAGACGTCTGGATGGTTGGATTCAGACGTCTGAATTCTGTTTTGGAAAACAAGTTGATTTCCAGATTCAGACGTCTGAATCCCTTCTTTCAGATGTCTGAATATACTGTTTTAGGCCAATTTGCCTTGTTCGTTTAATTTTCTAAATTTGATCGATGCAAATTGATTCCAATTAGTTGCTTATGCATATTTGACCTTGATAATTTCTTTTTGAATTCATTCACGGGTTTTTATAAATTATTTCTTCAAATTGTATTAAAAGTTCGCTTCTCCGATTTATAAATTCTATTTAAACCACACGTACAATTTCGCACTTCGAGCGAAGTGGAAGGGTGATTAAATAGTTGGGCAAAACACGGACCATGAATCTGTGCGTTTATCCTTCCGATTAATTCCCGACCTATTCAATTGATCGTTTAAACCTTCGGGTTTGGTTTACCGATGATATGAGGTGAACTTTGTACTGCTTTGAGTGTGAAAGTGGCTGACGGATAGTAAACCGTTTAGTGCGAACGAGTGGTTATGGGACATACGTTAACACTTTTCGGATTCCTTTTCGAGAGTTGTGACACATTCCGCCAGTTAGTGGTGTCCAGTACTGGGTCTCTGACCTTCACCACTACGGTTTGTTGCCTTCAGGTATGTGCCTTTGGGTTTGTTGCCCTTTAGTATCGCTTCCGATGTTGGTCGTTATGAGCCGCATGGGTGATATTGGGTTGCCCTTTAGTATCGCTTCCGATGTTGGTCGTTATGAGCCGCATGGGTGATATTGGGTTTGGAGTCTTCGGGCTCATGGATCCTTGTTTATACAGTACTGAGCTCGAGCAATATTCTGATGTTTCATTCATATGTATATTCCCTTGGCATCGCCCTTCGGTGTTGGTCATTATGAGCCGCATGATGCGTAGCGGTTACCTTGTGGAACTTGTATACCTTATGGGTATTTGTTATTGCCTTTTGGCTTGTTTTGGGATATTCGTATCCTTTGTTTCTATATGTTGCCGATGATATGAGGCTTGTTATCATATAATTCATCTTTTTGTTAGATGATTGTGTTATCTCTTTTAGAGATATTTTGTTATACATTGTAACCTTGCAGGTTTATTGTTGTTCAGTTTATCTAACTGATTTGTTTAGCTAGACTGACCCGTGTATTTTATACTCGGGTCAGACCGAGATGTTTCAAGTTAGGTGCCTTTGCACTTAGCCTATTTTGCTTCCGCATGGACTACTCCGCTAGCTTCTTTTTGTTATAGCTTTTTGTGTAGTCCTATTTTGTAGTAACTCTGATATGTATTCTTTTGACTCGTCTGTATATGGTGGTTTGCTATACCACTTGATATGTATTATTTTATAACTCTGTTATGTATCTGTATATGTGTATATGATGAATTACTGTTCTGTGATGTATATTACATTGGAGTTATTATATTATGTTCTGATAGATCCAACCACCTATGGTTTTGTTTTAAGTATTCATTGGGTATGTCGACCTGATTGGTATGTTTATTGTCGATGTATTCAATAGATAATTAGAGCAAGGCTATAGATGGTCGCTCCCAACCAGCCTTATTCTCCGTGTTAGTTGACGGCATTACCTTGTAGTGTCCTTGGCTAGCGTGGGTATAGAGGTGGGGCGTCACAGCGTGGTATCAGAGCCAGGTTCAGAACAAAATATGATAAACACAGAAGAGATGCACATATTATGGTACATCAAAGTGTACAAGTGATACAAATCTTTGAATCATCGTGTCTCTTTATTCCATCAAGGTTAGATAGAGTTTGGGAATACGTCTAGGAATGCATTTTATTCCGTAGTATTCCATATTGCAATATCTACCTGGTGAATAATCTTGTTCTTATCTTACCTTCAGCGTATGGCTGGAAGAGGCAGGGGACGACGTTCGGGTGCTGGGCAATCCAGTGGCTCACATCCGGATGGCGTATATATGTCTGCTGATCAATTTTTAGAGTTTTTTAGGAGCACCCAGCCTCCAGTTCCTCCTCGAGTGTCTCCACCTCGCAAGTCTGCCTTTGCACGCCAGGGTAGTGATTTTTCTCATCTTGGAGGAAAGTCGTTTAAGGGCTCCGAGTCCGTTCTTGAAGTCCAAGCTTGGCTTCGCACGTGCGAGCGTATCTTCTCTCGCATGGATCTTTCCGACCATGATAGAGTTCTTGTGACTTCTAGTTTATTACAAGAGCGTGCTCTTGATTGGTATGAGCTTCTTGTAGCCGAGATTGATGAGTCTACTCTTTCTTGGACTCAGTTTCGGGAGCGATTTGAACTCAAGTTCGTTCCTGAATCTGAAAAAGTTTTATTGACCCATCGCTTCCTTGAGTTGAAGCAAGGGAAATCTTCTGTTTCTGAGTATGTCGCATCGTTCGAGGCTTTATCTCAGTATGGTCTTGAATTTATCGGTACTTCTTATAAGAAGAAATTGAAGTTTGTTTCTGGTCTTAAGAAATATCTTAAGAAGTCCTTGTTGCTCCAGCTTAAACTTTCTTTTGAGGAGTTGGTTGATTCGGCACTTCATCTCGAGACCGTCGAGAAGGAGTGTGATAGTGATGTTGATGTTGAGGTTTCCAAGAACCCCAACAAGAGGCCGTTTTCAATTCAGAAGTCCAACCCTTTTCCTTCTAAGAAGAAGAAGACCGGTGGTCCTAGCTCTCAGCCTTAGTCTTCCGGAACACCTTTCGTTCGGAAGTGTTTCAATTGTGGTTCTCCTGATCATATTATTCGAACTTGTCCTAAGCCTCTCTTCTGCCGTTATTGCAAGAAGGAAGGTCATCATGTTTCAGCTTGCCCTACTGTTTCGTCTATTGCCAAGTCTAGCAGGCTTTATGCTGCTAAGGCTTCTGAAGGTCCTTCTCAGTCCAAAGGTATATCTTCATCTATTTTGGAAGGTTCTATTTTATTTCATGACCATAGTATACGAGTTCTTTTCGATACGGGTGCATCACATTCTTTCGTATCGAAAAAGCTCGTTGATGATTTATCTTTGGATGTTTCTTGTTTGATTACTTCTTTAAGGATTGCGAATCCAATTGGGGGATCCGCGACCCTTAGTTTGCTTTGTGATGATGTTGAGATTGTTTTATGTGACTTTTCTTTCCGTGCGAATCTGTACGTTATTTCTTGTCTGGGATTCGATATGATTTTGGGTATGGACTGGCTAGTGAGATATGATGCCAGGATTATTTGTTCGGAGAGAACTATATATCTTCGACATCCGGATTCGCCTACTCAGCTATCTCTTGTTCTTCGGGATGTGGATAATTCCGAAATGGCTTTGTATTTTCTTGATTCACGAGATGATGATGATATACCTCGTATTCCGGTTGCTTGTGACTTTTCTGATGTTTTGAGCCTGTATCGGGTTTGCCAACCAAACGGGCAATTGAGTTCCGCATTGATCTCATTCCAGGCGCGCAGCCAGTTAGTCGTCCTCCCATGAGGATGTCTACAAAGGAAAATGAGGAACCCAAGAAGCAGCTTTTGGAGCTTGAGTCCAAGCAGTTGATTCAGTCCAGTTTTTCTCCATGGGGATCCGTGGTCGTCTTCGTGAAGAAGTCTGATGAAACTCTTAGGCTTTGCATTGATTATCGCAAGCTTAACGAGTTAACCATCAGAAATAGGTATCCATTGCCTAGGATCGATGACATGTTCGATCTATTGAGTGGTGCTAAGGTCTTTTCTCAGCTCGACCTTGCCACGGGTTTTCATCAGTTACGAGTCGCGGAGGATAGCATACCTCTTACAGCTTTCCGCACTCGATATGGTTCTTTTGAGTGGCTCGTTATGCCGTTCGGTTTGACGAACGCTCCTGCTTTCTTTGTCGATCTCATGAATCGAGTATTCCGGGAATATATCGATAAGTTCGTCCTTGTGTTCATTGATGATATCCTTATTTATTCTAAGTCTGAAGCTGAGCATGCTAATCACTTGAGAATTGTCTTGAGTACTCTCCGTCGTCATCAGCTTAGAGCCAAATTCTCCAAATGCCACTTTTGGGAGAATAAGGTTAAGTTCTTAGGCCATGTTGTATCTTCCGATGGCATTTCTGTCGATCCCTCAAAGATCGAAGCCATCCAGAATTGGAAGAGGCCTGAAAATGTTCATGAGATTCGTAGTTTCCTTGGATTGGCGGGTTATTACCGTCGGTTCATTGAGAACTTTTCCCGTGTTGTGCTTCCTCTCACTTGCCTTACTCGGAAAGGCATTCGTTTTGTTTGGTCCGACAAGTGTGAAGCTTCCTTTTTGACATTGAAGGAACTTCTCACTAATGCTCCTATCCTTGTGGTTCCCGAAGGGAATCATGACCTTGTTGTCTACACTGATGCTTGCGGTAGTGGTCTCGGTGCTGTTCTTATGCAGAAGGATCGGGTAGTTGCTTATGCTTCTAGGCAACTGCGTCCGAATGAAGTTCGCTATGCCACTCATGATCTTGAGCTTGCCGCCATTGTCTTTGCCTTGAAGATTTGGCGACATTATTTGTTGGGCGAGCGCTTCATTCTCTATACTGATCATAAATCTTTGAAGTATTTGTTCACTCAGAAGGAACTCAATATGAGACAACAACGTTGGCTCGAGTTTCTTGCTTCTTATGACTTTGATATCCAGTATACCCCTGGTAAGGGTAATCGTGTTGCAGATGCACTTAGTCGCAAACATTCGGCTGTTATTTCTATGATGTTTGCCGAATGGGATGTTCTTGAGACTCTATCTTTTTGTGAAGTTCGTGATCGAGGTTCATCTTCTGATTCTCCTATTCTATTATTTAGTTTGGGAGCTCGACCTATTTTATTGGATCGTATTGCCGATGGTCAGCGGCGTGATCCTGAGTTGTTGCATCTTATTCAGCTTTGTGAGTCTGGATCTTGAGATGAGACGTAGCAAGATTTCAGCATTGATTCTCATGGGTGTCTTCGTAAGAAGAACCGTCTTTTTGTGCCTTCTAATCTTGCACTTAGGCATGACATTCTTGATGACTGTCACCGTTCTAAGTATACCATTCATCCCGGTAGTAGCAAGATGTATGCCGATAAGCGTCGTCTTTATTATTGGGAAGGCATGAAGCGCGATGTGGCGAGTTATGTGAGCAATTGCATAACTTGTCAGCGTTTTAAAGCCGAGCATCAGCGTCCTTCGGGTCTTCTTCAGCCTCTTGAAATTCCATTGTGGAAACGGGATCAGATTTCTATGGATTTCATAGACGGCCTACCTCGTTCGAGATCTGGCCATTCTAGCATTTGGGTTATTGTTGATCGCCTCACCAAGTCTGCTCATTTTGTCCCTATTAAGTCTAATAGGACTGCTTCGCTTTTGGCTAAGTTATATGTCAAGGAAATCGTGAGACTTCACGGTGTTCCTAGTTCTATTGTGAGTGATCGTGATCCTTTATTCATGAGTCATTTTTGGAAGAGTCTTCAGCAAGCTTTGGGAACAAAGCTTAATTTTTCTACAGCTTATCATCCGCAGTCTAACGGACAGACTGAACGGGTGAATCGTATCTTGGAAGATCTTCTCCGTATTTGTATTTTTGATTTCGGTGGTAGTTGGGAGGATCACCTACCTCTAGTAGAGTTCTCCTACAACAATAGTTTTCAGTCTAGTATCGGTATGGCTCCTTTCGAAGCCTTATATGGAAGGCCATGTCGATCACCTTCTTGTTGGTTGGAATCTGGAGAGAAGCTTATTCTTGGTCCAGATTTTGTTCGTAATTCTTCTGAGAAGATTGATCTTATTCGATTGAGAATGAAAGAGGCACAGAGTCGTCAGAAATCCTACGCGGACAACCGTAGGAAGCCTCTCGAGTTCTCGATCGGCGATCTTGTTTTTATTCGTGTTTCTCCTTTGAAGGGGGTTATGCGTTTCAGTGCGACTGGGAAATTGGCTCCTCGCTTTATAGGACCATTTTCTATTACTGAACGTATTGGCCCTGTGGCTTATAGAGTTTCACTTCCAGCTCATTTATCTGGCATTCATGACGTGTTTCACGTCTCGCAACTTCGGAAGTGTCTTCGGGAGTCGGATTCTGTTATTACTTCTCCTGATTTGCAAGAGCTTGAGATCTCACCAGACTTATCTATTGTACAGCAACTATTCGCGTGCTTGACACGGAGGTGCGACACCTTCGGAACAAGGACGTGCCGCTCGTTAAAGTTCAATGGTCCGCTAATCCCAATGACTGTACTTGGGAAACCAGAGAGTATATCGAGCGATCTTATCCGGGTTTTCTATCTTTGCTTGTCGATGGTGAGAATATCTTTTCGTTTCTAACTTGTTTCCTTCTCTTTTGAATGTTGTATGTATGTAGTTGTTACAAATATCATCTCTAGGAATTGCGGGGACGCAATTTTGTAAGGAGGGGAGATCTGTAACAACCCGCATATTTAACGATTTTATATTTAAATGTTTAATTTAAATATAGCATCGTTAGTCGGATTTTGGGTCCGAAATGTTACTTTCTTCAAATGGCTGAATTGGGACTCGAAACCATTTCCATTGATTCCAAAATGGCGTTTGCGATCTTTTTGAGTGTAAGCTTTGATATGTT
The DNA here is from genome assembly GCA_030765085.1 of Allium cepa. Lineage (NCBI taxonomy): Eukaryota > Viridiplantae > Streptophyta > Magnoliopsida > Asparagales > Amaryllidaceae > Allium > Allium cepa. Next base: position 929,784,944 of record CM060939.1, read on the forward strand.
TGGAGTAAGTCGAATTTTTCTATTTGCTAAGTGGGCTATGGGTTTGGGTTTCACCCAAACTGTTCTATTAACCTCAACTCATCCCTTCTCTCCTTCCATTCACTTATTCATTTCATAAAAGCTTAAGCAAAAACTAAAATGGGGGAAGAGAAAGGAAATTAGAAACTCCTAGCCCTAAATCCATTTGCAAACTCCAAATTCTTGCTCCAAAATCAAAGAGAATCCATTGGTAAGTTCTTCTTCATCTTCTCCAACTCTTCTCCTCTTCAATTTCAGAAAATTTTCTAAACCTAAATTGGAAAATATGTGTTTTATTCTTAGATTGAAGCTTGTTGAGTTGAAGTAGTGTTTGTTGGTCTTCTCCTTGCAAATTGAACTCCTTCTTCTTTGTTTTGGGTAAAAGGTGAGTTTTGAACTCACTTCTACTTCTTTTGATATCATTGATGTTAGGCATGAATTCCTAACAATTGTTCATATGTTCTTTTGCTTTTGATTTGGGTTGATTCGGTGAAATGCCAAATTATGATTTTTGAAGCCAAATCTATGAAAAAACTTATATGGTTGATGTTTTTGTTGTTTGGAGTGTTTGGGTGCGTCGTTAAGGTTGGGTAGTCGTTTGACGTAAGCCCATAATCAACACGCATCCGATTGCTTTCGATTTGTTTGGCTATAGTTGGCCTAGGTTCAGGAAATGCCTGAACATTGAGTTTCAGACGTCTGAAACCCTTATTTCAGACGTCTGAATATTGTTCTGGGGAACATTTTCATCCCCAGATTCAGACGTCTGAATTTATATTCCAGACGTCTGAAAGTGTTTAATTTCGACCAGAAAGGAAATAGGAAAAATATTGCCTGTTTCAGACGTCTGGATGGTTGGATTCAGACGTCTGAATTCTGTTTTGGAAAACAAGTTGATTTCCAGATTCAGACGTCTGAATCCCTTCTTTCAGATGTCTGAATATGCTGTTTTAGGCCAATTTGCCTTGTTCGTTTAATTTTCCAAATTTGATCGATGCAAATTGATTCCAATTAGTTGCTTATGCATATTTGACCTTGATAATTTCTTTTTGAATTCATTCACGGGTTTTTATAAATTATTTCTTCAAATTGTATTAAAAGTTCGCTTCTCCGATTTATAAATTCTATTTAAACCACACGTACAATTTCGCACTTCGAGCGAAGTGGAAGGGTGATTAAATGGTTGGGCAAAACACGGACCATGAATCTGTGCGTTTATCCTTCCGATTAATTCCCGACCTATTCAATTGATCGTTTTAACCTTCGGGTTTGGTTTACCGATGATATGGGGTGAACTTTGTACTGCTTTGAGTGTAAAAGTGGCTGACGGATAGTAAACCGTTTAGTGCGAACGAGTGGTTATGGAACATACGTTAACACTTTTTGGATTCCTTTTCGAGAGTTGTGACACATTCCGCCAGTTAGTGGTGTCCAGTACTGGGTCTCTGACCTTCACCACTACGGTTTGTTGCCTTCAGGTATGTGCCTTCGGGTTTGTGCCTTCGGGTTTGTCGCCCTTTAGTATCGCTTCCGATGTTGGTCGTTATGAGCCGCATGGGTGATATTGGGTTGCCCTTTAGTATCGCTTCCGATGTTGGTCGTTATGAGCCGCATGGGTGATATTGGGTTTGGAGTCTTCGGGCTCATGGATCCTTGTTTATACAGTACTGAGCTCGAGCAATATTCTGATGTTTCATTCATATGTATATTCCCTTGGTATCGCCCTTCGATGTTGGTCATTATGAGCCGCATGATGCGTAGCGGTTACCTTGTGGAACTTGTATACCTTATGGGTATTTGTTATTGCCTTTTGGCTTGTTTTGGGATATTCGTATCCTTTGTTTCTATATGTTGCCGATGATATGAGGCTTGTTATCATATAATTCATCTTTTTGTTAGATGATTGTGTTATCTCTTTTAGAGATATTTTGTTATACATTGTAACCTTGCAGGTTTATTGTTATTCAGTTTATCTAACTGATTTGTTTAGCTAGACTGACCCGTGTATTTTATACTCGGGTCAGACCGAGATGTTTCAGGTTAGGTGCCTTTGGACTTAGCCTATTTTGCTTCCGCATGGACTACTCCGCTAGCTTCTTTTTGTTATAGCTTTTTGTGTAGTCCTATTTTGTAGTAACTCTGATATGTATTCTTTTGACTCGTCTGTATATGGTGGTTTGCTATATCACTTGATATGTATTATTTTATAACTCTGTTATGTATCTGTATATGTGTATATGATGAATTACTGTTCTGTGATGTACATTACATTGGAGTTATTATATTCTGTTCTGATAGATCCAACCACCTATGGTTTTGTTTTAAGTATTCATTGGGTATGTCGACCTGATTGGTATGTTTATTGTCGATGTATTCAATAGATAATTAGAGAAAGGCTATAGATGGTCGCTCCCAACCAGCCTTATTCTCCGTGTTAGTTGACGGCATTACCTTGTAGTGTCCTTGGCTAGCGTGGGTATAGAGGTGGGGCGTCACATTAAACCCGTTATTCAATTATCCCATAAATTTCAATTTTTAAAATCTTATTACTCTATTAAAATCCCAATATAACTTACATTCACTTTGGAAACCAATTTGAATCATATTAAATCAAATTTCAATTATTCACTCCGTTTCCATATATTAAATTTCAATATCAAATTAATCATATCAAATTCGGAATTTAATTATTCAAACATTTGTGATATTAAATTTAATCAAATTTGATTATTCTTAAATCACTATCTTTTGAAATATTAAAAACGAACTTATAAAAATTAACAAATTCAAATTATAGAACAACCATTTTCATTAAAACAATTATTCAATTCCCGCTACTCAATTATTCAATAAATTCCAAATATTAAATTTAAACAATTTAATTGTTCAATATCTGACGGATTTCAATATTGGATTTTTAAATAAAAATTTCATTATCAGTCGATTTACTATATTATATCAAATGAATTCCACATTATTATTTAACTACAGTTAGAGATAATGCACTCGACTAATATATAAACTTTCATTTCAATTGCAATTGTTCACAAATTCAATTCGACTAACTAAATGAATAGGTAACTTAAATAATTATCACCATTAACTTTTAATTACTTATAAGTTTATTATTTACAAACAAGCGTCACAATTACCTATACAATACAAATTCATTCAATTACCTTTGACTACATATTATTTCAATTGATTTGGGATTTCATTCAATTCATAAATTATTAACTTAGGTAAAATTTGTTGCATTTCATTCTAGTTATTATTATTCCAACCGACTTACAATTTTTTTCTAACACTAAATCATGAAATCTTATTAAATTAACTATTTTAATTATCGAAAATTTACGGGTCGTTACACTCTCCCCAACTCAAAACTTTTCGTCCCCGAAAAGGAAAAAGAAGGGAAAAGGAACTAAGTATAGAATTCAACATTAGATATATTTTATTCAAATTTACCAACTTATAAAACAATGAAATTCCATTTATAAAGTCATAACTACGCTTCCATTAAGTTACTTCGAACGGCTTTCTAACTTTAAAAGTTAGTTATCAAACAAGTTTAAAAAAAAATTAAAACTTGAAAAATTTTCTAACACCCGGATTTACGGAAAATTTTGGCAGAGTCTCCTTTGCGCGGCTCGATCGGGAAAAAAAATGACAGTATATATATCACAAATATACATCTCATCAAGTGATAAGGCATCCCGCAGGGAAAAAGTGTAAAAATACGGTATGTAATCCGAGATATGTACCTTATATATTATTAGCGAGCATATACGGCTAATATAGCGCGAAAGCGAGCTCCAAATGCGAAGCAAGCGCAATCTGCACCTACTAAACACTCAACAAACCATGAGAAACATGCATATATGAAAATAATATCAATATACATCATATAGCAACATAACAACTACATGTACCAACATAGCAAATGCAACAAAAGCAACAAATGCAACCATCAATCAGCTATCATCCAACGAATCCATAACCAATCAATATAAATCCACTTCTCATTAATATTTATTGACTTGGTTTTCAATTTTAATCACAGTTGATTCGTTAACGTTGGATTTTACTGACATTCATTCTCAATTCAATTAGTTAACATTCACTAATTTATATTTACATTAGTTCACTTCCACTTTGAATCAAATTAAATTCTATTTAAATTCATATAACTTCCAATTTGATTTCAATGATTTATAGCTTTCAATTTCATTAACACTCAATGAATTATATACAATCAACTAACAATCATATAACAACCAAATCATATAATTTTAAAAGAATCATTTTATATTTGGCATCATAAATTTCCAACATTGACTTTAATTAAGTCCGTAAGCCGTACATATATCATCCGTGAGCAATATCAATCTAATCGCTTATTCGACCACACAATTTCACTTTCAACTAGTATTGTAACGACCCAGAATTTTTATTAATTTAAATTTGAATATTTAATTTATTTTAAATGTTAATAAGTGAATTTTTAAGTCAAATAAATTTTTATTTGAATTTTTGGATTTAATTAGATAATTAAAACAATAATTTAATATGTTAAATTATGGAAATAATTAAAAATTGAGTTAAAAATGATTGAAAATAATTTGGAAAATTTTATTTAATCATACTGGAGTTATAGAAATATTTTAGAACTTTTAAAATCGAATTTAAAGTTAATCTGTGAAAATTGAATATTTTAATATTTAATAATCGACTGTAAAATAGCCAATTTTTGAACAGTCTCAGAATTGAACGAAACCAGTTCCATTGGATCCGTAATAGTTAGTTATTACCGGATTTCAATTTTCGTGTCAATCGGAGTTATCGTTTGATCGTGGCAGCTCGAAACGCATCGATTTATTTTTAATTTAAATTTGGCGAGTCAAAATAGCCATTTTTCAAAAAGTCTCGGATTTCGACGAAACCAGTTTCATCGGATCCGTAATGTGATATTATTGTAAGGTTTCAAATTTCAAGTCAATTGGATTTACGGTTTGTCCTGTACAAATTAAAACGCCTAGAAATCGACTTAAATCGGTTTAATTCAAATTGAGCGTTTGTAGCCATAACTCGCACATACTTCCGAATTAGCTTTCGAAACCTGTTCCATTGTGTCCGGAACGCGGGATAAACCTTAGAAACGCTGGTTACGGCGCCTAAATCGGAGTTCGGAATTTCCGGGATGAATAGTGTCGCTCGTTCCTTATAAATAGACCACCATCTTCATAAATTTGCTAAAATAAGAAACCCTAACCCTAATTCAAGTTAGTAGCCGCCACATTCATAACCTATGGCCAGAAATGCTCCAACTTCATCCCTCTAGATCTTCCAATCCGTCGACATTCACGCAAAGTGCTCAACTACAAAGATGAAGAGCACAACACGAGCTAGAGATTCAACGGTGGAGATCGTGTTTGGAGTCGCGTAGAAGGAGAAAAAGGGGCCGAACCTGCAGATGTTCGCACGCATCTCGAGGGGTCATGTACAGGCCGAGCTCCAAGTGGTTGGTGGTGGAGGTAGCTCTCGACGAGAGCTTCGATTTGCAAGTGGTTTGATGAATTTTCATCGAGTATTGAGCGAGCAAATTGAAACCCTAGTTCAAGCTAAGTGGGTTTGAATGTGTGGCCTTGGTCTGTAGCATGAACGTGGTGGAAGATGAAGCAACGTACAGTAGAGATGCAATGGTGTTGGATCTAGTGGTTGTGGTGAGATGTGGGTTTAAATTAGTTAAGTTTATGTTGAAATTATGTTATATAAATACGTGTAACTTCAAAAATGCATAACTTTTTCATACGAGGTCGAAAAAATGCAAACTCAGTTGCGTTGGAATCGTATGGACGAGCACTACGCGATGGAGTTGGTTTGGAGTCGTTTGGAGTTAGTGAGAATTTTGGGTAAAATTAAACGCGCGTTTAATTTTATTCGAAATAAAAGCTAAAACGGAATTTAAAATCAAGGTGAGAACTTCTCACTCAGTCGAATAGGTTTCGATTTTATTTTAAATAGTTAGATTTAAAATATTTGAATGCATGTTTGAATGATGACTGTAAATTATTGATTGTTAAAATAGACATTATACGCCGTTAGTAAGCGGATGTTATTTATTAAAAACATATACCGCGAATATTTCATAAACAGTGAAATTGGTATTATATATAATATCAATATATATATTGGCATATGTATATATTGCAGTTGTTGATTTTCCGCATTTTTTGTTTAGCGGATGAGACCCTATTACGCCGTTATTAAGCGGATAATATTTAATAAGAACATGTACCGCGATAATTTCGTACTGGAGCGAAATTGGTATTGTGCTAATGTTTTTGGATGCAGGAAACAGGTTGGAGGGATCCAACTGGATTCCTCAACAGTTTTTATTTGATTTCAGATATTTTGATATTTGATGGATTATCATATCGATATATGATGGATCGTTGTAGTCGTGATTGACTATTTGATGTGTAGCATCATTGGACCAAATTTTTGGTATTTTAAAATGTTTTTAAAGTGATTTTTGAAAAGATAAAATATTTTTGGAACTGATCCATTATAAATAAATGAACGTTATAATTTTTAAAGTTATAAAAATTATAATTTTTGAGAAATACGGTTAAAAGCTGATTTTTGAGAAATATGAATTAATGACGTTATAAAATAGTTTAAACTGGATTTTTGAATTTATTATTAAAAGTTTAAATATAGGATTTATAAAATTTGATTATTTTATAAATCAAAATGGTGAAATTATAAAGGAAATTAAAGACGTTTCAGAATAATAATATAAACTGATTTATATTAAGAGATTTATAAATGGATATTTATAAATTGAAATATTGACATTATAAAACGAGTTTTTATAAGTGTTTGAATGAAGTGAAAATGAATTTCATAATAGAATGAAATTTATAGAATTATAAACTGTGAAGTTATAAATGAAATTTATAAATAGTAAGATTTACAAATTTGGTGAAATTATTTAAAGAATAGATTGGTTAAATAAATGAATCTTATAAGTTATAAGATTTATGATTTAGGAAGTCTTAAAAAGAATGATTTTGTAAAATAATCGTTTATAAGTAGTTAACTTATTATATGAACATTTAGTTTATAATTTAGTTATAAACTGGAATAGGTTAATAAAGGAATTTATAAAAAGAAAGTTTTTTATAAAATAAATAGAAATGGAATTTATAAACGTTGTTTTATAAATTCGCAAACGACTTATTTTGATAAGTTAATTGTTATAACCTATTAATGGAGTTATGTTCACATTTTTGAATAGTGAATAATCCTTTAAAATAAATTTAATAAAAGGATGAAATTTGTTAACGAAGTATGTTCACGATTTTTGAATAGTGAATAACACGTTAAAGAAATTGTTTTGAATGTGATGTTTTAAATTGAATTAAAACGATCTAACGATGTTTTAAAATGTGTTGAGATTCGAAACCATATATTTCAACATTTATTGTTGAAATAGACGATTTCGAGAAATAAAAAGGAAATAGTGGACTATAACACTGTTGTTATAGTAAATGATTTCCGAAAGGAAATGTTTTGAATAGTATTGGGATTTATGTATCTATTTTAATTTCGAATCCCTATACTAGTGATTTTGGGTTGTCGTAACGATGTTTTACGTAACATTCGTTTTGGCCCAAGTAGATATGTTTAAGAAAGGATTTTCTTAATATAATGAAATATATACTTAATTCGATTTAAGTATATTGAATATTTTCTAAGTGTTGAAAATAAAAGAGATTTGTGAATTACTTATAAATAAATAAGTATGGAATTGTTTTCCGATATAAAGTGAATATTTTGAGAATTTATCTTTTTGAAGATAAATTGAAAATGAATAATTGAAATCGTACGTGCACGAATATTTTGAAATATAAATTCATTATGGAATTTATATGTGAAAAGTGAAATTGTTTAAAAATAAATATCGATTTATTTTTGAAGTGTTGAAATTATATATCTTGTAAAGATATTTTGGAAAATAAATAATTTGGAAAATTATTTGGAATCTGGTGATGTATGCATATCCATTGATAGTTCAATAGCCGACTATCAATATTTCCCTTTGAATGGGTATTTGATGTGAATTGATTGAATTTGAATGCACACTTATTTTTGAATAAGCGCTCACTATTCGGGTTAACCGGGAAAGGACCATGGGTTCGTATAACCCATTCCGAATATGTGATACGTCGTTGTGAATAGCATTGAAGATCGGTGTTGAAGACCCGGTATTTGCGAAAGCGATAGGATGACCTATCGATTGTCTCTGCACTGAGTTGCAACGGTATAGAGACTCCCTAAGTGATGGGAAATCCGATCAGGATTGTGAATATCCGGATTGCAAGGACTTCTTTGTAAGTGCCTTCGGTTTTGTTCGAGCCCGGAACAGACTTGTATGGATTGTATGTCTGACATTACAATTTGAGATATAAAGCCGATTTCTTTCAAATATATTTCTGTTGGTGGCGGAGGATTTATTCTTTGCTTAACACCCTTCTTTGAGACGTATGTGCTCAAAGGTTATATAGTTGAAGTTATCAGCGATATATTCCCAATTTGGTAATGTGACATGCTGAGTGATGCTGAAATGATCATTGTGTTGATTGTTGTGATAGGATCATTTATTTGATCGTCTATCTTGGTGATCATTGTGTTGATCATTTGTTGACCCAAAGAATGGCTTTTGTATAAAGTATGTTTTTGTGGACGTGAATTCGTCGAGCCTCACATCCCGGAAATGGTCAAAACAGGAAAGATGCGGCAAGGTTATGAGGGGTAGCGCCCTTTAGGATATGTGCATTTCCTTCTGGAAAAGGGTGGTATCATGGTATGGAGCCCAGATACTTACTCATGTTGAAAACACTTTGTTATGATTGTGTGAATTGATTAGAGAGCGCTCTCGGATAAAGGTCCCAAAGGACCGGGGGATGGCATATTCGGTCAGTTGTTACTCAGTTAGGAGTAACCCGGCCTTGTGTTGGTAGAGATCCGGTTTGGTTCTCGGGGATGTCCATCCAGAGGCATTCTCATGTGGCAATGGGAAGTTCCTTGGCCTGACCATTTGTTGGAAATCCAATTCCCAATACGAAACTTGTACGGTATTAGTTGTAGAACCTGCTATTCACTTATGGTGGTCACCACTGTTTGGATAGTAGCTATAGTAGGCATAGTTCGAAATGTCTATGTCGGCTAAGATTTATATCTTTATTTTCGAAATGATTTGCTATACATTATGCACTAGTAATAATATCAAATATTATTTTAAATGCGTATCAAGCATCTTTGACTATCATAAGGAGAAATCTCCTCCGATTCTGCGTTTGCATGTGTGTGTGTGCGGGAGGCCTTATGGTAGTCTCATTTTTAAAAAAGCATTGCGAATTGATTAAAAAAAATATTCCTCTATTTTGATTTTAAAGATAAATAAACTGTTTTGAGTTCTCACACCAGTCACATGACTGACTCGGAGTTTATTGTTTTCCTTCCTAAACTCTGGGTGCCCACCAATTTCCACACGGGCAGTCAAGAGTTAAGGTTTATCAGGATATTCTGGATATTCTGGAGTTGCTGGAGGCAAGCTGGATGGCATGGCGTATTACTAGTTTATATAGTATTTCTTTTTCCGCTGCATTGTTTGTTGTTGTATGTTGTTGTACACTCTGATGTGATGATATGATGTAATAAAATGTGATGTAATGTAATAACTGATATAGTTCTTTGTTTAAAGATTATTCATTTATTATTATATGTTGTTCCGCTGCGAATTGTGAGATTCTGTTGTTGTTCTGTTGTTTTCTTTTGTCCGTTCTATTTTAAAATTCTTCTATCTTCTATTTTTCAAATTCTCTGTTTTCTTTCTCTGTTTTCTAAAAATTGTCTATCTTCTTTTCCCTCTATTTTTCTTTTTCTTTCTTCTTTTTCTCTCTTCTTTCTTTTCTTTTCTTTTTAAAACCCATAACATCTCGGTTTTCGGCCTTCGATTTCTCGGCAGTCGATAAAGTGAGTGTCGATGTCGAATTTTCGAAGAACGAAAACTTTCGGGGCGTTACAAGTATCGTTCACACGACTCTCTAGTGCGGACTCAGATTTGGTGCCTTGATTGGAAACTGTTACTCTCCTTGCATAGCCATATACTATGATAGAGAATTCCAGAATCAAATTAAAAATCCATATCTAGGGTTCGCCGTCGAAAATCGAGTGAAGAATCCTAACTTGGATCGATATAAATCATCTCGAAATTTTGTGCTCGAATTTGGATCAAATCGTTATGCGAATAAAATAATACTCGTACAACTTATGTATCACCTTTCAATAGATTTCTATACAATTTATCTATATTAAATTATTTTATTGACTTTCATTTTATTTACAATTAATTATTCACAATCTATTATTCAGTTAGTGTATTCATTTCTTTATATAGCATGTTCTTTAACATTATCTTTTCTTAAACATCATATCATAGAATTTGCTTACTCAAGTTCATTTTAAACATTCTATATAATTTAATTTTATTCAATTTCATTTTCCAATTGATTCTTAGCTATAAGAAATTCCTTTGTTTACATTTATTGCATTTTCATAATTTCAGTTAATAACGAATTCATTTGTGGAACATTTTATTAACCGGCACTTTAGTTTATTAATCATCCTATAAAAGTCTAACCTCTCATAAATGACTCTTCTTAGTTTACAGTTATCTTAAAGGTTACAAATTCAATTTTTTTTTTACAATCCCTTTGCAATTTATATTTATTTTCTATAACCAATTTACCAAGATATAATACGATTCATTTATCTTCTTTCTTAAGTTCACTTACTTGTTCCATTTATCCATTCATCATTTCATGCTATATTTAAGTATATATAAAAAAAATTCACAACCAAATTTTCCATTTGTATACATTTAATTCCCTTTTGAGTTTTCCTTACTTGTATATTTCAATTGTTTCAGGCTCTATTTAGATGTACAATATCTCATTACATATCCAAAACATCATTTCAACTTCTTAATATTTGGTAAGTCATATTATATGTTATTAGAATGCAAATTTTGTATTATACAAATTTATAGAATTTCATTTTACTTAATTAGAATGTTCACAAATTTGATTTATTTAAATCCTCTTTACCTTTCAACTTTAAAGTTTCCCAAACAATAGCTTAGATATCTTAATCCTCTTATTTTATAAATTTTGGTTATTCACATTTCATTCAAATAATTTGAAAATTACTAATTAACATAACTTAGAAATTTAAATGCCCGGTTCTTTTCAAATCGTTTGAAATAAACATATACACTTATATCTTTAATATATCAATTCATACCTTTGGAGTTTAAACCAAAACCCATTTACCCAAAATAATTTCGAAGAAAAAGCAAAGCTTCTTAGAAGTCTCCCCAACTTTGAGACTCGAAAATGAACGTCGATGATGCTGCGCAGTCATCCCCGAAATTATTTTCCAGCGACATAAGAGAGGAATACTGAATTCATTCCTTCTTAGAATCCTTTCAAAATATTTCCCATAAATATTTTCCAACTAATATTACTATATATTTCTTCAAAACTTTGAGAACCATTTTCCAAAACCTCCGGGTCTTAATTTCAATATTTTCCAATTTAAATCTATTTTAATTTATAAGTGACTTTATAAAATATTCTTATAGGATTTTCTTTCTTAAAACATTCCACAAGTGTTTTATCATTGTTCATTTTGTAATTCACCTTATTCATTAAATTACAATATCAAATTAATGGTAATAACCAATATTTTCATTCCTAACAACCAGGTAAGCTAGATAAGTCACAATAATTTCTGAAAATTTTTCTTTATATACAAAATATAATTAGAGCAAAATTATTTCATTTACCCAATTTCAAAACGATACTATGTCGAATTGTTCTGTTTAAGTGTTTAGAGATCCCTATCAATAACATTAATTACTTGTATTGACCAGAATCCATAAGCCACTCAACAAATCAACCGACATAATGTAAAACATTTTATATCACTAACAAATACGCACTCTCATATATATACACTCAGCGACTCATCATAGGGTATTACCACCCTATTTATAAAGAGTCAGACCCCACAAAGTAAGGTTATCGCTAAATCAAAGCTCTGATACCAACTGTAATGACCCGCCTTTTTGGACAGTTTAAACCGACGATCAAATACACATGTCGATTCCAAACCATTCAAAAGGGCAGATGATTATTGGGGTAAATAAGAAAAGAAGAGGAAAGAGAAATAAAAGAAAGGAAACAACACAGAATCCTGCAGCGGAACGATAAAATATAATAATCAAATAAACAGTTCATGAAGTTGTTTACTGTACCTTGATTATTATTTATACAACATTTATCAGAGTTATACATATACAACAGAATAATTAAAATAATGCAGCAGATAGCATGATGCATAGATAATAATAGTAATAGTGTACCAAGTCTTCGTCTTCATCCTCCAGAATAGATCTTCAAAAATCTGAAAACTCAGGACTGACCCGAGCGTAATGAAAAGACAAAACACTCGAGTCAGGACTAAAATATCCTTATGAAAGTTAAATCAATCGTAAATAAATATGAGTGTAACGGCGTCAGAGATGTTTACGGGGTTTGACATCTCATATCCAGTGTCAACGTACGTGCAATAACTTATGAGATGTTACGGGATTTTACGTCTCTCAAGGATCCGTTAAACTATCTACTATGTGGTAATGCACGCTAAGTAGATAATGCCTATCGGTAATATAAAGTATCAAAATAGCATTAAGGCGTTACCATAATCCGCCTTAACACATTTTTATAATGCCATAGTCTATACAGCACCGTAAGCCCCACCGTAAACTGGTGGTTATCAGAGGGTGCCCCATACGTATAACACAAAACAAAACGTAGTGGTCGCGAATAGGATAATCAGTATGACAAGGTACATGAGGCGATACCAACTAGGATACTAGTAGTTGCGTGATCCGGACTGATGTTGAGCATAGCCAGCAGCTACCCCAACACCGCAAAACAACACTCCCAAATCAAGGGGTGCACCCAAATCGAATCCCAAATGTAATAGATATGGTATCAAAGAAGTGTGTCCGCTAGAGGTGGCGAACCTCAATGGCCCGGCGCGGCTCCTGTTTTAGTCATGTCAGGGGTCATCCAATATCATTCTCTTTCTTCAGTCAACGCGTTCACCAAACCATCTACTTTATTTTGGATCAACACTCCATGTATAATAGTTATTAAAGTGGTTTTCGGTACCGACAGAGAGTATGTCCATATCTGATCCCGGTCTCTTTAATAACTACGTATTATTACACCGTTGGCTCTTTTACATTTCAAATCGATTCATAATTGATATCAAAATATCATATTCGCTTCAAAAATCAAATCCATTTCAAATATCATCATGTCTATTCAAATGTAAGATTTCGTTTCAAAATCAATTTTCGCATCAATATCTCATTTCGATTTCAAAATCATTTCGAATTTCAATTTAGGTTGCAACTTCATTTAAACCAATTCGTATTCACATTTAAAATTTAAACATAAACATTTCACCTTATTGACCTATTAGAAATTTTAGAAAATAGTTTTAAGTAGTTTAAATAATTAAAATACTTAAAAATACTTAAAATCTTTAAAATGGATTTAAAGTAGATAAATTTGTTTAGAATAATTTAAATTGGGTTAAGTAGATTAAAAATAGATTAAAATAGTTTAAGTATTCAAAATGGTTTATATAACAGAGTAATTTGGAAAACAAAATAAAACAGCTTCAAAACCAATCCATTTCAATTATAACTTCCCAATTCAAATCAATTTCAATTTCCATTTTACCGATTCAATTTCGATTTTAATTCAAATCAATGTCAACTTTTACTTCAAATTAATTCAAATTTTTTTCATTCACCTTTAATTTATTCAATTTCAATTTATATCGATTTGGAGCTTGATTTTCAAAATATCCATTTATAACACTTAACAAAATTTTCCATCAATATTCATGTTTAAATCCAAATTTCAAATATGATTCAATTCCAAGCTCGATTTCAAATATCATTTTTAAATCACTTCTGCTTAGTAATATTCAAAGCTCGAATTAAGGTTAAATCTTTAAACAAATCAATTTCCGAAATTCAATCATATCCCGATTTTAAATTCCAAAGTCTCCACTTTAATTATTTAACAATTTCTTTTAACCAAAATTTATTTCAACATTCCAAACTAAATTTTACGATAAATTTGATTTTTATAAATTGATTTCAATTTATAACTTTTAAATCAAAACATTTAAATAAATTTCAAATCGACGATTTTTAAAATTATTAATTTAGCCAATTCGGTGTCCGTATAAAATTTTCTATCCTATGGCCAAGTAATTATTTATTTCAATTAAATGTCAGGGATGAGTATATATTAACTAAACCAATCACAGTGTCATATGTATGCATAACAGTATATATAAGCAAATAAACATCCAAACATTTAAATATCAACCAATAACATCCACCAAAATACATCATCCAATAGACAATACAATTCATGGCAGTTTCATAGTTATCAATGTCAGGTAATTTAATCGCAATTCAATTTTAATTTCAGTTTAACCGTCAATTCAATTTTTCAACGGTTAATTCAAATGACAAGCTATATGACGATTAAATTTTTATCAAACAACGACAACTAAAATCATAACACTTCATAATGTCAAATTTGACTTGCATAAAGATATTTAGTACGTTGTGAGAGTTATAAAACACTCACCTTGATTTCAATGTAGTTCCAGCGTTTTATTTCGAATAAAATTAAACGAGCGTTTAATTTTACCCGAAATTTTCACTAGCTCCAAACGACTCCAATCCAATTCCATAGCGTAGTGCTCGCCCATACGATTCCAACGCAACTTGTTTTGCAATTTTTCGATCTCGTATGACAAAGATACAACGTTTTAAACATCACATGATTTAAATTACAATTCAATTTACATTTCTATTATTTATTTTCACCTAGCAATCTGGACCGTCCATCCAAGCTTTGCAATCACGGCCGTTCCCCTTTTCTTCCATCTTTCCCAGGTTCGAACACATGACATGAGCCCACGGCCGCCCCTATTAGCTCGAATTACACTCCTCCTACATCGAGCTATAAGACGATCAGCGAGTGCCATATTGAAGGTCTTCAAGCAAGCTACACTCGGCAAGAATATTGTTGAACTCGGCCTCCTATTGCCCTTGAAAATCATGCCCGTTCGTGACACCTTCCACGGCCTGTCGCGCCTCCATCAACGCTCCGATGACGATCACAGCCGTTCACTTTGTAGAGCGTACTACCCTCTACAACTTTCATGTAGAAAGTTTCTTGAATTAAACGATGGATTTGAAGATTTTGAGGGAGAAAGAGAGGAGATTTCTAGCCATTCATTGCATAAGAGGCGGCCGGCCATTGAAATGGAACCCTAGCTAATAATTTTTTTTTTATTTTGTGAATAAATGGTCTAGTTATAGAAAATAAAACGAACACTATTCATCCCGGAATTTCCGAACTCCAAATCTCGCGCGGTGACTGGCGTTTCTAGGGTTTACCCCGCGTTCCGAACACAATGGAACAGGTTTCGGAAGCTAATTCGATCATCTGTGCGAGATACGACAATAAATGATCGATTTAAAATTAAATCGGTTAAACGATTTTCTAGGCGTTTTGGTTTGCCCCGGACAAACGCTAAATCCGATTGACACGAAATTTGAAATCTTACAATAATATCACGTTACGGATCCAATGAAACTGGTTTCGTCGAAATCCGAGATTGTTTGAAAAATGGCTATTTTTACTCGTCAATTAAATATTAAAATATTCAATTTTCACAAATTTACTTTTAGTTCGATTTTAAAAGTTCTACAACATCATTCTAACTTTAATATGATAAAATAAAATTTTACAAATCATTTTTAATCGTATTAAACCCGTTATTCAATTATCCCATAAATTTCAATTTTTAAAATCTTATTACTCTATTAAAATCCCAATATAACTTACATTCACTTTGGAAACCAATTTGATTCATATTAAATCAAATTTCAATTATTAACTCCATTTCCATATATTAAATTTCAATATCAAATTAATCATATCAAATTCGGAATTTAATTATTCAAACATTTGTGATATTAAATTTAATCAAATTTGATTATTCTTAAATCACTATCTTTTGAAATATTCAAAACGAACTTATAAAAATTAACAAATTCAAATTATAGAACAACCATTTTCATTAAAACAGTTAATCAATTCCCGCTATTCAATTATTCAATAAATTCCAAATATTAAATTCAAACAATTTAATTGTTCAATATCTGACGGATTTCAATATTGGATTTTTAAATAAAAATTTCATTATCAGCCGATTTACTATATTATATCAAATGAATTCCACATTATTATTTAACTACAGTTAGAGATAATGCACTCAACTAATATATAAACTTTCATTTCAATTGCAATTGGTTCACAAATTCAATTCGACTAACTAAATGAATAGGTAACTTAAATAATTATCACCATTAACTTTTAATTACTTATAAGTTTATTATTTACAAACAAGCGTCACAATTACCTATACAATACAAATTCATTCAATTACCTTTGACTACATATTATTTCAATTGATTTGGGATTTCATTCAATTCATAAATAATTAACTTAGGTAAAATTTGTCGCATTTCATTCTAGTTATTATTATTCCAACCGACTTACAATTTTTTTCTAACGCTAAATCACAAAATATTATTAAATTAGCTATTTTAATTATCGGAAATTTACGGGTTGTTACACTTTCAAAGACCAAAATCTAAATCAAAAGATCATATCCCTGTAATTCATCACCCATGTTCAAATATGCAAAGCCTGTAATCATTTCCCTGTAACATTTTCAAACATGCAACATCTGTTCACATGCAAAGCAAATCTGAAGCCTGTGCATCATTTTCTCATTTCAATCTGGAGCAAGCAAAACCCTGTAACATCTTAAAAACTGTAGCCTGCATTTTCAAATTAAAACAAGATCAAGTTTGCATGCAAGTTTAAAAACAAAAAACATTCAAGTTTAAAGTTTCAAGGCATTCAACACTCAAGTTTTAAAGCAAAAAGGGATTTCAGTTTTAAAGAGTTCAAAAGAGCTGGTTTTTTTTCAAAAAGGGATGCTCTGTCTTCTGTTTAAGGTGAGTAACTTCACTTTTAAAAACTTAAAGTATAATTTAGTTGCATGCTAGATGTCTGAAATATGTATGTTTATGTATATATATGGTTGTACCTCTGGATGTATGATGCATGCCTGTTTGTTTTTCAACAGAATCTACTCTGTTATAGTTTCTAGTTCTTGATTTGTTCAAATTCAAATCTCTTGATTTAATCACTGTTTAAATTTGAGTTTCAAATGAAACTTGTTAGTTTAATTATAAACTTTAGTTTAAAATTTTACTTAAGTTAAAATAAATTTAATTATCACTGGAAGCCAAATTAAATGATCAAGTTTTAAAATAAGTGAAAATTTTAATATCACAATTTATTGTTTCAGTGTTAGAATCTGAAACATTATACCAAATCATGATTTTTAAAAGCAAAATCATAATTTCTAGTGTTAGAATTTAGAAGCAGTTCTGGAGTGTCTGGTTTGTGCTTTTTGGGTTGCCTCTGTTGATCCAAATGATCGGAGAGGTCAGGATCTTCAGTGATGATAGTGGAGGGATCGTAGTTGATAAGAAAATTATCTGGTGATGGTGCATTTCGGCGTGGAAGTGGTGGTTGGAGTTTTGAGTCTGGAACCCTAGTTTTTAACTAGGCTTGGTTAATCGATCACCATGGCTTGTAGGAGTGTTCGAGTGCTACGAGGTTTTGGAGGATGATAGCTTGGTTGTTAGCAAATGTGTGGCCGGAGTCACTGTCATTCTGGTGGCCGGAGTTGTGGTAGCGGGATGTTTCCAGGTTTTGGTTGAAGGAGGTTCCACTTGTTCCAGGTTTGGGTTTTTTAAACTCGAATTTGATTTCGAGTTTGCAGCATCGACGTGATGGTTGGGATAGAGTTAGTAGTTGATCGTCGGGGTGCTAAGTGTTTTGGTGATGGCCAGAAGGTGGCTGGAGGCACTGTGCATGTGAACAGTGCACTGTGGATTTTCCGATGAAGTTTGGTTAGTGGGATTGGGTAGTCTCGGGTTTTACTCGAAGCTGTTTGGTGTGTTGCTCGAAGTAATGTGGGTTTGAACTCGAAGTCATTTTAAGGTTGGCTCGAGTAAATGTTTGTTTATAGTTTTAAAAGAAAAACCTGTTTTGTTTGAAATTTAAAAATAAAGTTAAATTTGAAAATCAAAACTTTAAACTAAGTTTTAAACCTGAGTTAGAATCTGAATTCAAGTTAGTTTAAACTTTAGTTTTGAAATGGTTTAAGCTTTGAAATTTAAATTGGTTTTAACAATTTTTAAGTGTTTAAAGTATATTTGGTTTGAATTTTAAAACTGAAAGTTTAAAATTTTAGTGGTTTAAAATAAGTTTAAATCTAAGTTTTAAAATTTGGAATTTGAGTTTGAGTCTCAGTTTTTAAAATAAAATAAAGTTTTTAAATTTAAATTGTTTTAACTACTTTAAAAATGGTTAAATGTTTTGAAATTTAAAATGAAATTTAAGATGAAATTTAAAGTAAATTTAAAAGCAAATTGTTTTTGAATGCTTTGATTAAGTAAGAAATGTTTTTTTCTTAAAGTTAATTAGGATTTAATGATTTGTAATTCATTACATTATTAAGTTAATTAAAATGGATAATTAATTATTTAATTAATTAATGATATGGATGATTAATTAAGTAATTAAGAGTTTTTAAATTAATTAATTAAGGTTTAAGATTAATTAATTAAGGATAACTAATTTGTAAATAAGGATTATTAATTAGAATATTAATTAATAATTAGAGATTAATTAATGAAGTAATTAAGAATTAATTAAGTTACAGTTAACACTTAATTAATTGAATAATTTGGATTAATTAATGGATTATTAAAGATTAATTAATTTGAGATTAATAATGATAAAAGTAAGTTTAATTACTTAAGAAAAGTTATTAAAGAATTGCAAATTGTTAATGAAGGTCATTAACTTGAGATTATTTAATAATTAATTAATGTGATTAATTTTAATAATTAATTAGATTAATTAGTTAATAATAATCATTTGTGAAATTATTTAAGTTTAGTTACTTAATAGAAGTAATTAAATAATTAATTACTTAATGTAATTAATTGAGTTTAATGTGATTAGTTTAGATTAATTAATTAAGTTTAATTAATTTAAACACTGGATGATTTGATAATAATTACTTTATGTAATAAATGGAGTGAAATTTCTTAGTGAAGTAATTAATTGATAATTACTGGATGTAATTAGTGGAAGATGATTTTATAATGGAAGTAATTCGGATTAAATTACTTTTGTATAATTAATCAAGGGATTAATTAAGATATTTAATTAAGGAGTAATTAATTTATTTATTTAATGGAGTAATTAAGGGTAGTTAATTACTGAATGTGATTAATCCAGGGTGATTAATATTTGTGGTTTAATTAAAGATTAATTACTTAATGTAATTAATTAAATAAAGTAATTAATTAAAATGTTATTAGGAACCATTAATTAATATAATTAACGATGTAATTAACAGTTGGTTAATTAAGATTGATTAATCAATAATAATTGATTAAAGATAATTAATTAATGTAATTAATTAAGGATTAATGTAATTAATTATAATTAATTAATTAATGAAGTAATTAAATGTTAATTACTGTATTTGGTTAAGAATAATTAATTTGTGAAATTAATTAAAGGATAATTACTTGATAGTAATTAAAAGATAATTAATCAAGAGTGATTAATTAAGATGGATAATTAGAGAATAATTAATTAATTAATTTGTAATTAATTAATGGATATGTAAGCAAGATTTATATGATGAAAGTAATTAATTTAATTTACTTTAAATTAATTAGAGATGGAAGTAATTAATTTAATTTATTTTAAATTAATTATAGATGATGTGATTAAGTAAATCATTGCTTATTTATGAATGGATGATATTGGATGCCTTGAATGGTTTGAGATCTGAGAGATGAGATAAGTGATGTTGTATGATATTAATGCTTTGGTTGCATTGAGATGATAATATGAATTATCTATTTGTGATGATAATGTGGATTATCAGTTTATGATGATAATGTTGGTTTTCTATTGTGAATCTTTGAATTATCTATCTGTGTGTGTATAGATAATAGAATTGAATTGTTTTAGACTTTAAAACAACTTGGCCTTAAAAGATACATTTTGGATTTCGATGAGATCGAGATCGGGTTTCCAGATTTGGATATTCAAAAACCACATCGATCCAAATTAACGATAGGTCGTAAATCTAAAGTGAAGATGAAGATTCAGAGTGCAAGGGTTATCGTCGTTAACTCTGAGGGTGATTCCAAAATGAGTGTAACGAGATAATGGCTTCGGTTTCGTTCGAACCCGGAATCAACTTGTATGGATTGAATGCTTTCAGAACATCGTCAGGTGGACGATGAGCATTCTAAGTGATGTGTTCTAATCAGGTAATCGTAGCCTCAAGCCTCATCAACCGGGAATGGCTAAAACCGGGGAGGTGCAGTAAGGCTAAGTGGGTCATGCCCAAGTAGGACGAGATTTAACCCTATCTAGATGTCCCTTTTAATTCGGCTGTGTGGTGCGGTTGCTGATCACAACTGCCGAGCGGTCTTGTTCGGAACTGTTTAGTAAGGAATGGTTCCGGTTTTATGTTGTAGGGGATTGGGAGTAATCCTTAGTACGGTGATCTAGGCCCCGTACTGTGACGGGCGGTGCCCTAGTAGCCCTACCATTGTATGGAAATCCAAAATCCAATAAGTGCCATCGTTTTTGATTGTATTACCCACTTTTGTGGCTAGTAGCTGGAATTTAAATATGTAACAATTTTAGTTATTTCTTATTTATTTGAAAACCTTAGACCTATTATGATATCACTAGATTTCCTATAAAATGTTTTGGTTAGCATAAGGTAAAAACTTTTCCATGTTTATGTGTGGGAAGTCTTACGTGATACCTTTTGTTTTCAAAGGTTTTTCAAAGTTAAGAAACATTAACCTATTACTCACACCAGACCCATGTCTGACCCGGAGTTTATCTTCTGTTTCCTTAAACTCTTGGGTACTCAAATTTTTACGAGTAGCCAAGGGATTCAGGTTAGCTTTGACTAATTATGGAGGAGCAATGGAGCAGGAGGCTTCAGCGCTAAATATATAGTTTCCGCTGTGTGTTCTCTGTGTTGTGTTTGTATTGAGTTGTAATAACTAGACAGGTGTTTATAACTGTCTAGTATGTGATGTATTGTCTGTGTAACTCTGATAATTATTGAATACTATGTAATACTTATGTTATTAATATAATTTATTCATTCCCCTGTTGAGATTCTGATATTGTTTCTTCTTTCTTCTCTATCTTTTCTCTTTCTATCCCTTTCTTTCTTAATTCATGATGCGTCTTTCTAGGCTTAGGAAGACAGGTCATCACAGAAACGAAATGGAAATTTTGAATCAACAAAGGACATTACCCAGCTTTAACACAAATTGCTTGACGATGACAACATGGCTTGACACTTGATCAAATGGGCTTGATCTCACCACACTAGGCTCGGCCTAGGTGTCAGCGTGGATCAGCCATGACCATGTTATAGGCTTGGGTATGCATCATATACGCACAAGAACGTGGAGATGATGATGGTTGGAGATACAACATGAAGCATACAAAGGGTCAAGCGCAAAAGTTGGAGTTTTTTTAGCACAACAAGGCTCAGCCATGTCATATATAGGTCAGGTCAGATCTGGAGTAGATGGTCAGAGGTAGCTAGAGGTGAAGTACAGTTGGTGGTGGTGGCTAAGGGGTGGCCAAAGTGAATAGGAAGGAGAATGGTGAAGTATAGTGGCTTGGCAATATTGGTGGAGTTTGTGCAAATTTTTGGTACAAGCATCATATGGAGGCACGGCCCATGTCAAGGTCAGAGGAAAGGAAGGAGGGGCTGCTGTAGATGGTGGTGGTGATGGTCGTGGAGTTGGAGTGGAGTAGAGGCTAGCCCGAGCAAACTTGCAAAGAATCAAAGGCAAAAATCAATGGGAAAGTAAGAAGAAAAGGAGAGAAAGAAAGAGGCCATTACCATGATTTTTTCCTCATGGCCGTGAGTTTTGAGAATGAGAAACATTCTCACGTGAATGCTAGAGGAATACATGGCTAGGGCAAAGGAAATGGTCGGCTAGAGTCAATGCAAATATTAATTGACAAATGAAAAGGCAAATGGCATATGTAAGGTCATGGCATATGAAAAGGTTTTGACCTTTTATATTTCTTTTTCTTTTAAATTAAAATAAACTATATATATTTCAGTAAATAAAATATAAAACTAAACAAAATAAAGTGGAAAAGAAAATAAATAAATATATTTTAGAAAAATATAAAATAATTATGAAAATAGCACAATAATAGAAACTAGGGTGAAAAATTGTAGATAAAATACAATAAGCTTTGGAAAATTATAACATCATTTTAAAATATTTTAAAAATGAAATTACATATATAACATGTCATATTACACATATATTCGAATTAGAACAAACAAAAATATTATTTATATAAACTAAAATAAATAATTTTGTTAAATAAAACAATGTACGTACAATATTGTAAAGAGCATAACTTTCACAATATAAATCGGATTTCAACGAAACGAAAAGCAGTATTCACGAAATTTTATTTATTTTCGTAATAAAAGATAAAATTAAAATTTTAAAATATATAAATTTTAAATTTAAAGTCAAAGTTTGACCAAATTGACCAAAATTCACTTTTTTGCAAAATATTCAATATATTCAGGTTTGAAATTATTATTCACATACCAATCGAAATTTATATTTAAAATAAAAAATTAATTCATTTTAATAAATAAAATAAAGTTTTTAAATCAGGAATTCAATTAGAATAATTTAAATATACAATTAAAATAATCACAAAAATACAGGGTTGTTACACTCTCCCCCACTCAAAACTTTCGTCCCCGAAACGGAATGAGGTACGGGAAAGCATAGAAAAAGATATAATAAAATAGGATTAAGATAAGATGATAAGAAGATTGAAATTATTCCTAATAACTATTGTTATAGGTAAGTTTAACAATGTGGAGATGATCTTACCAAGATCCTCCAGAATCAACAACACAAGCATAAAAAAGATCTTCTAGAATCTGATTCACCCTTCCCGTTTGACCGACAGTCCGTGGATGGAAAGTAGTTCTCAGATTCAAAATGAGTTCCAAAGATTATACAAAGATTTCTAAACAGACTGGTATAAGCAATAGCCTCCCCATTCTGTAGCAAGATAAGGAAAATACAAAAGATAGTTTGAAAAACAAAATAAGATAATAAATTTGAAACCATGAAAAATTTCAACTTAAATTGAAAATTTAATTTTAAATAACTTAAATAAATCTTAACTATCTCTAATTTTATTATCTTATCATCAATTTATCTTAAATAAACAAACTCTAAAATCATGGATTTGAAAGAAAAAACATTTATTATACTCAAAATGTACTCAATAAATTCAATTCTTCTTTATTCCTTATTAAAATTAAATTATTCCTCTCAATGTATTTTATCACCCACGTTAAATATATTTATACTTATTATAACTGCTTTAATTTATTCTTGGTTCCTTTATCATCATTTTATGTTGTAAATTTTTCCATTGCCTTTTCTATTTTTACCTCTATTTGCCTCTATTAAACTTTTTATAACTAAAATTTAAGTGCATAACATTTATTATGACCACTCAAATTTTATTTATAAAATCTCTTTGTATCGCATATTATCCAATTACATATTCAACTTCTGGAAATTTAGGTAAGTTATATTGGAATGAAATTATGTATTACACAAATAAACTTTCCAATTCAATCATTTCAAATTTAAATATTTATCCAAATCTTGAAATTACACTTAAAAATTATCTTTCCAGATAAAATATAGGAATTAAATTTTCGATGATTTCCAAACTATTTAGGGATAAATAAATGCACATATACTATGTATATCCATTCAAATTTAAATCATATACCAGCATATGTTATAAATCTAGTCTTATTTTAGAAATTCAAATCAATTAAATTCCCCAAAACAAACTGTAGTAAGACTACAGAATGGTCTCTTCACTTCGAAACTCGAAAATGAATGTCGGGATGCTGCAGTCATCACCGAAATTATTTTCCAGTGACAAAGAGAAGAGAACTAATTTTAAACTTTAAAAATTCTTTGCAAATAAATTTCTTTTCAAAAATACTTTAAATGATATATCCTTTAAAACTTTAAACACAAAGTTTGAAATCCATCGGAAATTAAATTCTTAAATTCTTTTTTAAATTCATTTTAAATTTCCAAATAAATTTATAACCATGTTTATAGTTCAATTATTTATATATGAAACAAGAGATAATGATACATAAAATCAATTATTATTTCTAAACAACCAATTCAATAAAATCCAAAAAAAGATTTATAGTGTAGTTACAAAATTTATTTCATCACTAAATTTGAAAAAAACCATATTGTGTCAGTTTGCTCTGTTCAAGAGTTTTGGAAATCCTATCGATAGCGTTGATCAGACGAATCGATCGGAACCCCGAATTAACATCAACAACTCAAACAACACAATATATAAAGCATTTTAAATATTAGTTTACAAATAAACTTCAAGAATGATTTGAAGATAAGTTGGAAACAAAGATGAGATGATTAAATAACAGAATAGGAAGATGAATTGGCTTATATAAATCACGGGCATCATAACCGGGTCAACAGTGACTTAAAGAATAAGATCGATGTGGATTTCTGGGGAAAATCAACATTCGATCTCAAGAGATAGAATTTGGAATTATAAGAGATACTATCATCTAAACCGAGGATATAAAATCTTTGGTGAACCGATGCTATTGTAAAGGAGTTTTACCTCTTTACAAGTCAATTTTAGATTGGCGAGACCGCCGACTTACTATAAAGATCATTTGAAGTGGAGTTATGCGAAACTCCAGAATTAAAAGAAGCCAAATAGTGACGGACACAAATGGATTTTTGGAACCACGGGAACGTTCCAAAATTCAAAGGAATCGAGTCAAAAAGAAAGAGATTCAAACTTGAATGAAAGTGATTCTGTAAATACACCTACTCCATATGCTGAGTTTTGCCTAAAGCTACCAAAGCTCTGATACTAGATGTAACAGCCCATTATTTTCAACCATTCGCATCCACACATGTCGGACTTGAAGTGCTTAAAATACTACGTTCTAAATAAAATTTGGCAAATCTCAGAATATACAGTAAATAAATAAACATAGATCACAGACACGGAGTAAATAATAATGCAGCGGAATTAAAGAGATAGTAGTTCATGAAGCTACTATATAAAAAAATAAGATACATCAGAGTTAAACAAGATACAACAGAAGAGTATAAGATACATCAGGTACAAATCAGAATACATCACTGAAACCACTGGATACAGAAAGCAAAATAAATGGCTGGATCTTCAAGCAAAGCCCCAACTCTGAAGGTGAGTCTTGAATGCTGAATCACTCAATCTGACTCGAGCATAAAACAAACACAAAACACTCAAGTCAGGACATAAATACTTATGAACTGTAAACCAACTCAAGTGAACAATAACAAAAATGCATCAATAACTTACAGGATGCTTGGGATTGCCCATCCTCTAAGGATCCGTTAAACTATTTACTATGTAGTAATATTGCGCTATATAATAATGTGCACAGTAAAATAAACTCACTTTAAAATAGAGTTAAGGAGTGACCCAAAATTCCCCTTAACACGTAATAGTCCCAGTAGTCCATCCAGTAACAGCATATCTCCAGTTCGGGAGACTACCCTAAATACTCCACGGGCTACGGGAGAAAAACAAACTCGTAGTAAAGCTCGGTATGATAGGTGACACGGCACACAAGGCAATGCTAGGGTAGATATACCAATTATGCACACGGGCTGGCTGTAATGTATCAGTCACTACGCCCACCCTGGAACACACTCCCAATCAAAATCGAAGGATGGCCATCTAATCAACCACACGTAAGAGTATAGTAAAGAAGAAGTGCGTCCGACCAGAGGAGCTACCCCTTTTGACCCGAGATCGCTCCTGTTTTAGCCACCTTAAGCCAACTCACGGGAGTCGGGTCCACGTAATATACCTCAAGAACATCGTCACCAACCTACTTCATTCTGGAAACTTCACCGCATACACAGTTGTTAAAGTGGTTTTCGGAGTTGGCAGAGAGTATGACAACTTCCGACCCCGGTCTCTTTAGCAACCAATCGTTATTATAGCACGGTGGTCATTTCAAAAATCATAATGCTTCAAAAAATCAAATCAAATCATTTCAAAACTACATCCTTTCAAAACAGTTTATGCTTCGAAACTAAAACCATTTTAATTCAAACTATATTCAAATCTAAATAGTTTATCATTTCCATTTCAAATATGTATTCATCTTTCAAAAGTCATAATACTTTCAAAGTTATTGTGACGACCCGTAATTTTTTAGCATTTAAAATCGTAATATTTAATTGATTTTAAATATTCAATAGAGTAATTTTAACTTGAATTACGAATATCTCAATTTATTTGATAATCGAATTATTAAATTAAATAAGTGAAGTTCGGTAAATTGTTGAATCTGGAGTCTAAGCCTATTAAAAATAATTTGAAGGCTTATAAAATTTATATTGATAATACTGAAGATAATAGAAGCGTTAGAATTGAAATTAACGATGATTTGTTCAGTTTTAAAAATATATCGTTTAAATTGAATTTAAAAATAGCCTTTCGAGGCACAGTCTCAGAATTTGACGAAACCAGTTCCATTGGATCCGTAATATTGTATTATTATCGGATTCCAAATTTCATGGTGATTGGAGTTGTTGGGTGAGCGTACGGTATATTAACGTCTTAAAAAAAACAAAACTATTCGAGACGATTTGAAAATAGTATAAAATATTTATTGTCCAGTCAAAGCTATATCAACATCAGATCTTTTACTTTCTTTTCTACCACTGAAGCCTTTCTTTGTACGCAACATTTCATTCCTGTCCCCTCGTCCTTGTCTTATAATCTCACGCAACCGATTAAAATAAGAATGGATGAAGCCAAGTCCTTCCCTTCTTCAAATTTCGGTTTTGAAAATTTTAAACCAGGGTCGCGAATTTCAATTCGCTCTCCTCTTCTCTTTAAGCATTCTCAAATCAAAATGGCTGGAACGAAAAAAAAGGGCAGGAACGAAGAAAAAAAGTCAAACATCAGATCTAATCGACATCGAGTTCGAGTTTCGGTCGGAAGGAGGGGTCGCGACTTTATTCTCGAGGCGGCTAGGTGATTAGAAGGGAGTGGAGGCCGGGGCGACTCGCGCAAGCGTTGAAAGAAGTATGTGGGTGGTGCGACGATCTCGGGGGGCAGAGTGATAGGCGCGATCGATTTTGGGGGTATCGACGTGGATGTGAGAGGCTCGATCGCTTTATGACGTTTTGGAAGGTCGCGTTTGGATCGTGCAGCAGTCTAGGAATTTCAATTTGAATGATTAAGTCTAAATAAATTGTTTGGATGGTTGAATTGATTGATGTGCTATAATTGGTATATTTTGGAATTGGCATTTTATATTGTGCTAATATCTGTGGATGCAGGGGAAAACAGGTTGGAGGGATCCAACTGGACCCCTCGACTTTATTTAATTATTTAACATTCTCTGTTTTGAATATTTGATATTCTGTAATGAATTATGTGGAAATATTGAATGTTGTGGTTTGATTGTTATAATCGGGCAATAATGAATTACCAAATATATAATTTGAGTTTGGGAATGAAATTAAAGAAGTGAAATTGTAAGTAAAATAATTATAGAAAAGTTGAATAAATTTATGAATGATCGGGAAAGGAAATAAAGTGACTTTAAAATTTTAATAAATAAATCTTGAGTATGGGAAGGAAAATTTAAATAAACAGAGAGTTAATGAAACTTAAACTTCAATGTTATTGTTTAAAAGAACAAAGCATTTATTTTAAATTTAGGATTTAAATTCTTTAAGAAGAATAGAGAAGAAATTGGGAATAACCTGAAATTTGTATATTTCAGCTAAAGGATTTTAAAAAAAATCAAACTGAAAATAATAATAAAGACCATAACTAATGGATTTTTGAAATGAACTGATAAGTAAAGAAATTTATTTTAAATGGAGTAAAATTGGAAATCAATTTGGGAAATTGATTTGAATAATTGAGATTTGTAATTCACCCTGGATAACCAAGTATATTTTCAAAGTAAATTCTTAAATATAAGTTAAGATTTTAAAGTTGTTTTTTTAAAAGTATGTTTTGTAAAATTTATTATTCTAATATTTAAAGCCTTGGGTAAGTCTTTCCTTTTAATTTATTATAAATGGTAATTATTTAAAGAACGACTTAGTATTATGTTTTAAAAAGTGAAAATCTAGTTTTATATTTATAAAGTAACCTTATTTTCAAATAGTTATATAGTATGTATTTTTAACAAATTATCGAAGTAGTTTTATAAAAATGTTTTAAAGTATATATTTCAAAGTAAAGTGTTTTAAATTATTTTAGAAATCTAGTTTTGTGCTTGGTGATTTCAGAGGAGATTAAAAAAAATTTGGGAAAGTTTATTCTGAAAGAAAGATGGATTTGAAACTGTTTTCAAAGGATTGAAAATAGAAATATATCTTGTGAAGATATTTTAAGGTTAATAAATAATTTGGGAAATTATTTATTGTTGGATGGTTGTATGTGAAATATTAATTGATAGTTAAATAACCGACTATCAATATTGGACAAATGCGTTGATCGTTTCGAAGAGACCGGGATCGAGATTAATTTCTCGAAAACCACTTCGATCAGGTTTGTACGTTTCGGGAAAAAAATGATTTTGGATTCGAAGATGGAGCAGTGAAGTGCAAGGGCTAGTCGCTACTAATCCTGAGGATATTTCCAAAGGGATGTAGTAGGAATAGTGCCTTCGGTTCCGTTCGAACTCGGAACGGACTTGTATGGATGAATGCTTGCGAAACATCGTCAGGTGGACGATGGGCATTCTAAGGTATATATTCTAAAAAGGTGACGCTTAGCCTCATGCCTCATCAAATGGGAATGACTGAAAATCAGGGGTTATGCAGCAAGGATAGGTGGGTAGCACCCAAGCAGGGTGAGGTCATTCCAGTCTAGATGTCCCTTTTTATATTTCGGCTTAATGGTGCGGTTGCTGATCCCAACCGCGGGGTGATCTCGCTCGGGATTATCCAGTAAGGGATAGTCCCGGCCTTGTGTTGCAGGGGAGCGGGCGTACTCCTCGGTACGATGATCTAGGCCCCGTACTGTGACAGGTGGTACCCCAGTGCCTAGTCATTAGTTGGAAATCCATTCTCCCTACGAGCCTTGTATGAGTTTTGTTTGTATTACCCACTCTGTGGCTAGTAGCTGGAATTTAATAGATGTAACAATTTCGGCTATTTTATAAGTATTTGTATATAGACCCTATTATAATATCAGAGGATTTCTATAAAAATTGTTTTAGCTATCGTAAGGTAAAAACCCGACATGTTTATTTGTGGCGTGGTCTTACGAGATGCTTTTGTTTTCAAAGGATTTTTGAAACTTTAATAATCAATTGGGTGTGATTTTCTCACGCTGGTATTCCAGACTGACTCGGGTGTTATTTAACTATAATGCACGGGTCAGACCGAATATTATAGGATACAGGATTGATGCTGTGGAGCTCAGGAGTCGAGCAGGATGACGATATGTATTTACGTACTTGTTTATGTGTATATATATTCCGCTGTGTCGAGTTGCTATGTATCCATTTGTATGTTGTTGATGTTGAGTTGTGATTGATGTACTCTGATAATGTAATGTATAACAGAAATATATTTGTTTTGCATAAAGCTAATTGTTTATCTATTATATTTTATCCCGCTGCGATGGTTAGATTCTGATGTTGTTTTCTATTCCTCTTCTTCTACCTCTTCTTCTTTAACCCAATGGTTCGTATTTCTGTACCGCTTGAGTTGATTGATGTAGAATAGTGTTGACTCAAGGGGTACGGATTTGCGGGCTGTTACACTTGGTATCAGAGCCAGGTTGGTGATAACCTTGGCTCTGGTGGGAATTACTCATAGAATAGAGTCTGAAGTACTCTAGAATGAGTTTGAGAGTACTAATAGATATGAGCGCGTATTTGTTAGTGGATGTAAAATTATTTTATATTGTGTTGATTTATCGGTTGAGGGTTTATGGATTCTGGTCGATACATGGGACGCCATGTTATCGATAGGAATTTCTAAACTCTTAAACAAGATAAACCGACACAGTATTGTTTTAAAAAGGGTAAATGAAATAATTTTACCCAAAATTATTTTGTACGCAAAGGAAATGATTTTCTTAATTATTATAGCTATACATGGATGTTGGGATGTTAGAAGTGATAAATATTAAATTATTATCATCGTATGATAATTGAATAAGAATTGAAAGAAATAACTAAAGATTAAGGAATAAATTAACATAATAGATGAAATTTCTGAATGTGATTCATAAGGGAATAAGGAATTGAATTCATAATTAAAAACTAAGGAACCAATTCATATCAAATGAATTTGAAATGTAGACTATAATGTAAATTTTAGTGTAATTAATTATTAAAGTAAGATAAAATTCCAAAGGAAAGTTTGAATTTAAATCTAAAGAGTTTGGAATTTAGAGATTTAAGTTTCTTTGAATTGGATAATGATTCTCAAAAGTTGGGAGGATAATATATATTGTGAAATATTTTTGAATCGGATTTGAAATCTAGAGATATTTGAAATTTAAAAATATTGGATGGATTTTAGAAAGAGAATAAAAGCATTGAACTCTTTTGGTCGCTGGAAAATAATTTCGGTGATGACTGCAGCATCATGGATGTTCATTTTCGAGTTTCCAGAAGTGAAATTGCTACCAAATCGTTTTGAATCGAAATTGTTTGCAAAATTGGTTGAGTTTTGAAATTCAAAGAGATAAATTGAATTTATCAAAGGAATTTTGGATATAGAAGGTTTTAAAGGGAATTTTGAAATGTTGAAAGGTTGTTTAAACTTTGGAATTTGTTGAAATAAAATTCAACGGTGTAAGTAAAGTGAAACTGAGTACTGGAATTTAAAATTGAATTGTGTGAAGTTATGTGGAATGGGAAAATTAGTCAGGATGGACTAAAGATAATTAATGTTTGGAAATAAAATTTATTGGTTAAATAATGAATTGATGAATGAATAAATGGATCAAATATTGTACTTATAAAGAGAAGTTGATATTAATAAGAAGGGATTGAAAATTTTAATCCGGCAAATAAAATTGTACTTAAGTGAATTTAACTTGGGATAAGTTAAATAAAATTGAAATTTAAATTGAATTAAATTGGATTATAATTGGAAGTGTTGTTGAATGAATTGGATTAAATTTGATATAAAGTTGAAAGGTAAATGATTATAATTGTGAAATGAATATGTGTATATATTATAAACTTGGATTATAAATAAATTTGTGACTTGTAGAACTTAGAAATGGAATTGTAAGTGAATGGAATATAAGTGGAGTTGGTCGAAATTGGATTACAATAGAAATAGGGTAAATTGTAAATAAAATCCAATATGAATATAACGAGTTAATTGTTTGCTTGGATATTATCTTGATAAATTGAGAATGTGAATTAAAATTCAAATGGATTTGAATTAGTGATATACAAGCATGGGAGGCGGTTGAGCTTAAATAAAAATTTGGCCGGTACAAAATAGATTGATTTTAAAATCGATTAAATTTGATATGAGTTTGTTTAAATTGGAAATGGTTAGTGATATATAAAACTTAAAATTGTGTCAAGCTAAATAAAAATGGGCCGTATGGAACCTATGCACTATGAAATAAGATATTATGTAAGATAAAATAGAAATGAATTGGAAATGAATTGAGTTGGAGATCAATTTAAATCTTGCTATAGAACATAAGAAATAAAATTCTATGAACTGGTAAATGTAAATAAAATTTATTTTGAAATCAATTGATTTGAATATGAGTTTGTTTGAATTAAATATGGATTGAAATTGTATGGAATTGGATCAAAATTTAAAACGATTTGAGATGAAAGCAAATCCAATTAAAGCATGAATTGAATAACCTTCTTACTAATAAAATGCAATAATGAAAGGTTAATGTGAACTAAAGTTTAAAAATGTATAAAAGAATAAACTAATCTGATAAATTAATAAAATGGTTGGGATTTGACCCAAGAAAAAAAAATCAAAGATTTGAAAGGAAGTTGGTTGAATGAAATAAACTTAAGTTATTGGGTTGAACAATTGAAAATAAATAAATAAATAAATAACTTAAGTAAATTGTGAGACGGTTATATTGGTTGTCGAGTATGATAAAATAGTTTAGAATAGAATTCTTTGGATATGAAAGAAATGCAATGGGAGTTTGTGAATAAATTAAAATGGGATGGAATCAAGTATAGATTGAGTGGGAATCAATTTAAATGGTTATAAAGCTTAAGTAATAAATTATTCACACTTATATTGACGAATGGCATAAGGAAATGGATCGTTTGATGTAAACGAGATTGGATAAAATGCTATGAATTATTAGAAGTAAAACAAAATGATTTTGGAATCAATTGGAATGAGTGTGAAGTTGTATTGCTTACAATGAATTAAATATAAGCGTTTAAGTTGTAAATCACTTCAACTGGATGGAATGGTTTGAGAATTGATTATACGCAATCGTAATAAGTGTTGGAACCTTTTATGTGCTTATGGAAATTAATTAACATGCATTTTATGTGAAATTTATATGTTTATGCCCGTATATCACATGCATTATTACATAATCGATGTTTTAGCTATTTAAATTTAAATGAAATGCTATAAACCTTATATATATAGTACTTATATGTTAAATTGAGTAAGTACAGGTACCTGGAAGCCGTGTGGCTGGATTTTGGTTGCATTAACTGCTAATAATAATAAGCCGCTTGTCTACATAAGGTACGCCTACGCAATTAAAATAGGAAATATGAACTGTTTTTTATTTTTCCGACCGTGTGGGTCGGTATATATATATTTATATCTCTTGTCAAATTGCAAAAGCTCCTCCGTACAAGGGAAACTATGCCAAAAAATTTCAGAAATTTTGGGAGTTAGAAAAATTTTGAAAATTTTTAAGAAATTTTTGTTTAATACAAAGCGAGTTTAAATTGGATACTAAATGTGACGCCCCACCTCTATACCCACGCTAGCCAAGAACATTACGGTGAATGCTGTCAACTAGCACGGAGAATAAGGCTGTTGAGGAGCGACCATCCGTGTAATTGCTTTGCGCGAGCATCGATATGTCAGATAGTATACATGCATTTCTTTATCAAGAGGGAAATCCGACATACAGACACAAACTCAATGCTACTACACAGTGGCTATAATAATCTTCGGAAACAAATATAGAAATAAACATAACATAAATCAGTCACAGATAATTCATGTCACAAAGGCGGAAATAGATATGAATATTACACATGAAAGTGTACATCAGAGTAGTGGTCAAAAAGATCCACAATAATACCAAGGAATAGATGCAAGTGCTAGACAAAAATATGTATACATCAAGGAGTCTGTATCTCAAATGTATACAACAAAAACTACCAAAGGAGAGTAGTTAGCCAAAAGTCAGAAGATGGTTCCAGATAGGAAGCCATGAGGAAGCACCTGTAAAATCTCAGTCTGACCCGAGTATTATTTAAGAAGAAAATAATAAACGGATCAGTCTAGTTATAAATATCAGATGAAGTGATATATAATAAGAGATATGACATAAACATATAATAATCACAATGCCAAGTTGTGATAAATAAGTAATTGAAAATCAACAAGAGATTAATCAATATCACAATAATCTACTCAAGATAAAAAGGAATGTCATACTCCTAATTTCATTCACCAAGCCACAATAAATGACATATATATCAATGCCAATCGTAAAAGTTGGTGAAACATAAATTCCAGAAATCATCTCAAGAAATCCAGAAATCACAATAAAAGGATGGCCAATCCCATAAACTGGACATCGACGCACCTAGAAAGACACGCCCCATGCACAGTCGAACATCGACGCACCTAGAAAGATACGCCCCATGCTCTAGCATCGACGCACCTAGAAAGATACGTCCCATGCACAAATAAACATCGATGCACCTAGAAAGATACATCCCATGTATAAATAAACATCGATGCACCTAGAAAGATACACCCCATGTAATGTCTAACATCGATGCACCTAGAAAGATACACCCCATGCAAAGTCGAACATCGACGCACCTAGAAAGATACGCCCCATGCTCTAGCATCGACGCACCTAGAAAGATACGCCCCATGCACAAATAAACATCGATGCACCTAGAAAGATACATCCCATGTATAAATAAACATCGATGCACCTAGAAAGATACACCCCATGTAATGTCTAACATCGATGCACCTAGAAAGATACACTGCAAAGTCGAACATCGACGCACCTAGAAAGATACGCCCCATGCTCTAGCATCGACGCACCTAGAAAGATACGCCCCATGCACAAATAAACATCGATGCACCTAGAAAGATACACCCCATGCAAAGTCGAACATCGACGCACCTAGAAAGATACGACCCATGTATAAACAAACATCGACGCACCTAAATAGGTACGACCCATGTAAGAAATGAGACGGAGCTCAATAAAATGAGGAACAGTCCTCCACATAGAAAAAGAGACATCGCACATTGCTAGTCTAAATCACAAAGATGATCGTCATGATCAACGAGAAGTGTCAATTACAATAAGCTAGTAAATATATGAGCTTGGCTTCATGTCCCATAACCACTAGCTTAACTTAAATATTTACGAACAAATTGTAGATCTCCACTAGAAAATTGTCACAAGAGATTCAATCGAACAAGTCCAAGAATTAACCGACGAAGTAAACGCAAGCGTTTCATACCACTTGTTTTACTAAGTCGTTTAATTAGATTTCTCATACGAGTGAGGTAAAGGTTTGTATATACTAATAGATTGGAAAACAGTTTTATAAACGAA
The DNA here is from genome assembly GCA_030765085.1 of Allium cepa. NCBI lineage: Eukaryota > Viridiplantae > Streptophyta > Magnoliopsida > Asparagales > Amaryllidaceae > Allium > Allium cepa. The sequence goes on from CM060939.1 coordinate 929,820,316, forward strand.
TTTGGTATTAAAATAGTATTGAAATCGTTTGAGGAAAGAGTTTTAATATTTACTACTAGTATAGAAAACCTTTATATTTTTAAAGTGACAAATCACAAAGAAGATTGTAAGAACAATCAATCACTAAAATTCACATTCGAAGACGTGAATAAAATCCAAAGAAACCGATAAAGAATCCATCGAAATGGATATTCAAAAATTCCTAAAAAGGAGTCATCAAAGTCATAATAAATGATAACAACAAATAGGATCATCACGAATCGATTTAAATTGGAATTCTCAAGCGAATAGGCAAGCAGGCAAAACACTGCTGATTCAGACGTCTAAAACAAGTGGTTCAGACGTCTGAATCTGGAAATATAAAGATTTCCAGAACACAATTCAGACGTCTGAATCAAGTGTTTCAGACGTCTGAAATAGGCATATTTTAGCCTATTTCCTTTCTGGTTCCAAATGAATCAATTCAGACGTCTGAAACCCTATATTCAGACGTCTGAATCTGGGAATAGAAATCTTCCCAGACAATATTCAGACGTCTGAATATTGCGTTTCAGACGTCTGAATCTGAGGTTCAGGGCATTCCCTGAACCTACGCCTAAAATGGCCAAACGAATATCGGAAACGATCGAACGAGCAAATGGCGATGACTAAGGAATTACGTCGAACGACAACCCAGCCTAAACGGCTCTTCGATATGCCTCAAATATCAATGTCCAAATATCCATAATAGGATTTTCATAAATTAGACCAGAACACCAAAAATTGGAATTTACACAAAATCAATCCAAACCAAAATCAATTGCACATGAATAAGTGTTAGGAATTCATACCTAACAATCGAAGATAATTATAAACTAAGATGTGAGATCAAAATCTCACCTTTGAACCCAAATCAATGAAGGAGAAGCTTTTAAAACAAGCTAAGATCAATTCCTCTTCAATAACAACTCAAGAAGCTTCAATCTAAGCTTAAAAGAGAAACATCTCCTAAATTAGGTTTAGGAATTTTCTGAAATCAACGAGAGAAAGAGTTGGAGAAGAAGAAGGAGATGCTTACCAATGGGTTCACTTGAGTTTGGAGCAAGAAGATGGATTTGCAAAGCAAGCTAGGGCTTAGGAATTTCTATTTCCCATTCTCTTCCACCATTGTTGCTAAAGCTTGAGTATTTAAGCAAAGAGGAGAAGTTATGAAGAGAAGGGGGTTGGGCTGAGCTAATAAGGGTGTAGTCCAAACCAAAGTCATAAGCGGGAAAAAGTAGCAAAAACCAACTTTCTCCAAACATATCGAAGCTTATACTCAAAAAGGTCGCAAATGGCATTTTGAACTCAATGGGGGTGGCCTCGAGTCCTAATTCGGCTGTTTGCAAAAAGTAGCTTTTCGGACTAAAATCCGACTAATGATAAAATATTTAAATAAAATATTTAAATATAAAGTCGATAAATATGCGGGTTGTTACAGACTCCCCTCCTTAAAGAAATTGCGTCCTCGTAATACTTAAGAGGAAAATAAGAAGTAACAACCATGGAAGCATATCAACACAAAAGAAAATTGAAATAAGAAGCTCACCACAAACAGCACGAAAGAGTTAGCAAGAACGGGATCGCTCAATGAATTCTCTAGATTCCCAAGAGTAATCCCTAGGATTTGAGAACCATTGAACTCTCACAAGAAGAACATCTTTATTTCGAAGTCGTTTGAGCTCCGAAGCAATAATTCGAATAGGATGTTGCTCAAAAAATCAAATCTGGTGAAACTTCAATTTCCACAATATCACCGGGCTCAAGAATGAAAACCGGAATCCCTAAGGCAGTTCCGTAGATAAAAGACGTGGGGAACGTCAAGAATAGCAGAAAATTGAGCCGGCGCAACGGCGTAGTACAAAAACGGTGCACCCAATGAACCAAAGCAAAGACATTGATGTAGTACAAACGGTACATCCAATGAATCAAATAGCAAAAACATTGATGTAGTACAAATGGTACATCCAATGAATCGAATATCATAAAAGAACATCAGACGCTAGTCCATAAAAGAAATGAGATAAAACTCAATAAAACGAAGTACATCAAAACGTCTGATGAACTTAATAAAAAGATAATTCCATTCGAACAATCATCAAAGAATCAACCACCTGTTGCCTACGACTAAACGCATTTGCAACACGATTTCCCCTCCGAGAATAAAAGAATATCAAGATCATAAGATGCCAGGAACTCGGGTAAACATGAAGTTCCTTATGAGAAAATAAATATTCCAAAGACTTTGTGATCGAGGTGGAGAAGAAATTTCTCCCCCAAAGATGATGATGTCAAACTCTAAAAGCGAAAACAATAACCGCGAGCACTAGATCATGAGTGGTATACCTAGCCTCAATCGGCTTTTAATGATTTAGAAGCACACGAGATAGCACGTTCTCCTTTGCAAGAGAACGGCATCCAAACCAATACGACTAGTATCGGTACAAATAGCAAAGTCTTGGTTCCCCTCCAGGAATCAAAAGAATAAGAGTATTGAAAAGAAAGAATTTCTTTTAAATAATCTTCTTTCCTGAAAAGTTAAAACTTTCAAATTACATTTATCATTATGTAATAATCTTTGTAGAAAAATTTACTATTTTCAAGTTAATATACTGTGTCTGATTGTCTCATCAAAGCGTTTAGGAAATTCCTATCGATAACGTTGATCAAGCGCATCGACCAAAATTCTTAAAACACTAAATGGGCAATACAATCACAAAATCATCTTCTATATAATAAACATGTTTCTCAAAAACCTTTAAGAATATTCTTTGTTCGTTTTAAGAACAAAAATCCGGTTATACTTCTAAATAAATCTTATGAAAAAGATTTTGCAAAATTTTAAATTGCTATTTTCATCCAAAAGTCAATAAATAAAAGAATGGTCTCATCGAAATATTCATAGAATATTTGATATATAAAATGGATGAAATAAGCTGGACAAATTGAATGACAAAATAAGTCATTCATTAGAATCATAACGAGTGCGGAATGCGGTAAATGGAATGCTAACTCCCGCGACTCGTAGCAAATGAAATCGATGGCAAGGTCGAGCTGAAAAGTCCTTAACACCACACAAGATATTGCTTAGGTGATAATCCTAAGACAAGCTCAAAAATACCGGAAAATTTCTCTAACTACATGAATGAGAGAAACAACACTTTCCTTATAGGTGGGCTTAAGGAATAAAATGATGCCATCAAGTTGGAATCAAAATCATAAAGGAAAAATAGAAATTTTCTTAACAGATTGAAAATGTCGAAGAGGAATAGTCCACACGAGAAAATAGGATATAGGCTTCACAACGATTAAGCCAATCCTTACAAAAATCAATTCCGAAGCCTAAGTAAAAATATCGGCTCGAAAAGATAAATCACATAAAATAATTTCGACATCAATAAAAAGCAAATTGAGTGTTGCGGATCAACCATCCGGATTCGCAGCTCTCAAGGAAGTCATCAAGCCCAAAATATCCAAAAAAAAGAATCGACAAGTTCTTTTGATATAAAATAGATGAAACCCATATCAAAAGAACTCAAATAAGAAGATCACAAAATAAATGTAATCAAGGATTAAATGAGAAATACCTTGTCCACGAGAAGTGTTACCAGGAGCTTGAACTACATTGAGCTTTCCCTCCTTCCTACTTTGAAGTACGGGACATGCAGTTATATGGTGACCCGAATTTTTGCAATAGCGACAATAAAGAGTGTTCGGACACTCCCTTGCATAGTGGTCCATGGAACCACAATTGTAGCATTGTCCACGACTAGTGGTAGGTGCTTTTGCTACTGGGGTTTCTTGCCTCCCTTTCTTGATGGGATTGGGGCCTTTGAATTTGATAGGCCTCTTTAAGTTATTGTCGAAGTTCCGTTGGGCACGCACAACTTCAACATCACCTTCATTATCGGCCTCTTCAAGGCGAAGAGCGATATCAATAAGCTGATCAAATGAAACTTCAAGTTTCAGAAGTAATGGCTTCTTAAGATTCTTATTCAAGCCATAAACAAATCTCTGATTTTTCTTCAATGGGGTATTAATGTACTCAACCCCGTATTGGACAGAGATTCGAAGGATGCGACATAGTCTGTCACAGAAGATTCACCTTGAACAAGGTCAATAAAACGCCGGGCCAAAGTTACTTTTTCAGCCTCCGGTACAAATTTCAATTCGAATCTTTCCCGGAATTGCTCCCAAGTAAGATCCGCTTCGATAATTTCCGAAGTCAAGAGCTCATACCAATCTAACGCTCTTTCTTGGAGCATGCTAGAAGCCACTTGGACTCGATGTAGATCAACAAGGTTCATGCGAGAAAAGATGCGATCGCATGATTTGAGCCAAGCCTGAATTTCTATAACACTCTCGGATCCTTTGAATGGCCTTCCACCCAAATCGGTGTAGTCTCTGCACAAGCGTGCAAAACCGGATCTAGGATGAGTCGGCTCTGGAGTGGGACCGGCTGCTTGAGCGTTCTTAACAAGATCTAGAAGTTGCTGGGCAGACATAAATACTCCATCCTGAGGAGTAGCACTAGATTGACCGGCGCTGGGATGGCCTGGTCTAACCATTTCTCTTCTTTAAGAAAGAAAGAAAGAAGAGGAAAAAGTTATTCTCAAAATAAATATCTAGCAATCTTGATAGATAAAACAAGGAATCATAAAAGAAAATAGGATAGGACGGTACGAAGACCCGAATAAAATCCTAAACCACGACTCCTAAGACGGACTTAGGACGATGATCCTTGTTATAATATTCCATATTGTTCCGAAGTTTGGCTTTGATACCAAGCTGTGACGCCCCACCTCTATACCCACGCTAGCCAAGAACATTACGGTGAATGCTGTCAACTAGCACGGAGAATAAGGCTGTTGAGGAGCGACCATCCGTGTAATTGCTTTGCGCGACCATTGATATGTCAGATAGTATACATGCATTTCTTTATCAAGAGGGAAATCCGACATACCGACACAAACTCAATGCTACTACACAGTGGCTATAATAATCTTCGGAAACAAATATAGAAATAAACATAACATAAATCAGTCACAGATAATTCATGTCACAAAGGCGGAAATAGATATGAATATTACACATGAAAGTGTACATCAGAGTAGTGGTCAAAAAGATCCACAATAATACAAAGGAATAGATGCAAGTGCTAGACAAAAATATGTATACATCAAGGAGTCTGTATCTCAAATGTATACAACAAAAACTACCAAACTAGAGTAGTTAGCCAAAAGTCAGAAGATGGTTCCAGATAGGAAGCTATGAGGAAGCACCTGTAAAATCTCAGTCTGACCCGAGTATTATTTAAGAAGAAAATAATAAACGGATCAGTCTAGCTATAAATATCAGATGAGGTGATATATAATAAGAGATATGACATAAACATATAATAATCACAATGCCAAGCTGTGATAAATAAGTAATTGAAAATCAACAAGAGATTAATCAATATCACAATAATCTACTCAAGATAAAAAGGAATGTCATACTCCTAATTTCATTCACCAAGCCACAATAAATGACATATATATCAATGCCAATCGTAAAAGTTGGTGAAACATAAATTCCAGAAATCATCTCAAGAAATCCAGAAATCACAATAAAAGGATGGCCAATCCCATAAACTGGACATCGACGCACCTAGAAAGACACGCCCCATGCACAGTCGAGCATCGATGCACCTAGAAAGATACGCCCCATGCTCTAGCATCGACGCACCTAGAAAGATACGCCCCATGCACAAATAAACATCGATGCACCTAGAAAGATACATCCCATGTATAAATAAACATCGATGCACCTAGAAAGATACACCCCATGTAATGTCTAACATCGATGCACCTAGAAAGATACACCCCATGCAAACTCGAACATCGACGCACCTAAAAAGATACGCCCCATGATCTAGCATCGACACACCTAGAAAGATACGCCCCATGCACAAATAAACATCGATGCACCTAGAAAGATACATCCCATGTATAAATAAACATCGATGCACCTAGAAAGATACACCCCATGTAATGTCTAACATCGATGCACCTAGAAAGATACACCCCATGCAAAGTCGAACATCGACGCACCTAGAAAGATACGCCCCATGCTCTAGCATCGACGCACCTAGAAAGATACGCCCCATGCACAAATAAACATCGATGCACCTAGAAAGATACACCCCATGCAAAGTCGAACATCGACGCACCTAGAAAGATACGACCCATGTATAAACAAACATCGACGCACCTAAATAGATACGACCCATGTAAGAAATGAGACGGAGCTCAATAAAATGAGGAATAGTCCTCCACATAGAAAAAGAGACATCGCACATTGCTAGTCTAAATCACAAAGATGATCGTCATGATCAACGAGAAGTGTCAATTACAATAAGCTAGTAAATATATGAGCTTAGCTTCATGTCCCATAACCACTAGCTTAACTTAAATATTTACGAACAAATTGTAGATCTCCACTAGAAAATTGTCACAAGAGATTCAATCGAACCAGTCCAAGAATTAACCGACGAAGTAAACGCAAGCGTTTCATACCACTTGTTTTACTAAGTCGTTTAATTAGATTTCTCATACGAGTGAGGTAAAGGTTTGTATATACTAATAGATTGGAAAATAGTTTTATAAACGAATTTGGTATTAAAATAGTATTGAAATCGTTTGAGGAAAGAGTTTTAATATTTACTACTAGTATAGAAAACCTTTATATTTTTAAAGTGACAAATCACAAAGAAGATTGTAAGAACAATCAATTACTAAAATTCACATTCGAAGACGTGAATAAAATCCAAAGAAACCGATAAAGAATCCATCGAAATGGATATTCAAAAATTCCTAAAAAGGAGTCATCAAAGTCATAATAAATGATAACAACAAATAGGATCATCACGAATCGATTTAAATTGGAATTCTCAAGCGAATAGGCAAGCAGGCAAAACACTGCTTATTCAGACGTCTGAAACAAGTGGTTCAGACGTCTGAATTTGGAAATATAAAGATTTCCACAACACAATTCAGACGTCTGAATCAAGTGTTTCAGACGTCTAAAATAGGCATATTTTAGCCTATTTCCTTTCTGGTTCCAAATGAACCAATTCAGACGTCTGAAACCCTATATTCAGACGTCTGAATCTGGGAATAGAAATCTTCCTAGACAATATTCAGACGTCTGAATATTACGTTTCAGACGTTTGAATCTGGGGTTCAGGGCATTCCTTGAACCTAGGCCTAAAATGGCCAAACGAATATCGAAAACGATCGAACGAGCAAATGGCGATGACTAAGGAATTACGTCGAACGACAACCCAGCCTAAACGGCTCTTCAATACGCCTCAAATATCAATGTCCAAATATCCATAATAGGATTTTCATAAATTATACCAAAACACCAAAAATTAGAATTTACACAAAGTCAATCCAAACCAAAATCAATTGCACATGAATAAGTGTTAGGAATTCATACCTAACAATCGAAGATAATTATAAACTAAGATGTGAGATCAAAATCTCACCTTTGAACCCAAATCAATGAAGGAGAAGCTTTTAAAACAAGCTAACATCAATTCCTCTTCAATAACAACTCAAGAAGCTTCAATCTAAGCTTAAAAGAGAAACATCTCCTAAATTAGGTTTAGGAATTTTCTGAAATCAAAGAGAGAAAGAGTTGGAGAAGAAGAAGGAGATGCTTACCAATGGGTTCACTTGAGTTTGAAGCAAGAAGATGGATTTGCAAAGCAAGCTAGGGCTTAGGAATTTCTATTTCCCATTCTCTTCCACCGTTGTTGCTAAAGCTTGAGTGTTTAAGCAAAGAGGAGAAGTTATGAAGAGAAGGGGGTTGGGCTGAGCTAATAAGGGTGCAGTCCAAACCAAAGTCATAAGCGGGAAAAAGTAGCAAAAATCAACTTTCTCCAAACATATCGAAGCTTATACTCAAAAAGGTCGCAAACGGCATTTTGAACTCAATGGGGGTGGCCTCGAGTCCTAATTCGGCTGTTTGCAAAAAGTAGCTTTTCGGACTAAAATCCGACTAACGATAAAATATTTAAATAAAATATTTAAATATAAAATCGATAAATATGCGGGTTGTTACACTAAAATTAGTTATAAATGAAACTAATTAAAATAATGACATGAATTAGTAATAAATGACAAATAAAATTCAATATTTAAAATTAAAGATAAATTGAATTCGTATTAAAATGAAAGAATCAATTTGAATAGGAATGGATATGAACTAAAGTGGTAAGATGAAAATAAATATAAGAGACGTATAAAATGCTTATGTTAACTTAAGAAAGGAATGGTAAATTCTTAATTGGAAATTGAATGTTGCAAACGTATTCTAAGTTGATATTTGGATGAATATTGACATTTTGTAAGAAAGTCGATAAAATGTTTTGTAATATTGTGATTGGATGTTAGTACTAAATAGGATATGCAGGTAAGATAAAGAGAAATGAGAATTGGATTTGATTTCAAATAGATAAAAGTTGAAATGCTCGACAAAAAGGTATGTATTTAAATTTGGTATGAAATTTGACTGGGATTTGGATTGAGCCACTTGGCCTTTTGTTTTCTTTTTGGATTTGGGAGGCCGGAGAGCCATTTTGTAGTTGTACCGAGCTAGCCGCGCAAAGGAGAGGCTGGCGAAATTTTTCGAAAATTTAGAGAGTTAGAAAATTTTTGAGAAAATTTTGATAATTCAAATTTTGGTTTTAAATTGAAACTTGAATGGTTAAACAAATAGTATAGTTTGAAACCATGGGACAGTTGAGAAGTTAATAAGAGTAATAATGGGTCTTTTGTATAAAGATAGTTGGTTAGATGTTGAATTGTTGGTTTTGGGAAAGTAAACAGGTATTGGACCATTCTTCCTAACTAGTAATTTCGAGACGAAATTCTTTTAAGGGGGGAGGAATGTGACGACCCGTAATTTTTGAGCATTTAAAATCGGAATATTTAATTGATTTTAAATATTCAACAGAGTAATTTTAACTTGAATTACGAATATCTCAATTTATTTGATAATCGAATTATTAAATTAAATAAGTGAAGTTGGGTAAATTGTTGAATCTAGAGTTTTAAGCCTATTAAAAATAATTTGAAGGCTTATAAAATTTATATTGATAATACTGAAGACAATAGAAGCGTTAGAATTGAAATTAACAATGATTTGCTCAGTTTAAAAATATATCGTTTAAATTGAATTTAAAAATAGCCTTCCGAGGCACAGTCTCAGAATTTGACGAAACCAGTTCCATTGGATCCGTAATATTGTATTATTACCGGATTCCAAATTTCGTGGTGATTGGAGTTGTTGGGTGAGCGTATGGTATATTAACGTCTTAAAAAAACAAAACTATTCGAGACGATTTGAAAATAGTATAAAATATTTATTGTCCAGTCAAAGCTATATCAACATCAGATCTTTTACTTTCTTTTCTACCACTGAAGCCTTTCTTTGTACGCAACATTTCATCCCTGTCCCCTCGTCCTTGTCTTATAATCTCATGCAACCGATTAAAATAAGAATGGATGAAGCCAAGTCCTTCCTTTCTTCATATTTCGATTTTGAAAATTTTAAACCAGGGTCGCGAATTTCAATTCGCTCTCCTCTTCCCTTTAAGCATTCTCAAATCAAAATGGCTGGAACGAAAAAAAAAGGGCTGGAACGAAAAAAAAAGTCAAACATCAGATCTAATCGACGTCGAGTTCGTGTTTCGGTCGGAAGGAGGGGTCGCGACTTTATTCTCGAGGCGGCTAGGTGATTAGAAGGTAGTGGAGGCCGGGGCAACTCGCGCAAGCGTTGAAAGAAGTATGTGGGTGATGCGACGATCTCGGGGGGCAGAGTGATAGGCGCGATCGATTTTGGGGGTATCGACGTGGATGTGAGAGGCTCGATCGCTTTATGACGTTTTGGAAGGTCACGTTTGGATCGTGCAGCAGTCTAGGGTTCTGTAGAGGTTCATGGGAAGTTGGGGTATGGGTTTCTTTCTGTTTTTTTTTTTTTTACTTTTACTCTGAATTCGTGTTTAATTTTTTTGAAATAAGTGGAACTTGAAAAAAATTGGGGTTTAAATATTACAGTGAATTTGAATTATAGAATTTTACAGTAAGATATAAAATAAGTTAATATTTCAATTAAAGGTTTATATATATAGGTATACATGATCTTGAAAATAGAATTTTTAATATTGTAGAGGTTATTTAAATTATATTTTTTTGAAATCCATATAGACATATTCGTAAGTAGATATATATAGTCCTAAGAGAAAATTATACATTTATATATCTTCGCATACTAGATAAATATATATCTATATAGATTTGGGTATAAATCATTAAATTAACTTATTGAATTATCAATGTAAAGAAAATAATTTGTTTAACTAGATAATCAATAATTTGAGTTATTGATGGAAATTTATTAAAGGAAATCAGTTTAAACCAAATCAATTGTTAATCAAATTTTAGATAAGGAATTTATTGTTCGAGTTATTTCGAATATTGATAAACCATGCAATGTTTATACAAGGTTTAAATTGTGAAGAAACAAGCCGGATGGAAATAGATTGCCAAACAAAAAAAAATCAAAGGTGAGTTAATCTCGCTCAGTTTAAATATACATTTCAATTTGATGATTAAGTCTAAATAAATTGTTTGGATGGTTGAATTGATTGATGTGCTATAATTGGTATATTTTGGAATTGGCATTTTATATTGTGCTAAAATCTGTGGATGCAGGGGAAAACAGGTTGGAGGGATCCAACTGGACCTCTCGACTTTATTTAATTATTTAACATTCTCTGTTTTGAATATTTGATATTCTGTAATGAATTATGTGGAAATATTGAATGCGATGGTTTGATTGTTATAATCGGGCAATAATGAATTACCAAATATATAATTTGAGTTTGGGAATGAAATTAAAGAAGTGAAATTGTAAGTAAAATAATTATAGAAAAGTTGAATAAATTTATGAATGATCGGGAAAGGAAATAAAGTGACTTTAAAATTTTAATAAATAAATCTTGAGTACGGGAAGGAAAATTTAAATAAACAGAGAGTTAATGAAACTTAAACTTCAATGTTATTGTTTAAAAGAACAAAGCATTTATTTTAAATTTAGGATTTAAATTCTTTAAGAAGAATAAAGAAGAAATTGGGAATAACCTGAAATTTGAATATTTCAGCTAAAGGATTTTAAAAAAAATCAAACTGAAAATAATAATAAAGACCATAACTAATGGATTTTGAAATGAACTGATAAGTAAAGAAATTTATTTTAAATGGAGTAAAATTGGAAATCAATTTGGGAAATTGATTTGAATAATTGAGATTTGTAATTCTCCCTGGATAACCAAGTACGTTTTCAAAGTAAATTCTTAAATATAAGTTAAAAGATTTTAAAGTTGTTTTTTTAAAAGTATGTTTTGTAAAATTTATTATTCTAATATTTAAAGCCTTGGGTAAGTATTTCCTTTTAATCTATTATAAACGGTAATTATTTAAAGAACGACTTAGTATTATGTTTTTAAAAGTGAAAATCTAGTTTTATATTTATAAAGTAACCTTATTTTCAAATAGTTATATAGTATGTATTTTTAACAAATTATCGAAGTAGTTTTATCCTAAATGTTTTAAAGTACATATTTCAAAGTAAAGTGTCTTAAATTATTTTAGAAATCTAGTTTTGTGCTTGGTGATTTCAGAGGAGATTAAAAAAAAATTGGGAAAGTTTATTCTGAAAGAACGATGGATTTGAAACTGTTTTCAAAGGATTGAAAGTAGAAATATATCTTGTGAAGATATTTTGAGGTTAATAAATAATTTGGGAAATTATTTATTGTTGGATGGTTGTTTGTGAAATATTAATTGATAGTTAAATAACGGACTATCAATATTGGACAAATGCGTTGATCGTTTCGAAGAGACCGGGATCGAGATTAATTTCTCGAAAACCACTTCGATCCGGTTTGTACGTTTCGGGAAAAAAACGATTTTGGATTCGAAGATGGAGCAGTGAAGTGCAAGGGCTAGTCGCTACTAATCCTGAGGATATTTCCAAAGGGATGTAGTAGGAATAGTGCCTTCGGTTCCGTTCGAACCCGGAACGGACTTGTATGGATGAATGCGTGCGAAACATCGTCAGCTGGACGATGGGCATTCTAAGGTATATATTCTAAAAAGGTAACGCTTAGCCTCAAGCCTCATCAAATGGGAATGACTGAAAATCAGGGGTTATGCAGCAAGGCTAGGTGGGTAGCACCCAAGCAGTGTGAGGTCATTCCAGTCTAGATGTCCCTTTTTATATTTCGGCTTAGTGGTGCGGTTGCTGATCCCAACCGCGGGGTGATCTCACTCGGGATTATCCAGTAAGGGATAGTCCCGGCCTTGTGTTGCAGGGGAGCGGGCGTACTCCTCGGTACGGTGATCTAGGCCCCGTACTGTGACAGGTGGTACCCCAATGCCTAGTCATTAGTTGGAAATCCATTCTCCTTACGAGCCTTGTACGAGTTTTGTTTGTATTACCCACTCTGCGGCTAGTAGCTGGAATTTAATAGATGTAACAATTTCGGCTATTTTATAAGTATTTGTATATAGACCCTATTATAATATCAAAGGATTTCTATAAAAATTGTTTAGCTATCGTAAGGTAAAAACCCGACATGTTTATTTGTGGTGTGGTCTTACGAGATGCTTTTGTTTTCAAAGGATTTTTGAAACTTTAATAATCAATTGGGTGTGATTTTCTCACGCTGGTATTCCAGACTGACTCGGGTGTTATTTAACTATAATGCTCGGGTCAGACCGAGTATTATAGGATACAGGATTGATGCTGTGGAGCTCAGGAGTCGAGCAGGATGACGATACGTATTTACGTACTTGTTTATGTATATATATATTCCGCTGTGTCGAGTTGCTATGTATCCATTTGTATGTTGTTGATGTTGAGCTGTGATTGATGTACTCTGATAATGTAATGTATAACAGAAATATATTTGTTTTGCATAAAGCTCATTGTTTATCTATTATATTTTATCCCGCTGCGATGGTTAGATTCTGATGTTGTTTTCTATTCCTCTTCTTCTACCTCTTCTTCTTTAACCCAATGGTTCGTATTTTTGTACCACTTGAGTTGATTGATGTAGAATAGTGTTGACTCAAGGGGTACGGATTTGCGGGCTGTTACAGTTATAACTCTTTCGGAACCCAAAATACTTGGAACCATTACACTTTGAAAATCATAAAATTTCAAAATCATACATTTGAAATCATGAAACATTCATTTAATCCAAATTTCAAATTTATTCAATTAAATCCAAATTTTTCAAATTCCAATTTAATTCAATTCAAACCACAATTTCAATTAAATTCAGTTTTCCAACAAAACATTTCAAATCATATCAATTTCAAATATAGATTGGATCCACAGAAAAAACTACTCAATTTTTAATATATTTCAAAGCTTTAATATACCATATTTCAAAACTAAATTTATAATTTCAAATATCTCAAATTTAATTCATTATTACTTAGTTTTGAAATGTTCATTTCATAAATCCAATATCTTTAAATAAACTCAAATTACAAGTAAACCAAATATCCTTTCATACAAATATAAATTTGAAATATTCATTTATCAAAATCAAATATCATTCCAAATTCACATTATTTATCAAAATAAAGATTATATCATTCAAAACAATTCCAAATTCACTAAAATATTATATCCTTTCAAAACTTCATAATCGAATCATTACTAGAATTCAAATTCAAATATTCAAATTTAAATATCATTTAAAAATCAAATATGTCATTCATTTATTTTTTCCACATATCATTACAAAACACATTTCAAAATTTCATTCAAATCTTCATCTATCTCATTACATTTCATTCCATTTAACTCATAACAAAGTAAACCTTATTTAAATTCAAATTCAATTTAAATTCCTTAAAAATTCAAATTGAAATATTAAATATATATTCAAACTCCCTAATTTCACAAATAACCAAATTCAAAAAAAATTAAATCATTTAGCACTTTAAAATATAACTCAAATAGTGTTAAAATCTATAACATTTCAAAACATTGTCAAAATATAGCAACGACGACATTTATAAAATGCTACCGTAGCTTATAATTTCCCAAATAGTTTAATTTAGGAACAACGGCATTTTTAAAATGTCGTAATAGATATTTAGTTATTACAACATAGTTAAATTCAAAAACAACAGCATTTAAAATTACTGTCATAAGATCATAGCATTTTTGGGAAATATTGTTAATAAAATTCCAGATTTTGTAATAATTTTTCAAAAACAATAAAACTTCAAATTTTTCTAATTAAATTTATAAATCATATTTCTAGACTTCAAAATTTCACATTTAAATACCTTTAGCATATGATTTATCACGATAAAATTTAAAATCAAATATCCAATTAAAATCCAATTCATTTGTTAAGTCAAAATTTCACTGTTTATTTACTTATTAAATTTAAACAAAAACTTAACATTTTACTTCAAATATCATTTCAAAATTTTAAATTAAATTTCCATTATTTACTTACATTTTAAAAATATAATTTAAAGTCAAAAATCACATTTACTTCAAATTTACATCCTTAAATTCATAAATTCAAAGATTAATATTTGGCTTTCACCAACCATAAAATATATATTTTTTAAATCAAAATTTATACTTTTAAAAATACAAACCTTTAGAAATATCACTTAAAAATATACCAAGGGGTCTGTATATATTTTCTAACCTAGGTCAAGTGATGCAGATATATATCATTTCAATCCGCGGTTTAAAAAGAAAACCCGGGTTCTATCATTTCAAACCCGCAATCCCAAGTAAATAAAAATAAATAAAAATTGCTCAGGCCTATCATTTCAGCCCATAATGATTTTTTCCTATTCTAAAGTCCGTTCGGGTATGTACCATTTCAAACCATAGTGATTCTATTCTAACAGGGAACTTGCAGTGTGAATATATGCATAAACAATGTCGATGTCACAATATAATGTCATATATCATATGTCGGGTGATAAATAACAAAATTAACATGGTAATAACATGGCATAGCATATCATATAATCATCATTAACTTGCATAAACATTTTATATTACTAAACACTTGTCATCAATTTACTAATTCATAAGTAAATATGTCAGAGTGAGAAGGACTCACCTTTTACAAAGCTAGAGACCAAAACAACACGCAAGCATGGTTCACGATTTGATTTGAATGAATGGAGAGCCTTGATACTGATCTTGTATACAAAAAATAAACGAGACAATATAAATATATATATATATATATATATACAATGCAAATATGAATTGAAACGAAATGGAAATTTTAATCAACAAAGAATATTACCCAGCTTTAACACAAATTGCTTGACGATGACAACATGGCTTGACACTTGATCAAGTGGGCTTGATCACACCACACTACGCTCGACCTAGGTGTCAACATGGCTCAGCCATGACCATGTTATAGGCTCGGGTATGCATCATATATGCACAACAACATGAAGATGATGATGGTAGGAGATACAACATGAAGCATACAATGGGTCAAGTGCAAAAGTTGGAGTTTTTTTAGCACAACAAGGCTCGGTCATGTCATATATGGGTCAGGTTAGACCTGGAGCTGATGTTTAGAGGTGGCTAGAGGTGAAGTAGCAGTTGGTGTTGGTGGCTAAGGGGTGGCCAAAGTGAATAGGAAGGAGAATGGTGAAGTATAGTGGCTTCGCTAGGCAATATTGGTGGAGTTTGTGCAAATTTTTGGTACAAGCATCATATGGAGGCACGGCCCATGTCAAGATCAGAGGAAAGGAAGGAGGAGCTACTGTAGATGGTGGTGGTGATGGTCATGGAGTAGGAGTGGAGTAGAGGCTAGCCCGAGCAAACTTGCAAAGAATCAAAGGCAAAAATCAATGGGAAAGTAAGAAGAAAAAGAGAGAAAGAAAGAGGCCATTACCATGATTTTTTCTTCATGGCCGTGCGTTTTGAGAATGAGAAACATTTCTCACGTGAATGCTAGAGGAATACACGGCTAGGGCAAAGGAAATGGTCGGTTAGAGTCAATGCAAATGTTAACTAACAAATGAAAAGGCAAATGGCATATGTAAGGTCATGGCATATGAAATGGTTTTGACCTTTTATATTTCTTTTTCTTTTAAATTAAAATAAACTATATATATTTCAATAAATAAAATATAAAAAATGAACAAAATAAAGTGAAAAAAAAATATTTTAGAAAAATATAAAATAATATGAAAATAGTACAATAATAGAAACTAGGGTGAAAAATTGTAGATAAAATACAATAAGCTTTGGAGATTTATAACATCACTTTAAAAATATTTTAAAATTGAAATTACATATATAACATGTCATATTACACACATATTCGAATTAGAAAAAACAAAGATATTATTTATATAAACTAAAATAAACAATTTTGTTAAATAAAACAATGTACATACAATATTGTAAAAAGCATAACTTTCATAATATAAATCGGATTTCAACGAAACGAAAAGCAGTATTCTTGAAATTTTATTTATTTTCATAATAAAAGATAAAATTAAAATTTTCAAATATTTAAAATTTAAATTTAAAAGTCAAAGTTTGACCAAATTGACCAAAATTCACTTTTTTGAAAAATATTCAATATATTCAGGTTTGAAATTATTATTCACATACCAATAAAAATTTATATTTAAAATAAAAAATTAATTCATTTTAATAAATAAAATAAAGTTTTTAAATCAGGAATTCAAATTAGAATAATTTAAATATACAACTAAAATAATCGTAAAAATACAGGGTTGTTACATGCTGTGTTTGAACTCACTACCTTTGAATTTTACAAGTTCCACAATCTAATTTTTACCCGTTCCAAAATTGCTTTATTGCTAAACTAATATGTTCAAAACCCAGGCATCGGTCTTCAACAGCCCGCCGCTGCCGCCAAGTCGCTCCTACGGCCGCCGCATCACCACTACATGTTGCCTTCACCGTCCCCGGCCCCACGCCACCAAAGCTGCTAGAGCCGCCACTTACTGCGGCTTGTAGCTGCCCTACAAACTAAAAATTGCCGCCGCTTATGGACCCAGATCTATGCCGCCTCAAGCCACCGTAGGCTAATCCAACAGAAGAAATCAAGTATTCCACTCATTTCGCTTGATTTAATTGGATGGAGTCAATGAGTTTAGAGCAAGCATAAACCCTAATTTAAGGCTTTTGCCGAGTAATTGTTTTGGGATGGAATGTATTACCGCTTTTTAAATTTTGCCGAGTTATGTGGATAATTTAAGGAAGAGGCGATTATAAGGCAGGAGATTCATTGTCTAAGGATTTGAGGAAATAATTTAGAGAAGAGGAAAGAGGGAAATAATCTAAAGAAGCGGCCACAAAAATAATTCGGAAAAGCCCGCCTTCTCAAAGTGTTACGCAGCTAACTAATTCTCAAAATAAAATAAATTAAAACAAATAATAGCACAATAATATAAAGTGTTATCTATTTGCGTTATAATAATCATATTTTCTTGTAGTGCATATAACTTAGGGGACGTTGACAAGTTTCCTTGTTAACATTTTTGGCGCTAGAAGGAGGGCTTGAACCTGCTACCTTATCACTATATTACAGACTAATTTTGGTTCATTTGACTTGCGTAGGATAAATAAGATCTAAACGGTTAAGCGGAATTGAGGAATGAGTTATCTACTTCACCACTCTTGAGGAGAACATAGCTCTATCCTTTAATTTGGAAGGGGTTGTTTAAGGACAGCCTTCGTCACCAGCTCAGCAAGATGAGATTACTGCAAAGATCAAACACTTGGAGCAGCATCTGCAAGAGATGCAAGAGCTACTCAAAATGAAACTATCTTAAAAATCTTCAAAGACATCAAAACCAACTCAGGGGGATGAGGTTGTTTTCGCCCAAAAGGAATTTAAAAACTAACTCCAATGAATACAAAAGAAAAATAGACTTAGCATTCTCTAAGAAGAAGGGGTGTCTTCAGTCAAAAGCTAACCATCAAGGAGAGTTCACGGTAAGTCGCTTGAACAATCTGCAAGCTCAACATCAAAAGAGTATTGTCCGGACCAGAAAAATTATTATAATGTTGAGGCTTATCTACAAGACGAAGCTGAAAAGGCAATAAAGGATGTTGTGAACACGTAAGGGGAGAGGACTATGGATGAAAATACTAATTATAATAAAAGAGTGCCGCCCTTTACTGATGAGATCATGGCTATAGTCATCCCGCCATAAGTAAAGATCCCAACAATGAAATACCACGGAGTTACAGATCTGGACAATCATTTAATGGCTTTCGATAGCCAAATGGATTTGTGTAATGCATTGGAGCTGTCATATGCCGATTATTCCTGATCACTCTCCAAGCAGCTGCAGCAAAGTTGTACAGACAATATCGGGAGAAAGAAAATCTATTCATGGAAGCAGTTCTCATATGAATTTTTCACCCAGTTCTACGTTTGCAAAGATCCCATAATATACTATACAATATTGGCCAACATAAAGCAAAGACAAGGGGAATCCTTGGGGGATTATCTGAGCAGATTCAATGCTGAAGCTCTAAAAGCCAAAGACATGAATGATCGAGACAAGCTTATTGCAGTTCATTCTGGCTTGGTAGAAAACACCACCTTTGGAAGCAGCTCTTCTTCAATGAGTGTAAAGATTTACAAGACTTCCATTTCCAGGCTGACAAGTTAATTCGGATGGATGAGCTTTACTATGCTAAGTGGAAAGCTATTCCTAGAAAAGTAGGGGGAGATTTGACCTAGACCGAGGATACAAAAGAACAAGATAGGAAGAGCCCATTGCTAATGCATTTGGTTTAAAAAGCCACTGTCTTACGTTTATGCAATGGCCAAGGAAAGAGTCAACTTTCTAACCTCCTTTAAGGCCAAGAATAACCCTGAATAAAGAAAAGGAGGAGATTACTATGCTTACCACAAGATGAACGACCATAAAATCGATGAGTGTAGGGTTCTAGTTGGAATCATTCAGAAACTAATCCGTGAGAGACATCTGAAGGAATTTATTCCGGATAAGCAAAAGGCTCAACGGACAGGGGATAGTCCATAAAAAAAACCCTGGCAATGCTATAAATATGTTGGAAGATGAAGACCCCTTAAGCTTGAGCCCTCCGATAAACAGAATTGACGTTATTCATGATGGGCCACATCCGGCGAGAAACGACAAAAGGGCCCGGAACAGATACATCAAGGAAGCTAAAGAAGACATCTTCTCTCTCCAAGAAGAACCCCCATTGAAGAATCCACATCTCAGTGTTCAAATGCCAAACCTTGTTGTCACTACCTAGGAAATGAAGAAGAGGGGTTCACCATCCGCATAACGATCCTTTGATGATCACCGCTCAGATTGGATTATCTATCATCTCTAAAATTCTAGTTGACAAGGGCAGTGCAGTCAACGTAATCTTCAAGTATGCCTTTGACCAAATGATTATCCCCGAAGATAAATTGGAGCCCAGCATGGAACACATCTTTGGATTCAATAATAAAAGGTCAACTCTGGTGGAGCAAGTGAAGCTACTCATGCAAATAGGGGTGCCACCAACTTGCATAACCTTTGAGACTATTTTTATGTTTATCAACCAACCCTCTTACTACAATGCCTTCTTTGGCAGGCCAGCTCTCGACCAAATAGATGCCTTCGTCTCCCCAAAATATCTGATGGTGAAATTCTTCACAAAAAGAGGATGGGGCACCGTTCGAGGGGAGCAGTTCAGCTCCCGAGTAATGTATATTGGTACTCTAGACCAATATAAAAGGGATTATTCCGCTTACTTTGATTCTTCTACTATTTTACAGCCTTCAGATGATGGATTTTCACATCCAACGTTCGAAGCAAACATTAAAATTAACAAATCAAACAAACGTATGTATGAAAGGTACATTCCTTCTAGGGCAGGAAAATGAGGGTTGATGCTAACTTAACTAAAAGAAAGCCCAATTGTCACAGAATTCGACTGCAAGGAGAAACAGAAAGGATAAAACCTATAGAGGATCTTGAGGAAGCATACATAGATTCAGATGATGCTACAAAAGTGGTCAAAGTGGGAAAAGATTTGAATGGTGACTTGAAGAAGGATTTGATCCAAAATCTCAAAGTCAACAAGGATGTATTTGTCTGGTCACATTCCGATATGGTGGGGATTGATCCAACGGTCATGTGTCATGCACTCAACATCAATCCTGAAGCAACTCCCATTAGGCAGAAAAACAGATAGTCAGATAAGGTACGGTCGAACACTTTGAAAGAGGAAGTTAACAGACTCCTTGAGAATGGATTTATCCGAGAAATATACTACCTAAAGTGGTTAGCTAATCTAGTTCTGGTAAATAAAACAAATGAAAAATTAAGAACTTGCATTGACTATACGGACCTGAACCAAGCATGTCAAAAAGATTATTTCCCATTCCCGTGAATAGATCGGTTAGTAGATAAAACGAGCGGACACAAATTGTTGTCTCTAATGGATGCCTATTTACGGTACAACCAAATACCAATGTTCAAACCAAATGAAGAACAACAAGCTTCATAACAGAGTGAGGAATTTATTACAACAAAGCAATGCTATTTAGATTAAAAAGTGCAGGGGCAACATACCAAATACAGGTCCACATGATGTCTAAGGAGCAAACTGGCGAAACGTGGAAGTTTATGCGGACGATATGCTATTATAGTCCGGCGAAGCTATGAATCATCTTAATGATTTGGAAGAGATGTTCAGGATATTACGGAAATATCAAACGAAATTGAACCCACAAAAATGATCTTTTGGAGTCTATTCTGGAAAGTTTTTAGGCTACCTTGTAAGTGCCCAAGGGATTGTAGCTAGTCCTGACTAAATTCAAGCCATTAAGGATATGGCAGAACCCAAAACCAGCAAGGAGGTGATGAGTTGAAATGGAAAGGTAGCTGCCCTAAGCAGGTTCATATCCAAGGCTACAGATAAGTGTATTCCCTTCTTTGATGTAATCAAGAAAAAGAAGAACTTTGAATTGAGGGAAGATTGCATAAAAGCTTTTGTAACGATCCCCTTTTTAAATCAAATTTAATCTGTAATTAATATGAATTTTGGAATTTAATTTATTTGATTTTTTCAAAACAAATAAGATAAGTGTTTGATTTTATATATATATATATATGAATAGATTGTAATTTGAATTTGAATCTGAAATAAAAATATAAATATCTTATTTGTAACTTGTTTCAGTTGTTTGGAGAAAGGCCATTATTCAAGTAGTTGTAAGAAGTCAAAGAAGCAAGGAAAGAAGGATCAACCTATAAAGACAAGTCATGGAGCCAGGGAATGCTATTACTGTCATGAGCCAGGACACATGGTTAAAGAATGCCCAACAATGAAGCAGGCTCAAGTAGCAAAGATGTATGCGATCAAGGATAAACCTTCAACCTCAAGAGCAGACAAAGGGAAAGGAGTTTTGGAAGGTAACCTTCTTATTTATGATAAAGTTGTTACAGTTCTGTTCGACACTGGAGCCACACATAGCTTTATTTCCCAATAAACCATAAACGAATTAAAACTTGAACCCGAGTTTTTAGAAGAACCCATTTGTGTGAAGAATTCGGTTGGTGGCCCTATGAATCTTTGTCTACGTTGTAGAAAAGTTCCAATCTCGTATTCTCGTCATCGATTTCCTATCAGCCTTTTCGTTCTCGATTTTAATGAATTTGAAATCTTACTTGGAATGAATTGGTCAATGAAATACGAAGCGAAATTAGATTGTAACAATCAAACGATTTCGGTCGAAACAAAACTTGGGAATTTCATTGTGATTTCTTGTGAGGATCCTAGTCCGAAGAGGGATAAGCTAATGTATACTTTGGGTAATCCCGAAACTAGTTTGGATCCATACCTGTTATTCGGGAATTTCCAGACGTATTCGAAGAAGTTAAGTCTTTACCTCCGCACAAGGTAATTGAATTCAGAATCGACTTGGTTCCCAATGCTCGTCCTATTGTGCATGCAAGTTGCAGGATGGCGCCAAGGGAAAGAATAGAGCTAGTCAAGCAAACCCAAGATTTGCTGGAGAAAGGGTTCATACGACCTAGTTATTCCAGTTGGGGTTCAGCTGTGGTGTTTGTGGCCAAGTCTGATGGATCTCTGAGACTGTGCGTAGATTACCGTGATCTCAATAAATTAACTCTTAAAAATAAATTTTCTTCGCCCAGAATCGACAACTTGTTCGATCAATTTCATGGTGCTCAATTCTTTTCAAAGATGGATCTAGCCCAAGGATTCCATCAGCTGAGAACTGCGAAAGACTGTATCCATTTAACTGCTTTTAGGGGTCCTGATACATTCTAGGAATGGTTAGTTATGCCCTTCGGATTAACCAATGCTCCTGCATATTTCGTAGATTCGATGACCCGAGTGTTTTGAGAAGTGTTAAAAAAATTCGTTCTTGCATTTATTGATGATATTTTGATCTATTCCAAAACTGAAGAAGAGCATGCCGGGCACTTAAGAATTGTTTTGCAAATATTGAGGAGGAACATTCTCTTTGCCAAATTTTCTAAATGTCATTTTTGGGTTAAAGAAGTTAGATTTCTGGCACATATTGTCACCGAAGAGGGAATTTCCTGGTAAGGTTTTTGCTATCCTAGATTGGAAGAAACCCACAACTCCAAAGGAATTCATAAGTTTTCTGAGATTAACTGGATATTTCCGAATGTTTGTCCAGGATTTCTCCAAGTTAGCCAGTCCGTTAACTAAGCTGACTATGAAGAATACCAAATTTGATTGGACTCCGAAGTGCGAGGAAGCGTTCCAGGAATTAAAGAAAAGGTTGACCACAGCTCCTGTTCTTGCTATTATTAATGGGAATCAAGGTTTATCTATTTACACAGATGAGTGTGGTGAAGATGTGGGTGCTGTTCTAATGTAAGAGGTAGAGTGATTGCCTACGCGAGTAGACAATTGCGACCACATGAGAAAAACTACCCAACCTAGGATCTTGAGCTTTTAGCAGTTATCTTTACTTTGAAAATCTGGCGTCATTATCTTCTGGGTGAAAAGTTCGAATTGTTCACCGACCATAAATCTTTGAAATACCTCTTTACCCAGAAGGATTTGAATCCAAGGCAACAACATTGGTTGGAATTCCTAGCGTCATACAACCTGGATATTCAGTACACACCAGGAAAACCAACGTTGTAGCTTATGCTTTGAGTAGAAGACATGTTGTTATTGCTCATCTTGTTATCACTCCTACTCTTCTTGAGAAGGCTGCTAGTAAGCAGAAAGAAGACGAGTTTCTTCATCAAATTTATGAGAGAATACGTCAAGGCGAAAATTCCAGCTTTGAAGTCGATAATAAAAGAATTATAAGGTTGAAAGGGGGATTTGTGTTCCAGACATCCCAGATCTCAAACGAGAAGTATTGGACGAGTGTCACAAGTCCAAGCTTAGTATCCATCCAAGGGTTAATAAAATGTATCGAGATATTAAAAGGACCTTCTGGTGGAAAACAATGAAGAGAGATATATCCAATTATGGTAGTCGTTGTGCAACGTGCCAACAAATCAAGAGTGATCAAATGAATATGGCGAGTTTACTCCAACCACTGGAAGTGTCTAAATGGAAGTGGGACCAAGTGTCTCTGGATTTCATATATGATTTTCCGCGTACTCGGAAGGGTAATGAGGCAATTTGGGTTATTGTGGATTGTCTTACCAAGACTTCCTACTCTATCCCAGTAAAATCCACTCGAACGGCAGCAAGTTTGGCAAAGTTATATGTGAAAGAGATTGTTCGACTCCATGGAATACCGAGTAGCATAGTGATTGATCGTGACCCGATCTTCACTAGCAAATTTTGGGAGGCATTTCAAGCCGCACTATGAACCAAGTTGAACTTCAGTACTGCTTACCACCCGCACTCTGATGGGCAAACAGAGAGAATAAATCGAATCTTGGAAGATCTTTTGCATGTTTGTATTCATGACTTTGGCGGTTCATGGGAGGACCATTTGCATCTAGTTGAATTTTCATATAATAATAGTTATCAGGCCAGTATTAGAATGGCTCCTTTCGAAGAATTGTATGGTCGTCCTTGTAGATCACTTGCATGTTGGATTGAGTCGGGTGATAGGCTTGTTCTTGGTCCGGATATGATAAAGGAAGCTACTGAGAAGGTTGATTTTATTCGAAAGAAGTTGAAAGCTGCCCAAAGTCGACAGAAAATTTAGGCCGACCGTAGGAGAAGAGCTGTAGAATTCCAGGTTGGAGATTTTGTCTTCTTAAAGGTAGTCTCTAATGCATGGAATTTTGAGATTTGGAAAGACTGGTAAGCTGGCACCGCGATAATAGGTCCTCTTCCTATACTTGAGAGGATTGGTCCTTTGGCTTATCGAGTGTAGTTAACCTAATTGGTTATCTGGCATACATAATGTGTTACATGTTTCACACCTTTGGAAATATGTGCACGATCCAGATCATGTTATTGAGGAAGCCGCTCAGCAGGATTTGGGGATCACACAAAATTTGGCAGTGAAGAGAGAACCGTTAAAGATTATTGATCGAGATGAAAAGCAGTTGGGAAATAAAGGGGTGAAATTGGTGAAAGTTCAATGGAGTGGATATCCAAATAATTGTACTTGGGAAACAGAGGATAGCATGCAGAACTCCTATCCCAATTGTAGAGTGGATATTTCGGTTAGATCTGGTAAGCCATTTCTCTATCTTTTTAAGTATTCATATATTCTTTATTTGTCTCCATGTCTTTCAAATTTCGAGGACGAAATTTTCTTAAGGGGGATTCTATAACGATCCCGCTTTTGAATCAAATTTAATCTGGCAATTAGTATGAATTTTGGAATTTAATTGTGAATTTTTTTGAATTTTTCTAAACAAATAAGACAAGTGTTTGATTTTTTATATATATATATATATATATATATATATATATATATATATATATATATGAATAGATTGTAATTGAATTTGAAATAAAAATATAAATATCTTAAAAATAAATTAGATTTGAAAATAATATATATATGATTTTTTTCTAGTATATAATTTAGCTTCAAAACATTTTATTTTATGATTATATAAACATTAAATAAGGAAATGTATTTAATAAAGATATAAAATTATATTAAAAACATATCTATAAAATATAAACTAAATATAATATAATATAATATATAAATTATATAAAAACATATTCTCATGCAAAAATACAAGTGTAGGTTAATAAGACATACAAATTAACAAGTGTTAAGATTTTAACATATAATTAAACAAGTGTAATAATTCTTGTGTGAAAATAAACAAGTGTCAAACTTCTTAATTTTTCTTTTATTTTTAAAAATAATAATTTAAGGCTATATATACTTCATCTCATACCTTTATCATCTTTCTTTTATTAAAAAACTCAAACCAGAAAATTAAAGTTCAAAACTTAAGAAAAGCAAAAGCAGAAAAATAGAAAAGAAAAATCAAAACAAAAGCAAAATTCAAACCTGAATCAAAATAAAACAACAAGCAGTTCAAGATCAAAGAAAGATTTCAACTTCAACAAATTAAGCAAAGCAAGGATCATCACTAAAAAAATAATCAGTTCAAAGCAAACCAGTTTCAAAAAGATCAAATCCAGAAAACAAGTTTCCAGTTTTTTTTCAAATTCGAAACTCCAACCACTTCTCTGTTTTTAAGTTACAGGTGAGTAAACCTCTTTTGATCTTATCTATAAACTTGATGCAACTATGATAAATGTTTGCTTGGGTGAAATTATGTTTGTATATATATATACACACACAAATATGTGTGTGTGTATGCTTGTGCATGTCTGTACCCATGAATATAAGCTCTGTTCCAGGTTTATAGGTTTCAAACCTGTTTTGAATTCAAAGTTCTCTCTCTAATTTTCTTTAGGGTTTATGGTTCAAAAAAAACATGTTTGTATAATCATGTTTAAGTTTTAAAAATAATTTTAAGCATAATTAATCAAAGCATTTTTTGGAAATTGGAGAATACAGGAAAACTCAATATATGTTGGAAATTCAAACATCATGATTTCTTGTTTCAATTATATCATCTAAAACATTTTCGAAAATGATGAATTTTAAAGATAGAATCGTGATTTTTAAGCATGTATTCATGGAGAACTTGCGAGTTGAATGGTTTTGGGTTTTGTGGCAAATTCTGGTGATCGGTGAAGTGGCGGTCTCGGGATCGTAGTTGAAGGTAGCTGTGTGATGGACGAACTCGGGAAAAATGATCAAAAAAGTTATTGATCATCGTGGAGGACAAACGGTTTCGATCTAGGGTTTTAACCCACATTTTGGAGGTGGTCGAAATTCGATTAACTACAGCATCGTTAGTGGATCGAAGGTGACCAGGGCTAGGGGAATCGAAGCATTGGTCATCGACGAAGCTTTGGATAGGATTGCGTGATCTCTGATGGCCGAAAGTGGCAGTACGAGGTGATCGTTGGTGACCCAGTTTTGTACCAGTGGGTTTCAGGTTGCTCGATTTTGAGTTTGCCGTCTTTCGAAAATCTGGATGTTCGTGGAGCTTGTGTAGGTCATCCCCGATGTGTGGAGGATCGGAGCACTGGTCGAAGGTGGCCAAAATTCCTATGCATGTGCACATGAGTCAAGGTAGTGTCAGTGGTTTGCTTTCGGGAAAGAAGGTTCATGCTCGAAGTCGATCTCGGGAAGATGGGTTGCTGGCTGGAGTAAACACTCGGGTGTATTCGTGTGGGTAAACATGTTAACAAGTTTTAGTTTTTTTAAAATGAAACAAAGTAAAACAAAAAAGAGGAGGGAATGGCTCGGGGAAGTCTCGGGGGATGTTGCATTTGACTCGGGTGTGACTCGGGTAAGTTTCGAGTCTGAGAAATTTTGTAAAATAACAAGTTTTAAACTTTAAAACAAATCAAGTTTTAATTAAAAAAATTCTTAACTCATTCCTTTTAAATAATTAATATTTTGTTTAAATTTGGGATTAGTGAAAGGTTTTGAAAATAAATTATTTTAAATTAATTAAGTTTCAAATGTTTTAAATATATATAAACTTTATTTTTAAATAACTTAAAAATGTAATTAAGGAGTTGATTAAAAAGATATAAATGTTTTTTAAAGGTTAATTAACTTAAAAGTCTAGGTTAATTTAATTGTTAATTATAATTAATTAAAAGGTTTATTAAATAAAGATTTTTAATGATAATTAAATGATTAATTAAGATAAATGATTTATCTTTAAATTAATAAAAGATAATTAATTAATAATTAAAGGATAATTAATTAAAGGCCAGTTAATTATTAATTAAAGGTTAATTAATTTATTAATTAAAATTAATTTACAATTAAGGATTAATTAATTAATGAAATTACTTAAGAATAATTGATTAATGAAAGTGATTAAGATTAATTAATTAATAATTAAGGGTTAGTTAATTTATTTAGTTAATTTATGATTAAAGTATAATTAATTAAAGATTTATTAGTTAATAATTAAGGATAATTAATCGTTAATTAAGGATAACTAATGAAAGTAATTATATGATTAATTAATTGAATAATTAATTAAAATGGTTTGTAATTGCTTAATATTAATTTAACAGGGTTAAGTGATAAGTAATTTATTTATTTTGAGATAATTAAATTAATTATAATCATATGATTAATTAATCATACTTATATATGATTGGATTATTGAATGCCTTGGATTAGTGATTATGTCTGATATGTGATTGTGATACTTTGTGATATGAATTGCCTTGTTTTGAGCTGAGACATTTGCGATATATTGTTGTGCGATTGTGAACTTTTAAATTGAATTAAAATTGTTGGCCTTAAAAATGGCATTTGAATTTCGATGCGACCGGGATTCGGATTCCAAATGGTTATCCAAAAACCACATCGAACCTTAATGGTGAATCTTTTGTGACTTATATATCCACGTGTTTTCAAAATAAGTGCTTCTTATTCGGTTAAGCCGGGAGAGGACATTAAGTCATAAAACCCATTTCGAATAATGATACAACGAAATGGGAGTGCATTTGAAGACGGTGGTTGAAGACCGGGTATTTTCGAGAACGAAAGGATTACCTGTCGATTGTCTCTGCACTGAGTTTCTCTGGTATAGAGATCTCCATATGTGATGGGGAGTCCGGTTGGGATTGTGGATATCCGGATTTGCAAGGACTTCTTCCTTTATTGGACGAAGTGCATTCGGTTCCATTCAGACCCAGGATGAACTTGTATGGATGTACGTCTGACATTGCACTTTGAGATGTAAAGTTGATTTCTATCAAATACATTTCTGTTTAGTGGTGGAGAATTTGTTCTCTTAGCTTAACACCCTTTTCTGAGATGTGCGAGCTCAGAGGTTATGTAGTTGATGGTTACTAGTGATATATTCCCAATTTGGTAGTGTGGCATGCTAAGTGCTGATCATTGGTTGATCGAAGCATGGTATTTGTGAAAAGCGTAGCTTTGTGGGACGAGACTTCATCGAACCTCACACCTCGAAAATGGTCGAAACATGAAAAGATGCAGCAAGGTTATGGAGGTCAAGCCCCTCAGGGTATGTGCATTTCCTTTTGGATAAAAAGTGGTATTCTGGTATGGAGCCCAAATAATTTGCTTATGTGGTTGTTGGTGTTGGGGGGCCTCGATAAAGGTCAGTTACGACCGGAGGGAAGGATGGCATACTCATGACAGTTAGTTACCTAGTTACAGATGTAACCCGGCCTTGTGTTGGCAGAGATCCGGTTAGGTTCTCGGGGCGTCCCTCCAAAGGCATACCCTTTCGGATAAAGGAAGTTCCTTAGCCTTGGCCATTTGTTGGAAATCCAAACAAAACAATACTAGCCGTTTACGTTTTCAGTTGTAGAAACCTGCCACCTCAGGTGGTAGCTATAGTAGGCATAATATAATGGTCCCTATGCTGGCTAAGATTAATATTATACTTTCGAAATGTTTTCACACTATGCACTAATAATAATATCAAAAGGATTTTCGTGTATCGAGCATGTTTGACTATCATAAGGAGAAATCTTCTCCAAGTGTGCGATTGCATTGTGTGTGTGGCGGGAGGCCTTATGGTAGTTTCATTTTTCAAAAAGCATAAAAGATTTCTTTTTGCAATTTCTTTTTGTACAAACAATTGTTTTTGTTTACTCATACTAGTCCCATGACTGACCCGGAGTTTATTGCTCCCTTCCTAAACTCTGGGTGCCCATAATTTTCCACACGGGCAGCCTAGAGTCAGGTTATCCGTGTTTTGGAGCTAGTTTTGATTGTAGATTCCGAAGTCTTTGAAGTTTTTGGAAGCTTTTGTTTTAAAAGTCTTTGAAGTTTTGAGATTTTCTGTTTGGAGCTTTGGAGTGAACTCGAAGTAGATTGGATTCTTTTGAAGACCTTGTTGTTGTTCCACTGTGTCTTATTGTTCAATAGTCGTATCATATACATTGTGCTCTGATATTGGTGGTTATTCGTTATAATCAAATGTTGTATCTATGTTGTATCCATGTGTTGTGTATCAATGAAATTCATTTTTTTCCCATTGTGTTGTTATCACTTAATGTTTTTATAAGCTCTAGCGAACTAGATTCCGACATTTAAATCTCTGACATTCGAATACGAGTGAGGTATTGGATGTCGATTTTCGAACGCTGGATTCTGGGTCGTTACAAGTGGTATCAGAGCTAAAGGTTAAGTAAAAACTTTAGCTTTAGAGTATAACACATTAGGTGAATCATTAGAGATAGGGTTAGAAAAGCCCTA
This sequence comes from Allium cepa, assembly GCA_030765085.1. Lineage (NCBI taxonomy): Eukaryota > Viridiplantae > Streptophyta > Magnoliopsida > Asparagales > Amaryllidaceae > Allium > Allium cepa. The sequence goes on from CM060939.1 coordinate 929,850,200, forward strand.
GAATGGGTATATTCCCTAAGATATCTCGTCCGTATGGCCTAAATCAAGTTTTCTTACTATTTACAAATAGTGAGAATGAGCGCAATAAGAGGACGAGGTAGGGGACGGGGGATTACCACTACAACTAGTCAAGACCTTACAACAACTACAACAATGGAAAGAGAAACAATTCCCATCCAACCTCAGCTGAATCTGGCAGATTTATATCGAAGTCTCTCAAGACTTGGAGGGAAGCCATTCACAGGCAAGGAGACTATTATCGAAGCGCAGGCCTGGATTCGATCTTGCGAAAGAATTTTCAAAGGATTGAAGTTGGAGGATGATTAAATGAGATTGATGGCTTCTTGGCAGCTCCAGGAAGAAGCTTTAGCATGGCCGGAGACTATGACATTGGCTGAGCCGGAGGATGAATTTACTTGGGACAGATTCAAGAAGTGTTTGAGCAGCGTTATATGCCATATGCTGGTACTTCCAAGATGTACCAGGAGTTTACTGACTTGAAGTAGGGGAGTCTATCGTTTGAAGAATATTTGAATAAGTTTAACGAGCTATCCCGGTTTGGTTCGGAATTGGTAAATACCCCTCTCAAGAAGAATGAGAGATTTACTCGAGGGATGAACAAAAAGTTCCATGAAAGGATGACGAGCCATGTGAAGGAATCTTTTTCTGACTTGATAGATATGGGATATAGATACGCTACCTTAGATAAACAAGAAATTTCAGAGGAGAAAGGAAGTGGAAGCAATCCGAATTGGAAGAAAAGGAAGCTTGGAGGAAAGAAACCGTGGCAAGGCAAAGAAAAGAAGAACACTCGGGAAAATAAGGCAAAGGATGTAACTTGTTTCAATTGTTTGGAGAAAGGCCATTATTCAAGTAGTTGTAAGAAGCCAAAGAAGCAAGGAAAGAAGGATCAACCTATGAAGACAAGTCATGGAGACTGGGAATGCTATTACTGTCATAAGCCAGGACATGTGGTTAAAGAATGCCCAACAATGAAGCAGGCTCAAGTAGCAAAGTGTATGCGATCAAGGATAAACCTTCAACCTCAAGAGCAGATAAAGGGAAAGGAGTTTTGGAAGGTAACCTTCTTATTTATGATAAAGTCGTTAGAGTTCTATTCGACACTGGAGCCACACATAGCTTTATTTCCGAGCAAACCGTAAACGAATTAAAACTTGAACCTGAATTTGTAGACGAACCCATTTGTGTGAAGAATCTGGTTGGTGGCCTTGCGAATCTTTGTCTGTGTTGTAGAAAAGTTCCTATCTCGTATTCTCGTCACCGATTTCCTATCAGCCTTTTCATTCTCGACTTTAATGAATTTGAAATCTTACTTGGAATGAATTGGTTAACGAAATACGAAGCTAAATTAGATTGTAATAATCAAACGACTTCGGTCAAAACAAAACTTGGGAATTTCATTGTGATTTCTTGTGAGGATCCTAGTCCGAAGAGGGATAAGCTAATGTATACATTGGGGTATCCCGAAACTAATTTGGGATCCATACCTATTGTTCGGGAATTTTCGGACATATTCGAAGAAGTTAAGTCTTTACGTCCGCACAGGGAAAGTGAATTCAGAATTGACTTGGTTCCCAATGCTTGTCCTGTTGTGCATGCAAGTCGTAGGATGGCGCCAAGGGAAAGAATAGAGCTAGTCAAGCAAACCCAAGATTTACTGCAGAAAGGGTTCATACGACCTAGTTATTCCAATTGGGGTTCAGTTGTGGTGTTTGTGGCCAAGTCTGATGGATCTCAGAGACTGTGCGTAGATTACCGTGATCTCAATAAACTAACTCTTAAAAATAAATTTCCTTTGCCCAGAATCGACGACTTGTTCGGTCTATTTCATGGTGCTCGATTCTATTCAAAGATGGATCTAGCCCAAGGATTCCATCAGTTGAGAATTGCAGAAGACTGTATCCATTTAACGGCTTTTAAGGGTCTTGATACATGCTACGAATGGTTAGTTATGCCCTTCGGTCTAACCAATGCTTATGCATATTTCGTAGACTTGATGACCCGAGTGTTTCAAGAAGTGTTGAACAAATTCGTTCTTGTATTTATTGATGATATTCTAATCTATTCCAAAACTGAAGAAGAGCATGCCGAGCACTTAAGAATTGTTTTGGAAATATTGAGGAGGAACATTCTATTTGCCAAATTTTCTAAATGTCGTTTTTGGGTTAGAAATGTTAGATTTCTGGCACATATTGTCACCGAAGAGGGAATTTCTATAGATCCTGGTAAGATTTCTGCTATCCTAAACTGGAAGCCACCCACAACTCCGAAGGAAGTTAGAAGTTTTCTAGGATTAGCTGGATATTACTGAAAGTTTGTTTAGGATTTCTCCAAGTTAGCCAGTCCGTTAATTAAGCTGACTATGAAGAATGCCAAATTTGATTGGACTCCGAAGTGCGAGGAAGCGTTCCAGGAATTAAAGAAAAGGTTGACCACTGCTCCCGTTCTTGCTATTATTAACGGGAATCAAGGTTTATCTGTTTACACAGATGAGTGTGGTGAAGATGTGGGTGTTGTTCTAATGTAAGAGGTAGAGTGATTGCCTACACGAGTAGACAATTACGACCACATGAGAAAAACTACCCACCCCACGATCTTGAGCTTTTAGCAGTTATCTTTGCTTTGAAAATCTGGCGTCATTATCTTCTGGGTGAAAAATTCGAATTGTTCACCGATCATAAATCTTTGAAATACCTCTTTACCCATAAGGATTTGAATCTAAGGCAACAACATTGGTTGGAATTCCTAGCGTCATACGACCTCGATATTCAGTATACACCCAGAAAAGCCAACATGGTAGCTTATGCTTTGAGTAGAAGACATGCTATTCTTGCTTCTCTTGTTATCACCCCTACTCTTCTTGAGAAGGTTGTTAGTAAGTAGAAAGAAGACGAGTTTCTTCATCAAATTTATGAGAGAATACATTAAGGTGAAAATTCTAGCTATGAAGTTGGTAGTAAAAGAATTATAAGGTTGAAAGGGAGGATTTGTGTTCCATACATCGCAGATCTCAAACGAGAAGTATTGGACGAGTGTCACAAGTCCAAACTTAGTATCCATCCAGGGGTTAATAAAATGATCGAGATATTAAAAGGACCTTCTGGTGGAAAACAATGAAGAGAGATATGTCCATTTATGTTAGTCGATGCGCAACGTGCCAACAAATCAAGAGTGATCAAATGAAGATGGCGGGTTACTCCAACCACTGGAAGTGGCTAAATGGAAGTGGGACCAAGTGTCTATGGATTTCATAGATGGTTTGTCGCGTACTTGGAAGGGTAATGAGGCGACTTAGGTTATTGTGGATTGTATGGCCAAGACTGCCCACTTTATCCCAGTAAAATCCACCCGAACGGCAACAAGTTTGGCAAAATTATGTGTGAAAGAGATTGTTTGACTCCATGGAATACCGAGTAGCATAGTGAGTGATCGTGACCCGATCTTCACTAGCAGATTTTGGGAGGCATTTGAAGCCGCACTAGGAACCAAATTGAACTTCAGTACTTCTTACCACCCGCAGTCGATTGGGCGAACAGATAAAATAAATCGAATCTTGGAAGATCTTTTGCGTGCTTATATTCTTGACTTTGGCGGTTCATGGGAGGACCATTTGCATCTAGTTGAATTTTCATATAATAATAGTTATCAGGCCAATATTAAAATGGCTCCTTTCGAAGCATTGCATGGTCGTCCTTATAGATCACCTGGTGGACATAATGTGCTACATATTTCACACCTTCGAAAATATGCGCACGACCCAGATCATGTTAATGAGGAAGCCGCCCAGTAGGATTTGGAGATCACACTAAATTTGGCAGTGAAGAGAGAACCGTTGAAGATTATTGATCGAGATTAAAAGCAGTTGAGAAATAATAAAGTGGTGAAATTGGTGAAAGTTCAATGGAGTGGAGATCCAAATGATTGTACTTGGGAAACAGAGGATAGCATGCAGAAGTCCTATCCCAATTGTAGAGTGGATATTTCGACTTGATCTGATAAGCCATTTCTCTATCTTTTTATGTATTCATATATTCTTTGTTTGTCTCCCTGTCTTTCAAACTTCATGGAAAAATTTTCTTAAGGAGGGAATCTGTAACGATCCCATTTTTGAATCAAATTTAATCTGGTAATTAGTATGAATTTTGGAATTTAATTATGAATTTATTTTAATTTTTCAAAACAAATAAGATAAGTGTTTGATTATATATATGTATATGTATGTATGAATAGATTGTAACTTGAATTTGAATTTGAAATACAAATATAAATATCTTAAAAATAAATTAGATTTGAAAATTATATATATATATATATGATTTTTTAGTATATAATTTAGCTTTAAAACATTTTCTTTTATGATTATATAAATATTAAATAAGGAAATGTATTTCATAAAGATATATAATTATATTATAAAACATATATATAAAACATAAACTTAATATAATATAATATATAAATTATACAAGAACATATTCTCATGCAAAAATACAAGTGTAAGTTAATAAGACATACAAATTAACCAGTATTAAGATTTTAACATTTATTAAACAAGTGTAATAATTCTAGTGTGAAAATAAACAAGTGTCAAACTTCTTAATTTTTCTTTTATTTTTAAGAATAATAATTTTAAGGCTATATTACTTCATCCCCTACCTTTTTCATCTTTCTTTTATTCAAAAACTCAAACCAGCAAATTAAAGTTCAAAACTTAAGAAAATCGAAAAGAAAAAAATAGAAAAGAAAAATCAAAACAAAAGCAAAATTCAAACCTGAATCAAAATAAAATAACATGCAGTTCAAGATCAAAGCAAGATTTCAACTTCAACAACTTAAGCAAAGAAAGGATCATCACTAAAAAAATAATCAGTTCAAAGCCAAACCGATTTCAAAAAGATCAAATCCGAAAAACAAGTTTCCAGTTTTTTTTTCAAATTCAAAACTCCAGGCTCTTCTCTGTTTTTAAGTTACAGGTGAGTAAACCTCTTCTGATCTGATCTATAAGCTTGATGCAGCCATGATAAATGTTTGCTTGGGTGAAATTATGTTTGTATATATATAAAAATGTGTGTGTGTGTGTGTGTGTGTATACACACACTTGTGCATGTCTGTACCTATGAATATAAGCTCTGTTCCAGGTTTAAAGGTTACAAACCTGTTTCAAAATCAAAATTCTCTCTCTAATTTTCTTTAGGCTTTAAGGTTCAAACAAAACATGTTTGTATAATCATGTTTTAAGTTTTAAAAATAATTTTAAGCATAATTAACTAAAGCATTTTCTGGAAATTGGAAAATACAGGAAAACTCAATATATGTTGGAAATTCAATCATTATGATTTCTGGTTTCAATTATATCATCTAAAACATTTTCGAAAATGATGATTTTTAAAGATAGAATCATGATTTTTAAGCAAGTTTTCATGGAGAACTTGCGAGTTGAACAGTTTCGGGTTTTGTGGCAAATTCTGGTGATCGGTGGAAGTGGTGGTCTAGGGATCATAGCTGAGGGTAGCTGGGTGATGGACGAACTTGGGAAAAATGATCAAAAAAATTCCTAATCATCGTGAAGGACAAACTATGCCGATCTAGGGTTTTAACTCACATTTTGGTAGTGGTCGGAATTCGATTAACTACAGCATCGTCAATGGATCAGAGGTGACGAGGGCTAGAGGAATCGAAGTGTTGGTCATCGACGAAGCTATGGATATGATTGCGTGATCTCTGATGGCCGGAGATGGCAGTACGAGGTGATCGTGGGTAACCCAGTTTTGTACCAGCGGGTTTCAGGTTGCTCGATTTCGAGTTAGCCGTCATTTCAAAAATCTGGGTGTTCATGGAGCTTGTGTAGGTCGTCGTCGATGTGTGAAGGGTCGAAGCACTGGTCGAAGGTGGCCAGAATTCCAGTGCATGTGCGCATGGGTCAGGGTAGTCTCAATGGTTTGCTTTCGGGGAAGAAGGTCCGTGTTCGAAGTCGATCTCGGGAAGATGGGTTGTTGGCTCGAGTAAACACTCGAGTGTATTCGTGTGGGTAAACATGTTAACAGGTTTTAATTTTTTAAAATGGAATAAAGCAAAACAAAAAGGATGAGGGAATTGCTTGGAGAAGTCTCGGGGGATGTTGCATTTGACTCGGGTGTGACTCGGGTACGTCTCGAGTTTGAGAAATTTTTTAAAATAACAAGTTTTAAATTTTAAAACAAATCAAGTTTTAATTAAAACAATTTTCTTAACTCGTTCCTTTTAAATAATTAATATTTTGTTTAAATTTGGGAATAGTGAAAGGTTTTGAAAATAAATTATTTTAAATTAATTAAGTTTCAAATGTTTTAAACATATATAACCTTTATTTTTAAATAAACTTAAAAAATGTAATTAAGGAGTTGATTAAGAAGATAAAAATGTTTTTTAAAGGTTAATTAACTTAAGAGTCTAGGTTAAGTTAATTGTTAATGCTAATTAATTACAAGGTTTATTAAATAAAGATTTTTAAATTAAATGATTAATTAAGATAAAAGATTTATCTTTAAATTAATAAAAGATAATTAATTAATAATTAAAGGATAATTAATTAAAGGTTAGTTAATTATTAATTAAAGGTTAATTATTTATTAATTAAAGGTTAATTAATTTATAATTATAAAGAATAATTGATTAATGAAAGTGATTAAGATTATTTATTAATGATTAAGGGTTAGTTAATTTAGGATTAATGTATAATTAATTAAAGATTTATTAATTAATAATTAGGGATAATTAATCGTTAATTAAGGATAATTAATGAAAGTAATTATGTGATTAATTAATTTCATTAATTATCCTTAATTAACGAAAGGTGAAGCAAGAAAAATCAGGTGACAAGCTCCAAAATGATGGATGGAATCCACTATAAGAAATGATACGTGTGACGACCAAGAATTTTTAACATTTGAAATGGAATATTTAATTATTTTTAAATATTTGAAAGTTATTTTAACTTGAATCTCAAATATCAGAATGAATTTGGCAATTAAATTATTGAATTTGATTTATTAATGGTGGGTAAAAATTTGAATTTTCAATTTTTAGCTTGTTAAAAATAATTTGATGGTTTAGAAAATTTATATTGGTGATACTAAAGATAATGGAAGTTTCGGAGTTGAATTTGAAAGTGAATTGTTCGGTTTTGAAATTTATATCATTTAAGTCGATATTTTAAAATAGTCTACCGCGGTGCAGTCTCGGATTTCGACGAAACCAGTTCCATTGGATCCGTAATATTATATTATTACCGGATTTCAATTTTCGCAGTGTTTGTAGTGACCGTTTGGTCGTACAATAAGCAAACGCGTTGAAAATTAAATTGAAATTTAATTTAAAATTTAGTAAAATCTAATCACAGTCAAATTTGGTAAGAAGCAAGCCGCCCTTTTTCTCAAGCAAAGGCCAAATCCAAAATCGCATCCATCTCCTTTATTTCCTTTCAGTTCATTTCAAAACGAAAAGATCAAGATCGAAATCAAGCCGAGACCCCTTCTTCTTCAAATCAAAAAAAAAAATCATAATCCCTCATTTTTCCCTCTGTTCTAATGGCCAATGCTTCAAATCGATGCCGCGAGTCTTTCCCTTCCTTCTTTCCCCAAATCGAACGAACGAAAACCCTTCATTTATTAAAAAAAAGTGGGTCATGCACGCTCGCGAGGGGAGCTCGAGGCTTGGCATGACGACAACAGCAACCTGGTAGCTCGAGGTGGTTGAGTTTGAATGCTCGAAGGCTCGCGGTCGACAATGGTGGGAAGCCGATAGAGTGGATTCGAGAATCGAAGCCGTTGATGTATTCATCGCAGCCGAATTCGATCGAGTCAGGAGCACGATCGGTTTTGATGACTGCGACTCTGGCTGCGATCGGTGGCGAGATCTGGGAGTCAAAGGCTAAGGGAAGCTTGTGTTCTATCGAGGGAGAAGCTGTTGTTAGGGTTTTTGGGTCGGGTTTGAGGAGAAGGTATGGGTCTCTTCCTAAGTTTTATTAATTTAAACTAAATTTATATTTCAAATTTAAAAAGAAACGAATTTGCTGTGATGAACTAGTATGGAACAAAAAGGATATTTTATAAATTTTGCTTTAATATATGTAGTTTCGAAAGGAAATAAATATACATTTTAGACTTACCTTTACATTTTAAAAATAAGAAATATGTAATTAACCCGTTAATTAACTTATTTAACTATTTTAGTTGCTAAAATATTATTTTAGGGAGATCAGTTTAAAATTTGAATTCTAGGTTAAAATAAAATCATTTGTAATTAAATTTACAAATGAGAATTTAATAAAGAAAAAAGAACATTAGTTTAAAACTTTAGATTTATTTGGTTAAATTAAATCATTAGTTAAAATTTAAACTACTAAACAGTGGTTAACTATTTGATTAAATTGAATATTGATAAATTGTATAAATATTTATACAAGGTCTAAAACTGTGAAGAATCAAGTCGGAATTGAAATGGATTGCAAGACAAAAGCTAAGGTGAGATCTTCTCACTCAATCGCCGATTTAATTTTAATAGTTAGATTTAAAATTGATTGACTGTGTGCTTGGATGATTGATTTATAATAATTATTCACTGGATGACATTGTATATATAGTAGTATATAGTATATATTGGAGTTGCTGATTTCCCGCATTATATAGCGGATGAGACCCTATACGCCGTATAATAGCGGATGATATTTTATAAATCCCATATACCGCGATATTCCACCAAGAAGTGGAATTGGTATTTAATTATTGTGCTAACATCTGTGGATGTAGGGAAACAGGTTGGAGGGATCCAACTGGATTCCTCAAATAATTGAATTTGTTTCAATATTGTATGTTGATCATTTATAATCTGTGTGTGACAATTTATGATTGAAACTGTTGAAAGCTATAATTTAGTCAAATATATTTTGGTATCGTAGGATACCAGAAATAGATAAAATTGGATTTTTGAAATTTAGTAGAAAATTTATAATAAATTAATTTTAGAAAATTCAATAAATTTAAAAGAAAGAATTTGTTTCAAAAGATAATAAATTTGATGTTTTGAAATAAATTTGGAAATCAATTTAAAAATTGATTTGGTGTTGAAAATGAATATTTGCGAATCAATTTGAAAATAATATATTATTGGATATTTGGGAATTTAAATTCACAATGGGAATCTATAAAGGAAAGAGAAATTTGTTTTAAAAATAAATATTGTTTTATTATTAAAAGTGTGGACAGGAATTCACGGATTTGGAACGTAAACTTAAAATAAATTAAGAAAGATTTATTAAATTGATTTGAATGAACCATTTTAGAATGGAAGGTGTATTTTCCCTGGAAAGCCGAGTATGTTTCAATATAGTCTATAAATATGAAATTGAAGTTGTGAAGATGGTTTTAAGGAAAGATTATTTTGGAGAAATTATTTACTTGGGTTATTTTGAAAGTCTTTAAAGCAAAGATTTATTTTAGTATAGAAGTGGTTATTTAAAGATTAAATTGATATTTGTTTAGAAAATGGTTATTTAAAATAGTTTTATCTAAATGTTTCCAAGTATATATCTTGGATAAGTGATTTAATGTGTTTTAAAGTATTTGAACTCGGCAGACTTTTAGTGGAAATAAATAATATCGGGAATCTTATTCCGTGAGTGAAAAGTGAATTTGAAATTTGTTTTCAAATGGTTGAAGTGTTAAAAATATATATCTTGTGAAGATATTTTGAAAATAATAATTGGAAAATTATTTAAATCTTGGTGATTGTTGTGAATATTTGTTGATAGTTAAATAATCGACTATCAATATTGGCCTTTAAATGGCATGTGAATTTCGATGCGACCGAGGGTCGGATTCCAAACGGTTATCCGAAAACCACATCGAAACTTTGTGATTGTGATAGATCTTTTATTTAAAAGATCGAAGTGAAAATTGTTGTAATTTGTTGAAATCTGAATGTAACACTTATTTTTTTAAAATAAGCGCTCGTTATTCGGATTAGCCGGGAGAGGACCTTGTGTCATAAAACTCATTCCGAATAACGATACGACGAAATGGGATTGTATTTGAAGACGGTGTTGACCGGGTATTTTTGAAAGCGAAAGGATTACCTGTCGAATGTCTCTGCACCGGGTTGCTCCGGTATAGAGATTTTATCACCATTGTGATCGGGATTCCGGACGTGATTTGTGAATATCCGGATTTACAAGGGCTTCTTTGAAGTGCCTTCGGCTCCGCTCGATCCCGGAATGGACTTGTATGGATGTGTGTCTGAGAATTTATTCTCTTAACTTAACACCTCTCTAAGACATACAAGCTCAGAGGTTATGTAGTTGATTGTTACTAGTAATGCATTCCTAATTTGGTAACGTGACATACGTAGTGCTGTTGATCATTTGTTGATCAAAGCATGAATCATTTGTTGATTAAAGCATGACTTTGTGAAATGTGTAGCTTTGTGGACGAGACTTTGTCGGACCTCACACCCCGGAAATGGTCAAAACAGGAAAGATGCGGCAAGGTTATGAGGGTCGCGCCCTTTAAGGTATGTCATTTCCTTCTGGAAAAGGGTAGTATCATGGTATGGAGCCCACATATTTTACCTATGTTGTTGCCGCAAATTTATTATACTTTGTGGTTGTTGCTTTGTGGTTGAGGATCCTCGGATAAAGGTCTCAAAGGACCGGGGAACGCCATACTCGAGTAGTAGTTACCTAGTTACAGAGGTAACCCGGCCTTGTGTTGGCAGAGTTCCGGGTAGGTTCTCGGGACGGCCCTCCAGAGGCGTACCCATGTAGCAGTAGGAAGTTCCTTAGCCTGACCATTTGTTGGAAATCCAAACTCTAATACGCGCCCTGTATGGTTTTAGTTGTATAACCTGCCATTTACTTATGGTGGTCACCACTGTTTAGTTGGTAGCTATAGTAGGCACAATTCGGAATGTCTATGCTGGCTAAGATTGATATTATACTTTCGAAATGTTTTCTGCACTATGCACTAATAATAATATCAAAAGGATTTTGCGTATTAAGCATGTTTGACTATCATAAGGAGAAATCTCCTCCAATTCTGCGCTTGCATTGTGTGTGTGGCGGGAGGCCTTATGATAGTTTCATTTTCCAAAAGCGTAGCGGATTTTTTTTTATTTTCTTTGTGAAAATAACTGTTTTTAAGATCTCACACTAGTTCCACGACTGACCTGGGGTTTATTATTCCTTTTCTAAACTCTGGATGCCCATAATTTTCCACACGGGCATCCTAGAGTCAGGTTATCGGTTATTCGGGAGCGAAACCAAGAAGTTGCTATGGAGATCCGGAGGCAAGCTAGATGGCCAGATGTACCACTTATACTATGTAATGTCCGTTGCGTCTCGGTTAGTGTAAGTCAAACTTTATTGTACACAAGTTACTATAAATACCAGTGTTTGTATTGTGTTGTTGTAAACTCTGATAACGTGATGTATAAATTGATATAGTGCTTTTGTTTTAAAGGTATTCATTTATCTATTATATTTTGTTCCGATGCGAATTGTGAGATTCTATTTATTGTTTCTATTTTCTTCTTCTATCTTATTTTTCTACCTCTTTGTTCTTTAACCCTAAAGACTCGTAAGTTTGTTCCTCCTCTTTGGGCTGAATTATTATGGGATTTTGCCAGCTCAAAAGGGGTACGGATTTGCGGGCCTTTACAATTTGCTCTTCTCTATTTAAGATGCGTAATACTGAATGATAGAGTAAAATTAATGGCTGAAGCACATGAGGGATTCTGTGGAGATCATTCAAATGGAACAAAACTAGTATAAAAAATAATAAGGCAAGGATTTTATTGGCCTCATATGATAAGCGAAGCCATTGAGTATGTGAGAAGATGCAAAAAATGTCAGAAATACTCGAAGATTCCCAGATTTCCCCCAAGTCAGTTGACACTAATTGCAAGCCCATGGCCCTTTGATGTATAGGGAATAGACTTAATCAGCCCATTGCCAATCTCAAAAGGAGGAGCAAAGTACGTCGTGGTCGCCATAGACTATTTCACCAAATTGTTTGAAGTGGAACCGCTTCCAAAGATTACTTCTGGAAGGCACTCAGATTCGTTATCAAAAATACCATAACAGATTTGGAATTCCCGAGAAGATAATTTCTGATAGTGGGACACAATTTGACAGCGAAGAATTCTCTCGCTTTTACCACAAGAATGGAATCATTAAAAGCTTTTCATCCGTCGCACGTCCAAAAGCGAATGGGGCTGTTGAGGCTGCCAACAAAGCCATAAAGACAATTCTAAAAAAAATGGTTAACAAAGCAAAAGGAAATTGGGTGGAAGAACTACCACTTGTGTTATGCACTTATCGAACGTCTGCCAAAACAGCGATGGGACATACTCCCTACTCTTTGACATACTGGTGTGAAGCGATGTTACCAATTAAGATTAAATAACCTTCACATCGAAGAATCACTTATGTATTCGATATGAAACAAGAATTAAAAAGAGAATCCCTAGATTTGATACATGAATTAAGAGATAAAGCAGCGGTAAGAACCGCCGAGTATCAAAGAAGAATCTCAAGGTATTACAACTCGAAAGTGAGAACTCGATCATTTCGCGAAGGACATTTGGTACTCCGAAGAGTGATGGCAAATACTAGAAACCCCACAGATGGACCCCTAGGGCCAAATTAGGAAGACCATTAATCATTTGTCAAGTAATCCCTCCAAGAGCTTACAAAGTATGCCAACCAGACGGCAATACGGTTTCGAGAACATGGAATGCCGAATATTTGAGGCCATATTTTTCAAAGATGAATGAATAAAACATCTCTTTCTTCAAAAAGGAATTATACATGGTTGGCAGTGAAATACTCCTTATATTTGGATACTACCTAAGATGGTAGTCTACCTAAGATGGTTGAAAGCCTCTGTTCACGCCAAGATGGCCAGGGCAGAGCACCTCTTGGAGGAAGGGCGGAGTAATCCTTTAACCGCGGCATAAGATTGCCAAGTTAAAGCACCGGACAAGCCCTTGGTCATGCCTCTGGTCCGGTAAAGGCACCTCCTGGAGGGAGGATGGAGTAAGCCTTTATCAACACCATAAGATGGCCAGGGTTAAGCACCGAACAAGCCTCTACCTGCGTCACGCTATGGCAAGGACAGGGCGCCTCCTGAAGGAAGGTTGGAGTAAGCCTTTATCTGCGCTATGCTATGGCCAGGTTAAAGCATGAGGAAAGCCCTTGACCGCGTCCCTGGCAAGGTCAAGGTGCCTTCTGGAAGAAGGTTGGGTAAATCCTTGGTTCCAAACTCTAAGAATGAGCTAACCAAGAGCACTAGGCAAGGGACTAAATGTCCAACCCCAAGAAGAGGCTCATTTAACAATGTACTGAGATGTCCGAGCCTAAGAAGAGGCTCATTTAACAATGGAATAAGATGTCCAAGCCCAAAAAGAGGCTCATCAAATAAGAGACTGAGATGTCCAAGCCTGAGAAACGGCATATCCAATTATGGACTGAGACGTCCAGGCTCAAGAGGTAGCCAATCAGATTACTACTATATATAAGACCTAAAGAATCTATGCATGTCAAAGAAGACAGAATCTAAAGAGTAAAGTAGAACTCCGTCAATTAAATACCCAAATCGGGGTTTCGGGACTTCATTTCTAAACAGCATTTATTAATACCCGAATCTAGGTTTTGGGACATTATTAATCACTTACGATCTTTATACCCGAATATGGGCATCGGGATTATTACTTGATTTCACTTTAATGCCCTAATCTGGATTTGTGGTTTCTATTATAAAGACAATTTCCATGGACTTCTGATTATCCAACATATGCCTTAATCTGGGTCAAGGATTTCTGTTATGACAACAATTACTATGGATTTCTACTTATGCAATGTACGCCCTAATCTGGGCCAGAGATTCTTCTTACAAAGATAACTCCTAATAATCTCTAATTGGCCGACATATGCCCCGATCTGGGCTAAAGATTTTGACATGAGAACAATTATTACGAATTTCTGGTTAATCTACCATAAATACCCGAATCTGGGTTTAGAAATGCCACTCAGCGGACTATTTCTGGATATTGCTATCTAGATTCTGGATATCTCATTATTAACTTCTAAACTTCACAAGTTGTTACCTTAACCTAGGTTAAATTTCATTGCTCCTAATCCCTATCAAACCCCAAACCTGGGGTATAAAGTAGTAGAGTTGAAGTTGTGCTACAGACAACCAGAAATTTCAAACTGGTCTTTTTAATACCTAAATTAGAGTTAATGTTTTATAACTCTAAATGATGCTCATCAACATCTGAATTAAGTCTTTGAAAAAAAAAGTGAGTAAAACCTTATATTATTGTTTACTGGAAACGTTATATGCATTTGTATACCTGGGGATTTGAATGAACCCTTTGATTATGTTACGTATTCATGTGCTAAGAGGTAACTATGTCTTACATACGTGTGTTCAGACATGGTTATACAATCTGTAACTCAGAGAACCTGTATATCATCTCTGTTCTTGAAAACAGTTATTTCAACTTTAAAAATCCTTATCTCTTTAACCAGTATTTTTTTTTATCATGATTCCAAAAGGGAAGTTGATTATTTTTTGTGTAGATCATTTTAAAATTTATTTCGTTAGATAGCATGAAGTATAAAAGTAGAAAAACATATGTGACAGTAAGTAACTTAGGTATGGTCGAGTTTCGACTATCGCAATTTATTAAATGGATTATATGATGATGATCGTTATTAAAAAACTTGAATTTTAGAAGTGGTTTGAAGATTTTTTATTGCATGTGGATGGTGGGATTGGACGATGAACAGAATTGGGCGATTGGCAAATTTTGGCTGGTGGCTCGATTTCGTGGTCAATGGTTCGTCATGGAGGAAGCCTGGTGGTGGCACGCAAGGTAAAATTGACATGAATATTTGTAGTTGGGTGGTTAGATCAGGCGAGGTCAGTGTAGGATTTAGGTGATGTTTATGGTGTCTCGGTGTAACGACCTGGAATTTTGGGTCGTTTGTTTTGAACATTTAATTTATTTTAAATGTTGAATTTGAATTATTAAATGATTTTGAATATGAAGAATTAGGTTGCATTAGTGAAATAGTTTATAATTTCAAATATGGTAATTTAATGAATTTGGGAAATAATAAATTAATATTGGAAATTGGGATAATATGTGGATCTGTGTGTAAATGGACATGGAAATGATGCCTAAAATTTATTTAAATTCTATTTGGATTAGAATTTAAATATTGGACTTTTGGATGGAATTAAAAGTCGATAATTTAGAATTTGGAATTTATATATATATATATATACACACTTAATAGTGAAGTTAATATATATAATAATAATGTAAATAATTTAATTTTAATTTAATATGAATCAGAATGATTTCTAAAATGAATATAAATTCTATTTGAATTATAAATGAGTCAGTAAGATTCTAAAATTCTATTTACCCGGGGGCATGGGGGCTTGGATCAGCGGACGGCTTTACTGTGTCCTCCTTAGGAGTTTACCGGTCCGCTGGGTTCTCCTGGGTTTTCAAAAAAAAAAAAAGATTCTAAAATTCGATTTTCAAGTAATTCCGTCGATTTTGAAAATCGCTCGATTTAATTAACGAGTTAAAATAACCTTCCAGGGCACAGTCTTGGGATTCGACGAAACCAGTTCCATTGGATCCGTAATAGTGTATTATTATCGAATCTCAAATTTCGTAGCGTTTGGAGTTACCGTTTGGTCGTACGAGATAGAAACGCGTGGAAATAAATATCAAAAATTTAATATTTAAACTCGATTCAAAAATCTGTCTTCCACATACGATCGAACTAGGCCCCGAACATGTTCAATTGTGTTTGGAATATGGGTAAAACATTATAAACTCCTGGCGGTATGTTTTATTTAGAGTTCATTTGAAAAAGCTTGTAAAAATTGAAAATAATAATAAAATAATATATAAAATCGTGTGTGTATATATATATATATATGGCTGAACATTTAAACCCTAGCTTATCTCCTAACGTAGGTGCCAGTTGTTAACCAATAGCCAAAACGCTCCCTTACTTTCCCTCATTTATCTCTTCATCCATCGAATTTCGTCGAAAATCTTCAACTGCAACATCGAAGAGCATGGGAAGATCTAGATATCCAACGGTCGAGATCGAGCGTGATGGATCGCTGTGTTTTGGATCGCATCCATCTTCGTTTCAAACGCGATTCCCGAGCTGTAGGCAACGCCGAGCTTCAAGCGGTCTGAGGCAATGGTGGGCGTGGGGATGACGTTTCATTTGGCATTCTCCGATCATTTTCTCGATCTTCAAAGGGGGAGCGGTGTTCGTATGTTGATAGCGACATTGGGTTGCTCGTTCCTGTAAGTGAACGATGGAAGGAGAAAGAAAAGGCAGCCTTGATCTCATGGTGTTAAATGTACGGCTGCGATTTCAGAGTAATAAGTAAAAAAAATAAAAGTAAATTTATTTATATTATTTATATTCAAACTTATAAAAATCATATCTTGGCCATACGAGGTCGAAATCGGACGAAACAAGTAGCGTTGGAATCGCAGCGATGAGCACTACGATGTGATGCTGATTTGGAGTCGATCAGAGCTAGCAAATTTTTTTGGTTAAATCGAATGGGTTCGATTTAATTTAAAATTGGAACGTTTGGCAACATAAAACTCAAGACGAGTTAATCTCACTCAATTTTGGACTGTTGGCTTTAATTTTAAACAGATAAAATTAACAAATGATTGATTTATTGAATTGATGCATTTTTATCAGTTGGATGTGATATTAAATATAGTAGTATATATATTTGAGTGATCGATATTCCTGCATATATATTGCGGATGAGACCCTATACGCCCCGCATAATAGCGGATGAGACCCTATAAGCCCCGCATAATAGCGGATGACCTTATATGCCGCAATATTCCATCTCGAAGTGAAACTGGTATTTTTATGTTGTGCTAACGTTTGTGGATGCAAGGAAACAGGTTGGAGGGTCCAATTGGATTCCTCAAAAATGTTGAATTTAATTTCATATATAGTGATATATGTTCTGTTGGAATAATATGTGATATATTATTGTGTGATTTGGATTGATTGGACGCTGTGCCGGGTTTTGACCTAGATTTTGGTATTTTTAAAATACCAGTAATATATGTTTTAAATGGAAAGAGAATTTAAAAAAGGGTTTTTGAAATAAAATGTTTATAAGAATTTTGGGTTAATTAATTGGATAAAATAAATGATTTTGAAATGTGTACTTAATTAAAGTCGGAATACTGTGGATCAGATTTTAGAATAAAAGTATACGGAAAGGGTTTTTAGGCAATAAATGTTTAAGTGGTACTGGTGTAAATACAACGGGTTTTTAAATCGAGATTTTTAATACTTTTGGAAGGATAGAAGTGGAATTTGGAAATAAGTATAAATTGGTCATACCGAGGTTAAGTAAGATTTCCAGATATACGAAGTGAAATTTGAATCGAGAATTGGGTTGTTTTAAAAGAAGGATTTTTAATTATTAATACGGAAGTTTGAAAAAGTGTTGAAATATTCTAGAAACCAGTCATTTAATTATTTTAAATGGTTTAAAGCATATTTAGTTATTAAATAGTAACTTTATAATGATTTTAAAAGGTTTATTATTATTTAAGAACTAGTCAACAATTTTGTTTTAAAGGATAAATTATTAAACATTAATATAACTTTGTATAATAGCTTTTATTTAAGAATATTTTTGCCTAGATTAAACTTGAAATTTATTTTAGAATTTACAAACATTATTTTGAGATAATTTATTAAGTAAAGTTTTGGGGAAGTAATGGTATACTTATGTGACGTAAATTGAAGGCAGTGAGTGCCTGCAGTTAAGTTTTGGATTTCTTTGGGATAGAGATGTAACCATTGAACTATGATCCATGGTTCGATACTGCGATGGTCTTTCCACATTATTTTTAAAGGGTTTTCAAATACTTTTGAAAAGATGGTTTGTAAATTTACTAAATTTGATAGGATAAGTATGTATGGTTTAGATAAGGAGATTTATGTAATTAAAATTAAAATAAAAAGAGATTTAATGTTTTCAGTGGAAGATGGAATATTTGGTTGAATTGATTGTTTATTTGATAGTTAAACAACCGACTATCAAATCTGGACTTAAATATAACTTTGAAAATATCTAGAAGAAGTACGAGAATTATATGGTACAGTTACTATTCAAGGTGCTATACTGTACGTATAAAGTCGTTTTGTTTTTTTAGGACGTTTTTAAGGAAATTCGTCCACTAACGGTTAGGAGGTGATGTCCGACCTTATTTTCATCTGTTTATTTCCGAAAGAACCAGGGTTGAGTTTACTGGGAATATCAAACGTTGTTTCGAAGAGACCGAGATCAGATTTGTGATCCAAAAACCACTTCGATCCAACGAGTACGTTTTCGTAATAAAGACAAGAGCATGGAGTCGAAGATGAAGTAGTGAAGTGCAAGGGCTAATCGCTACTAATTCTGTGGGTGATTCTAAAATGGATGTAGTAGGAATAGTGCCTTCGGTTCCTTTCGCATCGGGAATAGACTTGTATGGATGAATGCTATCAGAACATTATCATTGGAGGACAATGAGAATTATAATTGAATATTTCTAAAAAGGTAATCGTAGCCTCTAGCCTCATCAACCGGGAAATGACTGAAAAGTAGGGGAGATGCAGCAAGGCTAAGTGGGTAGCACCTAAGTAGGGTATGTCTATCACCTTTCTAGATAACCTTGGATATTATTAATACATGTGAAAGGAGCTCGAAAAGGGTGGGAACACCTGGGGTGATAGAATATTCGGTCTATCCAGGTTAGGGATAGTCCGGTCTTGTGTCGGTAGGGATCGATAGGTTCGATCTCGGTACACTATTCTAGACGTGTGCGGTGACAGGCGGTACCCAAGTGCTTAGTCGTTCAGTTGGAATCCATTCTCCAATGAGCGCCGTACGGTTTTGATTATGCCCAATTGTGCTGGAATGTGAGATGCAAGCATTTTAGTTATTTGAATAAGTATTTGTACTTAGACACTATTATAATATCAGATGATTTTGATATGAAATATTTTGGTTATCGTAAGATAAAAACCTGTCGTGTTATTTGTGGCGTGGTCTTACAAGATACTTTTGATTTTCAAAGAATTTGATAGCTTTAATAATTCAAATTGAGTGTATTTTCTCACGCTAGTTTTCCAGACTGACTCGGGTGTTATTTTATTATAATGCTCGGGTCAGACCGAGTATTGCAGGTTCATGTTAGGATGCTATGGAGCTCAAGAGACGAGCTAGATGACGAAGACGTATTAGTCGTACTTGTTCATTTACGCTGTAGTGTTTTGTTGAAATTGCCAGCAAGTTGTGAGGGCATGTTGTTATAACTGTCCAGGCCATGTACTCTGATTGAAAAATGTATATTGCAGTTTTTGATTTGTGTAATGAGTTATTGATATTATATATTGTTCTATTCGCTGTGAGATTCTGTTCTGTCTTAGTTTTCTTCTTCTTCTACCTCCTTTCTTGTCCCTCAAAAATCTGTCTTTGCACTCGATCGTTCGGCATGTTATACGATGAACGTATTAATGTTGATTTTTTGGGGGTCGTGAAGGGGGTCGTGACACTCGGTCATGTGGAAATTGCGAAGAAAATGAGAAGATCGAGGGTTGCACACCAGGAGGAAAGGGTGGAGGAGGTCAAGGCGAAGCTGGAGGTGGAGTTTGGTTGGGAATGGTGGCCGTAGGTGACTGGCCGAGGCGATTGGTGATTGCGTTTCAGTTTTTCCAACTATGGTCGAAGTTTGAATTTTCGAACTAAGGATGGTCGCGCGTTTTGCAGGTGGGAAACGTGAGGAGAAGGTTGAAGTTGACTTACGGAGTTGGTCCACGGTGAGGTTGGCTTGCCTAAGTTCGTGTGCATGTGCACATGTTTGTGCACGGTCTCATGTTCGCATATGAGAAATGGAAGGGAAGAGTTGGAAGAAGGAAAAGAGAGAAGTATAAGGAATCGAATAGGCCGGGTATTTTTGTATTGGGCTTGTTAAAAAAAGAAGAAGAAAGTTTAAATAATTATGTCACTAAACTTTTAAAAAAATTTAAACAATAATTCTTCTTCGTTTTACATCAAATTGTTGAGCAATTTTTTGCATCGTGTTTCTATCGATGAGTACTTCCATCTAAACTATTTTGGTCAAGGTTCCGACAGAGTGAAATTTTAAAGATTTAAATAATCGAAGTGAATAAATAAATAATTTATTATTTAATTTAACTATCTTTTAATTAGTCAATTTTTTTTAAAATGAACTATTTAATTTGAATTAATTAAAATAAATTATTTTATAAATATTTTTGATTGATAAATAATATGGATTATAAAATATAACTTAACTCAGTTATCAATCCAGTTTTGATTTGTAAAAAATTATTAATCGTTGATCGAAGCAGCGATATATGTTTTGACCGATATTTTTCTTAGATATTGATTTCGATTATCTGTTGTCTAGGCCATTAAGTGGCCAAACAAATTAAAGTTGTCAAAATGAAACGCTGACACGTTTTATTTGAAATAAAACCACTTGTACTAATCACTATTTCGGTTTCAGAAGAAAAAAAATGAAATGAGTACTAGCAAATAAACCTCGATGGACTGGTCATGATAAAGTAAACATATGAGATGAATTTGCATATGTAAATATTAACACCCTGATTATAAAATTGTTTATTTTAAAATAACACGGTCTTTTCAAAATTTGTTGTTTTTAAGCTCGAAGCAACCAGAATCGGATATCTGCATTATTCGGAACCACTTCAATCCAATAACCACTGTGAACCTTTACGGATAATATGTTATAATCTGATTTACCAGATTTTGTTCAAATGTAACAAATTCGACTATTTTATGCAAGTATTGCACTTAGGCACTATAAAAGTCTCAATGGATTTATGTAAAAATGTTTTGGTTATAATAAGATAAAAACTCGTCGTGTTTGTACGAGTTACCTTGGTTTTTCGAAGGATTTGGTAACTTTAATATTTCAAATTAAGTGTGTTTTACTCACACCGGTTTCCAATCTGACTCAGGTGTTACTTTATTGTAATGCTCGGGTCAGACCGAGTATTACCGTTTCAGGTTAGGACACTTTTGAAGCTCAAGAGATGTGCCGAATGACAAAGATGTATTGCACGTATTTGATTATATTCCGCTGCGTATTGTAGGCTGCATATTCAGTGTTTAGGGACAAGTTATTATAACTGTCCAGATTTATATGTTGATGATTGTACTCTGATAACTTGTATGTATATTAACAGTTACATCTTTTGTATAAAATATGTTATTGTATATTATATTTTGTTCCACTGCGATTGTGAGATTCTGTGATATTTCTCTCTATCTTTTTTGTTTCTTCTTCTATCTCCTTTCTTCTTAAACCCCAACAACCTAGTATTTTCGGCGCTCGATTGCTCGGCGCTCTATACAGTAAACGTATTAGTGCCGATTTTCGAGGTCGAAAACGCCGATCGTTACAAAAAGGTTCGAAGTTAAGAAATAAGAGAAGATTCAAAATTGGGAAGGTAGAGTTGACAACATTGAAACGGAAGAAGAGGAGGTTTAAATTTTTTGTTAAAGTTTTTCTTCTAGGCCAAAGTAAAAAAGCCTGCATCCTTGCACTAAAAATATGAAATCTAAGTCCTTCCGTTCAAAAATGTTAAAAAGTTTTGCTGTCAGCCTATTTTTCTCTTTATAATTTGACAGCAAAAAAACAGAAAATAACATTTTAGTAAGTCGGGGGTGTATAATAAATACTATGATAGACTAATCACTGCAATGGAATGGAGGAATGCAAAAAAAGCTGCTAAATACACCATAAAACCACTTGATATTTCTCGACGAAAACTGACGCCATTTAGTAAATTTCAAGTACTCGAAAATACCATGCTCTCCGGTTACACCAACCCGTTCCAATTTTTTTACCAAAGAATAAATCGGGTATAAAATTCACGCTATAGTTAATGCAATTGATTTAAGAAAACATTCCACGAATTATTACCAATCTTAGCAGTGAATTTCAGGTATTTGGAAAATTGCGGTGCATACGTTGGTATCATCAAGGGTACATCCGAATTTCTGCGGTATTATCAAAAAAAATAAGAAAAAAAATAAAAAAAAAAGGGGAAAGAAAAGGTTAAAAAGTAGTGTATTATAGGGCGTATTCAGTAGCTCTCGTGAAATAAGAAAGCATGTCCAGATTGACTCTGAAATCCACCGTCACTCAAAATCCGATTTGAAATCGCTTCCTTTAGCAACCCATGTCTAGATTGACATTGAAGCATGGATCCAAAAAATTGTTGTTCATTCTTTCATGCATTTCTCTTCTCACAATATCGTTAATTGCTGATTATTTATGGGCTTCGTCGTCTTCTCCTTCAGCTTCATCAAATTTCAATACCGAAAGATCAATTCGAGTAGTTGCAACTCCTG
Organism: Allium cepa; assembly: GCA_030765085.1. Classification (NCBI taxonomy): domain Eukaryota; kingdom Viridiplantae; phylum Streptophyta; class Magnoliopsida; order Asparagales; family Amaryllidaceae; genus Allium; species Allium cepa. The sequence goes on from CM060939.1 coordinate 929,872,741, forward strand.
CTAGAAAACAGGTAAGTCAAACTGCTGGATTCAGTTTTATGCGATTTTGAAATTTCGTTGGTCTGTATTGTTGTTTTGAGTTAGCAGATAAATTAATTAGTGCAGAGTTATGTTAGAATAAATAATAATGGTGTAACTGTGATTTATACGTTTGGAAATTAGTATCACTATGCTCAGTTGAAGAAAGCACAATAGCGGTTGAGGTGGATTGAATGATTCCTTATATGTGTAGTATCCCCATGAGAAATATGTTTGCGATAATTTTATGCAGTACTTGCTATAATTTTATGCTGTAACCATATTCACATTACAAAAAAGGTCTGGCTATTCTGTTAAGATGCTTAATACCATTAAATTTTCAACACGTTTTATCATTTCACTCAACCATCAATTGCCATTGATTTGCAGCATCCATTGGCAATTCTTTTCCGCATTTGTCAGTGCACTTTTTATAGGGAGAAAAATTCCGACTAAAAGTGAAAGCAGGGTTGCTTTCTTACCATGGAAATGGCAAAAATATAAAATTTGATTGGGTAGTAAGCATGGATATTGTAGTGTGAATAGCAGCCTTCATTCTGTGTGTTGTTGTTCTATATGCAATAGAAGAAGTGTGGAGATGAATGAAAAATATATAAGGTGCGAAGGCACACATGGACACGGTTATCTAATTTTCAGAGCTTTAAATCTCCTTTAATTTTCAGAATTTTAAATCTCCTCTGTCTCGCTGATGTTTGCGCAAAAAATGGCCACAAACACCCAAAGTCGTGTGAACTAGTCGATTTTATGTTGTTTTTAGTGATTTAGGTGATTTATGCAAATAAAAAAAAAGCAGGGACTAAACTGTAAAAGACACACAGATTTATAGTGGTTCGGCCAGAACGTGCCTACGTCCACTTTATATGTTATTCTCATTTTCTCTTCCGATTACAAGTACAAAGCTTTGATTACAAGTATCTAAAATTGTTTGAAAGTTCCTTTCAGGCTTGAGCTCTCAAACTTATCTGCCATTGTTGTACCCCTGCCCCTCTATTTATAGAGTGAGGCTGGGGGCAGGGGTCTTGGATGTTTATAGCTGCTGATGGGCCTGGGCTGATGCAATCTGGACTGGCACATCTGGTTCGGCGGAGCTTGGTTCGGTCGTGCTTGGAGAGAGGGATGGAGAAGCCTTGGTTTGGTGGTACTGGCAGTGAGGTGGTTCGGTGGTAGGAGTGTGGATGTGGGTTCTGGTCCGGCTATGCAGGGTGTGGTGTTGGACCGGTGGAGTTTGGACCGACGATGGATGGTTCGGTGGATGTGATTCGATGGAGGTGAGGTTGGTTCGGCTATGTGGGGAAAGATGTTGTGGACCGGCATTACTTGGAGATGGTGTGGTTCGGTGTGGGTACTACCGAATGGGCCTTCATGAATACCGAATGCCGAATGAGCCTTAATATCTGAGAATGCCGAATGAACCATGGGGAGTTCGAATACCGAACGAACTCATACGCTTGAACTCCCAGATGAAACCGAGGTGTTTTAAGTACCGGATGACACTTATTACTGGATGAACTCGGGGAGTGTAGTGTCAAACGAACTCTTGCCTTGCTTTACTGAATGAACCTTTGCACTTGAATCATGAGTGAAATCCCAGACTTATATATGCTTGTTTGCTTCTTATTCCGGTCGTGGTGGAAACACACACAATATTGATATTCCAGTTTTGTCCAAAAAATGGGATAATACTTTGCCCCTCAAAATATGCCTTGCGGAAGGAAGACATGTTTTGTAATGCCATGAGCTGAATGTTCATATCCTGTTGACAACCTGTAAAGAGCTTGATATTTTATATGTCCTCAAATGACGATCATTCGGGATCGAGCTATTTGGGATGAAGCGCGGCCGTTCATGGTCAAGCGCCTAAGTTCAAATGACGATCGTTCGTGATCGAGACATTTGAGGTGAAGTGCGACCGTGCGCGGTCAAGCGTGTAAATCCATGCGTCGATCGTTCGGGATCGAGTCATCTTCGGTGAAATGTGACCGTTCAAGGTCAAGCGCTCAACTTCAAATGACGACCGTTCGGGATCGAGTCATTCGAGGTAAAGTGCGACAGTGCGCGGTCAAGTGTGTAAATCCATGCGACGATCGTTCGAGATCGAGTCATTTGCGGTGGAATGTGATCGTTCACGGTCAAGCGCTTTACTTCAAATGACGACCGTTCGGGATCGAGCCATTCGAGGTAAAGTGCGACCGAGCCCGGTCAGAGGGCGGACCTCAAATGGCGACCGTTCACGATCAAGCCACTTGGGGTGAAATGTGGCCGTTCACGGCCGGTGCCGTTCGCGGCAAAAGATGAAATGGGACCGTTCGCGGTCAAGCGCCTTACTTCGAATGACGATCGTTCGAGATCGAGCCATTCGTGGTAAGGTGCGACTGTTGGCGGTCAGGGGGTGGACCTCAAATGGCGACCTTTCGCGATCGAGCCATTTGTGGCGAGACGAGTTGTGCCGTTCGAGGCGAGTTTGTGACTGTTCGAAGTCGGGTGCCGTTCGAGGCGAATTGTGACTGTTCGAAGTCGGGTGCCGTTCGAGGCGAATTGTGACCGTTTGCGATCGGGTGCCGTTCGAGGCGAATTGCGTCTGTTCGAAGTCGGGTGCCGTTCGAGGCGAATTGTGACCGTTCGCGATCGGGTGCCGTTCGAGGCGAATTGTGACTGTTCAAAGTCGGGTGCCGTTCGAGGCGAGTTGTGACCGTTCGCGATCGGGTGCCGTTCGAGGCGAATGAGTGTGCCCGAGGGGGACTTAATATTATCAGTGCCGGAGTTATTGTTTGGGGGAGTTTCCAAATCAAAGACTTCGGCAGTTCACTGCCATGCAAGAGGTGCTCGTGGACCGTTCGCGATCCACGGGCATACAAGTAATTTTTCCATAGAATGGTAAATGTTAAAGCAATAATCATATGAACCTTACGGAAGAAATGTCCAAACAGGAAGAATTTAAATGTTCAAATCAAAATCAAAGCAAAAAACAGAATGAAGATGTCAAAGCGTAAACTCTTACTATAACGCGGCTGGTAGTCATTCAAAGCATGCCTATGGATCGTGCGCGATCGCTCGCATGTGTAAATGATTTAACTGTGTTAGCGAGAGGTTTACAACTTGTTCATCGTTATTTTAATCAAGCAATCAATGGATAATCAAACGGTGCCCCGATCCAGGGTCACCTCTAGCCGATGTAGACGGTGGTCGCTCTGGCTCCACAGCTGGAGTTCGCCTCCTCACATACTGAAGGAGCATACCGTTCCTGATAGCCCTTCCACCTCGTCCTTCAAATGCCTACAATCATTAGTGTTATGACCGTTTAATTCATGGAATACACAAAACTTATCTGATTTCCTTTCGTCAGAGGTTGGATCCCTTCGCATTGGTTTACGATATGGAACCTGCCCCTTGGTATCTCGATAAATTCGTTCCAGACTCTCATTCAGCTCAGTGTGAGTGATGAATCGCGGCTCCCTCCTTTACCGCTTTGACCTGTCATCATTATCCTCAGCCTTTCTCTTTCTTTTGCTAGTCTCCGCACCCCTTCCAGGTGGGTTTCCGCTCTTGATTGCGTAAACGTCATCTTCTTCCTCTCTTTCTGCACTAGCATCTTCCAAATGCAGAAACTTTTCAGCCTTATGATAGAACTCTCTCAGATTCATAGGCGGGTCCTTGGTTAATGAATTCTTGAACTCTGTGTTATCAGCTATTTCAGATACAGCCGCCATCATGACCATAGATGGATCTGGTCGATGCACTGATGCTGCCGCCGCATTAAATCGCATTAGAAAGATCCTCAAAGTCTCTCCCGTTTTCTGCTTCAAGGTTGCCAAAGTTATCACATTGTTGGGTCTCGCAATATGAACCCTGAATTGCCTAATGAATCTCTCAGTTAAATCTGCCCACGTTCCTATGGAGCCGCTCTACAGTTGCCTAAACCATAAGCTGCAATGTCCGTCAAATACAGTGGAAAGCACCAGGCCATGGTCTCCTGTGATGCCCCCAGCACTTCCATGTGCCTCATATACTTAGTAAGATGGACAGCAGGGTCTGTCCTCCCATCGTACATCTCTACTGATGGTAGCTTGAATTCTGTTGGGTTCCTATCCATCCTAATTGCAGAAGAAAAAAGACTCCTGTTTACATCTTCCAAGTCTTTGTTTACCAAACCGCCTCTCATAGCTCTTCTAACCATCTCCGCCAATCTGTCATCGTCTCCAAGCTGTAGTCCTCGTTCACTGCCTTCGACCTGCCCCTCGAGTCCGCGGGAGTTTTCATGTGTATGCCTCCCTGGCTGAACGTTCATTCCTCTATTGCTACCAGGTGGCTCGGATGCCCCCATCTCTCTTCCCGGGGTCGGATCAACATGCTCTGTGTGAGTGCCCCCTAGCTCTGGTGCTACGCCAGATGGTCCTGCTCCGTTCTGAACTCCAGTTGCTGCTTGGTTTTGTGCTCCAAGTTGCCCAATTTACTGAAGCAAGTTCTGAATCATCTCTTCTTGTCTTCTCATCATAGCCTCCATCTCATCCCTCGTGATGAAGGCTGAAGCTTGGTTTGCTCCTGAGGAAGCCTTTTGACTCCCTTCCTGTTGACTCTGCTCTGGCCTTGGCCTTCTGCTTGATTGTCTCGCCATGACTCTTCCAATCTGAATCTCTAAACTCTCAAATTCAACTTCCAAGCGGTAGGTCCTTGTGTTCAACAAACAGCTGAGATCACCACGAGATGCAATTTTTGCACCTGGACGAGATGAGATTTCAAACATGTATTTAATTTTTTGACACCCATCTGATCCGAGATCTTAAGATCTCAACCCGAGATGTAGATGAGATGTAAGACCGAGATTTAGTCTGAAATCCGAGATTTGAAAGCTTGCTATTTTTTGAAACTCTGCCACAAAATGTTCAAAAACATTAGTGTTTTAAGGTATGTTATGAGAAAACTGATAATCAGCTGGCGTAGGTCCGCCCCTCAAGGGAATAAACATATTCATTGGTGAAGCCTGGCAATATTTGAGACGGGATTATTGAAATAGCGGAAGCTATTAGTATAAAATTTGGGTAGATTATGCTTGATTTTATGTTGACTAATGAATCAATATTTGAATGGTTAGCTGCTCTTTGAGTAGCCTTACTGGGTTCACCACTGCAGATATTGATGTGGTGACTTGCATTCAAATATGCTTCATGTTTTTGTTTTTTGTTCTGATGCAGGATAAAGAGAAGGGTGGAAAGGATGTAAAAGAAATTCCAAAAGATGTAAATTTGACATTTGCTGATTTACCAGCTGCAAAGTTAGAGTGGGAGGAGATGGCTGAGGCTCCAGTCCCAAGGCTTGATGGAGCAGCTATACAGATCAAAAACTTACTATACGTGTTTGCTGGATATGGTACTATTGATTATGTGAGGGGATACATCCATATTATTGTTGGAAATTTTCCAAACTATAATTTTTTGAACTTTCAACATTGAGGAACAGTTGAATTATAAATGCATATAATTTTAAGAACTAGATTTTTATATTATCTTTAGTAACTATAGGTTAGGCGTACTCTGGAAGGAAATATGTTGCTTTCAAATAATATATATAACATACATTTCTTTGCGACTCTTTCCCAACTTAACTTTGGGCTTTTTTTGCATCCTACTTTCTGTGTTATACGGCATGGTCAAGTAGAAAATTGGTTAGTTTTTTTTTACTGCATTAGATTGAATATGCTGACAAGCTAATGGTATTTGCTTTAGATTTGAGTTGAAAACTGAAGTCATGTAAACTACATGTACCATTATTCATTTTCTTTTTCTCAAAAATAAATTTATTATTTATGGATGTATGAGACGTATTTGGGGCATGGAGACATATTTTGAGGACATAATTTGCTCCCTTTCTAAACTCCATAATCTTATACACACAAGCTGGTTTACTGTTGGTTTTTTGTGCAGTAGAGATATCTGGGATTTAGTTCTACTACTTATTAATTATATCTGAAATATATGAACTCTCTCATTAAGTCATTTATGAAGTCCTCGTATTTAGCTTCATTTGTGAATTTGATTTTGAATAACTCAAACATATAACAAATATAGACCTCAATCTCTTCGGCATTAGTTACTGTTGAATTGTTAATTACATACTCATGTAGATGGCATATTGGTTGCACTTCGCCATTGCTTGCTGTAGAGTTTTCAGACTATACTAAATACAGTCTAAAGTGATATTAATTCATTAGTTTTATTCCAAGTAAAAATAAGATTTTAAACGGATTATAAGGTCAATAATAGCTTATGGCGTAGAACTCATAAATTGTAAGGTGCATTTTTTATGTTTTTAATGTGCTTGATCGAAGTTGTTAAGGATTTACTGATGCAGAAGTTTGATGTATGAAACAACTTGCAAAACTGTTAAATTTGGAATGGTGACTATTGCATCTATATATGTGTGGGTGTGTGTAAGAAAAACAAATGGAGGGCGGGGGACTTAATGCCTGGCATGAGCAGACATACATGTTCATTCAGACAGCTAAAATTTCAAGATTATAGCGGTAAAAGTATGCAACTTATGTACTGAGAGGATTTTGGATCAAAAGATATGCTACTATTCTACACATGTGTTGCAATGTGTAATCGAGAGTGATGATTTTTCTTACGTACCAATTTTTTTATTGCACTTTCATATTTATTTTTTAATTATCCTTATTTCTAAAGTTATATATGTCAAAAACTCTTTACTTTTAACTCAAATAAAAAGCAAAGATACGATTTTTTATATATTTTTGGCAGGAAATAGGTTATTTCGGTATCTTAAGATGGGGAAAATATTTATAGTTTCGTTCTTCTTCTTCTTCTTTTATTTTTAGTTTTCCTTAAAGAAAAAAAACTTAGACTATGATATATGCCCGGAGTCCGAAGCAAATATCTTGGATTATAATCTTGTATTACCCCTGTTACCAGTAGTCATTCTGATTTTAGAACAAAATTTAGCAGTTTATTAGTTCATTAGTATCTGAGGGTATTTTTGAAATTAAATGATTGGAAAAAAAGAGTACGATTAGTCTTTGTTAAGGTATATTATTTCACTGCCCATTTGTTATCGAAGTATAATTTTGGACCATGTTGGCAAAATAGACATCCAAAAACTATTTCTCCCCAATTGGCGTATTAATAGTAAATATATTATTATATGTTGAAGGCATAATGTTAAGAGAGTACTATAAGTCTATAACTAATAGAATGAACATTGGGCTCTTAACCCTTGATTTCTTAAAAAATAATTTGGACTGAAGATGGAAATTGTACCGTTTCATGTTCGGTGGTTAATCAATCAATTTATTTGGATCTCCATCTATTAATAAATTTTATCTAAATTTTATTATTATATTTTAACCATCATTTAATCATCTTTGAACAGAATTTAACTGTATTATTTTTATTTTGTCTTCATGTAATAAACCATGAAAATATTCAATTATCAAGTTCAAAAAATAAAAAATGAAATGATAAACTATGAAATTTGAAAAATAAAAAGTCTGGTTGATTACTTAATTTTCCCTCCAACGACTAAAACTTTATTCCCTGATGGGAAGCTATGAATTTCGACTATGATACCATAGTTTTAACTCTCCTAAATCTCACCGGAGATCTCCTCCGATGTCTCATTTTCACAATTAGACGGAACGTTTTATCAAATCTCATTCATATCTTGTTCAACACTATTCTCGTCTGAAATATTCATATCTCATCCGAAATATGAATCGAAATCTCAATCTAAGATCTAATCCGAAATTATATTGTTTTCTTCTTTTACATAACATTTTTTTCGTTTCCATTTCATACAGGTTCAAAAAAACAACTCACTCCAATTACTATTTACCAACCTATTGAACATATCTTTTTACTTTTATCTGGATGAGACAACAAAGTACTTCATTTCCTTTTTATGTTCAAATAAGAAGATGTTATTCAGTCACTACTAAATCAATTAAGCTAATCATGTTTTTTACTCTTCTCCAAATCATTAATTTCAATTCTTTTTCTTGCAAATCATGTATGTTGCAATTTTTTATTTTACGTTGAAAATTATAGTTGTTAAATAAATAAAACATCGATCTTAGGCACATAAGTTACTTTGAGATATTCCTGAGATGTACTTGAAGACCGGAGATATCAATCCGACATACTCTCATCTCGTCCGAGATCTTCGATACGAGATAGCTTGTGTGAAAATTCCACGAGAAACATGATCGAACCCCTAGATTCAAAACCTCGACAACACCCTTGAAATCCCCTCAGATTGTTTTGCAATCCTCGATATCTATTTACCCCATTATCTAATTAGGAACCTTGCGAGGTATAGCAAACAAATATGGTAGTATTTTGTGTTACATCAAGTGTCCTCAGTATCACTATATTTCTCTGACTAAAAAGAATGAAAATAAGTATGAAATGTGAAATGCATAATAGAAGGCACATGGATTTAGATATCAAGCGGGTTTAATTATATGGTATTCACTGTCTTTTTATTAACGTTCAGCTAGTAATAATATCCAGCTCACTTTCGGTGTCTAATTATATTTTACATTACTGTCTTCTATTAACATTCAGCTAATAATAACACACAGGTTCATTCCCACGTGGATATATATAACTTCACGGATAATACATGGGGAGAAAGGTTTAACATGCCCAAAGATATGGCCCATTCTCATCTTGGAATGGTAACAGATGGACGGTACATATACATAGTTACTGGTCAGTATGGCCCTCAATGCAGAGGGCCCACAGCTCGGAACTTTGTATTGGACACATACAACAATGAGTGGAATGATTTGCCTTCTTTGCCTGTTCCCAGGTACATGGAACATATATTTCACCCTTTGTTCTTATGAATCTGCTATGAATTACTATTGATACAGTGCATTTTGTACCTTAATGAAACAACTTGGTTTGTCAATTGCTCTTGGATTCCACATGCTAGATTTGGAAATACGTTCTAGCTGATACCATAGTAAAAGGGGGAGTGATAAATACACTTTCATTTATCACATTCGCTCCTTTTCACAAGTAATATTACAAAGCAAAGGAGAATGTGTGGTAAAAGATAAAATGGGAGTGTATTAATCATTATCCCGTCAAAATTACATTGTATACAAATAAATATCTTAATAATTTGATCAAGCTTTTGCTGACTAAAATCTACCAGTATATATGTATGTCTTATGTAATTACACATGTCATATGGATGTGGTCTACTTACTATCTTTTGTTAAGTCATTTATCAAAAATGAATTTAAGTTGCATACGAAATAAAACTCAAATTTGGCCTACAATCCTAGATCATTTTGCTTCCAACCTAATTCATATATATAAGTGAAGGGCAGCCTCAATGAATGGTTGTATCATCACAATGCTGGTTGTATAATCACAATAATTTATGTTAGAATTTTCCAATATATTTTGAAATATATTACAGTAGTCTATTGATTTATTTATTAATATGTGCATTTTAGATATGCACCAGCTACTCAGTTATGGAGAGGTAGACTGCATGTGATGGGTGGCAGTGGAGAAAACAGGTACGACCCTGCACGCGAGCATTGGAGTCTTGCAGTAAAAGATGGCAAAGCTTTAGAAAATGGATGGCGAAGCGAAATATCAATACCTCGTGGTGGTCCCCATAGGTCTGACAATACCCCACATACTTATTTACAAATAATGGATAGCATTGATACGAGTTTGTTGATCTCATGAATTTTCCTATGAAAGATGACCTTCAGTTCTGGTATTGTTTCAAGTAAATGATAAATTGCTCACGGACAACTTTTTCTATGATCAAATACAATCCAAGTCATAAAGATTTTTTTTTTGATTGATTGAAGATAATACATGGACACACAAAGAAATGCTGATGTCAGTTTTTAAACACACAAACCAATCAACAAAAAACACAAACAAGATTTTTAGCCAAACCTTGTACTGATTTTTAAGCAATTGTTTGCAGTTAATTTAAGAAATAAAAGTAAACAAATAACAAATTGAATCAATAACCTATGTTGAGAACAGAGTCTTGATCAGCATGACAATGACCATTTTTTTGGTGTCAAGTAGAATAAAAGTTGAAGAGAAAAACCTTAATTTCCACACTTCAAAATAGTTGTGGCTCTCCCCGAAATAAAATGCACGGTTGGTTTTCTCAAATTGGTTTGCAGATCCAATTATATGCAACACCAATTAGGAATATCAACGGATGTTTTCGGATACCGATAGTGTCATATCCACATATACATTCGAAATCGTCTTCAGATATCGGACATCCGCATCCGTGAATGCGGATAGATATCGAATAATTATCCTATCCATTAATGATCGATAAATCAAGAAATATAAACTGAAATTTTCGATTTAAAGTAAACTGCTTTTTTCTTCTTCTTAAAATCCAATTGGTTATAAAAGTGCAAAATAAACAAATATGATGATAATAATAGTTTTAAGAAGTTAATAGGCATTAAATGCATATAATATAAACTAACAACTTAAAAACAATAGATATATCATTCGTTTTATTAAAATGCACATAAAATAACCTTTAATGTTAACAAAAATCGGACAGATAATTTTTGGATGCGGATGCCTACGTATTCACATTTGTAGCCGTTTTTTCGGTTATCAAATATTTATCCACTTTTTGGATGCGGATGCGGATGAATTTTGGATTTTTCGAGTATTCATTGACAGCCTTAACACCAATTGATTTTTCACACGACAAAATAATTGTTGCATCCCTTGATCCATTATATGTGCAGCTATGAATGCTTTGGTTGTTTCACCACAAAGCCAAAAAGGGCCAAAGCTCAATCAAATTTTTTTCCTTCCATTCTCATAAGTGATTTTGTATTAATAATTTCGACGGTCCGCCTTATTACAAACATCATGTATATGATCTCCTCATTCAATCAAAACCATCTCTACAAAAGAACATTAAAAATGTCTTAATAAACACAATAGTACACGAAACCAACCTTTTCATATCAAAACCACTTGTATATTCTCTACAACCCTACCACCGCTTACAAATGGATACCGCTGCTTATAAGTGATGTGTCTTCCATCAGGAGACCCCACACCGTTCGGTCTTAATATTGCTTGTAATACTATGAAAAATTTCACACGGTCTTTGTAGATTTTCTAACTCGGCACCCGTTTATCACTTGATCTAAGCTCACCACATGATGAACATTGATATATCAAATATGATCAACGCAAAAAACCTTCATCAAAAGCATAGATCATTAAATGTAATGCACGCATTAACCTCTCTCTTACTACAAACTATGTTTTTCAAATGTCTCTTTCTATTGGCAATCAACTACACAACCAACTAATCTAGAGTGGATTTTCTCATCCAGTACTTTTCACGTCACGAGTTGACTATACTTCATCACTCTCAAAATTCCACATCGAATCTGGTTAATGTAACCATGACAGTCTAGCGGATGGAGAGAAGTATGAAATGCAAACTTTTTGATATATGTCTTACGTTCAATATCTCCCTAACCATGTTATCTTGCTAGCAAAGCAGGATAGGCCCGCTACCTCAAATTTGCGGTTTAATCATCGTGATAACCTTCTCATAAGAGGAAAAACACATCATCACATCACTATATATGTGACAATTGACATTTAAATATGTCTTTCGATGCTTAACATTGCTAATGGTAAACTCACAAGAATTATCTCTATCTTCAGTTATGCCAATACATGTTTCGTTATCGCCATCACTAATACAATGCACGATCTTTTCTATCTCTCTTATAAACATCACATTTGTTTGTATATGTCAATTTTTAAATGATGAATGCAATATGGTATCCGTCAACATACCCTCCCATTAGAGCTTTCTTTTTTTTATGATGCACTACCTTTTGAATTCGCTGCAATCATAATCTCATTCTAAATTAAATTTCCAACCAGCTTTTTTCTACTAGACTCCTCAAATGGAAGGCTATTTCAAACTGTAAATAATAAGGAAATCTATTAGTCTGGACTTAATGACGCAATTGAAATTTCCTATCTTTTAGAAAGGAAACTCATAAAAAAAGTCTCTAAATCAACATTAAATTTGATGCTTATATTTATCAATTGATTTATTACATCTTAAAATTCATTTAAATCTCATCAACAAATTTTCGGAAGAAAGCGTAAGCTTAAAGCTCTCTTAATATAAAGGTATCAACTTGCTAACAAAGCCTTTGTGGAGTCAAAACTAGTCACATGAAGAAATATTGAATCATCTAAGTGTTAGATTAATCACAATCACATCTTATGAATCCTTTTTTATTTCATTTTCACTTCTTTATATTTGATGGGTTTTCCCATCGTCTTTGATTAGTCTGTGAAAATCATTGCAATACAAAATACTTTTTGTTCTATATTTCGAAATATTTCATATTTTTCAATTAAAATTTCATTCTTCAAAATTGAAACTATGTTCCAACATTCCAAAAAAATTCAGTATTTGAATAAACCTTGCAACGGTTTGGCTGTAATATCAACCAGTAGGATTCAATTGCACAAAACCAGCGTTTTCTCATATCAAAATTGGGTATTACCTAGATAATGAGGAAATAATTTTGAAGATAATATGCGAGCATGCAAAACAATAGTGATTTCAATTTCGACACAAACAAACCGATCGACAAACCTACTGAAATAGATTTCCACTTGACCACCATCTTTATTGATTCTTAAACAATTGTTTATAGTTAATTGAATTAATAAAATCAAATAAACAACAAATTCAATCAATAATCTAGATTGCGTATGAAGTACTGGTCTCTGAGGCAACATCATCTTTATGTTTGAAGAAAACAAAACCTAACTTTATGTTTGAAGAAAACAAAACCTGAAGAGAGGAAGCCTAGTTTTCCACATTCCAAAATTATTGCTGGTTTCACCAAAATAAACATGTGGCTAGTATTCGCGAATTGGTTCACAGAACCAATTATATGCGACACCATTTGATTTTTTCACAGAAACAAAACAATTAATTGCAGTACCGACCTCTGTACTGCTATGAATCATTGAACTATTTTTCTCGATGAAGCCAAGTAAGGACGAACACTTATTGGTTCGAACTGAATAAACTGACCGAAGCAAATAAATTCGATTCGATTCGATTCGTTATGTTGGTTATTTGGTTGAGTTTGGTTTCTAATTTTGTAATTCATTCTATTTTTTCATCGGTTTCGGTTTCATTATTAAATAACTAAGTCAACGAGTCAAAAAATGTAAAACTATTATGGTAAAGTGTTGGAAATTGTTGTTTGAAAATAAGTGAATTCTTAAAAAATTGACTAAGTATGAAATGACTCCTATTATGGGAACATGAATAGTCCCACATTGTGAGATTATATGAAAGAATGAAGTATTTATACTTGATTCATAGAAGCTAAGTTGGGCCCTTTGGGCATCCAATGATGCTCTTTTGTGAGGAGGGAGACCATGCTTGACCACCGCGCGTGCGCCGACCGACTCGACCCGCGCTGGGCTCGGACTTGTAGTGGTGTAACACTTATATTTTTGGTACAATTCTTTAACCATTTAAGATCGGGTTGGAACGGTCAAAATCAGACCAGACCCGTATTGGATAACGTTCATTGTCTTTGACCCGTTATTTTCTCAGATCCGTTTTTCAAGACCACGTTTTCCCTAGCCAGCAACGTTCTTTTTTGCTATTCTGCCTTCTTAACTGATAAGGAGACGAAACAGAAAGAACTACATCAGCTTCAGATCCACTTTTAAAAACAAAGTTTCAGTTTCGAGCAATAATTTTTTGAGTGCAAACAGAATCGTTTCGTGCGTGCAGACGAATCGATAGCACAAAAACTTTTGAGAGGCTGTTTTATCCTAGAGGCGGCGACGATTGATACGAACTGCTTGCACCATATAGCAGATCGCTGAATCGTCTTAAAGTGACGTAGCCCACGACTCAGCTGAAGATAAACATTGTTTGCCAACAATTTGAAGACGATGCCACCAACGATGACTTATGCTGCAGATCTAGATGCCGCTGCTCCCGCTTCGCTCTTCCAGGTCCCGATGGTCTTTGCCGCGCCTTTCAGATTCGAGCGCCTCCACCTCAAGCGCTGGAAACAGAAGATGTAATTCTTCCTAACCATGAGGTGCTGACAACCGACAAAACGCAGCTAACGGACAGACCAGACGAAGCAAACACAAATCTGATGCGAGCCTGGATAGAAAAATCAAAGGAGTTGCAGAACTGGACAGAGTATGATTACTTGTGCGGGAACTTCATACTCAATGGCCTAAGTGATGACCTCTACGACTACTACAATTCTGACAAGACAGGCAAAGAAATTTGAAAAGCGCTGCAAAAGAAGTATGATACGAAAGAGGCTGGAGCGAAGAAATATGCAGTCAGCCGCTACCTGAAATACCAGATGACGGATGAAAGGTCAGTAGAGATGCCGTCTCATGAGCTTCAAAAAATTGCTCATAAGATCATCTCCGAAGGTATGAGTTTGGACGAACAATTTCAGATTGCTGTTATTATTGATAAACTGTCTTCAGGTTGGAAAGATTTTAAGAATGTGCTTAGGCACGAGATTAAGGAATTCTTCTTAGAGAGCTTGATCACTCTCCTCCGTATCGAGGAGGAGGCTCGTAAGCAGGACTAGAAAGAGGAAGCGCTTGTTGTCACCAACAACACTAAAAAGTCCAAGCCTGCAGTTCTGAAACCGAATTTGAAAAACTTAAAGAATCAGAACCCAACAAACGGAATTGGAACCCGCAAGGGAACCAAAAGGGACTGCAGAAACCGACCTAAAAGAATGACTCTGGACAGTTGTTTCTGTGCTACAACTATGGAAAACCAGGTCATATGTCACACAAGTGTATGAACATGCCCTGCACCACAGGCTAATCTGGCTGAGGAGCCTCTGACGGCTATGATTTCTAGGATTCACCTTGTTGGTGGGTATATACTGGTGCATTCCGTCATGTCTGCTACGATTGTGCTATGTTCAGTACATACACGGCTGTCGATGATCAGAAAGTGCTGCTGGGAGATTCCCACACCACTACAGTTGTTGGCATTGGAAATGTGGAAATCAAGTTTACCTCTGGAAAGGCAGTTCATTTGAAAGATGTGATGCATACTCCAGAGATAGAAAAAATTTGGTTTCTAGTTTTCTCTTTAATAAGGCTGGTTTTACTCAAGTTATAGGGGCTGATATGTATACTTTAACTTATATAGGCATGTTTGTAGGGAAGGGTTATGCTTGTGAGGGTATGTTTAGACTTAATGTTGATTCTAATAAAGTATCCAGTTCTGCTTATAGGTTGTGTGACTTTAATATTTGGCACTCTAGATTAGTCATGTAAATAAACGTATAATTCATAACATGATCACCTTAGATTTGATTCCTAAAATGTCACAAACTGATTTTGATAAATGTGAATTCTGTAGTCAAGCAAAAATCACTAAGAAACACCATAAACTAGTTGCTAGAATTTCTGAAACCTTAGACTTGATTCATTCTGACATATGTGAGCTTGATGACATTTTGACTAGACATGGACACCGTTATTTTATCACTTTCATTGATGATGACTCTGATTTCACTTATGTATATGTTATGAAAAATAAAAGTGATGCATTTGATATGTTTAAATTATTTAAAATTGAAATCGAGGATCAATCTAATAAGAAAATTAAGAAACTTCGTAGTGATAGAGGAACAAAATATGAATCTAGTCCATTTCTTGATTTCTATAAATTGCATGGTATAGTTCATGAGAGAACTGCACATTATTCATCTGAAATGAACGGTAAAGCTGAAAGAAAGAATATGACCTTTACCGAATTAGTTGTAGCTATTTTATTAAATTCGAGTGCAGCAAAACATTGGTGGGGATATTTTATTGACTGTATGCTATGTATTGAATAGAATCCCAAAATCAAAAAGTAAAATTTCACCTTTTGAAATTTTAAGAAATTTAAAAAAATTATAAACCGAATGTATCTTACTTTACAACTTAGGGATGTTTGGCATATGTTCGTATACTTGACCCTAGGAGAATAAAATTAGCAAGTAGAACATATGAATGTGTTTTTATTGGCTATGCTATTAATAGCAAAGCATATAGATTTTATGACCTGAATAGAATCCACTGATGCTGATTTTTATGAAAGTAAATTTTCTTTTGAATTGAGGAATAGTGGGGTCACGTCAAATAACACCGTGTCTATTAGAACAGAACTTAATGAATCTTCTAAAATCGAACCTAGAAGAAGTAAAAGAGCAAGAGTTGATAAAGATTTAGTCTCGGATTTTTGCACTTTTACTATAGAGGAGGATCCTACAAACCTCCAAAAAGCCTTATCTTCATTAGATGTCCATTTTTTGCAAGAGGCTATATATGATAAGATGGATTTCTTGCAATCCAATAAGACTTGGCACTTAGTAGATTTACCACCTGGTTGTAAGTCTATAGGCTGTAAATGAGTACTTAAAAGGAAGTTAAAACCTGATGGAAAGTTGAAAAATATAAAGCCCGTTTGGTAGCTAAATGTTTTAGGCAAAGAGAAAATATATACTTTTTGGTACTTTTTCATCTGTAACTAGAATCACATCCATTCGAGTACTAATTTCATTAGCATCTATTCATAATTTAATTATACACCAAATGGATGCTGCTTTTTTAAATGGTGAATTATAAGAGGAAATTTACATGGACCAACCTGAAGGCTTTGTTATTCCTCGTCAAGAACATAAAGTTTGCAAATTAGATAAATCATTATATGGTTTAAAACAAGCACATAAACAATGGCATGAAAAATTTGATAACTTAATAATCTCAAATGGTTTCAAAGTTAATGAAAGTGACAAATGCATTTATTATAAATCTGAAAATGACATTTGCACTATAATATGTTTGTATGTAGATGATCTACTTATTTTTGGATCATTCATACCATAAACACCGTTAAATCTTTGTTAAGTGCCAATTTTGATATGAAAGATCTGGATGAAGCGAGTGTAATCATTGGTATTAAGATTACTAGGTCCGAAAAGGGACTTTCTTTGGATCAATCTCATTATATTGAGAAGATCTTAAAGAAATACGATTACTTTGACTGTAAACCTGCATGTACACCATATGATCCTAGTGTAAAGCTATTTAAGAACACCGGTGAAGGTGTAAGACACTCTGATTATGCAAGCATCATTGACAGCCTTCGGTATGCCATTGATTGTACTAGACTCGACATTGTCTACGCCGTGAGATTATTATGCAGGTTTACTCGTAGACCTAGTATATAGCATGGGCAGACTGTTGAGAGGGTTATGAGATACCTAAAACGAACCATGAACCTTGGGTTTCATTATGATAAGTTTCCAGCTGTTCTTGAAGGTTACACCGATGCAGACTGAAATACTTTATCCGATGATTCAAAAGCAACCAGTGGCTATATCTTTAACATTGCTGGTGGAGCTGTTTCTTGAAAATCCAAAAAACAGACTATTTTGGTTCAGTCTAGTATGAAGTCTGAGATGATAGCATTAGTCACAACTAGTGAGGAAGCAGAGTACTTAAGAAATCTGCTAGCTGAGATTTCTTTATGGGAAAAATCGATACCAGCTGTGTTGATCCATTGCGATAGTACCGCGGCTACTGCAAAAGTTCAGAATCGTTATTATAACGGTAAGAGACGACAGATACGTCGTAAACACAACACTGTTAGAGAGCTACTCTTTTCAAGAGCGGTTAGAGTGGATCACATATGCAGTGACGAGAATTTGGTTGATCCTTTGACGAAAGGACCGATCAGAGAGAAAGTCCTTACGACTTCTAGAAAAATGAGACTATTGCCCTTAGATTGTTGAGTCACGTGCAATGGTAACCCGATCTAATGACTGGAGATCCCAAGAACTAGGCTCAATGGGTAAGAACAAGTTGTGAAGTGATATGAGTTGAACATGCTATCTTGAGACATATTCATGTATTCCTGAAGTGATTAGATGAGTTAATAGAAACTCCTAATGAGATCTATACTCCATTTGGAGTGGAGTACCTACCTTCAGGAGTACTCTTGATAGACTCATCTGTGTGAATGTGGAAATTTGGCCGGTTCCTATGGAGTTTTGGGCAAAACTCCTAAAGCATTCATTAAACTGGGATAGACGTGCATGACCATAAATGCACGAGCTTATTTTATTGCACTCTAGAAAGATTGTGTGTGATCTGATGTCAGGAATAAAGTTCAAGACTACGTGTTACTCTAATAAAAATTGAATCTTATCCACTATGCAAAGGTTCAAGTCGAAAGACACCTTTGTTTATGCACAATCTTAGGTTTTCAGAAATTGCTCGAAAATATGTTTTAAAAATTCAAATGGGGCACTGTTGGAAATTGTTGTTTGAAAATAAGCGAATTCTTAAAAAATTGACTAAGTATGAAATGACTCATATTATGGGAATATGAATAGTCCCACATTGTGGGATTATATGAATACTTGATTCTTAGAAGCTAAGTTGGGCTCTTTGGGCACCCAGTGATGTTCTTTTGTGAGGAGAGATGCCATGCTTGACCACCACGCACGCGTACGCCGTCTGACCCTGGCCGGGCTCGGGCTTGTAGTGGTGTAACACTTATATTTTTGGTACAAAATTCTTTAACCGTTTTAGACCGGGCTGGAACAGTCAAATCAGACCAGGCCCGTATTGGAGAACGTTGCATAACGTTCATTGTCTTTGACCCGTTATTTTCTTAGATCGTTTTTCAAGACCACGTTTTTCCCAGCCAGCAACGTTCTTTTTTGCTATTCCGCTTCTTAACTGATAAGGAGACGAAACAAAAAGAACTACATCTGCTTCAGATCTGCTTTTAAAAACAAAGTTTTAGATTCGAACAACAATTTTTTGAGTACAAACAGAATCGTTTTGTGCGTGCAGACGAATTGATACCACAAAAACTTTTGAGAGACTGTTTTGTCCTAAAAGCGGCGGCGATTGATACGAACTGCTTGCACTATATAGCAGATCGTCGGAACATTTTCAAGAAAGTGACGTAGTCCACGACTCAGCCGAAGATAAACATTGTTTGCCAACATAAAATACCATAATCATCAATGTCCTTATTCATATTATTATATTAACAATATTCTTTCTTTTTCAAACCTTGTTAATGTTTTTAGAAGTTGAGCAGTTAGCTTTTAGAAATTAAAGTTTCGTAACATCTATAAACATTTGTAGACTTAATCAACTGTTTCAATTCATATTATGTTAGTAATTACATAACCTAGTTTATTTAAAGTCCAACCAGACCAATTATTTTTGGTTTGATTGGTTCCGGTTTAAAAAAATATTTGTTTGGTTTTATTTTTCGGACCGATTAATATGGTATTGACATTTTTTGTCAATTTCAAACTGAACCAACCAATTGCCCACCCCACCAATGCTAGCCGAAACCAGTTAACTTCATTTTACTTGTTAAATCATGTGCATTGTGGGTATTTCAGTGATGGTTAATATACTTGTGTAGAAATTGAAGTCGTCGAAGTCAACTTTTAAATTGTAATCTTTTTTATTTAAAAAAGTCAGACCGAAGATTTGATCATGGACATCACAAGTTTACAAGTATATACAACTTCATCATGCCAATAACGCATTTTCTCAAAAAGAAGCTGAACCTAATTTTTGTAATTTATATGCATCTTTTTCTCTATTTTGTGCAATTGTTTAGCTTATAAGTGCTAAATAAAAAAACCGTAGTTTATTGGACACATAAATTAATGCCTAAAGCTTCATTCAATTAAAAATGGAGTCGAGCAAGTTCAACGTCGTTAAAGAAGTCCAAGAATTTATTTCACACATGGTGAAATTTGATATTCAATTAGGCTATTCTGTATTAAATGATGTCGCACTTGAAACTCTTTTTTTGTTTTTTTTGTTTTTTTGTTTTTACCATTTCTTTTATAATGAAGAAAGGTGCATTACTTGTGAAGGACACGTGGTTGAAAGTTGTTACTGGTGAGGGCTTTTGTATATTCTGATTAAAATATTTAATTCCAAATAATGATCTAATTTTTATGATGCCGGTTTAACCTTAGTTATCTATTAGTTCTCTGCAGAGCTGCTAAGTCATAGCCATATTATATTGTGTACTAGATGCATCAATTTTCGGGAGTAAAAATTTGAAAATAATAACATGCTTTTAGTTTTTTAGGCTTCTACACTATTTATTTTTAGAAGTTAAAATAGTTATGCTTTTGTTAGGGCATGTGTTGTTGCTAATGATCAGCTTATCGTCATCGGAGGACAAGAAGGTGATTTTATGGCCAAACCTGGTTCACCAATCTTTAAGTGTTCTCGTAGAAAAGAGGTAAATGCATCCAACTTTTATCTTTTTATCTAAACATGCAAGTATAGATACCATTTCTTGTGCGCTTAGCATCTTAATTGAATTTAATGCTGCAAAATGTACATTGTACAGTTACCATGTGTGATCTCTAAAAAAAAAAAAAAAGAAAGAAAGAAAGAAAGAAAATTAAATTAAATAAAACTTATAGCACCAATAAATCCTTTATTAAAACTACTGATAGTTGATCCCGAAAACTGATAACCTACTGCAGAGAGGATTACGAATATAAATTTTTAGTTATATTGAGCTGACAATTTGATTGACATGTTAAAAACTAAATATCAGGTGGTGTATAGTGATGTTTTCATGCTTGATGAGGGGATGAAATGGAAGCAACTTCCTTCCATGCCAAAGCCAGATTCACATATAGAATTTGCATGGAAAGTTGTAAATAACTCCATTTTTATTGCTGGAGGCACTACAGAGAAGCATCCAATTACAAAGAAGATGGTACTGGTTGGTGAAGTTTTCCGGTTTAGTCTGGACACCTTGGTAAGAACGGAATATTTCACTACATTATACAAAGCCATTTTTTAGAATATTATGAAAGATATATTATTATTTGTTGAAATTAGTTTCACGTCGGGCAATTAGTAAAAATAAATCCTTTATAAATTCCATGAGACCATCATTCACATTACCAATTGGTTTTGTGATAATATGTGGTTCTCTAACATGGTATCGTAGCAGGTAATTTGTGTGCGTTTAACCGCCACATTTGTTACACGTCATCCAATATGTAAGTCCACGTGTTTGACTCAGGATACGCGCGGTGGCATGTTGAGATTAATCCCACATTGGGCAATTAATAAAAATAAATCATATATAAATACTAAACGACCACCATTCACATTACCAATTGTTTTTGAGATAACATGTGGTTCTCTAACTTTATTATTGTAAGAACAATATTTCACCATGTGTTATTATAACATACTAAGTCAATCATTTTTTTTATTTACTGAACAGGAATGGTCAGTAGTAGGAAGAATGCCCTTTCGGATAAAAACAACTTTAGTTGGATTTTGGGATGGCTGGCTATACTTCACCTCTGGTCAGCGAGATAAAGGCCCCCATGATCCATCTCCTAAAAAAGTTGTCGGTTGTATGTGGAGGACAAAATTGCATTTATGATTTCCTTATACACACTTACTTTGTACATCTGAATAGTATTTCATTCATTTTTTATAGAAGAATTCTTCTTCCTATGTATCAACATTCAACTTTACACAAAACTATTCGCTTAGTTAAGTTTGTGCTAATTATATAGCGTGAGGTTGACTTGTAGTTGGATGACTTGTAGTTGGGATCCCATGTTTGCATCATTTTTGGTTCTGTGTTCTCTGCATGATTCTATTCTATGCATTGTTTTATTTTATTATTATTGTTATTCCTTTTTTCAGTAACACAAATGTTAGAAGAAATACATGCTTCACCATTATTAACACTAGTGTGTAACCCTTGTGTTGCACACGGTAATGCTGTTAAAATATAGTATTTTTATTTTAATTATCGCTAAAAATATATTCTATGATGCAATACATGATAAATTTATTATGATATATTAATCATAAACTAAAATGACTTGCGACGCTCAAATATAAAGTTGAAGGTTCAATACTCGCTAACTACATATCTCTGTAAAAATTAATATCCTAATAAAATTATAAATTAAAATTGTTAATACTAATATATGTTAATAATTTATGTTATGTGATACATATATTTTATATGTATGATTGAATAAGTAACTTCACAATTTTATTAATATGATTGTTGTATATATATTGAATTGTCAGGATTTATAAATTGATTAATGAACATTAAATAATGAATTTATTTGAATAATTTGAATTAATGATCAACGTAACTAATTAATTATAAGAAGACAAATGTAAAAAAGTTGAAGAAAATTGAGAAGAGCTTTGTACAAATTTTCAATTGAGAAAAACATAGATCTTATGGTTAGCTTATCTACATGTAAACTTTTGTTTTTGAATTAGGCAATGTAAACTTTATTTATTATTAAGTTTTCATTTTTAAGCAATTTTATACTTGCACTTAATCATAGATTTTATGTTCTTATAAGAGGGTCATATTTACAACTTTGATAGTTGCAAAATAATATCATGTGGCATTTAGTTGAGTTGTGAGTTGGGTATAATTTGATAAAGCATTGAAAGTGAGAATGTTTATATAATCTATTTTTTATTGATGTAATCTGTACGTTCATATCGTAATATTGTAAAATATAAATTTATCTTTTAAAGGTTGTTAAAAATGAAATTGTGTTATGTAATGTATGGTAATTTTTTTTGGATAAATGAATTAGAACTTCAAAAGAGTTATTATTATCTATGTAGGTATACATTTTGTGTTATATGATCTAAATATTTTCATATATTTGAATAAAGAAGAAATAATTTTATCATTTTTCTCATTTATGCGAATATTGTATATATTAAAATCCTCATATTTTTAGGATTTATTAGATGGATTAATAAATATTAGTTAACCATATTTATTTAAATAGTTTAAATTTAAGACTACACAATTAGTTAAATATATGGACTTGAATGTAAAATATTAGAAGATAATTGAGAATGGTTTATAAGCAATAGTAAAAATTTAAATTTTTAGATATTTGAAGTTAATAGAATTTTATAGTGTAATGTATGATAAATTTATTAAGTAAATAAATTATAAAATAAATTTATTACCATCTTTAATTTGTATAATTTATGTTATGTGATTTATATATATTTGCGTCTAAATGATTTTTTTATACCAATTTGTTGATGCGCCTATAGTATGTATATTGAAATTTTCATCTTTTAGAATTTATTAATAAATATTAGTTGACTAAGTTGATCGATTGGTTTAAATTTTGGATATTGTAATTAATTTAAATGTGCGGACTATAATGAAAAATTTCATGGAAGAACTGTGGAAGATTTGTAAATAATTGTAAATTCTTTTAAAAGCGGGTATTTGAATGTAAAATAGTGTGAAAACTTTAATATTAAAATTGTAAAGTGGTAAATAATAGGATTTTGAAAATAAAATATCTACTTAGAGAGAAGTAAGGAGAATAGAGATGATTCCTAAAAGTAAGAGAGGGCTTTAAATTCTTCCGCTTTACTATTATTTAATAGATTTGATTTTTTGGTATAACAAAAATATCAGTAGAAAAGTTAAACTTTGCTAATTATATGAATATGAGGTAAACTTGGCTAATTATATGAACATGATAATTTACGAAGACAAAATAATATGAATTAAAGAAGAGTTTGTTAATTAAAGAAAAGTTTGGTACACTGAAGGTTAAGGATGATTAACCACTTTGAGGTTTGTTTTATAACAAGCAAATTAAAAGTTGAGTCTACACTGAAGGTGTTGAATAATTTTAACAGTTAATGACTAGCGCAAATTTATTCTATCATATAAGAAATAAAATATAGAACTCCTAATAATCTTATTTCTGTTATGAAATGGAGAAAGTGGAAGCCATCAGAGAGAGAACAATTTTATTCATTCAGAGATTAGTAATCCATTTCCATTACATTAGCACCTTTATATAAATGCTTAGGAGCTTGGGATAGAACTAATCCACGATGTGGGACTAAATACAAAACAGTATATAGCATATTCACTATTTATATTTACATATATTATAATACTCCCCCTTGAATATGCATCTTTAAAATCTTGAATCCTCTGATAACTTGAAATTGTCCCTTTTGTAACGTGTATGATGATTGCTCCCCCTCATTGTTATCTTGCTTGCATTTATCGATTCAGTCGATATAGATATTGTCTGTTGCCTCATTAAAAACCTCTATAAGGAAAACCCAATGGGAAAAACCTTGAAAGAGGAAAAGATTGCAACTTGTGAAATCATAAATATCATACTAAAAATGATATTCCTTCTAAGAGTTTGATACTTCGGGATCAAAATAACGCCTCATTAAAACCTTACTAAGAAAAACCCAATGGAAAAAATCTTAGTGAAAGAAAAAGAATACAATAACATATTTTATTTTCTTATTTCTTTAAATGAAGCTTGATACTTCTGGATCAAACTAATACCTCGTTAAAACCTTACTAAGAAAAATCCTATGGGAAAAATCTTAGTGAAGGAAAAAGAGTACAATATAGTATGAGATATTTCAATAATTTACAGAATCAAATAGAGTTTGATACTTCTGGATCAATATAATACTTCATTAAAAACCTTACAAAGGAAAACCGGTAGGAAAAGCCTTAGTCAAGAATAAAAATACAATTTAACTTAAATAACATATTTGAGATGTTATTTCTTGAAAAGACGTTTGATTCTTTTAGATCAAGACAATGCCTCGTTAAAACCATAGTAAGAAAAACCCAGTGGGAAAAATCTTAAATAAGGGAAAAGAGTACATTGTAACTTATTTTCAAATGTTACTGGGGAGTTGATACTTCTGGATCAAGATAATGCCTCATTAAAACCTTACTAATAAAAACCCAGTGGAAAAAATCTTAGTTAAGGAAAAAGAGTGCATTATAAAATACTTATGGATGCTCCCCCTGATTTAAAGTTTCCTCTGAATTCGTATTCGTCTTTCGATAACTTAAATTGGTTATAGATACTTCTGGATCCATAAATATGTATCTCATTAATAATACAATTTATTAATAGTTTCCTTTGATATAATCAAATTTTCTAAGATTGTTTCTTCAAATATGGTTTGCATTTTATGCAATTGTATGCTACTTATATGAAAAACACTTCATGTGCTTTCATTTTTGTGCTTCAAATTAGTTTCGCGCATTGCAACTATACATCTTTCATGAATATTAAAAATTTCATTACAACATTACTAGAAAGCAGGAAGTAATCTACTCATCTTGATGCATCAAGATTTTCATTACAACAATACTTAGAAGAAATTTGTAATCTACACCGTGTCCTTTTCATTCTTTATAACTACAAACGTTATATATATTCTTCAGAAATTTGTATACTTTCATAAGTATTTGCATATCGCAACTATCACTTCAATGGATATTAAGAGTTTCATTGCAACGATACTTGAAAATAGGAAGTAATCTATTCATCATGAATTATATCAAGATTTTGATTACAACAATACTTAAAAGTAGATTGAAATCTACTCTCCTTGTTCTTTGCATTCTTTATAACGATGAAAGTTATTTATGTTCTTCAGGAATTTGTATACTTTCATTATTTAATATGATTTTAAACCACACTTATACCTTCAGGGTATATTAAGCATTTCAAGTACTTTCGGTACTTTGCGGACTACATGTACATATTTCTCTACTATTAAAGGATTCATGATGGCTAGTCATGTTTTTCCCTAATTCAAGGTTCTTAATCTATTTATAAATATAAGCGCTTTATTATTTACAAATTTATCATCGATGATTATTTCTTGTCAGTTCTAGACATGATTTATTGAGATCTCTTTAATTATGTTTTAGGTACCTAAACCACTTCTGGGTAATTTGACAATCATGTCATTGGTCTCTTCAAGAGCACACTTAAGTGTTTCTTCAAGAACACTCACCTCCATTATTTGGCATCTTTATTACTTACTCCAAAAATATTTTGAACTGACTTTTGAACCATATTTCTGATATGGTTTACAAATTTTGATCCTTCAGGGATTCAAATCTATGTTAAGAAAGTCTACTAGGGATAATATTGATAATATTTTACATCATTGTGTATTTTAATAAATATTTAACACTGATGATCAAAATGAACTTGTATCCCTTTATCCTCCCCCTAAATGATGACAATTGTCACATTAAATATAATCCTCTTTGGATTCTCATCTTAATCCACTATCACATTGCTGCTAGCAAATACATTATGTGTATATCATTTATAGGAGGATAATCATTTTATTAGTTGGTAAGATGCATTCAATTGATATTGCTTGGTAGAGTTTGTTCTCATTCATTGATCCAGTCAATTAGAGGAATTTACTTATTGTATAGATCATTTGACCACATACACAACTTCAGGTCATTCAACATTTATGTTGATTAAATTTTAAATCACTAAATAATATCTGTACATGATCTATAAGACAAGCTCATAACAAAGTTCAGGTTGTTAGCTGAATATTTACATATATGGATGTATACGTGCGTCCACGTATTATATATATATTATAAATTCTCATATATATTTTCTCATTTGAATTAGTGATTTTTTTAAAATTTTTTTAGAACAAACTATTACAAGGATCCAAGACATTTGGTTTGGAACCATATCGAACTTCTAGTTCGAACAACTTCAAGTTGTTAAGTTTTGTTCCTCAATTATATCTCAAGTATAAGTTTTGAACATTAATTATATTACTTATCAAAGAATAATTTATAATTGCATATAGACATTTCTACACATCCCTTTTGAGAGTTCGAAAAAAAAATTACAACAAAAATAATAATAAGAGTATCTTCCGGATACTTGGAATATTATAGATACAGATCTCCTTAAGACCGTATGTATAGCTTGCATGAAAATTATGATATGAAATATAGACCATCTCTTCAGGAGAATATTTAGAAATATATCTTCAAGAATTGATTATATGTGCAATATTTCTTATGAAATAATAACTAGGAACATGACCTTTATGATATAATTAGACATACGAACATAGAACAATATATTCTAGAGATAATCTTAAACCTTTTGGATCTAATCTAAACTAAATTAGGATCCTTCATAATCATATTTATGTACACTTATTTGGTTTAATAAAATTACCAAATATATAAATAAATCTCTTCTAGATATATATTATCATTTTCAAATTTATAAATCTCTTCTAGAGATATTTTAGTATCACCACTTCTGGAGTGAACTTTCTCTTCTATATATATATATATGCACTATTTGAATGCCATATCAATGTACAATATTTATTTTATATAAATTACATAATTACTACTTTTACAGTAGCATAAAATATCCATGCTGGAGATTTTTGTTGTAATTGCTTTTAAAATGGCGTATCAAACTTTAAATACAGTGACAAAATTAGATTCACCAACTGAAAGTAAGATGCAAGAGATAAAACCACTACTTCTGGAGTGAAACATTGGTATACAATATCATTTTTTTGGACAAATTATTGTTATTGCTCAGAAAAAAATTTATATCATTATTCCTTCGGGGAATATAGTATTTCCTTTTAAGGAATTACAATGTAACAAAAATAAAATTCCTATAACATCTCTTCTGTGATATTAGATTTTGCAATATAAATATAAATAAATCTCTAAATCATCTTTTCAAGAGATTAATACACACACACGTATCCAATGATATTTGAAATATCATATAACATAATATCTTCAGGATATTTGGTTAATATAGTGTAAATGTTAAGATATAAGGTAAGGTATAACTCATTTGGAGATTTTTGTATTCTCTTGAATGCAGCAACATTTTCTCATATGATTATTTATTAATTTTCTTTAACTTCTTCAGGTAGTACAACCTTATCATTTTACATAATTTCAATAGAGATTTGGGCTTCTAATTCATGAACTTCAAGTTCATTAATTTGTCATGAACTTCAGGTTCTCAAATTTTGTGTAAACTTCTCCCTTTTTTTTGTACCATATTGTTACAAAATAAAAGTCTATTCTTATTTTAGACTTGTACATTTTGACAAAAAATACTTACAGGAATTCGAGCTTGTAAAGTTTATCAGAAAATCTTTTCATAATTCAAGACTTCAGGTCTTGGACTTTGAGTTATACAACTTCTGGATGAAAAAAAAAAATCTTTGCACAACTTCAGGTTGTTGTTCAAACTTATTTCTTTTATTATATCGAGCATTGTTTGCCAAAATGAATACACCATATAATAAACCATATGTTTATTCTTATTCCAAACATAAAAATACAACATCATTTAATTTACTATAGCCAGTGCATTTATGATGATATGATAATTTAATTTATTACCATGACGACAACATTTAATGCATTTATGATTAAAAAAATGAATGCAATTTACCATTATTGTGGCATAAAATATAAAATATTATCACAACGAATTGATTTCTTTAGAAACAAATAAATCAATCTAACTAACTTTAGTTAGCAAAATTTAATCTCAAAGCTAAGTTTAATATACTCAATAATAAAATTAAATGAATACCATAAGAGAAACTTTATTTTTTAATAGTCAAAATTTCTAAAATAACTAAAATAACTCTTATATATATGTATATACATACATATATATCTCTACTACTAATAATGAAAGTTCAATGTACACAAAATCAACCGTGTCTTTTTGAAATTCCGAAATTGCCCTTCGTACATTTTAACCTTGCTTTCGTGCTTTTGTCTGCTAACCAAAACCTAAAAAACACAAGCAACGCCGTTCCAGATCCAGGCGATTCCTCACCTAACATCTTCTCCAACGCACGCGATTCCAGAGCCAGGCGATTCCTCACCCAAAATCTTCTCCAACGCACGCGATTCAACATCCAGGCGATTCCTCACCCAACATCTTCTCCAACTCACGCGATTCCACATCCAAGGGCGATTGCAGTCCCATCGTCTTCTCCAGCAAATCGCACAAACTAGGATTACATCAGCGATATTCCAGACAATGTATTTTCCAACGCACGTGATTCCACATCCAAGGGTGATTGCGGTCCCATCGTCTTCTCCAGCAAATCGTAGAAACTAGGGTTACATTAGCGCTATTCCAGACAACGTCTTCTCCAACGCATGCGATTCCACATCCAAGGCGATTGCAGTCCCACGTCTTCTCTAGCAAATCGCACAAACCAGGGTTGCTTCGGCACTATTCCAGACAATGTCTTCTCTACCTTCGACGTATGATCAATGCTTACGGATTGATTGCCGATCGATTAAGGTTAGTCACTAATTTGCGGTTCTACATTTAACATTTACCAATACCGTGTATTTCTTATGGTTAATTTTATTCAACGATACATAATTATTTATGGTTGATAAGCTATGGAGTATTGTCTAAAATTTGTCTGGTTACTAGATAGATCTTGGTAGGTAACGTTGTTCTCCTCCGTCCAGCATTAACTACACAAACAACAAGTATTTGAGACGATTTTTGAGTTATACTTGAGGTAGACCTGAGTACTTTAGAAAGATTCATGTTATACTTATTGAGATAACTAAATAAGCAATAGAATTAATAGATTAATTGCATATATAAGGAACTTAATTTTCAGTGGCACAGACACACTTACTGTGGTAATTATACCTGTTGTGGAACCTTTTTAAGCTATAATATAATTTACTGTTACAAAATGAGTAAAAGAGGTTGAAGTGTTAAATTCCTTTCATCAACTAATTCTTCATAGATGCAATAACAGTGGATCATTGACAACTTTCATGTTTTTCACCTCATAATAAGTTTGTTAACGAATCAATGAATGGAGTTTTTGCAACAATACTAACCCAAGTATAACTTGCTATTTATACGCAGTCTCTGACTAATACCATACAGCACAAAGTACAGATGTATAAGTATAGTGGAACTTAGAACTAAACAGGTTAAAATTAGATGCATTTATGAGTCTATAAACAAAGAACCCTACCGTCAAAGTGTCTAAAACCGTGAAACATAAATTTGACAACTTTTAAAGGCAACATACGGATTTGTATTCTGTCATATATAATATGTTGCTAAAGGTTTAGCACCCTGTCATTTAACTGTATAGTTAACTTCGCTAATCCATCAATTTCCATTTAGCCGTGAACATCTTAATATTTGGAATCTTGGATGATCATTTTCTCAAATTTGGAATTTTAGGTACATAGTTCCCTAATTTTCAGCTT
This sequence comes from Allium cepa, assembly GCA_030765085.1. Classification (NCBI taxonomy): domain Eukaryota; kingdom Viridiplantae; phylum Streptophyta; class Magnoliopsida; order Asparagales; family Amaryllidaceae; genus Allium; species Allium cepa. Next base: position 929,903,059 of record CM060939.1, read on the forward strand.
CATTTGGATATTAAGATATAGTAGGTTTCAAGAAAATATTGTTCATGGATTCTATTAACAATTAGTGAGACATCTCAACTGTCTGCTATAGTAAAATTTTCTTCCTTGACAATTTGGAATACATCATTATGCCAGATATTGACAGTCCTCTTTTATGCCAAATATTTAAGCATGGAAATTGAAACAAACTTGCAAATTTTGGAATCAGTAACAATTTCCACACAACTGAGACCTATCTGCATTTTTTTCATTTTTTTTTCATATTTTCTATTTGATATTCAAAAAACCATGATAAACATGATATTTCATATTTAGGCTAATGGTTGAAGATGCTTCGCATAAGCAGGAACTTTGTTTTAGAAATATCGTCATGAGTTGAGAAACAAAACCAAATTTAAGCGCATAAAATGTATCAACAAGCAATGGCTGTTCAAAAGTTGCTTACAAAATTAAATTTTATATACACTGGAATAAGATTACAACATATTATTCATATATACATGTACACTATTGTAGATGAACTTATGAACATGGTGATAGATTTGTGTATCTGTGATGATACGTTCAAAACAAAGTACATGGCTAATTATATGAACTTTTAAAAAAGGGCACAGTGTAATCATGTTTCATCTATTGTTTTTTCTTTAAGATGACATTGGTATTAAAAAAACACACCTTCTCTGTTGCTTATTAACATGACATCTAATGAAGCAAGTGCTTTGAAGGATGTGAATGAATCTATTCATTTCCTCATGAGCAGTCTAAAAATATATTATTATGTAATGAAAGATAAACCTTCAGAGTAGAACCAACACATACAGTCACTCCTTATTACGGCTAGCCACCACTGTTCTACCTTTGTATTTTCTTTCGAAGTATAAAACATCAATTTGCGTTTTGCTCTCTTTTACTTTATACACTGAATCTATCATGAAAATGCTTGATAAAGAGTCGCTAGGTAGTTTTGTTCTACCATTTGAGTATATTGTGTATTGTTGTGTAATTGTGTTATATCATTTTTAAAATTGATACTGGGACTTTAATTTGATTGTGCTAATGTTATTGAAATTTAAGATAACAGTGAATTTAAAATTGACAAAAAAAAATTTGAATTTGCAATTTCTACAATCAACAATTTATTATATTGTTACGGTTACCAGTTACGTGAATCAAACTTAAATATGCACACAGTTTATAGTTTTGAAGCTTCTTTTTGTTATTTGTTCAAGTAAAGGTCATTAGGTCTTAGATAATATGAGGGAGAATAAAGATGAAATTACGTTTGAAAACAAAAACAAAACTTGGAAGCTTGCTGTGCAAAAGTTAAGCGATGTAATATGAGAAATAGCTCTCATCAAACCTCTGTTGAGATGCTTGGAAAATAGCTATGTTTCCTTGCTTGGACCCTATAGTGTTTTTTATTTTAGTGCCTAATCAAATGAAATATTTCACTTATGATTAAATATGAGAAATAAAGATGAGAATAATTTTCGAAGTTCATCCCATATAACTTCAATCAAGGTTAGAATATGCAACACAAGCATTTATACGGCAATTGATATGTACAAGGTTGCGATTAGTCAGTTTTAATCATATCTACATAGGTTGTCAGGAGTTCAAACTTTATTTGACTACCAATGCACAAAATGTAATACACTTGAATAATTGAATACTAAATAAGAATTTTATTCTTTCTTGATTTGAAATCTTATCAATAACAAAAAAATACTCATGTTGTACTGAATAATTACTCACTGTATCCTTTCATTGTTTTACCATTAAGACTTGAAAAGTGCAGGATTCTTCCAGAAACAATAGGGTACATGGATATAATCCCATTTATATAGCTTAAAATAATAGTCAGCCTAGCTCTTTTTTTTCATTTTCAAGCTACAAGGCTATTAGATAAAAACAGTCAGCCAAACTCTTTAGTTTGATGTTTCAAACTTGAAGGTTGTTCGATCTAAAGAAAAATATGGGTAGTGTTTGTCTTCATTTTGTTTATATTTTGTTTTTAGTGGCTTGGATACGTCCTGTCATAATTAACTTTTGAATGTTCCATGATTTTTTTGATGCATTTTTCCATAAGCTCGCGTTTGTGTATTTGCGGATTAATGACATGCATAAAAATTCAATGGCATAAATTTGTTATGGCTTCTTCAGTTTTATGTGTTTATCTCACAAATGATATCATTCTTAAACTGGTCACATCATTATTATTTTATACAGTTTTGTAGAACATACACTACATCGAAATTGTTCAGACATACATCACAGTATGTGTGCATAAAAGTGGAGGAGATGCGAATCTATTTATCTTGGGTTCATGCACTCTATAATTTCGTTACATTTCATTTTATTCCACAAATGGAATCATTATGTTGTATGGCATACTAATTGAAAATTTGACTATGCTATTTTATTCAAATTCATAGTTATGAAATTTCCTCTTTCAGAACAAGATAAATTTTGAAAATAGAGCATGCGAAGCTAACTGCTCAAACAGGAGCTAAATCTAGAGTTAAAGGTGGAATAATCATAGAGGTATTGTTGTATCATTGACAATTAAAAATGATGCATTGGTGGAACATTTAGTAACTGAATAATTATTCTTTTGTCTGACACAAAGAAAGGTGAAGATGTGAATAAGAGTCAGGGTAGAAATAAGGATTGAAAATAGAAATAAGGATGTAAAGAATTGTTGCTAAGGAGATTTTTTTTTAATAGCTTGCGTTCTATAATGGCTCAAATAATGATCATTTTGTTGGTTGTTGAGATGTGTTTTCTCATAGGAATTTATACAACTCTTTTAACAGTAGAAATATAAATAAGGTCACTTGCGTTTCAAATAAAACGAATCTAAGTTAAACACTTTCATGGTTCATCACCCTGACATCCCCTATACACGCAAAACCACTGCTATTCGCTAATTTCCAAATACCTTCGACCTGCAAAGTTATGTTATATTTTCGTCAATGTTGAGAAATAGTTGCGTCTGAATTATTATTCTAACTACATCCCTCGCTGGCCTAATTTACTACCTCTATGCTTTATGTTTCTGCAACTATGCTGATTACTATAGTTTTTGTGTGTATGATTGAAGGATTTATGCGTTTTCCAGTCTAATTGACCTAAATTTCTCATTCACTTCTTCGCATTATACTTTTACTAACACATTATGTTCGTACATTTAATCAAACTTCATTTTCAATAAAAAAAATCCACATGCTATGATTATTTTAGTCATACTATATGTTGCATTGGTTTATGTTAACCATATTTAAAGTATACTTTGTCACTTGCTACCCTGCTGATTTTACAGGTCCACAACCTGCGAGACCTGCTATTACTCTGTTATCATTGCAGGTCCATGCTTATGAATAGAGAGACTTTTCTGTAGTTGTATTCTATGTTCATATCGGTTAATCCTGCACTGTATGCACTGCAGAAGCCTAAGACTGGGGCAAGGATATAGGTTAGGATTAGGTAAGTACTATTTTAGTTAAGGGAAGATTAAGGAGATTGATTGGAGTGAGATTATGGCCAAAAAAGGTGGCATGAGTAGGCGATCCGGATTGGTATTCTTTCTTTTGTAAAGAGTTTGTTTCTTTGGAATCGTCGAAGCCAGGAATATCATTGTTTATGAGTCAGCATGTTGATGTGACAGCAGCATGACCGACTGTCAGTGCCACGTTTGGAGACACTGAGAGGTAGCACTTCGAACTGGGAGATGTGGGCATTTAGCTTGCAAAGTGGGTTGTTGTATCAGTATACTGTTGTTTTCCTGAAACACCCGAAACAAATATAGTGTAGGCTAATGAATTATTGGTAGTTTCTCCACTTGCCGATACTGATAATGCTGTAATGAACCCCAATTGATCATTGCTGCAATGCAGTCTCTGATTCTTTCATCATTTTTCAGTTAAAACCTGAGCATAAATGTTATTGTATTTTGTATATCTTATGGTAATGAATGGATTTCAAGTAAAATACCAATACATTGTAAGGTTTTATTGGTTTTATTGTCTCATAAAACGATTGACAAGAGGTGATTGCTAATGGTTGGTAATTATTGTTAAAGCATCAGCAATAAAGCTATCACCATTGTCATCAAATTACCGACTTTGTATCCAGTTGCACTCCAAGCCTCCAAAACATGCGGCCTTCAGTTAAGAATATAAAGAACCATGTGATATGTGAAATTCAAGTGGTCCAATAATTTACATTATGAACCAAAATCAGTTCGATTCACTACAAAGTGTTTCATCAAACTGTAAGTGATTTGAAAAATACCAAATAGTTCATATTGCTAACTCAAATTAAGTCTATGAAAAATTAGGGCTCGAAATTTGAAACCTGTATAATATTTTGCACAACATAAATAGTACATATGATAAAAAAAATGTTTACAACATAAATAGTACATACAATAAAAAAATGTTCAAAATATTTGATAAGGCTTATTGATATCTCCACAGGTAATCCATAGCTTAAACCAACAATTAGTAAATGGTGCAAATATGATAATTTATAATGGTGAGTAATGGATCTTATTCAATTTATAATTTGAGATATTAAAGTTGAAATCTGTCCAGTTATTGCAATAGATAATGTTTTCCACGATTGGAGGTTATAACTATCATTGTATAAGTGTCAGTTACATTTAGTATGGCACATAATTTCATTATTAGTTTTCAAAATTTACAATAAAATGGCAGTATTATTAGTTTATCATTTATTATGATCAGTTGTGCCTTTCTCTTTTCTTATGGTAAGGCTATTGTTAGTTGGATAAATATTTCCTTAAATTTGCGAATGTTGTCATGTGGACCATCTACTTCATTAATGCTATTTAATAATGTTTTACTCACAAAAACATTCGTAACAGTGGTAATGATTTGTATATATTGGATAGTTGGCTAACATTATCTCTATCTCTACTGCTAATAAAGAGAATTTAATAAATAAGATTTCCACGCTGTTCTTTTGAATTTTCGAAAATACCCCATCCACCAATGGAATCTTGCCATCGGTATATAACTTTCACCCCCCTTTCCCAACTATCTATCAAGTGAATTTTACTATCAATTTACCACTAATACCACCAACAATACAACTTGAAATAAAAATATTGCAATTATCAAAATATTTGCACTTACAATACATATCCATCCACCTATTTTTTTCGTTAAATAAAAAGTAAATATCTCTAGCCAGCAGATGCATATACATTTTATATTAGTTCTAAATAGTAATGTTTAATGATGGGGTTTTAGCTCACATGCTAATTTAGAATCACGTGTCTAATCTTATGCAATATCTTTAATTAATTAGCTTAACAAAGATATCTGATAGTTGAAGACATAACTAAAAGCAAACTCTTACTTCTTACTTCACTGCATCTACTACCTTCATTATCCAGCAGTTTCCATGATTACTTTGCTTTATGTTCTAATACTTTTAGTTAGGAATTCAACTGAATATATCTGGTGCTGTAACGATCTCGAATTTTATTAAGTTTAAATTGATATTTAAATTTAATTTTTGAATTAAAAATTGTGAAATAATTGGTAACTAATATAAATGTTAGTTAAATTATGAATTTTTTTAGAAATGTATTTGAATTGAATATGAATTGGGACTTAAATTTAAACATCTTAGAAAATAAATTTGAATTTGAATCTTTTATATATATGTATATGTGCATATATTGGATTTGGATTTAAAATTTTAAGTTACAAATGGAATTAATTATATAAGTAAAATAAAATACAAACAGAGTATATTTATAAAATATATATAATATATATATATATATATATATATATAAAGATATGTAATCAATAAACATGAAGAGTTAGAAATAAAATTTAAGTTAGAAATTGAAGTAGAAATGTTTATAAGATAAATTATAAAATATAAAAAAATCAAACAGCATATTAATGAACTTTGTAAAATATAAAGTAAACAAATTAGCTAAAATTCAAACAACACATTAACTATAGAAATTCATTTGCATTGTAAGAAGATAAGACAAAAGAAGAACAAATACACAAATATGAAACAAGTATGGAATGGAACAAGTAAACAAAAATAAATACATGAAGCTTGTAAAAACAAGACAGGTATGTATACTTGTAAAATGAAGAAACAAAATATATAAAGGCTTACAAATGAAGAAAACAAATATATATATGAAAACTTACAAAACAAGACACAAGAATTAATGCAGCCACCAAAACTTGTCTATCAGCCGAAACGTGCATAAATAATAAAACAAAAGAAAAGTATACAAGAAGATAGAAAAATATCTACATATACAAGAAAATCAAATGAGATGATGATGCATGTAGACTAAGTTAGAAACATATGTACTAACTACAATCATTTCAGCCAAAACAAGGGATATCATCTCAGTACATACAAAGCAAAGATCATTTCAGCCTCCATTTTAAAAAAAAAAAAAATCTTTAGTCAAAAAGAAGAAAGCTGAACTAGATAATACCTCCCTTATACAAATTGTTTTCTTTATATACAACCTTTGTCCCATTCGTTTAACACAACTTTGTAACCCAGAAATTTATTCTACAACTAAAACTTAACTACAACTAATCAACAAGAAGAAAAAAGAGAAGAAATCATCTTCAACATGGAGATTTAAAATGCAAATTCCAGTCCTCTGTTTTCTGCTTGCAAACAAAACTCAGGTGAGTAATATTTCATTAAAACAATTTAAAGAATAAATATTTGAGTAAACATACAGTTTCTTTTTAAAAAAAAAATTAAGTTTGGTAATTAGTTTATAAACTTTTTGTATGCTGTACGATGTAAATATGTGGTTCTGAGATGCATGCTCTCTGAAAATTTAGTATGTGATGTTCTTTAATATAGAAAGTTCTGGGAAAAGATATTTACAAATAAAATAAAAAAATAAAACATCTTCATACAAATATCTTAAGCTTGAAATTTTTAGCTAAGTAAGTTGTTTAAGCTTAGATCACAACCTGGAAAGAGTTTTAAAGCATCACAGTATGATATTGTTACTGTATATACAAGTTACAGATAAAAATAAATTAAAAGCTAAAATTCGAATGTTTTAATTTGTAAATTTGATCACATATCTTGATTACACACACAAAGTTAAGATATTTAGTATAAAAAATTTTGATTTTTAAGTGAATAATTAACGTACAGTTTGAATATGACCCAAAGTTACATTTTTACCAATTTCAGTTGATTCAAACAAATTTAATTTCTGAAATTGGGTGAGAGGCTAGTTCGATGATGTATCAATTTAGGAAAAATGCTAAATAATTTTTCTAATGTAAGGATTTGTGGATCGAATCAAAAGTAGGGTTTTGGTTTGAGTTTTTTTGTGCTCTGTAATTAGTTGTTTCTGCTGCCGTGACTTGATCGAGTGGATCGCGCTTCGTGGAGGTGGTTGAGAAAGGTCTGGACGTGACGTTAACGAAGTGGCTTCACCTCCGATGGTCAGTATTGAGGGAAACGCGTCATTTTACTGACGAGTGTTCGAGCGTTTGGTTCAAGTTTCAGGCCTTTTTCGATTCTATGAATTTCGCGACAAACTGGGTTTCGATTTCGAGTTGGGGGACGATTTGTGGTTTGTGGGTGGTGACGAGGATCGCCGAAGGTGCGGCGAACCACCGTGCATGTGCACGGTGGCGTGGGCGTGTCAGTGAGGCAGTGGGTGGTTTCGACTCGAGTGTTACTCGAGTAGGCTGGAGGGGTTGCTTCGGGTTCCTGAGAATGTGCGCGAGAGTTATTGTGTGACTGCAGTTTTTATATTTCAACTTAGTTATATATATATAAAAAAGAATGTAGAAAAGAATCTGGTGGTAGAAGAAGAAGAAGAGTGGAGGGAGAATGGAACACGGGAACGATCAGGGGTGACGCGAGTTTTGCACGGGTTAATCCAGTGGTTGTCTCGGGTTTATTTGCTTTGTAAATTAGCCTTTTTACTCTTATGTTATTTTGTTAAATAAAGGTTTAGTATTAGTTAAGCAAATCATGTTGACAAAAATTAAAGCTAAGATATGATTTAAAATCATTAAAAGGGATTTGATTTCTAATTAATTTATATGGAAAGTTAATTGAGAATGTAACTAATTTATAATTGTAATTATATTTAATAAATGTGTATTTAAAGGTTGATATAAATTAACTTGTAATTAAATTAATGACCTTAATTAAATTTGTAACTAGAAATTAATTTGGTGTTTGATCCATTTAACTTAAGAAAATTTAATTGATTATTTAAAGTTAATTAATAAATGGTAATTAACTTAAGTGATTAATTAAGGAATAAATGATTAATTAATTGATAATAAACGATTAATTAAAAAAAATTTGTGATAATTAAATAAGCAAATAACCTTTATTAATTAATAATTAAGTTATTCATTAATAATTAAGTTATTAATTAATAATTAAGAATCAATTAATTAACTGAGTAATTAAGTAATAAACAATAAAGTTAATAAGTTAATTAATCCCACTTATAAATGGCCATTGAATACTTGACATCACCTATGGATGATTGTATTGTATGAGATGCCTTGAATTGATTATCATATCTGATCTTTGATATTTTGTTCTGTGGTTTATGCCGTGTATGATTTATTCATTTATTCACATTTGTATATTATCTATGAATCTATGAAATGGACGATAAGCGTTATAGTTTATACCGCTTATCAACTATATTTCTGTATTTTGATCTGTGATGATTGAATGATGTTGCACTATTGTGTTAAACCCCTGGACCACACTTATACACACAAAAATATGGATTTCACGAGGAAAACGATTAAGTCACAGATTTTGAAATGATTAATAAAATTGAATATTTAAATTCAAATGTTTTGGAAATGAATTGGGTTTAAAATGAAAAGCTTTTGAAAATGGAATTTCAAAGATGAAATTTATTTTGAATAACTTGATTGAGTTTTGAAATTTAAATATTTTGAATTAAATTTGAATTCAATATTTGAAATCGAATTCTATGATTTGAAAACTAGGGAATAAAGATATTATCCCAGTGATACATGGGTTAAACTATTTTAAAGGTATTGATTTGGGAATTTGAATTTAAATTCAAAGGCTTTAACTCGTTGAAATAAAATTGGAGCTTTCTAAAACGAAAACTATTTGTTTCAAATAATAAAAGCTTTCATATAAGAAGTGAACTTCCAAACTGTGTAAAAAGGGATTTCAAGTTAAAAATGAAAATGATTTTCCAAGTTATGGAAACAGTTTGAAAGCTATTAGTTAAATCTTTAATTTAAAGATTTTAAACGAGTTAATCCAATTGAAACGGGAATTGATTTGAAATCCATAAATGAGTCTTTGTGAAAATGGGTGAACTTTGTGAAATAAATCTTTTCGTTTAAAAGATTTGAAATGGTAATTGGTTTAAACCATTTGAAAGAAAGTTTTGAATTATTAAGTTGTGACTTAATTGAAATCCCAATATCCATATTGTAACGACCCAATATTTTCAACCATTCGCATCCGCACATTGTCGGACTTGAATTGTTCAAAATACTGCGTTGTAGAATAAATTTGGCAAAACTCAGAATATACAATAAATAGATCACAGAATCACATACACAGATATCAGAATCTCGCAGCGGAAATTAAAAATTTAGTGGTTCATGAAGCCACTGATATAACTTCAACAAAACAGAACTTACATTGTCTATAATCCTCAATACAAATTTTAAGACATAAATAGAGACAGAGTCTTCAAAGTCTTGAATTCCAGAAAAGATAAAGGCTGAAACAACTTCCAGCAGCGCGAATGATCTACTGAGTGTCCTAGCTACGGAGAAGAAATTGAAGCTGCAACTCAGGCTGACCCGAGCGAAAAATAAAACATAACACTCGAGTCAGGACATACATACTTATATAATGTAAGCTAATTCAAGTGTACTGTAATATAGAGCAAGTAACTTAAAGGATGCTTGGGACCGCCCATCCTCTAAGGATCCGTCAAACTATTTACTATGTAGTATATTGCGCTATTATAATAGTGTCTATTTATAAAATAAACATACTTTTAAATAGCATTAAGGCTTTACATTTTCCACCTTAACACGTAATAGTCCCAGTAGTCCATCCAATATCATAGCTCCTCCTGATCGGGAAGCAACTAGAGGATACCACACGGGCTACGGGAGAAATCTAAACTCGTACAAGGCTCGGTATGGTAGATGACACGGCACAACTAGGCAATGCCAGGGTAGATATACCAATTGCTATCCAGGCTGGTGGAAACGCGTAGCCGCAGTTACCGCCCACCTCGGACTAACTCCCCAAAATCAAAATATAGAGGTGGCCACCGAATCAATCCAAAATCATAGTATAATATCGAAGAGGAGCGTCCGATCAGAGGAATGACCTCATTGGCCTGGAATTGCTCCTGTTTTAGCCACCTTATGCCAACTCACGGGAGTCGGGTCCACGTATTTACCTTACAGGAAACGCCACCACCGACCTACTTCATTCTGGAATCTCCACCGCGTACACGGTTGGTCAAAGTGGTTTTCGGTATCGACAGAGAGTATGTCCATATCCGATCCCGGTCTCTTTGCCAACCCATCGTTATTATAACCCGTGGTCATTTAAAAACAATTTATACTTTAAAACCAGTATAAACATTTCCATTTCAAAACTATAAATACGATATCATTTAAAACCCAAAACAACATGATATCGTTATATTCAAATATAATTCTTTTCCAAAACCATACTGCTTAAAATTTATAATATCTGGAAACCAAATATTTGAATTATACCTTTAAACCATAATATATTGGAAATTTTTCTTTAAAAAAAACATAACTCCCAAAACACAAATGGTTTGGATATAAATGGTTTAACTTTATGGTTACTTTGTAAAGAAGATAATTTACATAGCTTTACAAATATATTTCTTTATTTTAAACCATAATTTAAATATCACTTCATGTTCCCAAGACCATTTCAATTCCTATATATATATCCAATTGGAGTATTAATATTCAAAACTAAGGTTGGATATTTTTTCTTTCAACAAATTAGTGTTTATTATTTCGTCTTGAATATTCCCATAAATTCCATAGATAAAACTCCAAAATTATGCCATTAAATAATTTCAAAATTTACTTAACACTAGAATGTTCATCTTAAATTTATTAAGAAAAATCCAGTTATAAATCTCATATCTTAAAGGTCTCCAAAACTTAAACATAAATATAATTTATCAAATTCCTTAAATTTCAAAACAATCAAATTCCAGATTCTATAGCACTTAGGAAATGCTACCTAAAGTTACGGGTAAAACTAGTCCAATTTCAAAAGACAGCATTTAAATGCTTTAGTAGATTGTTTAACTTAATAAATATTTCCAAATATAACTTATATATATATATTTCTTAACTGAAATCTTATCCTTTCAAAAATCCAGAATTTCCAAAATAAGTTATATTCCAAAATTTTATTCAAATATTTATTTATTTATTTATTAACATTTATAACTCATTCAAAATCAATATAAAATCCTTTAAAGATATTAAATCAAATATTTAACTTCCAAAATAATTTTAAATATTTCAGAAAATATTATAAGGACCACGGGCCTGTATATAGTTTTCTAGCCTAGGTCAAGTGATACGGATTTATATCATTTCAATCCGTAATTTACAAACCCCGGGTTCTATCATTTCAAACCCGCAATCCCAAGTTATCAGTTAAGCAGTTAACAGACTAGTTTAACAATAATCATTATTTCAGCCCATAACAATCCAACTTTAACAGGGAACTTGCAGTGGTGATTTAAGCAGTAAATAACAATTAATAATATAACTGCAGAAATAATATAACAGATAATACTGATGAGGTGTCAATTTAAATGGGGTCCATCATTCTATATTACATTACAGACAGATAATAGTGAAATACAATTTTACACATACACTTGCAATAATTTACCAAAATATAAATACGTATGTCTGGTGAGAAATACTCACCTGAAAGCTGCAGAAAATTTGATTCAAGCGAAAATGAAAAATCCACCAAAAAAAAAAGAAACGCACAGAGGGTAGCGATCAAATTTCCCTGGATGTCACGTCTAGATTCAAATCTATAACAAGATCCAAATACCGAATACGTGACTTTTAAAATTTATGGTCAACGCAAATATTTGAAACAATTGGAACGAATAGAGTCAAAGAAATTTGGCACGATACGCTCGACCACTACACCACCCTACTTGACGAACAACTCGGCCCAAAATAAAATCTTTTTTTTTTCTACCTTTTATATATATACTCTATTATTTAATTAAACAAAACGCACAACCACCACATTACTAAACTTCAACTGGAAGTATGCATAAGGTCACGGCCCAAGCCTATATCAACTAAGAATGTACGCTCACTGTAACCCAAAGAAATGCAAATACTTCACTCCCTTAATTTTTTCCCTTCACGCAAAAACACACTGTAACGACCCAGAATTTTTAATAATAAAAAAATTGAATATTTAATTAATTTTAAATATTAATAAGTGAATTTATAAGTCAAATAAATTTTTATTTGATTTATTAGATTTAATTGGATTATTAAATCGATAATTTAATATGTTAAATTATGGAAATAATTAAAAATGAGTTAAAAATGATTGAAAATAATTTGTGGAATTTTATTTTATCATGTTGAAGTTAGAATGATATTTTAGAACTTTTAAAATCGAATTAAAAGTTAATTTGTGAAAATTGAATATTTTAATATTTAATAATCGACTGTAAAATAGTCAATTTTTGGACAGTCTCAGAATTGAACGAAACCAGTTTCATTGGATCCGTAATAGTTAGTTATTACCGGATTTCAATTTTCGTGTCAATCGGAGTTATCGTTTGATCGTGGCAGCTCGAAACGCATCGAATCGTTTTTAATTTAAATTTGGCGAGTCAAAATAGCCATTTTTCAAAAAGTCTCGGATTTCGACGAAACCAGTTTCATCGGATCCGTAATGTGATATTATTGTAAGGTTTCAAATTTCAAGTCATTTGGATTTACCGTTTGTCCGGTACAAATTAAAACGCCTAGAAATCGATTTAAATCGGTTTAATTCAAATTGAGCGTTTTCAGCCATAACTCGCACATACTTCCGAATTAGCTTCCGAAACTTGTTCCATTGTGTCCGGAACGCGGGATAAACCCTAGGTACGCTGGTTACGGCGTCTAAATCGGAGTTCGGAATTCCCGGGATGAATAGTGTTTACGCTAGTTTTTTCTATAAATAGAAGTTGAATTCACAAATAAATAAAAAAAAAACCTAGGTTAAACTAACATAGCCGCCACAGTCAAAACCCACGGCCAGGAATGCTCCATCTTCATCACCAAAAATCTCCAAATCCGTGCAACGATTCGACGAACTTCTAACTAGAGAATCGTAGAGCACATCAAGATCTTCAGATTCAACGGTTATGATCGCGAAAGGAGCTGTAGATTGTCGGCAAAATGGAGTTAAACGTCGCGAATTCAGCCTCAAACTGCGTGCGAGGGGGAGGGCCGAGCGTGCCGAGGTTGGAGCCGAGTGTAGCTTGAGGAGAGGGCTTCGACATGGAGTAATCTGATCGTGTTCTAATCGAGTGTGGTGATCGATAAAATTAACCCTAATATTAAGGGATGGGTTTGATTTTTTTCGGCCGGCTTCAGGGAGACGAGATCGCGTGGGGGAAGATGAAACTCAGTTGCGTTCTACGGTCGTGATGTTGGGGGCCTGTGGATCGAACGGCAGTGGGCTAACGTGGGTTTTAAAATTTTATTTTAAGTTGAAATTTTTATATAAAGAATTTGTGTAATGTTCGATAATTCATAACTTTTTCATACGAGGTCGAAACTGCGCGAAATCAGTTGCGTTGGAATCGTATGGACGAGCACTACGCGATGAGGTTGGTTTGGAGTCGTTTGGAGTTAGTGAGAATTTCGGGTAAAATTAAACGCGCGTTTAATTTTATTCGAAATAAAAGCTTAAACGGAAATTAAAACCAAGGTGAGAACTTCTCACTCAATCGAATAGATTTCGATTTTTATTTTAAATAGTTAGATTTAAAATATTTGAATGCATGTTTGAATGATGACTGTAAATTATTGATTGTTAAAATAGACATTATGCGCCGTTAGTAAGCGGATGTTATTTATTAAAAACATATACCGCGAATATTTCATAAACAGTGAAATTGGTATTATATATAATATCAATATATATATATTGGCATATGTATATATTGCAGTTGTTGATTTCCCGCATTTTTTGTTTAGCGGATGAGACCCTATTACGCCGTTAGTAAGCGGATAATATTTATTAAGAACATGTACCGCGATAATTTCGTACTGGAGCGAAATTGGTATTGTGCTAATGTTTTTGGATGCAGGAAAACAGGTTGGAGGGATCCAACTGGATTCCTCAACAGTATTTATTTTATTTCAGATATTTTGATATTTGATGGATTATCATATCGATATATGATATCGTTGTTAGTCGTGATTGACTATTTGGTGTGTAGCATCATTGGACCCAGATTTTGGGATTTTAAAATGATCTTTAAAATGATTTTTGAAAATATACTATATCTTTGGAATTGATCCATTATAAATAAATAAACGTTATAATTTTTAAAGTATAAAAATTATGGTTTTTGTGAAATATAGTTATAAAGCTGATTTTTAGAAATACGATTAAAAGTCGATTTTTGAGAAATATGAACTAATGATTTTATAAAATAGTTAAATTGGATTTTTGAATATATGATAAAAGTTTAAATATAGGATTTATAAAATTTGATTATTTTATAAATCGAAATGATGAAATTATAAAGGAAATTAAAAGATGTTTTAAAGAATAATATTAATTGATTTATATTAAGAGATTTATAAACGGATATTTATAAATCGAAATATTGACATTTTAAAACGAGTTTTTATAAGTGTTTGAATGTAGTGAAAATGAATTTCCTAAATGAATGAAATTTATAGAATTATATAACGGTGAAGTTATAAATGGAATTTTATAAACAATAGGTTTATAAAATTTGTAAAGTTCAAAGGAACGATTTTTGCAAATAAATAAATTATAAGTGTTTGACTTAAAAATTTGGACTTTTGGTTTATAATTAAGATTATAAATCGAATAGGTTAATAAAGGAATTTATAAAAAGAAGTTTTTATAAATAAATAGAAATGGAATTTATAAACGTTGTTTTATAAATTCGCAAACGACTTATTTTGATAAGTTAATTGTTATAACTTAGAAATGGAGTTATATTCACATTTTTGAATAGTGAATAATCCTTTGAATTAAAATGAATAGAAAGGATGATATTTATTAACGTAGTATATTCACATTTTTGAATAGTGAATAATATGTTAAAGAAAATTGATTTAGATATGATGTTCTAAATAGAATTAAAACGATCTAACGATGTTTTTAGATGTGTTGAGATTCAAAACCATAGATTTCAACATTTATTGTTGAAATAGATGTTTTCGAGAAATAAAAAGGAAATGTGGACTATAACACTGTTGTTATAGTAAATGATTTCCGAAAGGAAATGTTTTGTATAGTATTGGGATTTATATATCTATTTTAATTTCGAATCCCTATACTAGTGATTTTGGGTTGTCGTAACGATGTTTTACGCAACATTCGTTTTGGCCCAAATAAATATGTTTAAGTGAATGATTTCCTTAAAGAATGAAATATATACTTAATTCGATTTAAGTATATTGAATATTTTCTAAGTGTTGAAAATAAAAAGATTTGTGAATTACTTATTTTTAATAAGTATGGAAATGTTTTCCAATATGAAGTGAAAAATTAGAATTTATCTTTTTAAAGATAAATTGAAATGGATTATTGAAATCGCATATGCATGGATATTTTGAAATATAAATTCATTATGGAATTTATAAATAAAAAGGAGAATTGTTTTAAAAATAAATATTGATTTATTTTTGAAGTGTTGAAATTTTATATCTAGTAAAGATATTTTGGAAAATAAATAATTTGGAAAATTATTTGGAATCTGGTGATGTATGCATATCCATTGATAGTTCAATAGCCGACTATCAGTATTTCCCTTTGAATGGGTATTTGATGTGAATTGATTGAATCTGAATGCACACTTATTTTTGAATAAGCGCTCACTATTCGGGTTAACCGGGAAAGGACCATGGGGTCGTATAACCCACTCCGAATATGTGATACGTCGTTGTGAATTGCATTGAAGATCGGTGTTGAAGACCGGATATTTGCGAAAGCGATAGGATGACCTGTCGATTGTCTCTGCACTGAGTTGCAACGGTATAGAGACTCCCTAAGTGATGGGAAATCCGATCAGGATTGTGAATATCCGGATTGCAAGGACTTCTTTGTAAGTGCCTTCGGTTCTGTTCGATCCCGGAACAGACTTGTATGGATTGTATGTCTGACATTACAATTTGAGATATAAAGCCGATTTCTTTCAAATATATTTCTGTTGGTGGTGGAGAATTTATTCTTTGCTTAACACCCTTCTTTGAGACGTACGAGCTCAAAGGTTATATAGTTGAAGTTATCAGCGATATATTCCCAGTTTGGTAATGTGACATGCTGAGTGATGCTGAAATGATCATTGTGTTGATTATTGTGATAGGATCATTTATTTGATCGTCTATCTTAGTGATCATTGTGTTGATCATTTGTTGACCCAAAGCATGGCTTTTGTATAAAGTATGTTTTTGTGGACGTGAATTCGTCGAGCCTCACATCCCGGAAATGGTCAAAACAGGAAAGAAGCAGCAAGGTTATGAGGGGTAGCACCCTTTAGGATGTGTCCATTTCCTTCTGGAAAAGGGTGGTATCATGGTATGGAGCCCAAATACTTACTCATGTTGAAAACACTTTGTTATGATTGTGTGAATTGATTAGAGAGCGCTCTCGGAAAAAGGTCCCAAAGGACCGGGGGATGGCATATTCGGTCAGTTGTTACTCAGTTAGGAGTAACCCGGCCTTGTGTTGGTTGAGATCCGGTTTGGTTCTCGGGGATGTCCATCCAGAGGCATTCTCAGTGGCAATGGGAAGTTCCTTGGCCTGACCATTTGTTGGAAATCCAAAGAAACAATACGTGACTTGTACGGTATTAGTTGTAGAACCTGCCATTTAATATGGTAGCTATTAGTAGGCATAATATAATGGTACCTATGCTGGCTAAGATTTATATTCTACTTTCGAAAGGATTTGTTCTACACTATGCACTAGTAATAATATCAAATGCTCTTTTTAAATGCGTATCAAGCATGTTTGACTATCATAAGAAGAAATCTTCTCCAAGTCTGCGTTTGCATTGTGTGTGTGGCAGGAGGTCTTATGGTAGTCTCATTTTTAAAAGCATTGCGAATTGAAAAAAAAAAAAAATATTCCTCTTTTTGATTTTTAAAGTTAAATAAACTGTTTTGAGTTCTCACACCAGTCACATGACTGACTTGGAGTTTATTGTTTTCCTTCCTAAACTCTGGGTGCCCACCAATTTCCACACGGGCAGTTAAGAGTTAGGTTTATCAGGATATTCTGGATATTCTGGAGTTGCTGGAGGCAAGCTGGATGGCATGGCGTATTACTATTATATAGTATTCCTTTTTTTTCCGCTGCACTGTTTGTTGTATGTTGTGGTACACTCTGATGATATGATGTAATGTAATGTATAAAATGTAACAACTGATATAGTTCTTTGTTTAAAGATTATTCATTTATTATTATATGTTGTTCCGCTGCGAATTGTGAGATTCTGTTGTTGTTCTGTTGTTTCCTTTCTGTCCCGTTCTATTTTCTATTCTCTTTTTCTTCTATTTTTAAAATTCTTCTATCTTCTGTTTTTCTAATTCTCTGTTTTCTAAAAAAAAAATTGTCTGTCTTCTTTTCCCTCTATTTTTCTTTTTCTTTCTTCTCTTCTCTCTTCTTTCTTTTTCTTTTCTTTTTAAATAAAACCCTCAGTGTTCGGTTTTCCGTCGTTCGATTTCTCGGCAGTCGATAAAGTGAGTGTCGATGTCGAATTTTCGGAAGACGAAGAATCGTGTCCTGACACACACTGCCTATTTCCTACTAGATTTGCGTGTACACATGCAAAAGTTTTCACCCAGCCTATACTACAAACTAATGCATGGATAGTACATTATTTGATCTGCACGTTACTTCCTTTATAAAATTTTATTATATCATTTCTAAATTATAAATATTCTCTTTTTTTTTATATGTGTAACGACCTGTCATTTTCGTTAATTAAATTTGTCATTTTAATAAGATTTACGCAAATTTACTTTAGAAGAAATAAAGATTTTAAAATTAATAATGAAGCAAACGTTGAGAAGGAAATGAAACCATGGGAATATAAGGCTAAGTATTTACAGTTGAAACAAAATGACGAATAAATTGAAGTGATGTAAATTGTTATATTAGGCTAAGAGTTGCATATAAGAGAACAAAGGTAAGTAGTGAATTTAGTTAATGAATTAATAATATTAAATAGTAAATTAAATTAAATCAATGTCCGGTACAAATTGAAATATTGTTTGGAATGAAAGCTTATAAATTGTAAGCATTTAATTCAGTGTGTGTGTTTTTTTTTTTTTTTTATAAATATATATATCACATGCACAATTCGCCCAATCTTTCGACTAAATGCATGGATCTTTTTTAATAGATGCTTGCACACACACTATATGGTCTGAACTATATTTATGTTAAAAATATGCAGGCACTGCTTCCTATATGATATGCATTTAGTACAGGTAAATTATCTAATATATGCAAAAAGGCAAAGCTTCTCACTGATACACGCATGTACAGGTACCCTCAAATCTCTCCTCTCCCTCTTCCCTTCCTCTCCTTCCTCTGTTTTACATATATATTTCTTTCTTCTTTTTTTTTTCTTTTTTTTTTCTTTTTTTTTTTTTCAATGAACATTATTGACTTTCTATTTTGTTTGACCCAAAACTAAGTATGATATATACAATGAATAACCCATTTTTCCGTAGTGATAGTACGCGTAAACTTTAAGCTAGCATTAAATTAAATCTGGGTCAACTACACCATCTCTTTGCACACACATATAAGATTTCTACAGATGTGATGACTCATAAATTTCCAAAGTTTGTCAACTAGATCGGGTGAATTAGATGGGTTGGAGTGGCCGAGCATATCAAATGAGAACAAAAAAAACTGAGGAAAGGAAAAACTGGAAGGAAAAGAAAGAGAAAACAATAAGACAATTACCTGATGCTTCGAACGAAATTGCCAGAGGAAAATTTGCAATGCTTTGAAGAGTGGTGAGTTTTTTTTTTCTTTTTTTTTTTTTTGAGATGTGGATCTCTGGCATATTTATACATGAATTTGTGAAACGGCAAGGCAGTGATCAAGGGATGTGGCGTGATTAACTCATTTCAGTTTTGCAAAAGGATAATTTTTTTTTTCCAACGTATAAAGTTTGATCAGTATTCGAAAATTTGTAAACAAAAAGGCAGAGAAAATGGCAGCTTGGATTATGGGAAATAAATGACTTGCGTGATACATGGTTTGATTTATAAAGTTTGTACGTTACTTAAGGGGAATATTGATCAAAGGAAGGGCAAGCGTGATGTTTGGTAAAGCTGATGACAACAGAGGGTAAGAGGAATAAGCAAAAATGCGAACGTTACATATATACAAATGCACTAATGTTGCTCACGTGTGATCCATTTTATTTTAGCTAAAATCTTGATTTTAGTTTGATACCCATAAATGAAAAGGTGAATATTTATGTAAGCTTTAGGCAAAGAACGTATACCATTTATTAAAAGAAATCAAACGGTCCTTTAAAACAAAATAACGTCCGTCTTAAAATCACTGACTGATATTTTTCTCCATAAAGATATTTAAATACGATTTTTTTACTTTATATGCGTGATTATAGGAACGAAAAAATTTTTATCTTGCAAAATAAAGGCAGTGGAAACAGAGAGATATAAATAGGAATGTGAGAATTTGAAAAGATAGGCAAGGTTAAATTGAATGCATGAGTTGATTTTTAGGCAATCAAATATATTAGTCCATTTAGGTTGCGTGAATAAATGAATACAGTGACATGCTCAAGAAACAAATGGTAAGAGGCAAATGTCAAAAATGTTAAAAGAATAAAATTTTGTGTCACGCGCAAAGGAAGGCAAAATTGATTTTCTTTCAAATGATATATGCGTGATTGTAGATTTAGGCAGATAAGGTTTCGTGATCAGAGGAATGGCAAAATATGAACCGTTCCAATTATATGAGAATTGATATATTATTTTTTTTAGTTTGATTTAATTAAATGACGGCTAGAATTTTTCAAAGCTTTTGGAAATGGAAACGTATATACACATTTTATTTAAAACCAAACTGTCAGTTACAACCAAAAGTAACGTTCGTCTTAAAAATCACTAACTGATGTTTTAATACATAAAGGTGTTTATATATGATTTTAAAAGTACGTCAAACTGACGTAATACAAAACATCAAAAAATATATATATAAAATAACGTTTTAAATTTTACACGTTTTATTACATTACTTACCATAAATTTTACGCGTCCTTTTAAACGCGATATTTAACAGTTTATAAATACACTAAATCCTTCAAAAATAATACTTAACTAAAATTTAAATTGGTTTACATTCTTCATATTTTATATATATATATATACACGGTACTTATTCCCTAGATTTACGCGCCCTTTTTAACGCGTGATTACCCAGTTCATTTATACATAAAAAAAATTCGAAATTCTGACCGTGTTAAGACTCGAACTCGTGACCTGTCGTGAATAGCCCAGATGTCTTAACCACCTAAGCTATAAATGTTTTCTTAATTAAAACTTGATTTTTTCAGAGATCTTATTAGTTAGTCCTAATTTTTTTTTCATATTTTGTTTTAATCACTTTAAATAAACCCCAAAGTTTTTTTTTCAAAAAAAAAAAAAAATATATACAAGTGAAAAATACTTGTAAAAAAAATTGGGCTGTTACACTCTCCCCCACTTAAGAACTTTTCGTCCTCGAAAAGGAACAAAAGAAAAGAAACAAAGGAAGATAAGCTAGATAAACAAGAACTTTAAACGAATAGTTCCGGATTTGAAGCACGAAGAAGATCTTCTAGAATCGGTTTTACTCTTTTCAGTTCGACCGTCGGTCTATGGGTGGTAAGCGGTGCTCAGGCCCCGATGAGTAACAAAGATTTTTAAAGATTATAGAAAAGATTTCTAAATAGACTGGTATAAGCAATAGCCTCCTCATTCTGTAGCAGATAGGGAAACCAAGGACACTTAAAGATAGTTTGAAAACAAATAAGATAATAAATTTGCAATCATAATGCTTTGAAATCATTAAATTTATAAATATTATCATTTGGAAATCATGCTACTAAAATCATAATACCTTTAAAATAATCTTCATTTATACCTTTTAAATTCAATGCCAAACAATATTCATTTCAAGGTTGAAATATTCCTAAGTTCATTTATATAAAAAAAAATTTCCAAAACATTTTATTTTTAGAAACAGCAGCACTCATAATATGCTATAGTAGATATAATAGTATTCCTAATCAGTTTATTATGTACTTAACTCTGAATTTTAACAAATAACCTAACACTTTATTAAAAATACTTATCTTATAAATAAGATATTCCTTCAATAAGTTACCCTTGAATTTCCATTTGAAAACCAATTCTCAATTATCAAAATTTAGTGATATTAGAATACGTCTTAACTATTTATTTAGACATCAATTAAACTATGATTTGAAGATATATAATCCTTACTCCAAAAATATCCCTTTCAAATATATTTTCCTTATTCAAAGATACCTTGTTTATTACACAAACATATTCATTTCAGGAAATAACCTTTTATTAAAATCTCTTGGTTAGATTTACGGATCCATATTAAATTAATTTGATTATTAAGACATTTGAATAAAATTCCTTAAATTCCTTTTCCTTATTTATCCCCATTAATCTTTTATAACTAAAATTTAAGTGTATAATATTTATTATAACCACTCATAAAATCCTTTTATATTGTATATTATCCAATTACATGTTAACTTTTGAAAATCAAGGTAAGTTATATTAAATGAAATTGGGTGTTATACAAATAAAACTTTCAATTTAATTATCTCCAATTGGAACCTTTTTATTCAAATTTTTGTTATTATATTTATTTTCCTTCCTCAAGATAACTTTAAGAATTAAATTCCTGATTCCCTTCAAACCATTTAGAGATAACTAAATATATATACCTAATATGTCAAATCAAATTTAAATTATATATCTATATATATTAAGTCATACTTTAGAAATTCAAATCAATTAAAATCTCAAGGAAACACTGTAGCCAGACTACAGAATGGTCTTTTCACTTCGAAACTCGAAAATGAATGTCGATGATGCTGCAGTCATCACCGAAATTATTTTCCAGTGACAAAGAGAAAAGCACTAATTTTAAAATTTCTTTGGAAACAAATTTCTATACAAAAATACTTATTACATCCTTTTAAAATTTAAACACAAGGTTTGAAATCATCAGAAATTTAATTCTCAAGTTTTAGTTTTAAATTCATTTCTGTTTCCAAATTAATTTATAACCATTGTTTTATATTCACTTATTTATTAGACAAACACATGGCTTACAACACCATAAATAAAATCAAAACTATTATCTCTTGACAACTAGTTAAATTAATTATAAAATTTTGAAAATTATACTCATATATATAATATTAGATTTTAATTTCAAATATAGGAATAAACTTCTCAAACCAGGATAGAGACTCAAATTTGATGAACTCAAATCAAATAGAATTCAAGATAAATTGAAATCAGAAGATCAGAATAAGGAAACTGGGTAAGTCTATATAAGTCGCGGACAACCTTGACCTAGTCATCCGTGACTTAAAGAGCCATATCGATGTGGTTGGGGTAAATCTACATTTGATCCGAAGAGATAGAATTTGGAATAACCAAAGATACTAGCATATAAACCGAGGATAAATATAAATCTCCGGTGAATCAATGCTAATGGTAAAGGAGTTTCACCCCTTTATTAGAATAATGGCGAGACCGCCAATTTACAATAAAGATCATCCGAAGTGGAGTTATGAGATACTCCAGAATCTAAAGCAGATGAAAAAGTGAGGGATACGAATGAGCTTTGGAACCGTAGGGAATGTTCCAAAATTCGAAAAGAGAGTGGTTCAATCTCAAATGAACGTGATTCTGTAAATCAAATTTACCATACATTCTAAGTTTTGCCTAGAACCAAAGCTCTGATACCAAATGTAACGACCCAATATTTTCAACCATTCGCATCCGCACATTGTCGGACTTGAATTGTTCAAAATACTGCGTTGTAGAATAAATTTGGCAAAACTCAGAATATACAATAAATAGATCACAGAATCACATACACAGATATCAGAATCTCGCAGCGGAAATTAAAAATTTAGTGGTTCATGAAGCCACTGATATAACTTCAACAAAACAGAACTTACATTGTCTATAATCCTCAATACAAATTTTAAGACATAAATAGAGACAGAGTCTTCAAAGTCTTGAATTCCAGAAAAGATAAAGGCTGAAACAACTTCCAGCAGCGCGAATGATCTACTGAGTGTCCTAGCTACGGAGAAGAAATTGAAGCTGCAACTCAGGCTGACCCGAGCGAAAAATAAAACATAACACTCGAGTCAGGACATACATACTTATATAATGTAAGCTAATTCAAGTGTACTGTAATATAGAGCAAGTAACTTAAAGGATGCTTGGGACCGCCCATCCTCTAAGGATCCGTCAAACTATTTACTATGTAGTATATTGCGCTATTATAATAGTGTCTATTTATAAAATAAACATACTTTTAAATAGCATTAAGGCTTTACATTTTCCACCTTAACACGTAATAGTCCCAGTAGTCCATCCAATATCATAGCTCCTCCTGATCGGGAAGCAACTAGAGGATACCACACGGGCTACGGGAGAAATCTAAACTCGTACAAGGCTCGGTATGGTAGATGACACGGCACAACTAGGCAATGCCAGGGTAGATATACCAATTGCTATCCAGGCTGGTGGAAACGCGTAGCCGCAGTTACCGCCCACCTCGGACTAACTCCCCAAAATCAAAATATAGAGGTGGCCACCGAATCAATCCAAAATCATAGTATAATATCGAAGAGGAGCGTCCGATCAGAGGAATGACCTCATTGGCCTGGAATTGCTCCTGTTTTAGCCACCTTATGCCAACTCACGGGAGTCGGGTCCACGTATTTACCTTACAGGAAACGCCACCACCGACCTACTTCATTCTGGAATCTCCACCGCGTACACGGTTGGTCAAAGTGGTTTTCGGTATCGACAGAGAGTATGTCCATATCCGATCCCGGTCTCTTTGCCAACCCATCGTTATTATAACCCGTGGTCATTTAAAAACAATTTATACTTTAAAACCAGTATAAACATTTCCATTTCAAAACTATAAATACGATATCATTTAAAACCCAAAACAACATGATATCGTTATATTCAAATATAATTCTTTTCCAAAACCATACTGCTTAAAATTTATAATATCTGGAAACCAAATATTTGAATTATACCTTTAAACCATAATATATTGGAAATTTTTCTTTAAAAAAAACATAACTCCCAAAACACAAATGGTTTGGATATAAATGGTTTAACTTTATGGTTACTTTGTAAAGAAGATAATTTACATAGCTTTACAAATATATTTCTTTATTTTAAACCATAATTTAAATATCACTTCATGTTCCCAAGACCATTTCAATTCCTATATATATATCCAATTGGAGTATTAATATTCAAAACTAAGGTTGGATATTTTTTCTTTCAACAAATTAGTGTTTATTATTTCGTCTTGAATATTCCCATAAATTCCATAGATAAAACTCCAAAATTATGCCATTAAATAATTTCAAAATTTACTTAACACTAGAATGTTCATCTTAAATTTATTAAGAAAAATCCAGTTATAAATCTCATATCTTAAAGGTCTCCAAAACTTAAACATAAATATAATTTATCAAATTCCTTAAATTTCAAAACAATCAAATTCCAGATTCTATAGCACTTAGGAAATGCTACCTAAAGTTACGGGTAAAACTAGTCCAATTTCAAAAGACAGCATTTAAATGCTTTAGTAGATTGTTTAACTTAATAAATATTTCCAAATATAACTTATATATATATATTTCTTAACTGAAATCTTATCCTTTCAAAAATCCAGAATTTCCAAAATAAGTTATATTCCAAAATTTTATTCAAATATTTATTTATTTATTTATTAACATTTATAACTCATTCAAAATCAATATAAAATCCTTTAAAGATATTAAATCAAATATTTAACTTCCAAAATAATTTTAAATATTTCAGAAAATATTATAAGGACCACGGGCCTGTATATAGTTTTCTAGCCTAGGTCAAGTGATACGGATTTATATCATTTCAATCCGTAATTTACAAACCCCGGGTTCTATCATTTCAAACCCGCAATCCCAAGTTATCAGTTAAGCAGTTAACAGACTAGTTTAACAATAATCATTATTTCAGCCCATAACAATCCAACTTTAACAGGGAACTTGCAGTGGTGATTTAAGCAGTAAATAACAATTAATAATATAACTGCAGAAATAATATAACAGATAATACTGATGAGGTGTCAATTTAAATGGGGTCCATCATTCTATATTACATTACAGACAGATAATAGTGAAATACAATTTTACACATACACTTGCAATAATTTACCAAAATATAAATACGTATGTCTGGTGAGAAATACTCACCTGAAAGCTGCAGAAAATTTGATTCAAGCGAAAATGAAAAATCCACCAAAAAAAAAAGAAACGCACAGAGGGTAGCGATCAAATTTCCCTGGATGTCACGTCTAGATTCAAATCTATAACAAGATCCAAATACCGAATACGTGACTTTTAAAATTTATGGTCAACGCAAATATTTGAAACAATTGGAACGAATAGAGTCAAAGAAATTTGGCACGATACGCTCGACCACTACACCACCCTACTTGACGAACAACTCGGCCCAAAATAAAATCTTTTTTTTTCTACCTTTTATATATATACTCTATTATTTAATTAAACAAAACGCACAACCACCACATTACTAAACTTCAACTGGAAGTATGCATAAGGTCACGGCCCAAGCCTATATCAACTAAGAATGTACGCTCACTGTAACCCAAAGAAATGCAAATACTTCACTCCCTTAATTTTTTCCCTTCACGCAAAAACACACTGCCTATTTCCTACTAGATTTGCGTGTACACATGCAAAAGTTTTCACCCAGCCTATACTACAAACTAATGCATGGATAGTACATTATTTGATCTGCACGTTACTTCCTTTATAAAATTTTATTATATCATTTCTAAATTATAAATATTCTCTTTTTTTTTTATATGTGTAACGACCTGTCATTTTCGTTAATTAAATTTGTCATTTTAATAAGATTTACGCAAATTTACTTTAGAAGAAATAAAGATTTTAAAATTAATAATGAAGCAAACGTTGAGAAGGAAATGAAACCATGGGAATATAAGGCTAAGTATTTACAGTTGAAACAAAATGACGAATAAATTGAAGTGATGTAAATTGTTATATTAGGCTAAGAGTTGCATATAAGAGAACAAAGGTAAGTAGTGAATTTAGTTAATGAATTAATAATATTAAATAGTAAATTAAATTAAATCAATGTCCGGTACAAATTGAAATATTGTTTGGAATGAAAGCTTATAAATTGTAAGCATTTAATTCAGTGTGTGTGTTTTTTTTTTTTTATAAATATATATATCACATGCACAATTCGCCCAATCTTTCGACTAAATGCATGGATCTTTTTTAATAGATGCTTGCACACACACTATATGGTCTGAACTATATTTATGTTAAAAATATGCAGGCACTGCTTCCTATATGATATGCATTTAGTACAGGTAAATTATCTAATATATGCAAAAAGGCAAAGCTTCTCACTGATACACGCATGTACAGGTACCCTCAAATCTCTCCTCTCCCTCTTCCCTTCCTCTCCTTCCTCTGTTTTACATATATATTTCTTTCTTCTTTTTTTTTTCTTTTTTTTTTCTTTTTTTTTTTTTCAATGAACATTATTGACTTTCTATTTTGTTTGACCCAAAACTAAGTATGATATATACAATGAATAACCCATTTTTCCGTAGTGATAGTACGCGTAAACTTTAAGCTAGCATTAAATTAAATCTGGGTCAACTACACCATCTCTTTGCACACACATATAAGATTTCTACAGATGTGATGACTCATAAATTTCCAAAGTTTGTCAACTAGATCGGGTGAATTAGATGGGTTGGAGTGGCCGAGCATATCAAATGAGAACAAAAAAAACTGAGGAAAGGAAAAACTGGAAGGAAAAGAAAGAGAAAACAATAAGACAATTACCTGATGCTTCGAACGAAATTGCCAGAGGAAAATTTGCAATGCTTTGAAGAGTGGTGAGTTTTTTTTTTTTTTTTTTTTTTTTGAGATGTGGATCTCTGGCATATTTATACATGAATTTGTGAAACGGCAAGGCAGTGATCAAGGGATGTGGCGTGATTAACTCATTTCAGTTTTGCAAAAGGATAATTTTTTTTTTTCCAACGTATAAAGTTTGATCAGTATTCGAAAATTTGTAAACAAAAAGGCAGAGAAAATGGCAGCTTGGATTATGGGAAATAAATGACTTGCGTGATACATGGTTTGATTTATAAAGTTTGTACGTTACTTAAGGGGAATATTGATCAAAGGAAGGGCAAGCGTGATGTTTGGTAAAGCTGATGACAACAGAGGGTAAGAGGAATAAGCAAAAATGCGAACGTTACATATATACAAATGCACTAATGTTGCTCACGTGTGATCCATTTTATTTTAGCTAAAATCTTGATTTTAGTTTGATACCCATAAATGAAAAGGTGAATATTTATGTAAGCTTTAGGCAAAGAACGTATACCATTTATTAAAAGAAATCAAACGGTCCTTTAAAACAAAATAACGTCCGTCTTAAAATCACTGACTGATATTTTTCTCCATAAAGATATTTAAATACGATTTTTTTACTTTATATGCGTGATTATAGGAACGAAAAAATTTTTATCTTGCAAAATAAAGGCAGTGGAAACAGAGAGATATAAATAGGAATGTGAGAATTTGAAAAGATAGGCAAGGTTAAATTGAATGCATGAGTTGATTTTTAGGCAATCAAATATATTAGTCCATTTAGGTTGCGTGAATAAATGAATACAGTGACATGCTCAAGAAACAAATGGTAAGAGGCAAATGTCAAAAATGTTAAAAGAATAAAATTTTGTGTCACGCGCAAAGGAAGGCAAAATTGATTTTCTTTCAAATGATATATGCGTGATTGTAGATTTAGGCAGATAAGGTTTCGTGATCAGAGGAATGGCAAAATATGAACCGTTCCAATTATATGAGAATTGATATATTATTTTTTTTAGTTTGATTTAATTAAATGACGGCTAGAATTTTTCAAAGCTTTTGGAAATGGAAACGTATATACACATTTTATTTAAAACCAAACTGTCAGTTACAACCAAAAGTAACGTTCGTCTTAAAAATCACTAACTGATGTTTTAATACATAAAGGTGTTTATATATGATTTTAAAAGTACGTCAAACTGACGTAATACAAAACATCAAAAAATATATATATAAAATAACGTTTTAAATTTTACACGTTTTATTACATTACTTACCATAAATTTTACGCGTCCTTTTAAACGCGATATTTAACAGTTTATAAATACACTAAATCCTTCAAAAATAATACTTAACTAAAATTTAAATTGGTTTACATTCTTCATATTTTATATATATATATATACACGGTACTTATTCCCTAGATTTACGCGCCCTTTTTAACGCGTGATTACCCAGTTCATTTATACATAAAAAAAATTCGAAATTCTGACCGTGTTAAGACTCGAACTCGTGACCTGTCGTGAATAGCCCAGATGTCTTAACCACCTAAGCTATAAATGTTTTCTTAATTAAAACTTGATTTTTTCAGAGATCTTATTAGTTAGTCCTAATTTTTTTTTCATATTTTGTTTTAATCACTTTAAATAAACCCCAAAGTTTTTTTTTCAAAAAAAAAAAAATATATATACAAGTGAAAAATACTTGTAAAAAAAAATTGGGCTGTTACACATATATTTTTAAATATTGCGCTCACTATTCGGTTTAGCCTGGAGAGGACCATTGTGTCGTATAACCCATTCCCAATATGTGATTCGTCGTTATGGATAGCATTTGAAGACCGATGGTGAAGACCGAGTATTTGTGAAAACGATAGGATAACCTATCGATTGTCTCTGCACCGAGTCGCGCCGGTATAGAGATTTCCTCAGTGATGGGAAGTCCGATCGGGATTGTGAATACCCGGATTGCAAGGGCTTCTTTGGAAGTGCCTTCAGTTCTGTTCGAACCCGGAACAGACTTGTATGGTTGTATGTCTGACACTACACTTTGAGATATAAAACAGATTTCTTTCAAATACATATCTGTTGGTGGCGGAGAATTTATTCTCTTAGCTTAGTACCCTTCTCTGAGATGTACGAGCTCAGAGGTTATGTAGTTGAAGGTTATCAGCAATATACTCCCAATTTGGTAGTGTGGCATGCTGAGTGCTGCTGTGCGTTGATGATCATTTGTTGATCTTTTGTGATCAGAGCATGGCTTTTGTATAAAGCGTAGCTTTGTGGACGAGACTGCATCAGGACCTCACACCCCGGAAATGGTCGAAACAGGAAAGATGCGGCAAGGTTATGAGGGTCGCGCCCTTTAGGGTGTGTCATTCCCTTCTGGTAAAGGGTGGTATCATGGTATGGAGCCCAGATATTTACCTATGTGGTGGCTCCAATCTCATTTTCTGTGTGGTTGTTGCTTAGAGGCGCCTCGGATAAAGGTCCCAAAGGACCGGGGAGTGGCATGCTCGAGTAGTAGTTACCTAGTTACAGAGGTAACTCGGCCTTGTGATGGTAGAGATCCGGTTAGGTTCTCGGGACGTCCCGCCAGAGGCGATCCCATGTGGTAGTAGGAAGTTCCTTAACCTGACCATTTGTTGGAAAATCCAAAGAAACAATACGCGCCCTGTACGGTTTTAGTTGTATTACCTGCCATGGAATGTGGTGGTAACCTGCTATTGAACATGGTAGCTATAGTAGGCATACGATAATGGTCGTATGCTGGCTAAGATTAATATTCTACTTTCGAAATGTTTTCTGCACTTTGCACTTATAATAATATCAAAGAACTTTATATGTATTAAGCATATTTGACTATCATAAGAAGAAATCTCCTCCAATTCTGCGTTTGCATTGTGTGTGTGGCGGGAGGTCTTATGGTAGTTTCATTTTCTAAAAAGCATATCGGATTTTCTTTATAAATCTTGTTTTATTTTAAAAGATAAACTGTTTTTGTTACTCACACCAGTCCCATGACAGACCCGGAGTTTATTGTTCCTTTCCTAAACTCTGGGTGCTCACTATTTTCACACGAGCAGTCTAGAGTTGGGTTTTTCAGATAGTTAGGTTCAGTAGATTGTCTGGAGCTAGTTTCAGTCTTTGGATATGGACGAGACTTGCTTAGCTTGGTGCATCGTTATTGGGAGTTCGAGTTATTTCTGGATTGGTTCCTGGAGATGGAGTTGTAGTTTTGGAATTCTTCCTTGAAGACTATCTCGGAGTTATTTGTTCCGCTGCTGGTGTTAGCTATTTTTCTTTTCCGCTGCTATTATATTGTATCATATCTCTGATGTATATCGATATCTATTGTGTCATCTGTTGTATCAGGATGTTGTATCAGATGTTGTATATTGATATTCAGTTTTTCTTCCGCTGTGTCGTTTACTTAATTGTGTTATAAGCTCCAGCGAATCGAATTTGAACGGTCGAATCTGCGGCATTCGAGTACGATGTAAAGTATGGATGTCGATTTTCGAACGCGAAAAATCCGCTTCGTTACAGGTGCATTATATATTTTATCCTTAAAAGTATCCAGCCAAAAATAACATCACATTTTGTAGTAAGTTTAAAGCAACGCCATCTCATATAATCTTAACTTACAAGAGACATATATGATGCCATAATATAATAATTAAATTCCTTTATAAATAATAGAGGATAGTAAAATGCTTATGCACAAAAGAAATAAAAACAGAGGAGGCTTAATACTAGAAAGGAAAAATGATGGAGATATTGAATAGAAAGAGAGTTAATAAGCTAATGATGGGCGACAGAGTTTTCAAAGGAGGTGCAGACCTTATAAAACTACTGCCAAGTGGAACGTTGTTTCTTTTTTATTTTCTAAGCCCTCTTCTAAAAAATAATGGACATTTCCATACCCTTAACAAGTTATTATTTATATTTTAGACCATATTATGGCGTGTGTATATATACTACGAATTACACTCTCTGTGATATGATATATTTTCGATTTTACTTTTCTAACTCAGTTTTAGTGCAAATATTGATTCATAATCTTTCTTTAATTAAACAACATGCTTTCACTTGGATATTAAAAGTTGAAAGAATTAGGTCAGGTGACATTAGAGTTGTTCCAGGAATCAAGAAGTCTATGCGTGAAAAAGTTAAGCTGGTATATGGTGAACTACCTGATGTTGATTATGTAATCTATGCTATGGCTTACAAAAGCAATGTTCCTTCATGGTTACAGGTAATGTATTTGGGTAGAAGTTAGATGTACATCATAAACATGAAGTTTTTGGCAGTTACATTATTGGGGGAAATTGATCGAATGTGAATTTCTTTTATGTTTTTAGGGATTTGATTTTTTTTTCAAAGGAGGGATTTCCTAATAGTTTTTTTCCAAAGAGGTGGAAAGGGAAGTACGGGATTTATGCATTGGATTTACAAGGTAGGGTCTATCTGGAACTTCTTCAGATGCAGTGAAAATAGGAGAAGATGTTGTAGAGGTTAGGAGAAAAGAAAGAAAGCAAGAAAACACATCACCTGCCATAGATGTTGCTTACCTCAGTATGAAAAATGATATGATATTATTTGATATAATCTTCATATAACTATATATTTTGACTTTGAATTAAATAGAATGTGATAGAAGAAAGGTGTCAAATCCAAAATTTTGGCACTAAAATGGACTTTTTTTACAGAAGGAAAAAACATGATGATCGAACTTCCGTTTAACTTGGCTTTGTTAAGTTCATTTCTGTGTATTAATTTGGTGTTTACGTATGATCACTATATATAACGAGTGTATATGCACGCCCAGGTGGGCATGCAAATCACAATGTGCACGCAATTATAGTTATACCACTAAAAGTAAATTTGACGGTATCATTGTCTGCATAAACTGAACTTAAAGCAGCATTTGAAAAGATAAAAACAGCTGAAGAACAACCATGATCTGAGTATATATGTACGTCTAGGTGGGTCTATATTTACAACATTAACACCTTTAATACCCCTTAGCACTTATTAAGGGATTTAAATAGTATTAGAAAAGTAATGAAAAACTAAAGGGTGATACTCTGCATCATTCAAATGTTCTAGAATCGAATAAAATCAATTTTAACACTGGTCCCATTGAATTCAATATCTGTAGTATTAAACATTCATGAAGGTTGGGCCTAGTCAAAAACATAGCCACTAAAATTAAAATAGTTTTTACAACGTATGTCGTGGTTACAAAATTTCTTTCAAGCTTAAGCAATATATCTCCTCTTAGAAATTAATGATCACAACCCCATCAATCTATTTATGGCTAATTCAACCAATAAAACATCCCAAACCATTTAAATATATAAACCATTGAATTTTAACTTAGAATACAAAGACATTATTGAGCTTCATCCCACTAAAACTAAAGTCTTACGGCACGTGCTTTGCGCGTGAATTATTTTTCTTATTAGTTGTATATGTTGAAATTAATAAAAATAATAATTCTTTATTTTCAAGTGATATTAAAATTTGTATATTTGTAAAGAAGTGTTTTGAATTTGTAAAGCAAGTTTATTTTAGATCCTATTTTTAGAAGCGTTTTGAATTTGTAAAGCATGTTTAATTGTTAGATCCTACTTTTATGGGCATTTGAATTTGTAAAAAAAATTTGATATTAAAAAAGCGTGACTCCAAAGCCATAACTATTATTAAAGATTAATAAAGATATATATATATATATATATATATATATATATATATATATATATATATCGTTTGATTTATTTAGAAAGGTTTTACAATACATATTTTAATGCAGCTATTTACATTTGATTCGCTCTCTGAAGTCCAATTATAATTACATTTGAACAATTCTATTCTATGAATAATTGGAATCAACATTTAGGTTTGAATATGTCTAAAGCAGTTGTAGGGAGATTTTATCTCCTAATTTATTGGGTAAATCATATAAAATAATAATTAAATATTTAAAAAGTTATATATAGGGTTATTTTGGGAAGTTCACGATCGGACCAAAAGATTGCGCTTCCAAGCCAACTATTAATAAAAATATGCTAGCTTTTATTTGGATCATTATAGTATATATCGCTTTCTACATTGGAATGGAAACTCGTTCTGTTGGAGTTAGTTTTAACTATATTTGATCGCTATTTGGATTAGATTATAATTTTCAGTGTTAAATTGAATTTGATTCAGACGATCCATTTTTGAAATATTATTTCATTCTCATATTTCTTTAAATATAACTATAAAAACCATATATATTATTAGTCAGCCACCACATTCAATTCTGATCAAATATTTGATTTGAATTATTCTATGCATAAACAACAAAAACTTTAAAAGAAAACTAACCGATAAAAGGATTATTTCAAGCCTTAATAAATGGTAAATATGTGATCAAACAGTAAATATGTTATTAGCATAAATTAGTTCACACATGCATATGTTAAAAATTTACTATAGCACGTTACCGTAGACATGTTACCATAGCAAGTACAATGCAATATAAATTCTAAAAATTATTCTAATATCAACAAATCAATTACCACCTTAAAGTTTTTCATGTACGACGAATGTATCATGGAAGATAATACACTTGCCTTTGACAAAGTGACCAATAATTTTTGTTGACCAGTTGAATGCAATTTTTTTACCCTTAAAAAAATGTTAAGAAAAGAAACATGTGCTCAATGCATTATATCGAACAATAAATCAGTTTCACCATTCTGAAAAAAAATAGAGTATTTCAAAGGTTAAGAATACTGGCATCTACCAAGAAAACGAACCCAAATTCAACACAGGTCTAAGGAATTTTTCCCTTAAACCGTAGCAAAGGATACTGTTATTGCATTACTACTTCAAATTTATAATATGTTAAAAGTTAGGAATATTGTTATTTCATTGTAGGAACACGCAGTAAGAACCTTTAGGAATAGCCCATGTCTTGTAACGACCCAGAATTTTTAGAAATTAAAATTTGAATATTTAATTAATTTTAAATATTAATAAGTGAATTTATTTAGTCGAATAAATTTTTATTTGAATTATTGGATTTAATTGGATAATTAAATCGATAATTTAATATGTTAAATTATGGAAATAATTGAAAATTGAGTTAAAAATGATTGAAAATAATTGGGAAAATTTTATTTAATCATACTGGAGTTATAGAAATATTTTAGAACTTTTAAAATTGAATTTAAAGTTAATTTGTGAAAATTGAATATTTTAATATTTAATAATCGACTGTAAAATAGTCAATTTTTGAACAGTCTCAGAATTGAACGAAACCAGTTTCATTGGATCCGTAATAGTTAGTTATTACCGGATTTCAATTTTCGTGTCAATCGGAGTTATCGTTTGATCGTGGCAGCTCGAAACGCATCGAATTATTTTTAATTTAAATTTGGCGAGTCAAAATAGCCATTTTTCAAAAAGTCTCGGATTTCGACGAAACCAGTTTCATCGGATCCGTAATGTGATATTATTGTAAGGTTTCAAATTTCAAGTCAATTGGATTTACCGTTTGTCCGGTACAAATTAAAACGCCTAGAAATCGATTTAAATCGGTTTAATTTAAATTGAGCGTTTTCAGCCATAACTCGCACATACTTCCGAATTAGCTTCCGAAACCTGTTCCATTGTGTCCGAAACGCGGGATAAACCCTAGGTACGCTGGTTACGGCGTCTAAATCGGAGTTCGGAATTCCCGGAATGAATAGTGTTTTTCGATAATTTTCTATAAAAAGGGCTCACATTCTCCAATTTGCAACAACACTTCAAAACCCTAACAAACATCACCAGCCGCCTCCTATTCATTCATGGCCGAAATCTTCTTGCATTCACCCCTCAAAAACTTAAAATCCAAGCATCGAATCGAAAATCCTTCAACTGGAAAAACGTGGAGCGCTTCGAGATGCTTCAATCCAACGGCTGAGATCTGAAATGATGAAGTATGAGGGCTTCAAGGGGCTTGCGTTCGGCAGTTGTTTCGTCTCGTCGTGCGTGCGCAGGGGGTAGCCGAGTTCCATGAGCTTCTGGCCGAAGATGGAGCATGCGGAGGCGAACGAAATGGCACTTCCTGATCGACAAATTGTTGAGCGTGGAGGTGGAGATGTTCAACCCTAGTTAGGGTATATTGGGTTCGGTTTCGTTTATGAAACCTGTAGGTTTCGTGCGCGTGAACGAAGAGGAGGGGGAAAGATGATGGTGGACGGCCTGATGAAGGGGGGTGTGGGATCCAGTGGCTCAGATTTAATCTAGGTTATAAATATAGAGTAAATGTTGTAAATTAGTTGATTTAAATACGTTCAAACTTGTAAAATACATAACTTTTTCATACGAGGTCGAAAAAATGCAAACTCAGTTGCGTTGGAATCGTATGGACGAGCACTACGCGATGGAGTTGGTTTGGAGTCGTTTGGAGTTAGTGAGAATTTCGGGTAAAATTAAACGCGCGTTTAATTTTATTCGAAATAAAAGCTGAAACGGAATTTAAAACCAAGGTGAGAATTTCTCACTCAATCGAATAGATTTCGATTTTATTTTAAATAGTTAGATTTAAAATATTTGAATGCATGTTTGAATGATGACTGTAAATTATTGATTGTTAAAATAGACATTATGCGCCGTTAGTAAGCGGATGTTATTTAATATAAACATATACCGCGAATATTCATAAACAGTGAAATTGGTATTATATATAATATCAATATATATATATATTGGCATATGTATATATTGCAGTTGTTGATTTCCCGCATTTTTTTGTTTAGCGGATGAGACCCTATTACGCCGTTATTAAGCGGATAATATTTATTAAGAACATATACCGCGATAATTTCGTACTGGAGCGAAATTGGTATTGTGCTAATGTTTGTGGATGCAGGAAACAGGTTGGAGGGATCCAACTGGATTCCTCAACAGTTTTTATTTAATTTCAGATATTTTGATATTTGATGGATTTTCATATTGATATATGATATCGTTGTTAGTCGTGATTGACTATTTGGTGTGTAGCATCATTGGACCCAAATTTTGGGATTTTAAAATGATTTTAAAAGTGATTTTGAAAATATACTATATTTTTGGAATTGATCCATTATAAATAAATAAACGTTATAATTTTTAAAGTTATAAAAATTATGGTTTTTGTGAAATATAGTTAAAAAAAAGCTGATTTTTAGAAATACGATTAAAAGTCGATTTTTGAGAAATATGAACTAATGATTTTATAAAATAATTTAGATTGGATTTTTGAATATATGATAAAAGTTTAAATATAGGATTTATAAAATTTGATTATTTTATAAATCGAAATGATGAAATTATAAAGGAATTTAAAGACGTTTTAGAATAATAATATAAACTGATTTATATTAAGAGATTTATAAATGGATATTTATAAATTGAAATATAGACATTATAAAACGAGTTTTTATAAGTGTTTGAATGTAGTGAAAATGAATTTCATAAATGAATGAAATTTATAGAATTATAAACTGTGAAGTTATAAATGAAATTTATAAATAGTAAGATTTATAAATTTGTGAAGTTAATTGAAGAATAGATTTGGTTAAATAAATGAATCTTATAAGTTATAAGATTTATAATTATGAAGTTTAAAGAACGATTTTATAAAATAATCGTTTTATAAGTATTTAACTTATAATATAAACATTTAGTTTATAATTGAGTTATAAACTGAAATATGTTAATAAAGGAATTTATAAAAAAGAAGTTTTTTTATAAATAAATAGAAATGGAATTTATAAACGTTGTTTATGAATTCGCAAACGACTTATTTTGATAAGTTAATTGTTATAACTTATAAATGGAGTTATATTCATGTTTTAGACTGTGAATAATCCTTTAAGTTAAAAAGTATAAAAAGGATGAAATTTGTTAACATAGTATATTCACGTTTTGAATAGTGAATAACATGTTAAAGAAAATGTTTTAGAATGTGATATTTTAAACAGAATTAAAATGATCTAACGATGTTTTAAAGGTGTTGAGATTCGAAACCATAGATTTCAACATTTATTGTTGAAATAGATGTTTCGAGAAATAAAAGGAAATGTGGACTATAACACTGTTGTTATAGTAAATGATTTCCGAAAGGAAATATTTTGTATAGTATTGGGATTTATATATCTATTTTAATTTCGAATCCCTATACTAGTGATTTTGGGTTGTCGTAACGATGTTTTACGCAACATTCGTTTTGGCCCAAATAAATATGTTTAAGAAAATGATTTTCTTAAAGAATGAAATATATACTTAATTCGGTTTAAGTATATTGAATATTTCCTAAGTGTTGAAATAAAAGGAATTTGTGGATTACTTATGAATAAATAAGTATGGAAATGTTTTCCAATATGAAGTGAATAATTAGAATTTATCTTTTTCTGAAGATAAATTGAAAATGAATTATTGAAATCGCATATGCATGGATATCTTGAAATATAAATTCATTATAGAATTTATATGTGAAAGTGAAACTTGTTAAAAATAAATATTGATTTATTTTTTTTGAAGTGTTGAAATTATATATCTAGTAAAGATATTTTGGAAAATAAATAATTTGGTAAATTATTTGGAATCTGGTGATGTGTGCATATCCAGTGATAGTTCAATAACCGACTATCAGTATTTCCCTTTGAATGGGTATTTGATGTGAATTGTTTGAATGTGAATGCCACACTTATTTTTGAATAAGCGCTCACTATTCGGGTTAACCGGGAAAGGACCATGGGGTCGTATAACCCATTCCGAATATGTGATACGTCGTTGTGAATTGCATTGAAGATCGGTGTTGAAGACCGAGTATTTGCAAAAGCGATAGGATGACCTATCGATTGTCTCTGCACTGGGTAGCTCCTGGTATAGAGATCTCCTAAGTGATGGGAAATTCGATCGGGATTGTGAATACCCGTATTGCAAGGGCTTCGTAAGAAGTGCCTTCGGTTTTGTTCGAGCCCGGAACAGACTTGTATGGATTGTATGTCTGACATTACAAATTGAGATGTAAAGCCGATTTCTTTCAAATATATTTCTGTTGGTGGCGAAGAATTTATTCTTTTAGCTTAACACCCTTCTCTGAGACGTACGTGCTCAGAGGTTATGTAGTTGAATGTTATCAGCGATATATTCCCAATTTGGTAATGTGACATGCTGAGTGATGCTGAAATGATCATTGTGTTGATTATTTGTGATAGGATCGTTTATTTGATCGTCTATCCTTGTGATCATTGTGTTGATCATTTGTTGACCCAAAGCATGGCTTTTGTATAAAGTATGTTTTTGTGGACGTGACTTCGTCGAGCCTCACACCCCGTGAATGGTCAAAACAGGAAAGAAGCGGCAAGGTTATGAGGGGTAGCACCCTTTAGGATGTGTCCATTTCCTTCTGGAAAAGGGTGGTATCATGGTATGGAGCCCAGATACTTACTCATGTTGAAAACACTTTATGATTGTGTGAATTGATTACGAGCGCTCGGTTGATAAAGGTCCCAAAGGACCGGGGGATGGCATATTCGGTCAGTTGTTACTCAGTTAGGAGTAACCCGGCCTTGTGTTGGTAGAGATCCGGTTTGGTTCTCGGGGATGTCCATCCAGAGGCATTCTCATGTGGCAATGGGAAGTTCCTTGGCCTGATCATTCGTTGGAAATCCAAAGAAACAATACGAGACTTGTACGGTTTTAGTTGTATAACCTGCTATGGAATGTGGCGGTAACCTGCTATTGAACATAGTTAGCTATAGTAGGCATACGATAATGGTCGTATGTTGGCTAAGATTTATATTCTACTTTCGAAATGAATTTTTCCTACACTATGCACTAATAATAATATCAAATATTATTTTAAATGCGTATCAAGCATCTTTGACTATCATAAGGAGAAATCTCCTCCGATTCTGCGTTTGCATTGTGTGTGTGTGCGAGAGGCCTTATGGTAGTCTCATTTTTAAAAGCATTGCGAATTGAATTTAAAAATATTCCTCTATTTGATTTTTAAAGATAAATAAACTGTTTTGAGTTCTCGCACCAGTCACATGACTGACTTGGAGTTTATTGTTTTCCTTTCTAAACTCTGGGTGCCCACCAATTTCCACACGGGCAGTTAAGAGTTAGGTTTGTCAGGATATTCTGGATATTCTGGAGTTGCTGGAGGCAAGCTGGATGGCATGGCGTATTACTAGTTCATATAGTATTTTTTTTTTCCGCTGCACTGTTTGTTGTTGTATGATGTTGTACACTCTGATGATATGATATGATATGATGTAATGAAATGTAATGTAATAACTGATAGTTCTTTGTTTAAAGATTATTGATTTATTATTATATGTTGTTCCGCTGCGAATTATGAGATTCTGTTGTTGTTCTGTTGTTTTCTATTCCGTCTTATTTTCTTCTGTTTTTCTTTTTCCTCTATATTCTATTTTCTTCTATTTTAAAATTTTCTGTTCTCTTTTCGTTCTATTTTTCTTTCTTTTCTATTTTCTCTCCTCTCTATTTTCTACCTTCTTATCTCTTCTTCTTTCTTTTCCTTTTCTTTTCTTCTTTCTTAAACCCATAACATTTCGGTTTTTCGGCAACGAAAATCCGCAAACGTTACATTTGGTATCAGAGCTGATGGTTAAGCTGTTGGTTAAGCGACAACCATGGTTCTGTAGGGTATTACTCGTTAGAGATAGAGTCAGCAGTACTCTAGAATGAGTTTGAGAGTAATAATAGATATGAGTGCGTATTTGTTAGTGAATATAAAATTTGTTTTATATTGTGATGATTGGTTTATTGAGTGGCATATGAACTTTCGTCAGCACAGCCTCGAAACTGAGCCGAAGGGGTTTCTAAACACTTGAATAGAACAATTCGACATAGTATTGTTTTGAATTGGGTAAATGAAATAATTTTACCTTGATTATATTTTATATATAAAGGAATAATTTTTCAAAATTATTAAATTGTATATAAGTGATTGTTAGGTTGTTTGAATAATCTAAATAAAAGAATAATTGTATAAGCAAAAGAATTATAAGTATGAATTATAATTAAAGTGATTTACAATTGTGAAATAAACTTATATATATATAAGAAGTAAAATTATATGAATATGAGTTGTAAATAAAAATGAATATAAGGTTAAATGGAAGTATAACTTAAGTGTTGTTGAATGGAATTGATATTGGTATCGAAGTAAATAATCAAGTGGATTTAAAAGAATATGAACTTGAGTTATATAAATGAAATTCGACTTTAGTAATTGAATTGAATTAATGGATTGAATGTTAAACCAATTGAACGTAAATTAAGTTGATATGGAATAATGAATATAAATGTTAATTCATTAAAATCTAATGTTATTGGAAGTTGAATAATTGAATGAACATAAGCAAAGGAATTTGGTTGTAAATTAATATACATTGGTTGTTATATGATTGTTAGTTGATAGTATGTAATTCATTAAGTATTAATGAAGTGGAAAGCTAAAGTAAATTGAATTCAAATTGAAAGTAAATAAATTTGAATAGAATTGAATGTGGATTAGATTTAAATTAGTAAATGATAACTAATTAAAATTGAGAATGAATGTTGATAAAATCCAATGTGAATAAATCAAATGTGATTTAAAGTGAAAACCAATTCATTGAAAATTAATGAGAATATGAATATTTATTGATTATGAATGTTAATTGGTTGATGGTTGCATTTGTTGCTTTAGTTGCATTTGCTATATTATGTAGTAGTTATGTTGATATATGTTGTATATCGATACTATGCTTTATATACATGATTCTCATGTTGTTTGTTGAGTTTAG
The DNA here is from genome assembly GCA_030765085.1 of Allium cepa. NCBI lineage: Eukaryota > Viridiplantae > Streptophyta > Magnoliopsida > Asparagales > Amaryllidaceae > Allium > Allium cepa. Next base: position 929,944,512 of record CM060939.1, read on the forward strand.
TAGGTGCGGATCGCGTTTGCTTCGCATTTGGAGTTCGCTTTAGCGCTATATTAGCCGTATATGCTTGCTAATAAAAATATAAGGTACATATCTCGGATTAAATATCGTACTTTTACACTTTTTTCCCTTCGGGATGCCTCATTACTTGATGAGATGTATATTTGTGATATATATACTGTCATTTTTTTTCGGATCGAGCCGCGCAAAGGAGACATGGCGAATTTTTCCGGAAATTTAAGGCGTTAGAAAATTTTTGAGAAAATTTAGAAAGTTTTGAAAACTTTAACTTTGTTTTGGAGTTGAAAGTTAAATGATAATAGTTGTTTTTGAAAGGATAACTAAGTATGATTTGAAAACTTAGTAAAAGTTATCATAAGAAGTTTAACTATGGATTTTGGAAAGTTAATAGATTCTCTAACTTTTCTTACTTGTAATTTCGAGGACGAAATTCTTTTAAGTGGGGAAGATTGTAACGACCCAGAATTTTTAGAAATTAAAATTTGAATATTTAATTAATTTTAAATATTAATAAGTGAATTTATTTAGTCGAATAAATTTTTATTTGAATTATTGGATTTAATTGGATAATTAAATCGATAATTTAATATGTTAAATTATGGAAATAATTGAAAATTGAGTTAAAAATGATTGAAAATAATTTGGAAAATTTTATTTAATCATACTGGAGTTATAGAAATATTTTAGAACTTTTAAAATTGAATTTAAAGTTAATTTGTGAAAATTGAATATTTTAATATTTAATAATCGACTGTAAAATAGTCAATTTTTGAACAGTCTCAGAATTGAACGAAACCAGTTTCATTGGATCCGTAATAGTTAGTTATTACCGGATTTCAATTTTCGTGTCAATCGGAGTTATCGTTTGATCGTGGCAGCTCGAAACGCATCGAATTATTTTTAATTTAAATTTGGCGAGTCAAAATAGCCATTTTTCAAAAAGTCTCGGATTTCGACGAAACCAGTTTCATCGGATCCGTAATGTGATATTATTGTAAGGTTTCAAATTTCAAGTCAATTGGATTTACCGTTTGTCCGGTACAAATTAAAACGCCTAGAAATCGATTTAAATCGGTTTAATTTAAATTGAGCGTTTTCAGCCATAACTCGCACATACTTCCGAATTAGCTTCCGAAACCTGTTCCATTGTGTCCGAAACGCGGGATAAACCCTAGGTACGCTGGTTACGGCGTCTAAATCGGAGTTCGGAATTCCCGGAATGAATAGTGTTTTTCGATAATTTTCTATAAAAAGGGCTCACATTCTCCAATTTGCAACAACACTTCAAAACCCTAACAAACATCACCAGCCGCCTCCTATTCATTCATGGCCGAAATCTTCTTGCATTCACCCCTCAAAAACTTAAAATCCAAGCATCGAATCGAAAATCCTTCAACTGGAAAAACGTGGAGCGCTTCGAGATGCTTCAATCCAACGGCTGAGATCTGAAATGATGAAGTATGAGGGCTTCAAGGGGCTTGCGTTCGGCAGTTGTTTCGTCTCGTCGTGCGTGCGCAGGGGGTAGCCGAGTTCCATGAGCTTCTGGCTGAAGATGGAGCATGCGGAGGCGAACGAAATGGCACTTCCTGATCGACAAATTGTTGAGCGTGGAGGTGGAGATGTTCAACCCTAGTTAGGGTATATTGGGTTCGGTTTCGTTTATGAAACCTGTAGGTTTCGTGCGCGTAAACGAAGAGGAGGGGGAAAGATGATGGTGGACGGCCTGATGAAGGGGGGTGTGGGATCCAGTGGCTCAGATTTAATCTAGGTTATAAATATAGAGTAAATGTTGTAAATTAGTTGATTTAAATACGTTCAAACTTGTAAAATACATAACTTTTTCATACGAGGTCGAAAAAATGCAAACTCAGTTGCGTTGGAATCGTATGGACGAGCACTACGCGATGGAGTTGGTTTGGAGTCGTTTGGAGTTAGTGAGAATTTCGGGTAAAATTAAACGCGCGTTTAATTTTATTCGAAATAAAAGCTGAAACGGAATTTAAAACCAAGGTGAGAATTTCTCACTCAATCGAATAGATTTCGATTTTATTTTAAATAGTTAGATTTAAAATATTTGAATGCATGTTTGAATGATGACTGTAAATTATTGATTGTTAAAATAGACATTATGCGCCGTTAGTAAGCGGATGTTATTTAATATAAACATATACCGCGAATATTCATAAACAGTGAAATTGGTATTATATATAATATCAATATATATATATTGGCATATGTATATATTGCAGTTGTTGATTTCCCGCATTTTTTTGTTTAGCGGATGAGACCCTATTACGCCGTTATTAAGCGGATAATATTTATTAAGAACATATACCGCGATAATTTCGTACTGGAGCGAAATTGGTATTGTGCTAATGTTTGTGGATGCAGGAAACAGGTTGGAGGGATCCAACTGGATTCCTCAACAGTTTTTATTTAATTTCAGATATTTTGATATTTGATGGATTTTCATATTGATATATGATATCGTTGTTAGTCGTGATTGACTATTTGGTGTGTAGCATCATTGGACCCAAATTTTGGGATTTTAAAATGATTTTAAAAGTGATTTTGAAAATATACTATATTTTTGGAATTGATCCATTATAAATAAATAAACGTTATAATTTTTAAAGTTATAAAAATTATGGTTTTTGTGAAATATAGTTAAAAAAAAGCTGATTTTTAGAAATACGATTAAAAGTCGATTTTTGAGAAATATGAACTAATGATTTTATAAAATAATTTAGATTGGATTTTTGAATATATGATAAAATTTTAAATATAGGATTTATAAAATTTGATTATTTTATAAATCGAAATGATGAAATTATAAAGGAATTTAAAGACGTTTTAGAATAATAATATAAACTGATTTATATTAAGAGATTTATAAATGGATATTTATAAATTGAAATATAGACATTATAAAACGAGTTTTTATAAGTGTTTGAATGTAGTGAAAATGAATTTCATAAATGAATGAAATTTATAGAATTATAAACTGTGAAGTTATAAATGAAATTTATAAATAGTAAGATTTATAAATTTGTGAAGTTAATTGAAGAATAGATTTGGTTAAATAAATGAATCTTATAAGTTATAAGATTTATAATTATGAAGTTTAAAGAACGATTTTATAAAATAATCGTTTTATAAGTATTTAACTTATAATATAAACATTTAGTTTATAATTGAGTTATAAACTGAAATATGTTAATAAAGGAATTTATAAAAAAGAAGTTTTTTTATAAATAAATAGAAATGGAATTTATAAACGTTGTTTATGAATTCGCAAACGACTTATTTTGATAAGTTAATTGTTATAACTTATAAATGGAGTTATATTCACGTTTTAGACTGTGAATAATCCTTTAAGTTAAAAAGTATAAAAAGGATGAAATTTGTTAACATAGTATATTCACGTTTTGAATAGTGAATAACATGTTAAAGAAAATGTTTTAGAATGTGATATTTTAAACAGAATTAAAATGATCTAACGATGTTTTAAAGGTGTTGAGATTCGAAACCATAGATTTCAACATTTATTGTTGAAATAGACGTTTTCGAGAAATAAAAGGAAATGGTGGACTATAACACTGTTGTTATAGTAAATGATTTCCGAAAGGAAATGTTTTGTATAGTATTGGGATTTATATATCTATTTTAATTTCGAATCCCTATACTAGTGATTTTGGGTTGTCGTAACGATGTTTTACGTAACATTCGTTTTGGCCCAAATAAATATGTTTAAGAGAAAGATTTTCTTAAAGAATGAATTATATACTTAATTCGATTTAAGTATATTGAATATTTTCCAAGGTTGAAAATAAAAAGTTTTGTGAATTACTTATGAATAATAAGTATGGAAATGAATTTATAAAAAAGAAGTTTTTTTATAAATAAATAGAAATGGAATTTATAAACGTTGTTTATGAATTCGCAAACGACTTATTTTGATAAGTTAATTGTTATAACTTATAAATGGAGTTATATTCACGTTTTAGACTGTGAATAATCCTTTAAGTTAAAAAGTATAAAAAGGATGAAATTTGTTAACATAGTATATTCACGTTTTGAATAGTGAATAACATGTTAAAGAAAATGTTTTAGAATGTGATATTTTAAACAGAATTAAAATGATCTAACGATGTTTTAAAGGTGTTGAGATTCGAAACCATAGATTTCAACATTTATTGTTGAAATAGATGTTTCGAGAAATAAAAGGAAATGTGGACTATAACACTGTTGTTATAGTAAATGATTTCCGAAAGGAAATATTTTGTATAGTATTGGGATTTATATATCTATTTTAATTTCGAATCCCTATACTAGTGATTTTGGGTTGTCGTAACGATGTTTTACGCAACATTCGTTTTGGCCCAAATAAATATGTTTAAGAAAATGATTTTCTTAAAGAATGAAATATATACTTAATTCGGTTTAAGTATATTGAATATTTCCTAAGTGTTGAAATAAAAGGAATTTGTGGATTACTTATGAATAAATAAGTATGGAAATGTTTTCCAATATGAAGTGAATAATTAGAATTTATCTTTTTCTGAAGATAAATTGAAAATGAATTATTGAAATCGCATATGCATGGATATCTTGAAATATAAATTCATTATAGAATTTATATGTGAAAGTGAAACTTGTTAAAAATAAATATTGATTTATTTTTTTTGAAGTGTTGAAATTATATATCTAGTAAAGATATTTTGGAAAATAAATAATTTGGTAAATTATTTGGAATCTGGTGATGTGTGCATATCCAGTGATAGTTCAATAACCGACTATCAGTATTTCCCTTTGAATGGGTATTTGATGTGAATTGTTTGAATGTGAATGCCACACTTATTTTTGAATAAGCGCTCACTATTCGGGTTAACCGGGAAAGGACCATGGGGTCGTATAACCCATTCCGAATATGTGATACGTCGTTGTGAATTGCATTGAAGATCGGTGTTGAAGACCGAGTATTTGCAAAAGCGATAGGATGACCTATCGATTGTCTCTGCACTGGGTAGCTCCTGGTATAGAGATCTCCTAAGTGATGGGAAATTCGATCGGGATTGTGAATACCCGTATTGCAAGGGCTTCGTAAGAAGTGCCTTCGGTTTTGTTCGAGCCCGGAACAGACTTGTATGGATTGTATGTCTGACATTACAAATTGAGATGTAAAGCCGATTTCTTTCAAATATATTTCTGTTGGTGGCGAAGAATTTATTCTTTTAGCTTAACACCCTTCTCTGAGACGTACGTGCTCAGAGGTTATGTAGTTGAATGTTATCAGCGATATATTCCCAATTTGGTAATGTGACATGCTGAGTGATGCTGAAATGATCATTGTGTTGATTATTTGTGATAGGATCGTTTATTTGATCGTCTATCCTTGTGATCATTGTGTTGATCATTTGTTGACCCAAAGCATGGCTTTTGTATAAAGTATGTTTTTGTGGACGTGACTTCGTCGAGCCTCACACCCCGTGAATGGTCAAAACAGGAAAGAAGCGGCAAGGTTATGAGGGGTAGCACCCTTTAGGATGTGTCCATTTCCTTCTGGAAAAGGGTGGTATCATGGTATGGAGCCCAGATACTTACTCATGTTGAAAACACTTTATGATTGTGTGAATTGATTACGAGCGCTCGGTTGATAAAGGTCCCAAAGGACCGGGGGATGGCATATTCGGTCAGTTGTTACTCAGTTAGGAGTAACCCGGCCTTGTGTTGGTAGAGATCCGGTTTGGTTCTCGGGGATGTCCATCCAGAGGCATTCTCATGTGGCAATGGGAAGTTCCTTGGCCTGATCATTCGTTGGAAATCCAAAGAAACAATACGAGACTTGTACGGTTTTAGTTGTATAACCTGCTATGGAATGTGGCGGTAACCTGCTATTGAACATAGTTAGCTATAGTAGGCATACGATAATGGTCGTATGTTGGCTAAGATTTATATTCTACTTTCGAAATGAATTTTTCCTACACTATGCACTAATAATAATATCAAATATTATTTTAAATGCGTATCAAGCATCTTTGACTATCATAAGGAGAAATCTCCTCCGATTCTGCGTTTGCATTGTGTGTGTGTGCGAGAGGCCTTATGGTAGTCTCATTTTTAAAAGCATTGCGAATTGAATTTAAAAATATTCCTCTATTTGATTTTTAAAGATAAATAAACTGTTTTGAGTTCTCGCACCAGTCACATGACTGACTTGGAGTTTATTGTTTTCCTTTCTAAACTCTGGGTGCCCACCAATTTCCACACGGGCAGTTAAGAGTTAGGTTTGTCAGGATATTCTGGATATTCTGGAGTTGCTGGAGGCAAGCTGGATGGCATGGCGTATTACTAGTTCATATAGTATTTTTTTTTTCCGCTGCACTGTTTGTTGTTGTATGATGTTGTACACTCTGATGATATGATATGATATGATGTAATGAAATGTAATGTAATAACTGATAGTTCTTTGTTTAAAGATTATTCATTTATTATTATATGTTGTTCCGCTGCGAATTGTGAGATTCTGTTGTTGTTCTGTTGTTTTCTATTCCGTCCTATTTTCTTCTGTTTTTCTTTTTCCTCTATATTCTATTTTCTTCTATTTTAAAATTTTCTGTTCTCTTTTCGTTCTATTTTTCTTTCTTTTCTATTTTCTCTCCTCTCTATTTTCTACCTTCTTATCTCTTCTTCTTTCTTTTCCTTTTCTTTTCTTCTTTCTTAAACCCATAACATTTCGGTTTTTCGGCAACGAAAATCCGCAAACGTTACATGTCTTCTGTTTTATGAATAAAATGTTACAACCATAATTTAGTTTCAAAGTCACAGCACCTACTTATCCATCCGTTCAGCGGATTTGATACATTAAAATTAGTAGTACTAAACTGCAAGAGGGCACAACTTTATCTTGATACTTGAGGCATTAATGATGCATAGGTTGGTGGCTTCATACCAAAGTCTCAAAATGATCAGTAAAGCTAGCCAGAATAGAAGTTAACCTGTAAATTAAAGATTGAAAAAAAATTTAATTAAATCTGAGTAACATCCCTAATGTTCACAAAGTTCACAAATTCCCACTCCAATCCAACGAATTAAATCTTGAAATGACACATCTAACTTGCCATGCAACTTGACATCATTACGTACACAGTCTTCTATATTATCATCACAGGAATAAATGCCTTCAAAATTTTCCAAAGGCCGACACAATAAACTAATAAACATAGCATCATTTGAACAAATTGTTTCATGCAAATCATCAGCAACTCCTGTGAATGTATTTGCATGCATCAACAAATCAGCGTTGATATTACCAACCTGCATAAATGCATATTTTTGCCAGTTTATCTGTATCCTCTATTGAGTTTTGAATCATTGACTTATTAAAATCAAGCACTTTAGCTTCTCCAACACATATCAGATTGTAACCTATATAAGGTAGAAAAATATGTTTTTTACGCTATCTAGTTAAATATGTTTTTTTAACTCAATTTTTTTTCTTCTAAGGACCATATTATTTTTCAAACAACAGCTTTTTCCAGAATTAAAATGCACCAAAGAGAAACGACTTATCATTTGATATTCACTTGCATCAAAAGTAATTAAACATTACAGAGTAAAATTTTCTATAGCCAACGTTATTACACATCCATATGTACACTTGTTATCTAGTGAACTTAATATCAGTTGAATTAGTTTTTCCTAATTGACCTGAAGTTCTGTTCAACTCCTTGACGACCATGTTTGATTTTCATAGAGTAAACTCCCACCTTGGACTGCAAATATTGGACTTCGCCATTCGGGAAAACCTGGTAAAATTGGCAGTTGATCTTGTACTTAGGCACGAGCTAGTTCCCAAACCTAAGCACTGTGATTTTCTTGCTAGTTTCAGTAAGTTTTGTCCTCCTCTCATTATTGTTGAGTCTTATGTGGGCATTCTAAATACTTACTCCTTCGGTGATTCCCATGTTATAGAGTTCTTCAACCTGAAAAGATGCTTTTAAAAAGTTGTGTAGTAATAGTGTGAATAGAATGGTAGATAAATATGTAACTTCTCTGATCATCAGACTCAACACAAATCAGTTCCTCTTCTCAAATTCCTTGCAACTCTGTCCACATCTCTGCCTACTACTCAAACAAACCACCCAGTCACCATACATACATTGCCATCCATCAACCACCAGCAACTTCCCACGTACCTCAAAATATACACCAGAACCAACTACATACTCTCAAACACCACTACCTTGCACATTACTATTGACTACATCACTTCTACCAGTTTCACCCCCAACTATAAACAACCTGACAGTTACATATAGAACAAAAAAGCAATAACTTTCATACAGCTGTCACAACAATCAACACATACAACTGTCATTTCCATAAAATCGTGCTTGTATCAGACTATAGATACACCTTTATTTTCATCACCTTGATGCCACATTTTCACAATTTGTTAGTTGTTTTTTGCATTTCATGAGCATTGCCACACATACGAAATTTGTTTTCGTTTTCAATCCATCTAACTTTTCCTAACATATTTTGTTATGTGTGGCCAAAGAAAAAAAAATCCATGTAGGTTGCATTCTATTTTACCATATTCTAGTCGGCAAACTAAATTAGTTGATCAAATGAAAGCTCTCTTTGCAAGAGAAAATATAGCGTGATATTTCAAGTTGCGAGAGTCGATTAGCAAAACTCTGCCCTAACAATTATGATTAAAATCTTTGTCCCACACATAATAGATAATCACCGTTAATAAAGTCAATGAAACATAATAATATTCCAATGATTCATCGATGTAACCAACAGTTGCATAAAAATAATTCATTATAATGCAAGTTTACCATGAAGTACCTAATCCACTCAGAGGGAAGTGAACTCTGATGATTATGATAGAGCATCTTTGATATATTAAACATCCAATGGTTCTATGGCTACGTTATGTTTTGTGTAAGGGATAAATAATTGATAAAAGATGTAAATTACAACCATTCAAAATTGGAAAGTGATTTGAATGTGGATACCGTAAACAAAATAGCATGTAAACATGTTCATTGACAACGTTAGAAAAAAGGTATAATTTTTATATAACAATGGAAAATTATTATTCATTTTCCTATTTTAGATCTAGCAATCACATATAGATTTTTAAAATGGTTTATTTAAGTAAATATGAATAGTTTGACTTTGAAATTTTCGTGAAATACCAACTTATATATGACCAAAATAAATATATCGTTTTAAACGTTTGGACTGAGCGTTTGATAATTAAACTCACTACAAAAACATACCTATTATATTTTACAAATAACATCAATTACTTTCATCATAGTCTCATGTAGATTCAACATAATGGATAAGGGATGTCCACCTGCAAAGTCATGAATAACTAAATAGGCTGATTCAATTGATAGCTACACAAACCTATAATTCAGCAGTTACAATGGATAAAATGTCGAAAATCTATGAATAATATACCAACATAAATGTCCACATAAAACATGTTATGAAAATGTAAACTTGTAACGCACAAACATAAAATAATAACCAAACTGACAAAAGATGCAAGAAAGTTTTCATGAGTGGTGAAGAACCATAATTAATGACATCAATTATTATTTTTTACCTTACTATGTAAATGTAGAATATTTTTGTATGAATGCTTTCTACAATAATATTGCCAGTTTCATCTTTTTAATAGATTATAATTAATAAATGTTATGATACATGCGTTTACATTATCTAGTCAGCAAAAGTATTTCATGTTTTTTGTGGAAAACTAAATATTTTATTTTGATTCTGAGTTATAATTCAAAAATGTTGCTTCAATTCTAATTTACATATTAAAATCTATGCAAAAATTGAAAATATTTATGGTAAATAATTATAAATTTGACCAAATTAATACTAATATACTATTAACTTGTACTTCTAAGTTTTAATGATATAATTATACTTCAGTTCATATAAAACTAACCATGAAAGTGGTAGCAACCAAGTAGCATCATTATTACAAAATTAATGGGAAAAAAATGTGCAGTAGATGAAGAAAATATTGTATCTTTAGGCTTGTGATAAAGAAGGCTATAAGAAGAAATCAATATAGAAATTTAACGAAGAAGATGCCTTTAAAACTTTAATTTAGAATAGATGAGGAAATTAAATTTAGCTTACTGTTAAATAATGCAATACCATGGAACTCGTTTTGAATTAATACACAACTTTGAATTGATTTTGGGTTCTTTACTATGAAATAAAATATGAGAATAAATGGTAAGAGAATGATCAAAAGCTTTAATCGTATGATCATGTATTTTTTTCCACTTTCAACTTATGATCATGAATTTTGAGAATTTTGGATATGTGTAAGATTATGACTTTATAGTTTATCCCTTTTTTAAACAATGTTCCGATTTCTTTATTAATGAAATTATAATCTAAATATATACAGTCCAAAAAAGAAAAGCATATTTGCAAATATTTACAAATGGCCCAAATCCCATTAACCCATAGACAACTTCAATTAAGAAAATTTCAGTTATCCGTTGAATCACCTATCTCTGAAAAGGAAAAGCTTGTGTATCTTATCAATCATTTTCCTAACTTGTTATCGAGTTTTTATACATACATGTACCAACTTCTAGTCCATAAATTCTTTTAAAACAAATTCATGCATCAAAGGCCCAAATGTAACTTCGTATTCCCTTTAATGCAAAGCAAATGAAAATGTGTTGTAATTCTTTACCGTAACTTGTATCTCTAGTGCTTCTCTATATTTCTAAATTTTACCCATATTGATATCATTCGACCTCTTTTTTGATTGGATATTCTAATTTATGTAGATGTCCTAATTCAACGAAGGAAAAAAGAAAAAAGAAGCTAATTATATGTCTGACCTATCTCCGACAGTCCATCGAACCACTATCGTCGACGATATCTCTGGTGATGCTGCCAATATTGATTCGCAAGTTAGAGAAACCGATCGATGGGGAGGGATTCCAGCTTTTATGAAATAGGGTTTTGTGGAATTTGATTGAGGAAAGGGGACAATGACGTTGTCTCTGGTGATGTTGCGGATTCGCAAGTTAGAAAAGTTGATTGGTGGGCATGGTTTCTAGCTTTTATGAATCAGGGTTTTAAGGAATTTGATTGAGGAGGAGGATGAATTTAGGGAGAATTATGAAGCGAGAACGGAAAGGGAAGGAACGCAACCGGATCTAATAAGAGAAAGGGCATTTCGGGAAGTTCAAAAAGATGCGGTTGAAGCCAGTTGTTTGAAGTTTCATTATTAGTAGTAAAGATAACTAATATTAGCTTGGTGTTGACTGTATTTTTTTTTCATTTTCCATTTAATCGAGCATATATTTCATAACTGGTTTATACATGTACCACCATTAAGTAGAAGCCATGTAATAAAGTGTTATAAACTTACATGCACAGCGATAAGGTGAATTGGGGTTTGAATTCATCATGAACACTATCAACATAATTCCAAAATTATAATAACAAATAAATTATGAAAAAGCTTAATTTTGGGTTTAAATTCACCAAAACAATAAAAACCTAAAACTATGAGAACAAATATGCATAAAGCATAATTTTGTGCTGAAAAAACCTTCGTGATACAAACAAAAAGAAAAAATATGATCCAACAATCGAATACATGTTCATCTGGATGTTAGTTGTAATATTTTGGGCTCATCTATTTCGCATACATTACTCTAGAGTTTGGTTAAAGTTGTAAATAAGTGAAGAACATTGGTGTGAGGTGAAAAAAAGCATTACACATGTGTTATTGATAGTGAGTTTTAAGTTGGAGAACATTTTTTCAAACGTCATCGACTAAGCATAATTTTCATCAGATGTGCTTTATTTTTGTTAACCAAGCTTTCATTGCACAGTTTTTACAGTAACTGATCTAGAAAAAAACAAGTGCTTCGGAGAACTATTATATCCACTATTTTCTCTTTTTTTCTTCTTTTTTTCAATGCATATCAGGTTGCTATTATATTCCTCCCAATCTGTTGTCTTTGCATGAATAGATATATCATATGTGAATGAAGGATGCCATGGTTAACAAGTTAGTTGATTATTCTTGAATTGGAAAAGTGGAGTAATCGTTCTGACCAACTTGGCTCAAGTTTGTGTTATGTATATGTCGTAAAATAAAGTAATTCACCTTTTGTTTTAAGTGTAGATCAGTTGGGTAGCAAGTTGATTACATCTTCAATATTTGGTTTGAGAAGATTTTTATTATATTTTGAGCTGTAGTGGTTTATTCCATTGGACGAGAGAGTGAAAAATGAAAATACAAAATTAAAGTTCACATTAATAACATAGATACATAATCATCATGTACATGGTACACATGTGGACATGCCAACCCATGTAGAAATTCATATAAACACACGGTTAAAGTAGGATCACATGCAAATTTTCAAAGTTCACTTGGTCAATCTAGCAAAAAAAAAAAAAAATCTCCAATGACACCTTCATCCTTTTCATCCTTCTTCTCACTACCCTTCTTCATCTCCTCTACCTTGGTTGGAACTTCTGGCTTGAGCTTCTCTTCACGGGCACTGGCTTCCTCCATACACCAGAACAAATCCCCTTTTGTGTGTGCTATTATGTCTTTTTCTATGTCTCCGCATCTGGGTGTATGCATGAATTTGTTTCAACCAGCCCAATCCTGTCATAAGGCGACGAAAATTGCTCACTGCCCGCATTAGCTAAAAGAGCATATGCATGTAAAAGTACGAGTGTTATTTCCATTTTCAGTATTATAAATAAACCAAAACAAAAGAAACGATTGATAAAATTATGAATACTTATAAGTTATTATTTCTACGAATGTTCTTTAGTTGTCTCGGTCTTCTCGGTTGTTGCTTCAGTTTTAGTTTATATTAACAATGGTACCGTTAAATCTACTTTCAAAGGTGCAACTATAAATGCATGCACATTGTGATTAAATACAGGTCCACTTGGACGTGCATATGTACTTATATATATATAAAATCCTTTTTTTTTATAATTCAAGTTTCTGCTCTTTTATTAAAACTTCTGGTTCTTTATTATAAGAAAACTTGAAATGCAATATAGGCTCATATTTGTTTTGGTTCATATTATGTTTATGCATTGAATATTATAATTCATCAATTGTTTTTCACTTTTACATTCACCATAATATGTATGATATTATTTATGTTTCGCAGTGACCAAGTTGCTACCTATTGCTTTTACCGTTTGGATTTCCATAGGAAAATTATCTAAAAGCCTTAAAAAGACATTCCCTTGCTTGGTCAATCGATTTTGATTTAAAGGTTCGATATATACAAATAATATGTTTTTCATTCAATCCAACATTGAATTTATTCTAAATTTGATTTCAAGCCATTGCTTCAAGTTTTGTGATCAATATTTTGTTTTTTTAATTTTTGTTTCAATTAACATGGCTACAAATTTAGTTTCTTCATCAATTCTATAGGAGCTTATTTGATTTACTAATACATGGTTATCATAAAACCATAATCTGTTTTGTAAAATCTTTTACATTAATTTTTTTTGTTTACAAGTTTTGTATCTAATTTGACTTTTACTTAATTTTTTTATCGATTAGTATGATTTTTAATTTATCTTCCATTATTTGTTTCATAAGCAATTATTTGTTTATTAAAACTTATTACATTGACACAAAAGAATCATCGGTTCTTTTGTATGATCTATTATATGTGAAGTTGATTTTTTTCCATTATCAAACTTAAATAAGAAAAGTGTAACAACCCTGTATTTTGTAATTATTTTATCGTATATTTTAATTATTTTTAATGTAAGATTTTGATTTAAAAACTTATTTTACTTATTTTAAATGATTAAATTTATTATTTAAATATAATCTTGATTTTTATATGAGTTATAATTCCAAAATTTTGTAAGTTGAATATTTGCCTGAAATGCTGATTTTGGTCAAAATAGTCAAACTGTGACTTTCAACTTAAAATTTTAAAAGTTTAAAATTTTAAATTTTTTCTTTTATTATGAAAGTACATAAAATTATAAGAACACCACTTTTCGTTTCGTTGAATTTGGATGTAGATTGTGAAAGTTATACCCTTTACAATATTGTGCGTATATAGGGTTATTTAACAATGACTATTTTAAATTGTATAAATTACTTCTTCTTGGTTATATTTTATTTTAATATGTGATAATATGTTTTATTATGTATATTTTGACTTTTAAATATTTTTAAATGATAATAGAATTTTTCCAAAATTTACTGTATTTATTTCCTATTTTTTAAGGCTGTTTTCTAATTTTCTGCCATTTTCTTCATATAAATTATATTTAATAATTTTTTTTTTGTGAATGCACTTTTATTTTTTTTTTGTTATTTTTTTTGTTATAAATATTTTACAAGTCCATGAAGATTTTCTAAAGTTCATTTGGATTTATTTCTAATTTTAAAGCCCAGTCTACAATTTTAAGCCATTTTCTTATTTTAATTATATATAATTAAAATTTATTTATTTATTTTATGCACTCACTTTTATTTGCTGTGTTTTACTTTATTTTATTCATTTTACATGTATTTAAATTTAAGTAAATTTTTCCAAAGTGTATTGAAGTTATTTCTAATTCTTAAGTCTAGTTTTCATTTTTCTGTGCTATTTTTCTTATTTAATCATATCTAATTAATATATAATTTTTAATATTTTGTTTATCTATTATATTTTCGAATTTTAACTGATATTTTAATTATTTTCAGTTATTTGGATGTATATAAATATATATGAGAAATTTGAAAGGGTTAAGTCTAAGAAACGGAAAAAACGTTTTATCCGTTTCTTTTGCAGTTTCTTCTGTCATTAATACATCAATTCATCTTAGCCATTCCTTTCCCCATCCTTTGCAGCCGACTTCCTCTTATCATTCACGAATTTTTGAAGTCCCAAAACCCTAAAAATCATGGCCTCCACCTTGAAGAAAAAAAATTAGGTAAATTCCCTTCTTCTTTCTACTTTTCTTACTTTTCTATGCAATTTTGCCTTGTTTCTCTTCTAAGTTTGGATCGGCCTCTTCTCCATAGCCGCAGCCACAAACTCCTACATCTCTTCCATGCCTCCAACACCATCTACTCCACCAACCATGACCATGGCCGAGCCATCTATGGTGGCCAAACCCTTCAAATTGCAACCTACATGCCTAAAAACAATGTTTTTGACCATTGTTGCCTCATTCCCTTCATCTCCACTTGATGCCTTGCCTATATGATGTTAAACCTGACCTATATGATGTCATACCTGAGCCAAAGCATCATCATAGCCAAGCATAAGTGTCCCTTAGGCCAAGCATTGAAGTGGTTGAAGCAAGGTCCAATCTATCTTGTTCATTTAGCTTTGTATTTCAAAATTTGTTTCAATGTTATTTTATGTTGAATGTTTATATATTGTCTGGTTTGTTTTGTTTTGGGTTGATGATACAAAATCATATCTTGGCTATCTTTCAACTCAAATCAAAAGTCATGAAATTGTGCTTGTCGTGCCTTTGGAGTCGTGCTTGTATATTGTTTTGGTCTCTAGCTTTGAAAAAGGTGAGTCTTTCTCACTCTGACATATATACTTAACAAAAGTGGATTGATGACAAGTGTTTAGTAATGTAAAATGTTTATGCAAGTTAATGATGATCATATGATATGCTATGCTGTGTTATTACCATGTTATTACCATGTTAAAACTGTTAATTTTCACGTGACATCTGATACATGACTGTATATTGTGATATGGACATTGTTTATATTATTTCTGTATATGATCACACTACAAGTTCCCTGTTAGGATAAAAATCATTATGGGATGAAATGATAGGCCTGAGTCATTTTATTTATTTATTTAAACTTAGGATTGCGGGTTTGAAATGATAGAATCCGGATTTTTACATTTTAAAGTGCGGATTGAAATGATACATATCCGTATCACTTGACCTAGGTTAGAAAACTATATACAGACCCGTGGTTATTCTATAAAGTGCTTTGAATATTTTAAGTATTTTAAAAATATAAAATTATGAAATTTGATTTAAATAGATTTTGAAAGGTTTTAAAATAAATAAATTATCATTTTTCTATGTGTTAAAAATGTAATTTATGAATGGATTAACTGGATTTTGAAATATAACTTATGTTTGAAATTTGGAATTTTGACTAAAAATGATATTTAAGTTAAATGAATAAAATGGACTTTAATTTTATTTGGAAAATGGTAAATATGATAAATTGATTTATATTTGAATTTAAGTGATTTATTAAAGAATTATTGATTTTCTATAAATTTAAGTGGTTGAATAAATGACTGTTGAAAATGAAATTTTAAAATATAACTTGACTTGAAAATGTGAAATTTGAGTTTTAACTAAAGATGTTAAATTAATTAAATAAACTAGAAGTTTAGTTAAATTTGTAAAATGGTAATATAAATCTGAAATGTATAGGTTTTAATTTATGAAAGAAACGTATAGGTTTTAATTTATGAAAGAAACGTATAGGTTTTAATTTAAGGTTGAAACGTATAGGTTTTAATTTATGAAAGAAACATATAGGTTTTAATTTATGAAAGAAACGTATAGGTTTTAATTTATGAAAGAAACGTATAGTGTGACGCCCCACCTCTATACCCACGCTAGCCAAGAACATTTCTGTGAATGCTGTCAACTAGCACGGAGAATAAGACTGTTGAGGAGCGACCATCTGTATAATTGCTTTGTGTGAGTAATGATATACCGGATAAAAATATAACTTTTCATCTCAAGAGGAAATCTGACATACCAACACAAACTCAAAGCTACTACACAGTGGCTATAAAGGTCTTCGGAAACAAATATAGAAATAAACATAACACAAATCAGTCACAGACAATTCATATCACAAAGGCGGAAATAGATATGAATATTACACATGAAAGTGTATATCAGAGTAGTGGTCAAAAGATCCACGATAATACAAAAGAATAGCAACACGTGTTATACAAAGGAATACAACTATGAGTCTATATCTCAAGTGTATACAGCAAAATAAACTACTAATCTAAGTAGTTTGCCAAAAGTCAGAGTAATGATCCAGGATGAGAAGTCAAGCAGAAGCACCTGCAACATCTCGGTCTGACCCGAGTATTATTAAAGAAGAAAATAATAAACGGATCAGTCTAGCTATAAATATCAGAAGAAATGATATAGAATAGGAGATATGACATAAACATATAATAATCACAATGCTAAGCTGTGATAAATAAGTAATTGAAAATCAACAAGAGATTAATCAATGTCACAATAATCTACTCAAGATAAAAAGGAATGTCATACTCCTGATTTCATTCACCAAGCCACAATAAATGACATATATATATATCCATGCCAATCGTAAAAGTTGGTGAAACATAAATTCCATAAATCAACACACGAAATCTAGAAATCACAATAAAAAGGATGGCCAAGACATCGATGTAGTACAAACGGTACAACCAATGAATCCAAAAGCAAAGACATCGATATAGTACAAACGGTACATCCAATGAATCCAAAAGCAAAGACATCGATGTAGTACAAACGGTACATCCAATGAATCCAAAAGCAAAGACATCGATGTAGTACAAACGGTACATCCGATGAATCAAAAGCAAAGACATCGATGTAGTACAAACGGTACATCCGATGAATTGAAACACATTAGAAAGCACATGGGTCGCTAGCCCACGAAGAAATGAGACGAAGCTCGATTTAATGAGGTACGGTCCTCCACATAGACAAAGAGACATCGCACATTGCTAGTCTAAACCATAAAATGATCATCATGATCATCGAGAAGTGTCAATTACAATAAGCTAGTAAATATAAAAGTTTAGCTTCATGTCCCATAACCACTTGCTTAACTTAAACATTTACGAACAAACTGTAAATCTCTACTAGAAGAATGTCACAAGAGATTCATCGAACAAATCCAAGAATTAACCGACGAAGTAAACGCAAGCGTTTCATACCACTTGTTTTACTAAGTCCTTTAATTAGATTTCTCATACGAGTGAGGTAAAGGTTTGTATATACTAATAGATTGGAAAACTGTTTTATAAACGAATTTGGTATTAAAGTAGAGTTGAAATCATTTGAAGAAAGAGTTTTGATATTTACTACTATTATAGAAACCTTTATATTTTTAAAGTGATAAATCACAAAGGTGATTGTAGGAACAATCAATTCATAAAGATTCACATTCAAAGACGTGAATAAAATCCAAAGAAATCGATACCGAATCCATCAAAATGGACATTCCCAAAAATCACGAAGAAAATGTCATCAAAGTCGATAATAAGTGATAATAACAAAAGGGAATCAACACAAATCGATTAACATGGAAATTCAATCCAAAAAGACAAATTGGACTCGAACAGCAGGTTCAGTCGACTGAACAGAGTTTTCAGTCGACTGACCATGTACCTGGAAATTTTCCAGGTTCAGGAAACTTTCTGTTTCCAGGTTCAGTCGACTGAACAGAGGATTTAGTCGACTGAATCATGCCTGGAAACTTTCGGGTTCCAGGTTCAGTCGACTGAACAGAGGATTCAGTCGACTGAATCATGCCTGGGCTGTTTTTCAGCCTATCCAAATGAAGAGCAAACTCTTCCAAAATGCAACCGGACGAACGTTGGCTCTAAGGGTTTATGCCAATCGGCAACCCGGCCCTATATGCTCCTCGATGCATCACCAAAAGCATGATCAAACACCCATAAAAGGATTTTCACACAAATTTGACTTAAAAACCCAAAAATTGGAATATTCACAAAACCAATCCAAATCAAGAGCAAATGCACATGAAGAAGTGTTAGGAATTCATACCCAACAACCAAAGATAATTATAGTCATAGATGTGAGATAAAAATCTCACCTTTGAACCCAAATTTATGAAGAAGATGCTATGAAGCAATGGCAAGAACAAGCACTCTTCAATTCCAACTCAACAAGCTTGAATCTAAGCTTAAAAGAGAAACATTCCCTAAATTAGGTTTAGGAAATTTCTGAAATTGAATGGAGAAAGAGTTGGAGAAGAAGAAGAGAAGCTTACCAATGGGTTCTTCTTGAGTTTGGAGCTAGGAATTTGATTTGCAAGGGAAGTTAGGGCTTGGAGTTTTAATTTCCTCTTCCACCCTCCATTAACATAAAAGCTTGAGTATTAGAAAAATAGAAGAGAAGTGAATGAAGAGGAGAGTGTTGGAACTGAGTTAAGTGGTTAATTGGCTCAGCCCAACCAAAACCCTAAGCGGGAAAAAGTAGCAAAAATCAACTTTCTCCAAACATATCGAAGCTTATACTCAAAAAGGTCGCAAACGACATTTTGAACTCAATGGAGGTGGTCTCGAGTCCTAATTCGACCGTATGCAAAAAGTATGTTTTCGGACTAAAACCCGACGACTGATAAAATATTTAAATACAAAATCGATAAATATGCGGGTTGTTACAAACTCCCCTCCTTAAAGAAATTGCGTCCTCGCAATAATTAAGAAGGAAATATAAGAAGTAACAAACATAGAAGCATATTAACACAAAAGAAAATTGAAATAAGAAGTTCACCATAAAGAGCACGAAAGAGTTAATCCGAAAGTTTTCGTTCAATGAATTCTCAAGATTTCACATGAGAAATCCTTAGGATTTGAGAACCATTGAACTCTCACAAGAAGAACATCTTTATTCCGAAGGCGCTCAACCTCCGAAGCAATGATGCGAATGGAATGTTGCTCAAAAGTCAAATTTGGTGAAACTTCAATCCCTCAATAATACCGGGCTCAAGAATAAAAACCGAAAACATAAAAGCATTTCCATAGTTAAAAGACGTGGAAAAGTCAAGAATAGCAGAAAGTTGAGCCGGTGCAACGGCGTAGTACAATCACGGTACGCCCGAGAAACTAGAAACTCGAATAATTTGGAACACCGACGTAGTACAAAGACGGTACGTCCAGTGAACCAAAAAGCCAAGTCATTGATGTAGTGCAAACGGTACATCCAATGAACCAAAAAGCGAAGTCATTGATGTAGTACAAACGGTACATCCAATGAAGCAAACAGCAAAGACATCGATGTAGTACAAACAGTACATCCGATGAATCAAAAGCAAAGACATCGATGTAGTACAAACGGTACATCCGATGAATCAAAAATCAAAGACATCGATGTAGTACAAACGGTACATCCGATGAATCAAAAGCAAAGACATCGATGTAGTACAAACGGTACATCCGATGAATCGAAAGCAAAGACATCGATGTAGTACAAACGGTACATCCGATGAATCAAAAATCAAAGACATCGATGTAGTACAAACGGTACATCCGATGAATCAAAAGCAAAGACATCGATGTAGTACAAACGGTACATCCGATAAATCGAAAGCAAAGACATCGATGTAGTACAAACGGTACATCCGATGAATCAAAAATCAAAGACATCGATGTTGTACAAACGGTACATCCGATGAATCAAAAGCAAAGACATCGATGTAGTACAAACGGTACATCCGATGAATCGAAAGCAAAGACATCGATGTAGTACAAACGGTACATCCGATGAATCAAAAATCAAAGACATCGATGTAGTAAAAACGGTACATCCGATGAATCAAAAGCAAAGACATCGATGTAGTACAAATGGTACATCCGATGAATCGAAAGCAAAGACATCGATGTAGTACAAACGGTACATCCGATGAATCAAAAATCAAAGACATCGATGTAGTACAAACGGTACATCCAACGTATCCAAAAAGAAAAGACATTGATGTAGTACAAACGGTACATCCAATGAATCAAAGACACTGATGTAGTACAAACGGTACATCTAATGTATCAAAACCCAAATAATTCGGAACACTGACACAGTACAAAAACGGTACGTCCAATGAACCGAAGCCCGAATGATTTTCGGAACACCGACGTAGTACAAAAACGGTACGTCCAATGAACTGAACACAATAAAAGAACATCGGACGCAAGCTCATAAAAGAAATGAGATGAAACTCAATAAAACGAAGTACATCAAAACGCCCGATGAACTTGATAAAAAGATAATTTCATTCGGTCATCAACAAAGAAACAACCCCTTGTTGCTTACGACTAAACGCATTGGCAACCCGATTTCCCCTTCGGGAATCACACGAAAGAATAAGAGTATCGAAAGGAAGGGTTCTTTTAAATAATTATCTTTCCCGAAAAGTTAAAACTTTCAAAATTACATTTATTTCAATGTAAAAATTATTTCTAGAAGAATTTACATTTTACAAGTCAATATATCGTGTCTGATTGTCACATCAAAGCGTTTAGGAAATTCCTATCGATAACGTTGATCAAGCGCATCGATCAAAATTCTTAAAGCACTCAATGGGCAATACAATCACAAAATCATCTTTTATAGGATAAATAAATCTCTTAAAAAGTTTTAAGAATATTCTTTGTTCGTTTCAAGAACAAAAATCCAGTTTTACTTATAAATAAATCTTATGAAAAAGATTTGCAAAATTTTAAATTACTATTTTCATCCAAAATCAATAAATACAAGAATAGTCTCATCGAAATACTCATAGAATATTCGATTTATAAAATGGATGAAATGAGCTGGACAAATTGAATGACATAATAAGTCATTCATAAGAATCATAACGAGTGCGGAATGCGGTGAGAATGCTAATTTTCGCAACTCGTAGCAAACGAAAACCGGTGGTAAAGTCAAACTGAAAAGACCTTAACACCACACAAAAGATATTGCTTAGGTGATGATCCTAAGACAAGCTCAAAAAATACCGAAAAAGTTTCACAAATTATTTAGATAAGAGAAACAACACTTTCCTTATAAGTGGGCTTAAGGAATAAAATGATTCCACCAAATTGGAATCAAAATCACAAAGGAAAAATAGAAATCTGCTTAACAGATTGAAAATGTCGAGGATGAATAGTCCATACGGGACAAAGGATATGGCCTCATAATAATTAAGCCAATCCGTACAAAAGTAAATTTCGAAGCCAAAGTAAATATCGGCTCGGAAAGAAAAGTCACATAAAACAATCTCGACATCTAAACAAAAGCAAATTGAGTGTTGCGGATCTACCATCCGGATTCACAATCCTCAAAGAAGTCATCAATCCCAAAATATTCAAAGAAAAAGAATCGACAAGTTCTTTTGATATAAAAATAATGAGATGAAACTCATATCAAAAAGAACTCGAATAAGAAGATCACAAAATAAATGAAATCAAGGATTAAATGAGAAATACCTTGACCAAGAGAAGAGTTGCTAGGAACTTGCAGCCTTCCTTCTCTCTTGCTTGGAAGCTTAGGACACGAAGATAAAAGATGGCCCGAAACTTTGCAGTACCGACAAAAGAGGGGTTTCGGACACTCCCTTGCATAATGGTCCATGGAACCACAATTGTAGCAATGACCACGACTAGAGGTAGGAGTCTTTGCTACCAGAATTTGTTGCTTCCCTTTCTTATTAGAATTGGGGCCTTTGACTTTGATAGGCCTCTTCATATTGTTGTTGAAGTTCTGTTGGGCACGCACAACTTCAACATCACCTTCATTATCGGCCTTTTCAAGACGAAGAGCGATATCAATAAGCTGATCAAATGAAACCTCAAGTTTCAGAAGTAATGGCTTTTTAAGTTTCTTATTCAAGCCATAGACAAATCTCTGATTTTTCTTCAATGGGGTATTGATGTATTCAACCCCATATTTGGAAAGCGACTCGAAGGATGCGACGTAATCAGTCACAGAGGATTGATCTTGAACAAGGTCTATAAAACGCCGTGCTAAAGTTACTTTTTCAGCCTCCGGCACAAACTTTAGTTCGAATCGTTCCCTGAATCGTTCCCAAGTAAGATCCGCTTCAACGATTTCAAAAATTAAAAGCTCATACCAATCTAACGCTCTTTCTTGGAGCATGCTAGAAGCCACTTGGACTCGATGAAGGTCAATAAGATTCATGCGAGAAAAGATGCGATCGCATGATTTGAGCCAAGCTTGAATTTCTATAACACTCTCGGATCCCGTGAATGGCCTTCCACCCAAATCGGTATAGTCTCGGCACAAGCGTGCAAAACCGGATCTAGGATGAGTAGGCTCCTGATTGGGACCCGCTATTTGAGCGTTCTTGACAAGATCTAAAAGCTGCTGGGCAGACATAAATACTCCATCCTGGGGCGTAGCACTAGATTGACCGGCGCTGGGACGGCCTGGTCTAACCATTTCTCTTCTTTAAGAAAGAAAGAAGGAGAAAAGTTATTCTCAAAATAAATATCAAGAAGAAAGTAGGATAGAACGGTACGAAGACCCGAATAAATCCTAAGGCACAACTCCTAAGAAAGACTTAGGACATGATCCTTGCTAAATTATTCTACATTGTTCCGAAGTTTGGCTCTGATACCAAGCTGTGACGCCCCACCTTTATACCCACGCTAGCCAAGAACATTTCTGTGAATGTTGTCAACTAGCACGGAGAATAAGGCTGTTGAGGAGCGACCATCTGTATAATTGCTTTGTGCGAGTACCGATATACCGGATAAAAATATAACTTTTCATCTCAAGAGGAAATCCGACATACCGACACAAACTCAGAGCTACTACACAGTGGCTATAAAGGTCTTCGGAAACAAATATAGAAATAAACATAACATAAATCAGTCACAGACAATTCATATCACAAAGGCGGAAATAGATATGAATATTACACATGAAAGTGTATATCAGAGTAGTGGTCAAAAGATCCACGATAATACAAAAGAATAGCAACACGTGCTATACAAAGGAATACAACTATGAGTCTATATCTCAAGTGTATACAGCAAAATAAACTACTAATCTAAGTAGTTTGCCAAAAGTCAGAGTAATGATCCAGGATGAGAAGTCAAGCAAAAGCACCTGCAACATCTCGGTCTGACCCGAGTATTATTTAAGAAGAAAATAATAAACGGATCAGTCTAGCTATAAATATCAGAAGAAATGATATAGAATAGGAGATATGACATAAACATATAATAATCACAATGCTAAGCTGTGATAAATAAGTAATTGAAAATCAACAAGAGATTAATCAATATCACAATAATCTACTCAAGATAAAAAGGAATGTCATACTCCTGATTTCATTCACCAAGCCACAATAAATGACATATATATATCCATGCCAATCGTAAAAGTTGGTGAAACACAAATTCCAGAAATCAACACACGAAATCCAGAAATCACAATAAAAAGGATGGACAAGACATCGATGTAGTACAAACGGTACATCCAATGAATCCAAAAGCAAAGACATCGATGTAGTACAAACGGTACATCCAATGAATCCAAAAGCAAAGACATCGATGTAGTACAAACGGTACATCCGATGAATCAAAAGCAAAGACATCGATGTAGTACAAACGGTACATCCGATGAATCGAAACACATTAGAAAGCACATGGGTCGCTTGCCCACGAAGAAATGAGACGAAGCTCGATTTAATGAGGTACGGTCCTCCACATAGACAAAGAGACATCGCACATTGCTAGTCTAAACCATAAAATGATCATCATGATCATCGAGAAGTGTCAGTTACAATAAGCTAGTAAATATAAAAGTTTAGCTTCATGTCCCATAACCACTTGCTTAACTTAAACATTTACGAACAAACTGTAAATCTCCACTAGAAGAATGTCATAAGAGATTCAATCGAACAAGTCCAAGAATTAACCAACGAAGTAAACGCAAGCGTTTCATACCACTTGTTTTACTAAGTCGTTTAATTAGATTTCTCATACGAGTGAGGTAAATGTTTGTATATACTAATAGATTGGAAAACTGTTTTATAAACGAATTCGGTATTAAAGTAGAGTTGAAATCATTTGAAGAAAGAGTTTTGATATTTACTACTAGTATAGAAACCTTTATATTTTTAAAGTGATAAATCACAAAGGTGATTGTAGGAACAATCAATTCATAAAGATTCACATTCAAAGACGTGAATAAAATCCAAAGAAATCGATACCGAATCCATCAAAATGGACATTCCCAAAAATCACGAAGAAAATGTCATTAAAGTCGATAATAAGTGATAATAACAAAAGGGAATCAACACAAATCGATTAACATTGGAAATTCAATCCAAAAAGGCAAATTTGACTCAAACAGCAGGTTCAGTCGACTGAACAGAGTTTTCAGTCGACTGACCCTGTACCTGGAAATTTTCCAGGTTCAGGAAACTTTCTGTTTCCTGGTTCAGTCGACTGAACAGAGGATTCAGTCGACTGAATCATGCCTGGAAATTTTCGGGTTCCAGGTTCAGTCGACTGAACAGAGGATTCAGTCGACTGAATCATGCCTGGGCTGTTTTTCAGCCTATCCAAATGAAGAGCAAACTCTTCCAAAATGCAACCGGACGAACGTTGGCTCTAAGGGTTTATGCCAATCGGCAACCCGGCCCTATATGCTCCTCGATGCATCACCAAAAGCATGATCAAACACCCATAAAAGGATTTTCACACAAATTTGACTTAAAAACCCAAAAATTGGAATATTCACAAAACCAATCCAAATCAAGAGCAAATGCACATGAAGAAGTGTTAGGAATTCATACCCAACAACCAAAGATAATTGTAGTCATAGATGTGAGATAAAAATCTCACCTTTGAACCCAAATTTATGAAGAAGATGCTATGAAGCAATGGCAAGAACAAGCACTCTTCAATTCCAACTCAACAAGCTTGAATCTAAGCTTAAAAGAGAAACATTCCCTAAATTAGGTTTAGGAAATTTCTGAAATTGAATGGAGAAAGAGTTGGAGAAGAAGAAGAGAAGCTTACCAATGGGTTCTTCTTGAGTTTGGAGCTAGGAATTTGATTTGCAAGGGAAGTTAGGGCTTGGAGTTTTAATTTCCTCTTCCACCCTCCATTAACATAAAAGCTTGAGTATTAGGAAAATAGAAGAGAAGTGAATGAAGAGGAGAGTGTTGGAACCGAGTTAAGTGGTTAATTGGCTCAGCCCAACCAAAACCCTAAGCGGGAAAAAGTAGCAAAAATCAACTTTCTCCAAACATATCGAAGCTTATACTCAAAAAGGTCGCAAACGGCATTTTGAACTCAATGGAGGTGGTCTCGAGTCCTAATTCGACCGTATGCAAAAAGTAGGTTTTCAGACTAAAACCCGACGAATGATAAAATATTTAAATATAAAATCGATAAATATGCGGGTTGTTACATATAGGTTTTAATTTATGAAAGAAACGTATAGGTTTTAATTTATGAAAGAAACGTATAGGTTTTAATTAATGAAAGAACGTATGGTGTTCTAATTAATGATAGGAACATGTAAATTCCTAATTAATGAAAGAAAGGTATAAGTTTTAATTAATGAAAGAAACGTATAAGTTTTTAATTAATGAAAGAAACGTGTAAAGTCCTAATTAATGAGAGAACATGAAAGTTTTAATTAATGCAAGCACATGTAAAGTTTTAATTAAGAAAGAAACATGTAAAGTTTAAGTAGTGTGGTATTGATTTAAATTAATAAATGTTCATTATTGTAATAGGAATATAAAATTTAAAACGTACATTTGACACGTAGATTTTAATCAATGTAATGGTGTATTTTAAATTGATTAAAATGATAAATGTTACTTACTATAATAATAAAATGTAAGTTGATAACGTACATTTGATAAGCAAGTTTTAATTTATGTGAATGGCATACTTTAAATGATTAAAATAATAAAGTTTCTTTATTGTAATAATAATGTAAGTTAATAAGGTGCTTTTAACTTAACATAAGAATTTCGGTTTAAATTGTATATTACAGTAAGAAAGTTTATTTAACTATAAGGCTATGATAAATTGACATGTTAAAATTTTAAGCTTATCAATACTTTGATTATATACAATGTAAAGTGGAAAGTAGTACATTCCAAAAATGCTATGATCCCTTAAGGTAACATTTCCAAAATGCTATGATAATTTAAAGGAATATTTCAAGTTTAATAAATTTAAAGAAATATTCAATGATTTGAAATTTGGGTTTTATTTGAATGATATAATATTGAATTTTTTTTGAAATGGAAATGATACAATTGTGATATTGTTTTGAAATGAGTATGATATTTTGGTCTTGAAAGTATAAATTATTTGAAATAAATATCCATGGGTTATAATAACGATTGGTTGTTAAAGAGCCCGGGATCGGATATTGTCTTATAGCCGGACAATACCGAAAACCACTTTAACAACTGTGTACGTGGTGGAGATTCCAGAATGAAGTAGGATGGTGGCGACGTTCTCGAGGTATGTTACGTGGACCCAACTCCCGTGAGTTGGCATATATGACTAAAACAGGAGCTATACCGGGCTACACAAAGGGTCGCACCCTTTCATCGAGCATGCTCCATCGGAGACCATTCTATTACTGTTGTGATTCAATTCGGTGGCGCCACTTTGATTCGGGGGTATTGTTCAAGGTGGGCGGAAGCTGCTGGCTTGCCGTCACCGCCGGTCCAGGAGTGCAAATGGTGTATCCACCCTAGCATTGCCTCGCGTGCCGTGTCATATCCTTATATCGAGCCCACTACGATTTTGGTTTTAAAGATCCGACCGCGTTAAGGTTCACCATCCCCTTAACGCTATTTTCTATATGATTATACTTTACTGATTAGACACTACCGTATATAGCGTATATTACTACATAGTAAATAGTTTAACAGATCCTTAGAGGATGGGCGGTCCCAAGCATCCTTTAAGTTACTGATGCATTTTGTTACTGTTCACTTGAGTTGATTTACAGTTTATAAGTATTTATGTCCTGACTCGAGGGTTTTGTGTTTTGCTTTACGCTCGGGTCAGATTGAGTGAGTTAACATTCCAGATTCACCTTCGGCGTTGGAGCTTTCCTTGAAGATCCAGCCATCTATTTTGTTTCAGTATCCAGTGGTTCAGTGATGTATCTGATTTGTACCTGATGTATCCTGTTACTCTTCTGTTGTATCTTATTTAACTCTGATGTATCTCATATTTATATAGTAGCTTCATGAACTACTATCTCTTTTTCTTCCGCTGCATTTTTATATACTCTGTGTCTGTGTCTGTGATCTGTGATTTTTATTTACTGTATATCCTGAGATTTGCCAAATTTTTATTTACAACGCGGTATTTTGAGCAATTCAATTCCGGCATGAGTGTCTATCTATACACTTATAATGGATGCGAATGGTTGAAAATACCGGTTCGTTACAAAAATCAAGTTGGGTATAGAGCTTTAATAAAAAAACCCAAATAATAAATTTTCATACTGTATTTTAAGGAAAAAATATATATGTATAAGAATCATGCATGTCCCTTTTATAGCAGACAATTTTAAAACTTTGTTATTAAATATGTATAATATGTACTTATTTTTTTATGTGGTTTTAGTCGACAAGAATGTATTATGTGTGAAATTTCCTATCAATCTTAGTCAACCTAGGGTTTAGAATTTGTTTCAATGGTGTTTAATAGGCCATTAAATGTTTGTAAGAAACCCAAATTTTTAGTTTGAACATAGTTACCACCATGCGGATCTAATGAAACAATGTGCTATGTTGTTTCATTGAGTTCGTTTGATGCTATGTTGCATTGATTCTTTTTGAGTTTGGAGATATTTATAGATTAAGAATTGAACATATAGTTACTTATAATGTTCATAAATAAACAACTTTAAACAGGAAGGATCATATCAAATAACATTGAAGGCAATTAATTATTATCAATTCTATTTAATTTGAATGCGAACTAATATAAGTAATCCCCATCAATTCTCCTCAAATAAAATTAAATAAATTTGACTAACTGTGAATTAGTCTATAATCATATCATTCCATTTAATTAATTCCTTTTATCACTAATATTTAAAAAATGTAAGTTCAACTTTATGAGTAAATATTTAACGTGAATTACTCTATAATATTAGCAAATGCTTCCTTACTGTAAGAACTATATGTACCGCATAAGAGTGTTTAAACTAGAACTTAATACCAGTTCCTAACAAATATATTTTTTCTTAAAAAATTTAGTAAAAAATAAAATAATGAGCAAAGAAATATTTATTGACAATTTTTATCAACAAACTTAATAGAATATTGTTACGGTAATGTTTGCATATGCTTGAAAGGAGACATTATATCTATTCTATATATTATAAAAGGTGTTATAATTTCATCTTACAAGTATAAGAGTTAAGTAAGGCTATAAGTATGCAGAATGCATATACAAAATATTAGAATCATTCTTATTGACATTTTATTAACACTGCAAATAAAAGTCATGGACAATGTCTAATTCGACCACTAGAGAAAAGAAATGGTCAATGTTATGAACTATTAAATTATATTAAGAGTAAAAAAGAATGATGGTTGAATTTACCTAAAAGACAAGATGAAAATTATTAAATAAACAGTTGAATTTAAATCGAATTTATTCTCAAATTTAGAGTCACGTATGAGGTGCTATCAATTTTCTTAATGAAAGGAGGTATGTAAAATGTTTCTGTTTAATTAATCATGTTAGAACATGTTGAAGATTTTTAATGGACTTAATTGATATGCAACTTTTGTCTAAACTTTTTGTAAAAGAAGCACATGATTTATCTATGAGTTACTTATAGTTCCCATGAGATTTGGTTCACAATAAAACAAATTAACTTTGGATACTTTTGGCATTTTCTAGAATAATTATTTTTCTACATAAATCTCCTACTTTTATTTGAATTATTTTATTTATGAAAATATAGGCTCATATTTATTTTGGTCTGCATTATACCTATCAAAAATAATTTAATCTATTAACAATAATCTATTTCTAATAGTTCGCATTGATAGTTGTGTTTCCTTTGATCTTATCACTATTTTCTACAATGAATGTCATTCAAAATTTATTTTATGTGTACCCATCAGTATATTGTGTTATGGTGACATACTAATTCTCATTAAATTATATTAATTGTGTACTATTTTAATTACCGAGTTTATATGAATATTTGGAGTAATGGAAAATAATTATTTCGTTGTTCCAAAAATTTGACTATAGAATATTTATATTCTACATATGTTTCTAATATTGTACTATGCTATATGTATTAGGAAAAATGGCGTGTCATAGCTTCATTAATATTAGTATTGGATAATGTTAAAAAGTGCTCATTGACGAACTGAAGTAAAATTTTAACAATATTTCAATTCAGCATTTTTCTCTATGTTTGTTTTGAAACACTATTCTTAACCAAACCATGCATATATATATATATATTTCTGTGTTAAACATAGGATAAACCTACATCGAATATATGCCGCTAACATTTGAAAATTAATAGCGTTTAATAGCAACGTAATGCTTACAAAGTTAAGAATAATTGGTGGTTGATATTATCATTTGTTGTATGAAGCCGATGTCCTGTAAAAAAGTACTTATACTTTCCGTGCTTCGAGATTAATTAAATAGATTTGTATCAACAAATGTTTTCAATAGTGTTTAAGAAAAGTATAATTTTAAAAAATAAAATCCATAAACATACACTTTCAACTTCGTAACTTAAAATATCTAAAAATATAGTGCTTAATAAATCATGTGGTGAACCTCGTATGCATAGAATGGGTTTGCACTCATTATTGAATAAATAAAACAATTTTTGCATGCCCTCCAAAGATGATGTATAATATATGTGTGTTTAAGTAAAAGAGAATTATTTCTTCTATAACAAACATTTAAATATGCCCTAAAACTACTTATATCGATTATTTAATTCTTCTTCTAACGATAAAATTAATCAATTTTTGATATATTATTCAAATTTTCAAATAATCCATATCACTTATATTGCCTACGTTAGTATATTACTTATAAATTCAACGTTAGCTTTCTATGGAAAATATTAAAATGATTTACACATCACTTATCCAATGTTTAGAACATGCATTAAATGCTTTGTTGACGCTAAAAGGGGTATACATCTAAATATAACAAGCGGTAGGATTAGATCTAGTAGAAATAATAAAAAAGAGCAAAAGAGCATAGAAAATAAAAAAGACACAAGATTTTATAGTGGTTTGGAAATCTATAGTCTATGTCCACTTTATAGTTTTATTGGTGATGGATTTAAGAGAGAATTAGAGTCACTAATACAAGGGATTGGCATGATCTTAAGTCTAGAACTGCCAATAACATCTGCCTATGTGACTATTGTGAGAGAGAGGTAGGAGACGAAGAAGGAGCATAGTCCAAGCCTAGCCAAGATCCTTCTTCAGTTGTTCTATGTTTGGTATTTATAAACAAAACTACAGACTTAGAGCCTCGCCAAAGTCGAAGTCCATAAGCATGCCTGGATCTGTATAAGTGAGCACGAGGGCCCACGGAAAAATTAAACCTATCTGTACCGAGTGGTTTTGCTTTGTGCAAATCCAATCTTCTTCCTTGCGTTGTCCTTCTATCTCTAATTTAATACATCCCAAACTCTTTTCGATAGTCTTTGAGTTGTCCTTGTCAATTCTTTTGATAACACTTGTATTATCCTACTTTCCTTTCTTTCTTCTCTTCATTACTTGCAATTTGCTTGACTTACTACTGTGAAAAGCACTTGACGATGAGTGGCTGAGGCAGAGTTTGGAGTACGTGAAATTTAGAAGGCCAAAATGGTTTAACAGACCTCTCGATATCGAGTGGTTTACTTAAATCCAAACCTCATGAAGGTTCTTTAGTTCCATCCAATTGTCTTTTTGATCGTATTTCCAAGGTCTTTTGTTGTTTTGTCTTCATTTTGAGTTTCTACTTTAGGTTGAATTAAGCTTGATATAAAACTCGGTTAACACTTGCTTTCCAAATTATGTTTTCGTTAAAAACAAAGCGTGCTCTGAAACAAAATAAGTTCTAGTACTCTATCTTTTGGTTCTAGATATTCATTTTGGAACTACTTTTATGATGACCCGCCTTTTCGACCCCTAGAAATCGACACTAATACATCCATAATATTCACGTGCTGAATATCCAAGTGCCGGAAAGACAGATTGATCACGGGTAAAAAGAAAAATAAAGATAACAGAATCTTACACGAATGGGATAACATATATTATTTCAATGTATAATCTTTATAGTGGATATTTTAAATACATACATCAGAATCTATCCTAACCTCAGTAGGGACAGTTATAAATCTCTGTCCCTACTAGTGCTGAATACAAACAGTAAATAAATGCAATGGAAATGGAAATTGACAACTATCTACAGAGGAAACTCCACCTCCTCCAAAATACTCAAAGCTAGATTTGATCTACTTAGCTGCTCGGAAAAATAGAGCACCAGAGTTTAAGGGGAAAAAATATCCGGTTCAGGCATGTGACTGATGTGAGAAAACTAAAAGCACGAATGTTTTTGAAAACAAAGGGTATCTCATATGACTACAATTTTTATAAACATGGACGGGCTTTTACCTTATGATAACCAAAACATTGCTACATAGAATCAGAGATATTATTTTTAATGACATTCTTTAAAACTCTTTCAACTAATTATATATAATCTTAGCCGATGTTACATTTATTAAATTATTGCGTAATAGGTTTACATCTTAAACCGTAAAGGCTCATATTAAAGAATGGATTCCATACAATGATAAGGTAAGGGACTACCTTCCGACAATACATCTCTAGAGGGAAGCACCTAAGGTTCCAACCTCTACCAACAAAGAACCGACCTACCTTTACCATAGGTAGTACCGAATACGTCATCACCCTAGTCATTCTCGACCTATCCATGGTCACAACATACACAACAAACCGATATATAAAGGGTAATCTAGAAAGGCGATGCACATCTCCTAATGAGAGTGACCACTTAGCCCTGCCACATCCACCTTGTGTTTGCCATTACCGATGTGTGAAGCATGAGGTAACATTTTCCCTTTCACATGACAAATCCCACTTTGGATGCCATATTACCATTTCCGATGACACGCTAATTGATTTCCATAAATGTAAAGCCCTTGAGCTTGTACGTCTCAGAGAAGGGTGTTAAGTATAAGAGGGGAAACCTCCTACACCATCAAATAGATGTACATTTGTAGAAACCAATGTATGTGGTCTTAGAAGTGCAATGTTAAACACTCGTCTATAAAAGTTGTCCAGGCACAAGACAAACCGAAGATGCTTCTCATAGTACATCCTTTTTGGGAATCACCCTTAGGATTAGTAGCGAGTAGTCCTTGCATCAAAGATTTCAAATTGAAGGAACCACTGCCACCATATATATATATATATAATAATGGAATTACCCCAGAGGTTAGTGGTAAGCAACCCTACATTATAAAGATCTCTGTCTTCAAAATCATTATCCTCAACATATTTTCACTTTCGAACGTATATTCGTTCGAAGTGGTTTTTGGAAAGAAATCACCCAAATTCTATCTCGGTTTCTCCAAACCAATTATTGATAAATGATGTCAAGTATATAGGTGATTATTATTCAACTGATCAAATTTTTGTCTAAGCAAAATATATCTCTAGAGATAGACATCTTTAAATCATATCCTGTTTCAGTATATACAGGATAATTAAACATCTTTTATCAAATCCTTTGGTTAATTAAAACCCCGTTTTAACTTTGGAAATACCAAAACGTTTCATCTTTAATTACTTAGGAAAAGTATCATTCAAATCTTACTGAAGTTTTGACATTTCCAAAATGTATCTTTAATATGTCAAAAACAATGTTATTTAAGACATCATTTACTTTGACCAAACAAGTTAGTATTGAATAAAATGTATCCATAAATTTTAGACCGATTATATCCAATACTATTTCCCGTATTCAACCTGTACTTTTTGTTGAACAATGGTGAAATCACCTTTTAAATTCATACGAATAGTACGAGTTCCCTCCTTGGAATTTTATACGGATTTTAACTAAAATGTTTTCTTTAACACCCAAAATCCTATTTTAAATCTTTTTTAACTTTTGGAAAGCTCCAAATCTCATTTTATCTTAGGAAGATGTGGTCCGAGTAAATCAAATTTACTATCCCCTCCGTTGGGCCAGTCCGGATAGCTAGAGCAGAAACCAAACAATGGATGTCCTAGCTCAGGTCTAGAGGCTATTTCAATATCACCCATAAGGCGGATATGTTATTTGATCAACTCTAAACTCTTTTATATGATCTTTTAGGGATGATTTTCTTTTACTTAACACAATTTCAAATATTGTTTAAAACAATTTTCCTCTAACCATTTATCTAAAAGTCTTTAAAATAATTATAAACTTCCAATTAACCTTTAAAATAATTAATCATTCATTTGAAAAGATTACTAAATAGATTGGGAAAGAATAATTAAATTAAAACCATAATCTGAAAAGTTACCAAAACCGCTGCAAAAACTGCCGCGAATAGTGTTTTTAAAGCTTCTTTGTTCAAAATACTAATTCCATTTCATATATTTCCATTTTTATAACTTAAATAACTTTTAAAACATTTTAAAATATTTGTAAAATTTATTTCATATTTTTAAAGATTTAAAAATATCAATTTTAAAGCATTTGCCACTTTGGTTCCCAAAAGAGCCAAACCGCGATGTATTTAAAAACTTAATATGAACAAAGCTCATATTATATTCAATGAAGTCTTGATTTTTCTTCTTCATTTGAAATCTATAATTATAAGAGTTCGAAAAATTCTTATTTCAAATAATTCCGAGCTATATTCCATTCTTCACCTTGATTTTACTTTTACGACGTGAAATCGTGAACTACCGTTACGCGAGGCTCGTATTTTGACTCCATTTTCAAATCTTTTGAAACTTTACTAAAATGAGTTTTAATGTTGATCAAATATTTATAAACCATTTTTCATGTTTAAAGAGGTTTAACTATTTCGTAACACTTTTATAATTCATATAGAAAAGTGATTTTCTTTGTGTAAATTCGACGTGTATTTAGTGCGAATTATTTCCACAATCAAACAAACATATTATCACATCACATCCAAAACATGATGATCAAACACAGAAAACAATAATAGGAAATATATTACATCATCACATAATTTATAATAAATTGCCGAAGTAATTCTCGCCTTTATTGGTTTCTAGATTTACTAAATTTGACTATAGCTCCGCTATCACCGCACCGAAGCTTATGAAATCAAACCTATGACCCTTGGAAGTGAACAACTTATGCTAGTGAAGGAGGTGCTAGAGAAGTAGGATGCTCAGCCTCGAGTGGTGATCGAGGGTGGCTGTGAGTATAGGAGGGGAAAAGGAGATGATTGCTCACTTTGATTTCAAATTATGGTGATATATTTTGCGATATAGAAGTGTATTTTTTCAACAAAGCTTCGCTACAACTATGGAATATTTTATGAAGAAATGGAAGCCATTAATGAAGAGAACGAAAGAAGAACTTAAGAAACAAAGAGGAGGAAGGCGTGAAAATTATGAGTGGAGGAGGCATGTATTTATAGGAAAAGAATATGTAAAAATATCTAAATGCAAAATTATCTTCCTTCCCTTATCCACTCCCCACCACACAAACGGCCACACACACCTTTTTACTTCTCTCCATGTGCTTGAGATGATTGTGTGTAAGTGTGTAAGGATGTAAGGTTTTGATATGTAGTTTGTGTTTTACTTTGTATAAATATCTTAGATATTTTACGATATGTATATATATAAGTGTATGTATATGTGTTATATGTGTATATGTATATATGTATATGTTAGTTTAAATATGTGCATTCATATATGTGCACAAGACATGTAAACAACATTGTGACCACTTTGAACAACTTCCGTTCGTTAAACCGTTGAAAATCGAAAAGCCGATTCCCGATCACATTTTCATTTATTAATTAAATTACATATAAATATAAACAAAGTTTAAAAACTAATTTCTTATCATTAGTAATAAAGTAAAATGGTCACATTTGAATAATAAAACCATATAAATCAATATTAATCAAGTGTTTACAAAAAGCGCTGTCGTATCGACAAGCGTTATGAATTTTTTTATAGTTTTTTTAAGACGAGTATATACATTTATAAAACTGTTATAAATCAATTATTATCACTATAGAATAATTAAAATGAATTATCATCATTTTAAAATAATTATTTGATTATTTAAACTTAATTTATAATTCTAGAAAAAATATAAAAGTGATGATATCCCTCATGATGTCATAAATATATTTTATTTTCAAAAATAAAATAGATAATTTTTATTTCATATTCTTACTTAAATGGATAAATAAGTGTTTGTGTCCAGTTATGTTCACTTTAATATTGAGAAAATATCAATTTTTCCAAAAACTGACTTTTGTCATTTTTTTGATAAAAAACCCCCAAATTTCGATATTTGTTAATATACCTTTAAAACAAGTTTACCATCATTATTTATGGTTTAAAATATTATAATTTATGTCATAAAATCTTGTATTTGCATATTTCAAATGTAAATATTATTTATCAAAGTGATATATTTGCGGATTGTTACAAAGTTCCCTCCTCAAAAGAATTTCGTCCTCAAAATTACACCTAACCAAAAACTCGGTAAAACACTATTTTAAATTTCATATACAAACCTGTGTTATGCTCACAGATTATTTGTATGCGCTATCTGATTTGATCTTAGATTCGAGTATACCATTTTTGCTTTTGAATTATTATTGATCCTCCAATTCTCTAGTGCAGACTTTGATAATGTTCAGAAGGTTTATTTTTCTTGCAAAATTTTGGTTCATGTACTTAAATATTTCATAAAAATATAGTTTTATCTTACAAATAAAATTCTCATTTTAAATTTCGTTTCCTTTATCCAAAATTGTCAGAACCCGATTCTTCGTCTGTCGAAAATTCAACAACGATACTCACTTTATCGACTACCGAGCAATCGAACAACGGAAAACCGAACACTGAGGGTTTAAGAAAAAGAAAAAGAAAGAAGAAGAGATAAGAAGATAGAAAATAGAGAGAAGAAAATAGAAAATAGAACGGAACAGAAAACAACAGAACAATAACAGAATCTCACAATTCGCAGCGGAACAACATATAATAATAAATGAATAATCTTTAAACAAAGAACTATATCAGTTATTACATTTTATACATTACATTTCATTACATCATATCATCAGAGTGTACAACAACAACAACAAATAGTGCAGCGGAAAAGAAATACTATATACTAATGATACGCCATGCCATCCAGCTTGCCTCCAGCAACTCCAGAATATCCAGAATATCCTGATAAACCTTAACTCTTGACTGCCCGTGTGGAAATTGGTGGGCACCCAGAGTTTAGGAAGGAAAACAATAAACTCCGAGTCAGTCATGTGACTGGTGTGAGAACTCAAAACAGTTTATTTATCTTTAAAATCAAAAATAGAGGAATATTTTTAAAGTCAATTCACAATGCTTTTAAAAATGAGACTACCATAAGACCTCCCGCCACACACACAATGCAAACGCAGACTTGGAGGAGATTTCTCCTTATGATAGTCAAAGATGCTTGATACGTATTAAAAAGAACATTTGATATTATTACTAGTGCCTAGTGTAGAGAAAAATTCATTTCGAAAGTAGAATATAAATCTTAGCCAGCATAGGTACCATTATATTATGCCTACTAATAGCTACCATATTAGATGGCAGGTTCTACAACTAAAACCGTACAAGTCTCGTATTATTTCTTTGGATTTCCAACGAATGATCAGGCCAAGGAACTTCCCATTGCCACATGAGAATGCCTCTGGATGGACATCCCCGAGAACCAAACCGGATCTCTAGCAACACAAGGCCGGGTTACCCCTAACTGAGTAACAACTGACCGAATATGCCATCCCCCGGTCCTTTGGGACCTTTCACCGAGCGCTCACAATCAATTCACACAATCATAAAGTGTTTTCAACATGAGTAAGTATCTGGGCTCCATACCATGATACCACCCTTTTCCAGAAGGAAATGCACATATCCTAAAGGGCGCTACCCCTCATAACCTTGCCGCATCTTTCCTATTTTGACCATTCCGGGTTGTGAGGCTCGACGAATTCACGTCCACAAAAACATACTTTATACAAAAGCCATGCTTTGGGTCAACAAATGATCATAGAAATGATCACCAGGATAGACGATCAAATAAACGATCCTATCACAAATAATCAACACAATGATCATTTACAGCAACACTCAGCATGTCACATTACCAAATTGGGAATATATCGCTGATAACATTCAACTACATAACCTCTGAGCTCGTACGTCTCAGAGAAGGGTGTTAAGCTAAAAGAATAAATTCTTCGCCACCAATAGAAATATATTTGAATGAAATCTGCTTTATATCTCAATTTGTAACGTCAGACATACAATCCATACAAGTCTGTTTCGGGCTTGAACAAAACCGAAGGCACTTACAAAGAAGTCCTTGCAATCCGGATATTCACAATCCTGATCGGATTTCCCATCACATATGGAGAACTCAATACCGGAGCAACTGGTGCAGAGTCAATCCACAGGTCATCCTATCGCTCTCGCAAATACCGGGTCTTCAACACCGATCTTCAATGCTATCATAACGACGTATCACATATTCGGAATGGGTTATACGACCCCATGGTCCTTTCCCGGTTAACCCGAATAGTGAGCGCTTATTTAAAATAAGTGTGGCATTCAAATTCAAACAAATCACATCAAATACCCATTCAAAGGGAAATATTGATAGTCGGTTATTGAACTATCAATGGATATGCACAACATCACCAGATTCCAAATAATTTTCCAAATTATTTAATTTCCAAAATATCTTTACAAGATATATTATTTTCAATACTTCAAAAATAAATCAACATTTATTTTTAAAACAACTTCCCCTTCTATTCATAAATTCCATAGTGAATTTATAATCCAAAATATCTATGAATATTCGATTTCAATTATTCATTTCAATTTATCTTTAAAAAGATAAATTCTCTAATATTCACTTTATATTGGAAAACATTTCCATACTTATTTAATAAGTAATTCACTAATCTTTTATTTTCAACACTTGGAAAATATTCAATATACTTCAATCGAAATTAAGTATATATTTCATTCTTTAAGGAAATCGTTCTCTTAAACATATTTATTTGGGCCAAAATGAATGTTGCGTAAAACATCGTTACGACAACCCAAAATCACTAGTATAGGGATTCGAATTTAAGATAGATATATATAAATCCCAATACTATACAAAACATTTCCTTTCGGAAATCATTTACTATAACAACAGTGTTATAGTCCACCATTTCCTTTTATTTCTCGAAAACGTCTATTTCAACAATAAATGTTGAAATCTATGGTTTCGAATCTCAACACATTTTAAAACATCATTAGATCGTTTTAATTCTATTTAAAACATCACATTCTAAACATTTTCTTTAACATATTATTCACTATCCAAAAACGTGAATATACTACGTTAACAATTTTCATCCTTTTATACATTTCATTTTAAAGGATTATTCACTATCTAAAACGTGAATATAGCTCCATAAATAAATTATAACAATTTTACTTATCAAAATAAGTCGTTTGTGAATTTATAAAACAATGTTTATAAATTCCATTTTCTATTGGTTTTATAACAACTTCCTTTTATAAATTTTCTTTATTAACCTATTCACTTTATAACTCAATTATAAAACAAAAGTTCATATCATAAGTTAAACACTTATAAAACGATTATTTTACAAAATCGTCCTTTTAAACTTCATAACTATAAATCTTATAACTTATAAGATTCAATTATTTATCCAAATATATTCTTTCAATAACTTCACAAAATTTATAAATCTTACTATTTATAAATTTCATCTATAACTTCACCATTTATAATTTTATAAATTCCATTCACTTATGCAATCCCTCTTCACTTCATTCAAACACTTATAAAAACTCGTTTTATAATGTCAATATTTCAATTTATAAATATCCATTTATAAATCTCTTAAATAAATCAATTTATATTATTCTTTTAAACATCTTTAAACTCCTTTATAATTTCATCCTTTTGATTCATAAAATAATTAATTTTCATAAATCCTATATTTCAACTTTTCATAATAAATTCAAATATTCCGATTTAACTACTTTATAAAATCATTAGCATCATATTCTCAAAAATCAGTTTTTTTAACTATATTTCTCAAAAATCATAATTTTTATAACATTAAAAATTATACGTTTATTTATCTAAAATGGATAAATTCCCAAAAATATTTTATAAACGTTTTCTTTCAAAAATCACTTTGAAATCCTTTTAAAATTCCAAAATTTGGTCCAACGATGCTACATACCAAATAGCCAATCACGACAACAACGATATCATATATCAATATGATAATCCATCAAATATCAAAATATCTGAAATCAAATAAAAACTGTTGAGGAATCCAGTTGGATCCCTCCAACCTGTTTTCCTGCATCCACAAACATTGGCACAATACCAATTCCGTTCCAGTACGAAATTATCGCGGTATATGGGATTTAAAATATTATCCGCTTAATAGACGGCGCAATAGGGTCTCATCCGCTAAAAAATGCGGGGAATCAACAACTGCAATATATACATATGCCAATATATATATATATTGATATTATATATAATACCAATTTCACTGTTTATGAAATATTCGCGGTATATGTTTTTAATAAATAACATCCGCTTACTAACGGCGCATAATGTCTATTTTAACAATCAATAGATAACAATCAACATTCAAACATGCATTCAAATATTTTAAATCTAACTATTTAAAATAAAATCGAAACTAATTCGATTGAGTGAGAAGTTCTCACCTTGATTTCAATTTCGTTTTAGCGATTTATTTCGAATAAAATTAAACGGACGTTTAATTTTACCCAAAATTCTCACTAACTCCAAACGACTCCAATCCAATTTCATCGCGTAGTGCTCGTCCATACGATTCCAACGCAACTGGTTTCGCACGGTTTCGACCTCGTATGAAAAAGTTATCAATTTATGAAGTTACACGATTCATAATATTATAATTTACAACATAATTTTCTAATTATAAACCTACTACAAGTCTTGGCCACTAGATCTCATCCCCTGCAATCTCCACCGTGCATCCCTTCTCTCCTCTCCCACGTTCCATCTCCAGTATTTTTTTTACGCAACCCAAACCCATCAAGCACAAATTAGGTTTTCAAATTCGAGCCTCCTCGCTACACTAAACCTCATCACACCACCGCCATGTCGAAGCCCATTGCAAGAGCTACCTCCACACCACCCCCAGCATGAAGCTCGGCCACCTGATGTGCCTTGAAATGCGTGCGCAAGCCATAGAGGACGCGGCCCTCTTGTTGAAGATCCGTAGCTCCAAATACGATCTCAACCGTATGGATCTGAAGATCTCGCCTTGCTCTACAATGTTGTAGTTGATCACTTCGCTTGATTGTGAATGGATTGAGAGATTTTGAGGAGGAGGTGAAATCAAATTCTGGCCATTCGTTTATAATGTGGCGGCTAGGGTTTAGAAAATTAGGTTTTTTTTTTATTTCTAAAGAGAAGGGTGCTATTTATAGAAGAACGAACGAACACTATTCATCCGGGAATTCCGAACTTCGATTTACGCGCCGTAACCAGCGTTTCTAGGGTTTACCCCGCGTTCCGGACACAATGGAACAGGTTTCGAAAGCTAATTCGGACATCTGTGCGAGTTATGGCAATAAACGTTCGATTTAAATTAAACCGATTTAAACGATTTTCTAGGAGTTTTAATTTGTACCGGACAAACGGTAAATCCGATTGACACGAAATTTGAAACCTTACAATAATATCACATTACGGATCCGATGAAACTGGTTTCGTCAAAATCCGAGACTTTTTGAAAAATGGCTATTTTAACTCGCCAAATTAATATTAAAAAAAAATTCGATGCGTTTCGAGCTGCCACGATCAAACGATAGCTCCGATTGACACAAAAATTGAAATCCGGTAATAACTAACTATTACGGATCCAATGGATCTGGTTTCGTCCAATTCTGAGACTGTTCAAAAATTGGCTATTTTCACTAGTCGATTTAAATATTAAAATATTCAATTTTCACAAATTAACTTTTAATTCGATTTTAAAAGTTCTAAAATATCATTCTAACTTCCATATGATAAAATAAAATTTTACAAATCATTTTCAATCATATTTAACTCAATTTTCAATTATTTCCATAATTTAACGTATTAAATTATCGATTTAATTATCCAATTAAATCCAATAATTCAAAATAAAATTTATTTGACTTATAAATTCACTTATTAAATATTTAAAATTAATTAAATATTCAAATTTAAATTAATTAAAATTCTGGGTCGTTACAATCTTCCCCCCTTAAAAGAATTTCGTCCTCGAAATTATCAAGTAAGAAAAGTTACAGAATTTATTAATTTTCCATAAATCCATAGTTAAACTTCTTATAATAACTTTACTACATTTTCAAATCATACTTAGTTATCTTTTCAAAAACAACTACTACTGTTTAACTTTCAATTTCAAATCAAAATTAAAGTTTTCAAAATTTTTCAATTTTCTTAAGAATATTCTAACGCCTTAAATTTTCGGAAAAATTCGCCATAGTCTCCTTTGCGCGGCTCGATCCGAAAAAAAATGACAGTATATATATCACAAATATACATCTCATCAAGTAATGAGGCATCCCGAAGGGAAAAAAGTATAAAAGTACGATATTTAATCCAAGATATGTACCTTATATTTTATTAGCGAGCATATACGGCTAATATAGCGCGAAAGCGAGCTCCAAATGCGAAGCAAACGCGATCCGCACCTACTAAACTCAACAAACAACATGAGAATCATGTATATAGACAATAGTATCAATATACAACATATAGCAACATAATAACTATATATGTTAACATAGCAAATGTAGTAAAGGCAACAAATGCAAACATCAACCAACTATCATCCAACAAATTCATAACCAATAAATATTCATTCATATTCTCATTAATATTAAATGAAATGGTTTTCAATTTAATCACATTTGATTCATTAACAGTGGATGTTTTTACTAACATTTTCAATTAGTTTATATGCACTAATTCATATTCAAGTTGGTTCACTTCCAAATCAAATTCAATTCTATTTAAGATTCACTTAACTTCCAATTGAATTCCAATTACTTTAGCTTTCAATTTCATTAACTCTTAATGAATTATATACAATCAATCAACAATCAAGTAACAACCAATGTATATTAATTACAACCAAATTCCTTTGCTTATAATTTGTTTAATTAAATTGATTTTCATTCAATTATTCAACTTTCAAATAACATAAGATTTTAATGAATTAACACTTATATTCATTATTTCATATCAACTCAATTTACATTCAATTAATTTACATTCAATTCATTAATTCAATTCAATTTCAAAGTTGAATTTCCATTTATATAACTTAAGTTCACATTTATCAATCAATTCAGCTTCTTATATATAAGTTCATTTCACAATTGTAAATCACTTTAATTATAATTCAATTCTTATAATTCTTTTGCTTATACAATTATTCTTTAATTTAGATTATTCAAACAACTAAACAATCAACTTATATACATTTTAATAATTCTGAAATTATTTCTTTATATATAAAAATATAATCAAGGCAAAATTATTTCATTTACCCAATTTAAAAACAATATTGTGTCGAATTGTTCTATTCAAGTGTTTAGAGATCCCTATCAACAACGTTAATTACTCGTATTAACCAGAATCTATATACCACTCAATAAAGCAATCATCACAATATAAAACAATTTTATATATTCACTAACAAATACGCTCTCATAGCTATTATTACACTCAAATTCATTCTAGAGTACTACTGACTCTATCTCTAATGAGTAATACCCAACAGAACCATGGTTGTCGCTTAACCATATGCTCTGATACCACATTGTCAGAACCCGATTCTTCGTCTGTCGAAAATTCAACATCGATACTCACTTTATCAACTGCCGAGCAATCGAATGACGGAAAACCGAACACTGAGGGTTTAAGAAAAAGAAAAATAAAGAAGAAGAGATAAGAAGATAGAAATGGAGAGAAGAAAATAGAAAATAGAACGAAACAGAAAACAACAGAACAATAACAGAATCTCACAATTCGCAGCGGAACAACATATAATAATAAATGAATAATCTTTAAACAAAGAACTATATCAGTTATTACATTTTATACATTACATTTCATTACATCATATCATCAGAGTGTACAACAACAACAACAAATAGTGCAGCGGAAAAGAAATACTATATACTAATGATACGCCATGCCATCCAGCTTGCCTCCAGCAACTCCAGAATATCCAGAATATCCTGATAAACCTTAACTCTTGACTGCCCGTGTGGAAATTGGTGGGCACCCAGAGTTTAGGAAGGAAAACAATAAACTCCGAGTCAGTCATGTGACTGGTGTGAGAACTCAAAACAGTTTATTTATCTTTAAAATCAAAAATAGAGGAATATTTTT
Organism: Allium cepa; assembly: GCA_030765085.1. NCBI lineage: Eukaryota > Viridiplantae > Streptophyta > Magnoliopsida > Asparagales > Amaryllidaceae > Allium > Allium cepa. Next base: position 929,989,145 of record CM060939.1, read on the forward strand.
AAAGTCAATTCACAATGCTTTTAAAAATGAGACTACCATAAGACCTCCCGCCACACACACAATGCAAACGCAGACTTGGAGGAGATTTCTCCTTATGATAGTCAAAGATGCTTGATACGTATTAAAAAGAACATTTGATATTATTACTAGTGCCTAGTGTAGAGAAAAATTCATTTCGAAAGTAGAATATAAATCTTAGCCAGCATAGGTACCATTATATTATGCCTACTAATAGCTACCATATTAGATGGCAGGTTCTACAACTAAAACCGTACAAGTCTCGTATTGTTTCTTTGGATTTCCAACGAATGATCAGGCCAAGGAACTTCCCATTGCCACATGAGAATGCCTTTGGATGGACATCCCCGAGAACCAAACCGGATCTCTACCAACACAAGGCCGGGTTACCCCTAACTGAGTAACAACTGACCGAATATGCCATCCCCCGGTCCTTTGGGACCTTTCACCGAGCGCTCGCAATCAATTCACACAATCATAAAGTGTTTTCAACATGAGTAAGTATCTGGGCTCCATACCATGATACCACCCTTTTCCAGAAGGAAATGCACATATCCTAAAGGGCGCTACCCCTCATAATCTTGCCGCATCTTTCCTATTTTGACCATTCCGGGGTGTGAGGCTCGACGAATTCACGTCCACAAAAACATACTTTATACAAAAGCCATGCTTTGGGTCAACAAATGATCATAGAAATGATCACCAGGATAGACGATCAAATAAACGATCCTATCACAAATAATCAACACAATGATCATTTACAGCAACACTCAGCATGTCACATTACCAAATTGGGAATATATCGCTGATAACATTCAACTACATAACCTCTGAGCTCGTACGTCTCAGAGAAGGGTGTTAAGCTAAAAGAATAAATTCTTCGCCACCAATAGAAATATATTTGAATGAAATCTGCTTTATATCTCAATTTGTAACGTCAGACATACAATCCATACAAGTCTGTTCCGGGCTCGAACAAAACCGAAGGCACTTACAAAGAAGTCCTTGCAATCCGGATATTCACAATCCTGATCGGATTTCCCATCACATATGGAGAACTCAATACCGGAGCAACTGGTGCAGAGTCAATCGACAGGTCATCCTATCGCTCTCGCAAATACCGGGTCTTCAACACCGATCTTCAATGCTATCGTAACGACGTATCACATATTCGGAATGGGTTATACGACCCCATGGTCCTTTCCCGGTTAACCCGAATAGTGAGCGCTTATTTAAAATAAGTGTGACATTCAAATTCAAACAAATCACATCAAATACCCATTCAAAGGGAAATATTGATAGTCGGTTATTGAACTATCAATGGATATGCACAACATCACCAGATTCCAAATAATTTTCCAAATTATTTAATTTCCAAAATATCTTTACAAGATATATTATTTTCAATACTTCAAAAATAAATCAACATTTATTTTTAAAACAACTTCCCCTTCTATTCATAAATTCCATAGTGAATTTATAATCCAAAATATCTATGAATATTCGATTTCAATTATTCATTTCAATTTATCTTTAAAAAGATAAATTCTCTAATATTCACTTTATATTGGAAAACATTTCCATACTTATTTAATAAGTAATTCACTAATCTTTTATTTTCAACGCTTGGAAAATATTCAATATACTTCAATCGAAATTAAGTATATATTTCATTCTTTAAGGAAATCGTTCTCTTAAACATATTTATTTGGGCCAAAATGAATGTTGCGTAAAACATCGTTACGACAACCCAAAATCACTAGTATAGGGATTCGAATTTAAGATAGATATATATAAATCCCAATACTATACAAAAAATTTCCTTTCGGAAATCATTTACTATAACAACAGTGTTATAGTCCACCATTTCCTTTTATTTCTCGAAAACGTCTATTTCAACAATAAATGTTGAAATCTATGGTTTTGAATCTCAACACATTTTAAAACATCATTAGATCGTTTTAATTCTATTTAAAACATCACATTCTAAACATTTTCTTTAACATATTATTCACTATCCAAAAACGTGAATATACTACGTTAACAATTTTCATCCTTTTATACATTTCATTTTAAAGGATTATTCACTGTCTAAAACGTGAATATAGCTCCATAAATAAATTATAACAATTTTACTTATCAAAATAAGTCGTTTGTGAATTTATAAAACAATGTTTATAAATTCCATTTTCTATTGGTTTTATAACAACTTCCTTTTATAAATTTTCTTTATTAACCTATTCACTTTATAACTCAATTATAAAACAAAAGTTCATATCATAAGTTAAACACTTATAAAACGATTATTTTACAAAATCGTCCTTTTAAACTTCATAATTATAAATCTTATAACTTATAAGATTCAATTATTTATCCAAATATATTCTTTCAATAACTTCACAAAATTTATAAATCTTACTATTTATAAATTTCATCTATAACTTCACCATTTATAATTTTATAAATTCCATTCACTTATGCAATCCCTCTTCACTTCATTCAAACACTTATAAAAACTCGTTTTATAATGTCAATATTTCAATTTATAAATATCCATTTATAAATCTCTTAAATAAATCAATTTATATTATTCTTTTAAACATCTTTAAACTCCTTTATAATTTCATCCTTTTGATTCATAAAATAATTAATTTTCATAAATCCTATATTTCAACTTTTCATAATAAATTCAAAAATTCCGATTTAACTATTTTATAAAATCATTAGCATCATATTCTCAAAAATCAGTTTTTTTAACTATATTTCTCAAAAATCATAATTTTTATAACATTAAAAATTATACGTTTATTTATCTAAAATGGATAAATTCCCAAAAATATTTTATAAACGTTTTCTTTCAAAAATCACTTTGAAATCCTTTTAAAATTCCAAAATTTGGTCTAACGATGCTACATACCAAATAGCCAATCACGACAACAACGATATCATATATCAATATGATAATCCATCAAATATCAAAATATCTGAAATCAAATAAAAACTGTTGAGGAATCCAGTTGGATCCCTCCAACCTGTTTTCCTGTATCCACAAACATTGGCACAATACCAATTCCGTTCCAGTACGAAATTATCGCGGTATATGGGATTTAAAATATTATCCGCTTAATAGACGGCGCAATAGGGTCTCATCCGCTAAAAAATGCGGGGAATCAACAACTACAATATATACATATGCCAATATATATATAGTGATATTATATATAATACCAATTTCACTGTTTATGAAATATTCGCGGTATATGTTTTTAATAAATAACATCCGCTTACTAACGGCGCATAATGTCTATTTTAACAATCAATAGATAACAATCAACATTCAAACATGCATTCAAATATTTTAAATCTAACTATTTAAAATAAAATCGAAACTAATTCGATTGAGTGAGAAGTTCTCACCTTGATTTCAATTTCGTTTTAGCGATTTATTTCGAATAAAATTAAACGGACGTTTAATTTTACCCAAAATTCTCACTAACTCCAAATGACTCCAATCCAATTTCATCGCGTAGTGCTCGTCCATACGATTCCAACGCAACTGGTTTCGCGCGGTTTCGACCTCGTATGAAAAAGTTATCAATTTATGAAGTTACAGGATTCATAATATTATAATTTACAACATAATTTTCTAATTATAAACCTACTACAAGTCTTGGCCACTAGATCTCATCCCCTGCAATCTCCACCGTGTGTCCCTTCTCTCCTCTCCCACGTTCCATCTCCAGTATTTTTTTTACGCAACCCAAACCCATCAAGCACAAATTAGGTTTTCAAATTCGGGCCTCCTCGCTACACTAAACCTCATCACACCACCGCCATGTCGAAGCCCATTGCAAGAGCTACCTCCACCACCCCCAGCATGAAGCTCGGCCATCTGATGTGCTTGAAATGCGTGCGCAAGCCATAGAGGACGCGGCCCTCTTGTTGAAGATCCGTAGCTCCAAACACGATCTCAACCGTATGGATCTGAAGATCTCGCCTTGCTCTACAATGTTGTAGTTGATCACTTCGCTTGATTGTGAATGGATTGAGAGATTTTGAGGAGGAGGTGAAATCAAATTCTGGCCATTCGTTTATAATGTGGCGGCTAGGGTTTAGAAAATTAGGTTTTTATTTTTTTTTATTTCTAAAGAGAAGGGTGCTATTTATAGAAGAACGAACGAACACTATTCATCCGGGAATTCCGAACTCCGATTTACGCGCCGTAACCAGCGTTTCTAGGGTTTACCCCGCGTTCCGGACACAATGGAACAGGTTTCGAAAGTTAATTCGGACATCTGTGCGAGTTATGGCAATAAACGTTCGATTTAAATTAAACCGATTTAAACGATTTTCTAGGCGTTTTAATTTGTACCGGACAAACGGTAAATCCGATTGACACGAAATTTGAAACCTTACAATAATATCACATTACGGATCCGATGAAACTGGTTCCGTCGAAATCCAAGACTTTTTGAAAAATGGCAATTTTAACTCGCCAAATTAATATTAAAAAAAATTCGATGCGTTTCGAGCTGCCACGATCAAACGATAGCTCCGATTGACACGAAAATTGAAATCCGGTAATAACTAACTATTACGGATCCAATGGAACTGGTTTCGTCCAATTCTGAGACTGTTCAAAAATTGGCTATTTTCACTAGTCGATTTAAATATTAAAATATTCAATTTTCACAAATTAACTTTTAATTCGATTTTAAAAGTTCTAAAATATCATTCTAACTTCCATATGATAAAATAAAATTTTAAAAATCATTTTCAATCATATTTAACTCAATTTTCAATTATTTCCATAATTTAACGTATTAAATTATCGATTTAATTATCCAATTAAATCCAATAATTCAAAATAAAATTTATTTGACTTATAAATTCACTTATTAAATATTTAAAATTAATTAAATATTCAAATTTAAATTAATTAAAATTCTGGGTCATTACAATAATTCTCATAAAGAGATTTATGAAATTGCAAATGAGAGAAGTTATAACAAAAGTCTTAATATTATATAAGCCTTAGTACATAGGTCAATCCTTAACTTACACCCATCATCTACAAGTTATCCTTACGTAGGTCATCATATCTTACATTGTTCATCATAGGTCATCTCAACCATACTTTATCATACTAGAAATACACAACCATAATACAAAGCCATCATACTACTACTTAAATACTACATTAGATATATATCACCGTTCTTTAAGTCATATTACGACACTGTGACGACCCGGTATTTTGAACAATTTAAATTGGAATATTTAATTGATTTTAAATATTTAGAAGTTAATTTTTTTAACTTGAATTCAAATATTATTATTATTTAGCAATTAAATTATTGGAATTAATTACTGGAAATTGGATCGAATGTTGAATCTGGAGTTTTAAGTCTGTTAAAAATAATTTAAGGGTTTGTAAAATTTAAATCGATAGTACTGAAGATAGTAAAAGTGTTAAAATTTAATTTGGAAGTGTTTTTTCTAGTTTTGAAATTATATCGTTTAAACTGATATTTAAAAATAGCCTTCCTAGGCACAGTCGTGGATTTCGGCGAAACCAGTTTCATTGAATCCGTAATATTGTATTATTATCGAATTTCAATTTTCGTAATCTTTTGAGTTGTCGTGTGATCGTACGGTAAGTAAACGCGCTGAAATTAAGTCAAAAATTCAATTTTTATAACTGGGTCCAAAAATCTCTCTTCTCCATACGATCGAATTAGGGCTCGAAACCCTTTTCATTGCGTTCGAAATAGGGGTATAAAAATACAAACGCCTAGCTGCACGCCTCGATAGGAGATAAAGATTCTGAGTTGCATTTATCGAGATAATTTAAATGTAATTAAAAATATAGGTATATTCTGGTTAAAATTCTTTTCACGTTCAAACTTTTTCCCCTCTTATCGATCACTGTAGCCAACCTTCTCCGACACGCCTCTTCTCGTTTAAAAGAATGAAATGCTCCCCTCTCCCTTCCTCACGAATTTAAAACATAAAAAGAAGAAACGGACTCTAGAAAAATTCGTTTTCCCTGTTCTAAACTCCCAAATGAAAATGAAATCAAAATTTGTAAAACCAAAATCACGTAAATCCTTCCTCCTCTAGTTTATAATTCTCGAAATCTAAGAAGAATGAAACCTGACTAAAATCATGCAAGGAAGAAGAGGCTTCATTTCTAGTTACTCGTCGACGGTTCAATCATGGACGCTCGCGTGGCCTCAGGTCAAGATAGCGAGGCACATTCAATTTTGGGGTTTCTGGCATCGTATTCGTGGGCGAGAGGACTCGGGATGATGACCGATGGCAACGAGAAGTTGGTAGTTAGGGGGTGAATCGCGAGCAACGAGGCGAGCAGTGAGGGGAAGGTTTGGCGCAGCACTTGCATGGTCAGAAGAGCAAGGGGGTCAGGGATGCATGAGAGCAACGGTGGAGTTTGGGCATGGGGTCTGGGACTGCTCAGGGGGACGTCGGGTGGTGGAGGGTCGACGTGGGAAGGCTAGAATCGTGAGTGTTCGATGGTGAGTTCAACTGTGGATTGAGGGAGGGTCGGAGTTAGACCGACGTCGACACTGATAGGCTCGAGATGGCGATGGTTATGTTGTTGAAGAAGAGGAAGGCGAGCATGATTTAGGTTGTTAGCTATTGTAGCGGGTGTAAGCATAAGAGGTCTAAAATCATGAAGAAAAGAAGGCGGTTTGGATCGGATTGCAAATTAAGGGCAAATGTGAGTTAATCTCACTCATTGGGGTTTTAATTTAAATTTAAATGGTTAAATTTAAATAATTGCTTGAATGATTGAATTGATTTGATGTGCTATATTATATATAGTAGTATATAATATATACTGGGTCATTGATTTCTCGCATTTTATAGCGGATGAGACCCTATGCGCCGCATAATAGCGGATGTGTAACAACCCGCATATTTAAATATTTTATCGTTCGTCGGATTTTGGTCCGAAAAGCTACTTTTTGCAAACAGTCGAATTAGGACTCGAGACCCTCCCATTGAGTTCAAAATGTCGTTTGCAAACTTTTTGAGTATAAACATTGATATGTTTGGAGCTAGCTAAAAATTTGACCTTTTTCACTTTGGATTTGGGTTTGGGTTCAGCCCACTAGCCAACTTAATACCCAATCTGAACCACTTCTCCCCATTCACTCTCACTTCCTCCTCTTTTCAGTTCTAAAGCAAAAATGGTGGAAGAGAATGGGAAATAGAAATCCATAACCCTAGTTCATTTGCAAAATCCAAGATCTAGCTCCAAATTCTAAGAGAACCATTGATTGAAGCTTCTTGAGTTGTTATTGAAGAGGAATTGATCTTAGCTTGTTTTAAAAGCTTCTCCTTCATTGATTTGGGTTCAAAGGTGAGATTTTTATCTCACATCTTTGTCTATAATTATCTTCGATTGTTAGGTATGAATTCCTAACACTTATTCTTGTGCGATTTATTTTGATTTGGATTGATTTGGTGTATATTCCAATTTTTGGTGTTTTGAAATCAAAATCTATGAAAATACTATTATGGATATTTGGACATTGATATTTGAGGCGTATCGAAGAGCCTTTAAGGCTGGGTTGTCGCTTGGCATAAATGCTTAGTCGTCTTTGCTCGTCCGATCGCTTCCGGTATTTATTTCGGCCATTTTTGGTCTAGGTTCAAGGAATGCCCTGAACCCCAGTTTCAGACGTCTGAAACGTTAGATTCAGACGTCTGAATATTATTCTGGGAAGATTTTTATTCCCAGATTCAGACGTCTGAATCTATATTTCAGACGTCTGAATTGGTTCGTTTGGAACCAGAAAGGAAATAGGCAAAAAAGTGCCTATTTCAGACGTCTGAAATCAAGGATTCAGACGTCTGAATTTTGTTTTGGAAAATATTTTATTTTCCAGATTCAGACGTATGAACCCTTGATTTCAGATGTCTGAATCTGCAGTCTTTTGCCTATATTGCCTATTTTGTTTGAATTTCCAACTTTAATCGATTCGTGTTGATTCCCTTTTGTTGTTATCATTTATTATTGATTTTGATGACATTTTCTTCGTGATTTTTGGGAATATCCATTTTGATGGATTCAGTATCGATTTCTTTGGATTTTATTCACGTCTTTGAATGTGAATTTTGATGATTGATTGTTTCTACAATCATTTCTATGATTTGTCACTTAAAAAATATAAAGGTTTCAATACTAGTAGTAAATATCAAAACTCTTTCGTCAAAGAAATCTTAAACACTATTTTATTACCAAACTTGTTTATAAAACCGTTTTCCGATCTATTAGTATATACAAACCTTTACCTCACTAGGATGAGAAATCTAATTAAACGACTTAGTAAAACAAGTGGTATAAAACGCTTGCGTTCACTTCGTCGGTTAATTCTTGGACTTGTTCGATTGAACCTCTTGTGACAATTTTCTAGTGAAGATTTACAGTTTGTTCGTAAATATTTAAGTTAAGAAAGTGGTTATGGGACACAAGGCTAAGCTTTTATATTTACTAGCTTAGTGTAAATTACACTTCTCGTTGATCATGACGATCATCTTATGATTTAGACTAGCAATCATGCGATGTCTCTTTGTTTGCAAGGTTAGACTAGACCTCATTGGTGTGATTCCGACTCACACATATCTCTTTGTCCGCAAGGTTAGTCTAGAAACCATTTGTGTGATTCCACTCATACATACCTTTTTGTTGCGAGATTAGGCTAGACACCATTTGTGTGATTCCACTCGCACATACCTTTTTGCTTTTTGGTTAGCCTAGACCTCATCTGGGTGATTCCGACTCACCCATATGGGGTAGCTCCCCATGGTCTTCGAACCATCATGTGATAGGCCTCTTTTCCTTTTTCTGTGATTTTTGGATTTCTTGTGTTGATTTCTGGAATTTATGTCATTGACTTGTTATGAGTACAAGTTTAGGGTATGATGTCCTCTTTGGATCTTTGAGAAGATTCTTGTGATATTGATTTATCTCTTATTGATTGATCTTCTGTTGATCATCATTTGCATACTTATAGTAGTATGTCAGTATGGATATTTTATGTTTATGCCATATCTTTTATTTTATACCATGTCATCTGATATTTATAGCTAGACTGATCCATATATTATTTTCTTAAATAATACTCGGGTCAGACCGAGATGTTACAGGTGCTTCTTCTTGACTTCTTCCCGGGATTTGCTACTCTGACTTTTGGCTAACTATTTAGATTAGCAGTTTTTGTTGTATACACTTGAGATATAGACTCATAGTTGTATTCTTTTGTATAGCACGTGTTTCTATTCTTTTGTATTATTGTGGATCTTTTTGACCACTACTCTGATGTACACTTTCATATGTCAGTTATATATTCATATTTTCTTCCGCCTTTGTGATATGGATGTTTGTGTCTGATTTATGTTATGCTTATTTCTATGTTTGTTTCCGAAGATTTTTATAGCAACTGTGTTGTAGCTTTGAGTTTGTATCGGTGTGTCAGACTTCCTCCAGAAATCAAATGCGTTATACTATCCGACATAGCGGTGCTCGCACAAAGCAATTGCACGGATGGTCGCTCCTCAACAGCCTTATTCTCCGCGCTAGTTGACAGCATTGCTCCGTAGTGTTCTTGGCTAGCGTGGGTATAGAGGTGGAGCGTTACAGCTTGGTATTAGAGCCAAACTTCTGAACAATATGGAATATTACAACAAGGATCATCATCCTTAGTTTTTCTTAGGAGTCGTGCTTTAGGATTTAATTCGAGTCTTCGTACCGATTCATCCTATTTTCTTTATGATTCCTTGTTTTATCTATCAAGATTGCTGGATATTTATTTTGAGAATAACTTTTCTTCTTCTTTCTTTCTTAAATAAGAGAAATGGTTAGATCAAATCGTCCTAGTGCTGGACAATCTAGTGCTACTCCCCAGGATGGCGTATTTATGTCTGCCTAGCAGCTTCTTGATCTTATAAAGAATGCTCAGGCTGTCGGACCCATTCCAGAGCATACTCATCCTAGATCCGGTTTTGCATGCTTGTGCAGAGACTATACCGATTTGGGTGGAAGGCCATTCTAGGGATCCGAGAGTGTTATAGAAATTCAAGCTTGGCTCAAATCGTGCGATCGTATCTTTTCTCGCATGAACCTTATTGATCTACATCGAGTCCAAGTGGCTTCTAGCATGCTCCAAGAAAGAGCGTTAGATTGGTATGAGCTCTTGACTTCGGAGATTATCGAAGAGGATCTTACTTGGGAGCAATTTCGGGAACGATTTGAACTAATGTTTGTGCCGGAGGCTGAAAAAGTAACTTTTGCCCGGCGTTTTATTGACCTTGTTCAAGGTGAATCTTCTGTGACGGACTACGTCGCATCTTTCGAATCTCTCTCTAAGTATGGGGTCGAGTATATTAATACCCCATCGAAGAAAAATCAGAGATTTGTCTATGGCTTGAATAAGAATCTTAAGAAGCCATTACTTTTGAAACTAGAAGTTTCTTTTGATCAGCTTATTGATATCGCTCTTCGTCTTGAAGAGGCCGATAATGAAGGTGATGTTGAAGTTGTAGGTGCCCAACAGAACTTCAACCATAATGTGAAGAGGCCATTACATTCAAATGCCCCATTCCCAACAAGAGAGGGAGGTAAGAAGCTTCAGAAGCAAAGACTCCAATCCCTAATCGTGGAGAATGCTACAATTGTGGCTCTAAGGACCACGATATAAATAAGTGTCCTAGACCTATCTCTTGCCGCTATTGCGAAGGTGCAGACCATTATATGTCTTCATGTCCCAAACTTCAAAGCAAGAGAGAGAGAGAGAGGGAGCTAAACAAAACTTCTCTCGGTCAAGGTATTTTCCATTCAATCCTTGATGACATTTGCTTTGTGATTATCTTATTCGAGTTCTTGTTGATATGGGCTTCATCTCATTATTTTTATATCAAAAGAACTTGTGATTCTTTTTCTTTAAACATTTCTGGGCTTGATGACTTCTTTGAGGATTGCGAATCTGGATTGGTGGATCCGCAACACTCAATTTGCTTTTTATTGATGTCGAAATTATTTTATGTGATTTTTCTTTCCGAACCGATTTTTTTCCTTAGGCTTCGGAATTGATTTTTGGAAAGGATTGGCTTAATTATTATGAATCTATATCCTATGTTCTGTGTGGACTATTCATCTTCGACATTTTCTATCTGTTAAGCAGATTTCTATTTTTCTTTGTGATTTTGATTCCAATTTGATGGCATCATTTTATTCTTTAAGCCCTCATCATGAGGAAAGTGTTATTTCTCTCATTTAAATAGTTTGTGAAACTTTATGGTATTTTTGAGTTTGTCTTAGGATTATCACCTAAGTAATCTTTTGAGAGGTGTTAGGGTCTTTTTGGTTCGACCTTGCTATGATTTTTATTTGCTACGAGTTGCGGAAGTTAGCATTCCCCTTACCGCATTCCGCACTCGTTATGATTCTTATGAATGACTTTTTATGTCATTCAGTTTGCCCATCTTGTTTCATCCATTTTATAAATCGAGTATTCTATGAATATCTCGATAATTCCATTCTTGTATTTATTGATTTTGGATGAAAACAGAAATTTAAAATTTTGCAAATCTTTTTCATAAGATTTATTTATAAGTACAATTGGATTTTGATCTTAAATGAGCAAAGAATATTCTCAAAACTTTTAAGAGATATTTTCATCATATAGAAGATGATTTTGTGATTGTATTGCCCATTGAGTGCTTTAAGAATTCTGGTCGATGCGCTTGATCAGCGTTATCGATAGGAATTTCCTAAATGCTTACATGAGACAGTCAGACATGATATATTGACTTGTAAAAATGTAATTTTTTCTAGAAAGATTATTACATAAAGATAAATGTAATTTTGAAAGTTTTAGCTTTTCGGGAAAGAAGATTATTTAAAAGAAATTCTTTCTTTTCGATACTCTTATTCTTGTGGTTCCCGAGGGGAACCAAGACTTTATCTTTTGTACCGATGCTTATCGTATTGGTTTGAATGTCGTTCTCTTGCAAAAGAGAACGTGCTATCATTTATGTTCCTAAATCATTAAAGCCTATCGAGACTAGATATGCCATTCATGATCTAGTGCTCATGGCTATTGGTTTCACTTTTAGAATTTGGTATCATCATTTTTGGATGAGAAATTTGTTGTCTACCCCGATCATAAATCTTTGGAATATTTATTTTCTCATAAGGAACTTAATGTTGGCTAGAGTTCCTTACATCTTATGATCTTAATATTCTTTGTATACTCCCGGAAGGGAAATCATGTTGCCAACGCCCTTAGTCGTAAGCAACAAGTGGATGTCTTTTTGATGATGTCCAATTGGAATGATCTTTTACCAAGTTCATCGGACGTTTCGATGTACTTCGTTTTATTGAGCTTTATCTCATTCCTTTTATGGACTAGTGTCCGATGTTCTTTTATGGTGTTCAGTTCATTGGACGAACCGTTTTTGTACTACGTCGGTGTTCCAAATTATTCGACTTTCTAGTTTCTCAGGCGTACCGTTTCTGTACTATGCCGTTGCACCGGCTCAATTTTTCTGCTATCCTTGACGTTTTCCACGTCTTTTAACTATGGAAATGCTTTTAAGTTTCCGATTTTTATTCTTGAGCCTGGTGTTATAGTAGGGATTGAAGTTTCACCAGATTTGACTGATGAGCAACATACTCTTTCATGCTCCTTATGGTGAACTTCCTATTTCTAATTTTCTTTTGCGTTGATATGCTTTTATGGTTGTTACTCTTTATTTTCTTCTTAAGTATTGCGAGGACGCAATTTCTTTAAGGAGGGGAGTCTGTAACAACCCGCATATTTATCAATTGTATATTTAAATATTTTATTTAAATATTTTATCATTCGTCGGATTTTGGTCCGAAAAGCTACTTTTTGCAAACAGTCGAATTAGGACTCGATACCCCTCCCATTGAGTTCAAAATACCGTTTGCAACCTTTTTGAGTATAAACATTGATATGTTTGGAGCTAGCTAAAAATTTGACCTTTTTCACTTTGGGTTCAGCCCACTAGCCAACTTAATACCCAAATCTGAACCACTTCTCCCCATTCACTCTCACTTCCTCCTCTTTTCAGTTCTAAAGCAAAAATGGTGGAAGAGAATGGGAAATAGAAATCCAAAACCCTAGTTCATTTGAAAAATCTAAGATCTAGCTCCAAATTCTAAGAGAACCCATTGATTGAAGCTTCTTGAGTTGTTATTGAAGAGGAATTGATCTTAGCTTGTTTTAAAAGCTTCTCCTTCATTGATTTGGGTTCAAAGGTGAGATTTTTATCTTACATCTTTGTCTATAATTATCTTCGATTGTTAGGTATGAATTCCTAACACTTATTCTTGTGCGATTTATTTTGGTTTGGATTGATTTGGTGTATATTCCAATTTTTGGTGTTTTGAAATCAAAATCTACGAAAATCCTATTATGGATATTTGGACATTGATATTTGAGGCGCATCGAAGAGCCTTTAAGGCTGGGTTGTCGCTTGGCGTAAATGCTTAGTCGTCTTTGCTCGTCCGATCGCTTCCGGTATTTATTTCGGCCATTTTTGGTCTAGGTTCAGGGAATGCCCTGAACCCCAGTTTCAGACGTCTGAAACGTTAGATTCAGACGTCTGAATATTATTTGGGAAAGATTTTTATTCCCAGATTCAGACGTCTGAATCTATATTTCAGACGTCTGAATTGGTTCGTTTGGAACCAGAAAGGAAATAGGCTAAAAAGTGCCTATTTCAGACGTCTGAAATCAAGGATTCAGACGTCTGAATTTTGTTTTGGAAAATATTTTATTTTCTAGATTCAGACGTCTGAACCCTTGATTTCAGATGTCTGAATCTGCAGTCTTTTGCCTATATTGCCTATTTTGTTTGAATTTCCAACTTTAATCGATTCGTGTTGATTTCCTCAACAGCCTTATTCTCCGCGCTAGTTGACAGCATTGCTCCGTAGTGTTCTTGGCTAGCGTGGGTATAGCGGTGGGACGTCACAGGATGATATTATATTAATCCCATATACCGCGATATTCCACTTTGAAGTGTAACTGGTATTGTGCTAACGTCTGTGGATACAAGGAAACAGGTTGGAGGGATCCAACTGGATTCCTCAAAATTATTTAGATTATTTAATATTCTGTGTTATGAATATTTGATATGCTATGATGAATTATATTGATAATTGGAATATTGGATACCATGGTTTGATTGAATATTTCGATACACTGAGTTATCAAAATATGTAGAATTGGATTTTTGTAAAGAAATATAAGAATAAATTTTGAAAGTGAAATAATTATGGAATTAAAATGAAAATGAATTTGGTTTTAAATTTCTTTAAACTTCTTTATAAAATGAGTAATTAATTTATTTAATGAAGTAAATAAATAGTTAGTTATTACTGGTTGATCAAGAGTGATTAATATTTGTGGTCTAAGTAATGATTAATTACTTAATGTAATTAATTTAGATTAGGATAAATCGAAATGTAAATAGAAATCATTAATTTATATAATCAATGATGTAATTAAAGGTCGATTAATTAAGATTAATTAATCAATAATAAGTGATTTATGAGAAATTAATTAATTAAGAATTAATGCAATTAATTATAGTTAATTAATTTGCGAAGTAATTAATGATTAATTACTGTTTTTGGTTATGAATAATTAATTTGTGTAATTAACTAAAGATAATTACTTGAATGTAATTGAAGGATAATTAATCTAGGGTGATTAATTAAGATGGATAATTAAGGGATAATAATTAATTGATTTGAAATTAATAAATGTCAAGTGAAGGAATCTAAGCGATTGAGGGTAGTAATTCAATTAGAATTAATTAAATTAATTTGGAAGTGATCAAGCTTTGCTTGTGGATGATCGAATGGTATTGGATGCCTTGAATGAGTTGATATCTCTGATATGAAATGATTTGTAGTATCATATGTTTGGGAGGATAGGATATTGTGGTTATTTATCAGTGAGGAATTGTTATGTAAAGGGACATCCTGTATTTAAAGTTTGAAGTGCATTTCATTTGGATAACTTGGGTAGGATAACATGAGACTCGAAGAGACTGGGGTCGGGTATTAGAAAATACCCGAAACCACTTCGAATTTTCATAGATTGATATGTGAAACCAATAGGATGGAATGAAATGATTTAAGTGAATTGGACTATTTAATCTAAATTTTGGTAATTAGAAAATTGATGTGTGAAATAAGTGATGTTTGTAACAAATTGTGAATTTGTGAATTGATATGAGTTACCCCGGGTTTTATATAAGTTGTATGCTTTGTATTCCATGTTAGATGGGTTTACTCACGCTGGTTTCTAGCCTGACTGGGGTGTTATTTTGATGTAATGCTCGGGTCAGACCGAGTATTACAGATTTTCAGGTAAGGACGTTCTGGTGCTCAGGAGGCGAGGTGGATGGCAAGAAGTATGGAGTGTTTCTGTTGTATTATATTGTTGTATATCTGAGACATGATGATTGTGTATAGCCAGTGTCTGTATATATGTGTAACTCTGATGTATTATAAATGTATTTGACAAATACATAATTCTTTTGTAAACTGTTATTATTTGATATTATATTTTCATCCGCTGCGAGTGTGAGAACCTTTGTGGTGTTTCTTTTTCTTCTTCTTCTTCTATCTCTTTCTCCTTTCCCTAATTATCTGGAGTTTTCGGGATCGAAAATTTCAGGTCGTTACTAACACCCAACTATTCTTCTGATTTCGATGCTGATGGTCCATCCCAATTTCCAAACTCAAATAGAACTTCTTCCATATTGTCTTCATATCACTTTCTTGCTCATCATCCGCTTCATTTCCATCCTCTTCTTGATGTAGTAAATCCCATCCCATTGGTTACCAATGCTGTCCATGGGGAACCCATGGAATACCCTATCCACCTGGTACTTCGGGCAAAACTTCTCCTTCAGCTGACTCCTTTAAACCTTGAACTCCCACTTCCCATGGATTCTCAGCTTCTTCCTCATACTCTTCCATATCATCCTAATTGATGTATGAACTTGAAGATTCTTCATGCTAAATATCATTGTCATTTTCACTCATTTCCCCAAATATGTTGCTATCACCACTACTATTATTTGATTCACCTAATATTTCATCCATCCATGCGTCATATGTAGCATAGTCTTTATTATTCATCATTGCATTTATGTCCTCCTTGGGCTCGGGCTCTTCTTCTATTGGTTCTTCTTTGGGAATTTACTCCTCGTCTTATTCAAGTTTCGAACTTGCCGGATCAATGATCCACATCCTATCTAAGATATTTTGAGGCAACAATATTTTTTCTAACTCCATGATTATTTCTACATTTTCTGATGTCTGGGTGGTTTCTTTGTCACTGGACATCGTAAAAAGTTCTGGAGTCTTGGGTGGTATCAATATCCAAGCCTTATGATGACCATCTTTATCAAGATTAGTGTACTGATCAGGCTCTTCCTATATATATGGCCAATAGTTGCTAGGCGGCCATGCTTCAGGTTCTTCAACACTGCAAAGAATTATCAAATCATCACTATCTCCCCAGTTCTCTCTTGATGATTCCCCCTTAGAATACTTTCCTCCATAACTTGAAGGCATCTACAATTATAAACAACAAATATTTAGACACTAAGTATTTTAACTGTCCTAACTCAGTCTAATATCATATTATTAATCTAGGTTTATCCTAACACAAATCCATTTTAACTAAGAATAGTTCATTAAGCACTTGGTACTATTTTCCCCAAAACGATATTCGATCAATACTTAGAAAACAAATAGAGATCTTTGTTCAAATGATTGTTAAAGATAGTTTTTCTAACTTAGATCTCTTCCCATGGTATCCTTGTCTAAATGTTTTGTCTTTTCCAAAAGTCCTCTGAAATCTTTGCCAAAATATTTCCCAATGGTATTATCACCTTTGAAAATCCTTCGAAAACTCTTTTTCAAAATCCTCTTAGATCAAAGTTCTCATTATCTAACCCCCCAGGTTTTGTAACGACCGTAAATTTCGATAATTTAATATAGTTAATTTAATAAGATTTTGGTCCATTCTTTCTGTTTCAACTTTGCCTATAAATATCCTATTATAAACCCTAGGTTGTTTCTATTCTCATTTGTCTATATGTATATTTCTTCTCAACTCCCCATTCCATTGGCCCTAATTTCCAAATTTCAAATCCAAATCAAAAATCAAATTGAAAATCAAACTCCACAAATTATATTGAATTATATATCGATTTGAAGCTCTCAACGAGCGCATCTCAGATCTATAATTCATTTTCCAATTTAAACCTCTATCTATCCAGAAATTGAAGAACAAATCTCGGCTGTCCATTGATCGTCGATCAACATCGACCGATCGTTGATTCAGTGATATCGTGCCGTGGTGAGTGCAGAGGGGTGTTCATCTAGGCGCGTCACATGAAGTTTCAACAGCCATATTGGCTGCGATAATTCGATTAGGTTTAGATTTTACTTGCGGCGGCTGTGATTTTTGGGGTTCGGTCGGCCTGCCATTGATCGTCGATCGTTTGGGGGGCTGCGGAGGAGAAGGAGGCTCCTCCGTTGGCGTTGGCATGGCCGCGGTGGACTGGGGGCGCACGGTGAAGATTGAGGTGACGGCTTGTTCGTTTATGGCTTGGGTTCGGTTGAGCTTTCCTGCTCAATCACACATGGAAGAACGTGTCTGTGCTGATGTGGCTTAGGTATAGGTTGTTTTTTTATTTATTACGTATAATTGCAGACTTTTTGCAATTATTGCATATAATTGCAAACATTTCAGCAATTATTGCATATCATAGCTGAATGTCTGCAACTGTACCATATAACTGTAGACATTTCTGCAATTATTGCATATAATTGCATATTTTTATGCAATTATTGTAGAATTGTCTGCAATTATTGCAGAATTGTCTGCAATTATTGCATATAACTTCAGAATTGTCTGCAAACGTACCATATTTTTTTTACATATGCACGATGCAACTCATTTGAAAGATAATAAAATTTACGATTTAATGGTCGAAACGGTTTATTAATCCGTCGTTTCTACAAAAAGTTATTGCGTTTTAAAGATTGATAATTAAATGAGGTGCAAAATTTAGTTATGCATGTGATAATAACATGCACGTATGAAGAATGGAATGGAATAAAGGGGTATTTTGTAACAGCCCATAATTTTGTACGTATTTTTAATTTAATTTTATTTGAAAACATTGACTTTTAAATCATTTAAAAATTTAGTTTGTGGAATTTTCCAATGTAATTTTGGAATTTATTTGTAATTTATTTTCTAAATACAATAAAATAAGCAATTTCTGAAATTGTTATATTTTGGTCAACTGAAAGTCAGAGTTTGATCACAGTTGAAAATTTTAAATTTGAATATTTAAATTATGATCTTTTTCTTTGGAAATGTATTTTATTTTAATATTAATTCTGCTTTTCCTTTCGTAAAATTCCGTTTTATACCTTTTATAATTTGATAAATACAATGTTTTACACGCAGTTATTTTCTGTGTCTTATTTTCTATTGTTCTATATTAATTTTCCTATTTTATTTTTTTTCTTTTATTTTGTTTATACTTTTATTTTTTTATCGGATTTTACTTGTTCATATCCTTTTATAAATGGCTTGGAGAAATTTAGGGGACATAGGTTATATGTTTTAAATTCTTGCCTTTTTATTGCCAAGCCTCTTTATTATTTTTCCTAGCCTTCCACCACATTCATCGCCGTGATTTTCTCCTATAAATCACGTACATATAGTTTCTCATCTCACTTCCATTTGCGTGCAAACAAAGAAAAAAATAGCTTTGGAAATTTCAGGAGACATACGTTTCTTTCTCCTTCACTTATGCCTTTTCTGTTACTTAGCATTCACTCCTTTGCTTGCCGTCCAAACCATCTATTAGCCGTTTATTCTCTAATTCATAGCCATGAGAAACTCTTGAAACTCACATGCAAAATTTACTTCCATATCTTCTTCTTTTCATTTCATTTTCTAAGAAAAATTATAGCAAGTCACGGCTTCTTCCTCCTCGTTTTCTTTTCTCTTTTACATTTTTCCCTTTGCTTCAAGGCAATGCTAGGCCATCAACCCAACTCCTAGCCGACCATAACCACTCCGCCACCACCTATAACCAACCACCCCCGTCACATCATTCCCTATAACCAAGGTCGTGACTCTTAGATGAAGATAACATCACCCAATCATGTTTTAACCTAGCTAAACTCCTATGTCCTTCACCTTCCTCTTGCCTATTGCCTCGGCCACCCCTTGCAACCCCACCTCCTTGCCATACCACGATCTATACTACCATAGCCGTGCCTATTAACCTCATACCTATCATGGCCGAGCACATTAAGCCCCATGGCCGAACCAATAGTTCACAAAGCCTTGACCTTTTGCCTTCTTTTAATTTGTAACTTACACTTCTTGCACTTCTCTTCAAATTCCAAGCCATAGCCGTGCATAGTTTACTTGTTCCCATCAAGACCGAGCATATTTGATCAAGGCCGAGCCCACATGATGATGGTCTAGCCATTTGTTGTTGTGGCCGAGCCCCTTGTTGATTTAAAACAAGGTTATGTTATTTTTAATTCATATATTTTCATTGTTTTAAATCTATAAATTATTGTGTTGAAGTTTGTACTTATATATGTCATATTGGCTTGTGCACAAGAGATGAATCTTGGCTCTCTTTTCACTCAAGTTTGAATCGTGCTTAGTACTGCTTTGTCGTGCTTTTCGGAGTTTCAGTTCTGTGTTTTGAATTTCATTTCTAGCTTTAGAAAGGTGAGTTTATCACTCTCGACATACGTACTTTTATAATAGTGAAATGATGACAAGTGAATATATAAAACTGATATGTTATGTTCATACATGTCTGTGATATATTTATATGATGTTAAATGCTGTTTATATACCTGTTACATCATCTGATATGATATTATATGCTATACTGTTATTTTATTTTCTGTTTATCACACTGCAAGTTCCCTATCACTATGGGTTGAAATGATACATACCCGAACGGATTTTAGAATAAGGATAAATCATTGGGGGCTGAAATGATAGGCTTGAGTGATTTTATTCTATTTATTTTACTTGGGATTGCGTGTTTGAAATGATCGAACCCTGTTTTTTCTTTTTAAATTACGGATTGAAATGATACATATCCATATCACTTTGACTTAGGTTAGAAAATATTATACAGGCCCATGGTTATATTTTTAAATAATATTTTCCTAAAAATTTATTAAGTATTTTTAAATAATTTTTTCCTAAAAGATTATTAAGTATTTTGAGTTTTTAAATATATGAAATTTTAAATTAAAATTTTATTTAGTGCTTTAATTATAAAGGTGTATTGGTTTTTCTATAAGTTGAAAATTTATTAGTTAATAATTGGTTTTAAGTTGAATTAAAGATCTTTATTGATGATAAATAACTTAATAATTGAATTTGACTTAATATGGAAGTTTAAATCTAACCTAGTAATTGTTATGAAGTTTACTTTATGAAATGGACATGTTTTGTATAATAAATAATGTATTTTGAACTGATAAAATGGAATACAATTTTAATTGGACATTTTGTAATAAAATTTATTTAACTAGAAAATCATAGTTAATTGATGTCTAAATGAATAGATCTATAAAAAAATTTGATTATTATATTAACTATGATAAAATATTCTTTTGTGAAATGTTATGTTTTGTAAAATAAATAGTTATGATTTTAAAATGGGAAATGTATCTTAAATTATGACTTAACTTGACAACTGGAAATTGGGTTTTAAATAAAATTGCTAAGTTAAGTAAATAAATGAATTTTTTTTCATTTATGATGTAGGTATTTTAAAATAAAGTGTTAAGTTATTTGTTAAAGTAAAGTTAAGGAAGAATGTACTTTTGACTTAACAAATGAATCTTAGTTTAAATTGGATATTTATTGATAAAATTTTATTTTATTAAATCATAAGTTGATGATATCCAAATGAATATTTTATG
Source organism: Allium cepa (assembly GCA_030765085.1). Classification (NCBI taxonomy): domain Eukaryota; kingdom Viridiplantae; phylum Streptophyta; class Magnoliopsida; order Asparagales; family Amaryllidaceae; genus Allium; species Allium cepa. The sequence continues at coordinate 930,010,233 of CM060939.1, forward strand.
AAGTGTGAAATACGATTTTTATAAGTTAAAATGGCTAAAAATTGAAATTTTAATGTGGCTGAAATGTTATTATAAATCTGGAATTAGTATTGGTAGCACTTCAGAAATGCCGTGGTTTAAGATAGAATTTGCTAAGTGCTATCAGTTTTGAAATTTAACTATATTCTTAAATAATAATAAAGCTGCTGCAACACTTTGTAAGTGCTATTGTTGCTGATGTAAACTGTTTTGCAATACTAGCAAGCTACTGCAGCACTTTGTAAGTGCTGTTGTTGCTGAAAGTAAACTGTTTTGAAATAACGACTAAATACCTACCGTAGCACTTTGTAAGTACCGCTGTTTCTGAATTTGACAATGTTTTTGAAGTACTAATATATCTGTTGTAACGCTCTATAAATGCGGCTGTAGCTGAAATTTATAATTTATTGGAAATTTTATAATCACATGAATGAACTTAGAAATGCTACAACTTTGAAATGAATGTTATTTGACATTGACTTTGAATGATTTAAATGAATATTGTTTTGAAAGATATTAACATTGAATTTAAATGATTTAAATGAATGTTATTTTAAGGGTTATGACTTTCTAAGTATTATGATTTCAAAATGATAATATTTAAAGTTTAAATAATTGAAGGTAATATTAAGTGATTTGAAAAGTTCGGTTTTATTTAAATGATATCCTATTTGATTTGGCTTTGAAATGGAAATGATATATTTTGATTTGGTTTTGGAATATAAATGATATATTATTGATTTGGGTCTTATTGAAATGATATATTATTGAGTTGGTTTTGACGGAGATTGGAAGTTGCCATACTCTCTGCCAACCCTGAAAACCACTTTAACAACCGTGTACGCGGTGGAGATTCCAGAATGAAGTAGGATGGCGGCGACGTTTTACTAAGGTATATACGTGGACCTGACTCCCATGAGTTGGCGTAAGGTGGCTAAAACAGGAGCGATTCTCGGGCCAGTGAGGTAGCTCCTCTGATCGAACACACTCCTTCGATATTATATTCTGACTTTGAGATTGATCTGGTGGCCATTTTTGATTTTTGATTTGAGGGTGTGGCTCGAGATGGGCGGTAGCTGCGGCTATGCGTTACCACCAACCCGGATAGTAATTGGTATATCTACCCTGACATTGCCTTATTGTGCCGTGTCACCTACCCTATCGCGCCTTGTACGAGTTGGTTTTCTCCCGTAACCCCTGGAGTATCCTCTGGTGGCTTCCCGATCAGGAGGGACTATGATACTGGATGAACTACTGGGACTATTACGTGTTAACATGGAAAATGTAAAGCCTTAACGCTATTTAAAAGTAAGTTTATTTTACTATAGACATTATTATAATAGCGAAATATTACTACATAGTAAATAGTTTAACGGATCCTTAGAGGATGGCCGGTCCCAATCATCCTTTAGGTTACTTGTACATTTATATTACAGTTCACTTGGGTTGGTTTAACATTGTATAAGTATGTATGTCCTGACTCGAGTGTTTTGTGTTTTGCTTTACGCTCGGGTCAAACTGAGTGATACAGCATTAAAGACTCACCTTCGGAGTGGGAGCTTCACTTGGTGTAACGATTCGATTTTATCGGGATCCGAAGGTGGGCATTCTTACGTCCACTGTATCAAATGTCGCATAATCGAATGCCAGAAAACCGAATTGTTAGGGTTAAAAAGAAGAGGTAGAAGAAGAAGATAGAAGAAATAAGAAAATAGAACAGAAACAATATTAGAATCTCACAATTGCAGCGGTACAACATATAACAAATAACAAAGAACTATACATTCCATACATTACATCATCAGAGTGTACAACAACAATATACAACACAACAAAACAATGGACAACTATACAAACATGTCCTTCCAGGTGAATTTACACCGGCAAGATAATATCATATACAAGTAATACGTCTCGCCATCCAGCTCGCCACCTAAGCTCCATAGCACTTTTGGATCCAGAATGACCTGATAACCTGTTTCTAGGATGCCCGTGTGAAAATTGGTGGGCACCCAGAGTTTAGGAAGGGAACAATAAACTCCAGGTCTGTCATGGGACTGGTGTGAGAACTTAAAACAGTTATTTATCTTTTAAAACAACAACAACAAGGGAAGTGAAAAATATCCGCAGTGCTTTTGGAAAATGAAACTACCATAAGGCCTCCCCGCACACACACAATGCAAGTGCAGAATTGGAGGAGATTTCTCCTTATGATAGTCAAAGATGCTTAATACGCAAATTTCTTTGATATTATTATTAGTGCATGTGATGAAAACATTTCGAAAGTATAATATAAATCTTAGCCAGCATAGGTACCAAAATGGCAGGTTCTACAACTAAAACCGTACAAGGCTCGTATTGTTTCTTTGGATTTCCAACAAATGGCCAGGCTAAGGAACTTCCTCTACCACATGGGATCGCCTCTTGCGGGACGTCCCGAAAACTTAACCAGCTCTCTGCCAACACAAGGCCGGGTTACCTTTGTAACTAGGTAACTACTACACAAATATGCCACCCCCGGTCCTTTGGGACCTTTATCCGAGGGCCCTCGATCACCAAGCAACAACCACACAGAAAAATGAGATTGGAGCAACCACATAGGTTAAGCATCAGGGCTCCATACCTGACACCATCCTTTTCCAGAAGGAAATGACATACCCTAAAGGGCGCGACTCTCATAACCTTGCCGCATATTCCTGTTTCGACCATTTCCGGGATGTGAGGTCTGACGAAGTCTCGTCCACAAAGCTACGCTTTTTCACAAAGCCACGCTTTGATCAACGAATGATCAATAAATAATCATCACACAGCAACACTCAGCATGCTACATTACCAAATTGGGAGTATATCGTTGATAACCTTCAACTACAAAACCTCTGAAATCATACGTTTTAGAGAAGGGTGTTAAGCTAAGAGAATAAATTCTCCGCCACCAACATAGATGTATTTGAAAGAAATCTGCTTTATATCTCAAAATGCAATGTCAGACACGTAAGCATACAAGTCTGTTCTGGGTTCGAACAGAACCGAAAGCACTTCAAAAGAAGCCCTTGTAGTCCGGGTATTCACAATCCCGATCGAATTTCCCATCACAAAGGAAATCTCCATACCATAGCTAACGGTGTAGAGACAATCGACAGGTCATCCTATCATTTTCACAAATACTCGGTCTTCACCACCGGTCTTCAATGCTATCCATTACGTCGTATCACTATTCCGGATGGGTAGTCCGAATAATGAGCGCAATAATTTAAAAATAAGTGTAGCATTCAATTTCAACCAATTCACAACAAATAGCCATTTAAGGTCAATATTGATAGCCGGTTATTTAAATATCAATCAGTATTCACAACATAACCAGATTCCGAATAATCTTCCGAAATTATTTATTTGCAAAAAATATCTTTACAAGATATAAATTCCCTACTTCAACCATTTGAAAACAGATTTCAAATCACTTTTCACCTTCACAACTTTCATTTCAAAATGGTTCATTTAAACCAATCAAATAAATCCTTACCGATTTATTAAATTTACGTTCCAAATCCGTAAATTTATTTCCACACTTTTAAAAATAAATCAGTGTTTATTTTTAAAACAAATTTCCCTTATAAATTTCCGTTGTGAATTTACATTTCCAAATATTCACTTTTTATACGATATTTCAAATCGATTTCAATTATTCACTTTCAATTTATCTTTAAAAGATATAATCTCAAAACATTCACTTCATATTGGAAAACATTTCCATACTTATTTGATAATAAGTAATTCACAAATCTATTTATTTCCATCATTTGGAAAATATTCAATATACTTAAATCACAATTAAGTATATATTTTATTCTTTAAGGAAAAAATTCTCTTAAACACATTTATTTGGGTCAAAACGAATGTTATGTAAAACATCGTTACGACAACCCAAAATCACTAGTATAGGGATTCGAAATTAAGATAGATATATAAACCCCAATACTATACAAAACTTTTCCTTTTGGAAATCATTTACTATAACAACAGTGTTATAGTCCACCATTTCCTTCTATTTCTCGAAAACGTCTATTTCAACAATGAATGTTGAAATCTATGGTTTCGATACTTAACACATTTTAAAAAATCTTTAAATTGGTTTAATTCTATTTAAAATATCACTTTCCCAAAATATTTCTTTAATATATTATTCACCGTCCAAAATCGTGAATATACTTCGTAAACCAAATTCAATTTCTACATATTTTATTTAAAGGATTACCCACTGTCCCAAAATCGTGGATATATTTCCTTTAATAAGCTATAGTAATTAAACTTATTAAAATAAGTCGATTCTGGATTTATAAAACAACGTTTATTATAACAACCCACCTTTTTGGATAGTTCAAATCGACAATAAACACACATGTCAGAATCAAACCATACAAAAGGGAGGATTGTTAATGGGGTAAATAAGAAAAAAAAAGAAAAAGGAAAGAGAAAAACAAAATACAGAATCTCGCAGCGCAACGACAAAATATAATAATCAAATAAACAGTTCATGAAGCTGTTTTACAAATAACATGTCATTACACTTTTACAAATTCAAATCAGAGTTATACATATATCATAAATAACCAAATAATGCAGCGGAACACAGAATGTAATGGAATAATAAATAGCAATAATATACTGAATCTTCGTCTTCGTCCACCAGAAATAGTCTTCAATGCTGAAAAACTCAGGCTGACCCGAGCATAAAGGAAAATAATACACTCGAGTCAGAACTAAAATTCTTATGCAAATTAAATCAAAAGTATATGAAATAAGGAATGTAGATAACTACATTTTTGAAGGTTCAAATTTCTGGAAGTGTTATTGCTTCCACATTCAAAATCAAATGGATTTCACAATAGATCCATTCTAGTAAATTACAAATTTACAGAATAATTCCAAGTTAAATTTCATAGTTTTAGAGATTTGATTTATAAGAATGTTCCAAAGTTTCAATATTCACTTATTTCTGTAAACTTCCCAATGTTTCAAAATTTAATTTTGAAAACTTTCAAGTAAGGTAACGACGGTTTACTTCCCAAAATCATTTTTATGGTTCAAATAGTAAATATAAACATACTATTTTTCTCTGATGTAAATACTTGAAATTCATGGGTTTTACATCCTTATTCAGTGTGCAAATAATCAATATGAAATTTAAATAATTACAATAAACTATAGGGTGATAACAAAGATATATCAAATAAATGAACAAATATACATTCAATCACAATAGCATCCATCATAACATGCAATCAACATTCAAATCAATCAATTCAACAAATCAACTAATTCAATAATATGTCACAGTAATTGTTAGTCATCACATATTGTTATTAGTCATCACATATTGGAATTTAGCTATTCAAATTAAATATTAATAAATATTCCAAACCAACAATAAAAATTTATCACTATATGACCTGGTTTAACTTGCAATAAAATTTTAGTATTTCGTGAGTGAGTTTAAATACTCACCTTCTGGATTTCCCTTTTCTAGTCGGATTTGGATCCTCTACTACTTCCTCCTTTTGAGTTGTTTCCTTCTATCTTAATCTTTTTTTTAGAATGTTTTGGAAGAGATAGAGAAGTTGTTATAGATCTGGATTTAAAGAAAAAGATTCGGAAAAAAGAAGAATGTTTGAAAAAGAAGAAGAAAATTTAAAGAAGATGAAGAATTGAAAAAGAAAAGGAAGCTTTCAAAAAGAAGAAGATTTGAAGAAGAAGAAACAAAAAGACAAAGAATGAAGTAAAAAAAGAAGAAGAAGAAGGAGATTTAAAGAAGAAAAAATGAAAACTGAAAGAGGAAGGTGAAGAGAGAAAAAATGAGATGGAAGTTTTATTTTGAAAATGAAGCTATAGAAGACGAGATTAGAAAATGAAATATGACTAAAGGAATGAAGATGGAAACAAATGAAAAGCTAATAAGGTATATATAAACAAACTAGGAATTGAAATAAAGTAAAATATGAACAGCCCTAAAACGTAGTATCGATGTGAACTAAATGAATATGAGGTGATAGAAGAAATAAAATGCAAATGAAGAAATAAAATTATAGATTATTTAACAATAAGGAAATAAAGGTGGAGGGACAAAATGCACGTTTAGTTTTAAATGCTTTAGGCATTGATAATGCATAAGGAAATGTATGTAGGAATGAGAAAATTTGCAAATCAAAGGAAAATAAAAAATTTTATAACCAAAAATGAGATGGAAAGAATTAAATATTGCCTAAAAGCTTAGGCTTAGGTATTAAACCGAAGGAGAAATGAATGGACCAAGTTTTAATAATGAGGTAACTATTTTAAAACGTACATGCAATAAATAAAAAGAAATGAAGGGACCACATACACATTTTGAAATTCAATTTCTTTCGAAACGTAACCAAATTAATTTAATTCACTCAAATAATACTCAATTTGTACACATACAAATTTTTATCTACGCACAATTAATAAAATTATGTCTACCTTAAAAATGAGAACGTTCAATTCTTTTATTTCCATTAAAGCACCATTTTTGTTTAACACAAAATGTACGTTTCTTTTATTAAATCTATTAATTGCAATCAAAGTTTTCTTTCATTTTCATCGAAATCTTTCCATTACATTAATTGCAATTAATAACAAAGTTAAATTTCAAAATAGATAAACCAAAATGGACGAGAAATAGGATAATTGTTTCCATAAGTCATTTAAACATGTTTATAAATTTGTTGTTTTACACCACCGTAATAAATAACTTACTTAAATTATACTCCTATTCTTAAAATCAATATGTATGCTAAAACAATGTTCAAATAAATGTATATTTCCTTTTTTTAACAAATCATTCTATTCTTTACTCTAATGAAATTAAATCTACATTCACAAATGAAATATTTCAAGGCAAGACTCACGTGTAAATAAATAAAACTTACTGGAAGACCAAAAGAGGCGTGTATTTAATGAAAGAAAGTAGTAATAAAATAAAATAAATGAAAGCGACAGATTTAAATTTGAGAATGTAGTCCGTACATAGAAATCACAAATCAAATATACTAAAAAAACAATTCATTTTAACATATTTTATTAATCCTAATACGCTCAAATTTACACACATATATGTATTTTTATTTAGTAAGCAGCAAATAAAATTAAACACTACAATTAACAAAATGAGGACCGCCACCCCACACATTAAAAGATGAACTGAGACCTCAAAGTCAAATTTGAAACGGAATAAATCTCCTATGTTAATATGCTAAATATTCCAAATCAAAAACTTAACCAAACCTTCAAGTTGTTTTCTTACCACTTTATTATTGTATATTTTTTTCAAATTAAATTCAAATTAAGGAATATTTAGATAAATCAAATATTCCAACTAGAAACATGCAAAAAAAATTCAATTTTTTGTTTTAATGAAATTAAATTAACATTCATAGATGAAATATTCACTTTATTTGATAAGAATATTCTTATCAAGAAACCATTCTTTTCATTTATTTTTATCAAAACATATTTATTTTTATTACACATTCATTTACAATTAACACCTCCCCCTTTAAAACCAACTTATATTTAAAGATTATCCCATTAAAGAGTCACAGAAATGATACTTCGTACAACCACATGATTTCTTTATCAATTAATTTCATATAATCGTTATATTTGTACCAAATTTAAGTGCTTACAATTTGAACGTAATATTTCTCAATGAAATTCTCAATATATTTTTAACACAAAACATATGTTGCACATATGATTAATTAATTACTGTTAACGCTCAAATTTAAACGCTAACACCCTGGTGTATAAGATGTGATTGTGAAAGCACCACCCGTTCGTACGGGAAACAGAAATAAGCAGAAAGTATGCAGAAAAACAGTAAGAGACACAGTATTTATAGTGGTTCGGCTTATAATCCAGCCTACGTCCACTTTAATCTTTTTATCACTAGTTTGATTACAATTCTTTACAAGATCTTTCAATTACAACACACTTCAAGTGATAGGATATGTGAAACAAGTAGCTCAAGCTTTGATGTTGACAATCATCTTCAAATCCATGGCGAATGTGGATGATTCCTTCATGGAGTTCCTTTAGAAGTTTGTTGGATCTAAAAAGCTTTGAAGTAGTCTGGAATTCGGCAGAGTAATGGCGCTTGAAGAGAATGAGCCAAAAGTCCTTTGCATGTTGGAGATGGTTTCATATTTATAGAGAGTTCTGGGCGGAAAAAGTGCTAAGTCCTAACTCGTGGCCGACTTAAGATAAGTCGTGTTCGACTTAAGGTAAGTCGTCCCCGGGTCACTGAGCCGAGTCTATGGCAGTTCCCCTTTTTTGAACCCATCCCTAAGTTCTAAGTCGTGTGCGAGTTATCTGGCTGCAATTGCTAATTTCCTTTCTTAAGTCGTATACGACTCTTTTTATGTCGTAAGTCGTAGTCGACTTAACTAATTGCAACTGGTTTAAAGCAAGTCTTAACTCGTAGACGAGTTAAGAGGTGTGTCTTTAGGTCGTATCCTCCTTAAGTCGTATAACTTCTTTAAGTCGTAAGGGTCTTAAGTCGTACAAACTGCAGTTATCATTAAGTCGTAGGCCATCAATTTCCTTAAGTCGTAAAGACCTTAAGTCGTTAGCTTTTCTTAACTCGTATGCCTGCTAACTCGTAGAAGATCTTAACTCGCAGAGGATTAACTCGTAGAGGCTTAACTCGTGGAGGATTAACTTGTGGAAGATCTTAACTCGTACACTTGCTAATTTGTAGATATGCTAACTCGTAAAGGCTTATCTCGCAAGTAGCTTAACTCGGGTACTCCTTAACTCGTAGGCTGCTTATCTCGTAAGCTTGCTAACTCGTAGAGGTCTTTAAGTTGTAGGAAGTTGCTGACTCATGTATCCTTTAACTCGTACATGCCTTGAGTCGTACATGCCTTGAGTCGTACATGCCTTAACTCGTGGACCTGTTAACTTGTGAACGAGTTAGGGTTAACATTTGCCCCTCGAAGCACACGCTTAAATCGTAAGTCGTGTGCTTCGACTTATCATAACTCGGTCATGTCGTTTCAAATCCCAACCTTTCCAGATATAAAAGCCTGAGTCGTCCTTCTTCTCATCACTTAACCTTTTAAACTGCTTTCTGCCATTAACGCATCTTCAAGCTCTCCGAGGCGATTTCGACCCGATTCATCTCTGATTCTTTCTAGCATCAAACAATCGTAAGAGATCTTGCTTCAAACTTCGACCGTTAACCATTGTTACTTTATGTATTCAGTTCATCATCTTTGGTTTGCCCCATTCAAACCCTGCGAATTCTATTCGAATTGATTACCGATGAACTAAAATTCATCTGATTTGGCCTATGGTGATTCGCGCTTTGGGGCGATTCATAGTGTAACGGGTTAAGGTTGTCGCTGCTGAAGAAGCCAAGGATGAACAGGTTAAGAGATTTGAAAGGGAGGCGAGTTGATCGAATAGGTTGATTGAAAATAACAAGGGATCGTCTCATATATGACTCGGCTTCTTCCATGTGACTTAGCGATTTCCATGAGCCGTAGCCGGGTTAAGACTTGGAGGATTTCTAGTTGTTTTGGATCAGGGCCTTTCTCCTGTTCCCCGAGTTACGACTTAGGACTTAGAGGATAAGCAGCTTGATGTGTTTGATGGCTGAGGATAGGAACGACTCATCCCTTGAGTCGGTTGCGACTTAGTACTTGAGTCGGTTTTGACTTAGCACTTGAGTCCGATACGACTTAGCACTTGTGTTCGATACGACTTAGCACTTGTGTTCGATACGACTTAGCACTTGTGTTCGATACGACTTAGCACTTGTGTTCGATACGACTTAGCACTTGTGTTTTTTTAGGATCTGCTTAAACCTTGAATTGTTGCAGTGATGTTGAACTGTTGAACTTTGATGCCTTCTTTTACAAATTACTTTGACTCGCAAGTTAACAACCTGTCCAATACAACATTTACAGAAAAACCGGGGCGAATATACTGCCATTGATCGCCCTCTTCGAATGACAGATTAGCTAATAACAGTCATTAAACTTAAACAGATTGTGTGAATGAAGTGCTCAACTTATTAACTTCAAGTAAAATACTAAAGCAATACTGAAATAGTCAATTAAAATTGACCAGCTCGCATTAATATTATACTTGAACTAAAGACTAACAAGTTCTGAAATTTTTGTAATCGATCAATCGTCGACTAGTCTTATTTCAGTTATATTTACTTGTTATTATTATTTTTTTTTTATTAGTTTTTTGCACAACACTTCACACTTTTTTAGGAAACGTGCACCTTCATATTTGAATATCCAGTTGTTTGTGTAGAATGACTTCTCAGGAAGGTGATACAACAGTTCGGACTGGAGAGGTAACTGTTCTTCCGGCTCCACTGGTTAATCCTCCCGAAAGAGCTCCTACTTCACTATCATACAAAGTTTTTCGCCAGTTGTGTGCTCAGTTTGGTATCGTTGAATCAGATGCCATTCTTCCCGAAAGAAATAACACTGCCGATATAGCTCCTTCTGGCTTTGTGACAATTAACCGGCAAATGTGCCTAAGTGGAGGCATTCCTCCTTTCAACGACTTTTTCCAACAACTTCTCCGTCAACTGGCCATTGCTCCATCCCAGCTACACCCCAATGGCTATGCCATTCTAATGGGGTTGTGTGTGCTTTTTAGGAGAACACTTGATCGACTTCCAAGCTTTGGTGAAGTTTGTTATCTATGCTCTTTTACTCGGACTAAGGATCATCCTTCCATTACTGTTGTGAGGAGCGCCCGAAACCGCAAACTGATTGTTGGCCTCCCTGATACTGCTCACGGGTTTTTAACCCAATTCTTCTATGTTCGTTGCCCTCCGGGGTTTTATGGTGTGTGGAGAGTTGGAAGTAAGGGCGTTCAGCTTTATTCCTGACACATGTTTTCCTTATAAAATCTTTTCATAGCCTGAGTAGTTAGATGTTAATTTCCCTTTTTACTTTTCAGCGCTTCCACCTCCTTCTAGAGACCCAGGCTATAAGCAAATTTTTGAAAGATTGAATGCTGTGCCAGTAGAAGAGAGGAGTATAAAGTTTTTGCTGAGAGATGACTTTTTACATCAATACGGGCTTCTTCACTCTTCTCGCTATACTCAGCCTCATGAAGCCCCGACTGAAGTTCCCGATTCCCCGACTGAAGCATCGGATGCCCCCGTTACTATCGAACAACCTTCATCAAAAGAGTCTAACATCGAAGCTTCATTGGTGAAATGTTCCACCCCTACCGACATTATGGGGTCATCTAGTAAGACGGCACTTGCCCCGATTGAGGAAGAAGAAGAACCTTCACAGCCTCTCGGGGGATTAGCTGATGTAGGAACTGAGAAAACAAGTCTCACCGAGCATGATGGTGACGATGTTTATGATGGGTTGAGCGACATAATAGTGACCTCACAGGAGCTTTTTAGAGATGACGTGTCTAAAACTATCTCTCCTATAATTGAGGCGACGTCCCTTCTTCGACTAACACCAACACAAACACCAACTCCTCATACCCAAGCTATCATCACCTCTACACCAATGAGTGGTTTGTAGCTTAATGCGCGTAGCTTGCACATCACACAACACTTAGGATTTTTTGGCATTTGTTCATATTTAACTTCTTTTCTCCGGAAGTTTCTAAGACTTGCTATTTTTGCCTTTTCAGATTCCTCTATGGGGCGCAGCGGCAGCGGTTCTTATTACAAGGACTTTCGACGCTATGGAGGGCGTGGCAGCTATGACTACAAGCAATACTATGCCGATCCCAGAGAAACCAATGAGCAGAGAGCTGCGCGAAAAGCTGAAGAGAGGAGAAGGTATGAAGAACGTCATGAGGGAGCGGGCACGCGACATGAATCCTTCCCAAGGGATGATGACTCCCATAAACGTAAAACGCACGATGATAGGGGGAAGAGCCATATTGAGGATTCGAGAAAGCGGACCAAACTTGGCGAGGAGCACGTGCCCGTGACATCTGAGAGACCTGGTGCCTCAGTTTCTATTGACATCCCTTCCAAATCTCCTGCTCTTGAAGGAAGTGCCATCCAAACACTTCTCAACAGGCCTTCATACCATGTTGAAAGGGGCCCCCCGACTTTGCAGAGCCGATTCCCGAACTGGTGTTTGAGGGGGGTACGCTTCGACCTTGATTTGGTCCCCATCGACAAAGAAGCTATGTACAGAAATCTCGATGCTGTCAAGCTTGATATCGATAGAATGTCTGGATGGCAAAAGCTGGTTGATGAACTTCAAAGAGTTAATCGGGCTAACATCGAAGCAATGCTGACCATGGAAAATGACAAATCAGAATGGCAGAAGATTCTTGATCAACACAACGCTGAGATGAAGGAGATAGCCGAATACAATGAAAAACTCGAAGCTGAAGTAAAGCAGCTCAAAGATGATCTTGCCTCTTCTACTAATACTTACACCCAAAGAGAAGAGGTATTGCAAAAACAAGTGCGAGATGCGCACGCCAGCCAGAGGGACGCTGAAGCTAAAGCTGAGAGGTTGGAACAAGCTGTAGAGAACCACCGCACTGATGTCACCCAGCTGCAGAATAAACTGAGCGCCCGGGACATGGAGATTGAAGCGCTAAAAGCCCAACTTGCTCAGACCGAAAAAGATCGAGATGAGGCCATGGCTGGCAAAATTGCAGCCGAAGAAACTGCTTAGACCATGGAAAACGATATCAATTCGACTTTATTCGATTTTTATTTACATTGTGTCTTGGGACGCGGCAGCCTCTCTTTTCTTGGTCCTAAGTATGAAATCACCCTGGCCGAGGTGTGGGAAGCTGCTCTTAACATGTTTAAAGACGCCGGGTATGGCGATGAAGATTTTGAGGCGCGTTACCTGGATGAGGGAGCTCGCGCTGCTCTTGCGAAGGGGCGAGAACAACTTGCCAGGATGAGAACTGGAATGGCGGAAGAGGAACGTTCTGGAAAGGAATTAACGCTTACTTCCTCTGTCCAACCTCCAGTTTCTCCTGTGGTTGACATCACGGGTTCTAGCTCCTCTACTCCGCCTGCAACTAAGACAGTAACTGAAACTACAAGTGCACAAGGCGGGGATGAAGGTGGTGAAAGCAACGAAGCACAGCGATATGAAATCAGCCTCAGAGATCCAACTACCCCAGGTAAACTTGACACCGGACCAGCCCAAGTGGTGAACTGCTCGTTCGCTCCTTGTGAACTTGACGATCTTCTTGATTATTTTTCAAATGTCAATGAATTCCCGACTTTTGATTATTCCTCAAATGTTAATGAATTCCCGACTTTTGACGAGCCGTCATCCCCTCTCTTTTCGAAAGATACTGATATTTTAAGTTTTTTCTCCTTTGTAGAGAAAGCACCGAGTCAAACTCAAGCTTCTTCTCCCCCGGTGATCCTTCCTCCATCTCTTCAAGTGGCGCCTCCTTCTGCCTCGCAACCTGGGTCACAAGAAGAACAAATAGAAGCTCTCCATGGCCTGGATGATCCCATTGCTTCGCAAGAGCAAAAAGATGAGGGACTTGAGGGAGGTGACATATCTCCGGAGCGGACTCCTTCTGACGATATAACTTTATCTAAACTTGTCACTCCAGGAAGTGAGTCTTCCTCAAAGAGGAGAAGGAAGCAAGGAGCATCAAGGAGGAGAGGGAAGATAATCACTGCCACTGAAGAGGAGCCAGAAGTTGGGCCAGCTGCGCCTACCTCTCCTTCCTCCCTTATACCCACTGGCCGACCTGAAAAGCTGGTCATTCGGTCGGGTAAAGGGTCCAAAGGCAGTAAAAAGAAGTGAAGACTTTAGCTTTTTGTCTTTTGTATGAACTGGCCGAGAGTTGTGCGGGTATCGGCCCCCGCTTTTATTTTGAGAACCTGTATCTGCATTATAGTTGAATAAAATGATTCTTCATTTGTACAAACTTCTGTTTGAATTTGAGAATGCATTTACTATTTATTTTTGCACAAGTTTGTTTATATAGTGTTGCAGCGGGCTTATGGTATGTTGCTTGAGTATTACTCTGCTGATGCATCTATACTACTATACCATGTTGCCCCCATACCTTAAGCTTGCTGCAATATTTTATACTTCGAGGGGACTTGCACTCTTATTTGCTAAAGAATAATTATTTTATTCTTTAAAGAAAATTTTTATAGAGTACAACTCCCTTCGTATAAGTTTTTACGCTTGGTCGTTCGAAGAAATCACTTTTTTCTTTTGCTTATGTGCATATCTCATCAAGTGAATTCCTCTATGTGGTAAAGCGGACCTCTGAAGGGTACTTTAACTTCTTTTCTTTTTACGATCATTTCCCATAGTAGGCAAATTACTTTTCCTTTGAAAGTTAAAGTACGCTTTTGATGAGGATTTTTTTTATAGAAAGTTGTACCTCTGAGGAGGGATTTTTTCACGTTTCAACACTTGGAAGTTTTATTTCAATCTCGGTGAAACGTGTACCTCCAAAGAGTTATGCTTTAGAAATCCTTTTCACGTTTCAACACTTGGAAGTTTTATTTCAATCTCGGTGAAACGTGGGTTTCCAAAGAGGTCTTTCTTCTTAATTGTGTTCCCGGGAGGGGGTTGTACCTCTGAGGAGGGATTTCTCACGTTCCAACACTTGGAAGTTTTATTTCAATCTTGGTGAAACGTGTACCCCCAAAGAGTTGTGCCTTTGAAGAAAGCCTTTTCACGTTTCAACACTTGGAAGTTTTATTTCAATCTCGGTGAAACGTGTGCTTTCAAGAAGGTCTTTGTTTTTGCATTTCAACTTTGGTGAAGTGAAATTCCGAAGAGCGGTTGCTACACTTCAACTCCTGACGAAATGGGCCTCCGAAGAGGGCTTTTATTTTGTTTACATTTCAACTCTGGTGAAGTGAAATCCCGAAGAGCGGTTATAACACTTCAACTCCTGGCGAAATGGGCCTCCGAAGAGGGCTTTTATTTTGTTTACATTTCAACTCTGGTGAAGTGAAATCCCGAAGAGCGGTTATAACACTTCAACTCCTGGTGAAATGGGCCTCCGAAGAGGGCTTTTATTTTGTTTACATTTCAACTCTGGTGAAGTGAAATCCCGAAGAGCGGTTATAACACTTCAACTCCTGGTGAAATGTGCCTCAGAGAGGGTTTTCATCGCCTGGAAGTTACTCTCTCATGGTTGGAGGGTCATGACTCCTCCAATCTTTTTTTGTTGAGTAGAGAACTTTCTTTTTTGTGGCATATGACCCATTAGAGGTCTTTTATTATCCGAAGAGTTGCGCCTCCGAAGAGGACTTGTGGCGCTGATGGTAGCTTTGGTTGTTCCTCTGTTCACTTGCTTATGCCTTTTCAGCGATCCCTTTTTTTTTTTTTTTCTTTTCAAGTTTTCATCCCCCTTTTTCTCACAAGTGGCTTGTTTAATCCAAGGAAGTGTACTTCATTGCCAGGCAAGTTCGTGAGAACGGGCACTAGCTTCCTAATTGGATGTTTGTTTGTTTAAACAATCTCAATTTATCAGCAAGGGCTCGTTCCTATCGAAATCATTAGCCGTTCAATTGAAGTATTTCCTATCTAGGATTTGAATTCGGGGTCTTTGTGACTTGAAATTTGTTTGTTGAATGATGGTGAGAATCGCTCGGTCTTATTATGCGCAAGTTTTATCTCCACTGTCTGCAAAAATTTAAATCGATATTTCAGCAATACATTTTGTGTATTTTTATATCGAAAACAAAGCAAACATATAATGATAATAAGGAACACAAGATTTATAGTGGTTCGGCCATGAAATTGGGCCTACATCCACTTTATATTCTTTCATTATTTACTTGCATCAGTTTCACAATTGCTTTCAATTACAGGAATCATACATTCATAATTCTTTTTACAATGTTTCAACAAAATTTTCAAGTAAAGTATGGACGCAAGTGATTGCTGTTCCATGCCCTTGGAATTTGATCTCCATCAACTGTGGTGAGCTTGAATGTGCCGTCAAGAAGTTTCTGACCTATTACATACGGTCCTTCCCAATTTGGCCCAAACACACCTGTCGCAGTCATAATTCTTTTTAGGACTAGATCTCCAATTTCAAAGCTGCGTTGACGAACTTTGGAATTGAAATGTCTGGCTATCCTTTGCTGATGAGCTGCAACTCTGAGGTTAGCTTCATCTCTTTTTTCATCAAGGAGATCCAGCGCTTCAAGTTGCAGCTTTTCATTTTCTGCTTGATTGAAATGGATTCTTCTGTGTGAAGGGACCTCTGTTTCAACCGGGATCATTGCTTCCGATCCGTATGCTAACGAAAAAGGAGTATGCCCAGTTGCAGTTTTGTGAGTAGTTCTGTATGCCCATAGTGCAAGTGGTAGTTTATCGACCCAACCACCTTTTGCTCTTTCGAGTTGCTTTTTGATGGTTGATTTGATGATCTTGTTCACTGCTTCCACTTGCCCGTTTGCCTGCGGATGAGCTACTGCCGAAAAGCTTTTCTGGATTTTGAATCGCTTGCAAAAATCCTGGAATTCCTCGCTTTCAAACTGAGTACCATTGTCTGTGATTATTTTCTGAGGCACACCGTATCTGCAAATGATATTCTTAGTCACAAAATTTATCATCTTTTTGGAGGTGATAGTTGCCAATGGTTCAGCTTCAGCCCATTTAGTGAAATAATCTACAGCAACAATGGCATATTTGATTCCAGATTTGGCGGTTGGTAAAGGTCCGATCAAATCTATTCCCCAAATCGCAAACGGCCACAGACTGGTCATTTGTGTGAGCTCAGTAGAAGGTGCTCTAGGAATTTTGGCAAATCTTTGACATCTGTCACATTTTCGAGAGTAATCTGCAGCATCTCGATTAATTTCTGGCCAAAAATATCCATATCGGAGAATTTTCTTTGCTAAAGTTTGACCACCTGAATGATCCCCACATTCTCCTCCATGTACCTCTGATAGGATTATTTTGGCTTCTTCTTTGGATACACATCGAAGCAATGGCATTGAGAATCCTCGTCTGTATAATTGACCATCCTGGATTATATATCGAGAAGCTTTTCTCAGTAGCTTTTGTCGTTCTTTAGAGTTTTCTGGTAAAGAGCCATTGAGTAGATACTTTGTTATTGGAGTCATCCATGATTCTTGCTCTTGCGACATACTCATAACCCAATCGATATCCATTTCATCAATGCTCGGATTTGACAAAACTTCCACTGGAACTAACCCTAAGGATTGGGCTTCGCCAGAACTTGAGTATTTTGCGAGAGAATCTGCTTTCATGTTTTCTTCTCGAGGAATATGACTTATCGTGTAATGGTCGAATTCACATAAAAGTTCCCAAGCCTTTGACACATAAGCGGGCAGATTTCCTCCTTTCGTTTGAAACTCCTTCTTGACTTGGCATACTATAAGCTGCGAATCACTGAAGATCTGTAACGCTCGAATGTTTAGTTCTTTAGCAATTTTCAAACCAGCAATCAGAGCTTCATATTCTGCTTCATTGTTTGTTGAAGGAAATTCTAATCTTAGCGCATAGCATAATGACCGGCCTTCAGGAGTTTCAAGAACAATTCCAGCACCTGAACAGTAATCATTTCTTGCGCCATCTACAAATAACTTCCATTGGATTGGGGGGTTCTCGATTGTTTTTTTCCTCGCTGTTACCCTTGTCTGTAAATTCTGCAATAAAATCTGCCAAAGCTTGTCCGTTGATCGCTTTTCTAGGATGATAAGTGATGTCATATTGGCTCAATTCAATATTCCACTTTAAAAGGCGGCCCGAAGTCTCAGGGCGAAACAAGACTTGCTTTAAAGGTTGATCAGTGAGGACTTTGATAGGATGAGCCTGGAAATATTGCCTCAACTTTCTTGAGGCAATCAATAGACAATAGGCGAGTTTTTCCAACTTGGAGTAATTCATTTCTGCCCCAGTGAGTCTTTTGCTGATATAGTAAACTGGATGTTGAATCCTTTTGTCTTCCCGTACCAGCGCTGCACTTAAAGCATGAGATGAAACTGCCAAGTATATAAGAAGATCCTCGCCATCGCCGGGCCTAGAAAGTATTGGAGGCGTTTCCATATGTTGAATCAATTCTTCAAAAGCTTTCTGGCATTCGGGAGTCCAGTCAAAGTTTTTCTTTCCTTTCTTTAGAGCGTCGAAGAATGGAATGCATTTATCAGTAGCTTTGGATATGAACCGACTTAAGGCGGCAATTTTTCCATTGAGACTTTGCAATTCCCTCTTTGTTTTAGGAGCTTTGACTTCTTTTAGAGCAGTGATTTGAGCTGGACTAGCTTCAATGCCCCTAGCGCTCACGATGAAACCCAAGAACTTCCCAGATTCTACCCCGAAAGAACATTTTAAAGGGTTAAGCTTCATTCCGTATCTTCGGAGAATTGCGAACATTTCTGCTAAGTGTTCGATGTGATCCACTGCTTTCTTAGATTTTACTAGCATGTCATCAACGTAAACTTCCATAGTCTTTCCCAACTGCGGTTTGAACATAGCATTGACCAGTCTTTGGTATGTTGCCCCCGCATTCTTCAACCCAAAGGGCATAACTCTGTAACAGTAAAGACCGACATCGGTGATAAAGCTTGTGTCCTCCTGATCTGGCTCATGCATCATGATCTGATTATATCCGGAGTAGGCATCCATAAAAGACAACAATTCATGACCCGCTGTTCCATCTACCAGTTGATCGATCCTGGGTAATGGGAAGCAGTCTTTGGGACAGGCCTTGTTTAGATCTGAAAAGTCGATGCACACTCTCCATTTACCATTGGCTTTCTTAACTAGCACTGGATTTGAAACCCAATTTGGATAGGTAGATTCTCTGATGAAATTATTCTCCATGAGCCGGTCAACTTCCTCTTTCAATGCTGTCGACCTCTCTAGACCTTGGATTCTTCTTTTCTGCTTTACTGGCGTGAACTTTGGGTCAATATTCAGAGCATGTACCGCAACTTCTGGGGATATTCCGCACATATCGGCATGGGTCCAAGCGAAAACATCCAGGTTTGCTTTCAAAAAAGATATCAAGGCATTCTGAACTGACACATTAAGTTGTGAACCCACATTCAGCACCTTGTTTGGGTCCTTCAGATCAACGGGCACCGGTATCGTTGTTTCTGCTGGTACCACCCTACTCTCCCCCGCACTGGCCTTTCTAGGATCCATCACTTTTCGTGCCCCGCTATGCTCGCCAGTGCAGGGTCCGCCCTGTAGTTGCTATAGGGTTGGTGTTTTGATGCGGATTGGGGTTGCCGCATCTTTTCCCATTTCTCTCTTCCTTGTTTCTCGCAGCTCTGTCATATAACATTCTCGCCCAGCGTTCTGGTCTCCTTTAATAACTCCTACCCCATTGTCTGTAGGGAATTTAATAGTAAGACACCATGGGGCAAGGACAGCTTTGAATGCAGCAAGAATAGGTCGACCAAAGAAAGCATTATAAGCAGAAAATTCATCTACTATCACAAAAGTCTGCTTGCGAACTACTTTTCTTTCTCCTTCTCCGAGTTCCACAAGCAAGTCAATGGTTCCTACTGGTTGCTTTGGCTCCCCAGTGAAGCC
The DNA here is from genome assembly GCA_030765085.1 of Allium cepa. NCBI lineage: Eukaryota > Viridiplantae > Streptophyta > Magnoliopsida > Asparagales > Amaryllidaceae > Allium > Allium cepa. The sequence goes on from CM060939.1 coordinate 930,029,810, forward strand.
AACAATCTTCTGAGATGAGGCTTGCACATCCGCCATCGGGATTTTCATCTGGTCAAACGTTTTCTTGAAGAGGATGTTGCAAGATGCGCCGCAGTCAATAAGAACTCTTCTGACAATAGCCGGTCCAATACCGGCCGAGATGACTAACGGGTCCAAAGTAGGGGCCTCAATGCCCGTGGAATCTCTAGCCCTGAACACAATATCATCATTAAAAGTCCTTTGTTGTTTCAGGGGTGTAGAGTCCTCTAAAACAAAGACATCCTCTTCAGTTGGCACATGTTTCAGAGCTCGAGTGTACCTCTCCATTTCACCCCAGCTTCTGCCTGCTGGGTGGGGTCCTCCTGTGATGACATTAATAACTGGCCTTCCAGATTCATGTCCTGCGGCCTTCTCATTTGTCCTGGGCTGATGAGCAAGAGCTTGTTGCCCCTGACTTGACGAAGCAGGATCATTACCACTCTTCTTCACAAATTGCTGCAGCTTATTTTCTCTTAGCAATTCTTCGATTATATTTTTCAATTGACGGCAGTCGTCTGTGTCATGACCAGGCTGATTATGGAAGCGACAGAACTTCCCACTTTGCACAGCTTTTCTTCCGGTTCTGAGAACAGGAGGTTTGGGATACTCAAAAGAATCTTTTGTAGCCAGGTAGATGCGCTCTGGTGTCTCTAACAAAGGAGTATATTCTGATGGCTTGAAGGATCGAGGCTTCTTTGAATTGTGTTGTTTCCTTCCATCATTATTTTCTCTTTTCTGTCCCACAGATCCATTCTTACGTGGCGCAGCAGTGTTGTCTTCAGCTTTCTCTACTGTTGCCTTTGCCGGGACAGGACGGCTTTCCAAACGCATGAATTCATCCGCCTTTTTGTAGAACTTTTCCAGAGAATTTGGCTCCTTCATGTTCAGCCACTTTCCGAATTCACTTGACTTATCAATAGCTCTCATCAAATAGGTCAAGACCATGCGGGGTTCTGCATTATCCACCTCAGCTAACGCTATATTAAAGCGATTTAAAAAAGACTTGATAGTTTCCCCCGGATTCTGTTCCAAACCGGATAACGACATGATGTCTTTTGCCTTTGAAGCATATAGCCTAAATTGCTCTTTAAATTTCCTGGTTAGGTCTGAAAACTGATCGATGGACCGGACAGGCAGTTTTGTGAACCAAAGCAGAGCTACCCCTTCCAAATACACAGGAAAATAGCGGCATTTTATCTCGTCAGAAGCTCTGGCACCTGTCATGTGCCAATCATATTTGTACAGGAACTCATTTGGATCACTTGTCCCTTTGTAAGCTGGAATGGTCGGAGGGACGAACTTCCTTGGGAATTCAGCTTTTAGGATCTTTTCAGTAAACGGAGTCTTGCTCGGAGCGAAACCCCACTCTTTCTCATCTTCGACCCTTTGCATACTTTCTTTCATAATCTGTCGAACCATACCAGAAAGATATTCTTCGTCATTCCTATTTCTGGATCCTCCAGCCTCAGGCAATGTCTGTTCAAAGGGGCTAGCAGCCCTTTCGGGAATGTTTCTAGTTTCAACATCATGGACATTACCGACAAAGTTCCTTTCATTATTCGCAGGTTGACGGTTTGCCCCGAGCAAATCGTTTAACTTATTCAGAATCAGAGCATTCTGAGCATTCTGAGCTTCCAATTGCGCGTTCTGGGCATTTATTTGCTGATTCAACCCAAAGATAGCAGCGTCCAATTCCGCTTTTGAAACTCCAACAGCTGGAGTGGCTTGATTTGGTGTTGGGGAAGCGGAGGTTCCCTCTTGAATGTTTGCAGATCTCACAGATTTACTTTTCCTTCCAGGAGCCATGATTTCGGATAGACTTCTGGTTCTTAAAGAAACTTTATCTACAAATCTTTCTGAAGCAATGATGATAGATGTCCTGAGTTCAATTCTCAGTGAAAGCACCAAAATGTTAACGCTCAAATTTAAACGCTAACACCCTGGTGTATAAGATGTGATTGTGAAAGCACCACCCGTTCGTACGGGAAACAGAAATAAGCAGAAAGTATGCAGAAAAACAGTAAGAGACACAGTATTTATAGTGGTTCGGCTTATAATCCAGCCTACGTCCACTTTAATCTTTTTATCACTAGTTTGATTACAATTCTTTACAAGATCTTTCAATTACAACACACTTCAAGTGATAGGATATGTGAAACAAGTAGCTCAAGCTTTGATGTTGACAATCATCTTCAAATCCATGGCGAATGTGGATGATTCCTTCATGGAGTTCCTTTAGAAGTTTGTTGGATCTAAAAAGCTTTGAAGTAGTCTGGAATTCGGCAGAGTAATGGCGCTTGAAGAGAATGAGCCAAAAGTCCTTTGCATGTTGGAGATGGTTTCATATTTATAGAGAGTTCTGGGCGGAAAAAGTGCTAAGTCCTAACTCGTGGCCGACTTAAGATAAGTCGTGTTCGACTTAAGGTAAGTCGTCCCCGGGTCACTGAGCCGAGTCTATGGCAGTTCCCCTTTTTTGAACCCATCCCTAAGTTCTAAGTCGTGTGCGAGTTATCTGGCTGCAATTGCTAATTTCCTTTCTTAAGTCGTATACGACTCTTTTTATGTCGTAAGTCGTAGTCGACTTAACTAATTGCAACTGGTTTAAAGCAAGTCTTAACTCGTAGACGAGTTAAGAGGTGTGTCTTTAGGTCGTATCCTCCTTAAGTCGTATAACTTCTTTAAGTCGTAAGGGTCTTAAGTCGTACAAACTGCAGTTATCATTAAGTCGTAGGCCATCAATTTCCTTAAGTCGTAAAGACCTTAAGTCGTTAGCTTTTCTTAACTCGTATGCCTGCTAACTCGTAGAAGATCTTAACTCGCAGAGGATTAACTCGTAGAGGCTTAACTCGTGGAGGATTAACTTGTGGAAGATCTTAACTCGTACACTTGCTAATTTGTAGATATGCTAACTCGTAAAGGCTTATCTCGCAAGTAGCTTAACTCGGGTACTCCTTAACTCGTAGGCTGCTTATCTCGTAAGCTTGCTAACTCGTAGAGGTCTTTAAGTTGTAGGAAGTTGCTGACTCATGTATCCTTTAACTCGTACATGCCTTGAGTCGTACATGCCTTGAGTCGTACATGCCTTAACTCGTGGACCTGTTAACTTGTGAACGAGTTAGGGTTAACAATTACCATTTACTTCTATCTCTTATTAACGACAAGATATAATTACCATTACTTACAATGATTGAATCTCAAAACATATCCCAATACAGAGAAGATAATTAATCCAATTGTTTCATTTGAAATCCAATTTTCTATGTTAAACCCAATATCTATATACTAATTTATTTCCAACATTTAAATTACAAATGTAATAAAACCTGTTCATTATATTAAATTTCAAACAAATCCTTTTATTTTGATTTACATTCTTATTATCAAATCAACTATTCCCTTATGCAATTGATTAACATAAGTTTTACACTCACCACTCAACAGTTAACGTTTCTTCTTATATCAATTGTAATATTTCAATTACATTAATTCTCCATTAATTACCAAATAAATTTCTAACGGATTTAATAATAAGAAAATAAATAAAACAATGGTTATATGTTAATAATCCATATCTATTAACTTATTGTTTACAAACAAAGGTTAATAAATTTACGTACAAAATAATTGATTTCATACTCCATATTAAAACCAATTGCAATTAAAACATAAGATTACATCAATTTATACATCGTTTATTATATTCCTTATTAAACTTTATTTTTTAAGTTGATTGAAATTACGTTAACATAGTATAGTAGTCCATTACATTCAATCAATATTAGCCAATTATATGTTTTATCTCATTAAATTATTTGTTTTAAGATTTATCTTAAAGTCAAAATTTCTAATCTAATAAGATTCAATTTAATAAATAATAAATTTTAATTTCTGACAATATTAAAGCCCAAAACCTTATTAAATTTAATATTTTTAATTATCGAAATGTGGGTTGTTACAGTCTCCCCCACTCAAAACTTTTTCGTCCTCGAAAAGGAACAAGAAGGAATCGAGGAATTTGAAATATTTTATTCAAAACGATCAATTTATAAACAATTTAACTTACATATTTAAATTTAATATAAATCTGAAAATAACTCCATTCGGTTATTGAATAAAAATTTAAGTTTTTTGGTATTTTCCCTTGAAGAGAAAAGAAATATTTCAACATATCTAAAAATTCAGTTAAAACATTTAACCTCATTCACTTAGTAAAAATATAAGATATATTTAAAAGGGGTTTTTAGGCACAGGGAAGAAGTTGTAAAAAAAATTAGTCTCAGGGACAGCAAGTTTGATTTTTAGTTTGAAGGACACTTTGTAGTGTAAATCACAGAAGGATAGATGTAGCTATCATTTTCTGTTTACACTATAAAGTGTCCTTCAGACTAAAAAACAAACTTACCGTCCTTGAGACTAAATTTTTTTATAACTTTTTCCCTGTGCCTATTTTCCTGTATTTAAAACATCCTCATAGCATTATGCAAATATTTTTCAAAAGTCTAAAACAATGTTAGAAATTTATATCACAACATTAATAAGCTTTAAAATAAGGTTCCTTAAATCCAAAAAATTTATTAGACTCATTGTTTTTTAAAATAAGTATAAACTCAATATTATTAAACTGAAACTAATAGTATACTCAAATCTTACATTAAATTTCTAAATCAAAGTATAAAATTTCATACCTTCACATTGTTGTGTGCATTTCCACCACCGAACCAACACATTCGTCACCGGACCACTTCCCTACCGAACCAACGCTTCTCCAATACCTACTGAACCATGCCACCTCTCCTCCATCATCGGACCAAACCTCTCCACTTCACTGCCGAACCAAAGCATCTCCAACACCTACCGAACCAAAGTCCTCTCTCCTCCATCAACGAACCAAACCCCAATTGATCACCACCGAATCAACCACCACCGGACCAAGCTACGTCCCCATCACCGAACCAACACATCTCCAACATACCACCGGACCAGCATACTACCGGATCAGAGTAAAGAAGGTGATACCGGACCAACATGCAATCAAACCAGAACCATCGCCGGACCAAGGGATACCGAACCACTTTGCCAGGCCAGATTGCATCAGCCCAGGCCCACCAGCAGCTGTATACATCCAAGACCCCTACCCCCAGCCTCACTCTATAAATAGAGGGGCAGGGGTACAACAATGGCAGACAAGTTTGAGAGCTCAAGCACGGATAGAACTTTCAAACAGTTTTCATATACTTGTAATCAAAGCTTTGTACTTGTAATCTGAAGAGAAAAGGAGAATAACATATAAAGTGGACGTAGGCACATTCTGGCCGAACCACTATAAATCTGCGTGTCTTTTACAGTTTAGTCCATCTGTTTTATATATTTGTATAAATCATCCAAATCACTAAGAACAACACATAATCAACTAAATCATACGACTTGGAGCTGTTTGCCCATTTTCTGTGCAAACATTTTTGGTGCTTTCACAGAGAATAGGAGCTCGAAGCATCAGCTTCTCCCACTTAACCCTTTTCCTATCAGCATCGTTCATTGCTTGGAAAACATGCCTCCCGGACGGAAGAAAGATGCTAACAAAGGAAAGAACATCGCAACTGGCAGTATCCCAGATCCAGTGATCAGAGATCAAGACAATCGTCCGGTTCCAACAGCAAAAGGAAATCAGGAAAATCCGACAACCCTTGCTATGGAACAACCAATTACAAGGGCGGATCTGGACAGGGTTGTGGCTGAAGTAACTAACCGCTTCGCATCTCAACAAGAAGCCTTGGTGGATCAACTCATGTCACGCTTAAGGGATGTTGAAGATACCAACTGAATCATGGGGTGAGTCCCGGTCTGGAGGATCTGGGAGACGACAAAGGTCTTTCTTCTTCAAAGAGGCTAACAACAGAAACAACAATGGTAGGAGCCGAGCCCGGACTCAGCCCGAATTCCGACCCGAGGAAACACTTGGAACCGAACCCAACAGGGGAGGTACCAGGTAGGGGTCGGATGTAGCTGAGCCTGCCATGCTACCTAACCATGGAAACACCAATAGAGGGGACCGAGCTGGAGTCCAGACCGAAGTTGGGCCCGAGGAAGTGCTGAGAACAGAACCCAACAGGGGAAGATCAAGGCAAGGGCCAACTGTGGCTGACCCCAGCGTGCCCCTGGAAGACCAGAGGCCGTCATTGGAGAATGTTAGGAGTGATAGACGATACCATCCCTACATGTCATCTGGACGGAATCAATCCCGCAGGGAAGAACCAAACTCATTTCTATCCGCTCCAAGTTCTGATGAAAGGATGGCACGATTGTTCAGGGAGTGCGTCCAACGGGAACAAAGGGATCGGGGGATAGGAGCTAGGGTAACCATCCCCTTCACCTGCAATATCGAAACTGCCATCACCCCCCGGGAATGGAAAATGCCAACAATGGAACCTTACAAAGGAACCTCTGACCCCGTTGTACACTTGCAGAGATACACACAACATATGCTCATGAGTGGAGCAACAGAGGGAGTGTTGTGTAAATGCTTTCCACTATTCTTGGCAGATCTAGCTACCTCCTGGTTCTGCCATCTGCCCCAAGGATCCATCAGCTCATGGGAAATGTTGAAAGAAAAGTTCATCAGCCAGTTCCGCATTCAAGTGGAACAACCCAAGGACGCTTATTCCCTATCTAATATCAAACAGAAGCACGGAGAGACAGTGCAACAATATCTAACCCGATTCAACGCCGCAGCAGCCGCAGTCCAAGATGCCGAAGAGAAACTTATCCTAATGGCCCTCTGCAGTGGTGTGCATTCGGATACTAAGTTTGCTAGGAGATTAACGAAAGAAAAGCCAGCTACCTTACTCGGTTTCTTCCATGAAGCCGGGAAATATATGAGACTTGAAGACGCTGCCATTGAAAGGCAGACAGGGCAAAAAACCAAGGCAGCTCATGGCAACACATCCGCAGTAGCAAAGGACGTTCGAAGAAATGACTCTAGAGATAGTGCTGGGGGGAAGAAGGGGGAAAAGCGCTTATATAGGCCAAGACTGATATTTGACTCTTACACTCATTTAAAAGAAACAATCGAAAACATCTTCTTGGCCACCCAAGAAGAAGTTAGATACAAGCGCCCCCCCTCCCCCGCAAGAAGGAATCAGATAATGCAATTAAGTCTGGAAAGTTCTGCCGCTTCCACGAATCTCATGGGCATGACACCAATGAATGCCATCATCTCCGGGACTTGATTGAAGAACACATCAGAAGGATGAGACTAGAGCGCTATGTGAAAGGTCAAGACAGGACTTCAACTCCTGCCAATGAGAACCCAGGGCTGCCCCTCCCGAAAGTAGGCGGAGGACATCGCAACACCAGCGGCTCCAGTCAAGAGAAGATAGTGGTCCTTACCATATCATGAGGACCACACATCGTCGATGGAAGCTGGGCAGAGATGGAGAGATACGGTAAGTCACTTAGAAACAATGAAGGCTACGTTAATTCTGTTACAGAAGAGCGCAACCCGAAACAGAAAGAGAATGATGATATCACAGTCAGTAGGCGTGATCTAGAGGGAAGGCAGTACCCTCACATGGATCCTATCGTCATCTCTGCCTGGTTCGGTCCAGCCAAGGTTTTCTGAATCCTAGAAGACACTGGAAGCTCAGTAAATATCCTATTCAAGCACGCTTTCGACAAAATGAAGCTGTCAATAAAGGATGTGCCTCCCTGCAGCAAACCGTTACATGGTTTCACCGGAGATGCAAAGATGCCCCTTGGGCAACTGAACCTCTTTGTCAAAATAGGAAGTCATCCCCGCTTCGTTGTGCGAAAGCAAACATTTGTGCTAATAGAGAACCACTCAGCCTACAACGCCTTTTGGGAAGACCAGCCCTGTATAACTTCCAAATTGTCCTAGCCCCGTGGTGCCTGAAGATGAAATTTCCAACGGATAACGGAATAGGAGAAATAGAGGGAGATCAAGACGCCGCTCGAGATTGCTATGTGACTGAACTTCGCAATAACCGCAGGAAGGATAAAGGGAAGGATGCAGAGATTTCTCTCTGCAAGAAAAACTTGGAAGCATAGCAATTAAAGAAAGCTCCTCCGCTTCGATATACCAGCGATCCTTTCAATGAATTAGACCCCAGGGACAAGGAGGAGGAGGCCACCACCGAGCCTGCAGAGGCCATGGAATTTGTATCTGTAGACAAACACGACCCAAGTAGACAGCTGAGAGTCGGGTCTCAGTTAAGAGCGGAATTGAAGGATCAACTCGTCGATTTTCTTCGCCACAACTTGGATGTATTTGCATGGACGCACGCTGACATGACTGGAATCTCCCCAGACGTAGCATGCCATGTACTGAACATCGATCCCACCAAGGTGCCAGTAAAGAAGAAAAAGAGAAGCATGGGGGCAGAACGATCAGCAGCCCTCGAGGAAGAGGTAAAGAACCTACTTGCCAATAACTTCATACGAGAAGCCATCTACCCAGAATGGATCGCCAACTCAGTACTTGTAAAGAAGGCTAATGGGAAGTGGCGAACATGCATCGACTTCTCCAACTTAAATGACGCTTGCCCGAAGGACTGCTTCCCACTCCCCTGAATCGATCAACTCGTGGACAGCACAGCCGGACACGAACTCTTATCCTTTATGGACGCATACTCAGGATATAACCAGATCCCTATGCACGCCCCCGATCAAGACCACACTAGTTTCATCACTGACCGGGGATTGTACTGCTACAGAGTAATGCCTTTTGGACTTAAAAACGCCGGAGCTACTTATCAGCGCCTCGACAACAAGATGTTTGCGGAATTAATAGGACGAACTATGGAAGTTTATGTGGATGACATGCTGGTAAAATCGAGGAAAGCCAACGATCATATAAACCACCTGGACGAGATGTTTCAAGTACTTCGCCAATATGGAATGAAGCTGAATCCTCTAAAGTGCTCCTTCGGAGTATCGTCGGGAAAGTTCTTGGGATTCATCGTCCATGCCAGGGGGATTGAAGCAAACCCGGAACAAGTCCGGGCTTTGCAAGATATCAAGATACCATCCACTCGAAGAGAGATGCAAAGCCTAAACGGGAAAGTGGCCGCCCTAAGCAGGTTCATCTCTAAAGCAACCGACAAATGCATCCCTTTCTTCGAAGCTCTAAAGAAAGACAAAGGAAAGTTCGAATGGACTGACGAATGCTCAACAGCCTTCCTTAACCTAATCGAACACCTTCAGATACCACCAATACTCTCAACTCCAAATGAAGGCGAAGAACTATACCTATACCTTGTTGTATCGTCCCATGCTTTAAGCGCCGCTTCGGTGAGAGAAGATAACCGCGCGCAGCGGCCCGTATACTTTGTAAGCAAGAGATTTACAGGGGCAGAAGCCAGATACCCTAAACTTGAGAAGCTAGCATACTGTTTGCTAATCACGTCACGGAAACTGCGACACTATTTCCAATCTCATTCCTTCAGAGTTTTAACCGATCAACCGCTAAGGCAGGTACTCCATCACCCCGACATTTCTGGGGGACTACTTAGATGGTGCATTGAACTGAGTCAATATGATATCACCTACCATCCTCGCACCGCCATCAAGGGACAAGCCATGGCCGATTTCATTGCCGAATTCACTACCAACGAAGGTAAGGATCGATCTGAAATAACAAAAGATATCAAGTTGAATCTCTTTGTAGATGGAGCATCAAACGAACAAGGCTCGGGAGCAGGTATTGTGATAATCACCCCCAGGGGAAGGAAGCTGCACTATGCCCTAAGGTTGGAATTTGCTGCCACCAACAACGATGCAGAATATGAAGCAGTAATAGCAGGATTAGAACTTGCCCTAGAAATTGGAGTCGGTCCTTTATGTCTCCATAGTGATTCTCAACTTATTGTAAATCAAATACTGGGAGAATTCCAGACTCGAGGAGAACGACTCACAGCATATCTAAAGAAAACCATGCTGCTACTTGATCAATTGGACAACTATTTAGTCAGACACATTCCTCGAGAGGAGAACCGAGAGGCTGACGAGCTGGCAAAGCAAGCTAGTATAAAGAGCAGCGCCGACTCCAGAACAGTAGCCATCTCAAAACAGCTAGCCCCAAGTTTCGAACAAGAAAATCTGATAGCTGCAATTGAAGAAGAAACTTGGATGACCCCTATCCGGAGATACTTACAAGATGGCATGTTGCCCGACAGGCGAAGCGAAGTTAAGAAAATCTTGAGGAAAGCTTCCCGCTACACAATACAAGAACGCATCCTCTATCGGCGCGGCTTCTCTAACCCCTTATTAAGTTGTGTCGCTAGAAGGGAAGCCAAGGAAGTCTTGTCCAACATCCATCAAGGAAGTTGCAGAGATCACACTGGAGGGCAGACTCTAGCAAAGAAAATACTCCTATATGGGTATTACTGGCCCACTTTAAACAAAGACGCCTTAGACTTCGTCAAAAGATGTGACAGATGTCAGAAATTTTCTAAGATTCCTCGACTACCAATAAATGAGATTACTCAAATGACCAACCCATGGCCCTTTGCAGTATGGGGAATTGACTTGATTGGCGAACTGCCGATGGGCCGAGGCGGAGCCAAATATGCTATAGTGGCAGTCGACTATTTCACCAAATGGGTGGAAGCGGAACCTTTAAATAAAATATCTTCGGCAAAAGTTATTAATTTCTTGATCAAAAATGTTCTATGCAGGTACGGGGTTCCACTCAAAATCATATCGGACAATGGACTTCAGTTTGACAGCGAGGAGTTCGCCGACTGGTGCCGAGAGCATGGAATTCACAAAAGCTTCTCATCTATAGCTTATCCTCAGGCAAACAGACAATTCGAAGCTGTCAACAAAATTCTTAAAACTCTCGTCAAGAAGAAGCTTGAAAAGTCAAAAGGTGCTTGGGTGGATGAACTTCCTACGGCACTCTGGGCCTACCACACGTCTTTTAGAACATCAGCAGGGCATACTCCTTTCTCTTTGGCATACGGATCGGAGGCCATGCTCCCAGTTGAAACTGTAGTGCCATCCCACCGTAGTATCCACTACAACCCAGAAGAGAACGAAGAGCTCCTCCATATGTCTTTGGATCTAATCGAAGAAAGAAGAAATGATGCAGCACTTAAAGCGGAAGCTCACAAGTGAAAAGTGGCAGCACAATACAACTCCAAAGTCAAGCACCGCAGCTTACGAGAAGGAGACCTTGTCCTCAAACGGATCTTCCCGCGCCCCGGAGCGCTAGATCCAATCTGGGACGGACCCTATGTAATTCATAAAGATCTCCACAACGGAGCTTATATTTTGTCAATAGTGGACGGAGAGGTGTTCCAGAGGGCATGGAACATCCAACACCTTCGTCGATACTTTTCTTAACTTGTACTGCCCATATGAAGAGAATTAACAAAGAGAATCAGTGGACGTAGGCATTTTCGTGCGAACCACTTTAAAAATCTTGTCTCTTTTTAACTTGTTCCTTTATATCTTGGCTGCTTGTTAAGCTTTATCATTTTCTGTTGAACAAAATCCTATATAAGGGCATTTCCATTCTGGACACTTCACGGCACAACCTCACCTGGACAAGACCTAACAGGTACTATACGAATCTATGCCCTCGCCAATGAGACACTTTTGCTCCAGCATCCCTCTGGTGCGGGTTAACTCATTGCTCGCGACGGCCCTTAAAGCCAACTGTAATGAGCCGATTATAAGCCACCGAGAAGGCCGACTATAGCCGAGGCAGCTCATTACGGCGTTCGGCTCGCCGGCAACCGTGAACCGATTATAAGCCCCAACATAAGGTGTGGCCAGCCAGGGGCAGTTCAAAGTTGACGATCGACACCCGCGCTAGCCGGCCACGGTAAATCGAATAATACTCACGATTACGGGCCATAATGGCTCAGGTAGTTACTGTGCGCGATCTCGGCTCCAATGTGTCTTAAGTACGGCTGTGGTAAAAAAGAAAACTCCCCGCGGAGGCGTAAGATGGGTGACAAATGTCTCCAAGTCCCACAGCTAGGGAAAGTGACTACAAAACCCGTTTGCCACGAACTTAAGCACATCGAAGGCCTTCTGTGATTGGAAGCTTTAATATTTCTTATATTTCCATTCTATTTAAAAACTTTTCTCCTATCCTCTATTATAACCCTTAAAGTATAGGACACCAAATAGGAGGCACTCGCTAATAGGAATGAGAACTCTCAGCTGGATGACGGGTCACTCAACTGCATTCCGTATTCGATCACACAAGGGATTCAAAGCTACCATATACAACTAAAAATCAAAAGGGCGGTACTTTCTTCTCTTGTATACAAATAAGTAGCTCTGATATATCACACATCATATTAACATTGCAAGACATGAAATTATATTTTAAGCGAGAACTTGACATCAAACACAGTTGAATCACTAGCACATGCACAGCTATATTTCTTATGCAACACATCAAAGTAATGACATCATCCAAATGTAACAGAACCAGCTTATGTTATAAAATTACATGTTAAGAATAAAGTTGTTCGTTGCAATGACGTAATTACAACCTGAAAGTACATTAATGTTTTGGAACTAGTATATACAGGAATGTCAAGTAGACCAAAAATGTTCGGATCAAGTCAAAATCGTCAGAAGCATCAGAACTTCATCTCTATCCTTTCGACCCCCCAAGGTCTACTTAATCGCTGGATCAGAACTCCCAGCATGCTGACCAGAGGTCCCACCTGTCCAATTCAGGAGAAGAATCTATTAGATAAACGATAAGCAATCAAGTTAAGAAAAGATTAAAAGGGAAGACTTACCAGCGTCTGCTCCCTGATCATCATCCTCCAACTGCACACCTACCTCCTCGGCAGCGAGCAGCCGCATGTCCTCCTTCATCGCCACTTTCTCCTCCTTAGTGAACTGGGCCGTAACCACATCTATCCTGAAGGCCATGCCACCCTCTTTATCCGCATCAGCCTTGGCCTCCTTCAAAGCCCCTAGATATATCCTAGCCATGACCCGGGGGTAATCGTCCATCCAGGATAGGTTGCCCTGCTTCCAAGTACGGAAATACATATCCTGGAGCATCTCATCCATCATCCCCTCGTTTTCCTCAAACTCCCTCGTCCGGACTTCGGAAGCCAACAGCTTTGCAATGGTAGCATCCCTCTCCGATCGGTATCGCGAGCGGTCAGCCTGAAGGGATTTCCTCATCGCCTCCATCTCCTCCTTCAGTTTGGCTTGAGCAAGATCCGCGGCTTCAAGCTTCCCGGATAACTCCTCTACCCGCTCGAGATCCGCCTTCCGAACCTCGTCTACCGTTGCAATGGCCATATCGATCCGTTCCTTGGAGATGGCCTCCATTTTTCGCAGCTTGGCTCTGCTAGCCTCTTCTATGGTTTTCCTTAGCCGTTTGGAGGCAGCCTCGTGCTGAGAGATCTGGATGGCCTGATCGGCGAGTTGCTTAGCCTGGTCGGCAACCACTAGCCCCAATCTTATGTTGGCACTCCCAATTTCCTCCTCGGCCTTGACCAGTCGGGCGTGATGCCCCATCAACTTCCTAGTCTCCTCAACAACTCGATCGATATTTGCCTTGGCTTCATCCCCCATAGTTACAATCCGAATAGTAAGCAAATCAAGATCTAGGGACTTGGCCTCATCAAGCACCCTTACCATAGGATTGCGAGGGAGAATGTACTCACCAGTAACCTCGTCAAAGGAAATATCATGAGAACTCGGGTCCAGATCTGGATGACTCGCAAATGGATTACGAGCTAAGCCGAGACGATCAATATGAGTAACCGTAGGATTCTCTGATGGATGCGAAGAGGGTATGAACTCAGTATCCACCCCTGTGATATCATGAATAGGCTGGGTTAGAGGCTGAGGACCAGGTGAAGGTTCGAATAAGGAGCGCCTCCTCCTTTTCTTTTGAATATCCTCTTCAATAACTCCGAGAAGAGGATGGTAGCCGACTACGTCCTCGGAACGATTGGTCGGAGGCTTTGGTTTAGCGGAAGCTTTGAGGAGTTTAAATTGTTCGAGGCGGTGCCGAATGTATGATGTTTTGGCCGCCTTACCGGTTCCTGGAATCAAAACCAAGTATTACAAGCATGCATGGGACTATAATCCAAGAAACATGTGAAGTTAAAAGAGGAATAAAAAATTCACCTTGAACCTCCGGAGTTGCCCTAACTGAAATGCTCTCAGAAGATGGACCGACACTAGTCCCGGCCTTATCAATTTTCTTTGGCTACTCCGCCAAGGCCGATCCTTCCTCCAACCCCTCGAAAGCCTGGCGGAAAACATCATCTGTCCACTCTTGGAACTCCCCCGCTTTCCCAGAAGACAAAGCCCCGGCACCATCACCGCTCTGTCCTTCGCCACCATCACCACCATCACCTTCTCCATCACCTCTGCTCTCCTCCTCGCCTCTTTCCTCCTCTACACTTTCCTCCTCCGGGACATCGGGACATGTGCTAGGGGAGGGTCCATCGGATTTCTTGAGTTTCTTCCCCCCGACGACTGGAGGTTTTGAGAAGGGTTTCCTCTTACCGCTCTTTGTCGTGGCCCCTCCTTTGGCTTTGGCAGCCCTTTCCTCGGCTGTGTCTCTCTGCTTGACCACAGAATGACGTGGTAGAATCAAGTTGTGCTGCAGAAGAGTAGCATTCCTAATCAGATAAGAAGCTGACCGATCCCTTCCCGAGATGGCTTCTATCTCCACCGCCATCTGAACCAGGCGATCGTTCTCCACAACCGCAAAGCCACCTGTCGCTAGCAAAAAATAAAAACACATAAGAAGAAGCATTGCAGTCAGAACAGAAATTATGAGTGAGATTCAACTTACAGCCAGAAGTGAAGCGACGGATAGAAACAGAGTCATCCTTGACAAAAAGCCATTCTTTCTTGAACATGCTGAACTTCGAATATAAGTCCAGGACTGGCTTGAAGGACATGGCCGATTCCAAGCTGATGTATGGAGACCCTTCTTGTAGCCTCTCAATTTGTACAAATACCGGATCTCCTGGTAGGAAGGGGGACGCCCGTATTTTCTCTGGAAAATGATGAATAGACTCACCAAGATAGAATAGGAATCGGGCTGAAGCTGGAAAGGGGACACCTTCAAGTAGGTAATGAAGCTGACTATCAGAGCATTGATGGGGGAATGGCCCCGCACATGCAATGGTACCTACTATAAGCAAAATATCCTTCAGGGGGTTGTACGGCATCACTCCTTCCCCCAGCAACAGCATACACACTATATCAATCCCAAAAGAGCGAGAAATAACATCAAGCTGCTCCTCTTTGAGGGAGCTAGGAAAGCAGTCAGGAGGAGAGTTCAAGAGCTCTTGAGGGCCATATCCATCCACTAGTGATCTCGGGATGGGTCCCTATCGTCCCGGTCCTGGCTGAACTGGGGGCACAACGGAGGACTCCCTTCTGTCCATAGATTTCTTTTTATCTGATCGAGTTTCCACTTTATGAGACATTTATCTGCAACACCGGAAAAACATATTGTTAGAACAAGGAGCATGGAAACATAATCAAACAAGTACATGCAGCCTGGAATCTCATTCGCAATTCAAAACATAAAAGACCGATCGGTAGTTTGGGACTAAAAGCCCATTCGGCCTCGTACTTCTCAAACTCATCCGGTAGTTTAAGGCACGAAGGTGCATTCGACACACGAACCCCGGGGTTCATTCGACATTTCAGTTCATTCGACACTCGTTTCATTAGGTAGTCCAAAATATAAAAGCCGTTCGGCGAAAGGAGGCTAAATCACCTGATTCGGCAGTCTAACGTGATTCGGCAGAAGAGAATCTGATTCGGCTATCAAACTTGGTAGGGAATAACGAAGGCGTAACACCCCTACTTATAGGCAAACGCAGGATGACCGGACCGGATGGTTCGACACATATGACCGGATGGAAACACCCAAGTTAAAACAAAGCACGCCATGTGCATGCACATGCCCTACTTTGGGGGGCAAGTGTTGTGTGCATTTCCACCATCGAACCAACACACTCGTCACCGGACCACTTCCCTGCCGAACCAACGTTTCTCCAATACCTACCAAACCATGCCACCTCTCCTCCATCGCCGGACCAAACCTCTCCACTTCACTGCCGAACCAAAGCATCTCCAACACCTACCGAACCAAAGTCCTCTCTACTCCATCACCAAACCAAACCCCAATTGACCACCACCGAATCAACCACCACCGGACCAAGCTACGTCCCCATCACCGAACCAACACATCTCCAACATACCACCGAACCAGCATACTACCGAATTAGAGTAAAGAAGGTGATACCGGACCAACATGCAATCAAACCAGAACCATCGCCAGACCAAGGCATACCGAACCACTTTGCCAGGCCTGATTGCTTCAGCCCAGGCCCACCAGCAGCTGTATACATCCAAGACCCCTACCTCCAGCCTCACTCTATAAATAGAGGGGCAGGGGTACAACAATGGCAGACAAGTTTGAGAGCTCAAGCACGGATAGAACTTTCAAACAGTTTTCAGATACTTGTAATCAAAGCTTTGTACTTGTAATCTGAAGAGAAAAGGAGAATAACATATAAAGTGGACGTAGGCACATTCTGGCCGAACCACTATAAATCTGTGTGTCTTTTACAGTTTATTCCATCAGTTTTATATATTTGCATAAATCATCCAAATCACTAAGAACAACACGTAATCAACTAAATCATACGACTTGGAGGTGTTTGCCCATTTTCTGTGCAAACACATATTTAATTTAAAGACTTGTTTCAAAATGAATATTCTAATACAAAATTCAAATAGTAAATAAACCTATAAACTTTACCATTAGTACTTTGAAATCAAGTAAATATTTCAAACTATACTTCCAATATAGGGAATCAAATTTATTTGTCAATTATATTGCTATAAATAAACTACGCAAATCAAAATTTTTTCTTCTTTCCATTTATATGATATCTTTAAATTATACATTCAAAGAAACTTATATAAATTTTACTTGAAATATTCATTTGAAACATTCTTTTAAAGATCTATTTACGTACATAAGTAAAATGGGTTAAAGATGAATGTTATTAAAACATTATCACAACAAACCGAAAACCATTTCATACATGTTACTATCTTAAAAACATTCTTTTAAAGATCTAAATTAATATTTGGTTAAGATCAATAGTTGATCAGTCATGTATGAAATGGTTTTAAAGACAGTAACAGTAACTTTACCGTATGCCATAACCTCTAAACCCTTATACCTCATTCTCATTCACGTTTTTCACAAAGTAAAAACATAAAAAAAGGAGCTTTGAGGCCGGCCATAACCCTAGGAGAAAAGGGGATCCAAATCAACTAAAAGCTAAGGATTCATGCAAGAATGAATTAAACAAGATCAAATCTCAAGTTCCTTATCGAAAACAAGGTGAATAATAATCAAAACTACCTCATTTATGTTTTAAGTTGATTTCAAGTTTAAAGTTCAAAACCATTTGGATGATCCAAATGATGATATGCTTTAATTATATGTCGTGTTTGATTTAAACAAGCATGTTTGAAAAAAAAGGATTTGATTCAATTTTAAGGCTAAAATCATATTAAATGGATTTCGAATGCCATGAGGATTTAATATGTTATGTAAATTATTATTTTGGAGATGGGTTTAAATTTTCATAATTATCCAAGCTAAGGATAATTTATTGTGAATTTTGTATGGAAGAAATAGATAATTTGGGTTTAAAATTTATTTCGGCAATTATATAAAATATTTTGGTCCGAAATTTATATATATTAGAAAACATATTAAAAGTGAGTTAAGATGTTTTTTGGGGATTTTTCCTAAGTAATTTACTATGGGAATTAAATTAATTTAGCTCTAGGACTTAAATGTCTTAATTGTTTTGTTAAGGGGAAGGGCTTCTTTGTCAAAATATTTTTAATTATTAATGGATGAATTTGGTAGCCTTATTAGAAAAGATTTTGGTACAGGATTTGGTAACCAATCACATTTTGACAAACAAGACAAGTTAGGTATAGAGGAGTTTCTTTTGAAGGAATAAAATCAGTTTTGTTTCGAATTATAAGCTTACCACTTTCATTTGCTTGCTTCCAAAATCATCCTAGATTGCCTTTCGAACTCATTTGAAACCAATACACATGATATCAAATAGCTGGTATGTAGTGTGTTGGAGAAAGTTGAAAGAGGATAGTGTCGAAAGCTTGCTTTTGAAGGGGTTGATGCCATTTTTAATAGCTTTCGAATCAACTCACTTGCTTTTGTTTTGCTTTCGAAAGAGTTGCTGCATATTAAATTTTTAAAAGGAGCTTTCGAAAGGATAGTTTTGAACCTAGTCGAAATCTAGCTGCCATCTTCATACCTTTCGAATGGGTTAAAGGCCGCTTTTCTTTATAGCCTTATAACAGTGCTTTCGAAAGGGAAGTTTTTGTTTTACTAATACTGAAGCCATATCCCAATGCTTTCGAAAGGGTGGTTTCGAAGCCAACTATTCTTAAAATTATTTTATTTGAAGATTGATATTTTCGAAAGGGGCACTTTCGTTTATGTTCACTTTGACCCAGAAGTTATACCCATGGTTAAACCCAATGATTTTAAAAGAGATACTTTCATATGTTTTTGAAGCTATGCTTCTGTAAATCCTACTTAAACTAAGTGGTTTTGAAAGATAAGCTTTAATAATTTCGAAAGGAATGTTTTAATGTTTTCGAAAGGAAGGTTTCAATGCTTTCCAAAGAGATGTTTTGAGTGTTTCAAAAAGCATATATTTAAGGGTTTGAAAAATGGTTTAAATATTTTCGAAAGGTATGTTTCCATGGTTTCGAAAGAGAAGGTCTAAGGTCTCGAAAGCCTTAGTTTTCAAAACAAAGAACCCAATCTCATTTTTGATAAACTCATGGCAATTTTAACAACCAGGTATTTTCAACCATTCGCATCCATTATAAGTGTATAGGTAGACACTCATGCCGGAATTGAATTGCTCAAAATACCGCGTTGTAAATAAAAATTTGGCAAATCTCAGAATACACAGTAAATAAAAATCACAGATCACAGACGCAGAGTAATAATAATCCAGCGGAAGTAAAAGAGATAGTAGTTCATGAAGCTACTATATAAATATATCAGAGTTACATAAGATACAATAGAAGAAATAAAGTATAACAGAAGTTTAAATATGATAACCAAGTACAAGCTGAATAGAACAACCGAACTGAAAAGATGAAACTTGACAAGTAGATAATCTCCAACGATTCCAATCTCTAGAAAGTGGAAATCCAAATCTGTGAATAACTCAGGCCGACCCGAGCGTAAATAAAAATACAAACACTCGAGTCAGGACATACATACTTATACAATGTAAACCAACTCAAGTGAACTGTAGCAAAGATACAAGTAACTTAGAAGATGCTTGGGACCGCCCATCCTCTAAGGATCCGTTAAACTATTTACTATGTAGTATATTGCGCTATATACAGTAGTGTCTAATCAGTAAAGTATAATCATATAGAAAATAGCGTTAAGGGGATGGTGAACCTTAACGCGGTCGGATCTTTAAAACCAAAATCGTAGTGGGCTCGATATAAGGAGATGACACGGCACGCGAGGCAATGCCAGGGTGGATACACCGTTTGCACTCCCGGACCGGTGGTGACGGCAAGCCAGCAGCTTCCGCCCATCTCGAACAATACCCCCGAATCAAAGTGGCGCCACATATAGAATCACAAAAGTAATAGAACAGTTTTCGATGGAGCATGCTCGATGAAAGGGTGTGACCCTTTGTGTAGCCCAGTATAGCTCCTGTTTTAGTCATTTATGTCAACTCACGGGAGTTGGGTCCACATAATATACCTCGAGAACGTCGCCACCATCTTACTTCATTCTGGAATCTCCACCGCGTACACAGTTGTTAAAGTGGTTTTCGGTATTGGCCGGCTATAAGACAATATCCGACCCCGGTCTCTTTAACAACCAATCGTTATTATAACCCGTAGTTATAACTTTAAAACAATATTTTATACTTCAAAATAAAATATCATTTCAACCCAAATCTTTATCAAAATAAAGATTAAATCATTTCCAAACCATTTCAATATATCATTATACCATATCTTTCAATTCAAGTATGTATCAAAATAAATATCAAGTCATTTCTAACCATTTCAATATATTAAATCTGTAACAACCCTGTATTTTGTAACTATTTTATTGTATATTTTAATTATTTTTAATGTAAGATTTTGATTTAAAAACTTATTTTACTTATTTGAAATGATTAAATTTATTATTTAAATATAATCTTGATTTTTTATGAGTTATAATTCCAAACTTGTGTAAGTTGAATATTTGCATGAAATGCTGATTTTGGTCAAAATAGTCAAACTGTGAGTTTCAACTTAAAATTTTAAAAGTTTAAAAATTTAATTTTTTCTTTTATTATGAGAGTACATAAAATTCTAAGAACACCACTTTTCGTTTCGTTGAAATCGGATGTAAATCGTGAAAGTTATACCCTTTACAATATTGTGCGTATATAGGGTTATTTAACAATGACAATTTTAAATTGTATAAATTACTTCTTCTTGGTTTTATTTTATGTTAATATGTGATAATATGTTATATTATGTATATTTTGACTTTTAAGTATTTTTAAAATGATAATATAATTTTTCTAAAGTTTATTTGAATTTATTTCAATTTATAAAGCCTAGTTGGTATTTACTGCATTTTTCTTTATTTAACTTTCTATTTAATAAAAATTAAATTATTATTTTACCTTGAAAATGTTTTAAAACCATTTTTAATTCAAATTTTGTGTTAAAATATTTTTTTTGTGAAGTAATAAACTTTCCAAAGTCATTGGAGATTTTCTTGTAATTTTTATGTCAGGGTTGCTATTTTTAAGCAATTTCTTATTTCCTTTTTCTATTTTACTTAAAATAAATCATTTATTTTATTTTATTCTTACTTAGTTTCGGTTTTAAATAACATTTCTGAGTTTATTTTATTTTTATAAAATTAAAAAGAAAAGGAAATGCAAAAGGTTTAGAAAGTTAAGAGATCTTAAAAGCCTGAAACGTAAAGGCGTTTTATCCGTTTCTTTTTGCAATTAATACATCAATTTATTCATTTATTTTATACATTCACTTTTATTGCTGTGTTTTACTTTATTTTATTCATTTTACATGTATTTAAATTTAAGAAATTTTTTCCAAAGTGTATTGAAGTTATTTCTAATTCCTAGGTCTAGTTTTCATTTTTCTGTGCCATTTTTCTTATTTTAATCATATCTAATTAATAATTAATTATTAATATTTTGCTTATCTGTTATATTTTCGAATTCTAACTGAAATTTATATGTGTTTTCAGTTATTTAGGATGTATATGAATATATATAGGAAGTTTAAAAGGTTTGAAAGTAAAGAAACATAAAACCGTTTTAACGTTTCTTCTTCCGTTTCTTTTCCAATTAATAGATTTAATTTCCTTTGACCGTTCCTTTCTTTATTGTAGCTGTGCATTTCTTACCTCATTTTCACGTGAAAAAATTCCTCTCCACTTCATTTTTCATGGCTAGAAAGGTTTGGTAATGGCTCCTCTTTTCCTCTTCTTTTTGCTCTTCTTTTTCCATTGTTTTCTTTTATTTTGCCTTGTTTTCTCATGTGTATTGCTTGGCCTCTACCACCCACCATCACCACCATACTCTCCACCATCCCCTACCACTCTTCCTTGGCATCATCTCCAGCCATCATTTCAGATCCATCCATGGCCACACCTCCCTTGGTGACAAAACTCCACAAAAACAATGCATAAAGCCTTGAAACATTCATGATAGCCACCTTATCACTTCATATCTTCATCCACCACCTTGGCCACCACCATAGGCCGCTACCACCACCTTTTCCAGACCTCCCCACACCCTCAATATACTGTCCAAACCTGTACAAGTATGGCCAAGCCCCTCTTGACCCAAGGCCGAGCCTTGTTGTGCTCAAAAACTTCATATATGTTGCCTTGATCAATTGTATGCTTCATGTTATAACCCTACCACTCCATACTCCTTCTAGCCGTGAGTTATGGTGCCAAACTTGAGCTATATCATCATCATGGCTGAACCCAAGAACCTCCTAGGCCAAGCATTTGAATGGTTAAAGCAAGGTCAAGTAATCTATTCCTTTGTTGCTTCGTATTTTCATTGTTTCAACATTGTTTTGCGTTGAATATTTATGTGCGTATTGTCTTGTTTTGGTTATTGTTTACAAGGCAAATATCAAGGCTCTCCATTCATTCAAATCAAAAGTCATGCTATATCGTGCTTGTCGTGCTTTTGGAATCGCACTTGTGTTTGTTGTTTTGGTCTTCAGCTTGAAAAAGTGAGTCTTTCTCACTCTGACATTTATACTTATGAAAAGTGAGTTGATGACAAGTGTTTAGTAATAAAAAAATGTTTATGCAAGTTAATGATGATCATATGATATGCTATGCCATGTTATTACCATATTATTACCATGTTAAAACTGTTAATTTTCACCTGACATCTGATATATGACTGTATATTGTGATATTGACCTTGTTTATATTATTTCTGTATATGATCACACTGCAAGTTCCCTGTAAGAAAAAAAATGTTATGGGCTGAAATGATAAGCCTGATTTATTTAATTTAATTTATTTTAACTTGGGATTGCGGGTTTGAAATGATAAAACCCGAATTTTCTTTGTAAATTACGGGTTGAAATGATATATTACCCGTATCACTTTACCTAGCGTAGGAAATTTTATACAGGCCCGTAGTTAAAATATGCTTTTCTAAATTTTTTTAAATATTTTAGAAATTTAATTATTATAATATTTTGATTTGAAATTTAATAAAAATAAAATTTTTGTAAAATATTATTGATTTTCTGAATAATTGTAAGCGAAATGAATTAACGAAAAAGTTAGAAATTTTGAACGTAAGTTATTTTGGAAATTTTGATTTAATTTTAATTGGAAATTTAATTGAGTATGAAATTATGATAAATTTATGATAATTTGAATTTAAATGAATTTAAAATAATTTTTATCATATTTATGATTTTTTAATAAAGTCGAAATGTGAAATGAATAAATATTTTAAGTTGAAACTTTGAAATATAACTAGAATTGAAAATTTATGAAATTGACGTAAAGTGAACTTTTAGTTAAGAAAATAAAAATAAAACTAAGTTATATTTGAGAATTTGAACTTAAGTGTTAAGTTGAAATTTAATGTAATGGATTTTAAAATTGAACATTGCATTTTAATAAGTGGATTATTATTAAATCTTGATTTTTGAATGGAAATTTAACCCTGTAAAATCATGAACTTAAGGAAAATTAAATGATGTTATAAATGTGAAAATGTATGACTTTATAAGTTAAAAATGTTTTAATAAAAATATAACTGGTTGAGAAATTTTATTGAATATTTGAAGTTAATTGACTGCATTTTTGAAATGATATTAATTACAATGTAAATGATATTACAGCAATTGTAAATACTGTAGTTGATGATAATGAACTAAAAAAAAAAGCTATTGAAAAAAACTATTATAGAAATTGTTGTAAGTACTATGATTTTTGAATTTGACTAAGTTTATTTGAAATTTAAGAAAACTCTATTACAACATTTTTAAACGTTGTCTTTTGTTAAATTGAACTGTTTTGAATGTAACTTTCCGTAGAGTTTTCTAAATGATGCGAAAAGTGAATTTTCACTGTTTTGATAAACTTAAGTGAATAAATGAACTTTGGAAGTTGAAATTTTTGGAAATTTAATAATTTAATTATTAAGCACAATAACTTCATTGAAATGAAAAAAAAAGAATTTTTGGAATATAAACTGTTTTAAAATATGAATTGAAATGGTATTTTAGATTGAATAAGATGAATAATGATTTGAAAAGATACGGTATTTTGATATATTCAAATGATTTGAAAATGAAGTTTTGAAAAGATACGATATTTTGATATATTAAAATGATTTGAAAATGAAGTTTTGAAAGGTTATGATATTTTGATATATTACAATGATTTGAAAGGTAGTGTTGAAAGGGTATGAAAATTTAATATATTGAAATGGTTAGAAATGACTTGATATTTATTTTGATAAATATTTGGATTGAAGGATATTTTACGATGATATATCGAAATGGTTTTGGAAATGATTTAATCTTTATTTTGATAAAGATTTGGATTGAAAAGGATATTTTATTTTGAAGTATAAAATATTGTTTTAAAGTTATAACTACGGGTTATAATAACGATTGGTTGTTAAAGAGACCGGGATCGGATATTGTCTTATAGCCGGCCAATACCGAAAACCACTTTAACAATTGTGTACGCGGTGGAGATTCCAGAATGAAGTAGGATGGTGGCGACGTTCTCGAGGTATATTACGTGGACCCAACTCCCGTGAGTTGGCATATATGACTAAACCAGGAGCTATACCGGGCTACATAAAGGGTCGCACCCTTTCATCGAGCATGCTCCATCGGAAACCATTCTATTATTGTTGTGATTCGATTCGGTGGCGCCACTTTGATTCAGGGGTATTGTTCGAGGTGGGCGGAAGCTGCTGGCTTGCCGTCACCACCGGTCCGGGAGTGCAAACGGTGTATCCACCCTGGCATTGCCTCGCGTGCCGTGTCATATCCTTATATCGAGCCCAGTACGATTTTGGTTTTAAAGATCCCACCGCGTTAAGGTTCACCATCCCCTTAACGCTATTTTCTATATGATTATACTTTACCGATTAGACACTACCGTATATAGCGTATATTACTACATAGTAAATAGTTTAACGGATCCTTAGAGGATGGGCGGTCCCAAGCATCCTTTAAGTTACAGATGCATTTTGTTACTGTTCACTTGAGTTGATTTACAGTTTATAAGTATTTATGTCCTGACTCGAGGGTTTTGTGTTTTGCTTTACGCTCGGGTCAGATTGAGTGAGTTAGCATTCCAGATTCACCTTCGGCGTTGGAGCTTTCCTTGAAGATCCAGCCATCTATTTTGTTTCAGTATCCAGTGGTTCAGTGATGTATCTGATTTGTACCTGATGTATCCTGTTACTCTTCTGTTGTATCTTATTTAACTCTGATGTATCTCATATTTTATATAGTAGCTTCATGAACTACTATCTCCTCTTTTACTTCCGCTGCATTATCATTACTCTGTGTCTGTGATCTGTGATTTTATTTACTGTATATTCTGAGATTTGCCAAATTTTCAATTACAACGCGGTATTTTGAGCAATTCCGGCATGAGTGTCTACTATACACTTATAATGGATGCGAATGGTTGAAAATATCGGGTCGTTACAAAATCATCATATCCTTTCAAAACTTCCTTTCAAAACATTTTAATATATCAAAATATCATAACCTTTCAAAGCTTCATTTCCAAAATATCATATCTTTCAGAACTTCTTTTCAAATCATTTTAATATCAAAATGTCATATCTTTCAAAACTCCATTTTTCAAATCATCTAATATCAAAATATCATATCTTTCAAAACTCCATTTTTCAAATCATCTAATATCAAAATATCATATCTTTCAAACTTTGTTTCAAATCATTTTAATATATCAAAATATCATATCTTTTCGAAACCACATTTCAAATCATTTTAATATATCAAAATATCATATCTTTTCGAAACCACATTTCAGTCATTTTAATATATCAAAATATCCTATCTTTCGAAACCACATTTCAATCATTTTAATATATCAAAATATCATATCCTTTCGAAACCACATTTCAATCATTTTAATATATCAAATAGTTATATTTCAAAATAAATTACTTCATTATTAAATCATAAAAATGAAGTTATTACATTTAATAATTAGATTATTAAATTCCAAAAATTTAAACTTTTCAATGTTCATTTATGCACTTAAATTTATTAAAACAATGAAAATTCAAGTTTCGCGGCATTTAGAAAATGCTACAGAAAGTTACATTCGAAACAATTCAATTTAACAAAAGACAATATTAAAAATGCTGTTAATTAACTTCAAATATTTAATAGAATTTCACAAACACTTATATTTTTATTTAAATCATTTTTAACTTATAAAATCATACATTTTCACATTTATAAGCATCATTTAATTTTCCTTAAATTCATGATTTTATAAAGTAAAGTTTCCTTTCAAAAATCAATATTTATTAATAATTCGCTTATTAAATTTCAACATTCAAATATAAATTCATTACATTAAATTTCAACTTAACATTTAAGTTTAAAATTTCAAATATAACTTAATTCCATTTTATTTAACTTAACTTGAAATTTCACTTTTAAATCAAATTCATAAATTCCAATTTAAGTTATATTTCCAAATTCAGCTCAATATTCACTCATTAACATTTTAACTTTATTCAAAAATCATTAATATGTTATAAAATCATTTTAAATTAATTCAACTTCAAAATATCATAAATTTATCATATTTCAAAGTTAATTTAAATTCCATTAAAAATTAAATCAAATTTTCCAAAATAACTTACACTCAGATTTTCTAACTTTTCCATAATTTATTTAACTTATACATTTCCAGAAAATCAATAATACTTTACAAAATTTTACATTTTTATTTAATTTTGTTCAAAATATTATAATAATTAAATTTCTAAAATATTTTAAAATTTTTAGAAAACATATTTTAACTACGGGCCTGTATATAATTTTCTACGCTAGGTAAAGTGATACCGGTAATATATCATTTCAACCCGTAATTTACAAAGAAAAAACCGGGTTGTATCATTTCAAACCCGCAGTCCCAAGTAAATAAAATAAGTTGAAAATCAATCAGGCCTATCATTTCAGCCCATAATGATTTTCCCCTATTCTAAAGTCCGTTCGGGTATGTATCATTTCAACCCATAGTGATTCTAATCTAAAGGGAACTTGCAGTGTGATGAACAGATAAAATAAACAGAATAGCATGAAATAACAGTAACATATAATATAATAGGTGTAATAACAGGTGTGAACATCATATGATAATAATATAAGCAATTATAACATGATCATATAGTTCTACAGATTCACAGGGTGTCAATTTACTACTTATATAAGTACATAATGTCTAGTGAGAATAACTCACATTTTTATGCTGGAGATATTAATTTGAATGACACAACGGATCCAGAAGGCACGACCTTTGATTTTGAGTGGAGAGAAATAGCCAAGATATCATCTTGTAAACAACCCCAAAACAAGACAATATAACTTATGAATATTCAACCAAAATATATTGAAATAAAATTGAAATTGAAAGGCAACAAAGGCAAGATAACTTGACCTTGCTACAACCATTCAAAAGCTCGACTAAGGGGTTCGTTTTTCTCAGCCATGAAGATGATATTAGTGTGGGAGAGACAAGGTTAATTGCCTTGAATACATGAGACAAAACAAAACAAACAATATAAATTACAACACGAATTAACATCAAACAACATAAGAATTCAAAGCCCAAAACAATGCCAATTTCTTTGCACTTTCTCTCAACCTCATATATTTCAGTTAGGCAGTGGTTAATCTCAGCCTAGGGGTGGAAAGTGGTCTGGTTTGGGTTCCATATGGGTCGGCGTATGTTGGGTTGAAGGGTGATGAAGTATAGATGCAACAATCACTACTACAAGGCATCTACATCCTTTCAAAGCTACAAATAGTTTCGGCCCTAGTTCCTATGGGCACGACCAGGTGTCTAGAAGGTGTTGGGTAATGTGGCAGAGGGTGGAGGTCAGGTCAGAGGTGGTGGTGGTGGTGGAAGTGGCGGCAAGTGGTGGGTAAAGGTGATGATGCAAAACTAGGTCTAGGCTTGCATGTAGGTGATGGATTTTTGTGGTGATGCATGCCATAGGGGTGCACGGCCTAGAGTTGGTGATGGACTAGAGGGGTGGTTGATCAGAGAAGGAGGAGGTGGAGGTCAGCCTAGATCTGGTTGAGGAGGAGTGGAGCCATGAAGTAGAGAACAAGTTGCAAAATCACATAGAAAAACTAGAAAACAAGAGAAGAGAAGAAGATTTTACCAAATTTTTGCAAGATGGAGGCCATGATTTTTTTAGGGTTGAGAAGCTTTGAAAAAACGTGAAAAAGATGAGAGAATTCAGCTGAAAAGAATAGAGAAAGGTACGGCCAAAATAAATTGTGTATTGATTGAAAAAGAAACGGTGAAACGACTTTACGTTTCTTAGCTTTTAAAACCTTTCATACTTCCTTTTCTTTTAAATCAAGTAAAATAAAATAAAATTCAGCAAGTACATCTAAAACTGAAAAAAAGTGAAAAAAATAAAATATATAATTAAATTTAAAGAAAATATAAAAAGAATTAAGGAAATTGCTTAAAAATTGAAAACAGGGTTCAAAAATTACAATTAAAACATCAATGGCTTTGGAAAAATATCTACTTCATTTTAAAAATATTCTAAAGCAAAATTTTGAAATAAAATAATTTATTTATCATTTCTAAAATAAAATAAATAATTAAATTTGAGAAAAATAGAATAGAACTAAAGAAAATGTTTAAAAATTGAAAACAGGGCATGAAAATTACAAGAAAAATACTACTAGCTCTAGAAAAATTCCTACCTCACTTCAAAAATATTAAAAGACAAAAACATACATAAAATAAATTATCAATACATATTACAATAAAATATGACAAAGAAAAATAAAATTTATACTATTTAAAATAATAAAATTGCAGAATAAACAAATTGCACTCAATATTGAAATATACATAACTTTCACAATTTAAATCCGTTTCCAACGAAACAAAAAGCAGTGTTCTTAAAATTTTATGTACTTTCATAATAAAAGATAAAATCTAAATTTTCAAACTTTTAAAATTTTAAATTAAAAGTCAAAGTTTGACTATTTTGACCAAAAATTCACTTTTTCAAAAATATTCTTTTTAGTCATGCTTTGGAATGATAATTCATATCAAAACTAAAGTTTATTATTCAAAATAAACAAAACAAGTTTTTAAATCAAAAATTCAATTAAAATAATTAAAATATACAAAAAATCACAAATACAGGGTTGTTACAGTAATATGAAAGGGTTTTGAAATGGCATTTAACTTTGGAGTTTTTGAAGAAGCTTTCCTTGTTAAAGATAATAGGTTAAGGGTATTAACCCTGTTTTATTTGAAAAATGCTTACAAGGAAAATTAACCGGAGAGATTTATATTATTATGTTATGATCGGTTACCATTTGAGCTTCTTCTATAAACACATTCACTTTATAATCAACCCATAACTACAGTTTGAAGTATTAAAGGTAGAATAACCAGCTAGGTTAACTCGGTACTAAATGTAATTTGAGTTAACTCCTGTCTGAGTAGAGTTGCATCCATAAGGTCAGGTAGACTAGAATATAGGATGCCCAGAGATTGATCAAAGAGTTGTTAGTTTAGATAGGTTCATAACAAAACCCATGAAAACTATATCTGGAAATTGTTATTGGAAGGGGCCAATAGGTTCTTAGTGATTCCATGAAAACTATATCTGGATAGATTATTGACAGAGATCAATAGGTTCATAGTTAATCCATGAAAACTATGATATAAGAGAAGTTATTGGAGATCCTAATAGGTTCATAGTGAGCCCATGAACACTATAATTGGATGAAGTTATTGGTAGATACCAATAGGTTCCTAGTGAACCCAATTCCACGAAAACTATATCCGGATAGGTTACTGATAAAGATCAATGGGTTCACAGTTAACCCATGAAAAGTATAATATGAGTTAAGTTATTGGAGATCCCAATAACTTCATAATGAGCCTATGAAAACTATAATTGGATGAAGTTATAGGTAGATACCGATAGGTTCTTAGTGAATCCATGAAAACTATAAAATCAGATAGACAGTCGTAGGCATTAAACATGTTATTAGTTATCCCATGAAAATTATTAGGCTAATGGTGACCCTAGAAACTATAACAGAGATAGATAGTCAAATGAATGGGGATGAGAAATCTAGAATATATTGCATGTTTGCATATCATCATGATATACTTTATTATGTTATGTTTAACCATTGTGGATGCAGGTGCATAGTATATGGTTATCATAAATTTTGGCTAAGATACTAGTGAGGGGAAAGCCCGTTCCGCTAAGCGACGCATTCTCACTAGATATCTATATGGTTTGAGGTGGTAAGTTATTATTCACACCAGGCTTTATATCTGACTCGAAGTTTATGTTTCCCCTTAAACTCTCGGGTGCTCAATTTTGAGTAGTTTGAGAGTTAAGGTTTTCAGGTCCTCCTTTAGACGAATAAGCTTCTAAAGACATGCAGGAGGCAAGCTAGCTATTAGGAGTTCTTTTCTGTTTAATTCTGCTGTGTTTGGTTGTATTGGAAAAGTTGTTTATTTGCCTATATTTAGACTCTGATCAACCAAGTGGGCATCTTCATAAGTCGCTCTTGGCGTATTTTGTAACAGTTATATTTTCTCTGAATGTGGTTCACGCAATGGAATAATGTAATGAATTTGAAATATGATTTGTTGTGGAATGAGAAATTTTTTTTAAGTTGAGTTTAATTTTTTTACTATATATATGTTTCTGCTATATCAATGAACTTGAAATATGATTTGTTGTGGAATGAGAATTTTTTTTAAGTTGAGTTTAATTTTTTTACCATATCTATATGTTTCTGCTATATCAATGAACTTGAAATATGTTTTGTTGTGGAATGAGAAATTTTTTCTAAGTTGAGTTTAATTTTTTTACCATATCTATATGTTTCTGTTATATCAATGTATCTAACATTATCGAATTTGATCACTGAGAATTAATAATTATGGATGACTACAACATCTGTAGCTGTTAGTTTTGGACCTTTAAATGGGGGATGTTACAATGTTCTACACCCTAGACATTATCTATTATACTGATATGATATATTCACTCATTGAATGGTTGGTTTCATTTGAGGGGATAACCGTTACGGTAATACGTGCGGTCTTAATAGTTACTATTACTATCGATCTTAACCAGATATTAGTTTAGATCCTTTTATGAAATTCATAACCCCATTATTAATACTTTGTTTATACAATTAAAATACTTTAAGATACTTATAACAGGTTTTAAAACATTTTCTTAAAATATTACTTTGAGACAATTATAAAACACTTTAAAACTAGGAAAAACCATGTTTTTTGTATATTTAAAAATAAACCCACTTTTTTTAAATTTTGTAACCACTTCTTAAAAATTCATAAAAATGCTAAACCACTTCTAGAATAATCTAATAAGAGTCATCAAACATAGATAAGAAAAATGAAACCAAATGCTTAATTTAAAAGTTCTTTCCAAACCTTTAGAGTCCATAAGCAAAGGCTAAATGAGATAGTTTTGCACAAGTGTAAATTTGACCACTTTTCGATATGTTACTTAACTTTTCAATGTCTAAATTTTTATATCAATAAGCGTGCACAATATATATCACAAATATAGTGAGACACCCCTAAGGATCTCTCTACAAAGTTCCATAGAAATTGACGAACACAAGACAATTCCTAAGTCCATTTATAGCTACTATCACTATAAAAGCACTTTCAGATCTCAGTACCATCAGAGCCAATGTCCGACTAAAATCTATACACATTCTTTCAGGACTACGCTACAAGCCATACAAGTCCATTAAAGTTCACTCAAATCCATACATATGGATTACATATGTCATTTTCTTTCAAAGCAAGAATCAGCACCAATATTACTTCATATGTCAATATCAATTCGAACAACGTATAAGTAATCAACCACAAGCACATATACACAAAATTTCATTCAATGTGGTGATTAAGTTCACCCTTAACCAAAAAACAAGCATTTCGAAGCAACCAAGCCCTTTTCTCCACCTTGCAAACACCTTGCTTCCTTCCTTCTCCTAACTTTGCACTAGATGTTTTCCTCTCCTCCTAGATAATAGCCCACGGCCTATAGATGTGGGGAGAATTTGGCTTTGATTCTTCAAGATATGACTTGCTAGGAGGTGTTGTGATGTTTCCACAAGGCTCTACTCCAAGTTTGAGTTCAATTGAAGTTGCTTTGAATTTATTTTTCTCAAGAAATTTGCGAAGAGGAAGACATGAAAAGAGTTTCATTTTATTTTCTAAACTTTGCAAAAGTGGTTCAAGAGGTATGCACTTCCTTATATAGTCTCAAGATAGTGTTGCCTAGCCTTTCTTTCACCTATAACTCCCCCCAACCATGCGATGGAAGACTCACCCCTCCACATGTCCATCACTTCTCCTTTGCATCATTTACCAATCATGGAAGGCTCTCCCCTCCACATGCCCATCACTTCTCCCTTTCACACTCAAATATCTCTTATCCATAAGAAACTTCTAGAATGTTCCATTTGATTAATGAATGAAAGTATGTTAATTAGTTCATAATGTCTTTATATGTTCATTAGCTTAGCACAAAAGAGTTCGAACAACTTATATCGATTAAAAAGCTGTTTATCGATAAACCGATTTACGATCACATTATTGATTTTTTTTCGAAGTATTTATTTTTGTAAACAAACTTCACAAAAAAG
Organism: Allium cepa; assembly: GCA_030765085.1. Taxonomy (NCBI): domain Eukaryota; kingdom Viridiplantae; phylum Streptophyta; class Magnoliopsida; order Asparagales; family Amaryllidaceae; genus Allium; species Allium cepa. Next base: position 930,062,408 of record CM060939.1, read on the forward strand.
TTTCTTATCGACATTCATTAATTGAAAGATGATAATTAAGGTTATAAAATCTCATTTTTAACACTTAACTATATTTCAAAATGTTTTGATATTTGAAGATAAAGTGTTTGAATTTTCATGTCACTGCTTTCTCCCCCACTTGGAACATTTCGTCCTCAAAATTCAAACAAGAATGATAACCAAAGAATATAAAAGAAACAAATATGTGTGTGTATAGCATATTGTTGAAACTATATATAAAATAAACTGCAAACTAAAATGCATTTTAAGCGACTCCACCTCAAGCGATGAGTACACTACAAAAGATATACGATATTAGCATAAGAAGGAACCCTTAATCTATAAGCAACTCTGGACAGATCTCCCTAAAAATGTCCTCCATCTTCCTTTTACAAAACCGAGCTTTACGCTCCACTACTCTTTATTAACCTATCAAAGAATAAGCATATTCCAATACTCAATAGCATTCACAACTACTAGCAACAAAGCTCATAGTTTTCTCAGCTTCGAAACTCTCCCATCGCCCAAGGACGATAAACAATATACTAAGCATACCTTACGATCGACAGCCTTAGGTTATCACTTAGATGATTATTCATGCTACCTTATAACAAATAGAAGAGTCATTCCCCAAGCTGTTATAGCATATCAGACAAATGTACTAAAGCCCGTACGATGTATGTAGATCATCCGTATGCAATATCCATTCTGATTACTTACTCGATCACATTAATTTCACTTCCAAACTAGTTTAGATTACTTGACCTCTCTAGTGCAGACTCCAATCTGGTTCCTTGATTGGAAACCTATGCCTTCTTTACATAGCCATATGCTATGATAAAAAACATCAGGATCGTATCACAAATCCATACCGAGTGTTGTCATTAAGAACGAGTGAAAAACCCTTGTTTGTACCGACGTAAATTACCTCAAAACCATGTACTCGAATACTGGATCAAGAATAGTCGTGCGAATAAAACATCTACGTACAACTTACATATTTACCGTGTTAGTTTCTTAACTATACCAATATCCTTTAAATCACATTCTTCTATACAAATAGTATATCACTCAATACTAAATTCATTTATGAATCATTTCATAAAACATTAGCTTCAAGTTTATAAATATTTAGTAAGTTAAGTTTATACTCGTATAATACTCTACAACATCTAAGAGTATATACAAAACATCAAATTCATCTTATTTAACATGGATGATTAATGATTCGAACTTGTTTTAACTTACTACCTTTTCAAATTCAAGTGTTATATAAACTCAACTTTATATTTTTACAAGCATTTTACTTTAGGTTCTATAACAATTCGGAAATTTTTGACCATCCAAAATTGACGAAAATCCTATTTCATTTTAACGAATGAAAAATACCCAATAACAAATCATAATGTGATGCACATACACACTGTCCTAATGCACAGGCTACGTGTGCTTGTGAAATAACTTAACAAGAAAACTTTAGTATTAAACACCGGTTTTCATTTCAAACCATTTTGAAATAATATACACATATAACTTTTTTATATCAAATCATATATTCGAGATTTAAATCAATATTCGTCTTTACCAAAACAACTTGTAGTAAACTACTATAATAGCATCTTCTATTTTGAAACCCGAAAATGAATGTAGATGATGTTGTAGTCTTTATCTGAATTATTTTCAAGCAACAGAAGTGAGTTCAGTACATCTTAACCTATACTTTTCGGACTTAACCAAAATCATTTTAAAGCGATACCAAATACTTCGCAATATTACTAAGTACCATGATCTCAATTTCGTAAACAAATTTCCTAATTATTTACTTTCAAATAGTACTATTTTTTTTTAAATCTTGAAAAACATTTTCAAAGACACTGGGATTTAAGTTCTCAATTCTCAGCTTACATCATTTTTGTTATAAATCATATTTTATAAACTATACCTATATAAAACAACTTTCTTATATAAAATCCTTTCACAAATGTTTATTAACAAAATACCTTATTTTTCCTTTAGATTAAAATAAACATCTTTTACTAAATTTAACTTTTATAAAAGTTAATTTATAACCCAATATTATCGTTGAATGGCTTTTAGTCAAATTGTGAAACTCAATTCACATGGTGTTCGTTTAAATGCGTCTATAAATATTGTCTACCTACCACATGCGGTGAAAAGGTAGAACTGCCTATGAACTGGTCGAGCGCAAATCAACGATCAATATGTAATAGTCAGGCTCATAAACTCGCCGAGCATGGCTAAGCTAATTAACAAGGGAAAATAGATAAAATCATCAATCCTTATATGAATTAGACCACACTATTAACTTATATTATATACAAATAATATATAGTAAATACATATAAGGTTATATATTATATAATACACTCAACTCATGCTAGGACATTCCATTGCTCTCTCTCTTAGTGAGTCATACCCAACCAAAGCCAAGGTTCTCGCTTAACCTTTAGCTCTGATACCAAATATAACAACCTGACTTTTCGACCCTCAAATATCGACACTAAATACATCAATGGTATTCATATGTCGAAAGCCCAAGTGCCAAAAAGACAGATAATTAGGGTAAAATAATAATGAAAAACAAAGAATAGAACATGAAGGAAAGAACACAACATCAAATCATACAACGGAATGATAACATATAATACCAAAAGATAATACGCACTATTACAAATATAGCATTTCTGTAACGACCCAGAATTTCTGTTAATTAAAATTTGTATATTTAATTGATTTTAAATATTAATAAGTGAAATTAAACAGTCGAATAAATTTTATTTCGAATAATTGGATTTAATTGGATAATTAAATCGATAATTTAATAGTTGAAATTACAGAAATAATTGGAAATTGGGTTTAATATGATTAAAAATTGATTTGTAAAATTTTATTTAATCATATTGAAGTTAGAATAATGTTATAGAACTTTTAAAATTGATTTTAAGTTAATTTGTGAAAATTGAATATTTTAATATTTAATTGACGAGTTAAAATAGCCATTTTCAAACAGTCTCAGATTTCGACAAAACTAGTTTCATCGGATCCGTAATTTAAATTATTGTATGGTTTCAAATTTCGTGTTAATCGGATTTACAGCTTGTCCGGAGCAAGCCAAAACGCGTAGAGAATAGTTTAATCGGTTTAATTTAAAATCGATCGTTTATTGCCGTAACTCACGCAGATGATCGAATTAGCTTCCGAAACCTATTTCATTGTGTTCGGAATGCGGGGTAAACCTTAGAAACGTTAGCCGGCACGCTTCGTTTGGAGTTCGGAAAATTTTGGATGAATAGTGTTTTTGGAATTTTTCTATATAAGCACCTTTAATATTCACATTTACAACAAGAATAAAACCCTAACCTAATTTACAGTAGCCGCCGCCTCCCACTATACCAATGGCCGAAAATTCATAACTTTCATCTCCAATTATCTTCAAATCTGTGAATCAATTCGAGAAACTTTCAACTACAACATTGTAGAACACATCACGAACTACAAAATCAATGGCTATGATCATTTAACTCGAAGTGGATCGATGGGAATTTGAGCTTAAATCCATCACGTTCGGCACGTTTTTCGAGACAAATTACACGACCGAGCGGCACGTGGCTTCGGCCGATGGCAGTGCTCGTGTGGGCGCTTCAAACCATGGTGGCCGATCATCATCTCGTCCAGCGTTGGTCGAACGGCTATTATGGTTTGGGCTGTTTTTTGGGTTCGGCTTCGTTCATTTGGGAAGAAGATGAGCATTTGCGTTCGGCAGCCCTGATGGAAGCAAGCAGAAATCAACGGCTTGGATTGGATAAGGGTATAAAATATAAAATGAAAGTGTAAATTGAATTTTATTAAATTGTATAAACTTTGAAATGACATAACTTTGTAATACGAGGTCGAAAAATTATGAAACAACTTGCATTGGCTTCGTTTTGTCGAGCACTACGCTATGGAGCTAGTTTGGAGTTGTTTGGAGCTAGTTTGAATTTCGGGTAAAATTAAACGCGCGTTTGATTTTATTCGAAATTAAACACGAAAAACTGAATTGAAATCAAGGTGAGAACTTCTCACTCAATCGAACTGTTTCGATTTAAATTTTAAATAGTTAGATTTAAAATTTGTTGATTGTATTCCTGAATGATAAATTATTATCTGTTATTGATTGAAATAGACATTATACCTCGTTAGTAAGCAGAGGTTATTTCTTAAAAACATATACCACGTTAATTTCACTACAAAGTGAAATTGGTATTATATATGTACTTGGAGTTGATTTTCTCGCATTATATAGCGGATGAGACCCTATTGCGCCGTATAATAGCGGATAATATTTTATAAATCCCATATACCACGATATTCTGTATTGGAACGGAATTGGTATTGTGCTAATGTCTGTGGATGCAAGGAAACAGGTTGGAGGGATCCAACTGGATTCCTCACCAGTATTTATTTGATTACAGATATTGTGATATTAGATTGATTATCATATCAATATATGATGCTTGGAAGTCGTGATTGACTATTTGGTGTTGTTGCATCATTGGATCCATTTTTGAAGTTTTAAAATAATGATTTTGATTTTAAAAAGAATTTTAAAGTGATTTTTGAAAGTATACGTTTTATTAAATTTTGAATTGTTAAAATAAATAAACCTTATAATTTTATTGTTATAAAAGTTATATTTTTGGAAAATAGTACTTAAGTATGATTTTGGAGTTATATAAGTTTTAAATAACGTTTTGTAAATTATTAAAAGGATTGGTTTATTTAAATTGAGATTTTTGAATTATTATAAACAGTTTATATAAAAGATTTCTAAGATTAATATTTATAAATTAAAAATATATGAATTGTGAAATGAGTTTTATTAAGTATTAAAATGAAGTATAAATGGATTTCACAAGTGAATAAAATTTATAGATTTATAAATTGTGAAGTTATGAAATGAATAGATTTTGTAAAATAAAAGATTTATAAATAATTAACTTATAAATCGGATTTTGGGTATAAACTTGAGTTATATAAATTGAATTGGATAATAAAGGAGATTTATAATTGAAGTTTTTATAAATAGAAATGGAATTTATAAACATTGTTTATAAATTCGAAATCAATTGAATTTGATAAATTTAATATAGAAGGTTATTAAAGGAGATATATTCGCGATTTCGGATAGCGAATTATCCTTGAAATAAAATGTGTAGAAAATATTGAATTTGGTTAGTGAAGTATATTCACGATTTTGGACAGTGAATATATTATTAAATAAAATGGATATGTTTTGGGAAAATGAATATTATTAAATGAAGTTAATTGTTTTAACGATGTATTAAATTGTGTTAAACATCAAAACCATAGATTTCAACATTCATTGTTGAAATAGACGTTTTCGAGAAACAAGGAAAAGATGGACTATAACACTGTTGTTATAGTAAATGATTTTCGTAAGGAAATGTTTTTGTATAGTATTGAGATTTATATATCTATCTAAATTTCGAATCACTATACTAGTGATTTTGGGTCGTCGTAACGATGTTTTACACAACATTCGTTTTGGCCCAAATAAATGTGTTTAAGAGAATGTTTTCCTTAAAGAATGAAATATATACTTAATTTCGATTTAAGTATATTGAATATTTTTCAAGTGTTGAAAATAAATGGATTTGTAAACTACTTATTATTAAATAAGTATGGAAATGTTTTTCCAATATGAAGTGAATATTTTCATATTTTATCTTTTAAAGATAAATCGAAAATGAATATTAGAAATCGATTTGAAAATCGTATATTCATTGATATTTTGGAATTGTAAATTCACTATGGAATTTATAAAAGAAAGGGAAATTTGTTTAAAAATAAACGATGATTTATTTTTGAAGTGTGGGAATAAATTTACGGATTTGGAACTTAAATATAAAGTAAATCGGTAAGGATTTATTTAATTGGTTTGAATGAACCATTTTGAAATGAAAATGAATAAAGATTTGTGAATATATCCCGTATAGGGAAACGATTTGAAATTTGTTTTCAAAAGTGGTAAAGGTGAAAAGTGATTTGAAAATTTGTTTTCAAATGGTTGAAGTGTGGAAAATATATATATCTTGTAAAGATATTTTGGAAAGTAAATAATTTGGGAAATTATTTGGAATCTAGTGATGTTGAGCATGCCTATTGATAGTTAAATAACGGACTATCAATATTTACCTTTAAATAGGTATTTGTTGTGAATTGCTTGAATTTGAATGCCACACTTATTTTCAAAATAAGCGCTCACTATTCGGGTTAGCCGGGAAAGGACCTTGGGGTCGTATAACCCATTCCGAATATGTGATATGTCGTTATGGATTGCATTTGATGACCGGTGTTGAAGACCGGATATTTACGAAAATGGAAGGATTACCGTCGAATGTTTCTGCACCGGCTGATCTCCGATATAGAAATTTATTACGCTTTGTGATGGAAGTCCGGTCGTGATTAGTGAATATCCGGATTGCAATGACTTCTTTGTAAGTGCCTTCGGTTTCGTTCGATTCCGGAACGGACTTGTATGGATGTGTGTCTGACATTACAATTTGAGATGATGGTTTCTATCAAATATGTTTCCGTTGGTGGCAGAGAATTTATTCTCTTAGTTTAACACCCTTAGAGGTTATTTAGTTGATGGTTACTAGTGATACATTCCCAAATTGGTAATGTGGCATACGAAGTGTTGTTGATCAATTGTTGATCGAAGCATGGCTTTGTATAAAGCGTAGCTTTGTGGACGAGACTTCGTTGGACCTCACACCCCGGAAATGGTCAAAACAGGAAGGATGCGGCAAGGTTATTAGGGGGATAGCGTCCCTTTAGTTTATGTCATTCCTTCTGGATAGAGGATGGTATGGAGCCTAGATACTTAACCTATGTTGTTGCTGCAAATTTATTACTTTGTGGTTGTTGGAATCGAGGATCCTCAGATATAGATCGGTTACGATCGAGGAATGACATATTCGTGTCAGTAGTTACCTAGTTTGAAAGGTAAACCGGCCTTGTGTTGGCAGAGATCCGGTTAGGTTCTCGGGTCGTCTTTCCAAAGGCATACCCATGCGGCAATGGGAAGTTCCTTTGCCTGACTATCTGTTGGAAATCCAAAGAAACAATACGAACCTTGTACGGTTTTAGTTGTAGAACTTGCCGTCTAATATGGTAGCTATAGTATGCATAATATAATGGTACCTATGCTGGCTAAGATTTATATTCTACTTTCGAAATGGTTTCTACACTATGCACTAATAATAATATCAAAAATGATTTGATTTTACGTAGTAAGCATTTTTGACTATCATAAGGAGAAATCTCCCCAAGTCTGCGTTTGCATTGTGTGTGTGCCGGGAAACCTTATGGTAGTTTCATTTTTTTAAAAGCATTTCGAATTGAATTTAAAAATATTCCTCTGTTTTGTTTTTAAAAGAAAACTGTTTTAAGTTCTCACACCACTCCCATGACTGACTTGGAGTTTATTGTTTTCTTTCCTAAACTCTGGGTGCCCACCAATTTCCACACGGGCAGTCTAGAGTCGGGTAATCATGATATTCTGGAATTCAGGAGTTGTCGGAGGCTAGCTGGATGGCACGACGTATTCACTAGTATATAGTATTTCTTTTTCGCTGTTTGTTGTTGTTTGATGTTGTACACTCTGATGATGCAATGTAATGTAATATGATGTAATGTAATAATTGATATAGTTCTTTGCTTAAAGATTATTCATTTATCTATTATATGTTGTTCCGCTGCGATTGTGAGATTCTGATATTGTTTTGTTGTTTCTTTCTGTTATGTTCTATCTTTTTCTCTCTTCTCTATCTTCTACCTCTTCTTTAACCCTAACGGTACGGTTTTCCGGCCTTCGATTGCTCGGTAGTTGATACAGTGGACGTATTGATGTCGGTTTTCGAGCGTCGAAAAATCGTAAACGTTACATTTGGTATCAGAGCATATGGTTAAGTGACAACCATGGCTCTGTTGGGAATTACTCATTAGAGATAGAGTCAGTAGTACTCTAGAATGAGTTTGAGTGTAATAATATATACGAGTGCGTATTTGTTAGTGAATATGAAATTGTTTAATATTGTGATGATTGGTTTGTTGAGTGGTATATGGATTCTGGTCAACACGAGTAATTAACGTTGTTGATAGGGATCTCTCAACACTTGTACAGAACAATTTGACACGATATTATTTAAAATAGGGTAAATGAAATAATTTTACCTTGATTATATTTTATATATAAAGGAATAATTTTTCAGATTTTTTTTTTGAAAGCGTATATATATGATTGTTTGGTTGTTGAAAATGTAAGAATATATACAAGTTATTAAAGGATGTTTGAATAATTTAAATAAGAAAACAATTGTAAAAGAATGAAATTATATAAGCAAATGAATTATAAGTGTGGAATTATAATCAACATGATTTACAATTGTGAAATAATCTTATATATAAGAAGTGACACTATATGAATGTATTTGTATATATGAGTTATAAATAAAAGAAATATTTTGAAAGAATAAATAAATTTGATTTAAACCAGAATTTAATCCCGGGAATTTTGAAAAGTGCTTTAAATGCAATGAAAACAAATATCAAAATATCTGAAATCAAATAAAAACTGTTGAGGAATCCAGTTGGATCCCTCCAACCTGTTTTCCTGCATCCACAAACATTAGCACAATACCAATTCCGTTCCAGCACGAAATTATCGCGGTATATGGGATTTAAAATATTATCCGCTTAATAGACGGCGCAATAGGGTCTCATCCGCTAAAAAATGCGGGGAATCAACAACTGCAATATATACATATGCCAATATATATATATATATTGATATTATATATAATACCAATTTCACTGTTTATGAAATATTCGCGGTATATGTTTTTAATAAATAACATCCGCTTACTAACGGCGCATAATGTCTATTTTAACAATCAATAGATAACAATCAACATTCAAACATGCATTCAAATATTTTAAATCTAACTATTTAAAATAAAATCCAAACTAATTCGATTGAGTGAGAAGTTCTCACCTTGATTTCAATTTCGTTTTAGCGATTTATTTCGAATAAAATTAAACGGACGTTTAATTTTACCCAAAATTCTCACTAACTCCAAACGACTCCAGTCCAATTTCATCGTGTAGTGCTCGTCCATACGATTCCAACGCAACTGGTTTCGCGCGGTTTCGACCTCGTATGAAAAAGTTATCAATTTATGAAGTTACACGATTCATAATATTATAATTTACAACATAATTTTCTAATTATAAACCTACTACAAGTCTTGGCCACTAGATCTCATCCCCTGCAATCTCCACCGTGCATCCCTTCTCTCATCTCCCACGTTCCATCTCCAGTATTTTTTTTACGCAACCCAAACCCATCAAGCACAAATTAGGTTTTCAAATTCGAGCCTCCTCGCTACACTAAACCTCATCACACCACCGCCATGTCGAAGCCCATTGCAAGAGCTACCTCCACCACCCCCAGCAAGAAGCTCGACCAACTGATGTGCTTGAAATGCGTGCGCAAGCCATAGAGGACGCGGCCCTCTTGTTGAAGATCCGTAGCTCCAAACACGATCTCAACCGTATGGATCTGAAGATCTCGCCTTGCTCTACAATGTTGTAGTTGATCACTTCGCTTGATTGTGAATGGATTGAGAGATTTTGAGGAGGAGGTGAAATCAAATTCTGGCCATTCGTTTATAATGTGGCGGCTAGGGTTTAGAAAATTAGGTTTTTATTTTTTTTATTTCTAAAGAGAAGGGTGCTATTTATAGAAGAACGAACGAACACTATTCATCCGGGAATTCCGAACTCCGATTTACGCGCCGTAACCAGCATTTCTAGGGTTTACCCCGCGTTTCGGACACAATGGAACATGTTTCGAAAGTTAATTCGGACATCTGTGCGAGTTATGGCAATAAACGTTCGATTTAAATTAAACTGATTTAAACGATTTTCTAGGCGTTTTAATTTGTATCGGACAAACTGTAAATCTGATTGACACGAAATTTGAAACCTTACAATAATATCACATTACGGATCCGATGAAACTGGTTTCGTCGAAATCCGAGACTTTTTGAAAAATGGCTATTTTAACTCGCCAAATTAATATTAAAAAAAATTCGATGAGCTGCCACGATCAAACGATAGCTCCGATTGACACGAAAATTGAAATCCGGTAATAACTAACTATTACGGATCCAATGGAACTAGTTTCGTCCAATTCTGAGACTGTTCAAAAATTGGCTATTTTCACTAGTCGATTTAAATATTAAAATATTCAATTTTCACAAATTAACTTTTAATTCGATTTTAAAAGTTCTAAAATATCATTCTAACTTCCATATGATAAAATAAAATTTTAAAAATCATTTTCAATCATATTTAACTCAATTTTCAATTATTTCCATAATTTAACGTATTAAATTACCGATTTAATTATCCAATTAAATCCAATAATTCAAAATAAAATTTATTTGACTTATAAATTCACTTATTAAATATTTAAAATTAATTAAATATTCAAATTTAAATTAATTAAAATTCTGGGTCATTACAATAATTCTCATAAAGAGATTTATGAAATTGCAAATGAGAGAAGTTATAACAAAAGTCTTAATATTATATAAGCCTTAGTACATAGGTCAATCCTTAACTTACACCCATCATCTACAAGTTATCCTTACGTAGGTCATCATATCTTACATTGT